>CM060193.1:28521890-33321890 GCA_030549335.1 Pontederia crassipes
TTGACCAATAGGATAGATCAAGAAAACAGCAGTAGCAGCTGCAACAGGAGCTGAATATGCAACAGCAATCCAAGGACGCATACCCAGACGGAAACTAAGTTCCCACTCACGACCCATATAACAAGCTACACCAAGTAAGAAGTGTAGAACGATTAACTCATAAGGACCACCATTGTATAACCACTCATCAACGGATGCTGCTTCCCAGATTGGATAAAAGTGCAATCCAATAGCTGCAGAAGTAGGAATAATGGCACCAGAAATAATATTATTTCCATAAAGTAGAGAACCAGAAACAGGTTCACGAATACCATCAATATCTACTGGAGGAGCAGTGATGAAGGCGATAATAAATACAGAAGTTGCGGTCAATAAGGTAGGGATCATCAAAACACCGAACCATCCAATATAAAGACGGTTTTCAGTGCTGGTTATCCAGTTGCAGAAGCGACCCCATAGGCTTGTACTTTCGCGTCTCTCTAAAATTGCAGTCATGGTAAAATCTTGGTTTATTCAATTTTGAAGGACTCCCAAGCACACGTATTAACTATAACTATAGTTGAGATAGATAATAAAAGGCTTGTTATTTAACAGTATAACATGACCTATATGTCAATGTCAACCAATCTCAACATATCTCTATGAGTAAATCCACAAAAACCATTTTAAAATAAGAAACAAGTAAAAAATAAAAAACCTTTATTTTTCTATTTTCTATATGGGTTGCCCGGGACTCGAACCCGGAACTAGTCGGATGGAGTAGATTTTTTTCCTTATTGCAATAGAGGATAAAATCCCTCCCCAAAACGTGCTTGCATTTTTCATTGCACACGACTTTCCCTATGTATACATATAAAAAAAACCCCGAAAAGAAAAAAGTATAAGAATTTTGACTACTCGGTTGGATTTGCCCGCTACACTGCTACATGAGCATTTCAGAATGAGAATTCACGAATGTTTTTTCTCTCTTGATCATTGATAATTTTTTTCTATCTAGTTTATATTGTCTCATCACTAATTTGATTAAAAATTAGTTACCAGATCATTGATACGAATAATATCCAAATACCAAATACGTTCTCTCTGTGACCCACGTAAAGAAAAAAAGGTTGTTTGGGGGAAGATCAAAGAAAGAACCCGCTCTTCTTCCGTAAAGAATTCTTCTAATAATCCTGAACTTACTCTTTGCATAAAAGTACGTACCGTACTTTTATGTTTACGAGCCAAAGTTCTAGCACACGAAAGTCGAAGTATATACTTCGATACAAACTCTGTTTTTTTGAGGATCCACTGTGATAATGAGAAAGGTTTCTACATATTCGACCAAATCTATTAATAATATCACAATCTGACAAATCGGTCCAAATGGGCTTACTAATAGGATGTCCAGATACAGTACAAAATTTAGCTTTAGACAATGAGCTAATAAGAGGAATAACTGGTACTAGAGTATCGAATTTCTTAGTAAGAGTATCCATTAGAAAAGAATTCTCTAACATCTGATTCCTAACCGACAAAGGATTTTTTAGTACATTTGAGAAATAACCCAGAAAATAGAAAGAATAATTTGATAATTGGTTTATATGAATCATGCACGGTTGGGACCAAAAGTGAAAATAATATTGCCATAAATTGACAAAGTAAAATTTCCATTTTTTCATCAGAAAATTAGTCCCCTTTGAACCTAGAATTACTTTTCCTTGATATCGAACATAATGCATGAAAGGGTCTTTAAAGACCCATAGAGTCTTTTGAAAAAAATTCTGCCACACTAAAATACGTTGTATTTTTCCATAATAATATGTTCGCTCAAGAAAGACTCCAGAAGATGTTAATGGTAAATAAGAAGATTGTTTACGAAGAAACACTAATAAAAATTCGCATTCAGATATATAAGAATTATATAAGAACCAAAATAGTCTTTTATTTTCTTTTGAAATAACAGAAATCGATTTCTTCGGAGTAATGAGACTATTCCAATTATGATATTGGTGAAGAAAGAGCCGCAAAAAATGCAAAGAGGGAGCATCCTGGACTCGGGATTGAAGAATTTGAACCAGGATTTCCATATGAATGGGATGAGGTATTAGTATATCTGACAGATAATTTAAATGCGATAATTTATCTTCTAAAAAAGGAAATATTGAATGAATAGATCGTAAATTGTGTATTTCTTCGATGGAAGATTTCAATTGAAGCGAGAATGGAATTTCTACAATGAGTGAAACTCCTTCTGATATCATCAGAGAATAAAAATAGGAATAATAATTGTGTCCAACAAATCTATTTTGGTTAGATTCATTAAAGGAACAAATCAAATGATTTTGTTGATACATTCGAATAATTAAACGTTTCACAAGTACTGCACTAGATTTCTTGTCATAACCTAAAAAATTTACGGGTTCGTAAAAAATCGAACCATTTAAACCATGATCATGAGCAAATACATAAATATACTCCTGAAAGAGAAGCGGATATAGGAAGTGTTGTTGCCAAGATCTATCTTTTTCTAAAAAGCTTTGTAATTCTTCCATTTTTTTTTCTACTTGAAGCAGAAGCAGGAGGCATTTCTTGGGTTATCAAATGATACATAGTGCAATATGGTCAGAACGAAGTATGTATTCTCTATATTATGTATCTAGTATGGTAAGAAAAAATATATTTATTATATATACTCCGGAAAGGAAACTAGGAGTCCAATCAACAGATCTTTTTACTTTCTTTTTCTATCCAATCGATTTATCCTTCTTTCTTAGAATTAAAAAAGTGTAAAAAACCTTTTATTTTCGCAACCCGATTGCTCTTTTGACTTTGGAAAAAATTCTCTTTATCAGTATACCGTTTCTTCTACACATTCATTCGTTTACAATCTAAAGATCTAAAGAATAATTAGGATTCATTAAAAAAAAGAAAAAGAATCTATGGTCCACTCATATCCCAGGAGGACCCACAGTTTCCCGCATCAGGCACTAATCTATTTTTAACGTCTAATTAGATTGGGGAATTATTGAATCCAAATTAAGAACATAAGCTCGTTTCTTTTTGTTTTACAAAAATTGGAGCTATAGGGCTCTATCCATTTATTCATTAAACCCAACCAACAAATAGTTAAGTAAATGAAACTTGTTTCCTTACAAAAATCAAAACAATTCTTTGGAATGATTCGGTAAGGATAAACTCAAAGTTCCACTTTCTTTAATTGAAATTTTGCATTTTATAATACAAAAAAATTGATTTTATTACGACATGCTGTTTTTTCCATTCATTACCTTTGAGGATCAGTCGTGGTCTTATAGACTCTACCAATAGTCTGGACGAATTCGTTACTTCATCCAAATGTGTAAAAAATCATAGTCGCACTTAAAAGCCGAGTACTCTACCATTGAGTTAGCAACCCGAAAAAAATACAATATGTAGATATGATCGAAAAAAAATGAATTGAATTGCATAACTTCATCCAAACATTGAACTAACAAAAAAAAAGAGATTTAATGATCAATTAGAAAGATCAAAATCCAAAATCGAAAGAAAAATCGGCGAATCCCATTAAAAAACAACAGATTCACAAACAAACAATAAGGGTTACTCGAATTTGAACTAAATGAACCACCCATTTTTGTTATTCAATTTTTTATTATCATTAACGTTAAGAAAATGAATCTTGTCAGACAAAAAATCCAGCAATACAAACCACTTAAATGAACTAAGACCCCAATAGAAAAACTACTTATTTATTGGTTGGGGATAAACAGATCTATTGATCTATAGATCGAATTATATTTGTTCGATACGCCATTGTCAATATGAATGCAATGGTGATAAAACAAATTTAAGTAAATCAAATAAGGATTTTTGTTAGATTAAGACAACATAAATAAAAAAAGATTTTGATGTAAATAAAGAAATAAGGAGAAGAGGTAAAGAAAAAATCTCGGGTTTATTCAATTAATATAGAATATAGGCACAATAAGAAAGATTAATCCCTTGTTTGTTGGTAGATTACCACAACAAGAAAAAAAATAGAACAAGAAAAGGCAAATTATAGGTAAATAATTACCCAAAGATAGATACTAGTTACTTCACCCTTATTTCTTATTTATTTTACACTTATTTATTTTATTTTTTTTATTTTAGAATTTCATTTTTTCCTTTACTTTAATTTCATTAACTTGGAGTTCTTTCTTTAAAAAATTCTGCCTTTCTTAAAATATCATAAACAGTTCCTGTAGGTTGAGCACCCTTTTCAAGGAAATATAGAATAAGAGGAACATTTGAATAAGTTTGATTCTTTATCGGATCATAAAACCCCACTTTTCGAAGATCTCTTCCTTCTCTTCGGGATCGAACATCAATTGCAACGATTCGATAGATGGCTCATTGGGATAGATGTAGATAAACCATTCTCCCCCCAGAAACGTATAGGAGGTTTTCTCCTCATACGGCTCGAGAAAAAAGAATTCTAATTTCTGTATATAATGGCAAATTGAGATCCATAAAATAATAAATGGACTATGATTCGTTTTTTATTCTTCCTTGCCTTACAGAAAAAGAAATATCATTTATACTCATAACTCAAGTTGAATAATTCTGACAAAGTCCAAAGGAAAATCCTTAGATATTTTTTGAGCCGTCTCTAATCTCTTTTGTTTGTCTCATCTCTAATACATTTTGATTTCTTATTCTGATTTAATTGTTGAGACAATTGAAAATAGTGTTTCCTTGTTCCGGAATCCTTTATCTTTGCTTTTTGAAATCATTGGGTTTAGACATTACTTCAGTGATCCTTATTCTTTTTCAAAAAGGTAGCAACATCCTTTTTGTTTTTTGGTATTTCTTTCTATCTATAGAAAAGAAAGATTGATTCCCGTGTGATACACTTTATTTGACCGAAATAGTTTTACCAATTCCGAAAAATTTGACTTTTTTCAAACTTGTTTCGAATTTGAACCTTTCGATTTCTATATTGAAGATATGCTTACAAAGCTGGTCTAACTTATTGATTGTCACTAACCCTAGATTCTTCCCCTTGATAAATGAATCAATTCTTTATGCTCGAGCTCCATGATGTACTATCAACCTAAGACAAATTAGGTTTGTAATGGAATAGAACAAACTATGTCGAGACAAGAGCATCTTCATTGGTATAGAAAATGGTGGATGTAAAAAAAATCCACAACCGATCGTGTCCTTCAAGTCGCACGTTGCTTTCTACCACATCGTTTCAAACGAAGTTTTACCATAACATTCCTCTAATTTAGAATTGAATTTCAAACCGCTATGGAATTGATTCATTATATAATTAATTATGAATAGTCATTAGTTTAACAGGTGATATATAATAATTTATTTTTCTATCTATGAGTGGATAAATATTTATCCGGGGAAGGCTCCGTAAATATCCAATTTCTTTAACCTCCTATTATATGAATAAAACAAATTTCTAAAAAAGACAAAAACTCTAAAAAAACAGGACTTTTGCTTAAGAGTTATTAAAATCTTCAACGTCAACAGATTGCTCGGGACAATCAATCGGTGGAGGAGGTTTCTATTTTTTTTTTTCAAAAGAAAAAAATAGAAACCTTAAAGGAAAGTCTTTTTTTAATAGATATAGATTTCTAATTCCGAAACAACAAAAATGAATTCAGTAAACAAACAATTCCAACGATCCGAAAAGAAAAGGTCATAAGTTTTTTGATAATATGATTTAGCACACTTCTTCAAATACTAAAAGTTCATAAAAAATGAATTCGTGTAAGGCAAAATGAAAGTCGTTATTCTTTCATATGAAAGAAAGAATTTGAATCAAGAATTAGAAGAGTCTGTTTCGTATTATCCACCATATACAATGAACAATTGTTACAGGGAAGAATTCTGTATATTTAAATAATTACGGACCCCTTTCCAAAAATCAATATAATTAACTTGAGAGGTATTATGAGTTCAAAACTTTATGAAAGTTCTTATAGAAGAAACATTTTTACTTGTCCACTTGGAATGTTGGACAAGATTAAAATTGTCAATCGTGCACATATATGATGATATCTTTTAATCTCTGTCTAAACTTTTAGGGTTTAGAGTTGCACATCTAATTTAATATTAAGATTAAGGTCGAAGTACGCCAAAATGTTGGATATGCCCAATTGCTGTCATTGGACCATCATCATCATCGCATCAAGGTCTCGAAATGCTGACGTGACAATGAAAATGATGGAACCAAATTGAGAGAGCATTTATTTTTAAGGAGACATGCCAAAAACAAAACAAAGCTGATAAAAAACATTATGAAATGACCGTGACAAAAAAGATAACGGAAACTGGAAAAATAATAATTTCACATTAAAAAAAAAGCATGCACCACCACTTTTGGCAGCTTATTATTTTGTTCAAGCTTCGGAAAAAACAATAGAAAAAAAAAGTGCACCAGCCGGGAATCGAACCCGGGTCTGTACCGTGGCAGGGTACTATTCTACCACTAGACCACTGGTGCTGGACCAAATTACCTTCATTTAGTATTAGAAAGTAAATATTTTCATCGTTAAAACGAATAACAAAACAATGAGCTTGTTATGATTCAGCAACACTATCACTGTCCAATGGGCAATCAACTCAAAGCAACATGACCCAACGCTCTCCAGAGCAAAAAAAAAAAAAAAAAAACACCAAACAAATGTGGAAAAGTATACGTGACGTGTGTCCCTCGCTATCAGTCAATCAAATCCTGCCATGCACAATTGTTTGTCCTTTTGAAAAATTGAAGCCAAAAAAGTCCAAAAAGCAAATGCATGCACCTAATTAACCATGTTAATGAAAAGCTCTCCATTGCACGTACTAAGTATATCTTTACGTATATACACAATTAATTTTTGTTTATCTTCCTACTCCGTAAGGCGTACAAATCTAGTTACATGGACAGACATGGCAGCAATTCGAAGGCTGGACTGGATTGCATGGTGGATATGCACAGCACAGCAAGCACTAGCGGCAGCCATTTTTTTGCTGTGCATCCAGAGCAAATGCTACGAGTGGAAGGGCCTCCCGGGGTTGACCAGTCCCAGGGACTCAGTGAGCCGGAGGCACAGGAACGTGAGGTAGATGGCGAGCAGCCCCACGCCGAGGACCCTGTCCGGCTTCATCCCCCTCCGGGGCAGTATGACCAGAGCCCACAGCAGGGCGCCCACTAGGAACGCCAGGGTCTCGAACAGGGACGCGTCCTGGGGGATTCGGAACGGACGAGGGTGCGCGGCCGCGGACGCCAGGACGAGGGACAGGCCCAGGCCGACAAGCGTGTTGAAGATCGGGCCGGCGTAGCAGCCGGAGATGGCGATGCGCACCCCGTCGCCTCCTCCGCGGACCGCCATGGCCACGTTCGCCATCAGGTCGCCCAGGGAGTTGCCCCACGCCAGGACGGTGAGGCCTAGGATCAGGGGGCTGATGCCCAGGATGTAGCCGAGGGAGACCAGCAGCGCCACCAGCTCCCTGGCGGTCACGTACGCCCAGACCACGCTCATCAGGAACCCGCCGGCGAGCCACGGCAGCAGGCACTCCGTTGGCGGGCTGGCCGTCTCGGTGGTCTGCATCGCTGCGAGGCCGAACCCCAAGCCCAGAGCGGGCCCCAGCAGGCACACCGTCCACATCTCGTCGGGGCCCATCTCCTCTCTCTGGGACACCCAGAGAGCCGCCAGTAGGAGCGGCGACAAGGTCACAGAGGCGACTGCGAAGGGCTTCGACCACCTCTCCTCCGACACGTCCGGTATTGTCAGCCTTCTCGGCAGGTGCAGAGGAAGTTCCAACAGGTAGAGAAGCCATTTGAAGTAGACCGAAATCCGTGAACAGGGCTTCGGCTGTCTTTGGAGATCCTTCGCTAGCAAAACAGGGTCTTCCTCAGCCTCCAAACCGTCGAGAAGCGGCGCCATGAGCTCGCTGTGCTTGTCCTCGCAGCAATGCCATGTGACCACGATTATAACGTACGCAATGTACAACGAGAAGAAGGCAAGCGCTCCCCACAAACCGATACTTCCTGCAATTAGCACGACAAGCAGAGCGCACAGAGCCAGGAGCAGGAAGCTGACGTCACGCACGAAGCTCCGCCGGTCGACGACCACGGCGCGGGAGCCCAGCACGACGCTGATTACCCCAACCACGACGCTCGAGACGAAGAGCGCGCCGCCGAGCACGCTGCTGACGCCGACGTCGCCCGCCCTTCCGCCGGAGCCCGCGAGGGACACGACGCTGGAGAAGACGTCCGGGGCGCCATTGCCGAGGGACAGGAGGGTGACGCCCGCTACGGCCGGGGGCAGACTCAGCAGCCTGGACAAGCTCTCGAGGGAGGCGCAAAAGTAGCGGGACGCGGTGCTGCCGAGCAAGTAGAAGAGCAGGAGAAGCCACAGGAAGAGGAAGGCGTAGCCCAGGAGGGGGCGCCCCCCACAGGCGCAGTAGAAAAGTAGGAGATAGTCGATGTAGCCCCGGGGCACGCACGATAGGGCGCGCCCGCGGGCGCGGAGGTAGGAGCACTTAGAGTCGGATCCATGGAGGCTGCGCAGGACGCTGCAGTCGTCCTGCTCGCCGTGGCGGGGAACGGCGAAGCGGAGAACAGGGTTGGGACTGGAATCGGAGTAGCGGAGGGGCGTTACAGTGAGCAGAAGGAAGAGGGAGAAGGCGAGGAGGGAGGAGAAGGACAGGAAGGCAGTGAGGGCAAGGGCAGCTTTTCTGTCCGGGGGAAGCAGAAAAGCCATCCAGAGAGAGAGAGAGAGAGAGAGAGAGAGAGAGAGAGAGTGTGTGTGGTGGATCAGCAGAGCAAGATTTGGTCTTGGAATGGGCAGAGTGGTGCCTGAGACATCATGATAGCAATACCGATTTGCTTGGATTAAAAAGAAAAAAGAACAGCAACAACGAAATACAAAAATATTTGGAGAGAGAGATAGAGAGTCAGATATCGGGTTTCTTGATCTTGGTGATTCGAGTAACACTGGTGTGGAAGTGCTCCAGAGATTGAGGAGATGAGAAGCTGTGTCAGAGACTCAGAGGGGGAGGAGAGATAGAGGGTGGGACTCGGGAGGGGGAGAGAATGAGATGCTGGTTGAATAAAAAGAGGAGAGAGAGAGAGGAGGAGAGGAAAGGGCGAAGGAGGGAGTTAATAATAATAAAAATGTAAGAAAGAGGGCAGCGAACCAGTGGTGGCTGTTCACATCGGGAGGGGGGAGAGAGAGTATGCCATTTGGCATCAGTTTAGAAACTTAGGAGGGAGGTTTTCTTTCGCACACAACGCGTCGCAGTTATTAAATAGTTCAGTACTTTTATTGTTCACTGAAAAGGAGGGGGGAGAGAGAGAGTCCAGGGGGTTTTAGCGAAATTTAGGCAAGAGATGCGTTGTATTTGGACGGTAAAAAATGAGAATTCATAAATGTAATACCAACAAAACACCTATAAAGGTAATACGCATTTTTTTTAAAGAAAAAAATCATAGATAATTTTATAACAGTTAGAGAATGAAAAGGAGAAAGAAAGGTAACAAATGAGAGAGAAAGCAAGACTATTGGAGAGTTATAGATAATATTTGTATGTTTAGCGGCAGTAAAATGGCTTTGACTTGTTCCTTCACATCAATTTCAGTGCTAGTTTCTTTTCTAAGGCGAGTTATGTGTGGCTTGTGACTTGTGAGGCGGCTCCATGAGCTGAACCAAAGCCGGACTTTTCGGCACCGCAAATTTAATCAAGGCATAGGGAACGTCGACGGTACTACTGCGGTGGCGCATATACCTTTTTATTTTCAAATTTTACCTTTTCTCGTGCTGGGAACTTATGTAAACAATATTTTTTTTAAAAAAAATCAATATAAATCATATTTTAAAAATTAATATATTATTATAAAATAGTCTGCCAAAAAAATTATAATATGATGGTTCCACGTACTAGTTCCTCCTAAGTTTGAAAATAGAATCGCGATTCCTCCTAACTTCCTTGAATTGATAAATTAGTTCGGGGTGTGTTTGATTGGAGTGTAATTTAATGATGAGGAATAAGGTGGTTGATGTGATGGATGAATTTTGGGTGATTTTTGAATTAAAAATAATTATTATAATTATGAAGTATAATTTTATTATTAATTAAAATAAAATTGTAAAATAAAAATTTTTTATGGGAAAAAGTTTGTAAAAAATTATATTATTTAAAAATAAAAACTCATTTTTAAATTAATTTTATTTAATGAAATATTAAATTTTTAATGAAAAATAGGTAATAAATAATATTATATTAAACACTTATTAAAATTAT
The DNA here is from genome assembly GCA_030549335.1 of Pontederia crassipes. Classification (NCBI taxonomy): domain Eukaryota; kingdom Viridiplantae; phylum Streptophyta; class Magnoliopsida; order Commelinales; family Pontederiaceae; genus Pontederia; species Pontederia crassipes. Next base: position 28,532,163 of record CM060193.1, read on the forward strand.
TTTATATCTATTAAATATTTTATTTTAGTGAAGATAGTGGGTGAAGAAAAAAGAAAATAAACTTTGAAAAAAAAATAAATGTCACGTCAACACCAAAATAAAAAAAATGAGGCAACCTCCGGTCCGGAGTGGTGGAATTTTTTTCCGCCCGAGAATCGGATTTCGGAGAGGTGCTTGACGAAACCGGACGGAACAAAGTCGCAGTTCCCCAACCAAACGACCCCTTAAATGTAGGGGTGTTCACCGGGTCGGGTCGACTCGGTGAACTCAAAAATTCGACCCGACCATGACCCGAACAAGGGTCGGGTCAGGTTCGAGTTGGGATTTTCCAACCCGACCCGACCTGATAGACCCGATTTTTATTTATTTTAATTTTTTAATTATTTTTAGTTAAATGTATAGTTTTATATCATTTAAAATTTTAAAAAAAATATGAAATAAATTATTTTAAATATATAAAAGGATATAGATATTTAAAATAATATTTTTTTTATATTTAAAAATACTTTATTTTGTATTAAAAAATAAAATAATAAATACTTTTTATATTAAAAAATAAATGAAAAAAAGAAAAAGAGTGGTCGCAGCCCCAAAATTTAGGGGACCCGACCCGACCCAACCCAGCCAAGGTTGGTCGGGTCGGGTTCGTTCACGGGTCGGGTTTGACCTGACTCGTGAACACCCCTACCTAAATGCGACAAGTTATACATATTTAAATACTTTGTATAATTATACATCTATATAGTGCAGTTTTGAATATAATAAAATATTAAATACTATAGCTAGCCGACCCCACCTAGTGGAATAAGGCTTTGTTGTTGTTGTTGTTGTTGTATTAAATACTATAGCATAACAAGAAAATTTAATAATCACTAAAATAAGTGAGACAAAATATATGAGAGAGATACCCAATTCTCTATTCTTTTAACTTATTTGATTAGTTCACGTAAGTCATCTCATATTTAGTACTAATATTATAACCTGTATATGATTTTATTTTAATACGTCATAATACTTATATTTCATATATTTCAATTTGTGTATTAACATATATATTTTAGCTATAATATTAAATATTTGAAATATCGTTTCATTTTAAAGGATAAATAAGTATACTACATAATGCAACACAATTAATCACTGCCAAGTACCTTACTAATTATACTATTAATTAACTAATCCCATTTACGGTCTAAATGAAAGAGTAAAAATAAATATTCTAAAAATTCAATAAGGTGTTTGGTTCATTAAATCTGGGCGTGCTATCCACATCTTGCCCCTACATCCACAAGCGTCAGATGTAAAATCCACGACATATGAAAAACGTGTGATTCATTGTAGCAAGCCATCCGGTTTAACATGGCTCACGATTGGTTCAGCACCCCTATCGCAGTCTGCCCTAGACGAAGACTCTATATAATGACTCGAGGTCTAATGTAACAACTACAAAAAAAAAAGAGAATCAATCAAAAGATCAAAACGGACAGTAAAGAGATAAGATCCCTATTAATATGGGATGGTAATTAGGATAATAACGATGGTGTTTATCTTATTAACAGATAAGGACCAGATAAGAGGGCAACCATAGCATAAAAATTCATATCCAAATATTAAGGAAAAAAATCAAAGATTAATTGCAAATCCCCTCTCTATCATATTCTCCCTTCTTTCTTCGTTTCGGCCTGAAGAAATCCCTCTGGTTCGTGACCTGTGAAGAGAAATCTCTCCCGGTCGTCTCTAAGGGCAAGGGTGGTGATCGACTGAAGGCTGGGGCGACGAGAGAATGAAGAGGACGCGACCACCGCTGATCTAAACGAATCGAAGAAGGGATAATAACGAATAGAGGTGGGTGGATCAAAATCACCTTGCATAAAATTGGATAGATTAATTTCCCTTGTTTCTCAACGAATCATGTTAAATGCACGAAAGATTATCGAAGCCTCATGGAAAGAATCGAATTGCTTTGTTCTTCTTGCTTTGTGATTGTTTGGTTGATTTCTTGTATGAAAATTGATTGTTATTGTATTGAATTATTTTGATGATTGTTAGGATTCGAAAATTATGCTAGGATGAAACTTTGTTAATTATTCAAGCAAATTTTGAGTTGAAATCGACTTGGGATCCTCGTTGTCACGGCCGTGCCAGCCTTAAGGCACGCCCATGCCACCTCTGTCACGGTCGTGCCACACTGATAGGCTGCTTGTCAATGCTAAGTAAAAGGTCGGCCGACACCGGTTGATCGAGCGTCCAATCGACATGGCTGTGTCATCCTTTTGGCACGCCCGTGTCATGATCAAATTCTCAGTCGAATGACTAAGCATAAAATCGATCAACTGACCCCTTTGAATTGGTCGACCGTCCTCACCCTCTGTCATGGTCGTGCCACCTTAGGGTACGCCCGTGCCATCTCACATGCCCATTAGTACGCATGCGCTACTAAAGTTACGACCGTGTCCTTTCCATCGGCACGGCCGCGCCACTATGTTGTCACGGCCGTGCCAAGATACAGAACAGTCCTGATTCCACCCATACGTTTTCCTTGAGCCTAATTTGAATGTTGTCAGTTTGCTTTATGATTATACACGATTAAGACTACTTTTAGTGTCAAGTCGCCACCGAGATCCATCCCTGATTTCAACATGAATCCTTTTACGGATTGCCTCCATCATATGAAGAACAAAGAATAACAAGTTCTAAAGTGATTAATAAGTGACGAAAGATGAATAATGGGTTGTCAGTCCAAGCCAAGTGTCTCAAGATAAGGGTCGCTCCCTTGATCATGGTTTGATCACCGATTGACCCGCACAAAGCTGCATACCCAAAAAATCTAAAGGCACCTAAGTCACCAAGTTTCTAAGCATGATACAAGAACAAGAAGTATGTACAAGTAAAACAAGCATGAATGACAAGTCAAGTATTGTTATGATTTATGCCAGGATTAATAAGTCTACTATTGATTCCAAGTTTATTATGTCTCATCATGATCTTACTGCTTACTGAGATTTATTGGTTCTTATTATCCTGATGACTCCATGCTAAATCCTTATCAAAATAAGTCATGTCATCTTTCTGATTTCTCCATTTAAGTTATACATTGTATACTCATGTGGTTCCCCACTAGGTTGTAAAGCTTACGGGAGAACCTCCTTCATGTGTTTGATTTTCACAGGGTAAGGTCAGTGATGTTGTGAAGTAGGTGTGTTGCGACGATGCTCAGGCGACAAGAAAGCACATGAATAACATGGCTTATTTAGTTACTTGTTGTTTCTTCCGCATTTATGAACCTATGATGTAACCCTTATGAGATTCATTTAAAAATAATGTAGCCCCTTTTCTAGATTTTCGCAACTTATGTTATTTTTCTTTATTTTATTATTATTCCACTGACGTATCTCAGTTCTTGATCGATATATGGTCAATAAAATAATCAAAGTCATAGCGTTCGTAGCGTCTCCAGATTGGTCTTCGTCACGTGACGGGAGTCGATTTGGGAGCGTTACATTTAAGAACTAAGATGGACTCATCGAATAGTCCCACATGGACAAAACACGAAGATGGTCATGAGCTTATATATAACTACCTCCTTCATCTATTAAGTCGCATTTTAAATTCGTGCGAGTCAATGGTCCAAAGAAAATAATATCTTGATTGGGCGGGGGAGTGTTACAAAATGGTATTAGATCCAACATCGCGTACTCACTTGAGCCATGTGAGAAACATGGGCCATGGGCCAACACAGAACTTCCTCAATGAGGACGTTGAGCCCTTTATGGGGGAAGATTATAACGACCTGAGGTCTAAGAATCAAGATGGTCTCATTTAATAGTCTCACATGGACAATATCTTAATTGGGCATGAACTGACATCACATATGAAGATGCATTTTAAATTTGTGTGGACTGAAAGCCAAAGCGAATAATATCTTGATTGGACCGAGGGGTGTTACGCTCTCTCTACTTCATCGCCTAATCGAAGTCCTTGCCACCTCATCATTGTCTCGAGCGTTTGAAGATTAGCGTCGCCTCGTTGAAGGAGGGAAACTAGGATGCTTGTGCAGTCCCTGATGAAGATCATCGGCTAGGCAGCTCCTCACACGACATCGTCGCCAATGAAGATAAGGTGATGAGGGAAATGAGAGCGAGGCGACGATGATATGTGAATTGTGAGAGGGAACTCGGAAGGAGGCAAGGCATTAACCATGAGAGGAAGATGGCATCGCAAAGGGAGTGAGGCCAAACCATTGAATCGTGTTGAACTGGACGACTTGCTATAGTGAGTCGCACATTTTTCATTTGTCGTAGATGTAGGAGGAGGGTGCTACTCACGGCCATTAAATCCTTGGGTCAAATATTGGACCAAAGATGTTAGATTAGCAAAGATATACAAGTTGGTAAATTTTTCAAAACTGTAATATAATTTATAATATTATAACATAATATAAATATTTTAAAAGATGTGCTAGTGATAAATAATATTTTACAGAATAAACATATTATAAAAAGTACACCTTAAGATAATAATTTATAAAATAGAGAGATCGTAAGCAAATGCACCAGTTGCATTAGGAGTTTTTCAAAAGAGTGGTCGTGCCGGAGTGGTTATCGGGCATGACTAGAAATCATGTGGGCTCTGCCCGCGCAGGTTCGAATCCTGCCGACCACGTTTTTGTATATATTTTTTAAATTTTTTTATGTTATTGCATACCTGCATAATAATTGCTGCAACATGAGTATTCATTACTAACTATATGAATATAATATGACTAGAATGAATCCTCACATGGAATTAGAGATTGCAATGCCCCCAATATATATAAAATTAATTATATAAACATTTCTTTCTCAATATTTTGAAAATAAAAAGTTGATTCTCGATAAAAATATAAAATTATTGATATTGTTCTTTGAAACTTTCGTGCAGGAATATTTTATATTATCTCCCAACATATGATATTTATCCATTTACAAAATTATATAATCCATGCAAAAATATAAAATTTCAATAGAAACAATTCACATGTATGATTAATGACATGCAAACACATAGGGTGCGTTTGGTTCGAGCTTTCTTTGCTCGGATTAGGGATGGCACCCGCCACTGTTCGGGGGCGGGGGACACCATCCCCGCCCCGACCCTGACGACCCGCCCCCACCCCCGACCCCGCCCCGAATTCCCGGTCCGGGAGAAATTTTATTCTCCGTCTCGATCCCCACGGGAAATCCGATTCCCTGAATTAAAATGCGAGTAATTAAAAAAATTATAAAAAAAACACAAATAAAAAAATAATTTGCACTGTGCGCTGCAGAGGAGTCACCTCGCGCAGCGCACAGAGGTGATCCAGAGGCGATCGCCTCTGCGCGCTGCGTGCAGAGGCAACACTGTGCGTCGCCTTTGCGCGCTGCGGCGACGAAATCGCCGCCACTCGGCCGATTTCGCAACGGCGGCGGCGGCGAAATTGGCTGAAAGGGGCGGTGGCGAAATCACCTCTGCACAGACGATTTCGGCCGCCGCCCCTTTCGGCCACCGACGACCACGATGACGCTGCCGCCCACGACGACCACGATGATGCCGCTGCTCTCGACGACGATGACCCGGCCACGATGATGACCATGACGACCCGGCCTCGATGACGACCATGATGACCACGTTTTTGTATATATTTTTTAAATTTTTTTATTTTATTGCATACCTGCATAATAATTGCTGCAACATGAGTATTCATTACTAACTATATGAATATAATATGACTAGAATGAATCCTCACATGGAATTAGAGATTGCAATGCCCCAATATATATAAAATTAATTATATAAACATTTCTTTCTCAATATTTTGAAAATAAAAAGTTGATTCTCGATAAAAATATAAAATTATTGATGTTGTTCTTTGAAACTTTCGTGCAGGAATATTTTATATTATCTCCCAAGATATGATATTTATCCATTTACAAAATTATATAATCCATGCAAAAATATAAAATTTCAATAGAAACAATTCACATGTATGATTAATGACATGCAAACACATAGGGTGCGTTTGGTTCGAGCTTTCTTTGCTCGGATTAGGGATGACACCCGCCACTGTTCGGGGCGGGGGACACCATCCCCGCCCCGACCCCGACGACCCGCCCCCACCCCGACCCCGCCCCGAATTCCCGGTCCGGGGGAAATTTTATTCTCCGACCCGATCCCCACGGGAAATCCGATTCCCTGAATTAAAATGTGAGTAATTAAAAAAAAATTATAAAAAAAACACAAATAAAAAAATAATTTGCACTGTGCGCTGCAGAGGAGTCACCTCGCGCAGTGCACAGAGGTGATCCAGAGGCGATCGCCTCTGCGCGCTGCGTGCAGAGGCAACACTGTGCGTCGCCTTTGCGCGCTGCGGCGACGAAATCGCCGCCACTCGGCCGATTTCGCAACGGCGGCGGCGGCGAAATTGGCTGAAAGGGGCGGTGGCGAAATCACCTCTGCACAGACGATTTCGGCCGCCGCCCCTTTCGGCCACCGACGACCACGATGACGCTGCCGCCCACGACGACCACGATGATGCCGCTGCTCTCGACGACGATGACCCGGCCACGATGATGACCATGACGACCCGGCCTCGATGACGACCATGATGACCACGTTTTTGTATATATTTTTTAAATTTTTTTATTTTATTGCATACCTGCATAATAATTGCTGCAACATGAGTATTCATTACTAACTATATGAATATAATATGACTAGAATGAATCCTCACATGGAATTAGAGATTGCAATGCCCCAATATATATAAAATTAATTATATAAACATTTCTTTCTCAATATTTTGAAAATAAAAAGTTGATTCTCGATAAAAATATAAAATTATTGATGTTGTTCTTTGAAACTTTCGTGCAGGAATATTTTATATTATCTCCCAAGATATGATATTTATCCATTTACAAAATTATATAATCCATGCAAAAATATAAAATTTCAATAGAAACAATTCACATGTATGATTAATGACATGCAAACACATAGGGTGCGTTTGGTTCGAGCTTTCTTTGCTCGGATTAGGGATGGCACCCGCCACTGTTCGGGGCGGGGGACACCATCCCCGCCCCGACCCCGACGACCGCCCCCACCCCGACCCCGCCCCGAATTCCCGGTCCGGGGGAAATTTTATTCTCCGACCCGATCCCCACGGGAAATCCGATTCCCTGAATTAAAATGCGAGTAATTAAAAAAATTATAAAAAAAACACAAATAAAAAAATAATTTGCACTGTGCGCTGCAGAGGAGTCACCTCGCGCAGTGCACAGAGGTGATCCAGAGGCGATCGCCTCTGTGCGCTGCGTGCAGAGGCAACACTGTGCGTCGCCTTTGCGCGCTGCGGCGACGAAATCGCCGCCACTCGGCCGATTTCGCAACGGCGGCGGCGGCGAAATTGGCTGAAAGGGGCGGTGGCGAAATCACCTCTGCACAGACGATTTCGGCCGCCGCCCCTTTCGGCCACCGACGACCACGATGACGCTGCCGCCCACGACGACCACGATGATGCCGCTGCTCTCGACGACGATGACCCGGCCACGATGATGACCATGACGACCCGGCCTCGATGACGACCATGATGACCACGTTTTTGTATATATTTTTTAAATTTTTTATGTTATTGCATACCTGCATAATAATTGCTGCAACATGAGTATTCATTACTAACTATATGAATATAATATGACTAGAATGAATCCTCACATGGAATTAGAGATTGCAATGCCCCCAATATATATAAAATTAATTATATAAACATTTCTTTCTCAATATTTTGAAAATAAAAAGTTGATTCTCGATAAAAATATAAAATTATTGATGTTGTTCTTTGAAACTTTCGTGCAGGAATATTTTATATTATCTCCCAAGATATGATATTTATCCATTTACAAAATTATATAATCCATGCAAAAATATAAAATTTCAATAGAAACAATTCACATGTATGATTAATGACATGCAAACACATAGGGTGCGTTTGGTTCGAGCTTTCTTTGCTCGGATTAGGGATGGCACCCGCCACTGTTCGGGGCGGGGGACACCATCCCCGCCCCGACCCCGACGACCGCCCCCACCCCCGACCCCGCCCCGAATTCCCGGTCCGGGGGAAATTTTATTCTTCGTCCCGATCCCCACGGGAAATCCGATTCCCTGAATTAAAATGCGAGTAATTAAAAAAAATTATAAAAAAAATACAAATAAAAAAATAATTTGCACTGTGCGCTGCAGAGGAGTCACCTCGCGCAGCGCACAGAGGTGATCCAGAGGCGATCGCCTCTGCGCGCTGCGTGCAGAGGCAACACTGTGCGTCGCCTTTGCGCGCTGCGGCGACGAAATCGCCGCCACTCGGCCGATTTCGCAACGGCGGCGGCGGCGAAATTGGCTGAAAGGGGCGGTGGCGAAATCACCTCTGCACAGACGATTTCGACCGCCGCCCCTTTCGGCCACCGACGACCACGATGACGCTGCCGCCCACGACGACCACGATGATGCCGCTGCTCTCAACGACGATGACCCGGCCACGATGATGACCATGACGACCCGGCCTCGATGACGACCATGATGACCACGGCGTGACGGCGATCCCCTCGACCAATGCCGCTGCCCCTTTCGGCCGCCGCCCATGATGACCACACCACGACGACATTGATGCTGGCGGTCGGCGGCTGCGAGTGGTTTCGGCCGGGGTGGCCGATTGGGTCACTGCACAGCACTTAGGGTTTGATACTTGAGAGAAAATGGAGAAAGGAGGAGAGGGTTGTTGGAGTTTAATTTGATATATATATATATATATATATATATATATATGTAAAATGGAGGGTTCAGATGTAATCTAATAAATATAATTATAATAATTATTAATTATAAAAAAATTATCGAAGATTCGGGACTCCGACGGGGCGGGGGGAGTGGGGGTAGTTCCCCCCGACCCGATCCCCGAAAGGGGGGGGGGCGGGGGCAATTTCGCCCCCATCCCCGCCCCCGCGGGGAAAAAAATCCCCGAATACAGGGCCCCGAATGGGGAATCCCCGTGGGGGTGGGGAATATTGCCACCCCTAGCTCGGATGCCTTGGAATCCTCATCATAATATTTGATTCCATTGTTTGGTTGGACATAATTGGTAATGTGTTTGGTAATGCCTCGTTCCGCTCGGAATGTTTTTCCTCCAGTTTGTTGGAATCTTATTCCAACAAAAAGTTAAAGGTATCTCACATTCCCATCGGCATTTCCTCTTCTCTACAACCTCTCATCTCTTCGCCGATTCTCCTCTCTTTGCTTCTCAATTGCGGTCATGCTCTGGTGCCACCATCTCTACCTCTCGACTCCTCCCTCTTGTCTCCACTTCTTAATGTGGATGTGCTATGGTGTCGCTGCCTCTCGAACCCTCCTTGCCGAACAATCTCTATCCTCTTTCACAATGGTGACGCCCCTTTCTTTTACCTGCCAATGATGATGAGACAACAATGGGCCTTTAGCTATGCCCTTCATACTGAGAATAGGATTCGGCGCTGCACTGTCCAGTGTCTGGACGATTGTGTTGTCCACAACGAGATTTTTGCTCAGCATGGGCCATTCCAGGAGCTTCTGGTCCGAATGCCTCTGAAATTTCATCCTTTGCTTCATGGAAGCGTCCAGCAAGGTCGTCTCTTGCCGCATAGTCCATTGTGTTTGATTCCTCCATTATTGGTAATGCCTCATTCCGCTCGGAATGTTTTTCCTCCAGTTTGTTGGAATCTTATTCCAACAAAAAGTTAGTATCTCACATTCCCATCGACATTTCCTCTTCTCTACAACCTCTCATCTCTTCGCCGATTCTCCTCTCTTTGCTTCTCAATTGCGGTCATGCTCTGGTGCCACCATCTCTGCCTCTCGACTCCTCCCTCTTGTCTCCACTTCTTAATGTGGATGTGCTATGGTGTCGCTGCCTCTCGAACCCTCCTTGACGAACAATCTCTATCCTCTTTCAAAATGGTGATGCCCCTTTCTTTTACCTAGCCAATGATGATGAGACAACAATGGGACTTTAGCTATGCCCTTCATACTGAGAATAGGATTCGGCGCTGCACTGTCCAGTGTCTGGACGATTGTGCTGTCCACAACGAGATTTTTGCTCAGCATGGGCCCATCCAGGAGCTTCTGGTCCGAATGCCTCTGAAATTTCATCCTTTGCTTCATGGAAGCGTCCAGCAAGGCCGTCTCTTGCCGCATAGTCCATTGTGTTTGATTCCTCCATTATTGGTAATGCCTCGTTCCGTTCGGAATATTTTTCCTCCAGTTTGTTGGAATCTTATTCCAACAAAAAGTTAAAGGCATCTCACATTCCCATCGGCATTTCCTCTTCTCTACAACCTCTCATCTCTTTGCCGATTCTCCTCTCTTTGCTTCTCAATTGCGATCATGCTCTAGTGCCACCATCTCTACCTCTCGACTCCTCCCTCTTGTCTCCACTTCTTAATGTGGATGTGCTATGGTGTCGCTGCCTCTCGAACCCTCCTTGCCGAACAATCTCTATCCTCTTTCACAATGGTGACGCCCCTTTCTTTTACCTCGCCAATGATGATGAGACAACAACGGGCCTTTAGCTATGCCCTTCATACTGAGAATAGGATTCGGCGCCGCACTGTCCAGTGTCTGGACGATTGTGCTGTCCACAATGAGATTTTTGCTCAGCATGGGCCATTCCAGAAGCTTCTGGTCCGAATGCCTCTGAAATTTCATCCTTTGCTTCATGGAAGCGTCCAGCAAGGCCGTCTCTTGCCGCATAGTCCATTGTGTTTGATTCCTCCATTATTGGTAATGCCTCGTTTCGCTCGGAATGTTTTTCCTCCAGTTTGTTGGAATCTTATTCCAACAAAAAGTTAAAGGTATCTCACATTCCCATCGGCATTTCCTCTTCTCTACAACCTCTCATCTCTTCGCCGATTCTCCTCTCTTTGCTTCTCAATTGCAGTCATGCTCTGGTGCCACCATCTCTACCTCTCGACTCCTCCCTCTTGTCTCCACTTCTTAATGTGGATGTGCTATGGTGTCACTGCCTCTCGAACCCTCCTTGCCGAACAATCTCTATCCTCTTTCAAAATGGTGATGCCCCTTTCTTTTACCTCGCCAATGATGATGAGGCAACAGTGGGCCTTTAGCTATGCCCTTCATACTGAGAATAGGATTCGGCGTCGCACTGTCCAGTGTCTGGACGATTGTGCTGTCCACAACGAGATTTTTGCTCAGCATGGGCCATTCCAGGAGCTTCTGGTCCGAATGCCTCTGAAATTTCATCCTTTGCTTCATGGAAGCGTCCAGCAAGGCCGTCTCTTGCCGCATAGTCCATTGTGTTTGATGATTTGGTGTGCTCCAGGAAGAAGGTGATTCCTCCATTATTCCTCCGTACCAGCAGCGACAAGGAAGAGACGGATCCTATTTTTAATATTTTATTTTTGTATATTTTTGAATTTATGATGTTAAATATGTTATACATTTGTTAAGTCAAATAAAATTGGATAAATTTTGTTGTAACCAAACACATCAATCTTGTATTCTCATCCATATGATTCCAACTTATCACTTTCCTTGGAATCTTTGGATTACCATTCATCTTTTAATCCATGATCTAAACGCACCCATAATTCTATCATATATATGTCACCATATAATGTATAACACATCATTGCAACAAAAGAAAACTAATTTTTTTCGGCTTATCCATGTCAAATAACTTTTTTTATTGTAGCTTGATACATTAAGGACTTGAGTGACAATAAATATAATAAATGCATGAACATTGATAAATACATAATATTCAAATGAAATAAAATTTATATAGAAAAGTTCAATGAGTGTCACACCATATGATTTTCATATTTCAATTTTTGGATTTTTCTTGAAAATTTAGAAAGCTAACAATATTCATTTTTTAATGTACATACGAAATGTAAAATTATCACTACAAGAAAATGCATCATTAAAGAAGAGAAATTCGATCGATAATATTCAAAAGTCGATCGCTATCGATCACAGCATTTATCGTCATCATCGGTCGTTATAGCTGCTATTAAAATTTCAATAGAAACAATCCACATGTATGATTAATAACATGCAAACACATGATTCTATCATATCTATGTCAACCATATAACGCATAACATGTCATTGCATAAAAAAAACTAAATTTCCTCATCCTATAATTAAGTATCTTATCCATGTCAAATAACTTTTCAAATGACTTCTTTTTATTGTAGCTCGACATAGTAAGGACTTGAGTGATAATAAATATAATAAATGCATGAACATTGATAGATACATAATATTCAAATGAAACAAAATTTATATAAAAAAGTTCAATGAGAATCACACCATATGATTCTCATATTTCAATTTTTAGTTTTTTCTTAAAAATTTAGAAAGATAACAATATTCATTTTTTAATGTGCATGCGAAATGTAAAAATTATCACTACAAGAAAATGCATCATTAGATAAGAGCTAATATTCAAAAGTCGGACGTTATTGATCATTGTCGGTCGTTATAGTTGCCTCCATTAAAAGTTAATAATGATGATTTAGAGGAATCGACCATTAAAAGCCATTAACAACCACAAATAATCTGATTGTTAAATTCATATAAGGATCATTTAGTTGGTCATTGAACACAGTAATATCTAGCAATATCTTTGTCGTTGATAATCATGGCTAGTAATTCAGTCATTAAAAGTCATCAATGGTCATAAATAATCTGATGGTTAAATCCACATAATGACTATCTAGATCATCGTTAAATGCATTAATGGCCATCATTATATTTGTCGTTGATAATCGTCAGTGACCATTGATCTAGTCATTAAAATTCATTAACGAGCATAGATAAAACGATCGTTAAAGCTATAATGGTCATCAATATCATTGACGGTGATATTCTTCAGCGACAGTCGTTAAAAGTAATCAATGATCATAAATTATGTCGGTCATTAAATTCATGTAATGACCATTTAATTGGTCATTATACACATTAGTAATCATGAATATCTTTGTCGTTGATAATTTTCAATGATATACGATCCGATTATTATCACTACTATCAACCAATTAATCAATGATCATTAATACTTTTAAAAGACAACTTTGGTCATTAAATATATTAATGACTAACTATATTGTGATCATTAAAAGTTTTCAATAATTGCTATGTTGGTCATTAAAGCTCTTCTCTGTTTGAAAAAAATAATCGATAAATATAATTTAATGACAATTTATATGATCATTTTTGCATTAATTATTATTAGAATGACTATCATTACTTGAAATTGGTCGATCAACATAGTACACTAAATTAATTTAAATGGACTTTATCACACATTGATTTAAATGACACATGATCCACAACACATTTTCCCAGCAGTGATTCCACTCAAAATAAACTCACAAACGATAATACAAAAGCTAATTAATTTACCACAATGGATTGTTCATATAATTTCATAAAGGAACAATTATCCAAGCAAACAAATGTTCATAATAGTCAAAATCGATAGCATTTAGTATCTAAATTTTTTAAACCATTAGTGTTGTTCCTTCCCTTAAAAAAATGCTTACATTGTTCTAAAAACAAAAACTAGTTTGAGCTTTGAATTGCATCTCTTTGTTTCCATATCTTCAAATTTTGTAAAGTTGACAAAATACATAAGATTTGTTTTAATAAATGTGCAAAGACTACTGAATTAACAACAAAATGAAAAGCAATAACTATGCACTTGTCAACTATGTTATAAACCCAAACTAGGTCTTCTCCCAATATTTTATGTTTCTAAGTAGATCAATAATAGCATTTTAACATCAAAATATTTTATTCACAGTGTTATTAGATGTCTCCAAACATTGGTTGGGGAAATACACATGCAAGAATGTTTACCTAAAAGCGGATATAAAAGTTTAAACTTGATCTTTCTTTGCATATAACTCAGTGTACCTTTGTGGATATATTTTATTTAATATAGGACCTAACTCACGTTATTAAACAAATTAGTCAACATGCTTAAAAGGGCTTCCAATAAAATTGGCCAAAGTGGCAACTAATCTTAATCACTGAACTCTCCCCGGTCCCCATCCCCTTTAGGTAGATTAATCCCCCATCATGATCGGAAGAAGCTAATGATAGAACACCCTACCATAATTCACCCTGACCCCACATTACCCAAAGGAAAGAGCATGTAAACATCACCATGATTCTCTCTCTCTCTCTCTCTCTCTCTCACACACACACACACACACACAACCCCTCTCTCCCCTCCCTACCTCCCCCTTCTACAGCATGTGAACCAAGCAGGCATTTAACCAACACCACGTTGAAGATTCTGCATCCCCTGAATGACCAAGAGAGTTGCATCAAAATAAATAAAAGCATCAAAGCTGAAGAAATTGGCCGGCAAACGCCCACCACCTGTGTTGTCCCATCGCCATCCCACCGCGAGGAGGTCATCAATTACCAAGAGCTCCTGAATCGAAACTGGGTAAAAACTAGTAACATTATCAGATCCTCGATCGAAAGCGTACTTGGAGAAGGGTTTCGATGCCAACAATTGGGATGGGGCTTTGATTTCATAATTGAATTGGCCAGGTGAGGAAGGGCCGCTCTAGGTACCATCGAGGCATGGAAGGGGAAGAATCCATGGTGACATATGGCATAGAGTGTAGATCACCTAACGTCTCGAGGGTCGCTTCTGCCGCCAACGACGGAGAAGGCACAACCCGTCGTTAACAAGAAAAAGGGCAAGACGAAGGAAGGGGATGATGAGGTGAATCATTAGTGGCACCACATCTCTAATGAACTGGAAGTCGATGAGCAGAACCCAGACACATGGCGAGAAGAGGATCCCAAATGCCACTACAATCACACGCGAGGCGTGAGGGGTTGGGGTGGGTGGGGAAGACATGGCCACAACATTCACCGGTCAAAATAGAAAAAAAAAATAGGGCACTTGCAAACATTGACGATTGAGAAAATTGTTGGACAAGGGGAAAAAGTAGGGCAATGTGCTTACGAATTTGTAGAGATTCATAGCCAAGGATGTGGCAAATTCTTCGGACGAAGGTTTGATCTCCAACGGCCAAAGGATTGTTCATAGGAGGAGGAGGAGGAGGAGGAGGAAGTTAGGAAATCTTTTTTTTTTTCATCTACTAGGGTTTTTCTATTGGATTTTATAAATATTTTTCTTTATTTTTATACCAATAATATATGTAGGAGAGATTCAATATTTTTTTCTTGCCACTATTGACTATTTATATGGTCATTTTTTGTCTCGACATTAATAGTTGGTCGTTAAAGAACCCTTTTCTTGTAGCGTATAAATTCATGTCAATCTTTCTTTTCATTAAGTATAAAATATATAACATTTAAACTGCTTGTGATAATTAAGTGATTCTGATTTTCAGTGAAACTAAAGTTCAAGAGATTTTGGATATCCTTAAAATTTTCAAAATCTTATTCTATTATGCAAAAAATAATTTGATCAATGATCTATCTCGTTTTTTAATTATGAGAGATGGACTATACACAATGTATGAATCGTAACTCTAATTAAATAAAATATACTCAAATAAACTCACTTTGTCCTAGAAAGCTATATATGTATACATGTATGTATGTGTATGTATATTTAAGACATCACTCTTGAAAGTTTAAAATTATTTATTTCAATATGTATACTAAGCTTATTATCTTCAGAAAATTTCAATATGATATAAGACAAATTCTATTTGAGAATAAAACAAATTTAGAGGTATTTAAGTTTTGTATTTAAGCAACCGTTAACTCCTAAAAGATTATATTTTATCTAGTTAATAATAATCATGATAAAATTTGCAAATCATGTCAAGGACAACAAGATAATTCATTACCTTTTTATTCTCAATGTCCTATACCCATATTTGTTTGAAATGCTAGAAGGTAAATTTGAAAATGAACATGTGAAGTAAGTTTCATAATTTTGGGAGTATTAAAGCATCTTTCCATTTAATAGCATAAATTGTTGATTATGTATCATGGCATGTAAAAAGCTTTGTTCTATCTTAGTTCATATACTTTGTTTCTATTTTTTTCTTGTCTAATCCAATTAGCTCTATAAAGAACTTTAGAAAATTTAAACATAACAACTTCAAAATTATTTAACATGTGATCCACCCTACGGACCGTTCGTTTGCTACTTATCATGTCCTCTTTGTGAGGAGACATTCCAAAAGGTGAATGTGTAGTAGGCTGTGAAAGAGTCATGGAGAGGTCAAATTAAGATGCTTCTAGTCTTCTATAATGGCTGCCATGGAGTAGTTACAATACACTTGCTGTTCAATGTGTTCATCATGTCAATCACGCAGAGCATGAATGATGTCCAATGAGGACATGGATGGAGGGGGTGGTGCAATTGCCCAATTCCTACAACTTCATCATCCACCTGACTTGAGGATAAAACACTCAAAGTAGGAGAAAAAGGAGAGCACAAGCAACTTAATCAAAGGAAGTACAAGTTAAATGTCCATCCAATGAAGACAACATCTAATTTTTGTGATTTTATTTATATTTTGGACCATATAATTCTCCATTTTATCTGTTTATCAGATTAATTCTCGATTTAAAATTGAAGACATGATGGTAATTTCAAACATCCTAACTAAAAATAGCAAACATTTTTTGCGCGACAAAAGTAGCTAACGTTTAACAATTATAAGATGAGATGAACAAAGCACTTTATTCATTTCCTTTTCTTATTAATTGGTTATTATGTATATCTTTAGATGTAAGTTCAATTTTAAATTGTGAAGATAGTTAAAGGCATTATAATCAAAATGATAAATGTATTGGTCAGTGGAAAAGATGAATTAAATTAGAAAATAAGGAGATCATGCTAGAGGCATTATAATCATATGATAGATCATTGCTAAAGGATTAAATTAGAAAATATGAATTTAAATTGTGAAGATAGTTAAAGGCATTATAATCATATGATAAAGGGCGGGAGATGTAAAATTATATTGACTAAATAGTTGCTAAAAAACTACTATACAATTGCAGTATATTGATTTTTTTATAATCCTTAATTGTTCTCCATAACTTAAGAATTGATTCGACTTAAATGCTAATTGAATATAAAAAAACTAGGATTAATTAAATCTTGATTTTGTTCTAGTGATCATCCTTCGAATTATTAAGAAAATAACAATGATATCATTTTATATGAAAATGCAAATAATTAATGATACATTTTTTTTACTTTGTCGGGTGTTTGAAAGCGATGTTGATGGTCCAACACGTGCGTCGCTAACATATTATATGCACTATCAACATATTAAAAGTTCATTGAGGCCAATTAATATGGTATCGAGCTTAATTAATATGATAAGGTCGCTCCTGCGTCACGTATTTAACAGTAGCAATGATACTTTCAACATAAATATTTTATACGCATAAAAACTCGAACTCGATACTTACTTAATCGACTATTTCATCCCGACCTATTGATATATATTAAAGATGGATATACCACTATGTGCCCCAAGTTGGGCCAACACCAACTGATTGTAAATTGAGTCATGCGGGTCACCTAGACATATTTTGGTGAGGTCGACTAGTATGGGCACCATTTGGTTTATTTATTTATTTAAAATTGGAAAATATCAAGTCAAGGTTACCATAAAATCACGATTCATATAGGTGATATTTGGAAATAAGTAACATATTCTTTGTATACATAAAAAAGTATTACTAGTAATATTACGCAAAGTATAACATGTATTATAAACTATGCACATTATATCCCTATGATAGATGTAATTGTGCATGATATAATTGTATATATATATATATATATATATATATATATAATTTTGTTTTTTGGCGGGGTTGGATTGGTTGACTAGGTTGGGACGTAAAAATTTCACCCAACTCGATTCAAGTAAGATCGATGTCCATTGACCCATTTTACGTGAGACAAAAATTGTAACACACTGAAAAATTTAAAAGAATTAAACCACATTGATGTTAGATTTTGGATGCCCAAAACGATGATGGCAACTCAGCTGACGCTCCACCGGATGATCAAAACTCTTTTGAGTGTTCGAAAAAATAACATACGAAAGTTCAAAAAGAATTTATTTTGACTCGTGTTCTTTCCAAATCTCACCATCATGAATGAAGGAGGATTTGGCAACCCCAAATGATCTTTTTTTCGATAACTACCTACCGGTATCCAGGACTACTAGCATTTGACTAATTCAGTATCGGGGTAGGGAGCAGAAAGGTTTATTACCCCTGGCCAAGACAGCGGCTCCAAGGATCGAACCCAGGGATACTAGCACCCGTCGACCCAAGTGGGGGTGAAACCCTCACTAAAAAGGCCCATAAAGACCCCATGTCTTGCTGTCCATTTTTCTTCACTTTCTTTCATCTCTCGTGGAAGGCTTCTTCATTCTCGATGTTCGTCCTCCATTTGACTCGAGCAGAAGTAGAGAGAGGACATCCTGCAGGTGCTGATCGTGAGGAAGATCAAGGAAGGAGGCGAAGACAAACCTAAGGGTGGCCACGAGCGTGAAAGGACTGACGAGATCGACAAAAAAGATGTGCTATTCGAGATCTAGGTCATAGGAGTTTTCAGGATGAATTCACATGCTTTAGGTACAAGACTGTAAGTAGGATTTATGTTAATAGGAGCAGGAACCATGCTCTACCATTTCTAAAGTTGTATGATGTTAGAATACGAAATTATTGATTTCATCTGAATGATGCATGCATAATTATATGTGATGCTTATTAAGGATTTAGAAGATTATAGATACATGTCGAATTGGATGAGATGAAAAACCCATTGTATACCTTTAGTATGATATTTAATCAATTTAAAGTGTGTCATTGTTATCACAAATTGATTTTGAAATCAGTGGTTGCTAGACAAGTTGAGAAGAATTATTCGAACATTGCATATGATGAACTAATGTTATGATATGCTTATGGATCATGCCCCATTATGTTATAGATATTGCTAGATACTGTTAGACCTTTATTTGTATTAAAACTGATTAGAAACTTAAGGACTATGCAACGACATATGCCTCTGCCTACTTGAAACGGGTGACCAAAATCTCTTTGACGTTCGAATCACCTCGATCGAATATAATGACTATTAGATCGGACGTCCAAAAACTGGATCAGACTATCGATTCTGGACCAGAGCGAAAGTCCGAAACTCATACGAATGACCAAACTTGAAAATATCGACAACCAATAATGGCGATGTTAACTAGTTGATTGATCTAATTGCCTATGATAAAATAATTTCAAGTGTTAAATGCAATGTTTAACAAAGAAATTTATATTCAAGCATGATTATTGAATGAAATCATTTTGATAATTATCGTTACAAAAGCTTCTACTCATTACAAAATATAATGATATTATAATTAAAATATGAAACATATACAAACATTTAATATATTATTATTATTATTATTATTATTATTATTATTATTATTATTATTATATATTGCTCTTTCTTAAAATTATGTATTGAGTATTAAATCAATATATATAATTTAAGTTGGCAAGAGTAATAGTGTATGACTATTTATTTAAAGATTATTTTCTTAAACCTTTCCAAAATTATTGTATTCTTTTGCATTTAATATTGAACGAACTTATCGTATGACGTCACAAAATTTTATCCAGATTTCTACTTAACTCCTTACGCCTGATTATGTTAACTTTTATGTTATTTCAATTTTTTGTTTATATAAAAACGAAATTCCCATCCAAGAAATGCCATCTATTTTACTATTAAAAATAGAATAATAATAAATAAATATAAAATCTAAAATATTAGAAAAATAGGTCTTTAACATTGCTTACTTGTGAAAATATTTTATTTTATTTTAGGCATTTAAAAGGTGGAAAATTCATGAAAGGACATTTTGATATTTTCATAAATAAAAACAGAATGACATAAAAATTAACAGAATTAGACATAAAAGCTTAAGTGGACATCACAATAAAATTTAAGCAAGTTATACGATATGGTTCATAGTTAGACATAAAAAATCGCTATAATTTAAGAGATATTTAAGAAAATAATCATTTATTTAAAGGAAAAATATTGATTAACTATTATAATACAGTTCCATGATCCGGCTTAATAATTAAAATTGATCCCAAAAACTATTTGGGTCTGTTCGAATTTCTTATATATCTATATTCCTTATTTGTAATGATAAATTTATTTAAAAAATCTGATATCAATTTATAGATATGTCAAGAATACTTTTTATAACCAATTAGGATGTCATCAGCCTTGCTTTTACTTGGCCTCCTTTCCTTCTTATTCCTCCCTAGTTTGGTGCCTCCTCCAAGGGCAGATCTACATGGAGTGTGATGGGTCAATTGACCCCATTATTATTTTTATATAATATATGTATTTTATATGAAAAAATTTCATCATAAAATGTTACAAGGGGAAAAAAATCTAACTCTCTTCTTATATATTTTGTTTCTTTCAAAACTCTCACTTCTTTTGATTTTTTCCTTCTTCTATAAATCTTGTCTTTATCTTACACAAAAATAAATTATTAATGATTTGATCTAGGATTATTTTATTATTATTGGTATTAATCTCGATCACGGCTCTTTCTTTTTTTTTTGGAATATAAATAATAATTGCAGGAGTTTTAGAATTTATAAATTTTAAAAGTCTTACACTTAATTGGTTAATTAAATTTAAATAAAAATTTAAATACTGGAACGTAATTTGTTAATTTCTACATATGTGTGTTTCTTATTGATAATGAGTTGACTAAGGGATGGCATGAAAAATCTAAACAAATAGTATTTTAATTTATCAAATTCTAACTTTTGGTAGAGAGAGAGAGAGATAGAGATAGAGATAGAGAGAGAGAGAGAGAGAGAGAGAGAGAGAGAGAGAGAGAGGTTGAACTTCAAGTTTCCGAGCGAGCGGTCAACCAATTTGTTAGAGTTGATTGGATTGTCACAAAATTTAAAAGGAAATTTACTCTATGGTTTAAGATCATTGAAGCAAAGTATGACTGATAATTGATAAAAATAATAGATAATGTGGTGAATGAAAAAAAAAATATAATCAATAATTGAATATTTTATGGGTAAAGTTGCATTACTAAATGCTTAAGGGGTATAGAATCTTGCTTATGTATGTTATTGATCTCAACTCAATGGTCAGAGATACAAAAGTCATGTCTGTGCCAAGTAGCTACCAAATTAAGAATGTCAACAATTAGAATAAGATTAGATTGAGTGGGTCAAAAGGTTCTAGTTTCGTTATAAATATACTTTATAATTTATTTCCTTGGTTATCTTTTCTCCTTTTCCATTTGTGTCACAGGTGTACGTGGGTGGTGGTCATGGTGACGACTTCATTTTATTATTGCTATAGAGTTTGCCTATTATTATTTTATTAATTATTTTGAATATTTAAATTTATATATTTCTTTTCTTAGTGGTCCGAAAATTTGGCAGAATAAACATTTGAATATTGCTTTATTTATGAAATATAACACTAGTTGGATTAAAATTATTTTAGCCAAAATCACGTAAAAATGATGAAACTGCCATTTTAATTTTCATTTCACATGTTTTTGAATCATTCTTTTTTTTTTCAAACTTATACTTTTATATTAATATTTTATCATTATTATAATATTAAATATAAATAATTTATAAGAAAATATTTGAGTTAAAATATTATATTTTAAATTTTTATCCTCTTCAATTCAAACATAAACGAAAATATTATCTTCTTCAAAAAATGATATTATTTCTATCAAAAAATATTCTTCAACTAAACGACCATTTCACATTCATTTCAATATATCTCAATAATGATAAATTTCAAGATTTAATGTAGAGTGAGGGTGAGGAGGGCGAGGGCCCCCTCTTTACCATGGAGAGGCTCGTTCTCTATCCTCTCTGAGGGGGTTAGTTGAACCGATGAAGACTTCATACATTCGGAGAAAGAAAATATCTATACTTACTATATTAAAAAGGAAGATAGTATGAAGGAGAAGTTGACACTTGGCATAAGCAAATGTAGACAAGTGTCCTAAAAAATTATGTAGAAAGTTGAGTTGACACTTGGCACAAGCAAATGTAGATGAGTGTCCTAAAAAATTATGTAGAAAGTTTTTGAATCAATACGTGAGTTAGTTATAAGATTAATATGTAAATTTTTTTTAATGATTAATATCATGATTAATTATAATATTCATTAATTATATAATTACATAATCTTATTGAAATAGTGGATAATAATTATCCATAATAGGTATACATAAAAAGTTGACTTATATTGTCTATATGAAGAAGAAAACAAATTTATTATATAATATATATTATAACTATATAATTATAATATGTTAATGGTTATGTCTATTATGGATCTTTACCCCTTAGGATCGGTAAACCTTTTGGATTTTATTAACCAAAGAGATACGACTTTGAGCTATGGTTAATTCAGCTCGAATCAAGAATCCCCAGGGAATTCTTGGTATAAGTTCATTCCAACCTTCAACTCTCTCTTCGAGATTCATCGATATTGAATCAATCAAATGCACTTCTAAGATTTGTTCTACTTTTGGGAGACCTTGTGTTATGTCGCCCGATCTAAATTTTTCATATATAAATGTAACTTATGTATCTCCTTCGTAAAGGATTTCTCCATAATGACCATGAACAGTTGCTCCTAGAGTGGCCAAATAAGGCTTAGCAGATCTTATAACTAAGGAGTCAAGATGAACAATTATAATTTGACCAGAGTTTTTTTTACATGCGTTCATCTTTGAATAAACATAACTTTTCACAAATAAATTGTCCAAGGCTAATTATTGTCAATGTTTCTTCCCAATAATCATGATGGAGAAAGTGTCAATTTAAATAGAGTGGATTCAAAATGCTATATGGATTTAATGATTTGGTGGGTAGCAGGATGCTCCCTAAATCGTCCATCGCCCGATCGAAGATCAAGGGCGGGAGAGTGTGCACCCGGTTTAGGTGATTCTTTCGCTGTGAATTGCAGGTTCCGCACGGGTCAGTAGGAGCTTCAAAATGCATTCTCTCTCCTCATTTGCAAATGTGTGCCCTAGAATCACCATTTCTAGTGAATTGTGGCACCTTGTGCCTTCGATCTCCCTCGTCTGACGCTACCGCTGATCTCCCTCACCCACCGCCGCTGATATCCCTCACCCGACGCCTCCGCTGATCCCCCTCATCCGGTGCCACAGATCTCCCTCGTCTGGTGCCGCTGACCTCCCTCGTCTCCGCTGATCTCCCTCGTCCGCTGATCGGCCTCGTCCGACGCCGTCGCTGATCTCCCTCGTCCGGTGCTGCCGCTACTTGATTTTAAGTCCCCTCATTACAATGATTTTCAATGACTTGAAATACGCATGTTCACTTGTATGAAAATCATTTACTCATCTAATTGACTTATATTAATGAAATCTTATGTTGATTGTTACTTGTTACTTGTAACATACACAAATGAAATAAATTTTGTGTACACTACATCTTTGTCTGATTTCTAAATGTCAACCCTTAAGCTTCTATCAGGTATCATGGACATAGTAGATGTTGAAGTTGACCCTATCCAAGAAGCGATTGGAAATAGTATTGAAGTAGGGATGGAATTTGACAATTGTAATGAGGGGTTGCTTGTCGAAGACAATTATAAGGAAGGAAATGTTGAAAATTGTCAAGATTCAAATTTTGTGAAATATTTTGAGCTACCAAAGCCATCAGTTGGAATGACTTTGGAAAGTGATGATGAAACATACAAATATTATAATATGTACGCTAGGGTGGTGGATTTTTCTATTAGAAAACATGCTTCTCATAAGTCCAGGGTCACAGAAAATGTTATAAATATAATGTTTGTTTGTTCTCAAGAAGGACATAAGAAGCTGAAGGAAGGTGTTGAAAAGATGGTTAAACAAAGAAGAGAAATTAGGGATAATTGTCTTGCTCATTTGTATGTTGTCTTAAGAAATGATGAAAAATGAGAGATAAGAAAATTTCATGTAGAACACATCATCCTTTAACAACTCCTTTCAAGGTAAAATATTTGCGATCACAAAAAGAAATATCAACAACTTCAAAAGAAGCAATTATGAACCTACACAAGTTTGGCATGGGTCCATCATGAATAGCTAGAGCACTTAATATGTCTGGTGAGCCACTTATAACAGCTCAACATTGTATTGATCATTTGAGAGAAAAAAGAAAAGACAATTTCAATTCTGAATGTCTAAACATCATATCTTATTTTCGAAATAAGTTGAGTGGCGATGCAGGTTTGTTTGACATATGGGAGTTAGATGAAGATGACACTATAATGAATTTTTTTTGGGCCAATGACAGGGCAAGAGATATTTATCTCACTTTTGGTGATGTTGTTGTATTTGATACAACATATCAAAAAAAATAATTTAAGAATGCCATTTGTTCCTTTCACAGGAATCAATCATCATGGGAGGTCATGTCTATTTGATTGTGCTTTACTTGCTGACGAGACTGAAGAGAATTTTGTTGGTTATTTTCTAAATGGGCTGAATGTATGAATAAAAAGCACCCACTTGCATAATTACCAATCAGTATATTGCAATGGGCAATGCTATTCATAGGGTGTTCCCACACACGAAACATATATATTGTACTTGGCATATTATAAGGAATGCTATGATTCATCTACAAGATCTTTATGCATGTGACACTTTTAAATAGGAATATAACAAATGACTTTATGAATCTACGAACTTAGAGATGTTTGAAGATGGTTGGCTTTTTTTGAAGCAGAAATTTGCTATACCAGATGGACATTGGTTAGAGAGCATGTACAACAAGCATAGTCAGTGGATTTCATTGTATTTTCAAGATCTCTTTAATGTAGGCATGCGTACTACTTGAAGGGTTGAAAGTATGAAATCATTTTTCAATTGATTTGTTAATGCAAACACATCGCTGTCTGACTTTGTACAACAATATGACAAACCAATTCAAAGTCATCGTGGACTTGAAGAACGAGAAGATTTTCATACGATGAACTCTAATCCAATGTATCTTTCCAATAACCCATTAGAACTTGAAGTAGGAAAGATTTACACACATAATGTTTTTTGCAAGTTTTAAAAAGAATATGCACAAACCATCGATTTATATGGGCGCAAAATTTACAAGGATGATGGCAAATTTGTGTATTCGGTGTATCCTCCACAAGGTGTGGACGAAGGTAAAAATATCGTTGAATTTAGTTGGTAAGAAAGTATTTTGCTAAAATGTTCTTGCAAGAAATTTGAACAAGAAGGGATCTTTGTGGTCATATTTTAACTATTCTCCACAAGAAAGGTGTAGGATATTTATCAAAGGAATATGTCCTCCATCGTTGGACGGTGAATGCACGATATGCAAATGGTCGTGTGATATATAATACAACATCATCCTCCCATGATTGCGTTACACCATTTCAAAAATTAGCTTGGCAAAGCAATCTTTGGCGAATTGAAGAAATGGGTTTAATATCTCCAAAGTATTTGGAATTTGGAGCTCCATTAATAGATGATGTTATGAGTAAATTTATGGTATTTCACATGGCAAATGCACCTTTAGAACAAAAGTCTACCAAGTACTAGTGAAGTTCTTGCAAGTCAAGCAAGTATTGTTGCGAGTCAAGCAAGTATTGTTGCGAGTCAAGCAAGTGTTGTCAACGTGCAAGAAAATGAATTCATGATACGTGACCCACTATGTGTGAAGTCTAAAGGTAGACCAAGAAATGTTTTAAGAATTAAATATGGGGTTAAACTATGTCAAAAAAAGATTCTAAGAAGAGAAGTTGTGACCATTGTTGTGTTCATTCACCTCAACCTCTAGTTTCTTTCTTCTACGCCCCTCAAAATTTGATACCACGACTTGAGACGGCATGTGTTCCGAATGCAATAATAAAGACACCACCATAATATGTTTGGCATTCACAAAAAAAATAGACAAATATGACATTCACAAAAGAATAAACGGATTCACAGTGAACATTGAGATATTGCCATTGTATCAATGCATGCAACATGTTGCAGAAACTGCTCAAGAATTACCATGATATACAGAAATCAATTTGTTGTTACTACACTAGAAATTTTTCCTTGTTCTCTTGTGTTTCAAATGCTAAAGATGGTCCAACAGCCATATACACAATAACAAGGATTATACAAGAGATTTTACAACAGAACTTATTTCCAATCCTATTATTCCTAACTTCATCGTCAAAATGATTTGCAACTTCCATCCTGTCCATCTTGCGCAAAATTCCTTGGTTCAAAATCTCATTCATTGAAAGTAGTTGCGTGCTCTTTGTTGCTGCATGATAATCAAATGAAGAATCTTATCGAGATCGTGAGTTATTGTCTTATAGCCGACAACATAAAGTAATCTCGAAGGTGATCGACGGCGGTGGGTGACGAGGGGATCGGCGATGGCAGGTGACGAGGGAGATCAACGACGGCAAGTGACGAGGGAGATTGGTGGTGGCGAGCGACGAGGGAGATCAATGGTGGAGTCAGACGAGGGAGGATCAGCGGCGACGAGTGACTAGGGCGATCAGCAGCAGTGGGTGACGAGGGCGATCAGCAGCGGCGAGTGATGGGAGATCAACGACGGCAAGTGACGAGGGCGATCGATGGCGGCGAGTGATGAGGGAGATCAGTAGCGGCGAGTGATGAGGGAGATCGGCGGCATCGGACGAAGGAGGTCAGCGACAGCGAGTGACAAGGGAGATCAGCGACTGCATCAGACGAGGGAGGTCAATGGCACCGGACGAGGGAGATCAGCGGCCGTGTCGGACGAGGGAGATCAGCGGCAGTGTCGGATGAGGGAGTCAGCAGCACCAGACAAGGCAGATCAATAGCACCGGAAGAGGGAGATCAGGGGTGGCATCGGACAAGGGAGGTCAGCGGCACCGGATGAGGGAGATAAGCGGCACCGGATGAGGGAGATCAGCGGCGGCGTCGGACGAGGGAGATCAGTGGCAGCGTCGGACGAGGGAGAACAGTGGCAGCATCGGACGAGGGAGATCAGTGGCGGCATTGTACAAGGGAGGTCGGCGGCACCGAATGAGGGAGATCAGTGGCGGCGGCGGCGGACGAGGGAGGTCAGCGGCACCGGATGAGGCTGATCAATGACATCGGACGAGGGTGAACAGTGGCAGTGTCGGACGAGGGAGGTCAGCGGCACCGGATGACGAAGATCAGTGGCGGCGTCAGACGAGGGAGATCGGCGGCACAAGGTGCCGTGATTCTCTGGAGATGGTGATTCTAGGGCATGCATATTCAAATGAGGAGAGAGAGCGCAATTTTGAAGCTCCTATTGACCCATGCGGAACTCGCAATTCACAACGGAAGAATCACCTGAACCGGCAATGAATCGTGCACACGCTCTCCCACCCTTGATCTTTGATCAGGTGATGGACGGTTTAGGGAGCATCCTGCTAGATTATTAAATCCTATTATATAACCTCTAAATTTTACTTTAAAAAAATATTTACCAAATATGTTAACTAAATTCTTTCTCCCTTTTGTATGTGTCAAATATGTCGAAGAGAGTGTATATATAACACTAAAAAAATCAACCTTCATGTGGCGAAACTCATTCTTGGAGACGTTACCACACTACATATTGATCGATATCGGTCCACATGAGTGATACATCAGTGGAAATATAAATAAACGACATAGCAAGTAAGTAAAGCAATCGAAACATTATCTATGCTCACACCATATGTTAATCTAGGCTCTGTTGGCAATGTAAAAAATATAGCGGTTGAAACGTTATTTTATCCGTTTAGTAGCACACATAATCAAATAAATTTTAGCATTTTGAATGAAAAAAATTGAAAATATACTTCTACTAGTGTTTAGCATATAGCCTTTAGAGGTTTATATTTTTTTCGATTTTATTCTTATTAAAATGTATTATTTATTTTTTAATTTATCTTATTATTTTATAATTTTTATTTTATCACCATTCAACAATATTCCATTTATATTCATATTTAATTAATTACAAAATATTTATTTATTAACAATGAATATTGAAATTAATTTAATAATTAATATTTTCATATCATGTATGAACTATATAAAATGTATTATAAATATATTTTTTTATATATTTTAATAACAAATTTACTTGTGAAATTTTATTTTATTTCATTGAGATATTAATTAATTATTTATTAAATGTTAATAAAATTTATATAGTGATTGAATTGAATAATTTATTATATGTCCAATTATGTCATTTTATATTCATCCACTAATTTCATCACTAATTTTATCAAACACCTATTTATTAATATCTTAAATGAACCTCTAATCATTAATTACTATTCGCTATTTAAACCGCTACCCGCTCGTCAAACTGCTAATTATGTCAAACGGAGCCCTAATAGAATTATCAACATATTGGAAGCGATTCCCACATGAACATCGATGTCCAATATGTGATAACAATAACATAATAAAGTATAAAATAGATTCAGTTAGAGTAGGCACTTCGTATCATTTACATTAAGAGATGTAATGATGTAGTATAAATTAAGTGAACAATATGATCGATAAATCTTTGTTATATAAATTGGTAGATCATTAAAGCAAGTAAGAATTAATGAATAATGGAAGAACAATCAATCAATGAATAATCAACATTTATAATTATTAAGCCAATGTTCTTTGCCAATGTTCTTTCTTCGATAACAATAATCAAATAATGAATATTCTTTTTTATAGCAATGATCGACGAAAATTATTCTTTCAACTTCATAACCCCTAAAAGTTTTGGGCAAGGATTTTGATTTAGCGTTTTCGTGACAATGCCTATGTTTGACAATATCAAAATCATCGTTTCAAGTAACGTTTATTTTTTGATTTAATGGTTAAAAAATAAATATAATTTAGTGCTTCATATAAAAATATTAAAAACCTACTTCTATATTCAAATGCTTAAGTTAGCGGTTTACATTTGTTTCCATTTCTACCCTTATTCAAATGCTTATTTCTTTCTCAACTTATCTTATAATTTTTTATTTTTATATTCTACATTTAACTATATTTCTTTTTATATTCATGCTTAATTAATTACAAATTATTTAATTATTAACAATGAATTTAATAATTATTTTTTTTCTATGCACTATATAGACCTTATTGCAATATAATTTCTATATGTTTTAATAAAAAAGTTAGTTGTGAGATTTTATTTTATTTAATTGAGATATAAATAATTAATTAATTTATTATAATAAAATTTGTACAGTGCTTGAATTGAATAATTTATTATATACCAAATTATATTATTTTATATTCATTACCTAATTTTACCGTTAAGTTTATCAAACACTTACTTGTTAATATCCAAAATGAATATCTAATAATTAATTATCATCCGTTATCGAATCGATATCCACTTCTCAAACAGTTAATAATGCCAAAAAAGCCAATATATCAATTGGTGGTTCTTGCATCACCATAGTGAGTGCTCCTTTCTTAGGAAAAAGAATAGTATCTTTCAATTCATAGAATGGAGTATTTTTCAACTTCTTAAATAGTTATATAATACAATAATTTTGATCTTAGAAGTGTTTATTTGTGTTTGTTATTTGCGTTTGTTATCGTGATGAAAATGGAGAGTTGACTCTTTGCTGAAATATCTAATTCCTAAATAAGTATTTTAGGAGTGTTATATTATATGTCATTTAAAAAAAATATCACATGCTGAACATTTTTAATGCGCGACCTTTAGAATTCAATTCTAGTAATTAAAAACTGATGACTCTTCATGATCGATTTAAAAGGATTAATGGGGTTAAGTTCAATAATGTCAATAAAGAGATCCACTTATGGAAGAAAATCTAGAAAACAAGAACAGAGGTTGGTGAGTTTTAAAGCTCCGTTTGAGAATCACTCAAATGATTGAGAAAAGTCCATTTGTAACAGTGCCTTGATCCTCCTAATCATTTGCTTGTTTTATGAGAAAGCATGGAAAACAACTGAAAGGGAAAAAAAGAGCTTAAGAAAGTACCACCAAACAGTTAAACTTTGATAAAAAAAAGAGCTCTTCCAAACTGTACCGGTGTTCTGTTCAGCTTTTACTATATATATATTATGCAAGAAGAAAAATTACTTTAGTTTGCTTGGGATTCAGGAAAAAAGAAGCGACCTTTATGATATTTTTTTCCTGTTCTGCTGTGTAGTTCCTCGTGTTCTTACATTCAGTTTCCAGCATTTATCTTCAACTGCAAACTTGGAAGCATTCATTGAACCACGTCGTCCGCTTCCAGCATCCCATTTGTATTCTAACAAGATTTGCGTCGACCATCCACCACTTTGCTCAGAAATATTTATTGCCCCCTCCTCTTTCTTTTTTTTATTTGTTTTTTATAATACTGAACAACTGGAAGTTGGAAGTCTTCAATTCAACGATGCTTGGAACCTTCTTTGTGTTCTTCCTTCCATCAGGATGCCTCCCTCGTCTGACTTCTCACGTTTACAAGCATCATTTGAGTTGAAATCTCATCTCATCCTGTAACTGTTCCTGGAGGTGGGCGATTCCATCTCGCAAAAAAGGTGGGATTTTTCCGACGTATTTGGCCGGAAAACATAATGGCGGCGCCCCGGCGCCTGCTCTTGTGGCTCTTCCTCGTTTCGGCGCTGTTCTCATCTTCGGTCGATGGGCTGGGAATGAACTGGGGAACGCAGGCGACGCACCCGCTGCCGCCGAAGGTCGTGGTCCAGCTGCTGAAGGACAACGACATCAAGAAGGTTAAGATCTTCGACGCCGATCCCAGCACCATGAGCGCGCTCGCCGGCTCTGACATCGAGGTCATGGTGGCCATCCCTAACAACATGCTGACTGTCATGAACGACTACAGCGCGGCGAAGAGTTGGGTGAGCAGGAACGTCACTAGGTACAATTATGACGGCGGAGTTAAGATCAAGTACGTATGCGAACCACATTGATCATCCACTCTTTGTTAATTCCATTGAGTTTGCTCTTGTTTTCTTTTGTTTCTGTAGCTTATGTGTGCAGAATAATTATGATTGCAGCCTTTAGTCTAAATTTTCAGGAAGTGAAATTACCAATCATGCATAATACGCAATGGCGAAAAATGTTTTCCTGATGACTGGAATTCAATTTGTGTAATGCTGCCAAAATCTTTGTGATAATTTTTGGGTTTTGCCGCAACATTACTGCAAATAACTTTGTAGAAGCATTTGGATTGCTGTAAGACTCTTCTTCAGCATCCAATCCATCACTGGAAAGAGCTTGATTAACTCAGCAGGAGTCAGATTTCTGAGACATGCTTCTTATGGCCGTAATAACATCAAAATATTACGTTGCAAGTTTGACACTTGATTTCAGATAGTTTGTCAGTGGGATTAACATATAATAAAATCAAAAGCATCAGAAAGATTTTTCCTTTTGCAATGTACAGTGTACACAGCTGTAAAATATCTTCACGTGCTAAGTGCTAACTACTTCCATCGCTGCTGATTCTCACAGATATGTGGCAGTAGGAAATGAACCCTTCCTTGCATCCTACAATAATTCATTCTTGAACGTGACATTCCCAGCCTTGCAGAACATTCAAAATGCTCTCAACGAAGCAGGGGTCGGCGACACCATTAAGGCCACGATTCCTCTTAATGCAGATGTGTATAATTCACCTTCAAGCAATCCAGTCCCCTCTGCAGGAAGGTTCAGAAGTGACATCAACGGTCTCATGACTCAGATTGTGCAGTTCCTGAACCAGAGTGGTGTACCATTCACTGTTAACATATACCCGTTCATAAGTTTATACGAGAACGACAACTTCCCTTTGGATTTTGCTTTCTTTGATGGCACAAGCAAACCTGTGGCTGATAATGGAATAGAGTATACCAATGTGTTCGACGCGAATTTCGATACTTTAGTCTCGGCCCTGAAGGCGGTCGGTTTAGGAGATATGCCAATCATCGTTGGAGAAGTCGGTTGGCCTACAGATGGTGATAAGAATGCTAAATCATCCTATGCTCAGAAGTTCCACAATGGCCTTCTGAAACGCTTAGCAGCCAACCAAGGCACACCCCTCCGGCCCAACCAATACATAGAAGTCTACTTGTTCAGCCTGATAGATGAAGATGGCAAAAGCACAGCTCCAGGAAACTTTGAAAGGCACTGGGGAGTCCTGAAGTATGATGGTCAGCCTAAGTACCCGATTGATCTTACTGGTCAGGGACAGAACTCCACACTTGTGCCAGCAAAGAATGTGAAGTATTTGCCTCAGAGATGGTGTGTATTCAATCCTCAGACACGGAAACTTGAGCACCCTTGGGGACAACATAAATTTTGCCTGCACTTTCTCCGACTGCACTGCCCTCGGCTTCGGTTCGACTTGCAATGGCTTGGATTCTAATGGAAATGCCTCGTATGCTTTCAACATGTACTTCCAAGTCCAGAACCAACAGGAAATGAGCTGCAATTTCAGTGGTCTGGCAATTGAGACTACGCAGAACCCTACTATAGCAGGCTGCAACTTTACTGTCCAGCTTGATTTATCGGCTTCACCTTCCACCTCTGCGCCGTTGTGGATGATGCTTCTATTCACATTTTTTGTTCTTCTGTTCTGAAAGCATTGTACAGACTTGTGGTTGCAAAGGTGGCCAACATTTTTTACTATTTCGTTGTTATTGATTGAATCATTGTTTCATTGTGTTTGAAATTTTTTACTAGCTTCGTTCCTTTTGTTTCAGAGTTAATGTATGATTGGATTCATAGTTTTGCTAAATCTCAGATCTTGCTACTGATCTTTTATTAGTTTAGCACACAACTCGACATGAAGCAAATTGATTAGATGATTTGGTCACCTAAAATTTCAAGCTCTCAATTCTGAATCGTAATTTGCACACTTGAGTCATCTGCAAGACTCAATTCTGGTTTGGACTCAATGTGGTTTGTGGAGTTGCGGTTTAAAGGACTTATGCCGGTTCGTGTGTAGTTAAATACTTTCGGCATCACTGAACTCGAATATACATATCTGAAATCCCTTTTTGGTTATATTCTTGATATCTCAATTAACAAAAACTATTCCCGGGGTCAAGTTATGTTAGGCATACGTAGCTTACATTACTTTCACTTATTCCACAGCCCTCATCTAAAAGTAACAAATCTTGATACTTTTATAACATGCTAATAATTCTCATATCGGTAGCAGAATAGTTGCTGCCAGTGAGATATTAACAATTTCACATGGTGAGTACAAGTCCAATTAGAACCTCGGTACAAAGCTATCGACATTCGATCACTTTCTCTGTAGCACACAGCTTCCAGCATGATTGCAGAGGTGCATGCTAACTGGAGTGTTCCTTTTCTGAGTGCTTGCTCGCAAACATGAGAATCAAGAACACGGAAATAAAGATCAGAGGGGAGAATGACAATTAACATCAACATGGATGCCAAATGCTAAAACCATATCTACCAATATTTATTTATACATGATTCTTCTTTTAAAGATAACATCAACATAAACAGACAACAGAGATGCATGACAGGACATTCTGCATAATTTCTTGGAGAGGAAGCCCCTTGATATGAATTCAGATCATGGTTATCTGACCAATGTATTGACAATGAGAATGAGCTATATAACTCTCAAGAAATTCAATTTCAGCAACTTAATTCATATTTTCTCAATCTTTTCAGCCTTCACCACAGGATTCTGTTTTGCTATAGTGTCTCGACCAGCTGTCTTATAGTCAAAGGAGCATTCATGATCCTTGAAATACCGATGCGATGAACAAAAGGTGCCGCCACATCGGCACTTGAATCCAGTTAATCCCACCCTTTTACGGCACTGGAAACAGCGATTAGTTGGCTTTTTGCTGCATTCTTCCTCCACTTGGTCATCAGGATTTACTGCAGAAACTGCATCCAACTTGACAATCCCTTCAGTACTTGCTTCTGGCTGCACTGAAGACGATGCCACAATTGATGATTTCTCCACGTGAGAGATAACTGGAGCCACCATAGACTGCTGGTCCATCACAAGATTCCTGTAGCACTTGGAACATAGGTTATTGGTCAAAGCACTCCCGAAGAATCCACAGTTATTGGCGCAGAGAATTGGTTCCTCAGGCATTTGGCATTCAGTCTGATCAGTCTCCTTCCAACTCTCTTGTGCCATTTCTTCACTGAACAGAAAAAGAAAATCAGCATGAGTGTCCACAACCGAAGAAAATAGCCTTGATTTCACACAAGAAACAAAGAAAATATCTTGAATATACAAGGAACTACAACTACAAGACACCAATGATATTACTATCTTTCATAGGTTATTTGACAAATCAAGTTATAAATATAAATGCCTCATCTTGCTGCAAAGCACCCAATATCTTGGACACTCACTCAGAAAATTATTCCAAAGTGACCCTGAATGTTCATTCTCAGATTGCTAAGGCACTGAAAGCTCCGTATACAACTGAATCCAGCTTTATCAACAATCATCAATGTCAAAACAATGCATACGAAAGCACATAGCCATTGACTGAGTATCATCTGTTGTCTGACTTCGACACACAAATTCTGGTTTTCAAACACAGAAAAAACTCTATTTTTTTTTCCGTTGAAAAAGGAAATAAGATGTCAATCACTCAACATGAAGTGTTTTCCATGAAAAGGCTCTACACTTCAATTTAAGGTCATAAATCATTATGTTGAAAACAATGAATTGAAGGAAAAAGAATTACTACATTAGGTCCTTAGTCGTAAGTGCATAAATTGTATGAATTCTCTCTGACACCGGCGAAAAATAGTCCTTAACATCAATCTCGACTAGTATAAGCAACAACACGATCCTCTCGTTGGATTCAACAACCCTCAATTTGCCGAGACGCTTCCCTGTTCACCCGATTCATCGAGATGAATTTGCTTCCTTCAAAATATAGTTTTCAATCATCGGTTGACAGAATCTCCCCCCCCAAAAAGTTACCAAACATCTAAATTCGCCAATAACATGGCCAACATCCCCAAACTGCAACAGAATTTCCGACTTCAATCGCCGAATCAATCAATTGACAATCTAAGAAAACCAATACTAACCACACTCGAATCGGTAAAAGAGATTGCACCAACATCTATCAAAAAGACCAGATTTTTGCGAAAACAAACGAGAGAAAAAAAATGAAATTATGACATCAATCAGGCGAATCGGAATCACACCATCGAGGCCGTGGGATGCAAATTACCAGAAAAAAGCGTAGCGAATTCGATGGGAGACAGGAAGTGGGAAGCGAAGGATTATGTCGCCAATTCGATGGATCGATCGATCGATCGCAGTGCGCATGGTGAGAAGAAAAATGATTAGGAGATAGGGTTTAATTGTTTAATTAAGGACGGTGTGGACCTTTCTTCGGTCCACACTCCACGCGTATGGATCATCCGTCGGATGGGGATCCGACGGTGCATCTTAGTTCATTTGTTTAAACAACTCAGAATCGTGGTCGTGTTTTGTTTTTTCGGCCCGGCACGTCGTCAGTGCAAAAAAAGGCGGTGCGTTCTCCGCCTACAGCTCCTTTCTCCGGCGACCACTCCCTTTTTCCGGTGACCGTTACCTTCCCCGGAAATCTCTAACTTTCAGGTAACTTATTCTCCTTTCTTCTTTGATTTCTTTCTGGGAACCTCCTTTGGTCGGTCGAGGGGGAGTTGGAGGAAGAGACATATTCGAGTCTTGTGGAAGGGTATTCGTCTTTCAATCGTAATCCAGGAATGTAATATAGATGATGCATAGAACGACCTACATGAAAGAAGAATCAATCTTTGAAAGGTTTCCTTCACTAATTGTTTTCAGTTTTGGATGGATTCACATTCAACAGTTTAGTAACCTCTTCTCTTTTTACAGAGAGAGTGAAAGAGTTATTATGATAAAAGAGTTACAAAGTACATAATACATAATGATGCAAGTTCACAACTGCAGTATTTTTTTTTTCTTTTAAGAGAGAAATTATAGTAATGTTAACTTGTGCTTCCCTAAAAAGATTTTAACTTGTGCTACCTGCCAGGTACGTTTGGCATCTGCAATTAAGTTATTGAAGCCAAG
The DNA here is from genome assembly GCA_030549335.1 of Pontederia crassipes. Classification (NCBI taxonomy): domain Eukaryota; kingdom Viridiplantae; phylum Streptophyta; class Magnoliopsida; order Commelinales; family Pontederiaceae; genus Pontederia; species Pontederia crassipes. The sequence continues at coordinate 28,568,347 of CM060193.1, forward strand.
ACAAAGATTATGGCAATTTGGCATGCGTTGACAAGTTAGTATGCACAGTTCATCTCTATCTTCTCATTCTTGTTTAAGTTTCATCATCAAAATGAGGGCATTAAGCAGATGATTTGATTCTCTTAAATCATGTCGTATTTGACCTTATAGTCATAGCATTTTAGATAAAATAGGATCATGAAACTAATCTTGAGATTGTTAAACCGTTTGCTGTTCCACTTTGGCTGATTCGTGTACTTGCGTAGCATTCATTTAGCAGCTTAACTTTTGATATGAAATGTTGCCTAAACTGATTTTATATCAGGTTTGGAACCAGCTCAATTTATAATGATAATTATATATCCTGTTGTGTATCTGTTGTTGTTTGGTTTTGGTGAGGTTGCTGAGAAGCTTATATTACTTCATGAGTCAGTCTGCTTGAACAAGATGAGCAAGAATACCAAGCCAACTTTATGGCGTACGAAAAAAAAAAAAACTGAGCTTGTGTTGAGTATTATGGCGTACGAAAAAATCCAGTTATTAAGTACAATAACATGGGAGATCTTAGTATTTATGCAAATAAATTATTCTTTATAATCAAATTTATTGCTTGTCATTTTAATATGAACTTTGTGTTCATCCTAGTACTGTATTTTTTCTATGTGGTGACACATATGACATATGCTTGTGTTGCTCAGGTTTATAAGACTTGTAAGTTGTAAGTTCCGTTTGTTTAAATATGCCATTGGGATGCTAATTCGGTTAGGCAGAGCATTAGGGAGGAAAAGAACTTCATCATTAAGTATATTATCTCCCAAAAAGGAGGGCCGAGGAATTATTATGACAGGCAAGAACTGCAAGTCCACTGGGCTCCTCACTGGGAAAGGTTGTTTCTCTCTCATTCTTTGTTTCTCTTTTTCTGGGTGTCGCGCCGGGCTTACAGAAGGCTTTCGATGTCCGGGGCGATTAGTGCTCCACTAACTCTATTTCAGATGAAACTGTTGGGATGTTCATTTACTGATATTTGATTTGTTTCACATACCAAACCTTGAGTTCAGAACAAACTTAAGTTGAATTTACAGAGAGAATAAATATGTGAACAGAAAAGGATACCATGCGTTATTTTCGGGAAAGAAAACATTTGTTTATGCTGGTGTCATTTGGTTTAATTAAGAGGGAATCAGCTCTACTTGTTTGGATTGATTATGAAATTGTTTTTTTCTTTATATATTGTGCAGTTTCCTTAGACAGTCTTTTTAGTAATCTTGTCCATGAATAAGTTTGTTGATTTGTTACAAGCCTACAACTGAATTTAGGAGTTCTTTAGCATCCAGCAAAACATTTACTTGAAGGTAATAATCTGATCTTGCTCCGTTTGGTTGGGATATACAATGCGCCAGGGACGTGACTTCCTCCACATCAACCTCAAAATCTACGGAAGCAGCCATAAATTAGCAGCAGGATTCTCATCATCTCTCTTTATTTTTGGGTTGTGTTCAAAAAGTGATGCCGTCCAACCCAGCTGATACTAATCATACTAATCACGAGTTAAGCTCTCGATTTTGAATCAGACTATTTTGATGTCGTCCCGAGCACATGTGAGATTAGAAAAAAAATTATGCATTTAGAAGGGTTCCAATTCGAAACTTTGCTTATATGAAAACAAAATGAACAGAAAGATATTGAAGAAAATTACACAAGATTGAACGTTAATAAAAAAAGTAAAAAGAAAAAACAATCCAAGAACAACAAGAAAGGAGAACTAGATTTATTTTTGAAATTTATTTCTTTTTTCAATTAAGATGGGATGACCCCTTGAATCAAAGAATATTTAATAATATCAAGGTATTTTGTCGGCTCAATTTTTTTCTAAAAAAAGATTGAGCCGAATAATAATAAAGAAAAAAAGACCATCCTATTTATTTGCATATATTTTTTATATGTAGATACCTTACCTACTTAGTCATATATATATATATATATATATATATATATATATCTAAATACAAAATAAGATAAAAGATTAGACCAAACAACTCAATACTTTTTTTTTATTTTTCTCTTTTTTTGTAACCAAGAGAAAACTGAACTTTCAGGTGAAACCCATGACTGTATGATTTTCTTGAGATAATATATACCCTAAGAAGTTCACTGTCAAAGAAAATACAGGGAGATGATTACCAAAAAGAAAATATGATGAAGACATTTCACAAATCCTTATGATATGTTTTACTGTCAATAGCAGATATACGCTCAATATGATATATTTCGGCGTCCGAAGGAATTTATGAATCTAAAGTACGATGGATACATTACGTTTATGTTTTTTTTTAATAATTGTTGGACGAGAACTTGACAACAATTCGGAAGGTAATATATCTTTGCACAAGGTACAATTCGGAAAACATGAATATTGAAACATGAACAATTCGGAAAGTATACCTTTTCGTTCTCTTTTTCTTTGGTTCACCGTGATTTTTTATCAAGCTTGAAAAAGAGTTATTTTGTTCGTATAATGGAGCTTTCAGGCAACCTAAGGGCATGTTTGATTCAAATTTGAGAAAAGAAAGAAATGAAAATGAAAGTAGAATAAAATTTTAAAAGATATTATAATTTAAGTTAGGTATAATAAAAAAGAAAATATATAATCATTAAGAAAAAATGAGATAAAGGTGAATGGAGACTCCAATTTAAACTCAACCAAAGGAATGAATTTCCCTTTTTTCTCCTACTTTATCCTCCTTTCACCCTAACCAAACAGATATATAGTGTATTTGAATTTCACGTTTACAACAACTAATACTTTCATATCATTCACTCTCATCCAACGAAATAAAAAATATTCACATTTGGATACAGTTTCTTCCACTGGAATTAGCCCATTCTGTTGTTTAAGAATCTAGTATGGGAGTTTTTTTCGTTTTGTTGTTTGGATACTAAAATAATGGGTCATATCCCTCAGGAAGAGGGCATCATATGGTGAAAAAAAATTAGGTTGGGCTGCCATTTTATTTCCTCTCGGCCTTTCGTCCCTCATGCACTTCTCCACAAAGAGGAAGTCAATTCCTAATCCGAGCCTCTTCCGGCAGAGCATAGACCAAGTCAAGGAGGGGAAAGGAAAGGGCCAGCGTGAAGAAGAGATAATAGAGATGGCTTCAAGGAATCCTGCTATAGTCGTTCCTCATCAACAAGGTAGATCGCACTTTTGGTTCTGTGCTTTACTTCTATTTTAAGGTTCGATCCTCTTTGGCTCTGTACATCTGGTCTGTAGTTTTGCCTTTTGATTTCAGTTTAGAGAATCTTATTAGGTTTCATGGTAGAAAAAATCCCATCCCTCATGCTACTAAACTGGCGAAGGCAGATAAGTTTTTTGTTTTTTTTTTCCACACATGCTCACGTTGTGTTCTTCAAGCTGATCATCCTTCCTCCAGATAGTCTAGCACCTGTTTGACAGAATTCTCAAACCAGGATCATGATTGCATAGGATGACAGGCGAATTGACCGAAGAATTACACACCATGCTAACTATCCGTACATTGGCATTACTATTTTGTTCGCTCGCTCTTTATTGTTAAAAACTTGGTGCCAAAAGAAAAAAAATACCAACAAGGAAAAAAAAAGCGGTCTTTTCCTTTCACCCTTTTTACTAGTGACTACATAGGAAAACATGAAAAATAAAAGGTCTCTTCCTTGCTTACTTTATTTTTTAGTTCATTTTATTTTGTGTTTTTATATGGCACTGTGTGCAATTATTTTGTATCATAAGTAATCCACTGCAAACTGGCTTGTTGTCAATTACTTGTTTGGTTCTTCATTTTCTGTGTCACAGTTGATCACAAGTAGGCAACAACTCGTGGCCAATTGTTGATTGTTGCAGTGTGCTGTCAATTACTTTTCAATTCAGTTCTTTGGCTCACCTGAACTAATTGTTTTCTTAGTTTATTTGTGATAAATGATACGTGCACCTAATATTAGTTGATTCTTACATCATCTTTGATGGAGCCGAGTTCTGAACCTCATTATCCATTGGAAAATTAGTGTTCATCTGCTAATCATTCTCTAGGGATGTAACTATAGGTGCATTAGATGTCAGTTTCAAACAGATTTTCTCAAATAGAAATTTCTCGTATATTTTATTATTGAATAGTTCTATTGATGTTTGAATATCAGTGTAATTCCTTGTGGATAAAAATATGAATTTTTTTATTCTTCTTTTCTTTATTTTTGCATTGTATAGTTAATAAAAAAAGAGTGTACCTGACTTGCTGGAATGAGATGAAAAAAAAGTTATCTCGTGAAACTCTTATGTGATTATAATACTCCAAAATATAAAGCACAAAATGATTGGAATAAAGAGGCATGTCATAAGATCTTGCATGATATGAATGAAAGATATCCACTAGATCATTTTCATGCAAGACAAATTAAACAACTTGAACAAGATCTTAAAACAATATAAAGTTATCAAGTACTTGACCGAATTGAATGACTTTGGGTGGGACTATGAAAATAATATGATCGAAGCTCCTGACGATGTTTGATAACCAATCTTTGAGGTATTTTTTTAACTCTTCTCAAAATATCTTTTGTCATTGAAGTGTATTAATATACATAGATTACCTAATGCAAAAAGTGGTACAAGCAATTGTTTCCACATTTTGTTGCAATTCATGATTTATACAATGGTATGTGAGTATTATTTTGCATTAGGATAATTTTTTTATATCATTGTCTTTTGATAATATTTTTTTGTAGGTAAATTTGTAGAAGGAAATTGTTCACGTGCAGGAGGAATTACTTCAGCGATCCATCCGCATCGCCATTACCACAATCACCAATGCCATCAATTCCGACTCTTGGAGATTTCTTTGGAGAATGGGAAGAAACTGTTGGAGAGCATAATGTTGATCAACCTGATCTATTTTACAGGCAAGTGCCATCTCAAATTGAAGAAATTCAACATGTTGTGGAACCTACTCCAATACCACAACGACAAGCTAATCCATCCATGAAGCGACCAAGTTCTTCACGGGCTTCTGATCAAGGTTCATCTAGAAAATTTAAAAAGTGCTTTCAAGATGAATATCTTGAATTTCATCGGGAAGAATCTCAACAATTCTTTGCTTCTATGGATAGACAAAGAATTCAACCATCCGAAGAATACTCTATAACCAAATGCATAAATGCTTTCAATGAAATGGAAGGATTTAACAGTCACTTGTTTAAGGAGATTGAGATATTCAATGAGACAAATAATAGTGAAGTATTTTTAGCACTTAAAGAAGAACAAAGAAATGAATGGATTAGAATGATGATTATCAAATGTGGTTTGTTGGTTTTTTCGAGATGTCTGGGATTTAACTTTATGAAATTTGCTAAATTCCATGGATAATATTTGGACAAGTGATATGTACTTTGACGTTGTGCTTTGTTAAAGTTTGTATCTTATATATTTGTGAATGATATGTACTTTGATGTTGTGCTTTGTTAAAGTTTGTATTTTATATATTTTGATATTATTGTCATTTATGTTGTTTAAGAAAAGGTAGTACAAATTTGATTAAATTCATAAGATTTCAAGTACATGCGACAAATAACATATATGAGAAAACAAATACAAGTAAATGAAACTAACGAAACTAACATCATATTATATGGTGCTCCTACTTCTTCCATATCAACAATAGTCTTCCCACATTGCTTTAGAAATATGCTCTTGCATTATTGCACCCAGGCTATGTTGACTATTCATATGCTCAACATCTCTAACGTATTCATCATCACCATCAGACACATCTACAACTTCATTCGGGTCAATATTCAAAATGATTCTGAAGCGAAGCATGTCAAAGATTGAATAACTCTTTATAGTCCTTTGATTTTTTCCTCAGTGCATCATTGTTCTTGTAAATGATATCGTACTCCTCTATAAGGTGCAATAAAACTTGGAGTATTTGCATAACCTGCATCCACCATATAGTACTTGTCCAGAGCAACAAAAAATTCTTGATCCAATGAGTTTTGTAAAATTCTAGCATATGAAACAAAACCTTCCCATCCAGCTTTTACATATACAAAACGAATATCAAAATCACATGCGACTATCACATTTTGAGATAAAAGTACCTTTGCGATTGTGATAAGGATCTTGTAAATGTTGTGCAATGGTTATAAGAATATGAGTACCATCAATTGCTCAGTGAATAGATCTGCCATTTCTTGAAATTTCTCTTCTGATTCAAAATCGTGGTGTAACGTGTATCCCCTGCAATCTTATTATTTGAAAAAGTATTTTAATATTCATATAATATACTAAAATTTTGAAAACAGATAAATAAATATGCATACCTTGAAATATGAAAAAAAATTCACTATTTTTAATTTTCAAAGAAGTAGCGATAGTTGAGGGGGGAACTACAAAATTTTGGGATAGTTGCACAATTGCTTTTAGTACATTTCTAAAATAACGATGAACCCACTATTCTGAAATCGTTCTTGCACTACATGATTGCCAGCGTTACGAGCCAATCTATAGACAAACATTGCTAATTGCTCTTTCATTATAACACCCCTTGTATTTCGAACTAGTTGTTTTTCTTTCAAACATTGAACAAGCAAAAAGCAAATGAAAAATATAAATATCCATACGGAATGCTCTTTTACAACGTTTCTCATGTCCTTCTAAAACTTCTTTCACATACGCTTGCCCAGTTAAAATAGAAGTATGAATGGCTTTCTCATGTACTTGTACCTCTTGGACCATAGATAGGATGGCATGCATGAACTCTTCATCTTCTTTTTGCCTTCTTCGTCTTCAATATAAAAAGATATCCATAGATTTGAAAATAGAAAAAAAAACTCACTACTATAGAAGGGAGGAAACTAGGGATAAATGAGATGTAGCTCTTTGAAGGATGAATGTAATGTGTAGGGTGGTGACTTTATAAAGGTTTTTCATTTATTTTTTACTGTTAGAGCTCAACAATTCAAATTTTAAACAAAAGAAGTTTGCCTTCAATGATAAAAAAATGAGGTCAAAATTATGTTTTGTGTAAAAAATATTAATAATTTGAACGGTCACATTTCAAAATTTAAATTAGTCAAATTATTATTATTTAATATAATAAAAAAGTACTATTTAATATATAAGTTTAAAAATATTTAATGAGATTACAAAAATACTGATATAGGTATATATATTATTGTTTATATGAACACATTGTTTATAATAATAATAATTATTATTATATTAAATAGTATTAGAAAAAATCAATTTAATTAATCCCATATCCAAACTGATGGAATGGATTTAACCCTATGGAATAAAAACTAAGGAAGCCACTTAGGAAAATTTTCATTCTGTGGATATTTTTCCATTTTGCCAAAGAGCACCTTAGATTGGCCGTGGGCACCACAACAAACTTCCATGTATCAATCAGAAGGCTATACATTTCATATTCGATCTGCACTGTTGAAAATTTACAATTCACTAATTGAAACAAGGACATAGGACACAAATGAGATAGAAAAAACAAGATAATTAGATCACATCTCTCCGCAGCTGTGAACTTTTCCAATATGAACCTTCAAATTTCAGAAAACATATATTTACTTTGATATTTGAATTATTATTATTTCTTGAAACATTTTTTAATTATGATTCTTATTATGAAATATGCTTTGGATAATTTGTAACAGCCAGAAAAGGAAACATTTAGAGGATGTGTGAGGCCTAATATCAGCTAAAAAAACCCACATTTAGAACAAAGTTTGTGATTCACTATAATGACTAACAACTTCCTCCTCTCGATTTGCATCTTTTTTGGCTTATAAGTAATCGAAGGATCCTCCTCAGGCGTCATCACCTCTTGATTAGAAGATAAACACCAGACGCAACAGCGACCCCGGCCAAGGCCACACCTACTGCTGTTAAAACTTTTACTCCATGGACGCCTGCACTTTGTGCAGGAACTTCTAGCAAGTGACTTAGCTGTAACAAAAAAAGGAAAGGGACAGAGATGAGATATTATCTGGACGAAAGACACAAGATAATCTTCTGCAATATCTATGAAACCTTAGACTATAAGGAGTTAAATGACCCTCCCATTTTCTGCTAGAAGGTTCTTTCAAGTTCAAATCTTTCTCGCAAATCAGACAGAATCAGGGTTAGTGGACAACCAACCTCAGACCTTATAATTTTCAGACAAGAGCAGAGGACTTTTGATTAGCTAACTAAGAATCGTTACAACCCTTCAAAAAACATTTTCATAATTGTTATACAAGAGACGGAAAGAGTAATCTGACCTCAATGGGCTGCTTCCAGTGCTTCTGAATCCCAGGCAGATGTCCTTTACCAACAACTGCAACAACTGACGAATGTTGCTTTGCTACATTCAACAACATGGATGACATATACCTGAATACACAGGATCTCTTTAGATGATAAAAAAGATTATATTTGCATGAAGGATTATAAACAAAATAGCAACAAGTAAAAAAGATGCTTCTGAATTATCTTAATTCTATTGGAATAATTGCTTGCCTATTGTCTTATGTGACAATTATCCATTTCTTTGGCTGCTAAAATGCAGTGTCCAAATTTCCAAACATCTCTGCTGTGCGAGAGGGAGTTATTTTATCTGACTTTCTTAATTGTTGCACTAGGTACGTCATCCAAATAGTGAGGCGAAAACAATACACAGAAGCTATGATTCAAGAAGTCGAAAGAGCCTCTCTGCAGATATTTGAGTGCCAAGACTATCCCTACCGTAATAGAGAAGAAAGCCACCTTGGGATGTCCATTAATCTTCTTTTTCCACTGGTTTTTTTAAATTCCACATAAAAAAATGTAAAATGAAATCTGGCATGCCTGGCATTACAAGCCTATCTACTCTCTTTTTTAATTATTTTTCATTTTGAGGACAATTTTATCTAAAATGAAAGAACAAAGAAGAAAGACAATATTTCAGCCATGGTATGATTATGATCACTAGTAAAACGAAAGGAAGCAGTCCGAGTCACCTTGTTCATAGAATAAATGAGGAACCAATTGTAAGGTAAAGCATGAGAGATCTATAAACTAACATGTCGCGCTCATGCAGAAGTGTTTCCATCAGAGTAGGGAATGCCTTGCTCATCTCTTGAATAACTATAGTCAGCATGTCACCATCCATCTCCTTTAACTGAAACAGACAGTGCCAACTCTTGATATGATACTAAAGATATTGCTAAATCAACAAAATTGTCATGCTGAATTGTTCAAACCACCACACTTTCTGAAGGGTAAGGCATCATTAATATGCAACAACTCATGAAGTGTGAGACGAAAGTATGCTGATAAACATCATAAAAAAATAAACACATGCATGATTATGATTCACCTCATCAGCTAATACTGATCCAATGTTTTATTAGAAAGAAGAAGATATAATTTGTGCTAAAGTGCATCTTTCCATTTAGATAACAGCAAACTATAACTGTAATATCAGGGAAAACAAGCATCATGTATAGGTTGAGAAATGAGTGCTTTACCATTTCAACTTCGATCTCAAGCAAGATAAGACCATCGATATATGCGTTCTATTCCACTCTATATCATATCTCACAAGTTTATCATTAATGTACTAAAACTAACCAAGATTAGGGGAAAATGATCACACAAAGAAAAGAATTGTACAATATGAAATATACAGACTAATCTGAAATAAAATTCTCCTTTTCCTGGGATTGAGCAAGGAAATATACAAGATATTGAAATTAGATCAGATCAATTTCCTAGTATATCAAAGAATGGAACAAACTCTGGCTAAGTTTAACAATAACTGCAAATCAATTTCCTAGTATATCAAAGAATGGAACAAACTCTGGCTAAGTTTAACAATAACTGCAAAGCTTGAGCAGTCATCTGTTTGCATTAATGCAAAAGCTTAGAATGTACATGTGCAGAAAGAAAACGAGAATAAAAAAAGGAAAAAGAATGGGAAGGCATGTACTGTAAACTGGTTCACACTACGGCTTCCCCCTCTGATTAAAAAAGATGAATGATTTATATGTAGCATCTTCCCCATCGACTCCTAAGTTGAATAATCGAGGACATAATCGAGGACATAATGTTTACTGAAGATTCTAATTACTCAATAAGTCTAATAACTCAATAAATTTATATTGGGTTATGATCCAAAGAGCAAAATAGTGAGAAGTTTGGGCATAACCATGTTGCTTCATGTCGGATATAAGCATATAAGCTTAATAATCTTGTCATCTGCATCTCAAGACTTGGACTTCAAACCAGGGAAGTCAGTATAGGTAGGCATATAGTTCAGTGTCAACTTTCTGATGATGCTTGGTGACAAGAATTACATGCACAATTTATCCTCTTTTCCAAGCATCTGTTTGCTAAATGACACTAAGTCAAACAGCTATGCTAAGGAAAGCAAGATAGTACAAAGTAGGCGATGTTCTTCCCTTATTCCAGAAACATCTAAAATCGTAAATTACCTAGTTCTGGAATAAAGTTTTCCTAGACAATCAGACTGAATGTTAGAAGTCCAAGAGATTACTGGAAATTTTAAATATATTAATATTATAGCTTACCATTTTATTCAAGTCATCCGGGCTTGGCAAGAAAACAGTTTGAAAGAAAATATGATACAGGAACTTTGTTCTATGCCACAATGTCATTTTCCCCCAAGTTCTCCGTAAGGTGATCTGCAAAAAAATTGGAAAAGTTATTAACTATGTCTATCTTCAGATAACCCAACCTAGGAACTAGACAAGTTATCATAATTATGAAACTAAAGTGCAGGTATGAGATGACATTGGATTTCTTATGCCACATGGCTAACAAAGGAAAAATGATCATGTGTCGACTATATAGACAAACTGTGAGGACATGGACTAACAACGTGGATGAGACTACGTAATGAACTGACCACAGATACACAACAAACTTCATGAAGAGGAAAAGGTTGAAATTCGCCGATGGGAAACTAGAACATCAAGAAAATGATTCATTTGGAGATGCTCTCCACAAGGTAGCTAAAGCTAAAGGAGATTTTCTTTTTTGGGTAAAAAGAGTTTTTCTTTCTTGCTTTTTGTGTATGGCGAGAATAACACAAGTTGATAATCCTTATGCTTTAAAAAATAAGAAAGTGGTCATGTAAAAGTACAAGAAAACCCTCATCATATCCTTAACTATGTATCATATCCTTAACTATGTATTAGATCTTTTTTTGAGAAGACTAATATAGGATCGGTGCCGAGTTGTGCAGCCATCCGTATTTCTTGAAAGTTCACTGTTACTTTACGTGTATGACAACTTGTAAATAGAAAAGAACCGATAATGTTGTCACTAGACTCACTACTTCTAAACAATCATGCAAGAAAGAAAATAATGCTCTGAACATAACACCTCTTCCCCCAAAAGTACAACTGTACAAGAATCATGTTGAAACTAGATTAGCCACAAAAATACCAACAGTATAGCTAGTTGACGCAGTGCAATGAGTAAGACTGCATGATTAATGACTACCTAACACTAACCATGTCCCCAGAAAACAGTAAAATAGAAGACTGAACAATCTAACATCAACACAGAAGGATAATAATGGTGAATGAAGAAAACTTCGAACTTCGTACATTAACAGGACGATCACCCAGTATAACTTTGGCACCATAAGTCCTTGCTTCCTCAAATGCCACTCGAAACTCTGAACCAGGGAAAACTTCAAGTTTATCAGCAACCTGAAGTAGCAAATTACCATATGAGTGATCATCAACTTTGGATAAAAGCAGAACAGAGGAAAAGAGTGCATACTTTGGCAAGAAACCAGCTATAGAGAATTCCAAAAGCGTTCATCTTCTTTTTCTTCCACATATCAATCATTTCACTCACAGTGGGAACCTGATAGAGTACCCAAGCTGAAATTACACGTCAACACATGGTTGCAAAGCATATGAATCAGAATAACAATCCAGGTCTAAGAAATCCCTGAAATAAGAAAACTCAATTAACCATAAATTAACCATATCATTTAATTTACCCCTAGAGAACAGCTCTTTCCATTTCTTGGAAAAATAGTCGATATGCCTGCTTTCTACTTTTTGCCATTTTCATTATGTACTTCATGAATGCTCTTTGTTAGTAATATAACCACAAATGTTACCTCATTTATAATATGTTCATAAGTTTCTACATCATTTTGCTCTTGATAGAAGAACAACTTCAAGCATTATACATTGCAGATTTCCTTCTACAAAATATATTTTCTTTTATATGTTTATGATCATGCAGCCTTTAATGATAGATAAAAATTGAATTCTCATCCCAAATAGTTTCCACATATATGTTATTCAAGCCACTTTTATTGATGGTAGCTTGAAGAAGACATAAAGAATGTCAGATTTACTTCTATTGAGTTAGACATTCCACTTATAGGAGACTGGTTATACTAGCAGCCCCATCATTGTTTTCTGTCCTGTCCAGTTTATTCCTATTCTCCAGTGTCTATATTGTTTCCATCTTGATTTCCAGAAGTCTTGGCTCACTGTGATACAGCTTCAATTTACTAGGTTGATTTCCTATTATCCCTCTTTGTTTTCCATCATAAAGTTCAAGCACACCAGAATCTTAAATTACCTCTTTTCGAATGGCTCTCAAGTACAAGTGGCATCACTGTATTGCATACATTAATAGCAGTTGTTTTGGACAAGTTCATAATAGAAAAAAAATGCAGATATGGTTAGTCACCATGAAAGATCTCCCTTTTGGTTGAACATGATAGCATTTGCAACAATTAGAGTATAGAAAAATGAGCATTTGCAACAATTAGAGTATAGAAAAATGAGGACTGTTTTGGCCAGCTCCAGAACTAAGAATAGTAAAACTAACAAGCCGTTACTTTCGATCTTGAACTCTAAAGATATCAATCGTGGTCTGAAGTTTGCGAGAAAATCGTTCACTGAAATTAGCATTCTATATTACATAAAACTTAGGGGGCGCTTCTTTATAGATTACCACGTACAACAACAAACAACAACAACAAAGCCTTATCCCACTAGGTGGGGTCGGCTACATGGATCATACGACGCTCGTTGATCCATGTTCATGAGATTCGACGGGGTTTTACGCTGGCTATCGGGGCCTAACACAACCCTCCTCCTTTATCCGGGCTTGGGACCGGCTATAAAACATAGGCGGTTATAGATTACCACGTAATGTTGTGTTAAATTACCTGAGCCCACCACATCACCCTGTTCACTTGTGAAAGGTAATTGATATGAATTGCCTATGAAGTGATAATGTAGATTGCCTATGAAAGGGAAGGCAATCCACATTACCATTTGAGTTGCAATCTTTTTAATTTCACTTTCTCCATTTGCCTTTTCAATTTTATTTAAATAAATTATAAAACTCATTAAATAATTACAAAACAAATTAAATAAATTATAAAATTAATCAAATAAATATTAGTTAATTCCTATGAATATATTATTATCATATTTTAAACAACAACAACAACAACAGAAAGCCTTATCCCACTAGGTGGGGTCGGCTACATGAATCATACGACGACATTCTGCTCTCGTTGATCCATGTTCATGAAATTCGACAGAGTTTTACGCTGGCTGTCGGGGCCTAACACAACCCTCCTCCTTTATCCGGGCTTGGGACCGGCTATAAAACATAGGCGGAGTTTGAGAAATTTCAATTTTAAAACATATTTTAAAACATATTTTAAAACATATATTAATTATTTTATAAATTTCAATTTTATGGGTAAGAATATATATTTATGATTTAAGTTAACGAAGTTCAAAATAATGTAGATATGTAAACATAATTCTTTTGATTAGAGTACATTGGTAAAATTTGTATATTAACTCATATATCTTTATTTTCTTATAGATAACTAATATGAATTACCAGATAAATTACTTATGCATATTAAACAAGGTAATATACATTGCTGGCAATTTAACAAATGACAATTGCCAGGTAATGTTGACAATGTAGTGAATGCACTCTTTAAGGATATGTTAGGTATGCTTGTCTCAGACACTATAAGTGTAAAAAAAACAGTCACGAGATATAAATGTACGAACTTCTAATTATGATTGATGAAAGCAAACCTCAAGATTCTGAGGGGTTAAAATTGCAATCCTGCTTGAACAGAGCTCGAGGAATACAACCTGCAATAACCATCTCAAACAGATTGAGACTTCCAGAAAACCATGATGAAATAGAACCAGAATTACATGAAAGACTTGAGAATAAGAGAATCAGCCAGCCAGCCAACCAGCACGTCAGCAACCATTCCAAAGCAGGCGGCTAACCTGCTAAAAAGATCCATCCATTAATGAATTCAAGAGGGAAGAACCTGTGGTTTCAAGTAATTGATGACGGCCTGAACTTCCCTGCAGGATTCCTGCAAATAGAATGAAAAGTTCTTAACTTTTTCTTTATTTTACTCGAACGAGAATCCTTACTATCAACATTTTAGACCATAACAATTAACAGTTACTGAGCCGACAATACTATTTACCACTCTCTTAAAAGAAAAAAAAACTATTATTTGACTGCTGAAACTATTCCACATTAGGAAAACTGAGAGGTTCAACATTATTTTGAGAAGAGGGAGTGATGACAAAAATTATCAATCTGCAGTTCAAAGAACAAAAGCCGTTTACTGAATAACTGGATAGTCAACAAAAAACAGTCAGATGCATAACAAAAGGTTGAATTGAGACCAATGAGGTTAAATTTGCATTTGCATAACTATGAACATTGGTTGTGTAAAAAGTTATACTATTTACCAATTTAGTTCCACAATCAAGAAACCAATAGAAAACGAGTCAAAATCGACCACTTTGAGCTTTGTGGCATATTTATCTCAGAAAATAAAAAATAGTCCTTCTCCAAGTATGAACTAAATACGCAAAAGAAATGGAGGATCCAAAAAAGTTACCTGGGAGACATGAGCTGTCCCGACAAGGTACACGTCGCAGGAACCTCCCTCGGAAGACGACTCGCACTCCAGGACCACGACATTCCTCGCCAATTCCTCTGGCAAGGCCCTCCTCCCCTCCGCGCGTCCCGTTGCCGGTGAATCCTCCGGGCCTCCCAATTCTTCGCCGGCAATGTCCAATTCCGCCTCTCCCGGATTGGGAGGAGTATCCGAACCGACCCCCTCTTCCGAATTAGGGATGGGATCCGGGACGGCAACATCGTCACCCTCCGCACCGGCCTCGGGCGTGCTGCCGGGGCCCGAGACGTGCACGTACGAGTCGGACAACGAGGAGGAGGCGGCGGCGGGGGCCGCGGGATCCATCGAGAGCGGTGGCGGGAGGCGACGGCGGCAGGAGGAGATTTGGTGAGCGGCGGCGAGCTCGGGAGGACTCGGTGCGTTGCGTTTGTAATTTGGGCGGAGAGCGGAGGAGAGGAAAGGCGGTCGTCGCCGTTGTCGCGCTGAGTCGAACGGCCGAAACGCGGGCGAGTTGAGGAGCCGAGTCGAGCGGGTCATTGGATTTTAATGATGAGATCTCGCGAGATAGTACAATGTTTTGATTTTTTAATCTTCATCTAATAATAATAATAATAATAATAATAATAATAATAATAATAATAATAAGTTATTATTATAATAATAATTATTATTATAATATAACAATCACTCACTATTTAGAAAAAAAGTAATTTGCTACTCATTGTTGCATTTTTAAATGCAAGTAATTTTTTCTAATAAATAGAAATAAGGATTTAGGTGTCTTCATTGTGTCTGATGGGACTGGCTTTTCTATATTAGGAATTTTGGAGAGGCCGATTAAATTTTGTTTGAATAATACTTTTATATTAGTTCTGAGAATATGATGGGTGAAGTGACGGACCCGTTTATTTTCATTTTTTCCACTCAAGCAAATTCTCTCGTACTCTCATACAACATCTATATTTGTTTTTAATTGATATTTATCTGTCATATTTCTGCATTTTAAGATAGATGGATAATGTAGTTAGAAGATAAAATAATAAAAAAATAAAAAATCAGGTAGAAGAAAATATAGATGAGAGAAATAAATGAAGATGTGGTAAAAAATTTCAAGATTATTTTCTCAATTCTCTCATGAATTATGATGATTTTTCGCATCCCTCCTAATTTTTGAACTCACTGTAGCGTCCTCCGTCACATTTTTCACTTTGTTCAATTCGTCAAGTTATGTTAGTTTTTTCATTATTTTTTATTTTTCTAATTTATGAAATGATTAAATTATCTTTATATCGTATCTTTAATATTTTAAAATATAAAATAATATATTATAAAAATAAAAAAATGTGTGTCAATGAGCGTGTGGCCCGCGCACGAGGGGGCGTCACGCCCCTCCCCCATCTACGATCTCGTCGCCGGTGCGCGAAATAAGAAGGGGGGCACTTGTCATCGATGATGTCCTCCTTGTGCGCGCCGACGCACATTTTTATTATTATAATATATTATTTTATATTTTAAAATATTAGAAGATACTAGAGAATGACATTTTAATCACTCCATAAATTAGAAAAATGGAAACTAACAAAAAAAACCTATTATAACTTGACGAATGGATCAAAGTGAAAAATGTGATATAGTTTAGGAGGCGGAGCAGAGGCGAAAAATCACTATAATGAAAGAGTTATTTAAGAAAATAAGCCATATAATTATGTTTAAAAAATTCGATTTAGGATGTTACATTATCACTATCAGTATATACCTTACCTAAAGCGGAAAGTAAGTCTATCTTTTAGGAAACAAGATCATGGTTAATGGTTTTATCTTATTGTAAGCAATGTATCCAAAGTAGAATTGGGGTGAGTGATCAGTGGTTTCTTTTAAATAAAATTTTGAGTTTGATTTTTAAATTTTTTATTAAAAGTTTTACTTGCCATTATCTTGCATACGACTTGAATTGATTAAATTTAATCAAATTAGTTGGACTTATGATAATAAGTCAACGTTTAGTTTAATATATGAATAATATATTTTTTAACGTCACATTTTCAAAAACTAAAAAATTGGAATTATGGCACCACTCAATAAACATGTGCTATGGAGGTGGATGGTTTTATCTGATTGTAATATGCCCGTGCTATAATATTTTTAGGGGGCGTTTCTTTAGAGGTAATCTTTATAATTATCAAATAATGTTGTATTAAATTATATAGACCCACCACATTGTCATGTTCATTGGTGGCAGTTAATGGGTAATCTACATTATCCAGGCAATCCACATTGCCCATGAAGTGACAACGCAGATTGCCTATGGGAGGTTAGACAATTCACATTATTACCTGGGTTGCAATCTTTTAAAATTTACTTTTCGCATTTGTCCTTTACAATTTTATTTAAATAAATTCTAAAACACATTGAATACATTATAATAATAATTAAATAAATTATAAAATTAATCAAATAAATATTATAATTATTATGATAATATTATTATCATATTTTAAAAATATATTAATTATTTTATAAATTTTAGTTTTATGGGTGAAAATATATATTTGTGATTTAAGTTTTAAAATAATTTATATATCTAGACATATTTTTTTATTAGGGGTATATTAGTAAAAATGATATATTAACTAATAAATGCAATGAACGTGTCACGAGGTCGTTTTTCGCTCAACCGACCCGTGCGGCGTCTAGACGTGTCCAACGTCTAGGCAAGCTCTTTTGAATGCTTTTGCGGAAGCTTGTTTATGCCACTTTTCGAATGTCACAATTTTTAGGACGTTCGGTCCCGAGCGGACGCTTCTTCGGTGGAGACGTTTGTAAACAAACAGGTACCTCGACGTAACACTCGATCGCTTTGGGACGCTCTTGTGGGTTGTCACCCCACGCTCAAGACACAATGCTAGATTTAGGGAAGCTTGAAATTTTTGTTGAATAAATAAGAATTATTACAAGGCTTCGGGGGAAGACTAGCAGGTCTCCCCTAATATACCGCAGGCCCGGGAGGCCTCTATGCGATGTGTGGTGTGGATGACAAGCAAGGGGGTGCATTTTTCAGGAGTGCAGAATTACAAAACTGCCACTATCACACTTGAAAAATAAACTAAGTATAAAAGTGGATTGAAAAAGGAAAAATACATGAAGATAACTGGGTGTGCCCCGGAAAAAGCCCCCGGGATATTCTCCCCCACTCAAGTCAGCGACGTCTCTGGAGCTGCAGTTTGAAATTCTTCAATCTTCTGCTTGAACTGCCATAGGTCTTCGGCTGTCTCCCAACTTATCTCGGCGTCCGGTCTTCCGCTCCATCGAACTAGATACTCCTTCTTTCGATTCTTCGTGCGGACGACGAGTACTTCTTCAACTTGATCAGTAAACTGTTGACGGATGGCTGGTGGGACGCGGTCTAAAACCCCACGCACGGGATCTCCAGGGTCTTCAATGAACGGCTTGAGCAGGCTGACATGGAAGACGATGTGTTGTTGCATCTGAGGTGGGAGCTCCAACTTGTAGGCATACCTTATTCAGGATCTTGAACGGGCTCTCGTAACGCCTAACGAGACCTTTTTCAGATTCTTCCCACTTAATCGAAGATGTTGGACCAGCTTCACAAGGACCAAGTCTTCGACTTCAAAGTTGACGTTTCGTCGGGTGGTGTCCGCCCACTTCTTCATGCGTTTCGATGCCTTGTGTAAACATGCTCTCGCCATATCGTTCTGCTCATGCCATTCCCTCACCATGTGGTGAGCGGCGGGGACTTTGCCACCATAAAAAGTGGCGACGGTCTGAGGCGTAAGAGTTTGCTGCCCCATCACTATCTCGAAGGGACTCCGATTGGTCGACTCGTTCCGCTGGAAGTTGTAAGAAAATTGTGCGATATCGAGTAACTTCGCCCAGTCTTTCTAATTGGCACTCACATAGTGCCGCAAGTAGATCTCCAAGATACAATTCATCCTCTCAGTTTGGCCGTCAGTTTGATGATGAAGTGATGTTGAGAAATGCAGGTTGGAGTCTATCATCTTGAACAGTTCCTTCCAGAAGTTGCCAACGAATCGACCAGCCCGATTGCTGATGATGCTTTGTGGTAGGCCCCAATACTTCACTATATGCTTCATGAATAACTCCGCAGCTCAGTAGCAGGACAACTTGCGGAGCCGGCGGCGAAGATGACATACTTGAAGAATCGATCGACGATCACCATGATGGTACCCCGCCCCTTCAGACTTGGGCAGGCCCGTAATGAAGTCCATGGAAACACCCTTCTATGGCCGCTTTGGAACAGGCAGGGGTTTTAGAAATCCGTCGGGCACTTGATTGAATTTTTTGTCTTGCTGGCAAACAAGGTATGTCTTCATGAAAGCTTCAACATCATCCTCCATCATTGGCCAGAAGTAGTTGTCTTCGATGAGTGCCAAAGTGCGACGGATGCCCGGATGTCCCGTCCACTTGGAGTCATGGCACTCCTGCATGATAGTGCGCCACAAGTTGTCGAATAGAGAAACGTAGATGCAATGTTCCTTGGTGAAGATCAGCCCATCTTCCACCAAAAGCAGCGTGTCTTTCCCTCCTTTGCTTGCTCAAACAAGTTATTTGTTGTGGGATCCAACTCCGGTCCCTTCTTGATCCTCTTGATCATGTTGGCCTGAGAGGAGGTCATGGTCGTCAATTCCGCGCGTCTGCTGATGGCGTCGGCAATGACATTCATTTTGCCGGGTTTGTACTATAGAACGTAGTCGAACTCCGCCATGAAATCTTGCCACCTTACTTGTTTTGGCGAGAGCTTCTTCTGCGTCTGGAAGTAACTTGTCGCGACGTTGTCTGTCTTGATGTGAAATCGCGACTCGAGGAGGTAGTGCCACAATGTTCTAAGGCAATGGATCACCGCGGTCATCTCCTTCTCCTGAACGTCGTAACGCCGCTCCGTGTCGTTGAGTTTGTGACTCTCGAGCGTCACGGAATGCCCTTCCTGCATAAGAACTCCTCCAATGGCATAGTCAGAAGCATCTGTTTGTACCTCGTATGGCTTTGTGTGGTCTGGCAGGACGAGCACTGGTTCCTCCGTCATGGCCCTCTTGAGGGTGTCGAACGCTTCCTGGATGTCGGCGCTCCCACTTCACATTCTTTCGAAGGAGATTCGTCAAAGGGGTCGTCACATGTGAATACCCCTTGACAAACCGCCTATAGTAGTTCATTAGGCCAAGTAACGAATGCATATCGGAAAAATCGCCTGGGCGGCTCCCACTCCATGATGGCCCGAATCTTCACGTCATCCATCTTCAGCTTGCCACATTTGACGACATGTCACAATAAGTGCACTTCCGGTTGAGCGAAGGCACACTTCTCCCGCTTGACTTAGAGCTTGTTCTGCCGCAACACCTCGAACACTTGTCGAATGTGCTCGATATGCTCCTCCAAGGTGTGGCTGTAGATCATAATATCATCGAGGTAGACAACCACGAACCTATCAAGGAATGGTTATAATATCTTGTTCATGAGAGTACAGAAGGTCGTCGGGGCGTTGGTGAGGCCGAAAGGTATCACGAGGAACTCGTAGGAGCCGTATCTTGTGACGCACGTCATCTTCTGCATATCTTCCTCTGCAATCCAGACTTGTCAATTGTCCGAACGAAGATTCAACTTGGTAAACTACCTCGCGCCGCCAAGTTGGTCGAACAAGTCCGTCACTAGGGGGATGGGGTACTTGTTCTTCACCGTAAGCTTGTTGAGCGCTCGGTAGTCGATGCACATCCAGAGGGAACCATCATGCTTCTTCTGAAAGAGTACCGAGGCGCCATATGGAGACTTCGAGGGCCGAATGTATCCTGCATCCAATAGTTCGGTGAGTTGCTTACGGAGTTCTGCGAGTTCCGGAGGGGCTAGCCGATAAGGGACTCCATGAGGGGGTTTCGATCCTAGGACCAAGTCGATGACATGGTCCACTTCACGCTTCGGAGGCAACCGCTTTGGGAGCTCCAGGGGCATGACGTCCGCAAAGTCCTCAAGAGTTTCAAAGACTTTGGGAGGTGTTGGAGTGGAGGGCCCGGATCTTCCAATATGTTGATCGCTGGGAAGGTGTGCTCCTGTTTGCGCAACTCCTTCACCACTTGCATAGTGGAGAGGGTCTTCTGCTTTGGATCACCTCCCGACCTTACGGGAACGTTGTAGGGTCCCTTGGGGTCGAATATGGCCATCGAGTTGGTGAGCGGGATGACATATGCATTAATGTGTCACAGAAAAGAAATGTCCGCTACCACTTCATAGTCGTCCATCGGTGCCACCGTCACGTCGAAGCTTCCCGACCACTTGCCGATGCGAACCTTCACTCTTGAAGAAATTCATGTGGTCGAGATAGACTTCGCGTTCACCGTCTTGAACGTGGCATTGGTCTTCTGTAGTGGCAACTTCAGTTTCTTGGCGATCACTTCTGACACGAATGATTGCGTTGAAGATTTGCCCGTTCAACTCGATGTCCGCATAAAGTCGAGCAGTCGATGAAGGACCCTTCGAGGCGTTGATGGCGCTGAGGACGTGCATCGGACTGAGACACGCCTCCTCCTTTTCTTTCTCGTCGGGGCAATACATTGTGTTGACTGTCGCCTTTTGCGGACAATCACTTGTTCAATGTAGACCCTTGCAAATGTAGCAAGGCTTTGGCGGCTTTCCGTCCATCTTAAATCTATCATTGTTGGACCTCCTGTCTTGGTGTCCCTTCCGTTTATCCTGATAGTGCGGTTTGCCTCCTTGCGACTTTGACTTCTCTCCTCCACCATTGTCCTTGTCCGAGGATTTTGGTGGTGGAGCGCTCGTTTTGGCATAATCCACGAGCGACTCAGCAGCAACGACTAGCGAGCAGAGGTTGGGACAATCTCGTCGCTCCAACTCCGTCCTAGCCCATAGCTTCAAACCCTTCACGAAGACCGTCAACAACGTGTTTTCATCCACCTGGGAGTTCTGTAGACGGAGTTCGGTGAACTCTTTCACGTACTCTTTCAACGTGCCCTTCTGGCAAATGTTGAACAACACAATCTTGGCCTCCAATCCCGATTTGGCGGGGGCAGAAGTAATTCGTCAGCTGCCTCTTGAAGTCGTCCCACCTTTCAATGGGCTCGACGTTGCCACATTCTACATCATCGCAATGGCACCGCCATCATAGACTCGCCACATCTTGTAAGTAGAAGGACGCGGTCTTCACCATCCTCGCTTCGGAAGTCACGTCTAAGACTTCCATGTACCTTTGGACGTTCCACAAAAGTCACTGATCTCCTTTGCCGACCGCTCGCCTTTGTAGGGCCTCGACTTTGGCACATTAATTCTTGCCTCATGCGGGGCGGGCATCTCGGGACGACGCTCATCTCCATAGCGTCGCTTGAGTTTTTCTCGAATGGTCTTGAACTCTTGCTCCATCTTGAACCGCATGTTTGAGAGACCATTGTCCAAGATCTCCCGCATGTCCATGATTGTCGCCTCCATGGGCTCCAGCCGTGTATACAACGGCGTCATCTCGTCCCGCACCGTTGCGAGATTCACCGTCTTCTCCAACTCACGCTCGTGCGTTACGAGTTGGTCTTGCATCTCGTCCACGTCCAGCTGGAACTGGCCGAGACGTTGCTCGAAGGCGGACAAGGCGTCCTTCGAGTGGGCGCGCCCTCGTTCGGGGCGGCCCTTCTCTGGTGCGACAGGTTCATTCGTCATTTTTGAATTCGACGTCATTTTTCCTTGATCGTCGAACGCCAACTTGAGCAGTCCCAGAAACGCTGCTTTGATACCAACTTGTCACGGGATCGTTTTTCGCTCGACCGACTTGTGCGACGCCTAGACGTGTCCAACGTCTAGGCAAGCTCTTTTGAATGCTTTACGGAAGCTTGCTTATGCCACTTTTCGAATGCCACAGTTTTTGGGACGCTCGGTCCCGAGCGGACACTTCTTCGGTGGAGACGTTTGTAAATAAACGGACACCTCGGTGTAACGCTCGATCGCTTTGGGACGCTTTGTGACGTTCTTGTGGGTTGCCACCCCACGCTCAAGGCACGGTGTTAGATTTAGGGTAGCTTAAATTTTTTGTTGAATAAATAATAATGATTACAAGATTTTGGAGGAGGACTAGTGGGTCTCCCCTAATATATCGCAGGCCCGAGAGGTCTCTATGCGACGTGTGATGTGGAGGACAAGTCAAGGGGGTGCACTTTTCAGGAGTGCAGAATTACAAAACTGTCACTATCATACTTGAAAAATAAATTAAGTATAAAAGTGAATTAAAAAATACATGAAGTAAAAAAATTCAGCGTATCCCGAAAAAGCCCCCGGGACAAACACACCCTTGAGGCTAACGGAAGAAAAATGAAATAACTTAACTATTAAGAATAAAAAGGTACACCGTACATTCCAACTCTAGAAATTGAACGAGACATGGCTACAATTTTTATTTTATTTTATCTTATACGCTTAAGTGAAAATAATGTGGTACACATACAAATTAGATAAATAAAAGAAAATTAAAGTGTAAATGAGTAATTATGCAAATTTGAAATGTAGTAGTTTTAATTATGTTTATTGAACTATTAATTAATGAAAAAGTGATACTAAATACTAATTTAAATATTAGTAACCGATAAAATGCCGCTACTCGCCGGCACCACCACCACCTGTTTGATGTGTGGCCTCCATTTCAAAGTGTCCCTCTTCCTCTCCCTCCACCAGCTGCGTTGACAGAGCAGTAGGAGGAGAAGAAGAAGACGACGACGACGGCGAAAGCAAAGGAATTCGACCATGTCCGTCGCTCCGGTCGCCGGCCCATCTCTGTGCGCATCATCTCCCGCTCTCCCGAGAACCAGACAACATGGCGGTAACCGAAGGCCATCTCGGACCTTCCTTCGAAGCTGCTCCAATGTCAAACGTTTCCCGTCGAGCGGGCGAACTCTGCGCACTTTTTCGCGCTCCTGGCTGGACAAGCCGCCTGCCTTCTTCGCTAGGGCTTCTTCTTCGCTAGGGCTTCTTCTTCGTCCTCTTCAGCTACTGAATCACAGTCTTCCAAGTCACGGGGAGGAGCAGAGCAGGAGGAGGAAAAGTATGAGGAGTACGAGGTCGAATTGGATAAGCCTTACGGTCTGAAGTTTGCCAAGGGGAGAGACGGGAGCACTTACATCGACGCGATTGCCCCTGGTAGCGCAGCGGACAAGACGGGAATGTTTGAGGTCGGAGACAAAGTCATTGCCACCAGGTTCAATTAAATCTGTTTTCTCTTCATATCAATTTGTCACCAAGCGATACTTCGGTTCAGTTGAAGTTGCCACTTTTTTCTTCCTTGAAAAAGTCTTCTTTTTCTCCAGTAATCTCAAACTTCGTTTACTTTGTACTGAATCTTCCATCCTACTAGTTTGGCCACAAATGTTAACTACTGGGATTAGGGGCATTTTTCTGGAAACCATAGACCCATATTATACGAATCCATTCTTTAGCTTATCATTATATAATGCTCGTACACTTTATTGACGAAAAAAAGCTCCAGTATTGCTGTTGGTCTGAGTCATTTTAGTATTGCTGATAATCATTGGTTTCGGTTCAAGCACGGACAACTATTGCTCATCCTTGTGTTGAAAAAAAAGGAACTATTGCTAATCCAGCAGTTAGGTGCAAGTAGGATCTTAACTCACAAATGGTTGAATATCTTGCATGTATACAGTGCTGTTTTTGGGGACGAGATATGGCCGGCTGCAGAGTACGGGAGGACAATGTATACCATCCGCCAGAGAATTGGTCCCTTGATCATGAAGATGAAAAAGAGATACGGTCAGTTTGCAACCTATACTATGCGTCATATAAATTACCGTGAACCCTAGAGTGTATATTACACCATGCAAAACATTATCGGACCTCATAGTTCAGCATTTTATTGCAATTTGTAGAGAATTGTTCTCTGTCTTTAGATTGTTACTTGTTCCTACTAGTGGAGGACATGAGTGATTGGTTTACAATCATAATTCAATGACCAGTTGTAGCATGTATTCATGAATATCTTTAGTCAGACAAGCATGACTGGAAAATTTTGAGTTTGAAATGAACTGTGTTGAAGCTAATCCAGTCATCAAAACATGACAATAGAAATATGATAACCCGATGTTGCACTAGGATGAAAATTGTGTTAAAAGGTGTTCCCTGGTCTCACTATCACTGCCTTCTTATTGATCTTTTCCTGAATGACCAGGACAACCATTGGACACTGGTGAGCTTACTGAGAAAGAAATTATTAGAGCTGAGAGAAACTCTGGCGTTATTAGCAACACTGTGCGGGAAATCCAAGTAAGTGCAGTGTATTTATGTATATGTATTCTTATTGAGTTAAATAGTACTGAGCTTTCAATTGTTGGTACATGAGTAGATCTTAAAACTATCAACCATCAAATTTCTTTAATACAGATGAAAAATTACTTACGGAAAAAGGAGCTTAAGGAACGTAGGCAAAATGATCTCCGCGAGGGCTTGAGGCTTTACAAGTAAGTTAGAAGCAACTGTAACTGGCCTTGTAATTACATAGTGTGGGTAAAAGTAATAACAAAGCACTTTCAACGAGAACAAGTATAACAAGAAAATTCATGCATCGTTTCAAAAAAAAAAGAAAATTCATGCAAACATGAAGGTTTTGAATTATGTTACTTATGTTTGTACGGGATACTTGATAATTTTTTTTTATCACTCTTTACAAGTATGAGTATTCATAGATCATAAACTGAACCTTTGAGTTGAGATCTATAGAGCTGTCATTTTTTCCTTCTATATGTTAATATAATTTCTCTCCATTTGGATTGTGGCAGAAATTCATTATGGTTGATGCATACCTGCAGCCGTTTAGGGACAAATATTTGACATGAGTACTTTCATATGATATACTTGCTTTTACTCAATGACGAAATAAATATTTGTTTGGATGGAAGGTGCATTTTGTTTGCTTGAGTGCATCTTGAGTTAACTGTTGAACTTAACTAGATTTATGCATTCAAATCGCTGATTATCATTACAGATCAATTGTCTTTTTTTAGCAACTTCCATCAATCATCAACATGGGGACTTCCCTTCCAAAAAAGAAAAAAACATGGGGACTTCATTCTTGGGAACAGCTAGATCTGACCCTGAACTGTCACAGTCACACAATGTGATTGTGATGTGGATACTTCCACCATTTGACAATTTACCTTTAGGCACATGATATTTTTTTTGAAGGTACCTTTAGGCACATGATATATTATAGAATGTTCTGGTCTGCCCCTAAAAATATTTGGATACTTTACTATGCTTAGATTTAGGTTCGTAACTTGGTTCAGTTAAATTAATTAGTCTGATTAAGTTAAAAGGTCTGGGAAGCATGAAGAGGCTTTGGAAAGGTTTGAGTCAGTACTTGGTTCAAAGCCAGAACCAGATGAGGCTTCAGTAGCAAATTATAATGTAGCATGCTGTTACTCCAGGCTTAATCAGGTAAATGTATTTAAAATAATAAGCTTGTAAAATAGAAACAGATGTGCTATCCTATAACCTCACCAAGCTTCATTTCGCATAACTTCCCTGTAGATACAAGCTGGACTTTCTGCGCTCGAAGATGCCATGAAGGCAGGATATGAGGATTTCAAGGTAATTTACTTCTATGTATAATGTGTTTTCAAATTTTAAATGTGCATAATGTTTACTGAGATTATGGATTATGTTCTCACATCAAAATATCAATTATCAGGATGAAAGGATTTGTAGTGAAGCTTCCATTTTGATTGCCTGTCTATGATATCATCCCTTTAAAGCTTGCTCAAGGCATTTCTTTTGAGAAAAAAGGGTGAAAATAGACTCACTCAATGCTTGGATACTGGTAGAAATTTTGCCAAAATCCTGACCCAGCCAAATTTTCTTCTCTCCATCTTTTGTGGCCACGGACAACCTTCAGCCCATATATGAAATAGCAAAATAATGCTTATTGGAAGAACTAACTCAATAAAAGTTAGGCATATAACAACTTTGAAAGAGAGAACATAAATCACCGAAGGAATATAGAGCAACACTTCACACCAACTTTCACCTTTTTGTTTTGGCCTTTTTTACGCTTGTATATCTCACAATTTTACCCAAGCTCAAAGTAGTGATTCTTTACTTCCTCAAGAAAAGCGTTACACAGGTACCCTTCTCAGTACTTGTGCTAGCTGAAGAGGATCCTCCATATGATGCATCTCAGCACTACCTTCCACCTTAAGCAAATATATGCTCTTAGCGGATCTATGCTTGTACATGCACCTTGCTTCCAGGTCTTTCCGGATGACAGAGCCACTATAGGTTATGCAGATACTCATCTTAATCATGAAACCTAAAAAAAATTTATTATGCCTTTATGGAGAAGTGCAGTTTTTTCAGTTATATCTACAAGTACATTTTTTAATTCTGCTAATCTGAAAGGTTGTCTTTTTCCTAAAAATATCATGGGCTTTTGGTCGACTCTTATATGAAGTCATATCTAATGACTATTATATGAATTTTCAGACAATCCGCACCGATCCAGACCTATCCAACGTACGAGCTTCTGCAGAGTTCGAGACCCTCATGAAGAAATATGATGAATCTTTCATCAATGAGAATGCCATCAATGCAATCAAGTCCATCTTTGGCATATTCAACAAAGATTGATGAAAACATATATTCCTATTAAGGGACGTATAGCCAATTGCTTAGGCCTTCAGCCACTAAAGGTTACCTGACATAACATTCCTGAGACTTCGAACAGTCAAAGAAGAATACCACAAATTCAGGTGGTCATCCTTTTCCTCAAAAAGAAAAAAATAGGTGGGGGTGGGGAGGGAGGGAATAAAAATGTACACTAAATATGTATTATAGTTCCTTCTTAGTTTGCCTTCTTGCTCACTTTACAACTTCCAGGAGAGCTGAAGAGAGGATCCATTTGTATAGGTACTTGACAAGTAATGCATGTGTAATCTGAGTCTTGAGACTCATTCACCGAATGTACAAATTGCTTCTCTCACGAGTCTAAATCTTATTTTTCTCAATGCTCAGGATATTGACACACAAACTGAATATATTTGCTTGATCCCTCCTTTTTTTTTTTGAGAAGGAAAAGGAACACCATGTACATGAGACAAGCTCTCCAGTAGAGAGCGGCAAAAGGAAAAATACAAGTACTAATCAAAACCTCATTTCCGAAGAAGACAAAAGATAGATTTGATGCTTGAACCCTCCTGCTTACATAAACTTTAATGTTTTCATAGTTTTTTCGTGCAAGAAGATGAGAAAAACTACCAGCTACAAACAAATAAGTGGAGAAGTTAACTTACCTAAATTTTACTGTTCTCATGCCATTTGGGGTTTCATTCCATAAATTCGTTGAATATCAAATGTTAAGAATCCAATGGTTAAGCAAAGGAAATAAGATTTAAATGAGAAAGAAAAGAACTTTAAACTAAAAGCTAAAAAGAATGGACTGTGTGAGGAAGGTCGTGTCCAATCAATTTTTGTAACCAAGTCATCAAACTGCACAAACGGAAAAATAATCAAAGTATTCCATGAAACTGCACAAACCATGTACATATTAGCTCAAGGTTATAGAAAAATCAGCAATATGCTAATCCGCTTATCAATGGACAATATAGTCAGCTTAATACATAATGGATGGCTACCACAATGGTCTAATAACAGATTCTCTATTTGGTAAATTACTAAATAGAAGATTCCCTATTTTGATAATTGTAATGATTATACACTTTCTACTTGAAGACTGGGGGAAAAGGTCTTCATCTCAAGCAGTAGCAACAAAAAGGCAATGGCGAGGGAGATTAGCCAGTATTAAGGACCAGAAAGAACTAAGATTCTAGTGGCCAAGCACTTCTGTTGTGAGTGTCTGCACTTATGATGGTGGGAAATTGGTTTGGAATAAAGGGTTTCAAGATCTCCCCTCATTTTGGGGAAAAAAAAAACGTGGCTCATGAGCATCCTAGAAAGAGTTGGGAATGTATTTCAAAAACACTTTTGCCTTCAAGAGCACTTTGGGGAAATTTTAAGGTGATTGTCTGGGTGTGAATCTTACAACATATATCTTTTGCACTATCATATTTGGTCCCAACTAAAATAGATGTATTTTCAGGTGAAAAAGGTGCCATGTTGTACATTACCAGTAATTAATTCTTGCACACCTTCAATATATATAACACAAAACATTTGGATGGCAACCAAAATGGTAAGTCATCCTTTCCTTCTCAAACACACACACACACACACACACACACACACACACACACACACACACACAAACACACACACACACACAAAGCATTTATCAGTTCATAAATACATACCAAAATTCATAGATAAATGAAATCTTGCTTAAAAAAAGATAATTGGAAATCAAAGTTGTGCACATAATTACTTGAAAACCTCAGTCATAACAATTGATATGTTCTAGAGAAAAAAAAGATAAGTATATATCAAAGTTATGGACATAAATACCTACAAAAATCATGTAATTCATTGCAAGACAGAGAGAGGGGGGTAAACATTTCTGAATGAATATTGAAGTTGGACATCAAGTAGAGACATCCATTTACTTGCATTGATCAAACAGAAGCCACCATGCATCACAGTAATTATTAGTCACACCAAACACAACATTAAAATGTATGTGAAGGTCTTATGCCAACTAAGTAGAGTTTAATTCACCATGACACTGATTGATAAAGCATAAAAGGAAGATCTATGCTTCCCATCCTCGCAGGAGAGTTGCTCGGGCCACTCTGTTTAGTCCGAGGGTGAAGGCTCCCATGCGCAGATCACAATTGTGGAACTTGCACATTTCCTTCACATCATTGAAGCTTCTTGTCATGTATGTTCTGAGCTCAGCATTCACCTTGTCTTCATCCCACATGAATCCTTGTATATTCTGCAGAAAAAAAACATTGTATTTTATGAGAATTTGTAATAGAAAATGAAGGAAAAAAATGAATAGTTAGCACTAGTAACACTGACCTGTACCCACTCAAAATAACTCACTGTAACACCTCCAGCATTTGCATAAATATCGGGTAGAATGAGCACACCTTTCTTTGACAAGATCTGTTAGAAGAAAGAACATTTAGTCAAATATCAATATCCTTTTAATTTGAGGTGGACAGTTGCAAACATCAACTTTAAATATGTGGATTGAGAAAGATCACCTCATCAGCCTCTGGGTCAGTTGGATGATTTGCGGCCTCAATGATGAATTTGGCCTTTATGTCATTGGCATTGTCCCTTCAGTGAGTTCAGAAAATATCATAATTGATAAGGACATCAGTGTACAAACTAGAAAGCCAAGAAGTTCAACAATATATCATGTACATTTATCTATTGTTGAGTTTATTCTTGTAAGTTTGAAATTTGCATTAGACTTTCAAACAAGCCTTTTCTCGCACATAAAAGGCTGAAAGATAAAGAGGGGATGAAACCTGTTAATCACGCCTCCAAGTGCTGCCGGAATTAGTACATCGCAGTCTTCAGTTAGCAAAGAACTTGAATCAATTGGCTCACCTCCATCAAAACCTCGAAGTCCACAGTTCTCGACTGAATGCTTAAGAAGTTTGTCTATGTCAAGCCCTTGACTGTTTTTAATTGCTCCAGTGACATCACTTACAGCAGTTATTTTCCCACCAGCTTCACTGATAAGTTTTGCGGCCCATGAACCAACATTACCAAATCCCTGAACGTTTTTGAAGATTGTATCCTCATCAGAAAGCATGATAACTAATGCAACTCGAAAACAAAGGCTGCTGACGGAAAATAATCTTACTGAATTGTGGTTACTATGCGTCTAGATTTGCATACTGACATTTCTAAAATTATAACAAAATGTTAAGTTCACACGGATTCGTGACATAAAAATTATCTTTAATTGGATGCCAGAAATCTCATTGTAATCTTGCTCTGAACGAGGAGTAAACAGAGAACTCAGATAGTCGACATCAATGAATGGCCGAGATTTGTACTCATTATGCTTTGAAACTAATTTTGCTTCTGTTGATACTTAATTTCAAGTCCAAATAACTTCCTTTCTAATATTTCTTCATAATTTGTTAGGTTCAGTTGTGCATAGATATGTAATTATGCATGCATAGGGGCCAGAGAGAACCTCCTCGAATGATTGTTCTCAGATGCGAACACCTGAATATTTATATCCATTAAGAAAGCAATTTCGTATTCTAACTTCCAGAAGAAATTGAGTTTATTATGTTTGTCTGCAACGAATTATATGAGAGGCCAGCAAAGGTCTTCTGACATTTCTATGCATATAATGTGAAATTATTTGCGGGAATTTGTTTTCAGAACTAGAGCTAGCTAACCTGTATGACAAACCGTTGCCCTGAAATGCTCTTTCCATACTCTGCAAGCAAAGCTTGTGTCGCAAACATGACTCCTCGTCCTGTGGCTACATCCCTACCAAGTGATCCACCAAGATCCTGTTGGAAGAGAAAAAATGAACTTTAAAATTCCATAGTAATGCATATAACTATCCTACTGTATGGCTAGTGGAAATGGTTGGTTTCTCCTTTTGGAAGGATCATTCGATCAATCACCTTAACTACTTGTTAAATCCACTGTTTATGATCTGAATGCAAATGCATAATAGTTCCAAAGTGATTAAACCACGTGAGAAGGATCCAACCGAAAAAAAAAATGGAAGGAAATATGATGCTAACTCAGCAACCTGAATCTCAGGTGAGCATGAGTAGTACCTTTATAGTATCCTCCATAATATATTATGACATTATGATCTACTTGTAAAAATCATACTCAATAAATATTGACTCGTCCACTAACCAAAACTCAGTAAAGGGCACTCTTTCATCTATTTAATAGCAGGAAACATAGCCTCGGGGAAGGTCCAAAATTGTATATAAACAAGGACTTGGTAAATCCGCCCGAGAAGCCAAGTACTTTGGAAAAGAAATAAGCAGAAAATATGACCCTTCTTCTCAATTGTACGACAAGAAAGAGGAGAAAAGCAAGGGTTTCTGCTGGAGCTTGGGGGAATGGTGAGGGCCATAGGGTTTGAGAAAAGAAAGATGGAGGAGAGAAGAAGAAAAGATGGTGCTCCATGGAAAACAAAAGAAGCAAGGTGTTAAGGTATGTAAGGGGACATTAAAATTTCCCTTTTATAAGTTATGGATTAAACATGGTTGTATATTTTTATTGTCACTCAACTATGAATTGAAGTTGTGCTTATAGGGCGTTGAAGCCATGATTGTAATGTTAATTCTGTGTCCAAATTCATGATATTAGTTTCAACTGGGCTTTTTTTATAACTAATGGTTATTCCAAAATTGTGAAATGCAAATGGATGGATAGATCTTAAAGTCTAGTTTTCTATGGAAATTGAATTCATTGCAATCTGAGGTGTATTGAGAAGTAGATGGACAAAAGACCTATCTAGGAATGATATCATGACTGACTTGTAAGCTAACCTAAAATGGTAGAGATTACACTGCATGATATTCTATGTAGATAGATGTTTGAATAATCTTCGAAATGAATTTGGATTCAATTAATTTAGATGTGTGTGAAGAACGATATGAGCCTTTCTTCCCTCAGTTGTCAAGATATTGAAATATATTTATATCAAGGCCATTAAAATTTATTGAAAATAAATGGTAAGAAGATAAAATCTGGAAATTATACAGGTAAGACTTTTTAGAGTCTACTTTCAAAGAAAACCAAAATAGATGACTTTGGATTGAGTTATAATTATGGATTGACTGTAAATCAGATTTGTTTATACCAAATATGGGAATTTTGCATAATGTTATCCAAATGATGTAAGGTAATGTTATCCAAATGATTATGGTACTTTTTTTACGAGATGGTAATTGAAAATAAAATATGATTGAGGGATAAGTGGAACATAAGACTAATGCTGAAAGATTGAGTTGTTTATGTTATTGAATTATTTTTCTTATGTTCATAGTTTTGATAGTTCAAAGGAAAACTATATTATGCCTATATTTCGTTGAAACTTAGGATCCATTCTATGTTGGAAATGCTCACAAACTGTATGTCTTTAAGTTCTTTATGATGAAAATAACATCCTAGAAAGGAATTTGTAGGAGAGCTCACCCTTGTACATTTTGACCATTTCATCGTTATATATATACATGGACGAACTCCGCCTATGTTTTATAGCCGGTCCCAAGCCCGGATAAAGGAGGAGGGTTGTGTTAGGCCCCGACAGCCAGCGTAAAACCCTGTCGAATCGCATGAGCATGGATCAACGAAGCGGAATGGCGTCGTATGATCCATGTAGCCGACCCCACCTAGTGGGATAAGGCTTTGTTGTTGTTGTTGTATATATACATGGACGGCAACCATAAACTTTGGTGGCCATCTTTTTCCCCTAAAAAAAAGGAATTTGTATGAATATACAAAGAGAAACGAGTGAAAAATAGAAGCAGGTGTCAAAACTCCAGCAGTACTGGTGGGCCATTTCATCAAACTACTGATGTTGAGTTCACTAAACTGGTCATCCAATTTGAGTAGTACAGAATGTTTGTAGCTACCAATGCTTAACTGGTCAGCCATTTTACCAAACTGGCCATTCAAAAGTATGAAACAAAAGAGAATGACTTTCACAGCTATGGAATGGTAGACTATTTTCCCAAATTGGTCAACCATTTTCCCAGAAACCGATTGGTCACTTTATACGCTAACAAAGCACAGGAGCACTAACCACCTACGATCAACCGATGGACATGGTTTGGCTGTTTGATCTAATCATTGTTGAATTGTTATTGTTATTTCATTTTTAAATCCTATTTATGGAGTATGTTTCTATTATTGAAAAAAAGTAGATTCTTATCAGAGGTTTTTGTTATTGCTCATGTGGATTAATAGATGTTATGTGATTCTAGTATTGATTGGAGAATTGACTATGATTAAACATAGAAGCATTATAACAAGGACAACTGTGAGTAGGCTGAAAACTTGCAAACATTGATTGTGATTGATTGAAATTGTACATTGGAACTCATAAACTTAGTGTCCCTTGTATATTGAAGGATAGATTGTCCTCAATGATCAACCTCATAAATGGGGACGTGGATTGCTTCATGCCAATCCACTTGGAAGCAAGGCGTCCAATGGCCTAGCTAGCGTCATCAGTCGATAAGGATATTCAAAGTTCTTCTGTGTATTATTGACGACACACGTAAATTGATTGTCTAATTGTGTTGAACTGGATGTATAAAATTATCATATGACACATATCCGGATGGCTAAATGGGGGATGGGCTAAGGAGGTCTTTAAGGTCTTCCAAATGTCATATGATAAGAAATAAAATGAAATACGAAATGAAAGACATATTGAGCATTAGAGGAATATTAATGCTATTAATGTTCATGAAATTGATTGGTGAGTATGTAACTAAAGAACATAGCACATAATTGACAATACTGATGAACCAGAAATTGGTAAGTCCAAGAAAACAGTTCTAGATAGATGGCTGCAGTTATTTCTATCATTATTGATATCATATTGAACATGCAAGAGTAATGTGCTCATATTAGCATATTGTTATAGTTCGTTGATGTACATTATTGATGATGATGATGTTGATGCATAATGATTGTATCATATAAGTACAAATGATAAAGTTTCATGTTCTATTAATTATGCATCTTGATGTTTATATTTATGTTTGATTAGATAAGATGTATCTGATATTGTTTAATGACAAATGAATGCTAAGGACGTGATGACATGTCTCGTGACCTTACAATTTACGGACATCTGCATGACATTTAAATGATCTTAGGTATATTAGCCATCATACGGTAATGAATGAACCTCCAACTAAATGAGATTTATTGATAGCATCTTTCTGATCAAGTAACCTTGTTCTGCTTTATAATATAAAGGCGTATTAACGACCAACGTTACCATGCAGATGACCACTTTTAAACTTAAAAGTTTCCATTTCGTCAGAGTTAATGCTGTGAGAAAAAGATTGTGATGCACTTGTAGCTAGCAACTATAAGACCTGAAAAGGTGCATGCAAGTGATAATTCTATAATAGAACACTTACAACAGGTTTTCCAGTCACCACTGCAGGGGAGTAGCCGTGGAATTTCGAGTACTCATCCAGTATCCAAGCCATAGTCTGTATCATTCGGGTAGTGATGGATCAGATTTTTCGGCTCAACAAGAACTATTGTGAACACACAGACAAGCAAAAGAAATTAACTATCAACCTGGGAATTAGTTCCCATATCAGGAGCTGGAACATCGATGTGAATGCCAATTAAATCATTTATCTTCTGGGTAAAAACTCTAGTGAGCCTCTCAAGCTCAGAGGCAGTCAGTTCCCCTGGGCTGCATCCGATGCCACCTTTTGCTCCTCCGTATGGAATGTTTACCACTGCTGTCTTCCATGTCATTAGTTGTGCCAGGGCATTTACCTCATCTGGATCAACCTACATCGTCGCACCAAGCTAGATGAAATGATACTCTTACCAGAATACAATTTGATTCATCTTGTCTGTCAGTTGTTCCAGATAACTCATACATTACTTCTAGTTTATAAGTTTCACACATTTTAGTCACTTCATGGAAACTGCTGTTATCTAAATGGAGGAGAGTTATGTAAGATAATGCAAGGAAATGTGACATATGTATTCAATCAGGGAACAAAAAGGATGAACAGAAGCTGAGCAATTTACCAACCTCAGGGTGATATCTGATTCCTCCTTTCATAGGGCCTCTGGCGTTATCATGCTGCACTCTGAATCCAACATAAGATGCCAAAGTGCCATCATCCTTCGGAATCGTACACTCAACCTGAGGTCAGAATTTAAAATCTGTTAAGATCATGCAGCTAGTAGCATCTACATTTGCAGCCAAAGAATTAAACTAGCAAAGCATACACGTAAACATTTATGCTAACGGTCAGAAATTTTTCATGAATCATATTAGATTTCCAAAATAATAATCTATTCATGTACTGAATGGAAAAAAAGAACTAAAACACTTCCATCTTTTTGTTGGTGATAACTTGGTTGGTTAAAATTAAAATAATATATAGATTATTTTCCCTAATTAAATACAGCACGCCTCAAGAATCAAAACTAGCAGAATGCACAACAAAGAGAAAAAAAAAGCAGAAACTGCGAAAAAAAAAACACTTAAAAAAGAATCTGTAAAAGAAAGCTTTTTATGTAAGAACTAACATTTAAAATATACGTTTTTTTTTCTGAAAATAAGGTTAATTAAAGCAAGCTGTCCAAATAGACCGTGAAAAGCATACACAACAGTCGCTTTCTACTCCCCAAACCACAAAAAATAATAATAATAATAATACAACAACAACAAGAAAGTCTTATCCCACTAGGTAGGGTCGACTATATGGATCATACGACGCCTATTCGTTGATCCATGTTCATAAGATTCGACAGAATTTTATGTTGACTGTCGAGGCCTAACACAACCCTCCTCCTTTATCCAGGCTTGAGACCGGCTATAAAATATAGACGAAGTTAATAATAATAATAATAATAGTAATAATAATAATACAGAAAACAGCATTTAGAGTGGGAAAGTTCTGTGCCCCAGTCTTCGAAGACATGCAGGTAGAAGGCGACATGAATGTACAAACCATGCACAATAGAAAACGGACGATGAAAGGGGGGAGAGAGAGAGAGCGAGACGAGTAATAAGAAACGATGAAGTCTCTAAATTTCATAGTACCTTGATCTCTCTGAATGGGATGAGCAAACTCTTTTCCAGCTTAGAGTCTAATCCCAGAAGCTTAGCAGCATGCTTGAAATTTCTGCTCGTAGCCACCAACGCATTCATGTTTGCTCAAGTGGAAGAAACACTCCTTCTAAACAGGAACGAAATTGTCATACAAATCCAAATGCCAAAATTGAATTGTCAATGACAACACGCACTGCAAGTTCGGGCTCTTACTTACCAGAGTTCCTGCAAACAGCACCACCACCCAGTGCAAGAAACCAAATGCAGGAGTTGACTGCAGGGAGGAAACTATGAACTCAGTGTTTATACGGAGGAAAAGGAGGAAACAAACAGTTTAGGAAGTAAATGCAATTAGGAAATGAAGATTAATGCCAATATATTAGCTGTTAATCACCGAAAGTAATGTATAACAGAAGCTGCCGTCCCTTCCTTTGGCTTACTCACTCAGGTCAGAACTGTAAATGCTTTTAAGACAGCAGAAGAAGCTTTTTCCTACATTTATATTGTGACCACCAAAAGCTTCTCAGTTCTCTTTTATGTAATTATCTAGTGTACATACATATATATACTATATATATATATAGGGGGCTATGAGCGTACATCATACTGTACAATAGGTTGATCGACTTATTGTATAGCAAAATTTCGTCTTTACAATAGGTCGATGGACCTACTTCGAGTGCTGCAACTTGTTGCTAAAAAATGTATACTCCTTTTAACGATATATATATATATATATAACAAATATATTTCAATTGTGATGATTAAAATTGGTCCAGGAAAAACATTGGTCCAGGAAAAACCCAACAGTAGAGAAGAAAACGCACTTGCAACGACGAGCATACGATGGAAGCCCCTCCGCCTTTGCGCCGCCTCAATCCAGACCCCGATTCAACTCCCACGGTGATCAATCTTCGTTTTTTTTGTTCTTCGATGCTTGCTCAGCACAAGTCTTTTCTTGATGTAATTGAGAAGGATCTATTTCAAGCTCATATGAAGAGGTAAGTTTAGAGGTTTTTGCTTTTAATCCCAAGCCCGGATAAAGGAGGAGGGTTGTGTTAGGCCCCGACATCCAGCGTAAAACCCTGTCGAATCTTATGAACATGGATCAACGATACTAATAGAGCGGAATGACGTCATATGATCCATGTAACCGACCCCACCTAGTGGGATAAGGCTTTGTTGTTGTTGTTGTGATGATGATTAAAATTAAGACTAAAAAACAGTGAGATGCATGGGCTTGAAAACTGTTTTTACATAAAAAAATGTTCATGTTGAGTTAGG
Organism: Pontederia crassipes; assembly: GCA_030549335.1. Taxonomy (NCBI): domain Eukaryota; kingdom Viridiplantae; phylum Streptophyta; class Magnoliopsida; order Commelinales; family Pontederiaceae; genus Pontederia; species Pontederia crassipes. The sequence goes on from CM060193.1 coordinate 28,606,342, forward strand.
TGCAACAGGAATCTGGAGCAAGTGATCTGGTCCTAGATGCTAGGAACTGCTGACATCTGATTACAAATCTTAGAGTGAGGTCTCTCTCTCAAATTTTTTAGCCTTGCCACTCTACAAGCACCCAGTGGAGTAAGAGACACAATATTACTTGTACTCCTTAAGTGATGCATGCATGTTGACAGAGCATGCTAAAAGAGAATCTCTAGTCTTTTTTAATCTCATTTTCTAGACATTTCATGCACTTTGAAATTGAGATATGCATACTAGGCCAAGAAAATCAATTTTGCTAAAATAATTGTTCTTTCATTGATAAGGAGATAACTTTTCTTGCTACTCTTTTAGAATCATAATAGTTAATAAATGTTATTTATGACACGACAAATATCGTATCTGGGAAAAAAGTACTAATTTGTCGATTTCGTGTTCTAGATTATATCTGCAGAGAAGTTTCAATTTGTTGATTTCATGTTTTCTCTATTAATGCCATTAACGATATTTACACTCAGTGACAACAATCGAATTTACAGAAATTCCAATTTGTCGATTTCCTATTTTCTCTCTCGATCTCATTATTTAAAGGTCTCCATCTGGTTCATATGAGAAGGCTGATATCATCACTACTGTGCTTCATTTGCTTACTTCATGATCTTTATATGTCATATTGTTCTTTTATCATTGCTTCATATGCTGAAACAGAAAAATGCAAAGAGATATTGAATGTTACTGTTTACATCTTATGCAGCATCAGAAATATGAAATCCAGGTGATAAAGATTTCAGAGATTCATTGCCCAATTTTTTGAAAAAAAATATTGAGAAAAAAAAAGAAAAGAGACTTAGAGATATGAAAAAAAGAAATTATTAGGATCTCATTATTATCAAGTCCTTAATGCTACATGAGGACCAAAACTGTTTTGTCCTATGCATTAATTGAAGTTGACTTACTTGCTACTCTTGAACTTTATTAGCACTTGGCAATGACCTCTCTGTTCAGTTTGTTGGGTCACTTTTGTTTTGAGTGCAATTGCTCCTTTTATTTTAACTTGGCTTTATTCAGAAACCTTGTGTTTTTTTATGGTGTTCTCTTGTATGCTTCTTTCTCTTTCTTCCTCCAAATACAAATCTTGAAACAAATATTTTGGAGGGAATATATGTAGCACAAATATGTTAATCTATACAGGACTGTTAATGTGTTGCCTTGTTTACAAGGATAAAAAAAGTAGGAATGTTGAATGTTTTAACTGTTTACAATAAATGTGATTCGAGTTACTTACAACTTATGACCTGATTGTTGCGAGCATTTACCAAAATTATTCGAAAGTTTATCTTTCAAAGGGCTTTGCACTACAAGAAGTCCTCTCCATGACTGAGAAGTTAATGAGGAGGTCGACCTGGCAAGCATGCAGGCAGTCACTTCAAAGCCCCTAATGTAGAGGACAAAACCTCAGTGCAAAGCCAAAGAACCCAACTGGATGTACACAACTGGATGAAACGTTTGTCATACAAACAGTGAATGCAAATTGGAAATGAACTGAGAGAAGAATTAGAAGTTTCATGTATACAGAAGTCTACATGTAAATCGTGCTGTGAGTTCAGCTGCAAGATTGGGCCGGCTTGCCATATATATATGTAGGCGAAGAGACCACACGTGAAAGCTGAGAGGAATCACGTCTAAATTTGATTGAGATCAGTTGAGAGAACAAATGCTCTTTTTTTCTCCCTCTTCTTTTGTGCTTTATTCCTATATTGCACCACACCGACTCAACGTTCAACAAGCTACCAATGGGGAGAAAGAATAATACGTATAGTAATAGAAATGTACATGTATAATTATGCATAAGCCGATCAGATCAGGAAATTGAGTATAGTGTGTTTGAACAAGAACTAAATGTTAGAACTATCCTTAGTTCTGTAAAACGCGAGCATAAGTTCTCATTGACGCAGAGAACTTACAAGTTCTCTGCTAACTAGAGTGAACTCTTGCTTCCCGTCATCTCTCTCCTCGTCATTCTTTGTTGCTGACGATCTTCCCTTCATTTTTTTTTGTTTTTTTTTTGAGGTTAACAATTCTATTTTTAAATCCCTTTTTGAAGGTAAAAATTCTAATTAACTTATGATTATTCTATATAAAATATTAATGTGATCAAATAGTATAATATTACACTAATATATTTTTGTATTTATAATTTTTAATATTAAATTTTGATTATATTAATTATAAAAATATAATATATTATTATAAAACTATATTATAATTACTATAATAAAATAATCTTCATAAATAATAAATTATACTTTTGGTTCTCATTTTTATCCAAACATCTATTACAACTTATCTATAAAAATCAATTTTTTAATTCTTCATAATTATATTTTTCATTCAAACACCAAACTAGATTTTTTCTTTATTTAATCGATTAGTTCTTGATTAATAAAAACTCAAAATCTTATATCCAAACACAACTTAAATGTTGTTATTATTATTATTATTATTATTATTATTATTATTATTATTATTATTATTATTATTATTATTATTACTACTACTACTTCTTGTAGAGGTGAGCAAATCCGGGTTCACGACCGAGACCCGACTGACCCAATTTGCTCCGGATTTTTTAAAACGGAACTCGGTCCCGACCCCGGTCAAGATCGAGATAAAAATAAAAAATTCCTACTTGTCCAATTTGATCATAAAAAATAAATGAATAAATAAGTAATAAATAAATTTAATATTATTATATAAATATGATAACTATTGATTAAATTATATATATGATAATATGCTATAATGTATATTTGAGATATATGTATCAAATAAAATTTAAAAGTTTATTTAAAATAACATAAATATATTATTTAAAATTAATTTAATATTATTATAATATATTCAATCGGATCTTAAAGAAATAAGAGCTACTCCCGACCCAATTGCCCACTAAGTTGAAAAAAAAAAACTCGAAAAACTCTATGCAGGCCAGGCGACTAGCCCATACTCACCCCTAGCTTCCTGGATCTTTTGTATGAGACACTCGCAGACAAATTTTTTTAGGGTAAACTGCATAAAAAAAACTTCAACTTTCTATTTATTCTTAAATCTAGCTTGAATTTTTATTTTTTAACTTTGATTTTGTTATCAAATCTATCAAACTTATATTTTGTATAAAAAGTCATGAACTTTAATTTAAGTCTCAAATATAACATAAACTTTTTTTTAAAAAAATAAAATTAGTTATAAATGTAGCCTATTATTGTATTACTAATAATAAAATTATAAATATTAATCAAATAAAATTATGTACCCTTTTTTATAATATTATCAAATTCACAATTTGCAAAAATATAAGTTTAAGTTAGATTTAAGAATAAAATCAAAGTTCGTGGTTCAAACTAGATTTGAGAATAAATTGTTATGCAATTTATCCCTTTTTTTAATAATGCGATTGGCAGACTATCAAAACTTCTCAAATAAACTCCTCAAAACTTCTAGGAAAAAAAGATAGCTCTTTGCAAATAAAATCGTCTGACGGAAGAATTTGAATTATTGAAGTCTAAAAAAAACGTAGTCGATTCGGAGTTCCCAAATAAAAAAGGGAACTTGTGTCTCTTGGCCGATAAAATTGGAAAAAGGGAACTTGTACCGTGTAGATATTAATACTGAGCACCACAACTACAGTTTTAGACAAATGTTCAGGAATCAAGCTGTGAAATGGCCAATTAAATTGAATCATTCAACAGTATTAATAACCTCTCAAGCCACTCGTTTTACAACAAAATTGTTCTTACATAATTTAGAAAGTTGAAAAATAATCAACTTGGAAATGCTGTACGAATTGATGTCACAATATATTTTTATGCATGCCCAAGTGACGAAGAACAAATATGTAAGATCCCCTTACGTGAAATGGAAAGCCTTAAATGGTGAAAAAAATGACAGATACACCACAACACGCCCATCAACTGTGTGATTGAAAGCTCTGATTATACTTGACACTACTAACAATATTTTGTTTTCATCAACAATTATAAATCAAAATCTTTGGAAACTTGTTACAAATCCTTGAATACATTGAACGTCAATTAAGATGACAGGATCCGAGACATACAAAAGATAACTTGCCAATTACTACCAATCGTTTTCAGTGCAAAAGGTGGAAGAAAACAACTGAAATATTTCCACATGAACCAGATAAATAACCAGCAAGGAACAATCTTAAACATAATGGCTCTAAGGGAGAAGATTTTAATCCGGCGCAAGAATTCTTTATAAGCAATACATTATCAAAATTGTTACTCCAGCAACAACCCAAGTCTGAATAAAGATGAGAAACTGTGTATTCATAATCCAAAGTGACATCCAATACTCCAAATAGAACATTAAGCTTATCGCTTCTTTGAAACACCAACTGTCTTCCCCCTCCTTCCAGTAGTCTTGGTGTGCTGACCACGCACACGAAGGCCCCAGTAATGCCGAAGACCACGGTGATTCCTGAATCAGAAAAGTTATGCATGAGATATTTGTGCAAGAAAAAGAAATGCTAGAGAAGTCCACAACAAATTTAGCTGACTGCATAATTCAAGGAATAAGCAAAAATGAAATAAAATCAAGAAAGTGAGGATAACAAAGCCAGCCCACTGATTAAAGACATGAATGAAACTAGTACTGGAGAAACATGGCTTAAAATATGAATCAAACCCAATTTCCTTTATGGTCAAAATTAAAGCAGATTAATGAAGACAAGCATCATCTATCGAAAGCCACTGCCAATTAAAAATTAGAGCTTTCCATGAAGACTAAATGTTAAAAGCTGAATTCAAAATATCTTGAAATACATGTAGAAATTAGCATGAAGAATAAGAGAAATTAAATACCAGTCAACCAAAGATTAATACATTACAGGAAGATATCATGCAGTGAACTATGCTGAAGAGAGAAGAAAACTGTAGAGAAAGAACATGACCAAAGAAGAAACCAACAGCCCTTTTATGCATAAATCAATAATCTAGAATACCAGGAAGAAAATAAAAGCAAACCAATCAGACTGTTAACTTTAAGCAATGGACCTGATCTTCTTGAGGCGTTCCAGATCATCCCTAAGCTTCATGTCCAGGGCATTTGAAACAACCTGAGAATATCGTCCATCCTTGTAATCCTTCTTCCTATTGAGAAACCAGTCCGGGATTTTAAACTGACGAGGATTGGCAACAACAGTCATGAGGTTCTCAAGCTCGGCAGCTGAAAGTTCTCCAGCTCTGCAGTACAAAATAATCATCGATTACAAATATTGCAACAAACAGAAAAAAAGTCAACTAAGATTAAACTGTGTCATCAAAGCTCTGAATTAAAGGAATTAGTGGAATTCAGCTAGTAATTCATGATCTCTGATTAACTGTGAAATCTGGACACACAATTGATCTTTGTAGGTAGTACTTAGATGCAGATAGGATAAGCATGTATTCCGCATTTTATGTCCACACAGGTTATATCCATTATGGAGGACAAACTTTGCACATGTGAATTAATGATAAAATTAGAATTTTGCACATGTGATATTGAATTTTGTACTCATAAGTTCAAAGAGAAGAGCAACTCACCACTGATATTATGGGTTTATATATTGTTTATAGAATAACATATAGATTATTACAACAACAACAACAAAGCCTTATCCCACTAGGTGGGGTCGGCTACATGGATCATACGACGCCATTCCGCTATATTCGTTGATCCATATTCATGAGATTCGACAGGGTTTTACGCTGGCTGTCGGAGCCTACCACAACCCTCCTCCTTTATCCGACCGGCTATAAAACATAGGCGGAGTTATATAGATATATTATTAAATAAATAAATACTTTCAAAAAATATTATTAAATAAAAATCCGGTTAATCTGGCATTCTGTATTTCGTGTTTTTCTCCACATTGAATTGTGGAGCCAAAGTAATGCAGATCAACTAGAACATAAATGAGCAAGTTTTAGAGATCAAAATCTGAAAATAAAATTGAATGTACACACCTTAGAACTTCTAAAGAGACAAAAAATGTGATCCAGTGGTTTATATACCAAAGAAGTCAAAACTTGCAAGCCATCAAAGGATAGGCAGGCAAGCATTAATAACCTGTTTCAATATGGGAAAGCACACCAATGATTATTATAGTGACAGGCAGTCCGATGCATGTATCAACCACCAGACGCCTCACTAACTCCTCTTGCAATGTAATTACGGATTCGTACTAAGTAAGCAAACCAATATTAAGATCGAATAAACCACCTAAATGCCAAACATTTTAAAGACACTCCACCAATCTAAACTCCGTCAAGCAAACCAATATTCGATATACTTTGAAGTTTTTATCATATCCCAATATATTATTTCATGTTCGGCAGATCTAAATCCAACAAAAAATCAATAGAAAAAAGTAAAACGAGGAAAAAGACACCAACGCGACGAAGAGAGGGAACCTTTTGTTCATGTCGACGTCGGCCTTCTTGCACACGATGTTGGCGAAGCGGCGGCCAATACCCTTGATGGAGGTGAGCGCAAACATTATCTTCTGCTTTCCATCGACGTTCGTGTTGAGAACACGAAGAATGTGCTGGAAATCCTCGTTCGCGACTAGCGACTGCGGATCAAATCAAAAGACATCAGACGAAGATGCTAATCCAGTTTAAACCATATGAATTTAACACAAAGGCATTAAAAAGGTACAAAACGATTGCAAATCTGATCACAGATCGTGAAATTGAATTCAGGGAGGAAAAGGAGGGAACCAACCATGGCTACGGCAATGGCGACCTCTGCCAAGGCTTCGTTCCTCCTCCGCCGCTGCTACGCTCTTCCTTCGTGCAAGCCGTAGGGTTGGCCAGAAGGATGCGTCGCAAGCATTTAATCGCGATCTAAAACCCTAATCCCTTATTCTTTGATCCAACGGTTCGATCATCATAAGCATATAAATCCGGCGGTCGGGAAAACTTTAACGATTTTAATGCGTAGTTGGGCTACAACCAGGTAAAACTGATGAGCCCAATTACGAGGCATTGTTAAATTGACACTTTCATTTACCATTGATGTTAATCATTGTTAAATTGACACTAAATTGTGAAGTCTCAATGAATCAAAATCAATATTTAAATTGATATATCAACAAAGAGTTGAATTAAGTGAAAAATAATAACTTAGTCCGATTACGTGACTCACTTGATTGTGTAAAGTTTTTTTTTTTTTTGCAACAATTGTTATCATTGGTGATGATAGTCTAAATATTTTGCAAATAAAGAAAAAAAATTTAAATCTACTACATAAGAAAAATAATTGTGATGAAAATTTAAACCTAAAATGAAATTTTTGTGATTGCAACTGCATAAGAAATAACTAAAGTCATTCTTAATAATTTCAAAGATGACATATCCGGATTTTTAATTGATGAACATTGTGATGTCATTAAAAAAAATAAATGACGGTGGCTACAATTTGTTGATGAAAAAGGACATGAAGAAGAATATTTTTTTGTTCTTGTTCATGTGAATAATACATATTCTTCCTATCCTAAAAAAAAATAATTGAGTTGTTACTTTTGTAACACAAATTTACTATATCAAGGATAAGAGACGTAAGGACCGAATAATACACAAGGTGAATTTAACGGTCTTAAATATTTGACTTTGAGAGAAAATGATTAACATATTATATATGTCCATTATTTTGCACATCAATTTCAACTAACATAATAGTTGTTGCAAAGTATCATGCTGATATTGCATATCCTTTTAGTTGAGTCACCATGCTTATTGATTCGGTTAGAACATCAAGTAGGCGTCCTACAAAAAATTCAAGCGACTAAAATTATTAAGGCATAGATAAATTGTGAAATTCAAAGTGGTCGAGTAAAAATAAATAAATAGAACAAGTGATACAAGATGGGGATATATTATGTTACTCTTGTGAATTTGAAGATTATATTTTTATAGTGATTGTTAAAGTTTATTAAAGATGAAGGATTCCAATATGAAAAAAAAATTTATACGCATTTTCTTTTAAATTATTTGCCATAATTAGATTTTGCTTTTAACTCACATCTAATGATAAACATATTGGAGATTTTAAATGTCTTGTCATTCTCATCGTAGAGGAAAGATCAATAAATTATAAATGTTATAAGACATCTTTTTCAGAAATTAGTTGAGATGAAAAAACATGTCACTAATTTAATTACTTATAAAATTGTCTTTAATTCTACCCGGGGCTATAGAAGTCGATAGAGCTTTTCTGTAATACACATTAAAGACAAAGTTGTGCAATTGAATAAGTGATCAATAAATTAATAATTGTTTAATAACTTATATTAAAAAAATATATTTTTGCTATATTTTTAATGATGCCATTATCAACATTTTTTTTAAAAAAAATGAGAATACTGAAAATAATAATTTAATATATTATTCATTTTTATTTTATGAGATCAAAGTGAAACTAAACCTTCAATAAAATATTTGTGGCTCCACGGCTCTTTCCAACTTTATAGTGAAGATGACTAGTTGAAGAAAATAAATAATACAAAAAAGTTGAGAAAAATAATGTGCATGTTATCCGCCTGTAGTACCAGAGAGAGGGAACATAGACAATTTATAATTTATTTATAAAATAAAATGTCAGAAAATACTCAAGTAGGACATTGTGCAGTAAATACGAAAATAAAAGTACTGGAAATCTAAAAATCTCTTACATTTCTGAGTACACATTTAAGTTATTATCCTATAAAAGAATCAACGCATCCTTATAGAACTCGAAACAAGTTTAATGGTATGCATGCGAACATGAGCTATGTGAAAGTGATTTGTTTCCTATTCCAGAAAAAACTACCCCCAAAAAACAAAAGAAAACAGTTATTGGTTGTTAAGTCCATGGCACAAAATGCAGAGGAGAATGTTAAAACTCATCGGCAGCATAGCACCAAAAAAACTATAGTTTGCTGTATAGGATCTTCCTGTATATCTCTGCTTCATTGTTTGCTCCAAAAACTTTTGACAGCTCTTCCCAGTTTCTCTGCAAATCATTATCATTTCTAAATGTTAGACACTTGCAAAATCTTCGTATTTACTTCATTAATGTGAAAAGATATTAAAAATAAAAACAAATTCAAATTAGAACAAGTGGCAATTAAACGAGTCAACAAGAAAGTTCCGAATTTTGTTTCCCTCCTCTGAGCTGCATACATTTTACAGATTCTCATACAAGCAAAGTGAACTCTAAAAACTGAACAAGACTTTCAATAATGGCAATAATTAAGAATTCCGAATTACCTTGATCAGTTTGTCTACCTCTAGCTGCTTTAGTTGATGATCCCCTTATAAATATCAATGAATTTGACTGCCACACTAAAGTCAAAGGATAGAGTTTTAATATCAGCCTTGACACATAAACACCGAACAGCAGAAAGTGTGTGGCAACTGGCATCAGTGGATATGCTTCAGAACTTTTTAACTCGGGCAAAATATCTGATTCACACCTGACGAACATTGGGCTTATGATCCCTGAGGTCAAAATGAATATCTCACTAAAGTCACACGGGTGGTTTCTTCATTTTGGTGTGACCCCCAATTTTTTGCCATGTATCCTTCTTGAAGCATCCCTGCCATTAGAATAAAGAACAGGTAAAACTGACTCAAGGCAGTCGTGTCCACTGTCCAACAACAACATGGCATTTTTTTAGTTAGTTGGGAAACTCTAAAGGTTCTGCCAAGAAAGTAAATGCCTTGTAGACAAAGTTATCAAAATCGCGATCTTGATCTTACTATCCTACCTAGGGTCGGCAATCTCGATCTCAACTTTGAAATCGTTTTTGTAGGATCGATAGGATCGTAATAGCAAGATCGTAAGATCGTTAAGATCCTACCGATCCTACTAATCCAATTTTTTTTTTAATTTTTTGTTTTTTTTTTAAATTTTCACCAAGTGCAACATGATTTTTTTGAGAAATAAAATTAAGAAAAATGTTATTGGTTATAATTCAAATATTAAAAATATTTTTGCACAAAATAACTCTATTATAAATGTATATTAAGAGTTATTATATAATGCTATTTCATATTCATCATATTATTGCCATTTTTTGTCAATCTATATTAAATTATTATTACATAAATAGTATATATATCATTTGTAACAAGTCTTAATAGGATAGTACTCAAGATAACATTATTTATATTTTAAAATATTAAAAATTTATTTAAAATATATTATTTTATATAATTTTATATATTAAACTATTATTTTAATATATAGGTAGGATCTTACGATCCTCGATCCGATCTTACGGACCCCTTCCGATCTTATATAAGATCTCGATCTTGACTACCTTGCTTGTAGAGACATCTTTAACCCTAGACGCGCATCTCCAATAAGTTCCCCAAAAACTAGACATCAACTCAGTTGGAGGAAACCTAGCTGTAACACATGAGGTTTATAATCAAGCAGAGGTTACGATACTGTTCCTAGCTGATTGTTGCTGTATTGTATTGAGCTTTAGAGAAGTATTATTCACACTGGTCATGTCGTGATCATCATTTGCCTTTGCTTGGAGTAATTCAGCCGTTTGTTCTACTTGACCTTTAAGTTCTGCAGCTGGTTCTAGACATGGAACCGCATGCGGATGAGACTCTGTAGATGGTTGGTCAGCAACTTCTGAAGGCATGCATTCTAATGTTTTAACTTTAGATGGACATTCAGAACTAATGCAACCATCCGAACCAGGGGTGTTAGGTCCAGTATGCTGATTGCTAAGTTGAAAAACCACCTCATTGGAAGTATGGTGGATGGCCTCACATCCAGAAAATCCATGGAGTCCTGACACATCATGTTGCTTTATATTGCCTTCAATATTACCCACAACTACATAAAAGCCAGAGAGAGAATCAGTAGAAGGTTTAATAAGTTAATAACAAAATCAATATTAGCATTCATCAGGTTCACCTCTATCAGCCGCTGTGTATGGTTCACCAGGACCTTTTTCTAGCATTGGCTTCAGAAGTAGACCAGTACCAGGAAAAACCAACAGATTTGTGGACCTAACTTCTAACTCCTGCGAAATCTCAAAAGGTTTGAAGCCAAAAACAGTAGTCCATGTATCCTTCAATTCGGAGATGGCAGGTATAATAAGGTTTCCAACATTCAGAGAACGAAGAGCCTGTAGGTGACAAAATTTATTAAGAAATGTCTATAACAGTAAAGGAAAAACCAAACATTCATTGCCTATAGAAAGTGGCAAGAAAGATGAGCAATATCTAATAGAAAGGCAATGACTTAACTATCATCGAAGCAATAACTGCAATGTAAGAGAAAAACACAGGAACCAAAGTTGACCATACAAAAAATAGTTGAGATTGCTAATGGAAGAGAACTGTTATTTTATGTATTGACAAAATGTTTTCTGCATCTAAAAAACAGTGTTCCATGGCCAGAATTTTGGGCTCTCCTTCAAGCTCTCAAATTTGATACCTGTTTCACGCCATTTAAACTGAGACAATATTTTTTTATTAAGAAGGCAAAGGATGACAACCAGAAGTCACGGCTGTCATCCAAGTATAATTAACATGTACAAGTAAGGCACTCTCTAGAGGAAAGCCGCAAAAAAAAGGAGAAAATGCTATCCAAATCCCCACTCCCAAAGAAGAAATGAAGTGTGGTGTACAATACTATCCACCTGACATCTCTCCATGAATGTAGACTGAGACAATTGTGATTAAAATTTGGATTAAAGACAGGTTTGATCTGTAACTTTTTATCTGACTGATTATCCTATAAAAATTAATGCAAGTAAATCAAACACAAAGAAGCCGTCATCATCAAAATGCACCTCAAAGCTTCATTCATCATCACTAAACCAAGATGGTAATTACAAGTCTTTAGACAAGGTCCCAAGGGAACACAAAGAAAACTAAAAAGACATTTGAAATTGCACTAAGGTCCCAAGGGAACACAAAGAAAACTAAAAAGACATTTGAAATTGCACTAGTATATAATAATAATGAAGGTTATCCATCTACATTCTGTTTAACACATGCTAACTAGTTGAAGCTCAAGTCTTAATCACACGACATTTCTAAAAATGCTAATCTTGTATTAGTTCCATGAATGATGCCTTCAAGAAAACGTTCCGTGGATGAGGCAACCCATGTTTTCACATGACATTTGACATATAACTGTTTATTTAGGAATTTAGAATAGGAAAGGACCTAAACAGAAAAGAGTCGTCCTCAAATTTGGTAGGCAATGAAATAGCATGGGACCTCACCAGTTGTACTAGTTTGGGACAAGCAATATTTCCCAAATTAATAACAGGATTGGAATTCTACAAAAGAAACGAAACTTCAAAATGCCAATTTGGTTAGTAATTACTATAAAATTTATATATCGCAAGTTGTAACTAGATGTGGATAAATTAAACGCATTTCCTTGATTAAGATTCTTTTTGGGAGAGTTCAATGGTTTAGATTTATAATTTAGAAATGACTTTCGTTTGAAAAGATTTTATCAGAAGAAGGATGGAACAATAATTTCACTGATTCAGATTCAAGTCACACGGTTTCAACGTGGTGAGCTGTTAACCAATATAGAATATACAGGCTACAGTCTAAGGATGGAAAAAGTTGGGAGAAGGAAGAAAAAAGTTGAGGGTGATAGGTTAAATTCAGAAACTAGAAATTGAAAGCAGGAAGTAATACATACCTCATTGACATTATTACACTTATTAGGAATACTTCGTACAGTCTCAATACTGGATGCGTTTTAAGGCCATCTTTGTTTCACCAACAATAAGTCACGGGGGAAAAAGTTTCTGGAGCAGAGGTTTTGCTGGAAAGTAACATGTTTTCCTATGTTGGTTGTGTCAAAAAGTTAAAAATATAAATGATTTATTTATGTAGTCAGTGAGACTGTCTTGAGGAAAAATATTTTCTCATTTCCCTAAGTTTGGCAATCAAAAAATAAATTATCAATGAAAAATATTTTCTTAATGACCAGAAACTTGTATGCAAACTTGAGGGAAAATGCTTTCCCCTAAAAATACTTTCCTCCAAACAAATACAATCTAAATGACATCTCTAAAAAGAATAAAAACACTGCAACTGAAGATCTAACCTTAAACAAGCATGCATTAAATAAAGAAGGAAAAAGAGAGGAACTTGAGGTTTCAATCACAAATTGCACTTCCCAGTTTGAGGTCAATTTGTGCTAAAGTAACAATATGAAGAAAGTATCAGTACACAATGATCCAGTGAGTGTGTGTTAGTGATGATTTTTTTTGGGTGCCAGCCCAGGACTACGGGAGGTCTCCGGTGTCCGAGGCTACTAGCGTCCGACTAATCCGGAGCCAGGAAGATAGAACAGTTTATTCATATGGTCACTTCATCCTTTTTGGGTTTTCATATTGTACATTCCATAGTCTTAATGTAAATTGGATGACAATTGATTACTTAGCTTCATAATCATCTTTCTTTACCCTACGAAAAGTGCTAGGTAAAACATCATTCAACTATGTCAAATAATAAAGTGTTAGACAACTTCATTTTAGTCTAACAAATTGACCTGTTACAGAAGAATTGTTCCTCCAAAATAACCAAAAACTGATTAATTGTCTAAGAAATAAAACTTGTTTTCTCTTAAATCCGGCTCTGTTTGATTGCTGCTTTTTTCTACCCTTTACATAAAATATCTTTTTCCTACTTGTTGTTTCCAGTTAAATGGTTTCCGGTGAAGAATAAAAGAGCAAATATCTATTTCTTGTTCCCCAAATGATAGCGGAGGGACGAAGGAAAAGGATAAACAAACATACTGTTTCAATTCCATCTAGGAGTCGACGGCACATCCCTTGGCGTCTGTAAGTGTTTCTTGTCCCAATAAAGGGCATTTCTGCAAGCTTAGTTCCATGGATTCTGGTTGAGACATATGAAAACAATATACCTCTAGAATTAATGCTTAGAAAAGATAATGGACTAACTGTAAAATAAAGATTCATATGACATAGGGCTAAAAGAAGAAACATTCATAGATTCAACAGAAACAATTTTCAAAGAAGCTTCTTATTTAACTCTGAATGCTTAACTTCTACTTCAAAAGGAATAATGTTCCATCTTGACCAGATACATGTGTAATTCCAGCAATAAAGCTGCAAATGACCATCCAAGTTGAATGACATCCGTGATCAAAGGAATTATGCCACCAAGTTGAATGAAGAACTAGAAAAGAAGTGAAGAAATAATGACAAATTAAGTGACTTACCTAACAGATGCTGCAGAGATTATCTCATCACCCCTTTCCAGAATAAATGTGTAGAAGCCACTATAGTTCAGCCTATTGAAATTTGATCTACGTAGCAATGGACCAAAAGTCAAGACAAACTTTCTGTTGAAATAGTCAGGACTAGCATAGATTTATTGGCTTGAAAGAGAAGACAACTCGAAAGAAAAACTCAAGTCAAATGTCAGTCAGAAAACTCAAGTTCGCTAATTTAAGTCAAAACTAAAGAGATATTGTTTGGGACTGAATCATCAAGATGCAAGTACAAACAAGTAATATGCACTGCTTCCGATAGTCTGTGAAGAATGTTGGCATCTCAAGAACAGATAGCTAATGAAAATCAGAGAACAGGATCCTGTTAACCAACACAGTTTCAGTAAAGTTGCTTTTCATATCGAGCCTGCAATTTTACAAGACATGACATTTAGCATTTATTAGGCTTTATGGCAGACGCGCTCATACTTATAACGAAAGATAAGTGGCATCTTATAGCTTTGGTGTAAAGTGCTCATTGATGAGATCTAAAGATCCCAAAGAAATCGATAAAGGGTTCCATTTTCTTTAACTTCTAGTTTTCTCCCCTTAATTTTTTGTAAAGGAAAAAACTTTTATTTTTCTCACAAAGATAATTCCTTTCTCCACATTACCATGCAAATCTTATTGGGACAAAAGATAACTGATACAATAGTTAAAGAATTACATAGACAATAAATCAACACAGCAAAAGCTTTTTGGTAGAGTTGTTAACAGGTCAGAGGTTTTGTCTAACCCAACCATGTTTAATGGGACAGGTTGGGACCTCGTTGCATCATGCATCTGCTACTGGACTAGAGATGACCTTAACTTTTTGTCTTTGTAGAGCAAAATAATGCTGCCACCCTCATCTTTAAAGCAAACTTAGGACTGAGCACATTGCCTAGAAAAATATTTCCATAAACCTCGACTGACCTATAGCAATTTTCCGCGTCTAACTGTAAATCATGAACTTACACATCCTTAAGTTTTACCGCGATTTTCACTTAAGTCCTTCCATCAGATTTTGTTAACTTTTTTGTTATTTTCGATTTTTCCTATTTATGAAAAGACTAAAATACCCTCTCATGAACTGAACCTAATTGGTCTAAACGAAGCACAAAAAAAAGACATTTGTTTCAGTTCATGGAATGACATTTTAGTCTTTTCATAAATAGAAAAAATAAAATATATAAAAAAGTTAACAAAATATGACGGAAGGACTTAAGTGAAAATCGCAATAAAATTTAGGGACATCAGTAAGTTCATAGTTCAGGGTTAGACGCAGAAAATCGCTATAGTTCAAAAGAAGTTTATGGAAATAACCCTTAAAAGCCATGACTAGAAATAGCCAAAGAACAAAGACCACGTTCAATAAATGGATTGATGGGTAACACCTCATATATCAAGGAAGTTGAGTTTTTTTTTTGTTTTAAATAAATAAATAATCAGGTCATTAGGCTGCAGGGACAAACCCAAGAAAAATTAAGAGGGGGGGGGGGCAAAATAACATTAAAAAATAAATATTAATTAATTACAAAATATTAAATTAAAATTGAGAAATAATTAATTTGATAAATTTTACTTTAATTTAAGAGGGTCAAATATTAAATTTTAAATATTATATATGCATTTGAAAGAAACTCCGCCTATATTTTATAGCCGGTCCCAAGCCCGGATAAAGGAGGAGGGTTGTGTTAGGCCCCGACAGCCAACATAAAATCATGTCGAATCTTATGAACATGGATCAACGAAGGAATGACGTCGTATGATCCATGTAGCCGACCCCACCTAGTGGGATAAGGCTTTGTTGTTGTTGTTGTTGTTGCATTTGAAAGAAATATATCTAAATATTGTCTAAACTTATTATTTTCTTTAATTTAGGGGGGCCAACATCATATTTTATCTTATATTTCTATATGCAATGCATATATATTAGGGAGTAACGAAAAAATTAGGTGGGCGGGTTGGCTCATTGGAGTGATACGACAGTATTATTTCATCAAACATTCTCAGAAAATTTAATTGATCATTGACTCGTCCCCATGATTTAAGTGTGAAACATCATTTTCATATTATGCAGATTATTCAAACTTTGGATAATGTTTACCCCTTGATTGAATTATTTATCTGAGAGAGTACAATTTGGAAGAGTTTCCATTCTTCAGCGATATCTCATAAACGTAAACTAAACTCACAAGAAAGACAACAAAAAAAAAACTTAACTGGCCTATGAATAGGCTCCAGCCTATTGTGCCTTCCATTAAGTGAGACATAGAAGGAATAATAGTAAACAAGCATGTGAAGTTAAGGATATCTATCAGTCACAACACAACATATGCTTACCCACAGTTGTATACAACATTGTGAATCAGATTAACACCACTTCTCTGGTCAATGATGGGCTCAAAGCATTCATCCATCACCTTAAAAGCAACAGCAATCTTCGAGTTGCATTCAACTCTTTCTGGTAGCTTACATCTCAAAAGATCATCATCAAAGCGACGAACGAGGGTCCATGTGAATCCTTCTTCCAAACAATTCTTGACCCCAAGAAGCTTCTGCAGTCCCTTGAAAATCTTCAATAAAGAAAGTATTGAAGGTTAATGAACAATAATACCTTAAACTTAAGGGAAAATCAATAGGAGTAAGGATTATGAAACTTAAACTTCAAAGGTAAGAAAATACTTCAAAACAGGAAACTTGACAACCAAGAGACTTCATGATCAATTACATGTCAACTTTCAGGATTAGCAATTACTTAAACGTTCGCACATGAAAAATCTATCACTTGGTTTTTAAGAGACAGACAAGGAGGAACTTTGTACAGAAACAAAGAATACTTTGCAATATTTAAGACCTTATAAAATAAGTTTAAATTAAAGACCACATAAAAAGTTCTCACAAGCAATGGGGTTGACCATCTATTATTTCAAGGAAAAACATATATAAGGACAACTATCTTTATTTTTTCAAACAAAAACTGAGAATCAAAGTATTACAGATAGAAAAAGAAACAATGTTGCTAAAAACAAAAATCAAGACAGATTCTCTTTTCTCTAGAACATGAAGCCAAAAAGGTGGCTCAAAGAACAACTGTAGCCAAATTCTGGGCCCTCTCACTGCCTATATCCTATCGTCATTCCTGAGTTTTGCAAGCCTGCATAATCTTTTTATCCATAAACCAATAACAGAATCTGAAATGCCCTTGCTCTTCCCTTTCTCCATTTTAAGTTATATATTTCTGTCAGTAGATTTTTTTTCTCTCATTCATTTCAATTTTCTAACTGTTCTCAGATTTGGAGGATGTGTAGGCCATCCGTACACACAAGCTTGATGGTCTTATTGTTCAGTACAAACTTCGCAACTATTTGCCAAAAAATCCTTTACAACTGAAAAGGAACCAGTACACTGAAAGTGAAATCAATTGAAAAATATAATTCTCAGATCTTGCACTTCATTAACGCCCATGAAAAGGAGATGTTTTTGAGAAAAATAAAAAGGAAAAGTTAGGACACAAGCACTTACCTTTTTGCAACCATGTCCGCAAAAAGACCTTGAACTATTAGAACATGCAGAAACAGAATTTGTCTCTGGAACACAGTTTTGGTGATCTACAAAATAAAACGAGTTGTTAAATCATAATACAGAAGATAAGTTTTGTCCTATAATCTTGAACTCAAGAAAAAAGTTAATAGTTCAACAAATTGAAAAAATTGACATAGTACTAGTACCAATCAAGAGGTATTGACAAGTTGACGAAGTACTAGTTCAAGCTAGACAAGTTGGTGAAGAAAAAAAAAAATTTACTCCATGAATACACAGCGTGATGGGCCAGAGACAGAGAGGGTTAAGCTATCGAGTAGCTCATCATATTAAAATTTTGAAACAAGAGAATACTTGTTCATCAACTTTTGGATCACATCGGGTGTTAAAAGTAATAGGCGTAATTGAAAGGCATAAAAAGACTTCTTGGAATAGGTCCGTACATTTTTCCTCACACTGAGAGCACGAGAGTAATGTAGGAAGCATTCCATCAGTTTCTTCAGCAGCAGCTCTAGACACTGTCCCACAGAACTTGCATGAACAATTCGTACAGTTCCAGTCTCTAGGAGGAAGCATCTGCGACCAAATTCAAATGCAAACAATGCAGTTTAAGTAAAAAAGATCTTGCATAATGATGTTCAATGGATAATGAATATTAAGGATCGACAGCATGCATTAAGAAATAGGAAACTGTCACCAAAATCTAACTAGCATTCCTAGTGGTGCACTTTCAAGCTGTTTATGTTTCTAATTTCACATCATTGAGCTTAAAATGGAAATAAAAGGTTAACCTCCAAGACAACTCATCAAAGAAGAAAAAGGAGATCTCCTATAATTTCTAAGTTCATAACTTATATGACACAATAGCATTATTAAATATCTATGTTTGAAACCATCTTTCATCATTGATTCAGCAAAATTAGTGATAGTTTTGCAGATAAAGAAAAGTACCTGGATGCTCAAACAGCTAAGATGGAAAGTGGAGGGACAACTATCACAGCAAATCAAGTCACCACCATCCCCACAGATGCCACAGGTATCATCGTTCGGGTCATCATCACTTATGTGAACAGTGTAGAATCCTCGTCTTTCTGTTTCAGACTGTTTCTCCCATGCAGTTAGTTGACATTGCAACAATGACATCCCTTGATCTTTGACGTATATATTTTCAGATGCTTGCTACTTGCTCAGCACAACTCCGCCTATGTTTTATAGTCGGTCCCAAGTCCGGATAAAGGAGGAGGGTTGTGTTAGGCTCCGACAGCCAGCGTAAAACCCTGTCGAATCTCATGAACATGGATCAACGAGACGTCGTATGATCCACGTAGCCAACCCCACCTAGTGGGATAAGGCTTTGTTGTTGTTGTTGCTTGCCGCAATTTGCTACCAGCATGACGTTCAAATTTTTCTATAGTAAGAGTTTTGCAACAGCAACTGCAATAAATGCCATCTCTTTTAATCAGTCCCTCCAAATTTGATTTTGTTATTTTGTTGTTCACATATCTTACTTTTCCATTTTCACGAACAACTCCTAAATCTATCATCCAGGCAAGCAGTGTTCTTTTCCCATCATAGGCAATGTAATTATCATTGCTGATTTTTGCCTCATTATTAGCACCACGTGCCAACAACGCATACCCTTTTTGTTTGTCTTGACCTGTTTGAAGGTGTCTGTGGACTCTTGACATAGTAGTATCATCTATTTTAGATATGAACCTACCATTTGACTTTTTCCTTTTTCGAAGAGCTTGTGTCTTTTTAATACTTCCCTTCATTTTCTTAATATTGTTCCTTTCAGCATCTTCAAGTTCCTCTTTTCTTCTCCTCTTGTTGACAACAACCCTCCTCAGGATATCTAGGGACACTGTTGGTATAACAGATGATGAACTTGCAACGTCAAAGTTATTATTATTCTTTGACAATGAGGACTTCTTAGATCGCATTCCTGATAGGCTTCTCTGGTCAGTATGCGCATTATTGAGTTGATCCTGATATACAGCATAGGCTTTTGTAATTGACCAATAACTACCTTTACCTCCAGGGGGTATATAAACAGAATCTAAATAGTTTTTACCTCTTCTAGGCCTTAAATCAATTTTCCAACCAGCACTCAAAAGTATGTTTTTTATCTGATCTCTAAGTTTTTGTTTACCAGCACTGGCAGCTTCATTTCGCTCATTTATTCTCTCTTTCTTCAAGATAGATGATTCTGAGTTGCAGTTACTATTATCATTCATATCATACTTGCTATCAGCAGTATCCAATCTCTTTGAATTACCTCGTGACGATAGAACTTAGCACTTTGCTTTCTGTTTCAATCCATCTTTGGCTGGTAAGGAGACTGTTACTTTTGCTAGATTTTTATCTGAAGAGCCTCCTGTCACCAACTTTTGATGAACACTTCTATCCTCTGAAAGAGAAGATTGCTTTAATGAATTTCGTCTGGCAATGCTGGAAGACCCTGAAATGCTTGTTCTCTCCTCATCTCCCCTTTTAGCATGGAAAATGTCAACTCCATCCACCTTATTCTTTGACAAGAATTTCAAAACACTAGGTTTGCCTTGCACCCCAGGAGCATTGCCTTTGACTTCGTTGGTGGCAGTACCCATGCTGCTCTTCTCAAGATTTTTTTCCGGAGAAATGCTCTTCCCAGGAATTATGATGTTTCTTTTATCTTTTAACTTCTTAAGTGTGAGGTCATCTGACCTGTCTCTCCACTTAACTATTTCAGCTGATGTTCTGTTAGTATGGTTGGAATTTGAATCGGTTTGCTTACCAGACACCTTTTTTCTATTGACAGCCAGGACTTCAGAGCCTCCAAGAATCTCATCATTAATATTCTTCGCAATGCCATGGTTCACGAAAGAATCTATTTTACGTTTCTTACCATAAACTATGTCACAATTTCCTTGTTTGCATTTATATGAATCAGTTTTGGTTCGTTCCAGAGAGACTTCAGTATCTAACGGTTTCCTTGCACTCTTTTCCTCTGGTCGTGTTTGGCCAACTTTCATGTCTTTGGTGTCAGCTTCCTTCCTAATGGCACCCGACCCCAAAATCCTATTATTCAATAGTACAATTTTTTTCTTCTCGTCTACTTCAAATTTTACTTTCTTTTGTATTTCGGCATCATCCTCATCCATCCTTCTGATCCCATTGTCTCTGCCAACAGGTGAACTTTCTCCATTGCCTATCCATTCGAAGTCAACTTTCTTCCTCCTTTCTCCTTCAACACGGCCCTCCTCCTCCTCTATCCTCCTGGAGCTAATGTCCTTCATGTCAATCAGCCTGATCCTGTTCTGACATTGGCCAACATCGGCCTTCTTCTGGCAGGGCTCATCAGGATCGGAATCGGAATCGCTCAATATCAACCGCCTCCTCTTCTCCTTCCTCAATTCCGCAGCTTTCTTCGGATAACGGGAAGAATCCCCATTCCTGACAATCCTATCCTTGTCCATTGATGCGGGCGTCAAGGACAAGGGACACCTCAGTCTCAGCACAGATCAGACAGCCCTCGCAATTGTCGAGAACAGGAGTAAAAGATGCCGAATCGCATCAACACCTATCCTGCTCCAATCAAAGCGACAAAAGTTAAACAAAAACTAACAGGAAGATCGATCGGAAACCCAAAAACAAACCGGAAAGGATAATCGACGAATCAAAAGACACGCCGATACGCACCCCGCGGACCATTGAGGACGGATCTCGGAGAGGGGGAATTGGCGAGCAAAACAAAGATTAGGGTTTATGGAAGAAATCCCGAGGGGAACGGGAGGATTTGGAGAGATGGCTTCGCTCCGATTTGGGGCGATTGGGTTTTTGAACGCTCCTTTGCCTCTGGCTTCTTCGTTTGCAGGGACTTGTAGCTCTCTCTATACATCTTGCTTTCCATGTGTTTATTATTATTTTATTAATATTAATAATATTATTATTGTTATTTTTATTACTACGTCATTTTTAGTTTGAAGGTGGTGTGGTAATAAAATTTCGAGTGCCTTTTTAACGTTACGTTTGCTTTGCGTGTCCCTTGTGCTGGTTTGGGGTTTCCCTCTAAAGTCGTGTTCAACGAAACGAATAGTGCAAAGAAAAACAAGCAAGAAATAACGGGCTCTCCTCAATATTCATTTTTTAAATAAAAAAGTGAAGACAATATTATGTCACGCGATTGAGTTTACAAAGTAAATATTTTTTTTAACATTTTTATATCAAACTATAATATTAGACTTTCTACAAGAATTTTTCTTTAAGATGCATACATAAATAATAGTTCAGTGGCTGTTGACAAACTGAGAAATGTGTGAATACATGTGCGCTACCCCCTTTGAAGCTTGAAACCTGAGTTACGCCACATTCAGTATTACATTAATTTAGCTAACTAAACATTTGATAATATGTAATAAAATAATATTCGATAGATAGTGTCAGAATTCTGTTGACCCCAATTGAAAATTATTGTGTATAAATATTTTCTATGAAATTTAGGATGGAAAAACATGAAAGAAAAAAAGAATGAAACCATCTTAGATTAGATTGGACTCCTAATTTGAATAGAATTTTGAATAAACTTAACAACATGTGCCATAAAAAAACACCGGTAGTGCCTCATCTCGCCTCGCTCGAAAGACATCTAATATGACTGATTTTAGTAGTTTATAATATCTCAACGTTTGGTAAGTTCATAATATGACTGATAAGGAAATATGTAAAAAAATATTGGGAGGGATGCTTTTTTTTATGAAAATAAGTTAATTAATTGTATCATAATTAACTATTTATTATTAATATTAGTAATTTATTCAAATGTGTAACTATTTATTTTAAAAATAAGTTTTAATTAATAAAATACTTATCAATATATTTTTATTATTTATTTTGTATCAACTAAACCAAATTGATCCTAAGTCCACAAGACGTATTGTAACACAACAACACGACTAATTATCAAGGAGCATTAAGTCCATAAATTCATTAACCTCAAAAGTTCTAAACTCAATGTCCAAAATTTCTCATTTTTTTTCTTTCCTTCACCCAAGTCTTCAAACACTTTCAAATGACAACCCAGTGCATTTCTCCAACAATTTGGACAGCACATCAAGAAGGATTTGTGAGAAGATTAGAGTACACAAGGAGGAGGAGGAGAAGAGGATCACAGATGGCAAAAGGAAGAAAAAAGAAAAGAAAATTAGGATTTTAGACTAAAATCCTAAGTTATATTTGAGTGGATCAAATTTCCATTTTGACTCCAATAATTTATTGTTTCTAGTTGAATTGAAGGATTTAGGGATAAACCTTAGTTCTTTTGGAATAAAATGTTGTCATTGTTGCATTAGATTATGCCACCATCAACATTAAGAATTCATTGTCCTATTGCTTTTATTGTGGAACGAATGTTCATGACATGATTTATAGTTTAAACCTTGCAAATGCATAGAAATTATTCGTTATGGCCTCTAAAATTCATTAGAGTATTGTAAGATTGATAAATGTGTAAAAAATGAACAATTCGAGGACGAATGGCCCATTTTGATGGGCTGAGAAATGAGCTAGCTAAGGCATCATAACCAAGAGGTTAGAGGTCAATTTCACTAGTCGTGACATCATGTCATGAGATGTGAATTGCGCTGATGAAAGTGGGATTCCAAATAGGGGAATACCTTGGAAACTACGAATTTGGAGGTCATTTTTATGGGTCATGACTAGGATGTCATGAGTTTAACTGATTAAATTATTATGAACATTATAATTTTCTCTAAATTAGGATTTTGATAGAAGAATTTACAACTCATGAAAACAATTTCATGATCGTAAAATCATGAACGTGGATCATGAAATATTCATTCCGTAATTAATCTTTCAAGAATGTCTCTAGAAGCACACCATAATGAGCTTAGTCAAACTATAGCACAAGAGAAATGGACCATAAGAAGAAGTACTCAAAATGAAGCATTCAAAAATGACCTACAATCAAACCGTAGAGACCTAGACTTGATTGCAAGACATGTATTGATCATAATGAGCATCTAGGCTTGATGATGAATAATAATTGTATTTCAATGTATTAACTTGATGTTTATTATGAAGTTAGCTGATTTATTTCGGATTACAATAGTTTAGCATTGTTTTGTATTATTAATACTTAGGGTAGTAATTAGTAATTAAAAGACACAATTTATTGATGATTATAATTAAAAGATGGATTGATGAAGGTGACTATGAGTATCGTCTAAGGAAAACAAAGTTTGTAGTCCATTAGCAAAAGTGTAAAATCCTTAGGATACAAAGTTTACACTAATAAGAGTGTAAAGTCTCATGCAAATGAAGTGTACAATATTGATAGTGTAAAGATTTTGAGAAAAAACTTACACTACGCTTAAAATTTTTATCATAAAAAGGATAATCATATAAACCATGAGTCATCATGACCTCCTCAATCACCAAAAAAATGAGATATCTTAAGTATGAGATGAAATATGAAGAAAGTCATATGATATGATTAATATGCAATTGTACATACATAAGGATGAATATGTTAATCGTTATGCATAATTAACTATGGAATAACTATATGTCCTTTTGTAAGAACACGAATCATGCTCAAGATACTAAAGTTAAATAAGATAAGCTCATAATGTGATTTTAAAGTTAATTATTACTATTTGTTCAGTAAACTCGTATCGTAAAATCGACTCGTAAATTCGTAG
The DNA here is from genome assembly GCA_030549335.1 of Pontederia crassipes. Classification (NCBI taxonomy): domain Eukaryota; kingdom Viridiplantae; phylum Streptophyta; class Magnoliopsida; order Commelinales; family Pontederiaceae; genus Pontederia; species Pontederia crassipes. The sequence continues at coordinate 28,630,896 of CM060193.1, forward strand.
AGTTACCAAATAAGTTTAAATATTTAAGTAATTCTATGCACTTGTGAACACACACACACACACACACACATATATATATATATATATATATATGATGCATAAATTGGAAATGATTAATATATTTTACTGAAATGAAATAAATATGAAAGTAATAAAAAAATAAGTAGAAAACTAATACAAAATCAAAATAAGTAAAATTAATACACTATAACTTTTAATGATTTCATTCTATTAAAAAATACATTAATAAATAGAATAATTAAGATTTTACAACCTTTTTATTGTGCAAAATGAATAATTGTACTACTCGTATAGAATCATATAAACTCGTGTAGAATCATATAAACTCTATAAAAGTTAATAAGAGTCTACAAAATTGTTTAAATTAATTTTTATGTAAATTCTAAGAGTCTAAATTATTTAAGAGTTTATGTCGATTTGATTTATTTTACTTACCTAAAATCTTAAGAGTTTAAGAGTTTGATTCGAGAGTTTAACAACATTGGTAGAGCTCAAGTTATCTTTTGCTTTTATTATGTTGTTGAAGCTTTATATCGAGTCGTGTCGTGTAGTCGTCTATGAGACTTTAATGTTGCAAACTTTATGTCCACTTATATGGTGTTTATGTATTACGTTGAATATCTAGTTGGGTCATACGATAGAGCCTATGTAAGCTCACGGACTAGTTGATGTTATTATATCAAATTTATGTTTTATCAAAATCTAATGTTGTGGTGTTTAGGGTTGATTAAAACAATTGTGATTTATAATATAAAACATGAAAAAAAATTGAACTCCAAGAAGGTAAGTAATGAGACCATCTAAATTGCATAATCATCGATGAAATTTAATGGTTAATTTTTATAATTTTAAGATTTAATGTATGGCATGATTATCTTTTGACCTTCTATGTTATGAATAGTTTTTTGTTCAAATTTGGATTGTACCTAATTGAATAATAATAATAATAATAATAATAATAATAATAATAATAATAGTGATGATGACAATGATTAACGATGATCTATGCTTTAAACTAATATAACATTATTAATTGAACTTGATAGGTACTTCGTGAGATGACAAATAAAATAGACGTTATGAGTTATTTTTCCTATACATTGATATAGGAAATGATGTGTCGCCATCACGTTATGATGATAACAATAGATTTGAAATATCATGTTCATGTGTCACATGTAAACTTTGACCTTTTTGGTTTGATGTGACGTGATCAAATACTTATCTTATTAATTTAGTAGATGTATTGTTATACTATTAAGTCATGACATATTTAATTAGCATTAATTATCTTTATCTTCTCGATATCCACCATGTTTCTAGTTTTCGCATCATCATTTCCACAACAATGCATTAAATATTAAATTACAATCAAGGGTTGTACTCTTAAATTATAACATGAGTTAGATATGACTATTAGATTGCCTCTATCTATCCTTGTTGTGGCATGTTAATAATCATATAATGTATATTTATGAATAGTACAGAATTTTTATAGTGAATTATAAATTTATTAATTAGATTTAAGTGTCATATATAATTTAAATCATTAAATATATTAATGTACTCAATCCATTGACCTAGGTGATGGTCTAGGAATATTTGTTATGTTGTAGCAGTAATTTATTGTAATTACTATTATGGAGAGTGAGATATTGTCGGTATGTTCTTGGAATGCACATTAATTACCAAAGATAATCAATTCAATTCATTCCATGATTATGTACAATGATAATAGGAATAAATGCATGATCAATTAATTATATTTGTTTTATTCAATTATGCTTCCATCTTTTGTTTCGTGATTGTGAATGATTTAATATCATTTAATCGCATTCGTGCGTTTGCATGACTATGCAAATCCCATTGTTCTCCAATTAAAGTAAAGAAAGCCAAAGCCCGAAGTCCCAACAATGCGGTTTACATGATATGAATATATATAATATATACACTTCTCCTTTATTTAATTATTTAGGATTAAGATGATATCATTTCTTCATATATTTATATTTGATTGATGTTCCTCATTTAAGTTTATTATTCATTCTTTAATTTTTTATGATTAACTGTGATTGAAGTATATAGATTGTTCAATAATTGTGATTGGTCAAATGTTTCTCTTTGCTATGTGATACTTCAAATGATCATGTGAGACAATTTAATAAAATGTAAAAATAGACATGCTAATCTCATCAACATAAAAGTTATAGAAGAGTCGTCATGGTCATTGATTGATAAGGAGGAACAAAACTAAATGATATGACTCGATAATGTAATTGGAGGTAAAATAGTGATCTATAACCATTGAAAGCAACACATATCATCACTCTTATTGACTCTCTATATTGTTCAATAAATTAGAATTCTGATGAGTGAAATTTTAGTTCCATGCTAGGAGCAGATCATATTGTACTTAATCATTGATATGATGCATAAAGTGACATGATGCACCTTAAAAGATAAAGAACTTTTCAAAATAACAAGTTCTAATAAAAGAAGTTCAATATATAACTTTTAAGGAATGAGTTAAATAAAGAACAATGAAAGTTAAAAAAATAAAAATGAAAGTAAAGTATGTATCACATGTTCATATTATATGAATGATTTTATTTATAGTTTATGGCATTTATATGTCTTTTTTTATAATGTTTATATCTACTGATGAAAGAATTAGTACACTTTATATTACACACTGAGTAATATTCATCGAGAAAATTTCTCTCCGATACCTAATTCTATAGATGTGTGGGAATAGAAGTTCTGATTATCTGCTAGGTATTGATACTTATGACAAGCATCACTTATACATGAAGAAGAAAATGCCTTAATCTTAATTCCTAGTTAGGGGTGGCACTAGTCCCTATTAGGCTAATCGTCATTACCGGCCAGATCCTCAAGGCAAGGTTAGCTTTAGCGGGTCCATAATTTTTTGCGAGGACATTAAATTTCTATTATTTTATTTATAAAATAATTAATAAAAATAATAAAAATAACCACTTTAAAAATAAAATAAAAATATATTAGATCTAAAAATAATATTATACAATATTAACAATCACATAAGATAAACATTATTATTAAATTAGAAAGATAATAATAATTTTGGAAATCTTAGAACAAGGTCTTAATCAGGTATTCCCCCGGGATACGCGGCTCTTTGAAATTTTTTCCACCCATTAGTTATAATGTCCTTTTTAAAGTAGATGCTATTTTCAGAAACAATGTCCACGAAGTTATATTAATTTAAATTAATTTGTTTTAAACTACTACTTTTTGTATTTTTATCACTGTCTTTTATGTAATCAATGTTTCTTTCACAATTTTGTATTATTTGTTGACTAATCATTTGTTAGTTAAAGTTAGAGTCTGTCATCTCGTTTTGAGAGTGCATCCGAACAAGCCTAAAAAACAAAAAAGGATGCAGATGCGTTTTCGTTTTCAATAATGAATAAATTTACATAAATTTTGACTTATTTGTCAAAATTTCAACATTGATATTAGAGGCTAATTGCAATATTCTTTTATTTACCAAGGCATTGTTTGGTTTAAAGATAGATATACCATGAATAAATACATTTATTTTGTCAGATTAACTTTTTATGGATTTTAGAGTCAAGTATTGCCTTATTCCACTTTTTTAAAGGAATAATTTATCTCTGAAAAGTATACTATTCACAAGGTTAAATTTTTATAAATGACAACTCTGCCCTTTTACCTTTTTTATGAATAAGTGATGTGTTTGACGGAATAAAAAAGAATAAAAAGTTTATTCCACAATTTATTCATCAAACAAACAACACAAATTTATGTTGATTTTTTCACCATAAAAAATAAGGAATAGGAGGCGAAAAAATGGGCTGATGCTGGCAAGTGGTCCGCAACAATCCATAGCGATTAACGAGGCCCGCTAGATAGCCCCATTAAAGGCCATAGCCCAACCTTTAGGTCTCCATCGGACATGGTTTTTTTTTTAATTTCTGTTTCAAACACCTATCAAATTTCTTCTTAAATGATAAAATATACTTACCTTCATATAGATCACACTTTGTTTTTTGAACGGTTTTTTTATTTTTTAAAAAAAGTATCAATTTTGGGGGCTTATTTTTTCGGACTAGATCTATAAATTTTCTATCTACAATACCTGATTGATAATATAAAGAGTGTTTTATTCTATAAGTTAACATTACTTGTGTAATATATATTTTAATATTACAAATTATGACTGATATATAACTTCTTTACGAATATAATCACTTAATATAATATTATTTGAGTAATTTTAGTATATATATTAGAAGAACTAAAAATACAATATTATATAGTTTTTATCATTTTAATTATGTATCTCCATCACCTCCTTCTCATATGATTTTTTTAAAAAAAAAAATTAGAATCATAATAGTTTTTTCTTTAGGAAAATATATTTTTTCTATTACAAAGTTGAGGCCAAAGGTCAAATTTGAAAATAAAAAATGGATAACTCATTGATGAAATTTGACCTCGAGACTATTTGATTTATGAGTGGAGAGTATGTCACTGCAACTATAAAATATTTTTTTTAGGTTTCATTTTAAAGTTTTTTCCATGAAACTATTTGGGCATAAAGTCACTTTTATCTAATAACTTTATTTTCTTTTATTTATGTAATTATAATTGTAACCTTTATTAATGTTTGGAAAATATATAAAAAATTGATTGTACATATTTGGGACAAAAAAACTAAAGATACATAGTTTACTATTAAATTTGTTTATTATTTTTATCTTTAACTGAAATTTCCAAATCATAACAAAGATTAAAAATTAATTAAAGTAACAAAAATATTGAAGTTAGCTAAAAGTTGATGTTGTGGTAAAACGGAAAAGTTTGAGTAGTTTAGATTAGGTAAATATGTATTTTAATAGTTTAAGGATAACTTTGATAGAACTTTGTAGTTCAAAAGAGGAAAGAAAAAAAATTTCTTTTTTGGAAAAGGAATATATATATATATATATATATATATATATATAAAATTCAAAAGAGGAAAGTGAAAATGACGGGTTCTTTTGTTTCTTCTTTCAAAATTTCCTTTCTAATTTTCTATTCCGTTTATCATCTACACTTGTTTTGGAGAATTTCATAGACAATCCTAAATTCCTGATAACTTTTTCTTCTTTACTTTAAAAATTTGTTACTTTACAAGATCGCTCAACTTTGCATTTATAATTTATATCGTATGGACTTTACACATTCATTTATCCTTTTCCTTTTTATACAAAGTTTGATCATTTTAGGTACGGATCTACTTGCCCTTTTCTCCGATAAAAATGTATTGTTTTATTAGTTTAATGACGTGGAATGGAAAAAAAAGAGTAATTTGTGGCATATGAAAATATGATATAACATAAATTTGTGGAATATTATTATTAATTGGCATCACCATAAAATAATATATTTTTATTTCGATTCTTAACCGTGTCTTATTTTCTCAGTTTCTTCCTTTTTGTTCTCTATATACATGTCTTAGATATTAAAATTTTATATTAAAACATTAAGGTAATAATTGTTATTTTCTATTTATACTTATGATATATAGATAAATAAAGCTTGAACAATATCCATCATGACGATAATACTCTAATAATGCGTCTATACACAATCATTTTTTTCGAATAACTGTAAATAATTATCATGTATATCTGACTTAATTATATGCTGGATTTATACATATCTTTTTTCTGTGTTCTTGACTTCTTTGATGATTAGTCTATATCCACATTTACCTTCTATTAATGTTAAAAATGCGAACAATGATTCGTTGCCTTTCGGGAAAGATGATGAAATAATTCGATTGAGAAGGCTAAATTTCTTTTCCAATTACAAAAGAGAATCAATAAGTTGGTATAAGAAATTCTAATATTTGAAAATGAAAAAACAAATAACTTTCAGTGGCGCCAATTGAACTTGAAACCCTCTCTAGAGATGTCCCATTATGCCAATAAACTTGTACATTGCAGTTTGATAAGCATTGAATTTGTATATTTAACTTCGCCTATATTTTATAGCCGATCCCAAGTTCGGATAAAAAATGAGAATTGTATTAGATCCCGACAGCCAACATAAAATCCTATCGAATCTTATGAATATGAATCAACGAATATATTGTGTTAAGTTTGATTACTAATAGAACGAAATGACGTCGTATGATTCATATAGCCGACCCCACCTAGTGAGATAAGACTTTATTATTGTTGTTGAACTTGTATATTTGAAGCATATGAGTGCTAAACATTTATTCCCATATGTAATAAAATGGATTGACAAAAGTATTTTTTTTGGAGTGGCGAGCCACCCATGATAATATCTTAATCTAATAACCCAATTGTGGTAATATATAAACCCAACTTGTAAAGTATGTGAAATAGGGAGTTTCATATGAAGCGAAATATAAATCCAGTCTTATTCTTTACCAATCCAATGATTACAGATTGGCTCTTCGTATTATTATTCTGTCAATCATGATTCATAAAACCTTTTTACTTAGAATGACAGAGAATTCGACTTTGTGATAAAAGAGAAAAGAAAACCATAAAATATGGCAGGAAGCAAAAACACACAAAAAAAAATTAGGGAAAATACAATGAGAATCAAATTCCACAAGATGGTATTTTCCAGTGTGGCTAGGAATAATCGACTGTTCATGGCACTAAGCTCTGCAACTATCACCCATAAAATTCAGCCCTCAAAAGTCTATTCCTATATCCCTCTTAGCACCAAGCACTGAAGCAAGTGATTGATAGATCAAGTTGATGCCAATTAAAGGTAAAGGATAGGACAAGGAAAATGCCACACATTTAACCATGATCATATCATTTTCTAGCAGCGTGTCTTTAATAATTGAAAGAAAGAGGCTACTGCAGCATGCTTTCCACAGAAAATCACAAAGGTGCAAAGAGGTAAAGCAAGAGAAAGGAAGGAAAGCATCATTAAAGTTTAGGAACCTAGTCATTCCAATGCATTGAGTTCACAGATTATTGCCTGACTTGAAGTTTGCACTCGACTTGAAACAACACCTCTTTTTGTTTATCTTAATAGTTTACTGGAAAGTAGAAGCAAATAATAGTGTTATAGTTACCAACTTCCCTCCACAATCAAGTGTTCTCATGTATCTTGAACTAACATACTTGAAATGCATTCCTTACCTTAGCATTTTGACAGAATTTACTCTGGACATTAGCAATTTTAGCATTGAAGAAAATCAGTGGGAGTGGGTACTATAAAATCAGTTAAAGATAATATTAGATAATGGATATTTGACGCATAATTTCATGCAAATTGCACCGATGGAAAGATGATTCTAGACTATAACACAATCTGATGAGAAAAGATGACATAAGCAGAATAAACTACAAGAAGGACAACAATATGTGCAATTAGCTAACAGTTCTCCATAAACTGATGCATTGTAATAACAGGAATGCACTAACAAGTAGAATGCAGTGAGATACAAAGTATCTACAAAATCAAAAGATGACAGACAATGATCAAGAATAAATTGCATTGCACAACAACATCAACATAGAAATTCTATGATAAAAGTTTTAAACTTGACCATAAACATCACTTGATTGATAATATATTCTAGGCTCCGAAACCATATTTACAGACCAAATTAGCATTGAGTAGGCAGCAAAATTAAAATACCACAGCAATAGATGACTCCGTGGTATATGCTACCAACGGAAAAGGAACTCTTCACATGACAAGAAATTGAAAAGTCCAACCAAATAAAAGGTTTCGTCATCTTCAACTTGCGAATTCAAGTACTCTGTTACAAAGAGATGGAAAGTAATTGCTTGCTTACTTCATCAAACAATAAGCAACACAAGAAATCTCATCATACTCCATAATATGACAGCAAATAAGCGTGATAAACACATGGACACATAACACATCGATTTCATAGATTTTGAAAGCTGCGGAACATAAGCAAGGAATTGTAGTATATTCTTTATCCACATAAACGATAGAAATGTTGTAAATTCCTCATAGGTCAGTACTGCAATAAAGTTGGATGATTGCAAACATGGCAATCATCCTTTTCACTTTCAAAAAAAAAAAAAAACATCTGATCGAACGAACCATTTGATTGTATTGCGAGTATTGCTATGAAATCAACACATTTTATCAGATAAATTTGAATGCCAAAGGAGGTCAACAGCGACCTCACACACTTACTTGTCACATGAAGGATCATCAAGTTCAACAGTATCAATAACAGCATATAATGTTCTTCATCATTCCTAGCAATTCTAGAGACGGCAGCAAATGCAAAAACTTAGATTACTTACTGTACAATTACGAGACGTCCTCTGAAGCCATCATTACCATCTCCCATGAAGAACTCCTCATCTCCATCTCCCATGTCTTCTTCAGTCTCCGCACCCTTGGGAACAGTCACGACGAGCAAGCCATCCGCATAAGAAGCAGCTGCCAGAGCCGGGAGCGCGCAAGGAGGGAGCCTGAACCGCCAACGATCGAGCTCGAGCTCCTCTTCGAGGACAGCGTCATCCTGCCCGCCGCTGCCGCCGTCGCGGATCACCACCTTCATCACCCCAGGGTGTATCTCGATGGCATGTGCTCGGACGTCATTCCAGAGGTCGTTGGCGGCCGCGATGAACCGGAACCCACCGGCGTCCTCCTCGATGGCGACGTCGGCGTCCGCGCCGAAGGGGAGCTCGAGAACCTTGCTGAAGATGTGCGGCAGCCGCCGGAGCTTCTTCTGCCGGGCGAGCACGCTGGCAGCGGCTATCGCCGGACCGACATCGTAGTGGAAGGTGATGTTCCGCTTCTTGGGCGCCGGGTGAACCCTCATGCTTCCCTTGTACGGTAAAACCCTAATCCCAATCCTTGAACCCTAAAATTCGAATACAAACCAAAGCACCACCAACACAGATCCGAAAACCAAATTATGCCCAAAGAAAAAAAAAAGATTAAGATCCAGACGCTACTCGAATCCTACTAGGAATCCCAAACTGAACGAAACAAATGAGAACGAAAAACAAAGATTTGGGCTCAAATTTCTCACACCAGACGGAGACTGGAAACTGAATCAAATCAAATTCCAGTTAAAAGCTCTATCAAAATCGCAATCCCGCTCCGAAGACTAACTAAAAAACTGACAAAGTTTGAACTCAAATTCTTGATTCAAACAGAACAAACGTAGTCAGACAGGAACGACTCCAGACCAACACAGAAGAAGAAAAAAAAAAGATCTAAAATATGCCAAAAATATACTTAAAAAATAGATCAAAGTGCTCAGCGAACACGCCCGAATCCAAAGAGCCGAAACTCCAATTAGAACCGGCGAAGCGACCGCGGGAATCGACGGAAGAAAAGGGAACGAACAAAGCGGAAGCCCAAGCCCCCCTTTTTTTTCTGTTTTTGTATCGATCTATAACCAGATTGAAGAAAACATTGGACAGGAGGCAGACATGTTCTTATCCCGCTTCTAGTTCTATGGGGACGTTATTATAGGGGACGAGCGAAGAGTTCCCGTGGGTAACATGCTGGCGTTCCCATAGAAACGTTCTGTGCGGAGTCGAACGAGGAAACGGCGACGCGTGTACGCTCAGATATGATCGGACGGCTGTCGCGTGCTGTACCATTTCTTTTATTATATGATAGAGTTCCTATAATTGTAATATTTTGGCTTCGCCTTGGCATAATTATTCGTCTGATCTTGAACTTTTTGTTCGACGGTGGATGAATGATTAGAAAGATGGCAAGCGAGGAATCGGGCCGTAAATTACTGGGCAAGTTCTAAAATTTTCAACTTATTATTTTTCTTTGTGGAAAATTAAAAAATAAAATTCTGAGCGTGTCCAATTTGGGTGTCAAATGAGTCAGATCCTGTCGCTGTTCTGTTATCTATTCGTATAATTTATGTCGGCACATAATTTAATGTGGTCATTTATTACATTTTCTTATATATATATATATATATATCCCAAAATTTGATTATAAAATATATATAATAGAATTTAATGTGCCTGTGATATTCAAAATTAGTATTATCATATGTCTATTAATTATTATTTGATTTATAATGAATGATAAAATTATCAAGTGATCAATTTTTTATTCACCGGACTGTTACCTCTTAAAAAAAGTAGCATAAATATTTTTTCTTATATGATATACGGATAAAATAAATAAGTCCCTTATTTTTTTAAATTATTGGATTAAAAAATATATGTATAATATTTATATTAAGATATTTTTATTCGATGACAATACGATGTCCCTCATTTTAAATCATCATTAAATTTTTGAATCAAGGTAGTGCCGAGTTTAGACATAATTATGAAGTTTTAAGCTGCTATCATATAATAAATACGATTAATGATACTTTTTATGTGAATAGTATATATGGATTGAAGAGTGGTAACATGTCTCATATCAATAGTTTAATGGCAGATCATAATCACATATTAAACTTTTATGATTATGTTAAAATTTTAAAAATAAAAAATCGAATGGTTCGAGTCGGATCGGTCGAAAAAATCCGTACTCGACCCGACCCATGTTTGGTTTGAGACACCCAAATTGATTCGAATGAGGTTCAAAACTCTCCTAATATTCTCCCATGTCCCAAATTTGATAAGTAAAAAAATGTATATTTTTATTTTCTTACCATATTCAAAAGTGCTAATTATATTTTATTCTAACTTATGTTTGGAAGCCTATCTTATGCAAAAAGTGATCCAAACTCTCTTTTCATATTTGGAGTTTGGTTTAGATAGCAAGCAACTTAACTTTTTTTTTTCTTAAACAAAGATGTTTTATATGTGCAAGACAATAGGGCCTTAATAGGATACATCACTCCATTAGACCAGCTCGACAATGCAATCCCATGACCTGCTCATCATGCATAAGAAGTTTCTGATTACAAGCACGAGATCCTATTATTTTGCCTTATATGTTGTGAGCCATTGTATGTAGAAACACATGCTTTACATTATATAAGTGGAATGTTGTATCAAACTTTTCAACTGAACTTTTCTAGGCTCAAAAAATGGAACCGCTTCGCCCTCTTTCTGAGTCTCGGAGTTAAGTTGGTATCAAAGCCATTGCCTTGCAACCATGTCTTCTTCTATATCCTCTTCAGCAGCTTCGAACTAGACGGCCACATCGATAGGACACAGTCCTGTCCTCCTCCACCAAATTCTGATGAATCTCCTCTGGTTCCTGCTTCTCCTTAGTATCTTGCCTGGAAATGCGAGATCAGTTGCTGCTCACATCGTTTCTTTCCTCTCTCTCTCTCTCTAAGTCACGCTCCTTGTCGTTGGCCTCACAACATCTCTCGAAGTTTGGACAGCTCTTCGACAAGCTTTTGGAGCACTGAGCGAGATAAGACTTCTTCAACTCCAAATGCAGTTGCACACTCTCAAACAAGGGGACAAATCCCTTGTTGCTTATTTGTGACAAGCAAAGATGATTGCTTATGAACTTGCCTTCGTAGGCCACCAACTATCAACGTCAGCTTTCAATGCGATTGTTTTTAACAATCTCAATGCCGATTAGAGCAGCAGCATCGCCTCCTTGTCCTCCCGAAATGCTCCGATTCCATTCCCGGAGCTCCACAACTTGCTCACCAATCATGAGATCAGGTTGGCCAACAACCATGTTGCAGCTACTGATTCCTTCAATCCATCAGTCAATCTGACTCAACAACATGCATCATCTGCCCCCCCCCCCCCAACGTCTATTCAAAGACAGAGGTAACCGTGGTCGAGGCTGTTTAGTCAGCCTCGTCAAGATCCTTGCCTAGTGTGTGGTGCTGCTGGTCACAGTCCATATCACTGCTGCTACAGACATCAAAGTTCCTTCACTCCACAATCATACACTACTGTTGCCCAGCGACAGATTCTAATGTCAGAAACAGATTCTATTCTTGGTGGTTATAGCATTTGGTTTCGATACTGGAACTACCCACCATGTGACTCCTGACCTTGCTGCTCTTTAGTCCACCAAGAGCTATGCTGGCAATGAACATGTTCAAGTCGGAAACGACGCCAACCTTCCAATTAAACATACTAGAAGCTCTGTCCTTCACAAACTCGTACGTCGACTTAACTTAAGGAATGTTCTACGTGTTCCCCATATCTCTAAACCTCTTCTTTCAGTATGTAAGTTCGCCTATGACAATGATGGCTTCTTTGAGTTCTATCCTAATAGCTTTGTTGTAAAGGACCCCAAAACATCCTGGCCTCTTTTTCACGAACAAATTGAAGATGGTCTCTACCACCTACAACCTTTGTTGTCGTCGCCACAGGCTCTCCTCAGTTCTGTTTCCACCACCACCTAGCACAACAGACTCGGCCACCCCTACCATTGGACGCTGCAATTAATTTTGAATAAAAATCATCTATCGTGTCATCATGTTCGCAACTCTCAACAATGCTCCTCCTGCTTCCAGGGAAAAACAATGAGGTTGCACCTGCCTGCAACAAACAATTTCATCACTGCGCCTCTGCAAGTTGTCTTTACTGATGTTGGGACCTGTACCTCAAAAATCTGCAGAAGGCCCCCTCTACTTTGTTTTATTTGTAGATGATTTTTCATGTTATTCTTGGCTCTTTCCCCTTTCTAATAAGTCCGATGTATCCAATATTTTTTCTACTTTTCACAAGTTTCTTGAACATCAATTCTATTGCAAACTTTTGTATTTACAAAGTGACCATGGCGGCGAGTTCATAGCTAGCACTCTCTCCCTACCTTTGCTCTCATGGAATTCAACATCGCCTCACCTGTGCACATACCATCGAACAAAATGGAACGCAAAATCCGTCACGTCATTGAAACTGCACTTACATTACTAACCCACGCCTCTATGCCTTGTCGTTATTGACATAGCTGTTCATTTGATCAATCGCATGCCCACTCCCATGCTGAAAAATAGTTTGCCATTTCAACAACTATATGCCAAACTGCCAGGCTATAACTTCCTAAGGACCTGACCTTATAACAGACATAAATTTGACACTAGATGTTTACCATGTGTCTTTCTTGGATATTCCCGAGCCTTTGTCGGGTACATGTGTCTTCACATTCCCACTAGATGCATGTACATTTCTCGACATGTTTAGTTCGACGAACAAGTCTATCCATTCACTGTGTCCACAAAGGCTCCCACATCACCGGCCAGCTAGTTGCCTTGGATGTCCATATCCTTGCCCTCCCCATCTCTCACCTCACCAGTTCCTCCAACTTCGCTGACCACGTCATCGTCATCATCCTCCAGCTCGTTCCCAATTTTGGAGACTCCCCACCTCATTCACCCTCCCCACCACCTTCCCCGCACCGACTTCGACCCAGAAAACCAATCAACTTTCGCTCCCTTACTGGTCTCAAAGTTCTAAACACTACAGCCTCCCCTGACCTCGCTCCTACATGTTTTACCAATGAAAACAAACATCGTCACTAGTGTGATGCAATGTCGGAAGAATTCATGGCTCTCCTCCGCAATGGCACATGGCCCCTCGTTCCTCGAACTCCTCACATAAATGTTGTTGGTTGCAAGTGGATCTACCATATCAAATATAAACCAGATGGCAGCATTGATCGTTACAAGGCCCGCTTGGTTGCCAAGGGGTTCCATCAAACGCCTGGTATATACTACACAAAGACTTTCAGCCATGTCATCAAACCTACTACCATCCGCCTGGTCCTCTCGCCGTTTCCCATGACCGACAGCTTCATCAATTAAATGTTCACAATGCATTTCTCCATGGCAATCTATCTGAGGAGGTCCATATGGAACAACCGCCTTGCTTCCAAGACTCTTTCAAGCCCTAATGTCACACCCAACTCCGTGACTAAGTTCTAATCTCAATTATCATACTCTTAACTATGTTTAGCAATTCCAAAAATAAAATCGGCAAAACCTCCTCTCTTACTTATCTTATGTTATTTGTCAATACATACAAAAGACACATATATAACCATCAAAGTTTAATAAAAAAGCAATAAGATAGGACATTCGCATATTGTCATTATATTTTTTTTCACAAATCATCTCACATATAACCTCACAGGATCAAATCTTATACAATCTTACAAAAAGTTTCTCACAAACTTAATTATAACATCTATGACTATCTATTACATATGCATGCTTCAAAAAAACAAAAGTGAAGGGAGATTCAAGTGCTCCAGCGGCTCACTTCTTCTATGTGCAGCAAAATAAGCTCCGAGTCGACTCAACTCAAGAACTTACGAGAATTTGAAAAATTTAGTGGAATAAAAGTACAACATAGGAGAACAATATGAGTGTATATAACATTAAATAACCACATTCTCCATATGATAAAATATTTAAAGCATATCACATATAACATAACTTGTCAAATCATATGAAATCTCATATAAGTAAAAGTAACTCAAAATATCATCATTTGCATAATTAAACTTCACACACATGTCATTGCACATACTCATCATGGGTCAATACGTATCCCTCTATGATCATGTGTCATACATTTAAGCAGAGCTTCATAATCAAGAGTCACGGATACGCAGAGCAAATTATGGGTCAATGCGTATCCCTCTATGATTGTGTGTCATACAATTAAGCAGAGCTTCACAATCAAGAGTCACAGATACGCAGAGCAAATCATGAGTTAATACGTATCTCAATCATGATTGTGTGACACCCAATCATGATTCTCAGATATGCAGAGTGATCATGGGTCAATACGTGCACGCAGAGCAGCCTCCAAAGGGCAAAGACATTTGATATACGCCCTAAAGGCTTCATGTATATTGAATGCGGTCCCAAAAAATTTTTTCAAACGGACTAATGAACACATGGAGTTTAACAATATCAAAATACATATGTCATAATCTCATATCGTTATCAAATAAAACTTATTTTGACTTCTCAAGCATTATTTCCTGAATATATTTTGATGTAAGATAATACTCCATCTCATATGAAATCTTGAAACATATCATAAATATTTTTCATAGCTCAATATATATTTCAATAATAACAATAGTAATATTTGCTTGAGGTAACACCATAAATAAAAGAATTAACATATAACAATTTGCTATGTTGTAAATTTACCCATTCACCTTGTACTTTATCATTTCAAGAATGTTTATTAGATTTCCTCCCTTTCACTTGCAACTTGAGGTTTTCCTACAAACAATAATGTCTTTTTACTTCCTAATCACTAGTAAGGTAATATGCAATGCATGCTTATGATGTATGAATGATTATGTACCTTAAAATGCATATAACTTCCTCTAATACTAATTTCTAGCCTCAGGCATTTATATTCGTAAACTATTCCACACTTGGAACTTTTTATTTCCCCAAGGCTTAATTAAGTATTGTTTCAGAATTTCAGACTGAGTATCTGTCAATCAATAATTCATAACTTCTTAACCACATGAAAAAATATTATGATTGTAGATTAATTAGAAACTATACATACTAAAGTTTCCAACCCCCAAGTATCATTATCAAATACCAAATGAGTAAGTCAGAAACATCCCAAGCAATCTGACCTAGGGTTTGTGCCCTGGCAAATTGTATGTCACTGAAATATTGATTTATATGTTTCTTCATACTTGTCCATTTAACTAGGTCATAATTTTTCTGAAAACTAGACTTCATTAGTATTTTGTCATAAAAATTAGAGAATTTAACTCGCTATATAGACTTATAATAAAAATAGTTAATTCGAGTTGCAATCTGTCAATGTACTAGAATCTAATAGAAGCATCACTATGAAATGAAAAATTCATTTCTTCAAAAATACAAGTTCAACTAGGATGATTCCATATCTCACCGAACCCTTGGAATGTATATTTAAGCATACCCAAATTTTAAATCCTAATTCACTCTATTCTAACTGTTCCCTAATTTACAAATGGAACTTGTATCAGACTCGGGACAGGGTGAGTGACTTGCGAAGGTAAGTTCATAACTTCCTCTATAAAACTTCTTTTTAGGTGATTCCAGAGTACATGGAAAGCTAACTTCGAATGGATGAACCATACAAAATTTCATTATTTATGATTCGTTTATCACCAAGTAATGATTCTCTCAATCAGAAGAAAATTTTCCTGATCAAAACTCACCTGGAACAGCCGACGTTCCCGATTTCCCTCAGGTCAGTTCGCTCAAGTTCTTCCTCTGGTAATTTTTCTACAGTGAAAATATAATGTTAAGTGGCTTATATATTTTTTTAAGAATTTTCTGAGGTCTTATGGCAGTTTGGAAAAATATCTATTTGAGCGGCTCTCACCTGTCTGCTTCAGCTGCTTAGAACTTAAGTGATGACCAATCACATTATTTTGTCATAACTAAGTGTTTTAATCCTAATTAAGCTTACTTAATTCTATTTATACATATATATCATATTATTTTGAAATTTTATAATTTATTCTTAATAACCTTATATAATTACTTTTTAAAGTTTATCAATAATTAAGTAATCATTATGCACTAATCGAAATATTAATTACTATAGACAAATATCACTAAATGGACATCCAAAATAACTTAGTATGTTACTTAAATGCATGATTATGCACAAATGATGTTTCTAAGACACGTCTGTGACACCTAATCCGTCTGCCGCCTACACAAGTCTCTTAATGGTCTCAAGTAAGCTCCCCGTGCATGGTTCAAGACACTTGCTACAGCTCTGTTCACCTATGGCTTTCGCACACATCTCTATTTATATATCATTCTATGATTGCCATAGTTTACTTACTAGTGTACGTCGACGACATCATTATTAGAGGATCATCTGTAGTCATACTTGAGGATGTTACCAGCTACCTTCATCATCATTTTACCATTCGGGATTTGGGATCCCTTCACTTCTTCCTTGGTGTTGAAGTGCTACGAACACCTCAGAGTATCCTCCTATCTCAACAAAAAAACATTCGTGATATCCTGATGCGCACAAACATGCTTAATGCAAAGTCAGTCTCCACTCTAATGGAAACTACTTGATCTCATGACCCAAGCTCTCTGTTCAAGGATCCATCTTATATCACCAAATTGTTGGGTCTTTACTATACTTGCAGCTCACAAGGCCAGACATCTCCTTTGCAGTAAACTATGCATGTCAACGTATGCAGTTCCCCACTGACACAGATTGATAGATAGTCAAAAGAATATTACGCTACCTTAACAACACCCAAACTCTTGGTCTCCAGCTCACAAGATCATCTTCAACTCAGCTCCATGCCTTCTAGATGCTGATTGGGCTGCCTGCCCCCTAGATCGCAAATTCGTCAGAGGTTTCACAATATTTTTCGGTAATAATCTGGTCTCCTGGACAGCTAACAAGCAATGCACAGTTTCACGATCTTCCACTGAGTCCGAGTACAAAGCCATTGCCGATGCCACTATAGAACTGATATGGTTAAGGTCCTTGCTGGGAGAACTCGGTGTTACTTCAGTCGCTCCTCCGATTCTTTGGTGTGATAACATCAGTTCCATCTATGTATGCGCTAATCCAACCTTCCATGCCCGAACTAAGCATGTAGAAATTGATTTTCATTTTGTTCGAGATGAAGTTTCAAATAAACGCCTCCAGGTTCATTTTATCTCCACCAAGGACCAAGTAGCAAACATTATGACAAAGCCACTTGCGACTGCTCGGTTCAACTTTCTCAAGCAACACCTCTGGTTTTTCTCAAGACCACGCCGGAGTTGAGGGGGCGTAATAGGACAGGTCACTCCATTAGACCAGCTCAACAATGCAATCCCATAACCTGCTCATCATGCACAAGATGCTCCTGGTTACAAGCACAAGATCCTATTATTTTGCCTTATATGTTGTCAGCCATTGTATGTAGAAACACATGTTGTACACACTATATAAGTGGACTGTTGTATCAAACTCTTCAATTTAACTTTTCTAAATAACATTGAGTTAAGTGGCCTTGCTTAATACAATCATGAATAACTTTGGGGCTAAATAATAAACATCAACAATAGTATAATTTACAGGCCGTGAGACTTGAGCCTTTACAAATCACCCTCCATCCACAACATAAAACACACTAATCATTAGTAAATAATTAATTATATTTACCGATTTCCCAAAAAGGCTTGGAAGTGGGATGGTGTCATTATATTTATCATCAAGAACAACAAGGGCATTGTAATCCTCTAAAAAATCAGCTTTAATTATAAAGATAAAATCCTAAGAAACATTATATTTATCATATTTTTGGCATTCGATAACTCTAATTATAAATAATATTATAGACAATTAGACATCAAATCACAATGAAAAGCTTCGATAAAATATAAATCAAGGTTATAACATAATTTGACCCATGAGATATAGAGACTCTCACACCATATGATCCAACAAAGAGTTCAACATAATACATAACTATAAAGGAGTTGTCATAAAGTATATGTACACAACTCAATTCAGAATGACGGTTTGACAATGACATAAAACATAATAAGAGATATAAGATAACTTGGACCGTCCATCTGACCAATTCATGTGCAATAATCTATTATGAACTCACCACAATTGATCCTAAGTTTTTGTCACTTGTAGAGATCCACGGAATAAATGAAATTTCTCTTATTAAAATATGTCGACGTTTATACATGCTATTATCTTATAACATGAGTTCTACCTGGTATAGCACATGAAATTTGCATCATATGATGTAACATGCATGCTCTATCATGAATCATATATAGCATGTGAACATTTATTCATAGATAAAATATTTCATATCATAAAGAGACATTTGCACTATAAGGCACATTATAATTTATCTTGATCATTTTTAACTTCTTAAGCATAAACATTAATGACAATAGATATACAATAATACAATTAACAATTCATCTTTTATGTTCAAGTTATTACAAATTTCTTCATAATCATCTCTCTTTACATCTTAATCATCTTCATTCTTCCATCTTTCTTAAAATAACTTATATTTTGTTTAAATGATAGACTATATTGATCCATCAGAGTTGGCTAATTAGGCCATAACTTTATCTCTGTTAGATTTTATCTCTCTTACATCCTTATTGGGGCAGAATTAATTTCTCGAAGACTTCGTCTTTTTATCCAGGTGTAGATTTCATCTCTTAAAATTTTCATCTTTCTTACACTTTATTGATGTAGATTTATGAGACTTGGCCTCCTGTACACCCTTTATTGATGTAGTGTTTATTCATAGAGATTTTATCTCTCACGGTGATCACAAATATCTAATACACAATCCTATATATAAATATTGCACATTTTAATTTTTAATTACGATTGTCCATACAATCCGTACCTAGATAATGCATCAAATAGTCCTATATATTATTATAATTGAATAAAAATAATTCAATAGTTAAATTAGGATATAAAAATATGATTATTGGTCATAAAATTAACCTAAAAGACCACTATAGTCGAACGAGATGCGCTACGATCTAACCATATGGCCATTCCCGAACACTACATTTTAAGTCAGCCTCATCCTTTCCTTGCACTTTAAATGGTTTGGACATGGTACACTTTCGGAAGGATACTCAGTAAGATGTGTGCGCTATGATCGTAAAATACTTTTGCCACCATGACATTGTTTCTCCTTCGCTATGTTAAGTGCTCCTAAATGGATGCACCATGGCCTCCTAGGCCAAATTATGACCCCAAGATGATTGCCACAATTGAAGCATTTGTGCCTTGTGATTGGACATTTCATTCTACAAGCCATAGCAAACACTATTACGATCATAATGGAGTATTTCCGATCGTATGGATTACATGTTCAATTATATTCTGTACTTTCCAAATTGATGTAGGACATTTTTTCAATCTAATCACTAACTAGGAAATACATGAAATTATCACATGGATCACATCATCTCCTTAACTTCACAATTAATCAATAATACATTTCAACATAGAAAGTAGTTCATTTCAGACATGTTAGGACATTTAGAAAATCAACAGTAAAAAAATATGATCACATAAACAATGCATCAACATGAACACTAATCCCATCATAGAAACATCAGATGCTATCCTTAAATCCTTAATCGAATAAAATAATAATCATTAAGAGAGGAACTAGATATTTGCATCCTCTAAAATATGCCTTTAAGTATATTTAGAGCTAATTACCAAGTTTTTTTCCTATCGTCTTCTTCCTCTTGCTTTGATTGTCATGAGCTTCCTTGTTCTCCTTGTTGGTTTTGGTCTCCTCCAACCTCTCCTATTTCAACTGCAATGTGTGTGAGTGTGGGAATGACTAGGCTGGTAGTTGAGGAAGATTAAGAAAATAGGTTTTAGGGCATTCCTTTTTTTCTTTTGTGGTTTAGGGCTTAAGTTAATGGGTTTAACTAGATGGGCATTATTGGGCTTCTTAGGTCAATATGGCTAAAGATTCTCCTCCTTTTCTTTGTTAAAATGGATGTTGTTAGAGGGCATGATAAGATGGGTTCTCTCGTTCCACCTGCTCTTGACCCACCTCCATCCCCAAAAAACCCTCGCACCCTTCCCCCTCCAAACCCCCAAATTTGTCTTCCCCTTCTTCTCCCCAATCCACCTCCTACTAACAAAAGCTAGCTCGAGGTTACTAAGATTCATCGTCCCCTTCGTCCTTGCCCTCCGTGCTCTCTAAGCATAGTTTGCAAGTTATATAAGAGGCTTCCAAGGATGAGGCCATCATTCGTGCTGAGGACATGGCTCAATGTTATGAAGATCTCAAAATGGCTTTAACAGAGCGATTTATCTAAAATGAGGTTTTTAGGAAAGATTTGATGATGGAACTAATTGCCCTATGGCCCCTTGCTACTTCTCTTCATATCACATATTTGGGAAATTGCTACATGATCTTTAGATTCGGCTCTAAAGATGAGAGGTTAAACATTCTCACATGCAGTCCTTGGTCTTTTAAAGGTAACCTCCTCCATGTGTCACAAGTAAAGGCTTTTTTCCGTCCCCATGATGATTAGCTTTCTACCACTCCGGTTTGGCTTCAACTCCCTGGCTTGGTTTACGAGCTTGGAGATACTGACACTATATTGCGCATCGGCAGAATCTTTGGTAAGCTGCTCAAGCTTAACTAACACATGATCAAGGGCGATCGGCTTTGGTATGTGAGGGTATGTGTCGAACTCGACCTGGCTTCTCCGGTGAAGCAGAGGACGTGGTTCAGTTTGTCGGGCGGATCACGTTATCAGGTAGTCACCTATGAAAATATGTCATTATTTTGTTTTAACTATGGTCACATAGGGAAAGATGGTGTCTTGTTGTACGACACTTGGATGAGGTCTTCCTCCTCACGTCACCGACGTCTAGCGATGGCCACCTCAGGGGATGGCCACGCTGGGTACTCGCGTGAGATGGATCATCCCATGGGGCAATCGCCCCCCAAACTGGATTCTACATGCTTCGCTGATCCCACTCCACTTCTCATCAAATGTTGAATTTACGGTTTCAGCCCAAACATTTATTTGCCCACTCTCAAGGTGCGCGGTGGAACATCATGTGCTCACCCCGGCTAGGTGTGAGGAGGAGCATCTATAGATGTCGCCAAGCGGATCCTTCTCTCCTCACCCTCAGAATCGGACACTGGATGTCTCTCCGTGTGTCCAACATCCTGATCATGTCCAACATCCTGATCATGTGATGGATGGAAGCCTCACGATCTTGCCCACATCTTCAATAGGTGTACCTCTTTCCTCTTCCACCCCTTTTTCTACTTCTCCCTCGTCCCTCTTGTTGTAAGTCGGTAATTCTTCGCTGGCGGCTCGAGACCTGTCTCCCTTTTTCAGTGCATGAAAATTTGGTGGCCCAAGTTCTCGATCGCTTTCAATCCCCGCCCCATGTGCTTACGGGGGAAATCTCGAAGGAACATTCTGAAAAGGTGGACGAGGAGCTCATTGTCGAACCTGACCTGGAGCCACGTTGAAATCGTAAAGGTACATCTCGCTTTTCCCTCCATTTCCTTCCTTCTCTAGGAAGAAAGGTGGCAGGAAGAAAAAAGGTAACTTGGAACCTTCTCATAATCGATCTAACTTGTTTTCGCCTCTGGTGTAGTGATAAGAGGTTGGCCCACATTTCTCAAGTTAAATAGATGCAGATCCTCGCTTGGAACTACCGCGGGGCTCTTCAGAGCAAGGTGCGAGATCGCCTACGTAGCTTCGTCCGAGAATATACTCCTGATATCATCATTCTCCTAGAAACACATGCAAATGGTAAGAACTCTAATCTAATAATTAAACAATTAGGAAATAACTGGACATGATATTTTCGTGAAGTTTGGTGGCATACTGATTGCATGGCAACTTGGTAATGCTACTTTTTCATTAATTAACTCTTCTTCTCAACATGTTCATGCTGTGATTACAGTAGATAAATTTTCCCTTTTGCTTTTTGCTATTTATGCAAGTAACCTACCTTTAAATTACTTTTTGCTATTTTTGTTTTTTGCTATTTAGGAACAAACTTTGACAATATCTTGGTAAATAACATTTAGATGATATTTCTTGACTAGTTATGAGTGATATGAACTGTGTTTTCTCATCGGATGATAAATGGGGAGGGGTTCCTTTTACTTTCAAAAAGCCAATAAAAATCTTCATAAACTTTATCCACAACCAAGGTCTAATTGACCTTCCTCTTGTAGGATGTCAATTTACATGATGCAACAATAGGACAATGCTAGAATACTTCGCAAACTAGATCGTGCACTTGTAAATTATCATTGACTCTCATTTTATCCAAATTTAAAATTACATTCTCTCAGCAAGAGACCTCAGATCATGCTCCCATTCTTCGTAATACAATCATTAAGCCCATAGATCAAAGACCTTCAAATATGAACATTTCTTATTTGAGTATCTACATTCTAGGAAAATTGTTGAGAATGTTGGGCCTTCAAGAATTGTAATACATCCATTTATGACCCACTAAATAAAATTAAAAAAGTAACTTCTAAATGGAACAAATATACTATAGGTAAATTGGAAAACAAAGCTAGAAGAAATCAAAACCTTAGAACTTAACGATGTCAAAAATGGATTAACTTACTTGGAACTCAAACTCTTGAAATCTAAATATAATCAACATGCTGCTTTTCTAAGACAGATTAGTATTAAACGGTGGTCCAAATAAAGGGTCATAGGGACAAAAATATAAAATTTTTTCATATTAATACTATAATTAGACATAAGAGAAATTAGATAACTGAAATTCAGAATGAGGGGGTAATATGGTAACTGACATCATAGTTAAGCATTACTCTAACCTCATGCACCAAATTCCCAACCCACTCCCCCTATAGTTAGACTGGCTTGTTTTGCCATCTCTGCATAATTCCTCGACCCAAAACCTTATCTTGTTAGTCATTGATAAAGAAATAAAAGACTACATTTGGCAATGTCTGCAGACAAGGCCCCTGGCCCGGATGGCTTTACAAATGAATTTTTCAAAAATTACTGAGATATCGACAAGATGTTTGTAATGAGATCCAATATTTTTTCTCTCATAACCAATTATCATAAGGTTCTGAATTAACCGCTATCACTTTTATTCCCAAAAAGCCTAACCCAACATCAGACCTATATCCTTGAGTAATTATGTTACATGATAATTGCAAAGATCCTTGCTAATAGGTTAAAACCTACCCTTGGTAGCCTAATTGATAGATCACAGGCTGCCTTTGTTAAAGGCATATCAATTCAAAACAAATTATTCTTAGCCCAAGAAATTGCTCACTCCTTAACTAAAGGAAGAAAGAAATTTCTTATCCTTAAACGTGATATGGAAAAAACCTTTGGCAGAGTTTCTTGGAATGCAATCTTCAAGGTACTTAATCTTATGATTTTTTCTCAAACATTCAACAATTGGATCATAACTTGCATACAATCCCCAACGGTCACCTGAATATAAATGATTCCTTATCCCCTTATTTCAAAATCTATAGGGGTCTGAGGCAGGGGATCCCCTCTCTCCCTATTTATTCATCTTGTCTCAAGTCACTGACCAAGTTCATATATGGAATAGTAAATCATTTAAAGTAGAATATTTAGGTATTAGTCATATCTTGTATGCAGATGACTTATTAGTTTGCATTGCTGCTACTCTGCTTCTAATTGTAGAGCCCTCATTGCTACCTTTTCTCACTACAAGAAGCTAACAAATTAGAAAATCAATTTTGCCAAGTCTGTCATTTATCTGCTCTCAAAATTTCAAGCCAAAAGAAAAAAATATCATTAAAAATATCTTGAACACCACAATCGACTCCTTCCCATTCATATATTTGAGGATCTCAATTTCTTATAAGAGGCTCACCAAAGGATCACTTATGCATATTGTCTCCAAAACTCAGTGTAGGTTAGTAGGTTGAAAAAAGAAAACTCTTACACAGGCCAGTAAAATGACACTTATTAAGTCTACTCTCTCATCCAAATTATTCTTTTAAGTGTCATACATATATCATGTGTATTCATTGAGTCTCTCGAACGTATATCAATTCCAGTTGGGCAATCGCTGCCACGGTCTGGTCGCGAGTAAAAGTCTTCTATAAACACCCAATCTGAGGAGACTTCCCCAACGATTCAGCTCTTGACTCATTAAGAGCTCCCAGTTCAATTCTAGTTCAAATTGAACTTAGATGCCTCATTTATTAGCAACTCAGGGGTGAGAGAGCAAACTATATAGTCAGATCTTCTAATACTAAGTTTATATGCGCAGGAGCTACTTTTGAGCATTTTTAGTCGATTTTGGAAGCGAAAGTATGGGCAATACGCTGCAGTTTGCTACATTGCAGTTGGTGGGGCATTATGCAAGTCATATTGGAGTCGGATTCTAAGATGCGATGGACATTCTAAATAACAGATCCCCTTGTCCCTGACGTATATTGAACATCATAAACAATATTCAAACTTGTATCATCAGGCTAGCACAATTTAAATGTAGACATATTTCTAGACTTGCCAATGTAAAAGCAGATTTGCTAGCATCTTTTGGTAGGAGATCGGTTACCGATAAGTTTTGGGAGGATGTCCCCATCTGGAATTCTCAATTTTTTGTATACTGACGATACGAGCTCTTTTGGCTAATTTTAGTGCATCATTTCCTTTAAAAAAAGAGGGCATGATAGGGGACATCTTTTGAGTCGTAGTCTAAATTTAATTTTCAAATTATGCTTTTTTTGTTAAGATTAGGACACTATGTCCGCGTTTGGTTTGGGGACCAAGTGGAACCGGCCCCGGTTCCACCGACCGATTCCACCAAAAGAGGTAGAATCCGGAGTTGGAACTGGGCGCACGTGACCTCCGATTTCAACATTCTATTTTGGTGGAACCAAAGCACTGTAGCAACTGTGACAATTATTTTTGACTGACTCTTTTTTTTCAACATTTAGTTTTTCTTTTTTTTTCTTATTTTCTCTCTCTCACACTTTGCCCTTATAAAATAATTTATTTATTATATATAAAATAATTATAATAAAGGATTAATATAATATTATTTATTACTTATTATTTTATTGAAAATTTAATATTTAATTAATTATAATTAATTTTAAAAACTGATTTTTTTACATTTGAAAAATATATTACTTAACAATTTTTTCATAAAAAATTTTTAATTTATAACTTAATTTTTAATTATAATAAAATTATAATTTATAATTATAATAATTATTTATAATTCAAATCTCACAAAAAAAATTCATCCATCGCATCAACTCCATGGTTCCTCATCATTACGTTCCACTCCATCCAAACATACCTCTAACTAATTTGTTAATTTAACTATTTATCGAGAATTTGGGAGGAAGTTCCATTTCCAACGCTACTTATGTCTCCTTTCCTGAGTTAATTTTTTTTACATTTATTGCTATAAATTTAAATCTTCTATTAGAGAGGCCAACAATATACATAAACGATTATTTATGGGCAACGTAATAGCGAGGTTTTGAAGTATCTTTGTGGGCAGAAGTGAAGTAACAAATCTTTTAGATGTATCCTCAAACGCTTCAAGGCGTCATTTGATTCGAGATTAACAGCAGAATATTATTATATTTTTAGAATATAGTCAAACATCGAGAGAATTAAGAATAAAGCAGTCAAATCTCAATTTTTTAAAAATTATTTTGAAAATGATAAAATCGTTGATTTTAATAAAAAATTGAGAATATCTCTATTCTTTCAAAATAGATGAATATCTCTATTCTCCTTTTTTCAATCGTAATTTATTTTTATTGTTTATTCATGTATTATTATTATTTTCAAAAGTAATAATAAATATCAATCATCAGTAATAAAATATTATTGTTATAAAATGTTATTTTTAAATTTTTATTCGTGTTGAATCAAATAGAGATAAGAATATACGAAGAATATTATATTTTTTTAATAAAATTTATTATTCTTTAAAATATATATTCAATCTTCTGAACGGAGCTGACGTGCGTGATTGAACCTTGCAATCGAAAACCAAATCTCGAAGAAACATGACTCTATATCACAACACAGAAGTCTGTGTTTGATTTGAATATCAAACACTTATGTTTAGGACTCCTTTTATATGAAGGAGGAGGCATGCGTTGCAGGAGCCAATGGGACGTTGGCACGTGCACGCCGTGTGCGCACACTGCTGCCCACAAGTGGTGCCTCTTTGGCTCACTAATAGATCTAGACCAAGATTTTAGGGGGAAGGGGAAAATAATATATATTAATTATATTTTCAATTTTTAAGTTAATGTATAGGTAATTGGTTAAAGATAAAAAAGAAATTAGAAAAATAATTCTGTTTGACATTATTAACGATTTGATAAGTGGATAACGATTTAAATAGCGAATAACAGGTAACGAATGGTGATTAACGATTAGCAATTCATTTAAAATATTAATAAATAAGTTTTTAAATAAAATTAGTTGATGAATATAAAATAATATAATTGAACATACAATAAATTATTCAATTTAATTTGTATACAAATTTTATTACAATTTAATAAGTAAATTATTAATATCTCAATGAAATAATATAAAATTTCACAACTAATAATTTTTTTATTAAAATATCTAATAATTATATTGAGAATAAATTTAAATAGCACATACATGATATGAAAATATTAATTATTAAATTAATTTTTTATCCATTGTTAATAAATAAATAATTTGTAATTAATTAAATATGAATATAAAAGAAATATAGTGAATGGTGATAAAATAAAAATGAAAAAAAAATAAGATACGTCGAGAAAAAAATAATACATTTAAATAAGAATAAACTAAGAGAAAATATAAATATCTAAGCTCTAACCACGAAACATGAGTAAAAAAAACTTTTCAATATTTTCATTTAAAATGTTAAAAACTCTACTATTTTTTACTAAAAATAAAATAAATAATGTTTAAATCGGTAATGACTACCTCAAACGCTCTTTTGATATTGCCAAATAGAGACTATGTGAATCAATAGATTAGGCCAAACTCATGCACAACTAACACAAGTACTTACGACACTCATCTATAACATCATTTATAAATTGAAATATATTAATACATTATCATGATTATATATTTAAAATTTAATAACTATAATTATGCATGCCTAAAATGATGCATGACACTTTATTCTTCTTCTTATTATTATTGACGTTATAAGTATTTTACTATCCTACTCCTCAGCTGGATTGGACATACAAAGTTAATTTACGGCATCTAAGTACAAGCATCAATTCAAAAGTTGTCAAAAAAGCATCAAATTGAGGTGAAAGATAAGGACCTTTGCATCAATGTTATCTTTTAATAACCATGTTCTACACGATCAATATATACCATTTTCTTACCCACTCACCTTTCTTAGTGCTATTATAATTCAAAGTAGGAGAAAAAAGTGAAGTAATGCGTCTCCCTCTTGTGAAATTTGGACTGAATCGATTGGTTCAATCTCCATCCACGCTCAAATTTGGTCCATGGATAATCCCAAAACTCAACTACTTTGTTGTCCTGCTTTTCGATTGGTAAAAATGATAAGACTCGAATTGGACCTATCTCTGAATTCCAATGAACCAATTCAGTACCTATTTGTTCAGATTATATACAGGCGTTCGTTGAAGCGGAAACGACTCCTTTTTCATTTAAGCAAGATCTGTTCATGCGAATACAAAAAAAATATTTAATAAAAATCTTCACTGTCGGGCACATGGTATGAGACGACCTTATTGAATTAGTTAAGCTCGTGAGTCGATTTTCAATCTGTATCATGCACATAATCATTAGCGTCGTACATGTTGAATCGTGAGCAATTAAATCGGGACTGACTACATAAAAAAGGATTATATACATACTATTTGAATTTAATTAGTTTCATTTAAACGTGGGATCGAGAAAAATGATTATACTTTGAATGAAAATTTTATTCATTTATCATAGTTAAAATGGACGGTGCTGAGTTGAAATATCAATACATAATAGGACAAACAAGTGTTATTTAGTACGAAAGAATAACGTGTCAAGGTCGAGCGGCGACTAATTGAAAAAAGGATGTGGGGGAAAGAAATTGTATATTGCAAATGTTTATAAACTAATAGCTTTGATGAATTGGAACGTCTACTCTAAGAAAGAAAAGGATGAACAATAAAGAAGAAAAAGAAAGGTAAAAATCGAATGAAAGATGTATGTGGACTGGCGACTTCAAGTGGCTCTCAAGTTCCTAATTGTGGCTGTAGATCCTACTTGAGTCAATTCAAGAATGGGCATCTTAGTTGTTGTGACTTGCAGCAACAGTTTGTCTTAATTGCAGGTGACAAAGACAGATATCATGAACACATTATTGCAGCTGAAGCAGTGCACGTTGTGAGCCTCCCCTAGGTGGAGCTTGGAAGTTCAATCTTTCATTGGCCAACAGGAAGTTCAAATCGTGGTCACGCTTCCTGCTGCAGGACACAAAGAGTACTGCTTACTGGCAGTGAAGCAACAATGAGAGAGCCAGTGCTTTGTTTATCTTGCTCCTGCACAGCCCAATCTGCAAGGACAATCTGATACTTTTCAATCTAAATGGGGACAGATTTTAGTCCTGTAATAGGTTCATGGAGTTGCCTGTATTGTTGAACCTCTGAGTGCGTCAAGTACATGGCACTATTGCAGGTACAAAACTGACTGTAGCCTTACCAAGTTCATTTTGAAGAATAATGATCATGCAAGAGCACTGATCGAACTATCACAAAAATTATAATGAAACTTCTGTTTTTTTCCCATTTGAAAGAGGGGAAAAAAGCGAGGATCGTTGTTATCAGCATCTGCTTAGACGAACACGAACAAGTGCAGGAAAAACTTAGTCATGAAAAGTATGTGGAATCTGATGTGTGGTTAAACAAGTAGCCCATCAGTAAGAAAAGAAATGGTTTAGCAAGTACTTTGAATGCTGCAAAAAAAAAAAAAAAAAAAAAAAAACTATCAATATCATCTTGTAACTATAAGGGACTAGTTCACAATCACAAGTCAAAAAGCTTGCTGTTCCGCGTACATGATTCGTGAAGGTCACAAGTTCAGATCCATGGGTCAGATTTATCTCATCCATGCATGTAGTGCTACATTGGAGTTGAGATACTGATTTAGTCAGCAATAGGATCAGGGTAGTAGAGTATCCAAAGAAAGAATTCAGTCATCAACATATATAAATGGCAAAGAAGAAATTTTCTGGATATATTTCTAATCTCAAACAATCACATTGAGCTCAGATATCCTCTGCACACGGCAGTTGGAAGCAGAAGAAACCACATAACCGAAGCAAGAAATTGAAGAGAAAACTAGTGACCAGCTGCTAGAAGCCAAGTTATTCCACCTGACAACCAAACTTTTGAGTAGGAAACAGTTGACTCTTCTCCTATTTGCTTGACTTGGACGAGTCCCTAGACCTCCTCCTGAGCATCTGCTTCATTCCATCAGCAACCTCCACTGCTGGGTTGGATTTAAACTTCCTGCAGAAGGACATATGAGCATTTATGGCCTCTGCCACCCCATTACCACTCTTCCTCCTCCCACTGCTCAACTCATCCCTCACTGCCTCTGAGCAAAGACCACACAGCCATTTTCCATCAAAGTTGGCCTTCACGGAACTGATATAGTCACTGGTGCAGTCCTCTCCCAGTCCACAGCATGCGCACTTCACCGATTCCACCTCCATGGTCGTTTCTGATCATGCGAAGTATGGTGCTGCTGTAAAACAATTAGCAGATGCAATATTAACAGCTAGTTGCAGTGTTGGACTTGTAAAGCCTTAGAGCAAGAGCAGTAGCAGTGTTGGTGGCATGAGTTACATTTATAATGGTGGGCTTTTGAAGGCTTTATGTAAGAGGTTTTTATGGTTGGATTCAGAGGAGGATAAAAATTAAATAAAATTAAGCTACAATTTGCACCCATGTTACAAGGTGGCTTATGAGACAAATGTTAGTTGGAAGGTTTTGGTAGTTGCCCTTTTGCCTTGCATTTAAAATTTTGAATGATACTGTCGTTGTTTTAGGGTATTGGATTCTCCATCCACTACATAAAGTAACTAATATCTTGTTGCCAACTTTTACCTTGTTTAAAAACTAAAAATTTGGGTCATGTTTCTTGGTTAAATTGTAAGTACTTATATCATATTCTGGAGACAAGGCAGCTTTTTCTTGGCTTTTCTGTAGTTAATCGTTCCCTCGGTGTCAGAACTGGTCTTCAAATTGGCTGGATACATGCAGTCACAAGTTTTTGGTCTTGGTTTAAGTTTCTTAGCTTTGTTTTAAGTGAGTAAAATTAGGATCTGAGTTGAAGGTTGTACCTAGTCCTGATAGTGAAGCATCATCATTGATGTTTGCCTTTGTTGTTTATGATCAAGTGAATTCCATCGAATAACTTGGGCGAGAACACAGGGCAAGACCCACATCTGGTCATGCATGTAGAGGACTGCGACTCTGGACATGGATAGAGGAGTCTGTATTTGTCTGTATTGATGAGAACTTAGGTGAATTGATAAGTTAATTGTTCCTAGTTGATCAGTATATTCATGTGACAAACCATAAGATTTCGAATAAAAATCTTTACTGCACATCTTTACGTGGATAAGCTAACCCATTCTTTTAACTTTAATGAGAAGCATGCAGATTGTTTCACTTGGGACGCGTCTTCTACTGCACTCACTTGTGGCCCTGACAACATTTGTCAGATTTCTAGGACTTTTACTTGAACAATGTTATCCTTTTGCATCTTGCAAAACCTATGTTTTTTGCTTTTTTCTAACTAGGGAACGAACTAAAAGTTTTTTCTTTCTTTTACACTTCTGTATTGACCAACAGGGTAGAATTAACAATCAGAGTTTGTCTGATGCTTTTCCGAAAACAAGAATACAAAGATGCAATGGTCATTGATGCAGACTGAAGAGGCAAAGGAAATTAATCTCACCACTTAGACAACCAAGCTCTATCCTCATTATGCATTGATTTTGTAACGATGAAAGGCCTACCGTATTCTTTTTGTTCGGTATCATTACATGTAATATCTGATACATGAATTCTGAAGACTGAAAATTTAGTACTTGAGCGTGAAATGTGGAGTTGAAGATTGAAGCTTTACTGCTCTGTAACATGAAAAAAAAAAACTCAATTAGCCATCACCATCAGAAAAAGGAGAGCTTTCTTGTAATTCGAATGAAAGAAAAAGCTAATGCGAAAATATATCAGTTGGCCTAATTGTTTCCACTTTGCACCATTCTCTACTGATCAGTCCACGCCTATCATGTTGGTTCTATTAGCACTCAAGGCAGTTGACCTGATTCTGGACATCACCATACTGTGTTAAACGGTCCTATTTGATATCACCAAAAGAAAGGAGGGCATACCTTGCCGCTACTTATTCTGACTCTACAGGAATCACTACTGCTGTCGAATCATGTTACCTCGAACTTTAATGGTTCAGTGCTCGAGCTTTTTCTTTTTCTTTTTTTTTCAGAAAGAGTTGCATGTGATCATGATCAACATGGTCCCATACTGTCCCTCCAGATAATTTTAGATCTTCCTTCCATCATTTTGTCTCCTGTTTCCTGCTGTCACCATATGAGTCCCTGCACGGACAGCACTAATGTAAATGGGATCATGGTAAATGGTAGACATGTCTGTACAACTGGATTCACCATTCACAAACGAGTTCATGGCATTATATTGGAACATGTCAGGGAAGTGAATCTGTGGTTTCAGGCCCCCCCATGCATGGGCTACTTACACATTAATTATTCCTGCACTCGTGAACTCCAAGTTAACCTGTGAATGCATCACCTCAACTCTTAAGAAGGAAATTATCTGAAAGCAAAGTCCAAGTTAGCCAACGCTCGGTTCCTTGTCCCCCACATCTCTGAACATGCCGAAGCATGGTCACTTAACAGTGATGGCTCCTATATATCCACAGCTACGATGCTCAATGATTGCTCACATGGACGTTAATGACATTGTTTGGACTTCACAAATAGCCGTGATCAGTTCATTGTTTAACCAGAAGCACTGACGTCCATGTAATGGCAATGTCCACATGCATCCCTCACATAGTCACATGCCACTGCATGCCCCGGCCACGTATTCCTGCAAGCATCCCTCTTACCCTCTGGTTTCTTACTTCAAATTATTAGGGCGTCCACTGCAGTATGATCTGCCACAGGATCCTAACAATCTCGCACTGTTGTCCCTAACAACGTCTTCCTGCGCGTGCCCTTTGTTAGTTGATAGTAGTTGTGAACGTTAACGTACTCATCTTAGTGTAGATTAACCGATCGCTGCCTCTGTTTGCATATACCAGAGATGGATAGATAGAGTATAGCTAGCTAGATTGAGACATAGAGAGGGGGAGAGAGAGAGGCACGAGGGCATGCATGTGCCTGCAATCTTTAAGTCAGGTCACCACCAGATGCACAAGTCACAGGATTTCGGCGTTAGACCTCTGTTGACTACATGTCTGATTTTTAAGTTTAATGGAGCTGCTGAACACAAACCGTCAACAAAAATATATACCTTATCAATGAACGCGCGATTGAAGAAAAAAAAAAACTCTTAACGTTTTGTCAGGAATGAACTCTCAGGAAAATATATGGAGTACAACGCCATATAAAAATGTCTTTTTTTGTCTGCGTACTAGAGATATATGTGATGAAAGCACAGATTCAATGAACGTTTAGCTGGCATGTAAGACACAATTGATGTTAGGATCGTTGGCTCTAGTTGAGTAATTAATCTTGTTCAGGTAGTATTTTAAGAAGTCCTACATATCAGACAAGAATAGCTAGGTCTTTCAAAATTGAAGGGCAAGCTAAATATTTTCATTCCGCAGCTACTATTCGACAAGATTAGAGAATCGATTCTTTGGTTATCTTCTTGAACAGACAAATGATCGGGTTTGAATTTTGTTTATAGTACGCCCAGGAACCGTTGAATCAAATTTCAGGTCTGTTAACTGGTCCTGGTTTCAGCCCCGTGAGTGTTATTATAATGGAGCTGTCATATGCTTTCATTTGACATCATGTGTTGATTCCTTACACACAACAAATGTAGTAGTTGATTGGCTAATTATATTTCAAATATGTGCTGCTTACATATTTTTTTATGGTGTATCCATTACCTTCTCAATTAGAACAAATATATAGCAGAATGCTTAGTACCTGATACCAGATAAGTGTTGTCCATATAATATCTGATAACCAAATCATTGCAGAAATGCAGGTCACAACCTCAATATGAAAATTCAAACATTCCTTTTTTACATGTCCATAAACTAAACCAAAGGCCAAACTGAGTCCCCACACCTTGTCTGCCCAGAAAGGCCCATTTGAAGCTTTACCCTGGAAGAAATCTTCGATATCCCTGGGGACATATGAATCGGCAAATTTAAGTGTTTCCATTTCTCATCCTGTTGCAACAGGAACAGTGGGCTCTACTATCTTAAATGATTGAATCATGGCAGCCATGTCATATGCGTTGATCGCAGTCGCAGAACTAGAATCAGGGAGATTATACGAAGTCCTAATAGTTATGCAAAAGAATGATCATATTTGATTTCACTGGGAAACAATTTAGTCTACACAATCTTGTATGTTGTCTTGATTTTAACAAATGCATCAGGTTTTTACAGCTTGATTTTCAGTGTCATCGGCCTGATTGATGCTGGTTTACAGACCTTATCAGATGTGAAACTTCTTTCCTGCATCTTCGAGGACAATGTAGCTTTCGGTGGTGGTGGAAAACATGATATAGTTGTTTGGATAGCACTTAAATGTAGCTTCACATCTTCTGTTCTGATCTAAGTGTTAGACCTGAGGAAGTATAAACAGAAAGTGGAAAAGTGATCATTGGCTGCAAAGGAGGCTGGAAGGATGGAAATTCTGATAACAGATCATTATATTTGTGTATTATTGGCGGAGCACTTGAAACACTTGAAGCAACTAGTAGTCTTCCACAGGATTGACAACAAGGTACCCAGTGAACTCATATCGACTCATGAATAGTGATCAATAATGCACTAACATCTCTTATCATAAATGAGAAATAAAAGGATATTGGCATTTGCAATTGAGGGTATCATCACTTTGATGCTCCTATTTCATTTTAACTATTAAATAGTATACCTTGTCCATTATTTCATAATATTGTAGTGTAATAGTACAACAGCCGGCGAATTCTATGCATGGAGTCCACTGAATAGTGATACCAATAAGATGCAGAGAAAACATATCTTATCGAATGTCCAGATGGCATCATGTCATTTAGAGGCAACAAGGGGTGCAATAAATTTATGTATTGTGATACAGAGTAGATGCAATGCACCACATCATTTCTTGATTCCTTCACATGTACAATGTTATAATTAACTACGCCTATATTTTATAGCCGATCCTAAGCCCGGATAAAGGAGGAGGGTTGTGTTAAGTCCCGACAGCCAGCATAAAATCTTGTCGAATCTTATGAACATGGATCAACGAATATAGAGCGGAATGCCGTCATATGATCCATGTAGCCGACTCCACCTAGTGGGATAAGGCTTTGTTGTTGTTGTTGTTGTTGTACAATGTTATAATTGATAAGTTAACTCTCCTAAAAAAAAATTGATAAGTTAACTGGAGGCAATATTGAATGCCGTTGGGTAAATCAAGATATACAGATCGAAATTCACTCTCAACTGATATTGAAAAGTAAAAGAAGAAGAGGAAAAATCAAACATTCTCTATAAGATCATGCACTATAAACTATGTTCTAGGACTTCAGAAACAAATTTCCTGATGGCAAAAGCTATTTTATCAAACCGAAACAAGTGGTTAGATGCATCATAGACCAACAAAAATTGGCACAATGACATTCAAAATTCCCTCTTTTAACCATGTGTGATGTTCACTGCATTGATTGGATTGTCCTTTTTTCGGTAGCCATTGCACTCTCCGGGCATCGGAGCACTGTTCTGAATAATAATTCGTGGGTCATAATTTCAAAATCTGCTGACATATGAGCAGCTACAGAGAACCCAACAAATCAGTCCCCCTCATGCGACTTAATGCATGGATTTCCACTCCATCTCAAAGGAATCTACAATGAACAAGATGGAACTAATTTTTGGACAATATTTGCTGATAGAGAGAATAGAGTAGAGGGAGCCCAATCCTAGTAAATATATTTGGCAAGGTTGATGAAAGCAGTGGATGGAAATGGAAAAATATGTCACCCTCCTTTTCTTTTATGAAGATACCCTGTCAGCTTCATGAATTGAGTGGTATCATCGTCTTAGTGGATTCCGTTTACTTAAAATGATTTAAATTTACAGGGATGACGAGCACGGCCATTGGCCACAAATGCATCGAAATTTAAAAGTGTGCGGCTGAGTGGAGGTCGACAAGGAAATCTTACCCTGCATCAGAACTTAATCACCACTGAGTTATCTTATGGTTGTGTCACCATCTGCTTAGTCATGAGTTTTTGAACCAGGGCCAGGGGCCATATTATTAATCAGGAACACCACCTAATTGAACTTCCTACAAAGGCAACTTTAACACATGTGTCAGAGAAAAAGGAAAAAGAAAAAAAAAACAGTCAAGACACTGTTCAGACAATGCATATTTCGCATTGCAACTTCCTGAAAAATTTTGATCTTATGTCATTTGATGCTGACACTCTTAAATCAGTGATGCCTGTGAATATGTAAAGCAACAAGGACTAAGAGATCTAAACCACAGCTGCAATCTTACTATATCCCCCACTTTGCCTTCCGATCTCCAGAACGCCAATAATTAAGCAGGTGATTGTCAATTTTTGTCCCCGGAGCCGGTTGCCATCAGGTGGACCTTCATGGCCATCAGGTGAGGCCAATCAGGACATCTGCGCCATCAACATCTTCCCCTGATCACAAGCCACATTGTCTCCTAGGCACTACATGATCAGTTCACCCCTGTGGAAGCGAAGAAAACGCTGACAGCCAGAGGTTAAGATTTCTACCCAGAATTTTCACCTCCGTTGCTGCCAAACTTTGCAGGGTCACTCTCCTATTTACTGAAACAAAACAATTGGAGGCCGAAAGGTAGAAGATACAGTCGGGTAAGAGCAAGTGGTTTTATGTGGTGTAAGTTGAAAGTGTGGCCATGCCACGAAAGGAACAGCAAGCAATTTGTCCTGCTCAAACTGTCAGTGTGGAGGGTGATCTGAAATTTTCCTTCCTTTTTCTTTTTCCTTTTTTTTTCCTTGCTTAAAAAAGAAAATAAATATAGTGTGGCTTAATACAGAATCATCTTCCACTGGCCACTCTACAGATATGATCGACTTTTCAAATTAGAATCATGCCATAATTCTGATATTAATAGCAGGATAACACAAGAGATTCCGAGCTCTGTTCGGTCTTCTCACATGTCTGTCATCTTTCTTCACAAAAATCTCATGGTGATCTCCGAAAGTATAAATAGAGATCACAAAGTAATTAACTTGCAAAAGGATTCTACTGAGGAGGAGGTTATATCTTGACACCCCACAACAGAATTAAGCTAATCAAATTAACTTGTTGAACTTAATTATGAAATGAAACTTATGAACGATCAGTTGACAGAAAAAAGAAAAGAAAAAAGATCAATCACTTAGGTAAGATGTTGAGGTGGGAGAGGGCCATGAGTTCATTTCTTTAATGGAATGAGATATTGGGGTTTGGTGCAACAACGGAGGTGTGGAGTCTTGGGCATGATGGAATGGAGTGGAGTTTTGTGCAAGTTGCACCCATTTGAATCATATTTCCATCAAGGTGGAAGCCATGCCTTCCTTGCCTGTGTGGCATTGAGATGGACGTTGCTGAAGGAGAATGAAATAAAGATAAAAAAAAAAGAGCTCCAATGATATTTTTGAGGCATCATTGGCCTGAAAAATCTATGCATATATATAGGAATTCATGCATGCAGTCCTTACTCCTCCATGACCACTATCAGAAGGAATGTGAATTCTGTCATGAAAGAGGAAAAGGATTTGGCAGGATGGAATGGCACTGTTGGTAAAGGCCTTTTGCCTCCAAGGGCATGTTTTCTTCCTTGTAAATTTATGAAGAATTTGGCTGAACAGTTCTCTTTTCTTAGTTAAACTTGTGGTGCATTGCAATTTTTTTTAAAGTTAAGAATTACATGTATTTTCTATTCTCATATCATTTTTTCTTCTTCTCATTAATTTGGTCTAATGGTAGGTAGTCTACTAGTCTAGAAACATTAGAAGGAGACATACTTATATAGTTCAAATTGCTTACAGCCAATTGACTTCACCTTATAAAGTTACATGCATTATTTATATTGCAGTAACTAGTTTGCTAACATATGAGGCCACTGGCCAATAAGTTAACAAATTTCAGTTTTTCTGTTTTTTGTTTAAAGTCAAGGTTGCTGTTTGCATGAAGTCATGGTCACAACACTTCATTACTGACCCCAACTAAAACATCTACAACCCAAATAAAAATGAAGACATCTTTTTCACAACTATAATGTTGGATACTGTTTATTGGATTTAATGCACCCTTTTCTTAGGGATGTTGAGTGCATATTTACCATGGATTCACTCATCAACAAAATTATGTCCAGAAATATATTTAAGTGATGAGATTTAATCACTCGCGATCTAGATCAATTGACGATTAAGATGTACAGAACATCCCTACGTAAGAAAGGGTGTCTCATGGATAGGTTAAACCCACATTTATTTTCATTGTTTAGAAGAAAAGTAAGATTTATGAATTGCACCTTTCATGTTTTTCAAATGTATCCATTGTTATAGAGAAGTCAACTATGCTGCAGATTTCCTAACAAATCTTGGTCGGAATTCTTCTTTTGACATTTTTTAGGAGGAAAATCCGTCTCTAGCGCTCCTCCGTTTATTTTATGACGATGTTTTGGGTGCTTTTATCAGTATAAGCAATTTACTTTAAAAAAAAAGAATATGAATTATTTTAATAATGAGCTACATGGTGCGTGCCATAGACATTTCTCACATGATTACCTCTGAGTTAATTTGATCCAGGTAGTTAAATCTTGTGATCATAAAAATAATTTCAGTGTTGTTTTAAAATATCAAGTATAAAATTTATATCAGATTTTGAATCTTAGAATTTGTTGATTTTGTTACAAATTATTATACTAAAATAGAAAAAAAATACCAAAAGTAAACATAAAAGACGTCCATTAAATTCGGTTTGACTATTTCATATTTTCTGTTATAAATTATTCACCTTCACTTCAGGACAAATATAATTTTATAGATAAATATTATCTTGCAAGTTCATAAATACGATGCCTTTTATCATATTTCAATTTCATCTTTTTCGCATAAAGTAGTCAATGACCTACCGGTGTCCGAGACTATTAGTACCCGACTAATCTTGAACAATTCGAGCGGAAAGGCCTGATCAACGGTGACGTCTCTAGGGATCGAACTTGAGGCTACTAACACCCAGCGTTTCAGAACTTCGCATAAAGTAATATCATACTTTATTTCAATACCATATCATACTTTCCTAAGATCCAATATCATATAATCACTATATACACTTTCCTAAGATTTCAAAAAGTTGTGAATAAATAAATATTAATATTTGATGGTTAATAACTAGAACATATGTAACGTTTGTAAATAAATAATATTTTATATTAATTTTGTATTCATGAAATAGAATAATACAATCTTGAATCCTGAACTCCATTAGGATTCTAGGGTTTAAAAGAAAAGAAAAGGAAAAAAAGATCAAGCTTGCATGGCAAGTCCTGAAAGCATTAAGGAGAGATGCATCATGTGTGCATCAGCAACTTCTTTTGTTTCAAAATTTCAACCCATGTTGCATTCATTTCCTTTTCCTCTTTCGCCCCATATGATGTGGATGTTTTAGTAACAGCCGAAAAGGATGAAGAAGAAAAAGAAAAAAAATAATGGCATAACAATGTAGGGGCATTGCCACTAAACTAGGTGGGGAAGCACTTGGATGATGTAATTTTCAATTTTGGGAAAGAAAAGGAAAAAAAAAAGAAAACATATTTGTTACGAGAAGTAAATTCAACTTGAATTAATCAAGAATCATTAAAGATAGAGACATCAACAAGGGGGAAAAATAACATATTTAGAGTTGTCTTTTGGCACAATTGATTTCCTTATAGCAATGCTAACGATTTGCTCAGAGTATAATGATTAGCAATTAGCGAATAACGGATAGCGATTTATTTATAAATTTAATAAATACTATTTAATAAATATAACGGTTAAATTAGTGTTTTATATAAAATGACAAGAATAAACATAATATATAATTTCTGATAATTTTTTATACACGGCATATTCATAATAATTTATTATGAATAGTAATATTTTTTAAAACTATTATTTTAATATAAAAGTATTGATTATTTGGACGGTAAGTAAAATTAAAGATGTGATATATTAAAATAAAAATAATATTTAATATTTAATAATTAAATATATTTTTATTTAAAAAAGAAATAATAGAAATAAAATATGAAATCATTATCTCTATATTATATTTTAATATAATATTTTGCATTCAAACTTCGAAACATTACGAAAAAAAATATTTATTAATTCCTTATAGTAACATTTTGATTTGTTAACTATCTACTATTATTTTTTTTTTCATGTCAAACGGCGCAAATAAAAAGAACATGCAGGCTAATTGTGTGGATTTGATTTGTCCATTGGCGATGATGGCTCACAATAAATTGATTTTGAAAGCATAATAATACTATTTACGCATAGGAAATAAAAGGTATTTTTGTCCCTGCAATGATTACCCCTCCATTTTGCATGACTCCATAATAGTTGCCCTAAACCTTCGCCTATTTACCTAATTTTCCCGTCTTGTCTAATATTGTACTAATATCAAATTATTTTTTGTCTAAAAAAATATTGAATCGTTAAACATTCAATAATTTGTAAGAGATATTTAAGAATTTAATGTTCGCATCAAAGGATCTATTATGTGATCAATTCAGAGTCGTCTCACAAATGTCTGGAAAACTAACATTCTAAATTGATCG
The DNA here is from genome assembly GCA_030549335.1 of Pontederia crassipes. Lineage (NCBI taxonomy): Eukaryota > Viridiplantae > Streptophyta > Magnoliopsida > Commelinales > Pontederiaceae > Pontederia > Pontederia crassipes. Next base: position 28,671,485 of record CM060193.1, read on the forward strand.
ATGGGAGTGGGTGCTTGAAAAATTAAGATTTTTTATTTTTGTTGAAAAATTAAGTCATGGCAAAAAAAAATGTTTTCTTATTTTCAGGCAATGAAATATATTTTTACCTTGATAAAAAAATGTTGTACAGAAAAGAAAAAAGATGTTCCAATGGTGAATCGAATTGCACAAGCTGGTGAAATAAAGAACATTTTCCAAAATTTTGAAACAAACTCAACTTTGACATTTACAACGCGCAGCAGCACATAATTCATTTTGTAATCAAATCTTTCTGTTTGATTGGCAGAATTTAAAGAGGAATTCTGTACACTATATGTGATGGAACTTTTAAAATTTCTCATCGCTTCTTGTTGGAACTTGAGTTTTTTTAATTTTGTTTCTTTTTTTTTCTTTTAATTTTTTTAATATACATAGTATTCAGTTTATAAAATAAATTATAAACATTTTATTAATTAAAATTATAAATTATTTACTCTTAATAATTAAAAAATGTTTTATTAATTAGTTAAAATATTTTGCTTACTATTATAGTATAATAAAATTTCTTGTCGGGTAAGTTCCGACCTGCACGAAAAGTATATTCTTCATACGCATAAAAATATGGATAGAAAATATTTTGATTGTAGAATTTTCCAAGTCCCCGTGAATGGCGGCCGTAACTATAACGGTCCTAAGGTAGCAAAATTTCTAATTATATTTATTTATTATAATATTAATTAAATAAAATTAATGTAAAAGATTATGTATAATATTAATTTATTATAATATAATTTTATTAACTAAAATGTTCAATTGTTTTTAAAAAATATATTGTGTTTGAATGTTAAGATTTACGTAAATTTTAAATAAATAAATAAATACATATAATAATTTTATTACTATACCTTTATATCTCATAAAATAATAAATTATATTCTTAGCTTTTACTTTTTATAGAAACATCCACTAAAATTTTGTCTATTAAATCAACTTTTTAAATTTTCATCATTATATTTTTTTATCCAAACACCAACTAAAATTTTTTCCATCTAATCAATAGTGTATAAATAACATAACCATTTTTTTCACATTATAAAATTGAGAGGTCCTTTTTTTCCATTTAGTTGAGTACTGTCTCATTCAATGTTCTGAGAGATACAAAACGATAAATTTTGATCAAGTTGATTATTTTAAAAATTAAATTCATGGTTATTAACTTAGCAAAATAATTAAAATTTTATTATTAGGTTGATTATGTTAAAAATTTAATTCGTAATTATTAATTTACGTCCACCTTGGATTACAATATCATTACTCAATTAAGTCGTTCTAGTAGCGCAAAATATGAAAGAAGAAACAAAAGTAACTAAACCACTAGGGACAAGTTAAACAAAATTGACGTGGTCTTAAACATAATTTATAGTTAATTTAGTTTGCCCATCATCACTAATTAAAACTAGTGATGGGATTATTATTATTATTATTATTATTATTATGGGGACAAAGCTAAGATGAATTATGGTAAATGTGGAATCTGTTATATTCTAAGGAATTTTGCGTTTAAAAATGGCACAAAAATCAAAGTAAATTTATGAAAGTTGAGAATTAAAGTAAACGAAGAACTAACAATTGCTCTCCATAGTACAATGCCAATTGGCACTAAAATAATTATTAGAAGACAATAATCGTTCTTGTCATGGTCATTATTTGACGCGCATTTGTGTGGCTTGAGATTAAATAGTTGTTATTAAATTCATCTTATTATTATTTTTTAAGAATCTTGTTCCATTCGACAATAACCTAATTTCATTGGATTCTGCCAACTTTTGTTTTATTTTTTATATCTTTTTTAACAAATCAAATCACACTTGACCCCCCTCCCCCCCCCCCCCCCCCCCCTATAAATTTGGAAAAAATCTCATACATTTTTCTTTATAACTTATATATTGACAATTGCCAAGATTGTAGATTTTTAGAAAACATTTTCAAGTGAGAAAAAAAAAGAGTATTAACTTTACAGAGAGTCAATTAACATATTAGACAATATATTTTAGAAAGTTGTAGAGTTAGATTATTGATAAATTATAATTTATTCAAAAAAATACTACAATTAGGAAGAGTGCGCGCAAGAATACAAAACCACCTTATACGGTCCAAATACTTGTCAGTACTGTAGTCGTACGAATTATAGGGAAAGTAAATACCAGCTACGAAGTAATTAGCTCTCCTAATTGACCACATTATGCTGTCATCTCTCTCTCTCTCTCTGCCCAAAATTAAATTATTGTGTCAATCTTTTCCTTGTAAAAGGATTCACAAAGGAGTAAGATATAAAGCGGAGGCCACCAATCCAATCCACTGCATGCAGTACTGGTAGCATTACTCGATTGCAGTCGCCATCACTGCAGATTAATGGCGGTCCACAGCTCCGCAAGGAAGAAGCAGACCTCACTCTGTGACACTGAGGAGAAGAGAGATTGTTGTATAGAAACAGAGCAAGAAACAAAAACTGTGAGGGGAGAGAGAGAGAGAGAGAGAGAGAGAGCCAATTTGTGCGAGCGAATGAGACGTTTTCCTGTCCCACCTGCTCATAGAAAAAAACACTGCTTCTGTTCTCTGTGTCTGAGAAGAATTTTTAAACCCCCCCCCCCCCCCCCCCCCCCAAGGCCGCGTCAGGAGCAGGGACGAGGGCGGTTTCGTTGGAGAAAGAAACCACCACCCCGCACACGCATATCTCCTCCCGCTGTTCTCGTGCTCTGATGTGATCCCTTTGCGCACGGAACCTGTCTTTAAATACGGCCTCCCCTCGTCTTCCTTGATTCGCCTGTGCAGAGCGCCGAGCCGCACGGGCTCTCCTTCTGCACTTAATTTGCTTCTTTAGAGAGAAGCGTGCTTCATCTAGGAGTGGTGAAGGTGGTGGAATCGATGTCCAAATTGGAGTTGTAGGTGCTCTCTTGCTTCTCCTCTGCAGATCACCAGCTTCAGAGATCTCCTTTCCTTTTCGTAGCACTGCCCTTTTAAGAATTTACGTAAGAACCGGTTGGTGTTGTAGCGAGGAAGTAGAAAGGCGAGGAGAACTTTGGGTGTTCTTGACTGTCAAAATCGTATTTTTAAGCCATTCCTACTGATCTTTCAAAGATTACGAGGAAATTTAATAACTTATTTTGCGTTATGGTGGCCGTGATCTTAGTGGGAGCTGTGTGAACTTGCTTGTCGCGGGGAATGCACCAACCCCAGTGGTCCAGATGCTCGCGATAAAGGCTCCATCTTTTTCATAAAGTAAGTTCATGTTCTCGCAAAGGTGTTTCTTAGCATGCTTCGTCTCCTGTTGGGTGTTCAATTTGCTGATAGCATTTTGCTTTTCTGAACCTTCTGGTTTTTTAGGGGATTTGAAAGGACTCGGTGCTCGAGTTGCTCCTAAAAGCTACCTACACTTTGGAGATAGTTCAGGAGGTTTGATCCTTTAAAAGTTCCCAGGAGAACAATTGAAGGGCCACTGCAGAAACATTGAATCAGCAGCAAATAGTGGGCAATTAACATATATATATCCTTTTTGTTTTACTCTTTGAGGAGAAGGGAATCTTGGAAGCCGTAACCACCACTGTTTAGTTTTATATACTCACTATCAAAATTTGATACGTTGCATTGGTGTTCTTTGAGTAATCTCAAGGAAGAAGGAGAGAGAGAGAGGGAGAGAGAGAGGGAGGGAGAAGTTTATTATGTTGAGGAAGAGGTCGAGAGCAGTTGGTGGTGGCAAACAAGGTCTGATGCCCGATCACCCGCCGTTATCTTCTACCCCTGGAAGCAGCCGCGCCGCCAAGGCCGCTGTCTCCTCCCTCTTCCCTTCTCCAAGGCTCTTCGGCGCAGGCCTCTCTTCGAAGGCTCTTTCAGAGCCGGAGGCTGCCATGAGTCCTACCTCAATTCTAGAGAACAGGCACTTCTCCTCCATCGGCAGCCTGCTCTTCTCAGACAGGAACCAAAAGAAACCGGAGCCTCGTGTGGCTACCGCCACCGGTGCTCCTGCTGCAGAGAGCCAAGGCAACCTCCGGGCCAATGCTGGCGCAAGAACCGTCAGCCATGGCATTCTTGACGCGTTGAACGACGAGGAAACCGCAACGAACTACTGTAGTCCTCGTCGGAGGATGGTGCCCTTTGGCTCGAAGCTTCACGTCCAAATCCCCTCCATCACTCCCGTATCCATCTCTCCGGCGGGTTCCATGGAGTTCCCCAATTCTCCCATAGAATTCGGCATCAAGAACAAGGACTCTCAGTTGGCTCTGCTCTCCCCTGCGAGGAGATCTCTGGGCGTTGACATGGCCATCCCCACCACTCCAGTCTTCACAGGGAGCATGTCCGCCAGCGAGATGGAGCTCTCGGAGGACTACACTTGTGTCATCACCCATGGGCCGAATCCGACGACCACCCACATCTTCGACAACTTCATCCTGGAAAGCTTTGGCGACGGCTTCACTACTGCGCCGAGGAAGGACATGAACAGTCCTGAGACCAGCTCCAACTGCTACCCGTCAGATGAGTTCTTGAGTCATTGCTACACATGCAAGAAGCACCTCGGCCAAGGCGAGGACATCTACATCTACAGGTCGGTTTTGCTGCGTACTGTTCAACATTTAGCTCTCTCTCTCTCTCACACACACACAGTTTATCATATCATAATTCTGATACTGTCACTAGCATACAAACCTCAAAGCTAGGACGGATTCTTCAGTATATTTCTGTAGTCTTCAAAACTAGGACTGATTCTTCAGTATAGTTGTATCCAAGATCAACAATTTCGATAAATCTGACAAACTTGCTATAATTAAGAATTATATTTCCTGGATGACTTCTGCTTTAGATACGATTAGTTGCTGCTCAGAATCATGAGAATTATCGTACCCCTGTCTCTTTTAATCTTTTGATTAAATCACCATCTCCTCCTCCAACCATTGTCTTGTTCACTTATGGTCGACCGTGATCCAGAGCAGAAGCCACTGTTCATTATTGCATTATTGACGTGATAGAGTGACTCTTTCCAGTATTCAACACATTCAATTAGGTACGCATCCTCAGAGTTGAGGTCCCATGTTTTCAGCAACTGCTCCGGACAGAGCTGCCTTCGTGATGAATAGAAAGTCTCTCAGCTGTTTAATGCAATTGAGCATAGGTTTATGATGCCTTCTTCAAATTGAAGACATGTCCCTTTGTTTGGGCAGACGGTAGGAAAGTGAACTTATACGGTGGAAAATGCTCATTTTGGTGAGCATTTCACATCCATCAGCTTAAAGAAAATGCCCTTGGCATATCATAATAATGCACGCGTCTGACTGTACTTATTCTCACTGGTCTTTATGGCATCTGGGATGAACTTGAGGCCTTGATGCCTTATTCTTTTCAATCCTATCAGGACTAATCACAGATCAGGATACTTATGTGAACATGATTTTTGTGATGGATCGTTTGATTTTTTGTAACATCTACAATTTTGGTAGTCTGACATTTTGTTGCACTTTTCCAGAGGTGATAAAGCATTCTGCAGCAGTGAATGCCGCTATCAGGAAATGCTCTTGGATGAAAGGTCGGACAAGTGCTCCACAGAGCCATCACTAACAAGCTAATTACTCTCCTCATCACTCTTTGAACTGGTGGAGAGAGAAAGAGAGAGAGAAAAAACTTGAAAAAGTTGTAGGCAGCGAAGTTGAGCGCTTGCTGTTGTCTTCTAGTAATACTTCGAATAGATTGTCTTAAGGTAGTCCCAGTGCTGCAGTTGCTCCACAAAATATGTAACAAAATAAGCTACATATCATTTTGGGTTTCTTTTGGCTTCCAATGGAGAATTCAGGTGAAAATTTTGTAGAGATTTTTGTGATCAGGCTATTTCTGTAGAAAAAAAGAAGCATTTTGGATGATTCAATCAAATGTGGAAGTTTATCAGTCCATCATATCACTTTGGTACACAGGGAAATCTGATCAAGAGAAACGATATAATGAAAAAGCGAAAAGCCAGATTATGATAATCAAAAGAAATTGTTGGTCCTTGGTTGTTGAATGATTGCACTCCCTCACATTGATCTTCTTCTTCGAGGCTGGAACAGTGTGGAAAAAGTGTCATCATCAAAGAAGTCAGTTGCACTTGTATGGTAGATGACAGTGCCTGAATTATATTGTGAGTGAGCCAACTTAGAATTCAACTTGAACAGAGTGAATAAACAAAGGGGGGAGGGGAGAGAGAGAGAGAGTTGTGGATTGATTAAATTGTGGTGGTTCCTCTCTGATTGGCACTCCATTGTCATCAAGTGTTTGACTTCATTTATAAAAAAGACCAAACCACATGGATTGCATAGCTCTAAAACCAGCATCGCCTTTAACGTGTCTAAAAAAGCTGTGCATGATTAATGCATTTGTCCACTGCTGCTCATATATAATCAATTAAAAGGTCAAGGCATTGCTTAATCAGAAAAGATGCATTAATTGATGTCATTAGTCTGCCGGCGCACCAACTAATAATGTGTCATGTTGTATAATAATGCAAGGACTGGAACTTCCAATCCATAAATTTAATCATCACATCAGGATCCTGCAATCTAAGCATTACATCTAAGTAATGAATAGCTTGAAGCAAGATTTTTTCCAGGGAAAACTTAGACTCGTACAACTAACGTGATCACATATTTAAGCATGATTATTATAGAATTTGAAGAGATAAGGAAGGTGTATACACAAAATTTCACTCATCTACTCCTCACCTTAACCTCATATGATCCTCTATGATATGGACATCACTTCGTTGTAAGGTCATTTCTAAAAGTTCTAAAAAGTTATTTTGTGTAAGAAATGTGATGGATAGCAATTTCAGAATATTAACTTTGTTGCAAATCATTCTTAGATGTCTATGACATTATAAATAGACAAAAACATCAGGCGCAAAAAGGATAATTAACTGAACCAAAATATATCTCAGCATCCATATATAAGGCATTTAACACAACGACCATAGGCACAAGAATTGACAAAGCATTCTAAGCAAACACAAATGGAGCAATTATCATGTCAAGGCAATCATACAATAGGATGAGGCAAAAATATTAGGAGGCGTAGTGTAGGATCTAAAGAGGGAAGGGTTTGAATTGGTGTATAACAATTATAATTGAAAAATAATAAAAGTTAATTTTTAGAAAATATGATCTCGAGGAAGTAAAAAATAAGTAAGAAGAATCCAACACTCAGGAAGGCACAATCTGTTGACGAAGTTTGGTCCAATTCTTTGACCTACATTTTTTCTCCAACTTTTCGATCTCGAGACCGTATTCACTAGCTTTCTCTTTTCTTGTAAGGAGAGAATAACTTTTTCTACATTGTAATGCCTTCTTCTTTGCTCAAGAGATAAGGCATACATTTTTTTATAAGGAGCTCTCAAACTCACTAAATAAGAGCATAATAGTTCTCTCCAATTCTCTCTCCTTATAAAGAATGCTCACACTTAGGAACTAGAAGAGGGAAGAAATGATTTACAAGATTGAGCTCTAGAAAAATATTTTAAACTTGAAAGAAGCTTTAGAGTGATTTGTCGATAACCTTCCTTCAGTCTTTTAAATCCCTTTTATAGGATTCTCTTGAAAATATGGCCGTTGTAAAACATTTTGAAAGAATTGTGCTGTCACTTCTGAAACGATCGCCTGTTTTAGTTTTGGGCATCCGTTTTGCATAGGAACTAGTCGTTAAGTCTTTTTGTCATATGCTCATCGGTCGCTTATTATAGTATCGGGTGTCCGTTTTGTATAGAATAATAGTTGTTGCGTTTGTTTTCTCTGCGCAGTTGTCTGTTGATGGTAGTCTGGATTAGCCGTTGTCGTTGTCTTTGCTCTCATAACAATCAACCAAAAGTGATTCGGTCGTCTGATTTAGAAATGTTCGAGCTCTAACTAGCGGTCGTTTTGGTAGTAACTTCGATCGTCCATTTTGTACATGTCCATTCTTTCCAGAACAGTCGACCGAAAGAGTTTCGATTGTCCGATTTAGAAACGTCTTAGATCTCTGTAATTAGCGATCGTTCATGCAGTGACTTCAGTCGTCCGATTTTCATATGTTCTTCTTTGTCGCCCAGAACGGTCGATCGAAAAGGATTCAATCGTCTGATTTAGAAACATCCGAGCTCTTTATAATTAGCGATCATTCATGTGGCTACTTCGATCGTCCATTTTGTACTTGATCTTTCATTTGATACTCGGAACGGTCGACTGAAAGTGATTCGATCGTCCGATTTAAAAATGCTCATTCTCTCTATAATTAGCAGTTGTCCCACATCTATTTCAATCATCCATTATATATCAAAGCGGATGCCCGATAGGGTTTTGGTCGTCCATTTTAGCTGCTAAAATCTTATGACGATATTTCTTTTAAAAAATATTTAACCTATTCACACTAACACTTCAAGCACCATTAGTATATCATCTTCCTTCTTTGCTATCATCAAAATACTTAAAATATGGTCTTTGGACCAACAATCTCCCCCTTTTTTATGATGACAAACAAAGTGAGAGGAGATAAATAAATGACAAAATGTAAATTTCTCCCCCTTAATTAATGTTTATCTTCTAATGTGATATTAAATAAATGTGATATACTCCACCTCAATCAATGCCTATCTTATCATGCATGATCATCTTATAAAGCATGATAATATCAAAAGATAAGCATACCATGCATATTCATGTCACAAGATAATATCAAAAGAGTAATTCTTATCAAACCATCAAACCATACATCCTTGCACATATCATACACAAACACAACATCATAAAAGATAATACGACATAAAAGATACCATCCATCCATAGATAAGATAACAATATACATCATATCATAATCAAGATCTCAAGATAACAACATCCGATAACAAGATAACAACATCGTCAAGATAACAATAAGATGACAACATATCCATCACATACATAACGTCATAGTCATCTCGTCACAATACACATAATGCCATCTTCCCCTTTTGACATCATCAAAGTGGAGAACAAAAAAAACACAAAAAACAAATGAAGAAAACTAAGCATTCGGCGCATCGTCGGGCGATGGAGGCACATCTCGCTCATAAGATGAAGTGTCGAAGTCCTGAGAGAAAATATGTAAATAAGCAATCCTAAGTGCGACGATGATCGATTTCCAAGCGCTCCATATGTGAGGTCATGTCATCCATACACCTATCAATGCCGTCCATGTGTGTGATCATCCCATCCCACTCATCACATGAAGGAACTGTAGAAGAACACTATACACTAGTCGGCGCAAATGTGGGACGTAGATATGGCTCCCATGAGGGTTCGACATCTTCCATAGTAGCACCTGGGGGAACCGTAGCACTTGTGGGAACCTCTGTACCGACAGCCAAGGACGGATCTAGACCCAAATTTCAGGGGTGCAAAAAAAAATAATGAACTGTTAAATTTCAAGGGGGGGGGGGGGGGCGCAAAAAATAGATTGCAATGCCTAGATTTGGTCCGACGATCTCAAACTTAAAGAAGAGAAAAGCTAACCAATACATCAAAATGAACATTCTGTCAATACTTAGTCTACATTTTAATTACTACGCTCCACTATTACGCTAAAATCAATATATAATATATATAACAAAATTTTTCCTCAAATTTTAGAGGGGGCCAGCCCCCCCCCCCCCCCCCCCCCCCCTCAAACTACTATTTGGGTCTATCCCTACCGACAGCATCATCGGAATCAGAATCTTGTGGTACCTCTTGCCTTTTCTTAGCAAAGATCCATTTGTTGTCATCAAGAAGAAGTCCATTATGCTTCAAGGTGACCTTCCCAATGATATCAATGGGTCTCAAATTTGGTACATATATGTTGATATAATTATTCCCTTATATGTGTATATATGCATATGCTGATATAATTAGGTATATATATATGATTATTAATTTTGTTGCTAGAGGAAAAGGAAGGTGGTACCGTTGATTTTCGCGCAATCTACGAGGCCACTAACAAGAGTAAAAAGACCAATGATATGGTCATGCCCACTGTCCGTCGCGTTTTTGTAAGTTTCATTACGTATTTATTTGTTTGTATGAATTAGCGTAAAAGATTTCTTAAATGTATAATATTTGATTTTTTCATAAAGCGTACGATGAAAAAATGGCTAAAAATATGGAGATCCTAGTACTCAGCCACCAATAGGTAACGTATCTCGATAATGATTCATATTTTTAATGTTATATAATACTTATATGATTTTATATAATTTATCTATTTTGTAGGGGATGTTACTGTGTGGAAAGAGGTGGCTGGCATCACGCGAGGAGGATACCTGAGGGGCTTAGGAACAACCGCTCAGGTTCCTACGAGGAGCGGAGGATATGCAAGTGGTCCATCTTTATCCCCCGCACCTGACGTTGGACAATATCAGGGCTGATTTTGGAGCGGCTTTCTCAGCAGTTTCTTCATCAAGCTCCGATTTTGCAAATGATTTAGAGCCTCCTCCAGTCGTAGACCCAGACTCTGTGAGGTCAAGGATTGAGTATGTCATCGTCAAATGTAAGGAATAATATGGAGCGCAAAAGTGATGTAGGATGATAGATATTTTTGTAAATTTGAACATGAATTAATTTTTTAATGTTATGACTTTATATTGTGACTTTTATGGTTATCTTGTTGAAGCATTATACTTTAGTTTATATTGTTATGAATGTGTTGAATAGTGTCATATTAGCCTCGCATTAGCGCCAGATCAGCACTGGACATATCGAAATTAACATAACATCCACGTCATTTTATCACCGACAATGAAACCTATTAGAGGCACATTAGCATCAATATGATGTCGATTAAGGAGACGCTAAAGTCATTCCTCTAGCGCACCATTAGCGTCGCATCAACGTCACAAGTTGGCGTTGACGTATCGTCATTTTAGCGCCACGTGTGTAATGGGATTTAGCGCCAGAATAGTGTCACCATTGCGTCATGAACTTTAGCGCTATATTAGCATCGGCATTTGCGACGCTAAGTTGTTTTCAGCAACTAGATAACAATGACCTATAGCATCGCTTTGGCGTCCAACTTTGACGGTAATAGCGCTGAGGTATAGTAGGTGCGACGGCGACACTGTTAGCACAAGAAAACTTGCCTCACAATTGTTGAGGCGCTACTGTGACGCTAATGTATCGCTACTCTCTTTAGTGCCGCATTAGCGCCATTTTTGAGACATTTTGAGGGGGTCGCTAATGAACAATTTTCTTGTAGTGAATGATTAAAATACAAATGAGTGACTTGGATTTGGAATGCATATAATAATTCAGATCTCTTAGGGTGCGTTCACTGCATTGCCATTCAACATTACCTGGCAATGCAGATTACCTCTCAGAAAGATTGTCACTTATTAAATTACCAGTAATATACATTACGTTGTTTAGTATGCATAAGTAGTCTATCTAGCAATTCATATTAATTACTTATTAACAAATAAAGATTTATAAGTTAATGTATAATTTTTACCGATATACCCCTAATTAAAAGAATCATGTTTACATATATAAATTATTTTTAACTTCACAAATTTAAATCATATATATATATATTCTCACCCATAAAATTAAAATTTATAAAATAATTAATATATTTTTTAAAATATGATAATACTATATTCATAATAATTAACAAATATTTATTTGATTTATTTTATAATTTATTTAGTTAGTTTTATAATTTATTTAATGAGTTTTATAATTTATTTAAATAAAACTATAAATGACAAATCCGGAAAGCGAAATTAAAAAGATTACAACTCAGCCTCCCCTCCCATAAGCAATCTACATTGTCACTTTATAGGCAATCCAAATTACTCATTACCTGTCACAAGTGAACAGGGTAATGTGGTGGGCCCAAGTAATTTAACCAAGGTTGTCAAGATCTCGATCTAGATCTTAAGATCTTACGATTTTACGATCTTACGGACCCCTTTCAATCTCGATCTTATCTTGAGGATCTTATGTATAAGATCTTAATACGATCTTAATTTTGGTCATACGATCTTACGATCTTATCCAATCCTGTACGATCTCATATAATTAATATAATTATTTAAATATTAATTTAAAATATATTTATGATAATAAAAATTAATTTAAATGAAGTTAAATATATTTTCTTTTATTTTTAATATGTTTCCATATAATTTGACTTAAGAATCGATAAAAAATGTCTTAGTGGGGGTATCATTTAAGATTTCAATGCAAAAAATTTATCAAAAATATATTTATTGTTTTAAAAATATCTTATTTTATTAATAGGTAGGATCTTACGATCCTCGATCCGATCTTACGATCTTCGATCTTATGACCCCCCTCCGATCTTATATAAAATCCCGATCTTGATAACCTTGAATTTAATATAATATTATCTAATAATCTACAAAGATTACCTGTAGAGAAACGCCCTTAGTTATTTTATGGTCAACAGCTCTTTAAAACGTAGTACTAATTTAGCAATTACTTTTATTAAATTTATTAGTTGATAGCTGATCGTTAACAAACCTTTACGAGCTATTTCAAACACTAATGAAACCATACATAGCCTTTCACTCATTCTTCGTGTATCATACAAAAACCGCATCATATATTTTCTTTTTTCTACGTGTTAGAGCATTAAAATAACTTATTAATTCATTATAAGAAGGTAATAAAAATTTGTGGGATAAAGCTAGATGGATTTTAGAATAGTATGTAATTTTTTTCTTATCGACAAAAATATGTAATGATATAAAGGGATGCATAATAGCGCTTATTAGTTGAAATATTTAGATTGAATGATAAAGTAGATAACTTTTAATACGATTTTAATTAAAGCAGCATTTTCTTATTTTGAGACATTTTTGTTTGGTAAAAGAAATAAGATAATGAGTTGAAAGAACTTAATTATTTTTAATATAAAATAAAAAAAGTAATTGGTGAAGAGGTCATATCATCATACGACTATTAATCATCATCTCCATCTAATTCAAATGGATGGTGAGTCTCTTATACTATTATTTTGAGATGTTTTCTGAATAATGAACTTCTATTTTTATCTATGACAATAATTTCAAAGGTTTTAATTTAAGACTTCTGCTAAAAACACAAATTTTATATTATTTTCATGATTAATGATTTTTCATTATATTTATATCTATCATTTTATTATGATTATATTATGACGAACGGACTAGCATTGTCGAATTCTCATAATTGTCTTTTCACTTTTAGAATGAATTTTCGAGGTGTCACAAAAGGACGACATCTATTAATCATCATCTCCATCTACTTCAAATGGATGGTGAATCAAATATTACACCTAGAAACAAATACATAAAAAAGACAAAGTTTCTCGAACCATGCCTACCCATGAAAATGGTGTTCCATGGAGATGGAACACTGACTTCATTTTCGTTCATTTTTTAAGGGAAAAAGAATATTCTAATAAGATATTCATTGTGAACTTTAAAAAAAATATGTTTTTCCATTGAATTATAAACCAATTCTTTTGACATAAATATATAAGAGAGAGATAAGGATGTCTTTTTTTTCTCTTTGTTTCATTCAGATAGGATCCAAATACAAATTGATGAAAGAATTCAGATGCATGCGTACACAAATCGAACTTAATGCAGTACATGGTGTATATATATGTATATATAAAATATAAAGTTATACATATAATAATATAATATAAAGTTATATATATATATTTGTTCATGAGACACTACAGTACGCAATTAATTGGTGAAGAACGAAACAGTTGCGGCGAGGATGAACATGGCAGCCATGATCACTTGTGAACTGCTCGATTTGTAAGATATGGAACCGGAGGTCTGGGTGGCCTTTGATCCACTACCAGCTGCATCATCAAGATTCAAGAACTAATTATAACCTAACATATGCATGTATATTATAACGTAAACATATCCGTTACGTACGTATATAGTTGACACAAAACATATGTACTTCACCTGCTGCAGATGCCGGCGTTGCGGGGACCGTGCCGGGGGCAGGGGCGGCACCGGGCGGTTTCGCTGGTCCTTCGGCTAGAAGGTACGTACGACAAACACCATGAACACATGTATAATGGAAAGGCCTTGAGGAATTAATTAAGAAACAAGAGTTTAGTTAACCACGTACGTACCATTGCAGAGGCTTTCCGGGGGAGTATGGACGTTGCATGCCCCCGGCAGCTCCAGGGCCTTGGTCCGGTTTAACGTGACCCCGAAGGAGGCGGCGCCGCCGTTGAGCAGCACGCAGAGGCACCGCGGCTCCCCTTTGACGACGGTGGCGAGCTGGGAGCAGCAGCTGGATGAAGGAGTCGACGTGCTCCCGGTGATGTAGCCGAGGCAGGGCGCCATGCTCACGATCGCGCTCGAGCAGCCGGAGGTCGACTGCGCGGAAGCCCCCGCCGCGAAGAGCACTGCCGCGGCCGCGGCTGCGAGGACAATCCCATACAACAGCTTGTTAGCCATCTTCCTCGTCTCAGCCGCCGTTTGATGTGTGATCTTAATTTGATGCTTAGTTTATTCTGCATGCAAAAGTGAGAGGTGCAGAGTAGTGGACTTATAAGGACAGGATGTGGAGCTGTGCAACTAGGGTTTCATTTGTATCGTTGGCCAACTCTTCCTGCCTTCGTTGAAGTCTAATTTTGCATGCATGAACACGTTCTCAGATGTGGGAACAACTAGCTAGTCAAAAGTGAAAGATGCATGATGTTTAATGAACTCGATCGACATTAAAATATATTGCCACGGATTTATGTCGAATTAGGTGAACTGGGGAGCTTTTAGATTTTTGTGGTTGGCCAACTTCCCCTGCAATTGGCCCAGCCGTTCTCCCACCAGATGCATGCATGCATGGAGCAACTAAAGGAAACGTTTCACGTATTATTAGCTCAGGTATGACAAACATACATGATGATTAGGTACTTGCATTAATCATCATCATGTTTTCGCCATCTTTAGGTGGGCATGCCACATTTTTCACGCGAATTTGTCTTCTTCTTTTTTTCTTACATATTTCTATTGAAGACAAGATATATAACAGCTGTGCCACCTACCATGTCCGGCTATATATTAAAAAAAGCAAACAAAGACATGTTCATCGAGTATATTAATATACCAATGGATAGTTTTAAAGAAACATTCATGTTCCAAGGCCAATGACTTAGCAAGCTCATTCTCTTACTGCCAATCATTTGATCACATTGTTCCGGCTCGTGGGATGAACTTCATGAATGAATTTCAAAAGTTCGCAAGAAATTCAACAGTAAAATCAATCGGTCCAACATTTTAAACAAAAGTTACTACATCATGCATGTCTTCATTCATCGTCGTAGTTCTAAATATGCAGATAGACGTTTTTCCTTCCTAGCTTATGAAAAAACATATATTTCTCTCTTTTGCACCAAATGTGATTTTCTAAGGGACAAATTAAGGCACTTTCACAATGAGGAATTGCATTACGCAAATTGATAATCATAAAATATGCGTGAGTTCTTCATTTCTGAGGTTACCGGATACGGATTTTTTTTCTTTTTCCAAATATTATAAAAGAGGAACATCTCAATGACTTGTTACTGGTAAGTTAATTTTATCTTTACAAACAAAACACTTTGAACAAAAATGTTATATTTTCCCCAAATCAATTATTATTTGAATTTTTTTAGGTATAAAATTGATTCAACGTGGTCACTTTTAAATTAAAAAACTACCCTAAAACCGTTTATAAAAAATTAAAATAAAAACACTTTCCAGCAGGTCGACTTTTCAGTGTTTTATCTGAAACTTAATTTAGCATAATAATATTTTAAAAACTAGTTACTTGATTGAAATTGATATATACCATTTAACTATATAACTAGCTAACTATAAAATATAGTAAAAAAAATTTAAATGTATAAACTGAGTGTTAGTTATAAAATAATATTATTATAAAAAAATGTTATGTTCAGAATGAAATAGTAACGACTTATGAATTAATAATGTCGAGAAAACTATAGATCATAAAAGAATGAGCTCTATAATTTTCTAGGCGGATCGGTTTTGATATACTAAAAGGTTACTCCTAAAATATATTTGAACTCTTAACTTTTTTTAATTCACTGATTGAAATTGATTAAGTTTATTGGGGCCGTCAATCTTCTTACCCCTTACATTTTTATTTCGGAAATCATAATATTTGTTTTGATATCCTATTCTTTTTTTTTTTTGTAATATCAGGCCGAAACATGATGGGCCAGAGCCTGATGCACTCAATTTACACGCTCTTCATCTGGGTGCTCAAGACAGGCAGGCCTATTGGGCCAATATTATATTAAAGGAAAAATACTAAATATAATTTTAGTAATATGTAAATAAAATACATTAACAAATTCGTCGATTTTTTCACCTGAAAACATTTTCTTTTATTATATTATTATATTTTGATATTTTTTTCAAAGTGAAAAATTGAACAAGTAGAAAAATAAATGCATTTTTGTTTTTCGTAATTATAATGAGGGTTTGTCACAGACGTTTATATCGGAAAAGCGTTTGTAGCGGTCCGTCGGGTGCGACGTGCAAGGAGACGACCAACCAGATGAACTTATATATACACGTAGCACACTTCAAAAAGTGGTACCCGCGAGTACTATTTCAAATTTTCTTGAAGTGCTTCAAAGCCTCCGGAGGCCGGAAACGAGTTCCGGCGAGATGAGAACCGCGTTCGTTATCCTCCTCGCGTTCGCCGCAGCGGCGGCTGTCGTCTCCGGCTACCGCACGGTAGGCGAAGATTCCAACTCCAGAGAACCTTCAACTTCCAGCTCGCAAGCGGGGATGATACTCGAGGGCATCAGCACCGCCATCGAAGAATCGGCGTCTCCTTCATCGTTAACAGAGACGTTGGCGCTCATCGCCGCTGCTCCCGCCGGAACCATTGGCACGTACACTGGTGTTGATAACTCCGCCTCTTGGTCATCTACGGAGAAGTTGGAGGATCCCGCAGAAGCATTCATCGGCATCTTCCCCGGGAGCAACGACACCAACGCCGAAAGCAGCTGTCCCCATGTGGGTGGAAAAACGACACCCTCCCTCCAGAAATGTACTTGCAGTGGTCGGTGGATGAGATACTGGAGAGAATAGCTTCGTACATCGAGTCCGGACGAAGAATGCTAAAAATTTCCTCCGGCACGATGCGATCGTCGTCTTCGATGGAGGTGGCCGGATGCGCGTCGATGATCTTGGGCATGACTCCGTGCATCATCGACTTCTTCGATCCCTCCGTGGACAGCGGGTTACGGAAGCCCACAGACGCCTGCTGCAGCGGAGTGCCCGCCTTGTCGACGCCTTCTGCCGCCGGAGGGGCAGTGTGCGCCTGCCACCTCTTGCGGGATCCGTTAGACCTCCACCTCGATGTGGGCCGCATGGATGCCCTCTTCTCCAAGTGCGACGACAGCCACTTCTCGATCGGTTCCTTCGCCAAGCTTTGCCAAGGTTCGAACCCTCATTTTTTCTTAGTGTCCATTTTTTTTCTTCCAACATTATACTTCCGTTGTGCCTTCTCTTTTTATTAGTAGTTCGTTTCTTATAAAATACTTGGTATATTAGATATAACTTTCCATATTGTTGTTATCTTTTTTATCTATGTTTTTCATGTAATATATTTCTAGAATTTCTCTTTTACATTTTACTTTATAACTCTTGCCTTCCGTTTCTTGCTTCTCTTTCAATATGATCCTGTTGTCCTTCATCTGTTTGCTTAAACTCCTCAGAAACCGGAACGCTACCGCCGCTCATCATGTTCCTCGACCCAGCGTCCGAAAATACTACTAATACCACAAATACTGTTCCCGAACCAGTTCCGCGTAAGCTTCTTCCATCCAACTTGTTTTCTATGTGAATTAGATCTGAGAACAGAATTATAGCAAGAACTTGTGTGTTAACTGAGAATGCTATTGCCTCGCTCGCGTAATTATGTATGTGTATGGTATGGTTTGGTTGTGCAGCAGTTAAGCCTGTTATAAACGCTACTTGGGAGATACCAGAAAACACTACTAATTGGGGGAACTCAACAAAGAACGGTAGTTGGAAGTCGATATCTGGAGCAGCAGATTTGGTAATTGTTGGTGGCAGAGAGCTGTTCCATATGGCGGCTCTGTTCCTTCTCTTTGCAGCATTCAGCTGATTGGTGGTGATTACTACTGGACCAAAGTTCAAGAGCAATTGGGTGCAATTGCTGCTCTGATCATAGAAATGCTTCCTCCAACTTCACTGTGGAATGTTTTTCACTTGACCACTACATTGTAAACTCATAAGTGGTTAATACTGCATTGCAAGGATACTGCTACATTAGTTTGCTGTGTGGAGGATGCATTGTAGTTCATGCATTTTGGTGACATCTTTGTTTTTGTATGTGAATATAAGCTTTTAGTTTCTTAATGAAGCAGATCTCTCCTTTTCGTACAAGCAGATAAATGGTCTTCAGTGGTTTGGGTCCGACGAAAATGAATTCTAGAAAAATATTATATGTACATCATTTGGATTTCAAAGTTGTCTCAGACGATGCAAAATGTGATATATGTATATAGCAAAACGTAACTGAACTTGAATAATATATTTTAAGTTTATCAACCAAATACTAATCAGTAATCAGCTTCTATATTCAAGTATGATTATTTTCTATTGCTTCATGATTTTTGTAATATTTTCCTAATGGGACATTTAATGATCTTTAGAAAAAAATATTAACCAAATAATTAACTAGGCCATAAGAAATATAAAATGAGGAAAAAAGGGAATGCACTTCGTTTTTGTTCAGGGTAATTTTCTGACAGAGAGAAAGTTACATTCCAAATGCTACATGTACTAACGTATAAGACTGTGTTTTTATTCAATGGGACATTATTTTTTCTAGAATGGAACACTTTACCATTTTGCATCGGTCTTGTTTAGTCTACAAAAGTTATCTGATGCTGTGTGGCTACTGGCTAGTTACGGGAACGAAAAGCTTTGAAACATTTTTTCTTTCTCCGGTCGAATTTAATTTCAAAAATTTCGATACAATGATCAATTGACCATCCACCGATCGTATCGGACGGTACAAATCACGAGCTACCCCCTTCAAATCTGGAAGCTTTTATCTATCAAGAAATGACTCCCCGCCAGTTGCTTCGGAATAACCGCCGCAACCACTCTGTACAAGTGGCATTCTTGAGGACGCCATGCCACCAGGGTCCCACTACTAAAGGCCAATTGGACTGGATGGCCCGGTGCCCTCCTTGCATATAATTATAAATTTAAAAATATTAAATAGCTACCGCATAAAAAGGCCCAACCTCACCATCGTTCCATCAATTTCAAACTGATCGAAAGCAAGATGAAGTCTATCGCTCCCCTCTTCCTCCTCCTCCTCCTCATCTTCCTCCCCTTCCTCCATCTTCCGGCGATCGCCTTCGCTGCCGAGTCCCAAACGGCGATGATGACAAATCGCCACCCTCTCGAACGGGGCCGGTGCCCACGTGATCAACCCGCGATGCCCTCAAACGACTGCTGCCGTGCGGTCTTGGACGCTCTCTTGTCATCCTGCACTCGGAGGAATGTCCTCGTCTCCCCTGCGGACGGTTGCCAAGGTATGTTGCTCTCGCCCGTACTTTTCCTTTTCTCTGTTGTTTCCTTGTTGGTATGAGATTGATTTCATAAGGTTTCTTATAACCTTTAACGCGTCAATTTCCATATATTTTCTCTTACTGAGATGTCTCTCAAGCTTTGATCGATGCGATCTTTTGGTTCTTCGATATATTGTTGACTGGTTTTTCAGCTTTGACCTTCTCGTCAATCATCTCTATCGGGGTATTTATTCTTTTTCCAATGCGGCATTCAGAAATTAAACACTCCCGTCTCTTACTTTGACGCCATTTTCTTCAAGTTTTCCCATCGATGCAATCTTTTTGCTTCTGCTTGTTGACTTGCTTTCAGATGTGATCAATACGATATTGATTTCAATCATATTCTGCTACATAGTGTTCTTTGATAGTCTTCCATATGTGCGATTATAAAATATATACATAAGCGATTACATCATATGTTTCGTTTTAATCGACCTCTTTCTTTGTTTGAATTTTTTGGTCTCACGTAGCTTTGCACCCGATCTTTCGCTTACAAAAAGCGGTATTTAGCATGAAATGTTTCCGGATGTTTTGGTTTCAATTGTCCTACTTTTGCTCCTCCTCGACCTCCAGCTCCTTCAAGAAATTTCCTTCTACTTATTCATTTTTGCTCTCAAATTTTACGCCTATAATGGACAAACTTCACTTTCCCGCCAATTTTCAAAATATCACTTTCTTTTCCAGATTTCTTTCTTAATTTTCTTTATTTGTTTTGACATCAGAGATCATTTCTCAATCGGCTGATCAAGATCCCACGGGTTCCCCATATTCCATTTTCTTTAAAACTTTGGCATGCTTTTTTTTTCCTATTTATTACAGATGACACTGGAGAGATCGATGGCGCACTCCCGTCACCGTCGGCGTTGCCTCCCAAAGAACCTGAATCCACAGGTATTTTCCATTTCTACCCTTTCGGTTCTGTTTGCAATTGTAAATTTGTTGTAGTCAAATGCTTGGTGTGTGGTAAGTCGTTTTGTTTCCTGCCATAGATGATACCACTTTCGAGTTTCCCCATCAGGAGGACAACGAGGCCGTCGATTCAGAGGTAAATAAAAGCGCGATTGTCCTGAGCGATATAATCCATCCATTCCGTCGTCATAATGGTCCATCTTTCTCCCCTCCGCAGAACCCCGGAGGGTCCACGTGCCCCGCAAACGCCGAGCTCCATCACGGCCATCTTCTCATGCCAACAGCGGCGCACGGGCGATGCAGCAAACGACGTCTGGTCTTGGCAGTGAACAACGTATGAATTGCTGAGGCAGTGGAGAGACATATCATTAGCTATGA
This sequence comes from Pontederia crassipes, assembly GCA_030549335.1. NCBI lineage: Eukaryota > Viridiplantae > Streptophyta > Magnoliopsida > Commelinales > Pontederiaceae > Pontederia > Pontederia crassipes. The sequence goes on from CM060193.1 coordinate 28,692,422, forward strand.
AAGAAAGAAACTCTTTAACATCTGGCTGAGCCTAGTGAAGGCAAAAGAAGACTCAGGCAGTGTACAGTTCCCCCGTTGGTCATAAGACAAGCGTCACCTTCAGGTACTAAACTTTCATTCATGGTACAACAATTACTCTCATTACACAACGATACTACAGAGTATGAGTACCGTCTACATTCTCTTGCATAAAAGCGAGTTTCTAGTTGACCGAGTTCTATTAGAATTTGACAGGTTATACGATGGCTGCGAGAATCGACCTCTAGTCAGTGAAATTATAATACACAAAGCAAATACGAATTTAGAGTTCCGCCTATATTTTATAGCCGGTCTCAAGCCCGGATAAAGGAGGAGGGTTGTGTTAGGCCCCGACAGCCAGCATAAAATCCTGTCGAATCTTATGAACATGGATCAACGAAGGCGTCGTATGATCCATGTAGCCGACCCCACCTAATGGGATAAGGTTGTTGTTGCTATTTGACTCGTAATCGCATTTAGAAGTACCCAAACTTATTAGAAGTACACAACTTGAACACCTGAGTCTATGAGATGAATTAATTAGTTGGCCAAGTAGAGATAACATTGTATACGTAAAAATGTCGTAAGTTCAATGATTAAGTTAGGCTAACTTGAGATCAGGGCTGGGGACTTGTAATTATATTTTGAAGATAATAAATAAGAAGTAACTTTTAAAGTGTAGTCGTTCAATGTAAAAAAGAAAAAGATAAAAGTTGATGTTATAATTTGAACAAAATTAGTAAAAAAATTGTTTGATTAATTATGGGAAATATTAATTAAAGTATCATTGATAGTTAAGAACAAATTAAATATGAAAATAACACATAAATAAATTGAATTAAAATGATATGATGAATCTAACTATTATGAATTAATTGTGATTTAGACGAAGGACATAAGAAATAAAATAAGATAAATACTTATTGGTGATTTTAAATTAATAGAAGTACTAAATTATTATACTTTAATGATAATTTGATATGATTAATATCATTTAATCAATAAATAAGGATTTTTTAACGGAAAACAAGAAAAATAAAAACCACTATTTTTTCTGCCCTGAAATTAAATATTTTAAAAATGATAAATTGAAAATGAAAGCTCTTTTTTGCATTCGTCCTCTATTGTTTGCGACTTATATGGGGTGATCTTATGCATCTGCTTGAGTGGGCCCTTGTGCTTATAATTTTAGCGAAGGCGATGGACGTGCATTAATTAATTAAAAAAACTTAGCTGTTCGTTGGTTTCGGAGTTGTACTCAAACACATGTATCTGCATACCGTCCATCCATCTCGTATAAAACGGTAATTGGACGGCCCAGTAATTGACGTCCATACGTGTAACATGAGAAGCACGTCCATACGTATAACATGAGAAGCCGAAAGATCAGTATTTAATTCCCGTGTCCGAAAAAAAAAAGTCTGACACAGCACTCACAAAAGACATGTTTTAACTTTTAACTCTAAAAAACTCGATCGAGTAGCCTGTTATTTAATTGAACTCGTCGAATTAAACTTATTTAGAACAACTCCGAAGCACGTCTTATTCTCTACTTCATATATAATTTATTTATTCAGCTAGTTAAGATTGAAGCTAGTTGACTCGAAACGCATGCTCAGTTCTATATATCTACTCTCGCATCATACTATATATGTGCTGCAAACGTGTCGTCTGATCTAACTTTCATTAGAAGCCAGTAAAACTGAGCATGGACTCCACGATCCGCTGCTCCAGCGACCTCTCCCTCTCCCGCCGCTGCTCCGGTCCGGGCAGGAACACGGACTCCCTCTGCGCGCCCAGCACCCCGTCCACCTCCGTCCCCGGCACGCCGAACGACATCTCCTTCGCTTCCTTGTCCATCTTGTTCAGAACATTGTTCCTGCCTGCGCATCGCATGCGGCAGACGTGAGCAGTTTGTGATTTGTGAAAGATGAGGGAGAAAAGAAAAAGTTTGAGATCTAACCTGCAAGATAGTGCTTCTTGTTCCCCTCGGCCCTGATGCCGAAGCTGAGCACTTGAAGGTTCTCGTCCGGCGAGGCCACGGCGACCACGGGGTGCCCGGCCGGAATGACGAACAACGAACCGCGTGACACCTGCGACCTCATCATCCGGTACCCACGGCGGCTCCTCCTCTGCGACTTGCCGCCGGAGGCGTGCGGGCAGGCCATCTCGAAGTACCCACTCCCGTCCACCACCAGGGCCAACTTGGTCGCCCTCGAGTTGTAGCTAGGCGCCATCATCGACCTCTGAAACAAGAATAATATGCAACCTAGTTAGTTCGTTGAATCTATACATGTTGCACTTGATCAGGATCCGTAAATTCACACATCTACCTGGCTGATGTTGGCGATGGATACATCGACGTCAAGGTCCTGCAACTGCTCGTAGTCGTTGGCGTTGGCCACGTGGAACTTCCCGTAGTTGTTGGAGTAGGAAGGCTGCTTCTGAAGCAGGTTGAACGGCTGGTTCTTCTGGCCTGTCGCTTGACCACCTTCGCTGGTGCTGGACTGTGTCATTGCTCTGATCTGCTCTTTAGTTGCCTTGATGATCTCTCCCTCTCTCTGCTGTCCGAATACTCTTTCCAATCTGTCCCTTGGCATCTACAATACATACAATACATACACGATCAACAGAACAGAGCACCGTACAATTATGTCACTAGTTAATCTGCATCTATACTGGAATATGAGTACTGATAGAAGACGTACGTTGAAGGCAGCTTCCAGGACGTCAGTGCTGAAGCTTCTGTAGAAGGATTCGGGGTTTCTGCCGGCTGCCCCAAAGAACTCCTGTTTAATGCCCAGCCAAATTTAAAGATCTAACGTATCAATATATCTAATCAGCACGGCCATATATGACTAACGCAATTTTTATTAAATTAACCTCAAAGTGGCCAGGTGTAGAGATGGGTTGGAGGAGCATGGCCATGCGTAACCTCTCATTGCTGGCCCTGTTCACAGCATAAACGATCGCCCCTGCTGGAATCCTCATCAGATCTCCCTTCCTGATGTCGTATGATTCCTTGTTCTCCCCATGGATCGTCATTAAGATTCCATGTCCTGTTCAGAAATATTGACAAGCCTCAATTATTAAATTTAATATCACAAATATTGGTTGTAAACTTTTAGTTACATATTACTTTATATATATATATATATATATATATATATATATATATAATCAAGCAGGTAAGACATACATAATTAAGAAAAGTTACTATACGAGTGAGATCATATATACCTTCCATCACGTAGAAGAGCTCCTCTGCGTCCATATGGCTGGGCATGAGGAAGGTCTCGGGCTCGGCCTCGAGCACGGCGACCCTGTAGCCCTCTACGCCGAGCAGCAGATCCGACCGGTCGGAGAACCGCTGGAGCACCTTGAACTGGCCGTGGGGCGTCCTGGTCCACTGCTCGAAGCTCTCATGGCCGAAGTAGTAAGGGTTGTGCCCCCTCATCTCCTTTTCTTCCTCCTCCTGCTCCTTCTCCCACCCGTGGTGATCCATGCACCTGCGCTCGCACTGCCGCCTGTCGTGCCTCTCCGGGATGCCGCGGCATCGTCGTTCGCAGCTCTTCTGGGCATCGGACGCCAGAGACGGGCGTGGCAGCAGGGAGGCGAGGAGGAGTAGTAGAAGTGGGAGGAGCGAGCGGAGCGCTCTGGTCGCCATTGTTGCAGAGCCTCTTGTTGTCTGTGAGATGGCTGTTTGATGGATATATTAAACAGTTGGTAGTGAACGGTCGAGTGAAGTGAAGGGAGAAGGGGGTTGAGAAATTTATAGACGTAGGGCGGCCTGGAGAGGACGGTGTTGCATGCATGGCGCCGGGTGGAGATGGTCGAGGGTTTACGTGGAGATGTTGGATCGAGTCGTCCGCCAACTGCGTCAATGGCGACAAATGAGAACTCGCACGCGGACTCCTTGCCATTGACAAGGTACCAACGAATAAAAATTACTTTAGAAAAGAAAATATTGTTTTTGTTTCTTTGGATCAAAGGCGATGTTTAGAGCTACCGGAATCGAATGGTAAATTTTAGTTAAATTGATGAGTTCAAATTTTAAATTTAGTCTTATTAGCTCTCGTCAATTACGTAAATTAAACTTGATTAACATTATTTCTTTCTTCTGATACATAGACGAACTCTTTATAAGCATTTCCACAAAAATATAATTGATCAGCACTAATAAAAAAATATCATCTAATGAATTAGATTAATGTGATTATTAGGCAAAAGTTACTTTTTAAAAGCGGTTTCTAGCGATTATACATGCGTGCATTTCAACTTTTGTATATAACACAGGACAATTCGACTCTTTTAATTTTGTAATCAGCTAAGAATGCTTTAGCTTTTGATCTACTCAATAATCTCAACTAGTGGTTTGATTTATTCATTACATTTATCATTGAGAAATTGACACTTATTAAATGATCATCAGTAATCGTACATCTTTATTTATTATGGATAAAGTAATCTATATGACAATTTATATTAGTTGTTTATAATATTAAAAAAATTATTAATTAATATTTTTTATCAATATATCATTAATCAAAATAATTTTGTATAATTTATTTTTAATTTCATAAATTTAAATCACATATGCATATTGTTGACTCATAAAATTTAAATTTACAAAGATCTATTAAGTAACAACAAGATTATTATGATTAAATCATAATAAAAATAGTAATAATATTAGTAATATATTATGAGTAATTTTATAATTTATTTAAATAAAAATTTAAAGGGTAAATGAAAATAGTTAAATTAAAAAATTGTCACTAAGGGATGGTATTCTAACTTGTCACTCAAGCGACAAATTAAAATATATACCATCCCTTCCACTGATAATCTATATTATGTAATGTGAATTGTTTAAGTAATCCAAATTATTCATTAGTTATCATAATACAACTGGCAAGAAAATCTACAAGCCATAAAAGTTCTGATTAGCTCAGTTGTTGAGTTATAATTAGTTTTCTGCTTTGGATATCTAAATACACAGTCACCAAATAGAAATAGAAACAGTGAAGTCCAGTACTGTTTTAGGGCTCCAACATTAACATTATACTGCCACTATTTCTGCTATATGCATGCTGCTATTTTACATTTTAGTCTCAAACAAATACTGTAGTCTACTAATTTCTCAATTCTACGTCATGTCACGATCGAGCTGCCCATTTATAGTCCCTCAAATTTGTGAAGATCTAAGTTTCTCAACACTGTCGATAAAAAAAGAAAACCTTCTTGTCTCCACCTGCATGCGACACGTTTGACATGGACATGCATGCATTAACGTGGCAACAATGGAGAGTCCTCGGCCCTACTAGTTTGTATGTAGTGCCAACTCGTGACACATGAGCGGAGCCCTTTTTTCTTTAATTGCTCGTATATTTCGTGTGTTTGAAAAAAAAAATCTAAACCCAAGACACCACTGAAAATTCTATGGGCAGAAGCAAAAGCCTTCATTTTGCCGCTGCTCATTTTCCTAAAATTATATGGATATTCAAACGGTATAAATCTCCTGTAACACAATATATAAATAATATGACACTACACACGAAATCAATAGAGAGATAGATATCAGGGGTTGATCATAAAAGTAAAACTCCATCCGTAATTATTTTGATCTCCATTTCCATCAGTGAACACACGCATCCTACAAATCGATTAATTAGGTGATGAGATGTGGCGTTTGAATTGTTGCGAGTGGACTGGAGAGAGAGTGCACTTGGCGCACGCCCTGTGTCCGGGCGATGGGTTCGCCGTCATTCATCAGGCACTCCGGCAGAGAGATGCTGTAAAAACTGGCACAAAAGCCCGACAACAAAATTGAAATCAAGGAAAGATCAAATATGGAAAGAATTCAAATTCAAATAAAAAAAAAGGAAAACGAACAAAGAGTCGGAGAGTAATCTCCTCCTTGATTTCGCCTCTGAGTCAGACGGCGAGAGGCTATAAGAGGGCACGAGGAGGAGCCCTCACACCCCCTTGAACTTTCCCCGATCGTCCGCCCCATCGACCGCCTCCTCTACCTCTGGTTCTTCTTCTTCCTCTCTGGCAAACCACACATAGAGGCGACCAGCGAACATCTAATGCATAGCGACTCCTTCCTCAACGCGCTCGGCAGGATCCACCGGGACCAGAAAAGATGACCGAGAGCACCGCCGCGAACCGAAGAACGATCGAAAAATATACCTTAGACGTCAAATCCTCATAGGCAATAACACTATAAGAAAATAGGCGCTTAACGACGCCAGGTAGCGCCGCCAACAATAGTGACGCTATATAGACGTCACTAGCGCCTATATAGCGTCTACTTTGTGTCACGAGAATCAGACGCTACTTGCCTCTCGATAGCGTCTCCTTAGCTATTCAGCGAACTGACGTTAATTCTAGTGCAATCGAGACGCTACGTAGACTCTATTATTTCGCGCAACGAATCGCAAATACGCGGCAGCACCTAGCGCCGTTCTGGTGTCGACATCTTTAGACGCGAAACTAGCGTCACAGGACTAGAGACTCTAAAGAGACGCTATATGACGTCTCAAGTTTGTGGGGACGCTATTGTGTTACTCATAACTTACCTACATTTATCTCGCTATTTGTTTTATATATATACTATATGTCAATCAATAAATTCATTAAATATTATATTAATATTAATTACACGATTATCAACATATTATCAATAGCGTATTATCAACATATATATATATATATATATATAGCGTCACGATTATTGGCGGCGCTACCTAGCGTCGCTAAGCGCCCATTTTCTTGTAGTGATATATATATATGTATGTATGTATGTATGTATGTATGTATGTATGTATGTATGTATGTATGTATGTATGTATGTATGTATGTATGTATGTATTTTTACATGATAAGAGTGTTCCTAAATATGTAATTTGTTACCTATATTATTATGTTATCTATACATATAATATATATAATATCTTAATTATGCATATATTATTATATACTTAATCATGAGATTACGATAGTTGATTAAGTGAGTGATATTTTAGCATCACCGTAGACACTCAATAGTGTCTACCTAGCGTCTAACGAGAGTCGCAGTTTGTGTCAACGCTATGGTGGCACTATTGATGTCTCTCTAGCGTCGCAAGTTTGAGATGCTAAGGAGTTTTAGACGCTAGTTCAGCGCTACAGTGTCGCTAATGGAATCTAGCGACTCAATAGCGTCTGTATTGCGCCTCCTAAGCCGACTTTTTATCCCTCGCTCAATCAGGCACATATAGACATATAAATACGTGTATATGTTGATACTTATATATAATAAGTGCATATATACATATTATTATAACTTAATCTGACACATATAAACAAATACACATATATTCACTTCGAATACGTATACATATACACGTTATCTATATATATATATATATATATATATATATATGAGTCGCACATGTATAGACATATACATACACATATATATTTATAATACATATAGATAAACACATTGTTGTAACTAAATCTCCCACACGTAGACATATATATACATACACATATATTACATATGTATATATATACACACACAATTGTGTTATATACACATATACATACATATTTATAATTTTGTATACATACATGATAGATTGTCGGAAGGAAATAAAACAATTGGAATGTGGCATAATGCGATGAGACGTTACATTAATAAATAAAAGTTCATACATACTAAAAACATTTGAAAAAAAAACTTTTAATGAGCGTCGCACTGGCATCGCATTGTTGAGACGCGAAACCTTTGAGACGCCCCGACGACGCTATAGTGTCGCTACGTTAACTTAGCGACACATTAATTTCTCTATAGCGCCGCACTAGCCGAATTTTGACAGTGTTGACGCCTATATGGCGTCTACGTAGCATCGCGTTATTTGGAGATGCTAAAAATGACTTAAATCCCTAACCCCTCTTCTTCGTTTTCACTTTTAATGTTTACCTCCCGCCCGCCCGACGCGCCCCGACGCTCGACCTCCGACGTCCGACCTCCGACGCCCGACCTCCGACGCCCTCCACTGCCGCCTCCGCCCTTTGCCCGACGTCTGACGCCCGTCGACCGCCCTCCACCGTCGCCTCCGCTGCCCTTCGCCTCCACTGCCTTCCGCATTCGACCGCCGCCCTATGCATTCGACCGCCGCCCTTCGCCTACTCCTCCTCCTCCTCCCTCCCCGACGCCCGCCCTCCACCATCGCCGCCGCCCTTGGCCTCCGCCGCCCTTCGCCTCTTCCTCCTCCTCCTCCTCCCTCCCCGACGCCCGCCCTCCACCGTCGCCGCCGCCCTTCGCCTCCTCCTCCTCCTCCCTCCGCCTCGTCCGCCCTCCACCGCCGCCGCCGCCCTCCGCATTCAACCGTCGCCCTCCGCATTCGATCGCCACCCTTCGCCCTCCTCGTCCGCCCTCCTTCGCCGCCTCGTCCACCCTCCGCCTCCACCATCGCCCTTCGCGTCCACCGCCGCCACTGCCCTCCGCCTCCACCACCGTCTCGGCTGCCCTCCGCCCTTCTCCTCCGCCGCCGCCTCGTCTGCCCTCCGCCTCCAACGCCGCCCTTTGCGTCCACTGCCGCCTCGTCCGTCCTCTGCCGCCGCCTCGTCCGCCCTCCGCCTCCACCGTCGCCCTTCGCATCCACCGCTGCCACTGTCCTTCGCCTCCACCGTCGTCTCGGCCGCTCTCCGCCCTTCGCCTCCGCCGCCGCCTCGTCCGCCCTCTGCCTCCACCGCCGCCCTTCGCGTCCACCGTCGCCTCGTCCGCCCTCCGCCGCGTCCTCCCTCCACCGCCGCCGACGTCCGCCCTCCGCCCTTCGTCGTCCTCTGGTTAAGAAGGTATTAGCCCGCCACCATGTAAATTAAGTTAATTATTAATGCATGAAGTTAAATTAAGTTAATTATTCATGTTAAGTTAAGTATTACTTATTCATGTTATGAATTAAGTGAAGTATTACTTAAGTTAAGTATCATCTCTTTGGATCAAGCTAGTCTTCGCGGAACAACAGAAATTATAATATTAAGTTAAGTATTACTTATTCATATAGAAACGATGAAGTTAACTTATGTTAATTGTTAAGTTAACTTATGAACTAATTCATGTACTTTCACATTCTTGGTGATAAAATGAGATTATGATTCGACGATGAAGTACTTGAAACATGTGATTTTGGACTTCGTAAGTTTAAAATCACACGTTTCAAGTACACGAATTTGATTACTTGACTTAATGTTCTCCGTTACAGAAATGATATAGCCAGATCATAGTTGGATTCGTCGTTGGAAGGATAAGCATGACATCATAACTGAAGAATATAAGGATGGTGTTGATGAATTCATTAATGTGGCATATCAAAATGAAGGTGTTGCTTCTTCATATGGCGAAATCTTATGTCCATGCTGGAAGTGCAAATGTTATCAGTGGAAGGATGTTGCTTCTTTAGATGAACTCAAGATGTTGTGGGAGGATGCGTGGTTACCTATGACAAATCTAAAAAGCAAAATTTCATTATGAGAGCCGCATTAATATAGACCATAAGTGATTTTCCGGCATATGGAATGTTGAATGGTTGGAGTACAAAAGGAAAACTTGCTTGTCTCATATGTGGAAAGAATACGAAATCTTTTTATTTGAAAAGTTGTAGGAAAGTTTGCTGGTTTTATTGTTATAGGATGTTTCTGCTATTGGAGAATTCGATGCGCCGTGATCGAAACTCATTTAAAAAGAATACATCTGAGAACACTTTGTGTCCAACTCATTTGATAGGAAAAGAATTGCTAGAGCAAGTAAACAAGCTTAGTGAAGTCTCATTCGGACTGAAGGCCGGTAGTTATAAGCAAATTGGGTTTGGAAGTGAACATAATTAGGAGAAAAGAAGTATTTTTTGGGAGTTGCATTATTGGTCTTCAAACTTGGTACGTCATAACTTGGACGTCATGCATGTGAAGAAGAACGTATTTGACAACATCTTCAACATTATTATGGATGTTAAAGGAAGAACAAAAGATAGCATACAGGCTCGTGAAGATATGAAATTAATATGCAAAAGACTAGAGTTAGATATCATTCATTTTCAAAATAGTAAATGCAAAAAGTCAAAAGCTACTTATGTCTTGAGCAATGATCAAAGAAAAATGGTTTTTGAATGGGTAAAGCAATTGAAATTCCCCGACGGATATGTATCAAACATATCTCATTGTTTTAACTTGGACAATGGGAAGATACACGGTATGAAGAGCCATGATTGTCATATTTTTATGCAAAGGCCGCTTCCAATTGCCTTTAAAGAACTTTTGTCAAAGGTCATCTGAGAGGTTTTAACAGAATTTTCTATGTTCTTTGAAGAGCCTTGTGCATCCATCGTTCGGAAAGAAGACATATCTCAGTTAGAGGCTTCTATTGTGATTACCGTATGTAAGGCTGAGAAGATATTTCCACCTTCTTTCTTTGATGTGATGGAACATTTGATTGTACATCTTCCATATGAAATAAAAATTGCTGGTCCGGTTCAGTATCGATGGATGTATCCTTTCGAAAGGTGCATGTTATATTTGAAAAGGAAGGCGAAGAATAAGGCAAAAATTGAAGGCTCCATATGTGAAGCATATTTCATTTAGGAAGTGTCAAACTTCACTTCAAAATACTTTGAGCCGCACATACAATCACGACACACCCAAGTTCCAAGAAATGATGATGGCGGTGAAGGAGAAGTTGACATGAATATTCTATCCATCTTCAAGTACCCATGTCGACTTCTTGGTGCAGAACGCAAAGTTATCTTGAATGACAGAGATCGCACCGCCGTTGAGAATTATGTTCTTACAAATTATAGCGAAGTGACGTCATATCTCGAGTAAGGCAATTTGTTCTAATTTGTTATATAATTTAAAGCTAATTGTTGTTATATGATTATATCAATTGAAAACTATGAATTCAAAAAATTCGAAGAATTATAGCGAGAAATCAATCCGTTAGTTTCAAACGACGAGTTATTGAAACTACGAGACGAACATTTTGTCGATTGGTTGAGATGTGAAGTGAGAAATCTTTCCGCTTATTCTTAATTGTTATAAGTTCGTAACTTTTAATAAAATTTTTAGTTATTTTTTTGTAAGTTATTAATGGCTCGGTCATAGAGAATAAAATACGAGATCTCGATCATGGCCCGAAGAAATAAGTTCTTAGCTACTGCGGCGTCATAGTCAATGGATATCGATTCCATACAGAAGAATATAGTCAACAATGTTCAACTATTAATAGCGGCATATGTGTTCTAGGAAGCATGTACGGGGACGACGACTTTGATTACTACGGTGTTATAGAAGACATTCTAGAATTATCTTATTTGGGAAAATCTAACAAAGTCGTGGTGCTAAAATATCGTTGGTTCGATCCAGAGAAAGGAGTTCGGATCGATCAAAAGTTTAAGTTGGTGGATATTAACCCTCGATCGAGACTTCAGTCATACGATTCATTCGTATTGATAGAACAAGCACAACAAGTGTACTACACTAAGTATCCATCAAAAAGAACCAAGAATGAATGGTGGGCGTCATGCAAGGTGAGGAGTAGACTATTCTTAGCAGAAATAATGGTAGATGACAATGAAACATCATCCGTACACAACGATGTGCCCATGGATGATTACTATCAAGAAAATAGAGTGAATGAGACAATTGATGTGGCCGATGGAGTTGAGAATTTTCAATTGATCGATGACGCTGAGCCAGTGGAAGAGTTCAATTCAAATGACCTCTTGGATGTGAACTTCGATAATTTCATTGATGATGACTCGAACCAAGATTATAGCGACGATGATAAAGATGATGAAAATGAATCAGAATACGAAACAAGCAAATGAATCCCGTAGTTATTCTAATGACATAAACTTTTTACTTTTTTTTAAGTTATATATGGTTACCGATAATAAGAGAAGTTTCTTTCTTTTTTCAGTCATGGTTACTAGGGGTCGAGCATCTGGGTCATCTCGCTCTTCCAAACGTTCACTCTAGATGAGTCAGCCATCACAATCACCAGGTAATATATTTATTGTGAGCTGCTTATTTATAGTTGATTATAATAGTTAAGTTCCTTTTTAATAATATCAGTTCCTCCGCCGTCGACGGGGCACGTAGCCAGATCGTCACATAGTAGGCGGTCCATTGGTGGGTCTGCTCAGCGTATCACTCCAGGTACGTGACACATTGTAGGCAATAGACAGTAGGAGATAGAGTTTTTTAAATATTTTGCTTTTGTGACAGTTGCTCCGCCATTGACGGAGAACATAGTCGTACGTCTCGATCGCACGACGACGATCGTCATGTCACACCAGGTTATTTTTTGTATATTACTTAATTTTATGTAGGAGCCAAATTTTATGTATTTTCTTATGATGACAGTTGCTATCACACTGCCACCGTCGAGAATACCAGACGCTTCACCATAATCTAGCGTTGGCGAGCGACATCTTACGTCAAGTGATATATTTATTATTATTGAAATTTCTTAATTAATTATATTAATTATTTTTTAATAATGTCAGTTGCTACGCCGTCGATAGCACAAGCACCTGACTCAAATCATTTAGACGAGCGGACTGCTACTGATCATGCGATACACATCAATCGAGGTGAGAACATTATTGTACATCTATCAATTATTACAATTTTAATTTGGTATGACACCAATGATTTATTATGTATTAGGGCCCGTAACTAATGTCGGACTTCACAGCCTACCCCAACTGTACCGGATGATAATTCCTCTTCGAGTGATGAAGATAGGTTACACGATAATGGGATGGTCACTGTGAATAATATCGCTCGACCGTAAGTTAAATAAGTTGTACAAATTTTGTTATAGTTTTGGTTATCATTGAAAATTAATTCTTCTTTGTAATTGGCAGGACCACTTTCATACCCGCTAGTATCGTGCGGGATGTTAGTGCTCTCGTTCTTTCCCACTTGTCGGAAGGGGCAATATCTTGGAGAGATGACCCAATTCAAGTGAGAGATGACATCTTTCGAGCCTTTACGGTACGATCTTCTATTTGGGTTATATAATTTGATTTATATTTATTTTAAAATTACTCAGTTTTAATGTTCTATTTGTAGGAGGCAAATCAGTTTCATTCGAATTTTAATTTAGGAATGATCCGGAGACTTTTGAGGAGGTCGCTGTGAAATGCCTCTGAAATCGATTATACAAGTTTCGCAAGGTCATCACGTCCGTCGGCCTCACTTTGGAGTAGGGCATACAAAGATGCCCAAGACATATTAGGCGTTCGGTTTGGGAGTCCCTCTGTAGGAAGTGGTAAGTATGTATACTTTTACATTATTTTTATGAAAATTATAGTTTTTTGAAAGTATAAGTATTTGATGTTCACAAAGGACGGATGAACGATGGCAAAGGAAGTCGGAAAAGGCAAGAGTTAACCGTCTTTCGAAGCCAGAGGCCCACATCCACACAGGGGGATCAATGCGATTTGACGAGCATCGACGGCACATAGTAATTTATATATAAATTCAATTTATCAAACTTTTGACTTATACTTATGTTATTAAATTTGAAACTTTATTGTAGAAGGAGAAAGAAGGCGGTCCCGTAGACTTTCGTGTGGTTTATGAGGCCACGCATAAGAGCCGGAAGATAAATGACTTAATCACGCCCACTGCTCGTAGGCTTCTGATAAGTCTCATGATATGGTCATTTGGTTGTTGTCGTTAGTGTACTATTTTTGAAATACATAATGTTTAAATTTTATAGGATGAGTATAATGCGAAAATGACTGAAAAGTATGGAGACGATCCGAGTACTCAGCCACCAGGTAATGTTTCTTCGTTGGTTTAGTCATGTTTTTAATTTACATGTTTCTTGATATATAATTTATATATTATATGATTACATAATTTTTCTATTTCGTAGAGGACCCTACTATTTGGAAGGAGGTGGTCGGCACGACAAGAGGGGGATACTTGCGTGGCCTCGGCACAACCGCTCAGATACCTAGGAGGATCGGAGGATATGCAGGAGGTGTATCTGAGCTCATCCGCTGCACCTAATATGACGTAGCTATCACAACAGTTATCGCAACAGTTATCGGCACAGATATCGCAGTAGGTGTCGCAGCAGGTGTCGCAGCAGTTCGCTCCTCTATTGCAAGCGATTTAGGGATTGATCCCGATGCAGAATCCATCCCCGCGAGGCCATGGACCGAGCACGTCTGGGTCGAACGTACGGAATGATAACAATAACTCCCAAACCTAGGATAGAAAACAAACTATGCATTTGTTAATTATAGACTTAAAGATACATATAGTTTATTAGTTCGGTTTAGTAGTTTTCGTATTCTAATGTTATATATTATGCATGTGATGGTTTTATATTTCCTGTGATGATTTTATATTGTCTGTGATGAATATCAATGCATTTTGAGATGCATTATAAATTGTATGGTGTGGGAAGGGAAAAAATGAGGCTGGGGCGAGTAAAAAAAAGTGCAAGTAGCGACTTCATAGCGTCTCATTGGAGTCGCAACAAATGTCAACGATGATTTAAATATATCGCACTTAGCGCTATCTTAGCGTTTCATTGGCGACACATGCACGATCATATTTGCGTCAATTTAGCGCCTTCCTAGCGCCTACGGTAGCGACACGTGGGTGCCGGAATAGCGCCTCATGTCTAGCGCCCCTTGAGCGTCGACTTAGCGTCGATATATCGTCAACAAGTGGCGCTAGTTGTGTCTCATTATCTTTGACTCTAGTGCAATGCCACTAGCCACTGATTTCCAGCGTCTCAATTTTGCGGCGCTAGTTAGACGCTAAAGAGACGCTCTTCAAAATAGAGACGTAATAGCGCCTCCCTAGCGTCTCTAACCTTGAGTCGCTAATCGCCAATTTTTTTGTAGTGTAAATTATTAATCATATGATGCATGTGATGACTCCATATTGACCTAGAGTACATGAACTTTACTTTTCCTATTGTGATCATCATGATCCGACGGTCGAAAGTCGGCCGGAGAAGGAGAAGAAGACGGGCATAGGTCGTGCCCTGTTCTGACCGCGACGACATGGCCGTGCCAGTTAAGTGGCACGGGCATGCCCAATTTTGTGGGCTGCCACGGCTCGGTCAGGACACGAGCGTGCCAGAGAGCGGCACAGCCGTGACAACAGCACAGGCGTGCCAGAGAGTGGCACGGGCGTGCTAGGGAGTGGCACGGCCGTGACGACGGCACGGACGTGCCAGAGAAGGAACGGCCGAACTATGATGGCACGGGCGTGCCTGAAGGTGACACGATCGTGACATCATATTTCCGGGCCGATTTCAACACGCGAGCACTGATCCGGCCTGAGTCGAACCCTGACTCAGTCCGAGTCACGCGCGTGGACCCTCGACAGAAGACCCAACCCGAATCTCTCTTACCCGACCCGGGTTTTGTACAAAAGACATAACTACCCTTTTTTAGGTTCGAACTTTCATAGTTGGGCCACACTCTACTGTAAAGACCTTAATGGACCCTTCCCACCTTGAAGGATGGGTCGGGACTTGGCATTAAGAACAAATCAATAGGGCATAATGCTATTGCCTCAGAGAAAAGGGATCCGACTTTAATCTTTCTCTAATATATGATTTTTAAACTCCACATATGATAAATAAGATAAGTAAAGAAAAGATGATACTACGGGATTGCTATGTGTCGCTCAAAGTATAGAGTAAAGATCATGGTATAGTATAGATGAGGGGAAGGTAGTTGAACTGAGGAGACATTGAACCTATAGGTCCTTAACGATCACTGCTCTTGGGGCACAGATCCTCTCCCACCTGCATTCCAGAAAAGGTGATGCATTGGCATCTCTCCTTCCCTAAAGAGGGCATCATATGGATTACATGTTATAGTGCCAGAGGCACAGGTAGCTTAGTTGAGTAGACAGTGAACCTACAAGTCTTTAATGACCACTATTCCTAGGGTACAGGTCATCTCCTACCTATATTCCGAAAAGGATATGCATTGACATTACACCTTTCCCAAAGTAGACATCCCTGATTTCACATACGCATAGAGGCATATCTGACTTCCCAACCTAATAAAGTCGAGCTCGCGTAGGACAACGAACTTCAAGGACTGTATAGTAATATAAAAAATGTAGTATAACTCATGGTAAAGTATGACATAGTAAAGTACAGAACATGACATAATAAAGACAAAGTATTATTTCAATAAAGTACACAGTATGGTATAGTAATGACAAAGCATTGTTGCAGTAAAGAACAGAGCACGAATATGGTAAAGAACAAAGTATAGACATGATAAAGTATGATTCATCGTCTATTGCAACCAAAGTGTTGAGATCATTTATTAAAATATGTTATTTTATTGCTTATCCATCGTTGATTCTAGTATGATCTAATTATCATTTTATAGTCTATGATTCTATTGTACTGGCCGTTTTCGCTCATGGGTATTCTACGCCCCTATATTAGGATTTTGCAAGTGAGAATTCTGCCTAAAGAGGAGTGATGGAGGGCGTAGAGCTTGGAGATTGCTGCACATGACTTATCGAACTCAATAGCATCCAATTTTTTTAATTGCATTAGTTGAATGATTGATCCTTGCATTAGAAAGATATTATGGTCTTGTCTTTTGAAATTGAGCATATGGTCATTTTCTTGAACCTGTTGGAGATTGTGGCCATTTCCTTCTTCCTTATGAATTGCATTAAATATCGGTGTCCTTTGATATCCCAACGTTTCTCTCTTCCGCAATAAATTTCTCATTTGTTTTATTATTATATTTATTGCCATGTATTATATTTGTTAAATGCTCAAGGTCATAATATAGTCAAGAGTATAACACGCAGTGTAGAGTCTCCAAAGTCAACCTGACTACCTACGTGACAGGAGGACTGATTTTGGGGGCGTTAAAGACGCGACAAAAGTTCTTCGGGTCGATGAGGGGACTGGACGTGGAGTTGCCCGCCGCACGCTGTGCGCAACCGAACGTCGTACATGTCGCACCAATCAGGACATTCGTTGTGCAACGTCACCAAGGTACGTACCCCAGGCTCGAGAGACCACCCGACGATGGCTCCTATGGGTCTTGGGACACTACTAAATAGGTACAGTAGATCTCACTAAGATGTTGATGATCATGCACGCAGTACGTAATGTATTTGTGATGTTGTTAGAATTTCTGTACGAGAGAAATTATGCACCGTAAGAAAACTCGAAAAATTTAAGGCGACGCAGAATTTTATTAGATAGAAGAAACACAAGACCAGATTATTTTTTGTTTGGACCATAGGGAGTCTATATAGGCACACCCCCTAGGAGAAATTTGTTGAAGCGTCTGACTAAGACCATATAAAATTACAATTGACTTCAGATTCAAGACATTATCAACCTACGATGATGATGAACTACAAGGATCAAGATTTATATGGAAGAAAAGTAAAGGTTGTATACTTGCTAGTTTAATATAACAAAAGTAGCTTGCAATAAGAACATGTTGAAAACAAAATGCACTGGTAGCTATGCACTTTATGCATGAGACAAAAATGAATCCACGGACAAGAAGAACGAAGGACGTGTAACAAAAAAAATAAAGGATGAGCGAGGTCATAAGATGAATATAAAGGCATGCATGTACATAAATGGCATATGGGATGCATATGAGAAAGAACCTTGTGAAGTCATAAGAAGGAGAGAAGTCAACAAGAAGAGCGGTATACAGGAGGCTATTGAAACATACTTCATATAGCAATTTACAATTTCTAGTGCAACAAGGATCATCTGTATATTATTATATTATCCTTTAATACATATATAGGTGCGTGATTACTCTTGATTGTAATATTTCTTCAAAATAATAATGCAAATAAATACATGGGCACAAAACAAAGTAAACAATAAAGGGATTTGAAAGATGATTACTACTTATCGATTAATGCAGATATGGCGATCAATTGCAATATTCCTGAACTTGCCTTTCTTTCTTATTTCTCATATTCCAAGCATGCAAGTATTTCAAGTCCTTAGTTGTTTTCCATCCTCAATGAAATAAATGCAAAGTGTCTTTCTATAGTTTGGCACCCATAATTTTTGTTTCTCAATCAAAGTTTTCAACCATTTAAGTGTTTTCTTTATTTATTTTTATGAGATTAGCCATTGTATAAATGATAGATTTTTATGTTCTCTCCTTTTCGTGAAAGTGTGAATGTAAATCAGATATTTAAAATTCAATGGCTAGAATTAGACATAATAATTAAATATTTGGTTCATACATGCAACAACAACAACAAAGCCTTATCTCACTAGGTGGGGTCGGCTACATGGATCATACGATGTCATTCCGCTCTATTAGTAATCAAACCTTTCGATATATTATTCACCAATAGATCTTGCTCTACTAGTTCGTCAAATGTCCGCCTTGACCTCCCTCTTCCTCTTTTAATCGGACTTCAAATTATTTGATCTACTCTTCTTACTGGCGCATCTAATGGTCTTCTCTGAACATGACCAAACCATCTCAAACGATTCTCTACCATTTTCTCACTAATATGAGCCACTCCGACTCGTTCACGTATATGGTCATTCCTAATCTTATCTAATCTTGTATCCACACATCCATCTCAACATCCTCATTTCGGTTACTCCCACTTTACATTCATGTTGTCCCTTCGTAGCCCAACATTCACTACCATATAACACTGCCGGTCTTATAATAGTACAATAAAATTTTCCTTTAATTTTATTGGATACTTTTCTATCACAAAGAACTCCAGTGGCTTTCCTCCACTTACACCAACCAACTTGAATTCTATGATTAACATCGTCATCAATCTCACCATCTTGTCTTATAATTGATCCTAAATATTTAAACTTTATCACTTGAAAAATTATATCCTCCCCTAGCATAACTTTCAAATCGTCTCTAAGTTGTTTATTTGTGAAATTGTTATGCATATATTCAGTTTTATTCCTACTTAAACGAAAACACTTTGACTCCAACGTATTTCTTCATATTTCCAATTTTGTATTAATCTCTTCTCTTGAATTCGCTAAAAGTACTATATCATCCGCAAATAACATGCACTTATGTACCTCCTCTGTGATACTCTCGATTATAGCATCGATAACTAAGTTAAATAGATACGGGCTTAAAGCTGATCCTTGATGTAGGCCAATTCCTATAGGAAATTCATTTATTATCTCACATCCGGGTGTCCTAACCCTAGTCAATGCCCATCGTATATATTTTGTATTACTTTAATGTAGGCAACACTCACCCTCTTATTTTGCAAGGCTTTCCAAAGTACATCCCTTGGTACCCGATCATACGCCTTCTCTAAGTCAATAAAAGCCATATGTAAATCTCTTCTCCTACTTCGATACTTCTCCATCATCCCCCTTAGTAAATAAATCGCCTCTGTAGTGGATCTTCCTGACATAAATCCAAATTATCTCTCAAAAATACTAGTCTTCATTCTCAATTTATGCTCAATCACTTTTTCCCATAATTTCATTGTGTGACTTATAAGTTTAATCCCTCTATAATTTGCACAATTCTGAATATCCCCTTTATTTTTTAAATAGAAACTAATGTACTTAATCTCCAATCATCAGGCATCTTTTTCGACCGTAAAATCTCATTAAATAGTTTACATAATCACAACACACATTTTTCTCCTAAACATTTTCAAACTTCAATCGGTATACCATCCGGTCCAACAGCTTTACCATTCTCCATTTTCTTAAGAGCTTTGCTAACTTTCGAGACTCTATTTCTATGATAAAATGACCTATTAAGCTCATATTCGCTAACTGTCAAGTCCTCCAAATCACAACGGGAACCTTCACATCCATCATTAAATATCTTATAGAAATACTCTTCACATCTGTTCTTAATATTTCCCTCAGTAACTAAAATATTGCCAACTTCATTTTTTATGCATCTTACTTGATCCAAATCTCTCGACTCCTTTTTATTTCTTGCAATCTTGTAAATCATTTGTTCACCAGCCTTTGTCCCTAACTCCTTATAAAACCCCTCATATGCTTTAGCACGAGCATCACTAACTGCCTTCGTAGCCTCCTTTTTCGTCAAACAATAATTTTCTCAATTGTTAGAACTATTGTCCAAGTGTATCGCCTTGAAATAATTCTTCTTATTACGCACATTTTCTTGGACCTCCTCATTCCACCAACAAGTCTCCTTATCTCGTAGTCCAAAACCTTTTGATTCTCCTAAAATGGCTTTAGCAACCATTTCAACCTTTTTTGCCACATTCTCCCACATGATACTAGCATCTCCTTCTAACTCTCACACACTTCCTCTAATAACTTATTTCTAAAAGTCTCTCGCTTCTCCCCCCTTTTAACTGCCACCACTTGGTTCATACATGCATTTAATATATATATATAAATGACATAAATATTTTATAGTCTGTGCACGTTATATGATGATGATGACGATGATATATATATATATATATATATATATATATGTGTGTGTGTGTGTGCGCGCGCGTGCGTGCGTGCGCACGCACGCAATGTATGCATGTATGTATGTATGTATGTATGTATGTATGTATGTATGTATGTATGTATGTATGTATGCATGTATGTATTTACCATAATTTTTTTCGATATCTTTTTTCATTAATGAGATTAAAATAATTAATAATAATTATATTCATCATTTTCAAAATTTTACAAACTTCTATACATTATTATTTTTCATTACTATGCATAAAATTATTTTTCTTGTCTCAATGATCCTCTAAGTTATTAATAAATAAAAAATATGTGTAAAATCATTTGGCACATGCATGGCACGAAAAGTGCCTGACACAATCATTGATTTTTCCTTCATTACTTTTATATCAAATAATATTCAAACAATAGTGATTATTGTATTTTATACCATGTTATGTCATACTTGTCCACTTCATATATATATATATATATATATATATATATATATATATGTGTGCGTATTCATGTATGTATGTATGATTCAAATAATTTATAAATTAATAAGAAGGAAATTTTAAATTATTATATTCCAAATTTGTTGACAACGACATTACTTAAAGAGAAATAATGTATCTTAGTTCTCATATTTTGTATTGAATAATATTAAAATTATAATTATTAGTTTTACTTGACATGAATTTATTTTACTAAAAGATAAATTATCTATTTGTAGTTCTCATATTTTGCATAGTGTGAGAGCCTCGCCTATATGACATGAATTTATTGATAAATGAATGACTCCTAAACTAACTAACGGCCTTTGTGTGGAATTTATTTTTTTAATATAAATAAAGTGTGTGAGATGTGATGCAACCTCTATACACTAAACACATGAAGGAAGAAAAAATAAATTTAGAAACAAAATGGTATAATTATATATTCATCCAGAAAAAAATATTCACACGCTCCCATAACAACAAGCAAAATCATAATCATATATCACATCTAAAAACCAAAGTCACCTAATAGTTGGGAGGGTTTTAATTACAATCTCTCATTTGACTCGACATCACGAGACCGTCCCTCTTATTCCTTATCCCTTCGTATATGCTTTGGTCTACAACTTTGAGTCCTCATCTCCACACCTACAGACTGCCTCGTCTCCTAGCTCCAAGCCCTCCTCACCTCGCCTATATATGGATGGATTCTCAGAGTCTCTCACTCCTCGCCTATGGACCATCGCTTCGAGTCACCATCCCCTCGCCTTAGGTCGCCTCTCAAATCGCTGCCACGGAGATAATGCCATATATTCACACAAACAAGTACATTTTTTCTATGTGAACTTTGCATTTTCAATCTATATGATGCACAAGCATCAGAAGTTGGGTATGATCATCACATTGTTTGCTATGCTATGCTTCCAAATATGACTAACATTTTTTACTGACGAATATGTTGATGATGTCCAGAACCTTATTAGGTTTAGTCTTTGTTTGGATAACATGTCATTAAAGGAAAATGAGAGGGAAGGGAAAAGAAGTAAATGAGGAAAAAAAATTTAACCTTGTTTGGATGGAGGTAAATGAGAGGGAAAAGTTTTAGTATTAATTTTTATGACAATTATGCCCTTTTTAAATAATGATAAAGGATGTTTTATTTATGGACATTTAAGACTTTCACTTAATAAAACTTTTATTACTTCTTTCTCCTCTATTACCCCCCAAATTGGGGTTGAAGATTTTGACTTCAAGTGAAGGAAATCCCCTCCATTTCCTTCTCTCTTCTGTTACCCAAACTAAGTTAAAAAAAAACCTTCCCTTCCCCTTCATTTCCTCTCTTTCTCCTCAATCCGAACATAGGCTTAGAGATTCAATTAGTACACAAAGGTAGCATGATCTTTTATTGAGTCGACTTGATATAAATATCCAGCCATGCAATTGAATAAGCATTATTTATAGTACTACAACTGGTGGTGATCATGTTGTTTCTATAGATTATCTTATCTAATGTTTCACTACATACGACTATTCCCAATTGTATTGTTGAGTTCAAGTCTCTATAACATTTAATCCTTAGTAATAATAACACCTTTGGATAGATCACAAAGACGCAATAGGACTTACCAAAAGCTCTGCGTTTGGATGTTGGCATGAATTCTTTTTCGGGTTTTATATATCTTGATTAGTGCTACGAAAAATCTCTGGAATTTGGGATCAATGAAATAAGGGGAAGCGAAGTTGCTGCAATGGAGATGGACACTAGTCACGTTGCATCCCTTAGAGCAAAAAAATCAAATATTGATCATATGTATGCATATGCTTTGGACTACAACTTTGAGTCCTCATCTCCACACCTACGGACCGCCTCATCTCCATGCCTACATATTACAGTTCCAGACCCTCCTCGCCTTGCCTACGGATCGCTGCTCAAAGTCTCCCACACCTCGCCTATGGACCACCGTTCTGAGTTGTCATCTCCTGGCCTTGGGTTGCCGCCCAGAGTACCATCCACGGAGATAATGCCTTTTTCCTACGTGATTGTTTTTCATTTTTAGTCTCTATGATGCACAAGCATCAAAAGTTGTGTCATTCACATTGTTTTTCTATGTTATGCTACCAAATATGACTAACATTTTCAACTGAAGAATATGTTGGTGATGTCTAGAACCTTATTAGGCTTAGAGATTCAATTAGTGCCCAAAGGAAGCATGATCTTTTATTGAGTTGGTTTAATATAAATATCCGGCCTTACAATTGAATAAAAATTATTGATAGTACTATTGATGATGATCATGTTGTTCTAGAGATCAACTTATCTAACATTTCTTTGAATACGACTATTCTCAGTTGTATTGGTGAGTTAAAATCTCTAGAACATCTAAGCTTTGGTAACGGTAACACCTTTGGATAGATCTCAAAGACACCGTAGGACTTATCAAGAGCTTTGCATTTGGATGTTGGCATGAATTCTTTTTCGGGTTTTATATATTTTGATATTAGTGCTATGAAAAATCTCTAAATTTGGGATTGACCAAAGAAGGGGAAGCAAAGTTGCCTCAATGGAGATGGTGATTGGTCACGTTGCATCCCCTAGGGCAAACAATTTCAAATATTGTTGCATATGTATGAATGGAATAGAAAAAATAGTGAATATATTAAAAGGGGGCAAGATTGCCCACTTTCATATATTGGCCTTAATTTATAGATGCAAGCTCTAAAAAGTGGTTTAAAGTAACTTTTATCTTTCCAACTTCCAAATTTTCTTTTAATTTTTGGCAACTATTTCTTTGTTTTATGCATGCACATGTATGACAAATTTTAATTGTTATTTAGGGAAAAGGGAGGATATTAAAAGGGGGCATAATTGCCCACTTTCAAATATGATATTGTAAGTTGAATAATAAAATCAATATTTCAAAATTAGAATATTACATAATTCATAGTGTTTTCAAAGCCAATTCATTTTAGAAACATTCAATGTTTGTTTAAAGAAATATGTGTTATAAGATATTTATGTTTTTTTCTTGATTTTAATTTATGACAATACTACTTAAATTATTCATTATCATATATATGTGGTTTTATTATTTTTTGTCCAAAAAAAACCTAGTAATATTTTCAACAAGAAATAAAAAAAGTATCTTTTTGGTGCATGAAATTATTAACAATAGTAAGAGCATAGTATTTCTCCAATGCACACACAAGATTAGTATTTCTCTACACCCTATCTACTTGTATTCTTCAATCAGAGTTATCCACAAGTGGTGTTGATGTCATCCACAGTGTAGAGGCGGTTAGATCAAACAAGTTATGTTATCTAGAGCTTTCTTTCCGGTCAAGATATCTACTTTCTCATTCAATCTAGATGTTTAAGCATATATTGGATCAATGTAATCGAAGGTGCCCATCACACTAGTTGATGCATGAGTATAAGCAATATGTACGACCTTTGAGATACCAAAATCTATAATGCAGCCATTGTGTTCTTCCTCTACTAATATATTTGGGGATTTTATGTCTCTATGGATGATTCATGGACTGCAATCATGATGGAGATAAGAGTCCTTGAGTGGTGCAAAGTGCAATTTGCAGATGCCTTTGCCAACGTAGCTCCCTTTGTGTAGATATTGAATTCTTGTCAAGGAAAATAAGTTTTGGTGGCCTATTGTTAATTGTACACATTAACAAAAACATTACTACAAATGATGTGCACTCTTTCATTAAAACAAAAATATACAAAATTATGCAAGCAATTTGCTACATTTTGATTGTTTCAAACACTAAATTCATACAAATAAATCATAAAATATTATTCATGCAAAAAATTAAACATTATTGATTCCAAATTAAAGATATGAATAATAGTCATTTGATTAAATCAAGCTAAGTAAACTATTTGTTACTCCAAAAGAAAATAATTAAGAAATCTTGTTAAATTTTGTTGCATATGTATTGTTGGAATAGAGAAAAAAGGGGAATACATTAAAAGGGGGCAAAATCTTCCACTTTCATATATTGACATAATTTATACAATAATCCAAGTTCCAACGAGTGGTTTAAATTATCTTTCAAACTTTCAAATTAACTTTTAATTTTTAGCAATTATTTTTTTGTTTGATAAATTTTTTACAGACTGTAGTTTGTTATTTAGTAATAAAATCATATATCATGTAAGCTTTACTATATATAAAAGTCACCAAAATCGGTCCAACACTTCCATATGTATGCAAGATGTTAAAAGGGACTAATAGCCCACTTCCAAATATTATCCCACTAACTCACATGTCTTGTTCTTTTCTAATGTCTCTATCTCTACATTCATACCTTGTTTCCATTTAGATAAAGTAGTAGATAGGATTATAGCATTTATGCTTACAAGAAAATTTCATGTGTTGGAGAGAAATTCTAAATGATAAGAAGTTTGTAAGAGGGTACATTGGTTGCTTTGTGCATTTTCTAGTTCCTTTTCTAATAACAATTGGAAGGTCTTGTTCGATATTGCCAATATAAGGTTCAGATTCTTGCAATGTGTGTTCAGAAGTGTTTACCTCATTCAAAGAATTTGAGTTGGACTCTTGGATCTGCATAGGTTTAAGAATGCTTGCATTCCTTCTTGTGTACACCTTGTCGAATCTCACATTATTAGGGGCAGGCTTCTATATGTGGTGCATTTGTTGTTTCAGTCACATATTCATGCAGATGGATTTCAACAATTAGTTCAACTCCAAGTTTAGAAGAATTCTTAGACATCTTGTTAGAATATGAAAGAGATACATGTCTGGAAAAAGATATTTCAGATAAAGGAACTAAGAACAAATCAAATAAAGAATATTCCTTATCTTCTAAATTGAAATTCTCTCCTTGAAGATGAGGATTAGGAAAGTGTGACTTTTGTTCATTGAATGTGACATCGATTGAGATATAGAACATTTTTATGGAGGATGATAACACTAGTTACTTTTTTTAGTTAAAGAATAACCACAAAGATACATTTGAGAGCCCTTAAATCTAACTTTCCTCTATTATGACTATGAACATGAACAAATGGCATACATCTAAAAATTTTTGGAACAAAATTATTTGTACTCCTCATATCATGATAGAATATTAATAACATATCCATAGGACTCTAAAATCTAAGACTCTTGAAGGCAAACGATTTATCAAATAGGTGGATTAAGAATTGCTTCTTTCCAAAACATATTAGGAACAAAGAAAATCAGAATAATAAATTAATAAAAAATTTCGTTGACTGAAGCTTTGCAAATTCTCATGTGCCAATTTATAGATGCATAAAATCAACAATGAATGCTACAACCAAGAGAATATATCATGTCATATAGCTATCACCACAAGTTTCATAATGTACATAAAAAGAAGTGTAATTATATGTTAGAATAATCAATGCCAGCAGTCACATATTTGCTAAGGTCGCCACTTTAGATAATTCCACCTTAAAGATGATATATTAATTAATTCATTTGAAAATTGCTATTTTGACACCATTGACCTAGAAAAACACAACTACTATGTTAAGTGACTTGACTCAAATTAATTATCCGAACAAATCACTACAATATTTTTTGAAATTTCCAACGGTCAAATTCGATGAAAGATTTAATTTTGGGATAACATTGTTTGAAAATGCTCGTTCTGAAGGACATGCATCCTTTGATACTTTCGACGAGTGTTGTTCATCATAACTTTCGATGTGGGGACGCCCTTCGAAAGTTTTGACAAGTATTACACATTAGAAGTTCCGAGGGGTATAACAACAACAAACAACAACAACAACAAAACCTTATCCCACTAGGTGGGGTCGGCTACATGGATCATACGACGTCATTCCGCTCTATTAGTAACCAAACCTTTCGGTATATTATTCACCAATAGATCTTGCTCTATCCGAGGGGGTATAACAATCATAAAAAAATTCTTTAAAATTATTATTTTCTAAAAAAATAATAAAAATTAATTTTTAAAATAATATTAATTTTAAATAATAATATATTTTCATAAATATTTACTAATAATGTTTTTAAACAATAAATTTAACTATGATAATTTTAAACAATAGTTTATTTTCACAAATATTGTTTTAAAATAAAAATGGAAACAAATAACCTAAAATTAAAATAATAAATTTGCAATTTTTAAAATAATAAATTCATGTTGCAAAGTTCATACAGACGAACATACACTAGATTCTACTCATCGAGGTCGTCGTCATCATTGTGTTGGCCACGCGTCATATATAACAACATTATTGTTGTTGCTCGAATTATTGTTGCATCTTTTGTCATAATTCATCTTAACCTCTTTAACGTACTTCTTGTGGTAGGTCTTAACTCTTAATGCACCTCTTTTAATATGGTCCTCTTAACCAAGGACGAGTGTATATATATACACATTGGTGCACCTTATTTTTTTTTTTTCAAAATGAATAATACCCTCGAGAAAAAAACAGAAGCCTATTTGGGACACAGGCATATCCACCGAATCCAAGCTAATTGTTGTTTTATTACATATTATATATATATATATATATATATATTATTTTTTATTTTTTTTTCTCTGAACCTGTTGAGAGTATGAAGCCATAAAAGGTGTGCAACTTTTTTTCAGAATGCAGTTACACTCAAGAGTTGGATGATCCGTGGATTACGTGCCGAATGGTTTGGCTCGTCTCGCGTCACCTACGGCCAGCCCCATACTTTGCACCTCAAAGGGGAACCATGATCTTACATATACATATTACTTTACAAGTACCCAACAAATAGGTGCCATGTGAATCTCGTTTGTTCCTATATGTTTGAACTCGGCCAGGAGCCAACAAACAAACAAACAATATTTGCTAGCTTGCTCCTCTTTAACTAACAAAGCACAACCCTTCGCTCGCTCCTTGCGTCCCATAAAATATATCGGTGCACCGCAACAACAAAAGTGAAGTCACAAGTTCTCAATTGATTAATTCCATGCCAAATTTCAAATTTAAAAAAAAACTTGGTTTATAAGAGGTACGTGATGTCATATTATTATTATATGAATGAGCATACTAATTTTATAATCAAGCACTTGAATTTTGATAGTGTTTACGTGCATGCCTTTTATTCGACTGACCATACACCTCTAAAAATACGTAATTATTTGCAGCATAATTCACAGCCGGTGCAGCCTATAAATACCTCCCAAGGCGCGTCCAAGTGATCCACCACCCACCAATTCATCTTCACAACTCGGCGCAATTCATCTACCGATCTACGTGAAGTGCACGCGCGGAACGGATATCGAGTAAAACAAATTAAGATGAAGGCCGTGCGCGAACTGATGGCCGCGTTCGTCGTAGCGCTCGCCGTGGCGCACCTGACGGCGACGCCGGCCGACGGCGCGGTGTCTTGCAACAGGGACGTGAGCCCCTGCGTGCACGCATGCATCGACTACATCACGGGGACGGCGCCCAAGCCGACGTCCTCCTGCTGCGAGAGCGTCCAGAAGATCCACGCCGTGGCGCCGACGACCGGCGAGAGGCACACCGTGTGCCACTGCTTGAAGATCGCCGGGGCGCACATCCACAACCTCAAGGACGAGCTCGTCGGCGCGCTCCCCGCCGAGTGCTCCGTCGAGCTCCCTTACCATCTGAGCATGAAGGATAACTGCAACACGTACGTGAGGAGTACTTGATTCTCTTCCATTTCTTCTTATTTAATTCGTGCCTTCTTACTCTCTCTCTCTCTCTCTCTCTCTCTCTCCTTTGCCATGCAGAGTTCCATGAAGAATAGGAGAAGATAATGCGACGAATAAAAAGGCGAGGTGCATCGATCCGATGGTTTGCTGCATGGTTTTATATCCTTGTAGTTCTACTATATATATATATATATATATATATATATATATATATATAGAGGTTGTAAGGTTTGGTCATAACTAGTGGGACGTCGAAAGAATAAGATCTATATAATATGTATGCACGCAGTATGCATTAAGTTTAGTTAAGTTCTTGTTGTAAACTTTTGAGCTGTCTTTTAATTGAAGCATTAATTTACCTTTGCATGGAAAATTAGCTTAATTAGTAAACATAATTAGCTCTTCTGCCAATTCCATTGAGCAGCAGCAAATTAATGCATGCCCTCGACATGTTTGCCATGTTGAAATATAACGAATCTTCAATATAGTTCTTATTTGATGGACCACGTACACCACAGGGAGATGAAACGAATCATGCACACAATAAGAACAAACTTTGCATTACATGCTGTGTACGTACAAATTTGTTCATCGTTTCTTCCCTATAGTGTTAAACAAATAATCAAATTTTGCAGATTCCTAATACATATGTCCATTTCCGGCGTCAGTGTCGAGTCTTCCATGCTCAAAACTTCCTGTACTATTTCCCAAAGAAAAATCAATTCATAACATATTAACATGCATCAAAACTTGTGTACTATTTCCCAAAGAAAATCTCAAGTTATATAGATAATAACTTCAACATCATCAAAATACTTGGATCGAGAGGTCTTAATTTACATGTGATTCTCCTTTTTTATTAAACTTGCACTACCTCCTAATCAATGTTCAGAAATAGTCAACAACCTAAATTGCTCAGGCCAAAGAGAAACGTGACTGAAAAGAGACCACGAACTTAGCAGTTTGATAAAGTCGAAGGAAGTGCAGAAAGGAAACATGTATACTACTATCTATGATCCTAAGATTATATTTCATAGTACCTACAACCCCGAGGTACGTATGAAAACATCAACAGCGTTGTAGAGAAAAATAACATTATATTTTCTTGTTGAAGGTGTAAAAGCAATCATTATAATGAGTTGGCTAAAAGGTTAAAACTAAAGTTTTAATTATTCGACAGGTTTCTTTCTTTTAATCAAGAAACTCAACCAGCTCGTAAGCTTTTTCGAAATAATTTAGTTTGTGAGTGCCTTAGCTATTAATTTAAGCCGCTATAAAGATAATTGCAGGGATAGATCTACACCCAAGGTAACTAGTCAATAGTGAAATTTGCTTTGGTCACAACAAGGAGAACGAGAGATGTACAAGATAATAAGATGAACACATCACAAATAAGTGACAACTTGAATCTCTGTAAAATAAAATTTGTGAATTGGTGCCTTTCTTTTGGATGACAGGAGAGAATTCCGAGGAAGCAAGGTACTACAGGCCATTGTAGCATGAATGAAATAGCAAAAAATAGGGCTGCATATTAGACGATCCACAGAAAATAACTAATGGAAAATATCATCTTCTAATTTAGGGTCCTCGGTTACATTGGCTGCGACCTTTAATACAACAATTAATTACACTGTTTCCTTGACTGTAAACTTGTGTAGTATAATAAAATAAGTTGAGAGGACTTGGAACAAATTAAGACATGCACAATAAATGCCCTTCGTGCTCAACTACAGCCATGGTACTGGGTCAAGTGTCGGCATTGATTCTGAGCCATCCGATTAAAACAGGGAAGGCTCTCGGGCCACGAGAATCAGGACACATTGTCGCATCCACCGGAAAAAATGAACATGGAATGACAATCACATAGTACCTTTCCTTGTCATCTAAAATTGCAGCAATGGGCTTGACCGTGTGACAACTTGTCCCACAAGCAGAGCATCTGCCTGGGAGATTGGTAATGCGATGTATAGTAGTTCTCCATGCATCCGTATTGACAGAATTTCCAGTTGTGCAAATAATGAACAGGGGCCGTAGTATTGAAATCTTCAACCCACATCCCCATGCTTACATCTTCCATTTTGAAAAGCTGCAAATTGGTTGTAGCAGGAGCGTTAGTAGTACACAAATATTAAGCATATACCAGATATATTGTAAGTTCAACCATAAGTTACTGGGCGTACTCTTAAGCTTTGATTGCCATGCTGGGACACAATAAATCTCGCAATGTCACTTGAAATGATGTAACCAGGCCCATTTGCATAGGGTGGATAAATATCTTCAGGCCATTCCTAAGTTCATCAACGACATTTAAGATTAAGTACCAAATGAACAAGTGTTTCTCTAACATCAACATGGATTATGTTTATCACAAGTAACTCCAATTTGATGAACTGACGTATTCTTCGAGGATGACAGAGAGATTTATTTAACCCTCCATGATCCAGGATACTTTAATGTCTAACAAGAAGAAGACTAGAAGCTTTGAATAACATGTAGCAACAATGCAATATGATGCTACTCACCTCATAGGTAACTGCCCATTTTCCACTTCTCAGTGGTCTGTGCAAGTAATTTATATTGCCAATATAGATAGAACCTTTCTGAGCAACATTGTCAATCTCTTTCAGCATTACATCCACCCTAACAAACGTATCATCGTCACACTTCATAATATATGAAGCTGTCAAGTTTCGGACCTGCATAAGAATTACACAACGTATCATATTCCAAGGACTGAGTGTGAGCAGTAGTGCAATGGTTAAGTTGTCCATTCGATAACCAAGAGGTCACGTGTTTCAGGCCAGAAAATAGATCATGTGCAAGACCAGTGAGAAGACCGTAGATGTGCCTACCCTTGCTCAGTCCACTAGCAAGGAAGCACTTAAGAGCATGCATGTTATATTACACGAGTTAATAACAAAACACATTTAGAAACACCAAACGAATATCTAGCTGCACTTACCCCAACAACAACAAAGCCTTATCCCACTAGGTGGGGTCGACTACATGGATCATACGACGCTTCGTTGATCCATGTTCATAAGATTCGACAGAGTTTTAGACTGGCTATCGGGGCCTAACACAACCCTCCTCCTTTATCCGGGCTTGGGACCGGCTATAAAACATAGGCGGAGTTAATCTTTTCTATTTCAATTTTTGTATAAAAGATGGCTAATACATTGTAAACCATTCTTTTCATCCCAAAAAACTCTTAGAATCTTATGAAAATACAATCCCGCCAAGAGATAACATGTTAGATCACTCTTTTATTTTAGGGTTATTTCTTTAAACCTCCCCTGAACTATAACATTGTGACCTTGAACTACGAATTTAACAAATTTAATCCGTCAATTTAGCCGTAATTATCACTCAAGTCCGTCCGTTTGATATCATTAAGTTTTCTATTACTTTTAATTTTTTTTCTATTTATCGAAAGAATAAGGTATTCTCGATGAACCTTTCAGCTCCTTTTATCTGTGAATTCTTCCGGGATGCCCAGGAGAAGGCACTGCCGTAAGTCCTTTATATTTTTTTTGCTTTCATCATTTCATCATTTTAGCCGACCCCACCTAGTGGGATAAGGCTTTGTTGTTGTTGTATCATTTTAGCTCTCTTGGACAGATTGTTCTTGTTCATTCATTGTTCACTCCTCATCTGTCCTCAACCATTTTGTTAGAGTTGTTATAATTAAGTAATATGTGAGTTATTTGCTAACTCCGCCTATGTTTTATAGCCGGTCCCAAGCCCGGATAAAAGAGGAGGGTTGTGTTAGGCCCCGACAGCCAGCGTAAAATCCTGTCGAATCTTATGAACATGGATCAACGAATATATTGGCGTCGTATGATCCATGTAGCCGACCCCACCTAGTGGGATAAGGCTTTGTTGTTGTTACCTAGTGGGATAAGGCTTTGTTGTTGTTGTTGTTTGTTGTTTATCGAAAGACTAAAGTTCCCCTGGGCACACGGTCGGAAGCAATTGTCATCGTTGTGCGATCATCGTGCAGGCGACTCTACCGATCGCTCAATCCTCAGCAACTATCGTCACCATAGTGCAGGCATGGTCGCCGCACGAGCAAATCCGCCACCAAACACTGCCACTGCCGCGTGACAATAGCGCAGATAAGGGGTCAATGTCACCAAGTGATGGCCGCCGCCACTCCGACCAATGGTCACACAAGCATGGTCCGCCCAATCATGCAGACATGTCTGCTGCCCCTGCGTTGGATCTCATTGCCAATGGTGGGGGCCGGATGCTGCTGCGAACGCCACTGGGAACGCCAGACGCTCCTGCGAGAGACCTTATCCTGTCATCTGGTGATGCAATTTGTTGATGTCGCCAGCAGCCGCCATTGTGGGGGAAAGGCAGCTGCCTCCACGCGATAGTCGCGCAGGCTGATCAGCCGCTGCTGCCCCTAGCAATTGTCGCGGGTGTCTGCTGCCGCTCCAACCTCTACCTCATAGCAGATCAGCAAACAAGTTGGACATCACCAGAGCACAACCATCATGCTTAAGACGACGGCAATGCAGCATCAATCAATGGTGACCAGGGAGCCCAATCAAAACGAAGGGGCGCCATCGCAGACGTGGACAGGCAAACCGGCATTAGGGCAATTTTGTATTGTCCTAATCCAGTCCAGTCCGACAAACTTCGGGTGGTTCGGTGAAATCAAACTTTGGTTCTATTAGACCGCCATTAAAATATTTGTACAAACTCAAAAAAAATGTTCAAGAGAAGTGTGCAAAGGGGCACTTTAGTTTTTTGATGAATAGAAAAAAAATAAAGATAACAGAAACCTTAACCATATATGGAAGAACTTGAGTGAAAATTATGGTTAAATTGAGGAACTAAATTTGTAGCTCAGGGTAACATGTGGAGAAAATGTTATAGATCAGGGCAGGTCTAAGGAAATAACCCTTTGTTTCATTGTGCACTTCATACGATTGGTAGGCAAGCCATGTACACAGATTCATTTTTTTTCTCTTTAACACATTGTCATTGCCACTTCTAAGTTGTTGTTTCTCTCTCCTCCCCATCTCGCCAGACCACCTCTCTTTTTTCCATAAAGTGAAAGGATGGCTAACACAGGTTAGGTAGCCATCCACTTGTATTGAAAACCATCAAGCCTGATTATGGGATGTTGAAACAAACAAAGAGTGAAGGCTGCCACCCCTTCCACGCAAGAAAAAAAGGAGGAAGCCCCTCTACTCACGAAGAAAAGCCTCTACTCTATTTGGACAAATGAGGAAGTGAAGCCTCTAACTCGAGTCCACTCCTTGGCTGTCGATGGCGAAATTAAAGGTTGCCTAACCAACAAATATTTTTGAATGATTTTCAAAATAGTATTTAAATGATTTTTAAATGACAAAGCTGCACTTACCCCATATTCACAAATTGCAATTGTCTTGAGCACAACTAATTCATAACGGTCCACAGAAGGCAAAATCACAATGTCATTAAAATACTCAGCTTCTTTCTTCAGCGCTGCATTTACCTCCTTCCTTTGACTCTGAATATGCAAAGTATAAAATGTTGTGAAGTGGAAAAATAAAGACAATTAACATAAATTCCTCACAAGAATGAAGAAAGTTAATCCTGTTGTCAAAATATAAGTCTAACTTAATTCAGTCAACTTTTTGTTAGAAATCAGTATGTCATTTTTCTTATGTGTGTGTGTGTGTGTGTATATATATATATATATATATATATATATATATATATATATATACATATTCACACACACACACATACATATATATGTATATGCATGGATGATCAAATTTCAACAAAAATCCTAACCATTAGGTCAGCTTGGAATACTGCTTGTGACAGATTTTTACTTGGGGAAGGTTGTTTTTGACAGATTTAACCTGCTAACACTTAACAAACACTGAAAATTAAGGCTTATAATTGTCATCCTAATTTGAAATTCCATATCCAGCTATCTTTGAAGTTACTAACAAAAAATAAAATGTGAAGTGGACAGTTTAATAAAACACTTTCTAGTACATGGTATGTGGCATAGACAAAGTGAACGAAAAAAAGAACCACAACAGCTTCTGAAGTTATCAAACCTTAAGACAAGTCCAAAATGTAACAATATTGGTCATCACTTTTCCATTTGGAGTTTTAATTGTTCTTTTAATGGAATTTTGGGGTCCAACTTAATCACATGACGGAAGAAGAGATGGCTAAAAGCTAGACTGAAGATCATTACAAAACTAGGCCCTGATCATATAGCATGCATTACAACTTCCTATCTCATAAAAGTTAAAAGTAATAATGAGATCAAAACCTTACAGATTTATAGGCTGTGGAACCCTATGTTAATATATACTTATCCTTCAGGCCCTCGAAAAAATCTACACATCTTTCAATTTTCCAAACTTAACCATATGAACAAAGAAAAGATTGTCAAAAACTAAAAATGCTTTTATAATTGTTTTGAATTTTGACTAAGGAAGATTACAAAACTAGGTACTTTCTATATAGCCTGCATCACAACTTTCCTATCTCATAAAAGTAAAAAACTTCTTATGAGATCAAAACCTTACAGATTTATAGGCTGTGAAACCCTATAGTAATCTCTAGTTATCCTTCAATCTTTTCCGCTAAAAGTTATCGACGCTCATCTACGATAATATTTTAGACTATTTTTCACAAGATTGGTTGATCTAACAGAACCAAGAGTAATCTCATCAATCCAGTGACAAACAAAGGTAGAAAGTTTTATTTAAATTTTATGGATCACAAATTTTTTTTTTCTTTTGGAGGGGATAATGATCACAACTTGAGATTCTAAAAGATCATAACATTTTATATTGTAGCTAGTAAAATAAGTCATATATTCAATATTAAATGTCAGAACCGAATATGTCAAAATTTCCTGAGGAACAAAGACTTACCAAAGCAACAAAGAAACGTGCTACTGCATATGATGACCGCAAAGCAGGATATTGCATCCAGGATTTCCTAATAGCCATGCGCTCAGCAAAATGATTAGTAGCAGACAGAATGCCGATGAAAAGGTGAACTGGCTTTTCTGGAAGGGGAGGGGCCTTCCATTTTTCAGACAGTTCCAACGCTTGCTGAAGTGAAAAGCTGGGATGGGATATTGGGAGAGAAGTTGCATATACTGAATGTATGTCCACATTTCCCTTGATTTCTAATCCTGTTGCATCTTGTAGAGTAAATCCCTGCATTTTTTATAAACAGAAAAGAACATGAGTTGCCAAACCCAAGAAATGTTGAAGGGCCATCTAGCTCTTTCAATTACTCAAAGGGAATACTTCTAAGGTTAGTACCAAATGCCATGTCAAAATGAAACAAAAGTTCATTAATACAAAAACATAGAAGAAGAAGAAAAAGAAACATGAACATACAGTTCTAAATGGAAAAGAGGATACATGGCGACCTCCAATATAGATGTGAAATCCTTCTAC
This sequence comes from Pontederia crassipes, assembly GCA_030549335.1. Lineage (NCBI taxonomy): Eukaryota > Viridiplantae > Streptophyta > Magnoliopsida > Commelinales > Pontederiaceae > Pontederia > Pontederia crassipes. The sequence continues at coordinate 28,728,550 of CM060193.1, forward strand.
ACCAGCCTGAATCGTTAGAATAAAGAGCTTGCCCTCAGCGAATGGAAATGGTCACGTCATCTCTGGTTTCTTTGCACGACCAATGAATCGATTCAACCAAGAAGTAGTTTTGGATCCCTTTGAGTCATTGTCATCATCCCTTTCCCATTTCTCGCATTTATTGAATCCGTCAACTACAGAAGAAAATTTCAGAAATGTACATCTCAGTAAGAAAGTACTAATCCGAAATAAATATATAAATGCAATATCCGAATCAGGAAGTCACCTGGTGGCATCTAGGTAACAAGAAATCAATTATATTATATAGAAGTTAGTAGAGAACTTAGTATAAGTGACTCAAATAATCACAATAAAAATTGGAGGTATAAACTGTCAATAAGTATAGTAAATAGTTAATTTGGAATTATGAAGATAAGGATTCGTGGGCTTCGATCAAGACACCACTAAAATTGTAGTTTATCAAAATCTAAGGACCTAGAACTTTGTGGAGTTCAACTTCACATGAGATAAAACCAAAATCATTAACTTAATTGAAGCTAACAGATCATGAGTCTAGCAATGTGCCAGCAAAATAAAAGATGAGTAAAAAAGTTTCTTGCAACTTATTAGTGAACATGGAAAGAGCTATATGCACTACTCAATGTTACAGGGTATGTAGTAGTTGGAAACAAGATAGAAAAAAATTAGATATTTACCAGTTTCATCACCATCTTTGGAGGGCAGACCATCACAACGCATCGCCTTGCCCCACTGCATCCTGTAGCACGTATTGTGCTCGATGACGGGCCGCTCACTCCAGTCGCCCTTAAGCCTCGGATTCAAATGCAAAATCTTTGGCGGATCCTCGCCATCAACCGCCTTGAGCCCCTGCAACTCCACCATGAACTGAGACACCATCACCGTTCCGTCCCCCAGACGCATCCTCGCCAACTGCGGCACGTACTCAGCGTGGGCTTCGTTCGGCGTCCCCACCACAGTGATCGCCGATCCCACAGCAAGCCCGCAGGGCAGGAGCATGAGCAGATCCTTTCGAGTCTTCACCTCGTTCGCGCTAATAGACATGGACAAAGGACATGGCTTACGTTCTGTCTCGACCACGGTGCTGAAGTTGCTTCCGATGGAGTAATTTTGCGCCTCCGCCCAGGCCTTGAGGCCGAGCGCCCACGCTTCCTGAGCAGACCGCTCGAACTCCGAGAAGTTTCCGCTCCGGCGGCGGACTCTGGTCCGGCTATAACGCCTCAAAACCTCGCCGGTAATCCGGCCGTAGCCCCGTTCCAAATAATTCGCACTGGCATCCCTGTTGTTCTCGCTGTTACCACTGGTGTCGGACGCGGCGCGAAAGACAAGGGGGTCGTGGGCGCGGGGCAACCTCCGGGCGTCCTCGAGCTCGCGGTGGTACTGGTCTCCGCTCGGTAGACGGATCCTATCAAAGTGGTCGGACGAGACAGCGCCAGGGAAGGGGACGATGGCTATCTCCACGAATCGACGGAACTTGGAGGAAATGAAGAGTAGATAGAGCGCCGCGGCGGCGAGGAGGAGGAGATGGGAAGGCTTCATCCACCGCCGCCGCCGCCCGCCGATCAAATCCGCGCTCTTGCTCCGCTTCATCGAAGAACGGCAACAAAAGAACCCTACTGACGGCACCCCGAGCAGCATTGTGCTCGGAAGTTTCTAGGGTTTTATCGCCGGCGAGCCCTCCGGCGGACGGCTGGGAACTCCGATTGGGGGGGAGGGGGATTCGAAGCGCTGTAGCGGGCGTGGATTTAGCAATGGTTCATATATATATATATATGAAGGTTGAGATGGGACTAATTAAGCGGGCGTTTCGCTTTAATTAAGACAGTAATTAATTACTGACAGTTGTTTACTTCTCTGTTTCCGCAATCGGGAGCATGGGATTAAATCTCTTAAGAAGATTAAACATAAAGATTACTATTGAATTTAAGAATATGGCCGTGATATAACATATTTGGAGTTATGATTATGATGTTACTAAAAATTAAGTTACTGGAATCCAAATGCTGCTTCGGCAGTTTGGGATTAATAAGTTTGGCTAATCCCGAGATAAAATAACAGCTGGATGCCACCGTGCGGCGGGGGAGCGGAGCAGGATTGGTGCAGCATAACAGTGGGACTCACAACTCGGACAGCAAATACGAAGAGGACACGTCGGAGTGGGACCACTAGATGTGCGAACCTTCCCAGGGCCACTAGTAGTAACTGGATCTTTTATTACTCGCCAAAATTAAGGTTAGGAAAAAGGTAACACTCGCTCTAATGGTGTCTTTTACTACATGAAGGAATTAAATGCCTCTGCATCGTCCTTTTTGTCGTACTGATATATGAGACCAGATTATTTGATATAATATATATATATACATATATATGTATATTAAAAAGGTAAAACTAAAAAGGAATAATAGTTATCTTGTATAAATTATGTATATGTAAAAATATATATATATTATTTATTTTATTTTATTTTAAGCATGATATGAAAAAATGTGAGAAAATCTGCTTCTCTTTGTTATTGTTATTCTCTTGTCAAGATTCTGATGGAATTACTTTTCCCGTTGCACATTGAGCACTTTTGATAACATTGGTGACAAATCTGCAAAGCAATTTAGCAACTTCTAATTTGACTCCCAGATACTCCTTTTGACAATTGAAGTTATGACATAAGACAATGTCGAGACTGTTTTGGTTTGATTTAATTTTACTCGAAACGCCAACAATAAGTTTTTGGAACCGGCGAGGGTACATGATTGAACTGCCAACAGTGGCAAACGCCAAAGTGCCGGAAAAAAAATGTTTCTCGATTTTAACAATATATCCTCTGCCAGGAACACACAACGGATCCCCAATTACTCTTCTTCATTTCATAGCAGACTGCACACTTGACGCATATTGCTGGAACTCCAACTATCAAGCCCATTGATAACATTGTGGTTAGGTTAAAAATGATTCTTAAATAAATAAAACTTCCATTTTTCATACCATTATTTTTTATAATTTATTATTCAAACATAAATTTTCTAATGACACATTACACTTTATTATCCCATCTTAATTGTCAAACAACCCTGCAAAAATATAATCAATCCACCCAAGACCTAAATAAAAACAAGGGACGCTGTAAGATGGAAGAATATCATTGTCTCCCATCGAATTATTTGGGCATCACCCATAAGACAGGATGAATATTTATCAAGCAAGAAGTGTGGTTTGTCCTGCAAACCAAAGACTCATGCAACCAACCTTGCATTTCACCAAGCTCAGCAGTGTATTTGACTATTGATGGAAAAATTCGAGAACAAAGAGAGAAGATCGCAGAGAGATTACAGAAAAATAGAGAAGACACACGAATTTATTCAGATTCACCCTTGAGATGAGGGCTACGTCCTGCAAAGAGATTCCACTATATCGTTTAGGTTTACAGCCGCCACGCGAATTACACCAGAAAATTAGGCTATTAATAGCCTCTTCAAATCGAGTTTAAAATCCAAACAAACAGAGAAAAAACCTAATCTGAACCACACGAGCCGGCTAAACAAAAGCCTAAAACCCGTCTAGATTTCGGGAGCGCTGCTCCCGAACCCCCGCCCGCTCACCGGCGAGCGAGACCGCCGTCGGAAGGCAGGGCCCCCCGAACTCCCCCTTTCGTTCGTACACCAGCAATATTGTTAATTGAGTAATACTCAGATTCCCCTAAACTCGCGTGGACGAACCCGATGTGAAAAACAAAAGACCCTAAAGTATTTACCAACTCCAACAACTATAGCTGATTAATCAAATGATCTTTCAAGGCGCCCACCAGTCACAAAGTGAATACCGTGATTCCCTCTACAGCTTTCCATGAGAATGCCATTCTTCTTTTAACAATGGGCCCATGGGCAAGAAACAAGAAGCACTTCGCAGAAAAGAAACTATAGGATCTTAAAGTTTTCCGAGAGTGATAATAACTCAGCTTCATGTTGCCTTCAGTTCCAAATATATATGCAATACATATATGTAATTTTCAGTCTGGCTTCCGATCTTAAATTTCATGCTCTACATCATAACTGTACAACTAAAAATAGAAAAAATCCGGGAAATGTTACCAACTACAGAAAATATTAATATGAAGATGAGATGTATGCACATCAGTATGGAGATTACATAGACATTTAGTTTACATACTCCAACATGTATAATGGCTCAAAAAGTACTAGTATTTGTCTATGCCAATAGGCCATAGCTCTGGAAACGAAAGCAGAGAATCACTAGATTTTATCAAGTTTCAAAAGATGAGATATTAAGCGCTGTAAAAGAACTTCTACAGTGAAATGATGCACAGGTAGTCCAATGCTGTTTAATTTAAAAGGCCACTCCTCTGCGTCTGAATCCATTACAGATATGATATAAAATGATTAGATTTTTTTGACTCATTACCCTCTTCCAATGATAGTGGACCGTTTTTCTTTGGTTCTTCCTGGAGAGAACAAATTAGAACAGTATAATTTCATGACGAATTATCAAGTTTGACAAGAAGAAGATAAAGGAATCATTAAAAACTAGTTGCATGAATAATGAGGTAACTAACATTCAAGACTACAGTCAATAATGAAACTGATACACACACAAGCATGTGAACTGTGCCAAAAACTAAAGAAAGAAGCTTCATGGAACCCAAGTTCAATTGTCAACTTCGAGTTGAAACTCAAAAAATATAGATAAAATGTCATGCAATGTTATGGAAGAGTGTGATAAGAAATGTTGAGCGGGAACCTTTCTAGACGGAACCCAACTGAGTTAATCAGAAATAACTATCAAGGTTCCAGAAAAACTGAAACATCACAGCTTGCCACAGGGAAGATATAATTGCAATTAGCAATGTGGCTTCATCCATATAATAAAGGTGGCAGAAGTGTTTATTATTTATGTGTTGAGATTAACATGGGCAAAGCTTTCAAATTGGCAGAAAGAGGTTTTCAGTCTCTAAACGCAACATGCCACCACTACAAGAAAAACGTGAATTACCGATGGTCCGAACCGTCGGTAATCAGTCCGAAAACCGTCGGTAATACAATTACCGACGATTTTTCAATCGGAATCGATCCGTCCGAAAAACGCTCGTCGCAAACGGATTTGCGACGGTTGAAAAAAATTCGTCGAAAATATCGACGGTTTTGGCCGTCGGAATAGTCCCCGGCGGTTCGACCCGTCGAAATTTTCCGACGGTTCCAACCGCCGGAAAAGTCCCCGGCGGTTCGAACCGTCGATATTTCCGATGGTTGCAACCGCCGGAAAAGGCCGACGGTCCGAGCCGTCGATATTTCCGACGGTTGCAACCGCCGGAAAAGGCTTCCGGCGGTCCGAGCCGTCGATATTTCCGACGGTCGCAACCGCCGGAAAATACCGGCGCGAGCCGTCGAAATTTTCGACGGTTGCAACCGTCGGAAAAGGCCGGCGGTCCAAGCCGTCGCAACTTTTCGACGGTCCCACCGATCCGACCGCCTGGCGGCCGATCCGGCTGCTGGAGGCCGGAACCGGCCGCCTGGCGGCCGGATCCGGCCGACAGCAGAGAGAGAGATGCCGGCGCGGTGCAGGAGAGAGAGATACGCCGGTGCGGGAGAGGTCGCCGGCCGGGAGAGGGTCGCCGGCGTCCGGCGTGGGAGGGTCGCCGGCGTCCAGCGCACGGGAGAGGCCGATCTCGCGGCGTAACCGGCGTCCGTGCTCGCAGCCGCGAGAGGGAGAGAGGAGAGGAGGGAGAGAGAGAGGAGTGGAGGGAGGGAGAGAGAGAGGAGTGGAGGGAGGAGGGAGAGACAAGAGGGAGGAGGGAAAATATATAAAGGAAAAAATTTGGAAAGAAAGCGGGAAAAAGGAAAAAAAAAGCGCGGGATAACGAAATTTTAATTACCGACGATTTCGGCCGTCGAAAACATAAATAATAAAAAAATTTATTTTATATAGTTATATATAATATTTATTTTTTATTTTACCGACGGTAATATTTACCGACGGTCAAAACCGTCGGTAATTGCGACGGTTTGGATATCCGTCGGAAATTGCGGCGGATTTACCGACGGTTATGACCTTCAGAAATTGCGGCGGATTTTGCGACGGATGGATATCCGTCGAAAATATCGATGTTCCTAACCGTCGAAAAATTAAATAATAATATAACCAATTATATAATTAATTTTTTTATTTTCGACGGTCAAAACCGTAGGTAATTGCGACGGTTTGGATATCCGTCGGAAATTGCGGCGGATTTACCGACGGTTATGACCTTCGGAAATTGCGTTGGATTTTGCGACGGATGGATATCCGTCGAAAATATCGACGTTCCTAACCGTCAAAAAATTAAATAATAATATAACCAATTATATAATTAATTTTTTTATTTTTGACGGTCAAAATCGTCAGTAATTGCGACGGTTTGGATATCCGTCGGAAATTGCGACGGATTTACCGACGGTTATGACCTTCGAAAATTGCGGCGGATTTTGTGACGAATGGATATCCGTCGAAAACATCGACGTTCCTAACCGTCGAAAAATTAAATAATAATATAACCAATTATATAATTAATTTTTTTATTTCCGACGGTCACAACCGTCGAAAAATCCATCGAAAAAATTTAATAATAATATTAAAAATACATAATTTAATTTTTTTATTTCCGACGGTCATAACCATCGGAAAAGTCGTCGGAAATTACAACGGATGATTATCCGTCGAAAATATCAACGTTCCTAATCGTCGAAAAATTAAATAATAATATAAATTATTTCCGACGATCATAACCGTCGAAAAATCCGTTGAAAACGGAATCATCGAAAAATCCGTCACAAATAGCGACGGATTTAGAACCGTCGAAAATTATCTGTCGGAAAATCGCAATTTTCTTGTAGTGCACTGATAATTTGAGTCTGGATTGTGAGGCTTAGGAGTTGCTTTCAAGATATTGCAACTACAGTTTATTTCTCTTTGGCTTTATCTTCTTCAACCTCACTGTCTTCGGCCATCCTATCAATTTATTTTATTATTTTATTTTTAAAGATGGAGGGAAAGGTGGTTGAACAAGCCTTGCAGCCATCCAGATTTAGCAATGGAATGAACAGATTACACGTGATTCTACTAATACACTATGAATATATTTGTCACATTATCCAATCTTGCACATATGATTTGCAGCCCCTATCATATTCTCTGGATAGCCATTATCCTATCAAAATGTAAAAGGGAAAATAGAATAGCTTAAAGTTATCAGGAGTGGGGGAACCTCAGTAGCAGTAATTTTCCTCATTAATCTTCATGCAAAGATATTGGAAGGAAAAAAAAAGAAAACTGACATATTTTACTCACATCAATCTCACCGATGCCAACAGCAATTGCCATAGTTTCATCTATGTCAGTAATATGCATGTTTAGATAAAGACAGAATATGGATGATACCACAACAATAACAATAAAGCATTATCCCACTAGGTGGGGTCGGATACATGGATCATATGACGCCTGATCCATGTTCATGACATTCGATAGGGTTTTACGCTGGCTGTCGGGGCCTAACACAACCCTCCTCCTTTATCCGAGCTTGGAACCGACTATAAAATATAGGCGGAGTTAGAATATGGATGATACATGAATAAGAAAAGGACTCCAACATACACTAAAGTAAATTAGCTTGGCCTGGAAACCTTCAAGTTCTCAAGACATCTCCCAGAGTTTTCTCAAGCTCCTCTCTTGGTATGGTTTATCATGCTATAATTTTAGAAGTCATTAATTACAAGTATATGCTTATTAACATCTCTGACTCAGAACTTAATTGTACTTCAAAATTGTCCAGGGTCTTGAAAAACCTTCAAATGTACTAGTTATATCACAGCATAATGTAAAAATTCAGCAAGGCCTCTCAAAATTTGGATGATTAAAATCAATAAGAGTCAAGTCAGCTCAAGCTTATTAGTCTGGTCCAAACTTGGACTTGGACTGAATCTCACTTGACATTGCAACAAACTCCCTCAACTCATGTGGACTAGTGGATATGCACTTTGGAGCACATATAAGAGAATTATTTCCTTTTAGGAAATAAGAGAGTAGTTGTCGATAGAAGAATGTGAAAGGCATCAGATGGTTCATTGGATAGTAGGAACTGATGCACTATTGAATGGAATTACAAGTGCATATATACATATATATGAAAAATAAATGCTAAGAGAACTTGGTATCACCTTAATAATATAAAACATCATATTTGGTGTAGGTTTATGAAAGTCAGGACCTTGTGGTCAATCACTTCAATAGGATCTTGTATGTAATTAACAGTTGCCACAAGATCACCATGCCAACAATGCAAAAGCACAAGCACATGGACCATAGTAAGAAGCATCCGACAAACTGGATAAAACTAAATACTGATGGGTCAGCTAGTGGCAGCTCTAGCCTCAAATCCAATGGAGGTCTAATGAGAAATGAGAATGGATCATGGGTCATAGTATTTTGCTATGGCCAAACTGTGGTGTTTTAAGATTGGTTTGGAGTTAGCATGGGAGCATGGGTGTAAAAAACTTACAATGGAAGTGGACTCATTGGGAAGCTACACATTATATCGATGGCAATGGAGAGAAAAAAGACACAAAAGCATATGCACAGAAATGAAGCACCTTCTTCAACAACAATGGAAAGTGATGACCACAAACAGCATGCAAGATGGGAACCATTGCGCTGACATTCTTGCAAAAATGGCAATGTTGATTCCGAATGGCACTAGCAAGCTTCGGGACTGCCCACAAGAACTCCTGAGGCCATTAGCTAAGGATCTTGGTGGCACCCATCTGCTAGCCTCAATTCTCATTAGCAACCTTGTTTAGGTTTGGACCTTTGGCCCTCTTTATCTAAAAAAAAGAAAGAAAATATGGTACAGGTAGATATGTAGCTCCCAGTTGCAGCAAATGTTGTTTCTACCAGATTCATTTCTGAATCCAAGTCAACCATGCAAAACACATGTGATAATCACCCTAAAAAAATGTGATGATACATATCAATCTATAGGAATTACTTTGTTGGTGTCAACATGCTAACATAAGTGGATTTTATTTTCTGCTAAGTATATTACAGTACATAGTTCATAGAGGGTCTAGCAGAAATATACAGATTTCACTAAAAAGAGCATAGAGACTCGGTCAATAAGGATTAAGAGCCTCAAACTAGAATGCCTTCTAGATAAGGGATATATTCATATGCAACAATGTCAGAACATGCATATTAACAAGTTCTTAGGCCCCTAGTAAATTTCCATGTGATATGGAAAATAGCTGAAAAATAAAAAAAGATCTACCTGAAACTTTGCAAAAGAAAGACAATGAAATAAGGTCCAATGAGAGATTAGGAGACATGCATTATGATTGGATGCATAAAGGCTATTCACTTAGGAATAAAGTTGAATAAGCATGCAGGAAGATCACAAAAGTGAGGTGTAGATTAGGAATCCAATTGTTTACCCACATTAATATTAACAGATAAGATGAGAATTTTCATCTTCAGCAATTTAATGCTGGAACAATGTGATAAGATGAGAATATTCATCTTCGCCAATTTGTTCATAGTGTTTCTGAACAGTTTCTTATAATGTATCTTTACTCCACATTTTGGTGGCCCATTCTGAATAGTGAACATAGTACGCCATGGGTCCAATTTTCTCTTGTCTATTTGCAGCCTGGATCTGTGGCATAGGATTGCAGAGAAAAGTCAGTATTCTTGAAATTAAACTTTTCAATAATTATTGCATGTAAGATGTCTTCGGGAACATCCCATGCTATGTGATTACCACTGAACACATGGAATTTTTTACCTAAAATCTCTAGATGGGACATTTTATGGAATCAATCCACATGAAATCGACTCAATGACAGACTGCCAATGTTGGAAGAACTCCAACAGGTGAAATGTTAGCTATATGTCAACCTCTCATTGAATGTAAGACTAAAAACCGTTCAATTTAATACAGTGATTACATCCAGATGCAAAAGCTCATATTTGCAAAGTGAATTAGATTTCCAATCCCATGTAATAGATGCATAAAATAAAGAAATCAAAACTAGATGATGGAGCAATGCCTACGAGGTCTTCTTAGTTCCCTTGTTTCCCCTAAAATTCCTCCTCTCCTCTGCTGCTGACTAGATGATCAATGCCGAAGACAGGGATAATCCTTGTTCAAGCACAAGGTGGCCAAAGTGACCATGATATTGTGTGCAAGCGGCTAACTGCATAATGAAATTCATGTGCTGCAGCCAGGGGCATTGCATGCACTTGTGCCATGATCAGTGGGCTACAATTAATTTGTGAGGCGGCATCAGCATTTTCCCTCGATCCATCGATGGACAACAATCTATTGCTGTTGTAATTAGATTATCATATTGTAACCCAGTGATATAGAAAAAAAATCCCAGTGCTGCCTAGTATTTTTCCCCATATTACTGCTCTCTTGAGCACAAACTTAAGGTCCGAAAGCATGTAAGTTCCATTACGCTGAAAGTGAATGACATGCACTCTAGATACACGATACAACAGCAGTTACATCACTGTGATAGCAAATAGTAATGTCCAAATTATAGTTGTCGAAGGGAAAGTATAATTAAGTTCCATCTCTTTTTTTTCGTTTCCCTGCTTCTATCAGTCATCTAAATTTCTAACTCAATGTAGCAGGCGAGAAAAAAATGCAAGAATTAAACCAAACGGCTTCGAAAGATTTGATAAAAATTTAGGCAATTTCCAAATTGCAAAAAAATAAAAAAAGAATGAAGGAGAATGTAGAATAAGATGAAGAGAAACAACACTGGACAACAAAACAGAGATAATGCCCTTTACTTCAGATTGAGAGAGTTAGGGTTCTAGGCAGCGGAATCGCCGAGAGGAAGAAGTGTTCTCCATTTTCCTGTTGGAGTAGAGCACCGGGAGGTAAGATTTTGATTTGATCCAAAGGCTAACTGGGCTGGGCCGAATAAATATTCATATCCATGGAGCCCAATATGATATTAGCATAAAAATAAATACTTATATTGTATTTAGGGGTGGACATGAATCCGAATAAGGTAAGTTAACGCTTAAATAGGTCATTAAGAACTTTAATAAACTATCTTGATCATAGGCTTGTAATAAGTCAAAAGTTTAAATTAGATCTAACTTATTTATTATATTTTAAAAAAATCTAGCTCTTAATATCATATTAAGTATTGTTCATTAATGAAAACTAGTGTGATAACTCGCGCGATGCGCGGATGATACGAAATTAGATGAATCATATATTTATAAAATAAGTAAATATTAGTATCATATATTTTAATAGTACATAAAGAATATGATAATAAATTTAAAAAATAATTTATTAGTCTATCTAATTCTTTTTGTGTCCCATTTATTTTCTTATATTCTTAGAAATTAGTATTCTCATTTAAGTTTGGGATATTGATTTGTTAGTATATTTCATAGTTATATAAATTTCATGATACATATGATCATATATTATATTTATTTTTATCACTACTACTTAATTATCTTGAAATGCTCATAGAACACTCGTAGAAGAATTTAATAAAATAGCTCATAGTGAGAGCTATTATTACTCTATAAATAAATAATATACTATAAAAATATTTACTTTTGTACACGAATAATATTTTAATAAGAATGCAATCATATAAAAATGCTATAAATGAATGAGATAATGCTTAAAGGTAAATAAAAAAATACTCTTTATAGTGAATAGAAATTAAACGGTCATGAAAATTTCTAAAATAAATCAAAAGGAATATAATTATAGTAGAATTTTAAAATTTTATTTTATAAAACAAAAAATTGGTCATAAAATAATGGTAATAGAATATGGTCACAAAAGTATTGTGTATTTTTTTTAATTCTTTGTATTTATATGTTCTTGACATGTATATATAAATTTATTAAAGTAAACAAAAATTAAGCCAATGCTCTAAAGCAAATTAAAAGAAATATAATTCTCACATAAATAAAAAATAATTATTTGATATAAATAGAACATAATAAAACTTTACAAATAGAAATAGCTCACAGTGAGGACTATCCATATAGAAATAAATAATATACTTAAAAATTGATTGCTTTTGTTCACTAACAATATTTTAAGAGAAACACCATTATGCAAAAATTATGTAAACAAATATGATAACATTTAATTACAAATATTTTTTTTAACAAATAGAAATTAAAAAAGTAATGATAATGTTAAAAAACAATTTTAAAGAAATCCAATGGCTATAGAAAATTATAATCATAAACTAAATAGCAAGGTAATGATCCTTTATAATAAACACAAATAAAATAAAAGTAAACTAATTTACACAGAATTTAAAAAAATATATATTTATAGAAAAACATATTTCCATAAAATTCTATTAGAATGTAGTTATAAAAATATTAATGTCAAATTAAATTATTTGTATTTATTTATTTTTTTATTTATTCATATATATATAATTATAACTATACAAAAATAAAAAAGTAATGTAAATATGGTAAAATAAACTATAAGAAATTTGATTCTCCCATGAATTAAAAGGAATTATTTTATAGAAAATAAAATATGGTCATTAAGAAAATGATGTTCTAATATAATCATAAAAAAATCTTATTGAATATAAATAGTAATGAGGATAAAAAATATCATTGCATTTTTTCAATATCTAAGTGCATATGATCATAATAAAATACGACATAAGAATTTATTGGTATAGCTCATAATAAAATGACATCTTTAATAAGAAATAAAAATATTGGAATGCTATAAAAAATATTATAATGTTTAAATATAAATAAAAATGACTATTTACAATAAATAGAAATCATACAAAATTTTCTTTAACAATTAAAAGGAGTTTTTTATAGAACTCAAAACATGATAAAAAAAAGTGCTACCAAATATGAACATTATGAAAAATATTTCTAATATGGTCATGAAAAATCAGAGTAAGAAATATGCAACTTTTTTTACAACATGTCATAATGAGACATTTTAGAACATTTTTATACGAAGTTGCAACTTAAAATTATGTCAATAATAATTCATCCATATAAAAAAAGTTATGATGACTTATGTAGTCAGTACTAATTTTTTTTTCATTTTAAACATTCACTCCCAACACTTGGAATGGAACTAAAATGATAATATGCATGCATGCAAGCAACTTGTCATCTTATCATCCTGTAAATGCAACTGTGTTAAAATTACACGTTCTGGACTCATGTTTTATGAGTGTGCATACAAAACATTTATGCATGATAGATTTAAACTGAGACATAGAACGTATTCAATAATTTTAATATATATAATTTACTCATAAGAAAACGGGACAAATCTAGCTGTAAGAAATAAACCACATAATAATATATTAAAAAGGTTAAATAAGAAACTAAAGAGTTGTGACAATGTTCTAAAACAAATTCATAGATCTCTTTTCTAAGAAATTAATTTATAGAAGAATTTTATGTGATTGTTGAAATAATAAATGGCAGCAATATTTGTGATGCAAAGATGGATGATAATAAATCGTAGCAATATAACTTTGGGAAGAGTGACACTTTCGAACCTCAAATGGTAGCAATATGAATTTGAGATCTCATTTCTTGGATTGTGGAGGAAGTATTTTCACTTTGCTATTTATAGTCAAATTTATGGTTGGCAATATAACTATGGGAAGAGTGACACTTTCGAATCTCAAATGGTAGCAACATGAATTTGAGATCTCACTTCTTGGATTGTGGAGGAAGTATCTTCACTTTGCTATTTATAGTGAAATCTATGGTTGATATATATGTCCATAAGAGCAGTCGTAAAAATTGCCCTCATGTAATATGCAAACAAATATTATTAATAAAACTATTTCTTTGAGGTTTGCGAATAAATATTAAATAAATATTGTTAAAATAACTGCTAGTTTGCATTTTTTAAATTATTTTATGATAAGAAGGATATATTTTATACGTAATGGAGATCTCCAAAAACATTTTTAGAAAATTTTCAGTTGGAATACTTATTTAAATTCAAAGAGAATTATTTAAATGTTTTTATATATTAATGATTTCAAAATATTTATAAAAAATTCCAATTGCGAAATGTATTTATAAAAAATATTCAAAAATATTTATCATGATGAAAATCCGTAAGTCAAATTTATAATAATTATTTAACTAAATAATATAATCTAAAGTCAAATTGTCTTTACATGAATTTAAATAAATCAACCTACAATAGAGAATCTAAAATGACATAATAAAAAAGAAAGGATATGAAGGGACATGGATTTGTATCTTCGTGATAAATAATAAAGGAAATAGTTATCAATTATTAATTAACAATTTAAATCACTAACTAACCATCAACTCAAAAAGTTATAATAGACTACATAATATTTTAATTAGTTATAAATGACTTAATGCATAAAAAATGAAGCGGTTGCTAATTAACTAACCGTGAACAAAAAAATTATAATTAATTATGTAATAGTTAATTTATTGTAAATTTTTCTAAAGGACACATGTCATCTTAACAATTTGCCAAATGTCAACTTCTCCTTTAATACTGCTTTGCTTTTAATATAGTATAGATATGTTTTTTTTAAAAAAAATATTTGATTATATAGTTTGAATTATATTTATAATATATGTTTCAATAGTATAGCTGGCCTTATAAACCAATGGGCTAAGTTTATTATGGCTCTGTTTGACATAATTAGCGTTTTGATGAGCGGATAGCATATAGCGGCTGATGATTAGTTGTTAACGGTTCATTTAATTTATTAAAAAATAAGCGTTTGATAAAATTAGCGGTGGAATTAGCGGATGAATATAAAATGACATAATTTGACATACAATAAATTATTCAATTCAATTGCTATATAAATTTTATTAAAATTTAATGATTAATTAATTAGTATCTCAATGAGATAAAATAAAATTTCACAAGTAAATTTAAAATATATTTATAATACATTTTATATAGTTCATACATGATTTATTAATTATTAAATTAATTTCTATATCCATTGTTAATAAATAAATATTTTTTAATTAAATAAATATGAATATAAAAGGAATATTGTTGAATGGTGATAAAATAAAAATTATAAAATAATAAGATAAATTAAAAAAGAAATAATACATTTGAATAAGGATAAAATCGAAAAAAAATATAAATCTCTAAACGCTAAAAGTTAAACGCTAATAGAAGTAGCTTTTCAATTTTTTCATTCAAATGCTAAACTCTATTTGATTATATGTGCTACCAAACAAATAAAATAGTGTTTCAACCGCTAAACGCTACTTCAAACGCTATTTTTGACATTGTCAAACAGAACCTATAAACAATTTAAGTCTATTTAAAATAAAAGGTCAATTTCTAGAATAAACTCCGCCTCATTTATTAAACGAGTCAAGCCGAGTAAAGTCCAAAATAGGTCTTTCCATGAGGTGCTCGCGAACGATTCGGTTTGTGTTCATCTCTAATTATTTTTTGAACATTAATGGAACACAATGTTACATTAAAAATCATCATTCGAATTTGAAACTCTTTTTTTATCATGAAAGAGCAAGATTTTAAACAACAATGACATTTTTTATACTAAGTGAAACTCTTCTACTTTTCTTGAAAATGAAATAGGTGGTAATATGTTAGCTTATTTTTATTCTACAAATATTTGATTTTAATTATAGATAAAATTTAATATGATGTTCTAATGAAAAATATTTAATGTAAAATGCATTTTAAAGAGAAGTTGTTTATTCCACATGACATATTGAATACTTAAATATAAATGTCCTTGGTGAGGAGTGAAAAAGATAATAGAAAGCAAAACATAAATATTTCATGACTAGGATATGTTAATTTTAAAGTTTATAAAATAAAAAAAATTACTTTTTTTATTTAAATGTAAATATAGAATTATAAGAAAATAAATTTTGGTATTTAATTATAATAAATTATTTTTATAGCCTTCGGATATTGCGTGGGGCAATAAACTAGTGATTATGAAAGAACAAAATAATTTGAATTATCGAATGATATTACAGTGTTGGTGTAATATTCCTGAACAACATGTATTGACTTGCAAGATTTATAATGTGTCATTTAGTATTATGCATTCTTCCCCTTCTAATGAACTCAATGTTGATTCTAAAATCACATGTAACATTTTAATGAGCACGCAATATTATCCATTGATTCGCATAATTTTGTAATGCATCATTCGATATGTGAGTAGCTTAGTGTCGTATCATCCCCTTGAACTTTGTACTGATACAATATTGTCTTCTTTAGCTTTGGGTTAACAATTTTCTAATGTATTATACTTAATATTGACCATAGCAATCTCCATCGATCATAAGAATTTCAATAGATCATAACAGCTTTTATCGACCATAAAGTCTCAATCGACCATAGGATCTCTATAATCGATTAATAATTTAGTAATAAATAATTGTTGATTATTTACAATAATTATTCATATCAACTATTAGATAATGAACAATCGATCTCAATTATAATTCATACATTGCTATTCAGTGGCAATTATAAATTTAATGATGGTTAATTTATGATTGATCATAACCACAATAATTAGTATGATAAGCAATATGATCAATGATAGCAACAAGACAATGTAATAATTAATATAAGAATTATAAGAATTACTAATTCTTATCGTGGAAATGCATCCATCATGGTTGAAACTTGGGCTAAGTTGTGTGAAACTTCTTTTCGTTAACTTTTCCATCTTTTATGTGAACTTGGGCTAAGAGGTATTTAGGTTGTTGCGAGAGAACGAGCTATTTATGAAATTGGAGAAATACTCGTTCCCGAAAATAATGTTCATTGGGCACCATACCAAGGCGAGAAGAATCAACATGGACAAGGTGAAAGTCCAAGCTATTCTTGACTGAGAGCCTCCCACAAGCGTACCGGAGATGCGGTCGTTTCTAGGACTAGACAACTACTACAGGAGATTCATCGAAGGATACTCGCGGTGGGTCGTGCCCCCTCACCAATCTCTTGAAGAAAAACATGAAGTGGCAGGGAAGTGCCAGAGGGTATTAGACAACTTAAAGAACGCAGTGGCGGAGGAGTCGTACTTGCGTCTACCTGACTACGGACAGTCATTTGAAGTGCAAACGGACACGACCGACTTCGCATTGGGTGGCATCCTCATGCAGGAGGGACACTCAATGGCCTTCAAGAGTCGGAAGCTCAACGAGGCCGAGCAACGGTACCCGATCCATGATAAGGACATGACGGTCATGGTGCATTGTCTACGCACATTGAGGCATTATCTCCTCGGAAGTGCGTTCGTTGTGAAAATGGACAACATGGCTACATCTTATTTTCATAATTAGAAGAAGCTGAGTCCGAAACAAGTACGATGGCAGGAGTACTTGGCGAAGTTCGAGTACGTCTTAAAATACAAGGCGGGGGCGGACCAATGTTGTAGTTAACGCCCTAAGCTGTAAGGCACAACTTGCGACGATAAGTGCCATCCGCATGGACTTTCAAGACCAAATCTAAGAGGGATTGAGCTAGGATCCCCGAGCGGCGAAGTTGCTTCGACTTGTCGACAAGAGCAAGTCTCAACGATTTTGAAAGGAAGATGGATTGTTGTTCACAGTGGGACGTCGGTTATACATTCCACGATGGGAAGGTCTATGACGGTCGATCTTGAATGTCTGTCATGATTCGAAGTGGGTGGGCCACCCAGTGCAGCTTGAACATTGCGCTGGTCGAAGACTCCTACTTCTGGCCTCAGATGATGTAGGATGTCGAGACGTATATGCGCACATGCTTCAAGTGTTAGCAGGACAAACTTGAGCAGAAGAAGGAGATGGGGTTGCTGGAACCCTTGTTCGTTTTCGGAGCATCCATGGCAGATGGTGACCATGGATATCATCCCGGCTTTACCAAAATCTGGGGGAGCTGGGTCGATCATGATGGTGATTGACAAAATTTTCAAGTATAGAACCTTCATCCCAGCCCCAAAACATTGCTCGACGGAAGAGGTCGCGTCGCTTGTTTGTCAAACATGTAGCGAAGTATTGGAGCGTACCTAAGATTATCATCAGCGACCATGATCCGAGGTTCACGGGATATTTCTCGAGGGAGCTCTTCAAGCTCCTGGGGACATAACTACATTTCTCCACAACTTTTTATCCTCAGACAGATGGCCAAACAGAAAGGTCAACCACTTTTTGAAGATATACCTGAGGCACTTTTGTGGTGCCCAGTCAGGAGGATTGGGCCATGCTCCTGGACGTTCACAATTTTCATAAAACATGCAGCGGAAGTGAGGCATTAAAGCGTGTTCGAGATCATCATAGGACGACAGACCCCTATTGGACTTGCGAGTAGGTACGCGTGGAAGTGTCCCCCAATGTACCATGTGGCCCGAGGATGGCAAGACAACCTCGAGGCGTCGAGGGCTATCTTGGATAAGTCGGTGCACAAGATGAAAAAGTTTGCTAATCAAAAGCGAAGACACGTCGAGTTTCAAGTGGGAGTCAGGGTTCTTGTGAAGTTATGAACTCGTTAGTTCAAAGTACTTAGGAATCTACACCAAGGATTGATGTCCTTCGTCATCACCAAGCGACTAGGCAAGGTGGAGCTCCCCAAGAATCTGCAACAAGTCCATCTGGTGTTTCATGTGAGCATGTTGAAAAGGTTCTACGAAGATGCGGAGGACTCGTCAAGGGCGGTGGTGACACACGGTCCGAGCCGTGGCAAACTTTCTCATGACTCGACCCTTGGGAACTTCTCACGGGTTGAGTCGTGGCAAACAGTCATGGGAACTTCCCACGACCGGAGCCATGGAAAACTTTTTTCATGACTAAAGCCGTGAGAACTTCTGATGGATACATGCTTTTCCAACAGTCTCAGTCGTCAGAAATATTTTCTCAAATATTAAAAAAATTGCCCGACCAGAGCCGTGGCAAACTTTTTTCATGGCTAAAGCCGTAAGAACTTCCGATGGATACATGCTTTTCCAACAATCTCAATCGTCGGAAAGATTTTCTCAAATATTAAAAAAAATTGCCCGTCCGTTGCAGTCGGATCTGGCCGCTGACAATGATCCGCCCAACCGCGAAGAGCCGATCAGCTGCAGGCAGCCGGACCCGGCCACCGTAGCTGGATATCCGATCAGGCTGCCTGCGGACAGTCGATCAGCCATAGTCAGATCAGGCCGGCGGCAGGATCTAGATGCCCGCAACTTGATCCGCCATTGGCGGTAGGATCCACCCACGACCTGATCTGTTGCCTGGTGACCGAAGAGGGAGAGGAAGCCGACGGAGAGGGAGAGGGATCCGCTAGAAGGAGAGAGCGTCGGAGGGAGAGAGCCGACGAAGAGGGAGAGGGAGATGCCAGAGGGAGAGAGCGTTGTCGAAGGGAGAGAGAGCCGCCTGAGGGAGTAAGCACCAGCCGCTTGGAAGAAGGGAGATGGCCGCGCCAGTGAGAGAGAGAAGGAAATAGGTGAATAAAAAAAGAGGGAGAAACATGAAAAGAAAAAAAAATAGGCATAACAGTTTGGCAAGATTTTTAACTTTCCGACAGATTAGGCCGTGAGAAAGGCCTTCCCACGGTCGAAGCCATGAGAACTTCCCATGGCTCGAGTCGTGGGAAATATTTCTCACGACTTGAGCCGTCGAAAATTTTGACGGAAGATAATTCATCGCAAAATCTTCGCAATCAGTCCATCAAAAATTTTTTGTCGAAAAAACGTCATTTTCTTGTAGTGTTTGGTGTCGAGGTTTTCAATATTTTAGCTGTTGATCATTGTTCTGCCTTAGTTTGTGTATACAAATTAAATGATGTGAGAATTTTGTGCAGAAAAAAATTGGGTGGGGAAAAACTCAACATCTTTATGGGTCTATTAATAGGGGTTGAAGGTGCACCTTTTTTTTCTAATTCAATTAAAACATTAATTAGGATTCTAAGATCTTCTTTTAATATTTAGTTATTTATATTTTTTATTTCTATTCAGAATATTTTTATTTTATCATTTTTTTAATTTCAGAATTAATATAAATATAAGTTTATTTTATCTCCTAATATTTATATTAAAATAACAAATTACTATCACTTTATTTTCATAATATGTTTAAATTGAAAACCTTTAATTTAATTCTAATCAGGACTATTTGATAAGATAAACTCATATTTGAATCTAGATTCAAATTAAATCCCTAATATTCTTAATCTAATCAAGATTCAAATTCCAATAAATCTATATTTCACTCTTTTCGTATTTCTTCTCTGACCACATTACTTTTCAACTCCTTTCAAATTCGTCTTTAATTATTTAATCTTGGATTAGTTCAATAAAGTATATATTAAATTCACGGTGAGGGAGCCAAATCAGAAGGCTTTTACGTTGTATTAACATGAGATATTGTATCATACAAGTAAATTTTTTTAAAAAAAAAATCGAAGGCAAGATTAAAGAAAACTAAGTTGAACATGTAGTCAGAAGATACGATCAAGAACTCAACGATTAGTTGAACCAACTTCTAAGTACCAGTTGGAAATTAATTCGAAATGAAAGGCCAAGGGGTTGGAGAGAGAAAGTCCATGTGCATTGTGTCATCATGATGCATGCTGTTGTATGGTACATGCAATACAAAATTAATCTCATAATTATCATATATATATATATATATATATATATGTTATTTATATCTGCTACTTAAGAAATTAATCTTACTTAGTGGACCTTAATTCGCTATGAAAAGTGTAGTCCATGTGATGGCAAACCGTACGCTATTATCATTCGCAATCATCATATGGTTCTACTTGTTAAATTGTGCATCAAACTACTCATATTTATTTCACTCGAATAAATCGTTCCTTTAATTGATTCACTGTATTTTTTCTGAAAATATTATAACTATTCAAGAATATTTTAACTAAATGATACATTTCGGAAACTCTGTCACATTAATCCTATCTAATAAGCCAACACGCAAACAAGTCAAGTCTAATGCAGCTTATAGACACACGTGCAAATCGTTCAATTCATTTATTCTAAAGATGTAACAAATTTCCATATAAATGTAAGATTTGAAAGAAAAGTTTTATCATTATCCACAACTAATTTCACCTAATCAATAAAGTGAAGTGAAAGGAATAATTTTTTTGTGTCCTGACAGTCTCCGGATCACCACAAACGTTCTTACTTTATTTGAATTATACGAACAAATCTATGCGCAAGAACAAAATGCTCAAATATTATAGTTTTTTTTTCAAATTATACTCGCCGATATCAAATTATTATCATTGTATACCAATCCGATCGGTCCTTTAATGATTTATACATATAGAGTATTGAGTCCGAAATTGTTGATGTTTTTGCACTTTTTTTTTGTCTATGATAAATTTCAAATTCAAGATATCCATGTTCACTCTACTCCAATGTTTGGAAGGAGCAATCTCCTCTAGTGATATCATATATATATATATATATATATATACATTTTGAGCCATTAAGGTTATTAACAATCTGATTAATTTAGAATCGAAATAAAAGTGAAAATAATATTCTTTTAGTTGAATGATGATTTCATAAAATGGCAGTAGCTCTTCTGATAAGTTCTTAATGGAAGATAATTTTGCAAATTGTTAACTGAAGTATTGGTATTCCATGCAATCGGAGGGCACTAATGGCCACAGCTTTCTACTTTACATGGTAACCGGCCTTTGGGATGTTTGGGAGGCACGCAAAGGCCCTATACAATATGTACATGCATTTGCATGGAGGCGGCGAAGAAAGCGGGCAAAAAGCACGCGCATCCAAGAACACGCGCGCGAGGGGCGCGCACGGGAGCCGTGTGCTCCCTCGGCTCCTTCGATCCATCGATCGACCGGCGGTGGGCGGCCAACCTATCTCTCTCTCTCTCTCTCTCTCTCTCTCTCTCTCTCTCCACCACCGTCACCAGCTTTTCCCTAACTAGTGAAGTTTGTTGTTGTCGTTGTTGCTAGCGAGTGGGTGGTCCCTTCCGATCGACCCACATTTTTCGTGTTAATTTTGCAAGACCACGCAATGGATCTCCCTCGCAGGCATTGCATGCTGCTCAGCATGCAATGCACACCACCCCCCAGTAGCTGTTGCATGCTGTCTTCTTGTACCCCCTCTCTCTCTCTCTACCCCCTTTCGCCACCTCCATGCATGTATTGGCCTTCTCTCCTTTTGTGTCAGTTTGCAGAGAGAGAGAGAGAGAGAGAGAGAGAGAGAGAGAGAGAGAGAGAGAGAGAGAGAGAGAGAGAGAGAGAGAGAGAGAGAGAGAGAGAGAGAGAGGTATGGCAAAAGAGTGGCATGCAGAAGACCTCATCAT
This sequence comes from Pontederia crassipes, assembly GCA_030549335.1. Classification (NCBI taxonomy): domain Eukaryota; kingdom Viridiplantae; phylum Streptophyta; class Magnoliopsida; order Commelinales; family Pontederiaceae; genus Pontederia; species Pontederia crassipes. Next base: position 28,750,933 of record CM060193.1, read on the forward strand.
GCCACCAGCGGGAGACAGGAAGACATCCTTGCCATTTGATCTCCACCGCATTCCACCATCATGAGATATTAATTAACTGTTGTTCCCAGCGTTTTTTTTGTTAATACAACTAAAGAAATTCCTATACATTCTACTACTCGTAAAAAATAGTGAGACATATCGTGTAATATATATATATATATATATATATATATGTACTCAATAGTTCATCGGATCATTATAAATTAAAATGTCGTATTAATATGCATAAGGTCTACATGATATGTATGCACTGTTTATACACCAACAAAAAAAATGAGTTGTCAACCTTTGTTTTTAGCATTCAAAAGTATTAATCCCAAGTTGTATCATTTTGGACAGAGAAGGAAACCTTTTTCGATATATAGTGACTAAGAAGTTGATCTGCAATTATTGAATCACGATTAAGAATGTGTCAACTTGAAGAAACTAAACGCTCAGTGCTATCAAACTCTCTCTCTCTCTCTCTCTCTCTCTCTCTCTCTCTCTTTTCCATTAGTTGTTAATAAAAGCTAAATGACAAGCTTGGGAGACAAGGGACCAACACCATGTACTGTTCGTTCCCACAATTAGGAAAAAAAAAATGCGAACATTCGAAAGTGATGCATGTATGGTGTTAAAAGTGGCTTTTTAAGGATAAAGATTTGGTTTCGCAGTCGATCGGCAGCAGTAGCCAACCAACTTGCTACTTCTAACTTCTAAGATGCATTTTATATATGCATGAATATTGTTGTTCCCATTTTTCTTCTTAAAACCTGATCAGGCACATTGACCGTAAATATTCCAAGTAATTTTATTGGATTCCAATCAGCATTTACGTGTATTAAGTATTAACCATTCGTATCGTATTTTGTGCCATGAAATTTAGAAATTTTAGAGAAAAAAACAAATTCAAATTCTTCGAATATAACACAACTTTCGAATATTTCAAATGATGAGAAAATAAGTATACATGACGTTATTATTCAGATCATCAACGAGTAATGACTCCACGATTAGGTCAATGTTTAGGTCCACAAGAACCGAAAGCCATGGAAAATAAACAAAAAAAAGAAAAAGAAAAAAACTGAGAGAGAGAGAGAGAGAGTTCCATCATGCTTTGTTCCCTAATCCGGGTCCCTTGCCTTGGACTAATTAGTCGATTGTGCTGATTTAATTAACATATCCAACGCCTCATCAAGTTACTTGGTAGACGGGTCAAGATGAGCGTGACAATATCTCTTTGTTTATTTAATTAGCTAAGAAATTTGCCAAAAAAAACATCTTTTCCCTCTTTTTCTTTTTTTTTTAAAAATAGTACAATGGCCCCGAATTCGATCTTATAATAATAGATTTGGCCTACAATATATATGTTTTATTTTTATCTCTTCCTTTTTTTGGTGCATTGTTAAGTTGCATCTCTTTTTGTGAGGTGTCATATATCTCAACTATTAATTTTGAGATCAAGGATGCTTTATTAATTAATAATATTATTATTAGCTTACATTTCACCCTAGAATCTTAATGGTGCAATGCATCATTATTTTTACCCTTTGATGAGGGTAAAGTAAAACTATGATGTAGAAAGATGGAAAGAGAAATTTATGAGAGGCATATGCAATATATATATATATATATATATATGTGTGTGTGTGTGTGTGTGTCTAATGTAGGACAACTACTCTTTTGTATGTCCTTGATCTTGTGCAAGAGACAAATCAAACGTTCAGACTTCAGAGCATCTTTGATTTTGGGTAAAAGAAATTAAGGAGTATCTCTTGTTTTATTTCTTACATATATCTTCATATAGAACATAAACAATGGTAGGAATGATTGCCAAAGTAGGATATCTGTTGAAGTGTGCAATATATACTGTGTTTTATTCATTTTTTTAATACTACATATCATGAGGTTTAAGATGAGCAAAACTAATACAATTTTTTTTTGGAATTGATGATCGTATATGTAATAATTGCATTATTGAATTGGACATGATCAATTATTATACGTACTATACAATCCAAATTAATTCTGACATATACTCAGTATATACATACATAATACATGTGAGTGAATAAGACACGATATGATTATTATAAGTGCAAAAATGAACAGTATTTTGTTCTTATGCATACTAAAAACTTTTTTCTTTTACAGTGGAAACTGCTTGGCACATAGCTAGGAGTCAATGCATCATTCAAAACTCATGTACTTTTTTTTAAAAAAACTCATGTACTTGCAAACGACTGTGTAGAGCTTCTGCCAGGAGCCCTTGATCTAAAGATGCACAGTATATGTTCCTTATGTCTGTACTATGTATATGTTCATGATGGCTACTAACCAGCAAACTTGGAATATTTATGAAAGGAAATAGACTTACTAAAGTTATATTGTGCTAGTTACTATCCAGATTATCACATTTCACATAAGAAAAAGCATAATGTTATTCTTGTAGTATATCTTATATATTTTTTCTACTTTAGTGCAGTAACTCTCGAAGTCCTTGCCTTCTTTGTGATAGTCAGAAAGCTCAAAGTGAGCAATGGCATGAAATTCCTCTATATGATATGTTAATTGTCAATTATCTTCTCTCTAATTAATAGTCGATCATATTTACATATAATGGTTACTTTGGTTTGTACATTTTTCTTTCTTCAAATTGATCAGTGGCTGTTAAGGAACAAGACTAATAGTGGTAAACCATATTCTCATAGGAGAGGATATGGAAATTTTATTTAAAAAAACTTTTTAGGCTCCATTTGTTGTTATATATATTATGAACAAAAACAAAATCAATAATTTTTGGAAAAGTGCGAAAGCGAAAAAAGTAAATACCATGTTTCTGATAATGTGGTTCAAATTAGATTATTATGATTTATTTTTCATTGACGAGGTTTTTCCGACGAGGTTTTTCCATATCTATTACCAAACAAGGATCAAAGCTAGAAGCATGGGCCTAAAGTATTTTTGACACCTGGATATTTTTAAGCATAATATATTGATGCACTCAAGCATATGAAAGACAAATACTTTCCAAACTCCAAAGAAGACAAATGGTAGGTTGCTAATTTCCATCAACAAAGTTGTCACCATGTTCCATGCCTACACTTAGATGCTAGGCATCAATGAGAGTGTCCAAAACCAAGCATTACGAAGCACCAAAACTTTTAGCATGTCCGAATCCAATAGCATGCAAAGCCATCAACCATTCAACACACATAGGGGTGCATCATTAACTTCAAGTATTAATTGAAGGGAGTTTAGAGATTAGATGCATATATTGATCTCCTCCCAGATTTGGCGCCGGCACTACATTTACTGCAAGCATTGCAAGAACACCCCTCACACCACCACCACCACCCAACCTCATCTTGTCCTCTGGTCATTCAAAACTAAGCATCAGAAATGGCAAGAACACAGCAAAAGCCACCATGAACCACTTGCATGGCTGTGCATTGGTAGAACAGTGCTAAACCAATCCAAGCATCACTGCAGCAGCTGCCACCCATAAATAAAATAAAGCTGCACACAAGGCACAAGCAAAAGGTGGGAAAGATCTACTGCGGCAGTAAAAAGGAAGGCTGAAATCTGTGAGATTCTGGGAAACAGTGAGATGTGTAGGGGGAGAAGGAAATAACACAGGTAAAAAAGTTAAAAAAAATTAAAGCCTATACATGAGTAGCACACAGCAAGCATTTGACCATGCATAGTGATTATAGCGGTATAGGTAACTTAATTAAGATCAGCATAGAGAGCTACGTATCTGAACATAAGATTATGTTCGAGAACTTTATGAAATTGCATACAGATATATACTGCTGCCGTGCATGCAATTTGAAGTCTGTGCATTAAATGATACTGTTTGCATTGACCGGTAAATTTGGGACAGCACCTCAGCGAGTTCTTCTGAACCGATGGTTGCTGCCTTTTTGCATCCTTCTTTTTTCCTCCCTCGTCTTTGCTTGCTTTAATTAATTTCATATATTTTCCTTCTTCAAAGCAGTTTACTGCATCAATAGCAATTTGCAGTAGTAAAGTACAGGAAAAAAATTCACTGTAGTTAATTTACTGTTATAGGGTTGTTATATCAATTCTTAAAACTTGGAACAAATCAAACCACCTAAAACTACGCATGCAGCTAATCATCTTGAATTGTTCAGGAGAAAAGTTGCACAAAAACCTGTTATGTGCCTATAAGCAATTTAACATGTACTCTTGTTATAGGACCATTATTCTGCAGTGGTTGATGTAAAAGAAAAGATCTCTACTTATATGAATTGAATGAAGCGAACAAAACAGTGACCAAAATGTGTTCCTCTTAAGAGGAAGCAATAAGTGGTGCCAGGTTAAAAGCCATCAGACGCAGACGTACATATGAGATGAGAGGAGGAGGGACATGCATGCCACCATCACTCCCTATACCATGCATCATGCATGCCCAAAATAACACACCAACAATGACATTATACAGACGATAAAAAACGCATCTTTTATTCCTAACATATACATCCACTTGTATCTCTTTCCAAGTGGCAGGTTGGACAGAGCTCTTTCTTTCTTTTGTTACGTATATATGTATATGAGTATTTTCTGCGACAAGTGACAGCTACATCAGAACAGCAGGTGAACGGCAGCAACAGCATCCTATACACAAACAAAATATGAGAATTCCTGAAAATTATATGGGAATAAGATAAAAAAAGGTGCAAGAAAAAGGGGGATAAAAAAAAGAACACTGAAGTGTGAAGAGAGAGAGAGAGAGAGAGAGAGAGAGAGAGAGGAGGTATGAGGTATCACAAAGCATTCTAGTCTTTTATTGCTTCTTTAACGCAATTGGCACCATCGCCAAACACAAGTTAAAAAAAGCCGGAGTCTTTTGCCAGTTGCCACCACCACTACCCTCCTCTTCCCGTATATAAAAATACCACAACGAAGTCCCATAAAACGTCTCTTTTTCTTTAGCTCCCTTTTGCTCTCTCCTCCACAGCCCATGGCCTCGCCAAGAGTGGAGCAAACGGCGGTGAAGAACCTAGGGTTTACTTTTACTCCGCTCTCCGTTGGCGTCGTGGTTCGGTGATTCGTGGCGTCAGCGTCGGCGGCTTTTCTTTCCAGCTGTTGCGAAGTCGTTGCCGGGAGAGGAGGAGGGACCCCGTGGGGTGGCAAAGGTCGCTTCTTTTGGCATCCGTGGTTTTGGATTCAGGGATTCGCCGCGGCTTTGGGGGTGCGGCGGAGATGGCGATGGTTTTGACGGGGAAGGAGAAGGGCGGGCAGCATCATCATCAGGGGCTTGACGCCGGGAAGTACGTGAGGTACACGCCGGAGCAGGTGGAGGCGCTCGAGAGGGTCTATAGCGAGTGCCCCAAGCCCAGCTCGCACCGGCGCCAGCAGCTCATTAGGGAGTGCCCCATCCTCGCCAACATCGAGCCGAAGCAGATCAAAGTCTGGTTCCAAAATCGCAGGTGAATAATTCCTCATCCATGTTTCCCTGAAAAAAAAACCGAGTCTTTGCTGCTTTTTCCTATTCGGACAATAATTTTGGGGATTTTTTGTACTTGAGTTTGCGTATTTTCTTATAAAAGTATTATCTTTTCTCTCTTCCAAAATATGTTGGAAATGATATGTTTCCTCTTTCTGCTTATTGTTTTTTTGTCCCTATCCAAAATTGAAGTAATCAGTGATATATCCATGGATCAACATCTCGAAGGCATTAGGGGCTTGAATGTGTATCCTCTTTCTGCTCCTTTGCTGTTCAAGAAGTTTTTGTTATTAAATGTTTATAAGCCGGAAATCTGCTACTTTAAATTTTTCATCAGGGCAGTTGCTTAGGGTTAATTTATCACTGTGTATAAGGCGATGATGATAATCTCGTAGCATTTTATCTGTTAATTAGAAATCAATACTACATATATATTGATTGTGAAACTTATGGTTTACCCTGAACTCATGCATCCATGATAATATTATTGTTTGTTCATTTTCTTTAGATGTCGTGAGAAGCAGAGGAAGGAAGCCTCCCGGCTCCAAACAGTTAACAGAAAATTGACTGCCATGAATAAATTGTTGATGGAGGAAAATGACCGGTTGCAGAAGCAGGTATCTCAGCTAGTATATGATAATGGCTACATGCGCCACCAAATTCACAGTGTAAGTCCTCTTTCTTGAGGAGTTCAAATTCGTTTTCGGTGTTTGTAAAACAAAGTGAGTTAACCTGCAATTTGCTCTGGAAAAATAACAATTATGCGCTCATTGTGCCCTCATGTAGTATGTTGTAAATATGTGTTCTGACAGATTCCATAGCAATACGTCACGCTATTTATTTTTCATTATGATAGTTTTCACCCTCTATGTTTTATTGTACTTGTGTCACCAATATGAAATATCATATTGATAAATTTTCTTGTATTGCTGTTATGCAGGCTTCTGTAGGAACTACAGACACCAGCTGTGAGTCTGTGGTGACTAGTGGTCAACACCACCCTCAACAAAACCCAACACCACCGCATCCTCAGAGGGATGCTAACAACCCAGCTGGGTACTGCATCATCTTCGTAGTTATGACCTTGTTTCACTATGTTTAAATGCTTATCACATTGCCTAACTTGTTTGTTTCTTGTTTACTTATTTATCCAAAAGTCTACTAGCTATTGCTGAGGAGACCTTGGCAGAGTTCCTTTCAAAGGCGACTGGAACTGCTGTTAATTGGGTTCAGATGGTTGGGATGAAGGTGATGTTCAATAGAAATATGTTTTCTATTTTATAGTAACCATTTTTCTCTCTCATAATTTCTGATGCGAAATTTATGTTTTTTTGGCTGTCAGCCTGGTCCGGATTCTATTGGAATCATTGCTATTTCTCACAACTGTAGTGGGGTAGCAGCTCGAGTATGCGGTCTTGTGAATCTAGAACCTACAAAGGTGATGCAGAACTTAAATTAATGTTAGATCACCTGAAGAATTGCATGATTTTATCTTATTATTTAAATAAACAATGGCTCTTTGTTTAGGTTGCAGAGATTCTCAAAGATCGCCCATCTTGGTATCGGGATTGTCGATGCCTTAATGTCCTCTCTGTAATTCCTACTGGGAATGGCGGGACCATCGAACTAATATACATGCAGGTATTGTGTCACTCTTTTGGTTATTTTATATAGATCCATGAACTTATGGCAGTTTAATCACTTTTTTTTTCACCATATTGCTTTGTTCTACCAGACATATGCTCCTACTACTTTGGCATCTGCACGTGACTTTTGGACAATTAGATACACAGCTGGACTCGATGATGGAAGTCTTGTGGTATGAATCTTTGGTCTGGATCTAATGATGCGTTGAGCTTGGATTCTTATGCTAGTTCTTTATAAATGTTGCATAAAAATGAGTAGCTTCATCTTTATTGTTTTGGCCTCATTATCTGGAAGCTTGTAGCTGTTATGAGCTACTAAATCATGCTCCTGTTTTTTAGATTTGTGAAAGATCGTTGACTCCTTCAACTGGTGGCCCTGCCGGCCCACCTGCCCCAAATTTTGTTAGAGCTGAGATGCTGCCTAGTGGGTGTCTAATACGCCCATGTGAGGGAGGTGGATCAATGATTCATCTTGTAGATCACATTGATTTGGACGTAAGGCTCGACTCAAAGATCACGTATTTGTTCTGTATTTTCATGCAGCTTGTCTGATGTTTCTATCACTTATATGCTTTAGGCTTGGAGTGTACCTGAAATTCTCAGACCCTTGTATGGCTCATCAAAAATTCTCGCACATAGAATGACCATTCCTGTAAGTATTCACTCTTTTATTTTTTATGCATGGATGCCCTACTCAGGACATCTGACATAATGAGCCTTTGACCTTATAGGCACTAAGACACATTAGACAGCTTGCGCAAGAGGTGAGTGGTGAAATTCCTTATGGTGGAGGACGACAGCCTGCTGTGCTTAGAAATTTTAGTCATCGTTTGAGCAGGTTTGCAAGCTCTCATTTCCTATCCTGTTGTACCCAGATATTACAAGTATTTGACATTGGAAACTATGGTGATATTGTAGGGGCTTCAATGATGCTGTCAATGGATTTGCTGATGATGGATGGTCAATCTTAGGTAGTGATGGTGCTGAGGATGTGACAATTGCTATTTCATCTTCAAGCAAACTTGTTGGGTCCCATGTTAACTCATCTATGATGCTTTCTGCTCTTGGAGGTGGTATTTTGTGTGCCAAAGCATCAATGTTACTGCAGGTCTGTTTCTTCTGCGATAGTCACAATGCCCTTTGCTTTTCAGCAATATACCTTAAGTTTCTTGTTCTGAGTGCAGAATGTGCCACCTGCATTACTTGTTCGCTTTTTGCGGGAACATCGGTCTGAATGGGCTGATTGTGGTGTCGATGCTTATTCTGCTGCTTCATTAAGAGCTAGCCCTTATGCAGTTCCTTTATTGAGACCTAGCTCCGGATCTCTGGGAAGTCAGGTTGTACTTCCTCTTGCACATACCATTGAACATGAGGAGGTAACATACTTTTTCCAACATACTTGATTATCTTGATTCTTCTGTGGGTACTTATGTTTCAATTTGTCACCTTCTGTAGTTCTTGGAGGTAATCAGACTAGATGCCCATGGATTTAACCAAGACGATATTTTAGCCAGAGACATGTATTTGTTACAGGTTAGGCCATATGAACTCAAAATTGATGTCTTTTATTATTCACAGCTCTCTTATTCACATACCTTTTATTCCAATGACAGCTTTGTAATGGAGTTGATGAGAATACTGTAGATTCATGTGCGCAGCTTGTATTTGCGCCTATTGATGAATCCTTTGCTGATGATGCCCCTTTACTACCATCAGGATTTCGTGTAATACCATTAGATTCCAAAACTGTAAGTTCATAACTTGATGTTGTTTTTGTAGTTTCTTTTCTTGTGTTAGGGCGCATAAACAATCCCTGGTTAGTTATGTTTCTGCAGATTCATTTCCAATGTAATTAACAGATGCTCCTTTTAAATAATGTTTTGTGTTATTGTTGTTCATTATATAAATGTTTTGCAGAATATGCCTGCAACGACATGTACTCTTGACTTGGCCTCAACTCTTGAGGTTGGATCTGGTGCGACAACACGCTACTCAAATGATTCTGCTTCAGACACTAGCAATCTGAGATCAGTATTGACTATAGCTTTCCAATTCACCTATGAGAATCATCTGAGAGAAAATGTTGCCACAATGGCACGACAATATGTTAGAAGTGTGGTTGCTTCTGTACAGAGAGTTGCTGTGGCAATTGCTCCTCGCCTGGGTACGCAGATTGCAGTGAAACATCCATCTGTTTCACCCGAAGCTCACATACTGGCAAGGTGGATATCCCAGAGCTACAGGTAATGCCTGTGTTAAATGTGCTATTTTTTGGTTATTCTGTAAACATCTATAATTCTGATTTTTCTTACTTGAAGTGCTGAGGTTTTATTTCTCTCCCTCGTTAATGCTGCTCATGTCATGATATATTATAACTCTTTGACTTTCGAAATCCTGTAGCCTGGTTTATTTTGTTATTGATTATCTTTACTAACTTGCAGGTTTCATACCGGAGTAGAACTCTTCACAGCTGGATCTCAATCTGGTGACTCAATTTTGAAACTTCTTTGGCACCATTCCGATCCGATAATGTGCTGTTCTTTAAAGGCAAGTGATAGTCAAACTCTTGAACTTTTTCCTACATATCTATGAACCTTATTATGATAAGTTTAGAATTTATTGCTTTTTTCATTGTGCTGTCAACTTATTTTTCTTGATCAAACCATTTGAGCTTCTTGCAGGCTTCACCTCTTTTCACCTTTGCCAATCAATCAGGCCTTGACATGCTTGAGACAACACTAGTTGCTCTCCAGGACATTACACTGGAGAAGATCCTTGATGACAGTGGTCGGAAGATGCTGTACTCCGAATTTCCTAAGATCATGCAACAGGCAAGTGCAAAGAACATATGCTTCATGTTTCCCGTTTCTTGATTTCTTAATGTAGACACTATTGAAACCCGTCTGCTTTGCTTCAGGGCTTTGCACATCTTCCTGCCGGCATCTGTTTATCGAATGTGGGAAGGCCAATGTCTTATGGGCAGGCCGTGGCGTGGAAGGTCTTGAACGAAGATGATGCACCTCACTGTCTAGCTTTCATGTTTATGAACTGCGCTGTTGTCTGACAATACCTGGCTCAGTCTGGAAACTATCCAGTAGTTATGTTGAACTTTAGTCATCAATGTAAAAAAAATTCTTCATCTATCTGGGACATCTACGTACCCTCACCATCTTTGCTTTGTGGCTGACTTAATGTTTCAAATGGATCTTAGCTTTGTCTTGTCTTTATGGAAAGCAATGTTGTCGATGGAGTACATTAAAGCGTTTCCTCTTATATAATTCGTGGTACACATGAAAGAGTGGATACTTGTTTTGAAGCAAGGATCACATCAATCCAATGGCATCAAAAGCACGGGCATCAACTTAGTTGCTGTCAGGAGGAGAATTAATTGATATGACCAGTCTTTTGGCATTTACAATTGTTTGCTCCGTTCTATGAATCGTTGCAGTCTATTCATGTTGTAGGTGCCAAGATGCAATCCTTCTGACAGGAGGCAGCAGCAGCAGCAACTTGTGCTTGGAAATTATCCTTCAAGCTTGTCAGGGGGGTTGTGTTGTCCTTGTCGTCCTGTTTAGTTCCTTTTGTTCCTTCCACAAGTTTGAATTATCCGATCTGCGTGATCTCATTTCCCTGTTGGTTTGCCAACATGTTGAAGCACGGAGCCAAAGTCTGTCTGAGTGTTTCGATATCTGCGCTCACATAGAGACAAGTCAGGAACTCGAGCACTCGTCGCTTTTTTATCTCAATGCATTGACCCTGGTTTTATCGACCGTTCATGAGCTCCGTACAATTTCGTCGGAGAAGATAGACAGATTCTCGTCGGAGCTATGATCATCTCCTTTCAGCACGTCTGCAGAGCTCCGGCGAGCCCCCTACAATGTCAGGCTTAACCGATCCATCCCTTGCCTGCCGGCAGTAAATTTTAGACTGATAGAAACGTCCAATCAAGTAAAAAGTTGCGTACTACATAAAACTGAACGAGAGAGAGAAAAGGAGCAGAGTAAAAAGAGAAAAAAAAGACCAGTGGACTGGACGTCGTAAACGTCGTAAAAAGGATTAAAGCTTTGTAACGGCACGTCACATCGCATCGATACGGGCGACGCGTCCGGGTCGGCGTAGGTTCCAGTTCCGTTCATCGGATTCCGGTCAGGCCTCGAACCGGGTCGAGGGAGAGGACCATCGCAGCCAGAGCACTAGAGCTGAGCTGGATTAGTTGTTGCGCGGCGTCTGCGTGCGTGGCCCCCACGTCGCGTGCGGCGGAAGCATCGCTGTCCGCTGCCTGCCGCCTTGTCAGGGCACGCCTACGCCCCCGTACGACAAGACGAGTGGGGGCCGGTGGGGATTCTTTCCTTAAATCGCGATATTGCCCGAAACCGTCGGACCGGCCGTGCGATGCACCGGGCCTCGCGCATCGACGGCTCCGGCTGGTTGTGCCCCATGTCCATGTGATGCATGCGGATGGTTCTCGGAGGCCCATGGGATGGCATCAGTCGCATGCATCATGTCGATGCTAGAGATAGCGTACCATGTTAATGTTGATGATGGGGTCAAATATGTACGCGGGAAAAGACTGTTTTCTCTATCCTTATCATCCGAATTGAACTATTACTGAAATTAAATATTTCGAGTTAATTTTTAATCATCTTATTTTGTAAGAAATCAATTTCTCAACTTATAAATTTAGAATAAAAAAGTCCCCTAAAGCTAAGTTTCTATGTTAATTTATTGACTAGAAGGGTGACATGGCAACTGAGCTCAAATAAAATTCGATATATTTTATTAAAATAATATATAATATTTATTTCAAAATAGATTAATTTTCTTAAAAAAGGTCCTCTCTCTTCCTCTTTTCTCTTTTTTCATTTATTTATAAAAATATTTATATTTATTAGTGTACATAAAAATGTTGGTATGCTATATTAATTTTTTATTAAGAACTAACTAGGCGTACTCTAAAATAATAGAAAATATATTTATTAAATAAATTTTAATTAAAATTTCACGTTCCTTTCTTTATCTTTCTTTTTAATTTTTATATTTTATTTATAAATAAATAAATATGTATTTTTTATTTCATTTCAATTCACTTCCTCTGTAATATTTTTTATTTTATTAAATGAATAACTATATATTATTTTTAATAAATATATAATATTTTATTTCAACTTACATGAATGCACATCAACATCCTAGTCAGCAAATTGACTTGAAAACTTATTATAGCAGGTTAATGATACTTTTTTATTATAAATTTATAAATTGAGAAATTGTCTTATTATAAAATGAAATTCGAGAATCAAAATGTAGTCAAATGAGATTGAGTGGAAGTTGAGTGAAAATTACACAAATATTACATTAGGATTAATACATTTTTATTATTTTATTTAGTTTAGTGTTTTATTTTAATTAGGAATATTTGAGATTTATCCTAAAAATATGGACTTAAGAAAAAAATTATCGTATATAAGAGTTAAATCTTTTTTTCTCATAATAATTTGGAAACAACTACATGTATATTTTCATAGCCTCTGAGGGCAATGCTACTTTGAAAGGACGAAAATGTTATGATTCTAATTGAAATATTATCGGAATTAAATACTAAATTAGGATTAATATTTTTTGTTATTTATTTGAATGTTTTACTTTGATTGGAATTGTTGTGGTTTTTTTGAAATTTTTACCTTTAAGGTCTCTTTTTGAAATGATCAACTTAATGTACTGGTTGGACTAGAAGCCTCGCATCCTCAATGTTCAAGTTTTCTTTATACATGTTATGTGGGAAACTAAAATTTTACCTTATTTTAGGTTGGGAAAATATATTTAATGCTCGTAGCGTGGAAAAGATTGATTCTTTGTAAATGCTAAATTGAAAATAAATACAAAGCCATGTAAATTTTCATTTTTCTGCTTATTTGGTGGAAAAGGCATCTCAAAATTGGAAACTTTGTACTTTAAGTAACATTTGAAAAAAAAAAGAGGGTATATGATGGACCAATTGAAACATATGAGAAATATTTGGTTAGAGTCCTCTCGTTGCACTAAAACTCACTCATCACACATATATCCCTAACACACAAAAATTCTACCTTTTTATCTCCATTTTAATGTGACATAAGTAAATGGCGGGGGGACATGTTTTTTTTTACAGGGACGTCTCCATTTTATGATGTAGAAATTCAATATGATGTTTTCATATATTTAACTGGTCTGGCCATCTAGTCACCTTTTTTTTTTCAAGTATATTAAAAAGAAGGCAAGTTCTCCATTTTCGGATGGAAGAAGGACAGAGTTATCAAAGATTGTGAGCTTTAAATGGAGAAAACGTTACAAAAATCTGAGTAAGAGTATATACATGTAATATAGTGACTAAGTTTTAATGGAAGTAGAGGTCTTATGGGAGGGATATATCATTACAAAACATTGCTAGCATGCATAGTAGAGTACACCTGTCAAGAAGTTGAGCCTCCGATGTGCTGCAAGAGGTAACGTCGGGGAAGAAGAAGAAGCAAAGCAAGAAAGATAAAGTTGCGAAAAAGAGAGAGGGCGGCAATTCTATTCAAAGCACATCTATTGTTAAGAATGTTGTTGGAGTTTACGACATCATCGTCACTGTAACGCTCCGAGATTTTTTTTTTCTTTTGCCTGCCCAGAAGGCTATCTCGACAACGTCACTCAATTCTATACCTTAACTTTGACCAGTCAACGAACTGACTTACATAAGCGGAAGACTAATTTATAACATTCTATTACAATATACGGAAACTATTATACCATATCTAATAACTTGCGGGTTATGACCCACGTCTATACAGTAATGGACCCTATATCCATGTGCATGTCACCCGTCAGAGGAGTCACCAACCATCTCACCATCGCCATCACCATCACCTGTATGGATCCAAATACAGGGGCAAAGCCCAATGAGATAACTCAGTACGTAGGGTCACCCATAATATTTATATGAACCATGGTCAATATCAATATCAATACTATCAATAAATAATTATTCATAATAATATATAATTGATCAGAGGTCAATGAAGACTACAATTCAACAATAAATAATTCAATTAATAATTAACAATTGATCAATGTTCAATTGGCCAAAAGTCGATGAAGGCCACAATAACCATTATTAATTCAATTCTATTATTAATTTATCAATTCATCTATCAGGCACAAAGACCATAATTTATTTTCCATCAGCCTTAAAGGCGCAATTTAATTTTTCCATCAGCCATAAGTGTGAAATCGATAGTCTATCAACCACTAGGGCGAAATCAATTGTCCATCAGCCACTAGGGTGCAATTCAATTAACAATTCGATCATCAATTCAATTATCAATTCCATCTTTGGAGTTATGATCAATCCTTTCGGGCGCAATAAGAGAGCTTTATATTATTATTAGGGACACCATGCCACTTCAATCAATAAGTTTGGGTATGATGGGGACGAAGGATCACACCGAAATAGTTAGCCCGAAGGCCCTATCAACCCGAAGGCGTAGTTAGCCCGAAGGCCCTATCAGCCCGAAGGCGCAATATTAGCCCGAAGGCCCTATCAACCCGAAGGTACAATATTAGCCCGAAGGCCCTATCAACCCGAAGGTGCAATATTAGCCCGAAGGCCCAATCAGTCCCAGTGGCAATCAGTAGACATGGGCCCAATACATTTTCAACTTTTATCTCAATTACCTAAGATGTCTATCTTTAATAATTATCTTAGGTTAAACTTGACCCAATCAGAAAATCACTATTAATCAATGATATGATTAGATAGGATGACGGTAAATTGGATACGATGACAATTTGATCAGGATTAATCAATAATGATGTCAATGGATCAATATCATAATCAATATCATGATTGGTGTGTAATGTCAACAATAATCAATATGATGATAATATGATCTGATATGAGCATAATAAAATCAGAGATGTTAATCAAACGATCGACAATGAATAACGATCTTAACAATCCAATAAACTATAAATCAATTCATAAAAACATGTTTTCTATTGCAGAACCCAATCCGCGTTGATCATTACCCGGATCGTGCTAAATGGAATCCAAGTCGTGTCAGACAGAACCCCTACCAAATTCTGTCACCATCAAGAATTGTGTTTTCAACATAATTTTTGAAAGTCATATCTATGTCATTCAATATTCAATCGATGCAAAATAATATATAATTTATGTATAACGAAAAAAGAGTTCAGGGGTCCATGTCGCGGAAAACCGACGCCATGTGGATCCCCCTACGTACCTCAAGTTGGTTGAAACACAACTCTGTTTCTGATCGTAAATTAATTGTACCAATGCTGAATTTTGTCCCAGCAATTACTCCAATCCTTTTTCTCTATATATTCTATTTTTCTTTTCCTGGTCGAGAAATTAAATAAACGAACTATCATAAATGAAAGAAATAAAATATATATTTTCTACGTTTTTTCATTTTATTTCTTTCTAGACCTACGTCTTATTTCTTGGCATCTTCTCTCTCTATTTTTTTTTCCAACCTATTTCTTTTTTTTTAATTCTCTCTCTAAATCTTCCTCCTATCCATTTTTTTTTCCATAGTCGATCGGATTTTGACCGCAACCGGCCAATCCGTTTTGGCCATAATATCCCACCTTTATTCCCCTTTTTTTTTTCTTCACCTTTTCTTGGTCGTAATTTGCACATGTCCCCTTTTATTATTATTTTTTTTAACCTCTTCTATTCCTCCTTTTGCGGGCGTAACACCTCTTTTCCCTTATTTCATTTTTTTTATTTGCTTTTCTCTCTCAACTTCTCTCTTCTATCAACCTGCACGCATTTTTTTTTCTTCTTTTCTACTGTGTCACAGCATCCCTCTCTCTCAACTCTTCTTAAGCCCTCATCTCTTCTCCCCCTCCAGTCATGCTACGGCCAATTTGTTTTTGGCCAACAACTTTGAATTTCTCCTTCATCTTTCGTCCCTTGACTTCCTCCTCTTTTCTCTCTCTTTTGATTTTTACTCTCCTAATTCTCTCTCAATTTCCTTTTATTTTCTTGCGGCCTTAACCTTCTCCTAATCCCTTACGGCAGTAAAGCAAAATAATTTTTGCGACGGTAATAAAACTATACAAACCAGATTACACCGTAGAACGACGTCACAATACGTACCTATGTGAATCCCTGCCTTCGCCGTTGGAAAAGTTGCGTCCGTCACCGAAGAACGCCGCGCACCGAAATAATTTCTCTCGCTTCCTTTTTTCGAGTTTAGCCGGCCCTATCTCTTTATTTATAAGATTTATAATTCTCCATTAAACTCTAACTATCTTTTGTAATCCAACTTCAATTTAATCTCTTAATTAATCCATTTAACTAATTCAGATTTATTTTCATTAAATAAACTCCGAAATTCATTAAATAGTATTATCCTTCCAATTTTCCTTTATTTTCGGAATTATTCAATTTTATAATATTTTATCATCTAATTTTCAAATTAAAATAATAATAAATATTATTTTAATGACTAAAATATTTTAAGCCATAAAATTCTCAATCCTATCCTACGTGGAAATCCTATATCCATTAATATATCTTTTAAATCTCAAATCAAATTAAAATTCCTAATCTCAATCTAATTATGATTTCCACTCTAAATGGGATTTAAATTTTTCTTCAATCCATCAAACACTCTAATTGAATTATAAAATTACTATATTACCCTTAATAAAATCGTGGGGTGTTACATAATAACCTCCTTAAAAATAAATTCGTCCTCGAATTTTGCGAAGGAGAATTTGACCAATCCAACATACGATCAGTAAGCCTATTAAAAGAATATCCATATTCACTATCAATGTACTTGCATTTTTTTTTCTAATCTATCCAAATGAAAAGACTAATTATTCTATAATTGTTTTATTCTCTATTCCTGGTGTTTATCATTCATTCTATAATGGTGCCTTAATCTTCCTCGTCTACGCGATGCTCAGTATCCATTTCGATGTTGTACACACGTTTTGGTAGTAGTGCACCCGATCCTTCATTCCTTCCTCGATCTTGTTCATTCCTTTTTGGTCCCAAACAATTACGAGCGAAATGCCCTTGCTTTCCACAATTGAGGCATGCTCCTGTTTTGCGATAACATTCTCCCACATGATATTTTTGACAGTAGGAACAAGGTAGTCTTTTCTTTTTCTGTTCATTGGACTCCAAATCATTCCCTCTTTTGCCTTGATTATCTTCCCGACGATCGTTACGTTGGTCTTTCTTGTCGGGATATCTATATCTCTTTCCTTGTCGGTTTCTATATTGGTCAGCAGATGCTTGATTATGTTGCTTGTCACCTGCTTTATCTCCATCTTCTAAATAGACGGCAAACTCTTCAGCAAATCGGAGGGTCTGACAATTTCCTCCTTTCACTCTTTCTCGAAGACTGGGCTTAAGGCCATCCACCCAACGCTTCACTCGATCTAGTTCTGATTGCTGCAATGTTGAGTACTTCTCCAAGTTCAAGAATTTTGTCAGATATTGCTTGATGGTCATCGATCCCTGCTGGAGTGTTAGGTACTCCTTCTGCTTTCTACCCCTCTCGTAGGCAGGGATGAATCTATCTCTGAAGGCCTTCTTGAAGTCCTCCCAGGTGACATTATCCTGTCCTGAGAACGTTGTCAGCTTAGCGGCCTTCCACCATTCTCTGGCTTCACCCTTCAGCTTACGATTGGCGTAGAGCAGTTTGCGGTCCTCACCGCAATCCATTTCGAGGAAGATTTGCTCAATCTCCTCAATCCAGCTCTCCGCATCCTCAAAGTCGCCCTTCCCATCAAATCGAGGGGGTTGCAACTTGAGAAATCTTTCTATTGTATCCCTTCGATTATGGTGAGATGATAGGTCGAAGCTCCTAGGCTGGGAGTGCTCAGTGTGGGCTGAGTGAGATTCATGAGGCGGCAATCCTTGTCTTAACTGCTCCTCCTCCTCCTGCTGCACGTTGACATGTACTCCATTCATGAGAAGGCCTTGTGCATTATGTCTATTCGTTCTCGGACTTAGGACTTGCCGCTCATTGACTTGAGGACCTTGGGCCTGCTGATTGGCCCGCTGAGATCCACTTCGGGGAGCTCGTGGGATGTTGTGTGAAAAGCTCATCCTTGATTCCATCTGTATCCACAAAACATAAATTGCCATGAGTGTTCTATCCACAACTTATTCTATCATCACACCATATCATATGGGGATAACCTCCTTAGGATTTTGGTTATTCTATCTTAGAATAACCTCCTTAGAACTTGGGTTATTCCTTTCGAAATAACCTCCTTAGGCGTTGCCTTATACTTTCAATGAAGTAATTCTATTTCCATCGTCTAAGGATATATGTCATCCCTTACTCTATCCATAGCCTCGTAAGACTCCATATTTCATATTGCATTGGTAAGCTATCTAAGTTAATCATCGTTCAGAAACTTACTTGACTCTTTGTTGATGGCGCGGTGGTTGCTCATGACGTGTGCACATGGACTTTATTCTGTTAGAGACAACTAAGAAGTGTCTCTCGTTAGGCTCTGATACCTTTGTAACACCCCGAGATTTTTTTTTTCTTTTGCCTGCTCAGAAGGCTATCTCGACAACGTCACTCAATTCTATACCTTGACTTTGACCAGTCAACGAACTGACTTACATAAGCGGAAGACTAATTTATAACATTCTATTACAATATGCGGAAGCTATTATACCATATCTAATAACTTGCGGGTTATGGCCCACGTCTATACAGTAATGGACCCTATATCCATGTGCATGTCACCCGTCAGAGGAGTCACCAACCATCTCACCATCGCCATCACCATCACCTGTATGGATCCAAATACAGGGGCAAAGTCCAATGAGATAACTCAGTACGTAGGGTCACCCATAATATTTATATGAACCATGGTCAATATCAATATCAATACTATCAATAAATAATTATTCATAATAATATATAATTGATCAGAGGTCAATGAAGACTACAATTCAACAATAAATAATTCAATTAATAATTAACAATTGATAAATGTTCAATTGGCCAAAAGTCGATGAAGGCCACAATAACCATTATTAATTCAATTCTATTATTAATTTATCAATTCATCTATCAGGCACAAAGACCATAATTTATTTTCCATCAGCCTTAAAGGCGCAATTTAATTTTTCCATCAGCCATAAGTGTGAAATCGATAGTCTATCAACCACTAGGGCGAAATCAATTGTCCATCAGCCACTAGGGTGCAATTCAATTAATAATTCGATCATCAATTCAATTATCAATTCCATCTTTGGAGTTATGATCAATCCTTTCGGGCGCAATAAGAGAGCTTTCTATTATTATTAGGGGACACCATGCCACTTCAATCAATAAGTTTGGGTATGATGGGGACGAAGGATCACACCGAAATAGTTAGCCCGAAGGCCCTATCAACCCGAAGGCGTAGTTAGCCCGAAGGCCCTATCAGCCCGAAGGCGCAATATTAGCCCGAAGGCCCTATCAACCCGAAGGTACAATATTAGCCCGAAGGCCTTATCAACCCGAAGGTGCAATATTAGCCCGAAGGCCCAATCAATCCCAGTGGCAATCAGTAGACATGGGCCCAATACATTTTCAACTTTTATCTCAATTACCTAAGATGTCTATCTTTAATAATTATCTTAGGTTAAACTTGACCCAATCAGAAAATCACTATTAATCAATGATATGATTAGATAGGATGACGGTAAATTGGATACGATGACAATTTGATCAGGATTAATCAATAATGAGGTCAATGGATCAATATCATAATCAATATCATGATTGGTGTGTAATGTCAACAATAATCAATATGATGATAATATGATCTGATATGAGCATAATAAAATCAGAGATGTTAATCAAACGATCGACAATGAATAACGATCTTAACAATCCAATAAACTATAAATCAATTCATAAAAACATGTTTTCTATTGCAGAACCCAATCCGCGTTGATCATTACCCGGATCGTGCTAAATAGAATCCAAGTCGTGTCAGACAGAACCCCTACCAAATTCTGTCACCATCAAGAATTGTGTTTTCAACATAATTTTCGAAGGTCATATCTATGTCATTCAATATTCAATCGATGCAAAATAATATATAATTTATGTATAACGAAAAAAGAGTTCAGGGGTCCATGTCGCGGAAAACCGACGCCATGGGGATCCCCTACGTACCTCAAGTTGGTTGAAACATAACTCTGTTTCTGATCGTAAATTAATTGTACCAATGCTGAATTTTGTCCCAGCAATTACTCCAATCCTTTTTCTCTATATATTCTATTTTTCTTTTCCTGGTCGAGAAATTAAATAAACGAATTATCATAAATGAAAGAAATAAAATATATATTTTCTACGTTTTTTCATTTTATTTCTTTCTAGACCTACGTCTTATTTCTTGGCATCTTCTCTCTCTATTTTTTTTCCAACCTATTTCTTTTTTTTTAATTCTCTCTCTAAATCTTCCTCCTATCCATTTTTTTTTCCATAGTCGATCGGATTTTGACCGCAACCGGCCAATCCGTTTTGGCCATAATATCCCACCTTTATTCCCCTTTTTTTTTCTTCACCTTTTCTTGGTCGTAATTTGCACATGTCCCCTTTTATTATTATTTTTTTTAACCTCTTCTATTCCTCCTTTTGCGGGCGTAACACCTCTTTTCCCTTATTTCATTTTTTTTTATTTGCTTTTCTCTCTCAACTTTTCTCTTCTATCAACCTGCACGCATTTTTTTTTCTTCTTTTCTACTGTGTCACAGCATCCCTCTCTCTCAACTCTTCTTAAGCCCTCATCTCTTCTCCCCCTCCAGTCATGCTACGGCCAATTTGTTTTTGGCCAACAACTTTGAATTTCTCCTTCATCTTTCGTCCCTTGACTTCCTCCTCTTTTCTCTCTCTTTTGATTTTTACTCTCCTAATTCTCTCTCAATTTCCTTTTATTTTCTTGCGGCCTTAACCTTCTCCTAATCCCTTACGGCAGTAAAGCAAAATAATTTTTGCGACGGTAATAAAACTATACAAACCAGATTACACCGTAGAACGACGTCACAATACGTACCTATGTGAATCCCTGCCTTCGCCGTTGGAAAAGTTGCGTCCGTCACCGAAGAACGCCGCGCACCGAAATAATTTCTCTCGCTTCCTTTTTTCGAGTTTAGCCGGCCCTATCTCTTTATTTATAAGATTTATAATTCTCCATTAAACTCTAACTATCTTTTGTAATCCAACTTCAATTTAATCTCTTAATTAATCCATTTAACTAATTCAGATTTATTTTCATTAAATAAATTCCGAAATTCATTAAATAGTATTATCCTTCCAATTTTCCTTTATTTTCGGAATTATTTAATTTTATAATATTTTATCATCTAATTTTCAAATTAAAATAATAATAAATATTATTTTAATGACTAAAATATTTTAAGCCATAAAATTCTCAATCCTATCCTACGTGGAAATCCTATATCCATTAATATATCTTTTAAATCTCAAATCAAATTAAAATTCCTAATCTCAATCTAATTATGATTTCCACTCTAAATGGAATTTAAATTTTTCTTCAATCCATCAAACACTCTAATTGAATTATAAAATTACTATATTACCCTTAATAAAATCGTGGGGTGTTACAGTCACTGAGTTGTGTGAGTCATAGTCTTCGCCTATGTGTCGACGATTAGAGCTGTGAGATGCAAAGTGAGTAGTCCTGACGAGATGGGATGTTTTCTTTCTATAGTAGTGTTATCGTGTCTTGTAACACCATTTTACTCTTCTTGTCATTTTAGTTTTAGTATAAATGTGTGTGTTGTGTATGCGTGAGTTCTCTGACCCTCCCCCTCTCCAACACCAAGCTTCCTTCATCACCACCAACACCTCAACTCTTGAAACCTCTAACACCCTACCCATCAACCACCAACCTCCCACCACCAATGCATCCAACCCCCCAAATCCTCCATAACTGCTCAGGCCACACTAGAAAACTCCTCCACTCATTTTTCCTTAACTCCTTCCACCAAACACATCCCTTCTTCCCCACAACTCATATCATGGTCCAAAATTGTTTGAGGAAACAAACCAAAGCCCCCGGTGCAAATCTCTCCCCATCAATGGAGCGGTGTCCAATAAGTAGTCACGAAAGAGGTCTTTATCCCGATGGCTGAAAGTCCAGATTGAAGGAACTTGAGAACAATTTAAACGACCAATTCACATGGAACAAGGATGACATTCTACCACTCAAGGCGGCGATCGCAGATCTCTGTAGTCTTAATCAACCGCCTAGAATCATTCAGCTTTCCATTTTTTTCCCTTGATGCAAGATAAACTCACGATTTTAACACAAAGCCCATGGATCTTTCATGGTCATGTTCTTCATGTTAGCCTGGTTCCGTCGTTCTTCCGTTGGATGACTGAAACCTTCTCATCCATGCTCGTACGAACTCAATTGTCAGATTTAACTTATGAGCTTTTCAATTCTAGCTCTGTTTATCGTATTGCAGTATGTTTTGCCAATCCCCTTTAATTGGAAGACTAGTGTTGGATGACTGGCCAACGAGGATTCGTGTGGAGCTGAATCTCCAACGCGTTGTTAAGCAAGACGTTTGGATCTACCTCCCTACATGCCAAAGTTATTTCCAAAAAAATGCTTTATAAAGGTTTACTACTTTTTGTTTAAATGTCATGGAATAGGTCACATGTTTGAACATTGTCAATCATCGTCGGACAGTGGTGGAGCTAAAAAAAATTGAGTGGTTGACGATCAAGACATATAATGATAAGATAATTAACAAATTTATATTATAATTAAAATTTATTGAAGGTACAAAAATTTGAAGTATTTTCTAATGAAATAAATAATTGCAAAAATGATTATATTAAATTAAAATATTAATATAATAAACTAGTACTAGGGATGGGTATCGATAGTAGTATAATGATTCGACAGATACAACTATGTATGTTTCGGTGAACTCTCCAGTGGCATCATTTTCTATGGGAACCTTCTTCTCGTCAGCTGTCTGTATTGGAAAATGAGGTCTAACGGTTGAACCGTAGATCAGGAAGGGCCCTTCTCATTTCTTGCTTTTATTTATCTGGTTTGGGTCCATCATCCTTCTTTTTATTTTTCTTAACCTTAGTCTTGTAGTGAGTTGGTAGCACAGTAGTGGTCTTTTGACCTCAGTAGTCCTTGGTTACTTTTTATGAGGTCACACCGGGAGCTAGTGCTTGCTATCTCAAAATAGCTCCATGGATCTCATCGAAAATGTTTGATGCTTCTTGGGGTTGGATGAATTGCCAAGTAGATAGATCAGATCCGGACGACTTGGCTATCACTCCCGTCATAAAGGCGCTTGATAAGCAGAGCACGTTTCCTTTTTCGCCTGTGAACTAATCGGCTTTCTAAAGACGAAGAAGAGACCTTGCGTCGAATCAGATAATGGTGAGCCATTGGTCAGATGAAGTTTCACATTAAGCTCTTAGTGATGAGGGCGTTAGCAGAGTTCAGTGCGGGTCTTTAGTTCTCACCTGTACGCTTAGGCTCTCCTCTTCCATCTTTTGACTCCGCCTTGCCCTATAAAAAAAAGGTCTTTTTGGTTGAGGAGACCCGTCTTCGGAACCTTGCTACATAGACCCCTGCTCCCAGAGCTCTATTCTTGTTGCCGCTCCCCGCTACAGAGACGGCTTCTACCATGTTTGCAGACTTGCCCTATGTAGGCTTAGGCGGGTCAAGCCTACTTTCAACACTGAGCTCGATTTCTCTTCGCTGGATCATCACCTACATAAGATCCTTAAACACCCAACAATTAGAATTTCGATGTCCCAACATCCAATGATAAAGACATAAGTTGGGTTTGTCGTCTTTGTTTGCTTCTTCGACGCTTTTGAGGGCAGTTCGAGCCCCCTCCGATCGCTCGTTTCATTTAAATTAATTAAACATAATAAGGAAAATAAATATGTTAGTGAATAGTAAATGCGTTAAAATTACTCCCCATGTATAAAGAATAATAACATAACTCGGTAATATAAATGATGCATAATAAGCTAATAATATTAATTGAATAAAATATTTTTATTATAAATGAAATAATCACATAAAAGTAAAAAAAGTTAATTGAAATAATCACAAATGAATGATGATAATAAAAGATAAAATAATGTTCAATTATTATTTGTGAGTCGATGATAAAAGTAAAATAAAATAAAAAATCAACAAAAAAATACTAGACAAAAAAGTTAATAAACATGTGGTTGGGAGGAGTTAGCTATAATCCATTCAACTCAAAAAAGGGAAGAAATAAACATTGATTGTAAGCCTGGAACTCTGAACCGAAAGGAGTCAACAAACTACTAAAGCCACCATAATATGTTTTGACATCTCTATTTTGGGAGTATATAAAAAAGTTACTTTTCAGTGCCTCCACGTACAAGAACCTCCCTCCGCCTTTGTCATCGGAGATGACCTTTCTTTCTTGAGGATGTCTTTGTAGAGGATTTCGAGATGGATCTTGAGGACTTGGACCTCATTCCATCACCATGAATGAGGCACAAGAAGGATAGGAAATATTGAATGCTAAATCCCATTCCGATGTTGGAGCTCAAAGGGAAGGACAAAAGTATGAAGAAGGGCCTAGGAAAAGGTAAGCCTAAAGTAATAAATCTTATATCCGTTACTAATACTACTCCAACATATTTGCCAAAAAAAAAAAAATACAAGTTTCAATCGTAATCTAGAAGTTATGGACCTCAACAAATGAAGATCATATCCTCGAATTGTTAGAGGGCAATTAGAAGTCAAGTCTAGGAGTGCCTCACTGGCCTAATCAGAGAACAAAATTTGAACCTATTAGTTCTACAAGAAACACACACAACAATCGTACCATTGCAAATTGTCGCATGCCGCCTAAGTAATTATTGGAATTACTACGCTACTCTAGGTATCCCTTCCTTTAGCGGTATAATCTTAGCATGGCAAAATAATAACATTGTTATGGTAACTGAGATCTCTACCTCATTTCAATTGTTTCATGCATTAAGGATTCTTCTACTTTCTTTCTTACATGCGTATATGCTAGTACCTTACAACACAACTATGACGTGAACTTACTAAATTACATATGAGCGGCTTTCAATGGACCATAATTGATGACTTTGGCTCTTACACCCAAGCTAATGATAAAAGAAGGTGGTCGCCCTTTAAGCTCACTATATCTATTCATGCACTCAGAAATCTCATTAATAACCATAACCTTATTGACATTCCCCTCTATGTGTTCACCATACCTGGTGTAATAATAGAAAAGGGCTTGCTAGAATTTGGTGCAAAATTGAGTAAACTTCTCTTGGACGCACATTGACTACTCAAATTTCTTGCTCTAAGCTTACATTCTTTGCATATATGCACTTTTAACCATAACCCAATCTTATTCAACTCCAATTATAGAGCTCATAAGCCACGTATGTTTGGAATACCTTGAGGCCCATCAAATTGTTAAAGAGATTTGGGATAAAAACACAACCTAATATATCTATTCATAGGTCCCTTAAAAAGAGGTTAAACAAAAAAACACTATAATGAAACAAACGTCACTTAGACTGTTTACAAACAAAGCCTTGGATCTCAAAAATCAAATTAGCCTATTAAATTGAAAGATGAATCCTCTTGACCTTAATAATCAGGAGTTCGGTAGTCTTAGAGTTCTTGACCACTTACCTATTGTCATTCAAATCACAATCAAATAGTCGTCAAAATATAGAGTAAAATGGATAAACGAGGAGGACAAAAATATCAAATTCTTTCATAAATTGAGGAAGATAATGAAATCCTAAATTCCTTTGTTGACCACTACAAAAAATTATGGCAAAGTAATCCATAACCGGTAATCCTTCAACTATCATCCACTCGAGATAGTACCTAATGTGAACAACTAATTGTCGTATGAGGAAAATTACTTCGTCCCTTCATTCATTCATTTTTTCACATATTACAAATATGACAAAAAATCTTGAAATTTTTTATTAAGGATATATGGATGTGTGATAAGTTTTAATGGAGCGAAGAGTTTTATTTTAGCCGATTTACTTTTTTTTTTAAATGTTATCTTAAAAATATAGCAAAATTCTCAATTTTGGAATGGAAGTTGAAGGACCAAATTCCAAAGTGATCAACTTTCAAACGAAAGAGAAAAGAAGTAAAAATAGAAAATTTCTAATTAATTTTTTGAATAGGATAAGATTTTCATTTTTTGAATAGGAGACGATATATATCCTCAATAGTCGAACGCGGATTTTTATATTAAATTTCCAAATCCATTCACTTCTTTTAAGACGTTAAAGAAAAACAATACAAGATACCAATCGTATCCCACCATTCACTCACTGTTTTTTTTTTCCTTCTTCGGTGATTCCTCCTCCTCCAGCAGTGGAGTGGAGAATTGACGTGAAACGCGGTGGGAAACGGGACCCCTGGACGTTCCTCTCCCATATGGATCAGAGCCGTTGGATGTCGATGGATGGCGGTGCGGTCGGGAAGAGCAATTGGAGAGAGTCAAAGGTGCGATCTTTTTATTAGGGCTGGAGCTTTTTGGAAGCATGCGAGGATGGAGAAGAGGGGGATGGATATAGCGGAGTCGGGGGAGGAGGAGGTGGCGGCCATAAAAGCGGCCTCCGGCGAGGTTTCACGCCAGTTTAGAACTCTGATCGATGCCGAGGAGATCGAATCTATCAAACAGCTTCAGCACCTCATGTAAAAGATCCTTCTTGCAGTTTCTTACCAATTAATTGGTTCTTCTTAAACTAAGGTTACGCGGTTCATTTTTGTTGTGTGATTTCGTAAAGATGCCTTGTTATGTCTGACTTGATGACAAATTCGAATGTGTCTCGAGGCCTTTTCGATAGATTTGACAAGTGTGATTACTGATTAGTATTCATTAATGTGCTCTATATCATTGGGGAAAATTCAAAACATAGTGCGTGAATTGCGTTATCCAATTATTGAATTGATTGAGATATAACTTCATTTTGTTGTATGGTTCATTATATCAGACTGCTAGTCATCTACGAGTAAAACCAGCCTAATATCTTGGGAGGCAGAGTGGTGAAGAGTGAATGAGCTAAGCATATGTTCAACTTCCAGACGTATTAAAATGTTGGTTAAAAGTCGAGACATTGGAACAAATGGATGTTAAAGGAAGGATAACTTCTCGTTGGGTTGAGCTTTTGGCTAGTATCTTGTGATTTGTATGATTTTTTAAACTTTTCCGTAAAATACACAGGCATCCTATAGTCTTTGAATAGATATGTTCATGGAATGTTCTATTAGTTAGCCATAGTTCTTTGTTTTGATTATCATTATCATTTCAGTTAAACTATGTGATAATAATTGAATTGCTATTTGTTGTCAACAGCACCACTTGTTGGCTCCTTAAATAAATGATCCCACAGACTATGGATTTAATGTTTTGGTTTAAGTGAACGCATTTCTCTTTTGTTTCTGTTACTGGGCTTACCTTTCGTGATATTCTAAAGTGATCGTTTACAGTCGGTCACTGTGAGAAATTATGAATCATGCTAATGAGTAATGACCCTCCTTGACTTAGAGTTTGATCACCAATTACCTGGGATCTCTCCAATTTTTTGCCTGTATGTGCCCATCTAACTAGTTAACATTCTTTTTTTTTCTTTTTCCCTTTTGAGGGGGCTTTGCGCAGAGTTTCTTTTTTCATGATTGAATTGTGCATGCTACATGCTTAGTTGACAGTCACCATGTTGATATTCTTGAGCTAGCATTAACTGAGCATCTAAGCGTACTTTATGCTTTTATACTTCTAAGTTTCTGCAAGTTATAACCATCTAATTTGTTTTTTCCCCGTTTCTTGTCCAACAAGTATCATAATTGTGCCTGCTGGCAGTTTAGCGCTACTCTGGTCTTGTCCTGTACAGGCGTATGTGCTATGTTTCAGAATTCAAGTCTGTGCAGGACAAGGACGGGAGTTCTTAAGTTATTGATGCTGATATTTTATAGATCTCTTGTTTCAGAATCAAATAAAGCCCTTATATTTAATATTCAAGTTATAATCAAATACAGAAGCTTGCAAGGATGATTGATTTGTTGAATTGTGTAGGGCATGCGTTAAATTTGTTTTTTATGGCTGCTGAGTATGTTGAAGTGTTTCAGATGAATCTCTTTTCTTCGTTCGACTTAGTCCCTCCAGTTCTCTCTCTTTCTGTAGAAAAAGTTGATCAAGATTTGGTCGAATGAATCTGAATTTTTTTTTTTTGTAAAATTTCTGCTGCAGATTGGGAACACTACAAGACAGTAATGCAGTTCTTTCACACTTCAATGAGTATTCACAGAGATGTTAATGCAGACGTATCAGTTGACTTTGCAAGAAATACTAGACTTTTGAAGTCCATGAAAACTGATCTAGATCACATTTTCATGAAGCTGAGGTAATTCTGCAAGAAAAAATATGCAACATCTGGTTCATTGACCTATTAATTCATAGCTAACTTTTTTTTGTCACTGTAGTCTCTACTTTTGGTATCTATTTGTTTTGTCTGTATGAATGTGTGACGCTTCGACTATCCGGTTGCAGAATCATGAAGGCAAAGCTAAAAGCAACATATCCTGATGCATTTCCTGATGGCCAGAGCACGATGGTAGTTGATCAAAGGCCTGACCTTGAGAGGTCTCTGTAAAAGTGAGGTGTAACAAAGCAGAAACCTTTGGGCTCATCACCAGTTGTTTAAATTGCTCAGCTATGGAATGGAATAGCTGTACTGCAGTCAGCAAAAGGAACAACAACAACAAAGTCTTATCCTACTAGGTGGGGTCGGCTACATGGATCATACGACGTCATATTCGTTGATAGATTCGACAGAATTTTACGCTGACTGTCGGGACCTAACACAACCCACCTCCTTTATCAGGACTTGAAACTGTCTATAAAACATAGACGGAGTTTAAATGGAGAAGAATTAATTTATACATTGTTACTTTTTCAAAACAATTAAGTTTATGCATGCTCAAAAGGAAATCCATCATATGCCCATGTTATCATTTATTGCTTATGAATCCTTATTTAATTAAGAGGAATTTGAATAAGATGGACGAAATATTGATGCTTGGGTCAAGAAAGATCAGATCAGAAATGGAGACGAAAACCAACTTTTTGTTGTCCATGGACCTAAGGCTCTAGAATATTAAAAAGTAAAGGGTTCTAGGATTTTAATTATTTGAATACACAGAAAGCTATGTGAAATGATATAAAGGAGAAGGCTTATCTAAAAGATGGTAAATGTCCAATACAAGTACCTTGGTAAATGATCTCTGAAATGCAACCAAGCAGGATAATTTGGAATTAATGTATAAAACCATAGTGATAGAATATTACATTGGAAGCAGTTATCAAACTTTCTTACATATCACGGGGGACAGTTAGGCGCACAAATTGCAATCACAGTTCTTGTGTAAAGCATGTAATTCACTGGTTACAAAATACCAAACATCATCAGGTTTCCTATATAAGAATAATGGCAAGAGCCTGAAAAGCAAAAGAACCACAGTTCACAGCCTCTAGTCACAAAGCAAAGTCTCTTGATACATATGCAGTGTCATGCATCACAATACAGCTCAAATCTGTTATATTGAAGTGAAAATAAGAAGCAGAAATTTAACAAAAAGATGCGTACTCTAATAATTTTATTGCCATGGACACAAAAAGAAAGAGATGTAAAAGCCACAATTATGCATCTAAATATATAGGAAAGATGGAATAGAAAATTGCAATTTAGGTTGCAGAGGAATGAAACATTTTCCTCTACTCAAATGCAGAATCTAAATAGGAATGTGTAATATGTATTCAAATGTCATGATATATTAAATGTTCATCGATATTCTATTTTCTTAACAGGACAACTATGAATGAAATCAAAATTGCTATATGATATCCATGAACTACTTTGCACAAGTAAACAGACTTCAACATTGTACTATAGGAGGTGTTTCACACAGATCAAAGCCATATTTCCATCAAACATACCTGAAATGCCGTCTTTTTTCTACCATGTCATCATTGCATAAAGTCCTTTCTCTGTTTCTGAAACTATACAGGATACAACTGCTCATCAACAAATATGTTTATTTCTGTAACAAGGAACACATTTGATGCAATTGCTTGGGTATTTCCAAACCAGTGACATTTGAGTAATGTTTATCATATGTTCTAACTATAATCATGAATGGATAAACTATCAGCAATATGCTTTTTTTCTCAGTTAAAAAGCTATATGCTTAAAATCAGTAATCAGACCACAACCAAGTCTTTGCTAACATCATAAAGGTGGCAGTACATGGTTCAAACTTATTCACTCTCATTTTATCATAGAACCAAAGTGCCCTTTCTGCGTCACCCTTTTGACAATATGCTCTGATCAGAGCATCATATAAACATCTGGCAGGGACAAGTTTCTTTTCTCTCATGATATCTAGAAACTTTTCAGCTTTATGGGGTTTCCCACATCGGCAAAGGTTCAGAACCAATGAGGTGTAGAAAGTTAGATCACCATTCAGATTTTTGTGCTTCATTTCATAATAAAGTAGAAGAATTTTTTGAGTTATTGGTTTTTGCATATCCATCAATGAGCTTTAAGTATGTAGCTGTATTGGCAGTAAATCCTCTTGTCAACAAGTCAGTGAGAATCTTATTAGCCTTCTCAACTTCTCCAGATTCACAGAGTTTATCTAACATCTGATTACACGCACTTGAACTAGGAAGAAGTCTGTATTTAAACATCTCCTCGTAGTATTTCAAACATTATTCCAGTCTGTCAATACTAGAATACCAGTAATTAGGTAGTTGTATGTTGCATCGTATGGCTTCAAGCCCAAAGAAGCCATCTCTTCCATTAACTGAGTAGTTTTCTCAATACTTCCATCCATAACATGGCATCCCATCAAACAGGTGTAGACAAAGGAATTTGGATTACAACCCCTATTCACCATCTCATCACGAGACTCGTATGCTAAGTTCAATTTATCCATCTTGCATTGAGCAAATATAACCCACGAATAAAAAGTATCATCAAATATCATGTTCTTCTGTAACATCCTTTTCAACAGCACGATTGCTTGTTCAGCCCTGTCTTCCTCGATCATTCTGAATACCAATGTAGAACTAACAACGACTCCTGCAGCACATCTCCTTGCATGAATTTTGTCCAGAGTACCAAGCATCTTTGACAAAGTCCCCTCTTTACACATTACCTCAATCATGATCTCCTCTGTAGCTCGATTAGGATACACTCTTCTCTCAAGCATATACTCGAGCACCTTCCAAGCCAAATCGTTCTGGCCAGACTTTTGTGCGACATGTAATAACTTATTGTAACTGATCAAAAAAGAAAAGGAAATTACCTTGTTCTCATGTTCATAGCTACAACTTAGATGTTTTTTCCTAACAGTCAAGCAAATTGAGCTTGAAGATTTTTGGGTACTCTTATGAACTATGAAGTTTTGAAACGTACTTGAATAGAAAAATTGTTGAAACGTACTTGAATAGAAAAATTGTAATGAGTTCATCGAATACTTTTGTACAAAGTTTTTGTAGTGAAATTTGGCTTTCAAAAGTTCTTTGTACTGTGAAGCCATGAAAGTTTTTCTTTTTCAATCACGATCTAGGACCCACCTGTGTATAACATCTGACCAATATATCGTGACATGCAACATTGTGATGTGCGGGACTGCTAATATATACTGAACAAATAATTGATACATGAACTTTACCGTCGTCATATGTAAGAAGTGATTCCGTCATCTCTGAAGACAAGGTACACATGAGAGGTGCAACGCCTCATTCTACGGGGCCTTGGCAGCTGTCGCCGTGCCTTGCGTCAGAGTCATCGGCACCAGAACCGTGCCGTGTCGGCGGTGCCCGGGTTAACTGGCTGGCCCCAGTGTCCACGTGTAGTGCATATCTAATTAAGAATTTATTATTATTATATATATATATATAATATATATATCAATCAATTATTAAAGAATCTTTCACCACATGGATGATCAAAACAACGGGCGTTCGTGTGATCCTTTTGAGCCCATTTAAGTTGACATTGTGGCCTCTTAATAAAAAAATCTCAATCTATCCAACTGAAGGCATAATTGTATAATCATTTATTTGTCAATCCACTAATACATCTAGGGGTGAGCAAATCCGGGTCGAGATCGGGTCGGCAGAAACCCGATCATGATCCGGTTGGCTCCGAGTTTTTAAAAAAAGAGATACGGTCTCGAATCTGGACACGGTCGGATCCGAGACCACGACGTTTCGGTCAAATCGGGATAAAAATTTAAAATTTTCAATTGTTCCGATTTTTTCATAAAAAATAAAATAGTAAAAAAATAATGTTATTATATAAATGTGATAACTATTAATTAAATTATATATATGATAATATATATAATATATATTTAAGATATATATCAAATAAAATATAAATATTTATTTAAAATACTTTAACACTAATTTAATATATTTAGCTGGGTCCGGGCTATTATAACCCGAATCCGGTCCCGACTCGGTCTCGGCCAGGTCTCAAGGAAATGAGACTCGGTCCTGACCTGATTGATAACTGGGTTGGGAAAAAATCCAACAGGCGACCGGGTCGATCCGGTTCCCCGCCCGTGCTCACCCCTAAAAAATACAACAATGCAATATTGTAACACCATTTAGGTTTGTTACGCATGTCTTCTCTATTAAGAATATATATATATATATATATATATATATATATATATATATATATATATATGAGCTTCCAAAAACACTTGGAATAAAAATGTGTAAATCTCTCTTCTCTCTTCCTTTCATGTAATTTAGAGTGAGTTTTATGTTGTCAGAAAGAGAGGTTGATTCTTGTAATAGTTTTATGTGAGCTTCTTAGTGAGAAGAGGTTGTGCATTATTTTTTTAGTGTAGAAAATACTAATTTTGAGAAGCTTCTAAGTAGAAAAGGTGTGCCTTACCTCTTAAAATAAAGAAGAATGTGATGTGATGTAAACATATTTTCTTATCATATTTTGAAAAGAAAGTTCTACTAAACTTTTCTACGAACCTGAGATTGAAAAGTCAAAACGAGGACCTAAGACAAGACGTGATCGAATCTCATCAATAAATCACCTTATATCTTTGACATTCCATTCCTCTTTCTTGTCTTCATTATATTTTTACATACTCATAATATGTTGTTTAATTTATTTTTTTAAAACTATTTTAAGCTTTCATGCATTACTTGCGAAATCAATTTTATGCATTGATTCATCCTCTCTCTTGGTGCCTTACGATCCAACAAAGTTGACATATGGAATAGAGTTGTGTCATGGAAGAAATAAGAGGGTTGTAAGGCTTTGGAGATGAAGAACCAATAGGTCAAATGAGGAGTACAAGACATGGATGCATAACACATCGTTCCTCTATAATTTCTCCATCAGTCATGCTCTCATGTGATCATCACTTATAACGGAGTGGTTGTTAGAACATCTCAATCCTTACGAAGAGAGCCTAATTACCTCCTACTCATAGAGGTGTGGTTACCCCTTGAGAATGTCGAGAATGATGTGAATAAGCATGACAATGTCGATTGGTGCAGTTCGACCGGCAGCAAGGTGATTCTTGCATCTTTGGCATTGGCATCAATATCTTGGACCAACTTCACAATTTTTTTTGTGCCCTAGTGATTTTATTAAGATTTTGTGCTTTGTGTTCTTTGTCGGATAAGTTCTCAAATTATGAGATTAAAACATCTTTGAGTGGGAAATGCACATTAGTTGTGAGACTTATTCATCATATATAGCCAATAAACTTTTTTTTATTGTGCATGGAGATCACTTACATCACATTCTTCATAATGTTTAGGGAAGCAAAATCGTCAAGATCTTGATCTTATTATTTTACGATCTTAATAATCTTAATCAATTTTGACTTTACCTTGATGATATTATATGTAAGATTTTTAGTTGGAATTTAATTTTGGTTATACAATCTTACATTTTTTATTCTATATGATCTAATTGTATGATTAACCTATAATTATTTAAATAGTATTAAAAATATATTCATAATATTATTAGTAATTACTTTATATAAAATTTAACATTTTTTCTCATTTTCATTATGTTTTAATGCAATTTGATTTTAAAATTAATGGAAGAATAATTTATTGAGGTACCATTTAAGAGTTAGAGTGTGAAAAAAATTGTTAAATTCTTTTATCTCCCAATATATATATGTGTGTGTGTGTTTGTGTGTGTGTATATATATATATATATATATATATATATATATATATATGTACGTAGAATCTTAATTCTCTTGATCCGACCTTACTAATTACTTTTATCTTATGATGTAATTATGATTTTACGTAAAAAAATCTTGATAATTTTTTGTATAAGCATTTAATAACTCAGTGTAGAGAGATGCATTTTCCTTCTCTTTTTGGCAACAAAGTTAGGAAAGATTATTTCTAGGTGACATGTTATATGGTTTCTTGATAAAATATAAATTGTGATTCAATGTGGATGTCGAATAACCTTATGCTCAACCTTGATTTTGTTATATGTCTTGCAAATGAGGCCTTATTAGGAGCAAAAAAAAAACTAAGGTCCTTCTTGTCTACATCAAGTTAATTTATTGTTTGTGTTGTATAAGTTTATTATGATGTTGCAAAAGCATATTTATTTAGTTGCTAATTTGCCCTCTCATCACATGTATGAATTTTGGTGTTTCTTCTTATTTTTCTTTATCTATTCCTCTTCTATGGCCTTAAAATTCCTTCGAAGAATCATAGCATTCTTACTATTTGCACAAAGTAGTTCGATCTTATGATTTGCTTTTGAACATGCACTAAAAGATATTGTTATGGTTTTAGTATAAAGGAATATGAGACTAGTTCAAGATTTTGATTTCTATGCATGTACATGGTGGAGTGCTTGTCTCCAACTACAATAATGACAAATGGTCCATTAACATATTTTTTCACCATAGCAAGCATCCATCAAAACTTCAAGGCTGTAATTCTGACCTGTGAGGTTAAATGGGTTGTGCTTTTAATCAATTATATCAGTTGAGTGACAATTTATATTCAAATATACATGTGGAACATTAATAGCACCCTTAGAATTAAGTTTGCTCTTCAAATTTATTCATTTGGAATTTGGAGGATGACATTTGGATCATACTAAAATAGAAGTTTGACATTCTATTGCAAGGCCAAATTCTATTATTTGATTTTCTTTTCATCTTGTACCAGATGCAAAAGTTTTTTAGCAAAAGGAAAACAATAGAGATGATAATTTTATGAGACAAAGTTCATTTATCATCAAGGTAAAAAATCATAGATAACATGAAAGTCTATTTTTAGAATGATCATTTTAATACTTACTAACATTTTCAACAAGACGAAAACAGATCCTAATCAATTGTTAAGTGCATTCAACCTTAACAAAAGTGCCCAAAATGACAAATTTTATAGGTTTTAAATGCCGTCATGATTTGTAAATAATTGATAATTGTGTAATTATACAATTATTTTAATATGATTATCATCAAGATTGATGTGTTCTATATTATTTCATCTTTAATCATCAAAGATTTTGAAATCTATACTATTTTTTGATGTATTTCAATATTCATAAAAATCTAGCAAAAGTTTAGCAAAAATGCATCTAGACTCAATACAAATAGCTAATATTAAAACCTTTCGACTAGGGATGGACACAAGTTAGGCCGAGCTAGACTTCCACCTAAATAGACCAAACTTGTTGCAAAATAAAAAATATTTAAGCATGACCTGTAGCTTATAACAAGCCAAGAACATAAGCTTAGTCTGACTTGTTCGAATAATTTTTAATGTCTGACCTAGCTTATTAGTCTGTCAAGCCAAATATATATTTTTGATAGTATACTAGATTAAATATAACAAATCTTATTTATTAAAAAAATAATACATATGAACTAAATAAAAGAGACATCACTAATTTACTTTTTTCTGAACATATATTAAAAATAGTAATATTAAACTCAAAATTGAATATTTAAAAAATAAAATAATAGTTATATTTTTAAAAATTATATAAAAATATAATATATTAATAATTTTTGTCTGATAAGCTATAAGACTAGGCCAATTATTAAGAGTCTAATCATCTTTAAGAACATAAGTTTTTTTTATTTTTCAGCCTGACTTATTTTAATAATAGGTCAAGTCAAGGTAGGGCAAAAATAATCCGAGCCACCAATGTCTCATGAATAACTTAGCTTATTTCCAGTCCTACTTCCAGCCCATATTAAAATCCCCCAAGTCATATACAACTTGAATCGGTCAATATGGACAAATTGTATTTAAGTCTTGCAACCCGTATTTTAACCTTGCATGTCATATTGAGCTCACATCAATCAATATGAACATGTCGTATTTAAGTCCGCCAGTCTGTATTGAAGGCCTCCAGATCATAGCACATTCCAAATTTAGTAAAACATAAACCAATTGACCTTAACATTCAAGTTTCAACAGTATTGGACTAGTTTCTATCGTATTGGACCCGTTTCGAATTGTTTTTTGGAATATTATTTTAATTCTAATTATGGATGATATAAATAGAGATTTTGGATATCAAAATGGGAGGCTTCTAGACCTTATTTTGGAGGACGACGACGATTGAGAATTTAATTTTCTTTCTTCGCACTTTATGTACTAATTCTAAATTTTATTTTTATCTCATTTCAATGCAAAAACTTATTTCCATGATGATTTTTGTCTTTATATATGGCTAAACTCCATTTTTCTATGATTGATCACTAGGGAATACTTTTAATTATTTGATGTGTTCTTTGTCTTTTATGTGCTTGATGAAATATTCGTATTAGATTGACCACCTAATTATCAAGGTTTATTATTATTTCTTGCGTATTGTTATTATGTTTTATTGTTTCATTCTATCATCAACATTGAGAAAAAGTGTAACGCACACAAAATAAATTTTGAAGTATCTAAAATACTTATTGACAATGAAGAGATGGTGTATTTATATGATTTTATAATAAAATCTAAAACCTAATAATAATAATAATAATAATAATAATAATGTTGTTGTTGTTGTGATAAAATATCAAACAAACTAAAAGTCTACCCTCTATTTATTCTTTTTACTAGCTAATAAGGTGTTATCAATTTGTGATGACGGTCTTATGACTTTTATCAACAAATTATCAATTATGAAGATATTTATGAAGAATTTTGGATGAGTAATATGGTGTGTTTAGGTTTCTTAATACATCACTTTTGAAGAGTCATATGCACTTCTACGTAGTTAATAAAATGTATATCTACGCAGTTAATTTATGATGTTCTGTTTAAAATGTATATGTATATGATATATTTTGAAAAGTGAATATGACAAAGAGAATGTCAAATATGTTTGTGAATATGACATAACAAACACCCTTAGTTGGGGCATATTTGAATCAAAGCTTTCAACAGTTAGACACTCAAGATCGGAACAAAAAAGAATGAAGTGATATGATAGCATACATAATTACGTTTACCCAACTTTGGATAATAAAGTTTATTGAGAACTTGAGTCCTTCCCTAAAAAATGAAAGGGCTTTTTTTTCATTTACGACCGGTTCAACTAGAGCCAAAGATGTTTGAGGGGAGGGGCGGATAGGGCGAGTGAGCATGAAGAAGGAAAGGCCAAACGCTTCGGCCAACTTTTGTCTTTGTTCGACCACTCTACTTCTTTTTTCTCATTCATGCATTTTGTAGGATGATTTATCTTCTAATGTCCAACTATGATGCCAACAACACTCCTAGTTAGGTCCACATGCAACAATAGAATGAATTGATGATCCAATTCGTGCAATATATATTCAAATTTATATTATACCAAGGGAAAATTTGTGATCGATAGTTATATACCGGTTATATCTTCTATTGTTGAATCTAGTATTTATATGGAGTTGCACATTAAAAACTACACGACGATATGTTCATTGTTTCCTATATTTATAAATTTTATTATCTCTCCAACAATTTGATTTAGATATAAAGGGAGGAAGTATCCTTGCTTGCATAGATAATAGCATCGGAAATTAGTTCATATTTCAGTTTTGAAGTTGAATTTCTCACTTGGACATAATAATTAAATGGGATATTAGTTTTTTCTTTGATTTATGGACTAGTTTTGCATGATTGGAAGGTAAAATGGGGCAATTATCTCCTAGCTAACTGATTAGTGGCAGAGTCAGGAATAATTTTCACTGAGTTCACTAATTAATAATGATAAAAATATTTTTGAAGCTTTTTATACTCATGTAAATTTTATTTTAAGATTTTGAATTAATTTTCTTTACCAAAAATTTCTAATCAAAATCATATATAGACTTTTATGATAAAAGAATATTAAATGATAAAAAATAGAAAACTATTAAGCTAACTTTTTTTTCAAATATATATATACTCAATAATTCATATAATCACAAAAGAATAATAATGTCTAATATAAAAATGAAATGATTATTTAAGCAAAATGACGTAGCAAAATTTTCATATTATAATGGCATAACTATCCTACGAAAAATATGTTACAATGACATATAACTTCAATAAATAAAATAATTATATATAAAATAATAAAACATTTTACTTTGAAGATACGAAGTTAAATTAATGGCATAAATTATTTTAATATTTTTTGTATTATATTAAATTAAAAATATATATTTAAAGATACATAAAGCTTAGTAAAAGATGAAAAATGATATTAAGCACCATGTATTTATACTTAAAAAATTAGTATAGTAAATAAGATGATTATTAGATAATAATGACACTTTAAGAAAAATTAATTATATATACCTTCAGCCCTAATGTCTAATATAAAAATGAAATGATTATTTAAACAAAATGATGTAGCAAAAATTTCATCTTATAATGGCATAACTATCCTACGAAAAATATGTTACAACGACATATAACTTCAATAAAATCAAATAATTATATATAAAACAATAAGACATTTTACTTTGAAGATACAAAGTTAAATTAATGGCATAAATTATTTTAATATTTTTTGTATTATATTAAATTTAACAAAGTATATTTAAAGGTACATAAAGCTTAGTAAAAGATGAAAAGTGATATTAAGCACCATGTATTTATACTTAAAAATTAATATAGTAAATAAGATGATTATTAGATAATAATGATGCTTTAAGAAAAATTAATTATATATACCTCCAGCCTTGGGTTGGGAGGGCAAGGTATGAACGTTGACACCAACAGGACAATTGCTAACTTTCGATCCAATGAGAACAAAGATAATATATATAAGATTACAAATGTCAGTGCCTGCACACGTGCATTCGCGTGGCTCCGCCATTGACTGTATAATAATTACATGGGAATTAGTCATCCACTTTCTGAGTAAAATGTGACAATTATCTTCTAACTTTATATTTCATTGTATTTGGGTTCTCCAACTTTATTGTTTAAATATTTCGTCTATCTTCTTTATGTTTCATGAGGATTTTTTTCTTTTAACAATAATTGAATGGTCCATGTTCTTGATCAAGATGAATGCTTTAGGCATGCTTTAACACATACCAATGAAATAGAAAGTGATGTTTCCATGGCAGAGGATGAGTAATTAGTAAGAACCAACCCTAATGAAGGGAACAATAGTTGCAAAACATTGCTAATACCTCTAAACGGCGGCATATATATTATATAGTTTCACTTGATTACTAATTAAATCAAATATCTAATTTCAAGTTACTGATTCTGAGTTAATGGAAGAAGACTGATTTTATGCATCATATTTAATTAATTATTAAAATTACAATTTACGTGTCATATTTAATAAATAATAGGTAGACATTTATTTTACTCTTTCATTATTGTATTACAAAAATGATTGTTTCATTTTGATAGTGAGAATAGATTTCTTAGATAAAGTTGACACGATAAATTACATAGTCTTCAAATATGAGATCTCAAAAGGACAACTACACTATGCTTGAGCATAAAAAAAAACTACAGTATTAATTTACAAATCATTTTTTAATTTACTATTTTTCGTATTATCATACAATATTATTTTTTTATAATTTGCACCCACTAGGATCTTATTCCGTTGCCTGAACAATTAATATCCACCACATATAAAATAATAGTGTTGAGAGTAGGTACAATGATATAATTGACTGCGAAATTTACTTGTTTCTTTTGAAATTTTCAGCTTTTTAAAACCTATAAAGTTTGTGCTTTTGGGCTCTATTATATAAGGTTGCATGCACTTAATTTGACAATTGATTAGGATCCCTTTTTTTAATCTTGGTGAAAATGTTAGTAAGCATTAAAACGATCCCTCTAAAAATAGGATTTGCTATTTCCTGCAGCTGCAATCTTATATGACATTAAATATGTTGTTGTCACGTAACGTGAAAATAACTTTTATGATATACTGAAAACGTATTCATTTTTCATTTATGTCACACGATAAAACAAAGTGTATTGTAATTTTTTTATTAAAAATTATATATATATATATATATATATATATATATATATATATATATATAATTTGGGTTGGCTCCGTTCCTGTATATAATGCACAGTTTAGTTCCTAACTCTGCAGTGCTTTAATATGGGGATGGAACTCTTCTTTCTCGAACTACAATTTCATTAGAATATGAAATATTGATATCATATCATAGACAATATATAATCCCTCTCATTAGTTTCTTTGCCAGAGGATGTAACTTAAGTAGTTAATAACGAGATTATCCTCTTGTTTTTTTTTAATTTGTACATTTCTTCTTTTCTTTTATTTATATATCATGGAACCATATAGTATCTTTTAAAAGATCAGATATGGGATCACTGTCAAAAATATCAGATCAAAGTTGGGGTGGATTAATGATGAATGATTGCACCACACACCACTGTCCAGCTAATTAATTAATTAACTCGAGTGTGAACTAATTCTGCAGCTGATAAAGTCTCCATTGGAAGTTGAAGCAGTTCATGTCAACTAAGTAATTAAAATAGAGAGATCTATGTCTGCAAGCCATGAAAGCTGTTTCAAGTGTTTAGCACATATACTAAATCATGCTTGATTAATTATTAATAAACTGCATGATTACACGGAGGTACGGATGCTAAGAAACAGCCCACACGGAGGATTAATTAGCAAGAACAACCTTTTCCTGTTCTGCAGAAAGCCATATTTATATTATTAACTACATTAACTCGCATTAAGTATCTCCATTGTATGTTGTTATTGTTGCCCTTAGGTTAACCAATTGAGGCAGCCTTGGAAGATTTCAACATGCGTGCATGCGTGACATGGTCAGATAATAATTAAATTTGATATACACACATATAATAAATGTGTATGATGTTGTATCCTCGGTTGACATAAACAAAGTGTCTGTTTCGAAGCAACCTCGTTATGAACCAAGTCGACATAATGATAACTTAATGGTAGAACACGGATAGTGACGTACTACTGAACCATTCACGCAGTTGCCGGAAGGCTATATATACTTTTGATGCCATTGTGCATTCCACAACAATTAAGGAGATATATCTAGCTCATTCTTCCTTACAGTTCTTCTCAGACAATTATATACACTTTTTCTTATTCTTTTAAAAGGATTCTTGTTCAGGATCGAGCTCCAACATTAATGGCGAAGCCAAGAACTGCGCAGCATTGCTGCTTCCAGCTGATCATGTGTGCCGTGCTGGTCAGCGTACTGAGCAGCAGGGCAAATGCTCATGATCTGAAGTTGGGCTTCTACAGCAGAAGCTGCCCACAAGCTGAGAAGATCGTGTCTGACTATGTCACAAACTACATACGTCAGAATCCGAAATTCAGTGCAGCCTTGCTCAGGATGCAGTTCCATGACTGCTTCGTGAGGGTACGTTTGTCTCTCTCTCTCTCTCCTCCATTATGTTTATAGCTAGTATTAGTTTAATCTTCTTCTCTCTAACTCTCAAAGAATTGATTACCTGCAGGGATGTGATGCTTCTATTCTTCTTGATTCCACTTTTATGTCCAAGGCAGAGAAGGAGGCGTTACCGAACCTGACTATCAAAGGATTTGATATCATAGACAAGGTTAAGGAGCTGGTGGAGGCACAATGCCCGGGAGTTGTTTCCTGTGCAGATATCCTTGCCCTGACGTCCAGAGACGCCATCGTAACAGTCGTAAGTAACTTGCATGCATGCATTTGGGTTCTTAATTTTATGTATCATGAACTGCGTGATTAGTTCCAGTATATATAGATAACTTTCTCTGAACTTACGTGAACATGCTAAAAGAATCACTGTGAACACACAGGGAGGCCCATATTGGGATGTTCCTACGGGGCGCAGAGACGGATTGGTGTCCTCGAAAGACGAAGCTGACATAATCATCCCACAGCCGAAGTTCAACTTCGGTGAGCTTCGAGGTTCGTTCGCCAGCAAGGGACTCGACGTGAAAGACCTCGTAGTGCTCTCAGGTAAAGAGGATTTCATGTTCATGACATAATATACATGTTCTTAGAATCTTGGCATAATTCCCAATGATATGTGTATATTAATGCATGAACTGCATCGTGCAGGAGCACACACCATTGGAGTCTCTCACTGCCCGCCGTTCAGCAATCGCCTCTACAACTTCACCGGGAAAGGCGACATGGATCCTTCCATGGACCGGGACTACGTCAACTACCTCAAGTATGCCAAGTGCAGGACGCCGACGGACAACACGACGGAGGTCGAGATGGATCCCGGCAGCTTGACCGCGTTCGATCTCAGCTACTACAAGAACCTGCTGAAGCGGAGGGTCCTCTTCGAGTCCGACACCGCCTTGACCACCGACGGCTACGCCATGTTCGTCATCTTCCGGCTGCTCAGCAGCAACGCCGATGTCTTCTTCAAGGAGTTCGGCGCGTCCATGGAGAAGATGATCTCGATCGACGTGCTGACCGGTTCCGCAGGCGAAATCCGGAAGAAGTGCACTGTCGTCAACAACTGTTAAATTACATCGAAAACGCCTTCAGAGGCACATACGATATACGTATTTATTACGAGATTATACATGCACGTAAGGACGTGCGATTTGTTTGTTTTCTTCTTTTGTCTTGGAATAACGAACAGTTTAAAAGTCTGAGTATTTATGTATCCAATACATGATCAGAAGAAATTTGTATTTCCCTATTCATTTGAAATGGAAGCTTTTGTGATGAATTATATGAAGAATTGATTCATTAATTGCTAGAAACGAGCACATTCATGACACATATACTGGCTAATTATTTCCTTCTAAAACAGGGTACTGTCACGTCATCGCTTCCTGAAATAGCAGACAGGACGAGCTTGCTATCACTCCTTCCTCTGT
The DNA here is from genome assembly GCA_030549335.1 of Pontederia crassipes. Taxonomy (NCBI): domain Eukaryota; kingdom Viridiplantae; phylum Streptophyta; class Magnoliopsida; order Commelinales; family Pontederiaceae; genus Pontederia; species Pontederia crassipes. Next base: position 28,794,513 of record CM060193.1, read on the forward strand.
CTCAGAATTTAAAGGTCGAGAGAGGAAAGGAGCATGCAGCTTTACTCCTTCCACAGGTAAGAAGATTTATGTAGGTGTTACTGCTACTGATCCAACCTTTAGAAGCTGCAGGGCACATCTGCAATTTTCAAAATTTTTTTTTTGGCCTGGAAGAGATCCCAATTTACCTTGCTTAATTATTATCAAAAGATTATCATAGTATCATAACATTATTGACCATGTCTCTCTTGGTTTATGTTGAAACCATCAAAGATTGACTAATGACAACAGAGAACTAGGAGAAGAAAATAGTAACAATCTTGTTCCCATTGTTCATGTCCTGTGTACCACGGGCTTCTATCATGTTGTATGCACCTGCTCGTACATATATATAGGTACACATATATATATATATATATATATTTATTTATTTATATATGACCAGGTACAAAAAGCTGAGCAGATTGGAGCATTGACTGTGCAACAGTGGCCTGTTACTTTCAAGATGAAATGTCATCCACCTAATTGACAATAATGCTCCCATTCATCACATTTTTATATTTACAACTTCTCTGGTTGCACAACTACTTGATCAATTCAAAGCTTGATCATCACTCCAAATACTGAGAAGATCAGATCAACGAAATCTTTTGCCAAATATCTACTGCATGAAGCCAATTAAGTAGCAAACAAATATAAACTAACAATTAATCAAATATGGGAACAGTATCAGACATGCTTTTCTTCTTTTTTTTCACGTTATAAAGTGCACAGTCGAACATGTCTATGAAAAGTGGTTCTTCTATTTTAAAGGTTCTTCTACCATTGACAAAATAAGGATTTCTCAAAGGAAAAAAACCAAAAAGTTTGAATTGACAGCTAATAACATATCACTGATCCGAAATCTCACAGCTCTCAAATCGACTGACATTTCTTTTCTCTAGTAACAATGTGTTTCTATCAACAATCTTGATTTTTTTCTCATTTGTGATCATATCAAGAAAAAAGTTAAAGAGTAACTAACACTAACTTGACCTTGAACATCCCCCAGGTAATAAAAACCTGAATTTGTCAGCATTTCGTAGAAGGAAAGACGGAAGGTGAACAGCGGAAGCAGATTTCGGGATCCCACCCATTTTTTTTATCAGCTCCTTGAAGCTGTACTCCTCGGGTAACATGTCAAACAGATCTTCACCCTCGCAAATGATCCTTTGGATTCTGGAGTGATCAAAGAAGGTCGACCACTTGACACGGTCGGCATGGCTGTATGCTGTCATCTTAAACACAAACTGATCAATTTTTCTGAAACAAAAACTGCAGTGCCACCCTGCATCAGCCAAGATTAGATCTGTTTGCCTGGAGTGCCGATAATGTGTTCCATGCCCATATATATGCGCCGTGGCACGCCAACTGCTGTAATCCACTGGGAACTCGAAGGAGTACATATAATGCCTCAGTTCCAGATGCATTACTGATGGTATGCCCTCACACCACTGTAGGAGCTTAACTGTGTTGGGGCTTGGTATTTCATCAGCATCAGCCATGATAATAATGTCACCAGGTGCAATGCCTGACTTACGAAGAAGAAAGTTTACCGCCATCCGCTGCCTCCGTTCTAGCATGAAAGGATCCCTGTACAATTTTGGGTCAGCTGTCTGACCTGAGAATGTCCCATGGACAATCTTTGGACTTGCAAATTCAAATCTTTGAAGATTTTCAGTAAAGAAGAGTGGCTTTGGAACTCCGGTAAATGTGGTGCTCGACTCCAGGATCACAAACTTGTGAACATATGGGAGTAGCTCACGGTATCGAATCTCAAGAATATCAACCTCATTGCTGAAGAGAATTGTGTCGAACACACGACGAGGATAGGACAGGACAGACCAACCATGGAGTTGACAGAGCTGCTCTGTTGATAGATTTTCTGCATGGTAGTGGGGAATGCTGGTGAAGAGGTCAGGTGGAGTGTCCCATAGTGGGCGCAATAAGTAGGATAACTTCTTTCCATGGAGCACGATTGCAACAACAAATGCAGGTATCAGGAATATGAAGAGGACAACAAGAGTTCTGTTAGGGAACTTTCTCCTGGATCCAAGGGCATGTGGAGATCTCCTGGCCATACCAGTGTGTTACAACTGCCGGCCAGCTAATAATGGTGACTAAATGGACATTTGGACATGCTTACATCTCATTGACTAGATTCAAATATATAGAAGCAAAACTTGATCAGCCAAGAATTGTATGATCTTCCAATGCAGGGACAAATCTGGAAGTTAATAAATAGTAAGCATTTGCATTGGCAGACATACAATATCCATTAAATTGGGAGTTTTATTTAAGCACATCAGTGAAGTATGATAAAATTTTATGGCACTTTGATCCTTTTGAGAGGGACAAATGTCCCTTATGCAATAACACTATGAGCAGAAAAAACATTTGCATTGGCAGGAAAGCAATTTCCAGGAATTCAAGGGACCATGAAATGTAACTCTTCACCAGTAATGCACTAATCTTGTGTTGCATTGTGATCTGTTTGATTCTCTTCATAAAGAAATGATGCCCAAGCTCATGTCCCAAGATAGGGCACACAAACAATACAAGCAGTAGACATTCATATTGGTGTATGCAATGCATTCAACAGGTGAACATAAAACTTTAAACAGAAGATTCTTTCAAAGAGAGTTAGCATACATGCTTATCCCTTCTGTGAGAACAAGTTGGAAACATAACGACCAGTAAACATTTCCATTATGACCAGTGAATGTAAAATTTCAAAAATCTAACCATGCATGTGCTAAATTGATTGATAGCACTATAAGCAGCACAAATCCACACTGGCAAAACATGCATATTTCATGACTCAAAAGATGAATGTGAAATGTTAGATCATTTCACCAGTGCATTCGTTTCCCTATGCCATTTTGATCCTGTATAAAAGAGGGATAACCTCAATGACAATTGTCTAAACAAAGGGTATGTTCGAACCCATGAAAAGAAGAAAATAAGTTTGCATTCCTAGGCATGAAACTTTCTAGCATCCAATATATGAGTACCCAAACTATAGAATTCTACACAATTAGTAGTTTTTCAGATATGGATAAAAAATAGATTGCAGCAAGAAATAAATGAAAAAAAATACTATGATCCGTGTTGATGCAGTTGAATATTTTCAGCATTGACATCTAAATTTTGGGCGCAGAATCTTCCCCATAAGGCAACAATCTACCACTAACCTCATCACCTTGATCCATAAAAATAAATACAAAATAATTATAACAGCAATTAACAACAGAAATTTGCCAACTTGGACCTCTACCTTTTGAATGTTAAAAAGGGTTTCCTAAGAACAATGACGAACTAAGATACACGAGACGACGCCAAACACTACAAAACTCATTTGTTCGTTCCAGAGAAAAAGGAAAATGAACAGAAAAAAAAAATCCAACTTTAACTCATATAGAAAAAGTCTTATCAATTCTAACTCTCAGTCGAGCAGTTGAAATTTTAGCTTCTTACCTCAATTTTTGTAACTTCTCAGTAGTCCTGTGATTGAAAGAAAAAAAGAAAAGAAGACATCATCTTGCGGAAGGAACGGGACAGAAAACAAACATAAAAAAATCCCACATAACGATTCAAAACAGATTAAAACAAGATCAATGTTTACTGTTAATAACCACTCTGTTTGATGGAGAATTTGAAAACCCACACGAGAAACAAAGAAACATAAATAAATTGACCGAAATAGGAATAGCAATGCAAAGAAGCATGTACCAATCGATTGTGTGCACAAAAAATAGCAAGAAAAAAACATTGTTACAATAACTAATGAGGAAGAAGAATAAAAAGAACTCACCTTGGAAAGAGATCGAAATAAGCAAGGAAGAAACGCCGACTGCTCTCTTCTTCTTCTTCTTGCTTTCTCTCCTTCGTGGCGCTAAAAATGGTGAGAAGCACTTGTGAGTCTCTCTAAGTACTAAATAATAAAACCTGAAAGTCCCGAACTGCCCCCAGTTTCGGACAATAGTTACTTTATTACCTGCGCCGGTCACCAGCTTTGGACGGTCCTGATCCGACCCAGCGATGACATCATCACCGTTGCTACCGTTCGCCGAATCGGATTGGACCCAATTTGTTATCAAGAACAGCAAACTCCTCGTCAGGAACGAGTCCCCGCCCGCCACGTGTGACGTCCCCCCCACCACCACCCACAACAGAGTGCACCCAGTGACCCAGTCGCATCACACGAATTGAGAACAAACGAGAGAAAAAAAGGAATTGGAAAGGCAGGGAGACAGATCGGTGGGGTCCATCAACTTTGCCACTTCAATACAGATTTTTATATTTGATTTAAAAAATATATTTTGGAATCGCATTTTTTTTTTGAAAAAAAACCCACATCATGTTTTATTGTTAATATAATTTATTTAAGCATTATATCTCAAGTTATCTTATATGAGAAGAAAAAAAAAATAATTTCATCAGGTTAGCAATCAAATTATCGCTAATTTATTTACATGTGTTTATCAATTAATTATATGAGTTAAATCGCATGTTTAGTTAAGGTGCATATCACTATGGTGGTGGTCCTCTTTCCTAAAGTTTATTTATTTATTTATTTTTTGGTTTAATACGGTATTAGGTCAAGTTGCCACCATTGGTATTTTAGTATGTATTAATTTTTGTGATAATATATGTGGATACTTGGATTAGATACTAATGAGACATGAACGTCCCAACACGGGAGTGGATTAAAAGCAGAAGTTAACTTGTTGATCCATAAAGAAGGGGGGAACTGGATGTTACATGCCTCTGCTCATCATGTGGTTGGAGGAGGACTTTGCCAAAAAAAAAAAAATAAGGTTGCTTAGGCATCAGGTCAAGAGGCAAGAGGGTTTCTTCTTTCTTTAAACTTTTTTTTATGGAGTTTCTTACGCATCAGGTCATTAAGTTTTGTGAAAGATCTTATAAGTATTATAATTGGGTAATGATGTATACCCTTTTGGGGTCTTTTGTACTCGGTGTGATATTAGCCTTTATTATCGGACTAATAATTTCTTAACACAGCACGTTAAGTCGAAGATCAAATGTTTGTATATACTCAAAATATCTCACGCGATTTGTCCACAGTGGGACTAACTCAATGCATACATCTTCATGCAATTAGAGTCACTCCTGCGGTCCTGCCGGTGCGCCCGACTAGCACATAGCCAGGGACCATACAGCAGAACCTCCGGCGTGCGAGCACCAGTGGCCAGAGGCGGGGAAGCCGAGCAGAGCTCAAAGCGATGACCGATGATTCCACAACGGAAGCAGAAGTTGGGGATGTTCTCATAGAGTACGCGTTGCAGATAGCCATTCAAGAGGCAGATCCAAGTTCCTTGCTTGAGGGGGCGTGAGCAATCGAGCTCCACATAGACTTATGCCGACGCATCGTCGAAGCCAAGGCAAACCTGCAAGACAAGACCAAAAGCTGTCGCCACTCGGCGAAGAGAGCGAGTGGAGCAGAGCTCGAGGGGGAGGCTAGGGAAATGCAACCATGTGGGAGTGACTAGACGAGAACATTTGTCAAAATGTTCTCATCCGATGTCACGTGACGGAAACGTCACGTAACCTGTTTGGAAACATTTCGTGATGTTCCGCGAAATATTCTCAAACCAAACACGACCTACATGTGAGTCAAGAGTTGACCATGGTGAATTCTAAAAGTCAGGCAATACCTACTTGTTACTTCTCAATAAGATTGACAAGATATTGATCCATTATAATGCATCTTACCATCTTGTCACAATTAACTCCTTCCGATGTAACATTCTAAATCAACCATCTTCTTCTCTTTGGATCATGGGCCGCACAATTTTACTAAAAAACATCATCGTTATCAGAATAGCACATAATTATATGCTCTTTGGAGTTTCTATACTCAATACTATTTGCTTTGCCTTTGGCCTTTTTCTAATACATTACACTTAACTGATGCCATGTTCCTTAGCTAACAATATTTCCCATGACTTTTGTGTGAGAGTGAGACCAACTTATATCATTCTTGAAGGTTCTTTTATTTCACCCTACCATGAGGTCCACGTGGACAAAATGTGACAAGCATTTGATGTTATTTTGTTTTGAACGCATGATTTTAACAAAATGTATCACTTGATATCGAAGTGCATATACCTTTTTGGGGTCGTCCTACTGGACATAATGTTCTTCACAAATTTCTAACACGTTACACCTACGTAGCATATCTTACGTGTGGGATTAACTCAAAGCATATATATTGCATAAGGTTGCAAGTCGCTGTGGCACAAAAGTTAATGTATGTATATATAATTTATAATATATTAATACATTATTAAGGATATTATAAAATAATTTATTAAATGTTATTAATTAGTAACTATAAAATAATTAGTTCTAATAATTAATAAATATTTTATTAATTAAACTATTCAATTATTTTTTAAAAAATAAATTATATTTGGATTTTAAAATGTACATAAATTGTAATATTAATAATATTTAAAATGTTTAATCAAAATAAATAAAAATAATATTAACAACATAATAATTTACGTAACTTATAATATTAATAATATATTATTATTTACTATAATTTTATACCTCATAAAATAATAAATTATATTCTTAATTCTTACTTTTTATCCAAACACCCACTAAAACTTATCCATCACATCAACTTTTTAAATTCTCATCATTACACTTTTTCATCCAAACACCAACTCAAACTTTTCCATCACATCAATTAGTTCTCGATAACAAAAGTTCTCTTAATATTCCAGTATCAAACGCAGCCATAATGTATAGAAAATGTTTTACTTGAATTTTGATGGAAGTACTTATGGCCCACAGATTGAAATAATTTACTAATTTTCTTTTACCTAAATATTGAATTTATGTTTTTTATTTTGGAAATAATTAAGCTATATATATATAATATCTTGTGATTTGTGAACTAAGGGTGCGTTCACTGTATTGCCATTCAACATTACCTAGTAATGTAGATTGCCTCTCAGAAAGACTGCCACTTGTTAAATTGTCAGCAATGTACGTTATCTTATTTACTATGCATAAGTAATCTATCTAACAATTCATATTAATTATTTATAAGAAAATACAGATTTATGAGTTAATATATAATTTTACCAATATACCCATAATCAAAAGAATTATGTTTAGATATATAAATTATTTTTAACTTCATAAAATTAAATCACAAATATATATTCTCACCTATAAAATTAAAATTTATAAAATAATTAATATATTTTAAAAATATGATAATAATATAGTCATAATAATTATAATATTTATTTGATCAATTTTATACTTTATTTAATTATTATTTTAATTTATGCAATGTGTTTTAGAATTTATTTAAATAAATCTGGAAAGGACAAATGGGGAAAGTAAAATTTAAAAGATTGTAACTCAGGTGATAATGTAGATTGCCTACCCTCCCATAGACAATCTGCATTGTCACTTCATAGGCAATGTGAATTGTTTGGGCAATGCAGATTGCTCATTACCTGTCACAAGTGAACAATGTAATATGGTGGGCCTAGATAATTTAATATAACATTACCTAATAATCTACAAAGATTACCTCTAGAGAAACGTCCCGTAATGTTAATGTCATTCTTGCCGGTCATAAATATGAACTCTACTTATCAAGCATCACAACAACCTAAAAATCTATTGAATCCGATTTTCTAAAAAACATTTAAAAAATGTAGAAATAAATAGAAAAAGAAAAGTTGATTTTGGTATGGATGTGTGAGAATATGAAATAGAGAAATAATTAATAAAATATTTTTAGGCAATGATTCTAGGGAAGTAAATTTAAATTTTAAAAATAAAATGTGAAAACATGCTAATAAAAAATTAACAAAAGAGAAAATTATTCACGAAATAACAAATTATTATCAATAATGATATTGAAAACATAAAAAATATTTGTTCTTATTTGATTAATTTAAAATGATGGTTAATATGATTTAATTCTATTACTTTGTACCTTTTATATTTTTATTTGTAGTATATTTTAAGAATTATTGTTATTATTATTTTATAAAAAAATTTGATTCAATTCAGTCGAATTTGATTAAACTAGTCCAATCTTGACCTAGTTGACTTATCAGTAATTTTTAAAACATTATTTTTTTTGGAAAAAGAAACATCTGATATATGGTTAAGGACTTAAGATGGAGCTGCTGCAGGACAGGACTTCTATGCTGTATATTTCTTTTTCCCTTTTCGTTAGGGATATATTCATATAATTTATGTGCATTAAAAGATAAAGTATATATGTATTACATTTCTTTGTTAATTTGCACTAAGTGATTTATTTATTCATAATAATCAATTTTTCTATGTAAAAGAAATTAATCTAAATTTTATGTTGGTGAAGTTTTACTTTAGAATTTTTTAATTTCAACTGTTCTTTGCTTGCACCCAGAATGAAAAAAAAAACCTTCTTCATTGGCATCCAGAGAAAAACAAAATCCTAAACATTTAAGTTTAAGGATAGAACCTCAACATTATTTGTTTAGCAATTTTATGGCGCTAACTAATATCCTTAAATGAATTTTACTATTTAAAAAATACTAATGTGTGCGAGGAAAAAAAATAAATTTCCATTTTTGGAAGGAATTAATCAATTAAATTATCTCTGTGTTTCCCATTTTGCATTTTTTCGGCATAATCCGGACTCGGTTCGGATTCGTTCAGACTCGTTACCGACGAAAGATCCGTTATCTGGAATGCCTCCAAGTGTTCCCCGGACATCTCTCGGACTGAGAGCTGCTGCTTCCGAAAGTAACCACGAAGAGATCCCCCAAAAACATTGTCGTCGCCGGAGGGCATTCGTAGAAGAATTCAGGTAATCGATCTCTTCCTCTGCTGCCCCCTCGATGCAGATCTGCTTCAGGCCCTCTTGGGTTCCTTGCTGCCTTTGGAATGATCCCTCTTAAACCCCCGACCATCTGCGATCTGATTCGTCTCCAGTGACCTCGGATTTGTTCGCATTCCTGTGTTTTAATCTGCAACCATCTTACTTTGTTAGATTTGGATAGCTTATGCGCCAAAGACGGAATCTTTTTAGAAGTTCTTTGTTTTGTTTGAATTTTGACGTCGAGACGGCAGACATCTCGGTTTTTTTTTGGCAGGTTTGGCCCACAGCCCACGGCTGGATCGTGCTTCTCTTCATTTATGAGACATGGACAAGTCCAGTGCTTTGGAGTATATCAACCAGATGTTTCCCACAGGTTTGTTCTTAATTGTTCTTCTGCAACTTGAGCGAATTGGATTCTTATAGTTTCTTAGTGTCGTCTGTGGAATCTGTAAACCTTTTTGGTTATTAGTGCATGTAGTGAATTGAGGTTGGGATTTGCACGGAGCGTCAAATCTAAGGATCATTTAACTCGTGCAATGGATTCTTAGCTACTGCAACAAGAGTTTGATCATATTCTAGTTCGCTCACACCTTTATATCTGTGAAAGGTTCTGACTTAACATGACAACGTGTTCCAAAGCAGTATCTGTCCATGGGTAGTGTAACATGAATCCGCAATTTGTGTTTTCATTTGAGTTCTTTCGGACTTCACTTTTCACATTTGTTGAGACATTAGGAAATCTGTACTGGTAACCATTAGGTACTTTATACATTTATTTATTTGCAAAGACTTATATTTTGGGTTATCATGTATGTTCAGAAGCATCACTATCTGGTGTGGAGCCTCTTATGCAAAAGATACAAAGTGAGATTCGTCGGGTGGATGCAAGTATATTGGCAGCAGTTCGGCAACAGGTACATAACAATTTTGTTACCTGCAAGTTTTTTTAAGAGCTCATTTTATTTATTCACCATTCCATTTCAGTAGTATCATCCATTTGTAATATGTAGGCATGAATATCATGGTTACCTGAGCTACTTGAGATACTAAAATATATGACTTGGAAGCATCAACAGGCATAAAGTTAAGAACTGTCTTGTTCATTTGATTGTACAGAGTAACTCAGGCACAAAAGCTAAGGAAGATCTTGCTGCTGCCACACATGCTGTCCAGGTTACTTTTTCATCCCTATGTATTATTTTATGTTTGAAAATCAAGATCATGGAGATGTTGCGAGTCAGCAAGAATGTTTATTGCTCTAAGTATGCATGTTCATTTTCGTGAGGGACAAATGACAAATCATTTGGGTCCAAAATTAGCTAGCTAGTGGTAACATATATCTTTTTGGTGTCCTACATCTTTTGGTATTCAGGAACTTATGCACAAGATACATGAAATCAAAACAAAGGCTGAGCAAAGTGAAACAATGGTTCAAGAAATTTGTCGTGATATCAAGAAACTGGACTTTGCAAAGAAACATATAACAACCACAATTACAGCTCTTCACCGCCTTACTATGCTAGGTTAGTAGTCATTTCGAGCTATTTTTATTTTTTACATAGGGATGCCTGTTCATGGTTACATCACATGTTCTCCTTTCCTGAACTTATTTTATTAGAGCTTTCTTCACACACTGTTTCCCTGAATATGATTCTATCCATATTGGAAAGAATAGAAAGCATGCCCCTGGTCCAAACTAAAATTGTATTGCATTTTGTGGGTTTGCTTTTCCTTTTACGCTAGTTATTAATGGATGTTGGTTGGCCTACAGTATAATGTAAATCATATTAATTTGGGTAAAACTCTCAAATAAACAATTATTGTCTAAAAAAACTTTCAAATAAATAAGTACTAATAAAACTCTCAACTAAACAATTATTTTAATAAAAGTTATGTCGACAATCCGGAAAGACATAGGTCGTGTGGTTTGAAGCAAGAAATGATTATGTTTTTTGTCCAAATGGACATATCATGCAGAGTTATGGAAATATTTGAAAAATTCTCTCCTGTTATATGTATGTTGGATTGTGAACAATGTTAAGTGTGAGCATATCTTTGTGAAAACTGCAACTAAGATTAATTTTTGAAATATATGTACAGGGACAAACAAAATTCACACTGTCAGAAGATGCGTGCAAACACATATTGAAATGAAACCTTAAGTATGATAACTCCTTTGTGCTAAACATAATGGTTTTAAGCTGGCACTCCAATAGAGCTCCAGAATCTAACTTTCTGCTTGAAACTCTCTGCATACCATCGTACGAATGATCTGCAAGAGAAAACTAGTTACAAAACCATCTGTTAGGCTACTTTCCCATTTAAGTATTCATAAATATGTAGATCTAAAAAAAAGGATTCACGTGATGATAACACAAAAGAAATATTTCTTTCTTCTTTCTACATTTGCCAGAAATTCTCATATTAACAAAATGTTACTGCCAACGGCTGGTGTTCATGAGTCATGATTAATACAAGAAGCTTATGATGGTGTGTTTGTTTACCAAAGTTTCCCTTCTAGTCATTGAACACATAACAATTCACTTTCCATAAGATGGGCACGTCTATGCAGAAATTTCAAATTGTTGCATGGTTGTATATTTATCCCCACCTGAAGATGTACAGAATCTTTCTTCAGTTCTTGTTAATTTCGGCATTTGTAGTACAGTTATGCTATTAATTTATTAAACAAGGTAAAAGGTTTAATATTGTAATGGTACTGAATTTAACATCATATATGTGTAACAGCTTCCCAACACCAATCTTTTTATAGGCAGAATAGGACATTAAATTTATGCTCAAACCTATATCACATAAAATGTCATAATGATGAAAATTTTCAATAGTCCAAGAGAAAATCTCTGCAAATCCACTAGCTTCTGTGATAAGTTTGTACAGTTTGAGTGTTCTGTTCTGTCAATACCATCTTCCTGATTTCATCCATCTTCTCCTCATGTTGGCTCACATTCCTTAGAATTGTTTCCATAGCTTGCTTTCTCAGATTTTTTCTCAGTGTTACTTAATAATTCTCCTGCTGCATGTCCAGAAATAATTGTGGCAAGCTGTCCAACTTGCATTTCATAAGCAATAACAGTAACTTATTTTCTGACATGAACTATGTTTCTGCATTCAGTAAATGGAATTAAGTTCATGCTAATGTTCCATTTTGAATGTTGAATTGATCATGCAGATAATTCATATGCCATTGTAAAATGACCTTTTTTTGTCAATCTTTGCATTTATGGTTTTCCTCTTAATGGTGATGTGGCCTGAAAGGATTTTGTCTAATGTGTATGTAAAATGGCTAGCCCATGTGGATTTATGATTGAAACATCATGTCTGTAGTTTCGGCTGTTGAGCAACTTCAGGTAATGGCTTCCAAGCGCCAGTACAAGGAGGCTTCTGCACAATTGGAGGTAAATGGTCTTAGGTCTTATATTTATGCAACTCGAGATGCTTCAAAAGCCATCCAAATCTTGGCGATTAGGGGGCTAGACTGCTTTGTTGCCTTTTCTATCTGTAAATACCTTGTGCTGTAATCTTGTTATCTATTCAATAAAGTTGGGCATCTACAAGCCTGGTAGATCATTGTTGACTGAAGAGGTTTGCTATCTTCTAATTTTATCAGTCATTGAATCACTGAAAGAAATAATTAATCAGTCCTTGCATCATGATCTGTATTATCTCATAGTTGATTATTATTGTTTCAGTTAACTTCTTGAGTTGAAAAAATGATGACTCACTGAAATCCACTGTGTATGCAGTCTATTTTATTTGCTTATAAAATTATAATTTTAAAATGTGGCATTTAATACTTTAGGATGTATATGGCATCTGATATAAAAGTTCAGAACTCAAGCATTTTCATAATTGGTCTCACATTTTCAATCAATTGCGGCTGCAATTTAGCAAAGAGGAAATGGCCATGATATTCATTTAGGTGGGTTCTGGAATGCATAAAGAACCAAGCTGGATTGTAATTTTAAGTGCTATCAGCCCATAGTCTTTTCTGAATTCTGACTATGTTGTCAAATGCACTTAATAGCTTCTATTTGAAGGCACATTTCATGTATCTCCCCAAAAAAGTTTAGGGAAGAGTGTCCTTGAAGTCTTCTGTGATGTAAAAAATTAACCTGGTAAATTTTGCAAGACCTCACTGAGTCATGAATCTAATTAAAGAGTTTCACACATTGTAGAAAAAATTGGAAATTGAAGCATTGAGCTAGATTTTTGTTTGGCCCAAATGTGATACTAGCCAGATGATTAGCTCCAATTTTGTTACCCATTGAGCATGTTGTCTCAACCTCAACTCATAAATGAAAGAAATCCAATACAAAGTATTGAAAATCTTAAATGAAACTGATAATGTGATGAGACCCCACTTGTGGTTTTTCTATTTAATTTTGTAAACTAAGAAGTATCATACTTCCAGGCAGTTAACCAATTATGCAGTCACTTCGAAGCTTACAGGGATGTACCAAAAATAACTGAACTACGAGAGAAGTTCAAGAACATAAAGAAGTTGCTCAAATCTCATGTATTTTCGGACTTCTCAAGGTGAGAATCAGCACAGTTCACTCTATAAAAGAAGCATCAATAGAGTTTCTTTAATTGTATTAAGCAATGTTACCTATGTATTTCCAAATTAATGATGTGTGCATTCATGTAGAGATATGAGTTACCTTGTGAATGCAGAATATTTTCACTTTCAAAAAAGAACCAGATCTTATTACTCTTGTATCTCTGTATACCACAGGGTTCCTCTTTCCAACTATGCCTTGTTCATGAGAATATCAAGTAATTACTTTTGATGAAACAATTTGTTGTAGAATACTGAAATTCTATGACATTTCTAAAGAAGTTATTCATGGTGTATTTTTTCAGGGTGTTATTTATAATGCATGTTTCACGTTTGGTGTGTAAATTTACTTGTGCATTAATCTATAGTCTGCCTGTCAACAAAAAAAAAAAAACATAATCTGATAATGATGGTTAATATTCTGATGTACAAGAAATAAGTGGGATGTTACTCATGGATTCAGGATTGTATACTGATTGCTTAGTTGTTGAATTTAGGAAATGCCATGAATATCATGTTGTATTTCTGAAATGCACTTGCCTAGTAATTGTACATGAGTTTTTGCTTTTCCATGTTCTAGCTTCAGGTTTGTGTCATATTTTATTAAGTGTTAATAATACAAGAACATGCATGATTGCATTGACATCGCTAGTTTTTTTAGTTCGTCTTTTGGCAACTTTTTCAGCTTAGGGACTGGAAAGGAGACTGAAGAAGTTAATTTGCTACAGCAGTTGTCTGATGCTTGTTTAGTTGTTGATGCACTGGAACCATCTGTAAGGGAAGAGCTTGTAAGGAATTTCTGCAATAAGGAGCTTATTTCATATCGTCAAATCTTTGAAGGAGCAGGTTGTTTTTAACTCCTAGATTTTTTGTCATTTCCTGTTCAATCGGGTTTAAAATAATTGCAAGCCTTTGATCTTGTCCACGTAGAACTCGCAAAGTTGGATAAGACTGAAAGGAGATATGCCTGGATTAAACGTCGGTTGAGGACAAATGAGGAAATCTGGAAAATCTTCCCTCCTGCATGGCATGTCGATTATTTGTTGTGCATTCAGTTCTGTAAGCTGACAAGGTTTGTTTAACTCTACATGTTATATCATACCTTACTTTTTTGCTTTGGCTTTGAACCCTCATATGTTCATGATGTGACGTTGGCATCTTAGCCTTATGAAATTCGAACTTTTTTTCTGAAAGGAATTGAACTTGCTTCGTAAACCTAAGCTTATCCCTTCTTTCAACATGGAAGAATTCTAAAGCGTAAATGGCTGGTTTTCATGGCTATAAATTGTTTGCCTGTTGTGTTTTGGGCATAATGAATCAAATTTACAAATGTGTGGCTTCGCCAGCTGGGTTTTGCTTTTCTCATTCATTGTTTCACATCATTTGTGTTTTTTAAAGAGATTGTATATTTTAATATCAATTTGAGCTTTGATTAGAGCAGTAACTACTTTCATCCATCTGCCTCTTTTAGCTGTATCCATAATTGTGTTTGCTGTACGGCACATTAATTTGTGCCCTTACATGCTGCAGTTTGCCAATTTTATAGTGATTGAAGCTTATAAATGAAAATCCAAGTATGGAAATCTTTTGGTGTTTCAGCATTTCCATGAGTCTTTAATATTCTTTTCTCATGAATTTGTACTGGAACTTTGTCATTCTGATAACATACTGTTCCAATGGAAGCATACAAGATGTTTTTAATGAACAGTAGTTAAACTTGAGTTGAACATATGTATGAATTCTTCTATATGGATAATATGAGGCTATATTTTCCAGTTGCATCCAAAAACTTAAAACTGAATCCCACATGGGAAGAAGGTAATTAGATAATGAGTATTCACTAAAAGGCCAGTTAAAAGTGGAATTTAAAGTGTGTTTTGCTGCATTCTACTGTTATTAAGATTCTGCAAATTCTAGCTATCATTTTTTGAGGATATTGTTATCATTAAGTATGATGCCCAGCCCTTGTTTCTTCTTATCAAGTGAGGTTTGAGGTGTCTATCAATCAGATCATGTGTCTTTTATTGACGAAGCATGGTATGATGATGTTTTAGTTACGAGTACTCATAAATATCCATGACACGAGCAATGAGCTACACCTAAGAATTGTACTGATACAAAGCTTCCAACAAAAAATAGTCAGATAACTTGTAACATTTGGTATTTCCTGAAGAAAAAGAGGAAGAAATTATTACATTTCGATAAACTTTTCTCTTGATAATTGTTTGGAATGTCCTCATTAATTCTCAAATTTCGATTGTTATTGGTCTTTCACATTTTTCCTTTCCCATCTTTAATAAGGTACACTTGACATTTCCGAAATTGCAGGGTACAAATTGTTGATATTCTCAATAGCCTCAGAGAGAAGCCTGATGTTGCGACATTATTATTGGTAATATTCTTTGCTTTATGAAATCTGTGGATATCGTGTTTCTCCATGTTTGCAAATTAATTGGTAATGATATCACTTTGTCACTGAATTTAGGAGATACATTTGTGCTATGGGTGGTAAATTTGATGCTCACCTGAATTGTTTGTCTTATCAAATTTGATTATTTTGGGTTTAATATCCTGAATGGCTATTTGTGAGGCATGATTTAAGTCTATTGTATCCATACTTTATACATTTTCTGCTTTATTTTGTTGTTTTCCTGTAATTTAAGTGATTGTCTATCAAATCCATTAGTAATCTTAATAAAATTTTGGGCGACTTTTTCAGGTGCTGCAGCGGACTCTTGAATTTGAGGAAGAATTGGCAGAAAAGTTTAGTGGAGGAACTACAAACTCCCAGAATAGAGATCAGGGAAATGACACAGAAGAAGCTGAGGGGGAAAATAACAATAAAATGATATCTGATATCCGGAAGAAATATGAAAAGAAGCTTGCAATGCAACGTGATGAAGCTGAAACGGTAACAACTAAATGAATTCAGATCTCAGTAACATATCGATCCAATTGGTGCTCTTACATTTTTCTTTTTCACTAACAGGAAAAGGACAAGAACAAAGATTTGTCAGTACCTGGTGCTGGGGTAAGTAAGTTGGCTTTTGTTACAAATATGCTTTCAACCTGTAGCTTGGACTGTGATTCATCTAATCATCATAAATCAGGCCACTTATTACACTATTGTGGCAGTTTAATTTTCGTGGGATTATTTCATCTTGTTTTGAGGCGCATTTGGGAGTTTATGTAGAACTGGAGGAGAAAACATTGATGGAGCATTTGGAGAAACTTGTTCAGGTTTTTAAGGAACTTCACTTGAGTTACAACTTTCAGCTGTAGGGATGTTGTCAGCATGTAATGTTTTCTTGTACACCCTCAAAAGAAATGCTTTCTTGCAGGAAGAAACTTGGGAAACCGAAGAGGGAAGTCATTCAAATATTTTGTCTAGCAGTGTACAGGTAACGTCTTGTGATTTATGCAAATAATTAACTCTCCTCACGTTTGTATTCACAAGCAACAGAGAAGCTAGCAGATTTTCACTGAACCAGCTTTTAGTGTGACAAAATGACCCACTGTATCCTGCAGGTATTCGTAATAATAAGGAGGAGCTTAAAGAGATGTAGTGCTTTGACAAAGAATCAGACCTTGTTTAATCTGTTCGAGGTACATTATCCTATGTCTCGAAGTTTACATAAATGCTCATGGGATATGATGATTTCAAATAACAATAGCTAGTGTAACACTAAAATGCGTAGTCACCAAAATTCCTTGGTTAGCCTCAATCTGATTTAGCTATCATATGAACCTAGAGAACTTTTACGCTTTGGTGGTAAGAAGAAAGATTCCATAACTACAAGCAATTTTCTTTCCAATTTCGTTTGACAATGTCCAACACATTGCTTGACACCTTTATCTACCCTGTTCACTGTTTGACCTATGGTATAAAGGCCAGCCTTCAGAGTTTTACAGAAAGAAATGGAGCCCCTTACAAAGTGCACAGGTGCATCAAGCCATTGTGCCTGAAGTTCTTCAGACAACAATTTTTTCCTTTGTAGTGTAGAAAATAGACAGTCAAGGAAGAAATAATTTCAACTATTTATGCAAAGTTGTTCCTGCCCATATGGCTAATCTTGACTATATGATGGATGAGGATGAAGTGTTCACGATTAAATTTATCCATTCTCCTTTGTTTGGGCTTATTGCCTTTTGTTAACTTATTTGCTCTTTTTCCTACATGCTTATAGTTCAGTTATTGAAGCTTCGAAATCATTGGTGAGCGTTAAATCAGTCTAAGATTAGTACAATCCTTGTTGTAAGGTTGATAATAATAAAGATGATAAATCAAGTGAATTCTAGGTAATTGCCTTGTTTCTACCAAATTATCATTTTTAGTTATATGTCCATTCAGGACCTCTAAGTAGTTTGAATAGCTTTTTCTTTGTATGTCTTTTGGAGCATGGTATGTTAAACTATTTCATTTTTTTTGAGAAAATAAAGGATGTGAGCCAGGTGCTCACATTCATTTTTTATTCATTATAAAAACTTGTATCTATTACAACATATCTTATAATCTCGCCCACTCACTCGCCAAGTTTCTAGCTGCTATTAGAATGTTATCAACATAACATTTTTCTCCCTTGAAAATGCAATCATTGCGTTGTCGCCATATCGCCCATAAAACCGCAATTGCTTTGATTCGTTGTCTTTTTGATACATATACCTGCAAATTGGTACCATGTCCGCCTTGTCTAAATGATCGCCAGAATGCTATCACAGAGCTCACATCTAACCAATCACATCCAGAATCCTGCCATGTCCTTCGTGCTATTGGGCAGCTCAAGAAAAGGTGATCTATATCCTCCATGTTGTCTTCGCAGAAGACGCAAGCGGTGTTCATTCTTGTGGTCCATTTCATTCTGTACTTCTGAGTAGGCAGCCTATTTCTCCTCAATAACCATGCAAATACCCGAATACGCATAGGAACTTTAATGCCCAAAGGAGCCGACAGTCTCTTTTAAGCTCTTCATCTGTGGTGAAGCTCTCTAGATTCAGAGTTCTATAAACTGTTCGAACAGAGAAATGACCAGCTTTCCAAATCCAAGAGTCTTCCCTTGTGTCATTTATGCAAGAAGATCCTCAAGCCGGTTATCAGATAGGTGGGCTGCTAATCGAGGGGTCCATACATCATCATTGGAGAAGTTGCCTGACCAATATTGAGCGACTACTGCCTGCTTATCCTCAGCTATCGCATAAATCCTTGGAAAAGAGATTGATAATGATTCCCCGGATGGCCAAGGATCCATCCAAAATCGAAAATCCTTTCCGTCTCCTAGTGTTGCCTCAAAGAATGGTCTAACTCGTGGCATAACTGTCATAATGCTTATCCAAAACGCTGAAGCCCCTTGTGTAATTTCCTGCCTCTGTTCCCATGAAAGCATTCTGTCATAACATGCAGTAGTAACTGATAGCCAAATATCTTGCCTCGACCTCATTAATCGAGCCACCCACTTTGTCATTAAAGCAGTATTCATTGTCCGAAGATCTTGAATCCCTAATCCTCCTTCTGATGTTGGTCGACATTTTTCTGACCAGGCCACCAAATGCATCCCTCTGCCTGCATTACCTTTGTTTTTCCAAAAGAAGCCTCGACGAAGGGAATCAATCCGTTGGATGACCCCTTGAGGCATCCAAAAAACTGACATATAATAAATAGGGATGGACGATAAGACTGACCGCACCAGTGTCAGCCTTCCTCCACGTGATAATAGCCGTGAACACCATCCTTCAAGTCTTTTTTCTACTCTGTCAATCACGGGATTCCAATCTCGAGATAGTAGCCGACCATCGGTGAGTGGTAGGCCCAAGTATGTGATTGGAAGTGAGCAGATGGCTGTCCCGAGTTCCATTGAGCATCTTTGGGCCTCTTCATCCGTCATGCCGAAAGGGATGAAAGATGATTTGGAGTAATTTATTCGGAGCCCAGAGAAATCACCAAAAATGTTAATGAGCATTGCAAGCCTCCTTGCCGCGGTAATCGATCCTTCTATAAAAAATAATGTATCATTAGCATACTGCAATATAGGTATGATTGTACCTTGCTCTGGTCTCGAAGAAAAGTCTTTGAAGATGTTGGCTTCGCATGCCGAAAATGTGCATCTTGCGAATGCATCTGCTGCAAGAACAAAGAGCATAGGTGCTATGGGACATCCCTGGCGAACCCCTCGTTGTGGTTGGATCCATCCCCCAATCGGGCCGCCATTAATTAGGACTGAGGACGAAGCGGTGCAGACACATCGTTTCATCCAAGCTATCCATGTATGTGGGAAACCTCGAAGGTGAAGGGATCTCCACAAAAAAGCCCAATCTAGTGAGTCATACGCCTTGGAGAAATCAACTTTCCAGAGGAAGCCACCTGTATTTGTCCTTCTCCAATGTGATATAATTTCAGACGCCATAGTGAAGCCATCCATAATTGATCGTCCTGCTAAGAATGCAGTTTGTACCGGATGCACGAGAGAACCCAACACCACTGGGAGACGATTCGCTAAGACCCTTGCCACAAGCAAGTAAATAGCATTTGATAGCGCGATCGGTCTGAAATCCTCCGCCCGTTCTGCTACTGGTTTCTTGGGGATGAGAAAGAGGAAGAATTTATTGATCCTCTCAAAACCCATGTTTGCTGCTGTGAATTCTTGCATTGTTTCCATGAGATCCGAGCCTACTACATTCCAGAATTCTTTGAAGAAAAAAATTGGAAATCCATCGGGACCCGGCGCCCCATCACTATTAAGATCCTTCAACGCTTGAGTGACTTCTTCCTCATTGAAATCTTGCTCCAATGCAGCTGCTTGGACAGCTGAAACTTGAGGCAACAGCCCGCCATCCCACAACCACTCCCCCAGGGCCCTCCTATGTGTGAACTCTTTGAAGTAATCTGCCATGGCAGCGCCAACATTGTCTCTCCCTATGACTTCATTCTCTCCCACTATGAGTCGATCTATATAGTTACTTCTGCGACGACCACTTGCGCACATGTGAAAGAACCGTGTGTTTGAGTCTCCTTCCCTCAGCCAATTTTGTCTTGACCTCTGTCTCCATTCCACTTCTGTTTTGCGATCTTCTGCTGCCTCCTCTTCTTGGAGACTTCTTCGTTGTGCAATTTCCATGGTTGTGAGTTCTCTGTTGTCTTCAATCTGATCTAGCTGTGAGATGCCATTGAGTGATGCAGCCCGTTTTTGTTCTCTTTTTTCTTTCAATTGTTTTTTAAACTCTCGAAGCCTAGCTCTCAATTTATTTAAGCGATCATATAACGTCCTGGTTGCTGAGCTAGAGGTCGGGACACTAATCCACTGGGCAGCGACCAATTCTCTAAAACCTTCCTCCATAAGCCAGACCTTCTCAAACTTGAAATAAGAACCGAAAGCTCCTCCTTCATTGGATTGCCATAAAGATTGGTGTGTGGTCTGAGAAGGGCCTGTCCATGGCCTTGGCATTCGCCAAGGGAAATTCTTCTAGCATTTCTATAGATCCGAGGAACCTATCCAACTTAGATCTTGTGTTTGGTGTAGGGGATAAGGCTGAGCTTCTCCAAGTGTATATGCAATTAGGAGTCGGGTAGTCGGCCAATCCCTGTTCATTCATAAAGTCTCTAAACCCCTCAGAGCCTCTATCTCTGTCGCCTCTTGTGTTTGGCCTATCTGTTACTTCCAAGGTGACATTAAAATCCCCTCCTAATAGCCATGGGTTATCCACAACCAAAGATCGCAGCTGGCGCAATTCTTCCCACATCTCCTGACGTCGAACTTCTGTGTGTGGACCATAGATGCAAGACATAAGGAAGCTCTTTCCATCTGTCCTTCTTGATAGAACCACTGAGATTGCTGCTGTTCCAATATGTTCTTCTTTCAACTCAAACTTGTCGTCCCTCCAGCTAATCATGCATCCTCCTGATCTCCCCTCTGCATTCAAGGTGCTGAAATCAGTCAACACTGTCCCACCTATTTGCTGCCACATAGTGGAGTCACAGTTCGTTAGCTTTGTTTCCTGCAAACATACCACATCAACTCCCCACTTCACCAAGTACCTTCCGAGTGTTGCACGCCTGCCACCATCATTCAACCCTCGCACATTCCATGTGAGAATTTTCATTTGTGAACTGTTTGGGCGCCAGTTGACATGGACCTTGTACTAACCCCCAGTGGTCCTTGCGCTCTTGTCTTGGATTTTATAGGTAGATCAGAAATCTTTCCACATGCAAGGTGGTGCACCGTGCCATTAGTTTGACTCTATTTTGTCGCCTCTACTTTGTAATAGAACTGTTAAAAACCCGGATCTTCACACTTGAGTTATTTCATTGAACACGCTTAAATCAGATAAAACTAAAAGCTTTTTTGAGCAGCTTTTAATTTTCGATATTAAAAGGAAAAGAAAATCTTTAAATGTATTCTTCACACATTAGGTTTTGATTTCCATGAGATGCATATTATATGAATGGTTATGTGCATGCATCCCTCAACGCTAAATACAAAGCAGCTTTATGTTGTGTCAATGAGTCTTTCCATATCTGAAAAATTGTGAATATGTGTGTACATAAATCTTCTATAAGGATCTTTTTAATAAATCTGCATCTGATAAAAGGCATGTCAAGTTTTTCATGCATAGGGATAAATTGTGCTGCCAGATGATAAGATTCATTTATTGCTGTTTTTCATTATTTTTTCTTTCATTTTCTCTTATAAGAGTGTTAATCCTGAATGCATTAAATAGCTAACTTTGATATTATCGTTTTTAACATTTATAGAACTTGTTTTACTGGGTTTTTTATATACAAATTAATCTTTATTGTAACAGTCAGATTTATTTTGGATCCTCATAAATGATATACCTTCTGGTCTCCTAGATGTCAATATAGATGTGAATATTGTTTCAATGTAACTCATTTGGCAATCATTCATGTCATGTTGTGACTTATATGAGTATCATGCAGCTTAAAATGGATCATTATTTTAAACCCTATTTCTATGTGATAACCAACTTACTCTACCACGTCTTGGCATTTATTAGGTTTTCAAAAGAATTCTCAAAGCTTATGCAACAAAGCTATATGCCAAATTGCCCAAAGGGGGTACAGGGATTGTTGCAGCTGCCACTGGGACTGATGGGCAAATCAAGGTGATTTTCTTTCTTTATATGTGCTGAATCACATAACTTAGTAGTCCATTTACCTGCATTTGATGACTACATTACTTATACCTAACTACAACTGTTGTAGACATCTGACCGAGATGAGAGAATGATATGCTATATCGTCAATACAGCAGAGTATTGCCACAAGACAGTGAGTTGATTAAAGCTTGTAATTTCTAGAATATGGAAATATGATATCGAGAGGGATATAGTTTACAGAGGAATTTCAATCTTAATTTGTTGAACTATTTTGTTAACGTGCCTTATTATAACTTTGATAGACTGATCAAAATTTCCAACTTGTGATTCATCTGGCTTTTACTTAACGAAAATTTCGGTGTAATGTTGCAACAGTGTGGTGAACTAGCTGAGAATGTCTCGAAGACTATTGATCCATCACTCGCTGACAAGGTGGATATGTCAGAAGTTGAGGTAATAACTTCTTTCTGGTATTTAGGGTTTGTTTTCTTTTGTTTCTTCTATACTCACAAATATTTTGTATTTCTGTAGGATGAGTTCTCAGCTCTGATCACAAAAGCGCTATTGACATTAGTGCATGGTCTTGAGACCAAATTTGATACTGAGATGACTGCAATGACTCGCGTTCCGTGGGCTACTCTAGAGAGCGTTGGTGATCAATCAGAGTAAAATCTCATAAATCAGTTCTATTTCTTGCCCTTTTCCAAGTATGAAATATATATCACTTGTTGATGATCACCTAGTTTGAGTTATTAATGGTATCCAAATTCAAGTTATTGCTCCATTTATAATCAGTTTGAGAAAAGCCTAACAGTTTCTCAGTGTTTTTTAGTATTGTTGCTTTATTTATATGTTCACTTGAAAGAGGGAATTGTTTAATCAAGTAGCAATAGATGAAGTTGTCGTTGAAAGTGACTTTTTTTCTATTGTGTATCGAGTTTAGAAAAGTGAAATTATGAGTTAATTATGTTGGATGTTAATTGTCAGAAAACTTCAATTTTCACTTTGCAGATATGTCAATGGCATCAACACTATACTTGGGAGTAGCATCCCTGTTCTCGGAAGCCTACTATCGCCTACATACTTCCAGTTTTTCTTGGACAAGGTAAAATGTGCAAGCCATGACTTGTATCGTTAAATATACATATTTTCTAGTAATACAATTTCCTTGAATGATGTTGAATGTGATGTCAATGCTTGTCATATTTGTTTCTCCTTTTGCTTGTGCAATTATTTTATAATGACACCACCACAGGTTGTAAAAGCTTTCAAACTTCTGCTGGTTTATTTGTTTCCCATTTAAGTGCTATGCCAGAATATTCAGGTTCTATTTTTCCCATCCCAAAAGGCTCATATTTGTCACAGTAAAATAGTATTCTGGACCTTTTTTAAACCATTGTCACTGCACTTATTGGTTTTAGCCTACTAGGTCATAGTCTCCACTGTAGGAGCTTTCCTTTTGAAATCAAGAAATGCTTCAACTATTTATTTACACCAAAGATTCTAGTTCACAGGTCTTCTCTGTAGTACTTGTTAAAAGAGGGAGAAAAAGATGAAAGTGAGACAGCACTTCTTTTCTGCACAAAAAAAAAAATACTTTGAACTGCAGAAGATTTACTTTTCATCTGCAGAAAGTTCCTATTCTCTTTTACTTTGTTGGATGTTGCAAGAATGCCTGTCCTTTGTCCTTCATTAATTTGGTTTATTTGTCAGACCAGCTAACAAAGAATTTCTGTTACTGTTATGCAGCTGGCAGCAACCCTTGGTCCTCGATTTTACCTCAATATATATAAATGCAAACATATATCTGAAACTGGTGCACAACAGGTGCGTTTGCATTATGACCTCAACGGGTCTTCAGAGTAACCTATGTTATTTTGTTTTCTTTTAATCATTCTGTTTTCATGTGGATTTGTTGCAGATGCTCTTGGATACCCAGGCTGTAAAGACAATGCTTTTGGAAATTCCTAATTTAGGGAAACAGGTAGAGAAATTGTGTACTCAGCGCCATTTATTTCCATCTAATATCTGACATGGGATTACTTTCAAGAAAACCATCATGTTTTTCCCAGTTGCTAAAATTCTGCCCTCAAAGAAAAGTTGCTAAAATCTCCTTAGTTGATAATTACCATTTGTGGGCTTGATAAACAATAGTCTTTGATGATAAGCAGATGGAATATAAAGATGTTTTCATATTGACTTCTCTGACCAACTTAGTATCACATAGATGATGGTTTTTATTGCCTTAACAGACAGCAGTTGCTGCTAGCTACTCCAAGTTTGTTACTCGGGAAATGAGCAAAGCTGAAGCCCTTCTGAAGGTACACAATTGACTTGTTGAGGCTGTTTATGCCAAATAATGAATTTGGTGAGCATTTCTTCTTTTGCAGGTAATATTATCTCCTGTTGATTCTGTTGCAAACACCTACCGAGCACTACTTCCCGAAGGCACACCTATGGAGTTTCAGAGGATACTTGACCTCAAGGTTACATTGTGCCTCCAATTTGTTAGTTTTCTAATAGTTTATATCGATGCTAAGCGCAACAACATTTTAACATTTTCTTTGGAATCTTATATCTAATAAGTGAATGTAACAAACTTTTGACCTTTTTCATAATCAAAATAAATTGACATAACTTACTGTGATCATAAGATTTTTTTATTGCTTCTCTATTGCATTTTAACGCTATTAGTCTGACTAGGCTAAAGTTTTTCTTCTGCTGTAAAAGAATTTCTCGACTTCCGATTCTTTTAAAAAATTGAAAGATCCTTCAAATCAATTAGAACTCGCATCTAATTAGTATGCTTGGAGACTGATTGTGAACTGTGTTTCAGGGTTTAAAGAAAACAGACCAGCAATCTATACTAGATGATTTTAACAAGCAAAACTCAGGAATTGTACACCCCACTGTGGTTCCATCAGTTGTAATTCCATCTGCTCCTCCAGCTGCTCCAGCGCCCCCATCTGTAACATCCACATCAACTACCTCGAGCAACTTCGCACAACCTGTAGCCATAGCATCCCGAGAAGATGTTCTAACTCGCGCTGCTGCTCTTGGTAGGGGAGCTGCTACCACTGGTTTCAAGAGATTCTTGGCATTAACAGAAGCAGCCAAAGACAGGAAGGATGGACCCTTCCGGAAACTTTTCAATACTTGATCTCTCACTTTTCATTCATCCAGTGTAAAGTTCTTCCCATCTGAAAAGTTCTTCCCATCTGAAAAGCAGGATCTAAGTTTTTTCTCCATGAAAAATATCCTCTTTTTTGTAATAAATTCATAGTCATTCTTTCCCTTGAATATAGTTTTTTACAGACCATGCAATTGTTATAGTTTGAAGTTAATGGAAGTTATGATAAGCCAAAGTGAACCACCATGAACATATCCGTGCCCTGATGTGTGCTCTGCTTGGATTAGTACTCCAGCAGGCCATCTTCATGAACACCATACTGACTGAAGAGATTGAAACAAAGTGCTACAAGACTAGATGGTTATTATGGTTGACACATAACGTATAATGTTGATCCAGATTTGTTGAAACTCACTCAGTTTTACCAAATATCCAGCTACTTGAGTAATTTTCATGATCTGAGGAGTTACATGCTCCAACAAAGGGTAAGTTCTTCAACATATCTGATTGTTTCGGATTCATTGATTTGTAACAAACTAAGTCTAGATGAGATGTGCATTTTGTTGCTAGCTACATTACAACTTTGGACTTCATGTGTTTCTTTTTATGCATCAGGGGATAACATTTAGCCATTTGATTAACAAGTACAACTATTAGTTCCAGTGTCATATAGTCCGGGAGTACTAAAAAATCTCAACATTGAGCTTTAACACATTGTCTCTTGTAGGGGTGTGTGTGTGTATATAATACATCGGGATGAAACCAATTAGCACCAAAGTGATAGCACTGAAGGCCAAAGACGGTGCAACTAACTGACTCTTTCTCAATTAGTTCATCAAATTCTGATGAGAGTCCAAAAGTTCAAGATGAAGAAAACATTAAAATTCTTTTTCTGGCTATGAACCTCCATTTCTTTTTCTGTTACTATATCGGATAATGAACGATGATATCTCAAAATTGAATCCCGGTGTTATCGCTATTAGGAGGGATTTCATTTCAAGTCTGTCTATATATATATATATATATATATATATATATATATATATATATATATATATATATATTAATTACATCTCGGATTAAGCTGCTTGATCTCCTGCAATGAAGGCGCAGTAACAACGCCCGGTCGGTTCGGTGTGCACATTAATATATCATGTGATGTTGTCTCGCCTACCAAATAATTAATATCTCACCTGCATGCACATTTGTCCTCCATGATTAAAGGGTAGTCCTTTTAGAGAAATTATTAATTTATTTAAATAAGATATATACTAAAATATATTTTTGACAATGTGAATACTTGCAACTTACTTGTAAAAAGAAATTGTACCTATACCAATATTGAACCCACATTATATAATTATGAATATGTGCAGTATTCATCAGGAAGATATCAATAGTACTATAACATCAAAACATCTCTTATCAGTTGCCAACAATACTTCCAAAAGTACTAATAAAAAATAATCATTTCAACAGTTCTAAACAATAAATAATAATAATAATACAAATAACATATTAATAGTACTATCACATTTATTAGAACGTAAACAACTGAGAAAACCAAAGTATTACCTCCAATAATAGTAATTTTAGAGAGGATAAAAATAACTCCAATCAATAACACTCTTTAGGACATCATGTCTTTAGGAATAAAGAGGGTGTGAGCTTTTTGTACATAGTACGTCTACTTTTTTTTTAAACATTTCTTAACTCATAAAATAAAAGATTGCTCATGTCCCGTCCAATTCAATAGATATCAAAAATTTTTTAAAGGTTCATAAAACAATTCAAAAGTATCAATCATCTGCTAATTTGTATAAGCTTCTCTTTGCAATCAGAAGTGACCACCAACAAATACATGACATGATGTAGGATGGATAAGATATATTTTATTGATCATGCTAGTTAACACTTTTATTTTTATCTTTTTATATTTTAGGTTATTATAGATTTAATTATAAATGCCTAAAAATAGACATAAACTCTTTTATTATTAGTTAGTTCAATTAATATTCAATTATTTCCAAATTATTGTGATTTTATTTCTCGATATATTCCAAAGTTTATCAAGCTATAAATCGTCAAACTCTTTTCAGAATGATTCCAAAATATAATCCCTTCCACTTTATGATTCTAGTTGTGTCAATTGATATCAAATTAATGTAGCATAAATAAGACAAATTTTGTTAGTTATTATTATTATTATCTATATATTATTATTTTTATCTTTCTGGTTATCACTTTTATTTCATATTTTTTATATTTTATTTTATTTTAGAATTAATTGGAAATACCTATAATTAGACAAAAACTTCAATTGATATCCTTATTTCAAACATGTGCAATTTCTTTTTCGATGGATTTGAGTTTTGTCGATGCTAATGATGATGCTTTAAAAATTAAAATCGTCAACTTCAAAATTCATTCGAAGAGAAGGAAGAGGGGTGGATGCCCCCTCTCCCTCTGCGTCGCGCGCTCAGAGGGGGAGGTGGCGGCCACCACCAACCCCCACCCCCACCTCCCCTTTGGCGCAAGGAGGAGAGGGGAAGGGGGCGGCTCCGGTGCCAAAGTGCGTGCAGGGGCAGCTTCCCCTCTCCCCTAGGCGGATGACCTTCCTCCATCATCGGCAAGGGGTGGCTGCCATCTTTTTTATTTCTATATAATTTATTATATATTTATATTATTTTATCATTTTCTATTGTGTCAAGTCAATAGTGCAATAAAAAAATTCACTATCATCAGCCAAGAGGACAATGCATGCAAGAAATTAGAACTTCGAGGATAATCTGATTACAAATTAAAGTTAGAGAACAATATAAATATCAAGTCAAAATTGGAGGATAGTTCGTGTAATCTACCTTTTATTTCTCTGACTTTCATGCCATGTGACATTTTTATAACTTTTCTATCCATTTATTTTATCTTTTATTTTAACTATTAAACTCTTCACATAATTGTTTTCTTCCACTACCTTATCCAATCATACTTTATCTATTTTGTTCTTCTCCCATGGTCAATCATCATGATTTAGTTTTGTCTACCTTTTCTTCTTTACTTCATCGCCTTTTATAAAATGACAAGCTGAATACATTAGAAATCATTGAAATATTTCATAGTATAAAAAAAGCATACTAGTTGCCAACAAATTTTCAAATGAATTTCCATCATATGATGGAAAGATAATAAACATCTTCGAGCTTATCATAAAAAATAGTCTATTTAGACATGACAAAAGTTGAAGAAACTCTTTGAATATTTTGTCTTTGTCATATCATTATCTTTCAAGAATCAAGTAAACATTAACAAAAGAGGCAAAATTTAATACAAGAAAAGCAAATTCATTTGGGGAACATAAAGAATTCAATTGAAAAGGTCTAACAATGATTGAAGAATATAATAAATATTCACAAAACCTTGGAAATATGTTCAATCTTGTGAAAATCAATTACCTTTGAAAATTAAAAATGTTTTAATTAAAAGGTTGCAAGAGGTTATTGAATATATTATTATCTATCTAAACAAGCAACTATGGACTTTCATTCGAACAAAAGGAAAAAAAATTATTAAAAAGATGGATGATGAGGTTGAGTTCGTCAACCAATTGAAAAGATTTGGTCCAAATGCTTAAAGTTGGTGTGAAATGCATGAAAGTTTCAATTGGCGATGAAAATTTTATTTTTTGCATACTACTTTTCAATCTACTTCGTAAAAAGAAGATAAGACCTGAAATGTAAATCATGATCCTCCGTATTTAATTTTTAGAGTTCTAGATCAAACTATTTTGAAGAGAGGAAGTCCAATGTATGATAGATAAGATAGATTTTGTTATTTTTATCTTTCTAATTTTTAGATTATTTAGATCATGTTAGTTTGCATTTTATTTTATATTTTTAGATTTAAGTTATTTTATATCCTCGTTGCGTCAACCTATTAGCTACTTCTAATGAAAACAAAAAGATAAACCAATATGCATCAAAATACTTATCAAAATGAATAAAACAAATTACTTAGAATATGACAGACCAGCTTTATACTATTTAGAATCTCAAAATTTTCTCATTTTAGAATAGATAATAGGATTAAAGTTGAAAAACAAACATAAACACCAAAGAAAATCACAATAACAATAATCATAAATAACAAGATGGTTTGTTGACATTATACAAAAAATAACTAAAAATAAATCATATATTAACTCATAGTCATATAAAAATAATAATGATATATCAACAATATTATCACATTTATTAGAGCTAAAAAATGGGAGCACCAAAATAGAGCATCCAACAATAGTAATTTCAAAGATTTTCTATTGGCCACAATTACTGAAAATGAATAATCATTGACATTCTTCTCTTTTGCAACCTTTCTCTGATAATGAAATTTCACACTAACATAGAGTAGGAAGAGCTCATGAATTTGACGAATTTACCATAGAGTTCTTTAGATCATATTAAGATATTGTGGGGAATACGATCATAGGAAAATCCAATCATTCTACCACACTAACATCATGCCTTCCCATTGGGTAAACACCAATATTAACTTTATACCAAAAAAACCTAACCTAAGAACAGTTAAAGACTATAGACCCATTGCATCGTATAATGTCTTGTATAAATTGTTAGCCAAACTCCGACCCAATAGAATTATACCAGTCCTCCCTGACATTATTGGGCAAGAACAATATGCTTTCATTTAAAAAAATATATACATTATAATATTTTTATAGCACAAGAAATTGCACATTCAATGAGGAGAGGCAAATAAAAAATTTTAATGACTTTGATGAAGATGGAAAAATCATTTGATAGACTTTTGGGAAGTCATCACTAAAGTTATGTCTCTCACGAACTTTCCCAACAAATTTATAATTTAGATACAAGTCTACATCTCATCTCCCACCTTTCTTGCTCTATAAATGAAGAGCAATATGCCTAATTTAGAAGTCACTGAGGAATAAGACAAGAAGATCCTCTCCCCTATTTATTCATATTGGTGTTTCAAGTATTCTCTATTTTATTAAATGTTGTTGTAAATGAAGGAGGAATTAAGCCTTTTCAAATTAACAATGCCACAATAAGCCATTTAATGTATGAAGATGTTCTTTTTGTGACTAGCTGCCAACAAGTCTTCTTACAAACACTTAAGGGACATCATACAAATCTATTGTCGTCACACCAATCAAAAGGTAAATCTTGATAAATAAAAATTGACTTCCCTAATAACTTTAACATTAGAAGAAAACAAGGGATTAAAGATGTTCTACAAATGAAACTCGGCAAGTTCCCTTTTCATTATTTAGGTGTACCAAATATGTGACAGAAGGCTATTTGTATCTTAACAATCTTATTTAGTGGGAAAGACCGCCTCTAAACTATCAGGATGGAAAATGAATAGCTTACACTACAAGAAAAAAGATATCTGTGACAGATAATTCTGTCACAACATATGTATATTCCGTCACAGTTGCTCTCTTGTGATGGATTTGTGACCCTATGCATCCGTCACTGATTTTTGACCCACAAAATTATTTTGTGACGGAATTTTGTTGTCACAACGTTATTTGTGACGATTACGATCATCACAACATTAAAAGATTTTTGTCACAAAAGTTTGGTAAAACAGTAATAAAATGAATATTCCGTCACAAATATGATGACTTTATGACAGATTATTGACAACTAATTTGTGACAGATATATATTGTGATGATTTTTATGACAAATTTGTGATGATTAATTGTGATCATTTTGTGACGATTATGAATGTGATAGAATCGTGACAAAGTTTACGTCGACATTTTGTGACAAAATTGTGATTATACTATTAGATCCATTACATTATCTAAATTTAATAATAAAACTTTTAGCAAATTGTAGTCACATATCAAAAACTCCTCACACAACATATTCAATTTTTTTCATTGACGAGTTGTCATCACCTCTTCATACAAAACGTTGTAACTTCTAATCAAATATATATAACTAGTGGTATGCTTTGTGATTCCACCCTCTTTTTCGATGAGCATATTTTGTTTTGCGGTCTTCATTTTTTGTTGTCACTCATCTTTCATCCATAAATCAACTATGTCATTCCAAACATCTCCTCTCATCCATGATGGTCCAAAACCTTTTGTTTCACTTATATGCATTTTACTATGTCTCTTTATCGCATGACATCTTGCATGATATAGTGTTGGAGAATAGATATCACCACACTTCTTAATAAATGCTTCATTCATGAGAATATCTGATTGCTCCCACACATATCTTGTCTGAAAATTATCAAATTAACATTAAAACATTATAGAAGTTTTTACATACAAATCACATTATTGAACTTAATTATTAAATATTACCTTAAATGCATTCCACATCCTTTCACGAGTTTCTTGTGGCACCTTTTTCCAACATGTACACTCATTTATAATTGTATTAATTAGGAATGAAACTACATGATACAATAAAAAAATAAATCATTAGATGCACAAATATGAAATATAAGCATAAAAACTTAAAAAAATAGCACAATGCTAAAGAAATTAACCTATCAGAATTTAGTGTTATAGGCATTCGATCAGTTTGATTGTTAGGTACACCATCTGTCACCATTTTTTTTGCAAGAAAAAAGAGAAAACAAGTTAATTATAGAGTAATATTTTGAGAAAACTGTACACATAAAAATTAATAATTATTTTAAAAAAGTCAAGACATACAAAACTGACTTATCCATCCTCCTCATCATCACTAAAAGAGATAGAATCATGCTCCTCACTTGTAGATGGGTAAGACGTGTAATAATTATTCTCATTCTCATTATTGCCCCTATCCTCCTCACTTTCCTTTCTCGATTTGTAAATGGGTAAGACGTGTAATAAACTTGTTGAGCTTGTTCTACAAATACAAATGACTCATTTGTTGATAATCTAGATGCATATCGAATTTCAACACAAAAAATAATAAATTATATTAAATATTTATTTTAAAATAATAAAAATGCTAGCTAACTCAATAAAAGATTTAAACTCGGATGTGTTTAATGTATATGTGTGTGTGTGCGCGCGCGCGCGCGCAATATTCATCTCGACATTTGACATCATTCTTCTTGAATAACCTCCAAGTGATCGTCCTGAATGACAAAAAATAAATAGAACTTACACATAGATTAATAATAGGGAAAGTAGGTGATTTCTTAGAAATCCATCACTCTTACTGAAGAACCAGGCAATCATATGGGAAGTGAGGTTTTGCAGTAATAAGTGGAGCAGAGGGCTCGGATGGAGCTTCTTTGACCTCATCCTCATTGATGTTCTCCTCTTCAGACTCCACAAGACCTGTGGCTTAAAAAATGTAGGTCTTCACTTCTTGGAATCTTGCCTCAGAGAGGGAGACCTCGGCCAACAACCTCCATGCATAATCCTCCGATGCCTCATCATACTCCTTCTTCCGCTTCAACACAATGTGTCCACTGATTTCCCAAATTGTAGGGTTCACCTGAGTATCCAACAACTCCTGGCTTACTTCACCTAGGGCCTATTTCTCAGCATAGCACTGAAAAAAATTCATGGAGAAAATTATCCAATTAGCATATGATCTTTACAAAAACATTTCATGGACTGCTCGTCAAAGATCTGCCTTTAAATTTTATTAACATTAGGAAACAACTTTTTTCCAATCATTTGAAAGCCAACGACTATGTAGAATAGAAATGTAGAGTCTAAGCTTGGAAAGGTCATCACACACCACAAGATAAATTGCAGGATCCAAGTCCTACTATCATGGAAAAAAAGTTAATTTTTTTTCTAAAAATAGAAGCAGAATTCAAACATATCTAAATCGAACTGCAGACATTTAAACAAAAAAAAAACAGCAAGATGAACTTACCTATCAGCAGGAAGCTATCAGCATCTCATCGTCATTCATAAGAATTTATTACTTAAGAGGAGAAAGTAATATATAACAAATAAGCATTATTAAAAAATAAAGCATAATAACAAATGATTGTTATAATCACTCTCATTAATAGCACAATAGTATAATGTATTGCATTCCAACAAATTTGTACAATATCTGAAATAAAATTTAAGAAATAATAATTCATAGATGACTTATCAATCAAGTAACAATTTACAAAAATTAAATTAGAAAAAAAAATTCTTAAGAAGTAGAAGAAGTGATATACGAACTTGCGGAATAACATGAAAACTTTTAATATTATTTTTTCTAAAAAACATTTAAATTTTTATTTTTTAAATGAATATTTTTTCTTTAAAAAAATTACAGGGCTGCTCCAGCCCTGCCTTAGCCCTGGCAGGGCTGCGTCAGGGCCCCTGACGCACGTCAGGGTCCCTGACGCATGTCAGGATGCCCTAACGCATGCCAAGGTCAGGCAGCGTCCTGCGTAAGGGCGGAGCAGCCCTGCCGAGAGGGCTCTCCAGCCCTGATGCAGCCCTGCCCTGCGTCAGGGCAGGGCGATGCAGCCCTGGCGCGGCGCTTGCATCGCCAGCCCTGACGCGATGCTTGTGTCAGGGCCGCAGGCATTGCAGCCCTATGAAATAGGGCTGTTGCGTCTGCAAATAATAAAAAAATTGAGAAGGAGATCGTAAAAGCAAAAGAGAAAAGGTAAAGAAGATGAAAAATACCTCAGGATAAAAAAGTGTTGGATGTTTGCCTTAAGTAGAGTTTAGGGTTCTTTACTTCTTTTATAACGCAATAGAAATAATTAGTGGATTAAAGAGAAAAAAATATTTGTGACAATGTTGTGATAATAGATAAAATAAATAAATAAATGTGACCAAAATGTGACAAATATATTATGACGTTTTTATATTCATCACTTTTGGGTCACTAAATATTTTAATTAAGACGATGGTCACAAAATCGTCATAAATATATGACAAGTTTTTTATGAATGATCTTGTGACAAATATTATCATCACGAGTCCGTCACTAAAATGTTAAATTATTAGCTGTCACAATTTTCTTACAAATTTGTCATATATTGTGACAGAATTATTTCGTCATAAAAATTCATCACAGAAGCCATATTTTCTTGTAGTGTTAAATCAAGCTCACATTAATCAACTATGTACTCAATACAATGCCTAACAATGCTATTTGTTTTGTCTACCTTTCCAATGAAATTATTGATAATATGGAAAAACAAAGCAAATCCTTCATCTAGCCCACATAGTCAAATAAATAATGCATGCACCTTACTAGTTGGGAAAATGTTCAACTATCAAAACTAAAAGGACGGTTAGGCATTAGAAACATGTACCATTTACGATCCTCCCTACTTGCCAAAGAATATTGTTACTTTTAAACAATTCTAATACTTTATGGGTTAGGTTGCTTCTTGATAAATATGACTATGTGCATCCCAAAAAAAAATAATGATATTTCACCTCATCTATGTTTGAAATCAAAATGGGACTACTTAAGCAAATTGGAGATGGTATAAATACAAACATTTTTATGAAATGGGTCTTCAATATTCCCATTGCATACATGCCTATCCTTTATTATTAATATCAACTATGCTTTGCATGATCTAAATGTATCACACTTAGAGATGGAGAAATGGGTTGTGTCATGTCGTGCCCGGGCTAGTCATATCCTCTTTGACCATGTCGTGGGTCGTGTCGTGTCACATGTTCTATTTTTTTTTACCCCGACATGATCCGAGCTTAACCGAGCCGGGTCGAACAACCCATTTTTATATTAAATTTGAACTTTCCCACCCTTCTCCGAGCCAACTGTAGGAATTAAAATTATCAAATTCTCATTAAGTAATCATGATAACATACTCACAACATCCACTATTTAGATCAATTTTAAGTGAAAAGATAGGATCACTCGAAATAGGTCTATGAGCGACTATTGTGAGAATGCTATCTTAATTATTTAATGAGAGAAGAGGAGATTGAGAGAGAGAACGTGAGATGCGAGGAGATTGAGAGAGAAAGGAAGAGATGTGACCATGTGGGAAGGGAAGGAGGTGTGAAGAAGGGGGAGGGGTTCGGCCGCATTTTATAGGCGGCGGAGAGTAATAGAAAAACTCGATACAGCCCGCGTTCCTTTTAACATGGATCATGTTATCCTCCTTCAGCGATGCATTCGTGAATATATTGTCAAATCAAAATAACACGGGCTGACACGGATTTTCGACTGGTCAGGTTGGGCTCAAATCTGTATAGCAGATCCAAAAGAACAGCTTCTTGCACTTATTGGTCATTGCTTTTGGAACATTTGAAAAAACACAAATGTGCTCTTTCAAAAATCTCATATGTCTTTTACTAGATTATAAGAAAGTGCCTTGGCAGCCAATAACGATCACACACGACTCCATTTGTTTGAGGTTTGCCCATCCAATACTACAATACAGGTTAATATGAATCACCCCCTCTCAATTGGATAAAACTCAACTGATATGGCTCTTACACTGGCCAGGAGAGGATGAGAGGCGTTGGCTTTGTAGTACGAGATTCTAATGGAAATTTATCATGTGCATGTGTCGATCATAAATTTTTTTGGCACTGTGCATTGACCATGAGGAAGAGACTTCAACATAGAGCTAAAACATATCATAATCGGATGTGACTCATGGTTATAAACATCCTGCAGAAGCAAATATATTGTCCAATTTTTAAGCACATTTGTCGTGAGGCAAACGAGTATGAACTATATTGTTAAGATAGCTAAAGAGAGATTTTTGACAACTTTTTGAGAAGAGTAAGACACCTCATGAAATCATCCAATTTGTGTGGTTTGATAATTCTGAAATTAATGCTAATAATGCTATATGATTAGCATCTTTTTTTTTTTAAAAAAGACTCTAATATGCAAACTCTACAATTCGAGAATGAAAAAAAATACTAATAAAATATTAATAGTACTTTCACATTTGTTAGAATACACCAAAAAAGTTAAGAAAATAGTGAGATTTTGTCATGAGATCATTGTATGCTAGTAGCCCTAGGTTCGATTCATATAGTCATCACTTTGACCAGGATTTATTCATACCACTCCCGTACTACTCCCGTCCGAATAGCGAATTAACACTGGTGGGTCTCGTCTAAAAAAAGTTAAGAAGATAACTGAGAAAACTAAAGCAATCGCCCTAGCAATACCAATTGTAATTAGCAACCTCACAAAAAAACGTTTATTCATGTCTTGTCAACTTCTTCAACATAGTCGTTGTGATAGAAAAGATTATGTGTGATGTTTGGATGAAAAGTGTAATGATGAAAATTTAAAAAGTTGAATTGATAGATAAGTCTTAGTGGGTGTTTGGATAAAAAAGTAAGAACTAAGGGCATAGTTTATTATTTTATGAAGTATAAAATTATAATAAATTAAAATATTAGGTATTTATTTAGTTAAAATAATAATTTACAAAAAATATTTTTATTAATGTTATAATTTATGAAAATAGTTATATTATTATAATAATTTATAATTTAAGAAAATAATATTATAATTTATTATTTTCCTATGTTATTAATAATATAATTTACAAATAATATTTATATTAAGTTAAAGAATTAATTTTATAAGCTGAATGGTAATATGTTAATAAATAAAATTCAATAATTAATTATTATTTAAGATAATATAAAAATACTTTAATGAATAATGTTCACATTAAATAGTAATTAATAATATTTTACTATTTAAAATATCATAAATAGTTAAAAGACAAAAAAATGCAAAAAAATAAACGAAACTTCGATCACGTGATGAGAACTTCACGTTTGCTAAAGTTTCGGAACTTGGACCAAGTTCTAGTCCAAGTTCCGATGCCAAACATCAATTTTGAAAAGCTTCATTAAACAATTGATAGTCTCCATGTCTCTTTTAACTTTCATGAAGTTTCTATTTGTCATCAAAAGTGGCCACCAACAGAGGCAGAATCACAATGGAAAAGAAAATTTGATTTATTAACCACTACTAATTGAAAAAGAAACCAATATCAAAATATATTAAAATAATCAACAAAAATAATATGTCAAACCAGTTTTATACCATATTAGCTTCTGATAATGCAAAGCTAAGTAATATATAAGTTATAGATTAATGCGCTTACAAACGGATATTAAAAAATAGTAATCTAAGAGAGTACAAGAACTCTAATCAGATGCGGAGCGGCTACATGGCCGTCCGATCTACAATCAAGGACTGGATTCGTTGACATATAAGTTAAGTTGTGGGTACGTAATCTCAATTGTTTAATTTTAAATGAATGGTTCAGATAGAACGATGAAAAAAGTAACTAAAGAAATACTTAAAAGTAGACACGTGACCTTTTCTTCCATCTAGTTCTCTCCCCCAAATTTTTTAGCACGCTTCTCCTTCCTCTCGCTGCTGCCGCATTGTTGCTCCCTCCAATCGTTGTTGCCACGCCGCTGCTCTCTTCTCCTATTGTTGTTGTTGCGCCCGCTATTTCCTCCTTCAATCGTTGTTGCAGCGCCACTGCTCCCTCTCTCTATGCTGAACCATTTCTCTCCCAACAATCACGACAAAGAGAGATTGTTGTAGTTACTTCCTCCTTTTGTGCGGATATATATTCATATTTTTTGTTTGCCTTCCTTTTGTGTTCGTCTGTTTTATTTTTTATTCTTTTTTGTTCATAGC
Organism: Pontederia crassipes; assembly: GCA_030549335.1. Lineage (NCBI taxonomy): Eukaryota > Viridiplantae > Streptophyta > Magnoliopsida > Commelinales > Pontederiaceae > Pontederia > Pontederia crassipes. The sequence goes on from CM060193.1 coordinate 28,832,857, forward strand.
TCTATTTCCTTGTGGCTCTCCAGATCTCAAGACCTCTTGTACATTTTCCTACTAATTTTATTCCTTTTTTGTTTGATTGAGACTTGATTTGTTGTTTTTTGCGATATTTCAGGTACAGGGCCTTATGTCCTAACAGAATCTAGCGGGTTTATAATTCTGCAATCCCACATGTTCCATTTACTTGAGGAAATGTTATTATCCATTAGTTTTGATCTTTATATCATTGGGTACTCTTTTTTTACGGATAATAATTTGCTTGAGGACCTGATGGCAACTTGGTCTTTATAACTCGTACACAACAATGTTTAGTAGCCATTACTTTGATGAATCATGAATGATAATTTTGTGCAGCAAATTATGCGTCAACATTGATGAATCATGTATGGTAATTTTGTAAAGCAAATGATGTAATGAGTGTTCTTTTGATTTTGATGTATAGATCATTTAGATTTTGCTTATGCAATGTTTAAAAACATTATGTAGCAATCATTAAATAAGAAACTGGCAATCCAACAGATGGCCTACCGTTCAACTTGTTTGTTAAAACATATGAATCATTAAAGATGATTGAAGTGATGCAGATTTTAGGTAAACCGATATCGACACCACAAAATTATATCTACACCTTAAATAGGTTATATCCCCAACAAATAAACTTATTTATTTGGTAACTTCAATTGCCACAAACCCGAGGGTCATGATCTTGAGAAGCATATTAACATTAGAAATTACATGTTCAGATCATTAAAACAAGCACACCAAGCACACTACACATGTAAAAGAAGAGAACATTTATTTATTTCTAACAACAACACATACTGTGTTGAATACAACAGAACCATAAAGTCTTGGAGAAGTCCACTTTAGATGTCTTCAATGGACAAGAATGGAAACTCGAATTTGAACAATCATAAAATCTTTATTGAGGATTAGATCAGTTCCACGAAAGCTTGATTTGTTCTTGACATTCACATTCAAGAAGAATTACGGAATGGCTTCCTGACGACATCACCTACAAGATAATTTTCATATCTTTAAAAGAACTAAGATCATGTTGGACAAGAATGGAAACTTGAATTCCTACATAGGTTACATAAATGTGGAATCAATCTCCTAAATACAAAATTATATTGCATGATCGAAGAAACTGATGCAACACAAGAGGAGTTTAAAGTGAAACAATAAATGTACTTCCAAAAAAGCCTAGCAGTTCTAAAAAGGAGAATAAAACCTTGTAAAAAGAATCAAATACATGTTTTGGAATCAAAATAGGATGAACCAAAATGGAACCTGCATATCGATAAAAAAAACCCTCTTTCCTTGCGCTTAGGACATAAGGTGTGCCCTACAGCCGTAGTGCCGAAAGATTAAAAACCACAAGTCATGCCTCAATCAAACAAAAAAAAAAAAGGATAGAAAAGCAACAAAAAAAAATGAACAAGAGGTTTCAGATCACCTGAAGAGCTACAAGGAGGAAACAAAATAATGAAAAAACATGAAAAATAAAACAGATGACATATGGAAAGCAACAAAAATATGGGAAAACATAAATCTGCAAGAAAGAAAAAGGAAATAAGCACGCAGTAGCCCTTCATCTTCTTGTCGTGACTGTTAGGAGAGAAGAATGGTTCAAGAGGAAAGGAGAAAAGGAGGGAAAGGCGGGCTAAAAAATTTAGGAGAGGTAGAGGCGCGCTCAAAAATTTTGGAGAGTGAGGAAGATGGAAGAAGAGTCACGTGTAGACTTTCAGTCTATTTGTTTGGTCATTTTTTCTTCTATTCAATCGGAGCCATTCAGTTAAAATTGGACCGTCGTGATTACGTGCCCACAACTTAACTTAAATGTCAATGGATATCACCGTTGATAGAAGATCGAACGGTCAACAGGACGCTCCACATCTTGGTGTAGAGCAGCTGCTCTACATATCCATTTTACCCAAAAATTATTCATATCCCGTCCACTACTTCAAGAGAGTCGGCAAATTTTTTAATAAAATAATTTAATAGTCACGAGCATCTAGTTTTTATCGGTTTCTCCTTTTCATCAAAAGACGATGTCACAATGAAAAAGAAATTTGACCTATAAAATACTTCTAAGCGTATAAGGAAAAAATCAACATCAAAATGCATCAAGAATTATTACTATTTCTTTACTTTGAATTAATTATTTGATAATGTTTTCGTGACGAATAAAATTAATGATTTAAAATTATCATTAATATTATTCGATGTAGAACAATACACTTATAATTAAGATTCTCAATATAATTACACAAACAAAATTAGAATATACCACATCCAGATAACCTTTAATTTTTGAAATCAGATCATCCTTACCAAACCAACTTCTCTTCAAAAATTTAAATTTAATTTGTTTTAAAATTAAAAGACAAAAAAAATACCTTAAGCTCATGTAAAATATTTAAAACGTTGAAAAAAGAAATCCTAAAACCACCCTTGGCCAAGGAAATATCATTCTGCTATTTACCCTGTCTAAATTAGTCAAATGTTAATATACCGGAGCCCTATCAAAAAAATGTTGAAAAAAATTATTCTTATTTTTAAGAAACATAATTAATATTTAATATAAAAAAGAAACAATTGAATCAACAAATTTGTTGACACGATTGGACCCAACAAATCGAGCGATTTCAAAGATTAATTTCTCATTACTCATTTCTCATTTCAAAGATTCATTCCTTAATCTAAAACTGAGATCTCCGTCAGCTCATCAATTACCAATCCAGCGTTGCAGCACCAACGATTGCACATGAATGTCATTGTAGACACTCGAACGATGATTATATGGAATTAAAAGAAAAACAACAGATTTATTTAGGTTGAGCAATTTTGACCACAACACTTCTTTTTTCTTGTTTTATTTTTCTCATGGAGCTTGCAGATGCGCCAAAGATGCCTGCCAGGTTCCCCCGCATGATATCTGAACTAAGAATGCATAAACTAAGGGGTCAATATACATAAACAAGCAAATCAAAGCAAAGGAATTTAGATCATATATGTTCACCTTGTATAGGAGAATTGTTAGCTAGGGAAATAATGGCTGGTAAGCAAGTCCAGTGTCCTCTGGAAATCCCAGCATCACGTTAAGGTTTTGGAGGGCTTGCCCAGAAGCGCCTTTGACCAGATTATCAATCTGCAAAGAAGAATGTGTTACACCCCCTACCATGTGCTTTTGACGATAAAGGGCCACCATCAGCACAAATCGTGACCATAGCAATAATAAAAAATAATGAGTGAGATAGAGGAGACTACTTACAACAGAGACTATGATAGCTCTCCCTGGAATGCGGTCTTCGAAGACATTCATAAAACAGTAATTTGATCCCCGGGTGTGACGGGTGTGGGGGATGGCACCTTTCTCCAATACTTTTACGAAAAACTCACCCTAAAAACAAATTTCATAGACATTGGAACAGACAGAAACATAAGTAACAACCCATTCTTTTCAAGCACAAACATTGATGAGCAGCTGGGTAGGACTCCCAACTGGTACAAGGTCAGCGCAGTCAGGTTTCTTGCCTAATTAGTCAACCAAAACGAACAATGACACATGAATTCATAAAGATTCTATGATACAACAACAAAAAAAGTAGAATATTAAGCCTAGCCATACGTGTCCAAATCTAACACTAAATTTCATTTAGCAAATAATTTCTAATCAACGTAGAGTATTTCAAACAAAACCCTTTCAACTGTATCATGCGACTTGTATATTATACCTCATAAGATGCCTTCAATTGTTGGTATAAACGATCGACAGTAACACCAGGTGCCATTTCAACATATATGGTTGATTCCATCCCACGGCTCTACAAATTCACACATAACTTTATGATCAAGAACCAGACAAATTACCACTTATCAATTGTTGTGAAGTGAGTTGTAAACTAAAATTTTAGATGCAATTTACCATTGGCATCAAATGAGGAGTGAAGCTGATGGTAACTTTAGAGTTTGCAGTCTCAGAGAGCCCTTGCTCAATCTCCGGAACTGAAACATTAACTTAACTGTAAAGCTCACCAGAAAAAACATCACAGAAGCTCAAAAGACTAATGCAATGCATAAAATAAGTTTAGAAGCCAAAGCAGGTCTACAGTAAGATGCCAAATGAAGTAAGAAAAAACATACCATGACGATGCCTAGTGATTCCATAAGGATGAATGCCTTCAGCTATTTCAGTATAAAGGTTGGCCTCCTTTGCTCCACGACCTACAATATTTTTTGTCTTAGAATCAGTACATGTCATAAGATAACACAAAGGTATTGTAGTGATGCAGCTGTAGTGATAATAAGAACAAATACGAAGAAATAGAACCCTAACCTGCTCCACTTACACCAGACTTTGAATCAATAATGATATTTCTTATTTCTATTAGACCAACCTGCATCATTAACAAAAATCACAAGATCATCTAATGCTTGCTACACTAAAATAAATCTCAGTAGTATTTTACGGCTGAAAGGAAAACAATAGTCTTTCATGAATGTTAACTGAATAATGAGATTACTAACTACAATTGTTCGAGAGCAAACCTTTATTAATGGAATGAGTGGAAGTTGGACTGACGTTGGATAACAACCAGGATTGGCAACTAGTCGTGCATCCTTAATTTTCTCTCTATAAACTTCTGTCAGACCATATACGGCTTCTTTCTGGAAGTTGGAATTTAAATTTAGAAAGACAAGGATATAAATACTAATTGAATATCCCTAGCTTTTATAGCAACAGAAAATTTCCAACATAAAGAAGCATTATGTTTCTTAAAATGTCAAGCTGCAATAAGCACCATATATAGAAGTCGCTTAGCCCACTACCATATAAATGTCATTTACTTTCTACTTTCTAAATGTATCAAAACCGACAAGCATGTCATCACAAATCTATAGCCAGACTTGAACCGAATGGAACACAAACAGAAAAACTGTCCACAAATTCACATATAAAGAACACTAAGTGAGAAATCCAGATCAACATGTAGCCAACTACAAACTTGAACTTTACCAAGTATTTTATGATATAATACTATCTCCTAAAGTTCATAGTCGAGAAGATAAATAACACTATGAAGAATATATGCTATCACTACAAGGGACCAATATAGAACCTAGCTCATACGAGACAGTAACAAGTCACCGAATCTAATCAGAGGCAAAGGCAACAATGTGAATGACTCCAAAAGGAATCAAAATGGTAAGAACATGCAAGGCATAAATAAGCACTATGTTTCTTAAAATGTCAAGCTGCAATAAATACCATAATATAGAAGTAGCTTAGCCCACTAACATATAAATGTCATTTACTTTCTACTTTCTAAATGTATCAAAGCCGACAAGCATGTCATCACAACTCTATAGCCAGACTTGAATCGAATGGAACACAAACAGAAAACTATCCACAAATTCACATATAAAGAACACCTAGTGAGAAATCCAGATCAACATGTAGCCAACTACAAACTTGAACTTTACCAAGTATCTTATGATATAATACTATCTCCTAAAGTTCATAGTCGACAAGATACATAACACTATGAAGAACATATGCTATCACTACAAGAGACCAATATAGGACTAGTTCATACAAGACAGTAACAAGTCGCCAAATATAATCAGAGGAAAAGGCAACAATTATGAATGACAGCCAAAAGGAATCAAAATGGTAAGAACGTGCAAGGTGTCCAGATGTCAAACACTATGATAGTAACCAAGAATGAAAAGGCTCGTGCAAAGGAAATTAGTTAGCATGACAAAAATAGAAAAGCAAGTACCTGCAGCTCGGGTGCTTTATGAGGCACACCATACCATTCCTCGTACTCATTGATATTATATAGACGAAAATCCTAGAAGTGTGTGATGCTTATTACAAAATCTTACAGCAGAAATTCAGAACCTCTGATGTATCTAGGAAATGCAGTTCATAAAATAATAGAAGATGCAATAAAGCATACTGCTGAGAGATCAACAACTTTCAGATCTTTAGGAAGGCCCTTGATGATCTCCTGCAAGAAGAGTGACAATATCAGAACTTCATGGAAAGGAAACATCTAAATATCATGTATTACATTGCAATCATCATTATGTTGTCAGAAATGTGACAGCCCAACTGAAAAATATAATCAGAAGAACCTGTGTTGTTGCATGTGGCAAACAACAAAACACAGCATCCACATTGGAAAAATTTGCATCTTGAACTGCAACAAGATCAGGCAAGTCCTGGAAAAGATTACAGAGAACTAGTTAGTTTTTCCCTTCTTCAGTAGTAATTTTCATTGGAGCATAATGATAAACTTCTGTAGTTATTATCTCAGTGGCATAACTAAATGTTTCTCAATGAAACCAGACTTATCTCTCCACAATAAGATAAACATGTTTACAAATTCAAAATATTCCCATGAATTTTTAATCTAGTTAGACACTTACTAAGTGAAGAACATAATGCAATAATGTTTTGATTAGTAACCTTAAAAAATCAGAAGACAAATATAAAAAAAATTATATGTTAACGCTTGGGGATCTGAATTATAAGAAAAAAAGATAATAACATACTTGTGCAATTAAGTGAGGAAATACTGATCCAAATGTCTGGCCAGCTTTTCTGTCAGCAGTTAACAGTGTGATATCAAAGTGTGGATGGTTTGCTAGAAGCCGGACAATCTGTCAAAGGAAGACCAAAATGTAGCAATCATAATCGTCATCCTTGTTGACAATGCATCATAACAGCATTCAATATACAGAATGCAATTGCTAAAAGACTAAAGTAGAAAGTTATAAAATTTAATCCAACACTGTCAAATAATATATTCACCAATGATTCTCAAAGATGCAGAAAACAAACCCATAGCTGCAACAGTGCACCAAGAAATTAGAGGGGAAAAGAGGATGCGCATGAGAAACACTACACCTCAGCCCCAGTGTAACCACTTGCTCCAAGAACGCCAATGCGGACACATTCCTCAGATTTCTTCCCTTTTGTAGTTGCAAAATGCAATCTTTTGGGCGACTCGGCCACAGATGCCTTCACCCCCCATAACCGGGGTCCAAATCTCCTAGAATTATATCCTTTAACTTCAACCTGCCACAAAAGAAAAGGTTGATGGCCAAGTTAAAAAAAAACAGATTTTTCACATTTTGAAGAGAGAGAGTGGTAGTCCACCTTCGGGAATGGTCCAAGGTCCACAGAAACCAATCTCATTGCCAGAAAACTCATCCTTTCCCAAAGAAATTGAAATCAATTATGGAAGGCTCACGCAGCGCCGGCGAGAGCGGAGAGAGAGAGAGAGATGAGTGGGCACAGGTATATCTATGGGTGTTAGAACTTTAAAAGTGGTACCTGGGCTGCGTTGAAATTGTGCTCAAGCCCTTCGTCCCTGAAAAAGAACATCATAGTTCTCATCTAATATTGTCATTAGGAAATGAATTTAATGGAGATGCAGTACACCATGAAGCAATTAAAGGTACTTTATTTCAAATTTGAATAATATCATTTGTCAGTGGGTTTAAAATCACTGTACCATATTTTCCAGGGCACATGATTGTAAAATATATATGTAGATACTAAAATTTCTATAGCACATAAATATTTTGATTAACGTCTATGACTCTATGTATTAATTGTTGAGAAATAGTTTTGTAACATGAACTAGTTTAAAGACCCGTATGAATCAGAAATATTACAGAATTAATTAATATTGTTATATAAAAAGTGATTGTGTCAGGTCTTATTTGAAAAAACTTGATTTTGTCCAAGAACGTGAACGAGTCGGAGTGGCTCCTATTAGTGAGAAAATGGTAGAGAATCGTTTGAGATGGTTTGGTCATGTTCAGAGAAGACCATTAAATGCGCCAGTAAGAAGAATAGATCAAATAATCTGGAGTCCGATTAAAAGAGGGAGAGGGAGGCCAAGGCGGACACTTGGTGAACTAATAGAGCAAGATCTATTGGTGAATAATATACCGAAAGGTTTGGTTACTAATAGAGCGGAATGGCGTCGTATTATCCATGTAGCCGACCCCACCTAGTGGGATAAGGTTTTGTTGTTGTTGTCGTCGTCATCCAAGAAGTTTGAATCAGAAGGTACAAAAACCAGTTTAATTTAAAAACTTGAGTTTAAATAATTCGGAAGTTTAACTCAATAAACATTATAAAAATTGAGAATAAAGAAAAGTTTCAATTTGTAGAGTAATGATTAAATTAAATAATAAGTTTGTGATGGATAATCATATATTGGGAATTAAAAAAACAATTGCCCTCATAAAAAATCTATAGTTAAACATAACTTTGAAGTAACTTATTTTATAATTTCACTGCAAATAATTCAAACTTTCAAGATTTAAATGTTTGAATGATTCTAAATTAATACACTATATATTAGTAAGCTTTCAATAAAATATTTTTATTATCATAGTTTAATGTTTACAGCTGCTAGTTCCAGTAATCATCCTTTAAGTAAACTTAGGACTTGTGGCTTATACATGATTGCATGGATTACCAAGTTTATAACTTTTGTACATTTCTTCAAACCTATGCACCAAAATTTTCTTGATGTGCACTTGGAACTTAGCCATCAACCTTTTTTTGTGGCAGGTTGAAGTTAAATGATACTTTCTAGGAGATTTGGGCGCCAGTTGAGGGGGGTGAAGGCATTTGTGGCCGAGTCACCCAAAATATTGCACTTTGCATTACAAAAGGACAGGAATCTGAGGGATGTGTCTGCATTGGCGTGGAGCAAGTGGTTAAACTGGGGCTGAGGTGTAGTGTTATCAATGTTGTCAAATACATTAAACGGACAAGACTCAGAGGACCGGAAAAAACGTAAATCATGAACACGTAATACGACTCGGCTGATTCTACCAGAAATATATTTATATATTAATTAGCACGAACCTAAATGTAATATTTATCATAATTCCGAATCATAATGCTCATCATCTTGGACGAGTCGGCGCTCCCTGCTCACGAGCAGGGAGCACAGGTCGCGCGAGCAGGAGCAGACAGCGAGAGAGAGAGAAAGAACGACGACAGAGAGAGAGAGAGAGACATTGCGGTAGGGAGGATACGAGGAGTACCGGCGGCAGGCGACTGCAACACACGGCGACTGGAAACCACGGCGGCAGGCGGCTGCGACACGCGGCGGCAGGCGGCAGGCGGCAGGCGGCAGGAGGCGGCAGCAACCGGCGGCGTCTGGTGGAGGTAAACTAGGGCAGTGGGAGGGATATTGCCCTACTCGAGCGAGGCCTTTGTTAGTCAAAAAGGTCGCCGCGGTAAAAAGGTCGTCGCGGTCAGTAAGATTCCTAGAGTTTCTTTCTCCGCCGTCGGATCGTCTCATCGAACGGTTCATAGAACGTGCGCGTGAGTCAGACGATTCCAATCAGACGGACGAGGTTCGCTGCCCTTGAGAATACGGAGCTCTAATTTATCACCAGTTTTTTTTTTTTTTTTTGCTGATGATAACTTAAGGGAGCTAAATGCATAATCGCAGTGTTTCTAAAAGGGCCAGTTCAGTAATGGTTCCATAAATCGATTTTTTAAAAATATAATATTATTTTATTAATATATAAATATACAAAAGGGTAAAAGATAATAAAAATTAAAGTATATTAATCATCGTTGTACAGTAATATAATATTTTATATTTTGAATATACAACATTTATTATCATTTTTTTATCTTCTTATTTAAGAATTTTATAAAGAATTTTCCCGTTCCTTTAAATTTTTGTATTAATGTTTTCTCACATTTTCTTTCTTTTTAATTCATCCCATAAAATCTACTTTCTTTTTTTTCTCTCTCATTTACTATTCTTCAAACTTCTTTGAATGCACCAGCAAATGCACTTCCAGATATCAGTAAAATCTACTTTCCTATAATTCAAACTTCTCTCTTTCCTATTCTTCAAACTTCTTTTGATTCATCCCATAAAATCTACTTTCCTATAATTTAGCCCTTAGTAACTTATAAAAATCAGAAATTAATTTATGAAATAGTATGTGATAACGATGTAAAAAAATGATGGTAAAATTATATAGCAAAATAAATACATCAGCAAATGCACTATCGCTCGAGCAATATAAAAGTTAAAAATAAGAGTGTCGAACTCATAAGAAATAATTAATTAATTATCTAATCTCATAAGCTAATAAGAAAGAATAGGATTTTGAAAATAAAATTTTAACTATAAGATAAAATACTGGAAGTTAAAACCAATCAAATTAATTTTATGAAATATGTTGCAAAAATTTAAAATCGATTTCATAATCATTAAGTCAGACACAAGGGAAATCAAATAACATAAATGAAGTAAAATGAGTAAGGGTCCGTTTGGCTTAGCTGATACAAAATAACTGATAAGTTGAGGTGCTGATAAGTATTTTATTGACTAAAACTTATTTTTAAAAATAAGCAGTTACACGTTTGGATAAAATTACTTATATTAATAACAACTAATTAGTTGTGAGACAACTAACTGACTTATTTTTTTTAAAAAAAATAAGCACCCCTCCCTCTGTTTAATTTTTTTTGACTTATAAGTATATTTGATATCTCCTTATTAGTCAAAATTTTAAGTTACCAAACGTTAAAATTTTTTTAAACTAATTTATAAGTGACTTATAAACTTAGCCAAACAACTCCTAAGAAACCAAATATAAGAAGGCAAGATGACGTGGTTCTGTTACAACTTGGACCACATCTCTATTTCGACTTCTCGACCTCATTATCATTTCGCTAATTCTTCCTCCGTTCCAAATAAGATAACAAAGAAATTATTTACGCCACTTTTTTTATACATTTCAAGAGGTAAAGCAACATCTCTTTTTTGAAAGCTTCCACTTACATTCTTTCTCCGCCCAAAAAATATAACACAATGTCAAATGTGTACTCACAATAGTTTCTCTAATCTGGGATATAAGATCAAATCTTTACTATAAAGGTGCTCATATCCAATCTCAAAATAAGTGGATTCTATGTAATGACCCACATTTTTAGTGATTAATAAAAGAATATTTTAATATTCTTATTTGGGAATTATGGTCATTAATATTATTATATTTAATAATTTCAAAAATAAAGGAAAAATTGAGGAGGAGTTTAATTATGAATTATTTAATTAAATTTAGAATTATTTAATTATTAAAATAAATCAAAATTATTAAAAGAGATTAATTAAAAGATTAAATTTGATTTATATTTGAAAATATTATTAGAGTTTAATTGAGAATTTATAAACTATATAAAAGAGAGATTTGGATCGGCCACTCGTGAATAAGAAAATTATTTTCTTCTCGGTGCATGGAGTTCGTCAGCGGCAGAGACATGACGTTGAGGTGAGGGTAAGACGTGATTCGACGTCAAACGGATATGCGTGAAATGAGGTATATAATGGGGATTTGTATGTTCTTTGATTATTTTTCTATTTATTGGGATTACTAATATTAGATTGAAAAAAGGGATCATAATGGTTTAGAAAAAAATATAGATCACTTCATGGAAGAAATAAAGAAATGATTGCTCAAAGAAAAGAAAAAAAAACTTCGGCCACAGTATTTTGCGCCGAAGGAAAAGAAAAAAAAGGAGTTTTCGCACGGAGGAAATATTGATTTCTTTTTACTTCAACATATTACGCCAGTGGAAATCCTATTTTCCCAGGCAGATCACGAGCGTGAGGGGAGAGAGAAGATAGATAAAAAAAAATAGTGTTCGTCTTAACGAAAAAAGGAAAAGGAGATCGGTAAACATGACATAGAGAAAGAAATAGAGAGAGAAATTAAAAGATGAGGAACTCAAACGACGTGGAAAAAAGAGAGATAGAGAGAAATTGATAAGACATTGCGTCCAAAACAAAAGAAAAAAAAGGAAAATTGAAAGAGAGTTTCACGCCCAATTAAGAGAGATAAAAGAATGTGGAGAGAGAATAAAAGATCAGAGATGAAATAATAATAATAATAATAATAATAATAATAATAATAATAATAATGATGATAATAATAATAATAATAATAATAATAATAATAATAATGATGATAATAATAATAATAATAAGAGACTAAGTTTAACTTTAGCGTTAGTGGAGATAGGGAATTGTGATTTGTTAAGTATAATACTTAACCTTTTCTTTTCATCAAAGTTTGAATTTGGAAATTAGCACCAAGAGGACAAAGAGGAAGGAGTGGGAACTAGTGGGTTGGAATCCTCCAAATCATGGTTGGGTTAAAGTGAAAACAAATGGTGCTTCTAAAGGAAATCCCGGTATGGCTGATGCAGAGGGATTGCTTCGTGATGCTAATGGACATTGGATCTCTGAGTTTGTACACAGTGTAGGACACACTTCTTCTTATATAGCAAAACTTTGGACTATTCTACTCAGATTGCAAATTGCTTGGACTCTGGCTTCCCAAAAATCATCTTGGATAAGAATTTTGTGATAATTGCTAAAAAGCTTCATGTTCTTCATGTTGGTAAAAATAATTTTGGAGTCAACAACATATATATTAAAATTAGTACATAGAGATGGTTAGTCCAAGTGAATCGTGTACATAGAGAAGCTAATCAATGTGCTGACTGGTTGGCAAATATGACACGGAACTTTCCTTTTGGCACTTGGATATTGTTCGAATATCCAACGGGTTTGAAACTCTTAATTTTTTTAGGATATAGTGGGACTTCGTATCCTCAACTACGTAATCCTTAATTTTGTTTAATATATCATGGGCTTGCAGATGCATGAAAAATATAACATATATTAATTTAATTATTTTTTCTTTAATTTGACAATTGCATGCATCCTTTTAAGTCTGTTTAGTCATAATTTTAGATTTATTGATTCTATCTATACATTCTCGAAATATTATAACTATGAGCGGATTAACTTCATTATTGTAACTAATTGGCAGGGAAGAGGAAAATTGCCGGCTCACACAAACCAATTATATCTCTTCAAGCTTGGATTGCAAGGCGCCAAACTCATTTGCTCATTGAATTAGACCAAAGCCAAGATTATAATTCAAGACAATGCCCCAAAACCGATAAAATCCATGGAGCTAAAGCCTAAGAAGCCAAATTCATAAGGAGTTAAGATCTAAGGGGACAAACTCATAAGGAGTGAAATCTAAGGGGCAAAACTCCTAAGGAATGAAATCTAAGGAGTCAAGCTCATAAAGGACATTCATATTGGGCACAAAACACAAATGGAGATTTGTTAAGCCATAATCGCAAGGCGCCAAGTTCTTTTTGTGCCAAGACTCCATATTTATGGGAGTGATGTTATTATCGACTAAGATTATGTAGTTATTGGGCGCTACAGTAAGTTTATCACCTTTCACCACAAGGCAATTTTGGGGGCCAAATTCAATCCATATCAGGCGATAAGAGGTTATTAGCCCGAGACTTATCATATGAAGTTGTTATTAGTCGGGAATCAAATCCAAGGGGAGTTTATCAGCGTTTATCATGAGCCTATATTTTGTCACATATAAAAGTTTATTAGACAATAATTCTATCAATTGCAAGGGCGCCACTGCATGGAAGCCTACATGGACAAATTTTATTGGTCATACCACGTATTAAACTTTATCTACTAAGTTGGCTGATTTTGGTCGAGATGAGAAAAATGGGCGTGAAGTTGATAGAGAATTATCTTCATGAATTTAAACTCAATCGTACGATGAATCAAAGGTTACTGATCGAAAGTCGTGGTACACCAATAAATATATGGAGAGGCCACCATCTCAATTCGTGCCTTGGAGTTTGGTTTTCTTCTACAGTGGGTCGTGAGCTTTGCAGATTTCGACCAAAAGAGAAAATTGATCGAACGACTGATCCAAATGTTCTGACGATATCCGAGGCCTTGATTTATTCTTGGTGTAATTCTTTTAATTATTATTTTTATTTTGTTATTATCTTTCTGCAATTTTAGAATGAATTCCATGTCTTAGTTATTTTATTTTAGGAGATTATTATTTGAAGGGAAATATTGTGAACCCTTATTTTATTATTGAATTTCTTTTGATCAATTTTTAATTGGGTTTAATGCTTTTGATTTAATTATTTGAATTTCTAAGTTAAGGTTATTACCAGATTATGGACTATTTGATTTCAAATTTTATTTAGTTAAATTAAATGATTTATTATGTAATTAAAAATTGACATAGGTCTAATAATTACTGTGTGAAGAATTAGATTATAGTTTGTTAATTTATACCAGTTTGTTGAGTGATTAATAATTTAGAATTTTCATTTTAATCATCTTAATTTTAATTTTATCTACATGAATACCAGTTTGTGGGACTTCAAATTTGATTAAATTTTAGATAGTTTGATAAAATTACCATTTTGTGAACTTTATGAAGTTATTCTTGTCAAATTAATAATTTAGAAAAATTCTAATCCATCTAAAGAAATTGAATTTATCTTTTCCGGTTCACATATTTATCCTTAATTTATTATCATCCTAAGACCTAACTTCAGTACTATTATCTTATCTTATTTTTAATATATATTTTATAATTATAAACCTTATCTTTAAAACTTATATTTTTTTCTCTCTTATTAATTTATAAAATCAGATATTGAATTAATAATATTCATCATTGTTTCAACACTCTTTCCTTCTTTTTTATTATATTATTTGAACGACTAGTGCACTTGTTAGTGAATTTATTTTGTTACATCATTTCACGCTTTGCTTACCCTATATTGAAAGAAAATTGAAAGATCCTTCAATTCATCAAATATGCTCGCATCCAATTAACATGCATACTAAGAGACTGATTGTGAACTGTGTTTTCAGGGTTTAAAGAAAGCAAACCAGCAATGACTATACTTAGATGACTTTAACAAGCAAAACTCAGGAGTTGTAATTCCATCTGGTTCTCCAACTTCTCCAGCAGCCCCATCTGCAACATCCACATCAACAGCCTCGAGCAGCCTCAGACAACTTGTAGCAGTCATAGCATCGCGAGAAGACGTTCTCACTCGCACTGCTGCTCTTGGTAGGGGAGGTGCTGCCACTGGTTTCAAGAGATTCTTGGCATTGGCAGACAGGGGCAGCCAAATATAGCTAGGCAGGATGGACTCCTCCGGAAACTCTTCAATACTTTTTATCTGATCACTTTTCATTCATCCAGTGTAAAGTTCTTCTCATGAAAAGCATGATTTTTTTTCTTCTTTTTATTGGTAAAAAGTTCATAGTCATTCTTTCCCTTGAATATAGCTTTTGACAGACCTTTCAGTTGTCATAGTTTTTGAAGTTAACGGAAGCTAAGATAAGCCAAAGTATTGAATCACTTATGAACACATTCGTGCTTGGATTAGTGCTTCATCAGGCCATCTTCATGAACACCATGCTGACTGAAAAGATTGAAACAAAGTGCAAAAGGTTGGCACAGATGTTGATCAAGATTTGTTGAACACACTCAGGTTTACCAAATTTTCAACTACTTGAGTAATTTACATGATCTGAGGAGTTACAGGCTCCAACAAAGAGCAAGTTCTTCAACACATCTGATTGTTTCGGGATCCATCGATTTGTAACAAAACTAAGTCTAAACGAGATGTGCATTTTGTTACTTGCGACATTACAACTTTGGACTTACATGAGTTTCTCTTTATGCGTTAGGAGATAACATTTAGGCATTTGATTAACAGATCACAAGTACGACTATTAGTTCCTGTGTCCTGTCGTCTGAGAGTAGGAAAAAAAAATCTCAACTTTTCGAGTTTCAAACCAAACTAATTAGAGCTTATTATGATTTTGGGTCTCAGGGTCCAAAAAGATCACTCGGACCTCATCTGATTGATTGAGAATTCATGCCCTCAGCCAATCAGATGTCAGTTAAGAGGCATCTGAGCTTTACTGATCTTGGCACTTTTCTTTGTGTCAAGTATGTGATCCAAATCATGAAACAGACTCAAGAAATGTCTATATATGTGTGCGCCCTTGGCCTCAGTCACATCATCATTAAACACCCACCAACTTAGCAGATTGAATTACTCAAAAGCGACTTTTATCAAAAGCCCACAAAAAAGAAAAAGGAACAACAAGGTGGTACCTTCTACATTGAGACGAAGCCAATGAGCACCAAAGTGACAGCATTGAAGTCCACAGACAATGCACTATGCAACTAACCGACTCTCCCTTAATTAGTTCATCAAAATCTGATGAGAAAATCCAAAAGTTGGAGATGAAAGCACTAAAGATAATTCTTACTTTGGGAGTTCGATTGCCATCACCTTCACTTATCGCCACAGTAACAAAATCATATATATATATATATATATATATATATATATATATATATATATATATATATATTGGATCAAGCTGCTTGATCTCGTGCGATTAAGGCACAGTAACAAAATCCGTGCGGTTTGGCCTTCGGCGTGCATTAATATATATCAGCTGATGTTGTTGTCTCTCCTACCAAATAATTAATATCATCCGCATGCTGCATATATCCTCCATGATTAAAGGGGTGCATCATCTTGTAAATCTCTCTCTCTCTCTCTCTCTCTCTCTCTCTCTCTCTCTCCCTCCCCCCATATATAGTAGCCATTAGAAAGAAACGAAGGAATCCAATATCTACGTAGTGGATGATGATCGATGCATACTAACAAGGGGGATCACATCATTAGTAGGGTTATGAGTTTTGCCAACTTATTCGTTGGGACTTGGAGGATATTTGAGTTTGGGAGTCACGAAACTACTCATGATGTCTTGACCCCTTTCCATCCATCCAAAGGCATGCACAAGTTTGATCTCGTCGAACTAAGAAACAACTAAATGAATAATGCTGCCCTGTATATATCTAGGTGCTCATAGAAGAGGTAATTAAGAAATTTGAGAACCAATTGTTTTTCACATTAATTGCTCAATTCAAACAAGAGCTGTTGTTTTTTTCCTGTCTAAAGGTCTATAAGCCGCCAATCAAAGCACTCATGACATCAAATCACAAAATTAGTCATCAATTCTCTCTCTCTATATATTTATATATATACACACTATAGAATATTACAATAAGTCGGTGAATCTACTGAAAATAAATCACGATGTGGACTTCATTATATCAGTATTCATTCTGTTTTCGTGTTAATTTATGACGTCCTGATATCATGATACTGTTTGCATTAATTAATTCGTGTATGTATACGTGCGTTCGTTGTCCAATATTCCATTCAACGCGAGAGAGAGAGAGAGAGAGAGAGAGAGAGAGAGAGAGAGAGAGAGAGAGAGAGAGAGATGTTGGAAGGTGTGCGTGAGCTTGAGGGAGGACCAGTTGCGGTTTAACATATGAAGGCATGAGTGGATAGGCAGTACAACTGAGATGCCATTCCATGGAGTGAAGTGACACACTACTAACTGATCTTGTTTCTTGGAACAACATTGCGATAGATGGATATATTATGTAGCCCTTAATTGGGGCACATAATTAATGTCGGAATGAGGCAATTATATATATATAAATAAGATTATTGAGGACAGACATCAAACGGGCGATTTAAAAAAAAGAAGAAGTATTTAGTGAGCCTATCAACTGGAGTGGGCAGGAGGAATGCCCTGCCAACCATGAATAATGCCATCGGAATCAATTAATAATGGACAGTGTCTTCTCTAAAGTGCAAGTGCGGCTGAAAGGATTGTTAGAGCCAAAAGTCAGCGCTTCAGTCCTTTGAACCTGCCAGTGACCGAGCCGAAGTGGTTCAAATAATTGTTTTAATTACCTTTTCTATGCTTCTTTTCTCCTCTTCGTACACACAAGGGCCTCCTTTGGCAACTCAAACTAGAAGGCGTTCCGTTTAGTTCTAATCGATTCTATTAAATGATGTGACATTTAGTAGAATCGGATGCGAAATCTGATTCCAAAATTAGGAATCGCGTGATCATTTTTTTTTCTTCTCTCGATTCTACTATTTTGATGGAATTAGCACCTGTTTTTGTTGTAGTTGACGTGTTGACAATTTTTTTTCAATTTCATTTATTTTTTCTTTCTTTATTTTCTCTCTCACACACATGTATCTTATGAAATAATTTATTTATTAAATATAAATTATTTATTATAACATATTAATATAATATTATTTCTTTCTTGTTATTTCATTAAAAACTTTTAATATTTTACTACATGTAATTGTTAAAAACCCAATTTTATATTTAAATAATATATTTTTTAACAAGATTTTTAATTTTTACTTTTGTTTTTATTTATAACAATATTTATTTTTGTATTTATAATATCAATTTTTATTTCAAAATCCATAAAAAATTATATAATCATCGTATCTACTTTTTTCTATCACATCAACTACCTTATTCATCATTATCAAATTTCACTTCATCCAAACACACTCCGAATTAATCTATCAACTCAAACTATTCATGAGAATTTGATGAAACTTCCGTTCCAGTTGCCATACGCCCCAAGATTTACCGCTCAACCTTGCTAGCGTCAAGCCGCTTGACTTCGCAAGCTGCCCTTGACCCATTGTTCAATCCTGAAGATGGCAAAAATTAAATTGGTATATTGGAAGATGCATGCATTTAATTGTTTTTTGTGGTCAGACTCATGAGAAACAAAATTAATGCATGGCGTAAATTTAATCACATTGTTCACATATTAAAAATTGGATTTGCAATTTTAATTAGTTAAGTCGCTCCATGTCGTGACACAAGATGCATTTGGTTTTCATGTCACGAAACTCTTGAAGGCGGAGATATATAAGATCATGTTACAAAAATATATGGCCTAACTGGTCCAAGGTTCTCAAAATCGCGAGTTTAACTCGTGGAATCGTACGATTTCAAGACTCTACCTCCTAAAAATGAGTGAACTCGGTGTAAACTCGGATGGGAAGGTAGACTCGGTTGGACTCGCGAGTAGACTCGCTAAACTCGGACCAACTCGTGAGTAGAATCGATGCTAAAAAATTTTGGGTATTGTATTGACATTTAAGGGTATAATTAGAATGAAAACATGTATAGAACCTCTAAGAGTTTTGCAGATCTATTCCAAGTGCTTCTACCTATTTTTTACTCTTCATTTTCAATGATTCAAGTTTATAATATGATTTCTTTGTTTTTAGTTAGTGTAGTTAATTGACTTCATTTGGCTTAATTATTTTTATCATTATGATATTTTATGTGATTTAGTTGAATTTGAATTGAATAAACATTGTTTCTTTTTATAATGTGAATTGATCTTTTATTTGAATTTTTGTTACAACATAATGTGCACTAATTTATTCGACTTTATGTTGTAGTGCAATATTTTAGTCCACATTGAATTATGAGTTACTTGTTATTTTAGGATGAATCATCATTTATTTTATGTGTATAAATGTATGAATTAGGTACTTTGTAAGCTTAAGAATGATGTATGAAAATAATTATGACTAAAATTACTTAGGGTATAATATTATATATATATATATATATTAACTTGTACGTAAACTCTATGAGTTTACGTCTCGAGCTTACGTATCGAGTTTATCTAATATAAAACGAGTCTACAAAGACTCTCGATTTTGAAAATCTTGAACTATTCTCTCGTGATCCTCAAAAGGAGAAGCTGGAATCAAACCCACTTAACCAATTTTAGGCCACCATGAATCCACGTGATATTCCTACGCAGTTGAATAGTTAAATTCTAAAAAAACGTTACTTTCTTCAACCCAAAAAATATTGTCATAATAATATATAGTTAATATGATGGTCATAATTAAGATTTCTTTATATGAGTGAACAATATCTTTTCTGTATATGGACGTCAATGACAATAATCATTTAGGAGGATAGAAACTTTTGTACCTTTGGACTTGATTAAAATTGTGTAGCTTCGATAATTTTATAATGATAATACTTTATTATATAATTTTGTAATGATAATAATTTATTATGTTATTAACTTTTGTAATGTTATGAGTTTTAGTTTGATCTAGTTTATATTATTTTGGATACGCAGAATTCATTACATATGTATTGCAAATTATACGATGAGGAAAGAAAAGAATGAAAGGGTAATAAGGGGCATAATGTATCATAATTAGCATCACCTTATCGTAATGAATTTTAGCCTCGCAATGCAATTAGATTATGATTTAACTTTGGTGCAGTGTTATCTGGACAAGTCTTAATCGGCCGACCGATCGTCCATCGACCAACAACATGGTCCACTAGAAGCTCCACAAAAAAAGAACTTAGTTGAATCGTGCTTTTTGGACTAGCCAAAATTTTTTTATTAATTTTTTGTTAAGAGATTATTTGATAAATTTTGTTATTATAAATTTAAAAAATATCCAAATATGAACTCTTTTTCCTAAATAATCATATTGGGCCATTAATCCCACCTTAATTAATATTTGTCACTTTACTCTCACCTTGCTATTATTCACTATAAGAAAATTAGAATTTTTTTACAGACAATTTCTGAGGGACACAAATCCTTCGCAATTTGCGATTCAGAATTTCTGACGATTGGGGCCGTCAAAAATAAAAAAATAAATTATAAAATTTATTATATTATTTTTCAAAATTCCCGATGGTTTAGAGTGTCAAAATTTTTTACGGATGCCTATCCGATGGTCGGATCCGTCAGTAATAAAATTAATTAAATATTATATAATATAATTAATATTTTATTATTATAATTACCGACGGATCAGACCGCCAAAAGTTTTGATGGTCTAGACCGTAATTATAAAAATAATTAAATATTGTAATAATACATATCATGATATATAATATGATTAGTACTTTATTTATTTAATAACCATCAGTTTGGACCATCCTCACTTCCGACGGTCTTGACCGGTGGTAATTAAAAAATAATTAAATATTATATAATATATAACATCATCTAATATATAATTTAATTAGTATTATATTATTATAATTGCTGATGATGTGGACTATCGATAATTGCAAAAATAATTAAATCATAATATGATTAATATTTTAATTATTTAATTACCGACAGTTCAAATCGTCGATACTTTCGACGGTGTGTGCCGTTAGTACTTCTAATTTCATTCCTGCCCACCCACCCGGCCAATTTTTCTTATATTTCTCCTCTCTCTCCTTTCCTCACATCATTTCCCCCTCCGGCTCTCTCCCCCTCTCATTCGCACTTCCTCTACCCCTCCAGTAGCGGTTCTTCTTCGGCTCGACTCCCTCCAACAAGGCTTCCTCTCTGGCTCCCTCCTCTGCGGCTCCCTCTCCCTTTCTCTCGATTTCCCTCTCCGATCCGGCCGTAGCTGACTTGGGCCAACCGATCTGGATGGTGCAGCCTCATCTGGGCGGTCGCGACCTGATCAGCCGCCAGGCGGCTTATCCGGCCACAGTCAGCCTGATCGGCCGCCAGGCGGCCTCATCTGGCCGGCCGCGACCTGCTCGGCCGCGTGGCTGCCAGATCTTGTCGCAAGTTGTCGGATCTTGCCGAGGGAGGCCGATCCGTCCACCCGCGGCACCAGGCGGCTAATCCATCCGTCCATGGCACTAGGCGGACAATTTTTTTATATTTTAAAAATTCTTTGCGACGATTGCGACTGCCGAAACTTTTCGACAGTTGCGGCTGCCAGAATGTTTCGACAGTTGCGGCCGCCGGAACGTTACGACGGTTGAGGCCGCTGGAGTTTTGCGAGGTTATAACCATCGAAACTTCCAACAGATTTTCTCGAACCTTCATAAATCATTTTGCGATGCCCTCTTTTCGACGGATAGGTTCCGTCAGTAAACTCGTCGGAAACCTCCATTTCCAATGGTTTCTTTCGATTTTGTGATGGATGAAACCTTTGGAAAACACTATTTTTCTTGTAGTGATTATCAATATGGGACTATCTTTGTTACTTACTCTTTTTTCCTTCATTTAGTCTAGAATTTATTAAGCTTTCAACTTTAATATGATTTTTATTCAATTTTTTAAATCATAAATGTATATTATAATATTTAATTATATAAATTATCATACTTATATTTAATCTATCATACTAGATAAATTAGTTATGGATGACTGGTGCATACTTATTTGTTATATGTATATATACAACAATATTATAGTATACTCAGCATAGTATAGTATTATATAATAACATATATACACAAATTTAAATTTTCTTTAATTTAATATGTAATAAGTTAAAATTAAAATAGTTAATATACTATGTATTTATTTATAGAATATATAATCTTGTCATAATATTTTTGAAAAGATTATTTGTTTGTTGCTTCTAACATAGAAGGATATGAAATATAAAAATTAACTAGTATAAATTTTTTTTATAATAATAAAATTTAATAAGATTTGAATTTATTACTTGTATAATAAATTTAATATCAAACCTTCAGTATTAATTTTATAAATTTATTATTTATGATTGTTAGTATAATTACATTTTGGCATCATTCATATAGCTATATAATCAAAATACCATAACTTGATTTAATATATCCTATTAAATATAATATTTTATTATTATCTGGTTTGACCGATTGGTTCGACTTGAAATAGACATTTGTTTAGTTCATTGTCCCGTCCGAACCTAACAACATTTCTTTGGTGCCACCTGCATCGCAATTAGCTCCTCCCATTAGTGTCACAATAGTGTCTACATAACGTCTCGAACTAGCACCTTTTTGGAGTCAAATTAGTGCCACCATTAACAACACAAAAGTAAGTGGCGACGATGGTATTCGCGTCATAATATGTCAATAGTGCCACTGCTCAGCGGCACCATGGCATCACAACAGCGTCTTAACCATTACCACCACTTTGGCATCTCTTATGGCGCCATTGAATGTGTTTCCTCCACCTGATAGCTAGTGTCACTATAGCATTCGATAGCGTTGAAAATTGACGTTAATAGAGTCATCGACCTGTTGGTGCTATGTCGACGCTATTAGTGTCGGAACGTCAACATTGCTTCTCTTGTGGCACGGAAGCAACACTAATGTGTTGCTATGTCGTTTAGCATTGAGTTAGCACCACTTTAGAGATGGGACAAAAGGATAGTGAATTAATTATTTGAGGAAGCTAACCATATCAAATGGATCATGGGTGGTACTCATATTCATACGAATTCGAAATTGATTTTGTCGCATGGGTGATCGTGGGGACGAATTGATCACTAGTACAATGGTGCATGTATGATGTTAGACACTGCAGGGCCTCTGAATCTCCATGCTCATATTATATATATAATAAATTGTTATCTGATCACATACAACCATCCACTTCTCTCTCTCTCTCTATATATATATATATATATATTCTCTCTCTCTCTCTATATATATATATATGTGTGTGTGTGTGTGTGTGTGTGTGTCCCTAACATCACAATTCATGACGGTCCCTCTTTCTTCCATGATGCTGATAAGCTCTTGAGCGATGAGGATGGCGATCACGGCAACGTCCACGATGCCGCCTTTGGAAGATGACGGCCAGGCATCATCATCGCTGCCAACGATGAGGGCGGCGAGATGTCATGAAGGAAGATGACGAGGCTTGCTGGAGGAGGGTGACGAGGACATCGACATTGTGGAAGGCGATGGTGACAATTGCTACAGGAGGGCGACGATTATCGCTGTAGGAGGGAAGCACAGAAAGTGATCGAGGGCATCACTGAAGATCTCATTCCGAGTGCAGTTGCTAATAATGATGTTTCCCTAAAGAGGTTCCGACTGGCAAGGCGTCGAACACGCGGAAGGCATCGGCGGGGTGCACCACAGGCGTTATACATGCTGAGCAACCAAGTGGAGAGAATGAGGTCAGCGAGGAAGCCTTGGGAGGGGGAGGAGGAAGAGGCGGTGGACGCAATGGTCGAGGTCGAGGTTGGCGATGGAGGCGCAAGACTACAAGAAGAGGGTGATGACATCGGAGTGGAGGGAAGGAGGTGGCCAGGGGGAGATAGAGGAGGAGGGGGAGGGCATCATGGGGGCGGCCCTTGGAGCAGAGGGCTGCGAAGAGGAGGTGGTAGCTACGGTGGCCCCTTCGGTTGTTCGGGCATTGATAGAAGGAGGAGGAGAAGGTGGTGGTGGAGACTAGAGAAGATGACCACAGGGGTTCGGAGTCCTCGCAGGTGTCTAGGGGGATAATGGCGAGGGATTAGATTCCTCTTGCATCAGGAATTCGGAACGATGGTGGGGGCCAGTTAGCGGGGTTGGGTGGAACCCTAACATGAACCAAAATGGCTTGGATAAATGGACTGAAATATGACACTTTCAAGCCTAATTCGAATTGACCAAGATGATGGTAATTTGAGGGAGTTACATAACTATTGAAAGTTCTACTAACACACCCTTTAACTGTTCCAACAAGTTCAAGGTGGTTTAGGATTTCTACCAACTCCTTGTAAGTTATAAAACCACCATTTTGCACTTTATAAAAGGGAAGACATGCAATTGACAGAAGACTTTTGAAATGCTGAGACTCATTATGCCTGTAAGTAAAGTGAAAAGCATATTTAATTCTTAAGTGAGTGAGTTTATTTGTGTGAACTACTTAAATCTTGAGCATAGACTAAGTTAACCTCAGGATGGAGGTCTAAATGTCACACAACTTCAAGGAGAAAACCTTGGAGCTCTGAGTATGCTTCTACAAACTAGGAATGAAAGAAAAGAATGAATGAAAAGAAATTTGCACTTTGGCCATCATCATGCCCATTTGGGAACTGACTACCACCCCATTGGGCGACATGTTAAGGGGTGTCACAAAAATGATGACGTTGTAGGATTATTCCAAGGAGTCATTTGGAGTTCCTACAAGAAGTAATTTGTAGTCAATGTTGCAAGTGGAGTATAAGTTTTAATCAAGAACCTATAAAGTCCAAATATATTAACAATTTTTTTTTATTCTTTTGTCATAATTAACTAAAAAGAAATGGAAGTTTTGTTGGTTTGAAAGTTTACCATGCATGCATGCGTGTTAATACGTAAGTTGGATTCCTCTATGTAAATTAATTTACATTTTTTTCCTATAAGAATGGTGGCTATGCCATTTTATATTAAACATTGAGGGGAAGTCCTGTGGGAATTGTTGTCAACATGGCCATACAGCCACATATTAATTTACAGCATGGGGGGGGGGGGGGGGGGGGGGGGGGGGGGTGAAGAAAAGGATCGTATTACCAATTAATCTTGGATTAATCAATTTGATCTTGCTGCGATTTAAGGCGCGAATCATGCAATATTTTGATGCTGTTGTCTCTCCTACCAACCAAATGATATCATCTGTGTACACATTTGTCCTTGATATATCCATGATTAAAAGGGTGCATCTTTCTCATCACTTTTTAACACTAGCAACCTTGTCAACAATATATATATATATATATATATATATATATATATAATATATATATATCAGAATTTCGAAAATTTAAAGTAGCAAGCGACTCATCAACAAGAAAAACACTAGTGATCGTATGAAAAAGTAACAAAGACAATATATATAATATATAGTTGCTATTAATGTTCAATAATGGCACGCAAACCTCGAGTACGAGAATCTTAATTAGAAAGTGCTTTGATTTGAGAATTTTATTTCAAGGTTAGTTCCAATTTCATGTTTATGTCAAAAAAAAAAAAAAAAGGAAGGGACAACAAGAGGACGATACGACATATATCCACTTGCAAATGTGAGAAATGACCACATCAATATATGTAGTAGCCACTAGGAGGCAAGGAAGGAATCCAATATCTATGTAGTGGATGATGATTGATACATGCTAACAAGGGGGGAAGGCCAGGGCATCAAGATCATTAGTAGGGTATGAGTTGCCCTGATGGGATGAGTTTTCCCAACTTTGTTGTGACTTGTGGGATATTGAGAGGAGTCACAAAACGACCCCATGATGTCTTAGACCCTTCCCAATTCCCATCCATCCAAGGCATCCTACAAGTTGGCCCTCAAGCAACTAAATAATACACACCTAGGTACATGCCTATATATATGTGTGTGTGTGTTGAAGAGCTAATTAAGAATTTAAGGAATGAAATGCTTAACAATGATTGAATATTGAAAAAAAAACTCGTTTCCAAATCTAATTAAGATGTTGCATTTTGTTAGCCAATTATAGTTATTATTATTTCGTATAACCAATTGCTCAACTCAAACGATAAAAAAAGGCCTAGAAGCCAATCATCACACTCAGGGCATCAAAACCACTAGATTAGTTATCAGCTGCACATACAATAGAAAAGAATGTTTGAGCAGAATGTATAGCTACTGTTCACTTGATGGAACATATATATATATATATATATATATATATATATGCAAACCCTAACAAAAACTTAAATACTTATTTTATTTCAATTTATTCCTTCCGATTGATTAAAGGGCTTGCAAATTTACAACTTACGTATTCTTATTTTATGATTAATCTATAGTGGATGCAATTAAGCAATCATGGAAAATAAATATATCATTCACTTTTTTTCCTTTCTTTTTTTTAATTCGTGTCTATATGTGCATTAGTGATTCGTATCAATCATGAATTATGATATGGTTTAACACAACGACGAATGACAAAACTGTGTTAACATCTCGTCACCTCGAGAGAGAGAGAGAGAGAGAGAGAGAGAGGAGAGAGAGAGAGAGAGAGAGAGACCTCTTGGATGGTGTAGTAGTGCGTAATTGAGGAAGGACCAGGAGTTGATAACATATCAAGACATGAACAGAGATGTAGTACAATTCAGATGCGTCTGGTGAAGTGACCAGGCACTAACTCAGACTTGTTTCTTGGAATAGCATTATATTATATAATATATAAGTAATTTTAATATTCGGATAAATATTTGGAATTTGAAATTATTAATTATCACCGACCTAAGATTCAAGTCGTGAGACACCATTGAATACATGTAATTCTAAAACTATTTAGGGCGAAAAAGAAAATTGACACGTTAACTTGTTTTTTGGAATCTCACTTTAGTATATATAATTAATTAAAATTGATATAAGTATATTTGATTTTATAACTAAATATAGAGTACAGCACTAAGACTCTTAAATAATCAAATAAGGATTCCCTAATATCATAAAATAATATTAAAATAATATTATACATGTAATTCTAAAACTATTTAGGGCGAAAAAGAAAATTGACACGTTAACTTGTTTTTTGGAATCTCACTTTAGTATATATAATTAATTAAAATTAATATAAGTATATTTTATTTTATAACTAAATATAGAGTACAGCACTAAGATTCTTAAATAATCAAATAAGGATTCCCTAATATCATAAAATAATATTAAAATGTAAAAAGTATTATATTGATGACTCGTGAACTAATAATATAAATAAAAAATGAATTTCATATGCCTCCACGATTTTTCGGGGCGAGTTGCTACGTCTCATTTTCGTTGTATTAAAAAATCACTCTAAAGTATATTTGATTCTTAGTTTTTTATTTTTATTTTTATTCTACTCAAATTTATCGAGTTAGTCAATTTTTACTTACATCCGAAAGATACCATACATTATAAGATTATTGCGGACATCGAGCACTTCATTTTAAAAAAAATGCAACCCCAAATACTATGTCATAATTAAGAATGTTTTTTTATGGGAGAACAATAATTTTAGTTCAAATTGAGTTTTTTTTTTATCCGGAATGGTCGATGTTTTACACTAGAACCAAAATACATTTTGGTTCATATGCACTAAAAATAAAAAAAAAAGTGCCATGCGTCATTTTTGTTGTACCAAATATCATTTTATCAGAATTTAAATTTATAATTATGATTTATTATTAAAATTTAAAACAATCCATATAAAAAGTCATTATATGGGCATATAATTTAGCATTTGATGATTCCTTACATATATGCATTAACATAGGCAATCAATTTATCTTTTTAGAATATTATTATTTTTTTACACATTCAAAACTGTACAACTTAAATCCATTTAGGCTTTATTATTATATTCAAATAAGTAAATGAACACAACCAAAATCAGTACATCCCCGGATCTCCCATAGGATTGAATTTTTATTTAGTCAGAGAAACTTACGACTCTAAGATTTAAATACGAAGCTGTTAACTTTCATCAAACTGAGCCATTACTCCTTTAATTAATTGTCCCATACAAAATTAGTTAGTTGGTGCCATGAGCGAGTATTTGGAAAGCTGTGTAGGCGATTCAACTCAATCGATAAGTTGAAATTCATTTCATCGAGTTCAATTAATTTGATAACATCGTTTCGTGTCGCATGCATGATTTTATAAAAAAACTTAAATTTGAGATCTTACTTAAATAAAAAGAAGTCATTTATCATTCCACCCATCGTGGGTGCCAAAGTTTGAATATGAAATTAATGTCGGATGCTGCTTGTCACGTACACTCTCTGAACGTATATATAGTGTCTAACCTCTTTCTTCAATTATACTTAAAATCAAATCAACGCAAAGTAAGGAAAAGAACATTCTGTTCTAGTGCTCGATCGATATGAATATATTTTACGTGCATCACTTTCAATACTATTAGTGGGGGCATGCATGCTCTAATTATATATTTAGTCAATGTATTTAATTTAATAAAACTAATTGGTGAATCTTGATGGGACCATGGCAAATTGTTAATTATATATTAAAATAACAAACTAATAAAAGCAATGGAAAGAGGTACATATTATAATTACAATCCGAAAGAAACCTTGCTTGGGTCCATAGGCATATATTATTACCCTTTAGAGAAGTTGATTGAACAAAAAAAGAAAATTGATGAGTAGGTCGTCTTCTAATATATATATATATATATATATATATATAGGACTAGTTACTTAATTAATTATCATAATTTTTATAAATGTGGTATGCATCCACCCTGCAAGCAAGCATCAACTAGATAAGCCTACAGAGACAGTATGACCCAACAGCACCCAAAATTAAA
The DNA here is from genome assembly GCA_030549335.1 of Pontederia crassipes. NCBI lineage: Eukaryota > Viridiplantae > Streptophyta > Magnoliopsida > Commelinales > Pontederiaceae > Pontederia > Pontederia crassipes. The sequence continues at coordinate 28,861,757 of CM060193.1, forward strand.
TGGTAATTAAACACTACCTACCTAGCTACCAATGGAATCACATATTTTATTTGTAAGATTAACATTAAATTATGATTGATTACAAGAACGTCTACGTGGAAATCAAAGTAAATACCATTGAGAACGTTTGGCCACCAACGTATACATACATACGTACGTACGTGTATATATATATGTATATATAATATTTGCAAATAATTTAATCTTATTGTGTCGTAAATTATTTTGTCAACTTCGGAGTCGGCAAATCTTTGCCATATATATTCAGATAATGTTTTGCACCAACCATTCAGTTATGAAACTCGTCATAAATAGTTGATGTATGTCTTGGAGACATGCAAGTTTGAGCTTAGTAATTACTTATAATATTTAAATTATATATATAAAGAGAAAAAAAATCGAACGCATGCAAAATTGACAAGTTCTATAAGTTCAAATAAGTTTCTAAAATAAACTTTTAACAAAATAAAATTGTCCCGCTCAAACTCAGTCTCTGCAAGGGACGGACCTACGTATGTTATAAGGGGTCCTGCCCCCTTAAGTTTTTAAAATATTATTAATTAATATATAAATATATAAAATTTTAAATTAAATTAATTTTGACCTCCCTTAAATATTAGTTCGGATGTAATTTATCATAAGAATTGCTTAATCCTGATGGTTGGTTAGTGTGATGGGCATTAGAGAGATTAGGATTTGAAACTTATTCCCCTCTCTTTTTTTGTCGCTGGGTCGTCCTTGAGTCTCCCGCCCATAAAAATTATAGGATCGAGGGTCATTTTTATTTATAACTATATTTTTCTTGTAAAGCCCCTCTCTTTTTTATATTGACGTACACTTCGCACCATTTAAAGGAATCCTAGCCGTCCAACTCGAATCGAACGGCTCAGCGTCCCGCCACCGGGGGGCATTCTCATCATAGCGAAAGCGATCGGCCAATGTACACGAGCCGCCGCTATCGTGCGCAGAATCCCTATGCTAATATACACCGCTTCGCCCGGTCTATTTAAACCCGGATAGGAGGGACGTCGTTTGGCGCCTCGTCAATCGTCATCGTCTCTCTCTCTCTCTCTCATCGTTCACTGTCTCTCTTGACTGAATCAAATTTGGACTGCCTTGAGATCGGAAACAATGGCGAAGGCCGCGTCCTTGCCGGCGTTCATCGAGCCTTCATCGGCCTTTGACGTCGACAAGCTCGGCTACGAGATCTTCTCCATATTGGAGAGCAGGTTCCTGTTCGGCTACGACGAGCCGAAGCTTCTCCATTCCCACTTGCGGGAGGTTCCCTCTCCAGCGAATGGGCCTACTCGGACGGGGATGGCCGTCTCCAGCGGAACCGGGAAGGTCCGTATCCTCTCCATTGACGGAGGTGCTGGCGTGTCCGACGGCCTCCTCGCCGCGGCTACTCTCGCCCGCCTCGAGTCCTCGCTCCGCCGCCGCTCTGGTGATCCTTCGATCCGTGTCGCCGATTTCTTCGACGTCGCCGCCGGGTCCGGTGCTGGCGGCATCCTCGCATCCATGCTCTTCACGCGAGGCCCCGATGGCCGCCCCCTCTTCACCGCGGACGACGCTCACCGCTTTTTCGCGGGGCGTCGCCGCAGCCGTCTCGTGGCGCAGCCCAAGAGGGGCCTCCTCAGCGGAATGCTCCGGCGACCTGGCGGTGGCGGCAAGGGAACGCTCCATCGAGTCTTCGGGAACGCGACGCTCCGGGACACCCTGAAGCCGTTGCTGGTCCCCTGCTACGACCTGGCGACGGCGGCGCCGGTCCTCTTCTCGCGGGCGGACGCCGTGGAGGCGAAGGGCTGCGACTTCAAGATCGCAGACGTGTGCGCTGCGACGTGCGGCGGAGGCATCGGGACGCCGCCGGTGGAGGTGCGATCCGTCGACGGCGGAAGGAGGATTGTTGCCGTGGGCGGCGGGGCGGTGATGGCGAACCCCGCTGCAGCCGCCATCACCCATGTCCTCAACAACAAGCAGGAGTTCCCCTTCGCCTCCACCGTCGAGGACCTCATAGTGGTGTCTCTGGGGACCTTCGGCGGAGAAGTTACGGGCGAGAACATGTGCCGTTCGCCGTCCAATGCTGAGCTCGTCAGGATCGCCGGCGAGAGCGCCGCCGACATGGTACCTACATTGGACTCTTCTTTCAATTATCTAATTACTGAGAGATCGCCCGGAGTGGACGGTCCAGATTGCACATACCTTTTAAGTTGTAACAATAACTTATTTACGATTTTAACAGGTCGATCAAGCCCTCTCAATGGCATTTGGACACAGCAGAGCAAGTAATTACCTCCGTATTCTGGTAATTATATTTGTTTATTACATAAATGTACATAGTGAAACATTAAATCCTTGTACAAACGATTCAACATCCAAATTTAGATTTTATATAAATCATGCCATCTCAAATTAATAATCGTAAGAACTGCTACAGGGAGACGCCAATGAATTGATCAAGTGCAGGACGGACGCAAGCAAATTGACGGAAGCAGTCGACAGCATGATGTCGCGGAGGAATCTGGAATCGATGCTGTTCAGAGGGAAGAAGGTCTCCGATCAAACTAATGGAGGAAAGCTGGAGGTTTTGGTCGGCGACCTGATTAAGGAGCAGGAGAGGAGGCACAAGAAGAAGAGTCCCCCGGAATTCAATAAAATTATAGAGGCGTCCTCACGGCCGTCGCCGGCGATAGCGTCGTCCACGATTATGTGCCGCTAATTTTAAGTGCTCTCCCGGGTGTGGTTAATTTTGTGTTCATGTTCTGAGTGTGTCTTTGATAGAAAACTTCCCCCCTGAAGAATGTAAAAGAGAGAAGGGTGGATTAATAGTGCAAGATTAACTAAATTATATGGTAGAAGAGTGTGTACTTTTCTTGTGCAGGTGGCCCGTCATGAGTTCTAAAGACGTGCAACTATTACTATTCGTTTATGGATTGCGCATGAACTAATTATAAAGTGTATTTGCCTCGATTTTTCTTAATTGTCTTTGTTAGAAAAAAAACATGCAATTATCATCCTCTCATGACCTCATTGACCTAAATGTTAAGCACGGGCAAAATCACACTCGGGCGTCAAGTTCACTCACTCGGTAAACAAATGAGTTCAAGGCAAAGGACTAGTAATAGCTGAAGTCAGACTCTGAAAACATCTATTACTAGAAGAAGATTAACCCTTATGGTTTTACATCTTGGTTGTGTGTTGTAGTCCAGGATATAGAAATTCGAAATAAACACAGCGCAGTTTGGTCACATAAAATTGAACTCAACCCTGTTGCAGATAAAAATATAGAGGCATATTACTGTTCATAACGACGTACTGTAGCGCCATGATGTATTAGGGTTTCATTTGACATCATCCAATTATTGAGTCCAACTTGACGGTGGAATATATGTTACAACAACAATTAAAATTAGAGTTAGCTTAGTGGTTGATGACATGGCAACATAAATAGGCTTATGGGTGGGAGACATACACAGGCCTGGAATCCGTTAACAGCTCATGACCTATCCTCAACTTCACAGTTCGCACAATATAGTCAAAGACATAGAAGAGTTGAACTATGTCGTAATAGTTGATGCTTTATTCGAAACATTCTTGATTAAATAAATAAATAATCAAACAAACAAATAAATGCATGCACATATATACAAAAGACAATTATTTCCTTACTTTTAGGATAGATAGTTTGCTCATTTCATTTCATATACGGATTGACAGGCTTAATGTTCAAATTTTCGAGATACATGAAAGAAAGTCATATTTGTGCAATCGAAAATAAGTTGCTTTCCCCGAATTTTAGTCTTGGTGTCATCACGTTCATGTTGTATCTTTTCGACGCTAATAATCCCGAACATAAAAAATCTCCCGTAGACCAGGCCGGCATAAAAAAAGAAGTTGCTTTGACCTTGTCTTTCTGTTGTTTCTAACAGCTCATATGTGATCCACTAATTGCTAATTAATGACGATCAATTTAGTGCCAAAACCAGAGTGCACGATGATTCAACTCTCTTGACTTTCCCGGTGACTTCCTCAAAGATTCCTGTATGAATGGTCCAAAGTACATGTAAGAGGGAACTGCACCTCTACTAGTAGCTGCCAGTGTTGCCTTCCGTAGATGCCAATTTCTTTAATCACGGCGGCATCTCTTTAATGCATGGTACATATTGCCACATGTAGTTCATCCTCCTTTATCCGATTGAATTGTTTAACAGCAGCTGCAATATGTACTTTTTGAAATAGACAATATCATATATAGAGTTAGCTTTGCCAATTGGCACACATAATTTTACGCATACAAGAAAGAAAAATGACTGCCTGTCTCTTTATTAATGGTGTGTGACATCGGATTCTGCACATTGCTGCAGCAGAATCATTTCTTTTTGTTCCATTATTTCTGGTTTAGATACATGGCTTGCAGTAGGTTATTTTGCCATCTCTCCTTATCTAGCAGTAAAGATTAACTTAACTGATCTGTTATTCTTAACAATGAAAGTTCTCCTATGAGAAGTTGTTGCCTAAGTATTCAACTAAGCACCGGCTATTCCATGCGAGGGACATCCATTATAAGTTGCCCAAGTTCCCCAGAAACTTAGCTGCTGCTCGTATCCCACTAAGAACTGCACCTTCAACATCAGGACTTGCACAGAAATCTCCACAAATGGCCAACCTCTTACCCTTATACCAAACACACTTGTCCTCTCCGTCCAAGGTTATCAGTGGAAAGGCACTGCCCCTGCATTTTGGTTCAGTATTCAGTAATAATTATGAGATCACTGTGAACATTTATAAATGGTCACCATACATTCACATTAACTTTGAGCATCCTTGTTTTAGGATGCAAAGAAAAGAGAATGATTAGATGCTAAAGATGAGTCCAAATTTAGTTGTAGTTTTCAGATGGAAATGCCATTTGGCAATCCTATATGATTCTAAGAAGGATTATTGCATGTTATACAAGCTGGAAGATATGTACGAACCATCTATGGGCCTTCATAAAGAATGGATGAGGAACACTTGGTACTGTGGCATAGAATTCCTCTAATAGTTCTGCAGCCACTTTGCTCAAGACTTCACTTGATGGTTTGCTTAGCCCATGTCTTGCTATAACATCAGATGCAAACTCAGCTGTTGAATGCAACACCCAGCACTCGCTAGTCATATCAAAGGATGTCAAAATAAAAAAGGTTTCAATTACATCATACTGAGGATAATAAGTGACGACTTAATTAGAAAAGTAGAAGACATTACACACACATGTCTGGAGATACATTAGATCGACCTGGCTTGGAGCTATCACAGAAGGCACGGCTCAAAATCTTAGAGTTTTTAAATGAGAATCCCCTTACTGGTATCTGCAAAGGCATTGATGACATTAAACATGAATTGAAGGAAACAGTTACCTGGATAGAGATCAGACGTATGTTCAATTCAAAGCCCATTTAATTATAATTTGTAATGCTAGCTTAACTTCCTCTATTAATATGCAATGTCTACATTACACACGGTATATTTCGACCAAAGAAAATATAGTTAATATTGTAATGACAACTAAGATTTGCATTACGAAACTACAAAATTCTTACTGAAGGCAAAGGCTCCTGAAATGCTAACATAAGTGCAAAGCATGAACGGACAAGGATTTCTTTGGATAAAACGGCCAGATCCGGGAGTTCTGTTATGTCTGAAATACATGTAAAATTGAGGTCAGACTCTGAAGAAGATTCTTTATAATAATGCTGACTTTGCAAATGAAACAACAAAAATAAGTAAAATCAATTATAGTTGTAAATGGAAACAATCAGATATGGTTCTAAAAACAACCTATATATATAGAATGAGTAGTACTATTAATTTTTTAGGGACACTATGCCATTGAATATTACAATAGTGTAGAACAAACCAAGAGGTGGCGGTTTTCTGGTTAGACCAGTGAATCGAGATGACACTACATTTTTGTCTGAAGCTACTACGCCCTCGAATTCACCCAAATATTGTCCCTCCAAACCAATCAAACTCCACAAATTTCTTTCTTCGAGCCATTCCAATTTGCCAACAGTGACCCCAAATTTGGCTTCCACTCCTGGAAAGAATGTAACACAGAAGGGAAAAGAAGGTATCAGTAGGCATATCAAAACTACTAAAAATACAGGATGAGAAACTTAGAGCTAACCAGGTTCAAGGCAAAGTGCTTTACATATTGAATTCATGCCAGGAATGCCAACATACTTCTTCCCAGTTCCTTCCTGAAAATAACTTATTATGAACAGTTAATATTATGCAAGGACTACAAAGAAAGGAGGAACAAAAAGGAAACAACTAAATTAAACAGAAACAATACAGTACAATCTGATGTCATCTGCAATCTTCCAAAAATTTATGGCAGCAACAAAGATCAGAGATTCCTAAAATTCATTACGTCTTTTTTTTTATGCCAATGTCTTAAGGTAGAACATTAACTGGATAAAGGAGAATAAATTCTAGTCTGTCAGATGCAGATGATTCGGAGATTGAAGTTGTGCAAACCACATTTTTGGAACGCACTCAAATTTCTAGAACAAAAGAACGAAATCAGAAGGCGAGTTATAATGCGGGCAAAAGACCCACAGGAATTAGGGCTACAGAAACCTTTTCGAATTCGACGAAATCCCCAGAACTACAATCGAAGGAAGCGAAAAGTTCTCTCCACTCGGCGACGAGCCCCCGCGATTCCCACGACCTAACCACGCTCATCACTTCGTTGTCCCCCACAGTAAAGTACGGCGCCCCGTGGTCGAAGCAGAGCTCCCTGCCGTCTGTCGTTGTTTCCCTGCACGAAGATGTCAATCCAAGCGCAACAATTAAATATGGCGACGAATTTCCAAGAAGCGCAACGCGAGGATCGAACACAGGTCAGAGGGATAAAGGGCATCAGGACCTTCTCTGGGACATTCTGCCGCCAGCTCCCCTGCCGGACTCAAATATCGTGACCGAGAGGCCTCCAGCGGCCAACATCGACGCACAGACCGCGCCGGAGACTGTAAAGGCGGTAGACGAGGTGTCAATTAACTGGTCGAGTAGAGGAAAAAAAAAGATGTCAATTTGAATATTTTACTTCCGCTTCCGATGACGGCAATGTTGGCCGCCCTCCTCATAGCGGCGGCGATCGGAGGAAAGAACCTGGGCTTTGGAGGCGGCCGGCGGCGACGGTGGCACAACGCGCGTGCAGACGAGAAAGGGAGGAGAGGCGAAGCGGGACGAGCAAGCGGGTGGCTTTGGGGTGGAGAGGGACGTGGCCACTCTGCAGCGGCGAGTTGCATTCTGCTGAGTTACGTGCATGAACTCGTGACCGCTTGTTACTTTGTTAATTTACAACAAAATAGTATTTATTGTTTTAGGTAAACAAAAAAGAAATTAATCACGTTTAAATTAATAATTAATATTAACAATAATATGAATTTTGAACTAGTCAAGTGTTTATAATCATTTCATTTCCGGCACTGGAAAAAATTGTTTGATGGAAACTAAACACAGTACGTCTCTATTGAATATTATAAATGTTATAATATTGTAATGTATAAATATTATATAAATTGTATTGTATAAAATTATTTTGTGTTTGTTGCAACTTGCACGTAGGCAGTAGACACTACACAGTTAATCATTTTTTAAAATAAATTTTTATGTATACTTTTTAAATGAGACTTACATACATTGTAATTATTCGACGATTCAGCTTAATTTTTCTTCTTAAATATTTGATGGCATTACCTATTTCACCCTTCATAGTTCATACTGTCGCCAGTACCAAAATGGTTGTAACCACAACATCCAACCGTCCAAAGGCACTTCAAAATGACTCCATCCGTCCGATTACAGATATCAGCACTAAAATTTCCAAACTTTTTTAATCGTCGTCGCGGCTCGCCTTAAACCCTTGTTGACTGGTTTAAAGTGTTAACTTGGCGCCTGCCTCTAAAACCCTAAAACAGTCGATTGCTTGGGGGATTTCCATTTCCTTGTCCCCCTCCAGAACCCTCCATTCCTTCGAAGTTTTCGATCGGAATCCATGAATTTTTTATTCCGGAAATCGTCTTCGATCGCCAATTTGGCATCGAGCCGGGCCCTGGTCGCGCTGCTCGCAGCGGAGCCGCAGCTGGTCGCATTGCCGTCACCCGCCGTTGTCCGAAGCTCTAGTTTGGGCCACCGTATTGCCATTTCTGGAAAGGGTGGATCTTTTCTCCGGCGGGAGATACACTTTGCCGCGGGGCCGCTCGGCTTCAGGGCTACGGATGCCGTGGGCGCGCAGTGCGCCGCGGTCGATGAATACTACGAGGAAGACACCGGTGCTTCTTCTCCTAGTAAGCAGGGGGGCGCCTATGGTGACGGTCTGGAGGTCGCCAGTTTGGGGATCTCGCAGGATATTGTATCGAAACTCGCGAAGAGGGGGATCACAAAGCTTTTTCCCATTCAGGTATACAGAATTCCCTTTCTAATAAGACCATGACCTTTTGTGCTCCGTTTATTCTCTAAATTTCACATCGAGGAATGAGAATCATTAGCCTTTATTATCATTTTTCATCATGGACCACTATGAAACGGGGATCTCTGTCCTTTTGGATTTTGGTATCACAATCATGGCCGGACAATAATACAAAAAAAAAAGGTTTTTGTTAGAGATTTTGAAAACGTTGCTGATACAATGTCATTCTGATGCCTTGATGCAAATTTGATAACTTATCTATATGTCATGTATCAAATTGTTTGGCACGCTATTTTTCTTTCTATTACATATATTTCTATACCTAAAGTGTTTGGCTTGGTTTTTTTATATACTTGCTAAGATAATTAGGATATGAAAAATTAGTCAACCAAACCCTATGTTAGCTGTAAGTGATTATCAGACTATCAGTGCTAGCTGCTGACGTTATGTTTGCTTATATGATTTTCTCTGCTGTTCAGAGGGCTGTACTTGAACCTGCAATGCAAGGTCGAGATATGATCGGTCGTGCAAGGACAGGCACCGGGAAGACTCTTGCCTTTGGAATTCCAATCATGGATAATATAATTCGTTTTCAGGCTAAGCATGGGTGAGTTAATCTTTGTGGAAGAATGTGAATGTAAACCATAAATGTTTAGCATATTTCCATCCATAATGTAATTCATGTGTATTCTATATTTTTGACAGACGTGGTAGGAACCCGCTGGCCATGGCTTTGGCACCTACGAGAGAGCTTGCTCGTCAAGTGGAGAAGGAATTTGCTGAGTCTTGCTCTTTGGATACATTATGTGTCTACGGAGGCACGCCCATTAGCCAACAAATGAAAGCTCTTAACTACGGGGTTGATGTTGTAGTTGGAACTCCTGGTCGAATTATTGACTTGATTAATAGAGGTGCCTTAAATCTGTCAGAGATTCAGTTTGTTGTTCTGGATGAAGCTGACCAGATGCTAGCTGTTGGATTTGCTGAAGACGTTGAGAAAATTCTTGAAAAGTTACCTTCGAAACGTCAAAGCATGATGTTCTCTGCTACAATGCCAAGTTGGATAAGAGGTCTTACCCGAAAGTTCCTAAAGGACCCTGTTACCATTGACCTTGTAAGTGACACCATAACTTGTTTAGGCTGATGATGAAACTTTGATGGTAGTTAGTAGTTACTATTTTTTAATTACGGCTTGATATTGCAATTAGTGTTATTCCTTTATTTTTACCATATGTTCTTGCATCAAAGGTAAAGCTTTTTTGAGGGGCAAAAGGATGTATAGTCATTCTTATGTAGTATGATGCAAAAAATGTATAATTCTAAAGAAATTGTAGAGATGGGTGACAAAAAAGTTACACACACTCCAAAACAACTATCCTCAATGTTCTAGGAACTTCTTGATGTGTTTCTTGTAATATGTAGTCAAGTCATATCCAATATACATATTACTTCTTGTAATTTGTAATCTCATCCTTCTCAAAAAAAAATTGTAATCTCATGCCCCCCAAAAAATTGTAATTTCATGATGTGTTCATCCACAATTGCATCTGGCAGTTTATTACAAGAAACATCAAGATATTACAAATACTTCCCCCCTTCACGCCAAAAGATGTGTATGTATGTAACATCAATGCGGCATTTCCCTTCTCAGAAAAAAAAATCAATGCGGCATTTCTCTCTCTAAAAATAGTACTATTATGCAGAAGACATATGTATTGCCTACTACATTCATTCTGGTGTTTTGTAACGTCATAATGGTTCTAAGAATCATTCTGCTGCAAACTCTGATATTTTTCATCTTGAGCTCAATTTCTTCTTTAAAGCCTCACACTTCCCAGTTTAGAACAGCTTTATGTTGCATTCCACTATATGCACACAATATGTACAAGTATATGTAACATCAACACGGGATTTCTCTCTCCAAACATAGTGCTATTTTGCAAAAGACATATGTGTTATCAACTACATTCATTATGGTGTTTTGTAATGTCATAATGCTTCTAATAAGAATGCCGCTACAAACTCTATGATTCATCTTCAGCTCAATTTCTTCTTTAAAGCCTCACACTTCTCAGTTTAGGACAGTGTTATGTTGTATTCCATTATATGCACACAATATGTACAAGTATATTATTACAATATTTACAAAGTTCTTGCATATATATAACCCTCTACCTCCAAAAGTTCTTGTTCGGTTTCAGATACTGATGGTGATGTTAATTTTATATTGAAGCAGTTATTTTAATCCTTAAAAAACAGCTATTTAATGTCAAATTGACCAGGTGCAGGGATTAGAGACTTAGAGTTATATATATATATATATATATATATAAGGTTTTTGTCTTAGAAAAATATATGCACAAGGTTTTTTATATTAATCTGGCAAGTTCCTGTCTTTTCAAAATGTTTTTCCAATTCTGCAGGTTGGTGACTCTGACCAGAAACTGGCAGATGGGATTACACTGTATTCTATTGCTACAGAAAATTATGCAAAACCATCGATTCTTGGACCACTAATTAAGGTAAGCAATCCTTCAATTTGCCTCTTAGTTAAGCTGTAGTTGCCAGCCATAAAGTACATATTCTATGTACAGGAACATGCTAAAGGGGGCAAATGCATAGTATTCACTCAAACAAAACGTGATGCTGATCGCTTAGCTTATGCTATGGGTCGAAGTTTTGGGTGTGAGGCGCTTCATGGAGATATATCACAAAACCAGAGGGAAAGAACACTTGCTGGCTTTCGTGATGGCCGCTTTAATATATTGATAGCTACTGATGTTGCTGCTCGTGGTTTGGATATACCTAATGTTGATTTGGTAAGCATGTATTTACTTTTGTTGTTGGCTGAAATAACAATCTTCTATCAACAATTTTTAATTCAATCTGTTTTACTGATTGTCTTGAAAGAGTCTCCGAGAAAAGATATAACCTTCTTTGCTTGGATCTCTTCTGAACCTCTAATGATCAGATGGTCAATCTTTTTGAAGGGATGATCAGATGGACAACTTTTGTTTGTATCCCAGTAATTATAAAGCAACCTGACCCACCAACCCACTATTTTGGCCAACCCAGTTTTGCCCAAGGGCCCAAAAGATTACAAGGGAGTTGATGATTTTAAAGTCCATATGGACCCATTAAAGCTGTCTAATTGGGTTGATGTATATAATAATGATACTCCACATATTGCGTTATATATTTGACTTACCTAAACTTATAAGCGTCATTCCTTTTCCAGACTTAATATTATAGCGAAATAATATTTTCTTTGCCGTACCAGCTTATTATTCAATGGTTCAGCATATGATTTATCAATTACTTTCTGTTTAGGTAATACATTATGAACTACCCAGCACATCCGAGATATTTGTTCACAGATCTGGTCGCACAGGGCGTGCTGGAAAGAAAGGGAGTGCAATTCTCATACACACGCAAGCACAGAATCGACTAGTTAGAGGCATTGAACAAGACGTGGGATGCAAATTTGTTGAGGTAAATTTCTTTGGTGATCCCACTCTTAAGAACTTTATTTATAACTCATGTTGCTGGTATACTAGTAAGCAAGTGCATGACCCTTACATTTGTTCAATTAAGTGTATTAGTTTTCACCCAAGGGAGCTAACCTTGCCCCAAAAAGTTGATGCTCACTGTGGAAGCTTTTTTTGTTTAGAAATTGTTGGTCTCTTTGAATTATTACATACTTGGGCATAATCTTTCTACTGGTAAGGTGCTTAGACAGTGCATTCATTTCTTGATGCTTACAATTTCCTTTGTGCTATTCACTATTTTGTGATCTGTATTAAATGTTGCCTATGCTGATTCATGTTCAATTTGTACCATTGTAGTCATGGACATGGCGTTCATATCTTATGTTTATCTGCTATTATTATTCTCTTTTGTAATTGAAAAAAATTCCACGTCCTTTGCATTATTGAATAACAAATAACCTTTTTAGTAAAACTTAACTTATGTTCTTTCTCTTTAAAAAATGGTTGATTTTACATGGATGTTGTTTGTTTCTACAGCTTCCAAGGATTACTGTTGAGCGTAGCTCTGAGGACATGTTCGCTGGCATGAATATGAGCACTCGTTTTGATTCCCAAGGGCGTGGGTCAGGTTTTGGTCATGGTGGAAATTTTGGTGGTTCAAACTTCGGCCGTTCTCAAGGCTTTGGACGTTCTACTGGTTTTAGAGGCCCATCTGGCAATAATAGTGGAAACTATGGTGAACCTAGGTCTGGCCATTTTGATTCCTCTGGTAGGTCAGCTTCAGGTTTATTTAGTGGGTTCGGACGTTCTGGTGGCTTTAGTGATAATGGATCAGGGAATCTCAGTAGTTTCAGGGATTCAAATACCTCAAGTTTTCGCCGTTTTGGTGATTCTGGTACTGACGAGTCTAAATCTGGGTCAGGGCGCTTTGGTGGTTTCAACAGTTCTGGTTCTGGTGGATTTGACAATTCAAGGTCAAGCAATTTCAGATCCAGTGGAGACGGTTTCAGCAATTTCCTTGAAGGTTTTGGCAAAGAATAATGCTGACTAGGAGGTTGGCAGACCAGTTGTCTATTCTATTCTTTTCTTTCAGGTAGATCTTATCAGACTGCAACTAAGCACAATTCGAAAAGCAAGCCAAGCATAGATTGGTTCAGTCATCTGAGCACTTAGCATGATTTATAAAGGACGACAAGCAATAGCAGCTTATCCTTGCTGAGGTTCATCTTCCGGATTTTTGTTTTCCGAGTGAGTTGCAGCAGTTTATTGTTCCCAGGCGTATGATCTTTAATTGCTCAGCGGAAGGAAGATGATTTTCAATACAAATAATGTATTTTGCTTTCTTGCAGAGAAAAATATTTATGCTTTTATTTTATTGTTTAGCTATGTTATGGCACCCATCAAATACCTTGAATGATAACAATATATCAATATAGTTACTTCTTGGACGATTGTAAAACATGCTGGCAAAATTTACACTCCTGTTTATATGGTGCATCGAACAATTGCAGTTTTTATCTAAAAAGGATGTAAGATCTGTTGCTACATCAAATAATGGATTTGTTAATCTAAGTAGTGTTCTGCATTTGTTGTTCACAAGAATAAAACATGATCTAAAAAAATACGTATTATATCAAATAACAAAAAAATAAAATTAAAAGAATAAAACATGATCTCCTCATGTCACAGCAGACTGTGACAACACCAGCCTCATCATTGATAAATTCTACCACCAAAATTTGTCCAACTGAGTCTGTTGTTTGATAAATAAAAATAGTACATACATCAGATATATTGCACCTCAAAAAGAACAATGGTTCTACATATATCTTGCACACAATGAACATATCAATATCTCTGCCTCAGCACCAGCAAATAACTACAGAAACTAAAAAAGATGCCCTAAAAGCATAAACTCGTTTGTCTGCCTAACTTCATTGCAGCTTGCTGTGTTGGCAAAGTTCTACCAATATGCCTTTGGTGAAGCATGAGTTCCTTCAGCATGAGATGGAGTGAGGCCAATGAGCTAGCTGTCTAACAAAAAATCTAGCCACTTGGAACTTGATATGTCATGTTGAAGTTCTAAGAAATTCCACCAGGAGGCCACAATTTGTCTTTGAAGGCTTCTATACACTCCATCATCGACTGAATTTGGTTCGATACGGTGATGTTCAGCTTGTCTAGGTCAAATCTCTCTATATACTTTGTGTCGGTTCGCAACCTTGACAGCCTATGGCTAGTTTCTTTCTTCAAGAAGGATACATGAGGAGTAGCATAGTTCAAGCTGTCGTCTAGAATACTCTTTGCACCAGCAAGAGGATGCGGTCGTACGAAGTCGAAAGAGTTGTTATTTGTTCCAACGGCTGAAAACTTACATAAAGAGGTTAGCATTCATGATAGCCATGGTCTAGTTTGCATGAGAGCTGTAATATATAAATTAACTGGCTCAATAACAAAGGAGCTTTAAAAGGGGTAATGAATCAGCTACATTCAGTATAGATTCAACATTAAGATGATCCATATTGGTATACAATACTTCAACTTCTTGCTCAATTGTCTAACGACACAAAACAAACTTCCAGATGAAGTGATGCACGAAAAATCATGCATCATTTTAGTGCATATTTTGGTTGAATTCTATCTACGTATGAGATTCTTATTTCTTTCTTAGTTTGATAATCAATAACATATTTGAATTTTTTGAACTTATTTGTGAGTTTCGATGATTATGAATTTATTATTATCTGAAAAGAAGTTTTTAGATTCCTATTGAGTTTCTTGGAATTATCAGATGTCATGCATGCCATAATTGGAGAAATTAAAATAAAAAAAGACTCTATTGTGTAGTATTAAAGTGACTTGCAAAAACCTTAATTAATAATTCCAGTTTGATGCATTTTGTGAATTAATAAATTAAATTTTAAAAAAACAAAGTATTAAATCATTTATTATTCTCAAGATAAAACCTGATATTCGTTAATTAAAATTGGGACATATGATTTTCATTCTTAAGGATCCATACATGATAGTGGTGTAAATTAAGAAAAACTCTAATCATCAAATCCATATATTATAAAATCCAGTGATCATTGCATTAATTGTTCTTTTATTTGTTTTCTTATTTATTTCAAAAATCCAAGTTTTCTTCTTCTTTCTCATTTAACAAGCAAAATAAGCTAATAATTATTGCTCTTCCTTGTAAGAACGATCTTTATTCATCACTTTATTATTTAAATTATTAGTGCACTTGTTAGTGTAAATGAATTCACATCATTAAAATTGGAATTTTCCCATGTCCTAATAGAAGGTTAGCACTTTGTTCATGCATACAATCAGACGTACAAGTCCGATCACCTTTTTTAGGGAAACAAGTCTGATAATATTCGTCTACATTTTGTTTTCTGAAAAGTTGTTCATTTATACTTAGCTACTGAGTTTGTCTAGATGAAAAGTTTCATTTGCATTACTAATCAGTTTGAGCGGTGTTCAGTTTTTTTTTTTCACGGTCCAACATATGGACCAAAATTTCATTCCAAGACAGCAAAAGGTAGAAATGGTGATATCTATGTGGATCACCCCCCACATTTTTGTAGTTTGAATGACGTCATGTTATGCTGTATCGTAGACCTAATTGCTTCAATTCCTAGTGAATGTACGACCGAGAATGTGCATGCCCGAAACACATCTATATTCAAGAAAGATAATACTACCAAGTGCCACAACAAAATTCTATAACAAGAACAACCACAAATCATATTCACTGGATATAGTATCAGGAAACAAACATTGATTTGGGAAGCATAGAACAAGGTAATAACACAAAGATGCATGGACCAAAACTAGGGACTGTTTGGCTAAGCTTATAAATCACTTATAAGTTAGTTTAAAAAAATCTAAGCGTTTGGTAACTTAAAGTTTTGACTGATAAGGAGATATCAAATATACTTATAAGTAAAAAAAAATAAGCAGGAGGAGGGGTGCTTATTTTTTTTCTAAAAAATAAGTCAGTTAGTTGTCTCACAACTAATTAGTTGTTATTAATATAAGTAGTTTTATCCAAACGTGTAACTGCTTATTTTTAAAAATAAGTTTCAACCAATAAAATACTTATCAGCACTTCAACTTATCAATTATTTTGTATCAGCTAAGCCAAACAGGCCCTAGATAGGAACATACCTACTTTTTTTAAAAAAAGAACATACCATTGTACATGATTTGAACAAGACCATTTTGAGGAAGGCCTACACCGATACCAGCCAAGGTAATACCTACACTGAATCCAACACCGCATCCTGCTCCCACATATCCAATGACCTCAGGGCCAAATCCAGGACCCCAACCTACCCCACATCCAAGGCCTATACCCATGCCCCAAAAGATGCCCATGGTAGGGTGCACAGGGTTCCATCTCTGGTACCTCCTAAAGATTCCTTTAATGATCATGAGGAACTGCAGTAAAAGTGAAAGTCTTACATTCGTGCTAAGCTAAAATGAACATGAATTTCAACATAGAACAATTATCAATGTGACATTTTCAACAAATTAAACAATTATAATTTTAAGCAGTTAACATATCATAACAGTGAAAGATGGGAATAAGTGATGTATGATAGCACGCAAGAACGAGCTGTTCGCTCTTGCGTTCACTACCAAATTGATGTTCAAACAAGATCATCCATCACGTGTACATATCTTGATTCCTTCAACACCACTGACCATACTAAACAGTGGTATGCAGCTTACTTCTAAGATCCCCTTTCAGTTGAGTCAAAAAATCAAATACCAGAAGTGCGACTCACAAAAATGCTATGTGGACAGAAATTAAATGAGAGAAACAATAACTAACAGCCTTTTGTATTGATAAGTTTCAAATCCAACGTTAGTTTCAGGAAACAGAGAGAAGAAAAAGAGAGGCAACTTTTCCTATCTACCACCATTAATGCAGTAAACCAAAGGAAAAATCTCAGTATAATCTCCATACACTGCTACCTCTGATACGACAACAACAGTCACACCAATCTATTGATATCTTGATGCCAAAGGGAGATCTACGAGCAGCTTCAGGAAACAAACCGAGCAAAAAATAAAAATAAAAAAGCACGATCACAAGACGAAATCCAAGCAGATAGAAACCCAGATGAATGCTTACCAAATTCTTGTTGCCATCGAACTCGCTGGGCTGCGATCCGAGTTGGGACATAAAGAGTGAGAGAGAGGGAGGAGAGCGACAAAGAATCTAAGAAAGATTGACCTGCCAAAGATTCCCATACGAAGTCTATCCATCTGCGCTTTTTGTGCTCTCTTAGATCGCTTTTTTGTGTCGCTTTTTGTGACTTTGTCCCTTCCTCGACTTATTCTTGTGCGTCTTTAAAAGGGTTTGGGACGGCATATAACTACTAATTTGCCATCATCGCTCATTCTACGGACGCAACTAAAAAAAAGAGGCCAAAAGGTTTCTTCGACGCCCTAAAACAGAAACCCGTAGCCGTGCTCCCCACCGCCAGTGATCTCGTCGGGAGGCTCATCGCCGTTCCCTTCCTTCTCCGGTGCTCCTCCTCTGTGTCGCGCCGCGCCCTCTCTTCCGCAACAGGTGAGTCCCTTGTTTTTCCTAGGCTCTATCTCCGTAATTTCTTGTCACCTATTTGCTCGCTCCGATTAACACAATGATATCTGTTCTCTCTTATGCTTTTTTGTTTATGATCCCGGATTGATAAGAAAAATAGTATCTTTTTCCACAGTTCATTAGTTTTGTCCCGTCTTATGTAGAGTGGTTTTAGCTGCGAAATAAAGTTAGTAGTTTGATATGTAATGCACGACTCAAATCTAGGGTTCTAAGGTTTTGGAAGATAATGCCCGACGTATTTACATTGAACGGGATGAATTACATAATATCAGCCACATTTTGCCGATCTCTGTTTTCAATGATCCAAAGAGTCAGCTTTGAATGGATGCTTACTGCATTAACATTTTGCTTTTGGATCAGTGTGATCAATTTGCAGATAACTTTATCATGGTACCAACATAATGAAGTAGCTCAACCTATGCTTTTAAGTTTTTGTAATCTATTTCAGACAACGAAGGGAAACCATGATAAGAATGTCCTGTTTTCTCAGTATGTTCTTGTCATTTGGTTCATCAATTTATAGAGGAAAACTATCATTTTCAAAAGATATATACAGAACACGTGTGTGTTTAGAATCTCATACAAGCCACATAGCGGTATAGAAAATTATTCTTCAGAAACCAGTAATGTATCCCCCTGCCTCATGATTATGAGTACCATGGTCCACTATCCATTTGCAGATGTTATGTTGCATTTTCGGATCTTCTTTTGAAAAAAGAGCTAAAGCTGAGATGCTCGAGCTTTGTCCATAACCTTTTGTATTGGGGTCGCAACAGATGGCCAGAAAAGATGAAGAGGCATACACAATTCCGGAGGAGGCAGCCACCATCCGACTGCCAAGACTTGAGGATGCCGGACTTGAGGATTGTGCCCTCCCTCTAGAGTCCATCATGGAGGCCTTCGCCCGAGCCGCTGTCATTTCTACTGGTCCTCGAGCGATAAGTGAAGAAAACGAAGAAGAAGAAGAGGCAAACGTGGATACAAGGGAGAAAAATGCAGCTCTAGTGGTAGACGGTAGCTCCGTAAGAAAGCTAGGGGAGGACGAGGAATCAGATCCTGAAGAACGACATAACAAGGCAAGTTTTGCTATTGATGTGAATGATGTTGAAAATCAGAAAGATGTTAGAATTGTAACTTGAACGACAAATCTTCACTTGCTATGGTGGATCCTTTGTTGTATTTAAACATTGAGAATATTTTGTACTTTCTTGCTTGTGCAATGTTAATATAAGATCATAAACTTTGAATTCTTCAGGAAATTCAAGACTTGAAGTGCCTCTGGACTTCGTTCCTTCTGCTTGCATGATTAGCTTCGTTGAGTTTGAAATCCTTGCAGTTAGGAATTAAGTAATGAGATTCGAAATGTAAATCTATTAAGTTAGCTGCTAGTACTGAAGTCTGAAGCTTCATTAACAATTTAAAAAAAAGTAAATAAAAATTATCTCATCTATAAGCAAATACTATCCAATGAATAAATAAGCTTTTGGTTTGACATTTTCCTTTCAACAACCATGTGAAACATAGTTGCCCATTAGATCTTGCCCCCATTAAAAAGTTGGATCCTTTACCCTCTCTAAAAGGAAAAAAACGTGTGAAACTTAATTTTCATATTGTAATAGTTTATCATGACAACCAGTGAAGCAGCCAACATATCCTCTAAAATGTGTGATCCACAGGCCAAGCCTCCATTTTGTTGGTGTTTGAGAGTCATGGAAGTAAATGTCAACATGTGTTGGTGGTGTCACATGTATTATGACTTGTAAATTAATGGTTTGGTGCTCTGCTCTGTGTGATGCACTAGTTTTAGTTAGAAAGATCTCTAGCACTCCTATTTTGAATTATGTTATGAGTTTTTTTCTTTTTGATTGTTATTCATATTTATTTCCTTAGGATTGATCTTGGGCTTATCCCCTTCTCAATTGAATTGGAAAAAAATATTGGGTTATTTCCATAAATCTTCCATAAATTATCCCGATTTTTCGCATCTCACTCCAAACTACGGATTTACTTTTTTGTATCCCTAAACTATCACGATTTTTTATTTTAGTCCTTTCGTCAACTTTTGTTATGAAAAATGTTTTTCGTTACTTTTAATTTTTCTCATTTATGAAAAAACTAAATTACCCCTTTCTTCATAACACATCAAATAATAAATATAAAAATTAAAAAAGAAAACAAATCATGGGGAGGGTAATTTAGTCTTTTCATAAATAACAATTTTTTATTTACCACTTTAATCCTTCTTGTGGTTTTTTTTATTTTTTATATTTGTTATTTCATATTTTTTTGGAAGGAGGGGTAATTTAGTCTTTTCATAAATGATAATTTTTTTTCTTTACCATTTTAATCCTTCTAGTGTTTTTTTATTTTTTATTTCATGTTTTTTCTGGAAGGAGGGATAATTTAGTTTTTTTAAAATAGAAAAAAATAAAAGTAATGAAAAACGTAATAGAACTAGACGAAAAAATTAAAATTAAAAAATCATGATAGTTTGAGATAAAAAAATAAGTTCCGTTAGATGCGTAAAATCATGATAGTTTAGAAGAAGTTTATGGAAATAATTCAAAAATATTTGTTTCACGTTGCACGTGGAATTGATATCTATGAAGAGAATATTAATTGTGCTCAAATTATGAAAAAATAATATTTTTTTGAGACATAACTTCATTTTTAACTCCTAAACTAAAATTTATTTTGGTTTTTATCACATAAATTTAATATTATACATTTACCTCTCAACTTTTTAAACATTTTAACCTCAAAAGGCTAAAATATAATTTTTTTTGCTCGTGTTAACGTTTTAGCTATTTGATTTTAAAACTCTAAAACAGTTTTTTACAAAATCAAATGAGGACATGAAGAAGATGAGGTTTAGGGTGTGTCATTGAATTCTTGAGTTTTGATTTTCTAAAAATAACCAAGGATCAAAGTTAAATGTATGATAAAGAAATAAATATATATATTTTAGAAATTATCATTTTTTATTCGGGGATAAAGGCTAAAACAAAGTCTTATTCCGTCTTATTTTTGTAAACCCTTCAAAAAGGTATTGGGAAAAATTTTAGGGATAAGAATATTTATTTTACCAAAATAATGTTTTTTTAAAATCTAAATCAAGAATATGTAATTCTAGTATTTTTTTTCTTATATCTAAAAAAATATTGTTAGCATTTAAAAGTGATAAGTCTACTCTTCGTTATTACTGTAGAGCAACTCACTTTTTTGACATAATAAAGTAGAATAAAACTCTATTTTCATTCTTTTTATCAAAAGTCCTGTTTGTTAAGGGATTAAAAAACTCTTGGGGCAAGAAAAAAAATGCACGAGAACAAATTAGAAAAAGAAAAAGAAAATGTTGCTCTCCGACTGGTTCGTGGATAAATCTTGAAATATCTAGATATTCCAGAGAGCGTAGCCAAATACGATGCAGAATAGGTTAAGTTGGTTAAATTTTAATTTTTACAAAACCATCTAGAAGAGTATGAAACCATTATATATAATCGAACTTGAAGAACATTTATATTCTTCTAAAATTGTATAATAAAGATATTTTTTATTTTTTCGTCATTTTTTATTTTTCATTATTTAACTATAACAACAATAATAATAAATGTAAACTATTTATAGTAAAATATTTTAATTATAAAATATGGAAAAAAAATTCAATCGAGAGGTAGAATAAGAATATTATATTCTTTAGAATAAAATTTATTATTCCTATAAAGATATTATCTAGTCAAACAACCAAATTTCTACTTTTCCAAATTCTGATGAAGAAAATAAGCTGCTGACAAGAATTCAAATTGTCTTTCTTTGTTCTTATTCCAATGGTTTTTGGATGCAAATGTAAAAAAAGGACGTTGTTGTTCTTGATTTGATATTTGTTGTTCCTGAATTATCATACTTAAATTCATCTCAACTTTCATCCTCTTAATTCCATTGAATTATCAAATTCTTGCTTCATAAAATAACTTCTTATTCCAACTCTTTTGCTTCTTTCCACATTTATTGTTGTGGATCCCGGCAAAACAAAAACATACCTATTTGGTAAAAATGACTAGATTAAGAGTTTAAACAGGGCGAAATATGTCCTAAATATTAGAATAGTGCTTATTCTATATTCAATCTGAAAAAAATTATATATTAGAATAATCGTCCATACCCCATGGATAATTATCCAAATCCAAACACCATTGGGTGCAAAGAAAGTGTCATAGGTGGATCAAATAATATTAGAAAATGTTAATGAGTACGTAAAATACTCCGCTCTACACCTTAATATAAACCGCTTATTTATCATCATTTTATTAATTTAATAATCATATTTTATGATTATATTAATTATATAATTCTTAGATAAATGATATATATTTATTGATATAATTTGATAATAAAATAGTACAATATAAGGTTAAATAAATTATAGTTGTTGAATTAATCATATTTGTTAAACTAAATTATGATCTTGATCTTAATCACGTTTACTATTTAACACATACTTTAAATTAATATACACATTTAACTTATTAATCTAATAAGTAAAATCAGTGCTCTACATCTGTTCTACACCAATTCTCTACATATACATTTTCCTCATATTAAAATTTACTAGTAAGGTAAAATATATGCTATAGTTTAAAGGCAAATAAAATTTATCTTTTGGCACACAATCAATATATATATATATATATATATATATATATATATATATATATATATATAATATGAATAAATCTTGAGGCTTCCAGTGAATTGTGATAAACTTATTGGCATTTCATAATTAGCATTTAAGTTGAGTGAAGCAATCGTTATAGCAAAGGAACTAAAACTTTATATGTAAGACTATGATATTTAATTCATGCAATCCATCTGTATATATAGGAAATGATCTTAGAGCTTGTAATTTGTCTAAGTATATGAGGATTTAGAATTAAAATCTAGAAAGAAATAAGTTGAGTTGAGAATTCAGCTTTACCAATCAGAGACATATGTACAAGTACAACATTAAGGTGCCAAAATAAAATAAAATCAATGCACACAATTCATGTGCATGCAGTGCAATGGCCACACATATTTACAACATTAAACAGCAACTCAATCAAATCTTAAAAAAGAAATGAAAAAGAGAAAATAAAATAAAAGAGCAACAGCAACCAACTCAGGATATGAAGCCACCCCAGGACGAGAATGGCAGGCCACTATGCGCAGCAGCACTATCTTCGCTCATAGTTCCTTCAGCAGCATTTGATGCCTCCCCCTCCAACCTCGACAGGTACTGGTTCATGATCACACTGTTCGGCAGCTTGCGATCAGGAGGCGGGCACTGATTCAAGTCAGAACTCAGCTCAGGCAAGGTCCCAAAATGGGCGATCGGGTGACTGTTGCCGGTGATCAAGCTCCTGATTGACATTGGAGGCTGCAGGAGTGATGCGTTGCTGGAGAAGCAGGGCACCTGCGCAAATCCCTCCAAGTTCATGGGGGGTTGCTCGAAGTTGATGTAGGTGTTGTCATTCTCTACAAGAGGAGAGGAGACTGCGGTGTCATCATCAAGGCTCATCTCCCTACTGCTAGGCCTGCCTGAGTTGCCTCCGCTCTTGCAGAAGACCCTGCACAGCACCCAGTCTTCCTGCATCTTGATTAGAGGACAACAAGTGTCAGCTCGTACATTTTTCATGGGAAACACCACCAGATACAACATTATATATACCTACCTTGAAGGGCGACTGTGGATTTGGTCTCGTCGTTCCTTCCCAGCGGAACTCGTGCATGACCCACTCCGTCTTCGTCCCCCTGGGAGCCCGCCCTCGGTAGAAGACCAGCGTCTTCCTCATCCCGACGAGGGCCCCTCTCCTGGAGACGCGCCTGTCCTTCCCCGTGGCCTTCCAGTACCCGGACGTCGTCGCCCGGTTCGTCCGCGGTCCGGTGGCGTACTTCCGGTCGTGCAGGCTGAAGAAGTACCACTCTAGCTTGTTGCCAACGCGTGCAGCTTCTGAATCCATTCCATGTTACGTGCACAGCAGATGTATCAGTGTTAGTTCGCTTTTTATATCGTCACGACCCCCCAATCTTTTGAGTGACTACTCTTTTCGTGTATAAATGAATCCTTTGTGTGTGGCTGGGAATCGAAGGTCGATCTATGCGTTGTCGGTATGTATGATCAGGATCCCTAATGGAGTACTTCGCGTACGATTTTGTCACGCGTATGATAGTGGAAGATATGCATGCACGATCATGTTTTGGCTTTCATTAAAATGTCATCTCCTTCGGCATTTAAGGTTTCGTGGTGTAGTTGGTTATCACGTCAGTCTAACACACTGAAGGTCTCCGGTTCGAGTCCGGGCGAAGCCATAAGGTTTTGGTTTTTTTTTTTTGCTTTCCTTTCTTTTTTTTTTTTTGTAACATAGGGAGGTCATAAACCTAGTGCAAAGAAATTAAAGACTGAAAATAAACGAGTACACATGCCTCGCTGGTGGGATTTGAACTCGTGACCTCTTGTTCGTCGAGTCATGATGTGCGCCACTGCGCTACACCTTGTTCCTTTCCTTTTCTTTTTTATTTTTCGTATTCTTTTCAACTGGATTCTATCACATCCAAATATGCTGCCTGTAGATCTTGATGAGCTAATTAATGTAAAGCAAACTCGATAATTATCAATCAAAAGGCCATAAATCGTCCAGGATATAATTTCTCTTATGAGAAGAAAAATCAGCATATATGTTGAACCATTCTTTCCTTCTCAGATGAATCGAACATAATATATAGCACGGAAGTATAACTATGGATGCAGGATGTCCTCGGCGTTTAAATACGAAGGGATGTGCAAGTAAAGAAGAAAAAAACATGTAAATAGTTAATATAATAAGATCACATATGCGCTACTGGTCGCAAGAAGATCCACGATGTAGAAGACTTGTTAAGAATATGTCATGATACCGATGATTGAATGGAAGGATGAGGCGGAATCAAACCAAGCATATAATGCTACTGTAATATGATTCTCCAGCTTCGAATCGATCATGGACAAGAAGCTGGGTGCATATGATCTTGTATCGTACCAGGGAGTTCCCACGGTTCGCACTTGTTGAGATCCACGTCCACCATCAGAGGATGCCCGTAGAAGATGACGCTGCCGCTGCTGCCACGGCCGCCGGCACCGTTGACCTTCGGCGCCAGGTAGTCGCATATCAGCTCATCGTCTCTCGGATGGAACCGGAACCCTGGAGGCAGATCTGCCTCCACCATGCTCAGAGAGCTCATGGCTAATTGCACTGAACTAATGATGAACAAGAATGAAGACGACAGCTAGATGAAGGTATATATTTGATTTTTTTTCCTCTCTCTCTCTCTCTCTCCCCCTCAAGAGCTAGAAAAAGGAGCTGCCGGGCTTTGCTTTGCATTTAGTTTCAGGTAAAAGATAAAACGGCTCGGGAGGGACTTTAAAAAGGATGCATTATTTAAGAAGTCCACCATTCACCAAGTCAAACCCTCTCAAGTCTCAAGGCTTATTATAAAAGAAACAGTTGGCTGTGCAATTCTTGGGTGACATAAGAGGGAATGAAATGCTTGTAGCAATTCTCTGCCTCCCCTTAAATTTTTATAATCACTAGAAAAGAAAACAATAAATAACTGAAGTAATCCTGTTCCAAAGTGTTGGGGGGACTTCGCCTTCGCCGGCGGGCGTCTGATGTGGCCGGTGGTTCGGCCAATCATCCCAAGTCAAGCCCGCCTTTCGCATGCAGCGTTTGAACCACACGCCAACTCGATATCGTATAGCTCTTGTTTAATTCAGATGCTGACCGAAGCATGCAGGTGAGCATGGTTATTAGGTGCCTTAATTGTCCTCCTAAACCCTATGACCCTATTGATTTGCTTAATATATCTAATCTCCTAGCTAGGCCATCTAAGAACAAAGTCTTTGAGGATTTAAAGTTTGCTTCTTGTTCTTTGCTAAGTAGTACTGAAACAGCCTGTTCTTTTTATGTTTTGGTTGCTGTCATGCTGTTTTGCACAAGGCAAGCGGTTGATGTGCAGCTATTGTTGGCTGGTCACGGCGCAACTCTTCTCCTAGACCAGATGTGTAGATAGAGTTGCTCTTTGCACACGCGGCCATCTCCACAAATTAATTAAGTAGTAGCAGTAGACCTGTTCGATGACATTTCCATGCCTTACTTGGGTTCTTAGTATATTTGTTACGTGTGGGACTTCAAATTCAGTCCACCAGCTTAATTTTCCTTGAAAGATATCGCAACCTCAACTTCCTATAATTATATATCCCCATCATTGGAACCAATTCCTAAACTACATTACTTAAGACAGCCTCTCTCTCTCTCTCTCTCTCTAGCTTGTAGCCTAAGAAAGTATGTATGTTTGTGACATTTTTTAGTGGACGCATTCCAAAATAGATATCATCTGAACTTTAAGAAGGTTATGCCTCCTCAAACTAAGATCTTTTGATTGTTTTGGATACAGCCAACAAAATTTAACGAAGAATAAATTAGAATATTTGAGATATATCAATGTGCATCTGAAAGTAAGTTTCTGAAATATGTCGACCTTAGTTCTTTATACCCAAGTAGCTACTCAAGCTGTGTGTTGGCTGGGTGCCCCTTGCTTATGATTGGACCCTGCGAGTGTTGTGCATGCACAGCTCAGAGAGTGATTGAGAGACAATGGAACCATGAGATCTGGCAGACCTCTGATTGCTCGAGGCGTGCCATGCCACCGGCACATGAGCAAGAATATTGTAATGGTCCCATGCAAGTCCCAAACTTGTGGGGCATGCATGCATAAGCATGGAGCAACGGACGGGCGACATACGAAGTTGCAGAGGCCATGCAGGAAACAGCTCTCACACTCTCTTTTGGTCCTCCACTTGGCGAACAGGTAAACAGGAAGGGGCAGTGACAGCAGAATAGGAAGGATGACGGATGTCACAGATGCTTGATACAGTGAACACATGATGTGTGCATGCATGCAAATTATAGCGATGAGATTCTTCTGAGCGCTTGCTTACAATCAGAAGTCAGCATGAACTTGCAGGACAAGGATCCGCGTGATCACCTGATTGCATGGTTACATCACTGGAACTGTTTTATGTTTCAATCACACAAAAGGAATCAGAAAAATGACCTGCAGCCTGCAGGAAACTCTTCGAATTACCATTGAATATATTGACATATTCTGATATCTGTACTTCGGATGTAAGTTAGTTTTAAATAAATATGCAGTGAAGAGCTTTAAATTCAGACGACTAAAATTATATATGCGCGCACACACACACATCTTGAAAGAACCATTTTTGACAGTATGTTTGAATTAGATAATCTTTTCTACGCCAAGGGCTTCCAGTCCTTTTCTACTCCCATCCCTTTTGATAGCTCCATTCCATCGTGTAGCCAAGAAGATAGTAGCCAATTTGCAGAAGCCACTGAGATAGATAAGCTCGGAACATTGAACCTGACCGGCACGCAGCCGCCGGCCAGTTGGCATTGAATCGGGGCGTGGACAGGTGCGCATGCACACACACATCGTGACAACGCACGTCATGGCCACCAGCAGAGCTTGCTCCATGATGTCCATGACATGGACTGTGCGCAGTCCAAAACTCCACAGTTCCGGTCATCATCAAACGAATACATCTGTCTTCAGCAACGTACGTTGACATATTATAACCAATTAACGGATCAATACGGCCCTCATGTGCAACCCTCAACTGCATGCAGAAGAAGTGCACTTTTCTTAAAGCAAATTCTAGAAAATAACCAGTGCCAAATACAAGAACTGATCTTGCAAGAAGATGAAATGGTAATGGTAAATTAAGCACTGCATGGTGTTGTTATATGTATCTGCGCCATAACCAAACTCCAACAGATGGCTTCAGTTACAGGTCAATGGATCAGCTTCTCTTGGCTAGCTGGGATTAGACACATCACTTTCTCATGGTACATGCTATAACTGTGCAAATACTAAAAGTTACATCTGAAACCAAAGTAGTTCAAATTAGTACACGGACTATGTGGGATATACAAGTCATCACGAAAGAGATAAGATTGCTTCTGGTTTTTTAATCAGTTGGATTTAATGGCATTTAATGTGAGTCAGAGTATAGGGCAAATGGAGTATATGTCTTTTGTATGTGCTTGATTCAGATAATCTAATGGTAGGTTCAATTTTCTATTTTTAGAGGAATAACCACCAAGTCAAATTTCCTTTGCCAGAAAAACCAACGCGCTCTATCTTCAGACATATAATACAGAAGTCATAAGCTAAAATGAAAAGTCATGTCAAGGTGACAACTAACTAGTTCCACGCAATAATGTGGTCTGGTCATATTGATATAAATATTCTGCTCAATATTTTTTTGTCCGTTCAGAGAAATCATGCAGAATTCAGGACTGAGTTGTAATTTGAGAAGGTCTCCAACTTTTGGGGTATGTATAATTTTGTAACAGGTATTTTCTCGAGTGTCAAGCACAGCAACTGTATCAGAAAACAGAAGATAACTGAGAGAGTCTAAAAGCAATTGCTCTCATTTGATTACGGCTTTTAATTTCTCAATCAACCAACCATGTTTGGCTGTCAGCAAGATTCCTTCACAAAAAAGAAAAGAGAAATAAATGATCTAAAGCTATTACAACAACAACAACAACAAAGCCTTATCCCACTAGGTGGGGTCGGCTACATAGATCATACGACGTCATTCCGCTATATTCGTTGATCCATGTTCATAAGATTCGACAGGGTTTTACGCTGACTGTCGGGGCCTAACACAATCCTCATCCTTTATCCAGACTTGGGACCGACTATAAAACATAGGCGGATGAGCTCTCCTTCAAGCTCTCAAATTTGATACCTGTTTCACGCCATTTAAACTGAGACAATATTTTTTATTAAGAAGGCAAAGGATGACAACCAGAAGTCACGGCTGTCATCCAAGTATAATTAACATGTACAAGTAAGGCACTCTCTAGAGGAAAGCCGCAAAAAAAAGGAGAAAATGCTATCCAAATCCCCACTCCCAACGAAGAAATGAAGTGTGGTGTACATGTACAATACTATTCACCTGACATCTCTCCATGAATGTAGACTGAGACAATTGTGATTAAAATTTGGATTAAAGACAGGTTTGATCTGTAACTTTTTATCTGACTGATTATCCTATAAAAATTAATGCAAGTAAATCAAACACAAAGAAGCCGTCATCATCAAAATGCACCTCAAAGCTTCATTCATCATCACTAAACCAAGATGGTAATTACAAGTCTTTAGACAAGGTCCCAAGGGAACACAAAGAAAACTAAAAAGACATTTGAAATTGCACTAAGGTCCCAAGGGAACACAAAGAAAACTAAAAAGACATTTGAAATTGCACTAAGGTCCCAAGGGAACACAAAGAAAACTAAAAAGACATTTGAAATTGCACTAGTATATAATAATAATGAAGGTTATCCATCTACATTCTGTTTAACACATGCTAAATTGTTGAAGCTCAAGTCTTAATCACACGACATTTCTAAAAATGCTAATCTTGTATTAGTTCCATGAATGATGCCTTCAAGAAAACGTTCCGTGGATGAGGCAACCCATGTTTTCACATGACATTTGACATATAACTGTTTATTTAGGAATTTAGAATAGGAAAGGACCTAAACAGAAAAGAGTCATGTCCTCAAATTTGGTAGGCAATGAAATAGCATGGGACCTCACCAGTTGTACTAGTTTGGGACAAGCAATATTTCCCAAAATAATAACAGGATTGGAATTCTACAAAAGAAACGAAACTTCAAAATGCCAATTTGGTTAGTAATTACTATAAAATTTATATATCGCAAGTTGTAACTAGATGTGGATAAATTAAACGCATTTTCTTGATTAAGATTCTTTTTGGGAGAGTTCAATGGTTTAGATTTATAATTTAGAAATGACTTTCGTTTGAAAAGATTTTATCAGAAGAAGGATGGAACAATAATTTCACTGATTCAGATTCAAGTCACACGGTTTCAACGTGGTGAGCTGTTAACCAATATAGAATATACAGGCTACAGTCTAAGGATGGAAAAAGTTGGGAGAAGGAAGAAAAAAGTTGAGGGTGATAGGTTAAATTCGGAAACTAGAAATTGAAAGCAGGAAGTAATACATACCTCATTGACATTATTACACTTATTAGGAATACTTCCTACAGTCTCAATACTGGATGCGTTTTAAGGCCATCTTTGTTTCACCAACAATAAGTCATGGGGGAAAAAGTTTCTGGAGCAGAGGTTTTGCT
The DNA here is from genome assembly GCA_030549335.1 of Pontederia crassipes. Classification (NCBI taxonomy): domain Eukaryota; kingdom Viridiplantae; phylum Streptophyta; class Magnoliopsida; order Commelinales; family Pontederiaceae; genus Pontederia; species Pontederia crassipes. The sequence goes on from CM060193.1 coordinate 28,891,591, forward strand.
GGAAAGTAACATGTTTTCCTATGTTGGTTGTGTGTCAAAAAGTTAAAAATATAAATGATTTATTTATGTAGTCAGTGAGACTGTCTTGAGGAAAAATATTTTCTCTTTTCCTTAAGTTTGGCAATCAAAAAATAAATTATCAATGAAAAATATTTTCTTAATGTCCAGAAACTTGTATGCAAACTTGAGGGAAAATGCTTTCCCCTAAAAATACTTTCCTCCAAACAAATACAATCTAAATGACATCTCTAAAAAGAATAAAAACACTGCAACTGAAGATCTAACCTTAAACAAGCATGCATTAAATAAAGAAGGAAAAAGAGAGGAACTTGAGGTTTCAATCACAAATTGCACTTCCCAGTTTGAGGTCAATTTGTGCTAAAGTAACAATATGAAGAAAGTATCAGTACACAATGATCCAGTGAGTGTGTGTTAGTGATGATTTTTTTTGGGTGCCAGCCCAAGACTACGGGAGGTCTCCGGTGTCCGAGGCTACTAGCGTCCGACTAATCCGGAGCCGGGAAGATAGAGCAGTTTATTCATGTGGTCACTTCATCCTTTTTGGGTTTTCATATTGTACATTCCATAGTCTTAATGTAAATTGGATGACAATTGATTACTTAGCTTCATAATCATCTTTCTTTACCCTACGAAAAGTGCTAGGTAAAACATCATTCAACTATGTCAAATAGTAAAGTGTTAGACAACTTCATTTTAGTCTAACAAATTGACCTGTTACAGAAGAATTGTTCCTCCAAAATAACCAAAAACTGATTAATTGTCTAAGAAATAAAACTTGTTTTCTCTTAAATCCGGCTCTGTTTGATTGCTGCTTTTTTCTACCCTTTACATAAAATATCTTTTTCCTACTTGTTGTTTCCAGTTAAATGGTTTCCGGTGAAGAATAAAAGAGCAAATATCTATTTCTTGTTCCCCAAATGATAGCGGAGGGACGAAGGAAAAGGATAAACAAACATACTGTTTCAATTCCATCTAGGAGTCGACGGCACATCCCTTGGCGTCTTTAAGTGTTTCTTGTCCCAATAAAGGGCATTTCTGCAAGCTTAGTTCCATGGATTCTGGTTGAGACATATGAAAACAATATACCTCTAGAATTAATGCTTAGAAAAGATAATGGACTAACTGTAAAATAAAGATTCATATGACATAGGGCTAAAAGAAGAGACATTCATAGATTCAACAGAAACAATTTTCAAAGAAGCTTCTTATTTAACTCTGAATGCTTAACTTCTACTTCAAAAGGAATAATGTTCCATCTTGACCAGATACATGTGAGTTCTTCTGATAATTTATAGCATGAAGGTAAACAAATGTGTAATTCCAGCAATAAAGCTGCAAATGACCATCCAAGTTGAATGACATCCGTGATCAAAGGAATTATGCCACCAAGTTGAATGAAGAACTAGAAAAGAAGTGAAGAAATAATGACAAATTAAGTGACTTACCTAACAGATGCTGCATAGATTATCTCATCACCCCTTTCCAGAATAAATGTGTAGAAGCCACTATAGTTCAGCCTATTGAAATTTGATCTACGTAGCAATGGACCAAAAGTCAAGACAAACTTTCTGTTGAAATAGTCAGGACTAGCATAGATTTATTGGCTTGAAAGAGAAGACAACTCGAAAGAAAAACTCAAGTCAAATGTCAGTCAGAAAACTCAAGTTCGCTAATTTAAGTCAAAACTAAAGAGATATTGTTTGGGACTGAATCATCAAGATGCAAGTACAAACAAGTAATATGCACTGCTTCCGATAGTCTGTGAAGAATGTTGGCATCTCAAGAACAGATAGCTAATGAAAATCAGAGAACAGGATCCTGTTAACCAACACAGTTTCAGTAAAGTTGCTTTTCATATCGAGCCTGCAATTTTACAAGACATGACATTTAGCATTTATTAGGCTTTATGGCAGACGCGCTCATACTTATAACGAAAGATAAGTGGCATCTTATAGCTTTGGTGTAAAGTGCTCATTGATGAGATCTAAAGATCCCAAAGAAATCGATAAAGGGTTCCATTTTCTTTAACTTCTAGTTTTCTCCCCTTAATTTTTTGTAAAGGAAAAAACTTTTATTTTTCTCACAAAGATAATTCCTTTCTCCACATTACCATGCAAATCTTATTGGGACAAAAGATAACTGATACAATAGTTAATGAATTACATAGACAATAAATCAACACAGCAAAAGCTTTTTGGTAGAGTTGTTAACAGGTCAGAGGTTTTGTCTAACCCAACCATGTTTAATGGGACAGGTTGGGACCTCGTTGCATCATGCATCTGCTACTGGACTAGAGATGACCTTAACTTTTTGCCTTTGGAGAGCAACATAATGCTGCCACCCTCATCTTTAAAGCAAACTTAGGACTGAGCACATTGCCTAGAAAAATATTTCCATAAACCTTGACTGACCTATAGCAATTTTCCGCGTCTAACTGTAAATCATGAACTTACACGTCCTTAAGTTTTACCGCGATTTTCACTTAAGTCCTTCCATCAGATTTTGTTAACTTTTTTGTTATTTTCGATTTTTCCTATTTATGAAAAGACTAAAATACCCTCTCATGAACTGAACCTAATTGGTCTAAACGAAGCACAAAAAGAAAGACATTTGTTTCAGTTCATGGAATGACATTTTAGTCTTTTCATAAATAGAAAAAATAAAATATATAAAAAAGTTAACAAAATATGACGGAAGGGCTTAAGTGAAAATCGCAATAAAATTTAGGGACATCAGTAAGTTCATAGTTCAGGATTAGACGCAGAAAATCGCTATAGTTCAAAAGAAGTTTATGAAAATAACCCTTAAAAGCCATGACTAGAAATAGCCAAAGAACAAAGACCACGTTCAATAAATGGATTGATGGGTAACACCTCATATATCAAGGAAGTTGAGTTTTTTTTTTGTTTTAAATAAATAAATAATGAGGTCATTAGGCTGCAGGGACAAACCCAAGAAAAATTAAGAGGGGGGGGGGGGGGGGGGGGCAAAATAACATTAAAAAATAAATATTAATTAATTACAAAATATTAAATTAAAATTGAGAAATAATTAATTTGATAAATTTTACTTTAATTTAAGAGGGTCAAATATTAAATTTTAAATATTATATATGCATTTGAAAGGCTAAATAAGGGCCTTTTTCTATCATGTAGATCTATGTGTGACAGTTCTCTGGTCCTTGACACATATGTCCACCCAGCTTTTGTATAGAGGTTGGTCAGCCCTTCCTGATGGATTTCATGCTAATTTGGAGGACTTGTACACTCAGTGGCACCCTCACCAAAGCATGTCACACTAACCTTTCTTTAATCTCCAAATTCTAAATTTATTTTAGGATCACGAAATAGCTACATAAAATGTCATTGTCTTTGCGTCAGATACTCATTCTGTCTACTTACATGAGGGAGGCAGTAAATTAAGGGTGTTGGTTATGTCTATTATTTGTAAATCAATTCAATGTTGAAGTGAGGAATTTGGTTGAATGCTCATATTAGAGTTCTTAATTTCACATAGCCAAAACGACCTCTTTTTTATCTTGCACTTAGAGAAGTGTTGAAGTTGCTTTAATCTATGGGCCACAGCTCCAATTTGCTAAGCATTTATGTTGTTTTCAATCACCGGTGATCTTTTTTGTGTTTTTTCTGACTTTGCTCATGAGCTTTCCTAACTCCGCCTATGTTTTATAGCCGGTCCCAAGCCCGGATAAAGGAGGAGGGTTGTGTTAGGCCTCGACAGCCAGCGTAAAACCATGTCGAATCTCATGAACATGGATCAACGAGGCGTCGTATGATCCATGTAGCCGACCCCACCTAGTGGGATAAGGCTTTGTTGTTATTGTTGTTTATCTAAATATTGTCTAAACTTATTATTTTCTTTAATTTAGGGGGGCCAACATCATATTTTATCTTATATTTCTATATGCAATGCATATATATTAGGGAGTAACGAAAAAATTAGGTGGGTGGGTTGGCTCATTGGAGTGATACGACAGTATTATTTCATCAAACATTCTCAGAAAATTTAATTGATCATTGACTCGTCCCCATGATTTAAGTGTGAAACATCATTTTCATATTATGCAGATTATTCAAACTTTGGATAAAGTTTACCCCTTGATTGAATTATTTATCTGAGAGAGTACAATTTGGAAGAGTTTCCATTCTTCAGCGATATCTCATAAACGTAAACTAAACTCACAAGAAAGACAACAACAAAAAAAACTTAACTGGCCTATGAATAGGCTCCAGCCTATTGTGCCTTCCATTAAGTGAGACATAGAAGGAATAATAGTAAACAAGCATGTGAAGTTAAGGATATCTATCAGTCACAACACAACATATGCTTACCCACAGTTGTATACAACATTGTGAATCAGATTAACACCACTTCTCTGGTCAATGATGGGCTCAAAGCATTCATCCATCACCTTAAAAGCAACAGCAATCTTCGAGTTGCATTCAACTCTTTCTGGTAGCTTACATCTCAAAAGATCATCATCAAAGCGACGAACGAGGGTCCATGTGAATCCTTCTTCCAAACAATTCTTGACCCCAAGAAGCTTCTGCAGTCCCTTGAAAATCTTTTTGCAACCATGATTTAGATGTATTAGTTAAAGAAAATTCATGATTTAGATGCAAAATGCTTTTTCTATTATCGCTGCTTTGATAGTCTGGAAAGTGCTGCATGAAGAGAAAAGCATCCATTACCATGATAGAAAGCTGATACTGAAGTGAAAGGATAATGTTTGTGTTCAGACAGCCTAAAGGAATCATCCAAGAAAATTATGAGGGTAAACTCCTAGGTTTACTTTTTACACATATATTGGACTACTGGACCAACATAAAAATATATGACGCATACAAAAATATTAAATCAAGAAATACCTAGTAAGATAAATAAATAAAAACCATGAAGCAGTTCATACTTGATAAGACTCAACAGGAACGGCTGTTTTTAACTTTTCAGTGCAACTATTCTGGCAAACAAGCAAAGTGCTGCAACCAAAATAACCTGCTCCCTAATGGAAAAATTTTCTAAATTTTCTTCATTGATTATCTGATCAGAAAGAGTTTATCTCCGGTGATGAGCAGAATCATTCACATAGACATGATTTGGTTGTCAATTAAATGACAATTGAGGAATGTTTCCTACTTTTCTAAGTCAGGGCTTGAATGAGAAAAAAGAAACAGACATGTGGACGTCAGAACAAATCTCCATGAATATAGATAGCATGTGACAAGAATCTCAAACAAATCTCCATGGATTATAAGTTGTCGAATTCCAAACTAAGATTTCGTGCGGATCAAGCATTTGCAGTCATATATCAGAAATTTGACAATATAGTCCAAGAACGAACATATTGCAAGCCAGAATGAATCAGTAAAAACATGTGACATGGATTTTCTCAATTCCAAGTTTGCAATAGTAGGTTAATTGCATCTCTACCAATTACCTGGCCAAACATGTTTCCAATTGTTGTGGCTGAAGTAATGCTACATGAACAAGTGAGTGAATTTAAAAGGTGACGGAATTATCCAATTCAAAGTTGAATTCATCATGCAAAGTGGATACTTTTTCAACCAACACTGCAACAAACATGAGAAGATTCACAGAAATCAGAAAAAATATTTCAATGCAGTGCACATCTTTAAATTTCTTCGAAATCATATTGTTTGTGTTTTCCTAGCACCTTCTAGTTTTAATATTTATTTATTTTTATATTGGGCTTTTGAGTATCAGAATTCACACCACATTAAACATATGGCCAATTTATCACTCTAAGAAATTTGATTAGCTTTTTGTCTCATTTCAAAATCAATTGGGGCATTATTGAAAACCTTGGATTTATTTGGTTCAAGTCCCATGGTAAGAGAATATAGATTCTAACTCTAGCTAGAAATCTGATGCATATGAGGTGAAACTTTCGAGTAGGGATTTAAAACAAATGAAGAAATGTTTTTTTCTTCTTAGGCCATGAACCATCATGCATCATTGGAACTTGATGTCACTGTATTCATATACTTTCAAAGCTTCCAATTTCTCAATCAGATTTCTTGTTTCCTTCTTAACTCTCTGCCTGGGATCAAACCATATCAACCGTTCATCCAAATATACCCTTGGCATCATGTATGTTTAGTCTTAGTATCATCATTCATTCCTTTGCATTGTGAATATTAATTTGAAATTAAAACAATGTGCAAGAAGATGTACAGACTGAATAAGAACTCATGGATTACTTCTGCTAATTTCTTCTGCATTAAAGAAAAGAAAACTTGAAGACGATATATTCTAGAAACACACCAATCTATCATTAAAAATTAGAAATCTAGCAAATATGATATCCCTTGCATCTTGCTGCTGAATTTTCGAAACGATTGCCATTGGTTAGTAAAATCACCATGACATAAAATAAGGTCCTCTTGCTAATTGCTATTCCTCAATGTGTGGCTTTCTTATTATCTATTTTTTATACTAAACATTATTATTATTATTATTATTATTATTATTATTATTATTATTATTTTACTTTTCAATGCGAGTTGAGACCATATTAGTTGGAACAAGCCATTCATACATTAAAATTTTTATGATCAAATTTATCATTTAACACTCTTACAAACACTGGATTAGTTGAATACTAATAGTCTTGAATACTGATATATTTAATATATATATATATATATATATATATATATATATATATATATATATATTTTTTTTGCTCTTCTTGGTCTGTTAGTGAGATCTGTATGGTCGTCTTGAATGATGGTGCAATCAAAGCTCTTGACCAAATATGGTGGAGGAAAATTTATAGACCAATTAATGCTTTGGCCGTGATAAAGAGAGCCTCTATATTTAATGTTATCAATTTCTCTTAGTCCTATATTTTCATTAACTTGGTAGTGACAGAATCGAGTTTATTCTCTTTATATAATGTCTATGTTATTTGAGAAATATATATAGACGATCACTACTAGAAAAAAAATATATAATACGATTCAACAATACTATTATTACTATTATTATTAATTGATGCCAATAGTACTTTTAATTAGACATTATCTGATGTCCTCCTAAATATATAATCAGTATCCTATTTAAAATATAATAGGTTGAGCAACCTAATTAAACTCCAGATCAAATTAACCAGTTCATAACAAAGCAGGTCAATTTCGTTTCAGAGAAAATGTATTAGATGCTTTTAATCATGCATGAATTGGATGTGTACATTGCATGTGGCTCCTAAGGCTTTCAAGATTCTGTAAGAAGGCATTCAACTTGGTCTCTCTGCCATCCAATTCATGGACATGTTGAAGAGGATGATGTGATCAAAATGCCCATCTTGGGGGATGCTGATTGAAAGAGACAACAAATCAAATCAAATCAAATATCAGGATACAATTAATCGGTTCATATTTTTAAGCATGTCATCTTGGTCATCTTGATTTAATTATATCTAAGTGGTTAATCAAATGTGATCGATGATCATGCAGGACACTCGATCATGACGTTGCAGAAAATTATTAGCAAATAAATTAAACAATTTTGTAGATGACAAGGAGATTGCAGAAGATTACTGTGGAAAACTATATGAAACACCATTATTTTTTTAATATATAAAAATATAGTGGTGGGCCATAGATCATAACGCATCCAACTTTCTATTACACTTAGGAACTGCCATTCCATTTCTATTACACTTCCGACATAAAAGAAAGTTAGAGGATGCCAATTTATATCCCTAAACCTTATCCAAAGTCTTTACATTAAGATAATGAAAAGCTGGCATTACATATACAATTTACTTTCATTACTATTAGAATTCAAGTTGACATTTTTTTTTCCAATTTCATTTAGTATACGTTACATGAAATTTTTATTTCTGGTGAGCAGCTAATCCCAATCTTAATTTTATGTTTTTTGTGTATAGTATATTAGACATTATCTGAATTTTCATCACAAAATTGTCAATATGAATACATTTTTTAAGTAGTTGGTCATAATTAGGAATTGCTAAAGTGAAATTGATGGTATTTTTCCCCCTCTTGCTTCACACTGGATCCAATGATTCTTGTTTGCTAGCTTCATATGGGCAAATTTCTCATAGATCCAGACATGCTGCACACCATATCAGGTTCAAGCACATCAGCCCCCTTTATGGTTATTCTTGAGGGATATGATCAAATCCAATCCAGCTATGTCTGTTGTGCCTCAGAAATGGCCAAAAACCCAGACAGCACCAGGAATCACTCGTATGATGCAGGATTTCTTTTGTGATCTTTCCTCTCTTGTAACTTGGCCACATGACAGCAGACATACCAAGTGATAAGGAGGCAAACTGGTCAGGAGTTCTTGGCTGGATCATGGAAACAATTATCTGAAAGGACACACATGTTTTCCTCACATGAGAACCAACTACCCAAGGACTAGGAACAACTCATTGGAACATAAAATAAGGAGGAGACCTTACTAGTCGACCGCCCTCGTGGATTGTTAGAGAATGTTTGTTGGTCTTTTGAATATTTGAACTAAAAAGAAGAGGTCATATCATATGGATTAATGATTCAACCATAGAGTTTCAGAACATGTCTACTTGAGACAAGTACTAAGATATGAGATCTCTCTGTCTCTTGTGGACTGCACCATCCACCTAACAGAACAAGAAAAATAGTGTTTCCAAAAGAATGAACCTGATAAGGGACAAGATCTTCCTGATCCTCCAGTTTATTCTCGAGAAGGAATTTTAAAAAATCAAACATGTCGAAACGGAACCGAAACTTTAACGCAATATCAGCAACCTATTGTTGGAACTTGGAAGTTAATGATGCATGTATAAGAGACGTTAAACTCTTGCTACAAATATGAAACAAGTTCAAGACCACAATCAGACAAGAACTAGAAATTCAAACATTTGCATTTAAGGTCTTTGAATAATAAACAATTTTACAAAGCACTGAAAACATCAGCAGAAGTTATTTCACTGCAAATGAACAAGAAAAGGACCACAAAAGGAATGCTGAAACAAAATCATATGTGCATTAGTGATGCACTAAAGCAAGGATTCTTGTGTGTACTTTTTCTCATTCCAAAGTGGCACATACATAATGGCCTGTTACCACAAAGTAGCAGAACCAGAATCAATATCCTAACTATCCTTATCTTCTACACATGACAAAGCTACTTATCATTGACTTCGATATATAACAAGATGAGTTAAAATGTACAAAATAAATTATGGCTTCATCCTATTGTTAGAACAAATATTATAGACAATGGAGTCATGAAGAAACCACAATGGCGGTCCTCCGTCATCTTTTGGTAGGATTGTCAAGTAGCATAGCTAGAGATTGTCCAGAGAAAACCCTATTATGATGATTCTCGAAGAGAAGATTATAGCTAGCTGTCTTACAAGAGAGTCCGCAATCAACCTGTTCAAACAAGAGAAATGCAAGTCAAATGCAGTTTTCTCAGACATAATTTATACAATTTGCTTGTTGATTGTGTTTTCTGGTAATTCGCAAATAACAAAGAATTTTTGCAGTCTTAACTGAACAATATAATTAGATGGAATGATTAAAGTCCACAACCTAAATTGAGCAAGAAAAAAACTGACAAACAGAGCAAATTAATCTACTGTGCCGATTTCATTGTTCTTTCATTCTCAAGAAACATTAGCAAATGAAAAACTTAAGCAATTGATAACACAGTGGCAGTAGGCCTTACTTTCACCACACTACCACAGTATTATCATAGTGAAAATTGAAAGGCGAATATTCACGGATAATCACAGTTTTTCATTACCACATATCAAAGCAATCATTTAAGATTTGGTTTGCTTTTGATATACATATTAGTTTTGTAAATTCCTATTTCATGAACCATGCATATCTTACCCGATCTTTTATCTTCAGAAGTTGAAGCTCCTCCAGCAGTGGGATGAGGGATAGTAGAAGGCACATCTTCTAATTGCTGCATCATGAACGGCCAATTTGTATAATCATTTGTTGCCTAAGAGAGATAACCTCAGGAGTTTTCAACAAGGAAACAAAAGGAAAAAATAGCACAAGGATGAAGCCACAAACCTGAGGATGAGGTTGCATTTGATGGAAGCCCTTGTAGGCATTCTGCAACTGGATTGGGAAGGCTGCTGCATTCAAGGGTGGGGAAGGATACATAGGTGTCTGGTTTCTGGTTGACGTTGACGCTCCTGTTTGGTTTATGCATGGAATCCCAGGAAACTGAACAGGATTTGGCATAGAAGGAAGAGGACCATAAACCATCCCCATACCCATAGCTGCCGACATATATTGTTGCATGCTCGGAAACATTACAGGTGCCATGCCACTTCCCATCCACATCATCTGAATATGGATATTAAAGACAGAAATATAAATATAAATGATGAATAGCTTTCTGAAGTTCATCTCAAAAGGAGATCTTTCTAAAATTTAAGTTTGAGAAAAGAAGTTTAGCTCATTACGTACGTTCTATCAAAGTATGTCAAGAGATCCTGAGTGGGTATCCAAAAAAAGTATGTCAAGAGATCTTGAATTGCACACCAAAAAAAGTTCACAAAAACAATTTATCCTTAATGCCTCATGTGTTGATAAGTGTTACAAATGAACGATGAACATTTCTTATAAACTTATGCTTTTAGAAAAGATAGTTAGCTCATCTAGATAAAATCAACATATATTGATAAATGCATAAGATACAATGCAGCTACCCAGAAGTAATATCACACAATCATCAGATTTCCTAACCTGAAGTTGCAGTTGGAGAGACTTCAAATACTCGATTGCTTCGTCTAGCATGGATGCCTTGTCTGTCTGGAAATGACAAATTCAACATTATCAGAATACAATATGAATTCATCACTTGCATTTGCCACTGAATTCATTGTGGAATGGCTAAGGAAGTCAAAGGAAACAGAAATGATACCTTATTGCAGTGAGGTATCAATTCTTGTAATGCCTTCATCTTTTCATTTATTCTATCTCTTCGTCTCTGCATAAGGAAGTCCCTTGTTGTGAGAACAAGATACGTAAAGTGTAAAACTTCGAAAGATAACCCCACATCAATACTTACCCTCTCAGAAAGATTGTGGACTTCAGCAACTCGACTTCTGCGTGTGGATGTAGTTTGCTGCTTTGGCTTCTTTGGTATCCTCTCGTCAGGCTCACCCTCCTGAAAAGTCAAACGAGTTCAACTTTGTCCAATTTGAATGAGCTTGGAATTAAAACTTAAAAAAAAGTTTAACAAGATTAATGGTGAATATTTTGCACCATAAAACAAGGTTATGCAATTCATGACCTCAAAGATGATTTTAGTATGTTGCAGACAAAGAAAAATAAAAAGACTACCTCACTATCACATTCCAAATCTTTATCCTTTCTTTTCTTGTTCTGGACGTTCCCACTTTGTTTTCCTGTCCTTCCTATACTGTAACCAGAACCACCTGAAGATGAAGAGGTTGCAGATTCATGTGCAGTTGTTTGTATTATGTCTGATGGCAATCCAAGCCTGCCATCCTCAACAACAGCAGCAGTATCAATGCTTGGATTGTGGTTTGGATCAACATGGGCCCAAATCTGTTTATTTCCGTAATTGTTTGATCCAACTGATATCACAGATGATTGTTGACCAACTAACTTACCCGAATTACATGGCACATTTTTTCCCAATTGCTCATTCATTGAATTTAAGTCAGTTCTCGCCGCTCGTGAGCACACCGGAAATTTTTTAATCGTGTTGTTGTTCAAGAAAGAAGCCCGTGGTGGCTGATCAATGATACGTGGTCTAGGGGGAGTTGCTCTGTTTCTATTAATGATGTGCTGATCAGAGTCAGATGCTATACAAAGATTGGCATCGTTGTGAGCACCAAATTTCACAATTTTCTCTCTATCTTCCATGAGATCATCAATGATTTTATCAGAGCCACTTGCTATTAAGCCTGTCATCTCAGAGAAAAAATCAGAACCAAATTCTTTGCCTAACGATTCATCTACAGGGTATTGAAACCATGATTCCGGGTTATCCTCTTGGATCAAGCTGCTAGAATTCCCCACGGAGTGCTCCGATCTCTGCCCTTGGACAGGTTTTTGGACCTGCTCAATGTCATTGAAGGTGATGGGAGCTTTCCTAGAAGTCTGACTATGCATAACCACATGCCCATCTTGCCATAGTAGTTCTACAAGCTCATCTTCTCCTCTGTAAGATAGCCACAATGTGCATGGCCCATGGATAATGTCAATCAAAAGTTGAACCAACAAAATCTAAAACGAAATGAGGTACTGAGAGTAAATAAATTAGTTCTAACCCTGCCGTCAGAGTTCTACTTGCCAGTGGAAGATCTCTGGAATCATTACCCACATCCCAGTCAGGAACATGCTGGTTCATTTCTTGCCACACAACTTTGTTATCACAAGGAAACAAAAGATGAATCAGAACAAACTTCTATTCAGCAGACTTGGAAAGTAAAAGTCAAGAACCATCAAGCAAAAATAACACTGTTAAATTGTAATCTAGACATGTTTGGATGTCCTTATTATAAACTCATTTCATCCATACACAACATCTTCCGGAAATCAGAGTCACAAAACTGCAGAGAATCATGAATGTTCATTGCATAAAAACATTAGAAGAAACACAACTTCTATGCATACATAAATACTTATGTCCCATTTCCTTTTCAACCACTGGAATGAAGAACCTAAAAAATTGACTAAGCAGGCAAAAGAAAAGAAATAAAACTGTGAGCTTGTAGAATCACAATAGTCACCTATTATTTCCAAATTCCATTTAAACTTATCAATCAGAAAAAATCCTGAAAATAAGAAGCAGAAAAATCTAAAATCTCTACATAGAGAAGCCAAGCAATTCAATAAACAGCAAACGAATAGAGATGAAAAAAATGTTCACCACAAGCAAGCAAAAGAGGGAAAACGGAAATTATTAACAGATGAACAGGAGGAAACCAGCTTCTGAAAGCAAACAACCAAGAAATAAACTAACTAAACCCCAATACAGAGAGAAGAGGATGAATCCCTGACATATCATTACCTGCATGCCATCAGCTAAGGATCAAAGTTTTATTGCTGAAATGAAAAATAAGTACAACAAGAAAACTTAAAAACACAACCAAGCACTTCCCGAGTCTCATAGCAAAAAGTTCACCAAGTAATTTTGTCCGAAACCAAGGAAAAAAAACGCTTTTTTTTTCATTGACAGACTGAAGAATGGAAAGCTCTTCCAGAAGGCAAAGTTAATTGATTCACAGTACTAGTTGGAATCAGAAAGAGCAGAGAGAAGGAAAAAAAAAAGGAACACTGACCTCTTCCAGGTCTGCAATCTTCCCCTCAGGCGAAGAACTGAACTCTCGCTCCGTTTCTCACTCTGAAACGAAAAGAGGTGGACTTGAGAATTTTGACTCGATCTGCGGCTTTTAATCGCATAGAAGGAGCATTTTATATGGGAGCTGGATATATATATCATATAAAAAGAGGGAATGCATTGACATCATGACCATATATAAGAACTCGACAATTCCGCAGTTTTATAATGTTTTTTATTTTTATTTTTATTTTTTTGCTATGCAGTCGGATAACTGGCAAATGTTATCTTAGATTTTGTCCGTACTTAACAGCTTTTATTTATTCTTTTATAATAATACGTATTATATTTAATTTACTTCATCTGTACCTTAAACCCTTCGTTTCTAATACATATTAAATATTCGTCACCACTTCATCCTTCAGCTGAAAAAGCTAATTTCCAACATTATTTTCGAATGAAAAGTGTTTATTTCAAGAAAAATAACACCTTTTTTATCATTCTTAGTGTCTAGTCAATGAAAAAAAATCCCGTTAATTATAAAAATTTCGTATTGGAGAGAATATTTTTCGGCCTAAATAATAGAGAATCAAGTGTGTTTCTTCTTAAAAAGGTAAGATTCTTTTTTCATAATTCATAGCTTATCGATCTAATTATCAGATAATAATATTATTATAAGTGAGCAAACTTAATGAAGCCAAAACTAGTAATTCTAGTGCATCTGCATTAATTCTCCGGATTATTGTACAAAAAATTGTTCACATGAAAATTATTAGACCAAATTAAAATCTTGATCAGCATCTAATAATCTTTTTTTTTTCTCAAATTTCTTTGGCCAGAAAGGGGATAAAAGAGGAAAGAGGAGGATTCGTTCTGATAATTAATTCGAATTATATTTTGGTGATATGAGGAGGAAGAGGGCATATATTCTTCCTTCGATCCTGATCCGGATGGATGGATGCATGTTGGTGGTAGCCACTCCATATTTATTTATTGAGGCTTCTACCACAATTTAATGCAATGTCCTAGTAAACTTACAAAACCATGGGCGCAATTCATGAAATTTAGGAGTGGATATATTTGTTATTGGTTGTTTACAAAAAAAAAAAGAAATGTCAAGTCACCACACACACAGCTATATATATAATATTGTTATTTTTTTTTGCAAGAAATAAGAAAGATAATCAAGAGATAATTCTCAAATTTAGATTGTGTTTATGAAAAATTTCATTGTATGATAGTCGAGTTTTCTTGGTTTAGAGATGTACAAAGGGACTTTAAAATTATAAGTTCGAAACCCAAAAAGAAACCATTATGAGATAATTTTTTATATTTGCTCCAATTCATTTTTTTGTATGCTTCACTAGCACGAAAAAAAGGGAAAAATCCTTCAATATAATATGAAAGGATAATATATGATCCCATATAACACATCTATCCAAAAACTTTTCTTTTTGTGGAGTCAAATAGATTGAGTCACGACTTTAACAAGATCATTGAACTTTTACTTTGTAGTTTAGGCATGTAATGGAATAGAGAAAAAAAAAGGAACCGTTTTGTTTTACTAATAATAATTGCTTATATGCTTATATATATATATATATATAATTTGAAGCCTAAAATGTAGGTCCTTCCTTTTGCCGTGACGATTATTAATCAAATAAGCACGTCATTTGTGTAAAATGTGGCTATCACTTGCTTTAAATATGTGCATATATAATACACGATACGTAATCACATGTACCTGGGAGTTGTCGAGAACACCAACTATTTCCAAACCTACACACACACATACATGTACTACAAATGGAGAAAAAAAAAACTACTAGGTCATAGCGTTATAATAATATTATTGTTTACACATTTACGTATACAAAACATACATAAATACATATTATATACTATTGCATACCATGGGGACATGAAAAGAAAACTATGTTCTGCCATGCACGTCTCTTCATCTCCATACACGACATATAATAACAGCATCGGAGGACCAACATGTCGCAACAGAATTCTCTCTCTCTCTCTCTCTCTCTCTCTCTCTCTCTCCCCCCTACTGTATTTGGTAGATATATTTGTATATACAAATTAATTAACGACACGTTTTCTGAAACGGTGATAAATAAAAGGGACAGGGAAAAGTGCATGCACGAGATTCACTGTTCCTAAATCCCAACTATATAATTAAGCTGCCGGAATGCCGAGTTTGGTATGCGGTTTGATCATCACGATGTATACGTAAATTAATTAATTAGCATTTGAACACCGCCTCCGAATTCTAAGTAACGAGCTATATATATGTACAATGATAAGTTGTGATCAAATTATTATATACATAATATATATTGCATGTAATGTGTATGCAATGCAAGCGACATCTCGCTATTTCATTTTGTCATGTTCAAAAGTGTACGTGTAATCAAAATATTATTTACTTTGAATCATTAGTTCGCACGAATTTAAAACATATTCTAATATGTGAAGGAAGTAATTACATATAAATTTATAATTATTTTTGAGTTTTGCTCATGTGAAACTATTCAATAAAATCATCTTAATTCTTAAATTTCAAGTCGTTAGAGGAAGCATATATGCAAATGAAGATGACAAACATGCATCGTTATAGCAGCAGGCAGATAGAATCTTTTTGTTCGTAGAGAGGGTCGTTAATCTTTTATTTTTCTGTTCCAGTTTGTGTAATTTGATCAACTAATAGTACTTCTCTTTTCATTTGAGAATTTTCTGTTCGTCAAAAAAAAACATGGAGGATATATATTTTTATTACATATAGACATGTGGAAACTTAATTTAGAGCTGAGTGCTTAGTACGATCGTGGGTCAAGAAATCCGTAATTTTCAAATGAATTAAAGGTTCCTATGCGCTGCTTCATTTAGGTCTCATATGGATACAAAAGACTGGAAGGAGAGAGAAAGTTGGTAGGGGAGAGCGATATATGATATATCAAACGTGTGTGAGAGTGAGAGAGAGAGAGAGACAGAGGGGAGAGACTGTGGGCAGCTCATTATTTCGGCATGTACCAGTATTTTATCCACTTCAGCAATTTTGGACCAGAATAATTATTCTTCTGTCCCTGACCAGAATAAATATATACTCTGTCTCTCTCTCTCTCACTCGCTCACACCACGAAGAGTCACCGGTGGAGAGAAGGCAGCAGGCGGATAACGCCACAAGGGAAATGGGCCGGGCCTGTCAGGAGTAACGAAAGGCCCGACCTACAAGTTCCCATACCGGGAGTTTTCATCCGTCTTCGCAAGCAGACAGCAAATGAATGAGTGCTTCCGCATGTGTCAGTGGAACAGTGAATCTTGTACCGGTTCCTGCCTGCATTCAGGGTTGGCCTCTGTTGGTTCATGCATGTATCATGCCTCTCTCTCTCTCTCTCTCCAGTCAGACAGCATTTATTTTTACTATTGTGCAGCAATATTTTCCACAACGGCAGCGTCAATGGCAGGATCACATTCAGTCCAGATCACACACCAATGTCATATTTCTATCCACGAAGGGGCATGTGATGGCCCTCAGGGGGGTTTGAAACTTTTGAGTGTTCTTTGCAAGTTTCCACTCACCGGAAATTAAAGTCTCATAAGTTGCATGCAACTTGTATCACTGAGTCAGTGCCAATATTATTTTCCATTCAGTTAAAATATGTTTTTTTAGCGGAATGACGTCGTATGATGCATGTAGCCGACCCCACCTAGTGGGATAAGGCTTTGTTGTTGTTGTTGTAGTTAAAATATGTTTTTTTGCACCAAAAATGGAAAATGTACACATATGGGATAAGATATAGATTGTTGGCTAGATCAAAGGGGGGCAGACTACAATATGGTGGAGGGCCATGTGTACATTCATGCATGCAATGATTGGGAGTTGGGACTCATTAATGTATGCGGTTTCTTGTTTTACAAAGAGATCATGCATATGCATTTTACATGCATGCAAGTTTTCACACACTATTGAAATATATATATATATATATTGGACATGCAAGCTGCGATCTCGATTGTTATTAAATAAATGTGATGTCTTATTCTACATCTTATCCATTTTGTAGATCGCATTGGTTAAATTCAAATTTCGCAAGAAGATTAAGTTACTTCATCCCAGAAAAATAATATCAGACAAAGATAGGAATAATACATATACATGATGTGCTTGACCAATCACATGAAATGTCGTTGCAAAACTGCATGGTGATGCAGTTGTCGGAACTCACTCACCATGCAACTCTATAGATAAGGTAGCATTACTACATATGATCCTCTCTGCACTCTCCTTATTGTGTCTAATTTTTGCTGTAATTCTATAGGTACTTAAATTGTGATATTGCGTCGACTTTCCGTAGTGATCGTCGTCCCGCCTCAGTACGAAATAACGTAAAAGAACAACGTTTATTCCACTGTAATAGGTGTTAGAGTTGGTGAATACTTCAGGGCCCCTTGTTTCTCACACCGGGTTCGCCCACGTGAGCTTAGGGGAATCTGGGTATTACCCAATTAACAGTATTGCTGGCGTACGAACGAAAGGGGGGGTTCGGGGGGCCCCGCCCCCCGACGGCGGTCCCGCTCGCCGGTGAGCGGGCGGGGGTTCGGGGGCAGCGCCCCCGAAACCTAGACGGGTTTTGGGCTTTTGTTTAGCCGGCCCGTGTGGTTCGGATTAGGTTTTTTCTCTGTTTGTTTGGGTTTTAAACCCGGTTTGGAGAGGCTATTAATAGCCTAATTTCTGATGTAATTTTGTGTGGCGGCTGTAAACCTAAACGATATAGTGGAACTTCTTTGCAGGACGTAGCCCTCATCTCAAGGGTGAACCTGGGTAAATTTCGTGTGTCTCCTCTATTTTTCTGCAATCTCTCTGCGATCTTCTCTCCTTGTTCTCGGATTTTCCCATCAATAGGTTGATTTTCTAAATTAAAACCTTCATATATATATGACCAGGTACAACAAATCCCTTGATAACTTAAAAATCTCCACAATGTAACATAACTTGAATGAGATTAGGCATATATGTGTTGCATGTTAATTGCTCATCTAATTTCTGCCTACGCACATGCAAAATATTACCTTACGTAGCAATGTCTAACCACATCCGACAACGAATCAGAACAATCTTTTAACTTATCAATTCAAAGTTAGATATTGTTACTACTAAAAAATTGATGTCTCATACTAAATTCGTCAAAAACCTTTTTTGTACTGATAAGCACCGTTTGAAAATGCTCATCGCAAATTTTTTCTCACGGATTGTAATATCTGTCCCAAGTTTTGTCAAATAAAATCATCAAAAATAGACACTTCGCAACTTGTGAAGGACGACTTCTGAAGGGCGGTATTGCCTTCGTAAGTTTCGATACATATCCATCAAAACTTTCGCAAGATGTTTCAAAGGATGCATTTCCCTTCGAAATTTTTGATGAATTTATCGATCGAAAATTTTGAAGGATGCATTGCCTCTCAAAATTTTCAACAGACCGTAAAAATCGAATTCCAAAGGAAAATCCATCCGTAAGAAATAAACAATTTATCAAAAAAAATAGTTGTGATTTTTTTAATTTTGAATTATTCAATTATAATTACTTTAAAAAATACAATTATTGTAAATTATTCAAAATTATACATACTAAATGTTAAAATTAAATTTATAATAAATAATAAAAATACAATTAATTTATACAAAGCTTAAGAATTTTATTATTACATTTGAATATTCTAGAAATTTTGAAATAAATATATAAAAAATACTACTCGTGGTCGTTCTCCTCTTCCTCCTCATCTTCTTGACCATGCATCATTTGTCTCATCATCACTTTTATTTATTTCTATTCAGCTTTTAACATCCATTGTAGTTATTGTTGAAATTATTCTTGTATTTGTTGTTGCATTTATTGTTGTAGGTCCCTAAAGCATTTTTTTCACATGCTATATTTGCACAACTAATAGACGATCCATGATGTGACTCTTTTTTCACGCTGACATGATATATCCAACACATTCTCCAATACTCACTAGCATCACTCCCTTTTTCATGCCAAAATGATATTTAGTTGTATCTTATAATCTTAAATATGTAAATATTATATAACTATTCAATATATATATATATAATCACACAATATAAATGTGTTAAATAAAAATTCTAGATGTGTCAAATGAATTCTAACCATATTTAATTTTTTTAAAACAAAATATTAATTATTTATAATATTACCATGCATATAATCTTACCATCTAAACATGCTTTAATTAGTAGCAATTAAAATAAATTTATACCTAACAAATAAACAAGAATAATAATAAAATTTGTATCAGATCATTAAATAATTGAAACATGTTAAATTGATTAATAGAACAAATATCAAAAAATGGACAACAACGGCACAGGGGCGGGAAGCTGCTGCCCCACCTAAAAAAATTTCCCATCGAAAACACTGAAAAAATGAACGTCGGGAGACTCCTTTGGCGGAGTCGAACGTCAATCGCACTAGAAGTTGTCATATCCGGGCCGGAGGAGGAGATTGGAGCTGGAATGCCGGAGTCTGCTGAAACTATGAAGTTCATGTTGAGGATTGTCCAATATTGGAGGTCGGGCACGCCAAAGCCGCAAGATGTCGAAGGTGTCATGTCTGAAGTTTTCGGATCCGAAGAGTGAGAGCAAAAGAGGATACAACGCGTGAGGAGAGAGATCGTGAGCAAAAAGTGGTAGATGAAGTTTTTTAGGAGGTAGGGACGGAGTATAATGGCAGTCAGAATATTATTTTCTTCATATTGAATAATATATAAATTTAAATTTCTATATCTAAACTATCAAAACTTGGAGTTGCCATCCATCAAAACTTCCAATGATTTTGACTATCAAAAAATATTCTACTATAATATTATAATAAGAGCATTGACGAATTTATAATATTTTAATAATATAATATAGTTGAATTTTGATTGTACGAATCGTTGGAACTTTTGATGGTACCTAGGGGAGAGCAAACTCGAGTTCGGATCCGGGTTCAATTTGATCGATCCCGACCCGCTATTTGTCGGGTCCAAATTTTTTGGACTCAATATCAGGTCTGGGCTGATTTGGGAAAATTGGGAATGAAACTCGAAATAGGATCGGGTAAAAAAAATTAAAAAATAAAAATAAAAAATTTATGATAATTAGTAAATTTAAATCATAATTTAATCAAATAAATATCAACTTATCAAAATATTATATCAATGTATCATATAATAAGACAATATAATTTTTTTAACACTTCAAAATGAATAAGTAATGATCAAATTATCAAATAATTAGAACTATATCACTATTATTAATAGTTTTTTTATTGTTATAACCAGTTTGAATCATGGGTCGAGTTCTTATATGTTGGACCCAGTCCTGACCCGAAATTCGTCGGATTTTTTTTATTCTTTGACCTGGACCCGGACCCGGCCTGACTTATAATCGGGCCGAAAATATTCCGAAAAAAGCGAAATATTTGATGGAAGAACACGACACCCTTTTGAACAACCCGTTTTAATAGAAAAGCCCTATATCCTAAAATTAATTCACCAAGTTGATGATCCTTGGACAATTTATTTGTAAAAATTTATGTCATTAACCGCATGTAAAAAACTCTAGTCAAATTATACTTGTTCATCTTGACTCCTTAGTTATAAGATCTGCTAAGCCTTATTCAGCCACTCCATGGTCATTATGGAGAAATCCTTTACGATGAGATACATTAGTTATATTTATATATGAAAAATCTTGATCGGGTGACATAACATAAGGTCTCCCAAAAGTAATAAGAGTCGATCCAGTCGACTCGGACCGTGCTCACCCCTAACAGTACCATCAATCGCCGACATTTTCGACACTTCTCACCATCGAAAAATATACTACTATAATATTAATAGGAACATTGCCAAAATTTTATAATGTTTTATAATGGATAAATTTTGACTCTAACAATCAAAACTGTTGAAAAATATAGTATTAAAATATTAACATGAACATTTCTAGAATTTTGTAATATATTTAAACATATAATAAATTTGAATTTCAACGGTCGAAATCATCACAAGTTTCGACGACGGTACTAGTCGTCCAAACTTTTGACGGTTGGAAAATGCATTATTAAAATCTTAATGCTAGATTTTACAATATCTTAATATATGATATATTAAATTTGAGTTTCGATACTATGAATTGTCAAAAATTTCAACGGCCAAGCGAGCCATCGCAACTACAGAATGAAAGTTTTTCGCTAATGAAATTTTATCGACGGCCATTTGTTTTCTTGCTAATTCTGACAAAGTTGCACATCCGTCAAATATTTCATTCTAAATTGCGAAGGCTTTGTATCAATAAAAAATGTTCCCTAGAAGATCATTCATTTTCTTGTAGTGTATATAAGTTATAAATAATGTAGTAATATATCTTGCAATTTCAACAATTCGGCAAATTTGACGATCTAGATCATATGCTCAAAATGGATGAAATTCTTCTACCAAAATGTTTAGCTGAAATGGAAATCCGTGCAAGCCGCCCGACATGACACGTAGCCGCACGAATGTTTGCCAAACCGAGATCGTATGCTCAAAGTGGATGAAATTCTTCTACAAGGATGTCTAATTAGAGGTATTGGAAATCTGTGTGGGCCGCCTGGGCCGGCATCACACGAAGTCGACCCAGCTTGGCACGGGCCTAGGTTAGACTGCGTCGGGCTGCCGAGCAGGATGTTGGACCTTGCTCGGCAGCCGAGCGAGCCCGGTTCTTTTTTATCTTTGTATTATATAATTAAATATTTAATCGTATATTGTTAGTTTTATGAGTATATTATACATATATTTAATCATATATTATAAGTGTACTATATTATATATAAAAATATTTTTTTATATTTTTATTATGTCTAATAACCATAACATCATATATAATAATGTTTTATTATTTTTTATTAGGGTAAAGAAAAACTCTGTCCCATTTTTTATTTTTAATATTGTAATTTCTATTTTCCTAATTTTAAATGCATACAACAAAAAAGGGTGGCCCGAATTGAAATCGTGTTGGTCAGCCATCCGACATGGTACAATTTTGGGTCATGTCGGTTCGACATGGCTCAAGGCATGATCAAACCCGAACTGACCAGCTCGAACTAGGCACAACACTTTGTGATTTGGTCCTCTAGTCTATGATCGCTGGTAAACAAATTTAGGTTGTGCTTGAATTGAGCTACACATCATGAATTTCAATATATATATATATATATATATATATATATATATATATGCGCGCGCGCGTATTATGTTGATCGCTTGATATATCATAACATATACATTATAGATTAAAGAATAAAGAGAAAACAGAGAAGTTAAAGCATAATAGCTTCTATTTTGGTGAAGAGCTAGAGTGTGCAACTTGCGCCCAAAGTGGCATATGATAGTTAGATTTACGTACATATACATCCACATGACGCAGTAAGATGATAGAAGCAAGTAATCAACAGGATTATTGATCGTGTATGTGTGCGTGCCATGCAGTCAAGTCCAGAGGCTCGTAGAGCTTGCTAGAGTATGTGTGTCATTTGCATCACAAAAGTGAAGTAGCCCAAGCTCTTCTTCACTTTATTTTTTTGTAATGTATCAATCATTTCATCGATAATATATATATATACTCAGTGCAACAATACTACACAAGCATTCATACGATTTCAGAAATGCGATTGAGAGAGAGAGAGTCTCTGATTAGTTTAACTATCGTATGCATATATTCTCAGTGCAACAATACTACGCATGTATAATACGCACACATGCAACTATATCTGAATTATAATAAATGCTATCAGACATATTATGTAATACATATATACATACATATATGTATGTACGTAGCAGCTAAAATTATATAGTTAAGCAGCAGGAGCAACATCGTCGTCGTCGTCATCATCGTCTCCTTCATGTTTTTCTGATTTGCAGCACGAAGCGCCACGGTAGCACTCGACACTGCTGCCGTCGCAATACTGGAAGAGGAAACCAAGGACAAGAAAAATTGCGAGAGAGCAGTTCTTCATGGCGACGCGAGCAAATTAACAGACAATATCGATCGCTGCATGCAGGGATCTTGATCAGCTTAACTAATGACCTTAACTTGTGCACATGTAAGTATATAGCTAGTATACGTACAATTAATAATACGTGCGTTCTGTACAAGCACATACCTAGTTCGTAAACCTTTGGAATGAATGGGAGGGTGATGAAGCAGCGAGCGAGAAGCGTTCTGTAGGCCACGCATGCATGCATATACCTGCGAGGCTGCGCGTCTATTTATAAACATATATGAGTTATTAATATCGAATTAGTGATAATAAATAACATGCATGAAATAAGGTACGTGCGGTATGGAAATGGTCGGGGACTAGCTCACGCTTCGCTCGCCGCGGCCTAAGGTCTCCACGTGGTTGCGGCGATGTGTACACGTTCTTACCGGGACCCGGTCAACAAACGAGTCAACTCGGATGGACTGGTCAAACGGAGGGACAGTCGAGCACTTAAGGTGTCCTGTGACTGTGCATAATGAATAATATCAATGACTGAAGGTGTATTTTACTGGAAATGACGTAAATGAAATGAAATTTTGTCTAAAAATTAAAATAAAATAAATAAGATATATAATATGGTGAGTTCAAATAATTTGACTTCACATATATTGAAAGATTATTTGTAGAAAAATTCTCTCTAAGATACTAAATTTTTTTAAATAAGCTTAGCCTAGGTATCAAAAAGAATTATGACAAGTTTTTGATGATAATACTTTGAATCTGAACCCAATTTTAACTCGACATAAGACTCAGAAATTTTAGCAATGGGGGCCGTCCCTTAGACGATTTTAAGATTTTTATTTCTTATTTTGTATTAGAATTTCCTATATAAATTTAAGTTATTTTGTATCCTTATAATCATCGTTATTTCATAACAAAAAGAGTCATCACCGCCTGAGGACGTAGTCAGATTTAAGGTGAAGCTCGTAAATTTCGTGTGTTCTTCTGTGTTTATGCGATCTCTCTCCCTCTTTTCATAATAAATTAGTGTCAGAGCCTTAATGTTCGTCACTGATCATCGATCAGGTAGAGAGATGGCGTCGCACAACGTAAAGGTTTTGGTGAAGTTCATAGGCAAAAATAATTTTGAGTTGTGACAGATCAATATGTAGGCACTTCTAAAGTAACAAGGAGTCTGTGGTTGAGACTCGAGAGTCTGTATATGATGAAGTCTCTCACCAATAAGTTATTGTTGAATCAACGTCTGTTTACTCTACGCACGTAAGAAGATATGCCTCTAAAGGAACATATTGATCAATTGAATTGTTTTTTTATGGAATTAAGAAATATTGATGTAAAAATTGAGGATGAAGATAATTGTTAATTTAGCTTCCTTCATCATATAAGAACTTTGTCCAATAATTATTGGGAAGAAAACTGTCACGGACGTACTCCACAAATATCATTTTAACATAATCTTATTTTTAATTAGCGTATTAAATTAGTTTAGATGCTTGTATAGGCATGATTGCGTGTAGCAATTAACTTTTAGATTAAAGCATAATCGTAATTAAATTATTGATAAACATTATAAAATATTATATAAGATTATTAAGAATAAATTTTAATATTTGTAAATATTATAATAAATATATTTAACTATGATTAAATATGATTAATTAGATGTTTAACATTAATTTTTAACAAAATGATATGATTGGACCTTTATTTCAATCAATAGGATTTCAAGCAGCTCAAGTAGACAGCTCACCAGCTGCTTAGAAATATATTTTTCCAAACCGCCATATGACGTGTTAAAATTCTGAAACTAATATATAAATCATTTATTTTTCTTATCTGCAAGCTGAAAAGTTTCCAAGATCAGATCCATTACCGAACAGCCTGAGAAAATTCGACAAGTTTGCTGGGTTAAAGTAAATCTGTGGATCCGAAACTGACCTTCAACTTCATATAATCATATCTTCGTGAGTATTTCCTCATAAATCATGAAATTTTGCGTGGTTCATACTCTCGACGTTAGATTTCCATGACCACAAGAATCATATAAAAAAGACTTGTGTAGAGAAAGTTATAAACTCAGCACCGTAGGTCGCTCACTTTATCCCGAGTCAGAGACAAGTCCGTCTTTTAAATTAGAATATGATTAGGGTAAATCGAATTAGGGTTTGAAATTTATACATGTTAAAGGATACTTCACAAGGGTTCGTTGAGAAGTGGAATTATCCAATTTGGATACGTATATGCGGAGAAATGAATTTTTCATTTCGTAGTCAGTTTTATGTCAAGTTTTAGGACATTAACAAAACATGATCCTAATTAACTATTTTTGTTATAAGGTCATACAAGGAGTTAAATTCTAAAATTTTTATGCCTAAACACTACTGAAGTCTAGATTCTAGAAAATTTATGATCTTATCAAAAGAATAAGTATTGTTAAATATATAAATTAATCATTCAGTGACACACAGTCTGCCAAGACATAAACCCTAGGTCAGATTTCCTGAGTTGTTTTGAATTACTCAATTGAACTTGGTTAATGGTATTTGGGGAATGAAAATTTTAGTAAGTGTAGTTTCTAATTTATCCAGAATCATGAGATTTGTCTTTGTAGTTAAGAAGTTATGAATTATTTATTGACAAGTACTCAATCTGAAATCCTAAGACAACACATAGTTAAACTTTGAAAAATTGAATAGTTGAGAGTGTGAAGTAGCATATGAACATAAACACCTAAAATTACACATTAGTATTAGAAATGATTATATGCATTTTAAAGTGAATAAGTGCTCGTGCATGAGCATGCATTGCATATTGTTATGATTAGTAATTGGAAAATAAAATAGCATCATTGCTTGTAGGAAACCAACAAGCTACAAGTGAAATGGAAAAAATCTAGTAAACCTCTTTGAAAACATAAAGTACAAGGTGAGTGGATAAATTTATAACATAGTAAAATGTTATATGTTAGTTATTTTATTTATGCCATTACCTCAAGCAAAGATTATTATTGTTATTATTGAAACATATCTTGAGCTATGAAAAATAGTTATGATATGTTTCAAGGATTTTATATGAGATGGAGTAATATCTTATACAAAAATATTTTCAGGGAACAATGCTTATGAAGCGAAAATAAGTTTTACTTGATTATGATATGTGATTATGATATGTGTATTTTGATATTATTAAACTCCATGTGTTCATTAGCCATGCTGTTTGAAAAATGTCTTTGGGATCGCATTCAATAGTATGAAGTCTTTGGGGCGTATATCGGATGTCTTTGCCCTTTGGGGGCTGCTCTGCGTGTACGTATTGATCCATAATCGTTCTGCGTATCTGAGAATCATGGTTGAGATATGTATTGACACATGATTTGTTCTGCGTATCTGAGACTCTTGATTGTGAAGCTCTGCTTAACTGTATGACATACAATCATAGAGGGATACATATTGATTCATGATTTGTTCTGTGTATCTGATACTCTTGATTATGAAGCTCTGCTTAGCTGTATGACACATGATCATAGAGGGATACGTATTGACCCATGATGAGTATGTGCAATGACACATGCGTGGAGTTTAATTGTGAATATGATGATATATTGTATAATTTATATTTATGTAAAAGTTCATATAATTTGGAAAGTTATGTGATATGAGTTATGCTTTAAATGTTTTCTCATATGAAAGAAATATGTTTATTTAAATGTTATATGCACTCGTATTGTTTCTCTATGTTGTACTTTTATTCCACTTACTGAGCAAATGATTGTTGTTCACAGTACTCATTTTAAATTTTTCAGATACTCGTAAGTTCTCGAGTTGAGTTGACTCGAACCTTGATTTGAGGCATATAGAAGAGGTCGAACCGTCGGAGTATTGCTATTTTCCTTTCACTTTTATTTTCCTTTTTACTTTTGTTTTTGAGACATGCATGTAATAGATAATCCTAGATGTTGTAATTAAGTTGGTGAGAAAACCTTTTGTAAGGTTGTATAAAATTTGATCATGTGGGATGTTATATGTGAGGTGGTTAGTGGAAAAAAATTATAGTGATAATATGTGAATGATATATCTTATAACTGTTTATTTAAACTTTGATGAATATATATATATATATATATATATATATGCATCCTTTGTATGTATTGACAAATAACACAAAATAAGGCAGGAGGCTTTACTGATTTTATTTATAGAATTGCTAAACATAATTTAGGAAGGCAATAGTTGAAATTAGAATTTAGTCACATAGTGGGGTGTGACAAAAACTATAATTCTAAACGAAGTAAGATCGAATATCCATACTCGTGAACTTCGGTATAAGACATTTAGAAATTCCGCAAAGACTCAGGCCGTAGGATTGGTATCGATTGCGAAGAAGGAATAATCATTGAATTCGAAGAAATCTAAGTCGAAGAAGAAGATTACTGCCAAATACATCTGTAATTACTGCAAATAATTGGGACATTAGAAGAAAGATTGCCCGAAGAGAAGAAAAAAAGTCCCTGTTGCTGCGGTGGCACATGAAACTAAAATTTTTGAAGATGATTTGGTTCTGACTGCTGCTGATAAAAACTGTCTGGGTTCTTGATTCGGGGTTATCATATGACTCCGAATAAAAAATGATTCTCATCTTATAAAAAGACTGACAGTGAAAATGTCATCATGAGCAATAATGTGTCATGTCAAATAATCATCTGTGCAGATCTGACAAATGTCCGTCATGTTCCGCAATTGAAGAAGAAACTGATATCACTTGCAGTCTTGTACTCTAAGGACTGTCATATCAATGCTATTGAAGGCATTCTCACGATCATGAAGGGTTATGCTATAGTTCTGAAGGGAATCAGACAGCTCCAGAAATTCTTGTATATATTACAAGGCAAAATAGTCTTTGGCAATGTTGTAGTGGCTAATTCATCCATATCAAAAAAAGTCCAAATTGTAGCACATGCGACTTAGGCATATGAGTCAGAACGAGATGAATATTCTCAGTAAGCGAGATCTTTTAAGAGATAAGAAGATATCTAAAATTAACTTTTGCAAGTATTATGTATTTGGTAAACCAGTGCACAGAGCGAATGTAACACTTGACTACATTCATGTTAATTGTTGGGATCCCTCTCGTGTTCCATTATTTGGAGGTTTTAGGTACTTCTTGTCTGTAATTGATGACTACTCGAAAATAACTTGGGTATTTTTTATGAAGCACAAAAGTGAGTCTTTCGAAGCCTTCAAATAGTGAAAGGTTTTGGTGAAGAATCAAACTTCAAAGAAAATAAAACGTCTTCGCACTGATAATGGCTTGATGTTTTATTCTGTTGAATTCGATGAGTTTGCATATCATATTATTAGGGATATTGCACAACAAAATGAAGTGGTAGAACAAATGAGCTTGGAGAGAGCAAGGTGTATGCTCTCTAATGCTGATCTAAATAGGACGTTCTGGGTTGAAGCTGCTAACACAGTCTGTTACTTGGTGAATAAAAGTCATGCGACTGCGATTGATCTAAAGATTCGAGGTATGATCAGAATGTCTTACTGATTATTTTAATCTAAAAGTTTTTTGTTGTCCAACATACAATTATATTAATGAAGGGAAGTTGGAGTCAAGAGCAAAAAAAAAAAAGATATTTGTGGGATATGGTGCAGGAGTGAAGAGCTACAAAATCTAGTCTCCTTCAAAATACAAAGTCATCCACAACAGAAGCATGGCATTTGATGAAGTATCAATATTTCATTTGAAGGTGAAGACTAAAGAGAGTGCTAACAAATAGGTGGAGATTGAAGTGATCCGAGTTGAGGATGATGCTGAAGAATCACATCAAGAAATAGAATTAGAATATGAAAAACCTATTGAGCAATCAGAAGATGAGTCGATTAATGTTAGACATCCTTACAAACAAGTAGGTCCTGCTAAGCGATATGATTTGTAGCCATCTTCTTACAGGGATGTCATCACATGTGCTGAATCTGAACAATGGATCTTTGCTATGGATGAGGAGATGAAATCTCTTCAAAGAAAAAGATTTGAGGGCTGATCAAGTTGCGTAAAGATAAAAATGTCGTTGGTTGTAAGTGGATCTTAAAAAAGAATATTAAAATTTCGAAAGTTGAAGGCACAAGATACAAAGCGATTGCTAAATGTTATAGTCAGATATTCTCACATATTATCAGACATAATTCTATCAGGATGTTATTTGCTCTTGTAGAACATCAGAATTTAGAGCTCATGCAATTAGATGTGAAGACTGCTTTCCTCCATTAAAAACTTAAAGAAGACATTCTTATGAGACAGCAAAAAAGTTATCCATTCTAACTAAGGAGGATTAAGTTTGCAAATTGAAAAAAAAATCTTTGTATGCTCTAAAAAATAATGATTCCAATGGTACAAAAGATTTGACAGTTTGATAACATCTAAGGGATTCAATTGGAGTCCCTATGATTGTTGTATATATCACAAGAAGGTGAAGGGCAACTCTACCATCTATATGCTTTTATATATTGATGACATGCTCATTGATGCCAAACAATATTCAGAATTTGAAATTTCTTAGTGTAGAATTTGATATAAAGGATCTTAGTGCAGCACAAAGATTTTGAAGATGGAAATACGAAAGAATCACGCACATGGTAAACTCTTCTTATCATAGAAAAATTATATTTTATCTAGGTTCGAAATGTATAGAGCGAAGCCCTTGAACACTCCATTAGTTGCAAATATTCATATCTTTGTTGCCTTCGCACCAAAATTAGAAGTAGAGAATGAGTACATGTCTTGGGTTCTTATGCTAGTGTAATTGAAAGTCTAATGTATGTCATGATTTGCATAAAACCTGACATTGCTCATGTAGTTAGTATTGTCAGTAGGTTTATGAGCAATTTAAAAAAAGAGCATTGACAAGCAGTAAAACGAATCTTTCGATATTTGAGAGAAAATATATTGGTCTCATCTACAAAAGTGATAAAGTGTGTTTGGTTGCATGGTAATCAAATTCAGACTATACTGAAGTCGTTGATGAAAAATGATCTAAACAAGATATGTCTTCACTTTGGGTAATTCGAAGGCCACACTTCAGCCATTATCTGTCATAGAGACCGAGTACATGACAATGACAAAAGTTACTAAGAAAGACATTTGGTTAAAATGATTAATTGTATATTTCGGATTACATCAGGAGCATGTTATAGTGGATTGTGACAGTTTGAATGTAATATGTTTAGTCAAGGACCAAGTGTATCATGAAAGAACTAAATACATTGATGTTAGATATCACTTCATCTACACTAAGAAGAGTATTAAGGTGAAAAAGATTGGCACTGAAGACAATCCAGCTAATATGCATAGCAAGTTTCAGTATTGTTTGGACTCGTTTAATATCAATACTTGGTAATAGCCCTAAGGTGGAGTTGGCGGCGACGTGGCATGACATTGAATATATTTGTACTTTGAAGATGATTCAAATCAAGATGAAGATTTGTTGATTATGCATTGAATCTGAACACAGTGGTAACCCTACATGAGTCTCTGTATAGTTAGGCGCTTCAACAATGAGGCGGCAAAGTGCCCATCCCTAATAGTTTTTACAAATCATTTTGATCAAGTTTGGAAGAAAGTAGACAATAGAGAAAAGGAATAACCTAGGCTCATTCATGTATAACATAATCATCACCGACAATCACAATTACTCGTATCAATTCATCAATTATTTATTTACCTGCATAATTAAAGGAGCAATTTTTCGAACTTTACGGTACAATAAGTTAATAATAGATTGATAGAATAATTATTAGTGGTGGACTATGCATGAGATTGGAAAATATAACAATGCATTATAAAACAATGTATTAGTTAAACATGTGCCCTTTGCGGTGAACAATGCAAAGAATTTCAATCAATCAGTAGTTCTCATCTTCGCTCATCTAGGACATTGATAATTACTGTGCAATGATAATCACAAGATGTCAAGACCTTCGTTAGGTCAACATGATTAAATATTTAAACCTCAAGTTTAATCAATATACAAATATATATCAGTTAAGTTTAACAAGGTTTCATACTAAAATTAGATCTTAGAACAAATTGGGATCAAACAAGTTTCAAATGTCTAGGTAAAACTTTGAACATCCAATCAAGATTTTCAATCTTTAATGAAGTTTCATACATTTGGACGTCCGATAAGAGTTCTATCCATATCAACTTATATTCGTGAAATCCCTAAATAGGAACTTTAGGATGACTTCTCGCGAGTTTGGAGTGTTTGCTAATTTTTTTCAGCAAAACAATAATTAATTTAAATTTTTTATTTTGGATAATCAGAATGGTGATGCTATTTTCGGACAACCATCTGAGTTTGATGCCATAAGTTTTGGGCATCCGCTTGCATGAGTCTGGTCGTCCGAACCATTATCGATTGTATCAAAGAAAATTAAAGGGAATGTCACCAAAATTTATAAATTTGAAGAGGAAGATAATTTCTAACCAAATGACCCTAGTCTTTCTTGAATATTAGACATATACATCAAATGATAAAAGAAAGGAAGGTAACATAGCTCCTTATCATATTACTCTCCTAAATCAAATCATATATATCATCACTTGAGGAGGTCAACGCATGACCATACTTCCTTTATAAACAAAAATGGCACACAATTATTAACCCTCGATTTCATTTGCATTTTAATTTATAATTAGGGCATGAATTTGATCAATTCATTTACTTTTATCATGATTACAAGATAATCATACAACTAGCCACCTCCAACACATAAATCATACATAACAATCATGGACAGCAATGGATAATTTAAGAAACTTCTTAAGGAAAAATCCTATCATTATTTTCATATGGATGTTCAATACCAAGATTTATATGACTAATCATATTCATTTAGTTAGGGCATATACGAGAACAAAATCAAAGCTGCTCCAATCAGAATAATAAAGATTGCAAATGAAATATTATAAATCATATACTATATGAACATCACAACATTCACAATTTCGGACCACGGAGA
The DNA here is from genome assembly GCA_030549335.1 of Pontederia crassipes. Classification (NCBI taxonomy): domain Eukaryota; kingdom Viridiplantae; phylum Streptophyta; class Magnoliopsida; order Commelinales; family Pontederiaceae; genus Pontederia; species Pontederia crassipes. The sequence continues at coordinate 28,924,025 of CM060193.1, forward strand.
GTAGAAAGAGGTTAACGAAGGGAAAATGTCACGTAGAGGGCCAAAAAAAAATATCCATTATGAGGGAAACTAATAAAGAAAAATAATTACAAGATAATGACTAATTAATACCAATTAACGACCCTTTGGCTTGTTAATTAATGTTTGGAAATTATGTCCCTTAATTTTCTTAATCTGTTTTATGTCCTCTGTTTTATGTGAAGTTTTAAATTTATAATTTTTAAGTCATTATCTTAATCTCTCGTTAATTTGTTATATTATTTAATTCTTTGCATTCATACTGCACCTGTTGATTAACTACTACATGCTTTTAATGCTTGTGCTCGCTATAGTTACGTATAAAATTCCATATTTACCTTACCGAAAAAAAAATTCCATATTTAAGTGAAGTAGAGGTTTATAGAGAGAGTATTAAATAGGTGTCGGCAATAAAAAAAAGGAACAACATTTGTAAATAATGTCCTTATAAAATTCTAGCAGGATGTCACGTGATAATCAAGGACATAAAGAAATGCAACTTGACGATTTGTTTATATAACCAATACAAATTCTAACCCAGTGGAACGATTGGAATCTTAATCTTTCTAGTAAAATGACAGATATTCGAATTTCAGAGAGACAAAATTCGTTTCTTATTTCTTATATTACGCCAATGAATTGTTGCAATCCGAAAAAAAAATACTGAATGCAAATTTTAGTCCTCCATTCTCTGCTAAAGATTATCATATGGATTTGTGCAAAAATTTGGTCCAAGGTAGTGGGTGAAAGATTATATGTTGAGAATATCAATGACAGAAGATATTAGATGAAGGACTAAGTATGTCTGTACATTTTTTATGGATGACTACAAGTGGTCCTTTGCTCTCTCAAAAAAAAAATCATATGGATTGGTGCAGTTTTTTAAGCAAAAGGAATACTAAGACTTTACCCACTGGTTCACCATGAATCCCTCCCTCCACAATGTTTAATAGTCTAAACAAAATGTTCTGTTCTACTTTCATAAATTACATGTGCCAGTGGATTACTACAATGAAGTACGAATTAAATGGACAAAGCACTCAAATAATACATATGCGAAGTGAGAAATGTATGAGGTCTACAATGGAGATTCATGTGAACAGCACATCATTACTTTATAATTGTTGCATGATTTAAAATGTTTACTATAAACAATGTTTATGAGGAGATCTAGAATGAAAAACAAATGCAAGAATGGAAACCAAGTCATCGATATATGGACCTTGGAACATTAAAAAAATTCGTCTTGTCATGTGCCAACAGCTAGAATGCTGCAGTAAGCCTCAGTGGCAGGAACTTGGGACAATACATAAAGCAGTGTATTATATTCACAATGTAGAGTGATTAGGGTTCATATCCAATTCACAAAATAACAACAGTTTCTGATTGCACAATTGGGCCAAATCAGGCAACAGAGAGTAGTTCCTGAAGCTACTCATTCTTCTTCAACTTAAGGTTTCCCTTTGGTATCTTACTTAGAACACTCTCATCCAGCTTTTGGTAATATTTTTGCAGCTGGCCGAAGAGTTTGTACACGAAGTCATCAACTTGATCTTCATACTTCTCATAAAACACTGGCAGCGTATGGGCAGAAATAAATCCTGCAGTGAAGTTTATCGAATCAGCATAAGCATCAACAGTCTTTTTTTCTCGGTTCAAATACAATGGTCGACAGAGTAATGCCAATATTTTACAAATATAACACTGATGAAATAATACACTTAATCAGATCTGGTTCTCTCTTCCGTACTTGTCAGCTTATGCATCAATTCTGAATTATGATAATGACATTGTTACCAGACAAATATCATTCTCAACTTCTGAATCGCCAAATAGTTTGGGTTAAAATATATTTTGAGGCAGATTTATGCAAAGATTCTATTGATGTTTTTTTCTTTCTTTTTCCTTTTTTTTTTTTTTGAGGGATTGCTGTCTTTTCTCCGAGTAAAGGACAAAGAGTTAAGAAAGGAACAAGTTACAGAAAGAAACTAAGTAAGATCCAAGTAATCACCTATATATAGGACAGTTAGAAAATTGCACCAGCTCCCTATAACAGCAGCAGCCCACAAGCTTATAACAACCTGAAAGGAAAAAATACGTTTTTCTTCATTTGGAAGTCTTTTCAGCTCAGAAATGTCTAGTTGCCAAGTTATAGAACATCTTGAAAATAAAATCATACATCCTAATCATGACTTTGTCATAGAGTTATGACTACTCTGGAAGAAAATTAAATCCATGATCCAACTCAGTTTCTTGCATGATTAGAATACTACACATTTGGAATTCTATGGTCATGTAACTTATATGTTTCTGGCGTGAGCTATGGCCAACATTTTTCATTCATTGCCTATGTTTCACTTTTGTGTCCTAGGCCTACGCCAAGTTAATATTAAGGTTTTCATAAAACGAAAAGTTACTAATAAAACTTTCTTGAACCTTTCATAAAACCAGTTGCAGCCTGTGATGCTTGGTCTCGATGCTGAAAGAGTCATTCACAGATAAAAGTAACAACATATTCAATACAGAAATGACAGGTAATATGCTTTTGAGATAAAATGATGAGAACATTTTCATTTTTACATTGAGCTTCATATTTTTTGTTAAAATCCTTCTTAGCTTAAACTTCAAATGATGTGGTGATGTCAATCACCCGGAATGGCCAGATTAAAAAGCAACTTCAATATACAAGGAAGCAAAATGGCAATTCAAGATAACAACATACCAGAAGAAATTGTTTTAAGTTTCTTCCACATGCAACATCTTGAATGAACCCCAAAAATTGATTGATTTGTGCTCCAAGAGAAACAGCAATATTCACAAATAGTTCTTCAGGGATAACAAGACGAGGTACTTCGGATTGAGATCTGTCAGAATTAAACGAGTCAACAGTTAAACTCCAAGATAATTCACATTTGATCATATAGAAAAAGCTGACTGATACCTGCTCAAGAAACCAGAAGCATTTGACCAAACGAACTGACCAATCATCCCAATAACAAGAACGAAAGCAGCCAGAGTTAAAAAGTGGTAATTAAGCCATTCAAAGAGCACCCAAATTGCAGTTGCTCCTGTTATAACGCTTGATGAAATCTTCTTGTTTCTCCACAGTAAAACATCAGCAGCTGCAAGGCCAATGAGAAAATTATAGTATTTACCAACATTAAGTCAAAATTGATGTATGGCTTACATTTTCCACCACCCAAAACTTTATGAATGGTATTTTGACGGCCAAAGAGTTTCTTCATCTGAGAAGATACTGTATTTTCTTCTTCGAAAAATTTAACAGATTTCTGCTTTGGAAGATTATCAGATATTGCTTCCTTTATGTTGTTCAAGATATTTTCAGCCACATGTTCCAGATTCTCAGGCATTTTTCTTTTGTTCTGTAACAAAACAATTGAGTAAAACCAATATGCTTAACAATACTATTATTCAATTAGACAAGCATAAGAACTCAATTCAATCACAAGAAAATACCTTTTTCCAATGTTTAAGGACAAAACAAACATAATGGCATCCTCCAATTTATTTACCAAACACAGCATATAAAAAAAAACAAAAAAAAAAGAAGAGGAAATGCTATGTAAAATGTACTTGCAAATCAAGAGCGCTTTAAAAATTCTTAAGTTTAATCCTCAAAGGTAGGATCTCTGTGAACCGAGGCCCTAAGAACAGTAGAGTTCCCTAAACTTTTTTTTTCTTGTAGTGTTCCCAAGATGCAATTGTTTGCCTTCACAAGTTCCACAACTATGTGTGAAATTGCAGAAATATTTTTCCAAGAATATTGATTGAAAAAGAAAGCATAAAATTCACCAACATCACGCAGTTCTGGCATCTGACAACGCCAATCCTAATCTTAACATTGGGGATGGGTCGCCTGTGGGATCGTGTTGCTTCCTGCACTGTTCTGAGCAAAACATGAAGCACAGATACAAGGGAGAAAAAATATATGAAAAAAAATGGAAATGGAACCCCAAAGTGAAGACAGAAGTAAAATTCCAAACTTTGCAGTAATGATCGCTAAAAGAACACATTTCACAAGCACGTGCACATACGGTTCCTCTTTTCTATCTTCCTTCCAATGAATAAAAAAACACCAAAATTTCAAACAGATATGCTTACATCTTGAAGCAAAACGGAGCCGGCAGGCTTCTAATAATCATGGACTAAAACTTGGAAGAGCAACGGAATCAATCATATTGCAACCACACCATTAAATGTCAAAAAAAAATTGCACTGTGAGACTTGAAGAACAGCAAGACGATTGCTTCAGAACAAGAAAAAGACACTTTTGGATACACATCAAAAGATCCCCAAGTAAAAAGGTTGAAAAAATCACCAGGAATTGAACAGAGAACGGCAGATGAGTGGAAGAGTACTGACGAGTCTTCTTGTGAGAGTGGATGTGCAGAGAGCCAGAGAGAGAGAGAGAGAGAGAGAGTCTACTTGTGTGTGGTGGTGTGGGGAGGGAGAGAGAGAGTTGATGTTAGGTCGGAGGAGCCTATCAGATGTTGAGTTGTGGACATACGGCGTCTGCAAAATGTTTAATATTTGTTTTACTATTTAAAAAATCATTGCATGCAATTTAAATATTGAGTGCATTTCAATTGTCCATTCATTAATCAATAGATCTGATTATAAAAGATTAAATTTTATTATTTAAAAATATTATTTATGTGAACTGTTAATTAATGAATTTGTGGGCATTTGAACTAAATACTGTTTAAATTCATTTTTTGCAGTTTAATTTCTTGTGTTAAAAAAATATTTAATTTAGTGATGTGCGCATGTCATATCATTAAACAATATATTCATATCAATTTCATACTTTTTGTGCAGGCGAGGACATTAATTTAACCATATGATATTGACATGTCAACATATTTATGTATTTTATTAGGCAAGTAATTAGCTTTGATTTTTTTAAAAGGATTGATAAAAAAAATTAAAGTTGGGTAACTTAAATAAAACTTTTTAAAAAAAAACAGTGACTTGAAACATTCAAAACCAATATTTTTTTCCCAATTTTGGGTTTAATTTACGTGTCAAATGGCTTGCTTATCGTTGTCATTTTTTCGTTTTTTTTATTCAATGATGTATACCTACCGCGTATTTATATTCCGATTAATTATTTTTAATAATTAAAATAAAAAATGGTGTCATCATTACATTAAATACTTTATTTAATGGCCACATAATGCTGATCGTTCATTTAAAAATCCAGTATAAACATAAAAGAAATCATTAATTCGACAAATAAAACTCTAATTCAATGATGATGCCAACTCAGATTTCTAGTTATAATGTGTCTAATGTACTTATAAATTATCCTTATTTTGAATATACATATCAATATACTGAATAATTCCTGGCCATTGGTTCATGTATTAAAATTCAAATCAAGTGAAATTAAATCTTACCATTTAAGGTATTGTTCATCTGAATCATTAATAAATAAATTAATAACTGGGATGCACTCAAAGACCATTAAAAATATTATTTGGTTTACAAGTACATTAAATTATATAAAATAATAACAATAATAATAATAATAATAATAATAATAATAATAATAATAATAATAATAATAATAATAATAATAATAATAATAATACAATGAGATAAACTTTTGCTTAAAACTTAAAATCATCCTTCATGATGTGATATAATAAATTAATATTAATATAAATACATTTAATTCTATAAATAAATATAGTACCAAGAGAAATTAAATAAGAGTTTCATGATGCTATATAATGAATATCAAATTATAGAAAATATTATAGCGTAATAATACAAGGGTTTAACGAGGGTGCTCCCATAAGTTGGGAGCACCTTGCTCCCAATTATGTGGACCATCCCATGGGGATTGGACGATCCAAATTTTGCGAGCTAATGTCAGGGAGAGGGAGAGGGTGATGGAGGTGGAGGAAGCTAGGGGTCCGGTGAACTCTCTGTCACCACCAAGGACAACCCCTCGCTGCCGCTCGTGCTCAGTCGTTGCCCATCTCCGGATCCGCTCCGCCAGAGTCCCTTTTCCAATAGTTCGGCGGCGCGACGATGAGGTGCTCGTCGGGAGGGCGCAGAGAGCGAGCGAGAGAGGGCGGAGAGATCTGGAGAACGAGAGAGGGAGGAGAGAGAGTTGAGAGGGTAGGAGGGGGACTTTGTTTCGCATGTCACCGCATCTTTGCAAGACGCCATCGTCCAAGCAAGACCTTGCCGCCACCTTCGCATGTCGCCGCTCGAGCAAGAACTTGACGCTGCGTTCCGCACCTCGCCAATGCCTTCTCCGTGAGCCACCCTCACTGTGTCTCTTCCTCCGCCGGATGAGATCCGACCCCGCCACCATGGTCTCCCTCCGCGTCTCTTCCTTCGATGTGACGCCTATAGCTCCAGCCACCCCAACCATCGTTGGACCAACCCCCACCGCGCCATCGCCGGAACCAACTCCGTTGTGGCCACCTCCCCCTAACATCATCTGGCGAAATATGGACCGTCCGATCCATATAATTGGGAGCGGGGTGCTCCCAACTTAAGTTGTGAGCAACCCCATTAAACCCATAATACAATTGATGAACTATAAACTATTTACCAATGCTATAAAATCTGGTCCGGCCCTGCCGATCGGACCGGTGTCCTAGAGAGAAAATGGGCTTTGGGTCTACCAAAATCCGATCAACCTTTTGACCATGTTGACCCGGTCAAATCCGGACAAAATCCAAGTTTGATTGGCCGACCCGCCGGGTTCAAGGACATATTTAAAATCGTTGGATCTACGATGGAAAGATGCGATTTATGCGCACCGATTCAGATAGGGTGGAGGCAGTTCGGCGAGTAGGAGGGCGATTCGCTAGCGCACGACCATGATGTCTCTGCGAGCGCAAAGCGACGACTTGCGGTTCACAAGTGCACGAGTGACAAACAAAGGGCGGTGGCTCACAGAGGGTGATCGACATCTCCGATCATCTCTCTTGATCCGTGTGTGCAGAATGAGGGCGATCGACGTCTCTGGTCATCCCCCCTATTCGCGAGTGCAGAGTGACAAACGAACGGAGGGCGATCGGCAAACAAAGGGCGGCAGCTCGTGGTCACATAGGGCGAGCGACGAATAGAGGGTGGGGGCGTCGGCTCTCAGAGGATGATCGTCGAACGGAGGGCAGCAAGCGGAGGGCGAAAAGCTCGCGACACGCAGAGGGGAGGGCAAAGGGCTCGCAGTGAGCAACGAGAGGGAAAAGGAAACTATCAGTGAGCAGCGAGAGGGCGGCGATTGATCTGCGATGACCTGTGAGTGCGGAGGCCGACGGCGATCGATCTGTGCATCTCGCACTCGTCTAGATCGGAGACAGAGACTAGAGGAAATGAGACGTCGCCTACGTTCTCACGCAGAGAGGGGAGGAGATCGGAGATCAGAGATATTGTCAGCGAGGGAGGAGACGTCTTCTGCATTCTCACGCAGAGAGGAGAGGAGATCGGAGACGTCATCGGCAAGGGAGGAGTCGTCGCCCTGCGTGAGAACGGAGAGAGGGAAGGAGACACAGCTCACGAACTGGACGACCTGAACCCCGCAATCAAACCGCTCTAAACTGTGCATCCTTCATCTCATCCCTCTATTGAAGATCCGATGGCGTTGGATTCACAGGCGCTCTGTGCACCCAATTTGTGTGGGTGCATATATATATATTAGTATGTGTGTGTATAAGGAATATTAGTATCCTACCATGTAATAGTGGTAGCGCTATGCACTTACTACTACAGGGTCGTCCGATTTGAGATGGAGGAACGAGATGAAGTCGGATGTAAATCTGTTCGGTGTGCAATTTAGGACGGTTTAGGCAGTGTAGTTCGGGAGGCGAGCGGGAGGGCAAAGAGAGAGTGCGACAAACGAGCACGGAGGATGATCGAGTGGGCTAATGCGCGATCGAGTGCGCAGAGAAAGGGTGGTTGTTTGCCGGAGGAGACACACAAGAGAGGAGGAGACATGCAAAGATGACGAATCGATCGAACCCCTACGAATTGGACGATGGAACCGCTAAATTGAGTGCGTCTTCATGAGAGATAGGTCGGAAGATTATGAAGTAGTGGGCTTGGTAGCACTTTGTGCAGTAGCACTAGCATTCCTCTCTCTATCATGGTGAATGCCTAAAATTGACGGCACAAGTCGGCATTAACTTTGACAATTCTTGGTTGTTTTTTAGGTCCATTAAGAATATATGCCAACCAATATATAAATCCAACCGGTACGTCTTCAGGGATCGTAATCCATTCAATAATGGAAGAATTGATGCCCCAACAGGCATCGCCATTTAGTTAAGCTATCATTACAAAAGATACTTATATTAGAGTTTCATGTACTTAGCATTCTTAATTTTGTAAGAGAGAGTGTTTTTAATTATTGATTCGTTCATCAACAATTTAGTTCTCGAATCATTGCCACATACTCGTTCCTCATTTGGCCTTCTTCTTACTTAGGCACTTAATCATTGCTTTATTTGGAATTCGTCCTTTAAATTGCAAACCTAATTGCACCTTAAATATGTTTTTTTAAGGTTGTTCTCTTTTCCTTCACTAGCTTTTGTTCGACGGTTTTAGCAGTTCAACATCCGATTTGACCATCGATAATATGTTGATCTGTGAATAAATATTATTATTTAAAGGTTAAATTAAAGGATTGTTCAATATAAATTTAGAGGTTGAATAAATTCATCTATATAAAATAACAAAATTGTTTATAAGATAATACATTTTTTAGTCATGAATATTATATAAATTTAAAATAACTTCTTATTTGTAATGTAGTAGTTTCCTTGAATTTTTTTTGTTAAAACTCATCATTCATAAAAATAATAAAAAAGTACCTTTTAAAATAATCACCTTTGCATCAATTTAATAAATATTCATAATATTATGATCAATAATGTTAATGTTGAAGAAAAAAAGAATTGACTATTACAAGACTTCTAAAGTCATTTATAGTTGTATAGTGCATAGAGTTTGTTAGTAAAAAAAGGGCAGAATTGGATAAAAGTTAAACCTCTACCTTTTTTTCCCCTGTGAACACTAATTAAGTTAACATATTGAAAACATCTATTAACCCTGAACCATTATTATCATAGCTTGCCAAATTTTCCATATGGTAATTAAATCAAAGCTGTTATAATTTGATATTCCCTGTCGAGCCATCGCATTCGGATCCCCAAAAGCTCAAATTTCCGCATGGAATGAGAATGAGAAGTCTTCAAGAAGGACAGAAGAGCTTTAGTTTGTTGTAGGAGCTTTCAATTAATTATAATTTACATTTATAAATTTTTAAAAAATATTTGAAATTTTTTAATATTAAAGTTAAATTAAATCAAAATATCCGGACCTTTGCTATTTAATTCTTGATCAAATTGATATGACTCGTCTCTGGATCGGATTTCCAATCTTTGAGATCGAATCAAAATCCAATGGAGGGATCCAGTCCGAATCCGATTTCATTTAACTAAGGCATAAATATATGTGATTTAAATTTGAGTGCTCTTAATGTTACTCCTCAAATATTTAATGTCACTCCAAATTTCTTCTTTTACCCTTCATTTAATTTTAATTTATCTCCTATCACCTCTTACTCTATGGTGCTTAGGTTTTGATTCTCATCCAACTTTTTTTTCAGTAATTAATCTTCTTTATCTATCTTTAGGATACTCTTAACGTCACTCCTCAAATACTTAATGTCACTCCAAATTTCCTCTTTTACCCTTCATTTAATCTTAATTTATCTCCTATCACCTCTTACTCTATGGTGCTTAGGTTTTGGTTCTCATCCAACTTTTTTTTTCAGTAATTAATCTTCTTTATCTATCTTTAGGATACTCTTAACGCCGCTCCTCAAATACTTAATGTCACTCCAAATTTTCTTTTTTACTCTTCATTTAATCTTAATTTATTTCCTATCACCTCTTACTCTATGGTGCTTCGGTTTTGATTCCCATCCAACTTTTTTTTTCAGTAATTAATCTTCTACTATTACTTTATCTATCTTTATTGTCTCTCTTGTGCATAGGAATTTAATTAATATGAAAATTATAATCACATTAAATATATAATATTAAAAAATATGAAATAAATGAAAGTAAAACATTGAAAATGGAAATAAATTACCATTGATAAAAAAAGAAAGTGAGTTTCTTTCTGTAACAATTGCATATGATTAATATCGAGTCTTCATATCTTTTTTACAATTTTTTCTAAGCTAATTTATTTTATATTTTTCAAAAGTACTTTGTATGTATATTAGTACATTACAATATTACATTAATTTAATATGTTTTCACCTCATATTATACAATGTTATTATTTATAATAAGTTGGATGGAGTCAGAGAAAAAAAGAAAGAAGTACATAAAAGGGGTAATATACTAACCTAATGTAATATTGAACATAAGTTTTGAAAAATATAAAATGATAAGATATAAGAGATTCTGACTTCAAAAAAAGGTAGTCATTGAAAAAAAATTGAATGGAAGATGAGGAGACAGGAAATGATAATAAAAGCTTAAATAAAAAAATAGTATGTTAAGATATCCTAGCTGCACAAAGAAAAAAGACACGTACGAAGAGGCAAAAGAGTATATTAAAGATATTAAAAATTTAGAATAAAAATAATAGATAAAATTGTCATTTTGAAGTGACATTAAGTTTTTTAATAGTAACATTATGAGCACTCTTTAAATTTAGGGCCTCCGATACTATTCATCAATAATTAATGCAGAGGGATTCCATGTTTGATCCTTTTTTGGACAGAAAACATAGCACCATTTGGACACTTCCCAGTGTTCATTACTGGGGAATGGGAAATGGGGATGCCATGGCTCCTACGGCCCAAAGCATCACAAGAAATTATTAAATCACACCCTATTCAGATAACAAAAAGTTATATGTTTTCCCCAATAACTGAAAACATAATTTTTGTTCCTAAAAAACAAAGGCAAGAGGTTAATGGTTTATCTTTAATGCCCCACCTTGTATTAATCTCCACCAGAGCATCACCAAATTGCATTCTTCCACCACAGAAAGGGGACTTATCTGCAAGCCAAATGAGAAAAAAGATCAAGTGACAGAGATGCTTTGAACCAGAGTTCATGCTTGGCACCAACAACATGATCTGAAAAGCTGCAAATTGGCAAAAGTGTGTTGCAATGGCTCTCCAAATTTTCTTTTCAGGTTGTAGTCAGTGGTCCAAGCGACTAAAGTTTGATAATAAGATCATTTTTTTGGGAAGTGTTAAATTTGATGTGCTAATTAATTTTTTTAAAAGCTTAAGTCGAAGAATAACATCATTAATTTTTATATTATTAACATGAAGAAGAAAGATATTATTTAATTTCGTTAGAAATTGTGGCAATATTAAACACTCCTGCGTTATGTCCCAACAAAAAAAGCTGCATTGTGGAACAATGGACTAAAATGCCGAATTTCTTGGCAAAATAATGTATGCCGTGTCATACACTATGGTGCTGTTTATTTCATGGATAAAGGGAAAAATAAGCTTCTATTCTTTTTTTATTTTGCCAAATTAACATAGTTATTCATCCAAAAAGTGAAAGGGCACACTTGTTATTTTTTAAAAAAGTTAACTTTATTTTTTTACAGATAAATTATTCCATATAAAAAAGTTGAAATAGTGTTATTCTCAGCTCAAATTTTAAAAATTATTAATACACTAAAATAACTACCTTTATTCCTTGAATAATTATTCTTCAATCAAACAATGCCTATAGTATTATTATACTGCGATAATGAATAGGCAAAAGGAATGGACCACACATTTACAGGATCTGGCTTATTATTTTGAAAAAAAAATTTTGAAAAAATGAACCCGCTAAAGAGTGACTTATTATTTTTCTAAATTATTTTAAAATACCTTTTTAATTTAAAAATCCAACCCAGAAAATAAGGAGTGATTTTCTTTGCCGAAAAATCGATCGAATCACTTTCACGCGGAGCGCACCAGCAGCCCAGCCCGTTTGTGGAGATCCATACAATGCTGCTAAAGAGAACGAAAGAATTATTAAAAATAATATTATTTAGAATAATTATAAGGATATAATATAAGTTATATGATATAATATATGAATATTATACTAATAACCTATTAAAAATATTAAAAACAATATAACATAAATTTATTTATTAAAAATGTTAATAATGATAAATAATAATAATTAACATATAAATATAAAATAGATTATTATTAACTTAGTATGTATTATTTATTAATGCTAGATGCTATATTAATAAATTTTATCCTAAATTATTCTTTTTTTTCTTTAATAGTTTCCTTTTTATTTTCTTTATTTGTGCTATTTAATAATTTGTCATTTTAATGTTAATCAATTTTGAATACTTACCTTTTCTATGTCAATTCCAATTTAATTTTATACAAATCATACTCCCTCCTTTTTTACCTTTCTTATATTCCTTTCCTTTTTTCTTTCTTAACTTTCCTATTTTATCATTTTTTAAACCTTGATTTGAACTGGAACCGGCCCGATTTAATCGGTCGATTCAATCGGTTTTTGCCGGCTCAACATCAAAAATGGTTTTGATATTAAACCGAACCGAATTGTCGGCCGGTTCGTAGTTGAACCGGCCGGTCTGGTCCGATTTTGATAATATTGGTTAGAACTGTGCGGTTCTAAATATCAAGTGGTGTAAAGCAAAATTATACGATGAGATTTTTTTATATAATAAAACTTTTCTGTTTAAAATTTAATTTTTAAAATTTTTTTAGATGCAAAATTATTAATATTTTTTTATAACTCACTTCTCTTACTAAGTCATTTAATTTATTGAGCATGATCTTAAATAATAAATTCTAAGGAAGAATCTTCTTGAGACATTTTATAACAAAGAATTTCTCTAGAGTCCCCTTTTGATATTTAACAAAGAATCAATTCTTTTTAAAAATTTTGAATAATTAGATTAATAATATCTAGATAACATTTTCAAAAAAAATATGATATATATATATTTACAAAAATATGTAGTATGCATATTTGTTAACCCTAAATAAAAAAATAAATAGAGAAGAGAGTTGGACTGATATGACTTGGATGTGCTCAAATGAGTTAGGAAAGTTCGAAAAAAATAAAAATAATATAATTCTAGAGGAGATCTTCACCCTTGATCTCAATTATTTTAGAAAGAAGTTGGAGTGTAAATAAAAATAAGTTAACATGCTTTTAAATTTTTGACCATAAATGTCTTAGGAAAAAAATTAAGAAGATTGTGATGTTTTATGGAATGAAGACAAGATATCAAATAATTAATTTTGTATTGCTTGCCAAATTTTAAGGAGCATTAAAAAATATTTGAGTAGATGAACCTATAAAATAAGAGAGTCAATTAAGATCTTCATTAATTAAGAAATCAATTAATGAGAAAAAAGTGATATGCATTGATTGGAACAATTATGAGGCCTAAAAATGTATCAAATTTGTTAATTATTATAATTTATATTGATAACTTTAGGTATTTATATATGCTCAATATGATTAATATAAATAAATAACAAATTAATTATTAGGGGTCCTCAAATAATTGGGGGCCTCAAATAGATGGGGCCTAAAGCAAGATCTTAGGTTGTTTGGGCCTTGGGCCTACCTTGAACTGTGGAGTATAGGTCGGTGAAGTTGAGTGTGGTGAGAGTTTATAAAAATTATGTTTGGATATAAATTAATGGAATGAGTTGCATTAGTTTACTATACTCTTTGTTTAGATATAAAATACGATTTATGAATTAGGAAATGTTAAGTTTGATAAATGTCTTTATTATCTTTAAGAAAAGGTTATTTTTTTAAATTTCATTTAGAAGAAATAAGGCTAAATTGAGAATAATGATTTATGATCCCTTCAAAAATATCAATTTGGTGGGTTTAAAGTCAAATGCCTAACCTATCCTTAGTTAAATTAATAAAAGTTATATCCAAACATGGTGTAAAAAATTTATTTAATAGTGGGTATTAATAGGGAAAATGAGTTAATTTTGGATGTGATTAAGTTTTACTTTAGAATTAGATTCTAATCTATATCTAACTCTAATTCTTATCCTTAATTATCTTAATTAAATATTTTGTCCTCTTTCTTTCTTTTCCTTCATTTTTTTCTATTTTAAGTTTTATCTATGCAAAACCTCTTCTTTTATCTACTTAACTCTAATTATCATTTATTTAATAGTTTTTTCATAAATTAAACAAATAAATAGCTTATTTATCTATTTAATTAATTATGAAAAATCATTTAACATTTCCTTTGTTTCTCTTTCTTTTCTTCAATTTAGATCCTTTCTTAATTTCTTCCTGTTTTTTCTCAACTTAAATCATTTATTATGTATTAAAAAATTCTGAAATAAATAAACTAAATATTTATTTATAAATTTTTAATTTAAATATGATTTTTATCTTAATTATTTTCTTATCTTCTTTCATTTTTCTTTCCTCTTTACTTTTCTTTTTTAAATAAAATTATTATTTCTTCATAACATCCTTTTATCTATTTCCTTATAATTTTCAGAATTATTTATAATAATTATTCTCAATATTTAATTTTTTGCAATCAAAATCAAAATTATTTATTATTTTATTTTATAAATATTTTTACTTAAACTTCCTAATTTCTAATTCCTTATAAATCCCATATCAATCCGACATCTATGTCATCTTTATTCCTCTTTTTAATTATCTTTTATTTAATATATCTCTCCTAAACATGATTCTTTCTGAATATTAAGAATTAAATAATTAACTATTATTTTTATCTTTTATTTTTGTAATAAAAAATAAAACTTTTATTTTAACTCTGTTTAAGAGTCCTTTATATCCTAATCTTATTGTTAGATTCAAATTTAAATTTAAATTCCTAATCGTATTATAGTTTCAACTCATAACTAATAGGGAATTATCTTTTATTCTCTCTCTTATATAATTATACTTCTATTCACTTTTAAATTTCCATTTCTTATCATTTTTTCTCTTCTTTGATCCCTCATCTAACTATATTTTTATCTTCTTTCATTCTTTATCAAATATTAAAATTTGGATTTATTTTAATTATGAAAATTATTTTTTAATTTGAAAAATACTTTGATAATTTACTAATATTTTTGAAATTATTATATTTATTTATTCGCATGTAAACAAGAAATCATATTGTTTGTAATTATTGAAATTCAGTAATTAGATCATTAAAGTGTCACTCCACACTTCTAAATTAGATCCTGATACCTCATTTTGTCAATGTTTAATTAACTAAATTTGATTATGCCTAAAAACTTATTAGTAGTTACTAAAGTTATGTACTTACTTTGTTTCCCAACTAGTAGTTTAGACTTTAGACGTTTCCTATGGGAGGGAGAGAAGATCTTAGTCCGCAGTCCAATTAGGCAACTACCCCACGGGGACTTCAAGTCTTCAACCCATCCAGTCCAAAATAAGAGAGAGGAGAGAGAGAGAGAGAGAGAGTAGGGCTGAGCACGGGCCGGGTCGACCCGGTCGACCCGGCCCGGCCCGACCCGGAAAATCGGGAAAATAATCCGGCCCGGATTAGATCCGGGTCGGGACCGGGTCTCTGAAATGAAAAACCCGCCGGTATCGGGTCGGGACCGGGTCTACAATACAGATACCCGATCCGGACCCGACCCGATATCATTTACTATATAAACCTTCTCTCTTTTCCCTCCCTCTTTTACCCGATCCGCTCTCTCTCTCTTTTTTTCTTTCTCTCTCCCACCTCTCTCCCACCTCTCTCTCTCTTCCTCTCCCTCTCTCTCCCCCTCTCTCTCGCCCTCTCCCTCTCTCTCACGACAACGGCGGCGGCGGCGATGACGGCGATCCTCGACTCCGGCCGTCCTCTCCTCCCCTCTCCTCTCTCTCTCTACTCCGGCCGCCTGACGGCCGGATCCGGTCGCCTGGCGGCCGGATCGGCCGCCTGCGGCCAGATCGGCCGCCTGCGGCCAGATCGGCCGCCTGCGGCCAGATCCGGTCGCCTGGCGGCCGTCTGGCGGTCGGGCGGCCGGATCCGGTCGCCTGGCGGCCGGATCCGGTCGCCTGGCGGCCGGATCGGTCGCCTGCGGTCGGATCCGGTCGCCTGGCGGCCGGATCGGTCGCCTGCGGTCGGATCCGGTCGCCTGGCGGCCGGATCGGTCGCCTGCGGCCGGATCCGGTCGCTGCGGCCGGATCCGGTGACGCGGATCGGCCACTAGCGGCCAGATCCGACCGCTGGATCCGCCTGGCAACCGGATCCGGACGCAAACCCGGTTCGATTCCCGGTCTATCGGGTCTGACCCGGTCCCGGACCCGGCCGGGTCCGGGTCCGGTATCGGGTCGGAAAATTTCCGACCCGGCAAAAGTCGGGCCAGGACCGGGTCCGCCTAGACCCGGACCCGGTCCCGGGTTTGCTCTGCCCTAAGAGAGAGAGAGAGAGAGAGAGAGAGAGAGAGAGAGAGAGAGAGAGAGACCAATGGAGGAAGGAAGGAGATGGGAGGACATGGACGCGGACTGCTTGGCCAACATCTTCAAGAGGCTGCGCATGGAGGACTTGACGATAGGCGTGCCGTTAGTCTGCAGGTCTTGGCGCAGGGTCTCCCTCGACCCTCTTTGCTGGAGATCCCTCGACTTCAGGGACATGGACTTCATGCCCTGGAGCGCCTTTGTCATGAGCTTCACGTCCCGCTACTTCGTCCGGCGCTTCTCCTTCTCGGGCCTCCTCAAGCTCGCCGTGACCAGGAGCCACGGCTCCACAGCCCACCTCCGGTTCCCCCTTAACTTCGGCGCTTCGCTGCAGGACCTCCTCTACGCCTCCAACGAGTATATAATATATCTGTCTACACCTTCCTATTTCTCCTTTGTCTCTCCTAAATCCTAATGATTTCGATCATTCGCATGCGTGCACAGTTGCCCGAGGTTGAAGACGGTCGCACTTCCAAGCTTGCACTCGACGGACGAGCCGCACGTCCCGGCGATCGTGGGGAGGTGGAAGCATCTGGAGCAACTCGAGATGGAAGGGACACCGTGTTCTTTCTTGGACGTGCTCGCGACGATACAAGCGAGCTGCGGCAGGTTCTCCGGGCTCACGGTGCTGTCCGGCGCCATCAGGAAGCAGGACGCCGCCGCCATCGTCGCCCGCCTCCCGAAGCTCAAACGCCTGTGCCTCAGCAGGTCGTACGTGCCCGCGGAGCAGCTGCTGGGAATAGTGGACGGTTGCAGGGAGCTGGAGACGCTGGTGGCGAGCGGCTGCGTGGGATTCGACGGCGCCGACGAGGAGGTGAGCAGAATTGCTTCGCGCGTCAAGAGGTTCGAATGCGAGGGTTCGAAGGTATTGGACGAATCTGGCTATGATACGGACGAGTGCGATCCACCGTATGTACAGACGGTTTGACTAATTTATTAATACATCACAATCGAGTTCGCATGTATCTTGACTGGATCTTGATGATGATGATGATGATGATGATGATGATGATGATGATGATGATGATGATGATGATGATGATGATGATGATGATGATGATGATGATGATGATGATGATGATGATGATGATGATGATGATGATGATGATGATGATGATGATGATGATGATGATGATAATAATAATAATAATAATAATAATAATAATAATAATAATAATAATAATAATAATAATAATAATAATAATAATAATAATAATAATAATAATAATAATAATAATAATAATAATTGTTATCTGACGTGATTATGACAAATGAAAGTTCCACTGTATTTTTTTTCCATACAAATAGATGAAACTTGATCTCAAAATCTTACGGAACTGGTAATAGATTTCATGTCACATGAATTATATATATAGAGCAACATAATAATCTAGTGACAGTTTTGTGGCATGATTTCCTTGCTCTTATTTTAAACTATTGGGTTCTAAGTTTTGCATCGGCATACGTATACCCATATACGTGGAGGTTTCTTTAGTTGTCCATTCCCAATCGTCGGAGTTGCTCTCATAACCATTAGATTATTCCATGATTTTGTTTATCATTTGTTCATATACTTGATTGATTATTTTTTCCAACACTTGTCCAACAATTGGGGGAAAAAAATACTAAGTGTTTATTGATGTATACGTGCATGGACCAACAGCTAGTTTTTTTTTTTCCAAAGTTAAGTCATAACTCTTGGGGTGCCAAAATTGACTCGTATTGTTTCAAGTTCAAGCATGCATGTCTGTTGGTCCTTGTTCGGTAGTAGTAGAGAAAATAATGATATATGATCTCATGAAATGACTTCATTAGTTCAATTAGTAGCGAACTCCAATCAATACCGAAGTAGAGTTGATTAATACCAATATTATTAAACGTAAAGAATACGAACAACTAATTTAACTTTTGCACCGTTTCAGTTTGACCTTAAAATAAGAAATATATAACTTTGGACCGGTAAAAACCGGCCAAGCAAAAAGAAACGCAGAGGTCACCTTTGAAACAAAAGTGAAAAAAAAAAAACAAAAGTTCAACGTAGAAAAATATCTAAAAGAAAGTTGAAAGAATGAAAATAAAAAATATGGATCCACTTGAACGGTCTCACGATATTGAGAATGAGATCTGACCGAAACAAAATAGCAGATGATGTCTAAAAGAAAGTTGAAAGAATGAAAATAAAAAATATGGATCCACTTGAACGGTCTCACGATATTGAGAATGAGATCTGACCGAAACAAAATAGCAGATGATGTTTCTCCTCAGATCGCGACTTCCCCAAGAACGAGAGGCATGTGGGTGAGAGAGATGAGGTACTACGAGGCGGCCTCGCTTGGGTTCCCTCCAGTACTAAACAATGAGTCAACACCCCACGGGCTCCCCAATTTAAGGCATCGAAGGATGTAGTTTAAAGATGGAAAGTCATGAGTTTAAATTTAGCAGTGAAACATATGTGCTTTTTATTTTTAATCTTTACTTTCATTAGGTCCATAACGTCTTTTGTAATCGAAAAAAATGACTTGCTTCCTCCACCATTCACCTTCTAGAGTGAAAGCCACCTCAACGAATAATTCGCCTGTTTTTCGACGATCAGCATCGGGTCATTTTCTTGCATAAATTATATGAATCGTACTTTAATTTCGAGTGTGATAATTATACAATCCTTCAATTTCAATTTATAATAAGAAGACTGCCCTCATTCCCCTCTCTCCGGATAGTGAGAGGATTGCACTTGTAATAATGTTACATGAATAATGTAAGTGTTGAAGGCTGAATAACAAATTTAAAATACAGATAAGAGTCTCAACATGTTGTCTTAAATCACTATCACAATTAAGAGTATTACTATATTAGTATCAATATCCCACTGATAATTAAGAGACACATAAGCAGGAAAGGAGGAAGAAGATAGCAATCTTTAGGTTTCTAGCTCTTGTGTTGTGAAATTCGCAAATGAGTCACTCATTGCTCCTGTATGTTTTGGAATTTGCAAATGAGTCACTCATTTGTAACGCCCTGAGCTTTAATAATCAAGATGATTTGATTGACTAGTTTCATATGAGTAAAATACGAAAATGATCATGATCTTATATGTAACTACTCATTTTACATGTGAAGACGTATTTTAAATTCGTGCGAACTAAAAGTTCAAAGCGATCAATATCTTTTGGGCCGAGGGTGTTACAAAATGATGTCCATGCCAACCTCGTGTGCTCACTTGAACCATGCGGGAAACACGGGCCATGGATCAATATGGACTGCTCAACGAGGCCGTTGAGCCTCCTAAGAGAAGAAGATTGTAACAACTTGATGTTTAAGGGGCAAGACGATTTGATTGAATAATAGTACATGGACAAACATGGAGGTTGTGGCTTATAAGTAGCTACTCCTTTGACCTATAAAGATGGATTTTGAATTCGTGCAGACAAAAGCTCAAAGTGAAATATCTTGAGTAGGCCGGATGTTGATGTTGATGGAATTAAGGAAAGTATATGAGGCATATTAGCATGTGTGGTTGCACCGTTCAATCCTAAGTTCTGAACATTTAGATTGGTACCATTTTGATTCAATGATTCTGATTGTTTATGTTTTGGAGTCAAATTAAAATGATGTTAATTCAAAGGTCCAAAAATATTGCAAATGTGATTGCACGCTAATTTAACTATATATAGGGTTTAATGCTCCTACATCACAACACATCGACGCATATCTATGGAGCATGTTTCAACCATTGATGGAGGGATCAATTACCATTGTCATCTGAAAAATCACAATGACCTTGATTGAATCGATGAATCAAATCGCTAGGCGCTCATGATTCTCAACATTCGAAGTCATGGAAGCGTCCTCTTCGCCTAAAGGGAGAGAACTAGCTTGTGAGCATCCTCTTTGCTTGAAGGGATAGAGCTATCCAATCAATTCCTCCTTCGATCTTCTATGCTTGCGAGGAGGAGGGTACCGGCCTGATCCTCAAGGAATCAATGTATATTTGATTATAAAATAATGTCTATTCAATTAGATGAAGAATCAGAGTACTCGAGATCTTTTGGATTATAGAACAAAAATGACATTAACCATGGGTAAATTACATGTGACGTCCTTCAACTACATGTGTGGTCCCAACTCAATCCTCTAACTTTATTTTGTAATTAGACCTTTAAGTTTTGGAATCTTGCACACGATGTCCTCCTAACCGCCCATAGTAAATTTTTTTAATTGTGCTATCCACATGGCATAATAAAAAATAATAAAATAACATAAAAAATAAAAAGAGGACTGTCGCCCCTCGTAGCCCTCGTCGGAGAGGGAGGAGGAGATGGGGCATGGGTTGGCCACTGTTGACTCAATTTCCTCTGATGCTCCTGGCTCGAGTAGCATCTCGTCGTCATGCGTAGGATTGGGTTGTTGGATGCTCCACAGATTCAGCACAGCAAAACCATGATGAATGATTCGTGGATGCTTCATTCGCCTTGGATTGAAAATTGTAGGGATGTTGTCACATTGTGGGTCCAACTAATGATGAGGCATAGCTTTGGAACCCATGTAGGACACATACCTAGAAATTAACCTCCTCCTCTCCATCTCTAATGAGGGGCAACGACAATGCTCATGGGGATGAAGGAAGGACGGAGGAGAGGCCGTCTGAGAGGACCAGTACACTATACTAACACTACTTCTCCAACTATAGCGGTGTCTTGGGATGAAGAACAATGACAATCGAGGTGGAAATGGAGGCAAACACATTTCCTCTGTAGCCAACAAGTGCTGCCATATAAAATAATGGGTCGTGCGTGGCAGCAACAGTAACAATCATTGTTTTATAGCACGTGTGGCTGGACTCTTCCAATGCCATGATTTGCAAATGGAGACACTTCTTCCGCCTTGATTGAAAGTTGTCACATCATGGATTGAACTAATGGTGAGACGTAGTTTTGAGACCCATGTAGGAACATGCAATTGCAGTATCTAGAAACCTCCTCCTTTTTTGACGAGGGGTGGTAGAGACCCCCTCCTCCCCCCCCCCCTCCATCTCCGACGAGGGGTGGCAAAGAAGAAAAGCATCACTGGAACTCGTAGATCAGAGGAGGAACACACAATGAAGAAAGATCGTATGTTGGTGAGCATCATAGGGGTTTATTCAGTAATTTAATTATGGAGGGGCAAATTAGGATGGTGGAACCAGGGTTAGTAAAGTTAGGTGTTGTGAGATTTTATAAAAAAATATGTTTGGATATAAACTAATAGGATGGATTGGGTCAGTTTAATGGCTTAAGGAATGTTAAGTTTGGTAAATGTCTTTATTATCCTTAAGAAAAAAATTATTTGTTTTATTTGGTTTAGAAGAAATAATGGTAGAATGTGGATACTTATTTATAACCCCTAAGAACACTAATCCATCCTTAGTTAAATTAGTAAAAGTTGTATCCAAACAAGGTGTAAATTTTTAATCTCATCCCATCCTAGTTAAACTTATCCCATCATTTCCAAACCCTCCATCAAAACACACCCTAAGGGTTTGTTTGGCAAATAACTAATGGAGGGATGGGGTGGGGTGGCATGATGAGTGATGTGGTGGGGGTGGCGTGATGTGTCATTAGAAAGTCCATGTTTAGATAATAAATTATATAAGATGTGGGGTAGGATAATAAATATTTTATTCGTGTAAAAGTCATTTTTGTCCTTCATTATATATTTAAAATATTTATAATCGTTAATTAGGGGTGAGCGGGATGACCTAGTCGCCCTCCCTCGCACCGGCCCGGATTCTTCGAAATTTTTTTGACCCCATGGATAATTAGGTTAGGAGCGAGTCTCATTTTTCTTTGACACCCGTCCGGGTCGGGTCGGGACTGAATCTGAGTTTTACGTCCCGATTCGGTTGAATATATTATATTAGTATTAAATAAATATTTTTAAATAGTATATTTATGTTTATTTTGAATAAAATTTTATATTTACTGAAAATTTTATTTAATAAAAAAGATAAATAAATATGTATTCATATTAGAAAAAGATAATATATCAATGAATGTGAGAGAGAAAGAGAGAGAGTTAACGAGAGAGATGGTTTAATTTGATAAGAAGAGAAATAATTTTATTTGGTAATAAAAAATGGAAAGAGATTAATTTGGTCTAAAATAATCTATTCCTCCTCATTCCACCAATTTAGTGGAATGAAAAATGTGGTGTTTGAAAGGCTTAGCTATTTCACCTCACTCCTCTTAACTTAAATAAAAAATATAATCAACCATGGTATAACTAATTCTATTCCCTCATATTCCACCCACCCTTTTATAACCCTCAATCCAAACGGCCCCTAAGTTAAATAAACATCATGCATTATAGTAGGCATGGTAAGAGAACACAAAAGGTGACCTTCATGGTTGGTGAGTGCATGTAGGCACTCATGCTGCGGGAGAGAGTGAATTATAGAGAGAGAATCATGTGACCTTTTCCACTTAAATCTCTTATCATCTGCAAGGTTCAATTTGGGTTGTCGAGGTGCTATCGACAGTGATGATAGGATTTAGAGATGTGGTTGTATATCTCTCCAACAATGGCTAATACATGCTCCACAAGTATGCGTCAATGTGTTGCGACGTGGATCATTATACCGATCATTATACCCCATCCCCCCCCCCCCCCCCCCCCACACACACACATAGGTATGCACTCTGCAATCCCATTTGTAGCCATCAGATCATGAATGGATGGCTGATCTGTATTCTTCTAAAAATTTATGGTTTCTTTACCGATTCAAGGGTTAAGGGTCTGGTAGAAGTTTAAAACAATCAGGTTCGAGTTTTATGGATTTTTTCACATGTTCCCCTCTCCGTGATATGTTGCCAGAGATCATCCCCTGCGTTACACCTGCACCTCACCTAGTGTGCCTCTCGCATTCCTCTAATCAAAGTCTTGAGCCGATCTTTACGATTTAATTGATTGCAGCTAGTGCTCCCCTCTTTGCAATAGTTGCCATTTAAACATGAGAGGGCTGCATCAAGATCTACCATGGGAATGCAGGAGCAACTCATCAAAATTAGTTTTTTTATACAATGGAAGAAGTATGCCATACAAGCCATTTATTAGAAGCTTGACATCTAGCT
This sequence comes from Pontederia crassipes, assembly GCA_030549335.1. NCBI lineage: Eukaryota > Viridiplantae > Streptophyta > Magnoliopsida > Commelinales > Pontederiaceae > Pontederia > Pontederia crassipes. The sequence continues at coordinate 28,947,636 of CM060193.1, forward strand.
AGCAAGGCAAAAGATTAGCATATCTATATGTACCATTTGGTAATGTAAAGTGAGAAATTATCCAAGGTGAGTGAACTTCATGCATTCATAGATGTACTGTAATTATTGATTGACTAAATAAAGATTATATCAGTGGATCTATGCTATACGACAGGATGTGATAGAATTTGGAAACCATCAATCATTCACTAAAAAAGTTTTCGGCCCTCTCACATTACGGTAGCATTTCTTAAAGAGAGGAGTACCTATGAAATATCTATAGGACTTGTAGCGGAGAGGAATACATATAGAATGTTGGGAAGATCGATCCCGTAGGGGAAATTGTTGGGGGCCATTGCTTTGCAAAGAGAAGAAAACCACAAGAATGAATAATTTTTCTACCTAAACCAACCGAACTTAATTGTTTTGAATTTGAACCAACTTTTAATCCTATCCAACCACTTCAAACAAAAGTCTTATGATGAGATGTACAAAACTCATCTGTAATATTGATTTATCCATTTATGCAACAAGTTATAAAATAAATTAACAAGGAATGAATGATTACTATGATGTATAAATTACATAATCTGAATCAACTTCATTTGAAGGTAAAGCATCGATGGGCTATTAACTTACATAAGTTTGAGATTTAGCTAAAAAAAGATACCTAATTATAATTATGCCCAAATTTTATGCGTAATTTCTCCCGCTCGTGTGAACTAAGAAATAGATTTTTAGTTCTACATATTCGCTCAAGATCAAACTGAGAAATGTTGAGAGTTAAATATTTGTGAGTTGATGATAGAGATGTTTGGTACTTTCTCCCCCTTCATTTTGATAGAAGCTTTAGGAGGTGTTTGGTACAAGATCAATAGCTAAAACAAGAGGTTTATTCTTATTTTTGCATCCAAAACATCTCTAGGATAAACTATCCTAGTCAAACTTTTCAAAATTATAAAACTATCTCAAAAAGTACAAAACTGTTATAACAAAATGTTCCTACCAATGACAGGAACAAATATTTGTTGTTCTTACCTTTTTTATCCCTTTTTTATTCAAATATTATTTATGTTTTGTTGTTAGAACATTTTACTTTTGTTCATCTCATAAGAACAAAAATAAATATTCTTTTTTAATTCTTATTCATCCTCTTCTCGCCCCGAACACCCCTTTAGATAAAAAGTTATTAGTGATACAAAAGTGTTTTATTGCAAAAAACTATTATCTAATAAATTGTGATGTGGACAAAATAACCATACATTGACATATAGTGAAGAGAAATTGGAATTTTTTTGGAGGAAAAATAGAAAATTAAAAAGGGAATCATGTAATCGTCAAATCAAGCCAAACTCAAAAGATTCCAAAATTTGTAACATGCAATATGATTGTTTGAATTGCTTTTGATTAGCTAGCAAATGAGCACCAGCTACACTGAGTTGCTAGCATTCAAGAGTCTAGCAAGCAAAGAAGAAGATCACCAACTCCAGGAAAAAAGACCAAAACAAAAAATGATACGCTAAATAATGCAAATAGATAAATAGTGCAATTGAATTACATTTTCTTAACGAATATATCTCTATTACATTAAATTTTAATTACTCGGCTATAAGGGCAATATTAAAATAATCAAATAGTATCAAATTTTCTTGTGTATGCTTTATTTTGCAGTAGTAATACAAAATATCTATTAAGAGTCTAAGAAGTAATCTTGTGGTAGTTGACAGCCTAAGGTGAGTGAACTTCACGCATTCACAGAGGTACTATAATTATTGATTGACTAAATAAAGGCTATATGGATCTATGCTCTACGAGAGGATGTGATCGAATCTAGAAATCATAAATCATTTACTAACAAAATCGTCGGCCCTCTCGCAGTAGCATCTCTTGTAGCGAGGAATATCTGCTATGAAATATTTATAGGACTTGTAGCAGAGAGAAATGCAAATAGAATGTTGGGAAGATCGATCCGTCAATGTAGGGGAAACTGTTGTGGGACCGTTGCTCTGCATAGAGGAGAAAACCACGAGAATTAATAATTTTTTCTACCTAAACCAATCGAACTTAAATGTTTTGAATTTGATCCAATTTTTAATCCTATCCAACCACTGCAAACAAAAGTCTTATGATGAGATGAACAAAACTCAACTATAGCACTGACTTATCCATTTATGTAATAAAAGAACTTAACAAGTAATGAATTATTACTAAGATATATAAATTACATAATTTGAATCGGCTTCACTTGAAGGTAAAGCATCGATGGGCTATTAACTTACATAAGTTTGAGATTTAGTTAAAAAAAGATACCTAATTATAATTATGCCCAAATTTTATGCGTAATTTCTCCCGCTCGTGTGAACTAAGAAATAGATTTTTAGTTCTACATATTCGCTCAAGATCAAACTGAGAAATGTTGAGAGTTAAATATTTGTGAGTTGATGATAGAGATGTTTGGTACTTTCTCCCCCTTCATTTTGATAGAAGCTTTAGGAGGTGTTTGGTACAAGATCAATAGCTAAAACAAGAGGTTTATTCTTATTTTTGCATCCAAAACATCTCTAGGATAAACTATCCTAGTCAAACTTTTCAAAATTATAAAACTATCTCAAAAAGTACAAAACTGTTATAACAAAATGTTCCTACCAATGAGAGGAACAAATATTTGTTGTTCTTACCTTTTTTATCCCTTTTTTATTCAAATATTATTTATGTTTTGTTGTTAGAACATTTTACTTTTGTTCATCTCATAAGAACAAAAAATGAATATTCTTTCTAATTCTTATTCATCCTCTTCTTGCACCGAACACCCCTTTAGATAACAAGCTATTAGTGATACAAAAGCATTTTATTGCAAAAAACTATTTCTAATAAATTGTGATGTGGACAAAATAACCATACATTGACATATAGTGAAGAGAAATTGGAATTTTATTTGAGGAAAAATAGAAAATTAAAAAGGGAATCATGTAATCGTCAAATCAAGCCAAACTCAAAAGATTCCAAAATTTGTAACATGCAATATGATTGTTTGAATTGCTTTTGATTAGCTAGCAAATGAGCACCAGCTACGCTGAGTTGCTAGCATTCAAGAGTCTAGCAAGCAAAGAAGAAGATCACCAACTCCAGGAAAAAAGACCAAAACAAAAAATGATACGCTAAATAATGCAAATAGATAAATAGTGCAATTGAATTACATTTTCTTAACGAATATATCTCTATTACATTAAATTTTAATTACTCGGCTATAAGGGCAATATTAAAATAATCAAATAGTATCAAATTTTCTTGTGTATGCTTTATTTTGCAGTAGTAATACAAAATATCTATTAAGAGTCTAAGAAGTAATCTTGTGGTAGTTGACAGCCTAAGGTGAGTGAACTTCACGCATTCACAGAGGTACTATAATTATTGATTGACTAAATAAAGGCTATATGGATCTATGCTCTACGAGAGGATGTGATCGAATCTAGAAACCATAAATCATTTACTAACAAAATCGTCGGCCCTCTCGCAGTAGCATCTCTTGTAGCGAGGAATATCTGCTATGAAATATTTATAGGACTTGTAGCAGAGAGAAATGCAAATAGAATGTTGGGAAGATCGATTCGTCAATGTAGGGGAAACTGTTGTGGGACCGTTGCTCTGCATAGAGGAGAAAACCACGAGAATTAATAATTTTTTCTACCTAAACCAATCGAACTTAAATGTTTTGAATTTGATCCAATTTTTAATCCTATCCAACCACTGCAAACAAAAGTCTTATGATGAGATGAACAAAACTCAACTATAGCACTGACTTATCCATTTATGTAATAAAAGAACTTAACAAGTAATGAATTATTACTAAGATATATAAATTACATAATCTGAATCGGCTTCACTTGAAGGTAAAGCATCGATGGGCTATTAACTTACATAAGTTTGAGATTTAGCTAAAAAAAGATACCTAATTATAATTATGCCCAAATTTTATGCGTAATTTCTCCCACTCGTGTGAACTAAGAAATAGATTTTTAGTTCTACATATTTGCTCAAGATCAAACTGAGAAATGTTGAGAGTTAAATATTTGTGAGTTGATGATAGAGATGGCATAACACTCCCCCTTAATTTTGATAGAACCTTTAAGAGGTGTTTGGTACAAGATCAACAGCTAAAACAAAAGGTTTATTCTTATTTTTGCATCCAAAACATGTCTAGGATAGACTATCCCGATCAAACTTTTCAAAATTATAAAATTATCTCAAAAAGTACAAAACCGTTATAACAAAATGTTCCTACCAATGGCAGGAACAAATATTTATTTTTCTTACCTTTATTATCCCTTTTTTATTTAAATATTATTGATGTTTTGTTATTAGAACATTTTACTTTTGGTCATCTCATAAGAAAAAAAGGATTATTCTTTCTAATTCTTATTCATCTTCTTCTCACACCAAACACCCCCTTAGATAACAAGTTATTAGTGATACAACATCATTTTATTACAAAAAAAAACTATTATCTAATAGATTGTGATGTGGACAAAATAATTGTACATTGACATATAGTGAAGAGAAATTGAAAATGTTTTTTTGAGAAAAAATAGAAAATTAAAAAGGAAAGCATGTAATCATCCAATCAAGCCAAACTCAAAAGATTCCAAAATTTGTAACATGCAATATGATTGTTTGAATTACTTTTAATAAGCTAGCAAATGAGCACCAACTACACTGAGTTGCTAGCATTCAAGGGTTTAGCAAGCAAAGAAGAAGCTCACCAACTCTAGGAACAAAGACCAACACAAAAAATGATATGCTGAATAATGCAAATAGATAAATAGTGCAGTTGAATTACATTTTCTTGACGAATGTATCTCTACTACATTAAATTTTAATTATTCGGCTATAAGGGAATATTAAAATAATCAAGTAGTATCAAATTTATTTTGTATGCTTTATTTTGCAATAGTAATAAAATATCTATTAAGAGTTCAAGAAGTAATCGTGTGGTAGTTGGTAGCATAAGGTGGTGATGGAGATGAGATGCCAATGGTTGAAGTAGAAAAAAAACTAAAGCATAGCAAATGATGATAATTGCAAAAATACAATATTATACATTACCTGACATAGAATATATGTAAATCTACTTGAAATTTGAAATGAAGAAAAATGACGACATATACGGACATGACAAATCATGATTTTAATGTAAGAAATGAAAGAACAGAACATTACCTACACACATCAATTCCCTAAAGTTAGTTGATTAATATGGCTAAGATTCTGAAGAAATTTCTTTGGAATCTTTTCAAAGTGGCCCTATGAAATGTAACCCTAGTATTTGAATTCAAGGTTCATGTCATCCCAATTACCCAATATTTTTAAATACTCAAGGTAGGGACATGAAAGTTTGAGCAGTGAACCACTGATATCATTACTAAATTTATCACCATCTTCGATCACCAACATTTGCAAATGAGTGCTACAAGAAAGGTCAATCCTACGAAATATATGGCAACTAGGTAATTTAGGAAATGATGAGGAGTCCCTTGTAGAATGTTTTATCTTAACTCCTTAGTCAATTCCATTGAACAAATACTCGAATCTTTGAGTGACTATCATGAGACTCTTCCCTCGGGTGTAAAACGACAAATCTTGGTGCTCAATTTAACCAAAGAAGAGCTACGATATAAGAATTGAGACAAACGATAACCAAAACCATAATTATTAAGAGTAAGAGTAAGGTCCTTCATTTCTCTTTCCACAACAGATAAAAGCCAATAGTTCGAGGACGAGTTTCTCAAGTTTGAGAGCATAATGAAACTCAGGGTTTTGTCGAGACATGGTACGGTCCTTCGACAGGACCCTTGAGATCAGCTTATGAAAAAAATGAGCTTAAGAACGTGAATCCAAACAAGCTTCCATCTTTTTAGTATCTTTGGTTGAAGGCAAGAGAGAGAGAGGATACAGTGAAGTAGTTCATCACATAGGACATTAATGTAGTCTTTTCTTTAGGTATGACTCTAAACATGACTTTCTTTCTCTTTTCTGCGTTTAGAATCATCAATTTCTGTATTCAGAATCATCAATATCAGTCATGAAACAAATATGTTTTTAAGGAAGTTGATGAGAATAAAAAAATAGTAAGAAACATACAAGCAAACCAAAAAAAATCAAATATCAGAGCAAATTAAAACTCATCTGGTAAGAAAACAACCAGGAAAAAATTAATAAAAAAAACGAGTCTTGTTTTTCTTCTTTGATTGAAGATAAAAATTTAACCCGAAGACTGAACGAACTAATCTTCCGTTCTAAAAGATGCACCAAATCGCTAGACTTTTTACTTCTCCACGCTCCTCTCTCTGTACACTTATGACTTCCCAAAAGGCGCCTCCTCCTTTTCACTAGCACAAAAGATAAATAAATAACTCGAGAGGGAAGAGAGAACGCCGTAGCTGGGTTCAGTTTGGGCTGTTTGGGCCCTTCGGCCTGTATGAACGTTAAGTTTCATTTATTTATTTATTTATTATATTATGATTAATTGGAATTGTTCATTTTCGTGTATGCCGCCGCAACTGATCGACCAGCGTGCGGCACCCCCGAAGCGGATGGAGACATGGAGGCACTATCGCCGCAGCAGGACAAGCTGGTGGCATGTCTCCGACGGCGTACGGCGGATGCGAGGGCCGTCCACGGCCTCTCCCTCAAGCTCGGCTTCTTGTGCTCCACTTTCCTCTGCAACAACCTCCTCGAGGCTTACTCGTCGCGCGCGACGGTCGGCGACGCCTGCAGGCTGTTCGACGAAATCTCTCAGCCGAATGAAGTCACTTGGTCGACGATGATTTCTTGCAACGCGCGAGTCGGACACCTCGGCCACGCTGTAACTTTGCTTAAAAAGGCCCTGCGCACAAATGTTCCTTGTGGAGATGGGGAGGGTTCCGTGCGCTTTAACACGCTTACTCTTGGCAGCGTCATTACGGGGTGCGCTCGCGTCAAAGAACTGGATGTAGGTTTGCAGATGCATTGCGGTGCGATCAAGTTTGGATTCGAGCATGATGGTTTTCTAGGTGGCACGCTGATTAACATGTACGGGAAGTGCGAGAAGCTCGGCGAAGCATGGAGAGTCTTTGAGGAGATGCCAAATAAGGGTACGGTTGCCTGGACTACAATGGTGACTTGCTTGGCAAATAGCAGTGATTTCAAGCTGCAGAATGGTGCCTTCCACGTCTTCAAGGATATGTTATGCAAGGGAATTCAACCAGTTGGTAAGACATTTGTCAGTGTCATCAAAGTTTTCGCCGACCCAGGAAGACTTCGCCAAGCAAAGCAGGTGCATGGGTGTTTGGTGAAGCATGGAGTCGAAGTCGACGACCTGCTCGGGAGTGCTTTGATTGCTGTGTACGGAAGGTGTGGAGGCCTGGATGAAGCATTCAGGCTATCAGGTAGGGTGAACATGGATGTTGTGTCATGGACTGCGTTGCTTGTTGCTTGCATGCAGAATGGCCATAACTTAGAAGCAATCAATGTGTTGAGGAAGATGCTAAAAGAAAATGTAATAGTTGATGCGTTTGTGTTGACAAGTGCAATAGGAGCATGTTCAGAATTGATTGGATTCAGAACTGGAGAGGAGATCCACTGTTACTCCTTGAGGAATAATTTGACTGATTTAGCAGTTGGTAATGCCCTGATCACGCTATATGGAAAATGTAGCCAAATCACAAAGGCGGAGAGGGTGTTTGAGCTGAGTAAGAACAAGGACATCATATCTTGGACTGCACTTTTGACTTGTTATGTTCAAAATGGTTGTGCAGTAAAAGCTATCCTCTTTTTTCGACATATGCTCAGGGAAGAAATTAGCCCACCGATATACTGCATATCAGGTGCCATTTGTGCATGTTCTACTATGGCAAACCTCTCAGTCGGGCAGCAAATTCACTCGAGATCTTTAAAGATGAGCATAGATGATGATGTATCTGTTCAGAATTCCCTCATCACAATGTATGCCAGGTGCGGGCAGATAGAAGTTGCACGGTTAATCTTTAACTCCATGATCAAAAGAGATATTGTCTCTTGGAATGCTATGATAACAGGTTGCTCTCATTGCAGCCATGAAAGAGAAGCTTTAGAGTTATTTAAGCAAATGCAGGAAGGAAGCATCCAACCTGATGATTACACTTTCACTGGAGTCCTAGTGTCCTGCAGTAGGTTGGGGCTTATTGCAGATGGATGCAACTATTTCAAGTTGATGAGTGCAGATTATGGTATTAAGCCAAAGATAGAGCATTATGCTTGTATAGTTGATTTATTTGGTCGTTCTGGAAGCATAAATGATGCCATGGAGTTCATCAATGGTATGCCATGTGAGCCAGACCAATTGGTTTGGGAAGCTCTGCTGGCAGCTTGCAAGCTCCATGGACATGTAGAGCTTGGGAAGGCTGTGGCAGCAAAAATACTTGAGATAGGACTAGAGGAACCTTCCCCATATATCACACTTTCCAATATGTATGCTTCAATTGGCATGTGGGACAGCAAATCTTCTGTTCAATCTTTAATGAAAGATGTAGGAGTTGTGAAAGATCTTGGAAGAAGTTGGATTGAAGGTCATAACAGCCAGGAGGATGCAGTTAGTGCAATGCAAAGTGGAGGAGTTTAGTATTACAAACCAAGGACAAAAGTCCCTTTTATACTCGAGGTGTCTTTGGGCACCTTCGGAAGGACAATCAAGGACACTTGACCCCATGACACCTTGGACTTCAATATAACTTTGGGCACCTTCGGAACAACAATCAAGGACACTTGACTCCATGACACCTTAGACTTCAATGCAATTAACAAGGTAGTGTGTTTTCTTGACAATATGCTAAACTGACATAAGACGGAAAGCTAGTGAAATTTCTTATTAATGAGGACGTATGTTCAGATAGTGGTTCATTCTACAAGATATAATTCAGTACATCTCACCAAACATTTATTTTAATTGATCACCATTTTGAACCGTTGCAGGACCAAGTGCATCTTAAAGATGTTATTCCTGAAGACATTGTCCATGAAAGGGGAACTTATGAATGTTATGGCTCTACACTTCTCTTGCGTGACAACCTTGAAAGACTATGCATCTTGCACATTTAGCGCACTCAAAATGATTTTTTTTAATTGACGAGGCAAGATTTTTTTTGGACTGATGATTCAACCCTGTCGAATCTCATGAACATGGATTAACGAAATGACGTCCTATGATCCATGTAGCCGACCCCACCTAGTGGGATAAGGTTTTGTTATTGTTATTGGTTCAACTCATGCAATGCTAAAAAGTGCACTGTGCTCAAGTTGGAGGCTGATCCATCGCTCCCTATTGAGATAGTGACATGAGAGGTTCTCAACAAGAATTTTTTACATTCACAAAAAAATAAATTTGAGATCTTCCTTAAATAGAGTAGAAGTGTCTTGTCCGCCTCATTTTGTGTTGGTACATAAGAGGCATGTTTTCAAATGTCATTTGCATTGTGTACCCTGGCTGATTATTCTCATTTGCATGCAACCAAAGTTAAAGATTGTACGCCAAATCTCCACTTGTCCTGCAGTTTTCTTTATCATAAGTTGCTCGACCTGCGTTATGGTTAGCAATCCTATGATTATGAGAACTCGTCCCTTTCTCACAACTCATTTTACATCTTCAGAATGAAATCAATTGCAATTGATTTTGGTGTACACGACAAATTTAAAAAATAGATACGAGGTAACCTTTCTTTTCGCAGCTAAGTTTAACTTTTTGATCAAGCACATGAAATATGGGTAATCTTTATAGTGGAGTACTGGAGTGTATAAAAAAGTAATTCCCAATGTTCATGAGATCGAGTTTTAGGCGAATAAAAAGATTCTTACTTTGGCCTTTTGACCCTGATGACGATGGATTGAAGAATCAACTATCAATGCCACTCACTTGCATCTGTAGTTCGTCAATTGACTTGCATCTCTAGTTCGTCAATATGTCAAGAATATGTGTACCGATTGATGACTAATGCCCTGCAAGATGTTTGAAAATTAACTATACTGAACTGATATTGTTACGCATTACAATATTACATGCAGTCAAAATAAATACATTTTGGAAAAAAATATTTTAGATATGAGAAATAATACTGAATTAAATATTTCGTATTCATGAATATCGATTTGTTTTTATGCTAATTTATTAACAAATGTATGGCACGGGTTCTTCTGAAGTTATTTATTAAAAGGTGCATAATTTTATTTATTGTCTATAGATCCAATTTCTGTATGTAAAATAAGAGGTCCAATTGATCATCTTTCATCAAACCGCATAATATATTTAGAAATGGTTTTAAAATTAATTTTAAATTAGTTCTGATAAAGTTAAAATTGTATTGAATTTATTTCAGGAAAGAGTAGTATATTTATTGCTCATTGTATGATACTATATTAAAATTACAATTACAAAATTATGAAAAATCTATTAAATCAAGTGTCTCTTCACTCTGTGCACATGATGTGCTATATTAAGGTTCTGTTGGCATTATTAGCGGATTGACAAGCAAATAGAGGTTTGATAGCGATTAGCGGATAGCAGATAGCGAATGATGATTAGTGATTAGATGTTTTAACAAATAAGTGTTTGATAAATTTAACGATAGAATTAAGTGATAAATATAAAATGACACAATTGAACATATGATAAATTATTGAATTTAAGTACTGTAAAAATTCTATTATAATACAATAAATAAATTATTTATATCTCAATTAAATAAAATAAAATCTCACAATTAATTTTTTGTTAATATATATAAAAAATTTTATTGACAATAAATATAGTGCGCACATGATATAAATATATTAATTATTAAATTAATTTTTTATTCATGATTAACATATAAATAATTTGTAATTAATAGCATTAATATTAAAAGGAATATAGTTATATGATGATAAAATAAAAATGAGAAAATAATAGGATAAGTTGAGAAAAAAATAATATATTTGAATAAGGGTAGAATTGGAAAAAAATACAAATTCCTAAACTCTAACCGCTAAACGCTAGTAGAAGTATCTTTTTAATAAAACATTAAACACTACTTATTTTTGTCATTTATCAAATAAAAAATAGCATTTGAACTACTAAACACTACTTGAAACGTTATTTTTTATGTTGTCAAACATATACTAAAAAGAGAACGGTTATTAAGAAAAGGATGGCATTTGGCACATGAAGGAAGTGCCACAAGCCTTTAAATACATTTTTTAATTATTAACTATCAGAGCTTGTTAGAAGATGCCACAATTATATAATTTTATTAGAGTAGTGGGTGAAAATTATGTTATAAACCATAATCTTATAAAAAATTTAACTATTCAACTGCCCAATTGATTATATTCATTATAAAATTTCTATGGCTATATTATATTAAAAAGAATAACACATGGGGCATGCAATTAAATTGAATATTACTATATACCCTATCAAACATTTCATGATGTTCACTGCCCAATTAATTATATTTATTATTAAAAAAGCTACGCTATATTAAAATATAGTAGAAATATATAATCTGGCAAGGATACTAAAATATATCTCTAGTGATTAAGGGTGTCATGAAATTTGGGAAAAAAGGTTAATTGACATGTATCCAACTAATTAAAATATGATCTCTATTAGATGGTACTTAAGAAAAAAATGATTGTTAAGTATGAGGAAGTTACAATATACCATAAAAATTTGGAGAGTTAATCATTCTACTTACAATTAACTAATTAATTATATAATTATTATAAATTAATTATTAACCTATTGTAAGAATCAATTTTTTTTATCAGAGATAATGATTACTTTCACATGCGGTTACCAAAAGAGTGTTGATAACCAAAATTATTAGGATTGCTTTTCGAGGTAGGATCCTAAGAAGCTTCGAGGATCGAGAATCATCCTACTTTATGAATAATTTTTTTAATATGAAATACTTAAAATGATATATTTATTCACAAATGTTATGTTTATATACTGTGCCAATATTGTGATATGTGATTGTGAAAATTTTATCCTTTGATATTGTAAGTTAGGAAGTAAGATTCGATGTATGTACATACATAATATTGGTGTCTAAATAAATGATTTTTTCATTCACTCCATGTACTGTCATTATTAGCTTTAATGCTTAGATAATAGCCACCATTTAAGAAAACAATTTGATTCACAAGAATGTTTGATCGCAGAATTATCTTATGCCATTCTCAATATTCTTATTGTTCCCTTCACTAATTGTTTTACTACAAATTTTGTCTAAATTTGAATCAGATTGCTTTTGGAATGTTTTAATTGTTTCTCAAGCATGCAAATGATTAATTTAAGGTTTGTTTGACAATTAACTAATGGAAAGGTGAGATGGGTGATGTAATGGAAAATGAGGTGGCAGAGTGTGGAAAGTTTATGTTTGGATAGTAAATTATAAAAAATGATGAGTTAAAGAATAAAATTTGTATTTATTAAAAAGTCATTTTTACCCTTTATTACATATAAACTATTATAATATCTAATAAGTAATAAATATTTGTTCTTTACCATTTAATGTGTTTTTCTATTCTGCCTATATTTTCTATTTACTATTATATATTTTAAAAATTAAAGAATGAGAAATAATTATTTATAAAAGAATAATTATAAATAAAAATATTTATCAATGTAATATTTATATGAGAGAAAAAAATATAATTTGTTTAATTTGATAATTAAAGACGTGCTAATTTAGTGTAAAATTGTTTATTCCTTCTCACTCCACCAAATAATTTTTGAAAGGTTTAACCATTCTACCCACCCTCTTAACTTAAATAAAAAATCTAACTAAACATAATTTATCTAATCTCATTACTCACATATTCCACCACATTTCTTCAAATTCTCAATCCAAACAAATCCTTAATGTCCAAGGAAAAAAATTCTTTGAAACACATAAGAGTAACATGTTTCTTCTTTCAATAAGGGGATTCATCTTTTTGAATTCATGATATTTATGAAAGTTTCATCTTTTGATGAAATAATAAACCTAAACTATTACTAAAATGGTCTAAAGTAAATTATCCATTATCGTATGGTATGTTGCTTTCAAGTTACTCTAAACCAGAGAAAAAAATCGAGTACAAAAAATGGCGTTGATTATGTATATTTTCTTCTTAAACAAATTGAAAAAAAAAACTTGCAAGTTGAAACTGATCAAAGGTCTTCTGCTTGAAAGCCTTCTCCCGTGACAACTTAACCATGTGCTCATTTTCTACTTCATTGCTTTTACTAATTAAGATAGATGGATTACTTACAATATACTATTAACTATATAATATTTTTTGGTAACTAACTATACGTATGATATTTTAATTAGTAAGATGACTGCTTTTAAGATTACTTTAAATATATAATTAATTATTGGATATAATGGGAGTGAGTAGGAGGCTCCTACTCAATCACGTGACATCATATGGACGCCGAACGACAGATGCAATTGGGCACATTTTACAACATTTAAAACAAAAGAAACAACGATTCAATTCTCCAATTCGAACTGGTTCACATTGTGAAACAGTAAACTATCTGGTTCACCTATGAAACAACATATGCACTCAGACATTCATAGTCTTAGGTATTGATCCACTCAACTCTCCACATTCACCGATATTCAGTGCTGCCCAACGCTCTATAATTCAGTGGTAGAGTAACACAATGGCGTAAGTCATCGTTTCAAATATGATAAAGGACCACTTCATTTTGCACCAGACTCCAATTTTCTTTTTTAGGAAAGGGGAAGATATTTTTTATATTATTACAAAGGAAAAAAAGAAGCGACCATTATAATTACTTCTCATTATTGTGAGCTATAGTTAGAAAGTTTTAATTAATAATTATTTATTAAACTTAAACTATTTAATATTTAAAATTTAGATAAAAGAAAAAAATTATTAGAACTAGTGTACTGATGATTATTTCAATTTTTGTTCCTAGGTGAGAAATTGTATAGGATATTCTAGATATCCAATCATTGTTAGAAATAAAGTATTCTTACATTGTTATCAAACCCACCCTACTTTTATAAATAAAAAAGTAAGTGGACATGACTCATTGAATGATGGCTGTGTCAACAATTATGATATTTAAATTCTATATAGATTAAATTGTACAAGTGAATTTTTTTATTCCCTTAGATCATGCAAATCCAAATTTGTCGATATTTTTTATTTCATCTTATGTTTATTTTACTGCACTAGATGGAATAAATCAGTACTTTTCTGCTACATCTATACATATCGAAACCCCTACTTGATCTCGTAAGTGCTCAACCTTGTGGAGCTTGACTCTTGTAGTCAACATTCGACTTTGTCGCATGCTTTGTATGGTGTATGCCCTCGCCTTGTCAATCTTGCCCCTGTTCGACATTTCCTACCATGGATCTCCTGTCAATACCAAACATTCCCTATAGATCTTGTCCTTGTTCGACACTCACCACAAGTCTTACCCTTGTTCGTTTTGCCATCATTCAACCTTGCCGATGTTGCCGCTGATAGTTAACATTCGATTAATGCCCTTGCCATTAATAAGGTTTCGGCGCTTGACATCTGTTGTTCAAAAGCTGCGCTCAATCACGACGACTTTGCCCCCAACTTGTCATCTTAGCCAAGTTCAATTGACTTCGTCTAAGGTCAACTCCGCATATGCCTGAACTTCGCCACTATAGTAGCTGTAATTAACATTACTTTTTTTAATATGGTTCAATTTACTAAGCCTAATTATAGTTTAAAATTTGTATTTTTATTTTATTATGAATTATGTGTGAACACTAACAAAAAAAGAAATAGTTGGAATAAAAAAGATATATAGATCATATTAATTGGATATTGTAAGCCCATTAATTATAGGCACAAGTTGTAACATAAAAAGGATAACAAAAGTAACTGAGTATGCACAAAATTGTTCAATGCAAGTATTACCTCCAACAACGGACATTTTATTTTATTATGTTCTTAATTTTGACACTTTTCACAACTTCTTTTCTTAGAGTCCTTTTGGGACATTATGATTTTGAGATTTAATCCTTTCAAAATGTCTCAGTATGTCTTTAGACTTCACGCGAAGTGGATCACATATAACAAATTGTGAATCCTGTATGTTGATAGAGGTTGATTCACTTAGAAGGTCCTCGTTTGAATGAATTTCACTAGCACTTACTTGCATCCACAATTGCATTTCTACATGGAAAGCCCTCATCTTTTTTATAACCTAAACTATAATTGAAGCCACTAATTACAAATGCTCGGTTGAAATCAAATTCAACTCTTTAACTTTTCATAGTTTACTTTGTCTAGTTACTTTTTGAATTGGGTTATCAAATCATTACAAGAGGATGAATTATCATAAATGCATATGCATTTGAATATGCATTTATCAGTAATATCCTCAGGTTTGCACCAAACTTCTTTTTTTATGGAGAACACTTAAAATATGACAACAAAAGAATTCTTCTTGTTAAATTTTTTTTGCATGAACACTTTATAATAAGTTTTTAAGGCAACTAAACTCTACTATATTCTTGCCTTCATCAATACTTTTCAATATACCAAGTACACAAATTTCTTATCACCTTTGTAAATTATGTGTGCATACAAGTTGAAGGATAGTGCAAATCTCTTGAAACTTGCAAAATATGGCTTGTGTATAAACATTGCATGCATGGATCTCTAAATATTTTTCATAATCTATGCAGAGTTCATAGTTTGAAAATATTATGTCTTTAACTCCCCGATGAATTTGAAAACCCCTATCATATTTCTATACAAAATTTGAAAATGATATGTTTGCATTAACAAATATATCAAAGAAACACATTAATACTTTCGCCCTTTTAATGGTGCACATACTTGCGGCAAAAAATATCTTGAAAACATAATAAAACTTATTATTCGCACTTGTTGTACATGACCTTTAACCAGTGTCCATCGGAGATATCAAAATTTTGTTTTATATAAAGCCAACATTCTTCAAATTCATATATATTTGATGATCCATGAAGTCACTTATTGTAGTTTTCTTTAAATGTGTCTTCTGCATATAAATATTATAAAAGATATACTTAGAATATGAAAATATCTTACATATAGTATTATCCATCATAATATCTTGATCTATAATAATGTAAATCGAATGATTTTCATTCATACATTCAGACCATTTTTTAAATAATCAAATGAATGTCTCTTCCATTTTTTCGCAAATAAAGCACATCAGAACAAACATGATCTACTTTGATGATCGATTCTTGTGAAAAATGTGATTGTCAAATTATTTGTTTGATATGCGCTATCAAATACAACATCACCAAAAGTTAAATATATATCTCTTGATCTATCATCAGTCCAAAAGAAATTTGGTGTCATCTCCATCAAACTCCCATTTATAAAAGAAACATGGATCAACACTTTACCTTATTTTGAAAAACAACTATGATATTAGACATTCATTTCTAGAATTGTCTTTTCTTCTTGCTCTGAAATGATCAATACAATATTGGGTTGTTAAGAGTGGTTCATCATATATATTAAGTGCTTTGACGACTCTTAATGGACTCATGACAAATTCGAATAAGTTAACAATAGCTTCTTTCGATGTTGTCTTGAATTCTTTTTGTGAGCACAAATATTTTACTTTTGACTTTTGAGGGAGTTGTTAGAGGTTGATTGTGTCTTCAATAAAATTTTCTTGCCTCTCATAGTCCATCTTTTCTTAGACGAACAAGACAATTATCTTTAACTTCCCTACTTTGCTTAAGCCCCTTTTCACTACCTTAACGTCACTTTATTATGCTCTTCTTTAAAACAAAAATAAACTATTAATAATATTTTTCATAACTTATGTGAAGCTTGTTTTAAAACAGAAATGTTCACTAATTTAGCATACATATTATAGTAATTGTTTGCTTCATCGTCCGTGTCAAAAGTCATGCCCACAAATGGTTTAGCTACCTCACAATATTTCACAAGTTAATCCTGAATTTTAGTATTTTTTTCTTATGCAACATATTCAACATTCAATCTCTCACTATTATCAACTCCAACAATAATCATGTATAATGAAACAAACCATTAGCTAAGAATCATGTATAATGTGTAATTAGACAAATATCATAACAATATTGGTTTTACAAGAACAATAACTAATCTGCAACTTGAAGAGGACATATACAAGAATGCATTGAACTGGTATATGTTCTTACTTGTACAATAGAAAGCAAATTCTAGTACTTAGCTAACAAGCTCTACAAAAATTCGACTATCTTTTAATTTTAGCTTTTTTTTGTTAATGTTCACAAACAATTCGCTATAAAAAAAATCCAAATAAAATAACTAGGGTTAGTAAATTGAACTATTAAAAGCATAACATTAACTACCTCCACCTCTAGAGGCAAAATTCAGGCATCCATGGAGTTGACCTCAGGTGACGTTAATTGAACTTGGCTTTCTTTTTAGTTTATTATTTTGTTTTAGTCGATGGCAAAGTTGCTGAAGTTGAGCGGAGCTTTTGAGCAACAAATGTCAAGTGCTAGAACCCAATCAATGGTCAGGGAAGAAAATGAATGTCAACTACTGATGGCAACATCGACGAGGTTGAATGATGTCAAGGTCGGACAGGGGCAGGGAATGTCGGGCATAGGAGGTCCAACGACAAGGAATGTCAAACATGGTAAGATTGGTGAGGCAAGGGCACACATCATATAAAGCAAGTGGCAAAGTTGAATGGTGACCATAAGAGAAAACCTTCGAGAGGTCGAGCAACGACGAGCTTGAGCAGGGACGAGCGTTGGGCAGCTTTGAATGTCAACGAATGTGGTGAGTCGAGTGGATTAACACGTAAGTCTATGGACGACTGTGTGCATCTGTGTTTCATAGGTGAACTCGAGTCTAGCGTTTCACAATGTGAACTGGTTAGAGTCGAAGAATTGAATCGTTGTTTCTTTTGTTTTAAATGTTGTAAATCATTGGCCCCTTATATCCTTAATTATTTATTACATGTATAATTGTATTATTTTATTGTTTCATGCTATGTGACAACAGCAACAACAACAACAACAACAACAACACTGCCCCTTATATCCTTAATTATTTATTAAATGTATAATTGTATTTATTGTTTCATGCTATGTGACAACAAGCATTCATAAAATAGATAGTTGAAATTAAACATAAGTATCACATACATTATTATTGTGTCAATTGACATGAGGACAATGATGATGTAGTATTGTAAACAATTATAACTAAATATATTATTATATTTAAAAGATACAATTATATTAATATTGTGAAGAAATATACTAGTATTATTTATTACAAAGAAGGATAGATATTATTATTATTACATTTTACTGTGGAAAATTAAATAGAGCTACTATTCGGAACAAATATAATTGTCATAAATTGATCATCTTTTTTATCAATTGTAAAGTGTAATCATAATTTTAAAAAAGTAGCCCAATGAATGAGTTATCACCAATTGCTAATTAGATATTTTTACATTGCCAAGACCATTTTTTTATGATGTCATTTAGTTTAACCAATATTCTTATTATTTTTATGAACCTATTGAATCGAGTATTTAACTTTAACCTAGATAAGTTTGTATTTGTTTTTGTTGACGTAACATTGGCCTAATCTTGAAGTAAAGAAAATAAAAAAGAATTATTTTGCAAATATTATGAGTGAAGCAATTGGTTACAAAGTTAAAAATGTGAATTTCGGACTTACTTATATTTTTGAAACATTTTAGCTGAAGGCATCTTTTAGACTTGATAGAGGTTAAAAAAATAATGTCACAGAAGTCAAAAAAATTAAAAAGACTAGCAAAAGACTTATGGAGAGCTTGTCAATGATTGCATTCCAAAGGGTTGGGGCCAAATAATGCAAATACATCTCTTTCTGGATTTTCTTGAAAGGTTGAGAGATAAAGAAATATTAAATTTGGCTGGCAAAGAAATTTAAACATAGTTTTGAAAAACTAAAGAGAAGATGAAGATTATGTTGTGTACAATGATACTTCTAGACAAGAGTTGGATTGAATCCTGATCTAACATAAAAATATTATTGCACATGTATGATCTAATCATTTTTTTTTACTTTTAGAAGAATGTTTATGAAATTATTTTCTTTACAAAAAATTGACAATTAGCTTTTCATATTATATTAAACTTGTCTTATGTGTGTGTATATATATATATATATATATATATATATATATATATATATATATATATATATATATATATATATATATAAAGCTTTGAGTAAGGCAATGATATTTTTAGTGACATGATATACTAGACTTTTGTTTAAATTTATGTTGTTAGTTGTTGTGTTTGGCTATTTTCATAAAGTATTTATAGTAATATGCAAATATATTCCACTATAAATATATTGATTTTTATATTACAGATTTTGCAAGCTAATATTTATATACAAAATATGATTGTTATATGAACGTAATGATGGTATCCCTCTTTTGAATGAGGGATATCATGTTTATTATTTATTATTTATAAGATAAAAAATATGTGAAACATTGATAATTAAATTAGGTTTTTAAATAAAAATGAATAAAATATCATTCATAGATTTGTAATTCACAATTAAGAAAAAAAATAAGGGACATGTTGTCCCTTCTATAGAAAGAAGGACACTTCCATTCGGATTATTTGTTGTAATGAATAAATTAAGTTTCTTTTTTTTTAAATCATACAAACAAAATTTAATTTGATTAATAGATTGAGTTTAACCTTTCCATCTAAAGCTTACTCAAGATTGATAATAGCTTGAGACAAACATATAAGCTTAACCTTAATTGTAATAATGAACTTATAATAATAACACGTATGGATAAACCTATTAACAATGAAAATCATTTCAAACTTACCCGATTAA
Source organism: Pontederia crassipes (assembly GCA_030549335.1). NCBI lineage: Eukaryota > Viridiplantae > Streptophyta > Magnoliopsida > Commelinales > Pontederiaceae > Pontederia > Pontederia crassipes. The sequence goes on from CM060193.1 coordinate 28,967,559, forward strand.
TGGCATGGATGACTTTTCTAAAATATTTAACAAAGGTGCTCACAAAATTCATAGAACATAAACTACATGGACATGGATTTTCAAATCCATAGAAAATAATAGTATTATAAAAAACAATAGATAAAAAATTAATATTAAAAGTTATCCAAATTGATATATATTATATATAGACATAAATCTTATTATTTAACATTCATAATTAGATTCTTTATACACGGGGTCATTTTTTTGCTCGAGGGAAAGCCCCGAGACACTTGCAAGGATCATTGAGTTAAACATCTAAGCTTATAGGCAATTGGTCAACTCAACATATAACTTAGATATACTATACATGAAATAATATATGATATTAGGGTCTACGTGATCTATCAAATGCTTAGATCTTTTACTTCTTTTTGCACGGCAAATAAAAGCCAAGAATCGAGTGGCGAAGACATCAGCTCTTCAAAGTCATAATTTTGACGTTCCAAGTGGAATTTCTCAACCTTAGGGGAAGAGTGAAGTCCCAGTGTTTTGTCAATACAAGGTACGACAATAAGATGCTTCGTCTTTCAGGCTTGAATAAGACTGGCGTTGCTACGGTGTGGTTTATAGGGATAGCACATCAAAATTTTCGCAATTTTTTTTCTAAGGAATGATGCAAAAGTAGAGACTGAGCGAAAAGAAAAGGACTGACATTGTTGATTTAGACGCGTCGTCGTCGGATCGGAACGGGAGATGCGGCAGAGTCGTCGCCGGAGTGGGAGCGGTCCGGCAGTGATGTCGTGTTCGGAGAGGGACAGAGAGGTCGCTAAAGGTGAGAAAGGAACGGAAGAGAAGGAACGAGGCGAGGAAGCGACTTCACGCTGGCGGACGGCGTCGTCGCCGGCGTGGGAGGGAGAGGCAGCGTCGCTCTGGGTGATTGGATTTGGCGGTAATAGGAAGGAAGCATTTGCTGGTATTCAAGGGGATTATGTCGAGGACCATCAGATCAGATTTAGATTTGTTAGTTTAACTTTTGGTTGTCCCTAAAACCTAAATAATATGGTTCATGCATGCACATAGAGTTAAACATTAAGCTTATTTTTAATTAATAATCTTAACAAATAACTTAAATAATCTAGACATTGATAATTAATGTTGGTTCTAGGTAATTAACCATATTAAAATTTTATTGTAAAATATTAATTTATACTTAATATAATTACGTGGACCTGCATTTTCTAAAACTATTATTTATATTTGAATTATCAAAATTATTTGCTTTTATGACATTATTTTTTTCAATTGCATTAGAATGAATATTTTATTGTTAATAATTAAAATTAATACCAATACTCTTAACAGTGTAAACTACACATTCAGCAACCAAACTTGCTTAATAACATAATATAACTACATGGATCAAAATTTTACATATTTTTATTTATATTTAACTAAAATATATAACATTAATCTCTGAAATGTGTTTTTTGTTTGACCTTACTAGTAAAATCTTAAACTTAGCCTGAGCTAAACATCTAAGCTTAAGCTCAGTTTTCTTTTTAATTTAACATACTACATGCTTTTTTTTAAGAAAGATTCTATTAATTAACTCCATAAGAATCCAAGTACAAAGTAGTCAAGAGTCTGATGAGGACGATGCGAAATGTGTACATCATGTAATTGGTCTATCATACTACATGCTAAATCTCAGTTGATACATATGTGACAAATATATTTGGGTTACACACTAGTAAACTTAAACCCTTCTGGCATCAGCCAATACACAATGGATTCTGGCATCAGCCTTCAAGAACAACCACAGCTGAAGGAGAAGCCTTTTGCAAGCTCAATAATTCTCTAGACACATGATTCATTTCACTTGAGTTTTTTATCAAATCACGTAGGACCATACTCTCCAGCACCTTTGCTTTGGCCAGCAAAAACTTGATAAAAGCATACATGCATTCATTGTAACCTGAATTTTTCTTGAAGCCGGTTATCAGAATGTTCTTCAGATGGAACTCTAGACAATTGAAATCTTCTTCTTCATCTGGTGACACAAATTCGTCTGCAGGACTTGTATGACTCCTTGAGGCACGTCCATGACTCCAGTACTGCAAATAATGGTTTCATTAGGTAGTGAAGACGTTCAATTGTAATATCAATTTAACCACGTAGTTTATGAAACAAATAGGAAAAGGAATGAACAAGGAATGAGTTCAAGTGATAAGTAAATCGTGTAGATTACGGCATCTAGGATCAATTATCTGTGGAAAAATATAAAAAAGCAAGGACAGAAGAATTATTAAGTTTACATAATTTCAACATCCAGTTTGAAGAGATATACCTGGTGATAGCTCAAATTTATGACTAATTTCTCCAGCTGATGTGAACTGAGAAGTAGCTTCTTTACTCCATGCATCGACTCAAGATCAAAATCACGAATGTTTAGAACTAATGATTTATGACTGGATAGCAGAGATGGCGTGAGACTTCGATTCCATTTTGATAGAACCTTTGAGCAAGAAAATATCAGAAATAATACAATAAGGTGGACCTAATATCACAATGCAAAACCTTGTAATCTGACTGATTTTGAGGTAGGTAGAATAAATGGGAAACAAATTAAAATCTGAAAGATGTAAGGTCCAGTTAGGTCAAACTCAAAGACAGAATATTCAAAATTTATAGTGTTTAATCAAACTCTTTGAAGTAATTTTTATCACGTATCAAACGAAAACATTAATCAATCTAGCAGGTTTCCATTAATCACGTTAGTTCTAAAAGAGAAATAACTTGATTCCCTTATGAAACAACTCAAAATATAGTGATGGAGCCTTTACGCCTACGATATTAATTGCTTTACATATTTCACATTGACCTTGGAAGCATGAAAATTCTAACAAAGAAACGATGTTGTTGCCAACTCCATGAACAACAAGCAACTACTTCATGTACATCGATTACTTAAATTTCTCATTTTGAGTTTTCCCTGTGCATGCTTTCTTCAGCAACGGTAAACCTGGAATGAGTATTAAATAATAGTTCTGTAATTGAACAATACAATGAACAACACTTTGTGTGCCACATAGTATATTAGATGTAATTGCAATATGGGAATTGAAACGGAAAAATTAAAACTGAAGTAAAAGATAACATCCATCAACCACACCAGTCTCATGTGAATTTAAATCGAAGAAATATCGAACATTGGAGAAAATTACCTGCACGCACCAATCCCCTAACGTCAATTGCTCAATGTGACTAACATTCTGAAGAAGTCGCTCAATGTGACTAACATTCTGAAGAAGTCTCCTAGTCCTGACAATGTGTTGATTGTTGTGTTCTCTCACATTTAAGTTTAGTGCAATCCATTGTTTTGAGAAGAAGTCTAGTGCAATCCTAACAACTGATGATATGTTTGTGAGCTCAAGGTTCATGATATTCCAACAACCCCCAATCTTCAAATCCTCAAGGTAAGGACCTGAAATTTGGAGCAGTGGGTCTGCACCATCATTAGTCAAAGAAGGGTCTTCATCTTTTGTCATGACCAGCTTTTTTAGCTGAGCATTGCGAGAGAGGTCAAGCCTATGAAATCCTCTGCAATCATGTAATTCCAAGGAATGCAAAAGAGGAGCTCCGTGTAGGATATTGTCAATTACTTCATTGGTCAATATCGTGAAATCTACTCTTAAATATTTGAGTGATCCCCATGAGACACTCTTATTAAGTCGATATTGACAAAACTCGGTGCTCAGTTTAAGCAAAGGGTACTCGTATAAGAACTCAGGTAAACAGAATTCAACCATCATCATCTTCAAAGTAAGGTCTTTGACTTTTTTCTTTTCAAGCCACTCGCCAAGACGAGAAGATATCAGCTCTTCATGGACAGTATGTTGGAAGACGAATTTCTCAACCACAAGGCAATGGTGAAGTCCCAGTGTTTTGTCAATACAAGATAGGATGTATTCAATTGGAGGGACCAAATATCTGTCTGAAGGGTTTTTGAAATCTCCTTCAAGGAAAATAAGTTTGGGAACATGGGCCCAAACAAATTTCCATCTTCTTGACAGAAGAGCGGTTTTGATGGCCTTTTAGTTGATGGCAAAAAGGAGAGGATATAAGAAAGAAGTTCAACAGGTAATTCACTAATCCGATCCATTTTATTGCTCTTGCCTTGATAAAAAAAATCTTCCTCTCGGCGTCTTTGTCTTATTCTGTCTGCAGCAGAACTATTAGTGTTGTTCTTGATCAGGCATGGCATTGCATTTCCATTTCAGAGAAGCTGGGAATAGAAGATTTACCAGATGATAGGAACCACACTACGGTAGAGCAGATTGGCCCTTTGTTAGAACACTGAGAAGTATAAGAAAATAAATCAAATTCATACACATTTAAGCAGATGAAAGCAGCCACGCAAAGCTGAAATCAGAACAATGCAAAGTTCTCAACAAGATGAGTGTTGTACTTTGCGCCATCTTCCCTCTGAACCTCTCTCATCATATATATTCGTTCCCACAATTCAACTGATGCTGAAATCAAACGTTGAAGACGTGATAGAAGAGGGAGAAACCGGCACGCCAAAGGCGGTCTACTTTTTTCTAAGTCTTATTTATTTTGCGCAAGTTTAATTTACTTCTTATGTCAACGATTTTTTCTAGTAATAATGGGATCAAGGACTGTCCTTAATTTAGTTCCATGCAGGCATGCCGATACGAAGGTGCTCCCATATTAAAATATCATAGGGAAGAACGGTCCCAAGTGAGCCATCTCCTCTTTGCGTGTCATGGTCCGCACGCACGAGAGCCTACTCCCGAACAAATCCGTCCGACTCAACTCAATCGGGATCACCCAATTTTTTATTATTACTTTATATTTATTTAATATAATAATATTATTTAATATTTATTTTAAAACATAAAATAAGTTTTCTAACTATTTAAATATTATTTCTATATTTAGAATATTTTAATTTAATTTTTTAAAATAAATATAGGCTTAAGTTTAATTTAAAAATAATAATAATAAATCGAGTGGTTGGATCGGGTCAACTTAGATTGAAAAAATCCGACTCGACACGAGGTTAGGTCTGATTGTCGAGGTTCGGTCGACCCGGTGAGCACCTACACGAAGGTACAAAGTTGAAAAATATTACAATATATATATTTTTTTCATTACCAGCTCTCATCGAATAAAGATCTAAAATTAATATCATCTCGCTTCGAATGGCATATCAGTTATGACAAATGAAACTCGAAAATATTCTACATAGATTTCAAACTAGAGACATGGAGAAATTACTTATCACTCGATCATAATATCTGGATCATAATCCGTTGATATAACTCAGTATTTTTTGCCGGTTAGAAAGGTAATCTCTACTATATTAAAAAATAAATAAATAACATATAAAAGGAAATTGACATTTGAGCATACGTATGTATTAAGAACTAAAATAAAAAAATAATAAATTATTGAACAACCATGATTATTGTCAGATCAGGTTTGAAAAAATAGACAGAAAACCAATATAGGACAAAAAGTAAAGAAGTCTAGGAAAGAACCAAACCAACCAATATAGTAGGACTAATCTTTGAAAAGACGGATCATATTAAACTTGAGGAGGCAAAAACTTGTGTGTTGTTTTATGTTGTGAATTGTGATCACTCATCAACATAGAATAGAATGGGTATTGGGAAGCATATTAAACTTCAAGAATGGTAATTTTCCTGTACTTGACGACAACATCTCTGCGCAAGAGATGAGGATGTTTATAGAGAGATGTCTCGTCAAAATTTTCGAAATTTCTTTTCTAAGGAAAGGAATGATGTAAAAAATGTAGATAGCGAAAGGAAAAGGACCGACTTTGCTGATTTAGACGCTTCGTCGTCGTCGCCGGAGTGGGAGAGGTCCGGCAGTACTGATGTCGCGCTCGGAGAGAGACAGAGAGGCCGCTGGGGTGAGAAATTAAGGGAAGAGGAGGAACGAGGCGAGGAAAGCTGGGCCCTCTGGGTGATGTGGTGATGGTGGTTGGGGGTGGGGGTAAATAAATACCATAGGAAGAAAGCATCTGTTGGACACCGGTCCGTATGGACCAATGTTTTCAAAATGGGACCGATTATCGGATCGGATTTAATATCGAATTGTGGTTGAATCGGTCCAATCGGATTAGATCGAATTGAATCGAATTTTATTAAAATAATATTATTTATATTAATTTTGAATATATATATATCATAATTAATATATTATATAAATATAAATTATCCAAAATTATATGAGTGGTACATTATTATATGTTTTGTTATTTATATAATATTTGTGATGTTATATTAATCTATTTAAATCTAATTGACTTTTAAAATTTGACTTCTTTTATTTATTTTTATTTATTTTCATTTATTCTTCCTATTGTTTATTACCCCATATTTATTTCCTTTTTATTTCATATTTTCCTTGATCCTTCTTTTTTTTCAAATTTATTCTTTTCCTAATTACTTATTATATTTAGAAACTTAATACTTACTCAATTATTATTATATAATCCTAATGTTACGCATATTAATGAATCACTATTAATTTTATTTAACTCATTTCTTCTTTACTGAATTTTTTTATTTTCTTTTAGTTTCAAAATTTTCTCCCCTAATCATCTCCACTAATCATTCTTTTTCTTCATTATCATTTATTCTTCTTATTAATTATCTTCCTATATTTGTTTTCCTCCTCCTATTTTTGTTTTTAACATTTTTTATTACTTCTTTCCTTAATTTATACTTTTTTAAAAAAATGCTTCCATTTCTTAACATCTTTCCATTTAAAATTAACTTTTGAAATTTTTTACACTGAACCAATTCTGGTTCGATTTGTAAATTTTTCGATTCAATAAAAAATTTATCAGTTCAATAACTGAAATAATTTTAAATTCTAATCGAACCGAACCAAATACCGATTCGCGATGGGATCGATCGAACCGATCGGTTTACATTGATATGGACTCTTTCTCTCTCAAGAAAAAAAAAAAAGACGCCGAAGAAGGCTTTGGAGCTGTTCTCTAACATGTACGGAAGGACGGTCTCACGTGAGCCATCTCTTTATTTTATTGACCTTCTCTCTCATCCACGCGCACGCATTCTCTCTCCCAATCTCCCATACTTTGAGCGTGTCAAGATCCGGATTTGGGAGCGTGTGGAACTTGCTTTCCTTGTCGCAAATCGGCTTCCTTTGTTAATGCTTTCGCAGAAAGCTAGCTATATAAAAGGGTTTGTTTCCATGCGGCAGAGCATTTGGGAATTGGAATGCTGCCAAAAAAAAGTCAAGACTGTGGTTCGTGAATTTATGTTAAGAAAAGTAATTTTATATTTTTTTTTTCTTGACCAAACATCAAAAAGTAAGTCATCTTTATCGAACAATCACTCTTTGCAAAGTAGTCTAGGAAGATAAGGATTGATGTTTTGTTCATTAAGAATACCCTCCTAAAATTAATTCTAGGTGAATTTTTCAAAACTGCTCTTAAAAGTATTTATCATGTTTTATTATTTATTCACTTATTTAACACATTACATATAAATAAAAATTATCTCTTATTTGAATTCGAATAAAATATTTAAAAAATTAAGTTAAAAAAATTGAAATCTAAATCTTTATCCAAAAAATAAAATCTATTGTTTTTTCTTATTTTTTATTTTGCATTATTATTTAACATAATCAAAACTTCACTTCAAAAGTATTAAAAGTTATATTTAACATACATTAACAAATAAAACAATTATCATAACATTAATTTACTTAATTATGATATTTTTTAAAATCATCTTTTCATTACTTATACGAATTTCGTCACTTTCTACGCTCTCATATCTAAAATTGGACCTTTCCCTTTTACAAATAGATTATAGCATAAAAATAATGATATAATTAATACATTTAATCATATGTGATTGATGCAGAGATATTACATTCTAAGCCTCATTAGAAAAATTTATCCTCGAAATTGAATTTATATTAATCATCACTTAATAGATTTTGATGGCACATCTCATTTGATTTGTCCTATAGCTTTCGAAACATTATAATACCAATCACTTCTAGTAAGAAATTTACTTTAAAATTATCCTTACGAGTCACAACCTATTACTAGTAATCATATATAGTTTACGGAAGCGTACTATAATTCATTTGCAAAATATAATAATTAACATATCCAAACCTCACAATATGATATTACATTGAGAGTAAGTAGAACTATTCATTTGCAAAATATAATAATTAACACATCCAAACCACATAATATGATATTACATTGAGAGTAACTAGCACTATATACTCTTTACTTATACAAAACTAGTATCACATATTGCAAAGAAACTTTTCTCTTTTGTTCTAATACTGCACATCTAAAATTCTTCCTCTCAAAGGGACTCAAAGTCTTGTGGCACATGTAAACATTCTCATCAAAAGTATTTTCAATTCTTATAGAGGATCATCAAGCACAACTAAAGAGTCCTCTATTGATTTGAAAAATATTGAGAACAAAAATATGAGCAAACAATAGCTCGATAAGTTAAAAGAATCATAACCTATATGTCATCACATATTCCATTTGATTAAAACAAGAGTAAACATTATCTTTTCGCGCTTGAAAAGTATTTACTACTTTATTTCAATATATATTATATAACAATAAATTATAAGTAATTCAAACTTTCATCATGTCATATGATTTGAAAAATATCTATACGCTTATATGTCGTGTCAAATGTACAATAATCATATCATACATAAGTAGATGCACCAATCATGAATGCTTGGATGCATGAATATTGTATGTTTGTACATGTTATATAATCATCTAATCAAAGGCATCCCTTTTAGTATATCCGTCGATTATTGTCGGGGAGGCTATTGAATTCTAAAAGTGACCCCTATGAATTCAAAAGAGTTTGATTTCACATTTTGGTTCACAAGGTACTTATCTCTAAACAACTTTAATTGGAATGTCATATAAGGTCTTTCAATCATATATGGTTAAATTGTCCGTTGTACAGAATTTTTAACCATGCAAGAGAAAATTATCGACATTGTAAGTCTATTAACTATACAAGGGTAAGTTGCTTCCAATAGGGGTAATGCAAATGTATGATCCAATCATTCTATGTCATATCATATTATATTATTTTTTACATGTCCTATCACATTATATCATTTCATATCATATCTTAGTATGGGTGTTCATCGGGTCGGGTTGACTTGGTGAATCCGATGACTCGACCCAACCTAATTTGGCTCGGTGGTCGGATGCCCGACCCAAACTCGACCCGATCATGGGTTGGAAAAATCCAATCAGAGTCAACCCGACCCGAATTGACGACCCCAATTTTTTATTTTTTGAATTAATTTCTTAAATTTCCCCTGAAGTATAGTGATTTTTCACATCTGCCCATAATATTTGAACTTGCCGTAGCGCCCCCTAAATAATTTTAAAATTTTCACTTTAGTCCATCCGTCATAGTTTGTTAACTTTTTCATTATTTTTATTTTTTTCTCTTTATTAAATGACTAAATTGTCAATTTTTTTCTTCATTGAGGGTATTTTAGTCATTTAATAATTAAAAAGTAGTGGTAAAGTTAACAAACTATGACGAATGTATTAAAGTGAAAATTACGATATAATTTATTGGGACGCTACGGTAAGTTCATATATTAAGAGCCGGCATGAAAAATCTCTATAATTCAAGGAAGATTTAAGGAATTAACTCTAATTTTTTTTTCTTTTTTATTTAAATTTAAGCTTATATTGGATTTAAAAAAATTGGAAAAAATATTTTAAATACATAAATAATATTTAAGTAGTTACAAAACTTATTTTATGTTTTAAAATAAATTTTAAATAATATTCTTTTACTAAAATAGTAATAAAAATTAAAAAAAAGAAAATTTGGTGGTTTGACCACCTAACCCGATCCAATGTCGAGTTGGGTTGGGTTGGATTTTCTGACCCGACCCGTGAATACCCCTATCTCTTAGGGCATATTCATATAAGATATAACATATAATTTCATATTAACATATAATCACATAAAACTGTTAATCAAATTTTAAATTCACATAACATATGTTTTTATAACCACAAAAAGAAAATTAGGTGGCCTGATCATCCGATCTAAACCTGGTCAGGTTGGGTTGGGTCGAATTTGTCCTTCAAAAAGTCTCTGACCCGGTCCATGAATACTCCTATCTCTTAGGACATATTCATATAAGATATAACATATAATTTCATATCGTATCATGTATAATCACACAAAAACTATTAATCAATTTTTAAATTCACATAACATATGTTCTTATAATCACAAAGATTTGTTTTTGTTTTGCATATAATAAACTACGCTTGACATTTGTTGTTCAAAAGCTTCATTCAATCATTGCGACTTTGCCCCCGACTTGTCGTCTTAGCCAAGTTAAGTCATCTAAGGTCAACTCCACATATGCCTAAATTTCGCCATTATAGGTAGAGGCAATTAATATTATTATTTAATATGGTAAATTTACTAAGCCTAATTATATTTTTAATTTTGGATTTTATTTTATTATGAATTAGTTATGAACACTAACAAAACAAAAGAAATAGCTGAAATAAAAAAGACAGTCCAATTTCTATAGATCCTATTAATTTGATGTTGTAAGCTCATTAATTATAGGCACAAGTTGTAACATAAAAGGACAACAAAAATAATTGAGTATGCACAAAATTGTTCAATGCAAGTATTACCTCCAACATATTATTTTATTATGTTCTTACTTTCTGCACTTTTTACCGTTCCTTTTCTTAGAGTCCTTTTGTGACATTATAATTTTGAAATTTAATCATTTCAAAATGTCTCGATATGTCCTTAGACTTCACGCGAAGTATATCACAAACAAATTGTGAATCGTGTATGTTGATAGAGGTTGATTGACTTAGAAGATCCTCATTTGAATGAATTTCACTAGCACTTGCTTTACTTGCATCCACAATTACATTTCTACATGGAAAGCCCTCATCTTTTTCATAACATAATCTAGAATTGAAGCCACTAATTGCAAATGCTTAGCTAAAATCAAATTCAACTCTTTCACTTTTCATAAATTACTTTGTCCAATTACTTTTTGAATTGGGTTATCAAATCATTACGAGAGGATGAATTATCATAAATTGCATGTGAATTTGAATATCTTGCATTTATAAATAATATCCCTCATGTATGCACCACACTTCTTTTTTATGGAGAACACTTAAAACATGACAACAAAAGAATCCTACTTATTCTTTTTTTTTTTTGCAAGAACACTTTATTATAATTTTTTCAAGGTATCTAAACTCTACTATATTATTGCCTTCATCAACATTTTTCATAGGATATACCTAGTACACAAATTTCTTATCACCTTTGTAAATTATGTGTGCATATAAGTTGAAGGATAGTGCATTTTATCTTGAAACTTGCAAAATATGGCTTGTGTATAAACATTGCATGCATGGATCTCTAGTAATTTTTTTTATAATATATGTACGCAAGGAGTTCATAGTTTGAAAATATTCTTTGTCTTTAACTTCCCAATGAATTTTAACCCTATCATATTGCTATACAAAATTTCAAAGTGATATGTTCACATTAACAAAAATATCAAAAAATGTATTAATACTTTTGCCATTTTAGTGGTGTACTTACTTGCGACAAAAAACATCTTGAAAACACAACAAAATTTATTATTCGCACATGTTGTGCATGACCTCTAATCAGTGTCCAGCGGAGATATCAAAATTTTATTTTATATAAAGCCAACATTATTCGAATTCATCTATATTTGATTATCCATAAAGTCACTTATTGTAATTTTCTTTAAATGTGTCTTCTGTATATAAATATTGTAAAAGATATGCTTAGCATATAAAAATACCTTACATATAGCATTATCCATTGCAATATCTTGATCTATAATAATGCGAATTGAATGATTTTTTCATACATTCATATCATGTTTCAAATAATTAAATGAATGTCGCTTCTATTTTTATTTTATTTTTTTGCAAATAAAGCACATCCGAATAAACATGACCTACTTTAATAATTAATTCTAATGAAGAGAGCAAATGTGATTTTCAAATTATTTGTTTGATATGTTATATCAAATATAACATCATGAAAAGTTAAATATCTAACTCTTGATTTATCATCGGTCCAAAAGAGAACTCCCATCTATAAAAGAAACATGGATCAACACTTCACCTTATTTTGGAAAACAACTATGATATTAGACATTCATTTCTAATATTGTCTTTCTCAATAGCTTCTTTTGATTTGTCTTGAATTCTTTTTGTGAGCGCAAATATTTTACTTTCGAGGGAGTTGTTAGAGGGTGGTTGTGTCTTTAATAAAATTTTCTTACCTTTCATAGTCAATTTTTTCTTAGACTAACATATAAATGGACAAGACAATCATCTCTAACTTCCCTACTTTGTTTAAACCCCTTTTCACTACCTTAGCTTCACTTTTATTATGACCTTCTTTAAAACAAAAAAGTAATATTTTTCATAACTTATGTGAAGCTAGTTTTCAAACAGAAAAGTCTATTAATTTATCATACATATTATAGTATTTGTGTGCTTTATCATCGGTGTCAAAAATCATGCCCACAAATGGCTTAGGTACCTCGTAACATTTCACAAGTTCACTCTGAATTTTAGTATTATTTTCTTACGCAACATATTAAACATTCAATCTATCACTATTATCAACTCCAATGATAATCATGTATAATGAAACAACCATTAGCTAAAAATCATGAATAATGTGTAGTTAGACGAATATCATAAAAATATTAGTTTTACAAGAACAATAACTAATCTGCAACTTGAAGAGGACATATACAAGAATGCATTGAACTAGTGTATGTTCTTACTTGTACAATAGAAGGCAAGTTCTAGTGCTTAGTTAACAAGCTCTACGAAAATTTGATTATATTTAAAAAATAATTAGGCCTAGTTAATTGAACTATTAAAAATATAATGTTAACCACCTCCACCTCTATGGATGAAATTTAGGCATCCATGGAGTTGACCTCAGGTGACGTCAATGGAACTTGGTCGAGACTACAAGTAGGGGGCAAAGTTGTTGAAGTTGAGCAGAGCTTTTGAGTAACAAATGTCAAGCGCTAGAACCCAATCAATGGCTAGGGAAGAAAGTAAATGTCAGCTACTGGTGGCAACATCCACGAGGTTAAACGATGGCAAGGCCAAGGCAGAAGTAGGGAATGTCGAGCGCAGGAGGTCCAACGACATGGAATGTCAAACAAGGCAAGACTGACGAGGCAAGGGCACACACCATATAAAAGCAAGTGGCAAAGTTGAATGACAACTACAAAACAAAACCTCCGAGAGGTCGAGCAATGACGAGCTTGAGCAGGGACGAGCGTTGGAGAACTTTGAATGTTGATGAATGTGGAGAGTCGAGTGGATGAGTGCATATATTGTTTCATAGGTGAACCTAAGTCTAGCATTTCACAATGTGAATTGGTCCCAGTCGAGAATTGAATCATTGTTTCTTTTGTTTTAAATGTTATAAATCACGCCCAACTGCATCTTCCATTCAGCGTCCATCTGCCGGTCGCACAATTGGGTAAGTGAGTAGGAGGCCCCTTATATCCTTAATTATTTATTAAATTTATAGTTGTATTAGTTTATTATTTCATGCTATGTGGCAACAACAAGAACTACTACTACTATTGCTACAACAACAACAACAACAACAACAACAACATAATAATAATAATAATAATAATAATAATAATAATAATAATAATAATAATAATAATAATAATAATAATAATAATAATAATAATAATAATAATAATAATATCATTGGTATCATAAAATAGATAGCTGAAATTGAACAGAAGTATCACATACATTTAAAAATATGTTTTATTTCTATAATTAATTAAGTATTTAAAATGGAATTTCAAGAAAAGTATTAAATATTAAGCATTTAAAAGTTATTATTATTGTGTCATGTGACATGAAGACAATGATGATGTAGTATTGTAAACAATTATAACTAAATATATTATTATATTTAAAGATACAATTATATTAATATTGTGAAGAAATATACTAGTGTTATTTATTACAAAGAAGGATAGAATATTATATTATATTTGACTATGGAAAATTAAGTAGAGCTACTATTAGGAACAAATATAATTGTCATAAATCGATCATCTTTTTTATCAATCATAAAGTGTAATCATATTTTTTTTAACAAAAAATAGCCTAACGAATGGGTTATCACCAATTAAATATCTTTTAGAACTCAGTACGAGCATTGATTTCTTTATGATGTCATTTAGCTTAACCAATGTTCTTATCATTTTTATGAACCTATTTAATCAAGTATTTGACTTTAACCTATATAAGTTTGTATCTGGTTTGTTGACAGTACATTGGCTACTCTTGAAGTAAACAAAATTAAAAAAAAATTTATTTTGCAAATATTATGAGCGAAGCAATTGGTTGCAAAGTTTAAAAATGTGAATTTCAAACTTAATTGTATTTTTGAAACATTTTAGCTGAAGGCATTTCTTAGACATGATAGAGGTTAAAATCGCACTAAAACGGGAGCCTCCAAATAATGTCACAAAAATAAAACAAAAGAAATTAGACTAGCAGGCTTTTATTGACTTATCGAAATCTTGTCTATGATTGCAATCCAAGAGGTTGGGGTCAAAGAAATTTAAACAAAGTTTTGAAAAATTAAAGAGAAGATGAAGATTATGTTGTGTACAATGATACTTCTCGACAAGAGTTGGATTGCATCCTGATGTAACATAAAAAAATTATTGCACATGCTTCTCAACAATTCAAATCACGTGATCTAATCATTTTTTTACTATTAGAAGAATGTTTATGAAATTATTTATTTTACAAAAAAAAATTTGACAATTTCCATTTTATATTAAACTTATCTTATGTATATTAAATTGATTTTGATGTATATTTTGAAAGATAAGGATAATTGGTACATATATATTAAGCTTTGAGTAAGGCAATGATATCTTTTAGTGACATGGTTCAATGTGGATCAATTCATCTGTTAGAAATGCATTAGGTTTTTGTTAAATTCATGTTGTTAATTGTTGTGTTGGGCTATTTTCATTAAATATTTATATAGTTATATGCAAATATATTTCACTACAAATATATATTTTTATATTACAGATTTTGTAAGCTAATATTTATATACAAAATATGATTGTTATATGAACGTAATGATGGTATCCCTCTTTTGAATGAGGGACATCATATTTATTATTTATAAGATAAAGAATATGTGAAACGTTGATAATTAAAATAAGTTTTTAAATAAAAATAGATCAAATGTCATTCATAGATATGTAATTCACAATTAAAAAAATAAGGGGCACGTCCCTTAAAAAGGACACTTCCATTCGGATTAGTTGTTGTAATGAATAAATTAATTTGTTATAATTCTTATATTATATTATCCAGAATGTTAAAAAGCTTGATTAACAATAAATTAAATTTTTTTTAAAAAATTATACAAATAAAATTTAATTTGATTAATAACGGGTGACGTTTTAATTTTCCTTAACATGAGTTTAACCTTTCTATCTAATGCTTCCTCAAGATTGATAATAGCTTGAGACAAACATATAAGCTTAACCTTAATTGTAAGAATGAACTTATAATAATAACACGTATGGATAAACTTTATTAACAATGGAAATCATTCCAATCTTACCCGATTAGTGACATGGATGACTTTTCTAAAAATATTTAACAAAAGTGCTCACAAAATTAATAGAACATAATAGTATTATAAAAAAAACAATAGATGAAAAATTAATATAAAAGTTATCCAAATTGATATATATTATATATAAACATAAATCTTATTATTTAACATTCATAATTAGATTCTTTATAAAATAAATTATTTTAGCCATTACATATGTGATAAATATATTTTTTCGCCAAGCTCATGGGTTACAACTTACATGCTAGTAAACTCTTAGAAAACAAAATAGGAATCCCCAAGATACAATGGATTTTGGCATGAGTCTTAAAGAATAAGCACAGCTGAAGGAGACGCCCTTTGTAAGCGTAATAATTTTCTAGCCACAAAAAGCATTTCACTTGGGTTTTTTGTCAAGTCACGTAGGACCATACTCTCTAGCACCTTTGCTTTGGCCAGCAAAAACTTGATAAAAACATATAGGCAGTTATTGTAACTGTAACCTGCATTTTTCTTGAAACCGGTTATCAAAATGTTCTTCAGATGGAACTCTAGACAATTGAAATCTTCTTCTTCATCTGGTGACCAAAATTCATCTGCAGGACTTATATGACTCTTTGGGGCAGGTGAATGACTCCAATACTGTAAACAATGGTTCATTAGGAAGTGAAGATGCTCAATTGTAATGTCAATTTAACCACGTATTGTATGAAACAAATAGGAAAAGAAATCGACAAGGAATGAGTTCAAGTGATTACTAAAACATGTGTAGATTACAGCAACTAGGATAAATTATCTATAGAAATATTTTTTTTAAAAAAAAGAAAGGAATGAGAAACTATTAAGTTCACATGAATTTCAACATCCAGTTTGAAGAGATATACCTCATAATAGCCCAAAGTTATGACTAATTTCTCCAGCTTATGTGAACTAAGAAGTAGCTTTTTGATTCCACGCATCGACTCAAGATCAAAAGTACGAATGTTCAGGATTAATGATTTACGACTGGATGACAGAGATTCCATGAGGCACTGATTCCATTTTGATAGAACCTTTCAACAAGAAAATATCAGAAATAATACAATAAGGTGGGCCTAATATCATAATGCAAAACCTTGTTATCTGATGTAAATTTTCTTTTTGAGAGCAAAGGATGATTACCATTTGTAATCATTCATTTTATTAAAGGTTGTTATATGACAAATTTACAGATACACAGTCCCTCATCCACTCGCAACCATCTTCTCAGCCATTGCTACAATATTCTCAACATATAACCTCTCACCCTGAAAAACACCCATTACGTTGGATCCCAATAGTCCATAAGAAAGCAAAAGGGGCCACCCGACGCCTTCTTGTACTGTACACTTGGATTCCATTTTGATTCCCACATCTTGTTCGAAAGGAGCTCCAAAACTGGGCTAATGACCAAGGGACAGACCCCGAGGATTCAAAACTTTTCCATACCTCTTGTCGTCAAGCATTTAAAGAAAAGGTGGTCAATGTACTCATCCAACGCACCACAAAACATAGGTTGTATACGCCTCGGGAACCCATCTGTCTATAGCAGCGTGTTGGAAGTCTTTCATGTCAAAAAATTTTATTCGTTGAGGAACCCGTAGCATCCAAATCATGGTGCAGTCAATTCGCAAATCGGTACCCTTTAGTTTTTTTTTTTTTTTTTTTTTTTTGAGGAGAAAAAGGATGGCCACCAAGATTTGAGGTTGCCATCCATCGGTACCTTTAGTTGAATGCCATTAATGAGAAGTGTGTATACTTTAGTGACAAAAAACCGACCAGATCACCAAATTCACGAGTCTTGTCGAGAACTGCAAGGTGATATGCCTTCTAAGTACCCCATGAGTGAGGAGTTCCTCGACCCACTGGTTCAAAAGAGTAGCATTGAATTGTGGAGTCCACACGTCATTAAATGGCAGATTTCCTGATCAGTAGCTGGCAACACTAGCATTTTTATCTTGGCTGATACCATATAGTCACGGGTTGCCCAGGAATCTTTTCAGAATTTGAAATCATTACCAAGTCCCAATGAAGCTTCAAAAAATGGGCGTAGCCTTGGCATCACTTACACAACACTCCTCCAAATTGCAAAAGAATCATGCTGAACTACCCCTCTTTCCTCCCAATTTAGTGTGCGACCATGGCAAGCAATTACTAAAGAAAACCAAAGGTCATCTGCGCCACGTCAGCTCCGCGACCGGGAGACCACCTATCCCAGATAAAGAGGGCATCGGGTGAATGAGTTAAAAGATGGAGGACATCGTTGTTACAAAGCGAAGTTGGAGCAAACTTGAAAGTTGGAGGGTATTTAGTGTAATTTTTCCAGTAGTGCATCATTCATTTCTTTCATTGCTTTGATCCCAGCCCACCCTTAGAATATGATCTGTGCATACATCAGACCATGCCACCAAGTGAAGGCCTCTACCATTGATGCCTGTTTTTCGCCATAAGAACTTCTAACGGAGTGCATCTATTGTCGAATCACCCCACAAGGCACCATGAAAATTGACAAAATATATTGCAATAGATGACAAGACTGATTTTATCAAGACCAATCTTCCACCTCTTGAAAGAAGCCTTGAGCTCCAACCTTTTTTTTTAGGAAAAAAAAGAATGACCACCAAAGTTGTGGAGCTATATATATAAAGTGTGGACTCTCAAAGGGAGAGCAGCAATAAGATGGAAAGTGAGTCGTCAAGCCAAAACCCTACTCCCAAAACAAAAAGGGAAAGATGAGGAGTACAACACTCTCAAAGACATCCCTCCCACCAAAAAGTGGCCCGACTGCATTGGAGCTACAATGGCCCAATCATCAGCCAAAAAGGTTGCTGATGGCTCTCCACCAGTCTCTAACGTGTCACGAACCCCGAATTAGATGTGAAACAAGCTCACGATGCTTGTTCGCTGTCAAGTTCCTCAAGGTGTGAAGTCTCTAGGCTGTCAAGCAAGCACCGGGCGTCCGGAAAATGGTCGCGCATCTCGGAACTCCTCCCATGGACGACCAACTTGGTCTCCTGTGCGAGGAAAACATCCACCTCCCACACATCCTCCGTCCACCAAGGACAGTCTCATACATTCCTTGTTATTACCTTCATTGAGTCACTGAGTTGCTCCCTTGTTGTAAGGCCACTCCACTTGACCGTGGTCGCCCGCGAGTGTGGCGGAGGCCAACAACTTCCGTAACTAGGCGAACCTCCTCATCTGCCCACCTGGGGAGTAGGTGTTCCCCAACCGCACTATCATCGACAGCCAGCGAGTCTGGCATGGTCTGCAGGGCACCCCCCACCACTGGTTGTTGGCTCGACGGCGACGATGACAGTGCAGGTGGCCACTGTCTAGCCAACGGCGACAGCTGAGCGGGCGGCTGCTGCCCTGCTGGCGGTGGCAGTGCCGGGCGTCTCTTATGGCTGCTCCTGGCGTGGGTGGGAAAGCGCTGTAGTGGTTGATGTAAGACCACTCCTCTTGCACATGGCTGCTGGCGTGTATGGCGAAGGCTGACGGCTTCCGCACCTAGACAAACCTCCCCATCCGCTCTCCCGGCGAGGAGGTGCACTCCATCTACACAGTCCGAGGCGGTCAGTGAGTCCTCCATGGGCTGCGGTGCATCCCCCACCATGTGCTGCTGGGGCGATGGCAGCGATGACAGTGCGGGTGGCCGCTGTCTCGCCGACGGCAGCAGCGATGACAGCTGCTGACTCGCTGGCGGAGATGGCGTGACAGCCTGGGCAGTCCGGTAGCAGAGGGGAGGAGCTACTTGATCATCGCCTGTGGGTGCAGTAGTCATCGGGATGTCCACAGGGATGCCAATGAGCGCGGGCGGTGTGAACCGTACATGTAGTGATGCTGGAGGTGTCTGGCTTATGGCGAGGGAATGAGGTGAATCTGGTGGCGACAGGGTTGTGGGCGTGGAGGTAGCGGTCAACTGCCGGAGGACAGGGGGAAGGAAAGGGATGGGTCGGCCGGTTCCTGGTGTGGGAGTGATCGGGCAGTTTCACGAGCTTGGCGTAAGGGCGGGAGGTGGTTAAATTTGGATCGAGTTCGCTTGGGCTCAAAGTTGGGTTCGCAGTTGTGCTCTGCGGGCAGGTTCTGACCAGGCGCGAACACGATGGGAATCAGGTGCATTGAGTGATGGGATTGGGTCCGAGGGATTTTGGTTGTCGGGTTCGGGATGGGAGGTGGTTGAATCAACCTGCGAGTGTGTGTCGAGTTCGGAGGGAGTGGGTTAAGCGGTTGGATTGAGTTCAGCTCGGATGGGATTGGATTCAAGGTAAGGACAGGATTTTGAATTTGGGTACGGCTCAGGCACGCGCCCTGCACCTGCGCGGACCTACAACCTTGAGCTCCAACCTTGGGAGACCCAAATATGTGAAAGGGAATTGACAGTTGGCTATTTGCAATTTCATTGCTTTGCACCATCGTATATACCAAATGGAACAAAGGATGGTTTAGACATGTTAATGTGTAGTCCTGAAAAGTCACCAAAGATATCAATGATCATGGAGACCCTCCTTGTTGCTTCTTCAGATCCCTTTATAAAAAATATAGTGCCATCAGCGTATGTAGTAGAGGAACAAGAGTACCATGGTCCCTATCAGGAGAGAACCTTGAAATAATTCCAGCTTCACAAGCTGAGAAAGCTCATCTAGCGAGTGCGTCCATGACAAGAACAAATAGCATGAGTGCCAGAGGAGATCACTGACACCACGTTGGGGTTGGACCCATCCACCTATTCTCCGCCATTAATTAGAACCGACAAAGAAAAAGTGCATATGCACCGCTTCATCCAAGAAATCCACAGTGGAGGGAAACCACGATGCTGAAGGAAGTTCCATAAGAATGTCCAATCCAAGAAATCGTAAGCCTTCGAAAAGTCAACCTTCCAAAGAAAATTACATCTACGAGACCTTCTCCAGAAAGAAGCAATCTCAAAAGCTATAGTGAAACTGTCAATGATAGAACAATGCAATAGAGCATGTGGGCTATTAGGATCATCTCTCCTCAAACATCCTTGCAGAATCCTTGACAGGTGGCCACGCAATCAAAGGGATTATGATGACATTTTCAGTTGGTGGTGGACTCAGTGGTATGCAAACTCGCCAAAACAGCCCCGAGATTGTGGCAAATTTTTTTTGCGCCCATTGCTGGTTCATCAACACGGAAGCGACCACCTTGCTCCATGATTGCTGTATGGGCTTGCTTTCAATAGGTTCAAACAAAATTGTGTACGAATACCCATCACCACCAATCATAATTGCTTTTTGCGGCATGGTATGATCAGGCAGAAGGGAAACCTCAGCATAAATCTCCCTGATGTCCCCAGAGTCTAGTGCTGGGAATGTGGCGTCAAACAAATTGGAAAATGGCAAGACAACATTCGTTGTGGTTTCCATACACCAAAGATGAAGAGGAACACCGGTGATGGAGATGTTGGTGGCCTTCTCTGCAATAGGTTTGCCTCTGACAGCTGACGACCATCTAATCCATCTCATGCTTCCTCCATTTTAGAATTGAAACGTTGAGTTTATCAGTTTTCACAAGTCAGCCATACATGGATTCCATAAAAGAAAGGATGACTTGGATAAGCGAGAGAAGCTGATGGTGGATGGATTCTCCATCTCATCCAAGATCATTTTGTAATAAATGGAGTCAAAGCTGGGCAGAGAACCCTTCTCCATTCTTCCAACTGCACAACCTCGGAGGATGCTTAAATTGTGATGAATCATTGGGCTCCATGCAGCTCTAATCTCCTTGGTCTCTCTCGATGAAATTGGCTTCCCGATCTGTCCTGCATCCTTCAGGACTTGTGTCCTTCCTGCCTTCTCCAGTTCTGTCTACCCGAAAGTGGTCCATGCCTCCACACTCTAGGCATTTGACGTTGCATATGCCCCTAGTTCCTACATCTGTAACATTGGATTTGCCTGCTCATCCAAGAGAATTGTTTCCTCATCGTAGGATGGTGGATGGTTTCAGTGATAAGATGATCGATGATGTCTTACCACCTGCCATTCTCTGTTGGTCTCCCCGTCTGTGTGGTGGCGCCAGCAGAAGGGACTCTCCGCTGCCATGTTTTGGTGGCGTCGACGATAGGGAATCTCTCGTCGGCGTAGTCTCTCAGCAGCATCCTGTTCACTCATCAGTTCCTCCCCAGTGCTCCAATCATGACGTTAAGGGGATTGAAACCTCCTCACCAATAATTATCTGATGGATTATGAGGTAGGTAGAATAAATGGAAGCAAACTACAATATGAAAGATGTAAGGTCCAGTTAGGTCAAACTCAAAGACAAAATATTCAAAATTAAAGTGGTTAATCAAACTCTTTGAAGTTTTTTTTATCAGGTAGCAAATGAAAACATTAATCAAACTAGCAGGTTTGCGTTATCCATTAATCACGTTAGTTCTAAAAGAGAAATAACTTGATTCCCATATGAAACAACTCAAAATATAGTGAGGCAGCCTTTACACCTACTATATTAAGTGCTTTTAATATTTCACATAGAGTTAGGAAGCAAAAAAATTCTAACAAAGGAAAGATGTTGGTGCCAACTCCATGAACAACAAACAACTACTTAATGTACATAATAACCTATCATTGAAACCAATGTTTCCCGATTACTTTAATTTCTCATTTTGCGACCTTACCAATGTTTCCCGATTACTTTAATTTCTCATTTTGCGACCTTACCAATGTTTCCCGATTACTTTAATTTCTCATTTTGAGACCTTAAAGGCAATAGGTAACAATTTCATGACAACGCTTTTCCCTGTGAATGTTTTCTTCAGCAACGGTAAAACTGGAATAAGTATGACATAATAGTTTTGTAATCGAACAACAAAAGAAACACCACTTTGTATGCCATAGAGTATACTAGATGTAATTGCAATTTGATATTTGAAATGCAAAAATGAAAACAGAAGTAAAAGATAACATTCACCAATCACACAATTCTCATGGGAATTTAAATGGAATAAATTGAACATTGGAGAAAATTACCTGCACACACCAATTCCCTAATGTCAGTTGCTCAATGTGACTAACATTCCGAAGAAGTCTCCAGGCAACCTCTTGATAATGGTCATCATTGTAGTTGTGGTATTCTATCACATCAAAGTTTAGTACAATCTTAACAACAGATGATATGTTTATAAGTTCAAGGTTCACGATGTTCCAACTACCCACAATCTCTAAATCCTCAAGGTAAGGACCTGAAATTTGGAGCAGTGGGTCTGCACCATCATTAGAACAATTACGATCTTCATCTTTTGTCATTACCAGTTTTTTCAGATGAGCATTGCGAGAGAGGTCAAGCCTATGAAATCCGCTGCAATCATGTAATTCCAAGGAATGCAAAAGAGGAGCTCCATGTAGAATATTGTCAATTAATTCAGTGGTCGCTTTCGCAAATTCCATTCTTAAATCTTTGAGTGATTCCCATGAGACTCTCCCATTAGGTGTAAATTGACAAAACTCGGTGCTCAATTTAATCAAAGAAGGGCACTGGTACAAGAACTGAGGCAAATAGTAATTATCAACCTCATAATAAAGTCCTTCACACGTCATCTTCAATGTAAGGTCTTTTACTTCTTTTTGCACAGCAAATAAAAGCCAAGAATCGAGTGGAGAAGACATCAGCTCTTCAAAGTCATAATTTTCATGTTCGAAGTGGAATTTCTCAACCTTAGCGGAAGAGTGAAGGCTCAATGTTTTGTCAATACAAGGTACGACGTATTCACTTATTGTGTCCAAATTTCTGCTTGAACAGTTTATGAAATCTCCTTGAAGGAAAATAAGTTTGGGGACGTGGGTCCAAACAAGTTGCCACCTTTTAGAAAGAACAGAGGTTCTAATAGTTTCTTTGGTTGAGGGCAGCAAAGAGAGGATATGAGAAAGGAGTTCAACAGGTAAGTTACTAATCCTATCCATTTTATTGTTCTTGCCTTCAAAAGATATTTTCTTCCTCATGGCTTCTTTGTCTTATTCTGTCTGCAGGAGAACTATTACTGTTGTTCTTCATCAGACATGGAATTGCATTTCCATTTCAGAGAAGCTGATATAGAAGATTTACCAGATGATAGAAACCATGCAACGGTTGAGCAGATTGGCCCGCTCTGTCAGAGCACTGAGAAGTATAAGAAAGTAAAGCAAATTTGAACACATTTATGCAGATGAAAGCAACGAAGTAAAGCTGAAATCAGAACAACGCAAGTTCTCAACAAGATGGGTGTTGTTCGTTACACCATCTTCCCTCCGAACCTCTCTTCATACATCAATCACACAATTAAACTGATGCTAAAATCAAACGTTGAAGTCGTACTGGAAGAGGGAGGAACTCACACGACAAAGGCGGTCTACTTTTCTTTTCTTATTTATTTTGCACAAGTTCAAATTACTTCTTATGTCAACAATTTTTTTAAATAAAAATATATTTGTCAACACAACCAAGCAACAATAAAAAACATTCACATGTTACCAACATTCTGATGCCTATAATTCAATTAACAATGTTAAAATTTAGAGCTGACTTGGTGAGGTTAGGAACATAGTCCAAGCAAGTTGCCATTCTTCCGATAGAAAAAAGGTCTCATAACTTCTTTAGTTGATGGCGAGAAAGAGAGGATATGATGGAATTCATCTGGTAAGTTATTGATATAGTCTTTGTTCCTCTTGTCTTCAAGTATAGCTACCTTTTCTTTTTTGTGTTCATTACTATAGTGTCTGTCAATACTCAGAAATCATTTTCCTCAATAAACCAGAAACAAAAGTACACCAAAAACAATCCAGAAAGTAAATTGGAAGCTTTTTTTCCTCAATCATGAGATTGCATATCAGATTCAGGAAAGCTCATGAGCAGGGTGGGTTGGCTACGTGGATCATACGACGCCTCGTTGATCCATGTTCATGAGATTCGACAGGGTTTTACGCTGGCTGTCGGGGCCTAACACAATCCTCCTCCTTTATCCGGGCTTAGAACCGGCTATAAAACATAGGCGGAGTTAGGAAAGCTCATGAGCAAAGTCAGAAAAAAAAACAAAAAAAACAAAAAAGATCACCGGTGATTGAAACCAACATAAATGCTTAGCAAATTGGAGCTGTGGCCCATAGATTAAAGCAACTTCAACACTTCTCTAAGTGCAAGATAAAAAAGAGGTCGTTTTGGCTATGTGAAATTAAGAACTTTAATATGAGCATTCAACCAAATTCCTCACTTCAACATTGAATTGATTTACAAATAATAGACATAACCAACACCCCTAATTTACTGCCTCCCTCATGTAAGTAGACAGAATGAGTATCTGACGCAAAGACAATGACATTTTATGTAGCTATTTCGTGATCCTAAAATAAATTTAGAATTTGGAGATTAAAGAAAGGTTAGTGTGACATGCTTTGGTGAGGGTGCCACTGAGTGTACAAGTCCTCCAAATTAGCATGAAATCCATCAGGAAGGGCTGACCAACCTCTATACAAAAGCTGGGTGGACATATGTGTCAAGGACCAGAGAACTGACCAGTGGACCACACTCATCCATCCCCTCTGGAACTGCGCAGGCAGAAGCTACAAATCATGTCTAGGAGCGCAGGAAGCTCAACTACATGCTCATCACTAGACATATACGAGGCCACTGTGGCAACCTCAATTTGTCTCCAGGGGTGAATGTTAGTGCCACAGATCCACTCATGCCCCCATAAGAAAACTTCCATGTCAAACTCCAGGACCACAGAAAAGAAGCGCCTCACTGGTGCCCTGACGGCCAGTACACAGTGCTAAAATGTTGAGGCACTCTGAATGACCCACGCTCTAGTGATCCATTCCCATCAATTTTTTTTTAAAAGTATATGATCAACGTAACAAACCGAGAAACTGATCCACTTTCCCTCTCAATAAAAAAGAAACAGATATACTAAGGTCCATCCATATGTGGGTTTCCTGATGTGGCCAACCAATGGTGTAAGGACTTGTCGGTTGATGGTGTGACTTGTTCCTTTGGAAAAGACGAATTTGATCAATTACTCAGCTTTGTCTTCATTGAATTGACTGTTACAATAGTAATGCAATGTATAAAAAATGGAAAACAATATGAACCATAAAATGAAAGAGTTGACAAAGAGGATACAATAGAAAAACGACCCCAATTCCTAGATGCAAAATAAAAGGATGTGGAGACAGGCAGAGACATCTTTGGAGCTACATAAACCACACATCCCAATACTAAAAGAAGTCTAGAAAAACAATCTAGGGATTAATGTTTGAAAAGACAGATCATATTATTGTTCATGTGAAACTTGAGGAGGGAATAAATTTCTGTCCTGTTTTATGTTGTCACCAACATAGAATGGTATTGGGAGGCAGGCATCTTTATGTTCATGCATAGGCAATTCTCCTATACCAGGCATCTTTATGTTCATGCATAGGTAATTTTCCTATACTTTACGACAACATTTCTGCGCAAGAGATTAAACCACCCTCATGAAGATGCTTCGTCTTTCAGGCTTCAAGAAGGCTGGCGTTGCTATGGTGTGGTTTATAGTGATAGCACATACAAATTTTCCCAATTTATTTTCGAACGAATGATGTAAAAGTAGAAGCGAAAAGAAAAGGACTGACTTTGTTGATTTAGACGCGTCGTCGTCAGATCGGAACGGGAGATACCGCAGCGTCGTGGCCGGAGTGGGAGAGGTCCGGCAGCGATGTCGCGTCGGGGGAGGGACAAAGAGGTCGCTAGGGTGAGAAATGAAGGGACGAGGAGGAATGAGGCGAGGAAGCGACTTCACGCTGGCGGACGGCGTCGTCGCCGGCGTGGGAGGGAGAGGCGGCGTCTCTCCGGGTGATTAGGGGTAAATAGGAAGGAAGCATCTGATGGTACCGTCAGATCAGGTTTCGAAATAAAACTCGACCGTCGGATCATTCACAACAATTTTGGGCATACAAGAAATTAAACAGCCCAAAACTTAATTTTAATTAGGGTAAAGAGGCCTGCTTAGCGCTAGGCTGATTAGCGCCCCTCTCGAGTGAGCGACTGGATTCTGACGGGGCGCGACCTGCTTCTTTTTTTTAGTCCACCGCAGCCGGACGATGGAATCGGACAGTGCACGAACAAGTCTCACGCCCGTATAGAACTCTAACTTTCTCTCACGGATCTTGTGCGAGCGGCGAGCGGCGAGCGGCGACATACGGCGATCAAACGGGACCGAGCGGTGACTGAGCGGCGATTGAGAGCAGCAACTCCCACAGCACGAGTGGCAGACTCCCACACCACCGAGCGACGACGTGCGGCGACTGACCAAGCAGCGACATCCCACCGAGGGGCGACCGAGCAGCGGTCAACCGACCTTCAATGTTGAAGTCTGCAAAGCTATTGGAGTTCTGGCGACGTGGTGGAGACTTTCGAAGGTCTGGTTTTTTTTTCTTCAGTTTTTTGTAAATTATGAACTTGCTTGTAAATCTTTTTTGTAAACAAATAATCAAATAAAGAATATCACTACCTGAATAATTCATCGTGCACAACTAGGGACAAAAATTGATGATATGAAATACTTGAAATATTGTTAGCTACGTGTTCTTGATTAGACTAGAATGATGGAACAAGACTAACAAAGAGTGATGGCCTTCCAATTTTCAATTCATTTGCTTAGTGGTAGATCATAATTTTTAGTAAACTACTGCTGGAAAAATGTTTGTATGAGACCATTTTAATTAATTAGTCATAGTGCACTTGACTATTATATATATACCCAGGATGATATGAGATGGTTCTGATAATTTTTCTCATACCACAGCATGCTTTATTTTGGAAAAGTAATTCACACATGGCACATTGACTACATATAAAAGGACGATGACACGGCTTGCCTTTTTTAATTAATTATTTCTTAGTTACTTTTTGTTCTAGGTATAAAATTTGACTTTTCTTTTAATCCATTCAAATAAGATTCGACATGATTCAATAACTAACTATGTGTTTTAATTTTTGCAAGTAAGTTCATGTGATTATTTTCATTGATTGGATGATTCAACATTTGAGTCACGATACATGACAACATTTAATAATTTGGTCGAGGAACTTGAAGCGAAAAATCAAAGAATGTTCGGCAGAATGTGTCTTTTATGTATTTTTTTTATTTTTGTATTATTTTCAAATAGGGTAAAGAGGCTCTGCCTCGTGTAAGCTCGATAATCGTTTAGTAAAAAGACAAATATGTCAAATACAAGATTTTTTTTTAATTAGAAATACTTTATGAATAGCATTATCCATTACAATGTCTTGATCGGTGATAATAGTCACGGGATGCTTCACACACATGCAAGAATGCTTCAAATAGCCAAGCAAAGGTTTCTTCTATCTCGTCAGCTAATAATGCACATTCAAAAATTGACTGTGATGATTTACTCCTGTAAAAGGTATAAATGGAATGCGAAATTTATTAGCTTGTAAGTACATCACCAAAAGTCATATAAGAATTCCTTACTCTAGAGTCAACCAAAAAGAACTTCTTGTAGTGTAAATTCCATCCAATTCCCAACTAGAAAAGAATGTCTCTTCTTCCTTAGACTTCTTTTGAAAGTATGAAATTACATTCATGCATTTTCTATCCATATTATTTCAAATGGTCCTTACAACTCTATGACAGATGAATCACCGCAAAAGTTTAAAACCTTTACTATTGTCGATGGACCAAATTCATGTTTATGTAATCTTTCCATGTGTGTCTTTGAAGAAGCGATAAGGATTGGTGAGAACGCAACATGCGAACTTTGAGTAGCTAAAGAATGTGTATGTTCTTCAGCAAATGATATCACCTCCCACTTAACATTCAACTATCAAGTGTGCTTTACAACCTTCTTTAACATTGCTTTTTCTCTTCGCCTCTCTTCTTACATTTCGTTTGTCATTAAGATCCTTATAACCTTGCTTCGAACAAACAAGTCTTCTTCTTATGGCTTGATTGTTTTTCCTTGATCTCATGGGATAATCCTTACGTACTGAGAAACATGCTACTTTTGCATAAAGATTATAGTATTCATATGCATTATCCAAAGTCATTTTGATATATGGTTTATTAATTTCATATGACTTTTGATGCACTTCCCCATTAGCTTGAGTAGCATCTCCTCATCTTGTGTCCATCCAAATTTTTCAATGCCTCGACATTCACCATGTTGATTACTTGCACTTGCATCCATGTCTTACTATTAACTGTCTTTGAAATCAACTATTTCATACATTCAACAATAGAAATTAATAATGAAAAGAACTAAAAGAAGAAAGATTAATTTTAGAGGCAGAAAGTTAGCACACGTGGTTCTCCATTTTTATATCATTCAATTAGCTAACACAAGGATTTCCCCATTCTTATATCATTTTGTGTATATCATTCAATTAGCTAATACAATGTTAACAAGAATGACATAGTTAACACATCTTAAGAGACAATGTAATAGATTATTAACGCAATGTATAACTGAACTATTTTTATCATGATCATTTTCAGCAACCAGTTCAAGAATACAAGATTGATTACATACCATGGTACAATTCCTCTTTCTGAATCGTCAATAGGATCATCACAGTGAGCGAGAACCATTGAATATGCTGAGTGCCATTGAAAAATCTCTTTTGTGCAATTCCAAATGTGAAGTAATTATGTTTTATTGCACTTCTTATTTTCAATGTGAATGCCATTGAATATGCTGTTGAATCCCTATTTCTAAACCTTTCATCTAGCAAGGGAACTTTTTCAATTTATGAAGTGGTTGAGTTGTTATCTATATAACTGCTATTGTGCCTAAAGTTTATCAACAACTACCATGACATATAGGCAATGGTTATAATTGTAGAACTTGTATAGTTTTCACTTATATCCCTTATGTGGGCGAATGTTTATGCTTGTTTAGTTTTCACCTTATCATAATGTGGAATTCTTTATCAATAGACGGTGATTGTTAGCCTTTTTGTCATGTAATGCTTCCATCCGAATGACAAAGATTAGTCAATATTACTTTTTGTAAATCAGTTCAAAGGGAGATCCATACCGACCTTAATAATGTTTGCCTATTGTAAATTTTTATTGGTTCGCCATATGACATCTTTGCGCATGTGACATAAAATAAACATTCATCTAGTTAGAGCATGTCACATCAAAAAAGTATCAAGGTTTAAGTATAGCTCTATAGCAACAATTATTTGATTCATGTATAAAAAGGATAAACAACATGCAATATGGTACATTCAATACTAAAATAAACTAAAAGAATATAGCATGAACAAAAGTATTTTTGAAAGATCAAAGTTCCATTCGACCAAATCAAACAACTATAAATTAGTTCGAGAGTGTCAAATATATAACATATTATGGCTCCTACTATTAAACATAACATCTTCTCTCGCTTGAGTCTTTGAATGGAATTTTCACATGCCAAAACCTTATTAAGTAGCCCTAACAAAATGATTCGATGCTTGTCCAAATTGTCTCTTTGATTCTCACACATTTCATTATTCGTAAGCAATTCTATTAAGATAATCTTGTGTCGATCTTCCACGGCAACATCCATCCACTGAAAGAAACCATGGTCCGATATTGAACTTGCAACATAGATATTTTATATAAATACGAGTAAGATGAATTAACATAATTTGAAATTTTGTTTGCTTATGTACTCGAAAATGTGGACAATGCCAACAATGCCTTAGTGGATTGTTGGTTGTCATCATTAGCCTTGTCTCCACATGTGTAAAAGGGAGTATCCAACCATACAAAAGATATGGAAAACAAGTCGACGATTATATCTATTTAAAAAAATCAACCTAAGGAACTCGAACATGTCAAACATGGCTTGAATGAAATAATTTTCACATGTGGAACAAGTTTGAACATGGCAGGAATGCAATGAATTACTCAACTCGAACGTAGCTTGTACAAAATAAATTACACAAGTCGAACATGGAAATCAATCTCATTAATCTGAGAAATCCTTCTCAAAAAAATTAGTATGAGAAATCAATTTCATAAGTTCATCATATGACATATCAAAAGAAATTATGGGTAACATAAATCATCAAAACAGAAAATTGTGCTATAATTTTCTCGCTTTATTTATACATATGTACAACGAGTTGTACAATTATAAACACAAGATCATAAAACTATAAACATGGCAATCACATACCACTATAATTTTCTTCTTGTGTCACTTTGCATACAACTATAAACACAAGATCATAAAACTGAGTTGCCTCCATTGTCGATTATGGACATCGCGTGTTATGTAAGTGGTAAAAAAACATGGCAGCCATCCATGGTGGTCTTTGAATAATTAACTTAATAGCATGGATCTTATGAAAGCTATTACGTGACCTTCAACGCGAACCACGGCGATGAAATTCAGAAGTGGCGACACTGCACAAGGAGAAATTAGGTGCAGGAGTTTCACGCGGCGTCGAATGACCGTCATATTGGCTTCAACGGCGAGCGGCGAGAAGGACGAGGAAGATTAGATGAGGCGCGATGACAACAAGGACAAATCTGGTGTGGGGTCTCGCATGACGGTCATATCAGCTTCAGCATCGAGCGATGAGAAGGCAATGAGCCAGGGCAATGAAGATTGGATGAGGCGTGATAATGGCGAGGAGGAATCCGGTGCGAGGGTTTCGCTTCGTAGGGTGACGATTAAAGTGTGAGGGTTTTAGCTATAAGGGGCGAGAAGGGTGATGAAGGGTGGTACAATGAAGGCATGGGTATATCATGAAAGAGAAGGATAATTGGCATATGTATATTAAGCTTTGAGTAACACACTAATATTTTTAAGATGGTTTCACGTTGATGAGAGAGAGCACAACATTTTGATAGAACATTTAAGTGTAAATGAAACATTGGAGATTTTGAGTTAGTTATCAGACAAAACAAAGCAAATTAACAATGCTCGGAATAGATTTTGAGGTAGGAGGAGGAGCCATCGGTAATGCTGAAGGAGGGAACGACATCTTGTACATAGGTACCGAGTACGTCGGCTGCAGCGAGAGCGGCTGGAACTCCTGTGGCTGCACTAGAGGAAGTTCCTGATGCACGTCCTCTTCTACTTGACTCCCCGGGGCGGAGTCAAGTGCGTCCACAACAATCTCTGGGGTAACCGCGACACAGTCACTTTCACGTCCGCGCCCACGACCTCTGTCACATCGGACCGCTGAATGTGTCGTGGGAGCTATCTATAACATAACAATTTCATTTCAATAAACAATCATAACTTTAAAAGCATAAGGATTCTTACTTTGCTTTGTAACGGTTGGGTGTGGCGATAGTTCTGGTGCGTGCATATGAACCATACTTAGACTTAACTCTATTTCTAGGCTCTAATACCATAAATGTAGCGCCTCGAAATTTGACCCTACCACATGGCGCAATCTCCTCATGTGCGCTACTTTTCTCTGTCTTCTTTTCTTTGACTTGACTCTTTTATTGACTCAACGGTCAAGAAAAATGACACGTAAGCGGAAGACTTATTATAAAATAATACAACAATAAAGGGAGATGCAGAAGCAAAAGAGATAACATATGTCAAAATGTCTCGATTTAAAGCATAGTGCGGAAGCAAAAATGTACATCTCATAGTCTCGGTTAGCAAAGATAAAAGTATGAGTGCTAAACATAAAAGCATCTGCGGTTGACCATGATCTGATTAGACCCATCCACGTAGATATACCATCTAATATAACGGATAAACGTACAACTCATACTAGACATGACCATAACCATATGCGCACACCACCCAAAGCGAAGTCGTCGCGCACACACCATCATGTCACGAGCAAACATTATGTATCTGTGGGGATCACACAGGGTAGCAAGCTCAACTGTTAACATAAAGCTAAGTGTGAGTTCGTATAAATCATAGATCAGTTCTATCAAAATAAGCATAAAGAGAACATAAAATGAAATATAGAAGTGGATCATAAAGTAAAGTGATCATAACATAATTCATGTCCTTTCATTTCCTTTCTTGAATTCTTTCATTCGTTCGTTCATTCATTCATTCATTCTTTCATTCTTTCGATTCTTTCTTTCTTTCATTTCTTTCTTCTTTCATTTCTTTCTTTCGAAGAGCTCTTCGTTCTTTTAGGAAATATTATTATCGGCACATGTAGTGCTACTATTTAGACCATCATGGGTCTGTGGGTGATCCACGACCAGCCGCTGAGCTAGGATGACCTCATACAAAAAGGAAACATCCGTAAGGGAGGAACTCCCATTTAGATAGGACAAATAGTAATCTATGAGGAAGTGTCTTGCTCAAGAACGGCTTACCTTCCCCCATCATAGTAGACCTCTCTTTCGATTCGAAGACCGATCAAGGCCGTATGGAGCAAAGCTCCGAGTCATCATGGACCTCTCTTTCAATCCGAAGATTGATCAAGTCCGCATGGAGCAAAGCTCCAAGTCATCTTTAAGTTCTTTTCTTTTTTTAACAAATCAGGTGGACAAAAGCTTAATACAATTAAAGAATTCGATTATGGTCGAATTCCTCTGTCCACATACTAGACGCCCGGGAGTCAAACAGTCGTCCGTCATCAGTTCTTTTCAACGATCGTCCGGAGAGGGAGCGGGCGGCCATTTATCATTTCATAGAAATCAAAATGGTTCATCATTGTTCTTCATATGGTTCATAAGAATCATCATTCATCATTCATAGAGGATTGAAGTTGGCATTACATTCTTTCAGTTCCGTTTAATCATAACAAGAGTAAACATGGTTCTGTCGAGCATAATCAACTTCATGGAAAGATCATATATCAATCATGCAAACAGGGGCTCGTGAATCGTAAGATTAACATTGAGTACAAGAGGAACCTGGGTCGAGTCACTGACGAAATCAAACTTGAAAATTTCGAGTAATAACCCGGGCCGGATCAGAGTCATACCTGGGTCGAGTTGGGTGCGTGATCGGGTCGGAAGAGTCGATCCACCCGATCGTCTTCTCCAGTCGATACCAAGCTCGGGTCAGGTTGTTGGTATGCGTAGAGCTCCAGTTCCGCGTTAATGGCAGATCCAAGCCAAGTTGAGAGGGACTCGGTTTGATTGGGTCTAATCTGGGCCGGGTTACGGGCAACCCGGGCCGAGTTCCTTGTTCGCAAAAAATCACGAGTGTTGCGTAATTCAATATCTTAACTTCTTAACATTTTACAGCTATCATGCGTCGACAATTCGGTTCATAACATGAATAACTAAAATAAATCTAATCATTTAAGTCATACGAGGTCGACCTAAACATGCATTCATCTAAACAAGTTCAAAAAGAAATTTGTACGTTCACCTATATATACAGAGTTCGTAGGAACAAAAAATTAGAAATTTCAAAAGCACGTATACCACATTTTCTAAACATGAAATCAAAGGCTTTCATCTACTTACGTCCTTAAAGCATGTATCACAGTCATGAGGTTCGTGTCGACAAAATTTGACATACGAGTAAGGCATGAAACCACTAAAAACGGATTTACAATTCTATGAACATCATGCAGCAAGTTTTCTTTCCTTCCTAGTCACGATTCTTCCTATTGGTTCGGTCCTTGAGCATGCATATTATCTAGAAACTCAATCTATGAGATAGATCCCAAATTCATACCTTAAAGCCTACGAATTTGTGATTCGTGCGCGCATGGTCCGTCCTCAAGTCGCCTACTGTCATCCGCCATTGTCTGCGTCGTCCACGCCGGAAATGCTCGCTGGAACGCCTCCCTCTGTTGTTGTCTGTGCGCGTCGGCGGAAGGGAGAAACAAAGAGTGTGTGTGTGAGAGAAAGAGAGAGAGAGAGAGACGAGGGAAAACTATGAAAGGAGGTCAGGGCATGGGTTTTTATGGAGGTGGAGATGTCCCTTGGAGTCCCTTGCCTCTCCATTTCCAAACGTCAGCCTTCATTGAAGAGGGGAGAGGAAGAGAGAAGGTGGAATGAAGAAGGAGGAGAGGAAAGGGGCTCGGCCATTTCCTCTTCATCTCTCTTTTTTTTTATGTTGATGTGAGATGTTACAATTTAGGTCTACGTGATCAAATTAATACTTGGAAGTATTATTATGGAAGATAATGTTATATTTTTTCCATGTTAACAATGTCAAAAGCTATTAACATCTAATTAATCTGGCATACAAATAATAATGTACGATAATGGAAATTAATTTGGTGACTACGATAATGAAAACATTGTCACTTACAACTTGTGATAAAGATCAATGTTCTCAGAACTGGACCGTCCGACTAGTTCAACCGTGAATCGGCTATCGGTCCGATTCGATTTTATATACAAAACTAGTTTTAATAAAAAAAATAGTATGAATTGGGAAAAACTAGAAAAACCAGATTGAATCGACAATTCTTTTTCAACACAGTTTTTTTAGTTTTTTATTTTAAAAGAAAATAAATGGTATCAAATGGAAAGTATTCAATAAATTTTAAAAAATAAAAGGAAACAAAAAACAATTAATGACATGAAGCCCAAATCATAGACGATTTAAAAATTAATAGGAAAAAAATGGAAAGCAAAGTTGAAATATAAGGAAGTTAGCTATAATAATAAAATAATGACACTCTATTAGTCCCCTTAATTTTGGATAGCATTAATTTTTTGAAGCACAAGAGAAATTTAAAAAATGAAATCAATCATCTCTAAACTTAAAATAAAAATAAGAAATTAAGATTACAAAATTACACAAAATGCAAGATTTTTATTTATAGCAAAAGATAACGTTAAGAAATAACTAATAAGAGGATAATTGAAAGTAGATTAAGAGAAAATCCAAGGTGAATTATAATAAAATAAATTAATATGCATCAGTAGTATTATATAATTAATAAAAATATAATGATAATATATATATATATATATATATTATTGTGATTTTGAATAAGCCTTATTTTTTAATATACAATAAATGCTTTTTTTGCATTAATTATTATTATTATTATTATTATTATTATTATTATTATTATTATTATTATTATTATTATTATATTGTATGACTTATGATATTTTTATTTAAGATCATTAGAAAATAATAGGGGACACTGAGTATACAGCGACGCATATTTGCTGTAACTTACAGCAATATGTTTATTCCGTAGGATTTGGGATCTACGTATCCCTGGTCTTTAATATAAAAGTAAGAGATTCATGGCCCATTCCTTGAGGTGGCGGCTTCTCTCTTTGAGCATAATTCCCATTTTTTGCAGGCGGCGGTTTTTATTTCCAACCGGCTGCTTCCCTCTCCAAGCTTCTCTCCGATCAACACTCCAACAAGGTGCTCGTATATGTAGATTGACGTTTCTAAAGAAAGTGAGAGAAATACAAATGTTCCAGGGATGAAGGGTTATTGTTTGAGAGAGAACGCACATATTGACCTGGGAGAGAGACATTGACATTTACTATCATATTTGTCGATAAAAAATGCTTGTCCTCGCGAAAATCACATACTTAACATTCAGCTTCCAAAAATGATGTTATACGTCTCTATTAAAAGTTCACTGGGACAAATGATGAAAAAAAAACTATAAGGAAACCCAACTATTTTAAGAATTTCAATCGAACCTTAAATTGAAGGCCCCAACCAACAGAAATTGGGATGGAGTGAATAGCAGCTCCTCATCGCTTAAGCAGAGGTCTCGAGTTCGAATTTTTATGGATGTAAAAAATTCTTGCTGGGAGTCTAATCTATCATAGTCAGACATGCTGCCCGGGGTGACATCAGAATAATCGGGTTCGATGGTGGACCGTGACTTCAACTCATGACCAGTGCGCATAATTCTTAACGCCAATTGAGTTGGACGATCGACGCCGTTTTTCGAACACTGAGGTGACAACCGAAAAAAAGATTGAAGACCCCAAATTTCGTCTTGTTGTCAATGTCTAAGTAGGTTCATGGTCTGACAGATATTTAATTGTGACCATCTAGAATTGATAGTTGGTTCCAAAGGACGTTCACAGCTCGGCGAAAAAGCAAAATAAGGTTTGCAGTTCGATTGGATCGAAGGATGGAGTGTGCCCAAAGTCGTCAGGCGCCTTTAAAGACGAAGATTTGGAAGACATCTGTGATATGCACCCCAGGAAAGGAATTGCCTCTCCGCTACTTTCTCTGAACAGTGGACAAGAACAATGCAACAAAACCTCATCAAAGATTGGAGTCCAGCAAGCTAGCAAATGTCGCCTCCTTGCAGCAATAATTAGAGAATACCAAGTACAGATCAGTAGCAGGTAATTTTTGGCGTGAGGACGCTCTAGTGCTCCGGCGTCGTGTGGAGGTTCGATCGGCGTCATTTGAAATTAAGCTCTATTGGCATCGTGTGAATGCCCTACAATGACTTAGGCTCAATGGCGTTGACGTTCACTCCAATCGTCTGAACGCCGTGCAAAATGTCGGATGCATTTCTTTCGTGTTCTATGGGATTCTTTGTTTTTTCATATTTTGTTTCGTGTTCTATGGGATTCTTTGTTTTTTCATATTTTGAACGGTTGAGATTGATGCTGTAGATTGCAGCCGAAGATGGAGCAGCATATTCCTTTTTCCCAAAATAATAATATTTTAATAAAATTCCATTCAATCCGATTGAATCCGATCGGCCCAATAAGACCATGACCCAATTATCTTTCGATCCGATCTCCGATCCGATTATGAGAATATTGATAAAGATGCACTAACCATATTGATTAACAAAACTTGGTTGTTAGTTTATAATTTGCCTAATATAATCACATGGTTCTGCATTGTCTAAATCATTATTATATCATATTAATTATTATAAGTGAAAATTTGCAATATAAATTAAAATGAATTTTATGCAAATTGTAGATTATAAGCTATTTATATCGTGTTGTTAGCAATGTTGTCAAGGCCGGCCCGGACCGGTCCGACCTCTGACCGGCCACAATTGCGGTCCAATAGAAGCCTAAAAATCGGACCCTAATTTGAACCGGATCAAATCGGTCAAAATCGGGTTGAACCATATTTCAACTCATTTTTTTTGTTTAGCCAAAATTTTTTATTAATTTTTTACTTAAGAGTTAATTTGATAAAAATTATTATTATAAATTTAAAAAATATCCAAAGATAGACTTTCTTCGTAAACATTCATATTAGCTCATTAATCTCCTCCTTCATTTATACTATTAATTATATATTTATTATATTAATATAATATTTATCATATTAGATAAATTAGTTATGAATGAATGGTGCAAACTATAATATGCTTAGTATAATATAATAATATATATACACAACTTTAAATTTCTTTAATTTAGTATGTAGTAAGTCAAATTAAATAGTTAACTATTAATTTTACTATATATTTATTTTTAAAATATATAATCTTGTCATACAATTTTGAAGAAAAATATGTGTTTGTTGCTTCTAACATAAAAAAATAAAGATATGAAATACAAAAAGAATTAACCAATAGAAAATTTGTATATAATATCCAAATTCAATGATTTTATCAAGTGTATAATAATTTTAACATCAAATCTTAAAATTAATTATACATTTGATTGTTATTTTTTGTATAATTACATTTTGACATTATATATATTTATATAATCAAAATATCATAGCTTGATTTACTATATCATAATAAATATAATATTTTATTATTATCTAGTCCGACCGGTCTGATCGGCCAATTGATTCGACCGGTCGAACCGGTCCGACCTAAAACGGACACTTATCCGGATCGTCGTCGAGTGTAATCAAGATTGATTGTTAGTTTAACCTTTGTATGTACGTAAAACCTACTTATCATGGTCCATGCAAAGTTGCAACACACATAGAGTTAAACGTTAATCTTATGTTTAATTAATAATCTTAACAAATAACTTAGTAATTAACCATATAAAAATATTATTTAAAAATATTAATTTAACACTTAACATAATTACTTGTATATGCATTTTTAAAATTAATTATTGATATTTGATAAAAGTATAAAAATTGACTTTGAATATATTACTTTATCATTTGCTTAATAATGAAAATGTTGTTGATAAAATTCAAAATGTAATACCAATACTAGTAACAGTGTAAACTAAATATTCAAAGCAACCAAACTTAAAGCGGCTCCTCCTAATTAAGCAATGTCTCAAATTTAAATTTTGGTGAATGTAAAAAATTCTTGTTAAGAGCTTCATCTGTCATTGTCAGATACATGACGCAAGACGATCATACCAGATAAGTTAGCCTCGATAATAGTCCGACCTTTAACTTGTGAACAGTGCACATAATCGTTAACGTCGCGCAGATTGAATCACACTACTGCGCAGATACCGAGTGCTGGCTAAAAAAAAATGGCAACCAAACTTGCTGAGCTAAACTTCTAACTTCTAAGCTTAGTTCAGTTTGTTTTAAAATTTAACATACTACATGCTAAATAAAAGTTGATAAATTGAAACTTTCAGATTCGTGTTTCATTACATTATTTGTTCTGAAAAATAAAATTATTTCAGTTCCTACACTAGTAAACTCGTGGTAAGGGAACAAAGAGGATATCAATTAATAAGGATATTCGTTTTTTGTTTTTACAAAATATCTTTTGTTAAGTTATTTATATATTTAGTGAAATTATTAATTATGTCAAGTAAATTATAAATCATCATAATATAATGCTGAATTCCTGACCTAAAATGAAAAAGAATAATGTGGTCAACACTATTTTTAATAAAAATTTTAACAAATACGATCATTAGAACAATTACGATCTTCATCTTTTGTCATGACCAGTTTTTTCAGATGAGCATTGCGAGAGAGGTCAAGCCTATGAAATCCGCTGCAATCATGTAATTCCAAGGAATGCAAAAGAGGAGCTCCATGTAGGATATTGTCAATTAAGTTATTGGACAAGTTCGCAAATCCCATTCTTAAATATTTGAGTGATTCCCATGAGACTCTCCCATCAGGTGTAAATTGACAAAACTCAGTGTTCAGTTTAAGCAAAGAAGGGTACTTGTATAAGAACTGAGGCAAATCGTAATTCTCAATCAAGGTAAGGTCTTTTACTTCTTTATGCACGGCAAATAAAAGCCAAGAGTCAAGTGGGGTGCACATCAGCTCTTCACCTACATAAGTTTCAAGTTCGAAGTGGAATTTCTCAACCTTAGGGGAAGAGTGAAGGCTCAGTGTTTTGTCAATGTATTCACTTATGATGTCCAAATTTCTGCTTGATCGGTTTATGAAATCTTCTTGAAGGAAAATAAGTTTGGGAACGTGGGTCCAAAGAAGTTGCCACCTTTTAGAAAGAACAGATGTTCTGATAGCTTCTTTAGTTGAGGGCAGGAACGAGAGGATATAAGAAAGGAGTTCAACAGGTAAGTTACTAATCCTATCCATTTTTTGCTCTTTCAAAAAATTAAATCTCTTCCTCATGGCTTCTTCAGTCTTCTTCTGTCTGCAGCAGAACTATTAGTGTTCTTGATAAGACATGGAATTGCATTTCCATTTCAGAGAAGTTGATATAGAAGTTTTACCAGATGATAGAAACCATGCAACGTTAGAGCAGATTGGCCCTCTGTCAGAGCACTAAGTATAAGTAAATAATACAAATTTGAACACATTTATGCAAATACCAAGTAAAGCTGAAATCAGAACAATGCAAGATCTTGACAAGATGAGTGTTGTTCTTCACTCCATCTTCCCTCTGAATCTCTCTTCGTGCAACAATCACACTTCAAAAAAAAAAAAAAAATCGAACGTCGAAGCTGTGCTGGAAGAGGGAGGAACTCACACGCCAAAGGCGGTCTACTTTTCTTCCAACTCTTATTTATTTTGCACAAGTTAAATTTAGTTCTTATGTCAATAATTTTTTAATTAAAAATATATTTGTCAATACAACCAACCAGCAACAAAAAACATTCACATAAAACTCCGCCTATGTTTTATAATAAAGGAGGAGAGTTGTGTTAGGCCCCGACAGCCAGCATAAAATCTTGTCGAATCTCATGAACATGGATCAATTGGCGTCGTATGATCCATGTAGCCGACTCCACCTAGTGGGATAAGGCTTTGTTATTGTTATTGTTATTATTTTTTAGAGGAAAACATTCACATGTTACCTACCATCTGATGCCAATAATTTATTTCACAACGTTCAAATTTAGAGCTGACTTGGTGAGGTTAGGAACACATGTCCAAGCAAGTTGCCATTTTTTCGATGGACAAAAGTTCTGATAACTTCTTTAGTTGACGACAAGAAAGAGAGGATATGATAGAATTCATCTGGTAAGTTACTGATAAAGTTTTTTTGTTCCTCTTGTCTTCAAGCATGGCTGCCTTCTCTTTTTTGTGTTCAATACTATAGTGTCAGACAATATCCAGAAATCACTTTCCTCAATAAACCAGAAAAAAATACACCAAAAACGATCCAGAAAGTAAATTGGAAACTTTTTTTCTTCAGTCAGACATGCATGTATGATTCAGGAAAGCTCATGAGCAAAGTCAGAAAACAAAACAAAAAAGATTAGCAGTGGTTAAAACCAACATAAATGCTGAGCAAATTGGAGTTGTAGCCCATTGGTTAAAGCAACTTAAACACGTCTCTAAGGGCAAGAACAAAAGGAGGCCTTTTTCCCTATGTATAAATTAAGAACCCTAATATGAGTATTCAACCAAATTCCTGACTTGAACATTGAATTGATTTCTAAATACAGATAACCAAGTCCCTTAATTTACTCCCACCCACATGTAAGTAGACAGAATGAGTATCTGATGCTAAGACAAGGCATTTGATGTAGCTATTTCGTGGTCCTAAAATAAATTTAGAATTTGGAGCTTAAAGAAAGGTTTCTGTGACATGCTTTAGTGAGGGTGCGACTGAGTGCTCAAGTCCTCACAATTAGCAAGAAATCCATCAGGAAGGGGTGACCAACTTCTACACAAAAGCTGGGTGGACATATGTGTCAAGTACCAGAGAACTGAACAGTGGACCACACTCATCCCTCCCCTCTGGAACTGTCCAGGTAGAAGCTACAAATCTTGCCTAGGAGGGAAGGAGCTCAACTACATGCCCATCACTAAGTGCTCACGGAAAAACTAGTGTGAAACAACTTCTGGGATTTTCCTTTGCTCTAGACATATATGAGGCCACTGTGGCAACCTGAATTTGTCACCAGGGTGAATGTTATGCAATTGTGGTGCCAGAAGGCCACTCATGCTCCCACAAGAGAACTTCGGCGTCAAACCCCAGGGCCACAGAAAAGAAGTGCCTCACGGGTGCCATGACGGCCGGTACACATCACTAAAATGCTCCAGTCACCCGTTCAGAGTCTGACGCAGCGTTAAGGATGAATTTGGTATAGAAATTTAAATACAGCCAAGAGCAAACCCTAAGCTCGATGAACGGTGTTCTATTGCACCGTGCAAGTATGTCTCTGATATGTTTGAAAGATCTGCAGAAAACAAACGTCGATGTCGCCGGTTCAAGCGGACGATAATCGACAAATAAACTAGCAGGAATCCACCAGCACCTTAGAAGAAATCCAAGGTCAAGTTCGTGCGCACACGAACTCAGAAATTCAAAAACCTCTGAACTGGAACTTTAATTAAAGAAATAAAGATGTTTTTAATTCTTACAAGTCAGACCAATATATAGGGACTCACAACTTGCAATACTATTAGTACTAGGTCTCCTATAGCAAAAGGAAAACAGAATCCCACCAGC
Organism: Pontederia crassipes; assembly: GCA_030549335.1. Lineage (NCBI taxonomy): Eukaryota > Viridiplantae > Streptophyta > Magnoliopsida > Commelinales > Pontederiaceae > Pontederia > Pontederia crassipes. The sequence continues at coordinate 29,010,014 of CM060193.1, forward strand.
ATTAGGACTCTTATAACCTAACAGAAATAAACTAATAGGAAATAACAATACTAATATCATTAGGACTCCTAATAAAAATAAACTAAAAAGGAAATAACAATCCTATCAGCATTAGGACTCCTAAGAAAAATAAACTAAAAAGAAAATAACAATCCTATCAGCATTAGGACTCCTAACAGATTCTTCAAATCTGAATCAAACTAAGTTGATAATTACTAGAATTCTGTACAACGGCAGAATTCTCTCTTTTCTTCTCAACAGGATCTACATCAGGCTCCCCTGCTTAAAAAGAGCTCGACCCCAAGCTCGGTAATAGCAAACCTGGCGGATGGTACATAAAGAGATCTGAAACATTGACGGTAGATGAAATTCCCAAGTCTGCTGGCAGGTCGATGATATAAGCATTATCATTGTTATGCTTCAAAACTTTGCAAGGACCAAACTTCTCGTTCATTAATTTATGATAAGAACCCTTGTCAGCACGCTCCTTATACTTAGCATTAGATTCTTCCAACTTCTTCTTGATTTCTTCATGGATATGTTGGATACGCTCAGCCATATTGTCAACAACAATACTTTTGCACAAAGTTTCAGGTAAATTGATGAGGTCTACGACCCGGCGAGGGATTCTATCATAAACTATTTCAAACAGTAACATGTCATCTAATCTAGGAATTGGAAATCTATACTTGATTGTGATCTTATTTATAACTCTACTATCAACACACATTCTCCATGTGCCATCTTTTTTGGTATAAGGAGTGCTGGTACTGTGCATGGACTCAAGCTTTCTCGAACAAATCCTTTCTTTATTAATTCATCCACTTCATCTTGTAAAATCTGATTTTCTTTTGGACTTAATCGGTAGTGGGGAAGGTTTGGAAGACTTGAACCTGATATTAGATCAATATGATGTCGAATGTCTCGCATGGGATTTGAATTCTGAAATTAAATTTTCAGGAGTGATGTCTTTGAATTCTGAAATTAAATTTTGAATTGCCTCTACAGTGTGTTCTTGATCTGGAGGAACCTCCCCTATGCACATAAGTGCATAAGCCTTTCCACGGTCTTTTATCTCAGAAATGAACTCATCTGCCCGTTCAATCAAGTAGCCATTCTTCAAGCTATTTTCTTTAATTACTGAATCATGCTGTAATGATAATAAAGAGATGCGTTTTCCATCTTTAGAAAACTTGTAGATGTTGTCTCGCCTTAGATGGGTTGCATTAACATCAAATTGCCAAGGACGACCCAAGATGATATGGCTTGCATCCATATCCAATACATCACATGTGACCACATCCTTATAACTCTTGCCAATTGATAAAGATACCTTACACAATTGTGTAACTTCTTTGTTAGTGCCTTTACTATTCCAACTAACTTTATATGGTGAAGGATGAGGTTCTGTTTTCAATTCCAATGTGTCCACCATTTTTTTTAAAACTATGTTTTCAGAGCTCCCACTATCAATAATGATTTCACAAAGTTTACCTTTCACTGTGCAACGGGTTCGGAATATTTCATGTCGCCGAGGGTCCTCTTCTTTCCTAGGCATTAATAATAGGCGTTGCACGACACTCGAAAGATGTTCTCCATCTTCATCAGCACAGATTTCTTCTTTAATATCATATTCATCATTAGCCTCTTGATCATCAGTTTCTTCTTCATCCTCTATTATTCGTGCTGAATGGAGTGCTGGACGTTGTGGGCACTCGTTGGATCGGTGGCCTAATTGTCTACAACGATAGCAAACAATAAAATTGGACTTCTCGTATGAGTTAGAAATCCCCTTAGCATTATCAGCACCCGCAAGTTTTGATTTAGAGCTAGCTAAGCTTTTGTCAGCATTTCCAACCTCTTCAATTGTAGGAAGTTTTGATGAATTGCGTGCACTTGCCATAGTCTCAGCAGAACAAAATTGTGCATTGGCTCCTCGTTCTAGTTGACGTTCACCAGTTTCTGCCAAGATGATTGCAGTGGCCATGGTGCTAGGAGTCTGCATTTCTACTTTATCTCTAATATTCGATTTCAAACCGTTAGTATCGAGCCACCTGTTGTGGTTCTAGTTCAGCCAAGTTGTTGCGAGATGTTAGACGATCGAATTCCGCTGTATAATCCCAAACTAGCATTCCGCCCTGTCTACAATTTTGCAACTGTTGATAAAGAATCTGTCGATAGTTTGTTGGAAGATATCGATCCCACAACATTTGCTTCATTTTCCTCCAGCTCCGTATTGGTTTATTTTTTTGCACTCACAAAGATTGAATTTGCTCCCACCATGCAGATGCCCATCCTTTTAAACGATATGCCACCAATTTTGCTTGCTTATATTCTGAGATTTCCATGTATTCAAAAAATCATTCGACCTCCGAAATCCAATACAAAAAGTCTTTAATGAGTAGATGACCATTGAAGTGAGGTAATTCCATCTTTATCCTAAAATTAAGTTGTCCGTGTGCAAAATTTCTTCGTGGTTCAACAATTAACTCTTCTTCACTATCACTGTCCACCGAAGAAGTGGTTGTTCGTTGTCATCGATTTTCTTAGGTTGCTTCTGGTTGGACACGTGTGTAAATAGGACCTTGATTCGTAAGCAATTTTTCGATAGCAGCAGTAAGGAGATCTACCTTTGCTTCTAATCCTTCAAACTCTTTTCTAGTTGGAATATCAGCCATGATATCTTCCTCGCTCTGATACCACTTGACACAACGTTAAGGATGAATTCGGTATAGAAATTTAAATACAGCCAAGAGCAAACCCTAGGCCCGATGAACGGTGTTCTATTGCACCGTGTAAGTATGCCTCTGATATGTTTGAAAGATCTGCAGAAAACAAACGTCGATGTCGCCGGTTCAAGCGGACGATAATCGACAAATAAACTAGCAGGAATCCACCAGCACCTTAGAAGAAATTCAAGGCCAAGATCGTGCGCACACGAACTTAGAAATTCAAAAACCTCTGAACTGAAACTTTAACTAAAGAGATAAAAATATTTTTAATTCTTACAAGTCAGACCAATATATAGGGACTCACAACTTGCAATACTATTAGTACTAGGACTCCTATAGCAAAAAGAAAACAGAATCCCACCAACATTAGGACTCTTATAACCTAACAGAAATAAACTAAAAAGGAAATAACAATCCTATCAACATTAGGACTCCTAAGAAAAATAAACTAAAAAGGAAATAACAATCCTATCAGCATTAGGACTCCTAAGAAAAATAAACTAAAAAGAAAATAATAATCCTATCAGCATTAGGACTCCTAACAGATTCTTCAAATTTGAATCAAACTAAGTTGTTGACTACTAAAATTATATACAGCAGCAGAATTCTCTCTTTTCTTCTCAACAGGATCTACATCAAAGTCCCAGCAATAACATGTGAAGAAAATGTACCACTAAGGTCCATCCATATGTGGGATTCCCAGATGCGGCCAACCAATTGTGTAAGGACTTGGTTCATTGTGCAAAAAGGAAAAGAAAAAGGGGAAAACATTATGAGTAGGAAAATGAAAGAGTTCGCAAAGAGGACAATAGAAAAAGAGAGACCCCAATTCCTGGATGCAAAATAAGGACCCAAAACTAAAAGAAGTCTAGAAAACCAATTGGGACTAATATTTGAAAAAACACATCGTATTATTGCGAGTAAATTACATAAAAATTTTGAACTTTGATTTTATTCTCAACTTTAAGTTTGTTCACAAATCTGACCTCATATTAATTTTCGCATAAAAAAATCATGAACTTTAATTTAACTTTTAAATCTAACCATTATAAAAATAAACCTTTAATGGTTTATTCAACTTTGCGTACTTTAACTTTAATTTTTATTTAATTTTTAATTCTAGCCTAAACGTTTATTTTAACAATCTTAATTTGATTATAAAATAAATTATTATTATATCTTTATTAGAAATGATAATTCAGCGATTATTACATAGACATGTTGTAAAAAATAAAAGAATAAATTTTAAAATATATTTTACAACTTTGATAGTAAATTAGTTTAAATTTTAACATATTTTGTAATTACATAAAATAAGATCACAATGACATAAAAATATAATAATTTAAACGAATTTACTATCAAAATTGTAAAACATATTTTAAATTTTATCCTTTTATTTTTTTAACATTTTTTTTTTACAACTTAGCCGACCCCACCTAGTGGGATAAGGCTTTATTATTGTTGTTATTGTTGTTGTATTTTTTTACAACTTGTCTATGCAATGCATTGAGTTTTTTAATTTACAATAATAATATAATAATAAGTTATATGTGTAACCATTTTAAAAATTTTAAAATAAAGATTTAAATCAAATTTTGATAATTGAATTAAAGATGATGATTTTTACGCAAAAATAAAAGTTTAAACAAGATTTGAGAACTAATTGCAATAATAAAAAATCGGATTAAATTTGAGAATAAAATTAAGGGTTATTTTCATTAACCTCTCCTAAATTATCACAATTTTTCGCATCTAACTTCAAAGTATGGGCTTATTTTTTTTTATCCCTAAACTATCACGATTTTTCCACTTTAGTCCTTCCGTCTACTCCTGTAATATTTTCCGTTACTTTTTATTTTTCTCATTTATGAAAAGACTAAATTACCCCTCCCTCCAACGCATCAAATAATAAATATAAAAAAGAAAAAAAATCGAAGAGAGGGTAATTAAATCTTTATCATAAATGACAAATTTTTTTGTTTACCACTTTAATCCTTCCAAAAAAATTTTTATTTTTTATATTTGTTATTTGATGTTTTTCAGAGGGAGGGGTAATTTAGTCTTTTCATAAATGAAAAATAATAATTTTAGCGAAAAAACGGACGGAAGAACTAAAGTGAAAAGTCGTACAATAGTTTAGGAATAAAAAAAATAAGTTCATAATTAATGTGAAAAATCGGTTTGCGGAAATAACCCTAAAATCAAAGTTCAATTTTTTTTTATGAAATTTACCCTATTATTGCGCATAGTGAAACTTCAGGAGGGAATCATTTGTCTTGTCATACATTGTCATCGCTCATCAACATAGAATGGGTATGTGAAGCAGGCATCTTTATGTTCATGCATAGGTGATTTTCCTATACTTGACGACAACATTTCTGAGCAAGAGATTAAACTACCCTCCCTCGTGACAATGTTTCGTCTTTCAGGCTTCAATAGGACTGGCATCAAAATTTTCGAAATTTCTTTTCTAAGGAAAGGAATGATGTAAAAGTAGAAAGCGAAAAGAAAAGGACTTACTTCGCTGATTTAGACGCGTCGTCGCCAGATGGAAACGGGAGATGCGGCAGCGTCGTCGCCGGAGTGGGAGAGGTCCGGCAGTACTGATGTCGCGTTCGCTAGGGTGAGAAAGGAAGTGAAGAGGAGGAACGAGGCGAGGAAACGACTTCAAGCTGCGCCGCTCTGGGTGACTCGAGGAAAATAGGAAGAAAGTATCTGCCGGTATTCAAGGGGATTAGGTCGGGCACCGGTCTGTACTCTCCCTCTCTCTGAATGTAAAGTAGCAGCTACTCCTTCTGGTCTTTACTCTTTTATCAGAGGTGGTGGTGGCGTGAGACGAGAAGAGGAAGTGGGAAAGGCTTTGGAACTGATGCGAATTAACGAGGGGGTTGCACGGTTCTCCAGAGTGAAAGGTTGCGTTGTTCACTCACGGAGGCACCTCGCTAGCAGCGTTTGGCGGCAAAAAAAATTTAGTGAATCACGGTTTGATTTAAGCAGTATCTATAAAACTGAAACGAACGGATCGGCATTGATTTGATAAAAAGATCGTTTTAAAAACAATCGGAAGTAACTAACAAGAGTTGGGGTGGAGTGATAGCGACTTCTCCTCGATTAAGCAGAGGTTTCGAGTTCGAGTCTCTGTGAATGTAAAAAAATTTTGTTGAGAGACTGACATGTCAGGCACGCACTCGGGGCGATCATATCGGATTAGTTGGGCTCGATGGTGGGTCGGCCTTTTAACCCGCGAATTGTGCGCTCAGTAGCGCCGCGCGGATTGAACAGTCAGCACCGCTTTCCAGATACCAATGATAGGCTACCGAAAAAAAAAAAAACCGGAAGTAATGTTGATTTAAAGATTAGGTAAGTCCAACTGTCCAAGCGTAGGTAAGTTTTTGTGGTTTATAAAGATTTCGCATAAAATAAATTGACATTTTTCCTAAGCAATGATGTAAAAGAACAAATCAAAAAGAGGAAAAAATGACCAACGAGAATCGAGCAGAAAGGTATGTTGTAAAATTTTGAATTAATTTTTTGTGAATTTAAAATATTTTTTCTGTCAATCACGAATCTAATCGAATTAATCCAACTCAATCGACTTATAATTTGTGGGTAACGTGTTTTTTAACGTGGGGCGACTTGACCTCTTATTAGACACCGAGCTGATCAAAAGAAGAAAAGAGAAAGATGACTTGACTTTGTTGATTTAAAAGCCTCGTCGTCGTATGAGAGATGCACTTGACCCTCTTCTTTTTCCCCTTGATTTATATTATGCGGACTTGATCGCTCAAAGCACAATTGGGTAGGACACACATGAAATTCTTAATATCCAACAAATGATGAATTGCTCAATAATAGCACAAAGTATGGTTATCTAAATAGTAGCAACTTGTGATAAAAGTTGAGAGCAATTTTGTTTTTATGAAGAAATGGGGACCGGGGGCTGCCATAACTAAAAAGGCATGAGGTCTAACTTTTGAATAGAATCAATGAAAGGGAAGAAGTTGCTGCGATCAATCAAATGTACGCAGATAAAATGCACAAAAGTGACATGAATATGGAAAGCATAAATAATCTCGCGCATAATGCATACCATATGCCATTTTCCAATGTTTGATCCAGCATATATTACAATGTGAACCAGGAAGAAGAGGCAATTAAAATACTAAAGTACGCATATATCATTCAGCCAGAAGTCTGCAAAATAGACTGGTATCCGAGTTCACGCATGGAAGCATACCCTTTTTCTGAAAGCGAAAGAAAAAAGACAACAAGAAATTAGTAACAATGTAATGTTTAAGGTAAGTCGTTCAATCTGCAAATTATGATCACATTGAATTCAATTTAGCACAGCAGGACCTGAAAAGAAAGTAAGACATGAACATGCCATGGGCGTGTGATATCAACTCATCTTGGCTTAAGATTGACTCATCACCGAGCAAATCATACAAAGAGTTCCAGGGACTTATCCTAATTCTTACAAACAAAAGAAAAGATTCCAATAATATAACCTGTACAAGTTTGTCCCCCACTACGGTCGTAAGTTCCAGTATAGAGCATCAAAATTAAGCTGCTTCAGATGAAAACTCCCCACCAATCCCAAGAAGCGCCAACTTTTGTAGTGTACTTCACAACAGAATGAAATCACCAAGTAGAAAGGAGACAAGAGAGTCATTAGCATATAAAAATATCCAACACCCTCAGTTCTTATGTTCAAGATAGGCCGCATGCATATTTTGGTTAACCAAGGATCCAACATATGTTTCACGGGGGAAGAAATTAAATGTCATGTTGACCGTAGCCATCCAGAAACATCAACTAGGAACTGACTCAGAAGTCACAGGTCCATTTCCATGAGCACTAAAACCAGGAACAGGCATTGCCCTCTGAGCAAATTCAGCAAGCATTTTGCGCTGGTGCTCATTTGTATGAGGAAGGCTTGTGTGTAATAACTCAACAGGCATCTCTCTGCTAATAGCTCTAGTTGCATCAGATCCCACAATTGAAATATTTGGTGACTGCATAATCAGCATCTGCATAATGCTTTCATATTTGTTCAGGCAATACTTGGTAAGAAGCCCAAAAAAAGCATCAAATGATGCCTGCCACAGGGTTCGGTTATTGACACTATAATTGCTTGCAGTATGAGGTTTTGTCAAAAGATCTGTTGCTCGGTCAAGAACAGACTTTATAATTATACTGGCACCATCACCAGCTGAACTACCAAGTGGGCGAAGAGGAGGTTGTTCAGATGAACAAACAACAGCAGCAAGACAAGCACTAAGGGCACTTAGTTCCATATTATGCACACATAGTGAGACAGTTTCTGCAAGTTTGTTTGTTGTCTCTGCGGCACTTGAGTCAGAAGATATACCACCAAACAAGAACCTTAGATGGCGAAAAATGGCCATGCAAACCACCCGAGCAAGCTCACTTCCAGGAATGAGAAGGCGAAGGAAGCGAGACAACAGTTTGTGGCCTTTTGAAAGAGAGACTATGCGTAGGAAAACAAGGTCATCCTTGGGAGTGAGCCCAACAGAATGCCCAGGTTTACCAGGACCCAGTGGATCGACAAGCTCAAGTGATGCTGCAAGAACTTCCAGGAGAATCTGCCTTCTGCGCCTTAGTTGTGAACCACCGTCTTGTGGTGGGTTAACGTCCAAAAACCTATCAATATCATCAATATCCAGCAGAACACAAATACCATCCTCAATAGTGATTCTGACAGCCAGCATCGTCTCTTGCTCAAGGGACTTCACCGAGGACTTCCGTTCATGGGTGCCATCACCAGATGCAGATGGAGTTTCGACCTCAAGAAGAGGACAAGGCCTTCTCACGGAGGAGAATGGCAGCCTTCCAAGTGCGTCAACCTGAAGATATGCATGTTGTTCATTACTACCACGAGATCGAGAAGGGAGGTCCTTTATAGCTGCTGGACAGAAACGATGATTTAATCCTGAACTAGCTGACTTTTTGGAAATGCATGCTTGGTGGTAATAGTCATCCATATATAGATCGCTGGAGTGGGTAGCAGCATTCTGCATCCGCAGAATGCTTTCTATCTCGTCAGCTGACATGTACTTCGATCTAAACTGTGACAAACTATTCTCACTTCTTAGGCTGCTGGTTTCTGAAGATTGCTGAGAGAATCGTGTACTCTGCCTTCCTCTCTGTGATGCTTTTGGCCTCTGATCTCTCAAATCAGTTATACCAATAACTCCATCAAACTTGTTCATATGGTGGGTGAACATATTAGGATGCAAGTGAGTCAAATTGGAAAAAGATGGCCGTTGTAGTCTCTGTTGTTGCTGCTGTGACAATAGTTGTGAAGGGAATAAATGGTTTGGGAGAGCTAAATGTTGTTGTACCAAGTTGGGTAAGAGATTATGATATTCCATGGGAAATAGGCTACCCTGGTTTGGCAGATAATCTCTTGGTCTGTTACTTATTGAGAGACCAGGGGGTGTAAACTGAAGGACATTTGCACCCAAGTGCAAACTTCGAAGAGATTCACCTAAATGATGCTGAGTACTGGGGTATGGGGAGAAATTAGGACCAGGCATCTGCAGCCCGCCAGCAAGTGACGGAATGCTTGAATGACGTGTGAGATTTGCTGAAGGTTGTGATTGTGCACCAGTTGGAGGATAAGAAGTAAAAGGTGAATTTGGTCCAAAGATAGGCTCATTGGAGAATTGTTGTTTTTGCTGCTGCTGAGGAGAGGAAGATGATCTATACAAAGGCTTGTTGGAATCTGTGAGCCAAGATGAAAGATGTGGCTGCGACCACCACCTTTTACCTTCTTGAACATTTTCAGCTTCTAATATTTGCTGATCATTCCAGTTCAGGAAGTCTGTCTCCTGGGTCCAATCTGCGGTTGAGGAACCTGAGGACATACATAAAGCTAAACAATAAGAAAGTGAAAGGTGAAAACAAACAATTTTACCTCTCAAAAAAATAACTATTGTTAGCCATTGATATTTAACTCAACTGAGATATAACAAAACAATAATGCTACAGAACATGTGGCAACATTATAACGATTGTGAGGACAGCACATCAAGAGATCATGCACAATTATCAGTGTATCTGCTTTAAATTACTTGTTTGTCTTTAGTAAAAGGGCCAAATGCTCTCACTAGAAGTAGAAGTAGCTCGAGTACTTAATTACCTGTTTGTGCTCAGCTTATCTAAATGTTATGACAGTATCTGTATGGAGCAATATTATTATGGAAAGACTTTCTCAAAAACATTACTACAGAACAATGGAACACAAGCAGCCAGCAGAATAACTGGTGATCAAACACAATTGACTATGTCTTTGAGAGAGAGAGAGAGAGAGAGAGAGAGAGATCTAATGAAATTTAGAACTGACCCAAAAGACTCCACTATTTATGTTAGATTTACGCATGCCAACTTGCTCTTTCACTAAATCATCATTACCAGTATAGCCATATAAGCAAAATGTTTCGTTGCTTCCCTGGAAAAGGAAATTCAGCTACCATAAGACTCAGGATATTTGAGTAGACTCGAATACTCATATTTGTTGAAGTATGTGCAAAGAGGCAATCAGAGATAGACATGTCCAACAAGAAATGGAGCATATGACAATGATATATTTGAGTCAAAACACAGGTGAAGTAGCATCACTTACTTTCTCTGGAAAAGGATCCTCTATCACCAATAACTCCTGCAGTCCTTGGTTCATCGACAACTCTGTTCAACTGAGAAAGAAATACATGAGATTTCAGTTATACTGAAGAGAACAATGATAACAATGAGATTGTAACGATCAAACTATTATAATACAGCCATATAAAAAAGGCAAAACCATCCTGATACATGACTATGGGAGGAAATAAACATCATCCAGCATAACAAGCTAACATTATATAAGGTGTAAAAAGATAGTGTCAACAAATAATTTGGCCCGATAAGAACCATAAAAAGAGTAATTTTCATTGGTTACCTCAGCAACTAGCTCGCAAGAGCAAATCCTCTGGATTGTCAACTTATACGTGTGAATAGAACTCTTTTTTTTTTTTTTTGAGGAGGGGATTCGTATGGATAGCTATTTTCAATAACTAGACTATAGCATTCCTCTCTGCAACAGACACACTGCTGTCCAATATTTATAGTGCTACAATAACAAAAAAAATCCTGGAGATGTTGAAGGATTAATTCTGAGGAGGGTTTTATCAAACAACACATAGCTAAGGGTCTTTATTCCATCAAGCATGTTGGGAATGTCCCTCATCTCTTTTAAAGTAATAAGTGGAACACATCTTGGAAAAGTTTATTCAATTTCAGGCGCAATAGAAGACAAATCCTTAAGTTACAAGCAATACTTGAAGACAAGTGCCAACTAATATTTGAAGGCAATACAATCTATAAAGTTACAAGAAACCGGTAGGAGAACATGTGCATAGGAATTAAACAAAATATAATAAAATAAGAACAAAGAGTTAAAATTAAAACAAAAGGGATCTTTACAGGCAACAGAACAAGGTTAGCAAAGAAGTAATTAAAACAAGTAAAATTTCACAAAAACCAAGGATAGGAAAGAGTAAGAATCGGACCTAATAAAGAGTAAGACAAAAATATCAAAAGTTATCATAAGTCATACACTCGTTGCAAAAGTGTGATCATAAACATCAATAGAATGAATTATTAAGAAGCGATGACATTCACATGCCTTTTTCCTTTGTGTAGGCATACAATTTGTGTGCCTAATTGCACTGACAGGCTCATGTCTAAGGGCCTTGAATAGACATTTAATAATAGTGATTCACAAGCCTTGTGCCCATGAATCACCTGAGACTTTGTGAAATAACCTTATTATCAAATGAACATAAGCAAAAAAAGTTATAAACCAACCTTTGCAAAGGTACTTGTTAGATCATCAATATCAGATAAAGACGCAAGGACATCAACCTGCAACCACAAGAACATCTATCACGATACTATCTATAGCACATTTAGAATACTTGTAACGGAGACTAGTAAAGTATTGGATGCTCTATGCTTCCTTCAAAATTATTTGAAAAATCAAGCAAAGAAAAAGGAACCAAAAGGAGAAAAAAAGGAGAGCATGACTATCATCCAAAAGACATTGGGAAACAGAAACTCATACCAGAAGAGGAAGGAATTGACTCAAAACTTTGACAACCCAAGTAAAGTAAAATTTCTTCAGTCTGTTAAATTGTTTTTGGCGGCATCTACGAGTTCATATATACCAAAACCTGAACTAAATACAAACAAATAACATAAAACATAATGAGAAGCGTTTCTTTTCCAGAATTTACTCTTCCGATATTTGCTGAAGTTGCATCCACATTATTTACACATTCTTCATGTATTTCCTAACCAAGCATGTGTACATATATGTTACAAAAAAAATGCAGATTCCAATTGGAGTACTGACCGTTTCAAAAAAAATTGGAACAACGACACATTTCCTCGTAACAATAAATTTGTTCTCCTTGAATAAGTTTGGTGACAATAAATGTGAAATAGAAAAAAAATGTAAAAAAATGATGTGAAAATTCGAGGCATAATTTATCTCATGCAAGAGACAAAAGCAAGTCACCTCCTCCCTATCTCCCACAGAAGAAAAATTATATTCCTTGGTGCCAAGGGCTGTGTCAATATAATCAATATCATCTTCTAGCCCCCCTAGTTCAACATCCTCCATGACATCCTTACCGAAGAATGCATATTGTGATGCATCAAATCGAGCGTTATCTGCAAAAGAAAATAAAAAAGATAGGTTTATTAGAAAAGAGGCATACAACTCAAGAATTATTACGGAATAATGAACTTCTGATGATGAAACAGAAAAAGACGGCTAACGGAAGCACTTAACAACCATTCGGAAATCACATTTTCCAGCATCAAAGACGTCAATCTCCAAAGCAAAAAGGAAAGAAAAAGAAAAAAAAAGAAATGGTCTTAAATTATCATCAGAACTTTGCCTCGAAGAACAATTAATCTCAGAATGACAAAGTTCACATGCATGCACAGGTGAATTAGGCGTTTAAGCTCGACACAAACTAATGATGATGACGATGACGACGATGATTGGTTAAGCTGAAGAGGAAGAAGATTGAGCTCCCCAAATCTCATAACCAAGGGGAACTTTCATACACTACTCACACAAATGCTCCAAATTCGCACATGAAAATAGCAGATCCTGCTGCGAACTAAACAATATGGTCAACAAATCCCGGAGATAGGAGTTCATTCAGCATGCGAGATTAAAACACATCATGAATTCAAAGAACCAAAACGGAACCCGCATAAAAAAAACAACAATAGCCATCGTCCTTCTTCAACTACCATCAGAAGCCCATTTTCTCGTCATTCCAACAGACGCTCAAATAAAACGGCAGGAATTCAACAAAAGTTTCAGCAAAGAAAAAATCGTCACCTGAAACGCCAATATCTCCCAATTCCGCGACACCACCGCTGACAGAGTTAGGGTTCGAGGAAGAACCTCCACCTTCATCACCCAATCCCCTCATGGCGCCACACACCAACGAACTCACTACAAACACCCCCTACCCTAGAAATCCGCCAAAAAGTTACGAAAACTGCGCGAACCCGATTGCTGGACGAGGCGGAATTGGAAGCCCCTGCAGGCCTTTCTCTCCAGCAGCGGGAGATCTGAAGTCCCAGTAGAGAGACAGAGAAGTCAGAGAAAGAGAGAGAGAGAGTACAGAAGATGGAGTGGCAATATCGTAATAAACAGACGAAGTAAAAAGGATCAGCCAAGAATAAGAACAGGAGAGAGAACGAGAAGTTCGTTTTGGTCACCAGAAGTCTCTCTCTTTCTCTCTCTTTTCTCTCTCACTTCCCTCTTCCTTTTGTGCTTAAAATCTGGGGAAAAAAGTTGGGAGAGAGAAAGGAGGAGCTCAGAGGGGTTTGGGAGGAAGCGCCCAATGTTGTCTTCATGTGAGAGGATCAATCGCTTTTTCATGTGCTAATTGCTAAGTTTTTTGGTTCCTTTTTGTGGTTAGCTTTTTGTGCAAGTGGATTTTGATTCTTATTATAAAAAAAAAATATCTATGAGGTAAGGAAGAAGGATGATTAGGTTGGAGGGAAGAGATATGTGAAAGATTTAAAGATTGATAAACCTTATTTTTTTAATGCTCCGTTAGAGTGCATATGAATATTAACATTTTGACTAATTCAAAATTAGAATAAGAAGTAGAACAACATTCTCTTAACAAAATAATAATAATAATAATAATAATAATATATTCTCTCAATCCTGAAATTTGGAGGGTGCTTTTATTGATTGAAGGATGGAAGGAAAATGATAAATGTGTCAACTCTATTATCTACTCCCTCTAACTGATGGTTAAAGAAGATTATATATAACTTTTTTTAATTTAAAGTTTAACTAGCATTACAAATCCACACATCTAATATGTCAATGGGAGAACTGATTTTATGTTCCTTATTTGCTTTTTTTATCTAATTTAGATATAATTAATATTATAAGTTTAAAATTGGCGTGGTGTGGAGGCCATGTTCTTGGAAAATTGAAATTATAATATTTTAAAAAATATTGTGGTTTTTGTAACTTTTTGTAGAAAACAAAAACATTTTAGAGCATGCTAATGTTTTTTACGGTAAAAATAAATATATCTGTAAAGTTCACCAATTTGTTTTTTTTCTTTATTATTGTACTGATGGTAACAGATCTCTGAATATAAACACCAAATAGTAATTATATTCTAATTCAAACTTATTTGAGCTCTATAATATAGTCAAATTAATTATGATGAAGCCACTAAAAACATTAGTTTAATGATGTTAAGGGTTTGTGATAGTTCCAAAAGAACATTCTTAATTTCAGTATTAAATGTTAAAACATAACGATTTTAACTTTTTTTTATTAAAATGTGAGTCACACTTTTGTATATTAATTATTATGAGTTAAATAATGGTAACAAGTGCAGAAAAAAAACTGCTTCACGTGTTTTTGTTTCTATTATTAAAAAAATATATGTGCATTATTAGATGAGATAATCTATATAATACACAAATTAAGAATACATATCCATATATCTCATAATACAAAAATCCTGTTGGAAGAAAATATTTTTTTCTGGATGACATTTTTTGTGCATTGCGATGGGGAAGAGAGAGAGAGAGAGATGAGAGTGAAATATTCTTTATTTTTTTTCTAGGATGTGATGTGATGCTCCGATTTCCGAAAGGTACTTGCCGCAATCATTTGATAGCTTTTTGTCACGTGCCAAAATTCTCATGATTTCTTCATTTTTCCTCTTTAGCAGGAGGAAACAAATGATCAGACATTTTTCATGTGTGGTTCTTTTCCCTTATCGTTGATTTTGCATTATGTTTTAAGTTTGGTTTAATAATAAGTACATCAAAAAAAACTAATTTCCTTATTTAATATTCGTCTGATTTATATATGATATGTGAAATACTATTTTAAGAAACTGCTTCCCGTTTAATAAGGGAAAGAGTCAAATGATTGTTGCCAATATCACATAAAAACTTTATTGTTTTTAACATTTTTTTCTATTTACTGAATGCGGATAAAATGAATAAAAAAGGAACATTTACTTCTCCATCCAGAGTTTGCGATTTTTCTTTCGATTATCGAATAAGGAATTCAAAATCTATGAATTTGATTATTGAACTTGTACATTAGATACAAAGTATATTTTCTGTACTGTTTTTTTTTAATAGTATCATGACAAACAATATTGAGACTTCCGCTTCGCAAAAGTAGTTCGGGGTCGAGCTTTCGGTAAAAAAAAATTGTTCACTATTTTTCGGATTGAATTTTTAAATTAAATTAAAAAAAATCATCATCTAATGAGTTGATTTTTTCGAATGATTGTTTGGACACTTACTTTTATATTTTTTTAAAAAAAGTATGTATTAAATTAAATTTAACATAATAATATTTAATTTTATAATAAATATATAAAATTATGTATTAAATTAAATTTAACATAATAATATTTATTTTATAATAAATATATAAAATTATGTATTAAATTAAATTTAACATAATAATATTTATTTTATAATAAATATAAATACACTACTAATAATTAAAGTTCGATAATGTGATAGAAAAGTATGAAAGTTTATTAAAAAATAAAAAATTAGAAATAAGAACGAGCTCCGTTGACTAGCGGATGATTGTTAATTTATAAAAATCATCCTAAATTATATTTAAACTTTTAATTTTTTTACTTTTCTATTTGACTTTTTCGTCAGATAAGTTTTTTGAGTTCATCGAATTTTTCTTACACCCATGTGCTTCCTCGTTTACGCCACACTCATGTAAAGTTGGTGATACTGCAGTTTTTTTATAGCTTCGAATTCGTCTTATAATTATATAAATTTGACATGTGATATGCCCGAGTGTGGACTTGTGACCAACAAATTGAAAATTAAATTGGGGTAAAAACAATGAGGAACCAATTTTTTGCAGCATAAAGTACAAATCATTCCAGAATGATTAGTCATCAGTCTAAAGAACACTGCATGCAGATGCAGATGCAGTTGCATGTAGTTATAAATTAGTAAAAGAAAATAAATTTATACAAAATAAACACACAATTTCAAAATTAAAAAAAAATCAGTAAAATAATGGGACAACATTTCTTTCCTTCCTTTCGATTTTCCGGGCTTCCAGCCTCACATGCTTTCATTCTCGCCTTAATTTTTATTTTCATTTGTTTTGTTTCAGTTTTTCCTCCCCATCCTTATCCTTTGATTTTTCTCCTCTCCTCTCTTCACGCCTCACTATTATCCTCATTTCTTTTTATTTCTTTATTGATTTTTTTCATTTCCTTTTTTTCTCCTTAAAATTTTCTACATTCTTTTGTGGTGTCACCTTATTTCACCCCTTTTCAATTATCATGAATAAATTTCACTAACCATCATCCAACGTAAAAGGTATCCAACCTAATTCAACTTAACTTTGTAACATTTAACTTTAAAAAATATTTTAACCACAATTATCACAATTAATTATGGCCTATTTATTGGTGGATCCATGCTTATATGTCATCATGTCAGTATTTTATTTCTCACGCACATCATATTTTTTAAAAAACCATCATTCATTTTTTCTAAAATTTCAATGACGATCACCTTGAAAACTTTAAATCATAAAATAATAAAGAATTAAAATTAAAGACACTTGGGCCGACCCAACACGTTTGGGCACGGCCTAAGATCAGACCGCTCAATTTTTTTATATGTATTAAATAAGAATATTATAATAATTAATAATTATTAAATTAGAAAAATAAAAAAAATAGAAAGTAAAATACGAATTATATTTTTTTCACTAAATTTTGGACTAAGAAAAATCATTATAATAATAAAAATAGTAAATTTTTTATATAATATAATTATTATGTATAATTAAATATTTAAATATATAAAAAATAAAAAAAACTTTGTGCGATGAGTCCGTACTCGTCAGAATCATGTCGGTTCATGCCCAACACCGACTTTGTAGTTTGCCCAATACGTTTTGGCTCATGCTAGAGGAAATCATGTGCGGAGCTGAACAGCCCGCATGGAAGTCCTCTTGTAGGAATATCATTCATCACCTCATCTCATGTCTGCAAAAGGTTGCTCCCTCTTTTTTAATGTTTATTTATTTATCATTTTAAAGCTTAAATAGAAAAAGATAAAATAATAGTATTTTTGTCTCAAAAAAATTAAATGATTATAAAACTTAAATATTCCTTAAACATATTTTTATTATTTATTATTTAGTTTTTTTTAAAAAAATTATTTTTTATGATAACTAAGACTTTTAAAAAGTTAAATAACAGGCCGCTATCCATTTATTTTAAACGTGTTTATTTATATTATTTATTTATTATTATTTTATTATGTCTCTCTTTTATTATTTTAATTTTTTTTAACGATGATCATGTTTTATTTTTTGAAAAGTTGGATAATTATGTTTGAAATTTTTTAAAAGGTGACAGACATAAAAAATTAAGATTGAGTAGAGGAAGTAGAAAATGTTGATGTAATATTTTTTTTAAAATAACGTGGAGATAACAAAAAAAAAGACTGATGTTGTGTCAGATAAACATCCACGTCGTTATCACCTCAACAAATCCATTGGTTAATTGGCGATAAATGGTCACAACGATGGTGGCTCAAAAGTTTTCGAAATCCGATGATCATAAAGTGAAGTTGAATGATCATATTAAAAATATAAAATATTTCTTAAATTAGATGATCATTATTATCATCTATTCATCTTCCCATCTCGGCTAGCATCTCTTTCTAAATAACCTGTTTGAATAAAGCCGACTGCTTCGACTAAGGTGGCTAAGTTCTTATGGTTAAACCAGATCAGTAAGGTTCGTTGTAATTGGTTTGAACGTTTGTATAGTTTTCTTTTTCTTTCTGTTTCTATGATTTGAGCTGTTCTGCAACGAATTGTAAAAGGATAAGTACCTTGGTGAACATGCATATTACACCAGTAGAAGAATAACATAGAAAATGTGCATATCTAATATTTGCCTTCTTTGTACAATTCTCCCATTACTAACTTCTCTGTTTTGACGCTCCATTTGCCACCTTCTCGTCTTGAGGATCCACTTTATTTAAGGTTAAGTTTTTTCCCATTGATAAGATGAAGCTTATGGTCTAACATTAAGAGAAATAAAAGATAAATGAGAAGAGACCATGATTTCCAATGATCCAGGATCGAATTTAAAGGTTTTTTTATCCACCAAGTTCATGCCATTGCATTACCCTTTTGTTAATGGAATTCATTGACTCCTGAATCTAAACTTGCCAATTAAATTTGTTCAAGTTGCAACATCTAAACATGAAGAGAGTTTTCTTGGTCAAATGGTTTTGTTTCTTGTCGGCACATAAAAAATAAGAAAGTGAGTTTTTTAAATTCTCACCAATAGCAAGTAACACCCCAAAAATTTCTTGAATGAATTAATTAAATAGATAAATAAAATATTTATTTATGAAAATGCAGTTTAAAAGAAAAGATAAATGTTGAGAAGTTAAAGATAAAATTGTGCATAGAAAGGACTTTGAGAAGAAGAAAGAAAGGAAAGAAAAGAAATAAACAAAGCATTTTAAATAGATTATTAGTTAAGATTATAAATAAGATTCAAAATTACATTTCGAGAGGTGAAACATTAAATTCTGAATTAGATTTTAATCCATCAAGAGTCAAGTCTTCTCCTCTATAAATAAACTCCCTTCAGCATATAACCTTCCTTTGTCAGAAAAAATAAATTTTTCTCTCTATTTTGAGCTCTTGTTTCTTCCTCCTCGAGGTGTGTGAGTGAGAGCTCTGGTGAGTCGTCCAATCTTTGATCATCTCAAAAAATGTCGGGCTTCTTGTCGGGGACATCTCTATTGTCTCGGAAATTGTTCCCAAAAGTTAAGGTTTCAGGTAGTCTGAAACTGTTTAGATACGTGAAATTTTGAATTCACTTTTGGATGTGATTTCTTAATAGATTAATTAAGAATTTGAAAGATTAAGGCATGGTTATTGTTCTTTGTTTAACCAAGAATAGATTTCTTTTTATTTCATGTCGAAAGCATGTTTAGATTTATCAAAAAGTTAGATCAAAGTTTCAATTTTCGGCACCAAAGTTCCTCTGTATGGGAACCCGGCCAAAGTTGGAGCCCGTGTTCTTCATGTCTAAGTCAAACTCGGCCCGCGCAGGTCTCAATTTTCACTATACGAAATTCAACCCGAGTTCTGGAGGTTGAAAGGAAAGAAATCGATGTGTTGACTTGAATCGAGTCTTCCATGACCCGACCCACGTCAGAGAAAACTCGGCCCGAGTTTGATTGTGTCTGACTTGAATTTTGCACAGGTTGCAGAACTTATTTCCTATTGATTTATAGAGATGCGAAAAGATTGTTTTGCCCTTGTTATGATGTTTGATGAACTGAACAGAACATATAGATAAATATGCAAAGATAAAAACTGAAAGATGGGACGTACACTAATTGTTATAGTTAAAGTTAAAGAAATGAGATCTTGTGATCCTACTTAGGTAATCTTGAGAAGCTCAAGTCTATTTTTGAGTAAGTAAACGCTCATCCGGTTTTAGTGTGATTTACCTTGACCCATTATTATAGCGTTGATTTATAATAAAAGAAATTGAGCTCGCTTAGAACAACGAATGTGTTAAAGCAAAAGATGTATTCAACACATAAAAGAAGAACTGTTATGAAAAGGAATGTAGAGCAAGATCGGAAAAGAAAAGAATAGAAGTGAAAAATAAAGCGTGGCATTGATTTATATGTTATTTCATGTTTATGATTAAATTGCTAATTTTGCTCTATTTAAGTTATTACATCCATTTGTATTATTTCATTTACTTGACAAAATTACTCATGAATATTTTATATCCTTGTGTTTGAATTCTATAGATAATTGATGTTATAAATGAAGGCGTGCGCAATAGTAGAATTGTGGTGATGTAGTTGCACATGAGAGTCAGTCTTAGATTTTTCTATTAAAGCTTCCTTAGTTTATTTTGATGTAATAGGTGCTTTATAGAATGTGTTAGTAGATGACTTCTCTTAACAGAAGAAAAAGTTAGCTTCCATATTATATTCTTACTTTATTATTAGTTATTATGGATTAGTCAGCTTTTGTATTTTTATAACGAAAAGTTATTCTTGTTCTTCAATGTTTTTATTGTCTTATTAGATTATGAAAGTCCAAAAAGAATTATATATATAAGTGACGTCGGTTCAAACCTAGTCCACTTACCACGAATGACAGAAATTTGAAAACGTTACAAGAACTTCTATCATATTTTACTCCTAAGTAAGCACCATGGTTATTAAAACCAGACCGGACCGGCCGGTTCAATCGGTTCAACCACGAATCGGCTACTGGTCCGGTCCGAATTAATATAAAAAACGGAATTGAAGTTGAACCGGCCAAAAACCGATTCAATCGGTAAAAACCGGTTCAACCACTAAACCAAAAAAATCTGGTTCAACATATAAAGTGGAAAAAATAGAAAATAAAAGTAAAAATAGGAAATAAAAAGTTAGAAAGGAAGGTAAAAAATAAGAAAGTATTTGAATTAAGAATTGGTAAAAATGAAAAAGGAAATAAACGTGGGAAATCTGGAAGAGGAATTAATGGAAATAAAAATGGAAAGTATTAAAATGAAAATAAAGAAGAAAATAAAAGGAAGTAAGTGTGATGTATGGAAAATTAAATTAATTTATTATCATCACAAAATAGTATAAAATAATTAATATAGTATATCAATAATAATAACTTAAAGTTTTTTATGAATATAAAAAAGTTTAATATTTTTTATTATAAAAAAGTAAATAAATATGGGAATTAATGGGGAGAAAGGAATTAATCTAAATAAAAAATATTAAAATTAAAGGAAAGAAAAAAATAAACATGAGAGTGATATATGTCAAAATTAATTAATATATTATCACCCTAAAATAGTATTGAAGAATAAAATAAAAGAATTAATATACTATATTAATAATAAAAATTCAAACTCTTTTTTATGAATATTAATATTTAATTAAATATTTGTTTATTATATTTTATTATGAATTATAAGCATTATATAATATTTATTAATATATATAGTTATTTTAAATAATATTAATTTAATAAAATTCGGTTGAACCCGATTGAATCCGATTAAATCGGTCCAACCATGATCCAGTTGATCGTCCGGTCGAGAGGTCGATCCGATTTTAATAACATTGTTAAGCACAGTACTTAATCAAACTGGGATGACAAAACGAAATTTGAAGTCTAATAACTCCACTTTTATTTCCAATTTATGTCCCTTCTCAAAATTTCGGTTAAAACAAAAAAAATCAAAACAATATTTTGTATGCAAAATTAATTTGATGAAATCGAAAATACTTTTCTTACTAACTGTAGATTTGGCGGTCTAATTTGTCCCACGTCATGAGTGATGCACGATGGATTCTCCAAAGTTTCAGGTGACGAAAACAAAAAAAAAGTCCATGGGGAAAAAAAGGTCAGACCGATCCAGTCCTTCGTAGGGATTCTCGCAGCTCGGAATCATGTTGAAGCTCGCGGCACCGTCGCTGCAAACGCCCACGATGATGACGATGAGACTGGTTCTGACACGAAGAGCATTCTTCTGCAGCTGCTCTGCGTCTGGTGGTGGTGGTGCCGCCAGTGTTTCCATGGTGCAAGGGGCTTCCAGAGGGATTGGCCTCGAGTTTGTAAGAAATGCATCTATTTTTCACTTGATTTATCAGTCACCATTTCGATTTTGAATGTCCTGTAATGATGATTCAGATCATTGTGATGCTATGAACATGGGCACCCTCAACTCAATTGTTGATGAAAAACGAGCTATACACTGTTCAATTATTCGGTGTGATTGTTGAGGTCCTGGTCGTGTATACGTTCCTAGCATTCGAGTCTGCATCCTTGCTTTGGCAGCCGTACACGTAATACTAGTTTGATGTTTCCGTAGGGAAGGTCTGCAAATGGGATATAGATGTTCCCTAATGTCTTGGTGAATGTGGGCATTGGTTTAAGACCGGTCATAATGCCCACAATTTCTTATGTGATGGTCCATCTCACATTAGGACTTGGTAAAAAATAAAAAATAATCCGCACTGAAGTGCCAATAGCGTATTCGATGATATGCTTCGCGTAGGCTTGTTGGATTCTTGCTGCATGTAGAAAGGATATTTTCATTGGACACTAAAATCTATGCCATAGTAAATTTTTGGACGACTTGTTCGTTCTGAATCAATAAAAGATGTAGTAATGCGCACGAAGATGAAAGTTCTTGCGCTTCTGTTCCATGAAGGCCAAATCTTCTTAAATAAGCTAATTTGGTGAAACTCTTAAAAGGAAGAAGAATTATATATTAGTTTGATCCATGATATCCTGTACTGCATCATTGTTAGGAACTCTTTGTGTAGCACTGAGCATTGAGGTCTATAAGTACTTTATAAATATTCCGGATTGAAAATTTAGTTCTAAAAAGACTTATTAAGATCGGAAAGATAAAGGGAAAGTACAGAACATGACAATAATGGCAATGAATATCCAAAATTTGCATCACTCGATGTATGAATGGGCTTCAGTGAAGGGTAGAATCATGACTTAATTGGACTTCTTGCTCTAATTGGTTCAAATTAATATGTGCATGGAAACTCCGCCTATGTTTTATAGCCGGTCCCAAGCCCGGATAAAGGAGGAGGGTTGTGTTAGGCCCTGACAATCAGTGTAAAACTCTGTCGAATCGCATGAACATGGATCAACGAATGCGGAATGTCGTCGTATGATCCATGTAGCCGATCCCACCTAGTGGGATAAGGTTTTGTTGTTGTTGTTGTATGTGCATGGACATTATCCAATAGCTAATATGTTAGGATGCAGATCGCAGCGCCTTGGGGTTTCTGTGTTTTGGATGTGGTTGCATTCACTTTACAGGAACAATATGCACATTGCTTCAGCATCTTCATTTTCATTATCTTGATCCATTAAACATGACCTATATTATCATATAAACTTTATATAGCATACGATGAATCTGTTTGGTCATGATGGAATTCTTAATTGAAAACAAACAGTCAGATCTACTACTGAAATGTGCCGTATGGAACGTTGAACATTTCTTGGATCATCATATATCTGGTGAAAAGCAAATGATGTCACATTTTAATCAGACTTTTGATTGTCACTTAATACAGGCTATGATCTTTTAATAACTCGGTTAAAAGTAGGACACAATAAATTTGTCCATAACAGATTCTTTCTTGTGGCACATGGTTAGGTCAAACAATTGTTGGAGAGGAACAACAAAGAGCATGTTGTTGCTACTTGTAGGAATCCTGAGGCAGCAACAGGCCTTCTCGAACTAAAAGGGAAATTTCCAGAGAGGCTTAACCTTTTGCCCCTGGATTTAACAGATGAAACCTCCATTGAGGTACCCAGTGTTTTTCTTTTTTGACAGTGCCGTGTTTAATTTTCCTCTTGCATTCTTATTGTAAAGAATAATGACTTTCCATTTGCTTATGGGACTCCAATATTATGTTTCATGACAGGAAGCTGCAGTGTCTATAAAAGGAATTCATGTTGCACTTAGCCTCCTGATTAATGCTTCTGGCATCCTTTCCATACCAAAAGTACTCCAACCAGGTTCGTACATTTAACTCCGAGTCGTTGGTCTAAAAAATACCATGCTTTCAAGTTTCAAATACTATTTCTGATATTAGCTTCTTTTTTTGAAACATCTATCATTGATGTTTTATTGTTTTTTTTTAAATCAAAATAACTGCTTGTTTGATTTATTTTATAATTTTGAGCGTTCCAACTTCAGCAGCAGTTGATAGAGCTTTTCTTTGTCTAACAAAATATTAGTACAGAAACTACGTTGAGCAAAGTAGAGAAATCCTCTTTGCTTCTTGCATATGAAGTTAATGCATGCAGTCGGACCAATTTTAGTCATAAAGGTATGTTTTGACTCCTCTCAAGAACTTTACTTACTCTATTTATTTGGCAGGTGTAACAAAGTTTGTCATCGACTTGCTTGACAAGTTAGAAGTTTCTACTACGCTTGCTAGATAAAATATTCCTGTCTTCTGATGTAAAACTAATGTCAGCATATGTGGCCACTTTTAAGAGCCGGAGGTGTGTCTGGTGCAGATAGAAGAAGAAGCTGTAGTTGGGAGTTTAAGTGCCAGAGTAGGCTCCATTGGTGATAATGGTTTGGAAGGATGGCATTCTTATCGAGCTTCTAAAACGGCACTAAGTCAATGTATGTTGTATACTTCCGTTTGTTACTTCTTGATGCATTCACAGTTGCATGCATATGATCAGGATAGAATGGCTAATCGCAGCATATCGTTGCTGATTTCGAGCTGCCCACTTGTTTCTGCAACCCGAAAGCATTAAGAGAAAACTAAAATCCATTTAATAAAAGGCTTGTCCTATAAATTTAAGGCCACCGTAAGCTGAAAAATACAGCATTCTACCTCCGAAAGAACTTCTTTACAATAACATAAGAAAAAGGAAATGAATATACTATGCCCATAAAAGAACTATGCCAGCCAGTGGTGTGAATCCTATCATGATGCTGCATGTATCTCTTATTCTTGATGTCTCCATTCTGAAGACATCAACATAATTTTGAGACAGTGAACTTAAAAGTTGCAAATCTTTTTGCTTGTTTGACCTTTGGTGCTTAATATCTGCAGTGACAAAAACTATATCTGTGGAATTTGCTCGCACGAAAGATCCAATCATATCCATCTTGTTGCATCCTGGAACTGTGGACACAGACCTTTCACGCCTATTCCAGAGAAATGTCCCTGAGGGTAATCTGTTCACAAAAGAGTTTTCCGTACAAAAATTACTGAACATCATCGACAATGCAAAAGCCAGCGATAATGGAAAATTCTTTGCTTGGGATGGCCAAGAAATCCCATGGTAGTTTCTGGTACACTTAATGGTTATGACATGAGATTTTCAACAATCTCCTTCTCAAAAAAAAAAAAAAAAACAAAGAGTTATCCCTAGCCACACACGCTTGGCCGGCTTTCTTCCATCGAAGCCACTTTTGATTATATTCAATTCAGGTCAAGTGTGAGCTGGTTCATATATATCAAGTTTATTCAAATAAAGATGGTTTGGAGAGCTATGTTAAGAGATGTTTTGTGTGTTCATCTGTAACATGAGAGCTATGTTAAGAGAAGCCAAGTTAATTGCTTCCGGAGGTTCCCTTTCGAAAAAGAATGCTGTCACAAGTTTTCAGCATGAATTAATGCCAAATCTGATATCTCCCTTGTGCTCCTGAGTAAATCGCTTTGCTTTTTTTTTTCTGCATTCATATTTGTGCCTTGGTCTCTTACATGAAGTAGGAATGCTGCATATGACAACTCTGATGATGTGATAATGGTAAAAATAATACCAAATACTCTTCAACTTTGACGTTTGGTCAACGTTATACTTCAACTTTAATTTATAATAAAAATATTCTTCATCTTTTTACTCGTTGCACCGAATGTCCTTTTCATTATTTATAAACCGTTTTCAAGTTGCTATGGCGGTCGATCGACCGGTGTCAGAGAGGATAGGGGAGGGTGAGGGGCTGAGGGGGAGGGCGGACGAATCCGAATCATCGCGCGTTCAGATCGGCCATGATCTGGCGCTTGAAGGCCACAATCCGGTGCTTGGCAGTCGGATATGCCGGTGGCTAGATCCGGCGCCTGGCGTGCCGGATCGTGGCGCCTAGCAGCCGGATGGACTGCCAATGGGCAGATGCGACGCCTAACGGCCTATCCGGCCGCTTGGTGCCGGATCGTTGCTCCGGCCCCAGGTGCTGGATCGTGGCGCCTAGCGGCCTGATGCCGGATCATGGCACCTGGCGATGGATCCGGCCGCCGGGTGCCAGATCGTGGCGCCCGGTGGCCGAGTAGAGGGAGAAAGGGAGTCAGGAGAGGGGAGGCGGTCGGAGTCGGGAGAGTTGCCGCCGCTGCCGCCGTGAGAGAGAGAGAGAGGGAGAGGGTGAGAGACAGGAGAGAGAAAGGGAGATGGTGAAATGAAAAGGGCGCGTGGAAAATAGATTTTATATAATAATAACCTAGGCGGGGTCCGGGTCGGGTATCTGGACAGCAAACTCGGTCCTAACCCGAAACCCGACGGGTTTTCCATTATTTGGACCCGGTCCCAGCTCGAATTTAATCCGGGCCTGGTTATTTTCTCCCATGGTTGGGTCGACTCGGACTGTGCTCAGCCCTACGCCCCCCTCCACTTTCCTCGTCGACGCGCGAGAGAAGGAGGGTGACCTCTCCCCCTTATGCGACCTCGACGAGGCCCCCCTTCCCATTTGCATCGGAAGAGGAGAGGGGTGGGGCGACCACCCCCCTCCTCTTCTCCCTTCGGCCGCCGACGCTCAAGCGACCCCACCCTCGTGTCGACGCCTCCCTTGCCAGTGATTAGAGAAAGAGGATGTGTGGCGCCCCCTCCTCTTTTTTTTAATTTATTATTATTATATTATTAATAATTTGTTGACATGACAGAGTGTGACAATGCCACGTCAGACGATCTCGTGCGTGGCAGAGAGAGAACGCCACTATATCCATTGGGCAATCGGAGAATAGACTATCAATAGTGAAAAGGATATTTCGTGAAATGAGTTAAAAAATAGAGAATAGTTTGGTTATAAAATAACATTGAAAAAAAGATCAAAGTTGGAAGATATTTAGTGTAATTTATTCTAATCATAATGACTTATTTGTATATGTACATATATATATTATATGTGCGTATTTAATTAAAATAATATTTTGTATTTGTAAATTCCTTTTTCTAAAAGATTTTTTGATTAAAACCTTGTATAAATACATAAGACTAGATTAAAAAGAAAATACCTAATATATGAGAAAATCAATTACAAATATAGGAAACTATGGGCCTAAACAAATCTTCCAAATCCAGCCTACTCACCATACATGAGGCCTGTTATAAAGTGGTGCTGCTGCACCCATTTTTCGGCGAAATTGTATTTAATTTCCCTCCGTTTGTCGGGGAAGGGAAAGAAAAAAAAATACATCAGGAAACTCGACACAACGCACCCTCTCTAGACAATTCTTCGCATCAGATGGAGGCCGGCGGGACGGACTCCGACGGCAGAGAATTCTCCAGCGCTAGAGATATGTGGAGAGAAGAGATCGGCGGCCTCGTTGGAGGAGGAGAAGTAAGCGTCGGCGGCAGCTGCAGTCAGCAAGAGACCGAGCCCGGCAGCATCGCTAAGCGGGAGGATTGGTACCGCAAAGCCATCGCCTACTGGCAGGTAATTCACTCGAACAACAAGTTATCCAACTCCGGCCATCTTTCTTTGCTGTGAATAGCACTTCGAAATGCTCCCTTTAACATTATTTTTTCTTCTTCTTTTTGCCGGTATGAACTTTTAAGGGAGTGGACGCTTCGGTGGACGGGGTTCTGGGCGGCTATGGCTGCGTGAATGACGCCGACGTGAAGGGCAGCGAGGCCTTCCTCAAGCCCCTATTGGCAGAGCAATTTGGAGGAGCGAAACGGCACCTCGTGGCACTCGGTACTAATCCTTTCGAGCTGTTAGCATTCAAGATGTTTGACGAAATATTTATGACAAAAAGTTGATAATTTGTTTTAAACCAGTTTGGAGAACATGGTGGATGCACAAAGCTTCCATTTTTTGTTTACTGGATTCCCAAATTCGTTGTAATTCTTCTAAATTTTTTTTTTTGTAATTGTTCCGTCTTCTTTATGTCATTGTTTTAGATTGCGGTTCTGGCATAGGAAGGGTCACCAAGAACCTTCTCCTTAGATTCTTCAATGAGGTCAGACACGTTAATTGTCTATGTGTATATTTTTCTTTTGATGTCATTCTCACATGGTTATTTAACGCTTTGAAAGGGAAATGTCCAAATTGGATATGCTTAACCCTACATGTTGACCTACTAACATACAGAATTTTCTATAGTTCTTGCTTTCATCATATTTGCATACTGCGGTGCATAGGTGTTCATGAATTCTTTGTCCAAAGTCAATCAGTTGAAAACCACAGTTGAGATTAGAGCCTAATGCAACAACAATACCAGTTATCATATATGAACTGTGAAGTCATTGCTGTATAGAGTGGCACTGGGTCAGGTTTGAAAAACATATGCCCGACCCAAAAATAGCCTGTCAGGTCAGGT
This sequence comes from Pontederia crassipes, assembly GCA_030549335.1. Lineage (NCBI taxonomy): Eukaryota > Viridiplantae > Streptophyta > Magnoliopsida > Commelinales > Pontederiaceae > Pontederia > Pontederia crassipes. The sequence continues at coordinate 29,038,477 of CM060193.1, forward strand.
TGACAGAAAGAAAAGGGTTTAGTTTGTGCTAGATCATTAGGGTTGGGTTTTCATTTTCCTTTTCTATTTAGCCTTTTTTATATATGGTTATCACTGAGAATAGGCATTTAAGAACATACCAAGTTTAAAAGTTACTACTAACCGTTGAATAATAGAATACATGACATAAAATGGTATCAAGTACTAAAATTAACAAGTTTATTATTTTTATTAATATTGACATTTTGGGTTAACCAGACACATCATCAGGTCATTGGTTATAATTAATTATTAGAACCCAGTACCCTACCCAATGAAGGTTGGGTCAGGTCAAATTTTGCTCAAGCTAATTATCCAAAACAAATTGAACGGGTAAAGTCAGGTTGAGGTGATCAAGTCGTACTGAACCTTCTTCTCACCCCTAGTTCGATGCGAGGCCTACATTCCAATCACTTCTGACCTAATTATAAGTTATAACTTTCCTTGGGTTATTTAACGAATCAACCTGATTCGACCCATTCTGAACAAAATGCCAGATTTAGATTGATTCGCTGAGAAAGAAAGAAAAAGGGAAGATGTGAAAGAAAAGAAACAATTATGCAAAAGTGATAAAGAAAAATCTATTGTTGATTTTTTTGGATTTCCTAATCATCATCTCATTTGTATCCAAGTTGATTATTCTTTTTTTTTCATTTTTTCAAGGTTGATCTTGTTGAGCCTGTGTCCCATTTCCTTGAGGATGCTCGCGAGAAGTTTGCTTCCCATGTGGATCATGAAAGCACTGCCAGCAGAGCTGTGAACTTTTATTGTGTCCCTCTTCAAGTTATTCATAACTGATCATTTTCATTTTATATTTCAGATTGTATTATGCTTTCTCGTTTCAAAAAAAAAAAAAAAAATAGTCTCTTCTCATAAAGGATATTCTCTTGGAACTTTGCAGGATTTCACACCAGAAGTTGGAAGATATGATGTCATATGGGTTCAATGGTGTATAGGTCAACTTCCAGATGATGATTTTGTCTCATTTTTCAAACGAGCAAAGGTAATTACTGTAAGCTATGCCTCTCTTCCTTTCTCTCTCGGGAAAGAAAAAGACATCATCTAAACCCCCAAAAAGCATAAGCTTTGTACTTCCATCTTTTTTTGTATGGTTGATATTGTACCAATATCTTCCCCTATCTATTTGTGCATCTTTTTAAAACTAATTCTTAGATCAGATGTGGATGTAATATGCAATGTGCTTGTAATATCTATTATGACCATTTAATCAAAGTGACACAGGAGCTTTTATTTTAAATAAGTTATTTTAATTAAATCTGGTGCTTTAGTCTATTAGTCATTATGTGATAGTGGTCCTGATTAAAGTAGGTTAATCAAGGGTGGAGATTAATTATTAGTTTTAACCTCTTGTAATCCTAGTATTTAAGACTACCAATAGATTTTTCAGCCGTCATTATCTCTTTTTTATCAAAATTATAGATTTTTATTGTTTTCTCATAAATCCTAATTGTTCCTCTATCAATTCTTCTCATCTTCTAGCCTGATTTCTTATTATTCTTGCTAGTTTTTTCTCCTTACTGCATCAAATTGGTATCAGAGCAAAAGATCCTACAAAATATTGGGGTTTTCTTTCTTTTTGAACCATGGTTGCCGAGGACGTGGTAACCCTGGACAACAAGTAGAGATGGCAGAGATTCGACGAATGATTGAAGATTTGTCGCGAAGTGTTCAAGCCCTACAGCGGCAGGAACATGTGGCAGCCTATATGGAGATTTCGGAAGGCGGCCACGATCTAACAGACATACCGGAAAGTAGTATGGAGAATGATACTGATCAAGGGTATTTTGATAATCCCTTTCATGAAGCTGGAGCTGATATAAATCTAGTGCGAGGTCGATTGGAGGATAGGTTGATTCATGTCCTACATCTGAACAGTGGTAGAATTAGGATTGAAGTTGTTGATTTATATGGAAAGATGCATGCTAAAGATTATTTAGATTGAGAAACAAGTTTGGAAATTATTTTGAGTGAAAACCTATGACAGAAATAGAAAAGTGCTATTTGTGAAGTTGAAGTTAAAGGACAACACTTTAATGGTGGAAGAGTAACGACAAGTTAAATTGAAAATTGGCACTTGGGAGCATATGAAGACGAAGCTGTGAAAATAATTCTTATCCGTCGATTATATAATGGATTTATATGAAAAGTTTCATTCTTTGAAACAGCGAGGTATGAATGTTGAGGAGTATACTTCAGAGTTTTACAACTTATCAATTCGTGTCGGATTGAATGAAACAAACGAGCAAATAGTTGCTCATTATCTTGTCGGGCTTAACTAATCTATTAGAAATGAGATGCCTATTGCTCATGTGTGTACTCTTGAAGATGCCCGACAACAAGCTTTATTAGTTGAAAAACGAGTGTGGCGATACGGAGCACGTAGACCTTTAATGGGGCGCTCGAGAGGTATTATGCAAAAGGGTTCTGGTGCTTGTGGAAATACAAAAAATAATATATCTGCACAAGGAACCGGTCAAGGAACTCATGCAAACAAAAGTAATGGGAAAATTGTTATGCGTTACGGTGGACAAAATAATTTTGCACCTACGACTTTTAAATGAAACAACAAACAAATTCGTTGTTTCAGGTGAAAAAGGTCATAGTTCTCATGCTTGTCCATAGCGAAGAGTCAATCTAATGGAGCTACAAGATGAAGAATATGAAGAGAGCCAATTTATGATCAGTATGTGAATGAAAGTGAAAAAATAAATGTCCTCTTTGTTCAAGGAGAATCATTGATGGTTCGAAGTGTCTTAACTGCCACAACCAAAGAAGAAGAAGATTGGAGAAGGCATAGTATCTTCGAAACATGTGTTCTTTGTGGTGCGAAGGTGTGTGATCTAGTTATAGACGATAGTAGGATGGAAAATGTCATTTCTAAAGATGCAAATGAGAAGCTGGGATTGGCTATTAAAAAACATTCACATCCTTATAAAATTTGTTGGTTTAAGAAAGGTAATGAAATTCCTATCACCATTCGATGTTTGGTGCAATTTACTATGCGAGACAATATACAAGATGAAGCTTTATGTGATGTTGTGCCTATGGATGCTGGACATATTCTCGTGAGAAGACCGTTGTTGTATGACCATGACATGGAGCACATACTAAACCAAACACATTTTTTTCGTAGGGGTAACAAAAGGTACACCTTGCATCCAATGAATGAGGAAACACAAGATGCTGGTTCATTTAATGGTTTTTTATGTCCTGAGAAGCTTAATATAAAGTGTCAAGAAGCTAAAAGTGCTGGAGAAAATCATATTAGAAAAATGTCTCACCGATCACTTGAAGTTCAAGATATTTTGAAAGAATTTTCATATTTGGCTAGTGATGTCTTCTCTCCACACGAATATATGAAGAAGTAAAAGCTGCCCTGAAATCAAATAATGAAGCTTATGCCAAAGATGCCAATCAACATCGACGTCTTAAAGACTTTGAAGGAGATTTGGTCCTTGTACACTTGAGACAAGAGAGGTTTCCTAAAGGCACTTATCACAAACTCAAGTCAAAAAAGTTTGGACCTTACAAGATACTAAAGAAAATAAGTTCAAATACTTATTTCATTGAGCTTCCATCAAATTTGCAAATCAGTCCTATCTTTAATGTCTCATATTTATATGCTTTTGAGGGTTTTGATATGGACATGACTGAAGTTTCAAATCACTTTAAACAACATCTCAAAGTTCTACTGATGTTATTGAAGATGTGTTGGATGTCAAAGAGGTAGAGGTAACAGATATAGAAGATTTTTGGTTAAATGATTGGGTAAACTTGAACTCCGCCTATGTTTTATAGCCGGTCCCAAGCCCGAATAAAGGAGAAGGGTTGTGTTAGGCCTCGACAGCTAGCGTAAAACCCTGTCGAATCTCATGAACATGGATCAACGAAGCGTCATATGATCCATGTAGCCGACTCCACCTAGTGGGATAAGGCTTTGTTGTTGTTGTTGTTGATTGGGTAAACTTGCTACTGAAAACACTTGGATCAATGAAGATGAACTCAAGAAGATCAATGCCAAGATGTATGCTGACATGGTGCAAGTTTTTTCCAAGGAGCCAAAATTTTCAAGCTGAGGAGATTGACGCAGGAGCTTTTATTTTAAATCAGTTATTTTAATTAAATCTGGTGCTTTAGTCTGTTAGTCATCATGTGATAGTTATGTGATCTTTTAATTAGTTATAATGGTCCTGATTAAAGTAGGTTAATCAATGGTGGAGATTGATTATTAGTTTTAATCTTTTGTAACCCTAGTATTTAAGATGGCCAATAGAGTTTTCAGCCGTCATTATATCTTTTTTTATCAAAATTATTGATTTTTGTAATTTTCTCATAAATCCTAATTGTTCCTCTATCAGTTCTCATCCTCTAGCCTGATTTCTCATTATTTTTGCTAGTTTTCTCTCCTTACTACATCCCAAAGAGTAACAAATATGCAAATCCAAAATTTTTTTTGCAAGAAATATGAATATCTTAAAATGATAATTGTAATTTAAAATTCTTCATCTACCATTTAATTGTTTATTAATGTTTTAAATTAAGTTGTTTTAAAAAAAAGGAAAAAGAACAATTCTTTGTTATGTTGTTCATTCATGATCATGTTGCAGGTTGGCCTCAAGCCTAATGGGTTTTTTGTCCTCAAAGAGAATACTGCAAGAAGTGGTTTGTCCCTGCTTTTTTCCTCTGCTTATGTTCTAACATTAAATTGATTTTACCCATTTGTATGAATACAATTTAAAAACTGAAACAAAGTATTGATAACAAAGGAAAGGTTCATGCAAAGTTGCAACCATAAGTTATGCACTCTACTCAACATACTATAATTGAGGATACAAGCCTAACAATGTTACTTATGTGCTTATAAAAGAGACCTAGGGTTAATTGTTTCTCCTCTGACACATGTATCTGGTTGAATAAAAGAAGATTCAAGGAAATTTCTTGCATTGTTCTCCTCAAAAAAAAGAATAAAAAATTTCTTGCATCGTCAAAATTATAAGAAAACATAGATGGACCTGGCAACTTTTTTTTTTGGAGAGGAAGTCTAGATCTTTCTCCAGAAAAGAAGTCTGTTCTTGTTAATAATTTGAATTGTGAAAATGCAATTTATTCACCTATGTTTTGACCCGTTATTATTCTTTCTACTTGCAGAAGAAAAATTTGGAGCATGATACTATCCTCTTCAATAGATCTTGTGTCTAATCAGTGGCATGTTTATTCTAACTTAAATCCGGCGTATTATTTTGTTTTGTTTTTGAAAGTTTTGGGAATAGGTCTGGATTCGTTGCTTGGATAATTTGAGTATTTACCATTAGGAAATGCATTAGGATGGTACCTGGTAAATATTCTGCTAAGTCTGCAGTTGATCAATCTAGATATGAGAATGTCACAAGATCTAATGTTATTGCTACCTATTTAGACAGTAAGTGTACAAGTGCATTCCATGCAGGGTTTGTATTGGATAAAGAGGATCACAGTATCACTAGATCTGATATGTACTTCAAAGAGCTTTTCAATCAGTGCGAACTCTACATCATTAGCTCAAAGGTTCAATCATATTGCATCAGACTTTTTTCTGCAATCAGCTTTCAGAAGATTGTTAGTTCTGTATGTATACATACTTTGTTGTTGCCTAATTTCTAAGATTTGGTATCAGGAACAAAAAGGACTTCCCAAGGAGTTATTTCCTGTTAAGATGTATGCATTGGCGACTGAGAGGCCGAAAACTGCTAATGGAAGGTCCAAGATGAGACAGAATATGCCTGCTGTCATCAGATGACAGGCCGAATAAGTTGCCAATTTTTGTATTCTGTATCGGCTTATAGGCTTCTCAGCTTTCACTTATATGCGTTTGTACTGCATGCCAAATGTTCCTTTTTTTTCGGCATTGTCACTTGAAAAGAAATCAGTTGTCATTTTACTTGAACTATTTTATCCTTATGAGTTATGATCTTTCTATTTCTATTTATTATTTCTTTTACTTTTTTCCCATGCTTCCCCAGTTCTATTTGAGGCATATTCTATAGTTCAGTGTGAAAAATTATTAGTATCTGTATTTCATTATTTTACAATTATGAACCTTTGGTTGTCTATGCCCGAGTGAGGCAGGGAGCCCGAAATGAAATTGATGTGCAAGTCGCATGACTTGGGTGTAGAGGCGATTAAATGAATCAACTCATCTTGCTTTGTCTGTGCTTGAGTAAATCGCTTTCCACTTTCTCTATGCTTGTAACTTGCTTCGGACTTTTCTCCAAATCGCTTCGCTTTCATTGTTCGTAGTCATCTTCCCCTTTGGCACTCACTCTTCCTTGCCCTTATCTGTTGCCACTCGTCCCCTTCCGTCCTATGCAAACGTTGGTTGCAGGTTGTGATCGCTCGCCTTCCAAGTTCGTTGGTTCCAATCGCCCTTCGCCCAGCACTCGTTCAGCCTTGTCAGTTGTTGATCATAGTCGCTCTCACTCCTCACAGTTGGCCATACACACTCTTTTGTTAAACTGTATAAATTCCAAGTTATGTATCTTAGTAATGTCCTTCGAATCTTACCATATGCATTACCCCTCTGCAATCCATAATATCTCATCAGGAATGTCGATAAAGGTGCATGGAGAAAAACAATAATTAGAACATTTCAGTGAGTTGAAATATGTATTCATTTATGCATTCAGTTATATGTTGGTTAAACTAAATTTGTTGGTCTTTTCTTAGTTTTGTAATTTTTTTTTTGGTAAGAGAATGAATCCTGCGACTATTTCGACTATTGACTCCAGAAGTATGATGATGAAGAAGGGATTATTATAGAGAAAGTTGGATGCCAAAATTGATGTTGATAAGGAACGGGTGAGATATATCAAGTTGAAATAGAAAATGTTAGAATTGAATGCCGAAATTGAAGAAGAGAGGAGAGAGAAACCTAGGTGATCCATAAAGATGTTAATAATTTTCTTATTATAATAGTTTTGTATTTGGAAAATTATGTAAGTATTTTAAACTCTAAGTGGTTAAGTAAATATGTTAAGAACTATGGACACATTATCTTTGTTGTGTTAACTATCTACGAATATACCTGTATCTTTGTTAAATCAACCTTGAATGAACACCTGAAGTCAAACTTACTCTTGCATGCAATGACTTAACTACAACAAAAAACAATAAAATAAAGTCATGGAACTTAACTCATGAATTTAAGAAGGTTGTTTGCCTTTTTCCTTTAATTTTTTTGTTAAAATAAATGTTATCCTTATAAAACAACTGTAAAATCCAAAATCACCAAGAAGGAAGGAAGATGAATCGATGTATAAAAATTACAATAAAAACTTTAAATAATGTTCATATAGTCCGGGAAAAATAATAAGATAAGTAAGAAATGCAAAATAAAAGAAGCAAGTTGTGCTCACGAGGTTCACTTTGATTTTTTTATCTCAAGACTATGAGTTCCACTATCTTTCCTATCTTTAAATAGGGTAAAGATGTCCTTTTACACCATGTCACTCAAGAGCACCTCTTTTACAAGTAGCTCCCAAATAAAAAAGATAAAATACAAACTTGCTCTCAAGATTTTCTTTTCACAATAATTGCTCACATAACTAACATAAGATACATATACAAAGTAGTTTACAAGGAAAAAAATTAAAAGAGTACTTAAACTTCAAAATGCTCTTAGATTATTCAACTTGCGTTTTTACTTGGAGGCTTTGGAATGATTTTATAGGATTTTCCCTCAATTTGCATATTGGACATATTTTTCAAGTTTAAGTCCAAAAACAAATTGCTAATGTAGTTGTTACACATAGACTGACCACAAATCATCGACCGACTAATCACACTTTTCTTATTGATGAAACTAATAGTTGAGTTCTAATGTTGACTAGTCGCATTTATGTTGACTACTTGATTGTTGCTATTGTTCATGTTTGCTTAAACATCAATTTGGCCTTATTCACAATTATTTAAACACTTCTTTGACTTGTTTTGTCAATTGCTTTATTAGTATTGTTTGGTGGAGATAGCTTAGACCACTTTGTTGACCAAATGCACATTCTTAACCATTTTTAGATTTTGACCAATGCGTCATTTAGATTCTTCTATCGACCACATGGACTGCTGAAATATTCATGACCAAAGCGGTTCGACTAACTATTCGACCAGTGTGTGACTTTTGAGTTGTTTATTCGAGTATACTCCACTATTAATCTTGGGCCTCTCTAATTATCACTCAAACAATAGTCAGTATTAATATCACCAATTTGATTTGTTATAATCAAACATGGGACTGATCCATCATATTCAATAATGATCTAGTTCCATAAAAGACCTCTCATTTAGTCTTAAGAAATGAAAGATAACCAAACTTAAGTTTAAAAATTAAGGTCACATATCTTTATGCTTGAGAAGATAAGCTCATTCAATTTTTAAGGTAACATATTTTTTTCCTATAATTTTATGGTCATCAAACTTTACATAAAAAAAATTCTAAGACGTACTTTCTTTAGCACATGATACTGGCTACTTAGTGAATGATTGTGGATGGTCATCTATCTTTTACAACATGAAGTAGAGAGGTCATTTACAACTTTTAAACTCTTTGTGCACAACAAGAATATAAAGTTGACACAATATGCCAATATTCAAAATATTCACAAGGACACAAATTCATTGTTCACACATTCACAATTTGATACAAAATTTACAAAAAAAATTACATCCATTATCCACTCATTTTGCATACAAGAATATGAAACTGACACAAAGTTATAATATTTGCACATATCTATAATATGCTAGTCTATGCATATATCCACATAAATAGTACACAACAAAAATACATATATCCATACAAATGTTACTCCACACACATAATGACAATCATTTATATAATGGTAGTTTTATCAGTCTTTTTCTTCTCTAAATGAGTTTTAAATGTTACACAACAAACTATTATAGCAATTCAATATATGATCTAGCCTTTTTTTATAGGATTTTCCTTCTTCTTAAAGGTTTTTTTTGTTACCTATTTGACGAGGATGATGTCATTTCTAATCTCCTGTAGTTTAATTGATATGATATTTCCTACAAATCCAAAGGTTATGAGTTGCCAAATGACAAGTTGTTGGCACATATAATCTACCATAAGTTTGTAATAAAATACAATTAATTGTTCAAGCCAAACTGGTAAAACAAATTGAAAAGGAAACAAGAATAGCTTAAATATGGCTCCAACAAGTTTGATTTCTCTAAAAATATGGATGTCTCGATAGAGGAACTCATTGCTGACTCACTTTGATGGTTTGATAAAGATCTTTATGGAAATTCCTTCGAAGAAGATGGATGGCTTGTTGAATTTTTTTCGCCCATCGAGAGAAAGGGGATGCGAACAAGCTGAAAACTCAAACGTCTAGGACAGTATAAAAAGTTTGTTCTTAGGTACGAAAAGCGGCAACCTTTGATCAATATCCAATGATGGATATTGATTGTTATAAATTATAGCCCACAATGTGGGTTCTACGATATATATATGTACAATATTCACAAATGTTTGTTTGAGATAAGATATCCTTAACTACCTATTGCAATACTTCACATTCTGAGCCTCCTAAGCTTCTTTTTGTACATACTCATTTGTAACTTAGTTCCCTTATGATTTCTAGCTGAATTGTCTCTTCTAAATCATAATCATAAAAAGTTGAATTCATCTTAGATTCAATCTATATTCTCATCGTTAGTATTCAGATTATTAACCAATGGAGTTATATTTCTCTTCCAAATGATTCATCCTTGCAAAGTTGAGGCATGGTAGCATCCTTCCCTTATCCTCAAGATGCTCTAATATTTCTTTAATAACAACTCCAATTTTCAAACTCAACATTTTTTTTCATTTCTCTTCTTTCAAGGTACCACACAACCACACATATACATATCCATCGAATCAAGTAGGGATGCTCCTGCACACGTGTATAAATATGCCACATTATTGTCAATATAATCGAGGCATGTATACCAATCATTTTTCTAGTGCACTCAATTATAAGCCATGTGCTCTTTCATCTAGTAACTTTGACAAAATTATCAATATCTTTTAGAGACTTCATATTTGGATCGATATTTTAATGATCTTCATATTGACATTGTGATAACTATATTCACATTTTTCAGGTGATCAAATTCTACAAAAATTATTATACTTCAAAATGTATCAATTAATTAGAAATTTATACAAGTAGTAAATACTACCAAGTAAACAAGTCATTACTTAAGAAATATAAGAAACTTCAAAGTAATTACAAAAGGAAAAGAGTTTGTACAACTAAAACAAATTAGCAAATACTAACAAATAGACAAGTCATGACTTAACAACTATTACGAATTCAAATTTACACAATTAAACAATTAACAAGAACCACATACTCACAAGTAGATAGTTGATTAGTCAAAATTATTATTGGTCATTAAATAAGTAGATAATTAAAATAAATGGTAAAAAAAATACACCACTACTTAATAGGACAAAAAATTAACAAGTGCACTAGCGAATAGTAATCAATGTTTATAAGAATACACACTCACCATCATTTAGATGCTACATTTTGATATATAGAGCAGTTAGTACCGCAACAAAAAGAGTAAATAACTATTAGAAACATGTAGTCATTGACATATATGGTAGTATATGTCCACATACCACAAATGTTATTTAGGGGGTATTTGGTAGAGGAATAAGAGTGACAGAAATTAATAGGAATATTATCTTTTTATTCTTATAGAGAGAACAAAAGTGAACTGTTGTTGTGATGAAAAATTAAATTATGTTTGGTTGCAATGAGAATAAAAAAAGGTAAAGACTTAGAGAGAAAATTGTGTTCCTGCCATTAGCAAGAACATTTTGATAGTGTTTGGATTGGAAACTTTTAGTTTTCTTTAGTTTTCGAGACCTAATTGATTTGATAAAAATGTTTAGGTGTTGGATGAAAAGTGTAATGATGAGAATTTGAAAAGTTAATTTGATAGATAAGTTTTAATGGGCGCTTAGATAAAAAGTAAGAACTAATGATATAATTTATTATTTTATAAAATATAAAATAATAATAAATTTAAATATCATGTATTTATTTAATTAAAATAATTATTTATGAATTTATAATTTATGAAAAATAATAATATTATAATTTATTATTTCCATATGTTATTAATATTATAATATTAGAATATATTTTATAAGCTGATTGATAGTATATTAATAAATAAAATATTATAATTGGTTATTATGTAGGATAATATAAAAAGAGTTTAATAAATAATAGTAACATTAAATAGTAAATAATAATATCCTACTAATTAAAATATAATAAAAAATGAAAGAAAAAAGAAAAAAAAGAAAAAAAGGCTCTTCAAGCGAGCTAAAGTTCTTCCAAGTTCTCGCTGGAAGTGAGAATTTGGGAGAACTTTGGTTCTCCCTTCTCTTCACGTGATAAGAATTGACGAGAACTTTTCAAATTTTTATCAGTTTAATTGTTTGGGTGAACTAATAGGAACTTGGTTCTTGCCCAAGTTTTGATACCCAAACATAACCTTTGTTCTTATTACAAGAACATATAAAAATGTTAAAAAATAATTTATTATCAAGGCATTTGAATGCAAAAGTAGAAACAAATCTTTTGTTCTTACTTGTGTACCTTTACCAAACACCCCCTAAGTGAGTATCCAAAAGAAGGTAAATATTGTCGGGCAATATTGTAAAAATAAGGTAAATATCTTTTTAGTAAATTAAATGTAACAACTATACAAAACAAAATATTTTAAAAACTTGTAATGTAAAGGGTTGTCACAAATTAGGATATTGAATTGGAACCTTCAATTGATCGCGTGGCCTAATGGATAAGGCGCTCGCCTCCGGAGCGGGAGATTGTGGGTTCGAGTCCCATCGCGATCGTTTTTATTATTTGATACACACTTTCTCCGAACTAATAAATGTAACTTTTTGGGCCGTTAAACAACATTTTTGGGCCTCCACTTTTACGACGGCGAATGTATTATATATCCATATTCCATATAGAAGAACTCTTGAATTGACTTTGTTCACCAGTGGGATGCACTGTGGGAGAAATTTGCACACTGAAATAATTCTTCATTTGTTGGCTCCATAAAAAAAATATCCATGTTCCAAAGGGACCCAATTAATAATTTTGCATCTCTAAGAATACATTTTAAACAAAATACTATTTTTCTTATTTATACTGACAAGCCCCACAATATCGTTTTGCTTTAGGTCAAATGCTTTGAGAGCGCGAGACGGCGCAAAGATCCAAATAACATCGTGAGAAATTTTGCCTTATGAACGACAAGTTTGTATTATATATCAAACAATGTCTGCGTTGTTCCGTACAGTGAACCAGTAGCTCACGGATGCTGGCTTTTCTCGCACATCATAGCATAAATATAGGCTAATATTTAATAATACATACATAAATAATGCATATAGGCTAATATATAATGCATAAAAGAATATGTCAACTTTATCATTGAAGCAGACCTATTCCTCACAGACTGCTCTGCTGGATCTCTGGGTTGTCTTGCTGCCCCTTCCTCATGTTGATGCTACGATCATTCGTCGCCATAGTTAAAATGATGAAACAAGGATTGCAAAGTTGTGTTATCTTCAGCAAGGCAACCACTTATTCAAGTGTAAACGATTAATGCAAATAAGATAGTGGTTATATTTAAAGAAGGAATAGTATCCAGCTGTAGAACACCAGCTCTCACGCCTTCTGAAATTAAGAACAGATGTGGCTCCATATGAGTTGGAATTTTTTTTAGAGAAGACAAAAAAAATTCCACTTCAAAAGCGGCAGAGAAGCAGCATGATCATAGCTGTGTTCTAACCAGAATCGTCGAAAGATGCACGACTACAATTTTTTCTTGCTCAAAATTAATCATGAGGAGAGTGTGTGGAGAAATTGTTTCCTTTCATTTCAGATGCTTTTACTTGAGGCAGTGTTCTCAATTGCGAAGATAGTGATTATGACAGACATATTTTAGAAGATATGATTCTAAATCAGAAAAGGAAGATCCTTACTAAGTTTTTTTCTCTTTTCTTTTCTTTTTCACATCCATGCTACAAATGTTTATAACTAAAGTCCAAGTCAATTAGATATAATCCACCTACGATTTGGAATGCCTACGAGTTGTTGAGATTGCTTAATAGTTGTATGATTAGCTACTGTCATGCATTATGCATATAAAGAACCATCATGAACCGAAGTTTGGAACTAAGGTGTGATAATAAGTTAATGAGAAAAACAAGATACCCTACTAACCCCTTTCATGACATGGTGAAAGCATTATTTTAGACGAATTATCACATTTTAACATGCAAACAAGGATTTCATATTGCTTTGTTTAACCGTAGCTAAACAAAGAGCAAAGAGATGAAGCAAATGTTCTTAACTCAACAATATTTAATAAGGTGCACAGAAACAAAAAGATATGTAACATGGAGAACTAATAACTTTTTACATAAGTTATTTCACCTGTTGTGGGAAATAGCATGTACAACTTCACTGACTCGAACGGCCAAAACAAGGTTAAAACTCTCACATCCGAAGTCCGGCGTAAAACTGGCAAGACTCCAACACTAGAGAGATGTAAAACCTTCTTCTTTCAAGTATTATACTATGTATCAAACAACCGAATCCATCTTTTTCTTCCACAGGGACTCCGTTGATTTGCCAAACAAAAACAAAATCACAGTTAGAACAAGAGCCAAGGTCTTCCCTCCCAAAAGGCCAAGAAGGATGACAGCTAAACATGAAAGATGCAGAGAATTGATACACCTAGCTCCGCACACTCTCTCCTGAACCACTTCCACATTCTCTACATCACAATTAGAAGCACTATCAGAGGCAATGAAACTCATAGCATCATCAATACTAGCTGTCGCAATTCCGCCGCTCTCGATTGCTTCCTCTTGCTGTTCTATGATGGAGTTAGAAATTTCTCTACTGCTCAAGTCCAATGCGAATGCATTCACATCAGTGCCATTACTTTTCCTCTGATGCTTCTTTGGCAAAAGCTTCCCGAAAAGCTTTTTCGCCTTTGAGTTTCTGGAGGAGCCCACTAATCGAGCTGCACAGACCTTGGCAAGCGCTCCAAGATCCCTCCTTTTCCATGATACTTTTTTTTCTTGATTCAGATCAACAGAATCAGCAGCTCTACGCGTTGATTCCTTTGACGAATCAGGACAGCTCTTGCCCCGTTCGGATTCCCCAATTAAATTAGAAGAGCTTTCGCTCTGCTCTGATGCCTGTGTTAAATCAGAAGAGCTTCCATCAGATGCGACTACTGAACACGAAAAGCTCCTGCCTTCGTTTCCTACTTTTCTTATGGGAGAAACCAATCCCTCGTTCCCTAGTTCTCTTATCGGAGAAACCAATGCCCTCCTCTCCAAATCCATGCAGCCGGACGCCAACTCCGAACTCCTCGTCGCGTTGGCGCACGGCGGCAAGAACCGAAACACCCTAACTCCAATGTTGTCCAGAATCCACAAGCCGAAGGCCGCGAGGGTGACCGCTGCAGCAAGCTTTCTCCTGTCTATCGGCGGAACAGCCAAAACGAACAGCTTCGCCATGAAAAGCCCCAACCAGAATAATCGAAGACCTCTCCTTTCCGTCGGCCCAGCAGCGGCCGGGGCATGACAACGAACGCAATCCGCTCCCTGAAGAGCGCCGTTCACCGATACCGCTGGAGCACAAGGCCGGCAGCGGCGATCCTCTCGAGGGGAAGGAGAAGGGCGGAAGTCCGACACCGGCGAGGCGGCAGCCGCGTCGCTGGCGGACGAGCTGAGGTCGGAGGATCGCTTCTTCCGGCGGGACGGCTTCCTGAGGCGGTCGCAGTTCTTCACGACGAGGTCGGCGAGGGAGGTGGGGAAACCCGTCTGGACGACGAGCGACGAGCCGCCCACCCCGTCTTGGCGGAGGCCGGAGACGAGGCGCGAGAGGCCCGCGGAAGGCTGCGGTGGCTTCTTCCAGGGATTCGGCATCTTCCCCGGCCGCAGACGGCGGCGATCATACGGCGAGGAGGAGGAAGAGGAGGAGGAGGTCGGTTAAAAGTTGGCGCAGTCGCGGGGGTTTTCTTCTATTGATGGCGGTGGTTTTGGTTCGTGCGTTGGAGGCCGTTTCTAAATATTAGGCCACATTATCCAAATTTTTCTTATTATTTTTTTACAATGATCATGATTATCCAAAAACATTAGTATTCATTCGGATGCTAATCGTGATTACAGAATTCATTTTTTAAAATACATTTTTATTATCATTATTAAAAAAATATATAGTGAACTTTCGGATAAGATCCAAATAATTATTATAAGGTTTTAGTGTACTTGTATTTATTTTGATTTGTAGATTATTATGAGCCTCTTGTCATATGAAAATATTGTTTATTGTTAGATAAACATTATTGTTACATTCATTACAATGAAGATGAACCCCACGACAACTAAATTAAAATATATACTGTTTTTCTAAAAAAATTATATTTTAATAAATAATGTTTGGACTTGCTTTAAGATGTATAATGAATATTGAAGAAAATAATAATAATGATATAGTATAAATGTATGTTTGATGAAAAGAAGACCAAAATAACTTTCTTGTCGCCAGTAAATTAAGAGGCAAGTAACCAATTGAAGCTTACTGTGAAACTAACAGGGGCAAAGTGCCATATTAGGAAAAGGGTAGGAAAATAGGGAAGAATATCTGCTAGGAACTAATGATGAATATATTTATAAGCAAAATCTCAGGAAATTCGAGTATGATATGTATATAATTTTTTTATTTCCTTTCTCTTTCTACTTCTTAACATATTTATAAGAAACTATGGGAAGATCTAAAGAAATACACTTGGGTAATTAAACAACAATGTTGAATAGATTAAAAGTTTGATTACTAATTAAAAAGTGCAAAAGAAAAGCGGATGAATTTTAATTAATCTGCAGCCTTATTCGAACAATTTTCTGCTGTTGTGTTGTTGTTGTTGTTCTCGTTCTTTTTTCCTTTTTCTGCTGTTGCGTGCGCTTCTTTTGCTTGTACAACTAATAACTCATTGTCTCCAGCACAGTGGAAAAATAATGATAGTTCATCATCATGGCACAAGACCTTGTTTGTTTGACTCTTAATTATTTCTTATCCGCGTACGGATTTGTTCTGTTCTGTGTTTTATATATATATTTTTTCTCCTTTTTCTTGTGTCTCGGTATAGAAACGTGATAGGAGCATAAGATCCAAATCCATCATGCTTCCTACTGGATTCCATCTCTGCATAATTTTCGACAAGCAACACGGCTTTGGTGCTTCGGTGGGCTCAATATAATTCCCACTGTCGACATGTCACTCATATTACTCGCCCCTTTTTTATCTTTTCCAGCCATGCGTTGGGTCTTTTGCTTGACTTGAAACTCGCCTTTGATTTGTCACACAGAAATTTCACGTTCTTAATGCAGCATTCAGATGGCCGAAGGGTCAATCAGTAAAGCGATGTTTTTGGAGTTGGGCGTTTGAAACCTTGCAGAGAGAGGGGGAGAGAGAGAGAAAGAGAAAGAGAGA
Source organism: Pontederia crassipes (assembly GCA_030549335.1). Taxonomy (NCBI): domain Eukaryota; kingdom Viridiplantae; phylum Streptophyta; class Magnoliopsida; order Commelinales; family Pontederiaceae; genus Pontederia; species Pontederia crassipes. The sequence goes on from CM060193.1 coordinate 29,055,105, forward strand.
GAGAGAGATGTCACGCTTGTGTTGTGTGCTTGCCGTGTCATGATCCAGAGAGGTGGAGGAGGTGGACGTGCCTGTTTCCTTAGGGGATAGGGAAAGAGCAGCTAACTGTGACAGGGTCATGCCCATCTTGTGGACTGTCTTAAAGTTAATGGAAACTTGGAAATATTAAATGAGAGAGGAGTCGCCACTTGAGGTGTTGGTCTTCCTCAGTGTAACAGTTATTTATATCTATCCTTCTTTAATGCTCTGTCCATGTGACCTTAAAAATTGCATTTGAAGTGTTACTTTAGGAATCCTGCATCCATTAAGTCAAGGTGAGATGCATTTTCCGGAATCCAAAGTTGATTACCATTTGAATAAACCACTCTAATGACCTTTGATGTTTGCCTTAACAAATGGGTTTGTGTTCTGTGAGCAAATTATATGACACTGTTCATGCAAGCACTGGTGGGATACATTTCATGGAAGGATCAAGTAGTTATAGCGAAGTTATATATTGTATTCTGAGCGGTCCTGTTGCTGGTTTGCTGTCTGCACTACAATGAAGCTGGTGCAGACAAAAGTGATGGCTGCCGTCTGCAACTGTAGGGAGATGCAACAAAGATCTACTTGCATTAAAGTAGCAGCAGGCAGTTCTCTTTTTTTTTTTTATACTAGAAATCTCTGAGAAAATTGCATTCATTTATTAAAGAATTTGATGATTATCAGAGCTATCAAGGTGGCCTGCTTAGCCCTTGTCGCCCGGCAGCTGCTGACAGCAGCCAAAAGAAAAAGTTATAACTCAGATGTTTGCAGTCACCTTTGCTTTCACAGGTCAGTTCTATGTTGCTCACAGCGTAAATAAAGAGATCGAATGGTGTGTTAATGCATACTATGAGACTGTCAAATTAACGACTTATCGCATCAGATGACTAGATTTTTTTTTATAATGTCAGTACCAGGATGACATATATCACATATATATTTTTTATAATGTTGTGTTTTTAACATAGTATCAGAGTTACAGTTCAAATCTCGTTAAAATTTTATTAAAAATTATTTTTCTCCCCTTTTTATTCACATAATCGGAATGGCGTCGTATGATCCATAATCGGAATAGCAGGGCATCGAACGATGAATACTTTAACGATGTATGGATTATATGTGTTTCAAAATGCTACACAAAAGTTAAACATATGCTATGGTCGCACTTCTCATCAGCAGAATTGCTTGATTCAAGGGGGGAATCACATGGTAACAGCCAACCACAGGATCCACCCCTCCTTCGCATGTGAACTCCATGCTAAAGAGCATCTTGCCAAAAGCTTGTCTCCGGCTCTGGAGTTAAATCCATCAGGGCGCAGCATTGTTCTTTACAGGACAACTGAGCTTGAAGCCAAACCACTACATGATTAGCGTAGTGATGCAGATGTAAAACAAAATTGTCTACAGTAACAACAACTCGAAAGAAATGGCCAAAGCATTGCACGACGCAACATTCATCCCGTACAAACCACAAACGCGGTAGACAAGCATAAATCCACGAGCTTTAGACGTACACAAAGATCGCCTCACAAGCATTACAACACAAACATCATCCAGGACACGATAGAGAAAAAAAAAACTAGAAATATATGCGGTCAAACACTTTCATGGGACATCAACATCCTCCCCATGCTCTTTCCTCTGCTGTTTCCTGATATTGCCAATAGTCGGCCACCAAGTCATTCATATTGCTCTCAACTTCCGCGAACTCCATTTTCATCCATGCCTACGCGGTGGCACCAGTGCAAGAAAGCCTTCCTCCTGAAGAAAACAGTGAACTGCCCACTGACACGACGGAACATGTCTTCGATTCAGGTTGAGTTGCCGATCAATGTTTATGCCATGGAAGCCTTTTGGTGGGATATGGCACGCATTGGACTTCACTTTGTTTGGTATCCACTCCACAAAGTAGGCGGAATTCTTATTCTGAACAGTGATAATCTGTTCATCCACTTCTTTTTTACTCATCTCTCCATGGAACATGGCACGGATCAGCAGCGCACAACGTATTCTTAGCATTCCACATTTATTAGGTCAGCTCAGGTTCGGTGAGGGCACTATGTTGCTGTGAGCCTCCGGATGCCAATTGTGCAAATCCAAAAGTGCAGATGAGGGAAAGAGATTAAGTTGACTGCAAGCTCGTGGAGGTCAGAGTTCAGCTGACCAGGAAACCGTAAGCAACGTGTAATTAACACCACTTATTGTGATGGTTGAGATCATCAAACTGCCAAATAGGGAAAACATCAAGTTCCTGATAAGATACTGGCATAAACAGGAAACCTTGGAAAAGCAGCATGACAATTATTTCGGAGAACTCAGAAGGTTGGAATGTGCAATTAAAATGCATCTTTAGAATGGGATGACAACTCAGTTGGGAAACTGTTATCCTGGTTAATCTTTCATAAGAAAATGGAACCTCACTTCAAAAGATACCCCTATAATTGCAATCTCCACAAACACAAAATATTCCACTTACAGGTAGAAGTGGCAAGTTTGAGCGCGCGGAAGCAGATATCTCCACGAGCTGATGAACTAAAAGAGTAGCATTATACGGTTCCACAACCAGGATATTCCTTTCTGGTATTGGAAATAAGATGGGTTCAAATGGCGGACCTGGACCCTCCTCCAAGAGACTGACATATCTGAAATCCTGTAGGAAACAAACCAAAATTAGATGAACTTTCTTTAGCAAGAGAATCTTCTTTTCTCAAAAAATATTGTCCAAGTGTACCAATGAATAGAAAAATGGACCAGATGAGAGGTATCGTAGATGGCACATTCCAGATCAACAATGCTCAACCTGGTTGCAATTCCATCCTTAAATCAAACTCTAATATGTTTATTCTGAGAACAAATGAGTGCCAAAACATTGAAATGTTTGAAAAATATGAACTACATGCACTTGTGTTAGCCATTTGGGCTCAACAATGTGACACTTAACATTCTAATAATTTAAATTAGGATCATATTACTATTTATTACACAATATGACAGATCACCTTTTATAAAAAAATAGGATCAAAGATCCATTTTCGTTCGATTTTGACATGTCACCTATTGCTCTTAGCCTCTTACCATTCATCTTAGTAATCTTATTTCAGCTCAGCCATTTTATAGAGTTCGCAATTTTTGCAATCTCCAACATCTATTTCCATACATCACAGCCAGTTTAATTATCATCCTGTGTAATTCACTTTTCAGTATGCAGTATTTGATGATCACACAACACCGAGAAGTGTTTGTTAATATCCAGCTTACTTGGGTTCCATTTGTAACATCTTCTAAATTTTCTTCAGTTCTGGAATTCTTGACCAAAGGAACTTAAATCTGTTACTAGATATTACTCCTATAATCCTCATAAGTCCCACAAAACTATCATAGGTGTTCTCTTTAACAACAACAACAACAACAACAACAAAGCCTTATCCCACTAGGTGGGGTCGGCTATATGGATCATACGATGCCATTCCGTATTCGTTGATCCATGTTCATGCGATTCGACAGGGTTTTACGCTGGCTGTCGGGGCCTAACACAACCCTCGTCCTTTATCCGGGCTTGGGACCGGCTATAAAACATAGGCGGAGTTAGGTGTTCTCTTTAACACTGTCAATAAATAGGTTTCCTGAGTAATAATTCTACATTATTAGAAATATTTTTGTCATTAGACTGAAGCACTTCTCAAGGCATTTCATCGTCGGTTTTTCAAGATAAAACAATATGCTATCCTCTTCTTAATTCATCATTTTTCTTACTTTCTTTCATTATGAAACAAATTTTAATTTGGCCAAAAGTCTCTTACGTGATCAGGGAAGGAGGTACTATACATCAAGGGAAAGAAAACTAAATAATTTTGCTTGAAGTACTTATGAATCACATCTTATCCATCGATATATAGTTTAAGTCAGCCCTCTCTATGAGTCAGTCATCTCTTCATGGACTTTGAATTGGATGAGTCATCTATTAGCCCAGGAAACCCCTTGCTGGATTTATGTGGGGTGACTTTTTTCACAAACTTAGCCTAGGCTGGCTACCATAATAAAGCTATGCAACCTTACTAATACTAAAGATTATATACAGATTTTTGTCATCAAGTCATTCAAAATGTTGGTCTCTAAGTATGGCGCAAGCATTTTTTTCCATCGAGACCCACTGGTGTTCAGAGCTATTAGCACCCGACTAATCCGGTGTTCTTGCGAGAGTGGTATGGATAAACCTTGGCCAAAGTGATAGACTCTGAAAATCGAACCTGGGTGCCACCCAACGACTTCAGGACACAACCCCGCTATCCAGTTGTGCCAACTATCCTTGGTTTGGCGCAAGCATTTTTTTGTTAATGCGAGTTGGACATTTATGTTGACATTGAACGAATTAACAGAATATCAGCACAAAGATGGTAAGAACAATGAAACTTCTTTGGACCCCATATTGATTCCCCATCTATGTTATATAGTGGTCGGTTTTTGTCACAGACGATTGCTGAAGGTAATCTTCGGCGAAGCGTTGCGAACCTTCATCGAAAACAGGCGCGGTTCAAGGGGGCGGACTAGGACGGTGTAGGCGCCTATATATAGAAGAGGCCATCCAAGGAGCCCAAATCGTCAATTGAACTCTTTCATTGCTATCAGAGCAAGCGATTTCCCTGTGTTTCCTTCGCTTCCCGAATGAACGGCGAAAACTTTTTTTTGCAACCAGTGTCTACAAGCAATAAAAATTTCACGAGTCCATCAACGTTTACTTATCATCCAACATTTTATGGTTCTTCACGAACTCGCCAGGACACGTTTCGGTCGACTCCAAGGTACCAATGGTAGAAGAAGATTCTATACAAGATATGAATCCTTTGGAAGAAGTGGGTGGACCCAATAGAACCCACAAGTAAACCAACAATAAGAAAGACATGACCCACACATTTTTGTACGAGTGCGAGGCTTCGTGTTACTCAATAGAGGATTGTACAGATCTTGTTTTATATGATGAAGCGATGACTTCGGTTGAGTCAGAATCATGAATGGCCGTCATAAGAGATGAAATAGACTCTATTAATCGGTTTTTGTCAGTCGTCAATGCATAAGGTGTAAATGGGTATCTAAGAAAAAGTACCAAGCTTATGGTACTATTGAGAAGCGCAAAGCCATATTAGTTGTCAAGGATTATACTCCACAAGCCAGTATAGATTTTCAGGAAACATATTCTCTGATAGCTAACTTTGCATCTATCAGGATCATCTTAACAATAGTTGCATATACGGATATTGAATTGTTCTAGATGGAGGTTAAGACTGCCTTTCTCAATGGAGAGTTTAGTGAAGACATATATATGCGATAACCTCGTGGTTTTCAAGTTTATAAGCTAAAAAAGTCATTATATGGCTCAAAACAATCATCGCGTCAATGGTACTGAAAGTTCCACGGTCATCTAATTTGGTTTCGTAGTAAACAAATTGGATCATTGTGTGTACATCGAGAATAGTGAAAGAAAGTTTGTTATAATGTCATTATATGTAGGTGACATTTTGCTCGTCGGGAATGATGTTACATTGTTTAATGAAGTTAAAGAAAAGTTAAGAAATTTGAAATGAAGAACATGGGGAAAGCTTCATATGTTCTTGGAATTCAAATTACTCGAGATAGAAGCTCAAAAACATTGAGCTCGAGTGAAGAACAATATCTGAACAAGATACGAAAGAGGTTTGGAATGCAAAATAGCAATCCAACACCATGGTTGTTGGGAAAAAACTCAATAAGAGTTAGTGTCCTAATTCAGGGCAAAAACTTTTAGAGGTCCCATACGCGCAAGTTATGAGCAGCTTGATGTATGCTATGTTGTGTACAATGCCTGATTTGGCTTATTTGGTAAGTCTAATTAGTAGATTTCAAAATAGTCCCAAAACAGCACATTGCAGAGTCATAAAGAGGATTATGCAATATCTAAAAGGCACTACACAATTACAACAACAACAACAACAACAAAGCCTTATCCCACTAGGTGGGGTCGGCTACATGGATCATACAACGCCACAATATATTCGTTGATCCATGTTCATGAGATTCGACAGGGTTTTACGCTGGCTGTCGGGGCCTAACACAACCCTCCTCCTTTATCCGGGCTTGGGACCGGCTATAAAACATATTAAAGCTAACATATCAAGCTACACATTTGAGACTATAGATTATTCGAATGCGGATTTCAGTGGAGATATTGATTATCGAAAATTCACATTGGGTCAATTGTTTATGCTGGGTGGTGCAGTTATTTCTTAGGGTATCAAGAAATAAAGATGTGTGGCGAGACACACACAAGAAGCTGAATATATTGCATGTAGCATGACAGTCACTCATGCGATATGGATCAAGTGTTTTCTTACGGAACTTGGGTTCAATTTATGCGGTGAACCACTATTGATGTACAATGATCAAGCTGCGATAAGTTTGATACACAGTGGAGCAAATACTTCAAAAGAAGAACATATTGAAATCGAATATCACTTTATACAAGACATAGTGGAAAAGAATGAAGTGACCGTAACTTATATGCCTACTAGTGATATGTTAGGTGATCCTCTTACCAAGGAAGAACATCCATTAAACATGTTGGTTTAATAACACTTAAGAATACTTGATTCAAAATGAAGTTTCGTGAATAATGAGCTCCATACCAATGTTATAAGCCCTGACCCGACCATCAACCCGGATTCATCAATGGGTCAGGTTGGACCGATTGGACCAGGTCGAACTGGAAGGTCGAACCGGATAATATGAACCAATAAAAGAATAAAATAAGATAAAGAGATTATTATAATATTGTTAATATAGAATATCTTATTTATAAAAATATAAAATATAATATAATAAAGTAAAATAAAATAATTCAGATTAAATGATATAATAAAGTAACATATAAATTAAGTCATCAACATAAATAAAAAAATCTTGTGAGGTAGTTATACATAAAAAAATATTGAAAAAAAAATTACATATATGACAAGAGGACATTGAAATATAAATTTCAAGCAAATATATATATGTATAATATGTCTAAATATTTTAATAAGTCTTTTTATGTTCCAATTTTGTTTTTAATTTTAGAAATTGACCCGGTTGGGTCGGTCGCTTGAACTCGGGTTTTGACTGAGTTTGACCGGGTTAAAGCAGGTCAAACCCTTCCCCGAGTTTCAACTGATCCGCGAGCCACTTTAAGCCCCGGACACCTGTCCTCGGTCTGACAACATTGCTCCATACTCCACGGATAATGGGAGTATCAAAGTCGCAAATTGCACTACACGAATAGTGGGAGTCTCGAAATTGCGTGACCAAAACGGTGAAGTGCGCGATGCTATATAGTGACCGATTTTTGTTAAGGACGATTGCTGGAGGTAACTGCCAGCGAAGCGGTGTGACCCTTCGCCAGTCACATGTGTGACCCTTTGCCAGCCACGGGTGCAGTTCAAGGGGGCGGATTAGGACGGTGCAGGCGCCTATACATAGAAGACGATGCCATACAGGGCTTGAACTCTTCAATCGATGCATTTGTTAAAAGGAAATAACACCCGTAAAGCTAATGCGACTGAAATACACATCAGCGCTGATATCAAGTTTGAGAAACAAAGCCAATCTGACAATGCATAAAAAGTTAGATTCCCTAGCGATTTTCTTACACTATGTTTGGATTGAGGTGAAAGAAAGGTAAAGAGGGGGAGGGGAAGGGAAAAAAAATTCCCCCCTTGTTTGGATAAAATTTTAAAAGAGGGGAATGGAGGGAAATTTTCACTTTTTCCCCTCAATTCCTCTCAATTTGTGCTATTTTGTTTCAATCTCAAATTGGGGTGTAAAAGTTTCTTTCCCTTCCCTCCTTTTTCCTTTCCCCTTATTATCTTCCCTTCCCCTTAACGAGGCTTCACCCAAACATAGTGTACGTCGCTATGTAAATGTTAATGGAGCCAAAAGACAAATGCAAGTAATTATTTCCAAAAACAAATCAAGAGGTAAACTCAAGTCATATGGCAGCAAGCGGAATGGAAACAACAAAGCAGAAAGGTAGCAACATTTACCCACATCCTACCTAAAACAGGTTGCGCATATGTTCGACAAAATTCCGAAAAGAGGGAAGAGATGGAGAAAGCGCAAATCTTGGAGACAATCGCAGTTCTCGGCCTCCTTGCGGACGACGTCAAGAACGGAGTCTATGAGCCCGGCGCCCTAGGTGTAATGTCCCTTGGCCCAGTTATTCCCCTCTCCGGACGGGCAAAACATGAAGTTGCCCAGGCCGAAGACCTTGTCATGTGGCCCCGAGCGGAGCGTGGACGTGGAGGTCGGACGGCGCGTGGACGTAGGCCGGCCGCTGGCCTCGTTGTAGTAGACGTTGATGCGCTCGAGCTGGAGGTCGATCCCATGCTCGTCGCAGATCACCTCTCATAACTTGGTCCCGGTGTGGTTGCAGCATTCACACACACACACCTGAATGTGAAGGATCTCCCCCATCGTCACGTCGTCAACAGTGATATCTCCGGCAACGCTCCGACGGGGACGGCGACTGACGAGAGGGATCGAAAGCTTGGAGGCAGCTGCTGAGGTCATATCCCAGTAAAGTACGAGCAAATGGGGTAGCTTCTGATGCCAGAAAGTGGGTGGTAATGGGTACGGCGGGGTGAGCGTGCAATTTTATATTTATTATAATATTTATTACTAAATAATTATAAAAAAATATGTAATTATTTTTATTCTTTATGTTAAATAAAGTTTTATAACTTCAATATTAAGTTAAAAAATATCAGTTAGATTGTATGTGATATATTGGCTATAATCTAGTTTTCACAAATATGTGTCGGGTTTAATTTTCATAAATGTATTTGCAACAAAATTTATTCTAAGAGATACTGTTTAATGAAGGGCTGAAAGAAAATAAGATATTCACATTTAGCACAAAATTTGAAGGATGGAAAATATAATAATTACTTCATCAAATAATAATACCCTAATGCAAAAATGCTTGTGCATAATAAAGGTTAAAAATGAAAAAGTAAAGAGAAAACTAAAATAGATCATATGGATGAAGCATATGTGAGGTTAAAATAAAAGGAAAGTAGCAGGAACCGTAATTTTGCGTTAAAAAAGAACGAAGATAAATAAAAAATTGAAAGTAAATAGGCGTCATCCCATAAATAATAAAATAAATAGAAATTGAATAGTTTTAGAAGAACAATGTTGTAAAACATCGATCCGAAAAGACTTTCGAATTAGATCGGATCGGATGCTAATAAATAATATAAAGATATATTCAACTAAAATATTGATGAACATATATTTATTAATAATAAATATTATTACACATATCAAAGTATAATGATATTATCAACAAATTTTAATAAATAAAGGAGCACAGCAATGATTCACAATTTTTTTTAATTTCGGTCTTTAGTATATAAATTCATATATAAACTCATAATTTTAATTTAATTATTAATACTTATTTAAGATAGAGTGGTGAAAAAATAGTCTCATAAGGTAAAACGTATAACAAACGTTCATATGCCATACATAGTCCATTAATTAGTGTTAGTCTTTACTCTTGAAAGGTATGGGTTCAAATCCTACCACCAAGGTCAAATGTTAAGCCGATTGATCTAAAATAAATCCGATTTAGCGGTCAAACTTGAATTTGATTAGGCTTGATCGATTTAATGCGATTTGATGGCTTAGTCGGTTCAATATCGACCCATGAGCCATTTACACACCCATACCCCTCAACCGATATGTCCAATCCGAGTTTTTTTTAACATTGTGGAAGATTATAAGGATCAAAATATAATAAATAGTGAATACAAGGATCGATAAAAAATTTCAAAGAAGAAATATCTAAGATTAATTTTGTTGAATGGGAAAAGAAACCTTGCTTTCCTTGAGCCTATCATGGTCCTTCTCCTATCCTCCTCCTTATAATATGTGGATTGATCCTTCACGATGACTTGTATTAGGATTATTTAATAACCAATGAATTATAATTCAATAGTGGTGAAGATGAAAGTACCTTTTGTGTAATGTGCCCATGCGGCGAGTTACAATTGTGTAACCTATGAAATAGTGCATCCTATTATTGAAAGTTAGATAGTGACTTATATCTCCATTTTCTTTATAATATAATATAATGCTAAAGAAAGAATATATATATTAACTCTAAATAGGGACTATAAATAAAAAGAAATTATTTTAGAGTGAAAAGATTATTTTTAAAAAAACTTTATAATGAAATATGTTGAAAATTAATTTTAATTCAATAATTGTTTGGCAGTTGTGATAAAAATATATTGGAAAAAAAATTAAAATGATTGTGGTGGTTATAGTTTCATTACTTTATGACATTATATGTGGATGTGTGGATTTTAAATCTAACATGGTTCATGGGAAGAAAGGAAGATGTGAGAAATAATAATAATAAAACAAAATAGGTAAATACTCAACGTGAGAGAAGATAACTATGCCTTCCTTCCTTGAGTCATTGATGAACAATTTAATCCAAAAATTAATTATGTGTATTTGAATGAAATTAAATATAATAATGAGAAATAAAAAAGATGACTTAATAAATTAATCTTAATGATTCTATTTTTTGTTCAGTCTTATTTTTCGTCGCGCTAGAATCGATTTATTCTAGTTGTGGAGCAAAGGATATGTCTACATGATTTGGTGGAATATTTTATCCATTGCTTCAATAGTTATATACCCCATGGTAATGGACCACCTTTTTTGTCGGCTTTGGTATTTGAAAAATTATGTCGATGATCCAATCCACACAGCGTTAATGATTATATGCACTGTCCAGATTGAAGGTCGATCCATCATCGAGCCCAACTAAGACTACTAACAAGAATTTTCTACATCCACATAGACTTGAACTCAAGGCCTCTACTTAAGTGAGAAGTAGTCACATCCAATCCACCTCAACTCTTGGTGGTAATGGACCAGTTTAATGAGCTATTGCCACCCAAAGATGTTTAATACTCTTTTTTGAAAAACAAGAATGGACATTCTTACGATATTGAGAGCTTACATAAGATTGAAGGAGATCATAAGATCGAAGTTCATGACATCGTATTCCTTGTAAGATCCTAGTAACTAATAGAATAATATATTTCAAAAGATGATAAATATATTTTTATAAATTTATCACACTCAAATATTAAATGACATCTTACAAAGTCATATTTTTATCAATTCTTAAGTTAAATTATTTAAAAACATAATAAAATAAATAATATATATTAAACTTCATCTACATTAATTGTTAGTGTGATGCATATATTTTTTTATTAGTATTTAAATGATCATATTATTTGTGAGATAATCATAAGATCGTGTGACCAAAATCCACACGATCCTAGCCCAGTGAACACTTTTCCCTCCCTTCAAAGGCGCAACTGTATCACTTGAAAGATTCCATTGATGAGGAAGTCCTTCTTGTGATTGTTGTTGTGTCTGATTATACTTCTTTCTATCATGTATCTGCTAGTATCCCTACCATGATTAGAAATATACTCTCGCATGATCTTATTAAACTTAACATGGATAACCTATCATGGGCAATCGTAGGGCACATGAACAATATTTTATGCCCAAAGGATAAAGAAAGAGGGTGATAACATTAGAATTACTAAATCTATCCGTAACTTTAGAAACTTGATTTACCATCACGATCTTTTTTATATCGCCTTAATTGGGAACCAATATACATGGTGTAATAATCACATAGGGGTCAACTAGAATTCTATGCAAATTAGACAATAAAAAATGGATTGTTAAATTCCCAAACATAACTATTCATACTTTGCTTCGTGGGACCTCTTATCCTGTTCCTCTACTATTTAACATAGATCAAACTAGCAGAAACTCAAGTTGTTTAAATATGAGCGCTTCTCATATGATTACTCTCATACTAGAAGCATTGTACAAAATGTATGGCAACATTGCAAACAACAAAACCCAAACATTGATATTAACAAGGCTCTAAATGATATCAAGTCAAAAGCATTACATTAGAATAGACATGATTTAGGAAGACTTGAAAACAAAATAGAACAGACCACACGGGATAATGCAAATCAAGGCTTAAGCCATAATGAACTCATCCACCTCAAAACACTTTACAACAAAAAAAGAAGCTTACCTTAGACAAATAATTATGAAATGGTGAAGCAAATTTAAGATTAACTAGTTGAAAAATGAAGATAAAAACTTAAAGTTCTTCCACATTACTGCTCTAGTTAGACATAGAACTAATCTTATCTCCTCAATTGAGGACAACCGGGGCGACCTTTACACTAATTAGAAGGACATCATGAGGACTTTTGTTCAACACTATAAAAGGCTCTTGATGCTTAAGCAAAACCTTCATCCAATCAACCTATGACCCCTTCCAACCTTGAAAACATCATGGTCAAATCATTTGTATGCCCTTGTCTCAACTACTGAGATGAATGATGCCTTAGATTCATGCCAATCGGTAAATCCCGTCATCCTGATGGTTTTACTATTGAATTTTACAAAAACTACTATAATATTATGGGTATTTGACATATCTAGCAAGATCCAACATACTTTTGATACAAAACAAATCCTCCCTGAATGGAATCATACATCTCTATTTTTCATCCCTAAAAGGAAGAACCCAAAATTGGTTACTAATTATAGGCCCATTGCTCTTTGCAATGTCATATATAGGCTTATTGCTAAGATTTTAGTTAATCAAATGAAACTAACACTACCTTTTTTGCCTTTTTTACCCAATGATCTATCAAAGACAATGACAAGACACTTCCACTCGGTACTTGTTTCTAAGGCTTGGGCAATGAGACTTGGAATCATCAAATGTGGAAATGGGCTATGGTAACATCAAATTTGAAACTGATTCAACAAAACCTTTTAGCGCTTTTAACAAAATTGCAGTATACCCCTGGAGAATCAAGAAATCATGATTGACATATGGAACTCCACGACTTTTTTTTATTCTTTTGAAGCCTTACATATATTTAGAGAAACTAATCAAGCAACTGACTACATATCAAATAGTAGTATATTAACTTTAACTATTGACATATTATGGATGGATGGGTCATCCCGCGTCTCCATAATTTTTTGTATTAAGTTGGGTCTCTTTTCAGAAAAAGAAATATGATGTGTGATATTATCTCCATTGATATTTCTGAATTACAATATGAACCTATTGAGTTTTCTACCTTGTCATATGATGTAACGCCCCAAATTGACCCTCGCCACGTGACGAAGACCAACCTGAAAACGCTATGAACGCTATGACTTTAACTACCATATTTGACCAAGTCTCAGTCAAGAATCGAGACACGTCAGCGGAAGAATGAATAGAATAAAGAAGAATGACATTTACTGCGGAAGACTAGGAAAATGGCTATATTATCTCTAATGAATATAATATAGTTTTGACATCATGAGCTCATAACTGCGGAAGGAAAATATACTACTAAATAGATCCTGTTGTTCATGTGCTTTCTAGTCGCTTGAGCATCGTCACAGCACACCGGCTCAACATCATGACTGACCTGGCCCTGTGGAAATCAAAACATAGGGGTCTCGTAAGCTTTACAGCCTAGTGGGGAATCACATAAGTATACAATGCATAACTTGAATAGAGAAATCAGTAGTAAATTAGAGTATTTATCTTGACAAAAGGTGGAGCATAGATAATCATAAATCATAATGTGGATGATAAACAAACATCGATAATCAGTACAATCACATGAAACTTTATAAACTTAGACTTGAGGACATGCTTGTGAATCATGACATAAGTACTTATCATAACTAGCCTTGAAATTCATGCTTGCTTTACTTATCCATACATCTTAATTATGAAACATACTTGCTTTACTTGTACATGCTTCTTAATCTTAATTCATGCTTAGCAATCAGATGACTTTAGATGCCTTTAGATTCTTGGGGTATGTCGAACAAACGATACAGCCGTATGCAGGTCAATGGATGATCAAACCATGACCAAGGAAGCGACCCTTAATTTGAGACACTTAGCTTGGACTGGCAACCCATTATTCATCTTCTATCTTAGCTTATTAATCACTTTAGAATCTTATTATTCTTTGTTCTTCATACAATGAAGGCAATAAGATTAATAGAAGAGGAATCAGTAGAAAGATCCATGTCTTGATCAGGAAGGGATCTCGGTGAGGACATAGCAATCTAGCATTAATTCAGTCAATAGTATGATAGGAATAAGCAATTCAGATTGGGATCGAGAATTACTGATGAAGATGGTAAAAGGCAACATTATGAATCGGTCGATCGGTTCTATTGAACGATCGACCGGTGGGTTCTGGATCGGTCGACCGGTCTATTTATACAACATAAGGGATCGATCGACCGATGGATTCAAAAGTCGGGCGATAGGATGGAAGGATCGGTCGATCTGTTCTATTGAACGGTCGACCGTTCGGCTGGTGAAACTCAGAGATCGGTCGACCAGTCGGGAGTTAAGACTACCAGTCAGCCAACCGATCAATTCATAAGTTGTGAAATCGGTAAATCGGTCGACCGATTGACTCGCCAAGTATCAGGGCCGGTCGACCGGTTGGCATTCAAGTTAAATTCAAATACGATAATTCTCTTAAAAACCCTAATATAATATCATCATAAATTATTTTCTACCTCCTATTAATCAATCAAACAACAACAGAACAACCAGAATCAAAACATATATGCAATTAATTCAAACAATCAAAAGTTAGGGATCAAACTAGGCAAACAAGAACTTGAGGCCTTCTTCTCATCTTCTTCTTTACATAATCTATTATGGCATGTTTTAAATCTAATCAGGGGTCATGCAAGGTGATTTCAGTTCACCCACTTGGATCCGCGTTTGATCCTTGCTTTAATTCGTTTAGATCAGCGGTGGTTGCATCCTCCTCGTTCTCTCTGCGCCATCTTTTTCCTCTGGCCGGTCACCATCTATAGATAATCCGAATAAAGCGAATGTGAGGATCAGGGAATGCAGCAGGAAAGGAAGAGGACTCGGTTACCCTTGCACTTGGTGACACTAGAGAGAGATTCCTCCTCACAGAATGCTCACCAGATGCCAGGCCGAGAGAGCAAAGAGAGAGAAAACCAAAGAGAAATATGAGGGAGAGGAGATCAAGAGGAAATCAGCGGTAACTACTTTGATCTCTCTATTTATTTGGTGAAATTCAAATTTTTCTCCCCTCTTAACAGCCACGATTCTTTTCTTTAATCACCTAATCATTATCCCACAAATATAGGGATCCTATATTTATTCCTTCAGCTGGCAATATAACACTCATTGGTTCCATTTTATTAAGCACTGCATCAATGAAAAATAAAATTAATATTTTTACACGATAAATAAAATAGATTTCTATTCCTAAAAAACTTTACTCTTGTATTATTTTTTTTAGAAAGCACGCTTTGATAAATAAAATATATTTTTTCCCTCTATGAGTAAGTTAATTCTTGTATAGAATAGTAGGATTTAGGAGTAGGTAAACTTAAACTAATTTTTTTGTGTGGACTCCTATTAATTGGTATGCCTAACCTTTGGATTGAATCAAAGGGCAAGATCCATCTATTGCTGAAACCCTATAATTTTTTCCTAGCCACCTCATCCTGATCTAACATCCCAAATCAAGTTAAAGAAAATAGAGCATCCATGGAGGGTTGATGCATGCAGCATGCATGCGACCAAGCCGCCATCGCAGCCCACATGCAACCTTGTTGTTGTCATCACCAGTAGTAGCTACTACATGCCACCTTTGCCAGTTCCCCTTTTCTTGATTCCACTTGATTTATCAACCCTCATCTGCCTCTGTTTACTTCGGTGCCACCGCCAGATCCATACTAGTGTACATGTTATGGCTCTTTTCTGTCACGACGTTGTTTCCGCTCAAGTTTATCACGTCGTGACATTACACAAACACGTCTTTTGTTCCACCATGACATTCACTCCGTTGCCCTCTCCTTTTTGTCGCCCATGCTTCCTGCCACTCTCATGTATCATGCCCTTCGTGCATTTGCGGAAGCAGAAATTATTTTCACTAGGTGCACCCTATGGTTGCATTTGGTACGAGAATTTTGGAAAAAAGTTAGTTTTCAAGAACTAATTGATTAGATAGAAAAGTTTAGGTTGATGTTTGGATGGAAAAATGTATTGATGGGAATTTAAAAAGTTGATTTGATAGATAAATTTTAGTAGGTGTTTGGATAAAAAGTAAGAGGTAAATATATATTCTATTATTTTATAAGATTATTTTTATATTAATAATTGCACAATATTTTTATAATTAGCAAATTATATAGAAGAAAAAAATTAAGATAAACTAATTAATAACTAAAAATGAAATAAAAAAAATTTAACATCATATTTATATAAATAATTAAATAATTATCACTTATTTAGAATACCATAATTAATAATTATACTAATATCATACTAGTTAATTTTTATTATGATATATGATAAGTAAAATAAATAAAAATATTTACATCAACATTTAAACAAGAAAATATACATTTTCATAATAAATAATAATGGAAATTTGTATTTTATTATAAAACTAAGTAAATTTTAATAAATAATAAATGTACTTTTTTGGTTATTATACCTAAATAAACTATACATTTATGATAATGTATAAATAATAAATAAATATAATATATATCTGTATATAATATTTGTACATAATATAATATAGGCATATAATATATACATATAATGATATTATTAAAATAATATGTTATATGTCTAAAAGTAGTTACCCCTACTTTTAGACCTATGAAAAAAAAATAAAATAAAATAGGGTTGTTCTTGCAATTAGCTCAAGTTCTTGCTAATTGCAAAAACTTATGGCAGGAACTTTTGGCCAAAAGTTCCCGCCGTACGTCACGTGATGAAAACTTTATAAGTTCTCGGCGTAAAGACTGTTTGACAAAGTTTCGAAACTTGGCTCAAGTTCGAGAGCCAAACACAGCCTATAGAATATTAAAACAAACATAAAAGTTGAACTTAAGCATGATAAATAAAATTTTGCTTTATGTATAATTCTTTTATATAGTTTTAATATCAATTAATAAGTACTGTTATAATTGTATTATTTTGTTATATTGGTTCTACTCTCTTTTTTGTGGTCCTTTTGTCCATGATACATTTTCATAATTACTGATACGATATGTAAGAAAAATATTATAAAGTACATAATGATATTTGGTAAATGAAGTGAAAATTTGGAATAAAAAAGGATCACATTCAATATTATCATTGAATTTTATTACATCAAACCTTTGAATGAAATAATTAGCTAAATAACAAAATTAACGTAAATAATAAACATATATTAATGATAAAATTAAAAATGTTAAATTAGCAAAGTTGGTGTATATGTTCATTAGGGTGTAATCATCAATATTGCATTTAAACAAGTGACGATAAAAAAAAGAAAAGAAAAGAAAAGAAAATGTTAGTATCTAACTAAAATATTAAAATTAGGAATTAATCAGGATACATAAAATAAAGGAAAAAATATGCTTTTCAAATTTATAGTAGTATAAAGAAAAAAATATTCTTATTATAAACAAGTTAGGAATTAATTAGGATACACAGAATAAATAAGAAATGAGATTTCTAGTTTTATAATTGTGTAAAAAAAAAAATTTGCCACCACCACTACTGCCGCTCACCTTCTTCCACAAAACTGTTGCTGCTCCAAAATAATCTACACATGCATCGCTGGCTGTTGACCAACAATGTCGCCATGCCCCAACTTCCTCTACTTCACCATCCATCGACCTGCTCAACTCCTCCGCTTAGCACTACTCTGGGATGTTAACAGTTGAGGAGTTGAACGTTCAACTCCTCAACTCAATTGTTATTGACCCTTGCTACCTTATTGACGAAGGCAATCCTATTCAACACCACATCATTTCCATGCATCTTCTTGATGTGATCATCATTGTCACCTCGCCTCTTCTGCATACAATGGTTAATGAATTTAGCAATTATTATTTTCATAAATCACTCTTACATTATCACGATTTTATATATCTAACTTAAAATTACAAATTTATTTTTTCACTTTAGTCCTCTTGTCCTCTTCTATTATATTTTTTGTTAGTTTTATTTTTTATCATTTATGAAAAACTAAATTACTCATTCCTCCGTAAATATATCAAATAATAAACATAAAAAAATAGAACACTTAAGTTTAGGGACCGATTGGAGGGGTGCACCGCCGCAAGGATCTCAATTTTCTTGTCCCATGGGATGGGTAATTAAATCTTTTGATAAATGAGAAAAAAATAAAACTAACATAAAATATAATAGAAGTGGACTGGAGGATTAAAGTGAAAAATCGTGATAATTTAAGAATAAAAAAGATAATTTCGTAATTTAGAATTAAATGTGAAAAGTTATTATAGTTTATGAGTGGTTTATGGAAATGATCCTAATTCCCTACATTACACCATCAAATCTTTATTCAATGATTTATGATTGAATTTCTCAAATAGTTTATCATAATTAGATGAAGATATAACGGTGAAGAAGATATAATGGTGAAGATAGATAATAAGGTAAGGTAGATAACAGTTATATTTTTTCCTTGATAGATTGATGTTATTCTTCGTGATGGTTTAAGTTTTTTAAAAAATTAATTAGCACATCAAATTTAATGTTCTTCTGCTGTCACAATCCCTCTGGAAGAATATAAAGAAGAAATAATTTGGGGAAAATAAATGGATTAAAAAATAATTGTGAGAAAATAGAGGAATAATTGCACTTCAATAGTAAAAAATATTAGAAAAAAAAGAAAGAACAAGAGCGAAAAAAAGTTGAAACCAATTTGTTATTATATTTCATGACTTCATGAGCCATATTATTATATCCCACCTATCTACCCAAGTCTTTACCAAGTGTCTTACGATTATGCCCCTTACCAAAATGCTTTACCATCAATCGGAGATACTTCACATAACACTTTTCCTAGTTCTGATCTATACAATACTCTTTTTCATGATATATTCTTTATACTTGCCAATTGATTCTTCTTCGCATGGTCCACTGCAAGAAGTCAAGTCTTTGGCAAAAGGTTGATGTTTCATCATTTGATGATGACATCGATTCGACCCCATTGATGATCACCTAATATCTTGTGGATGTAGTTCCCTCTTGTCGAGTCAATCATTAAGGATATATTATTAATGCTTCTATTAATTCATCATTTGCTCACAAGAAAGTTAATCTTCTATTGGACTTTTCTGATACTAACATACATACATATGGTATCACACTATCTAACCCTTTCTTCAAAGGATGTGGAATGAAAGCATAGAATTCTATATCCCGACATTGATCACATTAGAGCCGATGTTTCATTGGTTCACTAATTTTGAAGATTGCAAAGTTCTCGAATGAACCTAATTATTAGCTCTTTGTGTTCCATTAGCTTTCAACATTTGTATCACTTCGAAATTTGACATAATAATTTTTCTTTCTGGATCAAAGAGTGGTGTAGAACAAGATTAATACATATTTTTATTTACATTTTAAAATTAATAGAAATACTTAAATTATTTATTGACAAAATTATATAATTATAACACTTAATTGACTCATTGATTTTTATTTAAATTGTTAGGTCATCTGAATGAGTTCATAAAAATGCAATAATAAAATTCAAATAATCCATTAATTAATTAAATGGTACACATTAGACTTATGATTTTTGTTAATTAAAGATAATAGCCTATTGGAGGTAAGCTAATTAAAATATAAGCTCATCATAAATAAATATTCATTAAATCATTAATTAATAACAGTAAATTTTATAAATAAAATCATTATTTATTTTATTTTACTAAATATATTATAATTATTTTAAGTATTATTTATAATTTTATTTTTATTACATTCTGTTATAAAATATTATATTTCAAGTAGATGTTTAAAGAAAAATCAATTCTCTTTTTAATTCAACTTAATTTTATCTATTTTAAAAAATATTTAACTTTTTCTTATCATATTCTTTTCAACCACTTCAAATCAATTTTGATCATTATATTTATTTTCATTCAAACACTTTAAATTAATTTGTCAATTCACTTATTCATGCACAATCTGAAGTAACTTGTAAAATGCGCGCTACCATGACGAACTAAAAACTGGTAATCTCTCGTCCAATGGAGTTGTGTGTGCGATGATGTTTGCAAGGCCAAAGTTGGTCCTAACTGTCAAACTTAAATTCAGGTTATATTATATAACTATTATTGAGCCCTCGCACAATGTGAGGATAATATAAAAATAAAGTTTATATACAAATTTACAGATAAAGATTATTTCAATTTTGAACTTTCTACTTTAAGCAAATTGTTGACTTTAGCTTTTTTTTAAAAAATCAACTTTCTTAAATATCTATAACACTTTTAACTTTTAATTCTCTTTCTTTAATTTTATTTGTATCTTAGAAAAAATCTATTATCATAATACACATTGTAATTATAAAAAAATATTATCTACATGTGTTCAGTTACCAACACATTTGCATAACTATTTTTAGAACCCCTCCCCCCAATTAGATTTTTTAAATACACATCCACCACATTTACTACTGAAGAAAGACTATATATATAAACTTAAAATTGTTAATTATAAAATTTGATATTGTTAACATAAAAACTAATACAATATTTTGATGGTAGTGTAATGAAAAATGAGGATGAACACCACAAGAAAAAATATTATTTCTGACGGATATTAGCAAACGGTCGAGTATCCCTCGCAATTTTCGAAGGATTTTACGACGACTAACGATATCCTTTCGAAATAGAGATGCAAATATTTTCCATCGCTTAAATCGTCACAACTTTTGACGGCTCCACAACAATCACAAGTTTTAGAGGCTATGACCGTCGAAACTTTCGACGGTTGTAAAGCCGTCAGAACTTCTCATGGCTAGAGTCATGCAAAATATAAAATAATATTTTATATGATAAATTTCGTTCATTTTAAAATGATGTTGTTCCCATGGCCGCAGCCATCGGACCTTCCCACAAAAACAGGCATGGGAAATATGAAATAAAATTTTATATCATAATGCCCATTCATTGTAAAATGAAGGAGTTCAACCATCGAAACTTTCCACGACTGCAGTCGTGAGAAATATAAAATTATGTTTTATATTATAACACCCATTCATTTTAAAAAGATGGTGTTGCCACTGCCGCAACCATCGGAACTTCCCACGATTGCAGCACTGGGAAATATAAAATTATGTTTTATATTATAACACTTGTTCATTTTAAAATGATGGCGTTCCCATAGTCGTGGGAAATATAAAATTATGTTTTATATTAGAACATCCGTTCATTTTAAGATGATGGCGTTCCCATAGTCGTGGGAAATATAAAATTATGTTTTATATTATAATGCTTGTTCATTTTAAAATGATGGCATTCCCACAGTCGCAACCGTCGGAACTTCCCATGGCCGCAGCCATGGTAAATATAAAAATAAGTTTTATATTAGAACATCCGTTCATTTTAAGATGATGGCGTTCCCATTGTCGTGGGAAATATAAAATTATGTTTTATATTATAATGCTTGTTCATTTTAAAATGATGGAGTTCCCACGATCGCATTAGTCAGAACTACTCACTGTTGCAGCCGTGGGAAATATAAAATTATGTTTTATATTATAATGCCCATTCATTTTAAAATGATGGCGTTCCCATGGCTGCAGAGTCAGAACTTCCAACGTTCATAGCCGCCGGAACTTCCAACAACCGTAGCCGTCGAAAGTTCCCATGGCTGCAGCCGTGAAAAATATAAAATTATGTTTTATATTATAACGCCCCGTTCATTTTAAAATGATGGCATTTTCACGATCGCAACTATCGAAACTTCTCACGGCTGCAACTATGAAAAATATAAAATAATATTACATATTATAATGCCCATTCGTTTTAAAATAAAGGCGTTCCCATGATCGCAACCAGAACTTCTCATAGTTGCAAGCCATGGGAAATATAAAATTATGTTTTATATTATAATTAGTGACAGCTTAAGCCGTTGGTAAGTCCGCAGAAAACTCTTCCATAAATTTACCTGGCCCTCCTCTTCTATTGTTCACTTCTCCCCCGCGACCCCTATGGATGATCGTCACGCTCACTTCCATAAATTAAATGGCGACCGCTCCTGCTCCCCGCTTGCTCGGCGAGCAACGGCTTCTCCTGCTCACCTGCGTCAGCGATCGGCGATCCCTGTTCTTGCTCCAGCGATTGACCTTCGAAGGACGTGCACAACTCCGACGACCCTCGCCTCGCTTCGACGATTCCCTCGGCCGATCCCACCATCTACGGTACACCTCGACCTCTCATGATTTCCCCCTCTCAACCCCGATGGGATCTGGCAGGAGACGGCAGCTGCAAACCGCATTCGGGTTGTTGTGGTCATCGCTGATGTAAGAAGCCGACTTCTTGCAGTCGTCACGGCCAAATTCGGCCGTTCACGGCCGTCACAGCCATGGACGTCCAGATCCGGCATATGATGGCCGGATTTGATAATCACGGTCATGAACGATAGTTAATGGCCTTGCACGGCCGTGACTTCCATGAGCGACGAGATCCAACCATGACGGGCATGTTAATAATTTCAAATTATTATTTATTATCAATTTTATTAATTTAAATTAGTTATTGTTGGATTACTTTAGTAATTTAAGTAATGTGATTGTTACAAACATGTGTTAATCGTCGATTGATTTACACAAGCATGAACTAATAACGGTCGTATAGGATTGACACAAGCATGTCAATCAATACAGTTTGAATCGAAAGGAATTATCAGGTGTCCTTGTTTAAAATGTGAAAGCACCATTTTGGTTATGATTTATGCTTTTCAAAATATTGCAAATAGCGTTTACGATGTCTCCACACAAATCATCGGACCAATCATTGCTTGACGAGAGTGAATCACATTCGTATTCTTTACCTTCTCGTGAGTGTTTCTATTTTAATTCAATAGGTATAACATTTTCACAGGAATTTAGACTAATTTATTCTTTTTCAAAAGCACCTCCAGATATTAGAATTTGGTTCTCGAGTTATACATATGATTCAATTTTTGAAGATGCGATATAGGATGTGTCCGAAATTTTTTTTTTGAATTTTAAGTTAGTGTAATGCAATTATACTTTTATTGTGCAGTGACAAGTTAATTTATTATGCAAATATTATTTTTTGTAGGTGTTTCATTTTGGTAAAGAAAAAAAGTAAGGGGAAAGAGAACGGACAAGACACTACAAGAAAACTGCCCAATAGCGACAACAATTAGCGTTGCAAAATGAGGCGACGCTACATTGGCGCAAATAACGTCCCTATAGCGTCGACATTGCGTCAAGAAAATGTGATGCAAACTACGCCAACATAGCTTCAGCTTAGCGTCGCATTGGTGTTACTAGATATCGATGCTAAATGTGGCACCCTAGAGATGCTACATTGACGCTATTATCACACGCGAAAATGAGAAAATGCAGGGTAGATTGTAGAGTTGTATTGGCGTCAACTTGCGACAATGCTATCTTAGAGTCACAAGGGTTGTGACACCGATGATCGAGTCGATATGGGCGTCGAGATCTTGCGCTTTTTAGGCGTCGACAACGGTGTTGCTAATTAGTATCACATACACTGCGACGCTATGTCAACACCAAGAAGATGCCTTGCATTTGTATAACTATATATGTTACCTATACTATAGTTTAATGAATAAATATATTAAATATTTCTAATTAAATATATATTTACCTACATATGTATTCCTATACTATATGTTACCTATATTACATATATATTCATATACTATATGTTACCTATATTATATGTATTACCTACATATGTATTCTTATACCATATGTTACATATATTATATATGTTATCTACATATTTATAACTATATATGTTACTTACATATGTATTCCTAAATCTCGATGTATTGATGTATGTAAACACAAATATACACATTTATATATACATGTATACTTTATATATATTATGTAGAACATAGTACACATACCTAGATGTGTATGCACACATCTCAATATTATATATATATATATATATATATATATATATATATAACAAAATATATCGTATCTTAATAAAGATAGATTATTTTTATATTCTTAATCATGGAATTATGGGGTTGAACTAAGTGAGATTTTTAGTGCCACCATAGAGATGTTGTTGCGTCGCCTTAGCATCGATATTGTGTCCAAGTGATGATGACAATTTGTGTCACTATTTGCCTTAGCTCACTTCCTTTGATTATACATATAGACTTATATAGTTTATATACAAATACATACACATATATACTTATATACATATAGACTTGTAGTTTTGTATACATACACATGCACATATATACTTATATACATATAGAGTTATAGTGCATATACATACACATGTATACTTATATACACACATTTATATCTGCCGCAAAAAGGCATATTATGAAAGCGTTTCATTTGCTTCTCTTCCATGGAAGTTTCATTTTCCCAGAATGTATCCTAATTTTTTGCCTAATTCTTATTCTGATGATCGATTCAACCTCTGATAAAAAAGATAGATATTGGTTATATTTCATCTCTTCAACAAGCTTAGTAATAAGCATAATGTCCCTATTGTTCCGATGGAGAGAAGAACCTCTAATTAGCTTTTCGAAAAATTTCCAATTTCAACGAAATCTTTCAATTTATTATTTTACTGTTTAGGGAGAGCAGCGAGTTTAAGAAAACTTCTTTCTGTAACAACCTACCGGGCAAGAGTTGGAGGAAGGCGAGCTCGCTCTCTGTTGTCGACTAGTTGACAGAAAAGATCCGTTCTGAGCCACATTGCTCTCCTAGATAAGGAAAGGTTCACATTGCTTGTTCAAGCGGATGGATGCCACTTGAATTGAGACTCTTTGGCAGTGAATCATTCCAGACAAAAGGATCATCGTCTCAACATTGTTGAAATCTACATCACATTCCTTCTCTTGTGTCTCGTTCATCCCCTGAAGTTCGTTCGGTCTCACCCATTGAAGGTGAGTCCAGCTCTGATTCTTATATACTTATAATATATATATATATGTGTGTGTGTATGTATGTATGTATGTATGTATGTATGTATGTATGTATGTATGTATGTATGTATGTATGTATGTATGTATGTATGTATGTATCTGCGTGTGTGTAAACTAGAGAAGGAAGGGGAAAGAGAAGGCCACTCCTTCTAGAGAAAAAGATCATTATGCCTAGACCTACGAGGATTCACATACCCTCCTTCGAACAATGATTCTTGGAGGATATGAGGACACAGATGCCTGACATTGCTGACATTAAGACGCAAATGTCAGAAGACTCCGGCGATGCTTCTACATCGAGCAATCAATATAAGAAATATTTATTACCAGATGGTAGGTAAGTGGCTGTACATATATTTATTATCTTTTTAACAAATATATTATTATTATTATGCTTTTATAAGTTTTATCTGTCGAAACTTGTTGCTTGCTACTAAGGTAATTAGACGATGGTATACGGAAGCATGACTTACATTGAGTGATATTCCTTATGTTATGAGATAGATGTTATTTACAGATGTAATGTTATGAGACAGATGTTATTTAGATAGTAGTATACGGAGGCATGACTTACATTTGTAAGTATAAATAAAGGGTGCTTTTAGCAGTATAATCAATGCCATCTTTGATGGAGAAGAGTACATGGAGATCTAAGAGTGTAGGTCTATGTGTGTTAAGAAGTATTTATATATATAATTTCTCTTTGTTAATAAATTTATTATATATATATATAAGATTAAAAATATCAAGTTGTAATATCAAGCTCGAGCCAAATACTTACATCTCCTAAATCGATGACAATATTTATTGATAAATAATATAAGTATCATCAATATTTATTACTATGATAACAATAAAAATGAACTGATCATATTTATAAAAACAATAATGTAGCAAAGCTAAAAATGATTATCATATCATCATATGTTAATGAGTTTTTTGTTTGAAGTGAACAAATATAGTCCAAATAAAAATTTTCATAAATTAAACTAGTATTGTTCAACATGAAATAATAAAAATAACAACAACAACAACAATAATAATAATATACTATCATTTGCCATATGATAACAAAAAA
This sequence comes from Pontederia crassipes, assembly GCA_030549335.1. NCBI lineage: Eukaryota > Viridiplantae > Streptophyta > Magnoliopsida > Commelinales > Pontederiaceae > Pontederia > Pontederia crassipes. The sequence continues at coordinate 29,081,366 of CM060193.1, forward strand.
ACCAATATTTTTTATTTAATGAATTATTGTAATTTAGTGAACCTAAAATTTGTTATAAACATTTAACTATATTATTTGATTCACATTTAACTAGTTTATTTATTGATAAATAACTAAATTATTAAAGATAAATTTTTAAACCATCTTATCATCTTATGAAAATAACTTTAATAATATGTTGCTGCTAAGAAAATATATTAATATAACAATATTTAACGATCATGTGAAATCATCTAACAAATCTATCTATAAATGATCCGATCCAAAAACTGACTATATGATATTAATATGTAAATTCTATTTTTAAATTATACATAAATAATATTATTATCATTGATATTATTTATAGTGTATGCACAGTAATAGTTTTTACAATGATTGAGGTTATTAATTTGTTCTTTATAATATAAACAGATAAAAGATCATTTGTTTTAATTCAAAATTTGAAACTTAATGTGAAAAAAATGAGAGATATATTTTTAAAGAGAGATTGAATGTTGGAAATATATATTAAACCACATCGAAATCAAATTAAAATTTTATTTAATCACATGTGCATCGCGCAGACCCATACACTAGTCAATATATAAAAGATGCCTTTTAATCTTGTATCCAGATGACAAAAGGTGTATTTTGATGCTCCCTTCGAGGTCGTAGCCTAATGGAAGGGTGATTTTTCATGTTTCTTTAATTTGCCAAAATCATCCTCATGCGATAGATCAAATCCTAGTGACAAAGGTGTGCTTTGGTGCTCCCTACAAGGCAAGTGGCACCTATGGCAAAGTGACACAATGGTGTTTTTATCATATTTCTTGTTATGATTCAACGCCCTTTGCTAACATCATCCTCATGCGATTTAGGGTTTGAATTATATTATTAACAGCTAGTGTTCCAGCCCTTCAATCTATCCCAAAATCATAGAGAATATTTAAAGATATATTTTTTAAAGATTAAGAATATAAAATAAATGATATGATTTTTTAACGGTTTAAATTTTTAGAAAATTTCGCCTATATTTTATAGCCGGTCCCAAGCTCAGATAAAAGAGGAGAGTTGTGTTAGGTCCCGACAGCCAGCGTAAAACCCCGTCGAATCTCATGAACATGGATCAACGAATATTAGAGCGGAATGACGTCGTATGATCCATGTAGCCGACCCCACCTAGTGGAATAAGGCTTTGTTGTTGTTTAAATTTTTAGAAAAATTGATCAACACATCAAATATAATATAGTATCAAAATATAAATTTCTTTTTTATGTTCGCATGACGAATTGAGTTAAACCAAAGTTGTCAACAATGAGAGGAAATGTTGAGAATATAAAATCATTAATGTTGCTCTTTTTAACGGTTTAAATTTTTTTAAAAAATTATTTAAAATTTTAAGAAAATTAATTAGCAGATCAAATTTAACAATCGAATATAATGGGCGATACACGTTTAATAGAGTCTCGTCCTATTTTTAAAAAAGGAATCCATTAAGTTTGTGAATAATAATTTTGTTCTTCTTCATTCATATATCGAGGAACTGTGTCTGCATGCCCATACAATACATTTGTTGATTCTATTAGCTCAAATTGATTAGTGAAACTTAAAATCATCTCGATTAATCAAATGTTAACAACTTTTGGATACTAAAATATTTTTTTTAATAGACACATTGACTCATCGTATGAACGCGATTAGATATATCTGTATATTCGGGTACATGAATTCATACGTATAGCATGGACGTACATACGTGTAGTGACTAATCACATGTGGGGACAATTACGTGGCCTATTTAATATGTGTTGATCCAATAATATTCCACTGTTGTGACTTTTTTTCTGATGCATACGGCGACAAAAGTGCGCACGCGGTGCATCCAATTTACGTGTCCACAATTATATATAGAAGCCCAAGTCAATGAGTTGGGTCACCTTAGTTCACGTTAACATACTAAATGCAAGTTCATAAATGTTATAGAATGCTGTTCATGTAACTATCATTGCATACTTTATTTATAAGTTAATCAATATATTTCGTTTTCCACTCGTACCAATTTGATGACTGCGGTTGTAAAATCAAGTCGATCACAAATGCGTTAGTTCCAAGTTTGCATATTAATCTACATATATATATATATATATATATATATATATATATATATATATATATATATATATAAACACGAAAACCATTTGACACGGACATTAAACTCCTATATGTGCGTGCGTGTGATAACAAGAAAAAAAAATTATAGTAGAAGTTATAAAAAATGGTTATACTATTATTAAGGATAATAATATACAAAAGTTCATAAAATTTGAAAAATGATGAATATAATTATTGTTGTTGATTTGAATCACATTTTTTTTGTTATCATAAATTATCCTCTAAATTATTGATAAAAAAGATATATATATATATATATATATATATATATATATATATATGGGTAAAATGATTGTGCTAAGCACCATTTGCTCAGTAGCCCATGAAGCATATTGACGGCTGTCTAGATTGAATCAGATGGATGAGATGCGCGAGATTTTTCTGTATGCCATTATCCCTCTCTCTGCCTAGGATGTCGGCGATCGCGGCAACGAGGCGACATCGGCCACGACGAGGCAACATCGGGCGACGATGAGGCAATCTTTTAATATTCACTAAGTTACCTTTTTCTCTTTTTTCAATCTTTTTTTATTTTATCATTTTCTCTTTTTTTACCTTTCTTATATAAAATAATTTATTTATTATATAAAATATTTATTATAAAAAGTAATATAATATTATTTATATTTCATTAAAAAATTTAATATTTTGTTAAATATAATAAATTATATTTAAATTCTATATTTTAAACAATATTTTCTAATAAAAAATTTAAGTCAGAGCTTTAATTTTATTAATTAATAAAATTATATTTTATTTATAACAACTATTTTTATTCAAACATTCACTAAAATTAATTCATCATATATACTTTTTCCTATCACATCAATTTTTCATCATTATATTTTATTCTATTCAAATACACCTAGAACTAATATGTCAATTCAATTATTCATTAAAAACTTGAAAAGAACTACAATTAAACGCAGCATTTAAGTTTGGACAATGTCGTCATGACATCAACCATGTAAATTTTTACTGACATTTTAAATTTTAATCCAATTACAAAATCATGTGTAATTTTTTTTTTAGTTCACAAATGTATTTTTCTCTTCGAAAAATTATGATTAAACTATTGAATAAAAAATTATAGTATATGAGTTGTAAAAGTTATGAAAAGAGTATTTTTTTTCGATTACATTACATTTGTTATGGTTGTAAGTGAACAGTAGAAATTCTACATATAAAGACGAGTGGATAACAATGAAAAAGCTAGTGGGAAGAATAAGATGTCGGATGGTTGTGATACATTGACATCTTATTTTCACAATAATTGATGTTACTGCTGTGAGATTACAGAACTCGTAATCTTAATTTGGCTTTGGAATACCAAGAATGTCAAAGACATTTCGGTAGGTTCAAGAAAATAATTAATTAAAGACATCAATATACAGTTATTAAATTACATATATATATATATATATATATATTCTCGTATGTGTATATATTTTTGGTGTTTCCCATATAAATTTGAGTCATAAATAAAAGAGCGGGCGTTGATGAAATTTAAATTTAAAAAGTATTAATTTATGAGTCCTCTTTTTTTCCATACGTGTAATTTGGATTCCATGCAAGCATCATGGGCTACGAAGGAGACGCGTCATTAAAAAAAAACTACGATCAAATTGGCAGCGAATTAATGACATAAGGTTAATTCCAACATATCGTGATCGATACATACTTCACGAGTCCTCAATTCCCCTCCCCTCCCCCCCCCCCCCCCCCCCCCCCCCCCCACCCCCACCCCCACCCAGTCGTTGATGTGTGTTGCCCCTTAATAAATCTCTTATCTCGGCCCGCAATTATTCTTTTATTATTTTATTTTATAGATAAAAGGAAAAGACCATTCTGCATGATTAGTCGTGTCCGAGTACACATATACAACTATACAAGCATGCATACATGGACAAGCTGTCACGTTTCACATATCCATTTTTTATTTCGGGAATATTTTAGTTACTAATTTATTATTTTCCCTCGAGAGAAAAAAGGTGGAATAAAAGAATTGCGTCACATTGATGCATGGCGTCAGAAGCCGAATGTTCCAGGCGTCGTCGTTCTGTGGGGACGACAGTAAATAAACAACTGTTTATTGGTCAGTGAGGCCAAGAAATCGTGTTCCACGACATGACCCGCACTCTTAAATATTTAATTACTAATTATTATTCATTCCCATCATCTCGTGCATACACTCCAAGTCCATATATACACACACACAATGGAAGCTGTGCGGTCTCGGCCTAAGAACTTGGAACAACAGAAGCTCTCACGGGAGGAAGAAACACACATCATATATATATATATATATATATATATATATATATATATAAACTGCAGTCAATCTGCAGACCAGCTCTCTCTCTCTCCCTTTCACAAACACAAGAAAGAAAGAGAGAGAGAGAGAGAGAATGGTGAGAAGGCGAGCTCCGTGCATCGAAGTAGATGGGCTGAACAAGGGGACATGGACGGTGGAGGAGGACGCCAAGCTCGCCGCCTATGTCCAGAAGCATGGCCATGACAACTGGCGTGCTCTGCCGAAGCTTGCAGGTATATTATAATTTCTAAATTGTAGATTAAAAAACTAAGCTGGTCGATAGATTGCAGTATATATTATATGCTTTTGTTTTCTCTAGTTAATTAATCAAATACGTGCAGGTCTGAAACGATGCGGAAAGAGCTGTAGGCTGCGTTGGATCAATTACCTGAGGCCCGATGTGAAGCGTGGCAAGTTCAGCAAGGACGAAGAAGAAATCGTCATAAGGCTGCATGCATTACTCGGGAACAAGTAATTAAGCTTCACAATTTGTTTAACTCATTGACTTCTGGTTTTTTGTTTCCGTATGTACGTGTGTATGCACGTGATAAGTGCTGACATCTTTGTCGCAAATAAATTTGTTCAGGTGGTCGAAAATTGCATCTTGTCTTCCCGGAAGAACCGACAACGAGATCAAGAACATGTGGCACACCAACTTGAAGAAGAGGGCACCAGATGCGGCTGGAAAGAGCTCATCAAGTGCTCTTCCAACTCCGAGAAATATCAAGACCAGACGCGCTACGCAAGCTGTATGCGGCAGTAATGGCGCCGCCGCGGCCGCCGCCACCAATGTTGGTGGCGATGCCGTGGAGCTCAACGAAGAGCTATTAACACTGTCAAAGACGTCGTGCCGCCGGTCATACGCTATCGGCTTGGGGACAAAGGAACCGACGGACCGATGCATGGGGCAAGGGCAATCGCAGCAAACTTTGAACTCGGATCATGAGCTCAACTGCTCGACAACGGAGTCGTGCGTTACGTCTCCCGAGCTCCTGCATGTCCAGCCATGGCCACTGCAGCAACATCAGCAATATGGATATGATCATGCCGTGAATCTGCAGGATGATGGCTATTGCCAGCTGATGGAGATGTATTCGCTTACAATTGATCCAGAAGAGGTGTGGAGATATATGGAGGACGATGACCACTCGCAGCTTCCGCTGGTCGTTCGTGATCAGATGCCGATCCATTCGGTGGTGGCCGGAGATATTGATGGTTGCAGCAATATTATTGATGTTCCTGGAGGGTGGAGCGACCAAGAACAGGCGTCGACATCGTCCAGCAGCACATGGGATTCGGACAAGGATCGATGGTTGGAGTACTTGGAGAAGGAGCTTGACTTGTGAAGATGCATCATAACTTTTAACAGTTGCACAAGAAGACTTATATTGACTAGTAGTTTATTTAAGACTACAATGATTATATTGGATGCTTATATATCATGCATTATAGTACATAAAATATTAGGTTGAGCAGCCTATTGTAATGTGTGCAATATATTTAGTGACATCTTTATTTAACTACCAGAATTAAAAGAATGAAATTAAATGTTCAGAGCCATGAGGGAATTTTGAGTTTAGACTTACACTTTTCAATTGACTAGTATGATAAATAGAATATATGCAACACCCCAACTTTTTAAACAAAAAATAATTAATTATTTTTCTAATTAAATAAAATTTAAAATTGATTATTTATTAAAAAAGAAATTAAAGTAAAATTTGAAAACAAAAGAAAAGTATAGTTAGTTAAAAATAGGAAAAAAGACGAAAAGATAAGTACTAATTAAAATAAAAATTAGAAATTAAATTAAGAGTAGAGATTCAATTTTGAATTTGAACACAATCATAATTTAGAATATAATTGACTCCTAATGTCAGCTAAAATAAAAGTTAAGTCCAAAAATATATAGAAGATAAAATAATATTAATATCATTTTAAATTAAATATAGGAATAATAATTATTTATTTCATTATAAAATTTAAAAATAATTATGTTTAAGAGAGATAAATTAAAAGAAAATATAATTAAATTAGATTAGGAATGAAGTTGAAGTAAGATTAAACTATAACTCGTAATGATATTTAAATTAAGAGCGTTTAAGAAAAAAATTTAGAAAATAAAATAATAAATTATTATTATTTAATTCCAAAAAAATCAATACTAGTAATAATATTTTTATTTAATTCTAAAAATCAATAGAAATTAGAAGATAAGTAGATGTTGTGAAAAATAATAGTTTCATTGGGACAAGAGAAGAAAAAAGAAAGAAAGCCCGTATAAATAGGATCCTTTCTTGTTTTTTCGGTAGTCTATCGTTCGGTATTTGGGAAGTAGTGTCGAATGTTCAACCCACGCGGCGCTACTGAGCGCACTGGCCACATGTTGAAAGGCTAGCCCACCATGGAGCCCAACTAATTCGATAAGGTCGCCTCAGGTTGTGTGTCTGGTACTGACGGGTGAGACTCCCAATAAGAATTTTTCCATTCTCTGCTTAAGCGAGGAGAAACCGTTATCACTCCATCCCAACTCTTGTTGGTTAGGATCTTTTTTTAATTCTCCTCATACAAAATTAACTTTTCCTCCAATTTTGAGTCATGCTTTGTTTCTCCTCTGTCTGCAACCTCCAACCATATCCTTTGTGGTTAATTGGTCTGTAAAAGGATGTAGGCTTGTCACTCGAAGCATAACAGGATCACTAGGACAAGGTATGTACAGATTTTGTATTCATTTATGTACATTATTTCTTAATAGAATTAACTAAGTGAAGAGATATAAAATTATAGTTTATGTTTTCCTATGATCCAATAATAATAATGTAATCAATGTCGAATCGACCTAACCCAAATTTTATATAACCCAATTTGAGTTTCACATTAGAGTAAGAACAAGAAGTTTTAAATGTTTGAAATTTGTTCCGTATCGGCCCGCGTGTTAAAAATATGGCTCGGATTTTGAATTGAGATAAGAATAATATTGTATGAATGTTCGGTGTTTGTCCCGATAACCCGACGTGTGTGCCATCATATCCTTCTTGGGTTTTGAATGTGAAGAGGAAATGTTCACCAATCTGACATACCCAATTCGCGTCGTTGTGAATTCAATCCGAGTTCTCTACAAGAAGGAGAAATCGGACCTATTCGCCTTGTGCTCTACTCAGATTTCAGAAGATCCAATTTGAGTTACTACTCAAAGAAGTTGCAAGTTTTCAACACCACCTAATCAATCCGGCCCGAGTTTGGTGCACACTCATCTCGAGTTCTTAATAGAAAAGTGGAGAATTGTTGAGTAGTGGATCTAGCTCGAGCCACCTTGTATCTAGTCTGGGTTCCTATGAGAAAATTAATAAAACAATTTTGTTGAAGAATACGTCCTGCATCCGTGTCAAACCCGACAAGAGTTACGTTATAAGTTGATGCCAATTGAATTTTATATTATCAAAGACTTTTTTTAACCTTTCTATTGATTCATGATGAACCAAAAATGCAAAGACATGTAGTTAAGTTAAAAGATAAAAATTATAAAGCAACATCCTTTATATGCACTTATTGTTAAACACTACAATAAATATGCCAAATAATGATGCAAATTAGCGACCTAAAAATTGTGACGCTAAATCGACAACAATAACTTCTCTTGAGTCGACGCAATGAGGCATTGTATTGCCTCTCTGTCTCCTCTATTTAGTGTCACATGGTGTTACAAAAATTTGGTGCAAAATGTGGTGCCTTCTCGGTGCTACGTCGCCACTAATATCACACGTCAAAAGTAGGAAATGCACAATAAATTATAGCATTGTATTGACGTCGACAGTACATGACGCTAAAGTTGTGTCACAGAAGGGAGAACACTAATGTGCACTATGCGATATTGGCATCAGTCACATGCGACACTACTAGGAGGCCCAAGAGATGCTATTCTATTGCATCGCTAGTGCAACGCCAAAGTGGTGCAAACATAAAAACGCACACATGCACACACACACATATAAATTCATATATATAACTATATATGTTACCTACACTATAATTTAATGAAAAAAATAGATTAAATATTAATCTATATATATTCCTAAATATACATAAATACAAATACACATATATGTACATAGATACAAATATACATATATACTAATTATAAATGTATTTATGTATATAAACACGCGTGCGCCCGCGCGCGCGCACGCGCGCGCGCACGCGCGCGCGCACACACACACACATATATATATATATATACATACATACATACATACATACATACATACATACATACATACATACATACATACATACATACATCTTATTGTGTCTATATAAATAAAAACCTATATATATATATTTCTTATTGTTAAATTAAGTATAGTTAAACAATGGAGGGTTCTTGTAGCCCTAATAAAGTATAGTTAAATAATGGAGGATTCTTGCAATTTTTGCTTGGGTATCTTTTTATGATTCGAGACCTCTTTATCTGAGCTTGCAAATATTGTTTCTCTGGTTTTGGCTTGATTCACTTTGATGCTATTGATGCATGAAAATTTATTATGTGATACATAATAGAATAATTCAAGCTCGCCTAGGACATAAAATTATTAGGACATTGTTTAAAGTAAAAGATGTAGTACAACGTACCAAAAGAAATGATAAGAATGAAAATAATAGTAAAGAATGATTAAGAATTAATGACAAGAATAGTAAGGAATGATAAAAATGGAAATATAATAAAAAAGACATGAAAAGAACTGTTCTATTCATGTTTCTTATTGATTTTTATTGTATTGCATCGAAATTCGACCCATGATGAAATCTCCTCTCGGATTGGTACGTACATGATTCTTCTTCTTTTTTTGGATCATCTTGACTTTGTTGTTGACCAGGCTATCAAGAAGGTGCCACATAAGAGAAAGACTTATAAAATAAAATATATAAATCTAAAACATAAATGCAGAGGGTGGATAGATAAAAGCTCATAAATCTGAGTACATAATGCGGAAGCTTGGTAATACCAAGGTACATCACATAATAAAATAAGGTGTCCATAAACCACGTCATAATACAAAATACACATAGGTCTTACATATAACTCGATGACAAAGTATTTATGAGATAATCTAATTTCATGAAGAAAAGAATAGAAATCTATTCATACCTAATTCCATCGTACTTAGCAAAAACATACCAATAAGACTAATATATCTTCTAATCATCTTCATAATTGTAAACCTATAACCTCAGCCTGGGGTCCTTAAGTATGCATAAATCTCGTGTTCATAAATCATGTAAAGTTCATAATCAAAACATCCATGGACAACAATTTCAGCATGTTAATCATTCATGTCATACATCATTTAAGTAACAAATAGGCATGCAAACAAGATAACATTTCATTGCATCAATATGCTCATTCACTAACTCTAGATCATCCTTAAATCAACATGATAACCCCTCAAAAAACCTTATAATTAACTCAATTCCCGTTAACACACATTTCTATCACTTTTGTCGATTGTTTCTTCCAATGGATCAAGTTCTAGTCTCTCTTCTTCCTCCTTGTCTCCTCCACGAAAAGCATGGGTCCTCTCCAATGCCCTCTAGCCAAGCCAAACAGTGGAACACAACAAACAAATGGTGGGGGAAAAGAAGAGATGAGAAGACGAAGAGAAAAGAGGCCAATGAGAAGGTGTTGGATTTATAAAGGAAGTGAAAATGAGTCTTTGTGCACCCTCATCCTCAAGGGCCATGATTATGAAGAGGTACAATCAATTCCCATGAGTTGGAGTGAAAAGAGGAGTAAAAATTGAATTTGACTTCTCTTTTCCCATTTTGACGGTGACACAAGATGGGATGGGCTAATGACAAGAAGTAATGAAAATTTTTAATTTTTCTGAAATTTGAATATGTTACATCTATCATCATATTTATTTTAAAAGTTAAATTATCCCTATTAATTATGTAATCATATCCATGTGTCTTAACTTATGTATTACATCATTCACTACAAGAAAATCGCACAACCAAGAGACGCTAATAGCATCTCCATAACGATGACATTGGGTCAACTAAATGAGATGCTAAGTACCTCCTCATAGCTTCAGTTTAGTCTGGCGTTGGCATTACTGAGAGAGCATGGTGTCTCCTTAATGTCCAAGTAGCATCACAGGTAGCAAACATTAGCGCCAACTTAGCGTCGTAATAGCATCGCGAGTTTCAATGCCATCTTAGCGTCAGATTGGCGACACACATAGACTCCTTGTAACGACACTTTTTACGTCATGATAACGTCATAATAGCGTCAACATGTGGCGCTAGTAGCATTGCATTGTGGTGACGCTAATAGCTATCAAACGTCGGCGTCTTCGCACTGCGATGCCCTATTGACGTTAACATGTGACTATTCATTTTAGCTACGCTTTAGCACCGAGTTAGCAACAACTTGCTTGCGTCATAAAATTAAATATTTCTTATAGCAATTATTTATAAAAATTTCATTTCCCAGCATTTAAATCTCATATGTGATTGAACTTACAAGGATGAAAGCATGGGCGACGACAATGATAGAGATGATGCATAAATGCACGTGGGCCAAATCATTGTTATTATTTGATGTCAAGTTAGTTGATGCTAATAGGAAAAGAAAAGATTCAAAGTTAAGTTCACTTTGGCACTTTGTTACAAAAAGGTTAAAAGCATGGTTGTTTGGACCGGACCGGACCGGCCGGTCCGACCGGTCCAACCGTCGACCGCCACTCTGGGCGGGTTTGGTTCGACCCCAAAACCGGATTAGGAGTCAGACCGTTTCGAACCGGTCAAGACCGGTCAAAACCCGCCTAAAACCGGGTTGAACCGTTGAACCGGCGGTTTTGCAAGAACCGGCCAGTCCAAAAATTGAAAATATCTTGAAATAATGTGGACACTGGGTTTTGAACTCAAGACCTCCTGAAACCAACTTATGTGTATATACCACTGTGCTATATTTATTTATCTGAATGCCAAGTTATTTTATATTATAAAATGGTTATCATCAGTCATTTATATAATTATTTTGTTTGATAAGAAATTTTATAATATTTTAAATGTCAAAAATTAAATATGAAAAGATTAGTTACCTAATTAAATTAAAAAATAGAAACTACAATAATCTTTCTAGTTTAAGTAAAGTTAAATTTGAGAAAATGAATTTGTAAATTGTAATTGAATATATTAAAATCACATAAAACTCATATCAATAGTTAAATATGTCACATTTGATTTTTTAATTTTAATTAAAATGATTTAATCATATGTACTTTGTTGTAGAAATATATTAATTATTGATAAGAATATATAAGTATTACAATTTATCTTTTTATATTATTTTATTAATATCCGGTCCGACCGTCCGAGTTAACCGGTTCGACCGGTCCAACCTGACCCGGAGACTTATCCGGGTCGACGTCCGGTCCGGGTCTTACAACATTGGTTAAAAGTTTTTTCGCTTTAAAAGTTAAAATGATGTAATAGTAAGTAATGCCAGTCGAAAACTCCCTTTCCGCTTGATGGGAGCACAAACTTTCGAAACATTACAATATACTTAATAGCTCTAGCACTCTTCCAACCATATCAATCATTATAATGTAATTTTTTTATTTGATTTAAAAAAGAGAATCATAAATGTGACATATATGAAAAAAAGATAAAATATAATTTAAATATTTTTTTTAACAAGATCAAATAAAGCATTTTAGGGGTTTGAGATTCAATTTAATTTACGACACTTTTATGGAATAAATAACTAAATAAGCACTAAGACATCCCAATCATGGATGGTCAAAATATATTTTAGGAAGTATATTTCATATATTTTACGAAGGATATTTTACTCTTAACGAAGACAACAACAGTGTTGTAGTGCCGGAGATTTTGTTTTGTAATTTAATTTAAGAGATGTGGATTAGGATGATGTGGTGAGGGTTGGTGAGTTGGGTATGATGAGTGTATATAGATATGTTTGAATATAAATTAATGGGATGAGTTGGATTAATTTAATTCAGTCTTTGTTTACATAGAGTCAGGAAAGATTACGTTTGGTAGATGTATTTATTATTTTTTGACAAAAATATTTTATTTGATAGATAAGAAATAATAATAGAATGAAAATAATTATTTATAATCTCTCCAAAACTACAAATTTAGTGAATTTATTTTAAGTGAATCGATGCGATGGCCTTATAACACCAACTTAGTCTTAGTTATATTTTTAAAAATTATATCCAAATAAAATATTGAATTTTTAAACACACTCCACCCTAATTAAACTTAATCTTCTCTACTAAGCATCCTTCCAAACACAGTTTAATTTTTAACAATTAGAGAGCAGTTTTGTGATACAATAATCTTCAACGTACTATTGCTTGCGCGTACATTATTGTGACCGGAAAAAAGATATATCCACTACATAATATCTTTTAAAATTATGTAGTTATGCCATCAATTATTTCAAGTTAACTTTTTAATTATAAAAAAATATTCTCACGTGATTTAGGGTTTGAATCATATTTTTAACAACATTTCAAGCGCTTTAAAATCATAAAAAAATCATTTAATGATAATTTTGAAGAACTTAAACATGTAGATCTAATATATTTGGATTATCTAAATACTCAGCAATAATATAACAGATACATCGTCATTCAGTTTCTAATAAGAACATCAATTAGTGTTATTGTTGCTCTCAATTCATACAATCAAATATTTGGAGGGAAGAGGCACCTTAGAGTACTTTTTAATTATGTTTTTCCTCTTCCTCCCTCTTCTATCTCAATTCCTAGGTTGGAAGCCATGGTACAAGAAAAAGAAAGAAAAAAAAAAGAAAAAAATCTAAGGTTTTACCACGAGAGTTTTAATCAAATTTCACTAATATTTTTATGATTACTACTTTGAAGTATTACAACACGAATAAATTTTATTGATTGGTTTTTTCTAGAAATAAGAGACCTAAATAAACATTAGCAGCTCCCTTTGCTCAGAATTTAATAATTTTGATATAGTAGTAACATTGTATTAATCAAATACTAATAATCTTAGGCACCGAACGAGTTTTTAGTTTTAATAAAAAAATTTAATTAGCTACGTTTAGATAAGAAAGCCTGTAAGTAGAATTTAAACGTAGACAAAGGTGAAGTCAATCATAATTGTTTATTAAAGTTTACCAAAAAAAAAATAAGTTTATTAGATTTTTATTTCGATCACCTACGTACCGATATAATGTAGGTTCTAGAAACTTTACATTCATCAAGGGTCTTCTAGAAGGAGTGTGGGTCCCACAAAATTGACCGATAAAACTGATTGTGGGAGACTGACCGTATCAATAAATAAATGTAGTCTACTTCGATGATGAATTTGATTTCACATGCCTGCCACAGACACCACAATGTCTTGACCATGAATCTAACTGTCAGTATTGCCACATGTGTATAAAGTTGACTACAAAAGAGTAAAATTTAAAATATCCAATCGAAAAAAGAAATAGCATACATGAAATAAAAATAGTTGATTACAAAACTTGTAACCATAAAATTAAACTATCAATACGTACGTACGTACGTATATATATATATAATGTGTATGCCATCTGAGAAGTAATTTCACCCTATGGACGATCACTCAACATGAGAAAAAAATGTTATTTACTCTCTTTTTTCCTTAGAAATGTTTTTGCTCATTAATATCTCTCTTTTAGCTTCTTCACTTTCTTCATGTATTTTAAATCATCTATCAAACTCATAAAATTAATTGAATTATTCTGGGTAGAGGCACATTTAAATTCACTTTTGTATTAAAAATCGTGAATCTCAGTAAGCATTCTTAGCAGCAACCAAATAAAAATGATGTGTGAATAAATTTGATGTGGAGAAGACATGAGATATGTTTAATTGGTGTTGTGCATGCATTTGTAATGAAAATAAATAGGTTATAAGTGCGAAATACATGCAAAATAGTGGTGTAAATATATACCTAGATTCTCTACATCATTACCGCATCTTTGTGCATCCATGCTTTCAAGGCTGTCCGATCTGAGATGGGCGGATGAGATGAAGACGGGCTCCTCTCATATGCAAAACGTCTCCTCCTCCTTCACTCACATCACATAGAGAAATCTCTCCCTTTCAACGTCTCTTCCTTCGTTGTGCAAATCATTCGTCGCTTGCAGAGCTCGCGTCGCACAAATCCATCTCTCCCTCGCAAAGTCTCCTCCTCCTTCGCTCATGTCACACAGAGAAAGGCAAAGGAGGAGGAGGCCACCTTCAGCCGTCTTGTTGTTGCCTGGATGCGCCCTACGGAGGAGAGAAAAGTGAAGGCGAAGGAAGAGGTGGTGGGTCTGCGTTATAGCCATTGGGAACACACCCTGCACATCAGGTCGTCATAGATTGGTTGCCACCGTCCTCCGCCCTTCGCTCGCCCTCTACTCGTCGTTCACCCTCCGCTCGCCGCTCACCCTCAGATCGCTGCCACCCTCCGCTCACCCTTCACTAGCCACCCTCCGCTCACCCTTCACTAGCCACCCTCTATCCCCCTTCTTCCTTTGCTCATAGCTCCCTCGGATTGGTCAATTTTTTCGTGCCACCTGAATCTCGTATTGAACCATGACTCATCTTGCTCGAATGGAACCAATTGACATCGTATCGTCATCTTGTCTTTCAATTAAACCCGTCTCGGATAGGTCAACTACATACATGTTAGTTAGCACGTGCCTACTATTAGTTAGCACGTGACACCTCTTGTCCAATCACATTTACACTATTATATACCTTACCAAAAAAAAGAAAATATTATATACACTTATGAAGTAATGTATTAAACAAATATATACTTCCAATTAGTAAGGAGAAAATAAATGTGCAGTAAGTTTTTGGGAATATGTAATTAGATTGCAGGTGATGATATTAATACATGATACACCTAAGTAGAGTTTAGTCCTATTCTAAAAACAAATTTAAATTTCACTAAATGCCCTCTAATTTTATCGCTTTATCAACTCTATTCTTCAACTTTGCTTTCTAACTAAACTACCCTCCAACTTTGAACTTATTTCACCAACTACCTTTTTTCATCTATTTTTTGATTGTGCGATCTACGTGGCATGTTTCTCTCTCCTCCATACGTGTAGGTATCAAAGATGACATGTTATCTAAAAATAAACTACATATAAAATATTAAAATAATATTAAAGGAATAATATTCAAAAAATAAAAAGGGAAGGGGGGGGGGGGGGTGCCCCTCCTTCTCCCCATCCGGCCGGACGAGGAGGGAGGGGCCGCCCTTCCCTTTTCCTTTTCGGCACCGTAGAAGAGAGTGGAAGTGGGTGTCACCCCCTCCCCCTCTATGCACACGATCGTGCATAGAGTAAGAGGGAGTGGACTCTCCCTCCCCATTTTCCTCTGAGGGTGCAAAGGAGGAGGGGAGTTTGTATGCTGCGTTCGGAAAGGATGAATCGATCCTGAAAAAGAATCTATTGATTCTCTTCCAATTGGTTAGATCGTAGGTGCGATGATTTACTTCACGGACGAGGTCTCTAGTTCAAGTCCAGGATGAGCGACATTACTTCTTCGGTCCGAACCAAGGAATCAATTAGATATGATGCAAAATGATCTTGTTCTATCGTTGATCAAAGACTTTGATCTCTTTCATAAGGAAGCGAAGGAAAATACGACAATTTTTTTCCAGAGAATCCCCAACGAAAAGTACACACTATTCCTTCTTTTCTATCGAATTTGTCATAACCACACCCTCCTCCTCTACGTGCATCCCTCGTGTAAGGGGGAGAGGGCGCCCCCTCCCCCTTCCCTCTCCTCTCAAATGTTGGAGAAGAGAGGGCAATGGGGTGACCGTCAACCAAAGGAGGAGAGGGAGGGGGCATACCCTCCTCATTTAGAATTTTGTATTATTATTTCAATTTTATTTTATATTTAATTTATTTTCAAATAAAATGCCATGTCGGACACTTGCATGCGCGAAGGAGAGAGAAACATGCTATGTAAATCATGTAATTGAAAATGACAATCGTAGGTAAAAAGGGTTGTTGGTAAAATAAGTTTTGGAGAGTAGTTTAATTAAAAGGTAAAGTTTGAGGATAGAGTTGACAAAGTGGATAAAGTTGGAGTGCAATTAGTGAAATTTATCCATTAACTTTGTGATAAATAATTTTTTGTTCTTCGTAATTCATATATTGAGGTACTAGATTTGCATACCCATATAATACATTTTTCATTTGTATTAGTTCAAGATTATTGAAACATAAATGTAAAGAAAATCATTTCCATTAATTGGTGGATAAATTTAACTAAATACAATCAAACTTTCCCACTTTTCCAACTCTATCTCCTAACTTTACTTTGTAACTAGACTACCATTCAATTGTTGACTTGTTTCACTAAATGGTTGACTCTTATAAAGTGTATATACAGAGAAATGCCATGTAAAGACGAAACTGACATGCTGAGAAGCAACAGGGACACGTATGAGAGGTGAATGACTTCGAGACATGTGTCTATCCCTTTACTCTAGCATGTTGCTCTTGAATACAGAAAAATATGTCCAATGAAGTTTTAAAATTTATAATATTTATATACTATCAAATGTGAACTGCAAGCGTACGGTGCATTATTGTAGTGCTTGAGGTTCGATCCACAGGAAATAATGTCTTACGAAATCTTCAAAAACTTCATCGAACTAACTCGGGGACAATAAGAAATGTTGAAAGCAAGAATAAAAAGGATAACACTATAAAATGAAGGAAACTAAATGTGTTTTTTGTTTTGAAATAAAAGATTAACACAAAGACGATGATTAGATCCAAAAAAAGTGTAAAAGACAATCAATTAGGATTTATGGGAGGTGCTTCTGTTATAGGATTTAAGGTTCTTTAGTTCAGCATGATATGAGCAAAAACAATTGAATGCCCCCTTTCACGTGTGTGTATAATTAACTTGATAGGGAAGACACTCGATTTGCCTACGTCACTCTCACGCTTGTGAGAAGTCTGTGTACATCGTGAAGCTTCCACCACCGATCCTTAGCCTCGTTCGTACATGCATGGATTCATGAAGTGTAGGGGATTTCTCCCGTTAGAGTATGTTGAGGCCCATGCATATTATGATCCTCTAACATACTTTCTACATGACATGGCATATGCATTGCATCATAATGGAATATAAATCATATGCATGCTATGAGCTACTTATACACACTAACATGTAAACATATCATCATAGCAAGATAAACATACATTATTTTTACCATTATGCTAAAGCATGTCATGAACATATCTTGCTTAACTTTAACATCTTTGTTCATATTATGATGTGATAAGTGGAAATTCATTTGCATCCTCGTAGGTGCATACTTCATCATCATCTTTAATTTTATGTCTCGAGTCATTCATCATTCATCTTTTATCTTTCATCTTTACTTAAATATTTTTTTATCTTATTAATTGGGAAGACGATGTTGAATTCGTGGGCATTGGCTAACAAGGCCATGATTGGATCCGCGTAGACCCAATTGAGACGCCACCACTTGGAGATGAAACTCGCTTCGACATATGGGGGTGTAACTCGTTTTCCCAGAAAATGCCACAACTTGAGGGCGGAACTCATTTTCCCTCCTCGATTACAACAAGACACCTTCATGACAATCCATTTTTTAATTATAATCATCAATATATATAATCATTCAATATATATTATATGGTTTAATCATATTTAAGATCATAGAGTCATCAAAATTTGACAAAGTGTGCAACAAACAACATTACAGGAGTTTAGCATTGGTCATGGTCGTGCCTAATCGTGTCACGATCATACCCCACTTATAGGCACATGCGTGCCAAGGCTTGTCATGGTGGGACACTTAGCCATTTTGCTCAACATAACTTGATCATAGTCGTACCCAAACATGTCATGGTCTTGCCCGTCTCACTAGTCGTTCACAAGTTGATGTCCGTACAGTCACGGATGAAACACCTATGTCCATACTCACACGCCCGTGATAGAACGCCTAATTTTTCTCCCATCTCCAAAATATTATAAGGTACGAGTGAATCAAGGTTGTCACGGTCGAGCGAGCACAAGGTCACGATTGTGACAGAATGCCTAAATTCTTCCTTTAGACATTCAAATGCTAAGGCATAAGATTCCAATATTGTCAGGCCGTGAGCCGTAGACAACACTTCCCATGTTTTACCCATTTTCCCTCTTTTACACCTACATGCAAACACTTTTACCACATCCATTCATCCATACATTTGAACACACATTTTGCTCTAATCATCATAAGATTCATATGGAGACATATTTAGTGATGGGAAAATTCGAGAACAAGGAGAGAAGATCGCAGAGAGAATGCAGAAAAATAGATGAGACACACGAATTTACTCAGGTTCACCCTTGAGATGAGGGCTACATCCTGCAAAGAGGTTCTACTCTATCATTTAGGTTTACAGCCGCCACACATATTACATCAGAAATTAGGCTATTAATAGCCTCTCCAAACCGAGTTTAAAACCCAAATAATCAGAGAAAACCTAATCCGAACAACACGAGCCGACTAAACAAAAGCCCAAAAACCATCTAGGTTTCGAAGGCACTGCCCCCGAGAGCGGGACCGCCGTCGGGGGGGCCCGCCCCCCGAACCCCCCCCCCCCCCCCCTTCGTTCGTATGCCAGCAATATTATTAATTGGGTAATACTCAGATTCCCTTAAGCTCACGTGAGCGAACCCCCGTGTGAGAAATAAGGGGCCCTGAAGTATTCACCAACTCTAACATTCTCTCACTTGGTGGATACTTCACACCAATGAGAGTCTTGCCAGCAACATTCTTCTTCAATCCGACAGCAGTAGGGCACCATTCAAACTTTGCACATGTAACTGCTTTAGTCAGAAAATCAGAACTATTCTCTATTGTATCAACCTTTTCAAGCTGAACCTCTTTCTTTTCCACCTTTTCCCGAATAAAATGGTATTGGATGTCAATATGCTTTGTGCATGAGTGAAATGCGGAATTCTTAACTAACTGAATAACACCTTGATTATCACATCTCACTTTTATAGCATCTTGCTCAAATCCGAGCTCCAAGCACAATCGCCGTAGCCATATGGCCTCTTTTACAGCATGAGTAAGAGCCATATATTCTGCTTCTGTAGAAGAAAGTGCTATCACGCTTTGTCTCTTGCTCATCCAACTTAGTGCAGCCTCAAATAATGTAAAAACATATCCGCTAGTGGACCGTCTACTATCAATGTCTCTACCCCAATAAGCATCTACATGGCCCACTATATTAAGCATCTTTCCTTTCCTTGTACCTTCAAAACACAATGAAAAATCTGAAGTTCCACGAAGATACCTGAAAACTCTCTTGATAGCATTCCAATGTTCCCTGCTTTAATTAGACATATATCGACTCAAGACTTCCACTGCTTGGGCTATATCTGGACGCGTGCACACCATGGCATACATCAAGTTGCCCACTGCACTTGCATATGGCACACGGTCCATCTCTTCGACATCTTCATCCATCTTTGGGCATTGCTCTGCAGAAAGTTTGATTTCTAAATACATAGGAGTACCCACTGACTTGCAGTCTGCCATATTAAATTTTTTCAACACTTCTTTTATGTACTTCTACTGTCCTAGCCACAACTTTCGGTTCTGACGATCTCTTCTAATCTACATACCCAAAATAAAATTCGTCGACCCCAAGTCTTTCATCTCAAACTTCTTGGCCAACAAACCCTTCACTGAATTTACCATCTTCATACTGTTTCCAATCAGTAACATGTCATCCACATACAGTTTAAGAATGACAAATTGATCGCCAACTCTCTTCACGTAAACACAGTGATCTGAATCAGAACGTACAAACTTGAGTTCAAGCATGTACATATCAAACTTCTGGTACCACATCCTTGGCGACTGCTTCAATCCATACAAAAGACTTTTTTAATTTGCACACCAGCTTCTCTTTACCTTGAACTTCAAATCCTTCTGGTTGTCTCATATATATCTCTTCCTCCAAGTCCCCATGAAGAAATGTCGTTTTCACATCCATCTGCTCTACCTCAAGATTATATGCTGCTGCCAAAGATAGAACAAATCTGATCGAAGTCATTTTCGCTACGGGAGAGAAAATTTCATCATAGTCGACTCTCTCAGTCTGAGAGTATCATTTAGCTACCAGCCTCGCCTTGTACTTCTCTACAGACCCATCCGGTTTCAGCTTTCGCTTGAACACCCTATTTACAACCAATTGTCTTTCTATCCTTAGACAATTTACACAAGCTCCATGTTTCATTCTTATCCAGTGACTGCATCTCATCTGTCATAGCAAGCTCCCACTGATTTGCATCATCCATAGACATTGCATCTTTTACAGAACTAGGTTCTTCTCCGATGATGCTCAAAGCATGAAACGAACTCAGAGCACTAAGAGAGTACCTCAAAGGTGCTCTTCTTTCTCGTGTCGATCTCCTGAGAACTGGTATGATAGTACCAATATCCGGGTCTTCATCTGAATCTGCATCTTTAACTTCATTAACCGAGTCCTCTTGATCCGGTTCTGTAACAGACTCAACTGAAGTATCTTGTGCATCCACTTATGAAGTTTCAGAATCAGAATCTTCTTCAAGCACTACTACTTTCTTATGTTCATCACCTTTTTGAACTTCAACTTGGGAACGTGATTCACGTAAAATAACATCCCTGCTGTAAACAATAGTCCTTAACTTTGGATTCCACAGTTTGTAGCTCTTGATCCCTTCCTTGTATCCGACAAATATATTCTTCTCAGATTTACTGTCAAGCTTACCTCGCTTTTCCTTGGGTATATGAACATATGCGTCACATCCGAACACCCGAACATGAGACAAATTTGACTTCTTCCCAAACATTGCCTCATAAGGCGTCTGATCCTTCACTGATGAGGTCGGTGAGCGATTCTTCAAGTAGTTTACTGTGGCTACAGCTTCTGCCCAGAATTCTTGCCTCAATTCAGCCCAACTCAGCATACATCTGGCCTTCTTTATGAGTGACAAATTTAACCTTTCAGCTACTCCATTCTGCTCAGGTGTATATGGAGTTGTCTTCTGTCTTGCAATACCATTGTCAACGCAGAACTGCTCAAACTTATCTGAACAAAATTTACCTCCATTATCTGTACGAAGGACCTTGATCTTGCAGCTAAATTGGTTTTCCACCAAAACTTTAAATTCTCGAAACTTATCGAATACATCTGATTTATTTTTGATAAAATAAATCCAACTGTATTTCAAAAAATCATCTATAAAGGAACATAGTACATGGACCCTCCAATAGATGGAGTCGGAGTTGATCCAAAGACATCACTATGGATCAGTTCGAGAATCTTCGTTGCTCTTGAACCTGTGTGTTGAAAATTGACTCGGTTCTATTTTTCATGGAGGCAATGTTCACAGAATCCGAAGCTCACAGAACAATCCGGAACTCCTTCTACCATCTGACTTGATGCTATGGTAGAAAGTCATTTCTCACTGATATGGCCTAATCTCTGATGCCACAACATAGATGTGTTGTCTTCATCTTCTTTGGCCTCTTCAGAAATAAATCCGCAGCCCACAGATATAATCTCTTCGAGCAACTTGTACAATGTTCCATAGCGAACTCCTCGCGCAATCACAATAGATCCTCTAATCATCTTGCACGAATTCTTGTCGCAACTGAATATAACACCCGAATTTGTCATTGTACCAACAGATAATAAACTCTTGCTCATAAGTGATATATGCATCACATTTGGTAGAGTCTTCACCATGCCATCATTCATCCTCAGCTTCATCCTGCCACGTCCAATAATCTGAACCGCAGTGTCATCTCCGAGCATGACATCCCCACCATTATACTCCTCATATTCATAAAATCAGTGTCTATGAGGTGTCATGTTGTATGAAGCACCAGTATCGATGAGCCAGACATCCTTATCTGACTGTACCATACATGCAGAAGCCACATACATATCTCCTACCTCAGCCTCCTTTTTATCCGAGGTTGATTCAGCTTCTTTCTTATGAACTGGCTTGTTTTTGCAATCTCGCTTCAGATGGCCCCACTCTTGACATCTCCAGCATTGCACATTCTTATCTTTACTCTTCGAACGCCCACGAGATTTGGATCTCCCTCTCTGATTTTGATTCCTTTCTGGTTGCCTTCCTCTGGCCGCCAACGCCTCTTTACCAGAACTTGCCGATCCCTTTCTCCGTATTTCCTCTAATAACAAGGCAACACATACACTTTCATACGAAAGTTCTTTATCCCCCGCCACCAATCACGACAATCAGATTGTCTCACGAATCCGGCAGCGAACAGAGCAATGTTATTGACTTATCATCATCTTAAAACTTAACACCGATTGATACAAGTTGACTGATCACCGTGTTAAAGTTATAAAGATGTGTAGAAAACGAGTCACCCTCCTGCATCCGAAGATTGTACAATTTCTTTCTCAGAAATAACTTGTTAACCAACGATTTATTTTGATATAGGGATTCCAACTTCATCTACAGATCTCTGGCTGTAGGTTCGCTCATCACATTCGTAAGAATTGAATCCGCGAGACAAAGCCGAATCAAACCCTTCGCCTTTCTATCAATCCGATCCCACTCTTCGATCGCCTTTGGATCTACCTGACTGGAGGAAGCCGTATCTGAAGCCTTCGTCGCATTTGCAGCCGTCGCCGCTTATTTGTCTGGCCTCTCCTTCTCAATTGTCGTCCAAAGATCTCGATCACAGAGAAGATCCTTCATCTTCATATTCCAGAGATCAAATCGCATTCCATCAAATTTTTCTATCTCAATCCGCGATCCTCCTGACATCTCGAATAAATCCTAATTCCTCGAACAACCTGTGCTCTGATACCAATTGATGGAAAAAATTGAGAACAAGGAGAGAAGATCGCAGAGAGATTGCAAAAAAATAGAGGAGACATACGAATTTACCCAAGTTCACCCTTGAGATGAGGGCTACGTCCTGCAAAGAGGTTCCACTATATCGTTTAGGTTTACAGCCGTCACACATATTACATCAGAAATTAGGCTATTAATAGCCTCTTCAAACCGAGTTTAAAACCCAAACAAACAGAGAAAAAACCTAATCCGAACCACATGAGCCGGCTAAACAAAAGTTCAAAACTTGTCTAAGTTTCGGGGGCGCTGCCCCCGAGAGCGGGGCCCCCCGAACCCCCCATTTCGTTCGTACGCCAGCAATACTGTTAATTGGGTAATACTCAGATTTCTCTAAGCTCACGTGGGTGAATCCCGTGTAAGAAATAAGTGGCCCTGAAGTATTCACCAACTCTAACATTTAGCACAATTATCATGAACATAAATAGAATTTGCATAATAATATTATGCCTACTAATCACATCCACATGAACAATAACTGAAACTAATTATGAACTAAGCATACATGGCAAGAATCATTTTAATGCTAATCATACTTATCAATGAAACAGTAATCTTTAAGAAAAATGACATAAATCAATGCCCTAATGCACATTCCCTAACTTTCATTCTAAGAACAAAGAGTTTATTTTTTATGCCCTAATCCACAAATTCAATCATCATTAGGAGAATGTTAAGAAGATTTGGATTCCCTCAAATATATCTTAATAATAATGTCATAAATTCTAGCTTCTTCTTTTCTCTCTTCTTTCTCTTCCTTCTCTAGCTTTAGCAACTTGGTCTCCTTGCCTTGGTTCGCTCTCTCCTTGTCCAGTTCAAAGCAAGTGGAGAAATGGGAGCTCTTGAGGTGTTCTCGACAGCAGGAGTTTAGAGGGTTGAGTTGTGAGCTAACGAGTGTAGTGTAGCATAAAGGGGTCTTTTGAGGAGGATGTCGGCCGGTTGGGGTTGGCGAGAGTTTTTAGGCATTATTTTATCTTATGTTGGTAGGTGGGCCCTTGGGCTCGAGGCGGGTGTGAATTTGGTGATGCATTTTTTATTTAACCGGACGTTACAGTCATCCTCAAACTCGCCCGCCGCCATCCTTAAAACTCGCTCGCTACTGTCCTCCGCCTTCCAGTCTCCCTCGAACTCGCATTAGGGCATTAGGAGAGTCACACGAAACTAGGCAGTTTTTTTTCGTGCCACCGGAACCGTGCATTGAAACACGACTCATTTTGCTCAATCAATGCCCGTCTCGTCCATTGATCAGCATATATTCGAATCCGATGGTCTTGAAGACGTGATCAGATAGTACTACTAGTTTTTTTGGTGGCACATTAATACTTCTCATTTATATAATAATTTGTTATAAAATTTAGTAAATTTAAGTTATCATAAAATTAACTTATTTTTGGTAACTGTAGGAAAACATTATAAGTTTAATTTCGATCTAGCAATTCAATTAAGCCAAATTAATTATATTATACATAAGGATTATTATAGCTCTGGAGCACCTTTTGCTTTAGAGAGACGTTTAATGTATTTCAATCGTTGATCCACTAATCAATGGTCATATAAGAGATATTTTTAAATAATAAGATTTAATCACATTTATCTTAATGATAAACTAATAATTTCAACGCTCAAAAGCACATTATAAGAGTGAGACTCATATGAAGAATATTTGATCGGCACTTCAACCCATATATATATATATATATATATATATATATATATATATATTTAACATACAAAATAGTGACAGACTCATAATTCGATATAAATATCATATTTAAAGTGACATATTTTCATGTGAGGTGAGTCGCCCATGAAAAATAAATGTCTTCATCGAAATGGATGTTCTTCCGGAAAAGAATATAAATTAATGACAATATGACACCATATTGGCGACAAATTAATGAAAATGACAAGCTATTCTCGTCGTACTAATATTTTGCTAATCCAACTTGCAGATGAGAATAAAATGATAATTCTAAGCAAATCAATGAGCACACATTAAATATAAATATATAAATGTAATAATAAGATCTTTTTTAGTATTCGTATTACTTAAAATGTCGGGAGGGATCGTTCTTTTCTTATGAAAAATATTTTTTTCATATTAAAATCATTTCAATGTTAATTTGACAATGTCATCGTAAACTTTTATTGATTTTTTAGATTAATATTTATTATTGACTGTTAATTCAGTTATAAAGTCATGTGTAATTTTGTTTGAGTTTGCTGTGTATTTTCCTCTTAAAATAAATAATTAAATATGTCAATATATAATTATTAAATCATATATAATCTTTTTTATATGTGTACTTTTTCAATTATAAAGGGAGAACACAATGACCAAAAAAGAAAATTAAAAATAAAAGAGCGGAACAATATAAGAAATCAAGAGATGTTGATAATTGTATCACAATATAAATGTATTCGGTCACATATTTCTTCACTTGTGATAAGTTACATCCGTCAAGGAATTTTGATTCACAAATCATGTTGTGATGAATTTTTTCGCTACGAAATTATTAATTGTGACGATTAATACTGTCATAAGATTAAAAATTTTCTTTCACATGAGTTTGATAGAAATAATTAATAAAATGAGTATTTTATCATAATATAATTAAATTAATAATTACTATATTTTGAATTTAAATTAAATATAGTAATTTACGAGTCAAGAGATACTGCTGCGACATAGGTCCTCTTTTCCATACGTGTAATTTGGATTAAGCCATGCAATAATCATGGACTAGGAAGGAGACGTCGCCATAACTACGATCAAATTGGCATCGACATAGCAGGAAGTTCCAACATATCGAGATCAATTCAAACTTCACCAGCCCCCCCCCCCCCCCCCCCCCCCCCCCCCCCCCCCATTCTTTCATTTATTTTATTTATCAGATAAAAGATAAAGACCAGTGTGTATGACCAAGTACTCGATCGTGTCCGAGGTCTTCGTTAATAATTAATTCACTGCCATGAGAGGTCACACGTAAAACGACATACTCGTGTACACATATTTAACATGCACGAACAGTCGCGTTTCTAGGCATGAGCAAATTCGGTTCCGACTCGTGTCAGATCAAAAAATTTTCTAATCGGTACCGGACCCCATCGAGAATTTCTAGTACTAGATCCGGATCAAAAAATTCTCGACCGGTACCAGGTACGATAATATGAAAATTTGATCGGAATTACAGCAGGAAATCATTATGCCGGCCGATCCGACGCAGCAATCGGTGTTGAGAGACAGGGGAGGGGAAGGGCGATCCGGCGCTTGACGGCCGGATCGGCTCACCTGATGGCCGATACGGCGTGCCAGATCGGCCGCCGGTGACCAGATCCGGTGCCTGACGGTCGGACGACGCTTGGCGGCCGGAGTGAAAAGAGACAAGGAGTTAGGAGAGAGAGAGGACGGTCGGAGCAAGAAGAATCGTCGGAGTCGTTGTGAGAGGGCGAGACCGCAAGAGAGATAGGGGAGAGAAAGAGAGATGGTAAAATGGAAAAAGAGTGGAAGGTAGGGTTTATATATTATTAAAATAATTCGGGGTAGGTCCGGATCGAATATCTGCAACGCAAATTCGGTCCTGATCCTGAATCCGACGAGTTTGCCACAAATTGAATTTGATCCCAGTGCGAATCTAATCCGGGCCGAGTTATTTCCTCAATTTGTCGGGTCGGTGCGACCCGGATCTTATTACTTCATTTTTTATTTCGAGATTATTCTAGTACTAATTTATTGTTATTCTCCTTAAAAAAGGGTCTAATAAAAAGATCGTCCTGTTATCGTTACATTTATATATGGCGTCAGAAACCGGCGATGAACTAATTGGCACTTGGACTCGGAAAGAATGTTCTAGGCGTCGTCGTTCTGTGGGCACGACAGTTTTATTAAGCAGCGGTTTTTGGTCAGTGAGGCCAAGAATCGTGTTTCACGACATGGCCGGCACTCTTAACATAATAATTATTACTCGCTCCCATCGTCTGGTTGCACGCACTCCATATATATACACAAAGGAAGCTTTGCAATCTCGGCCTAAGAACTTGGAACAGCACAAGCTCTCCCAGGAGGAAGAAACGCACATCATATATATAACTGCACTCACTCTGCAGACGAGCTCTCTCTCTCTCTCTCTCTCTCTCTCTCTCTCACTAGTGAGTGAGAGAATGGTGAGAAGGCGGGCTCCGTGCATCGAAGTAGATGGGCTGAACAAGGGGACGTGGACGGCGGAGGAGGACGCCAAGCTCGCCGCTAGCATGGCCACGACAACTGGCGTGCTCTGCCGAAGCTTGCAGGTATGTTGTAATTTCTATATTGAATAAAAAACTAAGCTGGTGGCAGCTGGTCGATCGATTGCAGTATATATTATATGTTTTTGTTTTCTCTAGTTAATTAATCAAATACATGCAGGTCTGAAACGATGCGGAAAGAGCTGTAGGCTGCGTTGGATCAATTACCTGAGCCCCGATGTGAATCGTGGCAAGTTCACAAAGGATGAAGAAGAAATCGTCATAAGGCTGCATGCATTGCTCGGGAACAAGTAATTAAGCTTCACAATTGTTTAAACTCATTGACTTCTCGTGTTATGTTTCCGTATGTACGTGTATTTATGATCAGTACTGACATCTTTGCTGCAAATAAATTTGCTCAGATGGTCGAAAATTGCATCTTGTCTTCCCGGAAGAACCGACAACGAGATCAAGAACATGGCACACCAACTTGAAGAAGAGGGTACAAGATGCGGTTGGAAAGAGCTCAATGCTCATCAAGTGCTCTTCCAACTCTGAGAAATATGAAGACCAGGCGCGTTACACAAGCTGCATGCGGCACAAATGACGCCGCCGCACCCGCCGCCGCCGCCAATGTCGGTGGCGATGCTGCGGGGCTCAACGCAGAGTTATTAACACCGTTAAAGACGTCGTGGTGCCGGTCATACGCCACCGGCTTAGGGACAAAGGAACCGTCGGACCAATCCATGGAGCAAGGGCGATCGCAGCAAACTCTGTGTTCGGATCATGAGCTCAACTGTGCGGCAATGGAGTCGCGCGTTACATCTCCCGAGCCCCTGCATGTCCAGCCATGGCCACTGCAACCACAACAGCATTATGTATATGATCATGCCGTGACTCTGCATGACGATGGCTATTGCCAGCTGATGGAGATTTACTCGCTCTCAGTTGATCCAGAAGAGGTGTGGGATATGTGGAGGACGATGACTACTTGCAGCTGCCGCCGGTCGTTCCTGATCCGGCGCCGATCGATTCGGTGCTGACCGGAGCTGTTGATGGTTGCAGCAATATTATTGATTTTCCTGCAGGGTGGGGCGACCAAGAACATGCATTGACATGGTCCAGCAGCGGTACATGGGATGCGGATAGGGATCGTTGGTGGGAGTACCTGGAGAAGGAGCTTGACTTGTGAAGATACAACGTAGTTTTAACTGTTGCACAAGAAGACTTACATTGAGTAGTCGTTTAAGTGCCGTTTAGCAAATTTTGAAATTTTCTCTTTGTTTGATAATTAAAATAAAGACACTTCTTTTATCAGCTTATAAGTAAAAAAAAAGTTAAAAATTCAACTTATTTTGTATAAAAAAACTGATCAATTTAATCAATGATATACTATTTTTTCTTTAGAATATTAAGAATTTTTTATCATTTGATTAAAATAATAACTTATAAATTTTTTTATTATCAAACACATAATTGTTTATTTTTAAAATAAATTTCAGTCATTAAATTAATTATCAGCACTTCAACTTTTAGCTATTTTATATTAATTAAGCCAAACTGACCTCGAGACTAATTAAAATAAATATATTGTATGTTCATATAGTCTACCGTACAAATAAATTGTTTGTATATACTAATTAAATAGTAGCTCCATCAGCCTACTATATATGTTGCGCCCTTGAATTAAAAGAAAGTACAAGGGATCGAGCAATCACGAGTTGAGAGTTGCACTTTCCAATTCACTAGTATTATAAATAGGATATACTTAATAACTCTAGCATTGTACCAATATGAATTATCATAATGCATTTTTTTATTTGATAGCAAAAATCAAATGGAGAACCATAAGTATATGTATATCTATATATATATCTATATATATATATATATATATATATATATGAAAAAAATAAAATAGAAATTAAACAGTTTCTTGACAAGATCAAATAAAGCTTTTTTGGGCTTTGAGATTCAATTTAATTTAAGACACTTTATCGAATAAATAAATAAATAATCAAGCACTAACACATCCCAAGCATGGATGCATGGTCAAAGGATATTCTAGTATCACGAATCTAAAGTTAAAATTTTTATAGCCTAATAGTTAGATGTCATAATTAGAGAACTGTTTTCTGATACAATAATAATTAACGTACAATTGCATATGCATGTACCCTTTTCTACTGGAAAAAAAAAGATACACCCGCTAATTAAAATTCAAATCACAATATTTTTTTTATAATGTCCGAGAACTGATATAGTATAGAAAACTATGATCAATAATATAATAGTTATGACATTAACTATTTTTTAAAATTTGCCTTTGTCATGTTCATGACAAATAATTATTGTTTGGCACATTGCAGGCAGCAGCTGAGAAGTGAGAAGGCGACATGTACCGAGTGCCGACACGGTCCAAGGAGTTTGAAACACGGCTGTGCCCTGCAATATGTGTGACCTTTGGGAAACCAAATGGTCAAAACGCTTGACCGATTTAAACGTAATCTATACGAGTATTTTTATTTTTTGAAATTATTTTTATTTCGTTCATAAGATGACTTTTAAATGCCATTTCACATAGCAACTATAACTTTTTTTTACCGATTTTATTTTAGTGTCATATATAAGGAATATCGATTGGCAAATCACTACCGTTTACTTTTTCTTAATTAGGTGGTATGATGCGCTATTTAAATAATTTTTTTGGGATAGTTTGTAATGAGTGATAGTATATGCATGTATAATGAAGTAATACCCATCGGAAAAAAAAATAAAGTAAAATACAGGAAGATCATATGAGTATAGAACTCTTGAGTTTAGTGCAATTTTGAAATGCAAGTTACTTTGTGAAATTAGTTATGTTTTAATTTTATAATTTTAGCACATTCGCTTTGGTGGCATTTTTCGTCTAACCAATCTATCATGTGAACAAAATTTTTTTTTTTTAAATTAAGCTATTCAAAAAAATATTTTTATTTTTATATGTTAAATTTGATGTGCTGATCAATTTTTCTATAAAGTTAAGCCGTTAGAAAGAGTAACCACGTGTGAATTGCTGATAACTTTAGTCTAGCCCAAGCTCAACACGTGGATAACTGAGGGAAGAAATTACTTTTTTTTAATAAGAGCTTAACGAAGTTTGAATTGAAAATATTTGGCTTTGATAAGTGATAAATTTGATGTGCTGACTAATTTTCCTAAAAGTTTAAGTCGTTAGGAAAAACAACATCATTAATTTTATATTCTTAATATTATAATATTAACATACTTAAATTTATATTTTATATATATATATATATATACTATGTTAAACAATTATATATTATATTTGTTAGCCGATTCTTTTCACAAATTTAATGTAAAATATTTGACTTACCACAGCCTTGAACTTAGATTTTGATATGATTACGATGGATCTTACATATATGCCCACAAATACTCGCTAGAAGCGCCATCGGATGTGAATCATGTGATGACTGCATATACGGTGATAAAATTATACGGATGAATTTTTATTCCCTCGTCCTAGTTGTTGTGCGTGTTGAATTAAAATTTGAGATCAATAATTTTGAATTCAAAGGAAACTTTTGGTGAGAGTAATATATTCTAGACCGAATTAGTGCTATTAATTTTAGGTGTACATTATTCATGAAAAATAGAAGGAAGAGGTTGTTGGGCGAATTTAAAAAAAAACAATGATTTAGATGGAAGGGGAGAAAAATAAACGGGCTGCCATAAAAAGGCCCAATTTAATGTTTTCGTATTTGAAGGCCTCCATGTGACATTAGACCCACAATGTTCTGCAGCCCAGTTTTGAAGAAAGTGTAATTGCTATTAACAAATGTATTGATGATGTTGTTAGTATTCGAGAAATTTAGTGGTCTGACGAAAGAGATATCGATAAACCCTAATTAAAGTAGTGATTCTAAGAATCGGAGCTAAATTATTAGCATTCAATGACTCCAAGACACCATCATTACTTTTCTTTCTAGATTTTATGTCCCTGTATCAAATGTTTCTGTTTCCGAATTCTCTGTACTCAATCTTTATGGAAAATCATGTCACTGAATAGTTCTCCAAATACAATTTCAAATATGTTTTTGGATAATGGTATGCCATACATTTCTTGTTATTTTCTACCTTTGCAAATTTTCTCATACATCACGAATTAGGGCTACAATTTGTTGTATGCAAACCCAAAAGATTGATTCAAGAAGACCTGGGTGGCCTGCACTATCCTAAAAATGTGTTGTTTGGATGTCAAACTTTTAATCCAAAGTCAAGGTTTTGTAATCCATACGTACGAATGGATTATTTGCGCCGTCAGTGGATTATATGTAATCCATCGAAAGTATAGAATACAAAAACTCAAAAAATAATCATCCGACAAGATTAAACACTTATCGTGAACCGTGCATGTCTTATCTGTTATTAATCCGTAACCAAACAACGCCGATCATAGCCAATTTTTTTAGACCAAGCATACTGAAATTTGTCATTCTTTTAGTATTTTGCTAGACAATGAAATTTGAAATAAGATTTGTCTTTCTAAATTTACTAAATAAAACTTATAATTATAATAAAATTGGAATAAACTTTAGAAACGAAATAATTTTATAATGATCTTTTATATTCATAAAAAAGTGAATTTTGTCTAATATAAATATAGCATGCAAAAATAGCGATTCTTCGGCCAAACAAACTATGGTTAAGTCACAAATGTAGCATTTTTTCTGTTACAAATTGAGCCCCTCAAGTCGAGTGCAATAAAAAAAGTACATGTCTCAACTCAAAATATCAATTCTTAGTTTATTTTTATCTTACCTCAACTTTATTGCTAAATTTTCTTAATCATCCAAGTTTGCGTTTTATGTTTACTATAATTGAAAAAGAACAAAAAAGACATTTTTGTGGCTATCCTATTTAAATAAAAATAAAATAATGAAATAAAAAAGAAACATATTAACTCAATTAACTTGGAAATTGAAACAAGTTCTAATAGAATTATGTGTCTTCATTTGGATTTAGTTAAACATCCACTACAAGAATAATGAAATAAAAAAGAAACATATTAACTCAATTAACTTGGAAATTGAAACAAGTTCTAATAGAATTATGTGTCTTTATTTGGATTTAGTTAAACATCCACTACAAGAATATCAAGATTTTCCGACGGGTCGTTTTCGACGGATAGAAATTCGTCGCAATTTGTGACGGATAGAGATCCGTCAAAATTTCTGACGGCCACAACCATCAAAAATCAAAATAATAAATTATGTAATTTATTATATTATTATTTTATTTTTCAATAATTTGGAACGTCAAAATTTTCGACAGGTATCTATCCGTCGTAATTTCCGACGGTCCAGACCATCAGTAAATATAAAATAATATCATATAAAGAGTATTTTATTAATATAATTAGCGACAGTTTAGACCTCATAATTTTCGACGGTTCCAACCATCGATAAATGAAAAGTAGTATAATGTAACGAGTATTTTGTTAGGTAATAATTAAGGTAAACTAAAAAATAAATATTATATATAACTAAATATAGTATTCTATTTTTATAATTAAATAATTTTTGACGGTCACGACCATCGGTAACTTTAAAAATAATTAATATCATATTCGTCTATATCATGATAATATATATTATTAATATTTGCTAAGTTTTCGATTGTCAGAGCCATCGGTAATTAAAATTTCACTATCCCGCTCTTTTTTTCGTTTTCTCGCTTTCTCATCTTTCCACTTATATATATATATATATATATATATATATATATATATATATATATATGTGTGTGTGTGTGTGTGTGTGTGTAATCTTCCCTAATCCCACTCTTTATTTCTTTCCCCCTCTCCTCTCTCTCTCCCTCTCCCTCTCCTTGACGGCGAGCCTCTCTCGACCGGACGACAAGCATCGACGGCCGGCGATGTCCCTCTCCCCTTATCCATCTCTCTGTCTCTCCAGCCCGGATCAGCCGCTTGGCGGCCGGACCCAAGCCGCTGGCAGCTGGATCTTGCCACGGGCGCCGGATCGGCTGCCTGGCGGCCGGATCTGGCCGCTGGCGGCGGGCTAATTTTTTATATTATAAAAATCACAACCGCCGAAAGTTTCGGCGGTCGTCTGAACTGTCAAAAATTTTGACTGTCGAAACTTTTGGCAGTTGCGACCATCGGACATTTGCGACGGTCATAACTGTCGGAACTATCGACGAATTTTTTTCGACCGTCGAAAATGATTTGTGACAATCATTTTTTCGTCGAATCGGTTCCGTCGTAAAACCCGCCGGAAATCATAATTTTTGATGATTTTTCACAAATTACAAATTGTTATGACCGTCTGTAATTTACATTTTTCTTGTAGAGCTCTAAATATATTTAAATACTAACAAATTAATTACTGATCCATACCCAAACCTAAACTCAACCACTAAGGGGTCCTAACCCTTTTGGGTAATTTCATTAGTTGTTCAACATGGAGGTATGAAGACAGGTCATGTTAGCAATAGCACAACTCACGTCGCATAGGGATCTAGTCTAAGTTAGTTGTATAAAGTTATATTAATTGTTACCTTTTAAATATCCCCTCGGGAATTAATCTATATCATCGGCCTACAATATGTATCTCTTTATTGATTCCACTTAATTTGATCCACATAATCAATTTTCAGATAATATTGTATCAATATTATGATTTTGATCCAACCATCCAATATGATTTATGAACCATGTGTTGATCTATATGATTTTATAGTGTTTGATTTATTGATATCAATATATAGGATTATGATGCAAACAACAATTTTCGAAGACAAGAAAATAATTAATCAAGATAAGATGTATCATTTAAAGTTAAATAAATTATCGTTGAATTAGTCATATTTGTTAACATGAGATCACATAATCTGATGATATTGATTTTAATCACTTTTACTATTTAACATATACTTTAAATTAATATATACTTATTTTGAATAATTTAACAAATAAAATAATGTTCTAGACTCATTGTATGTCAAATGCTCTACATATACATTATCTCTACTTTTTTTTCAAATCATAACTAAATTATCGGTACTTGATATTACTTTTATATTACTTAGTACTAATACTTTAATTAAAGAATAATACAAAAAATAAATAAGACTTCATAGGATCAAAGTCAATATATAAATGATTCATTCCAAGTATATAATATGTTATTACAAAGCTTAATACTCAAAATTTGAACAATCCAAACCTCAAAAATCATATATTTCATGTTATTATAAACATTCCATGCATATGCAGTATGCTCCAAATAGCAAATTTTCTAAAAAAAAATAGAATTCTTCTAAATTAATTAAGACATGTGTCATCTACTTGTAAATATATAATCTTCATTCAATAACTTTTTCACTCACAACTCATGTTCATCATTCCACTATGGCTTGGAATTGTGTCTCAAAAATACTAAACCATGTTTTAATTACAAAATTATATGACATAATTGGTAGGCAATCAAATATTGAAGTTAGGAGACGTTTAAAAATCGACTCAAAGTTGGGAGATGATCCATGTAATTACCCAGTTTAATAACGTTAAATGACGTGGATGACTTGAATGACGTGAATGAAAGAGAAACGACTCACGTGGTGGTCACATACGTAAGGCAATCGAGAAACCTACTATCATCGGTCAAAGAGACTAATTGTGCAAGAAAATCAAAGATGAGGGACGTTCTGATTATAAATTAAAGTTGGGGGACTATTGAAAATTGACTCAAAGTTCGGAGACTAATCGTGTAATTTACCCCTCTATCTACTAACATTAGATAAAAAATGAAATGGATAATAATAATGTTATAATAATCATCTATCACCTAACAGTTTTTTGTGTAAGAAATAAGAGGAATTCAAGTGTGGGAAAGAATAAAAGATGAAAAGATAGAATAATTTGGCAAAATAGTATTTATATCAAATTTAGTTCAGGGGTGGTTATGGAAGGTACAACAAATAGAAGGAAGAGAAAAAAAAATGATTTAGTATCATAATAATATTATTTATTTTATATTGTTATTATCTATTGAACACATATAACAACTTTTCAACAACTATTTAAACAATTAACTTTAAGATATAGTCATTTATTTTCTAGTAAAATGAGTATATGTTTAAGAAAATTCTTATTTTTATTTAAAATATGATAAAATTTAGTAAATTTATCAATTAATTTTATTACCCAAACGACAAAAAATTTGAATAATATTAATATATTATATTTAACTATTTTTTTATTTTATTTTAAAAATAACTTAATGAGTTCTTTGGAACAAATATTTTATTAAATAATTGGCAATTTTGATATTTCTTCATGATAAATATACCAATATTAATTGTGCACTAATCCTGATGAGTACTCAGGTTGTGTTATTAGAATATTGTCAGCTCGAATGGTAACTTTTGTAACTATCATAAATATATTATTGAGAGAGAACAAGAGAGTAGGTCGAAGATCGAAAGGTCACGAGTTCGAATTCAACCGGTGAGATATATGTACTCCTTTATCTTCGGTCTTTACTTTCCTTATATTAGGTCCACGAGCCTTCTTTTGTAACAGAAAACATATTATTGATCAAAATTCAAATAAAAAACATTTTGGTTAATGATAATTAAAAGTTATTAATATATATTTATCAATTGTAATGCTTAGTGAAGCAATGCTAATCACATTTGTATCCATAAGTAAAAATATGTATATTTGTTAATAATTTTATATTTGTTGGAGGAATAAGAATATACTAATGATAGATTTTAAGTAATCATAATGTTTCTTTTTTGCATTCATCAGCAAATATATTCGTTGGCAAATGATAATTCATTGGTATTCCAATTTTCTTGACCTTGTTCATTGTATTATTAGCCCCCCCCCCCCCCCCCCCCCCCCCCCCCCCCCCCCCACCACCACCACCACACACACACACACACACCCCACCCAACAATCCGTATTATATCAATCATTAAGATATTCTTCTCATAGCATGCCTTGATAATTAAAGAAAATAATTAGATATAACCTCATGATAATATTCATTTTTTTTCTTGTAAATTATTCATTAATATACTTGTTCTGTTTTTTTTTCAACTTAGGTCCTTATAATTTTAGCATGTAAAAGATCAAAGATATTCTTTAAAGTGTAAATTTTGAACTAATCTTTTAGCCCAAGATATTAATGGATAAAAAAGTAATCAAATGAATAAAGAGAAGAAAATATGGAGGTTACGTATGAAATTATAGAAAATAGAAAAATACGACACTTCGAAGTTCAACGTGTCCCTTACGTTAGAAATATATAATGAAAAAAATTGAGAAAAAAATAAATGAAGAAAATATGTCCGGCTATAAAAAATTTATGCAATTTGTTCAAATTAGGATCAACGCGGACATGCGGCCATTATGAATTTGTTGCTTCTGGACCACATGGGTGCCTTCACCTTGTGGAGGCAGATATCATTAATTAAAATGTTTGGTTGGTAATTGTCAAGTTGGTGCGTTTGGTCAATTTCCTTCCGCGATCCCAAACGTCCAAATTCATTATCAATTAGTTAATTAATGCTTGCATGCATGTCAATTCTCTCGATGTCATCCTCGGTCTGGTCCAATTTTGTTATATATATATATATATATATATATATATATATATATATATATATATATATATATATTAACGAGCGTATCAAACGTTTTTCATATGAAACGATTTTAGACTTTTTTTTATTTTTTCAAAATATTTTTTTACTAATAGTTTAGTGAATCATTAATGATAATAAAAATACGACTCAAATCATCAATAATAATTATATTCATCATTTTTAAATTTTTACGAACTTATATACATTATTATCCTTCATAGTATATATAACCATTTTATATAAATTATTATATTAAAAATGTATTTTTTTTATCATGAATGATCATATTAGTAAAAAAAGATATTGAAAAAAATAAAGAAAAGTATGTATAAAATAATTTTCCATGCGCTTCACACGCCCTTAAGTATAACTTGGTGTAATGTGTCGATTTGGACAGTTCATTTTAGATCAACAATTTAAATTATTTGATATTTTTCTCTCTTGTCCATGCTCTCTCTCCCTCGGTGCATTCTCTCTCTCTGCCTTCCCTCCCCTCCTCTCTCTCTCTCTCTCTCTCCCCTATCACTACCCCCCATCTCCCTATCTGCGTAGTCGCTTCTCGACCCCGACTTGCGTCATCGCCCCAATTTGCGTCATCCCCAACTTGCGTCGTCGCAGGTCCCCTTCCACGATCTGCGCCTCCTCTCTGATCTGTGTTGCTGTCGTCGATCTAAGCTTGCGCGTCATCGATCTGAGCCCGTCGTCGTCGATCCGAGCCCACATGTCGTCTCCATTGGCTTTCCTGATTTCTCTTATTGCCACCCCTCCCCCTTCCTCATCGAGTTAATTATTCCTACTTCCTCCGATTACCGCTCCCAATCATTGCCCCATTCGTCGTCCTGATCGCTGACCTAGTCGTCGTTGTCATTCGCATGCCCCCATTGCCGCCCAAGTTCGTTCGCCCACGATCTCCCAAAGAGAGTTAGAGAGAGAATGAAAGATCAATCTAAGTCGTTGATATAAAATGAACATTGACGCGTCACACCAAATTATCATTAATCTCGTATATATATATATATATGTGTGATATTTTTATTATATATTATTGTCTAATAAAATAAAATGACAATAATGGTATCATATATATATTATATATATAATGATACTATAGTGTATACCAAAATATTTTATGTTCAATTAAATAATGCTATATCTAATATCACTTAGCAATCTGACTCAGAATCAAAACTCTTATTTTTAGAAATGGTGTCCAATTAAGTTGAGGATCCGAAAAAAAAAACATAGGAATTGTTGATGATCACTTGATTAAATGAGTTAGTGATATAGTTAAATTGTGGATAAACCCACCGATTGACTTAAAAAGTGAAGCAATAAAAGACTGACGTGATAATGTTAGCATTCTTTCATTTTCTCGGATAGTATATTTTAATCCTATGTTTGCTTGAGCTTTTTCTTTTCTGTTATTCTGTTAACGAGAAAAAAAAATTGAACAACACTATTCTTTTTACATTTCTATTGTCTCATCCAAAAGTCAAACAAGAAAACAAAAAAAATATTTACATTTGAGTATTGAAGTGAAATTTGGGTACTCTTATGGCAAGAAAATCCAATGGAACTGGACTTTATGCGCGACATGCAGTGTATATATAGGCAGCCGATCCGAAAGAAAAAGAAAAATTTCTCGAAACGTAATTTGGCCTTGCGATTTGATTTAGGCGGACGTCTTAATTTTCATCGTTGGATTACGATCGGACGATACACGTCACTCTTCATTCAATGTAGAACGGCAGGCAAGATCATCACAAAACACAATTAACAAACTACAACAAGATGGCCGGTGGCTGGTATGAATGGATGTGATGGGAACAATCCGGAAATCAGGTAGGAAAAATAAGACCAATTTATGAAGTTTCAAGGAAACGAAGCTGTTAGTTCGTCAATAATAATAATAATAATAATAATAATAATAATAATAATAATAATAATAATAATAATAATAATAATAATAATAACGACTTTTATGAACAAAAGGGTCTCCGGAGCAAAGGCTACAGTCACTTGCATATCACATTAAAAAACTGAGTAAAAAAAATCATGGAAAACAAAAAAATCGAATTGAGCAAAAAAAAAAAAAAGAGACTTCACGAGAGGTAATTTTTTTTAATAAAAGGAAATTGACACGCGAAACCAAACTATCAACCCAAAAAGCCAAAACATTTATAGCAACCGAGGGATCCACTTTTTATTTATATTTTATGTTCTTATTATAGTTGTAGATGATAATTACATGTCCTATTTGGAAACAGTACAATTTTTTTTGTTGGGGTGGGGTTTGCAGTGTGTTTTTTTAACTAATATTTGATTAAAATTTAGTTGTTGACTTAGATATTTTAGTAATAATATAATTATATTTATATTAAAATTTATTTTGTTATATATTTTAAAAAAAACTATTACACGAAATCATTCCCAAAAAATCATTTGAAAGAAAAAAAACCGACTCATAATTTTTTCTTCTTCTTCCAAATGCTTTTACTGTGATTTTTTGGTTTTGAAAACATTTGATGATTGTTTTAACAAAAAAACTAAACTTGGATTACTTCAGCGTTTTCATGTTCTTACATTTATTTTAAAAAAATTAGTGATTATTTAAGTATTTCACTTAGAAAATCGTCCAATAAATTAAATTAACTTATAAAATTTTTAATTAATTGATTAATTTAATCTTACCACAAAAATTCAACAACAAGAAACAACTTTTATACTAACATAATTATTGCGTAAAAAATAAGGCCAACTTCATATCATCCATTCAAAATTTCAAATGGATTAAAAATTTATTGTATTTACAATAAGGAAAAGGCAACTAAATTTTAACTTAAAATATTTAGTCGCCGCAACAACCAAGAAGACTAAAATTTAAATCAAAACTTAATGGGATGAAAAAGTTAATCACTGTCAAGGATAAAAGTAATTAAAAAAAGTAAGACGAAGACATGCAGTCGTTATGCAGAAGCATGTTTTCTTGCTACTTATATCACGTTGCCATCCGCAGCGAGGTAGATGCATGTAATATGAGAGAGAGAGAGAGATAAGATGAAACAGTAATTATTAATTAGTTAAAATTGGAACCAGAGAGAACTAACAGCCTATCCGGAGAGGGCGGGAGGGAGAGAAGAGAGAGAGAGACCCAACCAACCAAAAAGTTGGACGACGACCGAAGGGGAGGGGCAATGGCGCGCGTTGCCCATGATCTGCTATGCGCATAGAGCCAGAAGGCGCATTAAATAGTCATGAATGGTAGGCCTTGTCTTCGCTCCAATGCACTTGTCGCGACCTCTCTGCATCCTTCCACCTCGCATTAACTGCTCTTTAGCCCTTTATATCTGACCATTTAATTGCTGTCCCCATCCCCCTCTCTCGAATCTCTCTCTCTCCTTTAAAAGTCCCCATCTCTCTCTCTCTCTCTCTCTCTCTCTCTCTCTTCACTCTTTCTCTCTCTCTCTTTCATTTAATGTTGCTGCATGCGCGCGGACTCCTCTTCCCACATTATTATAAGATCACCTACCGAGTCGTATCTCTCTCTCCCCCGCTCCCTCCCTCTCTCTTCTTCTTCTTCTTCTCTCCCTCCCGACTCCCGTGCCTTAAGTTCTTTGTTCTGGTTCCTCATCACCTCCGCCTCGTTCTCCGACGTTGTGAATACGTGCGTGCATGGCGGCCGACGTGAGCTCCAGTGAGGGGGAGAGGGATTTGGTCACGCGCGACCTCCTCGGCGGTTGCTTAGCCCTTGGATGCCACTCCGACGATCGCGATTTGGACCTCGGCGTCGAGGTCGTCAACACCGCTCGGCACCACTACCAATTCGACCTACTGGTAATTAAATTGATGTAGGAACATATATCTTCACATATTTATTTATATATACAGTGTCCGATCCAATCCATTATTTTTTGTGTATGAATAATTTTTAATTAATATCGTCTAATGCTCAATAATTCGTACTATATATTTCGAGAAAGATCTTTAACGTATGTCCGCTTAATCCGTAAACTACTTGTTGCAGCAGAAGCGGGGTCCCGTTACTCTGCACCGCGCCCTGGAGGACCTTAACCAGCCGCCGAAGCACGGCGCCCTCGGATTGGACCTCAGGCTCGAAGGGCCCGCGACGGCGGCCAACCGGCTCCCGTCGCATTACAAGAGCGTGTGCACCCTCGAGAAGGTGAAATCCGCGCTCGAGCGGGCGCGGCGCGAATCCGAGGGCAGCCATCGGGCGGGACCCAGGAGATCGGACGGCTCTCCTTCTCCCACGTCATCGTCGTCCTCCGTCACCAGCATCTCGTCGATGCGGCGACGGAAGCGGGAGGACGAAACAGACGGCTGCGATTCGTCGCCGGAAGGATTGACGGCTGCGGGGTGCCCGAGCTGCCTGATGTACGTGCTGATATCCAAGGCCGACCCCCGGTGCCCGCGGTGCGACTCGCACGTGCCGGTTCCCGTGCTGCTGCACAAGAGGCCTAGAATTGACCTCAATTTCACCGTAAACAATTAACTTTATTAGTATTAGTAATAGTAGTATAGTATTATTATTATTATTATCAAATCTTCTCAGTTTTTTCTTCTTGTTTTATTATTCATAATATTGTTGGAAAATGATGTGACGTGATACCAATGTGTTTGAATCTTTTTCCATGTCCACAATGTAACCATTTTGTATAGAAGAACGAAGATGACAGATGTTTACTTTTCTTCTCATATTTCTTAGATAGTTGGATGGAAAACTATGTATAATTTCAAATTAACTACTATATTCCTTTAACAAAAAAATAACGAAGGGACTTGGTGTTTGAATTGCGTAAAATAATAATTTGTTGGGCGAGGTCGCAGCTTGTATTATGCCTAGTTCCTAATCCCAACGACGAACAGTTGATCGTTCGTTAAATTTTCAATTTTGTCCCAATCGTCTTCCGGGTAAGTAAGTACGCGTCGTTGTTGGAACTTGGAATGGAGCCGCTCGGCTCAACCCACCAGATCTAAGACCCCTCCACCTCTGCTTTCAGCGTCCCAAGCGGCGTTAGCAGCAGTCCCTAAGACCCTTCTCCACCCACCACTTCATCGCTTGGAAATCTCCTACAGGCTGCATTTACAGATGAAGTGGTCATCACCTTGGAAGAATTAGTGGCTCAACGTTCAGAAGACCTTCCCCTCTCATGTCCGATGGATCATTTGTTCGGCGGCACGATACATGTAAATATGTAATGAAGTGCGATATGTGTCCAAAATGAAATTCCGCTCCACATTTTTAAATTGGGTAACTTTAGAAATTAATAAATATAATAATACGAAGGAGGTTCACGAAGTACATTGATTATGGAAGTGAATTATTCATGCGAATTCTTCACGAACGGATTGCGTGTTGCACTCGTACGCAATGGTCGAAAATCAAATCACGTGAAAATAGAACACAATGCCACGATTCAAATGCAAGAGAATGAAAAAGAAGAGAGAGCAAAAGAGTGTTACTAAGTGGAGAAAGTGGCTACACAAGTCTTCTTTTTCTATACACAAAACACTCTACTCACACACCACCATTCTCACACTATCTAGCACATTACGAATGTTCACCATAGCACAAGGGGCAGCAAGAGTGTTGTCCCTTTTATAGAGTAGAGCTCGGCCATTTGGCCGAGCTGATGGTCAACCAAAGAGCATGGCCACCATGTCAAGGCGTGGTCGTCTGTCCATAATGGGCGTGGTCGACAATCTCCCACTCGCACATGATGGGCTATATGCTCGATCACTTCATATCTCATGAACGTAAATGGGTCGTGCGACCCACGAGTACAAGCACAATTCAAATGTGGTAGCTTTTTTAATTGTGATCGGTTAAGGATGCACAAATGCTCGACCAGCTTGAGAGCTAACGCCATGATCCGTAATGGATCCATGATTGCTCAATCGATCTTCGAGTCATAAGTATGCCTCACATAGCTGCACAACATATCATGTGATATACATCGCATGTGCTATAACCATGACTTACATGGCTTTATCCTGCGAGCTTAAACGTGACTTACACAATTGCTCAAGCATCGCGTACTCGTTATGCTCCCAGCTTTGTCTTGCTGCATCATTTAGACACCCTCATGTCTGACACCGCGGTAATTAATTTTGTATTCAAAACTATTTATCCTACACAAGAAAAATAGCTGGCCAATTGTATGCAGAACTCTTTCAATAAATCTTTCCTTTGCACTCATATTTCTCAATTCTGATCGACTGCTTTCCTAGACATGACTCAGCGGACCTCTTCACTTTGGGTCTTGGAGTATCATGCTAAAGTAGCAACACCAATTATTACTTTGAAATATAGCCAAAGTTCAAATAGCAATAACTAGACCGTTAGGTCTAGAGAGACTCACACAATGACGAAAATCAATATTGATTTGTCATTTCTCATGGTCGACTTAGCATACTTGGTACACAAGTATTGCGGTAGAAACTTTCACTAAAAAAGTGTGTGTCTAACTCAAACACCACACAGACTTAAGTCCAGTCGCCCTCCACTGGCATCTGACCTGAGACACCTAACTGCTTGACATCATTTGGCGTCAAAGCTTAGAGTCTCACATCTGACTCTCATCATCAGGCTTCACTGAGTTACTAAACTCATATTTGCATCATTTTGAACACATCAAGGCGGTTTAGGTCATTTCTCATAAGAAATATTTAGGTCTAAATCATTTCTTCCCCGCGTGCAATCACATAAGTACCGGAGGTGATTACTCGTGTGAGTGAGTAATCTCATACCTGATGGACGCACTTAACACATGCATACCATAATTCTCTTATGAAAAACATATTTTCATTAATGTGATTAACTTTGAGTACATTTTTTTTATATTCTACGCAGTCCTAGTGCATGTACATGTCTCAAGAATACATCTCTAGATAGTGGTATGGTGAACGGATCAACAACCATGTTGTGCATAGATATGTACTCAAACCTCCTCTTTCACATCTTCATTTCTTATAAACTTGTATTTGATGTTGATATGCTTTCCTTTGCAATGATATTTTTCGTCCTTTACATATGCAATCGTTGCTTGATTGTCGCAATGTAAAGTCATCTTTTTCGTTGCAACATCTGAAAACCGCAGATGCTGAAGGAATCTTTTTAACCATAGGGCCTCTTGCACTGCGGCTGAACATGCCACAAATTCAACCTCCATTGTAGACAATGCTATGCATTCTTGCTTTTTGCTGCTCCGTGTGACAGCACCATTACTTAGCAAGAAGACATATCCGGAGGTGTATTTTCGCTCATCAATGTCGCCTGCCCACTCGGCATCCGTATATCCCATCAGCCTTAAGATTTCTCCGTGATAACATAAAGCAAAGTCAGCAGTGCCTTGGAGGTATCTCATGATTCTCTTCACCGTCTTTCAATGTTGGCATTC
Source organism: Pontederia crassipes (assembly GCA_030549335.1). Classification (NCBI taxonomy): domain Eukaryota; kingdom Viridiplantae; phylum Streptophyta; class Magnoliopsida; order Commelinales; family Pontederiaceae; genus Pontederia; species Pontederia crassipes. The sequence continues at coordinate 29,126,122 of CM060193.1, forward strand.
TAGGTTTGTCTAATATCGACTCACTAGACCTACTGCATAGCATATGTCCGACCGAGTATACAACATAGCGTACATCAAGCTGCCGACTGCACTTGCATAGGGGACTGAAGACATTTCTCTTTATTCTTCTATAGTCTTTGGGCACATATTGAGGTTCAAAGTCTCGCATCTCGCAATAGGAGTATCAATGGTTTGCAGTCATCCATCCGAAATTGTTCTAAAATTTTGTTAATATATGCCTCTTGCGACAAAGCAAGAAATCTCTTAGAACTATCTCGTTGAATTTTCACACCCAGTATGAAGGTTGCTTTCCCCATGTATTTCATTTCAAAAATAGAGGACAACCATTTCTTAATGGTGACCAAAAACTCCATATTGTTCTCAGCTATCAAGATGTCGTCTACATATAATGTCATAATGATGAACATATCCTTGGATTTATAGACATACATGCAATGGTCTTCATCAATCATTTCAAAATCATATGATATGATTGATTGATGAAATTTAATATATCATTGCCTAAATAATTGTTTAAGTCAATAAATGGACCGGCGCAGCTTGCGAACTTTGCACTCTTCTCCTTTTACTATGAAGCCTTCATGTTGCTTCATGTAAATTTATTCATCTAGTTCTCCATTGAGAAATGCAGTCGTTACATCCATCTGATGTAATTTCAAGTCCATATGTGTGACAATTGCTAGGATAAGGCGAATAGAAGAAAACCTTACAACTGGAGCAAATGTTTCTTCATAATTGACACCCTCCTCTTGGGTGAAGTCTTTCGTCACTAAGCGAGTTTTGTACCTCTCAATGAATCCATCACTGTCTCATTTTATTTTAAGAACCCACTTGTTCTCAATTGCTGTCACACCCAACTCCATGACTAAGTTCTAATCCCAATTATCATACTCTTAGCTATGTTTAGCAATTCCAAAAATAAAATCGGCAAAACCTCCTCCCTTACTTATCTTATGTTATTTGTCAATATATACAAAAGACACATATATAATCATCAAAGTTTAATAAAAAGCAATAAGATAGGACATTCGCATATTGCCATTATATTTTTTTCACAAACCATCTCACATATAACCCCACAGAATCAAGTCTTATACAATCTTATAAAAAGTTTCTTACAAACTTAATTACAACATCTAAGACTATCTATTACATATGCATGCTTCAAAAAAACAAAAGAGAAGGGGTATTCAAGTGCTCCAGCGGCTCGACCTTTTCTATGTGCAGCAAAACAAGCTCCGAGTCGACTCAACTCAAGAACTTACGAGTATTTAAAAAATTTAAAATGGGTATTATGAGCAACAATCATTTGCTCAGTGAGTGGAATAAAAGTACAACATAGGAGAACAATACGAGTGTATATAACATTAAATAATCACATTCTCCATATGATAAAGCATTTAAAGCATAACACATATAACATAACTTGTCAAATCATATAAAATCTCATATAAGTAAAAGTAACTCAAAATATAATCATTTTCATAATTAAACTCCACACACGTGTCATTGCATATATTCATCATGGGTCAATATGTATCTCTATGATCATGTGTCATACTAGTTAAGCAGAGCTTCATAATCAAGAGTCACGGATACACAGAGTAAATCATGGGTCAATACATATCCCTCTATGACTGTGTGTCATATAGTTTAGCAGAACTTCACAATCAAGAGTCTCAGATACGCAGAGCAAATCATGGGTCAATACGTATCCCAATCATGATTGTGTGCCACTCAATCATGATTCTCAGATACGCAGAGCGATCATGGATCAATACGTGCACGCAGAGCAGCCCCCAAAGGGCAAATACATCCGATATACGCCCCAAAGACTTCATGTATATCGAATGTGGTCCCAAAGACTTTTTTCAAACAGCATGACTAATGAACACATGGAGTTCAACAAATATCAAAATACACATGTCATAATCTCATATCATTATCAAATAAAACTTATTTTGACAAGCATTATTCCCTGAATATATTTTGATGTAAGATAATACTCCATCTCATATGAAATCTTGAAACATATAATAAATACTTTTCATAGCGCAAGATATGTTTCAATAATAACAATAATAATAATTGCTTTAAGTAATACCATGAATAAAAGAATTAACATATAACATTTTGCTATGTTGTAAATTTACTCACTCACCTTGTACTTTATCACTTCAAAGAGGTTTATTAGATTTCCTCCCTTTCACTTGTAACTTGAGATTTTTCTACAAACAATAATGTCTTTTTACTTCCCAATCACTAGTAAGGTAATATGCAATGCATGCTCAGGATGTATAAATGATTATGCACCCTAAAATGCATATAACCTCCTCTAATACCAATTTCTAGTCTCAGACATTTATATTCATAAGCTATTTCACACTTGGAACTTTTTATTTCTTCAAAGCTTACTGTTTCAGGATTTTAGACTGAGTGTCTGTCAATTAATAATTCATAACTTATTAAACACATGGGCAAATCTTATGAATCTAGATTAATTAGAAACTAGACATACTAAGGTTTTCAACCCCCAAGTATCATTATCAAATACCAAGTGAGTAAGTCGGGACATCCCAAGCAATCTGACCTAGGATTTGTGCCCTGGCAGACTATATGTCACTGAAATATTGATTTATATGTTTCTTTATACTTGTCCATATAATTAGGGAATACTTTTCCTACAAACTAGACTTCATTTTTGTCACAAAAATTAGAGAATTTAACTCGCTATATAGACTTATAACAAAAATAGTTAATTCGGGTCGCAATCTGTCAATGTCCTGGAATCTGATAGAAGCATCACTATGAAATGGAAAATTCATTTCTCCCAAAATACAAGTTCAACTAGGATAATTCCACCTCTCACCAAACCCTTGTAATGTTTATTTAAGCATATCCAAATTTCAAACCCTAATTCACTCTATTCTAACCGGTCCCTAATTTACAAATGGAACGTGTATCAGACTCGGGACAGGATGAGTGACTTGCGAAGGTAAATTCATAACTTACTCTATAAAACTCCTTTTTAGGTGATTCTAGAGGACATGGAAAGCTAACTTCTAATGTATGAACCACACAAAATTTCATAATTTATGGTTCGTTTATAACCAAGTAATGATTCTCTCAATCAGATGAAAATTTTCTGGATCAAAACTCACATAGAACAGCTGACGTTCCCGATTTCCCCCAGGTCGGTTCGCTCGAGTTCTTCCTCTGGTAATTTTTCTACGGTGATAATATAATGTTAAGTGTCTTATATATTTTTTTCAGAATTATCTAAGGTCTTATGGCAGTTTGAAAAAATATCTATTTGAGCAGCTCTCACCTATCTGATTCAGCTGCTTGGAACTTAAGTGATGACCAATCACATTTTTTTGTCATAACTAAGTGTTTTAGCCCTAATTAAGCTTACTTAATCCTATTTAAATATATATATCATATTATTTAGAAATTTTATGATTTATTCCTAATAATCCTATATAATTACTTTATAAAGTTTATCGATAATTAAGTAATCATTATGCACTAATTGAAATATTAATTACTATATATAAATATCACTAAATGAACATCCAAACTAACTTAGTATGTTAAATAAATGCATGATTATGCATAAATGATGTTTCTAAGGCACGTCCGTGACAATTGCTCTACGACCAAGCGGGAGATCAACCAAGTCTCAAACTTGATTTGCCTTCGTAGACTAATTCTTCTTCCATTCCTTAATCCACTTTTCTTTATGACAAGACGAGAGAACACTACAAGAAAATGGGAGATTAGCGACCCAAGATATGCGATGCTAGGGTGGCGCTATTACGTCTCCGTTGTGAAGAACGTCTCATTGGCGTCTATCTAGCGCCACAAAAATGGGACGTTGCATATCGGTGGCTACTAACGTCGCAATGGAGTCAAAGAAAATGGGACGCTACTATCGCCACTACTTGATGCTATCTCGACGTTATTAAGACGCGAGGTTTGCGGCTGTGTGTAGAAGATAGGCGTCGCTAAGTCGACGTGCAAGGGGCGCAAGCTATGAGACGCTATTTCAGCGCCCACGTGTCACTACTCTAGACGCTAGGAAGTCGTTGAGGTGACGCAATATAATGGTGTACGCGTCGCCAATGAGACGCGACTATGGCGCTAAGGATGATATATTTAACTTAGCGTCGACAGCCTTTGCGACGCGAATGGGACGCTATGGAGATGCCATTTACAGATTTGTTTTTACCCATTCAATCCTCATTTTCCCCTTCCCAAACCATACAATTAGATAATGCATATAAAAATGCATTGATATTCATCACAGGCAATATAAAAAGCATCACAGGCAGTATAAGAGCATCACATGCAATATAAGAGCATCACAGGCAATATAAAAGCATCACATGCATAATATTGACCATAAGAATATGAAAAGTAATAAACCGAACTAACAAACTATATGTACATCTAAATCTATAAGTAGAAAAATCATTTTTTGTATTCATGGGTTGTTTCTATCCTAGGTTTGAGAGTTATTATTATCATTCCGGACATTCGACTCAGACGTGCTCGGTCCATGGCCTCGCGGGGATGAATTTTGTGTCGGGATCAATCCCTGAATCGCCTGCAATATCGGAGCCAATTGCTGCGATAACTGCTGCGACAACTACTGTGACACCTGCTGCGATATCTGCGCTGATAACTGTTGTGATAGTTGCTGTGATAGCTGCGTCATATCAGGTGCAGCGGATGAGCTCGGATCAGATGCACCTCCTGCATATCCTCCGATCCTCCTAGGTATCTGAGCGGCTGTGCCGAGGCCACGCAAGTATCCCCTCGTGTCGTGCCGGCCACCTCCTCCCAAATGGCAGGATCCTCTACGAAATAGAAAAATCATACAATCATTTAATATATAAATTATATATCAAGAAACACAAATTAAAAACATGACAAAACCAACAAAGAAACATTACCTGGTGGTTGAGTACTCGGATCATCTCCATACTTTTTAGCCATTTTCGCATTATACTCATCCTATAAAATTTAAACATTATGTATTTCAAAAATAGTGCACTAACGACAATAACCAAATGACCATATCATGAGACTTACCAGAAGCCTACGAGTAGTGGACGTGACTAGGTCGTTTGTCTTCCGGCTCTTATGCGTGGCCTCATAGACCACACGAAAGTCTACGGGACCGCCTTCTTTCTCCTCCTACAATAAAGTTTCAAATTTGATAACATAAGTATAAGTCAAAAGTTTGATAAATTGAATTTATATGTAAATTACCATACGTCGTCGATGCTCGTCAAATCGCATCGATCCCCCTATGTGGATGTGGGCCTCGGGCTTCAAAAGACGATTAACTCTTGCCTTTTTCAACTTTCTTTGACATCGTTCATCCATCCTTTGTGAACATCAAATACTTACACTTTCAAAAAACTATAATTTTCATAAAAATAATGTAAAAGTATACATACTTATCACTTCCTACAGAGGGACTCCCAAACCGAGCGCCTAATATGTCTTGGACATTTTTGTATGCCCTGCTCCAAAGTGAGGCCGGTGGACGTGACGACCTTGCGAAACTTGTATAATCGATTTTGGAGGCATTTCACAGCGACCTCCTCAAAAGCTCTCCATATCGTCTCTAAACTAAGACCGGATGAAACTGATTTGACTCCTACAAATAGAACGTTAAAACTTAGTAATTTTAAAATAAATATAAATCGAGTTATGTAACTCAAATAGAAGATCGTACCGTAAAAGCTCGAAAGATGTCATCCTGCACTTGAATTGGGACATCTTTATAGGATCCTACCCCTTCCGGCAAGTGGGAAAGAATAAGAGCACTGACATCCCGCACGGTACTAGCGGGTATGAAAGTGGTCCTGCCAATTACAAAGAAAAATTAATTTTCAATGATAACTAAAACTATAATAAAATTTGAACAATTTATCGTGCAATATTATTCACAGTGACCACCCCATTATCATGTAACCCCTCTTCATCACTCGAAGAGGAATCATCATCCGGTGCAGTTGGGGTAGGCTGTGAAGGTCCGACATCAGCTACGGGCCCTAATACATAATAAATAATTAGTGTCATACCAAATTAAAATCGTGATAATTGATAGATGTATAGTAATGTTCTCACCTCGATTGATGTGTACCGCATGATCAGTGGCAGTTCGCTCGTCTGAATGAATTGAGTCAAGTGCTTGTACTATCGGCGGCGTAGCTACTGACATTATTAAAAAATAATTAATATAATTAATTGAGAAATGTCAATAATAATAAATATATCACCTGGCGTAAGATGCCGCTCGTCAACGCTAGAATGTGGTGAAGCGTCTGGTATTCTCGGCGGTGGCGGTGGGGTAGCAGTTGTCATCATAAGAAAATACATAAAATTTGGTAACTATATCAAAATTATGTAATATACGAAAAATAACCTGGTGTGACATGACGATCGTCGTCGTACGATCGAGACGTACCGACTATGTTCCCCGTCGACGGTGGAGCAATTGTCACAAAAGCAAAATATTTAAAAAACTCTATCTCCTACTGTCTATTGCCTATAATGTGTCACGTACTTGGAGTGATACGCTGAGTAGATCCACCAATGGATTGCCTTCTATGTGACGATCCGGCTACGTGCCTCGTCGGCGGCGGAGGAACTGATATTATTAAAAAAAGAATTTAACTATTATAATCAACTATAAATAAGCAGCTCATAATAAATATATTATCTGATGGTTGTGATGGCTGACTCATCTAGAGTGAACGCTTGGAAGAGCGAGATGACCCAGATGCTCAACTCCTAGTAACCATGACTGAAAAAAAAGAAAGAAACTTCTCTTATTATCGGTAACCATATATAACTTAAAAAAAGCAAAAAGCTTATGTCATTATAATAACTACGGGATTCATTCGCTTGTTTCGTATTCTGATTCATTTTTATCATCTTCATCATCGTCGCTATAATCTTGGTTCGAGTCATCATCAATGAAATTATCAAAGTTCACATCCAAGAGGTCATTTGAATTGAACTCTTCCATTGGCTCAGCATCATCGATCAATTGAAATTTCTCAACTCCATCGGCCACACCAATCATCTCATTCACTCTATCTTCTTGATAATAATCGTCCATGGGCACTCGTTGTGTAAGGATGATGTTTCATTGTCATCTACCATTATTTCTGCTAAGAATAGTCTACTCCTCACCTTGCATGACGCCCACAATTCATCCTTGGTTCTTTTTAATGGATATTTAGTGTAGTACACTTGTTGTGCTTGTTCCGCTAATACGAATGGATCGTATGACTGAAGTCTCGATCGAGGGTTAATATCCACCAATTTAAACTTTTGATCGATCTGAACTCCTTTCTCTGGATCGAATCAACGGCATTTTAGCACCACGACTTTGTTAGATTTTCCCAAATAAGACAATTCTAGGATGTCTTCTATAACACCGTAGTAATCAAAGTTGTCATCCCCGTACATGCTTCCTAGAACACATATGTCACGATTAATAGTTGAACGTTGTCGGCTATATTCTTTTATATGGAACCGATATCCATTGACTATGACGCCGCAGTAGCTAAGAACTTGTTTCTTCGGGCCATGACTGAGATCTCGTATTTTGTTCTCTATGACTGAACCATTAATAACCTACAAGAAAAATAAGTAAAAATTTTATTAAAAATTACGAACTTATAACAATTAAGAACAAGCGGAAAGATTTCTCACTTCACATCTCAACTAATCGGCAAAATGTTCGTCTCCTAGTTTCAATAACTCATCGTTTGAAACTAACGGATTGATTTCTCACAGTAATTTTTCGAATTTCCTGAATTCATAGTTTTCAATTAATACAATCATATAGCAACAATTAACTTTAAATTATATAACAAATTAGAACAAATTGCCTTACTCGAGATATGGCATCACTTCGAAAAAATTAGCAAGAACATAATTCTCAACAGCGGTGAGATCTCTGTCATTTAAGATAACTTTGCATCCTGCACCAAGAAGTAGACATGGGTACTTGAAGATGGATAGAATATTCATGTCAACTTCTCCTTCACCACCATCATCGTTTCTTGGAACTTGGTGTGTGTCGTGATTGTATGTGTGGCTCAAAGTATTTTGAAGTGAAGTTTGACACCTCCTTAATGAAATATGCTTCACATATGGAGCCTTCAATTTTTGACTTATTCTTCGCCTTCATTTTCAAATATAACATGCACCTTTCGAAAGGATACATCCATCGATACTGAACCGGACCAGCAATTTTTATTTCATATGAAAGATGTACAATCACATGTTCCATCACATCAAAGAAAGAAGGTGGAAATATCTTCTTAGCCTTGTACACGATAATCACAATTGAAGCCTCTAACCGAGATATGTCTTCTTTCCGAACGATGGATGCACAAATAGAATAACTCATAAGTGAGTTTTTTTCCTTGTAGTACAACATGCAATGATTGCGGCATGCATCAATCTTCTGATATTCTAACCCTAAATCTCTCATCAACCGTTTGCACTTATAAAAATGTCCCGGTAATTTCTCTAAAGCTGGAAGCATACTCTTAATAATGGCAAGCATCCGGTCAAAACAACTTTCGCTCATATTAAATTCTGATTTTAAGTTTATTAGTTGTGCCACTGTAGAAAGTGTAGTTTGCTTAACGCATCCATCCCATAAAGGTTCATCTGCTTCTTCGAGAAGATTATAAAACTTAGAAGCCGAAGGATTCAGGTCTTCTTCAATCAATGTTTTGCCAACATTTTCTCCTAACATTGCATCTCGTATCATGTTCCTGTACGGATTGTTCGAGTCGCCCACAATGGTATCTACATTACTTATTTTTTAGCCCATCTTTCTTCGTTATGAAAGAACCAATTGGTGTATGTAAATAAGAAACCGTTGTAATATAAATCCTTCTGCATATCATATCTTACTTTCCACTGATAACATTTGCACTTCCAGCATGGACATAAGATTTCGCCGTATGAAGAAGCAACACCTTCATTTTGATATGCCATATTAATGAATTCATCAACACCATCCTTATATTCTTAAGTTATGACACCATGTTTATCCTTCCAACGACGAATCCAACTACGATATGATTTTATCATTTCTGTAACGGAGAACATTAAGCCAAGTAATCAAATTCGTGTACTTGAAACGTGTGATTTTGAACTTACGAAGTCCAAAATCACATGTTTCAAGTACTTCATCGTCGAATCATAATCTCGTTTTATCACCAAGAATGTGGAAGTACATGAATTAGTTCATAAGTTAACTTAACTTAACTTAACTTAAGTAATAAAAAATATTCGAATGCCATTTTTTTTGCGTGGTGATTATGTATATAACAATTGGCTTGAGATCGACCTAAGATCTGAGCGATTAAAACTTTTATGTGTAACTATTAAAACTAGCAAGATGTGATTCGTAATCACTGACGCATTTGAAAACTTCCAAATCGTTGCTATATCATACAACATTAAATTATGCAACTTCAGCAAGAAATAATATCGAGCAATTACTGCATGCATTATAATTTCTGTTCTTCCGAGAATAATGAATAAGTAATACTTAACTTAACATGAATAATTAACATAAGTAATACTTAATTGCATGCAAAGATGATACTTAACATGAATAAGTAATACTTAATTTAATTCATAACATGAATAAGTAATACTTAACTTAACATGAATAATTAACTTAATTTAACTTCATGCATTAATAATTAACTTAACATACATGGTGGCGGGCTAGTACCTTCTTAACTGGATGATGGCGAAGGGCGGAGGGCGGCCGAGACGGCGGTGGAGGCGGAGGGCAGTGATGGCGGAGGCGGACATCGACGGCGGTGGAGGGCAGATGAGGCGGAGGGCGGACGAGGCAGCGGTGGAGGCAGAGGCGGCGGGTGACAATGGAGGCAGTGGAGGGCGGACGAGGCGGAGGGAGGAGGAGGATTCGAAGGGCGGCGGTCGAATGCGGAGGGAGGCGGCAGCGGTGAAGGGCGAGCGTCGGGGGGGGGGGAGGGAGGAGGAGGAGGAGGCGAAGGGCGGTGGCGGCGGCGGAGGGTGGGCGTCAGGCGTCGGAGGGGCGCGATGGAGGTGGCGGGCGTCGGACGTCGGGCGAAGGGCGGAGGCGGCAGTGGAGGGCATCGGAGGGGCACGGTGGAGGTGGTGGGCATCGGAGGTCGGGCGTCGGGCATCGGGCGTCGGAGGTCGGGCGTCGGAGGTCGGGCGTCGAGAGTCGGGCGGACGGCGGACGTCAAAGAAGGTAAATAGTAAAAGTGAAAACGAAGAAGAGGGGTTAGGGATTTAAGTAATTTTTTAGCGTCGCTAAAGAACGCGACGCTACGTAGACGCCATGTAGGCGTCGACACTGAGAAAATTCGGCTAGCGCGGTGCTATAGAGAAGCTAATGTATCGCTAAGATAACGTAGCAACACTATAGCATCATCGGGGCGTCTCAATGGGTTTAGTGTCTCAAGAATGCGACGCCATTGAGACGCTCATTAAAAGTTTTTTTCAAATTCTTTTAGTATGTATGGAATTTTATTTATCAATGTAGCATCTCATCGCATTGTGCCCCGTTCCAATTATTTTATTTCCTTCCGACAATCTATCATGTATGTATACAAAATTATAAATATGTATGTATATGTGTATATAACAAAATTGTGTGTGTATATATATACATATGTAATATATGCGTATGTATATATATGTCTACGTGTGGGAGATTAAGTTACAACAATGTGTTTATCTATATGTATTATAAATATATATATATATATATATATATATATATATATGTGTGTATGTATATGTCTATATATATATATATATATAACGTGTATATATATCTATTCGAAGTGAATATATGTGTATATGTTTATACGTGTGATAGTAAGTTATAATAATATGTATATATGCACTTATTATATATAAGTATAAGCATATACGCGTATTTATATGTCTATATGTGCCCGATTAAGAGAGGGGTAACAAGTCGGCTTAGGAGGCGCAATACTGACGCTATTGAGTCGCTAGTTACATTTAGCGACACCGTAGCGCCGAACTAGTGTCGAATAATTTTCGCGTCTCAATTCTGCGACGCTATAGTGACGCCAATAGTGTCACCATAGCGTCGACTGTAACGGCGGCTCTAGTTCGACACTACGTGGATGCTATTGAGTTGCCACTGTGACGCTACAATGGTAGCAAATCACTCAATCAACCATCGCAATTTCATGATTAAGTATATAATAATAATATATGCATCATTAAAATATTATATATATTATATGTATAGATAACATAAATAATATAGGTAACAAATTATATATTTAGGAACACTCCTATCATGTAAAAATACATATATATATAATCGTGTAATTAATACACATATATATTGATAATACGCTATTGATAATATGTTGATAATTGTGTAATTAATACTAATATGATATTTAATGAATTTATTGATTGACATATAGTATATATAATATATAGTGTTTAAATATAAAACAAATAGCGAGATAAATGTAGATAAGTTATGAGTAACACGGTAGCGTCCAAATAGCGTCGCCTATCTATATAGCGTCTCTTTAGAGCCGCCAAATGTGCGACGCTAGATTTGCGTCTAACGACGTCGACGCGAGAACGGCGCTATGTGCTGCCGCGCATTTCCGATTCGTGGCGCGAAATAATAGCGTCTACGTAGCGTCTCGATTGCGGCAGAATTAGCGTCCATTCACTGAATAGCTAAGAAAACACTAATGAGACGCTATCAAGAGGCAAGTAGCGTCTCATTATCATGACGCGAAGTAGACGCTATAAAGGCGCTAGTGGCATCTATATAGCGTCACAGCTTTGGCGACGCTACTTTGCGCCGCTAAGCGCCCATTTTCTTGTAGTGGAACCTCATTGATTGAATTAGGCTCAAGCTCTTCTTCAACACTTACTATATGAGCTTCATGAATTCCTTCGATGTCAAATCGTCGGCGTGGGATGCTCTTTCTAGTAGTCCTTCGAAGTGAGCACTCTAGATTCTCGTTTGGCGACGAAATGCTCCCACTCGGATCAAGGTGTGGTGATCATGGGACAAACACTTCTGCATTGTGATTCACAGATGTCGCCATTTCAAGATTCCTGACTTCATTTAAGTGAAATGTTCTATCAATCTCGCCTTGCTTTGGGAATTCATCCTCTATAAATATCACATCTCTACTCACAATTTCTGTAATAGTTCCATCATCCCTTTCTTCTATGAGCTCGTAGCCTTTAGAGGTTTCAGGATACCTGATGGAGACACAATTCTTGCCTCTAGGGCCCAACTTTCCATATTTATAAGAGCTGTCAAGGACATAGGCTGCACATCCCCATGGATGCAAATAACTTAGGTCACGCTTATGACCTGTCCAAAGTTCATAGGGAGTGGAAGAGACAGACTTTGATGGTACACAATTGAGTATGTAGGCAGCTGTAAGCAACGCATCTCCCCAATACAAAATTGGGAGGTTTGCTTGTGCCATCATAGACCGGACCATATCGAGTAGAGTACGATTTCTCCTTTTCGCAACACCATTTTGTTGTGGAGTTTCTGGAATTGTTAATTGCCTAACTATTTCTTTTTCATCACATAACTTTTTGAATAAATCAAAAAGATATTCACGACCACGGTCGGTTCGCAAGGACTTAATTGATTCTCAGCCATGTTCATAAATCGCACAAAGTAATCTATAGCCTCAGACTTATGAGAGATCAAGTATACAACCCCATAGCGTGAATAATCATCAATAAATATGATGAAGTATGAGAAATCGTGTCTTGCTTGGACAATCATCGAACCACATACGTCCGAGTGGATTAATTGCAATGGAAATTCAGCACGCTTTCCTTTTCCAAATAATTTTCTTGTTTGCTTGCCAGTTAGACATTCTTCACAAGTTGACAGATCGACTTTAGCGAAAGAGTTTATGGGCCCTTCTCTAATTAGTCTATTAATTCGATCTTGTCCCATATGTCCTAGTCTGGCATGCCAAGTCTTGGCACTTTCATTCACATCAACGGATGAAATAAATGAATAACTACTAGCAACACATGCAGTATTAAGAACATAGAAACTATTTTCAAGAAAGTCATTGCATATAGGAACACCATCCATTGAGATGTTCAGATGTTTAGAGCCAAAAGTCATTGCATATCCATATGCATCAAGAGTGGATACAGATATCAAGTTTCGTCAAAAATCAGGGGCATACAAAACATCGTGGAGGTAAAGAATTTTTCCATTGCTAAGTTCTAACTTGCAACTTCCTATTCCTTTGACTTCCACTCTTTTATTCTCCTACGTAGATCCACTTAGAGCCCACACTAAGTCGACGAAACTCAATAAAAGTCTCACGTTCCTTGGCTACGTGGTCTGTTGCTCCGAAATTTACAATCCATGAAGGATGAGTTTCAGCAACCAGAACACAGCTAGAAACATACGCAAAGGAAATATGGTCAGAACAAACCTTCTTCGGCTTAGTGCACTAACGAGCGAAGTGACCACGACTACCACAATTGTAGCATTTCACTTTGCTTTTGTCCACTTTGCCATCGCGCTTCTTCCTTTTGCGTTGTTGGTGCTGGACCTTCTATTATCCACTATGTCCGCTTCTCTAGCTGGGGTGCGACTTAAGCGACCTTTTGCATGTGGAACATGTGCCATGCTTTCGTCCACCTATTTCAGCAACTAATGCTTGATTGGAGGATTTTTGAGATTTCAGTACCTCATCCTCCATTTCTGGTTGACGGGCCACATCATCAAAATTCTTGATGTTGTCATTGTGCATCAGATTGACACGCATATGTTCCCAAGATCTGGGAAGAGAGCAGATCACTTGTTGCTCATCAGTGAGCACATGTCCGACATTCTTGAGTTCGCGTATCATATTCATCATTTTCCTTAGGTGCTGCGCATCCTATAGGAATCAAATTTGATGGTCAACATCCTCAACTTGGAAGTTGATGTGATACCAAACTTGTTATGAATAGCTGCCCACATTTCAAATGTTGTTTGGTAAACCTCAAATTCGGACATGAGGGAGCCTTCCATTGTACTCAGCAATAAAATATGAGCAATACGACTCTTCTTGGACCAGGTCTCGAATGCCCGCATCCCTTCTATGTTGGGCAGTATTACCAGGTGTCGATTGTGGCATGACATGTTTGATGGTCTCTAAAATATCTTGTTCTTCTAAGAGATACTGAACTTTTCGATGTCAAATATCATAATTTTCACCATTCAGTTTATATCCCCTTTGTTCAGGACGACAATTATGGACTTTGATGCCATGGTCAATAGTTTAGGTTCATTAAGAGAAGAGGAGGAATCTATGTTATGCATGCCTTAATTTATCACAAACATTCAAAATAATAAATGACATAATCCAAGGGTAATGACATCAAGAGGTCGCTACGCTCCCACTCACCACCCACTGTCCCAAGGATAATTACCATTTATTAAATTAATAATGTGACAAATCGTTTCCAATTTTTGGATCAACGGGTAATTCTAAAAATATTAAATCTTATGTTTTCTCAAGTAATTAGATATACTAATCACTTCATGTTTCATTTTCTATGTTTAAGTACTTTAGAGAAAATTAGCATAAAATTATTTCTCTAAATTTGATGAAACATGATTATCTATTATGAGAAAACATGATAGAAAAAATTAACTAATGTAAATCCTACACAAAACATGCACGCCTCTGAAAAAACATATACAATTAATTACATACTCAAAATGTAATTAATTTTCTTTCATGCATATGCTCAATTTCTCATGAAATTAATTACACTAATTAGTACTAAATTGTAAATGCAATTAAACTTACATATGCATTTATATTCTGATAGAAAACTTATGGAAAAAGATTTTCACATTTATCTTCATTTTCTATAATTTTCTATCAATTTCCCAAAAGATAATTTAATTGCATAAATTGTTGCAAAGCAATAAAATGAAATTAAAATATCTATAATCATACATAAAATGAAAGAAAACTTTAGGAAAAAATTCACATTTTTCTGTAACTTCTATAATTTTCTAGCAATTTATGATGTTTACAGACTTTTCAAAAATAAAAAAAAAATTCTGCGCCGCACACAGGTCAAGCCCAGCCTTGTAGGCCGCTCATAGGGTTGGCCCATTTAATGGGGCCGCACTCCCGCGCGTGTCGCGTGTGCCCGCAAACGCGCCACTGGCCACGGGCCCTCGCGCGCTGGGTGGGCTTGGAGCCCGCGAGTGCCGCTGGCTGCGAGCCCGCGTGCGCGTCGCAAGCGCGTCGCTGGCCCGCGTGCGTGCCGACAGGCCGGAAGCCCGCGTGCGTGCCGCCACGCCGCGAGCCCTGGTGCACACTAGGGATGGCAACCGCCGCTGTTCGGGGCGGGGGACACCACCCCCGCCCCGACCCCGACAACCCGCCTCCGCCTCCGCCCCCGACCCCGCCCCGAATCCCCGGTTCGGGGGAAATTTTAACCCCCGCCCCGATCCCCGCAGGAAATCCGAATCCCCGCGGAGGGGGGCGAGAGAACGGTGGCGAAAAGGGGCGAGAGAGCACGGCGGCGGGCAAGAGCGCGGTGGAGGCGGGGCGAGAGAGCGGCCGCGGCGGGCGAGATGATGCATGCAAAATACAACATATTTTAGTTAATTATTTTAATTAAATTTTCTATAATTTGATCATAGCATGCATCATTTTTAGTCACTTTTAATCATAATTCCGGATTTATCAATTTTAATTATTAAAATCGCTGAATATTTTTAATTGTGGATGGATTAACTATATTTTGATAATTATTTGCAGGAAAATTCAAATCTCGGCCGAAATTCAAAGAATTTTCTTACGGCCGAGATTTGCTTTACACCCAAGTCGTTACGGCCGAGATTCAAAAGGAGTAACGAGATTTAATTCTTTGTTACGGCTAACATTTGAAGGCGTAAAGATAAATGTTTTTATCTTTTGGGCGTAACAGAAGAAGTTCCTTCCTTACGGCCGAAATTCGGAGGGCGTAAAGGCATGAAGATGAAGGGCGTAACAAGATAAAAATGAGTTTATCTTTGGGCGTAACAAGATATATGAAGGCGTAAGATAAAAGGATTTTTATCCTTTGGGAGTAATGGAAAGGAGTAAAGATAAAATATGTTCCTTACGGCCGAGACTCTTTGGGCGTAAAAAGATAAGAAAGATTTATCTTTGGGCGTAATGATAAAATGATTTATCTTTGGCCGAGTTTATCTTATAATTTTAAAGTTAACCGTACGATGTTACGGCCAAGATCAAATTGAAGGCCGTCCGCACCCTATAAATACGTGAAGAATCCATCGTTTCAATTGGTGCTCTGAAGTTCAGGTTTCTTCCACGGCGAGTCGTGAGCTCTGCAGGCTACGACCAAGAGGAGAGAGGTGCGACGGCTGGAAGTTGATCGCGACCCTGATCAAGTCCGAGAGGCTGCCCGACTGTCTGCCCGTGATCCGAAGCTTCGACTTTTGTCTATTTGGGTGTAATTCTTCCAATTATTATTATTTTATTATTATCTCTCCAGACTTTCTAGGATGAACTCCATATTTTTATTTATTTCATTTTAGGAGATTATTATTGAAGGGAAACTATTTGGACCCTATATTATTTGTTTTAATCTTTTCTGATCAATTAGTTAATTGTGCTTAATGCTTTTAATTTAATTATTTGGATTTCTGAGTTGAGTACTTACCAGTTTGTGGATTATTTAATTTCAGAATTCATTAATTAAATTAATTGATTTTATGTGAAATTAATAATTGACATAAATTTGATAACTAGTGTGTGGAGAATCAAGTTTATGTGGTCTATTAATCTAACCAGTTTGTGGAGTGATTAATAGTCTAGGATTTTCATATTAATGCATCTTAATTTTAATCTTATTTGACGAATACCAGTTTGTGGGACTTTAGGTTTGATTAAATTTAAGATAGTTTGATTTACCGGATTAAATAGCAGAATTACCAGTTTGTGGACTCTGTGATGTTAATCTTGTAAATTAATAACTTGAGAAAATTCCTAATCCATCTTTAAAGATTAAATTTATCTTTTTCGGTTCAAATATTTATCCTGATCTATTTTCATCCTAAGGCCTAACTTCAACACCATTATTTTATCTTTATCTTATTTTTCCTTATTTTATTTCATAAAACCTCTTTCCAAAAATCCATGTTTTTCCTCTCTTATTAATTTATAAATCCAGATATTGAATTAATAATATTCCTCGTGGGTTCGACACTCTTACTCCTATTACTATATTACTTGATCGACTAGTGCACTTGCTAGCAAATTTTATTGTTACAATTATAACGCATCAAGTTTTTGGCGCCGTTGCCGGGGAATATTTTATTAATTAATTTCTGATATTTATGAATTATTAGGAGATGTAAATAAATTGTAAATTATTCTCTGTGCATATGTATTAATTGTTTTAATTATTTTTGTGAATAAACTGACATTTTTCCTTTTGCAGATAAAGATCACGATAATTTTTTATTTATCTACTTTCGGTTTAAAATCCGACGCCGATTGGATTTTTTTTAAATTACACTGTCGACTTATGGATTTACGACTTTAATTTAATGTGTCGGCTTTATTAATTTTACGGCCTCGCAATGAATGATTTCTGAATTCTAAACTTTCAATCTTTACGGCCGTAATATATTTTTTTTCGAATGTTGTTTTTACGCCATGAGTAATGGATATTGATTTGTTACGCCGGTTTATCGATGGTTTAAATTTTTACGCCCTATTCGAATCAATTTTCATTCTCGGCCGTAACACTTTAATTGTTTAAACTCTTCATATGATTTCGTTGTTTTACGACCGTAAGGAATTGTTTTACGGCCGTAATGATTCAATTTTCGACATTTGAGTTTTATTCGAAATTATTTCGGCCGAAACCCTATTTTTCTTTACGGCCTCGTGTTGACATCATCTCGGCCGAAGTGACCTCATTGACGATTTAATCTTTTTACGGCCGAAACTATCCCATGTTTCATTTTTACGGCCGAGAATTAATCTCATAGTTTTACGGCCGTAAAATTTCTGAACATTTGTTTTGTTACGCCATCTTGCGACCCTAATTTAATTGTGATTTTTTTTTTCTCGGCCGTAACATTATAATAGTTTGAACTTTTGATTTGACTTTGTTTTGGCCGAAGCGATTTAGTTGTCTCGGCCGTAATGGATCATCCGACATGCATTTTACTCCTTTTCGGCCGATTTATATGTGTTGATGTTCTACCTCTCATTGTTTTACGGCCGATATGAACTATAATCTTTGTCGGCCGTAATGATTCATTTGGCAACATTTCATTCAATTTTTTTTCGGCCGAGATAATTCATCACCATGCTAATTTTTACGCCTTCACGTTGAATCCTTTTGACACTGTTTCAATATTTTTACGGACGAACGAGCCTCGGATTAATTACGACTGTAAACCCTTATTACGGTGATTTCTTACATCATCATAAATTCTTTTGGTCGACATTAATTTTTGGTATTCGTATTGGTTTGAAGAATTTCTGAAAAGTTCCTCTAGAAAATTAATTTTAACGACGAATTTTCAAATTCTATCATGTCGAAAGACTTTATTAGTAAAAAAAAAACTCATTTTTCGTGAACTATTATCTGAATTTCTTTTTTCTTATATATATTTGTATTTTATTCTTTTATCTCTCTTACTGAAAATTAGTTGTTGCAGGACTTGAGTGAAAATCTAATCACAACTAAGTTAATCCTTTGGATAAATTTATATGTCACACATTCTGATCAGATGTTAATTTTTTATTTTATTTAATTTTTTTTCTGACACTTGGTTGTTGCAGTGACGAATTGAATATTTAATCACAACCAAAGATTTTACGAATTTACATTTTTTTTAATTAAGTTAATTTATTTTATTTTATTATTTTTATTTAATTAGTTATTTGATTAGCATTTTAATAGTTTAAGGAGTCATATAATCGATATTTCTTTTTTGTGAACGGAGGGGAACTCGACTAATCATTTCTTCGGATACGTAGACCGAGCGATGCATGAATTAACACGTCGGGTTCATCTCGGACATGACAAGGCGAGAGGAAAAATCACCTTGGAATCGGCCGATCTCTGCGCTCCTTGAATTTGATGTGACCCTTCACTGCGCGCATCACGTGGGAAAGATCAAGCACCACTGCCTTACGGCCGAAGTTCCAAAGCTCTTCGTTACGGCCAAGCCTTCTTCCTTACGGCCGAAGTTTCAATCCTCTCGCCCAAAAACTCCTTACGGCCGAAGTGGCTCTTACGGCCGAAGTTTCGAGTCTCACCGCCAAGCCCCCTGCCATTACGGCCGAGATGTCACACGCCCTGCCATTACGGCCGAGATGTCACATCAGCAGACCACGGATTCCGTTACGGCCGAAGCGATCGAAGAAACGACAAGCTGTCATCATTACGCCCTGCCACCCTCGTTACGGCCGAGTTGTCACACGCATCAAGCTCGGACATGACAAGACAAGCTGACACCATTTCTCGTTACGGCCGAGAATGACCTCGTTGACCACGCCGTAAAGATTCCAACAGACAAGACGCCACATCGTTACGGCCAAAGATCACGCCCTACGATGCTCTTTACGGCCGAAGACATGACAAGAGCTGCGGTTCCTATTACGCCCTGCCACCATTTCATTACGGCCGAGATGTCACATCAGCAGACCACGGACATACCTTTACGCCCGGATTTGACCTTTCACTGCGCGCTACAGGTATTACCCCTCCAATTTATCTATAAAATACTTACCTCTTCTCGCATATTGCAGATCAATTACGGCCGAAGTTCCGAAGCCACCGCGCGCCGCCGTACATTACGGCCGAGCTTTCTCCCTTACGCCCAAAGTGCCAAGCCTCCAACTTCTTACGGCCGGAGCTTCAACAGCGCGCCGAGTTTACGGCCGAAGTTCCAGCATTTCCGGGTTCGTTACGGCCGGTCTTCCACCACACACCGACACTTATTACGGCCGAAGTTTCCACGTCGCCTTCGTTTTACGGCCGAAGTCACGTCATCTCCGCCGCTCTCTTACGGCCAAGCTCCGGGCGAGTTTTTTTCTCCTTACGGCCGAAGTCTCACCATTACGCCCTGTGCGTTACGGCCAAGCTTCCACGCCGACTTCGTTTTACGGCCGAAGTCACGTCATCTCCGCCGTCTCTTACGGCCAAGCTCCGGGCGAGTTTTTTTCTCCTTACGGCCGAAGTCTCACCATTACGCCCTGTGCGTTACGGCCAAGCTTCCACGCCGATTTCGTTTTACGGCCGAAGAACCGACACCAGCGCCACCACCTATTCGTTACGGCCAAACTCCGATCTCCGGCCGAGCTTCATCAATTACGGCCGAAGTTCTTCGTCACCTCCGACCTTGAGCCGGTTCTTCATCGAAACCTCATTCCACCGAACCGGTACCTTTTCTTTATTTACTTTTGTCTAGATCAAGATGAGGCGATTTGCTAATATATGGAGGGGACGTCATGAACGACGACATCCGAATGCTCAGCCGGCCCCACAGCCCTCACAATTAATCTCCTACCCCGGAGATTATTATTGGACTAAGCCAGAGTATCAAGCTCGATATGAACGGATGTGTGATATTCGAATTCATGCCACCAGATTTTCAGATACTGAATTGCTGAGGGAGTATAATTTACTTACAGATACTCATCTATTATTTTCTCAAATTGGATTATCTGACTTTGTGCATTCTTGGTGGCCAACTTATGAAGTACTAATTATGGAATTCCTCTCATCTCTGGAAATCTTTAATTTAGATGGCAGGAACTATGATCAGCCCCGCATTTCATTCCAACTTTATGGACGACCATTTACTCTCACTCTAGGAGAGATTAATAATATCTATGGATTTCCCAACCATGGATCTCTTTCTGTACCTGCTGACTTTGAGGCTGAAACTTTTTGGAAACAGATAACAGAAGAAGAACGATTGGTTTGGAACACCGCTAAAGATAGCTCAATTCAGAATCCTGTTCTGCGCTACGTCCATCGCATGCTAAGCAACACCATAAGTGGACGCAGTGATAATGATGGTGCCGTCTCAGAAGGAGAGTTATATCTCATCCACAGCATGCTTCACAGAACTCCCGTTAATGTGGGTGCCTTCCTCATTCGTCGATTCCAGCGCCGCACTACTCATCGTGGCGGTAGCATTAATATGGGTGCTCTTCTCACACCTATCGCTCAGCACCTACAACTTGACTTGGATGATCTCGAAGCTGTGCCAGGAAACACTCACCTCACTCGTAGGACCATTCAAGCTATGGGTCTCGTGAAGACCAATAACTCAGGGATCAAAGTCTTTATTTTTAAAGGCCACCATCAGGAGGTGCCCTGCTCAGATCGAGATGCGTTTACGCCAATTAATCCAAATAATTGGCTCCTTTTTAGGCAGGTCATAGCTCCAGTAATTCCACCTGCAGGACCATCTACCTCTGTCGGACAGCTACACCAAGATGAACCTTTCTCCTGGTTTGATTCTACTGATTATGCGGCAGCCCAACCTTACCTTCAACAGCAACAAGGATTCCAGGCTATATCACCGGCAGCTTCCCAATATGCCACATCCGTCCATTCGCCTTATATGCCGGTACCTTCTCCGATTCCATCTCCAGCACAAGAGAGCTCTTCTGATTCCTCGTTCATACCTTCTACTCCTTATGAGGAACGCGATTCGATGGAAATATCTGCCCCTTTACAAGAACCTGTGCAGAATCGCTATATAGCACCAGAGCCCACTTTTACTTCAGCTCCAGAGCAGACTTACTATCCACCTCCGCCACCTCAGCCTGACTATGCTTCCATGCAAAACTTATGGGAATCAATGTATGATGAACAACTTCGTCAAGCAGGGGAGTTTCACACTTTTCAAGAAGAGCAACTTCGTCAGTCAGGGCAGTTGCACGCTATTCAGGAAGAGCAACTTCGACAAGCACAAGAGCTGACCAACATTCAAGCTGAATTTAGAAATATGGATGATCGTCAGGGTCGCTTCGAATCCCTTCAGAATCAACATGCGCGCATGACGAGACGCATCCATGAGTATCATATGCGCCAAGGAAATCTCAGCTACTATCCACCATCGCCACCCCGCAGACAATAAATCCGGTTGTGTCTTTTCCCTTTTCTTTATTTTCGTTTCTTTAAATTTTCCTTTTTATTTGAGTATGTATCACTTTTCCTTGCTGGCTTAACACTGAGGACAGTGTCTAGTTCAAGCTTGGGGGAGTTTGCATTTCATGCATTGCATGTTTCTTTCTGTTTATTTGCTTATGTCTGCATCTATAAAAAAAAAAATTTGCAAAATTTGAAAATTTTCAAAAAAAAATACCATTGCATGCATTTATTTTGGCTACCATCTTACTAACTTTTGTCTTATTGTTTTAATTATCTTTTAGTAGAAGTTTAAAGACATGTCGTTAATTGATGAAATTTGAATGCTTTTCTTTTTTATCACTTGCTATTTTAGTATCAAACTTATGGACTATGTGCCTATGCTAAGTAGAATTATGAATGACTAGACGACAAAATCATATTCATGCCTTTTTATTTCTTTTAAGTCTTGATAGTAGTAGACTTCTTATTGACCATATCAAGTACTTTTTGAGCTTATAAAAAAGAAGGGTTAGTTAAACCCCAACAAATTATTATGTTAATAAAAAAAAAAAAGTTGAATAAAGTTATGTGTAGGTACAAAAGTGTTATCCGGAACCAAGGTGTGTTCAGGTAATTAGATCCGTAGGGGTTCATGCCTGGCGACCTAAGGGCAACTGCTCTGGGATCCGTCGATCGAAAACCTGCTATATGGACCATCTTGTGGAATATGGAGAAGCACATGAGTACTGAATCATGGCTAAGTTCGAACTCTTCATTCAGAACCTTGGTTGTTCGGGCAAGTAAACTCGAGGGGTGCTTTATCACCTGGTGCCCCAAGGTCATCTGGTCTGGGAGTCATCAGTCTAAAGCCCGCTACATGGACTTCCTTGTGCAATCCTGCTTGAAGATTAGAACTTTTAAATGATTGAAAATAAAGCTGAAAAATAAAAAGAAAAAGAAAAAAGTTTTAAGCTCAATTAGTATTTATGTGTTCAATATCAATGCTATTATTTGATAGACAATTTATTTTTTCACAAGGCTGAATTTGATATTGTTTAAATTTGTGTAGCATTCAAAACTTCTATGAAGCTAAGTGCATGGAAAATGATAAGATACTAAGTAGTAGGTGTGCAGATGAATTGTGTGAGAAAATTAATCAGTTGACAATGTGGAGGCTACGATGGAACTTTCTTGAGCCTTGCTTTGAATTTTTGCTTGAGGACAAGCAAGACTTTAAGCTTGGGGGAGTTTGATGCATGCAAAATACAACATATTTTAGTTAATTATTTTAATTAAATTTTCTATAATTTGATCATAGCATGCATCATTTTTAGTCACTTTTAATCATAATTCCGGATTTATCAATTTTAATTATTAAAATCGCTGAATATTTTTAATTGTGGATGGATTAACTATATTTTGATAATTATTTGCAGGAAAATTCAAATCTCGGCCGAAATTCAAAGAATTTTCTTACGGCCGAGATTTGCTTTACACCCAAGTCGTTACGGCCGAGATTCAAAAGGAGTAACGAGATTTAATTCTTTGTTACGGCTAACATTTGAAGGCGTAAAGATAAATGTTTTTATCTTTTGGGCGTAACAGAAGAAGTTCCTTCCTTACGGCCGAAATTCGGAGGGCGTAAAGGCATGAAGATGAAGGGCGTAACAAGATAAAAATGAGTTTATCTTTGGGCGTAACAAGATATATGAAGGCGTAAGATAAAAGGATTTTTATCCTTTGGGAGTAATGGAAAGGAGTAAAGATAAAATATGTTCCTTACGGCCGAGACTCTTTGGGCGTAAAAAGATAAGAAAGATTTATCTTTGGGCGTAATGATAAAATGATTTATCTTTGGCCGAGTTTATCTTATAATTTTAAAGTTAACCGTACGATGTTACGGCCAAGATCAAATTGAAGGCCGTCCGCACCCTATAAATACGTGAAGAATCCATCGTTTCAATTGGTGCTCTGAAGTTCAGGTTTCTTCCACGGCGAGTCGTGAGCTCTGCAGGCTACGACCAAGAGGAGAGAGGTGCGACGGCTGGAAGTTGATCGCGACCCTGATCAAGTCCGAGAGGCTGCCCGACTGTCTGCCCGTGATCCGAAGCTTCGACTTTTGTCTATTTGGGTGTAATTCTTCCAATTATTATTATTTTATTATTATCTCTCCAGACTTTCTAGGATGAACTCCATATTTTTATTTATTTCATTTTAGGAGATTATTATTGAAGGGAAACTATTTGGACCCTATATTATTTGTTTTAATCTTTTCTGATCAATTAGTTAATTGTGCTTAATGCTTTTAATTTAATTATTTGGATTTCTGAGTTGAGTACTTACCAGTTTGTGGATTATTTAATTTCAGAATTCATTAATTAAATTAATTGATTTTATGTGAAATTAATAATTGACATAAATTTGATAACTAGTGTGTGGAGAATCAAGTTTATGTGGTCTATTAATCTAACCAGTTTGTGGAGTGATTAATAGTCTAGGATTTTCATATTAATGCATCTTAATTTTAATCTTATTTGATGAATACCAGTTTGTGGGACTTTAGGTTTGATTAAATTTAAGATAGTTTGATTTACCGGATTAAATAGCAGAATTACCAGTTTGTGGACTCTGTGATGTTAATCTTGTAAATTAATAACTTGGGAAAATTCCTAATCCATCTTTAAAGATTAAATTTATCTTTTTCGGTTCAAATATTTATCCTGATCTATTTTCATCCTAAGGCCTAACTTCAACACCATTATTTTATCTTTATCTTATTTTTCCTTATTTTATTTCATAAAACCTCTTTCCAAAAATCCATGTTTTTCCTCTCTTATTAATTTATAAATCCAGATATTGAATTAATAATATTCCTCGTGGGTTCGACACTCTTACTCCTATTACTATATTACTTGATCGACTAGTGCACTTGCTAGCAAATTTTATTGTTACAATTATAACGCATCACGAGAGCACGGCCGCGGCGGGCGAGAGCACGGCCGCGGCGGGCGAGGGCACGACGGTGGCGGGCGAGAGCACGGCGGTGGGGGCGAGAGCGGCGGCGGTCGAGAGCGGCAGCGGGTCAAGAGACCGGCGGAGGGGGTGAGAGAGAGCCGGCGGGTGCGAGAGAGCGACAGATCCGTGCGGATCTGGCCGTATCCGCGTCGGATGCAGCCGATCTCGAAGGCGGACGAAGAAGAAGAGAGAGAGGAGGGGATATCGGATGCGGCAGATCCGTGCGGATCTGGCTGGATCCACGTCGGATGCAGCCGATCTCGGAGGCGGACGAAGAAGAAGAGAGAGGAGGAGGATCTCGGATTCGCTGATCTCGAATGCGACCAATCTCTTTTTTGATGGCCGGCGAAAAGGGGCGAGAGAGCACGACGGCGAGCAAGAGCGCGGTGGAGGCAGGGAGAGAGAGCGGCCGCGGCGGGTGAGAGCACGGCCGCGGCGGGCGAGAGCACGGCGGAGGCGGACGGACGGCGCCGTGGACGAAGAAGAGAGAGAGAGGAGGGGGCGACTGCGCGGACGAAGAAGAGAGGAAGAGAGAGAGAGAGAGGAGGGCTGCGGTCGACGTCATTGAAAGAAAAAAAGAGAGGAGGGATGCACTTATCGTGGAATCGGGGCCCCGACGGGGCGGGGCCCCGATTCCACGATCCCCGAAAGAGGGGGCGGGGACAGTTTGGCCCCCATCCCCGCCCCCGCGGGGAAAAAATTCCCCGAAGATGGGGCCCCGAATGGGGAATCCCCGCGGGGGTGGGGAATATTGCCACCCCTAGTGCACACCACCTGGCTGCGAGCCCACGCGTCGCCGGGCCGCAAGCCTGCGCGAGTACCCGGGCCGCGAGGTCGTGTGCGCGCCACCGCTGCGAGCCCGTGCGCCGCGAGCAACACCAACGCGCGCGTGCCACGCGTGCGCTGGGCCACGCGGCCTCACACACTGTTGGCTGCTGGGCCTCACGTTCTCCACCACTGGTCGTGCGCTTGTGTGCGCTGATGGGCCGCGAGCCTGCACGCCGCGGGCCACGCGCCTGCGCGCATCCAGCCAGGCCACGCGCGAGGTCGTGTACCATCCAGGCCGCGCACGGGCCGTTCTTTTACCTTTTAATTTTTTTAAGGTCGAGAGGTCTTCTCTCCCATTTTTTATGTTAAAATCTCATAATCAATTGTATTATGAATTTACCTTATTTTATATGGAAAATATTTTTGTTTCTTCTTCTATCACTTGCAAATTTGAACCCAAATAAATGGAGGACTTGGGAGACAAAAAAAATAAGTGATTGATACTTATCAGCCGTGTATTATTGATGAAGACGAATTTCAAAGTTTTCGATGATCGCTAGGAGGAAACTACAAAGTAACTCGGCGTGTGTGCTTTGCAACAATCTAGAGATTATGGAATGCGATGAATTCTATCTTCTACTTACTACTTGGATGCTCTTTACTTTTCTATAATCTCTTTTTGAATTTACCTTATTTTATATGAAAAATATTTTTATTTCTTCTTCGATCACATGTAAATCCAAACACATATAAATAGAGGACTTGGGAGACCTAAAATAAGTGATTGAGATCTATGAGCCGTGCATTATTGATGAGGATGAATTTCAAAATTTTCAATAATTGTTCGGAAGAAACTACGGAGTAACTCGGCGTTTGTACTTCACAACGGTCCAGAGATCGTGGAAGGCAATGAATTCTATCTTGTGCTTACTACTTGGATGCTCTGTACTCACACTTTTAATGTTCAATTTATTATGTAATAGATATTTTTATTATTTGAAACAATTGTGTGAACTTGATTGATTAGTTTTGAATTAATATACGTTACTCAATTTTTTTATTATGAATTCTATGTTTAATGCCTTTTGTTGAGCATATTATCTTATAAAATTAGATTACAAATGAAGTATGAGGTGATTTGTATTATGATTTTAGTATTACTCAATGAATCGATCCTTAACTTACGAATTAATGTGATTTCAGTAACTCAACGTTTGTGCTGAATTTTGTGCGGTTTATTAGTTTTTACTTTGCATTAGATGATTGGTAGTTTAGGAGTTACATATTAAAACCCTTTAATATCTTATTTCATTAAGAATTAACTCGAGTTTTGCGGCATTAAGTTTAACAAGAATTAAGATAATTTGATTTACTCAGTTGGGAGGTCATTAACTTATGTGTTACTAATTTATCTTAAGAATCAAAATTATTTCTTATTCTTTATAACTCAACTATCATCTTTTTGCATGCAAGTTCATTCTGATCTTTAATCACCTATCATTCTAAGGCTCAACACTAATTGATTTTTGTCATTTATTTTCTTTAGCTTTATTTTTTTGTTTTGAAAATTGAAAAACCATTATTTCTTCTAATAGATTATTGAGATTGATTATGTGCTATTAGTTTCTCGTGGGTTCAACACTATACTATTTACTTTATTACTTGATACAACTAATGCACTTGTTAGTAAGTTCATTTTGTTACAAATTTACTGTATCACTTAACTAGTTTTAAAGACTCAAGCTCACAAGGGTAAAAAGTCACCATTGTCAGTGTCGATGCCGACAGCAACAAATCCTCACGAATGAACTTCCTGGTGTGGAACTATAGATGGGTGTATAGAAGCAAAGCTAGAGATCCAAAAAAACTTGTAGAAAATAAGCGGCTAAAAGGTATAGGACTCAAAAACTTGAGAATCTAAGTACCCTAGTACGAATATAATCAAAGCACGTTGAAAACTCAATCAACTTTAATATATTCATAACTAAGATGCATTAATATGAAATGTTGCTTAAAGTAAAGAACTAAAAAACTTGAGAACCTAACATGCTTAAATAGAAGTAAAATTAAAGACACCGAAAACTCGTTCAACTCCAATCTAAATTGCAAACCTCCGTTTAATGATACAATTGTTAGCAATTAAAGCTAATTTACTAACAAAAATATCAAAATAACCGAACTCAGCCCGGATCAAAAGGAACTTGGCCCGAGTTGTATCCGACTCGACTTGAATTTTTCACAAAGAAGAGCACCGATCAATCTTTTCTTGCGATTATTATGTAAAATTATATAAAATTAATGCAATAAACTATTCAACTCAGATGAAGCATGAAACACACATAATAACCATGTTCTCATAAGTCTTAATAATAAAATTTATTAAGAAAAAACCAAGGTTCAACGTAGTCTTCCTCTAACTAAACTAATCCATAATCGGAAGAATTAACATCAAATTCAAGGGAGAAAATATAAAATAAAGATTGAAAATTATAAATCAAACTCCCAAGTGGTGGTGGACGTCTTTGGAATAAGTCTTGACCGAAACTATACTCCAAATGATTGCCCGAAACCACAAAACCTTTACTTCTTTAATGATTTGCAATGACGTGTAATAGAACTTTGTCTCTCATTTCTGATGCAGCTAGGGCTTCAAACTCTGAAATTGCATATTCCTTGAGTTCGTGGTACATCCATATTTATAGGGGTGACAACCTTTTTGGGTTCCGAGTTGAGTTCGCAATTTAAATCTGAGTGAAAGTCGGCCGAAAAACCACATGAACTATCAGTTTAGCTGATTGTACTAACCCGGGTCAAGTTTGTTATAATTCGGGCCAAGTTCTTTTCAAATTTTATTTTCGGGCTGAAATCAATTCGGAATCGAGTTTTAACGCCAACCGGATCCGGGTATGATGTCAGCTCGAACCGGGTTCCTCTAAAACTTGTCCATACGCCTTCCTCTCACTCTATTTTGCGTGCTTTTCCGATTTGATCGCTTTGCACCTCTAAAATGATTATTCGAAGAATAAAATATAGCACAAGTGTGTAGCTTTGGACTCAAAAGAATTTAAAGAAATAACTAAGAAAATAGATGGATGCAATAATAAAAACTACGAAAAATAACCTAAATTATGCATATAAAAAATGCATGCATCAAAAGGAGAGGCAAGAGTTATCTCGACACAAGCACGAACACATGGGGAATCTTTGGAGTTGAGTGCCTTTTCGTTAATGTAGAGGAGAGAATCGAAGGCCGCCGCTATATGTTTGAGGGAGAAGGGATTACGAAGCTCTAGCACGAGGCCCTGAAACTATAGCCAGATGGGGAGGTCTAGCGTTGATGCTGAGTCTAAACGGAGGAACGGGAAGACAGAGGCAACATGAAGCAGGTGCCCTCCGAATTCCCATGGGCTGTCAGTTAAGACTTGCAAGCGAGCACTTTCATTTTCAAAAGCAAAGAGAAAGGAGTTACCCAAAGGTGGTATAACAGGAGGATATGCGGCTCCTTAGAGCGGCATGATGCCTTCTTTGAGAGCATCCAGAGTGCCGATGAAGCGGCTGATATGACACAAGCGCAAGGATTCGGAGTATTGTGTAATATCAGAGGCGGGGATGACAACTTCGGCCGTGGTGACCGCTTGTAGTTCCCTTAGCTGTTGTGGGGAGATCCCAGAAGATGAAGCTTAATCAGGGCGGTGAGCTCGAGCAACCACGAGTCATGATTTAGCAGGGCGCGGTGGTAGGGAAGAAGGGAGAGGAAGGATTCTTTGTTAGTTTAGGGGGGAGAGGGTAGGGGGGTTTTGGATGAAAGAGGGGGTGTGGAAGGTCTACCCCAGGACCGGGGATCCTTGTGAAAGAGGAGAGGGCCGAGTGTGTAATGATCATAGGTGGAGGAGAGGGTGAGAAGGGGAGGTGTTAATGGTTTTTTGGGTGGCACCTCCGGCGGGAGTCGCTGGAGACAGGGGGGAGTACTACCCCAAGGCTCAGGCATAGTGGAGACGAGAGGAAAAAGAGAGGGGGGAGGTGGGGGAAGGGCCGACAACACTATGGACGCCGGAGACACCTAGAGACGCCGGAGATGACGACTAGGGTTTCCTCAAGAGAAGCTCCATGCCTCTAATGTTATGCATGCCTACCTGCAGTTGGTGCCCCATTGTCATGGTAGAGAGAGTGAGAATCGCATGATAAAATCACATGTTCATAGGAAAAAGAGGAAGTTCGACTGTTTGAGAAGATTGGACCCGAGTAGATTAGAAATCCAAGTGTTAAACATTAAGATCTTCTATTTGTTTTATCATATTAGTTTTTGTCAGATCTTCTAATATTTTTAATTTTATTTTGTTGCCCCAATTTGATTTGGGGTATTACATATACATAAGATGCTCTCAACTTAGGATATATACAGGCAAAAGAAATAAAAAAAAATCAGTTTGGAGTTCCAAAGAGATATATAATCATTTCAATTTCTGATTATAATCTTGTTAGATAGGAATAAATAATGTTTAAAATAAAATAAATAATGATATTTAGATAGTGCATGAGCGTGGGTGATTTATGAGTTTTTCATATCAATTATTGATTTCAACATTTTGAATGACTTGGTGTCAAGCCAAACTATCTACCCTCATCGAGACGTGAATTATAAAGATCCATATATCCCACATATGTATCCAATGATATCTGAATAGGTTCAGGTTTGATTTGAATTGATCTAATAATCTTGAATAAGTACCAGGAAAAATATCTGGACTGTATAATTGGATTGAACTGAGTTGAATGAGTCCATTTGATGAACTTGACCTGATATTAAATTGTCTGATCACATTGATTTTTTGTCAATCCGAAGAACTCAATTAATTTTCTTGAGTTGGGCAGAATCCTTTTAGATTACTTTTTCAATGGAATTTAATTTGAGGAAAATCTTTGCATGCGAATGCATGTTGATCAAATTTATTTCCTCAGTTTTTTTTTTTTTTTTTTTTGCACGCAAGAGCTTGTGTGAATGTTTTAGAATGACATTGCCTAAGGCCAAACTCTTAAGAGAGTGACTTAATTATGTGCCAAATACTCATTTAATTTCTCGGTATAGAATTTGACAGAAAACTATATGCATCAAGACTAATTTGTCCTATTAATAACCAAACTCAACCTGTTATTGAAATGCTTATATTTTCATCTTAATTAGTAAGTATGATCATTGATTAAAAGTGAAGCTGTTTACATGTTAATTTTTCTATCATCTTAATTACTTGTTTGCTAATTGCTTGATACAAGGTAGCATAACAACATGGGTGCTTTGTTAAGCTTGATTGCAACAAAAGTATAGAATGATTTAATCCCAAAATCAAATTAATGTAGTGTGTATATATATATATATATATATATATATATATATATATATATATATATATTAGAGAGAGAGAGAGAGGCAATAAAGGATGCTTAATATCTGTACAGTAGTAATTGTATGACAATAGATAACTGGGATACTGGTTCCAGTTGGTTTTAGAATTAACGTTCATCTTTCAAAGTTTTATTCGCGCCACAGATTATCTCAAGAAGCTACAAACACTTCGATTCCCAGAAGTGTAAATATTTCACTTTAGTGATAGATAGATAGATAGATAGATAGATAGAGTCTCATACCAAAAGAACTGAATTGCTGCTATAATTACAACCTCTCCGAGAAGTGGAAAATTTCTTATCACCTGCTCATGTCCCTTAATTAAGATATTAGTTAAAATTAGCTAAGCTAGATGAATAACTTTGCAAGAAAGGGCGAGACGAGAGACCGGAGAGGGTGAGGAGGCAGCAGAACAATGGGTTCTTCGCCTTGGTCGCCCTCGCAGTGGTGGTATTGAGGATCCACTGGAAGTGCTCCACATCGCATGGAATTCTCAGGATCCCTTCCTGATGATATCCAAACTCCATTGCGGCCAGCTCCAGCAACAGCATGAAGCAGGGGTGCATAAGGTCCTCGGTGTGCACCACGACTCTCTTCATGCAGCCTTCACCTGTCCCAACCAAGACTGGAACGCAACCTCTGGGCACAACACTCTTCTTGGTCATGGTTGTCAAATATACATGTAATCCAATCCCTGCAGGCGTATATATATCTGAGCTTTATACACACACACAAATACAGATATATATATCTGAAGTACTTCTCCTGCTACGAAACCTCTATAATATATCCACAAGTTGATGAATATTGACTAGTTCAATTCAAAATCTAACATTAAGATATACGCTTCCTTGAGAAGGAACAAATTTTGTGTTCTTTTCCGTATTACCATGTCACACCTTACCATTTAAATAGACTACTTAAGATTAATTTAGTTGGTCGACTTCGACATTTATGAATACCGTTTTTCTCTCCTTTTTTTTTCTTGTTTCTTGATGTCCATTGCTTGATTTCCATGTGCCAAAGACAAAAATATGTACTGACGAATAAAGAGAAGGAGTCGAGAAATTTGAATCAAGTAAGATGCATAAAAAAATGAAGTTGGCAAGGTTTTAGTTACCGAGGGAGATATTAAGAACAGATGAGAAGAGTATTTTTATAAGCTATTTAATGATGAATGTGAAGGTTCCCGTTGTGATTTGGAGAATTTGACAGTTAGCGAATGTGAGCTTAATATGTTATTTTATCATAGAATTAGAGTCTCGGAGGTTAGCGAAGTTCTTAAGAAAATGAAGAATGATAAAGTCGTTGGACCGGATGGTATACCGATCGAAGTTTGGAAATATCTAGGAGAAAAAAGTGTGTTGTGGTTATGTAAACTATTTAATGAGATTTTATGATCGAAAAAGATGTCTGATGGTTGGAGATTAAGTACATTAGTTCATATTTACAAAAATAAAGGGGATATTCAGAATTGTGCAAATTATAGAGGGATTAAACTTATGAGTCACACAATAAAATTATGGGAAAAAGTGATTGAACATAGATTGAGAATAGAGACTAGTATTTTTGAGAGACAATTTGGGTTCATGCCAGGAAGATCTACTACAGAGGCGATTTATTTACTAAGAGGGATGATGGAGAAGTATCGAAGTAGGAGAAGAGACTTACATATGACTTTCATTGACTTAGAGAAGGCGTATGATCGGGTACCAAGGGATGTACTTTGGAAAGCCTTGCAAAAGAAGAGGGTGAATGTTGCCTACATTAAGGTAATACAAGATATGTACGATGGGGCATTGACTAGGGTTAGGACACCCGGAGGTGAGACAAATGAATTTCCTATAGGAATTGGCCTACATCAAGGATCAGCTTTAAGCCCGTATATATTTAACTTAGTTATCGATGCTATAACCGAGAGTATCACAGAGGAGGTACCTAAGTGCATGCTATTTGCGGATGATATAGTACTTTTAGCGGATTCAAGAGAAGAGATTAATACAAAATTGGAAATATGGAGAAATACGTTGGAGTCAAAGGGTTTTCGTTTAAGTAGGAATAAAACAGAATATATGCATAGCAATTTCACAAATAAACAACTTAGAGACAATTTGAAAGTTAGGTTAGGGGAGGATATAATTCCTCAAGTGACAAAGTTTAAATATTTAGGATCAATTGTAAGACAATATGGTGAGATTGATGACGATGTTAATCATAGAATTCAAGTTGGTTGGTGTAAGTGGAGAAAAGTCACTGGAGTTCTTTGTGATAGAAAAGTACCCAATAAAATTAAAGGAAAATTCTATCGTACTGCTATAAGATCGGCAGTGTTATATGATAGTGAATGTTGGACTATGAAGGGACAACATGAATGTAAAGTGTGGGTAGCCGAAATGAGGATATTGAGATGGATATGTGGTCATACAAGATTAGATAAGATTAGGAATGACCATATACGTAAACGAATCGGAGTGGCTCCTATTAGTGAGAAAATGGTAAAATCGTTTGAGATGATTTGGTCATATTCAGAAAAGACCATTAGATGCGCCAGTAAGAAAAATAGATCAAATAATCTGGAGTCCGATTAAAAGAGGGAGAGGGAGGCCAAGGCGGACACTTGGCGAACTAATAGAGCAAGATCTATTGGTGAATAATATACCGAAAGGTTTGGTTACTAATAAAGCGGAATGACGTCGTATGATCCATGTAGCCGACCTCACCTAATGGGATAAGGCTTTGTTGTTGTTGCAGTGAATCCGCTGCCCTTGATTTTGGATAATGATGAGCAGAATGGCACTGAAAAGATAACTAAAAGTACACATTAGTTAACTCAAGATATAAATTAAACTATGGGATATACTATATCCTCCTAAATTAGGAGGATTAATCCTCCTAACTATCTCACAATGTCATGAGGTGTAAATTGATCAACTTTTTGAGCTAAATTTTTAAGAGGATGTAGCATTTTTCTTAAATTATATATCCATTTTAGTACGTATTTGTTTAATAACTAAGGGACAGATCGATATTAAGCGTCAGACGAGACTGGAATAATTGATTAGAAAAATGAAAAATATGACCCACAATTACTGCCGTCGATTTGTAAATTTACGTCAAAAAATCATCTTAGTATAATTATTTGTGTGTTTATATACGAAGCAGCTAAGTCCATATACAATCAGCTTTTTCGTTATGCGATAATAAGATGACATGTCCGCCAATATATATATATATATATATATATATATATATATATATATATATATAGTGATAAAATATATAACATTGTTTTTCGTTCTACATCTGTTAATAATTTATAGGATTATTATAGCATTTAATAATTCGATATTTTGATGAAAGCGAAAAGACGGAATTTAATCAAATTTATTACAGGAATTGAATTTGGGGGCTATTTAGTTTCAGTTAATAATCAACTGTGTTTGTTTTATAGCATCTTCGTTCAGTGAATACGTATGTATACTTCATAGTGAACTCGACAACATTATATACAAACATGCATTATTGAACTTTCAGTTTCAAAAGGTTTCCATGCGGATACAATTAAGTTATTATTTTTCTCTGCAATCTTGCCAACTTCTAAGGGTGTTAATATTAAGAGTAGTCAACATCGTTATTTGAAGTAATTAAGTTTTGCATTAGGCTTCCATTAGAAGAAAGCTTATTCTCCAATTGCGAGTGGCCATTTGAGTTATATCAAGTTACATCACTGGAATAAGCTACTGCATGCATTGGTGGATATCACCATCATAATGCATGCTCACGGTATTGCACTGAAACCACAGTCTTAAGAATATAAGATGGTGGTTTTGCTCAAGAGGATGTTGCCCATTTATATATTTTACTGTTTCTTTTTTTCTTGAGATCATATATAATATATATTTAGGGTAATAAAGCATCAAAGTTGACAAAGACGGTATATATAAAGCCAATGCTGAAAGGAGCACTTTTTAGCTTTCTAGCTCTAGCGACTGGATATGGACTTGTTAATATATTCATTTCACTGTTTCATTAGTTAGCTGCTTCATTCGAAGGCTTCTGTGGGCGTTGAAATGGTGGTTTTGGAATTGTCTCTGCACCAGGGTTTAGTGCTAATTGTATATACGCATGGAGTAGTAAATTAAGCCACGACAGTCCATGCTTAAGGAATCATATATGCTGCTAATTATTTAGATTAGTGAAGCCATTACCTTATTTCATGTATATATATTGCAAGGTTTGTTGTTGCCATTTGTCTATAGGTCAGTCTTTTCTTAACAATAAATTAATGGTGTAGGTGTCCCAGTGCAATTTACAGTCTAAATCTTTTTTTTAATATTTTATTGATATATTGTTTTTTTTTTATTTAACCCAATGTCCTTTAAGTACTAATGCAAAAACTAACCATCAAAATTGATCCCAAATTAATACCAATATTAAATTTATCGTATAAAAGATAACAAAATTAATAATGATAATTAAGTATAAATTTAACAGTTAGATATTAATGAGAAAATATTAGATTTATCTGAATTAATATTTTCCAGTAATCAATGAATATTAAATGAGATTAAATGGTGTAGCTAATCTCCTATTTGTTAATTTTAGAAATAAGTATTAATTTTCTGAAAATATCGTCAATATTGATTTTAAAAACCCAAAGATATTACTTAATTATAATGTAATAACTAATACAAAAATTTTAATTAACCAAATCTTAATAAATTTGATAATATAATTTGGGTCGAGTGTAAAACTGATCGGATACAATAATCAGATATTAAAATTAATCGGACTAAATTTGAAAGTGTAACTATTTAAATATTAATTTAATCTGCCCAGATTTATTCTAAACATTAATACAGAAAAATGAATAAACATTAAATGTGAAGAAAATATTAAAATAAATAAAAACAAGTCAAATGGGTTAAATGGGCTTTGACCGCCTGGCCTTAAAGCCCGTTAATATAAGATCTTATAGCTTGCTAATTGACAATGTTGTTTCAACCACCATATAGGCTACGTTTGGGGAGCGGTTTAGAAAAGTATACGCGAGAAAAAGGTGCCCGATGGTACGAGCAATTTTTGGGAAAAATAAAAAAATGTTGTGAGCTGTAAAATTTTTTTAAGAAAAGTATCTACAATATTTTTACCAATCAAAAGGCATAAAAAAACAAGTGATTCTTTTTAGAAAGCACTCTTCCCACAGCTCTCTCAAACGCAATCATAATGACGCATATGAAAGGCGACTTATAACAGTTAGGATTAAATCAAAACCCGATGAGCAATAATGGCTCCGGTTCAATTAGAAAATAAATGAAAGGGTGCATTTAAAAATTGTTATGACGGTTTAGATAAAACCAGGAATAACATATCAATGGATGCGATTAGATCGTAGGATATAAAATATGATAAAAACAAGTTTGATTCAAAGGTTATTAAACCAAAAATTAAATATCGACGGATAAAGTTAAAAATGAAATAATGGATGAGATTCGATCAAGAATAACTGTAATGGCTTACTTTAAAATCAGAAAACGATGCACGAGATTAAATCATCAAAACAAATCAGATGGATGAGAGATAACAACGAGAAAATAGATCGAAGCCTGTGATCAAATCATCAAAAAAATATAAACGCAAAGATTAGTTGCTACAATGTCGTCTCCTACTTTCTCTCACTTGCGCACAAGTAATGGAAAAGTGAAAATCAAGAGACGGACGATTACAATGATACAGTTGACGAAAGCTTTGCTTCCGATAGAAGCTAGTCGCTTTGGTAGCTTGCCTGTCAAGTCTATAGTCAAAGGGCCGAATGGAGTGTTCAAAGTCGATCGTGCACGTGTCGTGTGACCCATTGATCTTAAGTAATGTCTTTCGCGAAGCGACCCACCTAACCTTTTAGGGCAATGGAACTTCAATATGAAATGGGTATCCAATCCTACCGCTGAGATGTCCAATGAATTCTAGGGCATTGACGAATGGATGGCCACCATTGTTGTTAGAACAGCAAAAGGCTCAAGCATAGCAGGACAAACCAATGTGAATGAGTGTAAGCTTCGTTGCTCGAACACGATTGATGCTAGTCACACTAGGTGCTACCATGGTGGCAAGAAAGGCCAAGTGGGGATAATTGTCCGAGGGCCGAAAATGATTTGTTGGGGTGATAGAAACATTCTAGAATAATTAATTTCCATATAAGAGGATCAACTTGTTTTTCTCCACGGGCGATGATGTTAAAATCGATTCGGTGGAGGTTCATGAAATTTCAATGAGTCCGATGAAATTTATTCTAGGTTTTTTGGTTGCGGCTTTTCCAAATAGTGTCGAGATCATCGGAGAAAGAAAGAGAAGTTTTGGTGTCTCGTGGAGAGATAGATTGCCATAGAAGTCTCGTCGGTGTGTCGCTTGTGAAAAAAATTGAAGTTGATGGATAAATTAATTTGTCGTCGTTGTGCTCCAATATTAGTGAAGAGAGAAAAAAGGAGCGAAGAGAAATGGAGACTTCCGATGCTGCTAACATTAAAAAAAACCAATTCAATCGATTTATATATGCGAAGCTCTACCTTTGTTCATCCTCGTCATCTGTTGATCACGCAATTCGATCATGTGAGTGATTAGCATCATTAACTTATTGATTGCATGTGATTCACAATTGCCATTAATAGCTCCCATTGTAACTCCCCGAGATCCTATATATATCAATGTGTATGCCACCTATCAGGGGAGCCACCAACTATCTCATCAATAAGGGAAAAAATAATGAGATAACTCGATACGCAGGGTCACTCATAACAATAACAATATCAACTATGTATCAATATCAATAATAACTATTCAATTTTATGAACAATCAATAAGGTATAACCAATGATATGACAAATAGTTTATACTATAATGATTATCAATTTATAATAATCAGTCAATTAATTATAACAATCATTCATACTATCAATTTACTAATGAACAATCAATATCAATTACTTCAATTATCAATTATTGTTAATCAA
The DNA here is from genome assembly GCA_030549335.1 of Pontederia crassipes. NCBI lineage: Eukaryota > Viridiplantae > Streptophyta > Magnoliopsida > Commelinales > Pontederiaceae > Pontederia > Pontederia crassipes. The sequence continues at coordinate 29,164,570 of CM060193.1, forward strand.
TAATTCAATGATCATAGATTTGTAAAGGCCATATTTGACAATTACCAATAATCTATTTATTGGTCACAAAAGTCGCAATTTATTATTCATCAATCAGAAATGTGCAATTCAACTATCGATTAGTCATAAATATGTAAGTCAATTATCGATCAGCACAAAAGCGAAATTCAATTATCCATCAACCATATTTATTGCAATACAGTCGTTGATATCATAAAGGTTATCATACGATTATCTATTAATCAATTATTTATTACTTATTCTTTAACCTAAGGTTGTAATACAATTATCAAGTCACAAATACAATTATTCAATTATCTATTTAATTTTTCAAGTTACCCATTCGACCATACAATAGTGTCAAGAGCTCTCATTTATTGAGAGATCGAACGTCATGCCACGTGGGATCAATTAACTATAAAGGTCATAATATACAAAGCATGATGACCCACGATTTTAGTCTTTTATCTTGTTTACCTATCACTTCTATTTTTATCAATTTCATTCCATATCAATTAGGCGTCAATCAATAAATTAATGCACTTATTACCAATAATCGATTTTTCATTGATTCTAATTCTTCATTATTAATTTATCAATAAACAATATGTAATGAATTATCATCATAAGCACAATTCAATTTTATCAATAAGTCAATTATCAATAGAAATTAACAATTTATTCTATATAAAAATTTATGATAAATTATTATCAATCAATAATTCAATTGTAATAATTAATCAATGATCAATTATAAAACTATTATTTTAAAAATCATCAATATAATAATTATATAATTAACTACAATCAATGACTCATTAATAATATATTTATTAATTAAACTCGGGCTGGGTGGGGTAAAACTCGGACTGTGTCCTATCCATTCTCAATCTAATTAAATTTAAATACTGGAACTCCGACCAGCTCGAGTAAAATCCAAATTGTGTTCATTCGTCGAGTATAATATCCCTGACTTAATCATGCAATTAGATATATGAATGTAATGTAATGTTATATTATTTTATGATATTGGTAAGAATTATAAATGATATGTTAAGGTATAAGCTTCAATGTCAATTATTGGAGCGTAAAAAATGATGAAAATTTGTTTAATGCATGAAAATATAATTATTTTAACATGCGAGAAATTGGAAAAATAAAGTCTTTGTAATGGTTCATATATGTGAGCATTCTAAAAGTGATTTTTAATCAATTTTAGGAGGTGTTTTAGTTAGGTAAAAAAATAGACTCAAAATTGAAAATTTTGTAAAATCATGATTTTAGATTTTGATTCCTTGATTATTTATTTTTCTAATTATTTTATTTAATCCAGATATGGAGTAGTTTCTTATTTACATATAAGTGTTCAAAATAAATGAACAAATAAGTGGAAAATACAAAACGGTAATTTGGTCCACCCATTTTGGCCAACTTAAAGTTAGTTTCTCATGTCTTATATAAGATATATCTTTTATCCCCCGCATGTTTTACCACCTCTTTCTGTCCTTTTATCACCCATCCAAAAATCCAAATGAAAGAAGAGGACCGTGTGCTGCTAGTGAAGAAATTAGATAAAGGATTACAATATTAGGGTTTCCACTCTTGGTAAGTCTTTATTTAGCTCTTTTATTGACTTTAATTACATATATTTCTTTTAAAAAAAATAGGATTCCTCTGAGCTTCTCTATCTTACCCTTCTCTCATCTTTAGTTATTATGAGGTAAAACTCATGTTGTTCATGAAGAAAAGTGAACCCTAGGCATGACTAATCTGTTCCTAAAATTTTAGTTACACTTTTGCATACTTTTTTATGTTTAAAAATTATGTAATTTAATCCTCTTGATTCTTTTTTACTCCACTTTCATTGAGATGTGGTATCAAGTTAATCAGATGTCTGAAGCAAAAATTATGCTCTCATCTTTAAGATGTTATTATTCTGTCCATTGAAACGCTTACCAAATTTTGTAAATTATATATTGAATCCAACATGTTATAAAATTCTCTTATAATTTAGTGTCAACAAGATACATATGTCAATTTATTTGCAAGTGCAATCACTCAAAAAAGAAATGTCTAATGAAATTTATAAATAGTTTACCGAACCTTACTCCCGAGTCTGACAGAATAAAGTTTAAGGTAGATTATGCTAGTATTTGTTAAAATTATTGTGCTTAGTTTAGAAGGAAATAAATTCAACTAATTTTATGGGTTATACCCTAGGAAGTCTAAGTTTAGATAAAATTAAAAATATCAGAATATGAGTTGTTTACTAATTTATAATAATGATAAAAGTAAGGTCACTCAATATGTCGTAATACAAAAACAACATGAATAAAATTAGGTTCAATGCTGATTTTTCTGAAACAAACCATAACGAAATAAGTTTTGAAACTTTTAGAGATTAAGATCTCTATAATTTGGAAGTAAGCAAAATTAGAATGTTCAAATTTGATTATGAAGATATAAATTTCCCTTTACTATGTATGCAATTTGTCATAATATTAGGCCAATCCTTATGATAAATAACTACTTAGATTATAAGAGTAAATGAATGAGTTTCATGTAACATTTGTAATTATTTGTGTATCATGTATGCTAGGAGTAGATGAGTAAATTAGAGAAAAAGGAAAGAAAAACATTTTGTTAGCACTTATAGGTAAGTTGATTTCTCCTACTCTATGTATACACTTCTTATGAATTTAATGTAACATTGGTGTTATATGTATTGAATATGTCTTTTCTTCTTATGAAAAATATGTTTGAACGATGGATTGATTCATCTTTTCATATTTGAAATAAGAATGTTCATGATGAAACATTCATCTACTATCATGCATTTGCATGTATGGTAGTTGGAACTAAATGTTACATCCCTTATTACGATAGAGCCAACTCTAGAGTTTAATCCATAATTTTATTTCTTACAAATAGAATGAGATAGACTGAAGCTAAGTGACATGCATAGCTAAGTGACATATGGAGCTAAGTGCTACATTATGAGAAATCATAGTATGAACTACATCTAGAATTCACAGGGCTCATATCTTCATTTGATATATTTCTCGAAATCGATGAGGTAGAATAAAGTTAAGTGCTACATCGTTGATCACAATGGGAGTCACCTCTAAAATTCACCTAACGACATCACAAAATGACCATTTAGTGATCCGTGCACTCATATGAGATTGTTGCATATTGATTCATCAGTTTGATAGTTGTTAAATGAGTGTAAGTATGGAATGAATATGTATGTGTCTTCCACATGGTCATGAAAGTTATTTGTTATATATGCAACTAATTATTTCATACTATTATTGTCTCTCCGAATTGATTAGTTGACAACACATATATTATGAGTTATCAGTTTATTGAGCTATTATTTTCTCACATTGTTGTTGTACACTTTTGTCATATTAGTAGGACTTTTGGACTGTCGAGTGTTTGCCTTAGCAGGGTGTGAATACAATTTGGCTATGATACTGAGAAGTCATGTGCATATGTACTATATACATGATAATAATTTTGTATCTTGTAAAAAAAAGTCCTTTGTGGTTGTGTGTACTATAGGATATGTTAATTGCTCTTAATGATTAATTATAAACTGCATGACTTTATCATCATCATCATCATCATCATCATCATCATCATCATCATCATCATCATCATCATCTAGAGGAGCTATAAAAAAATATTTTATTTGATTGTCCCGTAACTAGTCGCGAACTCTGATTTAAATTGGGATTGTGTCATCAAGTCCAACAAAACTTGAACCACGTCACTATGCTTCCAATTATTTACTTGTTGTTCGCTCCATCTCCTAGCCTTCCGACGTCAGCGTCTTCACAGTCGGTGGAAGAAGGCAGAAGAGCTCATTTCCCGCTTCATCTCCTAGTCTTCCAACGCTGTCAACCCTAAACCTATTTCTCGACCGATGGAGTGCTCCAAGCCAGTTCAACGTGCTTTGTTCCATCCATCGTCCATTGTCCATCTCACGGTCGAGTATTTTGGGGTAGTAGGATGTTACCATTAGTGGGGGTAGTATGCTCATTAAATTTATGAAATAATGTGATGGACTCAAGTAAATTAACTTCATTAAGGAAACACTCACTAAGTTTAATATTCTTGGTTGTGACATTTTGTTTGAGACTCCAATCATCAGTATACGAAGAAATCAATGCATACAAACTTGATTAATCGCTTAACTACACTTGTTTTATCATTTAATTTCCTATCTATTCCTTTTAACAATAGGCCATGAACATCCCTGGATCTCCCCCTCGTTTTTCCATGAAACAACTTTCTTTTTGTCCCTTTTTTAAAAGAAAAATGAAAAGTGTCTCCCTTTCTCAACAAAAAGAAAAGGGAAAAGAATTATTGAACAAAATTTGCAGGTCATCTGGCGCTTGTAGACATGGCGGAGACCATTTTCCTGAAGCGTAGAGCGCCGTATGGTATTCTGATGACGCCTTCGTTCCTGTAGCCATACTCCTGCGCCGCCATGTCAAGCAAAGCCACGAAAGACGGCTCCTTCAGTAGCCTCACATGCACGAGGACACTCTCCACAGGCATCCTCGTCGCCACAGTTTTCCTCCTCCTCCAGAACATGGCCGGCCGCCTTGAGAAGACTACTTCTACAGAGGAGATCTCCTAGTTATAACATCCGAACGTACGTGCAGCGTTGAGTACTTGCTACAAGATATCAAGAATCGATCGTATATATATATAGGAGACATGCGAGTTGGACTTCTTCGTGTTACGCGCATGCAATGCATGCGTTCACTTTCTACAGATGCCTGAAACTGTTCAATTGGATTTGTCCGGATGCGCAGCGAAAGGAGGAGTCTAGTCTCGTTAGCTACTTTGCTCGTCAATTGGTCAAAGGGTCTCAGCACATGCACGTACCCTTTTCCTACTGAGATCAAAGTTTGCACATAACACAATTTGTGGCAAGTATTTTTTTCTCTAGTCAAAGTAGTCAGCTTAATTGCCTTGCCGGGGGGGGGGGGGGGGGGACAAATAGTAGTCAGCTTGTTTGATAATTAATTAATATGTGCAAGATAAATTCTAGAACATAACATGTGTTCAAGTGTCGGATGTATATATACTTGAGTATTTGATTGGTAATTAATTTCTGCTCTATATAATGTGTTAGCTTCATTTCATTGATTACCGATAAAAGTATACATCTTCTGTGTGAGTAATTAAGAAAATATAAGCAAAGTAGCATGGATAACAATATTGTGCAATAACACCGTTGGAATTAAGTAAAGAAATCGTAATTATTAGAATAGAAAAAAAAAGTAATGAAGCATTGGAATTAGAGTTCATATTTGAATTGATGGTCATACTTCATATTTTTAATGTGCATGGTTACCATCATATGGTGAGAAAGTTGGGGGCCTTGACCCATGGTTACCTTCCGAGTTTTCGTGCCTTGAGCGTATGCATGGTTGATCGAATATGGCCAGTACCAACGCTGTCTTGCGTTGAACATCGCGTCAACATATTCTATCTTGACGAGTGACACATTAACTAAATAAATACAAATAATTAACTAATTTTGATTTGTGACTTAGAAAAGAAACGCTTATGTTACTGATTGTCGTTATCATAGTATATAATCAATCATATATTGCAATTAATTTATTGTTTGTTGGCAGAATATACAACAACAACAACAAAGCCTTATCCCACTAGGTGGGGTCGGCTACATGGATCATACGACGCCATTCCGCTCTATTAGTAACCAAACCTTTCGGTATATTATTCACCAATAGATCTTGCTCTATTAGTTCGCCAAGTGTCCGCCTTGGCCTCCCTCTCCCTCTTTTAATCGGACTCCAGATTATTTGATCTACTCTTCTTACTGGCGCATCTAATGGTCTTCTCTGAACATGATCAAACCATCTCAAACGATTCTCTACCATTTTCTCACTAATAGGAGCCACTCCGACTCGTTCACGTATATGGTCATTCCTAATCTTATCTAATCTTGTATGACCACACATCCATCTCAACATCCTCATTTCGGCTACCCCTACTTTACGTTCATGTTGTCCCTTCATAGCCCAACATTCACTACCATATAACATTGCTGGCCTTATAGCAGTACGATAGAATTTTCCTTTAACTTTATTGAGTACTTTTCTATCACAAAGAACTCCAGTGGCTTTCCTCCACTTACACCAACCAGCTTGAATTCTATGATTAACATCGTCATCAATCTCACCATCTTGTCTTACAATTGATCCTAAATATTTAAACTTTGTCACTTGAGGAATTATATCCTCCCTAACCTAACTTTCAAATCGTCTCTAAGTTGTTTATTTGTGAAATTGCTATGCATATATTCTGTTTTATTCCTACTTAAACGAAAACCCTTTGACTCCAACGTATTTCTCCATATTTCCAATTTTGTATTAATCTCTTCTCTTGAATCCGCTAAAAGTACTATATCATCCGCAAATAGCATGCACTTATGTACCTCCTCTGTGATACTCTCGGTTATAGCATCGATAACTAAGTTAAATATATACGGGCTTAAAGCTGATCCTTGATGTAGGCCAATTCCTATAGGAAATTCATTTGTCTCACCTCCGGGTGTCCTAACCCTAGTCAATGCCCCATCGTACATATCTTGTATTACCTTAATGTAGGCAACATTCACCCTCTTCTTTTGCAAGACTTTCCAAAGTACATCCCTTGGTACCCGATCATACGCCTTCTCTAAGTCAATGAAAGCCATATGTAAGTCTCTTCTCCTACTTCGATACTTCTCCATTATCCCTCTTAGTAAATAAATCGCCTCTGTAGTGGATCTTCCTGGCATGAACCCAAATTGTATCTAAAAAATACTAGTCTCTATTCTCAATTTATGTTCAATCACTTTTTCCCATAATTTTATTGTGTGACTCATAAGTTTAATCCCTCTATAATTTGCACAATTCTGAATATCCCCTTTATTTTTGTAAATATGAACTAATGTACTTAATCTCCAACCATCAGACATATTTTTCGATCATAAAATCTCATTAAATAGTTTACATAACCACAACACACTTTTTTCTCCTAGATATTTCCAAACTTCGATCGGTATACCATCCGGTCCAACGACTTTATCATTCTTCATTTTCTTAAGAACTTCGCTAACCTCCGAGACTCTAATTCTACGATAAAATGACCTATTAAGCTCACATTCGCTAACTGTCAAGTCCTCCAAATCACAACGCGAACCTTCACATCCATCATTAAATAGCTTATAGAAATACTCTTCCCATCTGTTCTTAATATCTCCTTCAGTAACTAAAATCTTGCCAACTTCATTTTTTATGCATCTTACTTGATCCAAATCTCTCGACTCCTTCTCTTTGTTCCTTGCAATCTTGTAAATCATTTGTTCACCCGCCTTTGTCCCTAACTCCTTATAAAACCCCCCATATGTTTTAGCACGAGCATCACTAACTGCCTTCTTAGCCTCCCTTTTCGTCAAACGATACTTTTCCCAATTGTCAGAACTATTGTCCAAGTGTATCGCCTTGAAACAATTCTTCTTATTACGCACCTTTTCTTGGACCTCCTCATTCCACCACCAAGTCTCCTTATCTCATGGTCCAAAACCTTTTGATTCTCCTAAAATGGCTTTAGCAACCATTTCAACATTTTTTGCCACATTCTTCCACATGATACTAGCATCTCCTTCTAACTCCCACACACTTTCCTCTAATAACTTACTTCTAAAAGTCTCTCGCTTCTCCCCCTTTAACTGTCACCACTTGATCTTTCGATCAAAAAATGTTCGGGATTTTGGTTTTATACATTTTATTTGCATATCAAGAACTAACAATCTATGTTGTGTAGTCACCCCATGCCCAGGAATTACTTTGCAATTAGTGCAACGTCTTTTATCAGTATTTCTTATCAAGAAAAAATCGATTTGAGACCTATGAGTTCCACTTTTGTATGTGATTAAATGTTCCTCTCTCTTCCTAAAATAAGTGTTGATAATCTTAAGGTTGTATGCTAAAGAAAAATCAATAATAGTTTGTCCTTCCTCATTCAACTCCCCAAAACCAAAACCACCATGAACCCTTGCATGTGGTCCTGCCTCTTTACCAACATGTCCATTAAGGTCTCCCCCAATATAAACTTTCTCGGTTGTTGGTATACTTTCAATCAAACCCTCCATATCTGCCCAAAACTTCTCCTTGAGATGTGATTCTGCTCCTACTTGGGGTGCATATGCACTAATAATGTTCATAGTCTCCTTTCCAACAATTACTTTCACGGATATGATTCGATCCTCAATCCTTTTAACTTCCACAACATTCTTCCTCCATTCTGCATCTGCGATAATACCAACACCATTCCTTTCATTTACCTTACCTGTGTACCAAAGTTTGGAACCATTTAACCTAATCTCTTTACTTCCCTCTCCTACCCATCTAGTTTCTTGCAAGCATAAGATACTAATCTTACGCTGGTCCATTACTTGTGCCACCTCGAGGCGCTTCCCATTCAACGTCCCAATGTTCCAAGAACCTAATCTGACCTTAGTTTGTTGGCAGAATATAATTAAACATAATAAACATGGCTATGGATTAATTAACACTACAAGAAAATCGTGATTTTTCGACGGATAATTTTCGACGGTTCTAAATCCGTCGCTATTTGCGACGGATTTTTCGACGGTTCCGTTTCCGACGGATTTTTCGACGGTTATGACCGTCGAAAATAATTTATATTATTATTTAATTTTTCGACGATTAGGAACGTCGATATTTTCGACGGATATCCATCCGTCGTAATTTCCGACGACTTTTTCGACAGTTACGACCGTCGAAAATAAAAAATTAAATTATATATTTTTAGTATTATTATTAATTTTTTTCGACAAATTTTCCAACGATCACGACCGTCGGAAATTAAAAAATTTATTATATAATTTATTATATTATTATTTAATTTTTTGACGATTAGGAACGTCGATATTTTCGACGGATATCCATCCGTCGCAATTTCCGACGACTTTTCTGACGGTTAGGACCGTCGGAAATAAAAAATTAAATTATATATTTTTAATATTATTATTAAATTTTTTCGACGGATTTTCTGACGGTTGTGACCGTCGAAAATAAAAAAATTAATTACATAATTTATTATATTATTATTTAATTTTTCGACGGTTAGGAACGTCGATATTTCCGACGGATATCCATCCGTCGCAAAATCCGCCGCAATTTCCGAAGGTCATAACCGTCGGTAAATGTATAATAATATCATGTGTAAGAGTATTTTATTAATATAACTAGCGACGGTCCAAACCGTCGCAATTACCGACGGTTTTGACCGTCGGTAAAGATTACCGACAATTCAAACCGTCGATAAAATAAAAAATAAATATTATATATAACTAAATAAAATAAAAAAATTTATTATTTATATTTTCGACGGCCGAAATCTTCGGTAATTAAAATTTCATTATTCCGCTTTTTTTCCCTTTTCCCGTTTTCTTTCCACTTTTTTCCTTTATATATTTTCCCTCCTCCCTCTTCTCTCTCCCTCCTCCCTCCACTCCTCCCTCTCTCCCTCCTCTCCTCTCTCCCTCTCCCGGCCACGAGCACCGGATCGGCCTCTCCCATGCGCCGGATGCCGGCGACCCTCCCACGCCGGACGTCGGCGACCCTCTCCCGCACCGGCGATCCTCTCCCGCGCCGGCGTATCTCTCTCTCCCGCTCCGTGCCGGCATCTCTCTCTCTACTGTCGGCCGGATCCGGCCTCCTGGCGTCGGATCGGCCGCCAAGCGGGCCGGATCCGGCCGCCTGGCACCGGATCCGGCGCCAGGAGGCTAGATTCGGCCCGCCTAGCGGCCGATCCGGCGCCAGGAGGCCGGATCCGGCCCGCCTCGCGCCGGATCCGAACGTCAGGCGGTCGGATCCGGCCGCTAATTTTTTTTATATTTAAAAAATTATTTGCGACGGTTGCGACCGTCAAAAGATCGACGGTTGCAACGCCCGTCTAAAGTTTCGACCGTTGGGACCGTCAAAAAGTTGCGACGGCTCGGACCGCCGGCCTTTTCCGGCGGTTGCAACCGTCGGAAATTTCGACGGCTCGGACCGTCGGCCTTTTCCGACGGTTGCAACCGTCGGAAATATCGACGGTTCGGACCGTCGGGGACTTTTCCGGCGGTTGCAATCGTCGAAAAATTTCGACGGGTCGAACCGCCGGGGACTGTTCCGACGGCCAGAACCGTCGATATTTTCGACGAATTTTTTTCAACCGTCGCAAATCCGTTTGCGATGAGTGTTTCTCCGACGGATCGATTCCGACTGAAAAACCGTCGGTAATTGCGTTACCGACGGTTTTCGGGCTGATTACCGACGATTCGGACCGTCGGTAATCCGCGTTTTTCTAGTAGTGTAAGGTTGTCAGCAACAAGACGAATCATATATATATATATATATATATATATATATATATGAAAAAATGGGGGTGAAACCAATGTTTTAAAAATCGGTTCGGACCGGCCGGTTCAACCGGTCCGATCGCGAACTGGTAAGAAAATCGGTCCGACTCATTGGTAAAATCGGAAATGATGAATAACCGGATTGGCTCGGAAAAAATCGAGTTGAACCGGTGAATCCGGTTGAACCCGGTTTTTTTATTTTTTTCAAAAGTATGATATATGGAAATAAGGTTATGAAGATTTATTAGGGGATATTCAAGTTTAAAATTACCAAATTAGTTTAAATGAAATTAGAAAGTTATGAAGATTGAGGGAGAGAAAAAAAGGAAGGAAATTAAAATAAGAAATTAAAAGAAAAGATGGTAGATGGAGAGAATCAATAAAAATTGAAATATATTATTAAGAGAATAATAAAATATGGAAAGCATTTATTAGGGGATATGAATGTTTAAATAATTTTATAAAATTGGGAAGTTTTGCACGTGAAAGTGAAAGGAGAGAAAAAGGAAAAAATTAAAATAAGAAAAAAAAAGAAAGATCTAAATAGAAATAGAATATTAATCAAATTAAATAAAAAGAGATATATGTGGAAAGAAAATAAAATCCGGTAATAATATATTAGTAATAAATTTAGATTGAAATTAAAGTTAGATTATTATATTAGTAATAATAAAAAGAAAGAGTTATAAATGAAAAGATAATAAAATTCGGTAATAATATATTAAATTAGTCAATAAATTTTAAAGAAATTAAATTTATACTATTATATTAGCAATAATAAATAATAAAAAGTAATCTATTATTTAAACTAACATTTTTTAATTAGTTTAATCAATTTTATAATAATTTATATATTAAATTACTCTTAAAAATTATAAAATAATATTATTATATAAAAATTCGGTTCAACCAATTGACTCTCGGTTGAATCAGTCGGACCTTGACTCGGTCGGCACGTCGATCCGATCACCGATCTGATTTTTAAAACATTGGGTGAAACACCCATTTTAAGTTTCATCGTAGAACACTGAAATTTCATCCGTTGATTTAAGATCAATGGTTTATAACATACTGCTTGCCCTTTTCTATTCTCTGGGCATGTCTCTGAGGAAAAAATATGCCAACGATGCCTTCTCCTTGCATCTCGTACTCGTCGCCGTGAAAAAAAAAAGACTGAATCCAAATCCCTCCCACTGCTCCTTGGCCGGATAGTTAAGAACAACTCAGATGCTGCTGCTCGTTTGATGTTGTTGCTAGCAGAACTTAATTTTTGTACTTCTCTCTTATAAACACCAATTGACATGTTAAATCAAATGCCCATCTTTTCCCTTAATTTTTTTTTCTATTCGTGCCTAAGCATCAGAGTAGAGAGGTGGAGTTTTCTCCCTCCGACAACTCAAGTATGCAATATATAGTATCATTAGACATCAGAAGAGACGGAAGCTAGAAGTCTATTGCTTTAGTTGCTACTTAGAAAAGAGGGAAACAAGAACGATCAAGTGACAGGCGCAATGGACGACAACAGGTTTGATCTAGATCCGCTGAGTTCTTTCTCTTTCAACCGTCAAGCGCAGGATCACAAGAAGGACAAGAATCGTGTGTCGTCTTTTTTTCCCCAAATGTGATCAAGAGCATTTCGGTTTTGGTACGAGTCGTTCATTATTTATCTAACGGCTTATATTTGAGCGTTTCACGGTGAAACGCCTAATGGGTGTTTCACCCCCATATTACCCATATATATATTAAAAACATGAGGGAAAGACATTAAGGAGCGAAATTAATAATTTTATTTTCTCTTCTAAATAGCATCGTCATCGAATATATTCATCTACACAAGGAAGCAAAGGAGGGTCAAATAAACTAGTGCATGCAAAACTATCAGGAAGTTGTTTTCGAGTATATTTATATTTCTTGTATGATTATTTACAATTTTTATATTTGTTGATAAAAAAATTAGATACTTATATTCGTGTATTATTAGTAAATATATCTAAGAGCCAGCATAATGTGAAAGATAAATATTTTTTTGTTTCTGATTTATTACCTTCTCTGTAATAATAGTCTCATTTCGCCTTATTGTCTCCTTGATTTTTATATATTGTCATATTAAGCATTCAATTAATTCATTAGTAATATAATTTTTTTATTTGTGATCCATTACAAGAATCTTTTTGAATAGACGCATAAAAAACGTTTTCCAAACCACATTAAAATGCGTAATGTCGCATTAACGTTGCCTTTTGCGTTACAAAGTTGTGTCATCTAAATCCCGCCCGAACACTACAAGAATATTATGATTTTACGACGGATATATCCGTCATAAGATCTTCGAAATTCGTCGCAAATATGTCTTTGCGATAGATTTTTCAACGGATAATAGTTAGTTGGAAATTTTATTATCGGAAAAAATTATCCATGGTCCTCAAACATCCCTTCGCAATTTTTTACGAATTCTTCTGACGGAAAAATTGCCTTCAAAATTTTTTATGGTAAAATCCGTTGAAAGTTTCGAAGGAGAGGTCTTCTTTCGAAACTTCCGACAAATTTTGCCATCAGAAGCTCCTAATCCAGCTGCTGAAATCGAAGGAAGAGTGTTGGCCCCTTCGTAAATTTCGACGGGACTGCGAAGCCTTCGACGGAGTCAACGCCTCGATGGGAGTCAAAGGCTTCGGTGGGCGACACCCATTGAAGCCTTCGACGGGCGTCGCAAGCACTAGCGGAGTGCGATGGATACGTAATGATTATTTTAACATAATATGCACTAAAATTTTAACATAATGATTATTTTTAATATTAATCACAATATGTCTCTTTAAAAATATATTACATAATATTATTATTAAAATTAATTACCGATAAGTGGAGCATTCGGAATTACCGACAGATCAATATCCCTCGATAATTTCGAAGGCTAAAGTCGTCAGTAATTTTAATCATAAATATTAAATATCTACTTATATTATATCATATATATATTATTATAAATATAATTATCAACGGGTCTGACCTTCGAAATTACCAATAGATTTAATTCCCGACCGATGAATATTTTTCGTCTATAATAGCGAATGATATTTTGATCATCGGTATTTTCTAAGATTTTTTCTATCCATCATAAATTGACAATTTTCTTATAGCAGAAGTGATGGTCTTGCAATTACGAGGTGCTAAATACTTGTTTGGGGGATAAACAACTTCTGTTAATGCGACGCCCTTCACCAAGGCAGCATTATATTATAAAGCAATCATGTACCCATGGTGCTATTGTCGGCATTACAATGCCCCCAATGTGCTGCTATTTGGCATTGTGCCTCGAAGGTAGCTATCATGACGCCTATGTCACACTAATTAACCTAACACTGAATAATATAACAAAAAATCTAAGACTTAATTTAACCTTATTTTCCCCCAAAACCATCTAATGCAATGTAGTTTATAACATCGCATCACACCGAAATTTATAGAAAAGGAGACATTCGTAACAACCATAACATCACACAAGTACTAGTTCGCAAAAAGTATCAATTAGCACCATGAAAATGTAACAAAAATAAAACAAAAAAGAACTAGCTATCCATTGAAACTCGAATCATTAATATCTGCGAGAATCAATACATCGAAAAATTGGTCAATCGCCTAACTACACTATTTTAATAATTTATTTAATGCCCTATTTATTCCATTAGGTCATGGACATCCTTGGACCTCCCTCTCGTTTCTTCATGAAACAAAAGCAAGCTTCCCTTTTTTTTAGGTTGTGTTTGGATGAAGGGTTAAGAAAGATATGTTTGGTTTAATTGGGGCGAGGTGGGTTTAGAATTATTAAACTTTATTTGAATACTAATCTTAAATTTTAACTAAGATTAGGTTGGTGTTTGTTAGAGGATATTTGGCTAAAGTTTATAAATCAATCAAAATAATTAAACAATTAAAATTTTTTAGATGTTTTGTAACCGAAAAGAAGTGTTGATAAGCACTTATTTTATATGCTTATAAGTCAGAAAAAATAAATTGGGAGACATCAACTTATTTTGTGAAAGAAAAAAAAGTTGATTAATTAATCAATAAATATACTATTTTACCCTTAGAATATACATAACTTTTTTCACATATTTCATCTATTATAATATTAAGGACTTTTTGTTCATTTTACTAAAATAATAACTTACAAGTTTTTTTCTATTATCAAACGCGCTCATAACTACTTATTTTTCAAAATCAACTTCAGCTATTAAATTACTTATCAATACTCTAATTTATTGGCCATTTTGTATAAGCTATGTCAAACGGTTCCTTAGTTCGTCACATAACTTAAAAACTAAACTCATTAAATTGATGAGTTTTGAGGGGTTAAAAATCATTATTCTCATTCTACCATTTTCTTCTTATTCAAATTAAAAAGAAATAAAAATTTATTAAGAATAATAAAGACATTTACCTAATATTTTAACTTTCCTTAACCCATGCATTAAAATTTGTATTCAAACAACTAATGGACTAATTTAATTGACTTCATTCTATTAACTCATATTCAAACATGATTTATATAAAGGATTATTTTCTCGAATCTCCCATGAACTATGTTGATTTTTCGTGCCATAGCACCCCTGAACTATCCTGTATTTTTCACTTTGTTTCATCCGTAAATTCTATTAACTTTTTTTGTTATTTTCATTTTTTTTCTGATTTATGAAATGACTGAACTATCCTTCTCTCATATCATCTAATATTTTAAAATATAAAATAATATATTATAAAAAAGTGATATGACGTGTGGTCGGCGCACGTCATCGGTGCGCGCAATGGGGGCATCACCCCCTCTGTGATCTCGTCCGTGACGGGATCGTAGTGGGTCAAACCCCCTCACACACATTTTTTATTGTTATAATATATTATTTTATCATACGCTAGAGCACCATTTTTATTACATGTATATATATTTATATATTTATATATGAGAGAAGGATAATTTAATCATTCCACAAATAAAAAATAATAAGAAAGTTAACCGTATTTGATGGATGGATCAAGGTGAAAAATATGATATAATTTAGGGAACACTATGATGAGTTTAAAAGTCAGAAACAAAAACAAAAAATCATCATAATTTAAGAGAAATAACTCTTATATAACCTGTCACCACACTCAACCTCGTCGATCATCACTTCCTCACCTTAACCCATCCCTCTTTTAACTTAAATTACCAAGAAAAATGAAAATCGTCTCCCTTTCTCAATCAAAAAGAAAAGGAAGAAAAGAAAAAGGGGTCGTCATCTGACGTTCGTAGACGTGGCAGAGACCATTTTCCTGAATCGTAGAGCGCCGCATGGTATTCTGATGACGCCTTCGTTCTTGTAGCCGTACTCCTGCGCGGCCATGTCAAGCAACGCCGAGAACGACGGCTCCTTCAGCAGCCTCACATGCACGAGGACCCTCTCCACCTCATCCCCGTCTTCCTCGCATCCGACGAGCATCGGAACATAACCTTTTGGCGTCCACCTGCTCTCCGCATCATCCTCTTCATCGACGGCGCGGCCGCCGCCGAAAAGGATATCGTAAGGCATCCTCAACGCTTCAGCTTTCTTCCTCCTCCAGAACATGGCCGGCAGCCTAGCTTGAGACGACTACCGGAGAGATCTCCGAGCTATAAGATCATGCAGCGTTGAGTACGTCCTGCAAGATATGAAGAAGCGAGCGGTGGAATATATATAGGAGACTTATCACGAGCAGTGCTCTGCGTTCACTTTCCTATACATTACCTGCGACTATTTAAATTTGATTTGTCCGTTTGAGCAGCGAAAGAACGAGTCTGGTTTCGTCAGCTTCGTTATACCATGGCGTCGAGATGTGATACCTTGCACAAGAATTGGTCAAAGGGTGTCAGCACGTGCACGCATCCTTTGCAAACTGCGCGGCATTTCCTTTTTGGGTAAGTCAAAGCAGTCAGCGTGTTCGATAGTTTAATTATTAGGGTAAGATAATTAAGTTCTTGGAGATAACATGTGTTCAAGTTGTCGGACGTATATTACTCGAGTACTTCGGATGATATAAGCTTCATTTGTATTACCAACAATAACCTACCTTGGATGGGGGAGAAAGGGAGGTAACGAGGGGAGGGGAGAGAATTTTTTTCACTACTTTACTTTTTATATACGAAATAATCCCATTCCATAATTAGCCTCTTCAATTTTTTTAGATTAAGGATCTGATTTTGCGAACCACAATCTATTTTTTACTGGAGGTTCACATTTGAATTGGATAATTTTTTTTCTAATGAATAAGTTTTCCTTACTCCCTAGTTATTCTCCTCCCTTCTCTCTCCTTCTCCTCTCTCTATTTTTTTAATAAATAATTTTTATTATAATTATGTAGTAAATAAATTTTGTAATAGTTAATATTTAATATTGTAAATTAATTAAATATAATATTTTAATAAATTCAGTATCTTTTAATAAAATATATGATAACTATAATTATATTTATTCACACAAAATGAAAAAAATTAATATTCGCACATAATTATAGAAAATAATATTTTTAATGTCTATTAATTTGGGATGGATCAACTCGAAATATTTTTATTTTTTATTCAAATTTAAGCTTCTATCTGATTTTAATTTTTTTAAAAGACTGAAATAAAATATTTTAAGTGTAAAAATAATATTAAATAGTTGGAAAACTTATTTTATACTTTTAAAATAATATATTTATATTAAATAAAAATATAAAAATAGTAAGAATAAAATTTTAAAAGACATTAAGGTGCGAAATTAATAATTTTATTTTCTCTTCTAAATAGCATCGTCATCGAATATATTCATCTACATAAGGAAGCAAAGGAGGGTCAAATAAACTAGTGCATGCAAAACTAGCAGGAAGTTGTTTACGAGTATATTTATATTTCTTGTATGATTATTTACAATTTTTATATTTGTACTAAAAGATTATAGTGATAAAAAAAATTAGATACTTATATTCGTGTATTATTAGTAAATATATCTAAGAGTCAGCATAATATGAAAGATAAATATTTTTTTGTTTCTGATTTATTACCTTCTCTGTAATAATAGTTTCATTTCCCCTTATTGTCTCGATTTTTTTATATATTAAGTGTCATATTAAGCATTCAATTAATTCATTATTAATATAATTTTTTTTTATTCGTGATCCATTACAAGAAGCTTTTTGAATAGACACATTAAACGTTTTCCAAACCAAGTTAAAATGATAATGTCACGTTAACATTGCCTTTTGCCTTACAAAGTTGCGTCATCTAAATCCCGCCCGAACACTACAAGAATATTCTTTATGATTTTGCGACAGATATATTCATCGTAAGACCTTCGAAATTCGTCACAAATATGTCTTTGCGACGGATTTTTCAACGGATAATAGTTAGTTGAAAATTTTATTGTTGAAAAAAATTATCCATGATCCTCAAACATCTCTTCGAAATTTTTGACGAATGCTTGTAATGGGAAAATTGCCTTCAAAAATTTTTATGGGTAAAATCCGTCGAAAGTTCCGAAGGAGAGGTCGTCTTTCGAAACTTCCGACAAATTTTGCCGTCAGAAGCTCCTAATCCGGCTGCTAAAATCGGAGGAAGAGTGTTGGCTCCTTCGCAAGTTTCGACAGATATCGACGGGACCACGAAGCCTTCGACAGGTCCTCACCCGTCGAACGTTTCGACGGGAGTCAAAGGCTTCGGTGGGCGACACCCATTGAAGCCTTCGACGGGCGCGTCGAAGCCGCGACCAGTCGAAGCCTTCGATGGGCGTCGCAGGCACCAGCAGGGTGTGATGGATACGTAATGATTATTTTAACATAATATGCACTAAAGTTTTAACATAATCATTATTTTTAATATAATCACAATATGTCTCTTTAAAAATATATTACATATTATTATTATTAAAATTAATTACTGATAAGTGGAGCCTACGAAATTACTGACGGATCAATATCCCTCGGTAATTTTGAAGGCTAAACTCTTCAGTAATTTTAATCATAAAATATTAAATATATACTTATATTATATCACATGTATATTATTATAAATATAATTATCGACGGTCTAGCCTTCAAAATTACTAAAGGATTTAATTCCCGTCGATAACGTATTGATGAGTATTTCCGTCTATAGTAAGGAATGATATTTTGATCCTCAATATTTTTTAAAGTTTTTTCTATCCATCATAAATTGACAATGGAAGTGATGGTCTTGCAATTATGAGGTGCTAAATACTTGTTTGGGGGGATAAACAACTTCTGTTAATGCGACGCTCTTCACCAAGGCAGCATTATATTATAAAGCAATCATGTAGCCATGATGCTATTGTCGGCACTACAATGCCCTCAGTGTGCTGCTATTTGGCATTGTGCCTCGAAGGTAGCTATCATGACGCCAATGTCACACTAATTAAATTAAGGATCTGATTTTGCGAACCACAATCTATTTTTTACTGGAGGTTCACATTTGAATTGGATAATTTTTTGTCTAATGAATAAGTTTTCCTTACTCCCTAGTTATTCTCCTCCCTTCTCTCTACTTCTCCTCTCTCTAATTTTTTAATAAATAATTTTTATTATAATTATTTAGTAAATAAATTTTGTAATAGTTAATATTTAATATTGTAAATTAATGAAAATATAATATTTTAATAAATTCAGTATCTTTTAATAAAATATATGATAACTAAAATTATATTTATTCACACAAAATGAAAAAATAATATTCACACATAATTATAAAAAGTAATATTTTTTAATGTCTATTAACTTGGGATGAACAGACCCGATCAACTCGAAATATTTTTATTATTTTTATTTTTTATTCTCATTTAACCTTCTATTTGATTTTAAATTTTTAAAAGACTGAAATAAAATATTTTAAGTGTAAAAATAATATTAAATAGTTGGAAAACATATTTTATACTTTTAAAATAATATATTTATATTAAAAAATATAAAATTATTAAGAATAAAATTTTTAAAAAAATATTATGTGGTCAGGTAACTCGATCATCCGACCGGACTCGAGTCGAATTAGATCGGATTCAGCCCCTAGCCCCCTTGACCCGACCCGACCAAATTGGATCGAGTCGGAGTGAACAGGTCCCCCCTCCCCTCCATATCTCTTCGGCACGCATGAGGGGGCTGTTGTAGCCGACACCAGAAGGAAAGGGTGTTATCGTATATGTCTTTTACTTGTTAATTATTTTATATATCAGTTTTTACTGTGTAACGGTTTCGACGATTAACCCTGTAGCATTTTTCAGATACTATAAAACCATCGTAAGAGCTGAGTTGTAAGGGCACACTAGAGGAAATGAAACTTGCGGCTTTGCTCCCAATACCTTCTTCTCTTTCTTTTCTGTAGACGTTTTTTTGGATCTGTGATAACCTCTGCAACTTCCAACATGGTATCAGAGCCTCTGCAGTTCTTCTTCGTTTACTTGTAGTCATCCGAGCTAAGTCACATCGTTCTCTGATATCTGAGCTAAGTCACAGCATTCTCTGGTTCTTCATCTCTGGTTGCACGATCATATTTGTTTTTTGTTCAGATCTTATTTAGATCTAAGTTGCTGCGATTTGGTGTTCTATTTTTTTGGAGAACAGTACCTGTTTTTTAATCATGGCTTCATCGACTTCTTCTGGATCTAGTTCTTTCACAATCGATTTTATGAATCCCCTTTTCTTAAGTCCATCAGATAAACCAGGCCTTGTAATGATTCCAATTCAATTGTCGGGGTCAGAAAATTATCTAGATTGGAGTGATGCTATGTACAATGCATTATTAGCCAAAAATAAACATATGTTTGTTGATGGTTCTTACACCATAGACAAAGTAAATCCAGATTTACATCCTCAGTGGAAAAGATGTAATGCAATAGTAATTTCATGTTACTACCACGGCCAAAGGTCTGATAAGTACGATTTCTTATGCACAGACTGCTCACAAAGTGTGGACTGAACTGAAGGAACGTTTTCATCAACATAATGCAATGCAAGTATATTCTCTTGAAAATGAATTGTGTAGTTTACGTCAAGGACAACTCACAGTATCAGGTTATTTTTCTAAACTGAATAACCTATGGGAGGAGTTGGGCCTTATATCACCAGAATTACCAAGTATAGATGTAAACAATACCTACAGATATTATCTGCAAGAAAGAAAACTATATCATTTTTTATGGGTGTTAATGAGGAGTTCAATTGCCATCCATAAGCCAAGCTCATTCACTGTTAGCAGAGGAAGAGCATAGACTGAGGAAATCAGTTCATATTAACACAGATCAAATTGCTTTGGCTGGAAGCAAAGTTCAAAGCAATTTTGTTAGAACAAGAAGAGATAATAACATCATCTGTAATTACTGTAAAAAGCCTGGGCACAAGAAGTCACAATGTTTTACAATAATTGGTTTTCCTTATGGCTATAAATTCAAAGGTCGTCCTCAGAATTCAGTCAATTCAGCACGAGTTCAACAATTTCAGGAGTCAAATATAAGGGTGGAAGAAACAACTAAGAATGAACCTATGACTCCTGAATCCAAGTCATCTTCTCCTTTTACAGAAGAGCAACAGAAATTTTTATGCAGTTTCTCATCAACAACCAAGGGAAAACAAATCAGGATCATTCAGTGAATATGGCATGTATTTTTTCACCTAGTTATTGTGCAGATTGGATCATAGACTCTGGTGCATCTTGTCACATGACTACTCATCTGGATTGGTTGTCTGATACAAAGACTTTGCAATCACAAAATATGATTTCACTACCAGATGGGAGCATTTCTACAGCCACACATTCTGGTGTTTTTAATATCAGTGATGAACTTAAATTGCAAAATGTCCTGTGTCCAAATTTTAAATTCAATCTTATTTCTGTTGGACAATTAGCTAGATATTTGGGCACAAAGATCTATTTTACATCAAAATCTGTGTTTATACAGGACTCTATGAGTGGAATGGAGAACCAGATTGGTGACTTCAAGGATGAATTGTACTTCTTGCGCGGAGAGAGGTCGTGGAGCTCTTATGGCGATGGAGAAATCTGAATTAGATAGATGGCATCAGAGACTTGGTCACCTTCCATTTGATAGAATCAAATTGTTACCTGTAATGAAACAATATAGTAACTTGGATTATACTCACTGTAATGTTTGTCCCATGGCTCGACAGACACAGCTTTCTTTCAATTCCTCAGAGAGGAAAATATTTCAGTCATTGTACTTAATTCATATTGACACTTGGGGACCCTTTAAACTTCCTACTTATAATGGTAACAATTTCTTTGTTACAATTGTTGATGATTATACTAGACTGACCTGGATTTACTTGATTAAGTACAAATCAGATTGTCATAATGTTCTCCTCCATTTTTTGAACTTTGTAGAAAATCAGTTTGATACTACAGTCAAAATTGTGAGGACAGATAATGGATCAGAATATCTTAACAATAGGTGTCAGGAACTGTTCAACAAGAAAGGGATAATTCATCAGAGGAGCTGCCCTTATACACCACAACAGAATGGTCTGGTTGAGAGAAAACACAGACATATTCTTGAAGTTGCAAGAGCCTTGCATTTTCAATCTAATTTACCTTTGAAGTATTGGGGAGATTTAGTACAGGCAGCAATCCACATTATTAATAGGCTTCCTTTAAAGGTACTTGGAGATGTTTCTCCTTTTGAGTTGTTTTTTGATGAAGAACCAGATCTGAGTTAGCTCAAAGTCATAGGGTGCCTCTGTTATGTGTCTAATAAAATTCCTTTGAATAAATTCGATAAAAGGGCCAAACCTTGTACCTTTCTGGGCTACTCTATGAGTCAAAAAGGTTATAAGGTTCTTGATTTGGAGACTGAGAAAGTCATCATCTCTAGAGATGTCAAGTTTGTGGAAAATTTTTTTCCTTATCACTCAGACATGATCAGACAAATAACTCCTAATATCACAACTTCTAACATGATCAGTCATAATCTCAATAAGAATTTTAATTGTGATGATGCTCAATTTATTTGTTCTCAGAACCAGGGTTCTCTTTAGAATGCTTTAGTTCAGAATCCTTCTCAAGACAATTCTCAAGAGTCTTCAGATTTATTTCTTGACACACTAGCAGAGGTTCCTGCTCATTCAATTATTCCTATTACTTATGATGTTACTCCTACAGCTCCCTTACCTGCACCTGAAGGCATTCAGAGACCCAGAAGAAGTATTAAAGCACCCTCTTGGCTTAAGGATTATGTGGTAACTTCTGCCAACTTTTTAAATGTCAGTCATCCTTTACAGCAAGTTCTTTCATATCATGCATGTTCCTCACATCATAAGGCATTCATTTCTACTTTATCCACAGTAGAAGAACCAGGGTCCTATAATCAGGCACTTAAGGATCCAAGATGGATTAGTGCAATGAATGATGAGCTTTTGGCTTTGGCCAATAATGGAACATGGGAACTAGTTGATCTTCCACCTGGAAAGAAATCAGTTGGTTGTAAGTGGGTTTACAAAGTTAAACTCACATCTAATGGTGAAATTGAAAGATTCAAGGCTCGATTAGTTGCCAAGGAATACAATAAAAAAGGTGTGGATTTCAAGGAAACTTTCTCTTCTGTGGCAAAATCAACAACAGTTAGAGTTCTCCTAACAGTGGCTGCACAACTTAATTGGGCTCTTTTTCATTGAGATGCTAATAATGCCTTCCTAAATGGAGATCTCTATGAAGAAGTGTACATGCAAATTCCTAAAGGCTACAAGACTAAGGAGGAGAACAAAGGAAAAGAATGTAGACTACTAAAATCATTGTATGGCCTTCGACAAGCATCACGTCAATGGAACATTAAACTCACAGAAATTCTTTTGATTTCTGAATTCATTCAAAGCCACAATGACTATACTTTATTTACAAAATCTAGAGGAGCATAGTTCATTGCAATTTTAATATATGTTGACGATATTCTTGTGACCAGTAATAGTTTATCTCTGATTGCTTCTACAAAAGAATCATTGCAGCTCCATTTAAAAATGAAGGATTTAGGAGAAGTAAAGTTTTTTCTTGGAATGGAGGTACTGCGGTCTTCTTCAGGTATTTTACTGACTCAACGAAAGTATGCATTATCTTTGTTGTCTGATACTGGTCTCTCTGGTATGAAGCCTGCCAGCACACCTATGGAACAAAACCTCAAACTTACCTCTGTTGACTATGATCTCTATTTCCCTCCTTTTGTTGTTGACAATACTCTTGATTCCCCTGAATCCTTTCAGCGACTTCTTGGTCGTTTGATCTATTCGATGAATACTCGTCCCGATATTATGTTTGTTGTTAGATATCTTAGTCAATTTATGCATGCTCCAAAGGAGTCTCATTTCAAAGCTGCTTTACGAGTAGTTTGTTATCTCGAATCTGCTCCTGGCAGAGGTCTCCTCTTCTCTTCTACTACTGACACTTCAGTCACTGCTTTTGCTAATGCGGATTGGGCGTCTTGCATCCTCACTCGACGTTCAGTGTCTGCCTTTTGTATCAAAGTGGGCTCCTCTCTTGTATCTTGGAAGTCAAAGAAGCAGACTGTGGTTTCCCGTTCTTCCGCAGAATCGGAGTATCGTTCTCTTGCTCTTGCTGTTGCGGAATTGGTCTGGCTTGATCGTCTTTTCTCTGATTTGCACCTTCCTTTACAGCATCCTTTTCTGCTCTCCACTGATATTACTGCTGCTATGCAAATGGTTGACAATCCGGTTTTTCATGAACGTACTAAGCATATAGACATTGATTGCCATTTTATTCGAGACAAAGCTCTTCAATGTCTTATTCGTTTGCATCACATCTCTACCAAGGATCAACTTGCGGATATTCTTACCAAAGCTTTGGGTCGTCATCAACATGCTTTTCTCCTCTCCAAGTTGGGGCTTTTCGATCTCTTTCAACCCCCAACTTGAGGGGGGGGGGGGGTGTTATCGTATATGTCTTTTACTTGTTAATTATTTTATATATCAGTTTTTACTGTGTAACGGTTTCGACGGTTAACCCTGTAGCATTTTTCAGACACTATAAAACCATCATAAGAGCTGAGTTGTAAGGGCACACTAGAGGAAGTGAAGCTTGCGGCTTTGCTCCAAATACCTTCTTCTCTTTCTTTTCTGTAGACGTTTTTTTGGATCTGTGATAACCTCTGGAACTTCCAACAGAGGGGAGGGGGAAGCGCCCCCCTTTTTCGCCGACGATGCAAGAAGGGGCGTCATCCCCCTCTTTTGCGATGCCGCTACATCACCCCTCCATGTTTTTCGATCAAACCTCTTAGGGTCTGCTCATGACCCTCTCCATTGGCAATGTCAAGTGGAGATGAAGTGCTAGCGACGCCCCCAAGAAGCCCGCGTCTGCGCCTCTCGCCCCCTCAAGCGCCTCCTCGTCATCGTCGCCCGCCCGCCCGCCGCCTCTCCCTTGTTGGTAGACCAGCTATGTCAAGTCTGAGGAGCCATCTTTGTAGCCCTCCCAAAGCCCTCATCAGTCCAACACCTCTACCATTGCCAACTTTCCCGACTTCCATACCCAATACTCCGTCGATGCACGAGTGCCCCCTCCTGGAAGCTCTCAGTTTTTCTCTTCTGCACCATAGCCCAACGGCGAGAATTTGTCGATCGTCGTCCAAGGCAGCCTTGTGAAAAAGTGGGGACAACAACAATGAGAAGAAGGCTATGGCTTGATTCTTCTCTGCGGACGATCCCTCCACGGCGGAGGCTACCACACGATTGAGGATGAGCAATTGCGAGATGTCACTCGACTGAGGTAAGTCTGTACCAGAGATTGATTACATCATGGACACACAGAGTCCCACGGTTCATGACGCTAACATTTCGTCGCTGCTACAACGACTCACTACGGAGTACTAACACCTCTTCAGCAGGGGGCCTGACAGAGTTCTCCATCTGCCTCAACCCACTCACGAGGCAAAGCCCCACCCGGTGGTGGTGCGATCAAAGTTGAGATCTTCAACGGCAACCTCTCGAGAATTCTAAACCGTCTCCACCACCACGAACACACGTAGTACTTCCACATCAAACAACTTGCAAATGTGGAGGTGAGATGCATACATGAAGGAGAGAGAAAGAAGACGTGTCCGCCAACCAAACAATCGGTAAATGAGTTATCGTGTTGAAAAGGATATCAGTTGGAGAGTAATACAATTATAAAGTAAAGTTAGAGAATAGAATAAAAAAATGATAAAGAGGATATTTACTAAAATTTATTCTTTATTACCGTGGAATTCTTTTGTTACATTGGAACTTCGGATTTAGTGTGCATTTCTTCCCTTTATTAATTATTAATTAAAAACAAATGTTTTTATGATTAATTATCTTCCTAATTCTGATAATATAAATTTATGAACCGAGTCGAAACATCCTTATACATTTCTGTTTTTCTCCACAGACAAACAAAAAGAAAATAAAATATATTTTTCTTCATTTTTTCAAAAAAAAAACGTGTAGTAAAGAATATAACAATGTTTGAATAATACTCTTGACATGAAAATCTAAATTTCTTGTACGTGCTTTAAAATAAAAAAACCGTTGAACTAAAAAAAAATTTAAAAAAACAAAAATTTGGTGAATTTCTTAATTTTTAATTAGCGAATCAAATCGAATTCTTTATTTGGATTTGCAAACGTTTCTCGCTCGTTCAACACCTGAACCCCCCAAAAAAGATGTCCCGCCAAACCTTGGGTTCAAAATTTCCCATCTTTGCATATTTTTCACCTCTATGTATTATCCACAAAAGTGAGTGAGTGAGAGAGAGAGAGACCCAAAGGACGCCAAAAAAACGCTAAATTACGCTGCGCACCATTCAAAACCATCCCAAGGGTTTTTGCGACTTCTTACCGAGAGCGCTAATCTCGTGGTCCAGATGACTCAGGGTAGCGCCGGCGCCGGCGGTGGTGCTTCGGAGTCGGAGTTCCGCCTACCGGACGAGATCTTGGCCGTCATGCCGACAGATCCCTACGAGCAGCTCGACCTGGCGCGTAAGATCACCTCGATGGCGATAGCTTCCCGAGCCTCGAAGCTCGATATCGAGACCGGGCGGCTGCGGCAGAGCGTCGCTGAGAAGGACCGCCTCATCGCCGAACTCAGGGAGAAGGTATCTCAGCTCGATTTGACGCTCCAGGAGGCCGACTCGAAGCTTAGGGTAGCACTCGAGGAGAATGTGAGCTCCTTTCCCGTCTCATTGTTGCAATTTCCCTCTTTCGACGCTCTTCAGAGAAACAATTACGCATTTTCTCCTTTTTTTCACGTCTGAAAACCAGGTTAAACTGGTCAATGAGCGGGACTCGCTGGCACAGACTTCGAAAAGATTGTCGCGCGATTTGGCCAAGGTAGGTTTTCTTTCGAATTCCACTTATCATCTTTTAAATTGAAGGTACTTCCTGCAGCATTCATTCTTTGCAATCACAGGATAATTTACGCTGTTCAATATCTATAGCTTCTGTGTGTTTCTGGCAAAGCAAATCCACCTCCAGGTTGCGGTGAAATCTTGTCCTTCGCCCAATGTAACCTTAATCTATATAGGTGGAAAACGTTTGGGGAATTGCTTGAATCTTCTAATCGTCTGTAGATTTCATCTTTGATGATCCTGGTGTTGTCTTTTGGACACAAGTTACTCAAGCATTTTAATGGAGTTGCTTAGCACGATCACCATTCTGAACCAAAATTACAATTAATTTTGATAACAAAAGTATGTACACTAATCGACGACGATCTGCGCTTTGCTTCGCAAGCTCAGCAGCTTCCTTAAGCTCTTTTTTCAAAGAACTATTATACTAATCAACTATGGATTATTGTGTTGTGTTCTTTGTTAATTTTTTCTAGATGGTAATGTTTTGTCTTTCACAGTTAGAGACGTTCAAGAGGCAACTCATGCAGTCTCTAAGTGAAGATAGCCCATCAGTAAGTGCATCATAAATCTTGCCGTTTATTGTCAAACTCAACTTTCTATTATTCCATTCAACTTGTAAATTCTTGTATTGTCGGAAGCTCACAATGATTTGAATCATTTCTTGTTTCTCCTTCAACAATATCTTGTATTGTTTCAGAAGCAGCAAGATATTATTGACATCAGGACAGGTGATCAGTTGGTTGGTCAATCAACTTCGCTTAAAGGTTGTTTAAGAAGCCTAACTAACTCTATGCTTCATTTGTTTTCTTTATTTTATTGATTGTGATCATTTACTTCCTTGTTACCAAAGATGATGTTTCTGACCGAGCAGCATCATATCAAATGAGTACATCCACAGAAATGGGAAACACAATTAAAAAAGGTATTTGAGACCTCTATATAAAACTTTTTCAAAAAGCTGAACAAACGATGACTATTATTTGCAATTTGATCAATCAGTGACACAGCAAGCTGGTCAAAGAATATCCATCACTTCAACACGTCCACCTCGGTTTACCCCAGTTGCCACGCCAAAAGTAGCATCTACAGTTGCTACTCCTAAAGGAAAATCTAATACTGTATCACCAAAACTTACTTCTGGCACCACCTCGCCCACAAAAACTCAATATGAAGGGATCACTTCAATGTCACCATGGTTCCCATCAAGCAAGCAATCCTCAGCTGCTAGTTCTCCTCGGGGGCGCCCCATACAAGGTTCACATCTTCAAATTTTTTATCACTGAATTTTTTCATTAGTTTAGGGTAGGGCTCTTCTTTTGATATTCTTTAATACTAAATCAGAATCCACAGGAACTGAAAATATCCTGACTCTAGGATAACAATTGGAAATACTTCAGAAGTAACTAATAAGGTGAAATCCAAAGAACTTAATGCATCAGCTCAGTGAAGTTCATATCACTAGAACATTGCATTTATTCTGACACTTTATTTACATTGTACACATGGTTTGGCTTTAAATGAAATATTTCAAGGTTTATCACCTCAAAACATCAGTGAATGCATTGATAGTTATGCTTTATGATTATCTAGCCTCTTCATAGACTATGTAGTTTGCTCAGCATCTAGACTGACATCCATCATACTTCACATTTATTGAGTTCATAACTTGTTACTCCATATTTCAGAAAAAAACATCATTCTAATAGAAGGTTGCTTCGAATTATTCATTTCCAAGCTTAATGTTCGTGTACGATGTTTCCCTCTACCAGATTGATTATCTTATCCCTTATAATTTTTCAGGAAGCAGTCCTCATGTAGATGGAAAAGAGTTCTTCCGGCAAGCTAGGTTAATGATGCTTCAGTTTGCCTTTTAGAAAGTTACGTAATTTATGTTAGTTTGCTGATTAACACCTTGTGTTACAGGAGCCGTCTCTCATATGAACAATTTGGTGCATTTCTAGCCAACATTAAGGAGCTAAATGCTCACAAACAATCACGTGAAGTAAATCCCTGAACTTGCCATGTTGCTCCTTTGAGAAATAAATCTTCTCTGCTTTCTATTTGTTTGAACAATTATTCAAGTTGTTCATACATGTCACATGTTCTGTATAGGAAACTCTGAAGAAGGCAGAAGATATATTTGGTGTGGAGAATAAGAGTCTCTTCTTATCTTTTCAAGGATTGCTTAATAGAAATTTGCGGTAGAAATCAGAGAATTTGATACTCCCAGGTTTGCCTCTGTGTGTGTGCCAATGTACGTGCAAACACTACTGTGGTCTGTGACAAATGTGCATTGTTCTTGTATTATTTGCTATTCTAAAAGGTTGAAAAGTCAACACATAAATTCTCTATTAAATTAAGATATGATTAGAAACATTATTGTATAACAAAAGAAAATATGAAAATGTTGTATAAGGCTTCACTTATAAGAGCTTATTTTTCTATTCTTTGTCTGTTGAAGACAGATTTCTGATGAGTTTAGCTAATGGATTCTGCTTATAACCATTTGTGCTTCATTATATGATTTTCAACGTTTGCATTCATCAAGAGAATTGTGCAATGTGGGAACTAACAATGTCGTCCTTTTTCTCTCAGCCAAATTTAAGCAACTATCAGGATTTCATCTCATTTCATACGAGCTCAGCATATCCATTTTGGATCCCAGCACTTCCAATTATCTCCAGAATGCAGCCATTTTCCAGTAGGAATCTAACAATATGGATCTGTAGGTCAGAATATTATATTAAATTATTAATCAAGCATAGCCCAGATTTAGTGATTTTCTGACCGAAGTCTATGTAATGTATAATGTAATATGGACAATTTTAATGTATATAATTTTGAAAAGGTGGCCAAAGCAACAGGTTATGCTCATTATTATCATTATTGGCTTTCACTGGTGTGCGATCAGTCGTTCAAGTGCATGAACAAAAGTAATAACATATGATGACATGATCAGGCGTTTGCACAGAAAATTCCATTTCCTGATGTGCCTTGGCTGTCAGCTGCTTTCTGCTTTAGCTGCCTGTAAAAAGGAGACCATCATACGAATACCTTGTCGATTTGTATGGCCACTTTGCGCAATGTTCATGCTTTTAAGTGCAACATAATGGGCAATTCATCCCTCAGTCCAACTTAAATTGATTTTTTATGCCACTTCGCAAAATGTTCGAGATTTTGAGTGCAACATAATCGAGAATTCATCTCGGTGCGACTATAATTGATTTTAATGGTCACTTTGCTCAATGTTCAGGCTTTCAAGTGCAACATAGTTGACAATTCATCTCTCGGTCAAACTGATATTACGATTCATACATCAGAGAAAATTTAGGGTTTAAGAAAATCTAAAAAATCTACCCGACTCAAAATCGTAAAGATTCGTGGAGTCCGTTTTTTATTTATATAATTAATTCATAAGTTATAAATTCTTTTATTATTGATACAATAATTTTTGTATATAATTTCATATTTTTCTATTACATTATTAAATTCTAATTCAGTATATTTAATATAAAAATAAATATTTTTATGTTACTTTTAATTTATTATATATATTTAAAATATAATTATATAAAAGTAAGACCGTAAGAAAATCACTCGAAACAATTGACCTTTTTATTTTTTAAAATAATTTTAGAATGATTTTTTTTAATTTAAAGAACCGATCTCAAAAATAGTGAGTTGTTTATTTGGACC
The DNA here is from genome assembly GCA_030549335.1 of Pontederia crassipes. Classification (NCBI taxonomy): domain Eukaryota; kingdom Viridiplantae; phylum Streptophyta; class Magnoliopsida; order Commelinales; family Pontederiaceae; genus Pontederia; species Pontederia crassipes. The sequence continues at coordinate 29,195,106 of CM060193.1, forward strand.
AAAAATTCAACCCCATTCGAATTACTTTCGCCTTAAGAAAATCTAGGCCAAGTGATATAAATTTAATTTTTCACCCTTCACTGAAACGTGGATGATCAGAATTCAGCCATAACACTCATGGCATGCACCCCAAGATCCAATGAACTCCTGGATATCATAATTGATATAACAAAAAGATTTCTCTAAATTTCTTGGATGGTCGCTGGTCAGTGACATGAACAAATGTACACAAAAACAATGAAAATTGAAAAGCATAATTATGATAAGAAATGAAATGGACACTAATTTAAATTAATAAGGGACTATTGAATAAAGGAAAAAGATTAATTAAACTACTTAGCATTAAAAGTGCGTATAATTATCATTATTTAAAAATGCATTTTAACACAATTTCACATTCTTTTAAAACATAACCATTATTCATGCATCTTTTCAATACTTTCTATAATCTTAAAGAAAATTTCGATGATACATGATAATCCTTATTTGTTTTATTTAGACAACTAAGAAAATGTTTTACGGAATGATTTTCACATTTAAACAACAATAAATTTCAGTAAATGCTATTCAACTTTATCATCTTTTTCAATTATACCATCCAATTTTCCTTTGTAACGAGGTTGTCCTCTAATTATTAATTTATTTTATCAGCTATGTTTCTGATCATCCCGTTTATGTGATTGTCACACGTCATATTTCTATTTCCTCCATGTGTACGCCCTCCCAACATGACATGATAACAAATAATAAAATATTAAATAATATATTAATTTAAAAATAAAAAATAAAATTAAAATTAAAAAGGAGCAGTAATTGGGGCTGCCGCCCCTTGCCGGAGACGAATGATACAACCCATCCAAGCTCTCCTCGTTGTCAAGTTGGGAGATGTCATGGGCGCTGCTGACGGTTGAGTTGTTAGCATGGAGGATTTCGAAATTTTTTTTGGAGACAAAAGGGGTTGGGTCTTGGAATATTGTTCTTGCCACAAGATTCTACTGCACCCCTCGAGTAGAGACAGTGACAAGAGGCAAGGAAATGGGAGAGGAGGTAGAGGATGTTGACGGCAACCACCCACAACTGTAGTATGAAGATTGATGTCCGCCGCGGCCAATGCTGGGGTCATCCCAGTCCTCGCATCAACATCCCCCAGTCAAGGACGAGGTCATTAGACTTGGCGCACGAGACTTGCGAGAAGATGGCGTAGTCCTAGTCACCAGAAGAGAGTCCCTCGGTCCTAGAGCTTGGTCACAAGGTCGCCATACTCATTAGAGAGGGAAGTGAGGTTTGCCATTGGCGGCGGAGGTTTGACAAGATTGAGTAGTCGAAGGTGTGCTGTCCAAGAACATTTCGATGGCGATGGCACGGTCTTCTTTAGAAAAGAGCACTGGTACAAAGATGAAGAGAGGGTGTCACACTCCCAGGATCACGAATCCCGGAGCATCTCAGGATAAAAAAAACTTTCTTCTTTGGAATTCACCCATGAACATAAATAGACAACGACGGTTAATACACGATATAATACAGTGGAAGACTAATAAATAATTAAATTGAAGGATTACAAAACTTAACTTTTTCTTAATCGTGGACAAGTGCAAGTGTCACGGGGTCATTCTCGGACACTATACCACGTGCGGCGACTAGGCACTTAGCCAAGCCTATTTTGAGTAGTAGCGAAACTTTTATGGTTGAGACGACTATGCCGAGAGTCGCTCTTATAGGCATTCAATCATGGGCATGACTTGAGTGTTGGACTACTCATTATGAGTTTGTGGCATTAGCATGTTGCGGTGCTAATGTAGGTGCTTAAAGTCCGAAGGGACAGCCGAGGAACCACGAGATGCCATGAAGGGACACCCATGTGGGTTGCCACCCCACCCTCAAGGCCATAACACTAGAATTAAAGGAAAGCTTGCTTGTATTGAATATGATGAAACATAATATACATCTGGGCCTCGAAAAGCACTAGTGAACTCCTCCCAATGTACCGTAGGTATATGAGTCTTATTACATATTGAAGATACAAAAGACGTACCCTACGGGTAACGCCACATAACTAGGCCATTCATAAAGATGGCTTTACAAGATAAATGCTCTAAGAGCGAATAATTTCGTACTCCGCAATATTACGCAGTGCGGGGCGGCTACATGTGTTCCATGATTTCGGCACTGAGCGGCCGATAGCTGTAAGTTGAGCGGCACTAGTGTCGCGAGGCTTCGCGTTTCGTGTCACGAGAAAATATTCCGTGACATTCTCCCCCACCAAATTTGGTGATGCCCCCAACGCCGTTGTCCGGGCTTCTTCGGGACCTTCGTCTTCAGTATTGACTTTGCGTGTCTTGCTTAGAATCCTCCTTCTTTTCCTTGACTTCTACTTCATCAGCTTCACACAGCATTAGAAATGTCTCACCGAGGACTCCTCCCTCAGGTATGCTTCGCTTGCTGATCCTTCGTCGAATCCGAGACCATCACTTGTGCAGCGCCAATGGAGTCCGTCATGTGCGGTCTGATTTCATTAAACAACTATCCTTCCATCAAGTTTCTGTTGGCTTTAGCTTCTCTCAACTTGCGTAGTGTCAATTTGCTGAGTTTGGCTTCTTGAGGTGAAACAACTCTTATATACTTTCAGGAATAGCTTGGGGAAAGAGTTATTTCAAGGTCGTGCAGAACATGATGAAGAGTCTCGTCATTCGACTTGCATGACTCGACTCAATGCCCTCATGTTGCAGGTGGCTGCAACATAAGGTCTTCCTCCCGTCGAATGCAATGGTGCGGGACCATCTCACCCTCGTTGGTCATTCAGGAATTCTGAACCTAGATGATGTTCCTTAGTCGAAAGGATGATGTTCCTTAGTCGAAAGGATGATGTTCCTTAGTCGAAAGGGACCATGAACCTAGATGCTTAACCTTGAGCCAACTTCTCCCGTGGAGCGCTTCACGTTGCATGACTGGGTATGTGATGCGACATCACAAAATACGGAGCAGCGTCAGGTTGTCAGGATAGTACATGTCTGACAGTCCCTGAATGTGGCACGAGTCCTCCGATTTACACGACGTTTGTGTAAGGCGACATCTTGGTATGGGTAGCACAAGACGGAGCATGTGGTCATTCTTGACGCAGCGCGACACTTCAAGATTCCTGACTGTATACCTAGGGTGGTTGATATGCTCGATTGAGCGACGCATGACCGTCCCGATTAGGCAGGACGATCAATCCACCATCATAATGCATGACGGCCGTTTCTTGACACGACATGAGTGTATGAGGAACTTGCTGCGGAGCACAATTGGACGTACGGCGAGGAAGCTTGCCATGCATTCCTCGTTGGCATCCATGATCAAAGACCATGGCATAAATGCACCTGGGCGTAGTAGAGTTTTTGAATGAAAGCACTATTTTTACGCCAGAGCACTTCGCGATGAGACAAGCGAGTCATCGTCGCATGGTGATCCGAGCAGGATGAACCACTCTAGTACCACTTGTCACGGGATCATTCTTGGACACTAGACCACGTGCGGCGACTAGGCGGATAGGCACCTAGCCAAGTCTGTTTTGAATAGCAGTAAAAGTTTTATGATCGAGACGACTATGCCGAGAGTCGCTCTTATAGGCATTCAATCATGGACATGACCTGAGTGTTGGACTACTCGTCATGGGTCCGTGACATTAGCGCGTTGCGGCGTTAATGCATGCGCTTGGGCGCTTAAAGTCCAAATGGGCAGTCGAGGAACTACGAGACATCACGAAGGGACACCGATGTGGGTTGCCACCTCACGCTCAAGGCATGACACTAGAATTAAAGGAAAGCTTATTTGTATTGAATATGATGAAACATAACATACATCTGGACCTCGAAAGGCACTAGTGAACTCCTCCCAGTGTATCGTAGGTATATGAGTCTTATTATATATTGATGATGCAAAAGACGTACCCTACGGGTAACACCACATAACTAGACCATTCATAAAGATGGCTTTGCAAAAGAAATGCCCTAAGGTCGGATAACTTGGTACTCCGCAATATTATGCAGTGCGGGGCGGCTGCATGTGTTCCATGATTTCAGCGCTGAGCGGCCGAGAGTTGTAAGTTGAGCGGCACTAATGCTACGAGGCTTCGCTATTCGTATCACGGAAAAATGCCCCGTGACACAAGCACCTTTCATCTTGAGCATCATTCGTAGTCATTTAATTAATTAGAATCTTCAATCACGTTCACTTGTAGGATATGTGCAAGGGAAATTCATCCCATGAGATTACACCCAGTATGTAAAACATGACAATTCGGATGACACATGTCATCCATAAATGCACTTATTAATAATAAACATGTCAATGTAATAGCAATGCATATATACAATAATAACAATAAAGAGATGTGATTTATCAATTTCAATAACAATCCAATATGTTGCTAAATGAGTCCTTGCTCTAGCATTATATTAAGTAATAACATGGCATCAATAAAACATGATTCAATAACTATACAATTCAATGAAATATCTAGGTATTTATTTAACCTATATTCATTCCAATAATTCAATCAAGTTCATCAATATTAAGTATGAATAATGAAATCAATATGGTAGCATCGTGCCCAATATGACCCAAGATCTAATAGTGCTCATGCTTAATCAATTAAGATTATTATCTTATTTGTTATCACTGGAAGAGTGGAAGTTTGCTCCAAGACTTCCATAGTTCGATCTCCATATAGCCACTCTTATTTCTCATCAAGCGACAACTCCAATTTTCAATCAATCAATTACAATCAATATGTGAGCATTTAACAATTGGTCGGAGGACTAAATTAGTATAAACAATTTTGTGGCTAGCTAGGCCACAGGAAATCTGTTCGGTGCTCAAACAATAGGTGCCCTGAAGGGCCGATCGATCAATGTGGAGGCATCTACTTCCCAATAGAACAGGCTCATCAGTTACTTTCCTCCGACGGGGTTCATTCAATCAATCAATACATCAATACATTAACAATTTTTATTTACAGCTTAGCATGCAATTCGTAAGCATTTAAGTTATCAATAAATTCATTAAAGGCAATAGATAAACTATCAATGCACTTGAGAGGTCGATCGGTTGGCATTATCGGTCGATCGGTCAAGTCTTGAAGGCTGACTGATATCGCTTAACATATCACCGATCGACCGACCTCACTCATCAGTCGATCGATCTTATTGATCGACATAGTCACGTCATTTGCCCCAGTTGGTCGATCGTCAAATTTTCGTCATTAGTTTTGGTTGACCCATAAATTAACGGTTGGCCGATCAATGTGTGGCGAAGTATTTTCGCTACTACACCGGTCGACCAGCCATGGAGAGCAATTGACCGATCTATCGGCAGTGTGATCCTAATTATTTTTCACTTCATTTTTTATTTTCAATACATCAATCAATGTGTCACACATTACAAAATCATGATAGACTCTCATTCAAGACCAAAGCATGGTTTCGTAATCAATTTCTAGCATGCTAAGATTCTAGGCTTCAATAAAACACAATATCATTTTTGAGACAATAACAAAGTATGCATTTATGCATCACGAATATTTGACGAAAACACACTAATGATCCCTACTTTGATATCTCAATTATCATGTATAACAATATCTATCAATCATATTAATAACACTATCTATAGCATTAGATCCTAATTTTGGACAGATTCAACCTGTTTATAACTTCATTTACAGAAGTGATATTCTATTCATTCCAATTTTATTTGAAAGTAGACACTAGTGGCCTAGTGGGTCTTAGAAATAAATTTCTCAAAATTTATCTTCATAAGATATGTTCTTAGAAAATCATACATTAGCATCAATCTTCATCATTTTTAACAGTTTGACAGCTGTGAGAAGGAAGAATTATATCTTTCTCCGTACTTATCCAAATAGGATGATTCCAAGTCCATTTCAAAGCTATCTTAATCATCTATGTGCATAATAAATTTCAGTATAAGATGATGTTTACAATTTTATGCACAATTAATAAAATAGCTGAAATATTTTTCAAAGCAGTTTGATAGTGGTTCAATTTTTGAACCATAACTCCAATCAAAAGTCGACTTCCACAGCTACGTGTCCATATATCATTTATGAATTTTAGACTAAGATAATCTATCCTATGTGCTTATACAAGTGGACGCATCAATATGAAATCTCGGATCAGCACGATAGTGAGCTACTTATTGGCTCATACCTTTACCTACACAAGTTAGATTAACATGATTCTTGTTTCTACAGAAATTAGACTTCATCATCTTTCTATGCATATATTATGTCATTTTTTAGACATGTATAACATGTTCAAAAACGTGTACAAACAAAGGCTACAGAATCTGGACAGATTCTTATTTTTTCATTCCTATTACTAAAACTTATGAACATCAACATAAATTCATGACCCCTTAAATGCAGAACAATAATATGATCATCAATTCATCATCTGATCAAATAAGATTCAAGATGAGAGGGATTGGTATCCCCTTATGTACCTTTTGCCCTAGCTTCATTCTCTTCTTTTCTTCTAAGTTTTTCCCTTGAAGTCTCACTCTTCTTTCTCTTCTTGTGATGTTCTTTCTCTTCTTTCTCCCCAACTAGAACCAGTTAGATCTTGCTCCAGATCTCTTTCTCCTTGTTGTTGGGTTGCTTCTCATCAAGAGAAGAAACCTTCAATTTTCAGATATGATCTTCTAGGGCAAATGGAGTTGCTGAGTTTTTCAAGAAATGAGGCAAAAGAGAGAGAAAATGATGGTGGAGGGTTTATATATGAAGTGAGTAAGAAAGTTAATGGGTTTGGGATCCAATTAGGTGCTGTCAGTCCCACTCACCTCTCTTTTCTCTTTTTATTTAGTTTTCTTTTTCTCAAGTGTTACATAGAAGAATGAGAGAGAGGACTAGATGGAGGATGAGAGAAAGAATGGACGTGGGGAAGACAACCTTGCCTCGGCGGCGATGGCCAGGCCGAAGGCAACCAAGTCAAAGATGAAGATGAAGACGATGATCAACTTCGACTTCATCGTAGGGAGACCTTGGGATTCGTTGGCTGTTCACAATGGATGCAGCGATGAATGTGGGCGGTGTCATGCGAAGGCACAAAGAGGAAATGATTCGCCGATGAGAGGGGGTGTCGCCCCCTTTCGCCCCCTCCTCTCCCTCTCATGTGATTCGTCGACGAGATAAGGGGCACCGCCTTCCTCTTTTTTTTTTTATTTTATTATTAATTATTATTATATTACTTTAATAGCTTACATTTATTATGTTAGGGTATTTTGCTACCTCAAACACTTGGTACACGTGGAGGAAAAAATATGATGCAGAACACGGGAAATTATCATAGGTAAAGAAAAGGTAGTTGGTGAAATGAAACAATAGTTAGATGACAATTTGATTATAAAGTAAACTGATGATAATAAACATCTCATCTTAGAAGAAAAAACAAAATTTTAAAAAAATCGTAAGAACTCACCTACCATTCTAAGGGTGTGTTTGTTTGCGGAACAAAGGATTGTTCTGCCAAACACTATATGTAATGGCTATTAACAAGAACTTTCTAAGTTCTTGATAATAGCAAGAACAACTTTTTTTTTATTATAGGTCTAAAAGTAGGTGGAGCCATTTTTAGACTTATAACCTATAATTTTAATGATATTATTATATGTATATATTATATGTATATATTATATGCATATATTATATTATATACATATATTATATTATTTATATATTATCATAAATTCATAATTTATTTAGGTATAATAATAGAAAGTACATTTATTATTTATTACAATTTACTCAGTGTTATAATATAATAAATAATTATTTATTATTATGAAAACTATATTTTCTTGTTTAAATGTTGACGTAAATATTTTTATTTATTTTACTTATCATATATCATAATAAAAGTTAACAAGTATGATATTAGTATAATATAATTAAATTATTAATTTTGGTATTCTAAATAAGTTATAATTATATCATTATTTTATATAAATATGATGTTAAATTTTCTTCTTTTTTTACATTTTTTACTTATTAATTAGTTTATCTTAATTTTTTTTCTTCTATTTAATTTGCTAATTATAAAAATATTTTGTAATTAATAATATATTAGTTTATCTTATAAAATAATAAAATATATATTTACTTCTTACTTTTTATTCAAACACCTACTAAAACTTATCTATCAAATCAACTTTTTAAATTTTCATCATTACATTTTTTTCATCTAAACACTTAAATAAATTTTTCTATCTAATCGATTAGTTATCGGAAATTAATTTTTTTACAAAATTCTCGTACCAGCCTAAGAGAACATTTGAAAACTTCTTGGAAGAGATGCTCTCAACCAGGAGCACAAAACTATAAAAGAGCAACTCTAGGTAGTGTTTGTTTTAAGGATTGTTATTCAAAAAAATAAAGTTAGTTCAAGTGACGATTCAGTTATTCATTAGAATTATTTTGAGCGTGAATGTTTGGATGGTATATAATAACAAATGAAAAAAGCATTTATATGAAACAAATATTAAACAATCAGAGAAATCATTAAATTAGGTTAACACACCTTTCGTGATGTTGACAGATTAGCTATCATCGTGGAGCTTGAAAAAAACTACGTCTATTTTGCATTTATTCATGTGACTAAATAGGGCTGTAAGAAAAATGCTCCACTCCCAAAATTTTATTTGATTAAAAAAGTTGAACAGAAAAATAAAAAAATTAAGAATCCGAATATAATTTATAAAAGTCATTAGTTAAAATTGGAGTCCATTAAAAAAATCATAAAAGTCCAGAGAGTCCATTTTTTATCTATATAATTATTTCTATTTTTTAATATAGATATAGTAATTTTTTTATACGATTCATATTTTTTATCGCATTATAGAACTCTAATTTGATAACTTTAAAATTTTAGAAATATATTTTATATTTAATTATAAAATATATATTTTTATGTTAAATTAAATTTAGTATATATTTTTAAAATATAATTATATAAAAAAATCATATTTTAAAAATTATACTAAAAATATTTTTAAAATTTAGTACATAAAATATATTTTTAAAATTATATTAAAAAAATCATCCGTAAAAATCAACTCACTAGAGGATGTTTTTTATTTTTTAAAATAGTTTTAGGGTGATTTGTTAATTAAAATTTTAATAAGGTATAAGTGAGTCGACCTCTTATTATTCTTATTATACTTTAGTAGGATCAAGTAATTTAATTTTGAATTTAATGAAAGTGCTCTAAGTTGGGAGCACCCTGCTGCCAAATCTCTCCACCGTCTGAACGGTGTATATAAAATATATTTTTAAAATTACATTAAAAAAATCATTCGTAAAAATCAACTCACTAGAGGATGTTTTTTATTTTTTAAAATAGTTTTAGGGTGATTTGTTAATTAAAATTTTAATAAGGTATATGTGAGTCGGCCTCTTATTATTCTTATTACTTTAGTAGGATCAAGTAATTTAATTTTGAATTTAATGAAGGTGCTCTAAGTTGGGAGCACCCTGTTGTCAAATCTCTCCACCATCTGAACGGTGGGGATGCATCCGGTTCTACTCTTCTCCTTTTTCCCCCAACTCTCCCACGAGCGAGTCCTCCACATCCGGTTCGACCAATCTCGCTTCGACAGATCTCACTGTTGTTCACTTCGTCGGAGCTTCTTGTGAGACTTCACCACCGTCGCGAGCCCTTGCCGCCGCCCTTGCTTCGATTGATCATCTTCCTCGGCGTCAACGTGCCCCTACTTCGATCGATCGTCTTCCTCGACGTCGACGCGCCCTTGCTTCGATCGATCAACTTCCTCGCCATCGCGTCTTGGATCGATCACCGTCTTCACTCGACACCGGCATTGGATCCATGTGCCCTTGTGTCCGGGTTCCGCACGTATCTTTCCTCCGTGGGTCAGCGCTCTCCATCGTCGGTTCTCTCTTTGATCGATTGGTGTGTCTGCGCGAGAGGTGGGCACCACTTATTCGAACAACTCACGAGCAAAATAGTTCCCGAGCACCGCGCGACCACGAACAGCTCACGAGGAGACAACGAACAGCTCGCAAGCACCGAGCAAAAAATAATCGTCTTCGCGAACAGAAGCGGCCCTCATCCTCAGCAAGCTTGAGGAGGAAGCATGGGCATCTCTGTCGCCAAGCACTGGTTGGAGATCCTCAAGCTGGTCAAGGAGGGCGGTGGCAGGACGACGATGACGATGCTGTCACCTCTTCCCATCACGAAGCTCATCCCTACGATGAGGAAGACCATGTCGCATGGAGACAAAAACTTCGGTCCCATGATCGTTGTGCTGCCCAAGGGGCTCCATGGTGATCAGTGGAAGGGGCAGCATGGAGGAGGAAGACGAGGCTACTGGAAAGGGGAAGTTGATGACGACAAATGGCGGCGTAGGATCACAGGGTTGAACCGAGCGTGCGAGCAAACACAAGTGGAGAACAAACTGGCAAAAAATGTTTTGGTTGAATCGCACGCGCAGTCACCGTTGGGCCTCAATCCAACGATTGAAATTTTTGGTAGCAGGGTGCTCTCAACTTAAGTTGGGATTATCCCATTACACCCTTTAATTTTTATTGAAGAAGATAATTAATAAAGTTATGCCTTAGTGAGTCAGGATGGAGTTAATCATAATTTTAAATTTTAAGCCACTATTTAATAAAAAAATATCATTTTATTTTATTATAATTTCGAATTAATTAGGTCTTAATAGTTTGAAAAAAATATTATTATAAAATCATCTTATAACCCAAGACTAGTGTTCTATACTATGGTTCTTACGTGTCCGACTTGCATTGGTATGAGCAAACTCGCGTTTGCTATTCCAATCTTTTCAGCCATCCTCCCTTCAACGCCTCTACGGATGGTCTCCTCCGCCTCCTTTCCCTGCACTACCGTCACTACAAACTCATCCCTACGAGGAGCATTACACAATACATAATACCACCAGATATGGACGCTCCCTTGCAGCGTTTAATCTTATGATTTTTATCCCATTTCGAGGAGGTTCTCGCGGTTCCTTCACTGGATCGTGCTAAAGTTTCAATCTTTTGCCGTTTTATTCTAATTCGGCGAGTTATCGCCTGAAATGTTGCAGATTTCGGATGCGTCCGGCGGCTCCCCCCGCCGGAAGAACTCGCGGATGCTCGACGGCGAAGTAGGAGGCAAAGAATCCAAGCAGGACTCAGCGCGGACTTCGCCGGAGGTGCCCGAAGAGGCTCCGATGTTGAAGAACGAAGCAGTAACGCTGGAACCGAGGCCGATCGTTGACGCCGCCGGCCCTGCACCGCCGGCCGTGCAGGAATCTTTTGAGGAGGGCTCCTCGGCGGGGCAGACTCTCTACAACCGGTGCGCACTTCGCGTCGCCTCCATCATGCGCAGCTATCTCTCAATAAGGGAGGCGGGTACCTCCCGCCAGCCTTCGGCACCGCTTGGTGCGGGCCGTTGCAGGGCGATGATGGAGGTGGTTCTGAAGGAGCACGGAAAGTGGGTGGTGTCGAAGCACGTGTCGGAACACAACCATGAATTTCTGGCCGAGACCCAGGAGTTAGCTGGAGGTGGTAAAGATGCGACCTTGTCGCTGGCAGTGGGCATGGAGTTCGAGTCACTGGACGCTGCGAAGGTATTCTATTATGCGCATGGTGTGAACTCGGGCTTCAAGACTCGGACGGGCTCTAATCGAAGGTCTGCAAGCAGCGGAGCCCTCATCATGCAACGATTCTTGTGTTGGAGAGGGGATTACTTTATGTACCGAAAAGGATCTGATGCAGGCGTCACAGAGCAGAAGCATCGGGGACCTTACAGGAAGAAGCCTCATAGGCTGGCAGGGAAGATTGCATCAACATCAACTGTAAAGGCTAGAAGTGATGCAGATGCCAACGTTGTTCAAGACGAGAGGTCAATCGAGAATGGAGCAACGATGGAAGAGCAACAAAGCGGGGAGGTCCAGAGTAGCACTTCTGTGAACGAAGCAGTGGCACCTGTGAAGGAGGTTGTTATGTCAAAAGTAGTTTCTTCTATTGCGGACTCAAGTATTGCAGCTAGTAGTGCATCTAAAAGTTCTGGAATGACAAACCCCATGGAGAATTCTTCACAATCACGGCTATTGAGAGAGCTTGGTGTAAGGGTGTCAAGATACACAGAGGAGGAAAGGAGAGAGACCATTCTTAAGTACATGTTAAAACGAACTAAACAAAATGCAGAGAGGCCTCGCCAGGTATGTTTGTGATTTTAGTTTCTTCAATGCATAATTGAACATTTATTATGGAGAAGATACATTATACTACAGGGGTCTACTCATGGTTAGTAGTAACTATGGGCTCATCTTTGAATCTTTGCACATTTTGTGGTACATTGCTTAGGTGTCAGATCGTGCCAAATGATCTGCCATGCTATATTTGCAGATTCCGTCAAAGCAAGCCTTGGCCACCAGGCGTGAACAAGGTATTGGAGGAAGATTTATTGGCAGAGATGAACATATGGTACTCTTTTTCTATTTAATATCTTTACTGAGCTTACTTTTGATTCAAGAGAAAGGTCTTTTCATTATTTACCCTACAAGAGAAGTCTGAATCAAGCTGCTATTTGGAACCTTAGTATCGGTAGCATCTAATACTTGTTTGATCCAGTAAAATTTTCATATTCGCAGTCTTGTGTCTAGTGATGAAAGTGACTGATTTGAACTGCGAATCAATCATGCACGAGGCATACTGAATTCATGATTGAGTGTGTCTACAATGGTAACACACATCCATGATTTCAATAACTTATCAAGTTAGATTATGTGCAGTTATAGGGTGCTAATCCCCTCCAAAAGAAAATTATGAGGTGTTATTGTCTTCCAAGGCGGACACTTGACGAACTAATAGAGCAAGATCTATTGGTGAATAATATACCGAAAGGTTTGGTTACTAATAGAGCGGAATGGCGTCGTATGATCCATGTAGCCGACCCCACCTAGTGGGATAAGGCTTTGTTGTTGTTTGTTGTTGGTATTGTCTTCATAAACAATTTTTGCTTGATCAGAGAATACCAACGAAGGAATGTACTTTGTATGTGTATTATAGAATGTCTGAAAATTGATTCCTATATTAATAATCAGAATGATGTTTTCCCTTCTTTTTGGTGAACAATCATAATGATTGCCTTAATGTTTCTTCCTTATAGAGTTGTTTCCATAAAATGAGCATTTGCATGTTCCCTTCTGATTCTCTGAATTCATTTTTCGTTTCCAGACTTCAAATACACAGGATGCAATCTCCTTAACAGAACCAGATGCTCCTGTAAGTGATTCAGGAGGGGAACCAAAAGTTGGTATGATTTTTGTAAATGAGGATAAAGCTTATGAGTTTTATGTTAAATATGCTGGCACCATTGGCTTCAGCGTAAGGAAAGGTTGGTGGGATAAATCTGCTCAGAATGTTACTAGATCACGGGTGTATGTGTGTTCAAGAGAAGGCTTTCGCCCAAAGAACACAACAAATGAAGCAAAGAAACCACGATTAGAAACCCGAACTGGCTGCCCTGCACGTATGGCAATCAAACTTATGTCTAATGGTAATTACTGTGTAAATGAGTTCGTAAGTGATCATAACCATGAGTTAGCAACTCCCTTGGATCTTCAACTGCTAAGATCCCAGAAGCTTCTAACTAAGCCTCAACCTGTAGTGTGCCAAAGTGCCATCCAAATTCCTGAAGGTTACAAAAATTATCTTCGATCTAAACGAATGAAGCACATTCAAGTTGGTGATGCAAGTGCTCTGTTGCAATACTTGCAAAAAATGAAGGTTGAGAGACCATCATTCTTTTATGCCATACAAGTTGATCAAGATGATCAATTGGCAAACTTTTTCTGGGTTGATCCTAAATCTGTTATGGACTATCACTTCTTTGGTGATGTTATATGTTTGGACACTAGTCATAAAGTTAATGATTATGGTCGACCCTTGGTGTTGTTCACAGGTATTAATCATCACAGGCAAATGATTATTTATGGATCTGCAATGTTATATGATGAGACTATGGAATCTTTTAAATGGTTATTTGAAACTTTCAAAATTGCAATGAGAGGAAGGCAACCCAAAACATTGTTGACAGATATAATCACTGGAATTGATGATGCAATTTCTGATGCATATCCTGGCACAGTGCATCGTCCTTGTGTGTGGCACATATATCAAAATGCTAGAAGGCATCTAAGTCATGTTGTTGAAGGCTTTGAAGATTTTGCACTTGATTTTGCTAAATGTATTTATGACTGTGAAGAGGAGGAGGAGTTCCTGTCTTTGTGGGCAAAAATGCTGGTGAAGTATGATTTAGAGGGTAATGAGTGGCTGGGTAAGTTATATAATGAGAAGGAGAAGTGGGCTTTGATTTATGGGCGCAACATATTTTATGGAGACATTTTCAATACTTTAAGAAATGAAAATTTCCACTGTCAACTGCAGGATTTTCTGAAGCCAGATAGAGACCTTTCATCATTCTTTAAGAAGTATGAAAAGTTGCAAGAAGAACGTCATTATGCAGAACGATTAGCTAACTATCATGCCAACCAAGTAATTTCAGGAATACCTCCTTCGCAGTTGCTTTGGCAAGCTGCAAATGCTTATACACCATCAGCATTTGAATTGTTTCTCCTGGAATTTGAGTTATCCATGAATTGTTTGGTGTATACCTGTGGCGAGGTTGGTACAATAGCCCAATATGAGGTCACTATCAAGGAGAAGACAAAAGCTCATTTTGTTACTTTTGACTCATCAGATAAAACAGTTGTGTGTAGCTGTAAGAAATTTGAGTTTATTGGAATTCCATGTTGTCATATGTTGAAAGTAACAGATCTAAGAAATATTAAAGAACTCCCACCAAACTACATCTTAAAGAGATGGGGAAGGGATGCTAAGGCAGGTTCCATAGAAAGTATCCTAGGGAAACCACTCAATGATGACCACAAGTCATCTTTTCAAAATCGTTATAGCACCCTTTGTCGCATATTATACAACATTGCAGCAAAGGCTGCAGAAAATGTGGAAGCATATGAGTTCATGGAAAATCAATCAGATCATCTTTTGGAACAAGTGGAAAGCATTTTATGTGCAAAACTTTATGAGAAGCCTGCAGCAAGCACTCTCTCAAAAGTTCAAAAGGTCAATGTTGCTCAAAATGGAGTTACCAACGATGGATCCCAAAGGCTTGGTGGAAGAAAAAAGAAGAATAGAGATTCTCATTGTAAGCATAAAAAAGGGATGAACTCAAATGTACAGCAAAAGGGAAAAGAAGGTAGCCAAGATTCCTTAAGTTCTGGATAAAAAGTTACATGTTTACATTTTCTTATTGTTGTCATCCAACTATAGATGTAGGCCCATCTGCTGATCTGGAAGTTCAACTTGTGGGTGATGAAGCGCCAGTGCCGAATAATATCCCTGCTAATGCAACAAATCCTTCTGAAATTTATGCACCAAGTCAGTTTATACAGGTATTTATTCATGTTCTCAGTTTTATATCTTGTATCAGCTATTATTAATTGTCTTTCTATAGAGTTAAGGGCCTAGTGTTTGTGTAAATCAGTTTTTGACTTACACATGTAAATTGCCTAAAAATATATAGAATCACACGTAACTTTTTCAGTTTTAGTTGCTACTGTACCATCAAATGCTACAATCAGAATAAATAGTAATTTTAGTTCATTCCGACGACTCATGTAAGTTGATTGACACAACCAAATGTACCCTTTTTTTAATCTAGGGATCATTTGGGCCTGGTCATCAATTTGCACTTAGTGGAATTCAGGGCTTTCCGGTCATTAGTCACTTTACTCAGGTACATTAACCTGTATATAATGAAGTCTTAGTTGGCTATATATTTGAATGTCATTGTTCTTCTTAATTTTTTTTGAAAGTGAAAAGGATGATTGCCATGTTTGCAATCATCCAACTTTATTGCTGTGTGCTCTTCTTAATTAATAGATGCAGGAATCTTCATCGTCAACCCTGCATCAGCAGCCATTTCATAGCTCTTCTCAGTTGAACTCGGTATCTTCAACTCTATCAATTACAGTATTCCATCATTTTCTTTCTGAAGTGTATATAGCAGTCATTATGTGTCATACCCAACTGCCCATGAAGCTAGTGTAAAGTAGTTTTTCCCCGACTGATTTTGATGAAGTATGATGTCAACTTAGTTTGTTTATCTAGAGTGTTGTGCAGGCAGCGTCGGATGCAAACTCCTTGCAATTTGTGGAGGGCAATCCCCAGATTGAACACCCGAGCACTGATCAAAGCCATTATACAATCCCAGTATGGGACTTTCTTTGACATAAGTTCCATAGCTCAATGGAAGCATTTTTTTGGAAGCTTTTTTTTCTGGCATTTAAAGGACTCGCAATTCTTGTCCAGCAATTCAAGGCATCCTGGCCGGTAATGTTCTTGCAAACATCCCCTAGGTGTTATATGCTTTTCGGAATTTATTGTTTGCATTTTGATTGATACAGTCTACATAAGATCACAATTCCTATAACCTAAAAACTAAGATGCGGTTACATTACATGCAGTGTTATATTTGCTTGCCCATTTGAAGGGTGTCAAACTTTATCTGGGATGTTAACTAAAAATTGGTAGGTACATGATAGGATTAATGGCTCACCATCTTGGCCTGGTCTGGTACTGCTATGTTGAGATCATAGACCCACGGAGTGATTGAACTAGGCTCCACCATCTAACTATGGATTGAGGACCCAAAAGATGATACATAGGAGGTGCTTTCAGTTGGGTGAGGTGTACAAGGAGAATCATTGCATTGCTACGTGGACCATTCCCGCCTGGGGCTAATTCAACTGAGTCGGGTGGAATTTAACGTGGACTGCAGAAAGGATAGGCGGGGCCCTACAGATGGAGCCACCAACAAGGGGGGCCAAGGATTGCATATGTTGAAGAATCTCCAAATCAGATAGAGATTCTGGAAATAAATATTTATGTGTTGAAGATTCTCCAAATCAGATAGAGATTCTAGAAATAAATATTTAGGTCAATAAATATTTGATATGATAAGAGAAATTGTTGGAGATAACTGAGGGCTAACAATTTCTCCATATCAGCAATGATTCCTGATGCCTGTGCAACAGCCAGCAATTACTTTTCTTTTGTAGTGAATTTTTATTTTTGATATTTCCATGTAGTCTTCTATATATGAGGACACATTGTTATCTATAGTGATATGGAAAACAATATTCTCTTCTACATGGTATCAGAGCAATGATCCTAGATCGGGGTTCTGTACCTTTGTCCTTTCTCTCCTTTGTTCCTCTTCTCCACCCTTTGCTTTCCAGCAACTCCTCTCTGCCCCACAAGGGCATCTCTGCAGCTTTGCTGTCACATTTATATGATACCCTAAGTTCTTGAGGGCTTCCTACGCCTTTGAGGCGTCCTGCACTCCATAAGGAGTGTCCTACTGAGATTTGGCTTGCAGTAGTTTCTGCTATATATATATTTTTTTATCCCAATGGATTCTTCTCTCATTTCTTCTGGCGTTCTTTCTGCTGCTGAAGCCAAATCTCCTACCCCCTCTTCTCATGTTGTTCAAGGTACTACCATAAAACTCAATGGTACCCCAAATTAAACACTTTGGTCTCAAGCTATTCGAATTTTTCTTGGTGGACAAAAGAAGTTATATATCATTACAGGGGCTGTTTTGAAACCCACTGATGAAGGATTTGAGAAGTGGGAACAAGACAATTACCTTGTCATGAACTAGTTGATGAATAGCATTGAGCAACGAATATCTGCCAACCTACTTTACAAAAAGAATGCCAAGGAGATATGGTCCAGTCTTGAGAAGAAATATTCACAACAATCCAGTGATGCCAAACTTGCTGATATTTATCGTCGCATCTGGTCGATTAACCAAGGTGATATGTCTTTAGTAGATTATTACACCATTATGGAATCATTATTTGAAGAACTATCCATTTTTTATCCATCATGTTGGGAGAAGCAAAATAATTAGAGGGTAAAGTGGCAGACCTATCGATTTCTTGATGGACTTAGTTCTCGATTCCAAGGTGTCAAAGATCATGTTATCCTCTAATGTCATCCCTGACTTAGAAATTGTATACAATCATCTTCAAAAGGTTGAGTCCAACACTCAGCCTACTATGATTTCTGCAGACACCACTGCCCTTGCTGTTGGTCGTGTTTCAACTATATCTGGCTCGCGTCGTGGACGAGGACATGGTCGTACTCATTCCTCACAGCCCTGTGTGCATTGTAAACGCACAAATCACTCTTCTGACAGATGTTGGGAAAAATTTGGGAAACCTACTTGGGCTAATCAAGCATCCTCTTATGATCATGCTGCAGAAGCCACTGGTCATCATAACTCATCATCTCCCTTTCAGCTATCTCAGGAGGATTCTACCGCTGCTGGATTGGCAGACACATCAGGTAGTACTGCCCATTTGGCATCTATTAGTTCTTACGAAAAATGGGTAATTGATTTTGATGCTTCTGATCACCTCATTGGGAATGGTACTACTCTATCACATTCTGCCCCAACTAATACAATTAAATTTGTTCGCCTGACTAATGGAAGTTTTTCTCCAATTACATCGGTTGGAACTATTGAGTTTTCTTCTAAACTCAAGCTTACAGATGTTTATTGTGCTCCTGAGTTTCCTTTAAACTTACTATCTGTTAGCAAGCTATGTAAGCAATTGAAATGCAAGGCTATTTTTGATGAACATCATTGTTATTTTCAGGACATCCGGACGATGCAAGTGATTGGTGGGGGTATGAGAAGAATGGACTTTAATCCTTCTTTCTCTGTTCTGCGTGAAATGTTTCCCAAACTTCCTAATAACCTTCAGATAAATTGTGAAGCTTATCAGCTTGGGAAACATCATCGTACCTCATATCCTCAACGTTCTGATCCTCCAAGTACTTCTATGTTTAATATAGTTCACTGTGCCCGCCCCCACCCCCGCCGGAGCAACCCCGCCAGAGTGTTTCGACCCCCACACCACCGCGCCCTGACCTCGCTGACGGCCACCCCCCCTTCTGGAGAACCTAGAGCCAATGTCGACTCCAGGAAGAACGCCCCCTTCCCGCCAGTACCGGCAACGCCGACAAGGGTCCACAGCGACGCCGCCGCGACAACCAATCCCGCCTGAGGTGTAGCAGTCGGCGGAGACACCGCCACATGTGGAGGGCCCCCAACCTGCCGAGACGCCGTCACATGTGGAAGGCCCTCAACCTGCCGCCGAGGAAGCTCCACTAGTGGGGAGATTTGAGGAAGAGGTACAAGTTGCGGAGGCCGCCGGATTCCGGAATACTCGTCGACGGTCCCGCCCTCGGATGGAGATGTCTAGGAGGATGGGCTTGCACCGCCCTCTACACCTCTTCCACGGCAGTCATAGGCGCAGCCCGGCACGGAGCTCTGGACGGGCAGATCAGGGGAGCGACACGGAGTCCAGATGAGAATCCTCACTTGGAACGTGCGGGGTCCGAGTGACCCCGGGAGGCGGCGTATCCTTGGCCGTTACCTTAGAGAGTGGGAGGTGGACGTGGCTCTCTTCCAGGAGACCAAGTTGACGGACTGTGATTCTGGAACCTAGGCTCAAATAGGGGGCATGCTTTTGACGGAGCACTTTTCTCTTCAAGCGGTGGGGCAGTCCGGTGGCTATATCATTGGCTGGAGGGCGGATTCTTTCTCCTTGGTCGAGTCGTGGTCGGCGAGATTCTCTCTGACTGCACACTTGCGTGGGCGGGGAGACGGAAGGACTACCTGATTTCATGTGTATATGGCCCTTGCTCTGCATCACTACGGGACACCATGTGGGAGGAGCTCAGAGGTGTGCGCACTCATCTCCCGGACAGCAGGTGGTTGGTCGGGGGAGATTTCAATGTCACGTTGGACATTGACGATGGGCCCATCAGACGACGGGGCAGAGATGTTGGGGCAAAAGAGTTCAGAGACTTCATTGATTCACAGTCTTTGGTTGAGTTTCCGGCATCTAATTGTCGATTCACATGGAGAAGCACAGCGGCGCCGTCGGCCAGATCGAAGATTGACAGATTTCTGGGTTCATTAAAGTTGGCAGAGGCCCACCAGATGTTTGATGTGCAGGCTCTCGATCGACTGTTCTCGGACCACACCCCCCTTCTGTGGCGGTTCAATGATGGTCGGGTGCAGCGCTCATTATTCCGCTTCGAGCGGTCTTGGCTACTTGAGGGCTTCCGTCAGCTGGTGATGGAGCAATGGCTGAGAGTTCCGGCTTCTGATTCGGCGGCTAGGACGCTCGTGAGTCGCCTTGACAGTTTACGATCTTTTTTGTGTCAGCACAGACGGCAGATACGGGAGGATCGGTCATGACGGAGGACGGAGGCTCTTGGGATGATTACACAGATGGACCGGCTCGAGGATTCCCGTTCCCTCTCGGACCCTGAGGTGGCTGAGCGTCGACGAGCACAGGCGATGATCCAGTTGGAGGACCAAATCGTGGAAACCCAGTGGAGGCAGCGCTCCCGACAGACTTGGCTCCGGGAGGGGATGCCAACACTCGGTTCTTCCATTTATATGCGAGCTCTCGCCGGAGGGCGAATAGGATCGAGCAGATTGAGGTGCAGGGCCAGAGGGTCGCTGGACACCGTGATGTCGGGGCGGCCATCACTTACTTCCGGACCTCCTCTCGGCGATAGCCCTCGGGGCAATGGCGGTGGGCCCCAGGGGACATTCCCCGACTTATTGATGCACAGTCTTCCTTGTTAGTGCAGGATATCACTGAGGACGAGGTCACGGAGGCCATTCGGGACCTCAATGGCGACGACGCTCTGGGTCCGGATGGCTTCCCGGTCTTCTTCTATAGGGAGTTCTGGCCATTGATTCGAGAGGACGTCTTGGCGGTCATCCGAGAGTTCACGAGTGGGAACCGGGGCTTTGAGCGCCTCAACCGGTTCCTGCTTTTCCTGCTTTCGAAGCGCGTCCCGGCGGAGCGAGTGGAGGACTTTAGGCCGATTGCCTTATCCAACGCCATCTACCTCCTGGTGGTTCGGGTACTGGCGAATCGGTTTCGGGAGGTGCTTCCTGAGTTGATCCACCCGTCACAGTCAGCTTTCATCTAGGGACGAAGCATCACTGACAGTTACACTATTGCCTCGGAGATTGTTGCTCAGTGGAGGAGGACCAGCCGTCGGGCCTTCTTATGGAAGGTTGACTTCTCCAAAGCTTATGACACAGTCCCATGGTCCTTTTTATGGCATTCATTGCAGGCTAAAGGCTTCCCAGAGATTTGGATTGCTTGGATGAGGCGGTGCATTACCACCACCTCCTTCTCGGTCTTGGTTAACGGGGCTAGATCCGGTGGGTGGGTGCAGCCACAGAGGGGGGTTCGTCAGGGCTGCCCTCTCGCCCCCTTGCTGTTCGTCCTGGCAGTTGACGCCCTCGCCAGATGCACGTAGTCCTCCTGCAAGGCGGGCCTTTTCAACGGTTTCGCCGGGGGCCTCGTGCCACTTCTCCAGTATGCGGATGATACAGTATTCTTCATTGATGGCTATGAGCAGGAGGCTCGACGAGTGGCCATCCTTGTTGACCTATTTGGTGAGACGATCGGCCTCCGGATCAACCATGCTAACTCCTCCTTTATTCCTTTTGGCATGGTTCCCGACGAGGCAGCTCGTTGTGCAGCCCAGCTTCACACTCCAATCAGCTCCTTCCCGATCACATACTTGGGTCTGCCGCTGTTAGATCGCCACATTGGTTTCAGGGGGTGGACTCTAGTGATTGAGCGCATGGAGCACCGTCTGTAGGGCTGGAGTTCATGATTATTATCACGTGGAGGACGACTTATCTTGCTGCGCTCAGTCCTTTCGGCACTCCCGACATATTACATGACGGTTCTTCCTCTACTAGCTCAGGTTCTCAGACGACTAGACTCATTGAGGAGCAGGTTTTTCTGGCAGGGATGCAGATCTGATCATCGGGGGGTCCATCTGGTTGCTTGGAGCAGTATTTGTCGGCCCACCTCTCAGGGCGGTTTGGGAGTTCGAGACCTCCGCTGCACAAATTGGGCTCTCCTGGCTCGGTGGGTGCGGCGAATCATGGGGTTAGAGGACAGTCTATGGCGCAGGGTCTTCTACATATGTTATGGGTGTGATCTCTCCTGGGATTCTAGGACCATTCTGCCACGCGGGGCCTCATCCTTTTGGCGTGGTGTGGCGGCGCAGATCCCTCGGGTCCGCCCACTAATGGTTCCTTCCCTTGGCTCCGGGGAAGCTTTCTCCTTTTGGCAGCACGACTGGGCCCTCGGAGGTTCCCTCGCTGAGGCGTTCCCCCGTTTATGGGCCCTCGCGGCGGACCTTGATGCGACGGTAGCAGAGACATGGGCCGAGGATGGTGGCCCAGGTTCGGGTTCTTGGTCTCCACTCTTCAGATCACCTCTCTAATCAGCGTTTTACCGAGCTTATGACACTTCATCAGCGGATCGCTCCTTTCCGCCCGGATCAGTCCAGACCGGTCTGGTTATTTGAGTCTTTCTTGGCGCGCAGCCTTTACATTCGTTTCCTACCGCCCATCACTCTGTCAGAGGATTTCAGTTTTGATTGCAGACTTATATGGAGGTTGCGTGTGCCGCTGAAAGTCAAGATCTTTGCTTGGCTTCTACGACGTGGACGGCTTCTCATTAGGCGGTACAGGGCGAGATGAGCGCCTCACAGTGACACATCTTGCGTACTATGTGACGAGGCGGAGGAGGACATCACCCATCTTTTCCATGACTGCCCGACTTCTCGAGCATATGGCAGCAGACCAGCATCGCGGGCCTCTTCTCATCGGGTTTGGAGACTGTGTGGCATTCCCTTCGTGGTTTAGCCCGTCAGAGACAGGGATGGAGAGCGTCTTTCGCGACCTTTTTGGCTGGTGCCTGGGCCATTTGGCTTCAGCGCAATCGGACCATTTTTTGTGGGGAGAGATATCAGACTGAGCGTATTGTACACCACATCCTTTTTCTTATCCAGGAGTGGGTTTTTGTTTAGCTAGGATACTCCTTATTTTTGTCGTTGCTCTCCCTTCGAGAGCTCACCTTTGTACATGATTTCCAGTTCACAGTTATATATATAGATGGATGACAACCACAACTCTGGTGGTCATCCTTTTTCTCAAAAAAAAAATGTTTGGGGTCCTTGTCTTGTTAAAAGTATTGTTGGTCATCGTTACTTTGTTGTCTTTGTCGATGACTATAGTCGTTTGTCTTGGATATTTTTAATAAAAAGTCGTTTTGAGATCTTGAGTATTGTCAAGCATTTCTTCAATGATGTTCAAAATTTCTATTCATCTATTGTTAAAGTTTTTCGATCCGATAATGCCTTAGAATTTGTGCAGCGTGAGCTCCAGTCATTCTTATCCTCCAACGGGACTATTCATTTGTGCTTACACTTCTCAGCAAAATGGTGTTGCTGAGAGAAAATTTCGTCACATCCTTGATGTTGCTAGGGCCCTTCTCATTCATATGAAAGTTCCCAAGCACTTTTGGGGGGATGCAGTTTTAACTGCAGTTTATCTCATCAACTGTGTTCCCTCCTCTATTCTTAAGGGGGAGGTTCCATTTAGTTTGCTCCATCCAAACATGGATGTTTTCCCTCTTCCTCTTCGAATATTTGGTTGTGTTTGTTTTGTTCACCTTTTTAATATAGCTGACAAACTCTCTGCTAGAGCTGTTAAGTGTCTTTTTGGGTTACTCACGTACCCAAAAAGGGTATCGTTGCTACGATGTTGTATCCAAAAGATACTATGCTAGTCGGGATGTCACTTTCTTTGAAAAAGAGAGCTTTTTTTACTGAGATTCTATTGTACTTGAACCAGCCCCTTTACAGGTTTATCATCGAAGAAGTAAGCCACCTATGCTTATTGTTCCTGTTACTGACCAGACACTCAAGCAAGCTTCTTCGCAGTCCTCTTCTAATCCCCAACCAGAGTTTGCACCGGATGCTCCTTTGCCCACAATTGGGTATGATAATTGACCAATAGCTTTGCGGAAGCCTATAAGATCTTGTACTCTACATCCTATGTCTCACTACACTTGCATTGATCAGTTGAGTCCTGAATTACATAGTTTTTCTTTGGCTTTAATGAGTACAATTACTCCCAAGCACTATCTTGAGGCCTTACAGGATCCAAAATGGAAGCAAGCTATGGATGATGAAATGAATGCGCTTCTCTCTCGGGATACATGGGATTTAGTTCCACAACCTACAAATACAATTTCAGTTGATTGTCGATGGGTATATACCGTTAAATATCATCTGATGGCACTGTGGACAGATTCAAAGCTCGACTTGTTGCCAAAGGTTTCATCAAACTTATGGAGTGGACTATTTTGAGACTTTTTCTCCCGTTGCTCATCTCAGTTCAGTTCGGATTCTTATTTCTATTGCTGTTAACAAAAATTGGCCCCTACATCAGCTTGATATCAAGAATGCATTTCTATATGATGATTTGACAGAAGATGTATTCATGTCACAACCTCCTGGCTATGAGGTTGAGGGGGAGTATGTGTGCAAACTCAAGAAGGCTATTTATGGTCTTAAGCAAAGTCCTAGAGCATGGTTTGATAAACTTAGCGGGGTGATAAAAAAAATTGGTTTTTCCCGTTGCACTGCTGATCACTCTATTTTTGTAAGAAAGAAAGAGCACGGGTGTGTTGTACTTGCTGTTTATGTGGATGACATGATTCTCACAGGTGATGACACTGAAGGAATTCAGGAAACTAAAAATTTCTTACAAAAGATTTTTGACACAAAAGATCTTGGAAAACTCCGCTACTTTCTTGGAATTGAGGTTGCGAGAAACTCACAAGGGTTGGTCCTCTCTCAAAGAAAATATGTGATGGATATTCTAGAAGACGCTGGTATGTTGGGTGCTAATCCATCATCCATTCGTATTAATGGGTCTATCAAATCAAGGTCTAGTGATGATCCTCTTTTTGATGATACTAAAAGATATAGGAGCATTGTTGGAAAACTTTTATACTTGACAGTCACAGGACCTGATATTAGTTTTGTTGTTAGTCGTGCTAGTCAATTTATGGAGAAACCACATTATAGTCATTGGAATGATGTTTGTCTAATTCTGAAATATCTTAAAGGCTCTTCCGGAAAAGGTTTATATTTAAAAAACAATGGGCATTTGGATTTTTCGGCTTACTCGGACGCTGACTAGCAATGAAGATAGACGTTCCACTATAGGTTTTGCTACTTTCTTGGGAGGCAATTTAGTCACATGGCGCAGTAAGAAACAATCAGTTGTTTCTCGATCGAGTGCTGAAGCTGAATACCTACTGCTTGTGAAGTGATATGGATTACTTTGTTACTTGCTGATTTGGGTTTTCCTATTGCACTTCCAATTCCAATGTATTGTGACAATCGCTCTGCAACCTATATAGCATCCAATCCTGTATTCCATGAGAGGACGAAGCACATTGAGGTTGATTGTCACTTCATACGTGATGCCTTTACTAAAGGGAAGATTACTACTCCCTACATTTCTTTTGAACTACAGTTGGCTGATATTTTCACGAAAGGATTACCTAAGAAACATCACAACTTTCTATGCGACAAGGTAGGCATGATTAATATCTATGCTCTAGCTTGAGGGGGAGTGTCAAAGAATCTCCAAATCAGATAGAGATTCTGGAAATAAATATTTATATGTTGAAGATTCTCCAAATCAGATAGAGATTCTGGAAATAAATATTTAGGTCAATAAATATTTGATATGATAAGAGAAATTGTTGGAGATAATTGAGGGCCAACAATTTCTCCTTCTTGATTCCTGTGCAACAACCAGTAATTACTTTCCTTTTGTAGTGAATTTCTATTTTTGATATTTCCATGTAGTCTTCTATATATGAGGACACATTGTTATCTATAGTGATATGGAAAATAATATTCTCTTCTACAGCATACATGTTGAAGATGACAACTCTGTTGGGCAGTTCTTTCAGGCTTCAATTCACTTATTTCTAAGATTGTAGTTGACATTTTCGCGGAAAATGGTATGCAGTTAACATTATATGCATTTTAACATTTTCACAGGAAAATAGCTAAGTTCTTGTTAGGTTAAATGAACCGTTATACTGACCCTCTCTTGTTTATACAGTGTCCGAATTCTTCTTCATTTTCGAACTCTGAATTGATTGATCTTAGAAGAACTTGCAATGTCTAACTGTTTGTTTGGTGCTGCTCCCGTTTCCCCATTGCTGAGTTCCTTGATTTAGGTAATATAAATTATGGCTAGCTTTCACTTGGGAACAATTGCTATGTGTTACAGGGTTATCTCCTCAAAAAAAAAAAAAAAAAAGGTATTACAGGGTTACTGATTCAATAAACGTGAAATGTGACTCCATCTCACTGCTCTTGATTTGCTGTATTCTCATGCTGCGTTCCCGTGAACTCCCTTTGACTTCCTTGTGTACATCTCCTTCTAGAAAGTTGATTATTTTGGTAGCAATTATTGTCAGACATCAGCGCCCACTGTATTTATGAGGAACTTGGTTGACTTCTTATGGTGAAACTGTTAAATGAGGGGACTTGGTGAACTTTATCAAAATTGTAGGAACCACGATAACTGCAAAGCTAAGATGTCACCAAAAAGAGCTCAAAGAGATCACAAAACTAATTCTGATCACAAACATCATAAAACAGTATCTTTTTTCTACGTGTGATTTTCCATAGATAAGAGTCCCAGTTGCAAGTAATCAGCCAGACAAAAAAATGTACATTTTCTAGTGGTGTAGGAATGTTGGACTAAAGAGAGGGCGGAAGGAAATGAAGTTGGAAAAAAAAGGTCATGGCCTTGTCACACTGTGGTTCTTTGAAGGACCTATTAGTGACTTGGTATATGCTATGGGCAGTGAAACAAGTTTCTTTTCCTTCCTAACGTATGCACGCTTGGTGAAGTTGTTGTAGTCATTTGCTTCGATGGCATCCAAAATTTGCCTGTATATCAACAGTGATGCCATAACCTGCAGTGATTTCACAATAATCAGAATCACATTTCTATGACCGGATGGTCTGCCAAGGAATTATAACAAGTGTTAGCAGAAGTCTGAAAGAACCAAGTGATGCTCCATAGGCTTCGTACCGGCCATCTGCTAGCTGAATTTAGCTCTTGGATGCCCTTCTCGGCCTGATCAAAAAACATCCTCGCACGTTTGATTTGGTACTTCATGAAGTTCCTCCACTTGTCTGTCACTTTTCCTCTGAAAATATCATCATCTGATAGACCTGCTGAAGCCAGCTCATCCTGTGGAAGATATATTCTCCCCCTCCTGGCACTGAAAAAACAGAATCGAATCTCAAGATCTATGAGGCATAATGTTTCTTATGATGGAAGGAAGCGATTTAGCATGAAAAAAATATCAGTATTTGAATCCTTGTTATAAAGTGTGGTCCATTTTACATCTTTTCTTGGGATCAGATTATAGACTTTTCTGAACGGAGGAAAAAAAAAAACTTTGGCAGATCATAAAAGGATAAATTCAGATAGGGCAGGTAATGAGAATTCAAATGTGAAGGTGCATTGTTGGTTACTTCATCAGGATCTAATAATTGGCTCAACAACTTTAACATTCAATTCTAAGTTGGGCTGCATCTTTCAGGACACTTACTCTTCGCCAACATCCCTTAGTATGTTGGTGAGCTGGTTGGCAATTCCGAGGGCCAAGGCTGCATTATAAACGCTCTCGGTCGAGGCCTTGGAACCAGGGGCGATCCCCATCACAGGTACACTCATCAAGCCCACTGTTCCGGCGACGTAATAACAGTAGAGATAGAGCTCGTCGAAGTTCTGGTATCTTGATTTCTTTAGATCAAGCCTCATTCCATCTATCATATCCTTGAATGGCTATAAAAACACGGCAAACATTGCTCAGGAACTCGTTCAGATTTGTATCTGTGTTGAACTGTGAAGGACGGTATATGATAGTGCATGTGCACTCTATGCAACTAAAAGGCATCTATCACTTATCAAGCTTTTTTTTTTCCTGTTAGAAACTTGTTCAAATTTACCTGAATATCTACAGGGAACTTGGAAACTGTATCTGAGAGGGCGGCATCGTACATATCATATGGACGACCTTCGAATAGATCATGCAGTCGATTCTCCCAGCGATCCAAGGCAGTGGGTGTTATATGTGAAGCATTGGGACCATCCACAAGCTCATCAGTTCTTCTACACCACACTGAGCATGGAGTGTGCAACCATTAGTTAGACTGCAAATTAACTTCAAATGTCGCCTACTATCACTTCAGAATTATATTTCTTACTGATAGTGGGATTAATAGATTGTCAAAATATATTTACTCCGATTGTATCCAAAATCAACAAATAATTTGATTTCAGGTTTTTCCTTCTGAAATGAGTTCCCATACCGTAAATTGCCCAAATAGCTTTTCTTCTCTCAGGCGTCATCAGCAATGTTCCTGAAAACGGCATAGAATAAAAAGTCATCAGATACGATTTTGCATCTGGTTCGCAAGTATCAAAATTAAGCTTCAGACAGCTCCAGCAACCATAAGAACGCCTCCCCCTTCAAAATTGAACACTCGGATCCAAACGGAAACGAATAACAAATGCCTTATTTGCCACCCGACCACAATTACAGAGCAAGCGAGGAGCACGCACCCAAGTAGAAGGTCTTGGCGTACTCGGCGCAGACCTCCCCGCACCGTTCGTAAGCCTCGTTGAGCAGGTCCCAGTGCATGGGCGCCGCCGGCGGGGCCTCCACCTCGGCCGACCGCGGCCTCCTCCTGGTCTCGGTCCCGAGCGCCGCCTGCTTCAGAATCACCTCGTAGACGAGCTCCTCCGAGCTCCTCGGCGCAGCCACCAAGCTCGCCGACGCCGAGGATCCACGGCTGACGATGCTTGTTCTCCTCCTGCTGTGCCAACTCCTCCCCGTCCCCCCGCCTAGCAACTGGCTGATGAGGCAGCATTTGGCGCTCCCTTGAGGCGGTACTACCCAAAGAACAGCGCCAGACATCTCTCCCTCTCTCTTCCCTCCCTCTCTTGGGTACCAACTGCAAGCAGTGGTTCTGCAGGCTCCGCAGTTACTTCTACAGTACTACTCGTGACTCCCCGAAGAGCAGTAGTAAAAGAGGAGGGAGAAGTAAGCTGCTGGAGTTGGGAGTGGGACTTGGGAGGAGAGAGATTGTTGGGGCTCCTTGCGGAGCTTTGGGAAGGCCGCCATAAGCGCGTGCATGCATGCATGTTAAGAGCCCTTGGTTGGATTCGGAATGACGTGGACGCGTCGTGGCCTCTCGACTGGGGGCGCATCCACAGCCACATCGTCCGCCGTATCCAGTAAAAGATACGGTGTGGCGCCCATGCGATCGAGCCTTTTTTTCTTTAATATTCCCGGACGTGGCACCATGAACATTACTTCCTATTTGTGCGTGTATGTTTTTTTATCAATTAATTTGTGGTCCATTTGTTTTCTTCTCAAGTCTTTTAATTACCGTTTTTTTTATTTTGCTTTCTTCCACTTGCTCTTTTTAATTTTCTCCATTTTTTTTCCGTTGAAAATTATGGACTTCTAGTTCTAAAATTCCTTGGAAAGATGGGTGGAAATACTACTTGGGTGGTAAACAGACGGGTGTAGAGCATGCAGGTTGTTCATTGTATTTCGTGGTCATATTTAAATTGACGGCTTAAAATATTCTTTTAAGGAAAAAAAAGTGTGTGTGATGTAATGGCATACTTCATGATGTTTTTATATGAGACCTTTTCTCCTTTTTATGTGTGTGAGAACTCGTTATTTCAGACTATTTTCGAATTATAAAATATATTCAAAGGACAAAGAACTGGATTATGCAATTGTAAACTTTTTAAGACAGCATTTATAATAAAAAATATTGTTACAAAATTTATGACATCAAATATTTAAAACTGTTTCAAATTAAACTACACCCGAACCCTAAAATCTAACTTTTGGAAATCACTATATCAAAATATCATATATATTAGCTAATTTTTTTATTCAAGTATACAAAAATAGTCTGAGACGCCAATAATACTCAATTCAGCTACATTAAAATGTTAAAACACAATTTTATAATTGCACATTTAGTTACATTAAAACCATTTAGGGCTTTAATTCAATAATAGTACCGAGAAAGAGTAAAAGTTAAAATGTACTTAAAATGAGATGTTTTTTTTATTATAATAAATAATGTTTTTTAGCTCGAAATCTTTTTATATGTAAAGCATATATGATATTTTTCATATAATTGTTTTGTAGCGTAGTATGTATGTATATATATATATATATATATATATATAAGACAAATGTTTATATATATATATATATATATATATATATATATATATTTGTCTCTTTAAATTAAGATAAAATCCAATTTATCACGTTCTATTTGGGTTTTCCTACAAATAAATAATATATATCCAGCTTATTCTTATTATCATAATTTTAAAATTATCATTTAATCATATATACACACATTTAGAATATCAAATTCAAGATTAAGATACGATTAGCTGTTTGGACCTAAATTTGAGATATAAGTGCAATTGAGATTGAGACATCGAATGATAAACTTCCTCAGAGAATAAAATTAGACAAATGGGATGAATATTGGACGCAACATTTTTACCCTAATATATAATTTGCTAGTGTAAGGAGTGCGAATGTAAAGTTCTTGTTACCAAATTTAATCAGGTGATAATTTCACATGGCGTTCTACGAAGCTTTTGTTCAACAACATGCATTTCCTCCCTTCCTGATGTAAATATTGTCCACATTTAAAAATTATGAAACCATATCATGATATCGATCTGAATATTTTCTTATCTTTTTTTATATGATTTTATCAACTCTTAATTCATAAACCAGATGAATGCTTTATTCTTTTCGATAAGTGCATGTCCAAATTTTACACGTACTCTAATAAATCTATTTTCTTTTAATTCTTTCCTCATAATTTTCCTCCATCCCCACGTTTTCTCATCCCCTTAATTTTTTTTATTTTTCAATTTCATTTATTTTAAATGGTTCGTTTCCAAATGGGAAATTTTCTAAACTTTCTTAATATGTACAATAAAAAAAAAGAAGAAAAATATATGGTTGATTGGGTTAAGTGAGGTTCTTTTTTTTATTCTTTTTTTCTATTGTTGTTCTCTTCCTGATGCATAGTAAAACCTTGTAGCTTTGTGCAATTTGATTCTTGGAAATTAGAAAAAAGGGACTCGCTGGAATGGAATATGCCATAAATAGGACCGGATCACAAACGATAAATAATTTGTTCCACGAATTAAAATTTTGAATTTAATAGCAGCCACAATTTAATTAATAAAAGAAAAATTGGCAAATTGTATAGTAGTAGTTGGTTTGGTGTTGTTGTTGCTGTTGGTACTTTATTTTGTTTTATTTTATTGTTTTTCAATATTAATCTTTATGATTTTTTTGTGGGGTACAAAATATTTTTTTTATATACTTAGAGTTTGAGGTCCCATTTCTTCCAGCGTCCATGTGGTCTTGCTGGGATCTTTACTCTTAAGGCTATCATACTTCATCGATATTTATCAGGACCTCAACCTATATTTAACTTTTTTGAAAAAAGAACTCATTGTCTCAAAAAAAAATATAAATAATATCGTGGCTTCAAAACTGGAAAGTAAAAGATTTGAATATCTCAATTATACAAATATTCTAATTCCATACTTCAATTTTAGTTTATAATATACTAGTAATTTATTTTACAATTAGTGACGATCTAGTTTCGACGATGTAATAACATTTCTCTCTTATAAAAATTAATAAAAAAATAGGAATTAGAAATAAAAATATGGGTAAATTGCATAAAAAACCTCAACTTTCGATTTATTCTCAAATCTAAAGTGAATTTTTATTTTTTACATAAAGAATCACAAACTTTGATTTTGTTCTCAAATTTAACATAAACTTATATTTTTGTATAAAAAGTCATGAATTTTATTTTAAGTCTCAAATTTAACATAAATTTTTTTTAAAAATTAGTTATGAATGTAGCCTATTATTGTATTATTATTAATAAAATTATAAATATTAATCAAATAAAATTGTGTACCCTTTTTTATATTATTATCAAAGTTGCAATTTTTCACCATACTTGAATATCAAAATAAAAAATAAGTATTTTTATAATAAAAATAAAGAAGTTTGATAATTTATCTCTTTTGTTTATATTTTAGCATTTTTATTTCTCTCAAATTAATATTAATAATTAAGTGCTGAATTATGAGCTTACATATTGTGTTTTATATTCAGGAGCAAAGTAAAAAAGTATTTGAACAATTATCTTGTTTCTTTATTCATTAAATTTTGTTAATATTTATTATTACACTTTGATCTTTATAATTTATATTAATTATTGATGAATACATTTAAGTATTTTAGTTGAATATATTTTTATATTTATTTTATTATCATCATGTCTGATCATTCGAGTTAATTGGTTCGACCCAATTCGACTTGACCCAAAATTTTTTCGAGCCGATGTCGGGTCCGAATTTTGATAGCATAGATTATTTTTTAGAAAAATATAACTTATTAAATTATTAATAATGTATATTACATTATTTACTATGCATAGACAATTCATATATAAAAATGATTTTGAACTCCCTAAACGTAAATTACAATTCTCATCTATAAAGTTAAAATTTATACCTTACCGAAAAAATTAAAATTTATAACATAAGTAATATTTTTTGAAATATGATAATAATTAACTAAAGATTATTTGATTAATATTTATAATTTTTTAATAATTATACAATAATAGGCTACATTTATAACTAATTGTAAAATTTTAAAAATAAAAATTTAGGTTAGATTTAAGACTTAAATTAAAGTTCATGACTCTTTATGCAAAAATATAAATTTAGGCTAGATTTGAGAATAAAATTAAAGTTCATGACTTTTTGCGTAAAAAATAAAATTTAGACTAGATTTGAGAATAAATCAAAAGTTGAGTCTTTTTTATGCAATTTATCCTAAAAATATTAGCTGTACCAAAAAGATTGATAATTTTAATCAGATATAGTAATAAAAAATTAAACTGAAACTTATGAATAATTTTGCCTGAAAGAATGTAGAATATGTATGGCTATCGTACACTCAGCAACTTGGAAAAGATACAAATAATAAAGAAAAAAGAAAAGGGAAATAGACATTTAAAAAAATAAAATCGAGGAGGGAAGGGTAAACTTTTAATCTTAAAAAATTATCAGATGCTTTTTTTGGGCCGGATTAGGAAAAAAATAAAAGAAGTTTGACCCAAAATCATTTCAAAAACCATTATGATCATTTTTTTTGAGATTTTCTCGGACTCCTACTTTAATATAATAATAATTTAAAAATGTAAAAATAGAAATAAAATTTAATCAAAATAAGTATAATATCATAAGTAAAATAAATAAACTTTAAATATAGTAAATAAGTGTTCCAAAAAATAGTAGATAACTGCTCATGAATTAATAATACAAATATAATATTTATAGATGTGAAAGGCGTCTCTTGGCTCCCACGTTTCGTTGGATGGACCCATCTCTATTTTTAGGGATCGATTTTGATTCTATTCAAAAGTCATCCCCTAAAAATCTAATCAGTCTTCTATTTTTTTTTAAAAAAAAATTGGTTTAATTTTTTTAATCAGGTAGGTTTGAATAGTCTGGCATTTTAAAAATATAGGCCCTTAAAATTTTTGTGCATATTTTCTTCAGATGTTCAAGTTCCAACGCCCTGGCCTTCCTCTTTTTTTTTTAGTTTCTTTCTTTGTGTCTTTTGGCTTATTGATCTTTCCACAGTCTATGTAAAATTCAGAAAATATTGAGAATCTAAATTACTAGACAATACATTACATGTTTGTTCAAATGGACAATGATCCGAAATTCTGTTTTAAAATGTGAGATGAAAACATATGTTAAGAAGATATAAAGTATCAACACTGCAACCTCTAAATTCGAAGTCACAAAGATATATACATACATTTATGATCTCGAAATATTTCTTAGTTATTACAAATCGGCCAGCTGAAACCTAGAAAGATATATACATGGACTCTAGAATGAGCCACCAAGATGTACTTTACCTTATTTGAGTAATATTCTTATTCCGAAAGCATGTCTTCCATCACAGTTTTGGGTGGGGTGGATCCATGTTCGGATCAAACCCGACCGAATGCAATCAAATATGGGCTATTGCGGGTCGGGTACGGATTTAAATTTTTCCAACAAGACATGAACCACCAATCCAACCTGCTCACCTGATGAGTCCACATTCCATGCTCCCACAGTCCCGCTGAAAGGTGCTCACCTTACCCCCTGCCCGCCCATATGCTTGCCGACTGCCCTCTACTGCTCGAATCCCCCTCGGCCCTTCCCTTTGTTGCTCAAATTCTACGAACTTATCCATGGCTTGAAAAAAAAAATTATAAACCGAGTACCTCACCCGACCCGAAGAGAGCTGGCTTCAAGTTGGTTCAGATCCATGAGTTGGATTATTTGGAACCTGACCCTATCACTTCAGATCGGGTCGGACCCTAGCTATATGGTTCACCCCTGGAGCATAATTGTTTGAGTCAATTCTATTATTTTTTTCCCAATTTAAGTCCATTTCATAAACCAGTTAAAGCTTACAAAAGAGTGGTTAATTTATTTTCTTTCATAGATTCAAGTTTAGGTTTTTTTTGCGCTCATAATGACACTTCTAAGAAGTTTAATGCCATTTCAAAATGATAATTTTGTCTTTCATTTTTATTATAAACTTTAAGTATCATTAATATAGTCTTGTTCATCTTTCACTCAATTTTTTTAATGACATATTATTTATATACCCTCCTTTCTCTTGCCACTTCATCTTCAATGCGATCTATATTAATTTAATATATTATCAATTTTATGTATTTCTTTTTTTTACGTCTCGTGAACTCCTAGGCAACTTATTAAATATAATAATATTGTATAACATTAGATGAAAACATATTAAATTAATGTAAATTATAATATACATATTAAATTTGTTAAAATAATTCACGCAATAAACAACGTATGCAATTGTTTCAGAAAAAAACTTTCATTTTCCTTTTTATCTATAGTAATTTATTTCCATTTTCAGTATCTTAATTTTCACTTTATTTCATATACTTTTGAATATTATATATATTTAATGTAATTACACTTTTCATATTAATTAAATTTATATGTATGAATCATATCTCATATTATATAATATTAGTATTATATTTTTTTATTATGAAAAATGATAATACTAATATCTGGAGACAATAGAGAAAGAAAAAATGATTACAATATTAATTAAGAAAAAAGTTAAATGAAAATCGAAGAGGTGAAAGAAAAATTAAAAATAAAAAAAGAGTAAAATAGAAAGTTTGAAGTGACGTTAAATATTCGAGGAGTCACGTCAAGAGCACTTTTTTTTTGGCGAAATTAAGTGCCTTTTGCCATTTATTTTTTCCACGGTTAATTAATATTCATGTCATTCTCGTATTGTGATATCGGACAGTAGTTAATGTTTTTAATTCTCTGAAAAAAGTAATCTAATTGGTTGACCAGGACTTATTACAGTGAAATCAAATGATATATCTGAGAGGGGGCGTTAACATTAATATTTTTATTGTAGTTTTGGTACCAAAAAATTTAATGAGCGACGACATCGATGGAGATAAATGTCTACTTCCCAACCCACAACAAACCACAAAAAGGTGTGCAATTAGGTACTATTAAGCACGGATATGTTGAAGAACTAATTAGTCATCCTTGATCGATTTGTGCGTGAGCGTGCGGCGTTAACTCCTATATATGCCAAAAAGTCTATTAGGCACTAAGTAATTAAATTAAAAGTGGGAGCATTAAAATTCTACTCACTTTTTATATATATTCTTGCTCTTACATCATTTCATATTAAGAAGAAAAATAATGTATGTCCTTGGATAGTTTCTGCAGTAGACGATCCGATTAATCATTTCAACCTCTATATATCATCATCTCGAATGGGTGATATCATATCATATCATATGTCTCTCCGCTCTCCATCTCGAACTCTCATGTGCTTGCTCATGTCTCAAAGTGCATATCATATCGTCAGTCTTCGCATTCACTACTTCATATTTATATATGGGTCTCAATTGCAAATGTTAATCATCTTGAGGAGTCACAACTCTCTTCCATCAAATGATCTTCCATCAAATGATACGCACGATCTAGTGGCAAAAGAAGTGTGAATAGGAGGAGTTGCTTCCTATTCGATTCGAAAATTGCCTTCGTTATAGATTGCAAGTGATAAAAAGAAAAATAGCTACCAAAGTGATTGTCCCATGAAGTAATCATCCGACCAATAACGTGACGGGCTATCTTAAACATACAAGGCAGAAATATGTGCACAACGGTGATCCTTAAGAAAAAGTAATATGACCATAGAATACAAGCTCAACCCCATTCATTATGGGAATAACTAATATTTACGGAAGGGGATCAGCGATCGGAATCGTGTTGAACCAATTTGATCGGATTATATCAATTTTTTAAAATAATATTATTTATAATAATTTTAAAGATATTATGTAGTTTATATGATGTAATATATGAATATTATACTAATAATCTATTAATAATAATACAAATATTAATATAATATATTGATGTGCATTGAAATATTGAATTATGTACAATGTACCCAAAATTCTGAAAAAAATGAGAAAAAGAAAAAATGAGGATCTGTGGCGGAAGCAAAAGACTTGGGGCGTTATATGATGTACTCTCTTTATATATGAGGGTTAGGATTTTATATGATGTACTCTTTTTTGGCTCATAGTGAAAATTCTTCTGGCGGTGACCTCCTTTGCCCGTGGATGTTTCTCTCTTGTTCACATTGATCAAGATGATTTTATCACGTTAAATCTTTGTGTTCATCTTCTATTTCTTTCGTTGTTTTCATTGTTCATCGATCCTTGGTGTTTTATCTCTAACAAATTGGTATCAGAGCCGAGTTTCTTTCCCCGAAGATGACTACAACGAAGTTCGACATCGAGAAGTTCGACGGGAATACAAATTTCAGTCTGTGGCAAGTTCGGATGCTTGCCATCCGGATTCAGAACGGATTGAAGAAGGCACTGTCGGAACAAAAGCCTAATGCCATAGAGGCGTCCGCCTGGGAGGAACTCGACGCGAAGGTGGAGTCGTTCAAATGGGCAACAATGTTGCCTGTAAGACTATTGGTATTGAGTCCATCCAGATTAAGATGCATGATGGAATTGTTAGAACATTATCTGAGGTCAGACATGTTTCTGATCTGAAGAAGAATCTCATTTCGCTCGGTGTCTTAGACTCAAATGGTTGTAAAGTTGTTATTGAGTCTAATGGAATGAAGATTTCTCGTGGTGCTCTTGTGTTGATGAAAGGTCTCAAAATTGGGAGCTTGTATGTTCTCCAAGGTTCGACTGTGATAGGTTCAACAGTAGTCCCATCTACCTCAGAGGAAGATTGCATAAAGTTATGGCACATGCGTTTAGGCCATATGAGTGAGAAGGGTATGCAAGTTCTCAATAACAGAGGTCTTCTTTCTGGTGCAAAAGTTAGAAAATTAGAACGGTGTGAGCATTGTATCTTCGGAAAGCAGAAGATAGTTAGTTTCGACTCAGCCATTCATAAGACGAAGGGAACCCTTGATTACATCCATTCAGATCTATGGGGTCCTTCTCAAGTTCCTTCGAAAGGAGGAAATGGACATTTGCAAATATTTATTGATGACTTCTCTAAAAAAGTTTGGGTTTATTTTCTGAAGCATAAAGATGATGTATTTGAAACATTCTGTTAGAGAAGCAATCTGGAAAAGTTGTGAAGAGACTGATGACTGACAATGGACTAGAATTCTGTAATTCTAAGTTCAATGAATTTTGTGACAAAGAAGACATTGTAAGACATCACACAATTGTGAGAACTCCACAGCAGAATGGAATCGCAGAAAGAATGAACAAAACTCTACTAGAGAGAGCTAAATGTATGTTGTCAAATGTAGGACTTGGCAAGGAATTTTGGACAGAAGCTGTCAACCTAACATGTCACTTAATGAATCGGTCTCCCCAACGATCCTTAGACTTGAAAATTTCTGAAGAAGTATGGTCAGGTAATCCTCATAATTACTCATATTTAAAAGTTTTTTTATTGTCCTACATATGCACATGTTAATGATGAAAAGCTTGAACTTAGAGGTAGGAAGTGCATATTTCTTGGTTATAAATGTGGTGTTAAAGGTTATAGATTATGGTGTCCTGAAATCAAGAAATTTATTATTAGTAGAAATATTACTTTTGATGAATCTATGATGCTTCATTCGAGAAATATTTGTCTATTATTGATGATACAGAAAAATAGAAGACTTTGGAGAAGATGGAGTTAGAACTTTCAAGTTCTTCTGATGAAAAGAATGATGCTCATGATACTCTTGAAGTTCGTACATCACCTCAAACTCAGCAATAATATATGCTAGCTCGTGATAGACCGAGGAGAGAAATAAAAGCACCTTAAAGGCTCGGGTTTGAAGAACTGGTGGCGTATGCATTGTGTTGCTTAAGATATTGAATTACCTAATACTTCCTCTTATTCTGAAGCTATTCGAAGTCCTAATTGTAATAAGTGGTTAATAGCAATGTAGGAGGAGATGAAATCCCTACAGAAGAATGACACTTGGGATCTTGTAAAACAACCAATGAGTAAGAAGATCGTTGGCTGCAAATGGGTGTTCAAGAAGAAATAATGAATCAATAATGAAGAGACAAAATACAAAGCAAGATTGGTGGCAAAATGTTACAGTCAAGGGGAGGGTGTTGATTTTCATGATGTGTTCTCTCCAGCTATGAAACATACTTCTATTCGCACTTTGCTTGCTATTGTTACTTTGCATAATCTTGTACTTGAGCAATTAGATGTTAAGACTACATTCTTACATGACGATCTAGAAGAAGATATATATATGCAGCAGCCAGAGGATTTTCATGTTGAAGGTAGAGAAGATCAAGTTTGCCATCTGAAAAAGTCATCGTATGGACTTAAAAAATTCTCTCGGCAATGGTATAGAATGTTTGATTCATTCATGTTGAGTATTGGTTTTGCTAGAAGCAAGTATGATAGTTGTGTCTATTTGAATCAATTTGCTGATGATTCATTCATCTATTTATTGCTCTATGTTGATGATATGTTAATGCAGCGAAAGACATATATGAAGTTAACATTCTGAAAAATAAGTTAAGTTCTGAATTTGAGATGAAGGATCTTGAAGCAGAAAGAAGATTTTGGGAATAGAAATTTCTATTTCAGCAAAAATATATTGAAAAGGTTTATGAGCGTTTTGAAATGCAGAATGCTAAGGCGGTTACTACACCGATTGCTGCACATTTTAAACTCTCAGCTTCATGTTCACCACAATTTGATGAAGATAAAAGGTATATGTCAAAAGTTTATTACTGTAGTGCAGTTGGTAGCATTATGTATGCAATGATTTGCACTCGTCCAGATATATCTCATGCTGTCAGTGTTGTTAGTAGATATATGTCTAATCCAGCAAAGAAGCACTGGGAAGCTGTTAAGTGGATACTGAGATATTTAAGAGGTACTTATGATATATGTTTGAAATTTGGTAGAAATTCAGTTAGACTAGTTTGCTATGTTGATTTAGATTTTGCAGGAGATCTTGATAGAAGAAGATCCCTAACTGATTATGTATTTACTATGACTGATTGTGCTGTGAGTTGGAAAGCTATTTTGCAGACATTATCCACCACTGAAGCTGAATATATGACAATCGCTGAAGCTGTAAAAAAGCTATCTGGTTGAGAGGATTAGTTGGGGAGCTTACTATGAAGAAGGAAGCTACTGCTATATATTGTGATAGTCAGAGTGCAATACATCATACAAAAGATCAAATGCATTATGAAAGGACAAAATATATTGATGTGAGATATCATTTTGTTCGTAATATTGTAGAAAAGCAAGATGTTCAAGTTCAGAAGATTAACACCCATGACAATCCAGCAGATATGATGACAAAGAGCTTACATGTTGCCAAGTTTGACTATTATTCAGACTTGGCGAGCATTCTGCAAAGATCAAGTTAGGCCCACATGGGCCATTCGGCAAGGAGGGCATGTTGAGCATTTTATTTTTTGAGAGTTTTGTAAAATTCTATGGACCTTTATATATTAGGGTTAGGATTTTATATGACGTACTCTCTTTTAGTTCATAGTGAAAATTCTTTTGGCGTCGGCCTACTTTGTCCGTGGATGTTTCTCTCTTGTTCACATTGATCAAGAAGGTTTTATCACGTTAAATCTGTGTGTTCATCTTCTCTTTCTTTCGTTATTTTCATTGTTCATCGATCATCTGTATTTTATCTCTAACATAATATAATATCTTTATGCAGTGAACTCACTCAGATACTTCAAAGTAAACATTTATTTTAATGGAGTAAAAGGGAAGTACGATTGCGACAATAGTCATATGTAAAATGAAAGCAGCTCCCTATGACATCAACGTCTTCCTTTTTTCCCGCTTAGAAGTGTTCTAATAATGCTATCATTTTTGGAGTTTTTTTTGCACCACATTGACGTATTTTAAGCTTTGATTATTTGTTGCAAACACATCATTATTAAATCGAAAGAATGATTATTTTGGGTTAAAGGGACTACAGATGAAATTAATATAATTAAAGTTAAGGGATCTTTTGGTTACAAATTAAAGTTAAGGAATCAAAATGGGGATCGAGCAAAGTTAGGAGACTACAAGTAAAAATTACTCGGTCACATTGTCATCCACGCTTTATTATGTTTTATTATTTTTTAAGGCCACATCACCATAAAACTGGAAAATCAATTGTCTTAGGGATTGCGGATGAAATTGATATAAAATTAATGGATCTTGTGGTAACAAATTGAAGTTAATGGACCAAAATGAGAATGAAACAAAGTTAGGTGACTATAGGTGAAAATTACTCAAATTTTAATAATGTGAAAATTACTCTCTTGTGCCCCTCCCTCTCCTTTGCTCTCTCTAAGCGTTGTCGGATGACGGATGGAGGGAGGGAGGGGGAGCACCCCCACCCCCACCCTTTTTTAAAATTTTTATATTATTTTTATATTTTATATAATTTTTATTTAAAAATTAATTGTCACATCTGTCAAATGACTTAGAAATTGACTATTTTTTATCGAAATGACATTTAGTAAATAAGTCAATAGTTGGAGGGTAGTTAGGTTACAAACTAAAGTTGGAGGATGAAATTGAGAAAACAGACAAAATTGGAGGGTATTTAGTGAAATTTATCCCAAATATGGAACATAAATTGTCGAGAGTAATATGAATGCATTAGTTAAAGATGGGAGTAGAAATGGTACAAAAGGAAGTCTCAAAAGTCATGTTCTTGTAATAAAAGGTGAATCAATCTGTCAAAATATTTGAAAAAATTAAAGAAATGTTTTTTTTGTAAAATAAATTTAAAAATCATTATTTTATTTATGGAATTAATTAATTTCGAAATTAGAGAGGAAGTTGGAATAGATATGGAGTTGAGAGAAAGTGAAATTGTTATAGAAGTGGTTATGGAATAACTAATTAAATTCAAATTTAATTAAATATGAATAATTATTAGCGGGTTAATTAACGATGGATGGATAAAATTAATTCAAAATGAGTTTAAGACTCAATAGAAGTCAAACCTAATATAAAACTACAAATATACATTAAAGGACTAGCTGAAAACTCTTAATAGCGAACGAAAATGTGACAATCATATCTTTTTCTCTCATTTTCACACAAATCAAGATTACAAAGGGCAATTAGCATCTGTGAAGCCCCAGACATAGAAGAATAAGATCCAAGTGATAGATATGAGTTTCAAGGTCACATCGCGGAGAGATCATCGGTCCAAGTTCAGTGTTTGTGCAGCCTATAGAAGTCAGGAACCTGGTTGATTTTTCAACTAACTTTAAGTACGTTTGGAGAATCTCTATAGCATCAATTTTCCGCCACATGAACTCTCATCAGCTTTATTATTAGGTGAGCACAGATGCCTTCTAAGTTAATTACCTCTCATAAGTTTTATCGTGATTCGAGAAGTGGATATAAATGAGCCAATTTTCGAAGTGCACAAGAGGATGGCTAAGCGGCCCAAGGCCCATGAGTAGACATCAAGAGGAACAACAAAGACATGGATCTTGTTGAACACATATAGATATAGCAATACCCGAAGCCATGACGCTGCACGATGATCATAAAGAGATCGTTAAATCACCCTAGTTTGAAAAGAATGAAAATTTCGAAGAAGCCTATAAGTGGCCGGAGGAAATTAAACAAACTTTGGTAAATATAGATTGCAATGGAAACTACAAAACTATGTGTGTTATGAGTTGTGTGACGGGTGACACTAGATGTTGGTGGAAAATAACAAAAGTCGGCATCGGTTGTCAAGTTCGAGTTTTTAGCTAAACTCATTTTAGGGGTAGTCTCATTTCGTAAATTTGATACATAAATACGTAAAATTTAGATATAATATTACTTTAATTATAATAGTTTTAAAAATCATATTAAATATAATTATAATATAAAAACTATAATTACATGAATGATCAATATATTAAGGTTTACAAATCATAAAACTTTCATTTTACTACATTCTACAACGAGTAGATTAGATTTATCTAGTATATTTTTCATTAAATTTTTTTTTGAGGTGGAACATTTTCATATTGAGTGTTAATATATTTTTTTTGAAATGTTTTGTCAATTTGTCTACTTCAAATAAAAATATCATCCTCATTTATTTGGTCATACTTTTGAGCAATATATAATTGATAAAATGTAGTATAACTCATATGAAGAAATGACAATGTAACTTTTAGAGAAGAGTGTTAAAAAAAAAACAAAAATCCTCTTTATGGCCGAAATGAAAGGATCAAGGATATTAAAGGACATAATTAAAAAAACACTACACGTTCCAGGCGCCAGTATCCGTCGTAATCTATCATTATATCTTTTTCAATGCCCTCTTGGAATCAAAGAAGCACCACTGCGGAGTGTGGATTTAGTCAAATATATAACAAGCATGCATGCAGATAGATTAAGACATATAACACCACCAGACATCACTGATTAAATTAGATAGATAGAAAGAAGAAATTGAAAATTGATTCTCAAGTAAACTTCACAAGAGGAGTTGGGAACAGGAAATACAAAAACAATCAGGAAGACCTGGCAGAACGTTAACATACACAACAAAGTAAAGGTATCAAAATAAATTACATACATATCTCCTCAAGCAAATGAGTGGCCCATCCTTTTCCCATGGACTGTACATTGCTCGCCCAATTTACTGATAAACAACTGCTGCACTGCAGATCCAAAACTGATCACAGCAGATGAACATGGAATACAGGTGAAAATTTCAGGTACGAAGATAACTTCGACCACTTATTAAATCATGAATTAATTAAGTCGGAAACAAATATAATATATGTTATGTATATATATGCGACAGGCTTGCGGTAAACCAGCTGACTTGTTATTGTTTAAGCATATAAGTAATCATAAGTTACAGTGCTATGATCTGCCATGAGATCCATGATGCTTCCAAACTCGTCCCAGTTACAATTTTCTTCACTGAAGAGGTCATTTATGTCTGGAGTGACCACCACATTGGAGTCCGATGCTGCTGCCATCATGGGAGCTTGGGTTACTGATGACAGTGATGAGTACCGGTCCGACTCCCATTGGCCAGCTGCATAAGGCCGCACTTGGTTAATTTTCATCTCTTGATCCCGGTCCGACTCCCATTGGCTAACTGCATAAGGCCACACTTGGTTAATTTTCATCTCTTGATCATTAGAATAACTCTGGTGATCACACAGCTGCTTCATCTCTCCGTGACCAGGATTGCTGGTGTAGGAGGCTACCAAACTGCTAGCTTGTGAGCTTGATTCGGCTGGAACTGCAGCCCGGTTGGTCGTTTCCTTCCACTTCTCTGCGTGCTTCTTGTAAGACACATCCCTCTTGAATATTCGGCATATCGTCCAAATCTCCTGAAGCCATTAAGACAAGTCCAAGTTAAGGCATATATATATATATATATATATATATATATATATATAGTTTCTAGATTTTAACAATGTTTATGATGGAACTTAATCTTAATTATATGGCAAACCATATCTCATGAAGATTAAGATTTAACAGAAATCTCTATATACATATATATATATATATATATATATATATATATATATGTATGTTATAATTCGGCACTTTGCTGAAACAATGGACATATATATGACGTTTCAGATAATCAAGAAAGTATCTAGAAAGATAGTTAATAAGGTTTG
Source organism: Pontederia crassipes (assembly GCA_030549335.1). Lineage (NCBI taxonomy): Eukaryota > Viridiplantae > Streptophyta > Magnoliopsida > Commelinales > Pontederiaceae > Pontederia > Pontederia crassipes. The sequence continues at coordinate 29,239,549 of CM060193.1, forward strand.
AACTTTGAAAATGTTCAAAGTGCTTTCGAATTATTTGTTGTTCCCACTATTAAATTCTTATCATTTTCAAACATGGCTACGTATCTAAGAAGATTGAGGAGAAGAAGACAGGCAAACTTTACAGTTGAGACTTTTGAATACTAACATTGAAGCTTTGAATTCTGACTGCGGTAGAATATAACAAAGCAATGAAATATTATATATATATATATATATATATGTATATATATACACTCACACTATGAAACAAGACTTTTCAATCACAAACAATTAATGAATCTCGTCACGGGAACTAATGATTAAAATCTTCAGAAAGAAAAAAATTAAGTGCATGGAGAGATTAAGGATGTAATCTCACAGCTTCTTGCATGCTGGGCGAGATGTTGTCAGTGTTGCTCGTGGTGCTCGAGGGCAGGCGGAATTCGTGCATCATCCAATCGGTCTTGGTGCCCTTCCCTGCGCTCCCTCTGTAGTAAACGAGAGACTTCTTCAGGCCAATGCAGTCGCCGGCGGTGCTCCCGGAATATACCGGTCGGTCGATGCCGGTCGCCTTCCAAAATCCTGATCCAGTGACCCTGTTAGGCCGTATGCTGTTCTTGTACTTCCTCCCCCTCAGGCAGAAGAAGTACCATTCCTTCTCTCCAGCAGCGATAGCTTCTGCAATTATTATGCACGCATGCATCTGTTTAATAATATAAATAGCAATGTTTTCATAACCGGATCGGAGATCGGATCGGATGGCTAATTGGATCACAGTCCGATCGAGTTCAACCGGATTGAATCGGATTATATTAAAAAATAATTTTTCTAATAAATTTGAATAGAGAATTCATAAGTAATATAATATACTATATAAATAATAATAAACCATTAGTAATAATAAAGTTATGTGAAAATATCATTAATTATATATGAAAAATTAAGACATTCAAAATCATAATCTCAAATATATTATAATTATGTTTTATTAATTATATGATACTAGTGATGCAATATTAATTAATTATATTGCAGTTTACTTGTGAATTTTCAATTAACCTATTCTTAATTCTTCTTTCCTAATTATTTCTTACAGCTAATTTTTGCTATAAATAAAATTCTTGCATTGTGCATAATGTTTTCATTTAATTTCTTATATTTTTTAAAAAAAATTAGAGATGAATTGTTTTAGTTTTAAAATTTCCTCTTATGTTTCAAAAAGTTAATGCTACCCAAAATTAAGATTACTAATAGATTGTTAATTATCATCATTATTATTATAAAAGATAAATTTCTTATTATTCAATTTTGCTTTCCTTTTTTTCCATTTATTTTTCAAATCTTCCATGATTTTAGACTTCATTTCATCAGATTTTTTTATTTCCTTTTTATCTTTCAAAATTCTATTTGAAAGTTTCCATTTTATATCATTGGTTTCCTTCTTTAATAAAAAAATAAAAAAAATCGGGTTGAACCACAATGGCCGGTTCAACCCGATTTTACTGGTTTTTTTCGGTTCATACCGATTTTTTACCAAAACTAATTTTATATATAAATTCGGACCGATGTTCCTCTAGTTTTCCGACCAAAATTCACTAAGAATCCTTGCCGTGCCTAAAAAGCAAGGAACAGCAGCCAGATTTTTGAAAGATCAGAAACATGCATGCTGCAGAGATCATATCGAAACTCTATACGTATGTACAATAAGTGGAAGGTAGGGAGCAGAAGTCTTACTTGGAAGATCCCATGGATCGTACTTATAGATATCTATCTCCTTAATGATCTCCAGGCTGAAGGCCTTCTTGTTAACCTTCCGCCGGAGATAAAACCGGACGAGCTCTTCATCAGTCGGATGAAACCGGAACCCCGGCAGCTCAGAAAGTTCCTCACCAGCTCCATCCTCCGATACTGTCACTTCATGCACCCCGATCTCCTCCACCTTCTTTATGTCCCAGCAACTTTGTTGCCTCATTTCTCTCGATCGATCAGTTCGCTTTAATCTTTATGGTACCAGCCAAGTACTTCGGCTTAATTCAATTAGGTCCTAATCTGCTACAAGTGATTGGGAGATCATATGGATAGCTTTTAGCACACTGGGAACCTTTGATGCCTATAAATAGTGAAGGTGGCCAGCTAGGTGAGAAATTGTCAATTAATTAATCAATTAAGTTGGTGGCGTTATTACCCTTGTCAAGTCATCACTTTTGACTTCTCCCTCATCAGAATCTCTCTCATCCGGTGTGTTTTACTTTTTCAAAGTTCAAACTTGAAAGCAACTTTAGATTGTGCTGTGGATTGTGTCTCATATAAGAGAGAGATCCTGAACGTAGTTTAATTGTCCAGTTGAAATTTCAGAATAATTATTGCTATTGATAAAAGATATTGTACCTTCTATCTCACAATTGATCAGACATACATATCACCATCACTATCAAGAAAACATTTTTTTTTACATTTTTGCTATGGAAAAAGATCGACCATGAGAGTCTCTCATATATATATATATATATATATATATATATATATATATATATATATATAGGGTTCAATGTTGGTGTAGATCTACATGTGTAAATCAATTTTTTAAGGTAAATTATATAATGCTAAAAGGCACATCTATGTACATTATGCTGTTGGGCTGTGAAGTTAATCCAGTTCGTTATATTAATTTAATTTAGTTAATTACGTTGGATTTGCCAGTTGGTTAAAACAGCCGCGGAGAACATTTTTTTATAAAAAGGAAAAAAAATATTCTTTCTCCTTGAGTGGCTTCGAGTTGAGGTAAAGAAAATAATTTAATTACCGAAAAAAGAAAAATAATATTTTTTTCCTTCTTTGTTCAACAAGCGGTGATAAATAAAAGGAGAGATCTTTTTGAAGAGTAAAGAATGGAGAACAAAATTATATTGAGGCAATTTTTGAAATTTCTTTTCATATTATAATAACAAAGATTATTTAGTATTGTAATAATCTTAAATTATTTAGTATTATTTACGTAAAAAGATTTATCACATTGAATTATTGTTTGAATTTCGAATGAAATTAAAAGACATTATACTCTATTTATCTCTATGATTGGCCCATGATTTTTCTCCTCTCATTAAAAAAAATTCACATAAATTTGATCATCTCTTTTGTTTAATTATTATTAGAATTTCTTTGTATGAATTAAATGAAGGAAACATAATTTTAACATGATGATTGAGTTAATAACTGTTCCAGAAAAGCCATGATGGAAGACTTTCTTTACTATAAAAAATTATTTCACACGATTGAATTAATAAAAAAAATGGTAAAAGTTGGAGAAAGACACATGTTATCAAAATGATTAGACAATATATTGATGTCTGTGTTTTTTGTTGTTCAAGAGACATGCACAAATTTTATGAAAGAAGTTATAAAATGAATATTGTTTACAATAAAGTTTTTATGGTTAGAAAATTAATGAACTTGAAATTTAGAGATAAAAATTTTATTGTTGAATGCTTTAGTAAATATCATGAATTAATAAATCAATTGGAAGTAATGAATACACAAGGATTAATGCTAAGTTATTTGCCAAAATTTTTAAAACTTTGATTATAGCACTTACTAATTCTACTTGTAATGATATTGTATTATTTTTCATGCTTAAACATTATTTATTCGGTAAAGAAATAAGAAGGAAGAACATGAGAATAAATACTACACAAATTAGCTTGTCACAGCGTAACAGAGACAATAGAGAATGTTCAAAAGGTCATGATATATAATAATAGATCACAATGTAGAGAAAAAATATGTGATATCATTGTGACAAGGAATGATATACTGAGAAAATTTGTAGAGATTGAAAGAGATAATAGAACGAGAAGAATAAGAAAGATGATCATCTTATCAACATGATGTCTCTTATTCATAATCTGACATTATGATCACACTCTTCACGATAATGACTTTGATTGTTCATATGTGAATGGCATTGTTTGATTAATGATTATTGATCCTTCTACCTTTTCCATATATGATCATATAACTTGAAGCATAAATATAGTTAAATCGTATAATATGATAAAAGTTAAAAACTGAGAATTTTCAAATGCATTGGTTTTCACCATTGTTAATTGTCACAGTTGAAAGAAATCTTAGAAGTTGAAAGACACTCACAACACGAATTGAAAGATACCTCACGAGTTGAAAATCACCCACTTAAATCAAAAGTGAGGCTCTGCCATTGGCTTGAACCACCATTAATGATCGACATGAAGGTACTTTGGCATATCATAATTAAAAAGTTAATACTAGTACAACAAACATTAAGATCAAGGGAGTTGAAAGCGACCCTCGAATAAAATATCATAATTAAAATACATAGTATAATGCATCGAACTGTAATGAAAGCTAAGCAAAGAATCCAATCATATTATTATAATTGTTGTTAATACAAAGTATCACATTGTTAAAGTAAAGTATCAAATGCTTATTGAGTATAATTCATCATATTGATTGTTAAATTAATGTTACTAAAATGCTAATTAATATTAATCATTATTCCTTTTGACTACCGAATAATGGTATTGTTACACTAATTTTATTGTCGTTTATTATTAGCTACATAAAGTTGTCATGTTGATTATTATTCATCATTTTCATTGATTATACCGATATTGATTATTCTTATTGACTATTGAATGTTGACTTTGTCAGTTGTCACACTCATTATCGATCATCATTCTCATTGATTATTGACCATCATTACTAATCAAAATTGACTCATCTTTCCAAATTTATTGAACCATAAGTAACAACTTTTTTTATTTCGTTGAATTAGTTAATGGAAAAAACTTGAGAAAGCTAGAGAAAGATGCATAAAAAATATTGAGATGATTAGATAAATTATTTATGCTAGTGTTTTTCATTATATTTCTCAAGAGAAAATGCACAAGTTTATACTTTAAAAGAGGGGGAATGTGCAAGATTGAAAGATGATTATTTAGATGGGATAAATTCAAACCCAAGGGAAAGACATGTGCCTACTCAAATAAATAAACTTCAAATAAGTCTATATTTATTATTTATCTATCTTCTATAGTATATGTTAAAATGAAGGTGTCAACTACATAAAATAGAACTTAATAATATCTTTTTAGTTAATAAGAAATTTTTACTAATTGATATTACATGATTTAATGTAATATTTCTGACCAACATGTGATATTGTCCACTCTGGGTCTCAACCCGTACGGTTTTCTCAAAACGTATGATATCTGATGAAGGACATATTTTCATATATACTCAACATCTCTCCCGTGACTTATGCATGTAGGACTAATTCAAGGCATATTTTATGCACCCTTCTTTCTTTAGGAGACTCAACGCCCTTATTAAGTGATCGTGTCCCACTATGTACAAAGGTCCACGCAGCATGGCTCTGATACCATATGTAACATTCATGATCCGCATGATTTTCTCAAAATTCGTCACATCCGATGAAGGTCATGTTCCCATATATGGGATGTTAGTTATATATGGGAACATGTCCTTCATCAAGTGTAACATGTTTTGATAAAATCGTGCGGACTGAGACTCAGAGTGGGCAGTATCACACGCTAGTTATGAATGTTACATTTAGTTCCACATTTAAAATCAAGGAGAAAAAGGAAGATTTTTAAAAGAGCAAGGATATGAATATTGAGATATATTTAATTTAGTAATAGGTAGATGACCCCTACTCAAATTATAGTTCTGATAAGTTTTGATTTATTATTTATATGGAAATATGTCTTTTAACTAAAACATTTTAATATATTATAATTAAGTAAAACAATGAAAATAACTAATGACATATAATAAATCATTTTAACTAAATTATGAGTAAGATGCTATTCTCTTATGGCATCATGCATCTATTATGATACTAATATTACAAGAATAAATAATTAATAATAACTATGATATAATATGTTTTAAAAAATAACTAATTTAACATAACTAAATTGTTAAACTTACACATAAAAAAAGGCTTTTTAGAAGAAGATAACGGTTGTGAACTAGAGAGAAAGAGGGAGATGCGATGGGAGATTGGATCCATCATGATGCATTAACTCCAAAAATATACGTTTTAACGTGGATAATTGTTAAATGAGAAAAATCTACATTATGGAGTTTTGATTAACCAATTGAACTTCTTTCATCATGAGCATATATTGAACTATGGATTATTCTTAAGATTTCTTGTTGGTATATCATTTATCAATGATTTTCCATGTCAATTTATATATCTTGTTTATCAAGCTTGATTTATCATACTTTTTCTAATCTCTTTCCTTATTGATTGATCTGGTCAACTTTATTATCACCACCTAACTTTGAGTAGAATTTGTATACATCTTCATCTATTAGGCTTTAAAATCATGATAAAATATCTACGATCTTTACTTTTTGAGGATTGATGCAAAAAATAATAACAATTATACACTATCAAGTGCATTGTTCGTTCAAATAATAAAGTGTAAGTAGTATCAGTTGTCAATCCTACGAGAAATTAACTTAGTTAATTAAACTAATTTTTTAGACTACTAAGATATTACAAGATTGCGAATAAAGAAAATTTTACAAAATAAAACTATAGAAAGTAAATAATAAACTAATTCAATCTAATCTAATTTAATCTACTGATGTCGAGGTCTTAAGATGATAAGAAAGAGTTAGACAAACTGAATTCACTAAATAATATAAGTTAGTATTTAACGATGGATTAAAACTAAGACTAAGTGTGGCATTTATCTAGATTGAGTAGACACTCACGAGTGTACATATATATGGTCAATTTCGACGGTCCTATTCGAGTGTAAGTACAGTACATGGATGTTTAAGTTGGACTTGGTTGTTTAGTTGTTGTGTTAATTGCTGACCACTACATGGCATCGTTTTTACCAGCTTAATATATTAATCCCATACATCAATATATGCTCCACCATTCCTCACCACACAACCCAACACCCCCCAAAAGAAAACTATTACTAAGCGTCTGCTAACAATTTTTTTTTACGAGCTTAATCTTTATATATATACTTACGTGTAACGTACAAAGAAAATAATTCTAACAACTCTAGAATCAAGATTCATTATTTACTACTGATGATCATTAATCTCCTTGTTTATATAAGCAAATAAGAGTGCAATATGTGATGGAAATGGGACAAAAAGAAACTTACGACACTACACACTAGAAAAAATTTTATATGATGTCCATTTCTTATATACATAAACTGCATTCAGAATTTTACAAAAACACATTAAAAAAGAGGCCACAATATTAATGTTGGAATTGGTCACAGCTTAGTGAGCCATGCATGATCTTGCCGGAAGTGCTTAATTGGAAGTGGATTGGCTATTAGAGTATTTAATTATTCTTTAAAAAAAGTGACAAACATTAGCCAGATTAAGATAACAATTTACTTGCACAAGTTCCAACTATTCTTTGTTCTAGTTTAAAGCAATGTTATTAGGACCGGACCGGACGACGACCTAGAAAAGTATCCGTTTCCGGTCGAACCGGTCAGACCGGATAATAATAAAATATTATATTTATTATGATATAGTAAATCAAGTTATGATATTTTGATTATATAAATATATATATGATGCCAAAATGTAATTATATAAAAGAATAACACTCATAAATGTATAATTAATTTTAAGATTTGATATTAAAATTATTATACACTTAATAAATTAAAATAATTGAATTTGATTATTATATACAAATTTTCTGTTGGTTAATTTTTTTTTGTATTTCATATCTTATGTTAGAAGCAACAAATAAGTATTTTTCTCCAAAATATTATGACAAGATTATATATTTTATAAAGAACTATATAGTATAATTAGTAGTTAACTATTTAATTTGACTTATTACATACTAAATTAAAAGAAATTTAAACTTGTGTATATATATTATTATATTATACTAAGCATATTATAGTTTGCACCATTCATTCATAACTAATTTATCTAATATGATAAATATTATATTAATATAATAAATATATAATTAATTTATATTACAATATATACATTTATGATATTAAAAAATAAATAAAATTATAATCCATAAGTTAAAGCTCAAAGTTTAATAAATTTAAGACTAAATGAAGGGAAAAAGAACAAGTGAGTGTATAAAAATAGTCGCACATTGATAGTCTATAAATGAAGGAAGAGACTGAAGGGTCAATATGAATGTTTTTAGAGAAAGTCCATTTTTGAATATTTTTTAAATTTATAATAATATTTTTTGTCAAATTATCTTTTAGTAAAAGAAATTTTAATAAAAAAATTTGGTTGAACCAAAAAACCGGGTTGAAATGTGGTTCAACCTGATTTTTTACTAGTTTGTCTCGATTCAAATTGAAGTCCGGTTTGTTACGAAAAGAGGGAGAGAGGAATCGTACGAAACACAGAGGAACACGAAGAGAAAAAACGGCGACGATTTTTTATTATGGAATAACGATGATTACAAGGATAGGTCTCTATCTAGACTCTAGGGAGTTTATATAGGCACTCCCTTTGATATATGATAGGAATTCTGCTGAAGCGCCTGACTATGTAGGGGGACCAACTGGGTTAAGATTCAATGCATTATTAACACGATTTTTGAACTTCAGATGAGCCGCAATAGGCGGTCGGCCGATCCGACCGGCCGGTCCGGTCCTGACAATACTGATTTAAAAATCGAGGTTTCAGTAGATTATATTAATATTCCATCAATATAATAAAATATAAGATATTCTACAAACTTGAAAGACAATGAAATAACTTCACTGTAGCTGTACTTGAATGATTGGTATAAAAAGCTAGTGGATGACGTTTGTGTGTCTCAGGGCTCATTATTTTTCCATTTATGGCAAACTTTTTTTGTCACCTAACGCATCTCTTGTTGACCTAGATTAGTTTTGCATAGCTGCATCTATTTTTATTCCAGTTTCCTACCTACATGTGATGTATTCGCTGCCACATATTTTTCTCCCTCTAATCAAATTAACTTGTTTTTCTTCATTGGTCACGTTGATTTATATTGTATACATGAACTATTTTCCCAACAATTTATTGACTACCTTGGGTGCAATTAGTCGAAGGTCAAAATAATTTGTTTTTTTTTATAATTTATAATTTTATCAAACCTGCATCACATATATGTTAAATTAAATTGAAAGAATGTGTATAGAAAGAAGAAATCATGAAATATTACAATGTCAAGAGAAAAATTAAGGGAACTTTCAAACCACGTTCCTTGCTTTTAAAATTAATATAACGGGTAAATTGGTCATTTCTAATATTTATTCTTATAATTTTATATAAATTAAACACTATCTAGAATAACAATTTTCATCATTATTAAAATAACATTTTAACAACTAAATGCAAATAAATATAAATATAAGAAATATCATATTCAATAAAATATAATCACTTATTCCTTTCATCTATATTCTCCTCCAACCAAACGGAAACATGAGTTTACATACAAAATATTCTGTTGGGTGTGAGGGGAGGGGAGGGAAGAGAGAGAGAGAGAGAGAGAGAGAGAGAGAGAGAGAGAGAATAAGAGAAAAAGGAGAAGGAAGATGTTGATTTCTTCACTATTTGGCTTCAAACTGGAGGAGCAGATTTTTTACAGCTCGAATACCTTTGTTCCTAGGTATAGATCTTGGAGATTCTTCATTAACTTTACAAGACGAGGTGAAAGAAATTGGATATCCCAAATGAGGTCTTCTCATTCTTGTCTTCTTGCTCACTAAACTTATATTGTATGCTGCTTAATTATAAACTGAATGCCTTAAAAATATGAACTTGAAAACTTTGTAAAGCTTGTAGCACTGCTTTTACCTTTTCCTCTGAAGGGACTTTTCAAGTGAAAAAAATGGCGTTCTTGTGTGGCTTGATGTGTTGTGATTGCTGATTGTATTGTGTTGTAAATATGTTGCAAATCGTAGCCATTTTAGAATCCTTGTTCTACGTACAGAGTGAACTGTGCTACAGTGTTTTTAAACTTCTGTATGACAAAGGAGGGATAGTGCATGAGTACACTACAGCATAAATACACATATAACTCGGTCTTCTTTCGTACGAGGTAGAATACAGGTACGCTACCATTTGTAATTGCCGGGTCGTGCACGCGTAGGTGTTTCCGCAACAAATAATTAAAGCACTGCATGAGCATGAGTTTCTTGCTACACAATTTTTTTTTATTTATATATATGCATGTTCTACTAGTATTTATTGTAATTATTATATATCTTTGCCCCCTATATTTTTATCTGTCAACAGATATACCACAACCAATACCCGAATCCATTTTCTAAAGACAATGTTTTGTTTATAATTACAGCTTTACAAGTACATTTTGGTAGTCATGCCTTGCAGCTACTAGGCCTCGATGTTCCATTGCCCTGAGACATGAATCTAAACAAGTTGATGCGTCGACATCATCTCTTCTAATTAACATTCGATGTAATCTACCCACTAGCATACTAACATTATTTGTTCAATCAACAGTAGCTCACAATATGCAGCCATTGGCCATATTATTATCTTCCTAACAATTATTATAATCAACTTTTTCACTGATCAACTTCAGCCATGTAGCATCACATTATTTTGCACGAACTCACATTAGAATAATGTTTTTTTGCAACGCCCGCTTATAAAGGCGTAACATCTTGGAGCTCTATTCTATATATTTCCCTCCGTTGAATAATAATAAACTGGTCGTGAGACAACAAGTTGCAATTGCTTAACCAGTTCCTAGCTCCAGCTTCTTACTGATCAATTGAATAATGATAACATGTGGTAGTAGTAGTATTTATTGGTAACCCACAATTCGAAAAAAAAAGAAAAATATGTGGCCTTGGATTCTTGGAAGCACGACCCTGCGGGCGTTTGGTTATGGAATACACAGAGGAATATCACCTTATTCTCGGAATACAGTCAAACATCAGCTAGTTTAAAATTGTTTTGGTTAAACATCAAAATTCGTGAAATCACCTAGAAATCGTCGAAATCACTATGTTTACACCCATCAGAAGAATAAAAATATTCTTCAAAATATGAAGAATAGAGATATTCTCATTTTTTTAACTTTTTTAATCGCTCTTTTATTTTTTTTAATCTTTTACTTTTAAATGAATATTGTATTATTATTATAATATTAAATATAAACTATTTATAATAAAATTTTTTAGTTAAAATATTATATTTTAAAATTTTATTCTCTCTCATCCAAACACAAACAAGAATAAGAATGTCTATACTTTTCAAGAATACGTTATTATACTACTTTATTTTCTTAAAAAATATTCTACATTGTCTAATTAACATATCCTTGCCAGGTATGTTGAAATATGCATTTTTTTAATGAAAAAAGCTGAAGGGATTCGCGGTAGTTAATTATGTCAGCAAAAACGTATTTAGTGTTTGTTTGATTAATCCTTCCTCATGGCCATTTTCTAATCCTTATTAATTGTTTGGTCAGATGTATTCTTAGTACTTCTTGTATAGTTCGAGGACTTGCCATATGCATTTGGTATGTAGTTTATTGATTGTTTTTTTGTTTGTTTATGAAGTAAGAAAGTAGGTGCTGTTATTTAATCTGAAATAAGTTCGACCATGAACTCCGTTTTGACTTTGCAAAGTTCATCACAGTGACCTCGAAAAGGACAGAAATAATTCGGCTGGAATATTAAAGAACAGAAAAGAAATATCGAAACAGTAAAACATGGCTGCAAATGTTGATAGTTAGATTAGGACGTCGGTGCCCCACTGACATAAATACCACCTTTCAGACTTACATAGCTCGATATATAGTAAGATTAATTCAGCCACTGACTCGGATTTGGCCGTGTTAGATGTTCTTCGCTGAATGCAATCAGTCCACTACAGCGGTCACGTGGCACTTTGCTTTCAGTTCTACAAGTGGATTGAGTGCTGGTAGTTCCTCTTTGGAATGGCATGGATTTTTTTCTGAATGGGGACATGTATATAGGCATGCATGAAAGTGTGTGTAATATAATTTATTCCATCTCACAAGAGTTCTACGCAAAGATAATTATATATGCATGGGAACGTAAAAGGAGGATACCAGAATCCGTGCGCATGCAGACTGCAGTGCGTGTATAATTAACTAATATAATATACTATATATATATATATATATTAAATAATCCAGCAAATGTTTTTATATATTAATTAGTACATATGCATATAAAGTTGAGTTGAATTGAATTGAGCATGGAACAGAAGCAGTAGAAGGTTGATGAGGTCCAACCTTCTAGTAGTGACAGCAGATCACGCGCGCAACAGGCGTGGCCACGGAATAATTTGAAAGGGGGTTTAACGAGTCTTGCTGATCTAAGAGAGATATATATAGTTGAATGCCCCCCTTCATCAGGCCCTCAGCTGCATCTATTGAACATTGATCTCGGTCTTGCACCTGCCTTAAATAGCTGATACATTGAATATGGCAACATTATTAAAACTGGAGAGGACCGACAGATTCAAACAGAAAATTGGTATTTGGTTGGGTTCAACTTAATTGGCTTCGAAATTGATTTGTGCTTGAACCGCGATTGAACCGGAAAAACTGATGAATCGACAAATCGGCCAGAAACTAGGTTCAACATCAAATTCTTTTTTGTTAAAAAAAAGTCAATTTAAAACGGAAATGAAGGATTGGAAGGGAAAAAGAATTAAATTAGGCAAGAAGTTAATACGATAAGAGGTTAAAATAAACAAAAATGGAAATGGGAAAATAAATATAGGAAGATCATCAATAGGGAGAAAAAAATGGTACTATAAGAAAAGGAATTGTTAGTGGAGATGATTAGTAGAGAAGAATTCATTGGACAAGAAATGAAAAAAAGATGGAGATAATAAATTAAATAAACTAATATAATACAAAATTTAATAGTGATATGGGATATCATAAACTAATATATTTTATCATATGGATAATAAGAATATAATAACATTATTAATATAATAATAGAGTAAGTTTTTTAAATATAATAAGTAAATAGAAAATAATAAATTTGAAAAAAGAGCAACAATGGGAAAAAAACGAAAATAGAAAGAGGAAATAAATACAGTAAAATAAACAAAAGATGAAAATAAATAAAACTAGACAAGTTTTAAAAATGAATTAAATTTAAATAAATATTACATATATTTATGTACCATATATTTTTATATATTACCTAATTATAGGGTAAAATTTAATATCCCCCCCCCCCAAATTAAGTTAAATGCAACTTAAAAGCATATATTTATACATATTTATTATTTATGATATATTTTTAATATTTATTATGTATATTTTAATATTTTTTGGCCCCGCCTCAAATTTTTTTTGGGCTCCGTCCTTGATAATAACGATGCCCCAATCATGGTAATTTTATACTAATTTAATATAATTAATATCTCAAAACTAATTTATTCGGAATAATAGTTTATTATTACAAACCATGATATATTATATATAATAGTTGTGATATATATATATAGTCAAAATTAATATGAATAACATTATTTTAATAAAATTCAATTCTTCCGATCGAAATCCAGTTAGACCACCCATCTGATTATAAAAAACTAGTCCTAAATCCCGTGCCATGCAAGGTTGACAAATATTATAAATAATATATAATTGAAATATTATGATTTATAATAATTATCAATACTGTATTTATACTTGTATAATAATTTATAAAATAGAAGTAGTATAATATTTTATTATACTTATCCATTACTTTTAGAAAGAAAATATTATTTATAATATATAAAGATGATATTTGATATTTAATCCTAATCCCTATCGTAATATATAAAGATGATATTTAATATTTAATATCTGATTAATATCATTTAATAAAAGATTATTATACACAATGATAATATTTATGAAATTAGACAACATCTATTAGTGCTAGTCTTAAATCACGTGCGATGCACGGATGCCAGTAATAATATAATATTATAATAATTATCAAAACTAATTTATTAGCACTTAAACATGATAGATAGGGAAGATAAAAATTTTGTGTGGGTCGTCTGGTCCAGTATGTGACCCGTACGAAATTTTATCGGGCCAACCCAGTCCAACATGGGCCTCAACACGGATCCAAGGAACTTGGGCCCGACATGGGCTCAACCTGGTAAACATATTTTCTTTTAATCTTATTATTAATTACATATTCAAATATTGAATCTATATTTATAACTATATTATATATCTAGTAATCATAATATTATATATTGTATTATTTTTATAATTTTTTTAAAAATATAGTATATTGTTATTATTATTATTACAAAATAACTTTTTTTTTAGAGGAACAAAAGGTGATGGTGGGTTCATCAAAGTGTCATCTTTATACAAAATAATTTTTTGGTAAAAATAAAAAAATGGACCGACCGACATGACCTCACCCAGCTAGTCCGATCATGTCGGTTGGCGTAATTTCAATCCAGCACGACACGACCTAGGGCACAATCAAACACAAGTTAACTGGCACGATATGACACAATTCATTGTCTATCTCTACAAATTTATTAGTTTATTTTAAAAAGTTTAAAACACAATTTAAATCTATCATAACCCCAAGTTCTATTTAAATTGTTTCCTTTTTTTAAAAAATAATTATTTTAAAAAATAGGCTTATTTTAGTTTTTTCTTTTATAAGTAAATATTAATTTTTATTGGGCTCAAATTGAATTCTTTGTCTTATTTTTTAAAAACTTTTAGAATAAAATAACATCTTCTATAAATGAAATAGTACAATATTTTATTATACTTGTACATTATCTTTTAGAAAGAAAATATTATTCATTTAATCATACTCAAATCGAATATTTATTGTATACTTATGAAACAATGCATTATCTTTAAACCCAAATATTACTTTTTTATTAGACTTTTCCATTCTATTTCAGAAGGGAAAAACTAATCTTAATTTGACCTTAAATTCTAAAATTACAATTAGTTTGTAATAAAAAATAACCCATTATTTTTTAAAAAAATAAATATTATTTATTTTATTAGAATTCTACATAGCTTTGGGAAAGGAAAGATTATTTATTTTAATAATAATCAAATGGGATCATTTATTTTAAAATTATGAAATAATACCTTTTTTAGGCGAAATTTATTTATTTCATTATACTTTTCCATTATCTTTTAGAAATTAAAATTTTAATATTAATTGGTCTCAAATTAAATTATTTATTTTAAAGTATTATACTTGTACATTACCTTTTAGAAAGAAAAGATTATTCATTTAATCATACTCAAATCGAATATTTATTGTATACTTATGAAATATTACATTATCTTTAAACCCAAATATTACTTTTTAATTATAATTTTCCATTGTATTTTATAAGGGAAAAACTAATCTTAATTTGGCCTTAAATTCTAAAATTACAATTAGTTTGTAATAAAAAATAACCCATTATTTTTTAAAAAATAAATATTATTTATTTTATTAGAATTCTACTTAGCTTTGGGAAAGGAAAGATTATTTATTTTAATCATAATCAAATGGGATCATTTATTTAAAAATTATGAAATAATACCTTTTTTTAGGCGAAATTTATTTATTTCATTATACTTTTCCATTGTCTTTTAGAAATTAAAATTTTAATATTAATTGGACTCAAATTAAATTATTTATTTTAAATTATTTTCTACTCCTAATCAAATTATATTTACCTTTTACTTTTAATTTATTACCTTACTTAACAAACTTTAGTATATGATTTTTTATTTTCTTTAAATAAATTTGAAAATATAATAGACTATATTTTTATATTAGTCCGACAGAATATATCTATATATAGGGATGATTTTAACGTATTAGGATTAGTTATATTAGTTACATGATGATAGGATTAGGTATTAATGATTTATATACTAGGATTGTGTTTCCGATTAGGATTTTAATATATTTGGATAAGATAAGTTATTACTTATGTTATGATTATGATTAATTGTATATAGGACATAAAACTAACATATGTTACTCAGATCGGGATTAGAGTTGAAGATTATTCTTTAAAATAATTTTATTTATCTGACTTTTTTCATGTATTTCGTATTCAATTCTATTTATTGTTACCTTATTTAACAAATTTTATAGGATTAGTTGTAATTAGGATTAGTCTCTCTCTCTCTCTAAGAGATCTTGAGCCACCGTGGGATTAGAGTTGAAGATTATTCTTTAAAATAATTTTATTTATCCGACTTTTTTCATGTATTTCGTATTCAATTCTATTTATTGTTACCTTTTTAACAAATTTTATAGGATTAGTTTTATTTTTTATAAAATTTATTTTATGTATAATATATTATTGATTTTCTACCTTATTTAACACACTTTTTAGGGTTAGTTTTATCTTTTAAATTTAAAATTTTAATTATTATTATTATTATTATTATTTGACAAATGTCACCGTGGTATTTCGTCACTTGTCGCATTCTTAGGCTTTTGCTTTTATCTCTACTTTTATATATATATAGATATTGGACAATGGAATATCAACTCAACCTTTGTCTCTAAATGCAATATATAGTATTTTGCTCACCAACTTGATACTCATTGTTTATAGTCTCAAAAGAAATCATAGTCTAGTCCGGTTAGGATACCTGGCTTTCTCCCGGCGACCCGGGTTCAAATCCCGGCAATTGAACTTTTTTTTTTTCAATTTCATTTTTATAAGCCTTTTAAGCTTCCGTTTCTATCAGCAGTAATTCCGGGTTAAAATCCCGGCAATGGAACTAATTCTTTTTTCCTACTTCTTTGCCACACATTTCATTTGTTTTTTGTATCATGCTTTCATTGTATAAGCCTTTTAAGCTTCCTTATCTACCAGCAGTAACTTCTTGAACAATTTGTCCTATGCAAACCTAACATAGAGCAACTCAAGAAGAGTAATCAATCATCTCCTCCTGCTCCCCAATTTAGAAGCCATTTTGCAGCAGCCAGTGACTACACACACACAAGTTCTTTTCACCAGGAATAATATACTCCCCAATTAATTAAAAAGAAGACATGCTGAACGTGAGATAATACTTCACGCCTTGCCTTTTGCATACACTCAAGCAAAGGCCTGATTGCTACTTCAATGTCTCTCTGTCCTCCAACAGTGTCCATATAGAGACCTTTTCTTGTTACTATCTCACACAGTCACACTCTTTGCGTGTTAGTGTGTAACTGTAGCCTTTTGAAGAACATGGTTGCAAGCAATGTTTTGAAAACCGGATCGAACCGACCGATTCAACCGGTTCAATTGCGAACCGGTCGGTGATCCGGTCCGGTCAAGGTACAAAATCGATTTTGATGTTGAACCGAGGAAAAACGGTTAAATCCGATTCAATTCAAATTTTGAAAAAAATAATTAAAATAATGACAAAAATAAGAAAGTTAAAAAGGAAAAAAAGAAAGAAATATAAGGAAGGAATGAATATGACAGGTATAAAAAAATATAAGTATTTAAAATTGCTTAGCATTAAAATAGAAAATTATTAAAAGACATAAATAAAGGAAATAAAAAAGGAAAGTGTTAAAGAAAAAAGAAATAAGAATAATTTAAGATAAACTTTATTAATATAACATTTATATAATTAAATAATAGATATTAAATTAATAATAATCTATTTATATTTAAATGTTAATTATTCTTATTTATCACTATTAAAACTTTTAACAAATTAAAATTATGTTATATTAATTTTTAATATTATTAATAAGTTATTATACAATATTAATATACTACATCATATAACTTATATTATATCTCTATAATTATTATAAATAATATTATTTTAATAAAATCCGGTTCAATCCGGTCGAACTCGATCGGACCGATTCAACCGTGACCCGGTAAGAAATCCGGTCCGGTCGTCGGTCGTGTTCTGAAAACATTGGTGCAAGAATTAGAAATCTCATGAAAACGAAAAGCAATCCAACAAAAAATATTGCTATTTTATGGTGGGGCACAGAACCTAATCATTTACTGGTAGGGATAAAGTCAATGCTCCTCCTGTGGTCAAACAGGTGAAGTCAAGTTTTAATACTTTTTATTTTATCAGCATTCAGCTCGACCACCCAAAAATAGACTTGTTTTACTACATGGAATTAGTTGACAAAACAGCATCAGCGTCGAGCTAGCAACTTGATTAAAGCACAGTAGATCAGAATTAAATGCAATATCCAATTCATTGTACCATGAAGAGTAGATCCATACGTTTAGCTTTAAGGGAGAACCAAATGACCAAAATCCATGCATCTTCAGATGTGTATTCCCCTTGACGATGTGAATGGCAGCAAATGAGATGATTAAGGCTGCTAGAAGAAGAGACTATCCAGAACAAGCACAGTAGAAAGTAGAGTGCCATCTCGAAGAAGCTTGAGATAGCATTAAGGATTGACTTTTTTTACCCACAACGAAGCTCCAAGAGAAAGAAAACAAAGAACTGTTCTGTCCTTGACTCTACCAATTTGCAGAAGCTTTTAATGGCCATGGACAAAAGGGCTCCAACCAAGATTGACTAACTGTTTATCTACAATGAGATTCCAATAGACAGATAAAGAACTAAGACCACCTAATGATGGTACAAGAAGGGAAGTGTTCTGTCCCAAGCCATGCCACAACACGAGCTTGATGAAAAATTAGTGGGAATAAGAAAGAAGCCTTTTGGACTTGTAAGCTTATTCACAAGTGCAAAACAATCCAGCGAATGCTTCTCCTGTAGTAGCTTTTATTCTACTGGAATAAGCATCTGCCCCTGAAACCCTGCTCTGAGAACATCAGAAGCAGCATGTGCTGGCTTTGACAAGCGGAGAACGCTTCATGAGAAGCCTCCTGCAAAGCATATTATAGTAATCCTAATTGTGAGAAGAAATTATGCTTAGTTCGATTGTGTAAATTGTAAGGTAAGCTTATGTTATGTGTGTGTGTCAAACAAACAAGAAAATAAAGCTTTTTGCAAAAGTTCCCTCACTTTCTAAACTGAGCCCATTATGAGTAACACACACGAGCCCATTATGCATCCTCATGGAACTAAATACTCCCTTGATAAGGTCCACATGTGGCCTGGACTTCACTTTGTAAGATATGAAGTCTGAGGCTGCGAGCAATGAGTCCACGGACAAACAAATTAAATCTACGAAAAAAAGTCACAGAATATCTCCATCAGGAAACACTGTGAATGAAATTTATTGTTAACAAGTCAGAATATATGATTGTGATTTATCTCAACCAACATACCTAAAGCTATCAAAATTGACAAAAAATTGGACAAGAAAAATCCAAGGATGCCACAAGTATATGCAACTTGATAAAGACTTTAAAGTTAGTGTATTAAAAATTTTAATTGATTTATTGAAATGGTCACTATAAGTTGAAGTCGATTTATCCTAAATATCAAGACCCAGAAGTCTCTATAAAAACTAGATGCAAAGGCAAAGTAAATTGGGTTAATTTCTTAGACCTCCCGTGAATTATATTAACTTATTTAACGAGTCCTTAAATTATATCATAATTTTTAGTTTAATCCATCTGTTTGATTTAGTTAATTTTTTCCATTTTCCATTTTCTTCTATTTGTAAAAATATTATACTAAATTGTTATCCTATCTTTTATATTTAAATGTTATAATAACAAATAAAGAAAAAGAGGGGACGCTGCCCCTGTACCTCACCGACGCAGGAGGGGAAAAAGATAGCCCCCAGTTCTCTTCTCGTTTTTGGTGACGTGACGTGGAAATGGTTAATTCCTTATACCTCCCCTGAATTACAGTGATTTTCGTATCTAATTTAATATACTAATTTATTGTAACGTGTATCTAAATCATACCGCGTTTTTCACTTTAATTTATCTGATTTAGTTAACTTTTTCTATTTTTCCTATCCCCCTCATTCCCTTCCTGTAGCCGGTGACGCTAGCCTCAGGCTCATGCCCCTGCCAGCGAGCAGCTCCCACAAGGCGAGAACCCACCTCCCCCCTAGCGAGCTGCCCTAGTCGTGACCCTCTCCACCAATGATGCGAAAAAGGAGGTCGTCCCCATCCTTGCGAGCTTGCCAGGGATGCAGATATGGGGCACCGTTCCCTCCCTTCGACGCCAACGAGTGAGAGGGGGAGCACCCCTTTTTTATTTTTTTATCATGTATTATTATATATGATTTTAAATATTTGAATATTAAAAGATAAGACAAAAGGATAGTTTAGTATTTTCATAAATATGAAAAAGTAAAAAAAATGAAAAGTTAATGTAATAATATGGATGAATTAAAGTAGAAAATATGATATAATTTAGAGACGTGCTATGGTAAGTTCATATACGATGATTAGATAAAAAAATGTTATAATTTAGAAAAGGTTTAAATAATTAACTCAAGTAAATATGATACAGAATGTAAGAGAGTGAATAAGATAAGTGGAAACTATTTTGGTTTGACTATGCGTTAATATTGTATTCTTACAATACAATATAATTATAAACACTCTTCAAGATGGTGTCATGTGCCATCAATACATATCATGTCCATGACCGTATCCAACCTCCAATTTTTTTAATATAGTAAAGTACATGATGTATGCAAAATATAACATATTTTACTTATCATTAACCAAGGATGAAGACTATCGGTCGTGATCATCAACCAATCATAGGGTGCAAAAGACAAATACTAACAAAGTTTGGTGGCCGAGATTCAAAGAGATTATCATCAGGCGCAAAGCTGATAAGTTTTATCATTAACCAATCTAATGATCAAGCTTATCGGCCGTCAAACTATATCATCAAAGTGGATAACTCAAGTTTTATCTCGCGAAATCAAATTCGGCCGTACGATGTTCATGACCGCGATCAACTTGAGATCCATTCACACCTATAAATAGAGGAGGAAGCCATCATTCCAACTCGTGCTTTGAAGTTTGATTTTCTTTCAAGTCGTGAGCTCTGCAGGCTTCGACCAAGAGAGAGTTGATCGAATGGCTGATCCAGACGCTCCGACAACATCCGAGGGCCCTTATTTATTCTTGGTTTAATTCTTTTGATTATCATTTGTATTTTATTATTATCTCTCTACAATTTTAGGATGAACTCCATGTTTTAGTTATTTCATTTTTAGGAGATTATTATTGAAGGAAAATTCTATGAATCCTTATTTTATTATTATTGATTTTTTTATCAATTTTTAATTATGTTTAGTACTTTTGATTTAATTATTTAAATTTCTGAGTTAAGTAATTACCATTTTGTGGACTACTTGATTTCATATTTTATTTAATTAAATTAAATGATTTATTGTGGAATTAAAAATTGACATAAGTCTAATTGCTAATGTGTGGAGAATTAAATTTATGTGGTCTATTAATCTATACCAGTTTGTGGAGTGATTAATAGTCTAAGATTTTCATATTAATGCATCTTAAATTTAATCTCATCTGCATGAATACTAGTTTGTGGGACTTCAGTTTTGATTAAATTTAAGATAATTTGATTTGCCAGATTAAATAACAGAATTACCAGTTTGTGGACTATGTGATTTTAATCTTGTAAATTAATAACTTGAAAAAATTCATAATCCATCTTAAGAATTTTAATTTACCTTTTCTGGTTCACATATTTATCCTTAACTTATCATCATCCTAAGACCAACTTCAACACCATTATCTTATCTTATTTTCTTTATTTTATTTTATAATTACAAAACCTATTTTCAAAAATTCATATTTTTTTCTTTTATTAATTTATAAAATTAGATATTAAATTAATAATATTCCTCATGGGTTTGACACTCTTTACTCCTATTATTTTATTACTTGAGCGACTAGTGCACTTGCTAGCGATTTTATTTTACTACATCATTTTACGCATCAGTACATACATAATATATTGTGCACAAATGTGTGTACATACATATATAATGGGGAACAACATCCATTAGGTGAAAATATTTGAATCTTCCTTTTTTGTTCAATAGTCCAAATTAAAATCACTTACAAACTTAAACCGACAAAAACAAAATTGAAAGAGAACCCCAACTCTCTCCTACCCAAGTCTTAAAATAAATGTCACATTCCCCTCGAGGATAGCAAAAGTTTCCCTAATCTTCTCTATTGTCGCCCTTGTGATTCCTCGTGAAAACAGTGACTAGTGTCTTTTTCATGACACCCTCTCACGATCCCTGTTGCCCTCTCATGATCTTCATCATCCTTGTCATTTCTGAAACATAGTTGTGGGGCTCTCATTTCGAAAGCTTATCCTTATCTTTACTTGTGGAAACAAGGAAAAAGATTTAGCAGACATTGCATCGATCTCCTACCGAGGCGCACCTCATCAATCTCGTTGTATAGTACCTTTCTCTTGTCTTGCCTTGGTAATTGATTCGTCATCATCAACACACACTTGTTACTTTATGAGATGCTTTTGTTATGAATTTCTTTTTAATTTCAAAAAGGTTGTTTTATTTTGACAATTTTTTCCTTCTAATGGATATTTTATCAATTTTCTTCTATGCTTTTGCCAATACTCGCATGAGGACTTCTCCACCTTTACCATTATTTGTAACTAAAGATCCATTAATATTCATCGTCTCTATAATAGTCACAATTATATTGTCAAACTAACTAATGGCACAACACCAATAACATTGTCTTCATATTTTCCCAACAAATGCAATATGAGTTAAGTGCACATTCTCTTCATACTTTTTCATGCCAAATTTGTGAAAAAAAGTTGAGTAATAATCTTTCCAAATTTATTTATTTTGTGCAAAAAATAATTCAACGTCTAATAAAAATAAAATGTAAGATAATTTATTTATTTTGTTTAGATTATAGCACTTCTTATTCGCCTTAAATAAATATTAGTAACTAATCACATGAATTATAAGTTGGTATATTAATTTATATGTTCAAGAATGTAGTAAACAAAATATTTGAAAAATATTTTATTTATTTATTTATTTATTATTATTATTATTATTATTATTTATAAGTATATTTTATATTAGTTATCAATGAATATATGTTATTAGTATGAATATATTTTTACATTATTGACATTCGATCTGACCATCCGGGTTAACCGGTCTGACCGGTTCGACCTGACCCAAAAACTTTTTCGGGTCGACATCCGATCCGGATTTTACAACATTGGTAGTCGGTAATATTCATACGAAATAACGATTTTTCTTGTAGTGATACTGAGCAACAACATCACAAGTGCATGCTCCACATGAACAGGTTGACAAGTGGATGAAATTTTCTAATTCATCCCATAACCCTTTCAATTTGATGTACAATTCAACGA
Source organism: Pontederia crassipes (assembly GCA_030549335.1). Classification (NCBI taxonomy): domain Eukaryota; kingdom Viridiplantae; phylum Streptophyta; class Magnoliopsida; order Commelinales; family Pontederiaceae; genus Pontederia; species Pontederia crassipes. The sequence continues at coordinate 29,262,881 of CM060193.1, forward strand.
GACTTCGACCCTCTTGCTTCAAAAGACAAATATTTGTCTTTAGTTGATGAATTCGAGTCTCGTTGGGCTGAGATAAATTTTCTTAGAGTTCAACCCAAAGAGTTTTTGCATCTTCGACATAGGCGATACTTATATGTAGATCTTTGTCCAATGAATTGAATATCCATGCAATAAGCATGGAATTGAATACATGCCAAAGTTCAAGCATGGAATCATCGTCTGTTGGCTTTTTTGCTAAATCCTTCAATAAATCCTAGCTTGTTCTTGTCACTCAATACATGACACATTGCATGAGACCAAGACAGGTAATTCGTGCCATTCATCGAGCACGAAATAACCAGAAATGATGGAGAAGCTAAAACTACTTACTTTCATTGAGAAAACTAAACATATTTATACATGGTTAAAATAAGACCACATTGCTATTTATCATACTCTACAATTAAAATACTTTTGTTCAGATTCTGAATTGGATGGCCAACTGTGTTGAAAACAGTTGTGATATTATAAAATAATATCTATCATGTTGTAGAAAGTCATATAAAGAAATATGTGCATTGACAATTTTGTCAAAAAATGTATTAGTACTCTTTTTCCATTTGAGTGGTATGCAGGGAAAATATCATCAAAATATAATGATGTTAATTGTTAAAGCTTGTTGTACAAATTTTTTATTCAATGTCCATCAAAATATAATGATGTTAATTTTGTATAGCACAAATACTAGTAAGAGCATTAGGTCGAATCAAGTAATAAAGAGTGAGAAGAGTATCAAGCCCACGAAGACTAGTCTATCTTTGTCTTTTATCATAATTTAATTAAATGAGGAAAACATATAATATTTGGTTCAAATAAAACAAAGAAGACTAAAATTGATCCAGTCTAAAATCCCAAAATTTATACATTAGAAATGTTCAAATAAGATGGGAGTAATAATATCCTTGAATGTAAGGTCTAAAACAAATCTGAATAATCTTACCGAAAGGATGCAAAAAAGGTAAAGGACTCAAACCAGATGTCCTAACTATCTTATCTCAATATTAGAAAGAGAAAGTTCAACCGAATCAATCTCTAACTAACTTTTAGTAAGATGCTTTAGCGATGCAATTCTATTTCAAAAACACCTCAACCGAGTGAGTTAATAATTCACAATTCTCTAAATCTCAACCGAGTAAGTAGAGATAGAATATGAAATGCTTATCGAAGATCAATAATCTGAGAAAGGTCAAAAGAACAAATCTCGATAATACCAACCGGTTAAAATCGAGTAAGCATACATATTCAGAAAATTCAGAATAGTAAATCTTATTCAGCGATCTAACAAAGTCCAACATAAATGGATCCTAATCAGAACTTTATTACATAGATAGAGAAACAGTAAGAGAAAAATAAGAGATTAAAAGATAGAAAAAAAGAGAAATAATCTCTTTAAAATTATCTAAACTCCTTTGAAAGAATCTCCACCGAGTAGACGACCAAAGACTGATCTCTCTTCTTGCATTTGCAATGGATTTTGAATTCTAGACTCGGATGATTAAGTAAGGTGATATGGACCCCTTTTTATAGTAAAAAAATCATCTACCCTATGAGAATCAACGTGGATCATGTCATCAATGCCGCATTAATCAAAATATAATTATTTGACTGAAGAAATCTAGTGAAATTAATAATACAGATTATGTTATATATTATTAGAGTGATTTTCACACAATATCTCAGATTTTGAAGATATGGTGATTGCTAACTAACATGGACCATATTGCAAGGAACTTGGGCTGTGTTGCTCAACGCGGCCTATGTTGAAATAACGCGGACCGTGTTACTCAACGCGGACTATGTTGAAATAACGCGGACCGTGTTACTCAACGCGGATTGTGTTGGTCAACGCGGACTGTGTTGGAATAACATAGACCATGTTGGTTGCTGAAGAAATAAAAATAAAAAATTAGGCACCAACTAATTCTTTGAAAGTTTTAATTAAAAATGAGGAAAAGTTTATATATGATAGAATAAAATTATGAAAATAGACTGAATGATATGAAATAAATATGTATAAAATGGCATGCATCAAATTCTCCCAAGCTTGAACTATTGCTTGTCCTCAAGCAAGTTTCATAGTAAGAACTAAGTGAAAATGATTCCATCGTAAACTTCACCTCATCACTAATACTTTTCTAATACTGCTATTTCGCACGTTCATTGCGGAATCATTTATCCTCTTGCCATTTGTCCCTGCCTCATAAAATTTTTGACACTTAAAGATATTTAAACATTTCTAGAGTCAACTTGATAAAAAAAAAATAGATTATCATATGATAGTCTTAATATTGAAAACATAAGTACAAGTGGAGCTTAGTTTTTTTTGTTATTATAGCAATTCAAATATTCATGTGCTTCTCTATATTGTGCAAGGTGGTCTATGTAGTGGGTTTTCGATCGATGATTTTGGTCTTAGATCATCAGACAAGAATCCCCTACGGATCAATTGCCCAAACACACCTAGGTGCTAGAAAAACATTCATGACTTATTCATTGCATTTTTTCACACTTTTTTTCACGCGTTTCTCCATCTTACTCAAAGTGGTTCATGTAACAAGTTTTCGATCGATGGATCCCATACCAGTTGGCCTTAGGTCGCCAAGTAAAAATCCCCTACGGATCTAATGGCCCGAACACACCAAGGTGTCAGAGATAACACATTTCATTTTATTTAACTTCTTTGAAAGTTTTTTTTCAAAAGCTCAACAACTACTTAAAGCATTCAATAAAAGACTATTCCAATCCAATCTAATTAAAATAAAAGAAAGTTGAATAAAGAATTGTAATCCAAGTATCATATTTCTATTTGGCATCATTTACTTTTCTAGTAACCCAATATTATGGCAATGAGACGATTGAAATTTCAGCGTAGAATTTCATAAGTCAATAAAATGTCTTTTAAAATTCATGCCAAATTTAAAAAAAAAAATTTACCTTTACATGATATGCAAGTAAAGCAAAAATAAAATGCAACTACTAAATAATAAAACATGCGAATGCAGTAAACATGAGAAATGCATCAATGCAACTCTCCCAAGCTTAAACTAAGCACTGCCCTTAGTGTTAGCCTAGTAGGGTAAAGTTGTGTCACTAAATAATTACTTAAGAAATATAAAAAGAAGAAACAGAGATACATAACCTATTATTTTAAAAATGACGATGGCAAAGTGTTGATTAGTGGTGGAGCACAAATGTTGATGGTTCTGGAGTCGTCGAAAAAGGTCGTCAGCTGCAATACGCTAAGTTATAATGACTGCCCGAGCCGTGTCATAAATGTGGTATGTGGTTATTGGCGCAATTTTTGGATTTTTTTTTAATCATGAAGCACATGAATCATGCTAAAAAAAACTTTCTGAAAAAATAGACCGAGTGGTTAGTCCATGTTGAAAACACAAGCCATATCAAAATGCACATGGATCATTTTTTTTCAAAATTCTCTATCTATGAAATGAGTGCCTAAATCTAACTAAATTTATTTTAAGAAAAACTAAATTGACCTTAAATAGAAAAAAAGGATTAGCATTATGATCATGAATGAATTTTGCAATTAAGAACTATCTCACGCGAATTATGTGATCATCATACGTTTATCATGGTGAGAATCAATGAATGTGGGTGAATACACATCCAACTGTCACCAATTTTTAGCAAGTCATCTCTATAATTTTTACCTTACCCTTGATTTGAGATTTTGCAATTTGTACTATTGGGCTCTTTAGTCGTCATTCTTTGGATGACATTGGTGCTCGTGATGTTGTTCTTGCTTATGATGATGTCGGTATTGCGATCACCTCCTTTTGTGGTGGTGGATTTGAAGATGCAGTGATGGTGGTAGATGGTACTTCTAAGGTTGAGCTCCTCTTTCGGACTTGTCAATTTTTTATTATGTATGGGCTTGTCTCCGTAATCCTCTACTCTGTATATAATATCTTCGTGGTTTCCATCGTCTCTGATATAGTTCTCGATGATGACAAGTACACATGAAAATTGGCGGCATACCTAAAATGCTTGCCTTTTGAGATTGGGCCAAATAAGAAGATAAATTTGCTACTTTCTTCTCCAGTAGTTGAAATTTGACGTGCATATCATCAAATCTTTGTTGAATCTCAGGTGGATGCGATGAAGATGAACTCTCATCGTGAACCTTGGGTTGCCTTTCAACTGCGTTAAGTGAATCTCCAAATTATGGATGAGTTGGTCTTGCAAAGAAAATCTCTTATCAATTGCATATATGAATTGCTTAAACATGTCCTCTAATTTGATTTTTAAATGAGTTGATGATTTGATAGCAACATCTATCTTTGTGTTGTGTTGTGTCAATTGAGTAATCTGATTCTCCATATTCTGAATGTACTCTTCTAAAAAAATTGTTCATCAACATGCCTGTCATATGTTTAGGCAAGGATAATGGGTCAGTTGAAATATATTTTGATGAAAATTGTTGAGCCTCCTTGTTGTAACTTGTGTTAGGCACACGAACTTGGATAATTTTTTATATTGAAGGGTCTCCAAGTTGTATTTCTTCCTCGATAATTATTTTGTTGATATTTTCAGATGACATGTGTTGTTTATTAAATTTGTTCTTTTTTGTCATTGAAAATTGAATAATTTTTTTTCTATATCAAGATCAAAGAGAACTGGATCCTCAAAAAAAAATGTGTTGCTCAAAGCTCTGAGAGAGCAACTTGAACAATAGAGAGAAAAAATGAATAGGGAAAAGAGAACGCGGTTTCCAAATCATTGTATGTGTGAGGAGGTTGAAAAGAGAAGGTGGAACATGAGCCGTGTACTGATGAACGCGGACTGTTTTGAACAAATATGGAGCGTCTTATTTTTAGGAAAGTCAACACTTGTCGCCCCTTAAAAAAAAGAAATCGTAGACAGAAGGTAAACGCGGGTCGTGTATAAGGGAACACGGACCGTGTCCAAGAAAGCGCGAGATAACTAAACGGGCTGTGTACTGTAAACGTGGACCATATTAATTTTAGCGCAGTGCAAAAGCAAAAGAGGAGGGGGAAATGCGGACCGTGTATGGACCACGCGGACCATTTCAGAAGTATCGATATGGGTCGTCTTCAAAAAGTAGTCTGTTTTAGGAGGGGAATAGAAACGATAAAAGAAGCACGGACAGTGTCAAAATAATGTGGCATGTGAAGCATACGAAAAAGAGAGAAATATTATAATATTTAAGAACCAATGAAGTAAGAAAAAGATAGAAAAATCCCCGACAATGGCGCCAAAAATTTAATGCAATTTTTTTCTATAAAATAGAAAAATACGGCAAGTGTACCGGTCGCACAAGTAGTAAAAAGATATCAATCCCACGAGGACTTTTATCTCTAATTCTTACTAGATGAGAAATTTTTAAGAGAAATGAATTGTGAATATAATCAGAGGACTTTTACTGAGCATTCCTCCACTGTTAATTAAATCAAGTAGGAAAAACACATCTGATGGAAATAATTGAAATATAAATTAGGACTCTAACCAGCTGTCATATTTGTTTTATCAATTAAATATTTGAAGAAGTTTTAACCAAATCATTCTTCAAATATTTAAGGATTAAAACATAAAGTAATTCAATTCATCTCAAAGACTCCTCAACCGAGTAAGTCTAAGTCCACACCCTTATAAATATCACATATTAGATAGGGGAAAGATATGAGATGTTAAAAATAGATTCGATTCAAACACAACATTCATATTCAGATAGAAAAAATAATCTTTCATCAAAATAACAGTAGAGTTCAACAATATAAAACCAACAAAGAAAGACTACTCCATTGCTGGAGAGTTAAACATCGTAATGTCAAAAATTAGAGTACAAAAGATGAGCCAAAAAATAGAACTCTAAAATGTGACTGTAGACAAAGTAGCCACAGGACTCTATAAAGTGGATGTTTTTCTTCTCAACTCTCCTTCCTTTTGGAGTGAAACGAGAGGTCTTTTTATAGTTGCCGTGATCAAAAGTCTAGGTGTCAACACGAACCATGTCATTAATAACGCGGGCCATGCTGATTAATATCGTGATTACGCAAATCACATTTCGGTGTAATTAATCTTCCGATATGAATAACACGGACCGTGTCATTGACCGTGTTGTCTTCTGGAATCACGGTAGAAAATCTTCGTGCCATTATCCGACACGATTCGTGTTGGCATAAAATGGTCCATTTTGATCAAGGCGTGGCAGAATTTCCCCGGTCCGTGTGGAATTGATGCGACTTGGATAAACACGGCCCATGTCATATTGATGCTGGCAGTTTTTATGTTCCTATCAAGTAAATTTCATGAAAATCGCACAATAAAAAAGGAAAACAATATTTCCACGAAAAAATTAGAAAATTGACGCATGATCATCCAATTTTAACTTATAAAAGTGCAAGATAATATGTAAAATTGAGCATGCATCACATAACTAAACAAATATAATCATATATGATAATTGATTCTAAAAGATGGCACAAATGACATGAAAATTTTGTTCATCATAGATGTGGTATCAAATATCACTTTATCCCCAAAAGTCATAACTCTTTCTTTCTTTATCGTCTGTCCAAAAAAAAATTCATCACCACACAAATTTCATTTTATTCTCATCTATAAAAAAATGGATCACTATTTATTTTCGTTTATAAATAAGAAAATACACTAATGTATTGTTTACCAATAGTTTTTTTGGGTCTTAATCTAATCAATGGTTCCCTAATAATTAAAAGTTTTATCAATTATTGTGGACTGATGCATGCAAAATAAACATATAATTAGTCACGCATTTAATCACATTTCGATTTCTTTTCATATAGCATGCATAATTTTCCGATCTTATTTGCTTTAATTTTATAAAATAAAAATCTACCCAAATTGTATGTTTTATTACAGAAAAATAAAAGAATTGAGTTAGGAAGTCACAAAAATAAACGACGCTCAAATCGAAATTAAAGTAGAGCCAAAAAGTGAAAATTAGTGGAGGCTTCAAAGTTGAAATGAATACAATGGACAATGAGAGGTCTATAACGGTCCCGTTAAATTTCAATTTCACTAAAAAAGATTGATCGAGTTACGGACCGTGACCAGAATGTTATGAAGCTTTAAAAAGACATTTTTACTCCGATTTGGACAGTGTTAAGGTCATGAAATCAATGTTACGGTCCGTGAAAAGCACTGTTATGATCGTTATAGGGCTGTTATGGGTGTTTTCAAGATTTCTTCAACTTTTCTTGGTAATTTCAAGTTCAGATCGAATCCAAACTTTATCCTAAGCCTCAGAGATAATTATGAAACATATTTACTCAAATTTGAGTGAGTTTTGGATGGTTTTAAAGACCTATTCCGAATTTAATCTTAAAAGACAGAAAAAGGGGTACTTGAGTCCTGGGAGCCGTGCCATCTTGTAGAGAAGAAATTCAGAAGTTTGAAGATCAATCGAAGGAGAAGATTACGTAGCAACTCATTGATTGTGATGTGCAATAGTCTAGAGGTTCCGAATGCTGAGAATTCTTCTTCTATCTTTTATTTAGATGCTCTTTTATCTAGTTATTATAGTTTATTATTAATGTAATAGAGATTTTATATTCTTTTGAAGAAAGGAAACTGTTTGAACATTGTTATTAGTTGAGTTAATTAAACTTTTCGATTTCGTTTGATTATGCTTGTTGAGTTCATTGCATATGTAATTTTATTTCTAAGATTAGATTACAAACTTGTACGAGGAGTGATTAGTTTCAGAAATTATTATTGCTTTAATAATTGAACTTTTACTTTTAAGTGAAACATACATAATGCATGTTTGGTAACTTATCGTTTGTGCCGAATTTCGTGTGATCTATTTTTTGTCCAAATTTGTGGGTGAATAATAGTGTAGGAGATACATGCTCGTGCATCTTAATTTTTTGTAAAATTAATAATTGACTCATCATTTTCTATTGTTAATTTTATTAGAAGTTAAGATAGTTTGGTTTACTCGTCTTGAGAGGTCAATACTTTAGGTACTCTTATTCCGTCATAAGAATCGAAGCTATTATTTTCTGTTATAACTAAACTATTACATAGGGTCATATATGTTTTATATTTACATTAATCATTCATAATTCTCAAGATTCAACGCCAGTTTATTTTATCTTGCTTATCATTTATTTTATGTACCTTTATTTTTTTGTTTTCACAACAAAACTCTTTTATTCTCTCAGTAATTATTAGGATAGATTAGATTTAACTACTTCCTCGTAGGTTTGACACTCTACTCTACACTTTATTACTTGATACGACTAGTGCACTTGCTAGCAAATTTATTTGTTACAAATTCAACGCATTTAGGACCAACTTTATTAGTGTACAAAGTATACATAACTTGTACACAAGATATTTTTATACGAGGAGTAGTCAAAAGATAAGTGTACTCTTCAATAAACCGTCTTAACTTCTACTTTCCATCTTTTTTTATTTCACCAACATTAGAACGTGCAAGACATTTTTTCTTCTTTGTTTCATTATCTTCTTCCAACTACATTTTAAATTATTTTGTCCTTCTTTAGAACAAATGGAATTTTTACTAATGATTTTTCCTAACACCTTATACCTATGATAATAAGATTTTTACTTAGAAAAAACTTGTCAATCTACCATACATATTGTAGCATTTATGTGTAAGTTTAGTGTGAAAACTCATGCCAATAAATGATTTTATAATTTTATTTGATTTCACATGTCCATCATCTTCAACTTGCATAACATCGTTGTACCATTCTTGATGTGAATAGTGATAACAATATAAGTTAGAAAGTACACTAGTCGTTCAAGTAATAAAATAGATAGTATAAATTATTGATGTCACGAGAAACTATTTTACTTATACATTTAATTTTAGAGGTTAATATGAGTCAACATGAATTTGAAATGATATTCCGGAAATAAATTTGCATAAAGATTAAAAAAATTAAAACTAACTTAAACTAACCATGTGTAGTTCAGATGATCCAAAATAATTAAGAATGATTTATAATTTATGCAAATCTGATTTACTCAAGAGAATAAATTCAGTTTAGGAACACCGAAAATATGATCTCTCCTACTGAATAAATTAATTATCTTAAAATAATAATAAACTGAAAGTACTCCACCAAACTTTATTCTCGTGTGTATTGAAATTAAGATGCAATTTGTTACAAAATCATGCGACGAGTTTAGAGTTTTAATTAGAAGTCCTCAATGTGTGAAGGAAAAGCCTGACATATAATTAAGAGTGCATGCACAGTTAAGAATGTAAGTTAATTCTAATCGTTGCTTTCAACAAAAAAAATATATCTCACTAAGTGTATCATCCCTAACAATCAAACATAGTTGGGACGAACCAAATTAGTTTAGGAAAAGTTTCGGTGGCAACAAAAAAGAAAATAATAATCCTTATTAGTAATGTTATTGTTAAGCAAAATACTCTAATAAAAAAAGCTTTCTCGATGACGGATAAATTTTATTAACCAAGCTTAAAAAGATAATCCTTTCCAACTTTTTTTTGAAAAAAAAATAGCTTCTAACTCATTATATGTATATATAACAATTATCTATTCATAAATATTTGTTCTGATTAAAGCAATCACAAATTTTGAGTCCGATTTAAAGAATAAATAAATACTTTGAGTTGATGCTGAAACATATTTCTTCTACTGCGTGTTGCGCTCAAAGTAGAATTAATAATCTCAAGTGTCGTTCCCGTGCGCCGCGGTTCCTACGGACGGCCCGCGACCATCCAATCACTCAACGAGAACGGTGGCGGGATTCCGACGGGGCGTAGCAGAGTTAAACAGTTCCGAAGGAACACGGGAAATTGGTTGGACAACCCTATTTAGTTTTTTTCCAAGGTACCGAAACGTCTCGATTTCGGCAGACAACTCTCCGACTTCCGAGCTCCCAACTCGAAGGGATTAGGGCCGATTTTTCTTGGGGTTTTTGTTCTTCTTAGCTGAATCTTCGTGCAGATGGCTGCGATTGGAAGCAACAAGATTAAAAACGCCAAATTGGTGAGCGACGCTCGTTCATTTCCGTAGAATTGATGTTCTCTTTTTTTTTCTGCGAATATTTTTCTTAGCTCGTGCTCAAAGGTTCATGCTTTATGGTGCAATAATAAGATTGTGCTGCACAATGCTTCTGTATTTTGTTTTTTTCTATTTTCGTTCGTCAATGTTTATATTTCGTATCAGAATTCTTTCGGTGTGACGGAAATTTAGGATTTTTTGACGGGTTAATTGAACCATAGCTTTGGAGGTTAAGGAAATTTAGTCTTTTTGCTTCGATTACATATTAAGCGATATAAAGATCCAGCATGGACTTCCATTAGATTTCCAGCTTTTATTGTTGGCTTCGCTTTTCTCTTTTTCGGATAGTAATATTCTTTTCTTATAATCATCTCGAGGATCTTATGGGTTCATAATAATGTAAAATTTATGGATTTTTTTGAATTACAGGTTCTTCTAGGAGATGTTGGAACCGGAAAATCAAGTGTCATATTGCGGTTTGTTAAAGGCCAATTTGTTGAATTTCAGGTGGGGAATTGGCATGCAATTTTGTGATGTAAGGAAGAACTACATAGTTTCCATGTTGTTGCTAACTTTGTGCCTTTATTCAATTTAGGAATCTACCATAGGCGCAGCATTCTTCTCACAGACATTGGCAATCAATGATGGCACAGTGAAGTTTGAAATTTGGGATACTGCAGGGCAGGAGAGGTATCACAGCCTAGCCCCAATGTATTACAGAGGAGCTTCGGCTGCTATAATTGTGTATGACATAACAAACGCGGTTAGTGATATCAACATCATCTGAATCTTGGCAGGCTTTCCAGATGATCAACTACATTGTCTCTTTAGATTCATCTCAGTGTATCTTTTCCTTTGTTAACTCCATATTTACAAGAACCAAGTATGGTTACATGAGTTTTATGCTTTGGTAGAGTTCTTTGACTCTTACCAGGAGATTGTAAATAACACCTTGGTCCTTGAGGAGCTCGCTTAATTATTCGTTTTCTGAAATAATTATTATAATTGATTGGATGATGAAATCTGCATGAATTAGATATTCATTATCATATGGTTAATGTTGTAAAGCTTGAAACAAGAAGAATCAGGAGCTATTTCCTGTTAAATATGTCTTACATGATCTATGCTTCAATATATCTTCGCCTATGTTATACTAAGAGTTGATGTTATATTCTACAGGCATCATTCACTCGAGCAAAGAAATGGGTTCAAGAACTTCAAGCTCAAGGTAGTACTAGCCCTTCTTTAATTCTTTTTGCAGTTGATAAAAAGTTATGCATTTTTATTTCATCATCAATTGTATTTTTTTTTTCTTTTTAAGAGATCTGACCGATGTATTAAAGTTTCACATAACTGCTTCTTTAAAAAAGTCATAGAGGTGCTCGTAAGTATACTTCATGTTGAAGTCATTACTCATGACTCTTTGTTAAGCATTTGCTAAACCAATGTTGCAACACTATTCCTTAGGCACCTTGAATAATGTCTGGGCTTCAAAATAACTCAGTTTCTAGGTCACAAGCATGGGTGCCTTCTCGGAATTGTATAGGTCCATGCAAATAAGCACATTGTCTTGTGCATAATTACGTGAGAATGTTGATTTAACTGCGAGTGAATTGATTTCTTGGCTTTGCAGAGTTTGGTTGGTGCATGTACTTGAATTCTTTGATTTATAAGCTGATATTAACTGCCCATTCACTTTGTATTCGCATTATTTTCGTATAAGGTTGTTGGATTATGTATGATTTCAGAAATTTGATGAATAAGGAACACCTTGTTTGCAAATGAGCGCATTGTCCTGTGCATATTTATCTGTGAATGTTGATTTCAAATGGAGGTGGATTGATTTCTGGATTTGTCAAATTGAAGTTGGTATGGATGTACTTGAGTTCTTTGATCTTTTAAGTCCAATAAGCACATCGTCTAGTGCATATTTATGCATCAATGATCTATGTTCAAGTGCATTGATTTGTGGACTTGCAGACTTGTGGTTTGCTGTTGTACTTGAATTGTTGATTTATTCATATTCCCTGCCAATTATATTTTATGCCTATTATATTATATATCCACATTTTATTCCTGTGGGATTCTTGGATTCTTTTTGGGAATAGGTCTCAGTTCTTTAATTATGTATGTTTTAGAACTCTTGTTGAACAAAAAAAACACCTTTTAGCAATTTGTTTCACTTCATGTAATGGTACGACATGTGAACATCGATTTGTCTATATGTCAAAACAGGACCGTGCAATAGTATTCCTTTCACTTGTGCCATATTGGTTAGAAAGAAAAAAATATCATCTTCAAAAAATAAAAAATAAATAAAAACAGAAAAATAATCATGTTGCAATTTGTATCTCTCTAGGTAGTCCGAACACTGTAGTGGCTCTTGCTGGTAACAAGGCTGATTTGATAGAGTCTAGAAAGGTTTCCTCTGAGGTAAGCTCTTCCACTGGAAAAGACCGATTGTTGAGTGCAATTATTGATTTCCATTTTACATGCTTTTCTGTTGAATACTTTGGTTACGTTAACATTGGCTAATGAAGCTTAGTGAAAACTTGGTGGGCAATATTTTATCCAAAGTTTGATATGCTTTCATTTTCACAAAAGAAGATATGTGCTCACTAACCCATATATTTTTCCAAGTTGCACTAATAGAGCGGAATGGCGTCGTATGATCCATGTAGCCGACCCCACCTAGTGGGATAAGGCTTTGTTGTTGTTGTTGTTGTTGTTGTTGTTGCTGATGGCGTCTCCACAAATCTCACATATTGAACTATTATCTTAATTCATCTCCTTCAGTTGGCCCTGTTGGTGGTTAATAACCAATTTTATGAAATTAAGTCATTTCAGTTGTGTACATTGTAAGATTAAGTGAAGTAATATGTACCAATTTCCTTCATAGAAGCTCAGTGTTTATTTTACTGGTCAGACAAGCTCTCTCATCATAGACATTATTATGTATGGTGATAATGTTTCAAGTGTTCTTTATCCATTTCTTCTTTATTGCTCCAATGTGCACCTAAAAGAACGTATCAAATTGGCCTTTTTCCTTTCACTTGTTATTCTACTTTCTTGATGAAATTACTAAATTGGTTTAAACTTCAGGAAGCTCAAGCCTATGCTCAGGAGAATGGCCTTTTTTTCATGGAAACTTCTGCCAAAACAGCAATTAATGTTAATGACATATTCTACGAGATTGGTAAGTTGCTTTGCTTGAGCTCAATGAAGGCAAATTAGTTGTTCTAGGAATTGATGCTTATTTTGTTGCCTTGGGCGAGCGTCTACATGCATGCACCATTATTTTCTTTGAAAAGTTTTCCCACGTCTTTTAATGGCTAGTATGAAGTTCTGACTCCATGTATTCAATTGGAAAAAGGCATTTTCGAATAGTTTGTGCATTGCCTCAATGATAAAACTTCCATGTTCTAGCAAACAATGTCTTGCATTGATCGTTTGCCAAGATAAAGATTGTGAACATCATTGTTTGTTAACTAATGCCACCTGTGGCTCTTGTTTCAGCAAAAAGATTAATCCAGATGCAACCTATACAGAATCCTCAAGGCATGGTTCTAGCTGCTCGACCTTCGACAAATGTAGCTAGCTCATCTTCCTGCTGTTCTTCGTGAATATTATTGATGAATAACATATTTGTGTATTTAATTGGTTAAAAGAAATTGTGTAGCAAAAAATTCATAGCGTTGCTGTGAATATTTATGCGAGCAGTTGGTTCGTTCCCGTTTATCAAGATGTGAATATATCAGATAAAGTCTATGTGAGATACTTGTGTTCGCATTCCTTCTCTTTCTACTTTTCCAAATTGAAGTTCTACTTCCTGCTGTAAACTCCTGCATTTGGAAATTGACAGTCTTTTTCACTTGAAATATCTGTTTTTGTTAGTTGTTGCAGTGTATATACGTGGTTGTATTGCATCTCGGGTTTTTCTCTGTATCCTTACGAAAACAGGAAAGTGTATTCTTTTACTTAAAAAAATGCCGAGTCTGCACTCTGCAGTGTGGCTCTGGGCCCTCCAGGGAATTAATTATTTTCATTGTTAGGGTAAATTACATAAAAATCCTGAAATTTTGTTTTGTTGAATGTAAATTTTTATTTTTTATGTAAACGGTTATCAATTTTAAATTGATTACAAAGATAGTCTACTATTATATTTTTATTTAGAAAATATTAGTTCAGCAATCACAAATTTTTAAGCTTTAAAAAATGATAAAATTAATATTCTATTAGCTTGTTTTTTTTTAATTTGATGTGAAATTAATTCGAATTTACCATATGTTATAATTAGATGAAGAAAGAAATATCAAATCATTAATTTTATTACGTACAATATAAAATATAATATGATTTTGCATTGAAAATTTTATTATTTTTTTATATTATGAAGATTTTTAATGATGAATTGTCAATTTTATTTTTTTTTAAATTTAAACATTTATGATATGTGACATGATAGTTGAATTAGTATTCTTTAATAAAAATAATAATTATTATATTTTTAATTAATTTAAAAATTCATATTTTTTTATGTAAAACTAAAATCTGAGCTGATTTGACTTGAGTTATTCTTGCATTATTTGTGCACTTTGGGGGCATGTGACAGAGGATAATAATGTATTGTATTTCTGACTTATGAAACTGCTTGATACTCTAATAAGATGGTAAGAAAAATAAGAATCTTACTCAACCAAACCGTTTTCCATTATGAAATGACTATTGGAAAATTGCAACCATTTCCTTTATTTTAGTTTCCTCGTAACAAAACATTTTTTTCTTGGCAAAATAAATAATTGAGCAAATATTTCTTTTTTTATATAGGTAAAGGTTCTCCAAAACATTGTTATGCATGTTAAAAACATATAATATTTAATCCGTATTTTTTAGCTTGTCTTTTGACTCATAACCAAACATAAAAAAGCATGTATCTTTTAAACAAAATAAAAAAAATTAGACGAAATTTTTTTAATGTAAAAAAAAACTATTTTGCTCGTAAGCATATTTTCTATTAAACAAACGTAGGGAAAAAAATTTTAAGTGGAACCATATCAATGACAAATTTTAAGTGTTTTTTATATTTAAGTAGGGAAAAAAAACAAATCATATACGTCGGTTGTAGCTTGAGCGAAATAATCGCATTGTTAAATTGAATAAAATGAAAAGATACATCATCGTAAACGCTTTACAGTAAGTACTCATATACAAATGATAACGAAATGGAGAAGGATATTCCAACCTTCAACCCTTCTTACAAAGTCAGTTCTTTGATTTTCCTCTCCTTCATAGTCTGCATCAGTGTTTCTCTTACTTTTACCTTCGCATCTTAGAAGGATTTGTGTACACAGGAAAGATACAACGTTGTGTGCCCAGGCATATAAATGTAACTGTGAAGTACCAGTGTTCAGGAATCACTTGGCTAATGTCTTCTTAAGGCCTTTCAATATCTTCCGAAACCACAATAAGTTCATGACAAACAAAGCCACTGGTACCAGCAAAATTAGGAGGTAACCAAATGTATGCATCTGCTTGACCTGTCGCAGATGTAGTACATATAATAGATGGTAAAATTGTTGTAAACAATTTAAATCCTTGGAGAAGAACAGATGTCATACCTGACCATAGTGCAGATAAATAAGGTAGAACAAGTAGATGAATAAAAGTATTCTTGCAGCCTGCAAGGTGATGATCACTTTTAACTTAAACACTGATGAACAAGGAGGGCAAACCAAGAGTCATAAGAAAAAGGCAGGCATCTGAAGATAATATCTTCGAGCTTTATAAGTAACTATACAGAAAGTTGGAGTTAGCAAGGTTACATCAGATTCTTAATATTTTCTTTTGTTAGGTTTCTTGCTTGCTCTCACTTTTTTTTTGTTCGGCTCCTCTATCTATGATGTATATATCATCCGCAATGTTCAAACTCATCCAAGGATGTGATTGATGATTTACCCAACATCATTTCAGAGTAGATTTCTCAAATGAAAATTGCCTGATTAGAAGAAGGTTAATGAAACACTTACTAGCCATCCAAAGAATATAAGAACACCATTAACAAGATAAGCATTAGATCTCTTCTTTCCAGCAGTGTCAAGGAACCTTCAAATAGAAAGGAAGCTGTCACAGAAGAAAACCTCTAAAGAATATCTACATCGACGTATTCTATTTAACTATGGACAAATTACCATCTCATATTGATCTCAGGCGTAGTCATTTCGGAGATTAGGACCATGAAAGTATACAGCTGTGCTTCTCCAGATAGTATGCTGTATGCTATTGCAATTAAAGCTAACATGTGATGGATAACCTGGAAAAGCAGTATTTACATCATGGGTAAGTAAACTTAATAGTTTCTCGTTTAGTTCAAATAATAGTAATATTAAGAGGCGTGAGAACTGTACAGCATTTTCCGAGCAGATTAACAGACCGCATGAGAAGTAACAATTTAATACAAGGCGAAATAAAAGAAATATCAAAGGTCTAATTGAGTTTCAAGCGACAGACATACATATTCCATTCCACCGAGGGAAGGATAAAGCCAAAACATCATTCCAAGATCTGTAATAAAATATCCAACAGAAACCTGTCAAACACAAGAATCCATCATCACCTGAAGGCATTAGTAAGCCTTGTCTTAAAAAACTAATGGAAAACTGATAAAACAATCGGCAGACATTACCCCCAAAGTAAACGTGGAGAGATTTGATCTTTGGAGTGTAATTAGCCCCTTGTTGACATCAGAAAATAGATCTGAGAAGAATACTAAGTATATCGACATTGTTGTGATATAAATGGCATGAGCACTGGACATCCCCCTGTGAAGTGAATTCAAATTATTGTCAAATGAGTATATATCGGGCATATCAGATTTCTGTGATTTCTTACCTATTGTTCCATTCAACTCTTTGGATCTTTGTGAGGGAAGGATAGCCCTTGAAGTAAAAGGAGCTAAGTAATTGTGTAAGGTCATATGCCTGGAAAAGATAACACATGGTGAGGCATAAAAAATTGATAATGGAAAAGTTCAACAAGTTACAGGACCTTGTAGAACAACAGTTGCAGCAAAAGAACTCTCATAATTTTATATTGAAGGATGAATGACACAATGACTCAGCAACTTTGTTGCACGGGCATAATCAAGTACATGATAACATATATCACTAAAGAAAACACCAGATATTTGAAAGGAGATAATGGGAGCTAAGAAGGTCCAAGAATGCACACAATAGCTTTATTTTTGTAATTGAAGTTAACATCACCAAATTGATATGTTCACTTCTCGAACTGTTGCACTAACTAGTTATAACACAAGATATTCCAAACATTACTTTATCAGGTGGGTGCCTTGTTAAATCAGTTTGACAGAAAAAATGGAGAATTTTGACCTGCTTGGTCGAATGCTGTTTCAATTAATTTTTAATGTTTTGACAATCAAAGCTCTAGTAAAAAGTGTTTTTGAATGCCCATAAAACAGATTATTAAAGAGAATATATGAATGTGTCATATGCTTTTCGGTAATACATTAATAAATCACTTTCCTTTAACAGGTTTAAACAACAAACAACAAACAACAACAACAACAACAAAACCTTATCCCACTAGGTGGGGTCGGTTACATGGATCATACGACGCCATTCCGCTCTATTAGTAACCAAACCTTTCGGTATATTATTCACCAATAGATCTTGCTCTATTAGTTCGCCAAGTGTCCGCCTTGGCCTCCCTCTTTTAATCGGACTCCAGATTATTTGATCTACTCTTCTTACTGGCGCATCTAATGGTCTTCTCTGAACATGACCAAACCATCTCAAACGATTCTCTACCATTTTCTCACTAATAGGAGCCACTCCGACTCGTTCACGTATATGGTCATTCCTAATCTTATCTAATCTTGTATGACCACACATCCATCTCAACATCCTCATTTCGGCTATCCCCACTTTACGTTCATGTTGTCCCTTCATAGCCCAACATTCACTACCATATAACACTGCTGGCCTTATAGCAGTACGATAGAATTTTCCTTTAACTTTATCCTTTAACAGGTTTAAAAATGGAAGAAAATATAATGATCTAGTTATTGGCGTTGTCGCATGTTTTACTTACATTAGCAATCTTGCAAAAAAAGAATATGGACATCATAAAGTTATATTTCCATTTGTTGCACTAGATATGCTTGTGCTGAGTGTATTAATAACCTGAAACATTAGGCTTTCATTACACGGTTGAAAATATAATGAAATAAACTTCGCAATGTCCATTTTCTTTTTCACGAATGTTTCCAACTCACGCAATGTCTGCTTTCAGTTATGTTTTAGCCAACATTGAACCGCCATAATAGTAATCATCAGGTAAAGAAAAATGAACACATAAATAGTACCATTTTGCACATGAAAATGCCTGCAAGTATTGAGGTGTATGGCACAATGGGATCAGACAACAAGTAATCTCTAAACAGTGCCTCCACCTGGTACCTATAGGACGACACAGCCATGTTCAAAATCTTTGGTTCCTGCATGACAATACAGATGTTAATGTACTGGCTGAAATTTGAGAATATGACACAATTAAAATGTATGAAAGATAAACGCCTATAGAAGGAAAAAAAACCGTCTACAATCCACTGGAATTCATTAGGCATCCCCTTTTGACACCTCTGTGTTACTTCACATACCATTGGTTGACTATTTTTAGTTCAACATTTATCAAAGATCTGCACCCTTACATGCAGGCGACTTAGATCAATCAAGAAATTAATTGAACCATTAACCTACATGGACGACCAAAATTTATCAACAAGAACGCAGAAACTATTAGCTTCGCACTAAATTAGCAATCACATCTGCAACAAAGGTAAAACCTAAGAACTCAGCAACTGCAACCAAGTGAGGAGAGAAAACACTAATGCATCAGAGAAGCGCCTACGATTTAGCATCTATATCTGCTACAGTTCAAGATCATCTTTCCTTTTTTGCTGCATTTTTTCCCTCCACGTTCGGGCGATCAATACGCACAAAGTCAAGCACTAGTGACAGCATTAGTCGATACCAAATAAATCTAAAAGCACATTGAGCAAGTCCACTCGACCTCATACACATCTCAGAAGAATCAAAACGGAATCACTCACTCGTTTCCTTTCCCAGGAAAAAGAAATCCGCAGCTGAGAACTAGATGTAGCGCAGCCTTCACGGATTCCACCTGCATATATCACCAACAATGGTCAACAAATTTCTCGAAAATGGACAGAATAGAAGAAATTGAGCCAAATGGCCGGATTACCCAGACAAGGAGGTGGAATCAAGAGAAATAATCCAGGATCATTCTTCCCAAACGCAGAAGAACGCGGCAAAGAGATGAGAGAGAGAGGAGAGAGGAGAGAGGGAGAGAGAGGAGAGAGAGACGGTGGTATTTGCAAAGAGTTGGGTGGAGAAATTAATTGCAAAGACAAGTGTTGGTTGGTAACAAGTCGGGTCGGAGGAGTTGCGGGACAACTTATCATTTCCTAATATTTTTTAAAAAAAAATGGAAAGGAAAAAAAAATGACGTTTGAATTGGGGAGCACAAGGGGGAAATAGTGACTCACATTCCTAATAGTATTGGATCTTTTTTTAAAAAATAGTATTGGATCTAATTTTTAAAGTTATTAATTTAATCAAAATTTATTATTTTGCGAATTAGAGTGTTATGAAACTAAGAGACAAAAAAATGTGGAAAATAAAAAAAAGGTAAGAATGTGCTGTACAACTATTATCAACTAAGTTTGAATTGTTTATTTCGATAAGAAAATGCGTGACTTATTTTAAACGAAAATAGATTGCTTACAACTTTGAATCGAAAGTGTCTTTTTAAATTTGCGTATTATTGGATTGTTAGAGTTTTCATTTTACCCTATTTCCCTTGAACTAATTGTTTGTTATTTGTTAATTATGATTTTTTTATTCAACTTCTAAGTTTTTTTTTGTTAACTATAACATATATAATTCGAACCTGAAATGCTCATAATTTGATGGTGCAACTATTTTCAAACTCAATTTTTACTAATTTGTCGACCTAATAATTTACTATTGATCATTAATTTTGTAATTTTTTATTTGTGCAAAAAACAGTTGTAGCAATTGGTAATATGCTAGATCTACCCATTGTCTTTCTTTTCACTATTTCTTTTTCTTTGTGCGGAAGAAACTTTTTTTTTTTACGAAATTCTTGGCCCACTTTTAATAATCCGGTTACCTTGGTAGAGAAATTAATTTCTTAAATTTCAAATTAAAAGTAAATGTTTGTGGTATCAGGGTAGCATGGTCCATATGTACCTTTCTCATACCTTGTGTAAACAATATGATTGGAGGATCATATTAATATTTGACTTGTAGTAAATAAGTTGCAAGATGGGATAATTTGTAGAAATGTGACCCTCATAATTGATATGATTGTTTCAAGTAATTAATTAACTAGAAAATTAGATGCATGGATGCTCCCATTGGAAGGTGTTGGTCTCATGTGGCTTTGCATTGCATGAGAGTGACACCTACATCTTACCAAATGATTAAACAAAAAAAAATACAAGTAATATGA
Source organism: Pontederia crassipes (assembly GCA_030549335.1). NCBI lineage: Eukaryota > Viridiplantae > Streptophyta > Magnoliopsida > Commelinales > Pontederiaceae > Pontederia > Pontederia crassipes. The sequence continues at coordinate 29,283,526 of CM060193.1, forward strand.
CAACCAAATGATAGCCGTCTATTATTTGCCAACAGGGCGAGTAATGTTGTTGGCGACAAGACAAAATTAAAACCATAAAAAAATATCCACGAAACAAAATCATGAAAGCTTAAAGTCAGTAACTACAAGAAAAACGCGGATTACCGACGGTCCGAACCGTCGGTAATCAGCCCGAAAATCGTCGATAACGCAATTACCGACGGTTCTTCAGTCGGAATCGATCCGTCGGAAAAACGCTCGTCGCAAACGGATTTGCGACGGTTGAAAAAAATTCGTCGAAAATATCGACGGTTCTGGCCGTCGGAACAGTCCCCGGCGGTTCGACCCGTCGAAATTTTCCGACGGCTGCAACCGCCGAAAAAGTCCCCGGCGGTTCGAACCGTCGATATTTTCGACAGTTGCAACCGCCGGAAAAGGCCGGCGGTCCGAGCCGTCGATATTTCCGACGGTTGCAACCGCCGGAAAAGGCTTCCGGCGGTCCGAGCCGTCGATATTTCCGACGGTCGCAACCGTCGGAAAAGGCCGGCGGTCCGAGCCGTCGAAATTTCCGACGGTTGCAACCGTCGGAAAAGGCCGACGGTCCGAGCCGTCGCAACTTTTCGACGGTCCCAACTGTCGAAACTTTAGACGGTTGTCGCAACCGTCGATCTTTTGACAGTCGCAACCGGTGCCAGGAGGTCGGATCCGCCGCCAGGAGGCCGGATCCGGCCCGCCTGGCGGCCGATCCGGCGCCAGGCGGCCGGATCCGGCCGCTGGAGGCCAGAACCGGCCGCCTGACGGTCGGATCCGGCCGATAGCAGAGAGAGATGCCGGCGCGGAGCGGGAGAGAGAGAGATACGTCAGTGCGGGAGAGGGTCGCCGGCGTCCAACGTGGGAGGGTCGTCGACGTCCGGTGCGCGGGAGAGGCCGATCTCGCGGCGTAACCGGCGTCCGGCGTCCGTGCTCGCGGCCGGCAGAGGGAGAGAGGAGAGTGGAGGGAGGAGGGAGAGAGAAGAAGGAGGAGGGAAAATATATAAAGGAAAATATTTGGAAAGAAAGCGGTAAAAAGGAAAAAAAAGTGGGATAACGAAATTTTAATTACCGACGGTTTCGGCCGTCGAAAACATAAATAATAAAAAATTTATTTTATTTAGTTATATATAATATTTATTTTTTATTTTACCGACGGCTTGAACCAACGGTAATCTTTACCGACGGTCAAAACCGTCGGTAATTGTGACGGTTTGGATATCCGTCGGAAATTGCGGCGGATTTACCGACGGTTATGACCTTCGGAAATTGCGGCGGATTTTGCGACGGATGGATATCCGTCGAAAATATCGACGTTCCTAACCGTCGAAAAATTAAATAATAATATAACAAATTATATAATTAAATTTTTTTATTTCCGACGGTCACAACCGTCGAAAAATCCATCGAAAAAATTTAATAATAATATTAAAATATATAATTTAATTTTTTATTTCCGACGGTCCTAACTGTCGAAAAAGTCGTCGGAAATTGCGACAGATGGATATCCGTCGAAAATATCGACGTTCCTAATCGTCGAAAAATTAAATAATAATATAATAAATTATATAATTAAATTTTTTATTTCCGACGGTCGTAACCGTCGAAAAATCCATCGAAAAAATTTAATAATAATATAAAAAATACATAATTTAATTTTTTTTTTATTTCCGACGGTCATAACCGTCGGAAAAGTCGTCAAAAATTACGACGGATGGATATTCGTCGAAAATATCGACGTTCCTAATCGTCGAAAAATTAAATAATAATATAAATTATTTTCGACGGTCATAACCGTCGAAAAATCCGTCGGAAACGGAACCGTCGAAAAATCCGTCGCAAATAGCGACGGATTTAGAACCGTCGAAAATTATCCGTCGGAAAATCGCGATTTTCTTGTAGTGTATACGTATATATATGGTAAAGGTTTTGGGATACTTTTGTTTAGATTGGGATCTTTTCTTAATTAACTTTCCAAACCTATATATATATATATATATATATATATATATATATATATATATATATATATATATAATTTGATGTGTTTGTCCACGAGTCAAACGGATTATTGATAATAATACAAAATAATTTTATAGTATAATAAGTTATAAAAAATAATTATATTTATTATAAAAGATAATAATGTACATAAGTTTATAAAATTTTAAAAATAATGAATATAATTATTATTGATGATATAAATCACATTTTGCATATTATCAATTATCATTTAAATTATTAATTAAAAATAATAAAAATATGTGTAACACCATTTAACTCGCGCTCCACATAAGAAGCGCTTGGCACACGTCGATGAAGTTTGACCAAATTTTATCGCATATATCATCTTCATATGACATAACTCGATTAAATTATCGTCAAAAAATATTTGTATTTTCTTTCGAGTCGCAACAAATATAAAGACTATGCTGGTAATCAATATTTGATATGTGATTAAACTTTAAAGGATACCAAGAAAAGTATATAATAACATATTTGATATGTAAAGTGCAATGGTCACTGAAGTTTTGCATATTATTTGGGTCACTCAACTTTAATTTCTCGTATACAAATAATTTAACTTGTGCAAAATATTTAAGTCATGCAAATTTGTGATTTGAAAATTATCTTTGGATTTCATTATACATATCATTCGAATTTTGTTAAGATTTTATGTTGTGTAATTATCAGTATTTTAAGTCATAACTAAAGTTAATAATGACAAGTGGAACTTATCTTACATGTACCACGTCGTTAACCTTGAAAACAAAATCAATATTTTTTATTTGGCCTATTATATTTTTGAAAAATATTTTGCGAAAAAATATTTTCTAAAGTAATACTTTTAACTTTTCAACAACAACTTTTTTAGAATTATAATTTTAAAGAAAATAAATTACGTGGCATATTGCATTTAGGCTCTAGGTGGCAATGAAATATTAAAAGTGAAGTGATATGAATTAAATATAAAATTGGTTTAAAAATTTTTTTATTTGCAAAAATTTACTTATATGTTGAAAACTAAATTTGAGTTAATCATTTTCTTAAAGTTTATTGGCTTACAACACTCTAGTTCTAAATTAATGATATATAGTAATTATGGTGAATGTCATTCTTCATAATTAAGCTCAATGAATTTTTTATGAGTGAAGAGGCCTAAGGCCGTAGTTACATAAGGATCGATCAACTTGCTAGTTGGGAAGAACTTGTTCTCCCACATCTTGTGGGTAAATTGGAGTCAACAATTCGTACTTATGAGGTCCACGAATTGGATTGAATCAGTTTTTACGAGAAGGTGGTTGATGCTTGGAGTTCTACTTATAGGGGAGATAATGCCATAGAGGAGTTTTCCATGCCTCCACTCTAATCTCCATTCCAATCCCTCGGGATAATGCTGGGGCAACATTACGTCTGCTTGTGCGTGCCCACATATAACTAACATTGATCCAAAGCATCCAACATGTTGTTCCAATCCATCGGCATGCATCATTATTTAGTTTTGTTAGACTCCTTTGGTGTGCTTAGATTTTCTTGAAACCATCGGTGGTTCGATTTAGGGCAAATAATTAATCTTTGAGGATCTTTAAAAAGATTTGTGTGAACCATTCCAATTCCATATTTTTAATCTCCTCGTCAAGATGTTGCTCAAGCTGATCCGATCATACTTCGAGACATAGGATTTTTTAAGGACGTTCACGAATCGAGCCTGACCTGACTTAAACTCAAACCCCACCTGATCCGCCCAATTGATCAAGTCAGGTTGAACTTAATTTTAACATTAGACTCGATTTGGGACGGGTTGAATCAAGCTCGGATCGAATGAGGTATGAATCGGGTCATATCAGATTCGCAGATAGATCATGTCTGGTTGGTCGGGTGATCCGACCACTATTTTATTTTTTCTTACTTTTTTATACTATTATAATAAAAAGCATTACATTATATTTGTTTTAAAGTATCAAATAAGTTTTTAAAATATTCAAATATTTAAATATTTGAATATTTTACTCTAATTTATTTAATTTTTTAAACTAGATATAAACTTGAAGTTAAATAAAAATTATTGGATAAATCGGGTCAGATCGAGTCAACTCGAATTATGAAATTCAAGCCGTACCTGATCTAATAGGTCGGGCTATCGAGTTCATTACCAAACCTGATGAAGATCCCTACATTTTTTTTCTATGTTGTCGGGGCTATATGTCGATCTTGACAATTGATAGACGTGGTTGCATATCCAAATTATCTAATAACATATTGCACATATGTTAACATGCTGCTTGAGATATCTTGATCCAGACTATCTGAAGTCTCATTCGTAGTCAGGAATCACTTTGTCATTGTTGTAGTAAAAGTTTATAGCTAAAGCACGATCTGTACTTTCCATGCATAACTTGTGACCATAGAGCTTCTTTGTTGGTAAATAGCCCCCAACTAAAGTTTGCCAAGTATGTATTCTGGTGTTAAGTAGCTCGAGATCTCTTACGCCTTATTCTCTTATATCATTTTATTGTTTGATCATGTTTTAGACGACGGTATTGTGTTTTTTGTCTATAGGTCATGGCACATGATGAATGTTGTTTGTATTCATTCAATCACTTGAATTATGTCCTTTGGGATTTGAATTGTGTATATTCGGTCTAGTGGCATGACTTGAGTGTCTACTTGTAGCAAGAAACTACGGCCTATTATTGATAGTGTGGAGGTTGGCCACCCAGACGTAGAGATCATGCTCCTCATGTTTTTTATGATCCTATTGAAATTTTTTTTACACTTCCGTGTATGATTGGGACCCCTCAAGTAGTTTCTTAAGGAGGAGGATTCTTCAATGTTGCAATTTCTCATATTATGCTATCACTTCTCTCCACTTACAGCTTTGGAGAAGTACATTGAACATTTTACTTGATTAATTTGCATGCATGTGTAGGATCCCAAAGACACCAAGAGGGAGGGTGAACTGGTGTTTAAGTCGTAAATGTCGATTTTCACAAAATGCGTCACGAAAGTTTAAAATTGATTAGTTAAACCTTTTAAATCAATGCAAATCAAACTAAATAACAATCATAATATGAGAGGAGGAGAAAGAGAGAATGCAAACACAAAGTGTATGGGTGGTTGTTGACGAGGTTCGGTCACACCTTGGCCTACGTTCACACTCCGACTTCTCGACCTCGAGACCGTCGGATATTTCACTAAAATCTTCTTTAGTTCCAAATGGGGCATGGAAAAACCATTTACATCAACTACATTTTTCTCTGTTTCAAGAGATAAGGCACACCTCTCCTCCTATGAAGCTTATCTTTTCGCTCGCTCAAGAGGTAAGATATAAAACTTCTTTTACATAAGAGCTCTCTCAATTTTTCTGAATAATTGATTTTCTCTTTTATAATAGCAAGCTCACATATAAGAAAAGATAGAAAAAGAAGGAACTAAAATGAAAACTTCAAGAAAATGATCTTCTTTTGATAACTTAAAGTTTTTCTTCAATACTTGAATGAATGTCTTTGCTCTTGACTTTGGCAACTCTTTTATAGGTTTGTATGTGTGAAAATTTCGTCCAAAAATTTTTTCACATTTTTTTCTTAAAAATTAGCCGTGATTATTCATGTCAGTCTTGGACTGATCGATCCACCACATTAATGGATCGATCGACAAGTCTATATGACCGTTGCATTTATTTTCTCATTGATCACAGCTGGTTGGTCGATCGGACCTTGTCGACTAGTATAGTCTCGACATTTTGATTTTCGCTCGTTGAGTTGATCGGTCGACAATATAGTCTCGACGTGAATCTGGACAACTCATGCATTCATCAGTCTATCGGCGTTGTCTCGATTGACCTTCTTTACTTCGACTGACAAGTTGAACGACATGCACTATTTTGAGTATAATTTTTTGCACAATTATCCAAATGAGATAATCTTGAATTCTATAAATAGCTATTAGGATTATCTACAATTTGGGTATTCATCATCCATCCACAATATGATAAGACCATAGTCAATTATTTAATTAAAGTTCAGCGCATAAATTTATCCATTTTTCTTTAAACTTTTTCTGCATTCAACTTTTTGAAGTTTATATCATCAAAATATAATTTTATATGACATTAAAATTTTGCTCCAACAGCGTGATGCTAATGAAAAGTGACAAGGATGTGAAAGATCTTTTTGATCTAACAACTTAAGGTTTATGCAAATAACAATAAATCATTTGCAAAGAATAAATGTAATCTTAGAAGGTCTCATGCATGGATGTTCACTAATGGCTGTTGATTTATCTAGGTAACAAAATGGGATAACTACCCCCATGTAGAGGATGAAGGATGTACTGCGACTAGGGTCATCCTTATCGTAATTCATGTTGTATATATGTCGAAGGGTTCCATCTCGCTCAAACTTGGATTGTCGATGCCGAGACACATGATAAATGAAGGATATGATATTTTGACATTTAGTGTGCTAGTGATGAATTGTTTGCCTAGGCATTCAAAAGTCTTCTCAGAATTAATGTTGATTGAGAAGAACTTTTCCTTATTTCTTGAGCAATCATGATGTTATAGATGGAGTGTCCTTTGATGAAATTTGTTTGGTGTGTTCCGAGTTCAACCATAAGCTTTTTGTAGCCAATGCGAGATAATAGGTTTCAATTGTATTAAGATATCTAGGTTGACCACCTTTGGGATGAAGACAACATTGGTGTCCACTTTTGGGATCAACACTTGCAAAGATATTAGTTGTCTACAGAAAAAATAAAAGACTAAGAGGGGGTTAGAATTAAGTGGTAAGCAGCTCCTTCTTGATAAGTAAGATTTTGAATTCAATTTATGTGAATGCATAATTTTTTAATTAAACATTGTCTTTGATTTGAAGAATTTTCTTTTAAAAATAATAGAATATCTTGATTGATCTTTATGATATTGATATTAACTAGGATGTTCACGGGTCGATTTTGACCCGACCATCTGACACCAACTTGATCTGGTCGAGTTATCCGACCATAATTTTTTATTTTTTTTCTTTTTATTTTTAATATAAACATGCATTTAATGTTTTATTTTATATAATTATATATTATTTATAATTGGAATTTTTACATGTAAAATATTTTATTTTATTTTTAAAATTTTAAATAATATAAAATAATAAAAATTAACTAAAAATCAATGAAAATTAAAGAAAAATGAGTCAGATTGAAAATTTTCAACCTTAACATGATCCGACTCTAAATTCCCGAATATCAATCCACCCAAATGGGTCGGTCGGGTCGGATTGGACACTCCTAATTATTAACATTATATATATATATATCATAAACATTTATTTGAAAATAACAATACGAATAAGCGGACAATACGTTTTTTTCCCTTTACTCCACTAAAAAGAATTCATCAAGTCATTAGATAAGTCCCAGAAGACGGAATCCGAAGAATTGAGCGCAGTGGCGCCGCCCTTCCTCTCATCCTTCCCGCCCTCGTTCTCCTCCGTGGAGCCAAAACCATCGTAGCCATACGACAACTCGTCGTATAATGGGAACCCGTCAACCATCGCCCTGTAGCCCTCGCACAACCCGACGTCGTCGTCGCCGCCGCCACCGGATGCCGCTGCGGCAAGAGAGTTGCTCACTGCATGATCCCAAGGCTTCTCTAACTTAGTAGCAATACTCTTTGCGTTCTCGCCCGAGATGCCAGCCACCATGTTTATCCTCTTATCGACGACGACCTCTTGCTTCTTCCCGTCACTGCTCTCGCCGTCCATCTTGTAGGCCGTCGCAGAGGAAAGGTCTGCATGCTTCCTCGTGAGGAGGTGGAGCATCTCGTCCTTGAAGCATCCGAGGGCTGCGTCGGCGAGGTGGGCGACCTGGGGAGGTTGCAGGGTGGTGGCAATTTCCGCCATGAGGTGTGAGAAGGGCTTGTGCGTTATGGGGTCGATCCCCATCCCGGACAGCTTCTTCTTCAGCTTGGTGTTCCAGTGGTTCTTCACATCGTTGTCTGTCCGTCCTGGTAATTGGCCTGCTATGAGCGCCCACCTGCAGGTAATTAACGCATGCACCAGGGCCGTTTTAATCACCGTACAGCTAGTGATAGTCTTATATTAAGTAATCTGATCAGATGTGATCTATACTGCATGCATGCAAACAATTAAAATATCAATCTTGCATGCCTGTTCCCAACGACAGAATGGAGCTTGACGATGGTCTCTTCCTCCATGGCCGAGAACTCCCCATGCTTGAGGTCCGGGCGAAGGTAGTTGGTCCATCTAAGGCGACAACTCTTCCCACATCTCTGCAACCCTGTCCATTCCACCGCAAATATATGATTAATATACATCAATATGGGCGAGCACTACTACTACTGCTACAGCTCATACAACTCATACGCGTAGCTGCGTCTGTGTGAGGTTAAAGGACTTGTCAATTGTTTACCAGCGTTTTTGGGGATGAGGCGCCAGTTGCGCGTGCCATGTTGGGCGATGTAAGACGCGAGCTTGTTGTCTTCTTCGGGTGTCCACTGGCCTTTCTTGACGTTGTCCTTCTCACAGCATGGAACTCTCCCCATCTTCCGTTGCCCTCTTGTTTTTTTTTTTAACACAAGCTCTTTGGCGGAGACTCTAAGCACCACTTGTTTGGCACAGGTATTAGCTGATCAGATGATGATTATAAATTATTTGGTTCATGCTTTAGTTATATAGAGTCATTAACTAGGAGAGAGAAAGGGAGGGAGGTCCACAAAGCGTGAATATTTTTTACACCAAATATAAAATATTCAAACACTTTTGTTGCATGCATGGGACTCAGAAACAGGTTGCTCACTCGATTTGTATGGTCAACTCTTCTTCCCATTCCCCTTGTTGACTGCCTCGTCAGGGCATGAAACATTCAGGTGCCTCCGCCTCGTGCCACTTCTTTGCTCACCGTCGAAGTGGGACCCACTTCTTCCCCAACCATACATATAAACAATATGATAAATGTTAAAGCATCGTGTTTAATGTCTGTGATTTTTTAACTTTTTTTTTCATTATCGTCTGATAACTCAGAATTGCACGTTTGAGATGAGATATAATCTGACACTTGGTTTTTTTTTCCAAATTTAAATTCTCCAGTAGCTGAATTAACCAACAGGTGATAACGTAAAATCATCTTAATGAGACGATTGCAATGCAGTATGGGACCTTTTTCTAACTATTTATGAAGCCTTATCGGCTTATTTATGTCTGCGATGGCGACTGGAATGAAATAAGAGAGCCCGTCCAAAATGATTGCGTGCATGTCTGCACCTTATTTCTTGGACATCTACAATTAGAATTTTTGCAATATCAAATTGTTTATGTAATTATATGCTTACGATCACGTTTAACTTTGCAGGCATATGCATCTTTTTACCTTCTATTTATTTGTTCTTTACAATTTTTGCAATATCAAATTGTTTATGTAATTATATGCTTACGATCACGTTTAACTTTGCAGGCATATGCATCTTTTTACCTTCTATTTATTTGCTCTTTACAATTTTTAATGCTAAAAATATGCATGAACAAATGCTAGAATTCTTTTGGGTCGGAACCCGCTTGACCAAAACTCTCCCGCGACGGCCGAGTTAGATTACCAGAAATTTCATTCTTAAACTCAAACTAGCTCGGCCCCATAAAAACATCATAAGCTTATTATAACTTTTTTAGGGTAATATGAGTGTCCCTCCAATTTAAATGGGGGACACTCCCGCCCGATGCGCATCAGACGGACGCAGATGAAAATGAGTCTTTTCATGATGAACCGGATGAGACATGTGCGGTTCACGAGTTCGACGAGCGGTTCGACCGATTTCAAGGGGTATAAAAGGATAAAAACCCTCGGCTCCATTTTCTTCTCTCCTTTCTCTCTCTTTGTTTCTCCTCTCCGCGCTGCCTCATCCTCTCTCTCTCATCTCCGCGTCGTCCTCGCCGGTCAGATCCACGCCGACGAGCAATCGCCCTGCGATCGCCGGTCAGATCCACACCGACGAGCAACCGCCCTACGACCGCCGGTCAGATCTGTGCCAAGCAGAAACTTTGACGCGATGACCCTCCGTCCAGATCCGCGACCCTTCGCCGACCGCACTCTATCGACTAGATCCGCCACCCCTCGCCGACCTCAACCTTGACCAGATCCCCGCCTGTCCGCCGAGCGTCAAAGACCCCCGCCTGTCCGAGCACCCACGCGAAGCCTCGGCGATCTTCGGCAAGATCTGCGCGCAGCGGTAGTCCACCGGCCAAAGCTGCGCGCAGCGGCGACCGCAAGCACGCCGATCTCCATGTGTCGCTACGCACGCCTCCGACCTTGCCCGCTGCCGTCCCTCCTCACGCCGAGCTCCGTGACCTAGCTTCGCCCGCAACGGCAACACCAGTTCACCTGCACCCCGCGGCCGCCCTGCGGAGTTCGCCCGCCCCGCCGCCGTCGAGTTCGCCTGCCCCATGGCCACTTCGCCTGCCCTGCCACCCTGCTAATTGTCGTCGCATGCCGCCGCCGCCCGCCGCCTCACGGCACCGTCGAAACGTAATTAGTGTGATTAACACTTGTTAATCTCTCGATTAATCACACTATGTAATCACTATAATTAATGTTAATCACACTATAATGGATAATCTAATTATTGTTAGAACTTGTAATTATGTCAGACTTGATGAAGGATGGATATATGTCAACTACATCTAATCTATACATCGATGGTTCGATACGGCTTTCAAATCTGAAAACAAAAAAATATGTTGAGATCATATGGCCACAGCAAATGAGTTAACAGATGTAAATTGTGAATACGTCAGCAATGCACTCGAGGATTATTCAACCACAAGACTTCATGGTGCACTCAAGTCAACCACCAAATTTTAGCTCTGATGACATCCATCACTGGAGCCTATCGTAGTTTGATAAAAAAAATGTGCTTGGGATGAGGGTTCAAGTTAATGAGTATCTTATAGTTTGATAAAAAAAATGTGCGTGGGATGAGGGTTCAAGTTAATGAGCAAAACCTGCTTCATAATCGCTTGCTTCATAATTTCTAGCCAAATTACATGCTTAGTCTTAAGCGATACAGCAAATTACAATTATTACACAATTAATTATAGTGTCGATTACCAACTAACTATAGCGTGAGAGGATTAGCGGCATGGCGGCGGCGTGCGAGCGAGGTCGGCGAAGGGGGTCGGCGCTGCGCGAGGTCGACGCTGCGCGAGGTCGGCGACGAGCAGATCCGGTCGACGACGGTTGGATGTGGCCCCTTGACGCCGGTCGTGCAGCGGAGCGCCATCGTGAGAGGAGAGGAGCAGAGAAAGGGGGAGAGGCCGCACGGAGAGGAGGGGAGAGTGACGGCGCCGTCACGAGAGGAGAGGAGCGGAGAGAGATTGAAACAGAGAGGAGAGAGAAGAAGAGAGAGGGGTGTCGCCGCACGATGAGGTCGGCAGCGGCAGTGCTCATGGTCGACGGTCGTGCGCGAGAGGCAAATCTGAGGTGTGGCATGCTCGATCTGGTCGGCAGTGGTGCTCGAGGGAGTCGCCAGTGAGGAGAGGAGAGAGATAATGCACAAGGGAGTCGTGAGTGGGTCGGCTTCGCGAGTCGTCGGCGGTGAGTCCGCATCGGGCGTCGGAGAGCTTGACGGTGCGTTGGTGGGTTCGTGGGTGCTCGGCGAGGTTCATGGGTGCTCGTGGTCACCGGGGGGTTGCCGCAGCGAGCAAATATGGTCGGCGGCACGCCGCTGCGCTCAGATTTGGCCGGCGGCACGCTGCTGCGCCCAGATCTAGCCGGCTAGGAGAGGAGAGATCGACGTGCTCGAGGTCTACGCAGATCTAGCCGAGCGTTCGGCGTCGACGTCGATAGGAGAGGAAAGGGGGGGGGGAGAGAGAAGAGGCGAGCGAAAGAGAGGTCGAGAGCGCAAGGCCGAAGAGAAATTTCAAGGGTGAAAGAAACAAAATTTTTGAGGGACCTCGTTTTGTACAAGAACCGGACCGGTCTTGTTCGTGAATCGAGTTTGAGCCGACGCGATTTACCCTCCGGTCTTGTTCGTGAACCGCTCCTAACCGCATCAGCCGTCGGATGCCATCCGACGGTTGAAGCATTGTGGGGGAACAGTCCCTCCACATAAGTTGGGGGGCCGCCCATATTATCCACTTTTTTTATAGCTTTTGAAGAAGATAAATAAAAAAGAAAAACTTATCTTACTTATTTATTTTCGATATTTTCATGTTTATTGACGTTCATGTCATCACGTGAGATCACTCTCTAACGATACATTAGTTTTCAATATTTAATTATTAATATATAACCTTTCATTAAAAAAGGAACGAAAAAACTTCTCAAATGATAAAATAAGAATTTAATGGGAAGCAGCGTGATGCTCCCTACATGGCGCGCTGCCATGCATCTAACCACACCATCTCGGCTTGCCTCGCCGCTGCCATCTCGCTATCCCACGGCGCGCCATCTCGCCGCCTTGCCATTGCCATGTCGTCGTCTCGCTGCCTTGCCACGCCATCTCGATGCGTGATCGCCTCGCCGAGAGACATCGCCTGAGAGACATCTGGATCCGACGGTCTCTTAGGGAGCACGTGGCCATTAAATTCATAAAATAATTATCGACACTCGACACCTTTCAAATAAAATGGTTGAGGTCAACAGGTGTATTAATCAATCGATTTATAATACTAATAAAGAAAAAAATGGAATGCTAATTTTATTCGACAAAAGGCCCAACTAAAACAACCCAAGTCCAATACGGCCCACTTGTTTCATGACGCCGGCAGCATCTCACCGCGGCGAACGAGAGCGGAACCAACGCCACCAGCAGGCAGAGATGTACCGAAAAAGAGGTGGCCTTTTCCTAAAACCCTCGACGGCGGCCGCCAAAACCCTCGTCCCCGCCCCTCTACTCGCCCCACGAACGGCTCCCTTCTCCTCTTACTCGGGCGCTGGAAACCGGCGGCCCAAGAAGAAGGTGTACCACCGGGTGTCGGATCTCGACAATGCCGTGGACCTCCAGAAAAAAGCCCACGCTCATCCTCCGCCTCCGCGCCATCCTTGCCGCCTCCAGGTCGGGTTCCATCCTCGTCCGCGATCTCGAGAAGGAGGTCGGCTTCGTCCAGAAGTGGACCTTCCTCTCCCTCATCCAGCGGTACCCCTCCGTCTTCAAGGTCTCTGGTGGCGGTTCCACCAACCCTTCTCCCATCTCCGTCAGGCTCTCCGACAAGGCCCAGAGGATCTCCGATGAGGAACCGCGCTTTATGGCGATGATGGAGCCGATATTGGTGCGTAACCTCAGGAAGCTCTTAATGATGTCGCTGGACTGCCAAATCCCCATGGAGAAGATCGAACTGATTGAATTGGAGCTTGGTTTGCCCCAAAACTTCAAACGTCACTTGATTCCAAAGTATCCGCAGTTTTTCTCATTGCGAAATCTCGACGGCGTGGAGCACCTCTGCTTGGAGAACTGGGATTCGGCGCTCGCGATTACCGCCCGTGAAGAAAAGTTGCATCTTGAGAACATTCCGCCTACAAAGACGAAGATGATCCCCAAAGATGGGAACTTTTCCGGTCCTTTTGCATTCAAATTGAAGTTTGCTCCCGGGTTCCGACCCAACAAGAGTTACCTACAGGAGGTGGTCAAATGGCAGAAAATGGCATTCCCGTCGCCATACCTGAACGCCAGGAAGGTCGAACCGGACACTCCTCAGGCAAGGAAACGAACGGTTGCGGTGTTGCACGAGTTCCTGAGTTTGACTATGGAAAAGCGGTTGACGTCGTACAAATTGGACGCCTTTCACCGTGAGTTTCGGTTGCCCTCCAGGCTGCTGCTCTGCTTGGTGAAGAACCATGGAATCTTCTATATAACCAACAAGGGAGCTCGCAGTACTGTGTTTCTTAAAGAAGCTTATGATGGGAGTCATCTTATTGAAAAGTGCCCTCTTTTGGAGTTCAGTGACAAATTTGTAGAACTCATTGGCAGAAAGACCTCTCCTGATGTAAGAAATGCCATTGAACTCTGATGTAATGTTTCCATAGCTCCCAGGTGCTTGGCCATCAGCATTGCATTTAACCTGCATGTTTTCTCCTCTTGTCAGGTAAAGATTATCCATACACTAAACCAACGAGATTTTTCTTGTCATGTCATGCCTGTGCCTGTGGAAACACAAAGATGCAATACTATACTGATATTTCTCTTGCATCTGACAATAATGACCAAACTAAGTTCTTCAGTTGCCCAAATTTATGTAACTGGTGTCTAAATTGCAAATACTCTATGGCTCTCCCACCAAATGAATGTAAAGTTAAAAGCTAAAAGTTTCCTTCGATTAGGCTAAGATGGTTACCCTGGTCAATATTTTCCTTTTATGTGCCTTAGTGATAAATAAATTTTTGCCTTCTTAGTTGCATGATTCTGTTTCTTACAATATGTGATTGTCAAATCATTGATCTATCGTGATAATCATAAGTTGCATAAAAATCACACTGCATTATGAAGGTTTGTGTAAAGCAGTTGGAGCTGGGGGTTTCATATCATTAAAATTTGTCATACTGATAGTATACAGATAATATGACGATGAATTACCTTATTTGGGTGGATCCAAGCTAAGTTATGGGATAATATTTCCTCACATTCAGGAAGCCACTGACAAGAAAATTTTGAACTTGAAAATAGAGTACCGTAAACTTTATATCTTGTTGGCTTGGTGTAGAATACTTGGAGTAACCAAACATTTTTTAAAGATTGAGCAACCAAACAAATATTTAGGATCAATTGTAAGACAAGATGGTGAGATTGATGACGATGTTAATCATAGAATTCAAGCTGGTTGGTGTAAGTGGAGGAAAGCCACTGGAGTTCTTTGTGATAGAAAAGTACCCAATAAAGTTAAAGGAAAATTATATCGTACTGCTATAAGGCCAGCAGTGTTATATGGTAGTGAATGTTGGGCTATGAAGGGACAACATGAACGTAAAGTGGGGGTAGCCGAAATGAGGATGTTGAGATGGATGTGTGGTCATACAAGATTAGATAAGATTAAGAATGACCATATACGTGAACGAGTCGGAGTGGCTCCTATTAGTGAGAAAATGGTAGAGAATCGTTTGAGATGGTTTGGTCATGTTCAGAGAAGACCATTAGATGCGCCAGTAAGAAGAGTAGATCAAATAATCTGGAGTCCGATTAAAAGAGGGAGAGGGAGGCCAAGGCGGACACTTGACGAACTAATAGAGCAAGATCTATTGGTGAATAATATACCGAAAGGTTTGGTTACTAATAGAGCGGAATGGCGTCGTATGATCCATGTAGCCGACCCCACCTAGTGGGATAAGGCTTTGTTGTTGTTGTTGAGCAACCAAACATGATACAGATAAGAAGAATATGAATAAGGTAATGTAAGTTGGATGTCTCAATTTGATGAATCCTTATGCGTTTATGATTTGTGTGCCCTGCTGATTTTGATATCACTATATCCTAAGAGGGTTATTTGAAACATCTGTTTGGAAGTGCTTTGAAAGTTATGAATGCATTTAAATGCAATGCAACTCCACCTGAACTCCCTCTCCTTGTGGAGATAACACCGAGAAGGCTTGATTGATCAAGGCTTTAATTTAAATACATTGTTCTATGGATATTGGTTCTATGAGAAAAATGCATATATAAACTCATAAAGGATTTACACATGTAGATGATTCGTCGGATAAAAAATTGATGATAGATTTTCGTCTAGATAATTTTATATGGTTCACATCATGATTACATAATCAAATACAACAACAACAACAAAGCCTTATCCCACTAGGTGGGGTCGGCTACATGGATCATATGACGTCATTCCGTTATTCGTTGATCCATGTTCATGAGATTCGACAGGTTTTACGCTGACTGTCGGGGCCTAACACAACCCTCCTCCTTTATCCGGGCTTGGGACCGGCTAATTTGAATTTTTCATCTTTCTTTAAATATTGATTCAATCATGAACTGACACATATGATGTCTTTTTGAGTTCACACCTCCATGTATCTTTTGTTTTGTTCATCCAGTGTTCTTATAACAACACCTCAACAAGTTTTATGTACTACTCCAAAGAAGATACAAGAATATTGAAAAAAATTGATCCAATACTTCAACTAAATAATCAACCTTTTCTTCAGGAACATCTTGAGAACTCCATTTGTATTCATTTATTACTCTCTTATCGTTTGTCAGAAAGTACTTGGACATCACTTTGTGGACTAGTTGAGATTCTTCTTTCAAATTAAACTTTTTTTGGGTCTTGATCTGAGGATAACACCTTCATGTTGTGAACTGATACAAGTAGGTTGTGACTCTCCAAGTCTTCGGCAGTTACTGCGACCAACTGCACATCATCTTCTGACCATCATGGTCAAATTCAAGAGAAAGAACAGAACAAACCATTGAGATAGAAGGGAGGATACTACAATATCACAGATTAAGATCATACTCATTTGCTGCAAATTTTGATGGCAACCCAAGTTTAGAAGAACAACTAATTCAGGACAAAAACAGTAGTCCCGAAGAACGATCAGATCCAGACTGAGGAACACTGATTTTTCCAGTAATTATTAGCATGTTGTTTATATGCTGTTTGATTAAAGAAGTCTATTCTGCCAATGGAGTAGCATTTGATTTTACCATGGACTCACCATTCCTGGCGGATACAAATGTTATGGGGGTCTTGGTGATTAGGTTACATGAAAAAAAGAGTCTATTGTGTAGTCATAAAATTTTGTCGCCGGGACCAATCAACTCTTGTTGGAGGCTGGGAATGTTGGTGATTAGGAGTCATCTCAAAAGCTTTACTTTTTGGGATTATCCTATCTCGTGACTGTTTGTGTCGTTTTTTTTCTAATTCAGTTCAAGAGGGGGATGAAAACAAATAATAAGCATCTAATAGGACAATCTCAATGGCTAATTAGCTGCGTCTTTATGTACACCAGCACTTGTGGCACTCTTCGTGTAAAAGGAAGAAAAATGTCTACTTTCTTAAGATTCACGTTTGTTATTTCTTTCATCATCGAGTTATGCCAGAGATATGATTATATGGATAATAAGTTCTCTTTTAGGGCTTCTAGAAAAGCAAAATAATCATTTTCGCTTTACTTAGACGGAATAACTATGTTTTTTAAAAGAGCATACAGTGATCATCATTGTCTTTTGAAACTATTGTTCTTGAAGTTTTGAGGAAAATAAAATTTTACACCTAACACGTTTGGCATTCTTTCTCTCACAATTTCCTCATTCTCCTTCTGTTAAATTCTCTTAATGTCATAACTTTTCGAACAAAATGACTGACAGACTGAATTCTCAAAACTTTTGAGTCAAATTGGATTAATCAATGTCAAGATTAATACGGGTAAAATAAAAAAATGCAGCTTTGTCAATTTAAGGATTCAATTTCTAGCAGTTATGACTAATCATTAAATCCCTCGTGAGATAATTTATGACTTAGTGAAGATTAAATTCTAGGTTTTATCAGATGGCCCCTGAACAGCAAAAGGAAATGCCATGGACCAGATCGAAGTATCAAACAGCTGGTTTGGTCTTGGATGAGGCAAAGTATGCATACAAGAAAAAGTCGTATTTCCGACGATTCATTTTCGATGGTCCGACATCCGTCTAAAATATTGACGATTTTTTCGGCGGATCTTTCAAACCGTCGACATTTTCGTCGGATAATTTTCGACGGTTTTAGCCGTCTAAACTTTCGACGGTTCTTAATTCGTCGAAAGGTTCCGTCGAAAATATTGGCACTTCGACGATTATGACCGTCGATAATTTCGGCGGTTTACCTAACCGTCGAAACTTCCAGCGGTCTGAACCGTCGCAATATTTTAACGTTAGTTCCGTACAATTATTAAACTTATTGACGGTTTTGACCGTCGAAATTTGCGACGTTCGAAGCAACCGTCGATATTTCGACGGTCATACCCATCGAAACGTTATTAAATAAAATATTCTAATTTAATTGTTTTCGACGGTCTCAACCGTCGAAAATGGAAATTTATAATTTACACAAACTATAGATCTGTTGATGTCTTGAAAATTTATTATTATAAGAATCGACGGCTAAAACCATCTCTTAACTCATAATTTGAACTTGCTAAACAGCTGAACATGTTCTAGAGTTTTCTTTTTCCTTTTACTAAAATAATTTCCTTTTCGATAAGAAAAAAGCTAATAAAATTTAAGTTGACAGCAGAAACGTCACGTGCGTCATGCTGAGCCAACCTCAGTGTCTTGCATCAACTCAAGATTAGATCTCTAAGTTGTCTTTGGGCCTTTGTTTGCATGTCCTACTTCCACTGCCGCTTTTGTCTGTTTTGTACGTCTTCTCTAGAATGTGCTCTTCATTCAGACTTCTCGGTCATGTGGAACTCATTTGTTGTGCTTTTACTCCTATGCACTCCATACTTATCCAGAGATCATTTGTTGTGCTTTTACTCCTATGCACTCCATACTTATCCAGAGAGAGAGAGAGAGAGAGAGAGAGAGAGAGAGAGAGCAAAGCTGATCAGCAACAGCATGTGACTGTTTGTTTGAGGAGAATGGATCTAAGCAAGCATCAGCAACAGCAGCTGGAGGTTTCTTATATGTCAATGAAGCGAATGATACTTCCTTTTTCCTTGTAATAATGGTGATCGCATTTCCCATGTCCCCCCACCGTGCCAACTTTGATATAATGTGGGTGCATTATTGGTGCCAAAGCACTTGCTTTCTCTCCTCCCTGGACTGGTCATGCATCATCCGATCAATTATTTTTTTACCTTTATATGAATTTCAGATGTGCAAAGCATCAATTCTTGCTCCCTCCCTCCCCCCACCTCCACCCCCAACATCATTTTTCCTTTCTGTGATGAGATCCAAAATTTTTGAATTTAGGACCAGCCAGTCCCTGTTGTGAATTGGATTTGGGCATCCCTGTGGAAAGTTCAGAAAACTACATGTGGGTCTCAGAACTATTGACAGATAGTCATGTCCTTTGAAACGCATTTTAGTGTCTAAATGTTTTCCATTATAAGTTGCTCCTCATCTTCCTTTTGTCTTTCCTCCATAAGAATTACAGACCTAGCTGTAAATTACGAATAATAATTCCAACTAATAACAAATATTTTTATTGAGAGCATTACCTGTTACTGTCACATAAACTCAAGACGAATCTAACCGAATTAGTTGAGCTCGATAGTAAGCCGACCTCTCTATGGACAATGCGTTCTTTAGTTTAGATCATCAACATCGCTTTCCAAACATCGAGGACCGGTAAAAAAGGAATAATTCCATCAAATGAGACTTCTAATATTTTGTCTTCTCAATTAAATTAATCATACTAGTAAAAGAAGTTGGGACAAAAGAAGTTGCAAATAATATAGTAAAATAAAATCAGATTAAATTACTTAAGTGACCTGGTAAAAGAGAGTTATACTCATAAATATTTTAAAATTATTTCTAGACCACATTAAGCTATAAAATATTCAGATGTCCTCTTAAATATTAAGGTTATTTCCATAAATCTCCCCTAAATTATCATAATTTTTCATATCCAACCTCAAACTATAATTTTTTTTTATCTCTAAAGTATCACAATATTTTCACTTTAATACTTCTGTTTAGTTCTGTTACATTTTCCATTATTTTTACTTTTTTCTATTTATGAAAAAACTAAATTACCCCTCCCTCTAAAAAAATATGAAATAACAAATATGAAAAAGATGTTGGGAGGATTAAAGTGGTAAAAAAATTATCTATGAAAAGACTAAATTACTCTCCCCCAATTTTTTTCTTTTTTATATTTATTATTTAATGTATTATGGAGGGAGGGATAATTTAGTCCTTTCATAAATGGAAAAAATAAAAGTAACGAAAAACATAACAGAACTAGACGGAAAGACTAAAGTGCAAAAATTATGATAGTTTAAGGATATAAAAAAAATAAGTCTGAAGTTTGGAGTTACAAGCGGAAAATCGCGATAGTTTAGGAGAGAATTATGGAATGTAATTTTTATTTATTCAATTATACATCTATATTCATTGTCATTTAACAGTAAAATAACAAAAGTCTTAAAAGGTGCATTTGATTTGAGATGGCAAGAAGAACAAAAATATAACTGAAGATTTTATGTTAAAATGCATTTTTCTATATAATTTTTAATATTTCTCAAATGACAATAGAGGTTAAAATGTGACAGAGCTAATAATTTAGTATATTTTTATACAACGGTAAATCTAAATATTTTTTTAACTTAATTATGGTTGACATTATCATCTTTATAAGATCCATTAGAAAAAAAAATCTCAAACTGTAAGTAAAAAAAACTTAAACATTGGCTTCAAAATGTTTAACCATAAAATGATTAACCTCCGTGCGGTACGGCTTGAAATAATGTCGTTCATGATGTAACGTCGAGATGCGCTGCATATGAATTGAATTTACTGAACCGTAAAACTCGAAACCTCTGATCATGTCGTTGCAGAAAGAGATGCATCTCGAAATCTTAAAGATACCTATCCCAATAATGCAACTGGTCCTTCTAGAGTAAACAAGCGACTGCATGCTACCAAAAGCTCAATACATAGATGAGGAACCCTAGATCCAATTCCTGTTCATAGCCTCACCAAACCTAATATCTAATTGTCATTCATTGTTCATGTCATGTCTTCCTTTTTTTTATTTTTTCTTCGATTTTTCTTCAACCTTCCAGACATGATATAAAAGATACTATTGAGATCTGTCATGTTCCAGGACCAGTCCTCCTCGGCATCATCCATAGCTGGAGTACAATAATGCTGCTGCTGAAGACAGGCCAGGCCTGTGCTATTTTTTTCTTTCTTTCTGGCCATCCAACGCATGCCTCTGACCTGATGTGCACCATCTTATTATTCTGAACATGAGTGGAAGGAATGACTGAACTGTTGCCCCTCTTAGGCTCAGAACACAATCTGTCCCTTCTTGAAGGCTTTGAATCGAAATCTGAATGAATTGCACGCAAGATATGTCCTGTCCGCAGCTGTGCATCAGGGTCAGGGCGGACGGGCATCTTGTGATGGAGATCAGGAGACAAATGCGCGCGGTCCTCAGCAGCATGCAGCAGCTGAAAAGCGAATGAGAGCCCACACGCACGCCCTCACTCCAATCTTATATGTTATAGTTCCTGTCCTTTGCAGTTGCCCCACCCACGCGCTATAAGTTGTGCTGTGACACTATACGAAATTGGTCGATTGATTCCGATCACCAACATCCAAACATTGATCATTGCAGCAACGTAAATTTTATCTTTCTGCAGTATTTATGCATGTGTATATTAACCAAGAACAAGTCTGATATGTTTACTGTCATCTTAGACTTCAAAGTTCAAAACATTGTCATCTAAATATATATATGACGTATTATGTTATATAATACTCTCACGTAAATGACATGAAAAGTGCTAAAAGATCTCCAACTGCATTCGTTATAAATTTTACTGCACTTTGTTGGACGCAAAGCTCTCTTCATTCTCTTGGAAGAAAGAGGAGAAAGAGTGAGGTGGGAGAGTCCATATCAGAATAAGTGCGCAAGTAAGGCATGTTTCCAGCGCACGAAATAATGATGATGGTAGTGGGCGACCATGACATGGATGTAATGGCAGAGAGAGAGAGAGAGAGAGAGAGAGAGAGAGAGAGAGAGAGAGAGAGAGAGAGAGAGAGAGAGAGAGAACTAACTTTCAAAACTTAGGAGGGAGGGAGGAAGTTTAGGTTTGTGCGTTTAATGCCTGTGCCTGTGACTGTTGGGAACCTGACCAATTTCCACCGCCCATAACTTTGCTTTATGGTCAGAATATGGGTACAAGCCTTTGCTTTCAACCTATGATACCTGCACGAGAGCACATATGACATGAGAGAGAAAGATATGAGTAGACAAAGTATGTGGGAAGGTGATCAGATAGAAGGGTCAGTTAGATTCCTACCATAGAACAAAAAAGAAAGAGAGAGAGAGAAGAAAAATAGGACAAGAAAAAAGAAGAGCATGGCATGGCATATATGATTCAGCTTTAAAGTTGGATGCGGGAAAAAATAAAAAAAAAACAAAGGGAAAATGGCATTAAAAGTGTGTTTGTGTGCGCCCACACAAGTCAAAGGTGCTTCCAAATTGCCCTGAAAAGGTGGGAAGAAAGAACAAATACACATGCTATCTATCTCTTTGTTTTTTTTTCTCGCACTCTTTCTCTCTCCTCTTTTATATCGATCCGTATTAATCTTGTTGGGGCACATTCGCTTTCGAATCCTTGCGCTATGTGTGCGGGATTTGTTAGATAATGTGTTATAATTGGAAGTAAATTGGAACTTTGCTAATGGGAGCAAGTGGAATGGTGCCATGTAAAGGAATCTTGCAACATTATCCGGCCTTCTCCTTTGCATCAGCGTATAATAAGATTTTACAGAGGTGGATTTAATGGAAAATTTTATTGCTGATTTATAAGCTTAGTCAAATAATCTAATGGAAAATTATTGATAATACTCATCCCTCGTAAAAATCAAGTGCTTTTGTGGGAGTTCGGAATTGCACCACTTACTGATTCCAACTTAATTTGATTAATTATGTTTAGCATGATAACTCTGTCATACATATTTCTAGTGTGTATCTTAATCTTCTATATAATCCCTAGTTAGTGGCATGGCCTCGTCTTTTATTTAACATTAACAATATATAAAACCCCATAGTTTACTTCGTGTCACGAGGCATTAATTGATGCATGAGTTTAGGAATCAATCAACACCAAACCTGTCACACCCCCTTTTGATGACGAATATATATTTGATGGAAAGACGGATTTTGTTTCAGACATAATCAGCTTTTGCTTAGTTAATATTTTAATGTAAAATATTTTTCTATTAAATATTTCATCTATTATAATTGAAAGTAACACTAGGAACGAATCAGTTTAATTATGAATATTAGACATTAATGCATGCTCCATCTTTTAACCATGCATGTGAGTTCTATAATATATCATTCCATTTCGTCAGAGTGCTGATATAATACTAATTGTCTCAATGTTTAAACGTATGAATATAAATATAGAAGCAACTTGAATAGGAGACTCCTTTTTGAACCATTACATATGTACATATTTAAATGTAATCAAATTGCAAGCAAAGTAAGATAGAATTGACCACACCGCAAATCAACGAGATATCTCCTAGGAAACACTAATGTGACAGCCTGATTAAACACTTTCCGAAGAGATGGCATTAGCAATTTGGAAGGTCATGAGTTGTTCCATCCACTATATCTCCCCCTCTCTCTCTCTCACACACACACACGAACACATCGAAATAGTGAAATTAATCTTGCTCATTAGATTTGCTAACAAATGGAGTAATCTTTTTAGAATATCTTCTTTTATCTCAGTCTATCGGAGATGTGGTCTAATCCCCTTTTTACCTCTTCTTGTTCCTTATTTTATGCTTTACCAATCTCTCTCTCTCTCTCAAGGAAAAACCAAACCCTTAAAACCCCACCACAACCTTTCGTTTCCTTTTTCCATTTCACGTCCCCCTCGTCCTCCCCACCCTCCATTTCTTCCTACCACGGCCATCCCCCCACCCCCCTCTCCCCTCTTTTCCTTTGTCCTAAGTCTGCCTACCAAGAAAACGAGGACGCACTAACAAGTACTCCACATCACACAATTATCATTACTTACTTTATATATATATATATATATATATATATATAGCCACCATCCCTCGCCTCTTCCAAGTTCCAAGTTTCCATTCCATGGCATGCAGTTGAAGCCCACCATCACCTTCACACCTTCTCTCCCCCAACCCTTGAGAAACTTAATTGGTACCAAACCTCTCTCTCTCTCTCTCTATGTAATTTACGTACACAAATCTCTTTCTTAATTGGATCACGTAAGTGACACAATATTAATTGTTCTTATTTGTATGTACATTGAAGGGAGACACCACCGCAGTCGGGTTGATCGACAACTCAAGCCTCCGCCGCATGCAAATGGGATTCGCCACGCCTTTTCCCGGCGCCTCCGCCGCCGCCGCCGGGATCACCTTGCTCCCCTTTCACAGTCCTTATGCACCGACAACGACCTCCGTTGGTGCTGCCGACGGTGGTCTCACCTTCAGCCATTGCTTGCCTGCTGCAGCCTCCGCCGCACCCCGGAAGCGGCCGCGGGAGTACTCCGACAGCTCGGTGGTCTCGCTCCTTGGCGACGACGTCTCTTCCCACGTACATGTGCAGATGCTCGACGTCGATGCCCTCGTAGTGCAGCACGTAATACTCAGCTCTTTCTCCTTATATAATCATCCTTGTTTTTTTCTTTCTTTCATTTTTTATCATCAGTACCACCATCTGAATTACAGAATGAGAATGTGAGATTGGAGGTAACGCAAAAGCGAAACCAATTAGCAACGCAAGTCGTCGCCGCCGTCGAACGGGGCTTGGCGAAACGAATGAAGGCCAAAGACGACGAGATCGAGAAGCTGAGGAAGCTGAATTGGGCGCTGGAGGAGCGCCTCAAGACCCTCTACGTCGAGAACCAGATATGGCGAGACTTGGCGCAGAGCAACGAAGCCACGGCCAACGTGCTCCGCAGCAACCTGGAGCAGGTCCTCGCCGCGCAGGTCAATTTGGTGGAGGGAGAGGAGTGCGGCGCCGCCGACGCCGAGTCTTGCTGCTGCGCAGACAATGGCGTCGACGTCGAGAGCGGGCCGCCAGCGACGGGGTGCAAAAGGGAGTTGGAGTGGAGGAAAGCTTGCCGGACATGCGGGGCAGTGGAGCCGTCCGTGCTGCTGCTGCCGTGCCGCCACCTGTGCGTTTGTGCAGTGTGCGCGCCGGCGATCGACGTCTGCCCGGTGTGCAACTGCTGCAAAAATGGTAGCGTGCATGTGAACATGACATGAACCCGATTAAATTAAGAACACTAACCAAGTTTATGATTAATTAGATGTACAGAAACATAGGCTCTTTCTCTCTCTCTCTCAAAGTTTTTTTGTGGGCCTTCTTTTCTAGGTTTTCAACTTCAAGGTGGTGGCTTCCTTTTTTTTTCTTGTAGTTTAAAGCATTAAGGTGGTCAAGTTTGCTTCCTTTTTTTTCTTTTAAGATGAAGAAGGTAAGTAATGTACATATCCTAATGAATGAGGATATAATAATACTTTGGGCATAAATCATTTTTTTGTTGTCCTGTGTTTTTTTTGGAGTACAAACGCTACATTATTTTAGATGTTTTCGTAACATAAGGTATTAGAATCACTTTAATTGTCATTCTAAATTAATTGAGTACATTGTGAGTTGTGATGCACAAATGCACAATAACTAATTTACACTGCAATCTAATAGCTGTGTATTTATTTATTTCTTTATTTATTTATTTTCCGCGAAATGCATGTAACCAATAAGATTTAAGTCATTAACTAAACCCTTTCAGTTGTACAAGGATTGCAAATAAATAGTTTTTTTTAATTGTAAAAACAAAGATGCACTTAATTGTAACTTTAAATATCAAATTAAAATTTTCTTGTCTCTATTCTTAATCACAGATATTGATAATTATATTTAAGGATGTATTAGGATTTGTTTGGTTGGAGATGAAAGAAGAGTAAAGAAGAAGAGAAACGAGGAAAGGAAAATCCATTCCCTTGTTTGATTAAGGTTGGAGGGGAATGAAGAGGAATGTCTCCTTCTTTCTCTTCTAATATTTTATTTTTCTTTCCCCTTCAAATTCGGATGGTAAAGAGGAGAAAGATATATCTAGTATGTATTTTCAATTTTTACTAAATAAATTAATCACATAAAAAAGAATAAAATGGTTTAAATAAAATAATCAATTACCATTCATTCTCTTCTCTTTCCTTTAATAATATCACCAAATAAAAATAACTATTCACATTCATTCTTCCACATTCTCTTCTCATTATTTTTCTTCTCAATGTTTGATCTTTTTTTTTAATGAATTTTGAACCACCCTTAGTGTTGTTGTTCCGCTTGAAACAAACCCATCTTCCTATCAAATTTAGTTATACAGATAAAAAGGAAATTTCTAAACAAGAAATTAACAATAAAACGTTTATTATAGCATATAACAAAATTAGAATGCTATTTGATATATGAAAAAGGAGAAACTCCTATGTACGTATACGCTACATGGACGTCTTAGCCATGATTCTAATTTAGAGGTTGTGATCCGCCGATCGCGAACGCACAGCTCATACCGACGATCTCGCCACCAACTGTGCTACTCATCGCGTTCAGAGAGAGAGAGAGAGAGAGAGAGAGAGAGAGAGAGAGAGAGAGAGAGAGAGAGAGAGAGAGAGAGAGAGAGAGAGACCACATGCTTAATTCAGTTTTAGTACGAACTATATAAGTATCAATATCCATATTTTTTATATATTTTTTATAAAAAAAATAAAATTTAGCACGTACACTCCCTCATGAATCCGCATGATATAACAATAAGATCTAAAAATTACTCATTTATGGTACTTATTTAGACATCTCATATTCATCAAATAAAAAAATTATAGAGTTTAGAGGGAAGGTATGCTCAATTCAATTGATCTATGACTCCTATTTAAATGAATATTGAATAATTTAATAGCTTATCCTTGAAAAAATGTCTTAAATTTAGATATATGTTTTAAACTAAAACTAGAGAACAAATATAATTTTTATCTCATATTTTATATTGAAATAATGGTAAAATGGGTGAAAACAAATATTTGCGAATGTTTGGTATACGAAGATATTTACACTTTTTTTCACATCCGAAAATATGAAATTCAGATTCATGTGACAAGTCAAGGGTCCGAAAGAATCACTAAAGAAATACCACATCTAGAGGCTCATTTACTCCGAAATTTAGATAAGAATGGAGTTGTGATGCTAGGGATCTTGGATAGAAATTAGTAATATTTTAATAGGTAAATTAATGTCTCAAACAGCAAATGAATCGTCGTATACCCCAGAGGATAGATTATTACAAGTCATATCAGGTATCCACAGCAAAAGACCTTTAGGTGGAAGGTCGTGTTATTGATGTGAGATGAATTCAGAAAAAGGGGTTCCAGTTATAATCCAAAAATCAAGTGATTGGCCCCTCCATCCAATAAGTTGACTAAGTGAATGGGAATCCAATAATTCTACTAGTCTGAGAAGGGTAGTAAGAGGCAATGCGCTAATATGGAGCTATTTATATCGGCTTTCTTTCCTCCAGCATGAAAAACGAGGTTGAGCGGTGTGCCATATGTCATTATTAATATTTTATTTATTTTAATTAAATAACCAATACTATAATTTTAAGTTTATATACATATAAGGACGTATAAGATTTCAAGTATGACATTTAAAGAAACATAAAATAAAACTAAATAATATAAATTGTTAGAAATATAAATAAATTATATATACTGAAATTATAAAATATGATTTCGTAAAAATAAAAGTAGATGTCAACTGTTACTATATTGATATTATATTAAAAGCTATGTATCCTAAGTGGATAAGAAAATAAGTTCATATTCCATTGTTTTTATGGGATGCGTTTGAACTAGCCCCTGGTTTCTTCATGATTCTTCAAATGCCATGGATG
The DNA here is from genome assembly GCA_030549335.1 of Pontederia crassipes. Lineage (NCBI taxonomy): Eukaryota > Viridiplantae > Streptophyta > Magnoliopsida > Commelinales > Pontederiaceae > Pontederia > Pontederia crassipes. Next base: position 29,311,132 of record CM060193.1, read on the forward strand.
TTCATCGGGTCGGGTCGACCTGGTGAAACTTGACGGCCTGACCCGACCTAGTTTGGGTATCCGACCCGAACTCAAACCCGATGGGGATTCGGATCGGATACGGGTTGAGAAATCCCAACCCGAGTCGATCCGACCCGACCCGATGATCAAATTTTTATTATTTTTTTAATGTTTTTACTTTTTTACTTAATTTTAATCATATAGTTGATTTAAAATGAAAAAAATATTAAAATAAAATATTTTAATTATGAAAATAAATGCTCAGATATTCAAAAGAACATATTTTATATTTTATAATGTTATTAACTAATTATATATATAATACATATAAAAAGTAGCACAAAAAATTAAAAGAAAAAGAAAAAAGGGTGGTCGGGTAACCTGACCATCCGACCCGACTCAACCTGACTCGAACCGGATCTGGTTGGATTGAATTTTCTGCCCTTAGGGGCTTGACCCGACCTTGGTCGGATCGGATCATATTTGTTCACGGGTCTGGCCCAATCCGACCCGTGAACACTCCTACCAAATGCATTCATGCGGCCTAATTTTTGAGGCGGAACTCATAATAAATGCGGCGGAATCAGAGACACATGAATGGTGGAACCAACTGCTGTTGGTTCTTTTTTTTTGGCAAATGATGTGATCTTTTTTTATTTTGTAAATTCTTTTTTTTCTTTTAGTTTTTTTCTTCTTTTTATCCATCTTATATATAATAATTTATTTATTATATGAATAATAAAGAATTAATATAATAATATTTATTACTTATTATTTCACTAAAAATTTCAATATTTCATTATATGTTAATTATTAAAAAATTGATTTTTATATTTAAATAATATATTTTTTACAATATTTTAGTAAAAAAATTTATAATTTATACTTTTATGTTTTACTTATTAACAATATTATATTTTATATTTACAATACCAATTTTTTATTAAAACCATAAAAAATTAATCCATCACACCTACTTTTTTCTATCACATCTAGCACCCTAATTACTCATCATTTTGTTGCACTCCATCCAAACACACGTCTAATTAATCTATCAAATTGAACTATTCATTGAAACTCAGAGGAATTTTAGTTCCACTTGCCAAATGCACCCAGGGTGTTTTTGAATGGTGGAATTGAAGTTCTTATTAGTTCTCGAGAACTAATTGATTAAATAAAAAAAATTATGTTTCGTATTTGGATGAAAAATGTAATGACGTGGATTTTAAAAGTTAATTTGATAAATAAATTTTAGTTTGTCTGGATAAAAAGTAAGAATTAAAAATATAATTTATCATTTTATGAGGTATTAAATTAGAGTAAATAAGAATATTATGTATTCATTTATTTATAATATTGATTACAAGCATATAAAAAATATTATACAAAATTATTTTTAAATTTATTAAAAAATAATTTGTGTCATAATATATAAATATTAATTTTGATTAATTTTCTAGATGTTATTAATATTATAATTTATGTAAATAATATTTTAAGATCCAAATATAAATAAAATAATGTTGATTTATTGAAACTTGGAGACATTAATGTTGATTTATTGAAAAGCATAATGAATGAGTTTAACAATATGTTCTCAACTCCCATTAGATTTTTTTTATGTGACGTGCATATGTTTTTTGGGAAGATTTTTTCATACCCATAATGATACGTGTGTTCCTAAAATATCCCTGGGCATAGCTCTCCTAGGACTAATTATTCAAGTGATAGTAGTGACTTGTCCTCCGTGGATTAAGATAAAATATAATAAGATAAAGAATGTTATAAAGTGAAGTATAGTACCTTAAAATAAAGAAAGAAGTATGATGATGTGAAAAAAGTATTGCCTACAGGATTATAAAACAAACCAAAGAAAAAAATGTACAACAACAGAAAGAAAAGAATAAGTACGTACAAAAGTATTTGTGTTTCTTATCTATGATGTAATATTCAATGCCCATGCGATTATTCTCATAATGATATGTAATATATCTTGATTGACATGTAGATGATGATATTAGAAGTTATGTCATTAATGCAATTACTTTTGATATATGATGTATAAGTATATTATGTAGTATTAAGACATTGCATGTAGGGTTTTTTATTTATTTTAACTAGAAAACTATACATCCTAAATTTGTTCAAATAATTAAGACCAAGAGTCAATGATGACTCAACTCATGACAACGAAGTGCACATGCTTAAAACTAAAATAAGTATCTTTATCATTTTTAACCATTTATGTAATGGAGTATTTAATAATTAAATTCAAAACATTAGTACATTATTATTATGTCTTAAAATTACTTTTTGAGATTATTATGTCAAAACATTAGGTTTAATATAATTTTCTTTTATTGTAAATATTCAATAGTTCATTATTATTATTATTATTATTATTATTATTATTATTATTATTATTATTATTATTATTATTATTATTATTATTATTATTATTATTATTATTAGACATCCAAATTCTCATGAATGACACTAGCTTTTAAAATGGATTTACGAGTGTGTATTACACCTTGCACATCGTGAGGCAGGAAGCCATCAAAGTTGTTTATGAACTGACCTGATTGATTATAAATATTTTACGGCATTTTTATCGGGTTATTAAAAATAATGGAATAATAATGTTTAAAATTTGAAGTTTATTGTGAATTTTTATAATGGATCTTATATTTTTATATTATTTATTGTAATATTTTAAAAAATAGTTTGACCTTGAAAATTGAGGGACTAGAAAATTGAACCTGATTTGCTAGTGTGGTACTAATTAAATTGTGTTAACTCAGCCATGTCATCTTATTTTTCATTGGCCATTGAGGGATTAATTTTATTTTATTTATTTAATGATGTGGAGGGAAGGGATTTTCTCTTTCCAATTATTGGAAAAAAATCCCCCTCAGATGAAAAATATTAATTAAATGAGTAGGACACTTTTCATTTTTTTCATTTTTTTTTGCATATAATATATAAAATATAAAAGCTTAAGGGAACAGATACTACGAGTAATGAAAAGATGCTGATAATAAGAAATAGTTATAAATAACAAACTTTCCAACAGCCCGCTACATATATAATTATACAAACGAGTCCCACGTTATCTATGGAAGACCACAATGTCAGGCCACGACATGACCGCCCATGGAGACGTGAACTGCGAGCTCACCCTTCAGTTCCCTCCTCCATCCTTATCACCAAGTCCCACTCCGCGGCCTACTTCTCCTGCTCGGCCCTCATCGAATCATGTCCCGTCTAATCAACCCGCCGGCGCCGCGGCTTCGCCCTCGGCTCATCACCACGACATCCGGCCCCCGCAGCCACGTCGCAACCCCACGCAGCGCCCGCGAAGGCTCATGAGCGAGACGATCCCTCCGCCGTTCCCGTGGGCCGGCGACCGCCGCGCCACCGTGCGCAGCCTCGTGTACCTCCGTGCAATGGGCATTACGGAGGTCCACGGAGAGACCCAGTGCAGACACTGCGAGGCGCGGGCCACCGTCACGCACGACCTCGTGGCCAAGTACGAGGAGGTCGCCGGCTTCATCTATTCGAACGCGGAAGCGATGAAGGAGCGATGGACGAAGGAGATGACGTTCCCGGGGTGCAACGCCTGCAACCAGAGCAACTGCATGAAGCCCGTCATTGCGCCCAGGAAGCGGTCCATCAACTGGCTCTTCCTGTTCCTCGGCCAGTGGGTGGGGTGTTGCACGTTGGATCAGCTCAAGTACTTCTGCAAGCACACCAGGAACCATCGCACGGGGGCCAAGGATCGTGTGCTGTTCCTGTCGTACATCAGTATCTTCTCACAGCTCAATCAACACGGTCCTTAGATCGTCCATATATTCTTCTGTCCCCCCCCCCCCCCCCCCCCCCCCCCCCCCGTCCCGTTGTGTTTGTGATGTGTGGGTGTTCCCTCCGTCGTGTTTGGGATCGATGTGGCTGTTGTTGTGGTTTAGGTTGGGTTGGTTTCCTTGTTAGTTTCACTGCTGGATGTGTTGCATTAATTAACAAGTCTTGTTGGTCTTTTATTAACGAGTATAATTGCTGTTGTTCATCGTTTATATCTTTTATTAAAAAGATATTAATTATTCGGTTATGATATTATTCTCTTTGTTAAACTGACCTTGTCATACGGTGTGTTAAAAAAAAATACTTATTCTCGTTTTCATATACATATACATAAAAAAATATATTTCCTTGTTATTAACATTTACTAATATGTATCCCATGCCATGCGCGAATGTTACAAAATAAAACTTATCATATGATTTATTTTTTATTTTTAGGAGAAAATTGAATATATTTAATCGACTTTTATTTTTCACGTCCTCATTAGAACATAATATAAGTAAATATATCAAATTAAAGTATCTTTATTTTCATATTTGTAATCACTTAGATATAATTATCACCGAACATTGAACAAGTAGATTAACAATCTACATATGCTAAGTAATGCAGTTTAATTATAGAAAATAGTTACAAATAGATGGCTAAGGTAGGCACTTCTAATTATTAAGATGTGATCATATGAAAACTATTATATTATTTTTATGCTGGGAGATCATATTTTTTATTTGGATAACAATATATTTATTATTAAGAGTATTTTTATTTCATTATATGCATGGATTTATTATATTAGTTGTTACTAGTACTAAAATCTGGTGTGATGCACAGATGTTGAATATTATAAAAATATACAATATCTAAATTATAACATTAGAATTTATAATAATTATTAAAATTAATTTATTAGCACTTAAATGTGATAAATAAGTAAAAAGATAAAATTTCGCTGCCGAGTAAGGCACGTGACCCACACGAAATTCCTCGGGCCCGACCCAAACACATTTTCTTTTCTTATTTTTATTTTGTACTACATACTTAAATATTTATTTAAATATTATATAAAAAAAATTTATATCTAATAATCCTAATATTATATATTATTTTTTATATCACCTATTATAATTTATTATTATCTATTTTATTATTAATACAAATAAATTTTGAGCAAGAAAGTAAAGAACGGGCCATCCGATCCCGCCGAGCTAGCTCTATCGGACTGTGCATAAACTATGTAGGGTTGGCATAACATCAATCCGACATGACACCTCTTATTTTTAAAATGGATTTTGTTGGCATGACGACGCGTTATGGTCAAAACAATTGATCGATTCAAGCATGACACATTAAAGGAATTATTATTACAATTATGTATTTAATCAAAGGATATTTTCTTTACTTAAATTTTTAATAAAAAAATAACAAATTATGTTTCACAAAGTAAATATTATTTGTTTATACATTATCGTTTAGAAATGAAATTTTATTTATTTTAATCGTACTAAACAAATTGCTTCTAATTAAATTGTGCTAATAAATTTAGCCTACTTTTATTTTTCTTACCTTATATAAAAAATCAATATAAGATCATCTTTATTTTCTAAAATCATATACTTGTCCTTTATATTTAAAAAATAAAATATAAGAAAAGATTAATCTTTATTTGACTCATATTGAATTCTTTATTTGAAATTATTTATACTCAATTGAAAACATTATTTTAAGTTTTTTATTTCAAAAATAATACATTTATCTTTTAAAAATGAAATATTATTTATTTTATGACACCTCTACATCACCTTTTAAAAAGGAAATATTATTTATTTAATGCAAAAAAATAATACATTACTTTTTAGAACGGACATATTATTTATTTTATTATATTTGTTCATTATATTTTAGAAAGGGAAGATCATTTATTTCTATCACACTCAAATTGATTTAAAAAGTAAATATTAAATAATCTGACTCAAATTGAAATATCATTTTAAATTACTTTTTAGTTTCGAAAATAATAAATTACCTTTTAAAAAGGAATTATACCTGCACATTATCATTTATAAAGAAAACATTATTTATTTTAACCATAATCAAATGGATAAAATTAAATTTAATTTTAATTTCACTCAAATTGAATTTATTTATTTTAAAATCATTTTTAATTCCGAATATGACAAATTATCTTTTAGATGTATATTGTCGTAATTTTTTTATAACTCCTAATTCGTATTAATTCTTTTGCACACATATTTAACAGGTTTTTTTTTGGGCGTGTCGCTTGCCGCTTGCCGCCACCAAGTTTATTTAACAGGTTTATTTAACCAATATTATATGTTATATATTAATTCACTATCATTTAAGATAATGTTATTAATCTAATTGTTTTCATTTATCATATATTATTAATTTTAAATTTTACCTTATTTGACAAACTTTGTAGAATTAATTTTATCTTTTAGATTTAAACTTTTTTTAATTAGTTAAATCTTGTTATTACTACTTTTACTCATATTTACTTTACTTTTCTATATATAAACATTTCGAAAGTAATAATATATTAGGATTAGTATTGGGATTGGGATATATCTTATTATGGGATTAGTAATCTCTCTATATAAAGAACAACAATCAAATAAATATATAGAATAGGTCTAAGATAAAAATTAGGATAGGATATATTTATTATATATGATTTGAAGATTAGAGTAGGATTATGTTTATGATATGTAATATTAGGATATATAAGTGTGGCTAATATTATGATTAGGATTAATTTAAGTCCATATAGGATACCTAATATTATATTATAAATAATAATTATAATTAGTTTAAATATTGTTAATAGACGACATGTTGGACATATCTTGATATTATTAATATTACTATGTACGAATTTATAGAAGATTAGAGTATGTTTAATTTTAGGATATGCACTATTAGGATATATACATATGGATAATATTATGATTAGGATTAGTTTAAATTCATAAAGAATATGTAATATTAGTATTATAAATTATAATTATGATTAATTTTAATTAATAAATGACACATGTCTTCACCATAATAAGCCACTTGTCATGCTCTCATAACTCATGCTTTTACCTCTACTTATATATATATATATATATATATATATATATAACATTTTATTCTAAAAAAAGTATATCTTGAGATATTTTTAGTTACATAAATCGAAAATATAAAAATATCTTGAGATACTTTTAATTACATAAATATTGTATCCCAATGGATATAGATGTCTTTGCTTTTAACTAAGACTTCTTTTCTTTTAATATTAACATGTTTTGTAATTTGAAATATATTGTAGTATATATTCGGCCCGTGCGCAAAAAATGTCAAAAGTAAATATTACTCATTTAAATAATATTAAATATTTCGCATTATATATTTACTTAGTTTTAATAATAATACATTTAAAATAATTTTTAGATGATTGCCCTATATTAAATTTCTTATACATTTCTTCAACTATTTTTTACTTATGTACTCCTTTTTCAACATATTATATTCTAACTAATATTGTTTAAAACAATATAGACACACTAAATTAATAATTTTTTATTGATTAATGAAAAGTAAAGGAATAAATGTGTTAAAATTTAAATTAAAATACATAATTAATATTTTAAGTTTCCATTTCTCCTCTACCAAGTCCATCCCAACCAATAGCAAGAAAGTATTTTAGTTTACTATATTTTTTAAAAAAATAATATTATAATTATTAAATTATTAAAAAATATTCGAAAAACCACTATTTTTTATTTTTCTATTACCATCTTTTGTTAATTTCTCTCATCTCTTTATGTTAGAAAATTTAAAAGTGAGACTAAAATAAGCAATATAAATTACTCTTTTAATTTATAATTATCTTTGAAATATTTTTTTAGTATTTATTTTATTAATATAGAGTATATTATTGATCGTGTCTGAACTAATTTAAAAATATGATGACGAGGGAGGAATATGTTATATATCTTTTTTTATATATAAATATATAATTTAGATGATCTATAAATATATATACATAATATAATATTATTGATAGTATAAATAATTATAATATAATAAATTCATGATTAACTACATAGATATTGATAAAATATAGTCACAAAAAGATAATAACTTTTTTTAATTCAGATATATATATATATATCATTTTTTTCTAAATAAGATATATATATTTCATTTTTCTAAATTTTCAATTAACTTCATTACTTTTTATATTTGTAATTTGCTTATGAACATTTATACCAAATTACTAGATAATATCAATAATGTAGTTTTGTCAAATAAATTATTCATTGAAAACAAATATTGTTGAGAAAATAACTTGTTAACAATAGTAAAAGGTTGAAATTTATAATCCCATATCTTAAATAATGAAATGGTGCCAATGGAGTGGAATAGATAGCTAGCGAATTAAACAAATAGCTATCAATTATGTGTACTTACGTAATAATATATACTTACAAAAAATAATGTGGACAATAATTATTTCACAGTAAAAAAATAACTTACTAAAAAATAGGCTTGTAACATCACAATTCGAATAATGAAACCCATGTCAGCGCCATGAAAAATACAATATTAAGGTTGATAGTAGTAATTAAGGTTGATGGAGGCGTTAACGTGAAATATATTGGATATGAATGAAAAACAGAATTGATAAGAAAAAAAACATTCCAATTATCTTATGCATGAATTTTACAGTATTTTATTTTAATAATTTTTTTGCATGCATCATTTTTAGTTAGTTATTTACATTTATTTCCTTTTCAAATAGGCAAAAACCTAGGTGTGTGTTTGCAGGAGAATCGATTACATTGGGTGAAAAAAAATCCTCAAGAAAATATGGAGCGAAAATGGAATAAAAATGGTCAAAGATAAATTAAAAATGTGACTATAATGGGTACAATTCCTCAAGAAAAAAATTGGAGCAGAAATGAAATAAAAATGGTCAAGATCAATTAAAAATGTCATTGTAACGAGCCGTAACATACGTGTCACCACCTTAGCCTCAAAATTTATCGGTGGTAAATAGCTCCTAACAACCTCAAAATTTGTATGAAAAATTGAAAATTATTTGTCACACATGCCTTAATTACATATATGTAGTGAAAATATCCATACAACAAAAATAATGTTGTCATATCATACGTATAATTGCATAATTTTAACACAAAAATGCAATATCATGTGAAAATACATTTGTTACATCAAAAACAAATTTTGGTAACAAAAAATATATGCACTTCAAAAATGTTCTTATAAAAGAAAAAAAATATTATTTATAAGTTCCATATCATAAAATGAACATTCCAAAAATAATATTGTGCACGAAATATTTCATTTTCACATATAACAAAATGTAATATAATTATGTTCATAACATAATATCAAATTTTTTTCACATGACATATCAAGAAATGTTCATAATCATGTCATATAGATTTCAAGAAAATTTCTGTAAATTTTCAAATTATCATAACATAATTCTATGGAAAACATTTCACATCAAACAAAATATGTCATATTATGTCACAAAATTTCTAATATGCATAATAATTACAAAAATTAACTAAAAATGCATAGTATATGTCATGAATCATCAATACAATTTCAGAGAAATTTTCAGAATTTTCTGAATCATAAAATAAGCAATTTTTAATTTTAATGTAATCTTCTCGAAATTTTCCTAATACATTAATTTGAAAGTAGAGCACAAGTTTTTAACAGATCTCACAAAAGCTTATTTTCATCCATAGTAATCTTTAACGGGCTGCTTATTTTAGTCCGTAGTTTGATCCACCGGAGGGAGTTCATACTTTTCATCATTGAACTAAGTAATTAATTAGCAAGCAGTTATTTATGGGCTTCATCAAATAAATGCCTCGTTAAATCACTCAAAACATTCGCATTGACTTTGTAATTGTACTTTCATATCTTGACTTTGTAATTGTCACTATCAAATTCCAGGACAGTTCCCATGGGTAGAATATTCAGTTTATTTTATGTAATGAATAGTTCCAATAGCGAATCACAACCATTTTAAATAAATGTCACACAATAACAATTAAATATAGTGCCAAAAGTATTTCAAGAAGTAACTTGCCTTTTTTTTCCATTGTTCTTTGACTCTGAAAAATGGCTAGGCTTGAAGAGGCGACCCGGAGGAGTCGACGAGACAACCTGGAAAATAAAAATATGACAGGGAGGACGATCGGCGGCAGGCAACATCTCTCTCCCTCTCTCGAACTCCGGCAACGGGCCATGGCAACGGGCGACCTGCTGCCATCTCGCAAATCCTCAACCGCTAGATTAAATCTTATCTTGGCCATATCCCATAAGATTATATATATATATATATATAACAACTTTTGAGGTAAAAAGAAAACAAGTAAATTGGAATATCAGATAAATAAAAATGGAATTTCAAGTTTGGTGACATGCCAGCCAGAGGAAACGAATACCATTAACATCAGCACAGGGACGAGTTAAAATCCATAAAATTTCAATAAGAGTTATAGGTTTTTTTTCCATAAGATATCTCCACAATCTTAAAAGAAAAGAAACATTTGCAAAATAACGGCAATAAATAATTTCAAACAAAATTCAACTGGACATAATCCAACTGCCTTTTGTTTTCATTGCTAGCAAAGGCTGTTAAGACAAAATTGCAGAGCTCAGAACTCAACTGTCCGAACTGTCTACTGATATGCCCTAAATAAAGAGAGCACAAAACATCTGACCCTCCCATCACCCAAAAAAAGACTGATGAATAAAATGTACAGGCGGTCGACAAGGCAAATGCTATTTACACTCTGAAACATTCAGCCCTACTCACTCCTCGATGCTTTGGATCTCACCCATCATTATCCTGTTACTAACTACGTTAAAGCCTAAAGCTGACAGACTCACCTTTTGCCCTTTCTTACCCTTCTTCTTAGTTCCTCCCCCTCGGGCTGTCTCATCATTTCTGTCATCCGGACCTCCTTCGTTATCTCTACTGACTGTTACGTTAGAGTTTCCACGTCTTTTACTATCACTTGATGAGATGTTGCTCTTTTGGGCCTGGAAGGCGATCTCAATCACATCAGGCGACAAGAACTCTTTGTAGTTCAGGAACTTGTCCATGAACTCGTGGTTGCGATCCAACGAGCCAAGGTTTTCTCTCAGTAGCATTTCAGCTTCCGCGGTAGACTGCTTAATGCAAAATTCTAGAAAGCTTGTATCTGCAATGATTTCACAACTGAATTACTAGCTGTTTATTCGTCTAATAGAATAAAAACCTGAACCGTTGAAAAGAAAATATATTAGGTTTAGATTTGACATGAGAATATTTACCATTGGTGCCTGTAAGCTTGACCCACTCATTCTGACACCAATTCCTGAAATCCAATGCCTCTGAAAATAAGAGTGAAAAAGATCATATTAGGCTTAATGTATATCTTTCTGAAGTGAGATCGTTTGAATAACTTTACCAGAAGATTTTATCACAGAATCCACCCTCCCTTTCGAAGCTGCCCTACTGGAAGCAGCTGTTGTGGAGACAGGATTGTCCACTAAAACTTCACCAGAAGGCTTCCCTCGACTTGGTGCTCCAGGGGCCCCTTTTGCAGGGCCTCCTTTAAGTCCTAAACTGCCTGCACTAGAAAGCGATGGGAAATCCAACCTGCTTAAAAACAAAATAATTTAGTGATCAAAATTATGCATACAAATGCACCATTTTAGAGCAAGCCTGAGACATGAAATAGAGAAAAGATATCATTGAATTATGGATAACACATCAAATTAGATAAACAAGGACACCAGACCTGTAATCATGAGATAGATAGCCAAACATTGCAGACAGTATAACAGTTACCAATTAATCAAATATAGCTACCAAAACCAAATAAAGTTCAAATCGATAAAAGAAATTGGATACTTAGCAAAAGTACGGAAGAAACAATTCAGTAGAATAAAAAGTGAATCTAAATTATTAACTTGACAACCAGAAAAGGTCGAACTGCAGCTAAGATCATGATCTGCATCCCTGAGATGCCAAACAGAGAAGCAATCCCTTAGCTTGTTTGCCAATTTTCATGATGCAAGAAGTGAGAAATACTACATCTGTAGAAAGTAATGTATGATCCAGTTTCAATTTTTTAATATAGCATTAGGAAAACTGTAATTATACACAGCAACTTCGCTGGAAACTTCAAATGTTATTTCAAGATTCATAGAGTATCTTAACACTACTGACCTGCATAACTGCATGAGTAGAAACCATAGATATAAACTTAAACAAGAGGCCAAAGAAATCGAATCAGGACAAAGGATGAGACATACAATTTCACAAAGACAGCTAATTAATCGGATCCAGTAGGAAGAAAGTAAAGTAACTATCTAAAATAATATATTAACAACAGCTCATGTAGTGCTGTATACAACTAATTTGACGAGTTTATGCACGAATAAAAGATGGCAAGCAGAAATAACATGAAATTAGGAATAAATCATCAAAATCACAGCGTAAACAAAGATACATGAATAATAAAATGAAATATGAGAAAAAAATTTGGAGATAACCAAACTAAGCTTAGTGACATCAGTGAGCATGAAAAACTTTGGCATGGCCTGAAATGGAAAGAAATGGAGTACTTGTGTAAAGGAGTTGAACGAAGAAGGAAGATCTAATGTACCAGAACATGGAACAACAATACCTACAAGTGAGCAAGGAATGTCAGAAAAAAGAAAATTTTTTTTTAGAGGGAAAAGGATGACCACCAAGTTTGTGGGTGTTTTATGGATGTCAGAAAATATAACAGATGTTATTTTTCACTAGAGAGCATATGTACTATAAATATCAGAAAAAAAAACAGAAATTGATACGCAAAGGTGCTACTTTTATTGGACAATGTAACAAAGACGTGCAACGCTACTGTTGAAAGACATTTCTTTAAAATAGAGAAATATTAATAGGTAAAGATAAAAGCTAGACAAAATGGACTATGAACTCCGTTGTCAATCCTTTTTATGGAGAAAATTCCATGTTTAGATTATTGGCATCAGATTACATAAACAGAAAAGATTTCCGGGCAAATGGTGTCAATTTAATCAAAAGATTATGTCGAAAGCAACAAATAGAAAAATGATGTAACACGGAACTTCAAATCGGATAGATTTGTATTAGCAACAATAGAAACTAAAAGCAAGTTCAAAGAGCATACCGCTTGGGTTCTGGTTTTAGTTGTTCAAGTGGACCCCAGAATAGATCATCCTCAACTTTAGGCCTTGAGCTAGTTGCAACTTCTGAACTTATTTGGCTAGGTGATACAAGATGCGACGGAGAGGACCCAGAAACCTGCCATGAAGCTCCACTTCCGCGACCAGAACGATTTGATTGAACCTTTGCAGGAAGTGGAACTGAGATTGGAACCTGTTGTGGCATTGAAACTGCTTTCTTCTCTTGTTCCCTCAAAATATCTCTTAAAGAGGTTGGTTTCTGAGATTTTCCGGAATCCAAAGACCAAGCTGGAGTAAGTGATGAACTTGACTGATCCCCTTTCCAAGGAACAAAATCTCCTAAAGATGGACCAGAAGGAGCAGGTAATGACTCTTTCTCATGATGCACCTGACGGTGACTTTTTCCCTTATCAGTAACGGCTAGGGCAGCAGATGTATCAACAGAACCAACCGGTGATGGGATTTTAACTGCAGAAGCTTTAGATTTGGAAGCCTTTCTACGACTTTTTCTAGTATCTTTGGCCTCAACAAAGTCATCACCGTCAGCAGTTGACGGATCCACTTGGGAAACAACTGGTACATGTAATGGTGCTGTTGGGACCTTTTCTTTTGTAGCCAATTGTTCTGTATTTACTTCATTAGTGTTGGCTAAAACTTCTTCAGCCAATAAATCATGTAACTGGCTTCTATTTGCATTCAAATTTTTTTCAGAAGTGGACAGGGCAGATGTACTGTTAAACATTTGATTAGTAGCTTTGTTAGATTTATTTTCTGAGTTGATAACTGCAGCCCAAGGGGCTGCCAAACTACTTGGAGGAGTGACTAATGGAGCAATTTCAGATGATGCCCCTTCCTTTTGCGCCCTTAACTGCTCCTCCTGCTGAATCTCCAAAAGAGATTTAGGCTTCACCCCAGGTGCAGATTTCCAAGCTCGTTGGCTTGATTGAGTTACTGTCTCTCTACCATCTAGCAATGCTTCAGCTTCCCCTTCAACAACCTTAGATTCATGGTTATTTGATTTTTCCGGATCCTCAGGCTCAGCAGAAGATAGGACAGAATCATCCACCCCTACTACTAGGTCTTCATCATCTTTTTGCAACTTCGTTTTCATTTCACCAGCATCAACTGGGTTGTAAGATTTTGACTCTGTTTTGGATTTCTGTCCAGTAACAACCTTGGATTGTCCCTTTCCATTATCAGCAGCTAATTGTGTTTTTGAGCTTTTTTGCTTTCTTGATTTCTTTTCTGAAGACTTCTTGGAATCTCGTGACTCTGTATTATTTGCTTCTTTCTGTGAAGGCAATTCAACAGAGTGCTGATCAGGAAGTTCTTCTGAAGAAATCTTCAAGTCATGAACTTTATCAGATATAGAAGATCCAAGATCAGAAGATACTTGGCCAACAGATTGCAAATTGTTTAAATCTTTAGAACCATATGGTGCAATCAGTTCATCGGTCTGAGATGTCAAATCTACTTCATGCTCAGTATCAATATTGCTTGGACCCTGACTCAACTGTGTAATTGAGATAACTTCGTGTTTGTTCAACACTTCTTCCAAGGGTACACTCTCCACGACAACTGGTGTTTGAATAACAGAATCTTTGAGACTGTTATCATTGTCTCTAGGAATAGAAGAATCCGGCTCTCTAGACAAAGAAGATTGTTCAAAGACTTGGTGTGGCAAAGGCAGATTGATAGGTTGAGATGCTAGTGAATTAACATCTGGGCTACCTTGCATAGCAGCATTTTGAAGATAAGATGGCTGTCCAGAATTGAGGTTAGCAGCAGATATTTGCTGATTAATTTGGAGGGGTTCATGCACTCTTGAAAGCCCAAAATGTTCCATAGAATGATTGACCACTGGAATGGAGGCATCAACTTGACCAAGGGTGGAATCAACAAATTGTTGATGAGCCTGCTGACCTGATAGAACCTGATTAAGAAGCAGCTGTTGTTGTTGCTGTATCAAAAACTTCTGTTGCTGCTCCTGTTTTTGCTGCTGTTGAAGCAACATGATCTTATCCAACACAGAAAGTTGAGGGGAAATGGACATCTGAGATTGCAACTGAAGTTGTGTTAGAAGATACTGCTGTTGGAGTAAACTTAACAGCTGTGGGTCTTGGTATACATCAGATGAAGGCAACTTTTCAGGTGCATGAAAACTAGAAGAAATATCACCATGTTGATTGATTAAATGAGATAAAGATGACTGATTTGTGGCTAGTGAATTCTGCTGTTGTATGCCAAACCCAATTTGGGAAGTGCCAGATGACTGATTCGTGGCTAGTGAACTCTGCTGTTGCATGCCAAACCCAATTTGGGAAGTGCCAGAAGCCATAATTTGGTTATGATGTAGACCTAACTGGTCATGTGAGACCCCAATGCCATGAATAGCATTAGCCTGATTTCGAGGTTCATTAAAGTTTGACCACGAAGATGCTCCATTATTTGCAGCTGGTTGAGATTTATCTGCTGCAGCTTGCAGAAGAGATAACAAATCAACCTGCTGAGAAGGTTGCAGAGGGCGTGAGGTTTCTTCTGGCTGCATGACCTTAGAATAGGGATCTGAAATCCTCTCCACAGTTGATGTCACAGGAATAGCATCCCTCATTGACCAATATGGCAGAGGATTTGATGATCTCTGCCTCTCCAACAACCTTGTCTGGGCAGAAAGATAATTCACATCTCTCCCACTTTCTCCCCCCATGTTAGGAATAATACCAGTAGATAAATTTGCACCAAGTTCTTGAATACCTGCATTTTAAACAGGAGATAGAGTGAAGACTGCTCTCTACAGTAAATAGAACAAGAGATAAGATTAACCCCTACAGAAGACGAGTTAAAGGTGTAAAAGCTAACTGTAAATGGTCGCTACTCAATTTTATATCATATTCAAACAAGTTAGTGATGCAACCAACCTCTAGTGAAAGTGAAGTTTTCCTTTGACGAAGTTACAACGTTACCAGACATCAATGATTCCAAAAACCGACTTTGTGCTTCAGTTGTAACATCATGCATTCCTCTTCTTTCATTTTTAAGATTATCAAATTCGCCAGGACCTGTTTGAACATTGCTAGAACCACCAATTTTCAACCTATAGGACTCTTCTAAAGTGTCAATCTGTTTGGCCATTGCAAAGCCAGGAGGAGGTCTTGCCTTCATTCGCAGGTGCGGCATAACATCTCCAAGTAGAGAAAATGGAGTGTCAGGTGGAGAATTAGCAGGTCGGACTAGCAAGTCGATACCAAAATATCCCGCCTCAAACCACCCAATGAGATCACTTCCAGAAAAGGGACCTTGAATTTGACCTTGTGGATCTTTATAGTATAAGGAAAGATCCTCTGGCGATGGATGGGGCTGCAACTTCCTAGAAGTTAAGACATCTCTGGAATTGAAGGAATCTTCCTGATTAAGCCTAGCTTTATTTTCTTCCATAATCTCAGGAGGTGGTTGTCTGCTTCTGGGATCAGTTTTTGCATTTGACTGATGACCAAACACCTCAAAATTCTGCCATTGCCTTTCATCTTTAAAAATAGTTGAGTTAATATCAGTGTTACTCTTATAATCAGTTCTCATATCCTTCTGGAAAGGGCCCATATACGATTCTCTTGATCCAACATCAGCAGTGACATCTTTCCAATCGCGTGAGGATCTCTGAGTGTTGCCCCCAGTCATCTGAGATCTCTGTGGAACAATGTAGGGAGAACTTTCTAGCTTGTTCACATCTCTAATAGCTGTCTCATCTGGGAGAACAAATATAAGAAAAACAAGAATTGAAAACTAATAAAAGAAAAAAACATCGCAAAATCATTGAAAGCAGAAAAGACAGAATTAGACATGCATGGTACCACACTAAAAAAACCTTCTAATGAATATGATCATATCATGCCAGGTAAAAGTTCTTGCAAGAATACAAGGCATGTAAACTATATTCGAGGACACATAAATGTTGACGGCTAACTAACAATAAACTCAAAAATTAGATTGTTCAGGGATTGGACAATGCATGTTGAAAAATATTTTCTTCGGGTGCATGCTGACATTATTCATGGAATTTCTGATGCTAGATCCATAATAAAAATCTTATTGTTCTAGTAGAAATGAAACAAAAGATAAAGTATAACTAGTAAACTTATTGCATGAGTTCTGTCAGTAATAGGTACAGAGTTGAAATAATATATCATTATGGACACTGAGATGTCTCAAAATAGAACCAGTTATTGTCCAATGAGAATAACTGAACAAATTTTACCAACTCCAACAGAAAGTGTTCAATCACTGTTTAAAGCTTCATATAACCTTTATATGAATCAGAAGACAACCAAGATCGATCTAAAAATTTTAAGAAAGAGCACGTTGGGAACACACACTGTATTCATTGAATCCACTAATGCATGAAATTCACATTAAAGGAAAGGTTTTACTTTTAATATCATTTATTTTTAAATATTAACAAAGTTGTGTTCAAGAAGCTAGCAATTCTCACCTTTGATTTCAGTAAGGTTATCAATCCTAGAAATATCCCCAGTAGTAGTAACTTCATCTCGAACAACTGTTGAAAGGGACAAAGTAACGTTAAAAAATGTGCAAAATAGGAAAAGATTCATAAAGGGTGTGAAGTTGCCTCTAACCTAATTTTGGTCTTGATGAGGATGAATCAGTTGTCTTTCCAACTGAACCATCTTTTGATAGTTGAGATGCACCACTGTTAATGATATCCCCCTTGTCAATTCCTTTCAAAACAACCTACACAAAGAAAAAAAACAAAATGCAAACTAAGATAAATGACAAAAAAAAGAACAAGGATAACACAAATACGCCTGAGATTATTACCAATTCATCAGAGGTAGGAGCAGAAAGTGCCAGAGGCTCCAAAGTTTCCTCTTGCATTAGAGATGGAACTTCAAGGAAACAATCTAATGGCTTTGGACTTTTCACGTCAGTTGACCTGTATATGTCAAGCAATTTCATCCTTGTATATCTAAAAGTAGGGGGATCCCCAGATGTACCATCCAATTTCTCGTTGAAAGAATGATGTGTCCGGGCAACAAAGTTGCTTATAGTACTTGTACTCGAGTTAAGCCTTCCACGACCAGCTGATAATGCTGATGTCCCATTTTCTGTCCTCCCTCTACCATGAGAAAAGAGAGAATCGTGTCTGCCTGACACAGTGGACTGACCATGAAAGGAGTCAGCCCTACCACGACCTACAAAATAGTTAGACCTCCATGAACGCGAATGATGGTCGTCTCTTTCTATCTCCTTCCCCTGAGTGTTTATGTCCTTTCCTAGACCACTTTGGTAAGGTATTGCTTTGTCATGAACCCCATCACCATCTCTCCTGGAGTCCACTCGCTTGTCACGCCAATTTTCAGACTCCTTATCATCTGGACCCCAGCGAGTGTTCCATTTGCTTTCACGGCGCTGATCACCATCCCTGTTATTAGAATCATTCCACTTCTCAGCTGGAGCACGGCGTGCTTCACCAGATTGCTTGTTCGAAAACTCTGACCAGCGATCCACCCTAAGAGTGGTTTCACTAGGTTCTTTCTCTCCCTCCCACCGTTTATCTCGGCGAACAGAATTTGTTTCTCTTTCTTCTTCACGCCAGCGATCCCAACGTCCAGATTCTAATTCACGTGAAGATGGCTTGAATGCACCCATTTTCTTTCCAGAACTATAGACGTCTTCATTATCTACTGATAATTTCAAAGCATCTGAACGACTTCCATGATGAGGGTTGAGTTCCTGCATACATTACAGGAAGCAAAAACCATCAGAAAATCACAAGAATGACACTTTGACCTAGAAGAAAAGAAGTTTCTTAGTAAAGGACACATTGCCAGTAAAACTCTAAGCTTTGTTCTATGCATATATTCTCAGTAAAGATATAATATTTCATACTAAGATAATACATGAGGCCAAAAAGGAAAAAAAGTAAGTGTCACTCTTACTGCTAATGTAAAACTAACCTTGTTATCCCCAGCCCTTGGAAGGAGCCATTGAGGAGAAAGAGGTATGGGATTGCTGTCAGATTCCTGCATGTCTGTATAATTCAAAAAAAGTTAAACCTGTGTAGCACAAAGGAGCAGCCATGACACAATTTTGTTATGGAACTACATAACTCTAAAATCACACAGAAAAACGTACAAACGAAATTGCAAAAGATATATATAATGTGAAGGCAAGCAATCAATCAGATTTATAAACATAATAGCTACACGTATACAGGACGGAAAAAACAAAGAATACTCTTTTCAACAACACATCTTACAGAGTTG
Organism: Pontederia crassipes; assembly: GCA_030549335.1. Classification (NCBI taxonomy): domain Eukaryota; kingdom Viridiplantae; phylum Streptophyta; class Magnoliopsida; order Commelinales; family Pontederiaceae; genus Pontederia; species Pontederia crassipes. The sequence goes on from CM060193.1 coordinate 29,330,526, forward strand.
GAAAGGTAACTCGATTGTATCTGGCACTAATCAGTATTAAATTTGCACAGCTCAAAATAACTTCGGAAGTTTCTTACAGGTGCTTAGCCAACTGTAGGTTAAGAACTCTAGCCAATGAAACACTCGGAAAAAGGGAAAAAAACTTTGAGAACCCAGCAAAATACAGACTTAAAGTCTCTACAGAAACAAAACAAAATAACACATTTGAGAATGACATGACAAAATATCAACTAAAGGTGTAAAATTTTAGGAAACGTGCTCAACCCAGAGCAAAACTACACAAAATGACTAGAAAATAACACGTCCTACCGCGATTACAAAAAAAAAAAAGAAGAAAGTTTTCTCCTTTCCGAACTAAATCATCTTTAAAACTCTCTCCACAAAAGAAACAATCCTGATCCAATGAAAAACAGCAGGAAAAAAAGGAACCGTATACGGAAGCGACGTCGGAGAACCGCATCTCGTTCGAGAAAACAGCACACTCGAGTCCAGACACTAAAAGGAAAGGAGGAACCAAAAGATCCAAGGACTAGGGTTTCCTCGCCCTCCATGCGCAAAGTGGAGTGGGAGGCGATGGGCGAGAGGAGGACCTCTGGGGTTTTGATGCGGTGGAGGGTCCACGGCGATGACCCGGCGGGAATCAGCGCTGTTCCGGTCGGCCATCGATGTCGGCGGCGGGAGTTGGACGAGGAGGACAAAAAGAGACGCTCGAGCTCGACGAGGGTTTCAGGTGTGGCGATGAGGGCACGGCAAATTGGGGCTCGGGGGAGCGGGGACGCATAAAAATAAGGAGTTTGGATAGAAGAGAGACCACAAAGATGAGACTCTCGCGTCAGCGAATGACGTCAGCGGGTTTGGCACGACTCCAACTGACGATCTCTACCGTCCATCTCGCCCATCGGACGGGTCGTGCGAACGACGGAGGTACGGTACCTTGTTGGGTGTATAGCTGGGTGGGAAACAAAGTTCTTCAAACCCAATTTTTTTAGATTTTTATTTTTCAGAATTCGATTCGTTTAAACGAGTTTGGATTTTGCAATTTTATTAATTTTTTTTAAGCCAGTATGCCGAGGTTCAACTCACACAGAGCTAAAAAGGGATCGAAGGATGAAACTTATCCGATTAGATTTGTCCCGCGTACAAACGAAACTTTACCGAAGAAAAAATGATATTCGGTATTGGATAGTCGAAGAATGGTTATCACTTAAGGCGGAGGGTGAGTGCATGGCGAACGATTTTCAAACTAGTGTAATATGACTTTGTTGCCCCCAATTGAAATTGAATAGGATTTATATAGACACATAAATTATCTTGATCGAAAAAGAAGAGACGATACCTTTCTCAAAACAAAATAAAAAGAAAAGAAACATGAAACAAAAATCATAATCAATGGACTTGCGTCAGAATAAGAAAGAACAAATTTTTTTATTGCATTATGCAAATTTATTAACTTCATATGGGTTTTAATTGCATTAGCTGAGGGAGTAACTTTATCAAATTCGTTTGGATAATTTTCTTGTAACACAGCATTTTTCATCAAGTTTATCCTAATGCTATATTATATAATTCATACATTTTGACATCGTCCTTTATAAATGTACATAATTATATTTGGATTGAATCATTTTTTGAGCAAGAGTATGAAATTGAAGGTAATAGATAAAGAGATTGTGGTGTAAGTATGGAAAAAGTTTAGGATAAGTAAGAAAAGCTCAAGGGACATTTGGTAATGGAATTAAGCCAAAACTTTTTGCTGAATAGTAAAACAAAAATGTTCAAGGTGAAAACTTGGATCACAAGATTCGGTTCAATTTTCATTTTCTTGCATTTTTTTTGCATCTTTTTTTCATTTTTTGGCTGACGTGACAATTTTCTTTTCATTTTTTATTTTTCTTTTTTTGTCTTTACATTATTTTATCTCCGTTACCATTTCTCACAAAAAATATTTATTAAATATAATGTATGGCATAAAAAGAGTATATAATATTATTTATTACTTATAATTTCATTTTAAAATTTTAATATTCTGTTAAATATAATTTTCTTAATTTTTATTTATTTAAATAGTTTATTTATAATAAAAACATTTATAATTTTATTTTTGTTAATTAATAATTTTATATTTTATATTTATAATACCTATTTTAATTCAAACATCCACTAAAATTATTATAACACATTTATTTTTTTCCTATCGCATCAACTATCTAATTCATCTCGAATCAATATGTTAATCCAATTATTCACATGAAACTCGAAAGAATTCGATTTCACTGTCCAAAAGCAACCCAAGAGAAAGATGTAAAATTTGGAAAAAAAATATGTAAGGATATTTTCTTGTATTTTTTTTATATTTGAACTAGTTGGATATATACAATAACATCTATGTTTAGGAGACATTGGATCAAGATAATTTAATTGAATAGTCCTACATGTGCAAAATATTGAAGTGATTATGGACTTATATATAGTTACTTTATTTTTTAAGACGCGTTTTAAGTTTGTGCAAGTCAAAAGTTCAAAGAGAACAATATATTAATTGTGTCGGGGTATCAAAACTGACTTCACATGCAAACTTGAGTCATGTGAAAAATATGAGTCATGACTAACAAAGATCGTTCAATCTTAAGTCCCCTTAGGAGGGATGATTGTAGCTCACTCAAAGTTTAAGGGCCAAGAGTAATAATAATCGAATAATTTCACATCGAAAAATATGACTCATCTTACTTTTTTGTTTTAAATTTGTGCTAGGTAGTGTTGGTAAGTTGTGAAAACAAATTTATCGGTGCATTTCATTTCACCATCTTCTCTCTCGTATCAGTGCACTTCACTAGTCCGCATGTGAACAACAAAAGTATCATGCCTTCGTGCTCAAGAAAGGAACAGGGCACCGGGCACTGAAAAAAAAAAGAAAGTAGAAAACACAAGAAAAAAAAAGAAGAAAAAAAGAATTTGAGATTCAACTTGCAGTTTGAGCCATGGCATGTAGTCATCCAAGTTAATAGCAGTAACAACAACCATTAATAACAACAATGTTGTAGCATGACAGTAACAATAGGATATAGAAGGAGGAGGAGGAGAAGAAGAAGAAGAAGAAGAAGAAGAAGAAGGAGAAGAAGAAGAAGGAGGAGGAGAAGAAGAAGAAGAAGAAGAAGTAGAAGGTTGAGGCTTGCACTAGTGATTGCATATGTTTAATCAGTGTGATCTTGCTGCTTGCACTAGTGATTGCCCTGGCAGGGAATAATAATACCAAATATACAAAAGAATAAAAGTGTTTTATTGAAAAAAAACAGTAGAATCAATTCTAAGCAAGAGAGTAAGACTAATACACTAGTGAAAATAAAGGCTGTGTATGCCTTCAAATACACAAAATTAGCTAAAAAAATACACAAAAGTAGCTAAAAAATCTACAAAAGTATGAGATTGAGTTGTTTAGCTTTGCTATTTGATTTCTTGTCTGCATGGTTAATGAATTCATCTATTTGGATGGGGCATACAATTCCATTTGGCGAAAACTATTGACGTCTTGTTTGGGTCCTTATATAGCCCACTTGGGCGCCTGCCCAAAAGCTCGGAAGCGAAGGCCTTGAAGGATATTGTTATTGTGATTTTTTTAAAAAAAATATATAAATATAACTCATTATTCCAAGTTTCTAAAATACTAAATCAAAATTTTTTTAACGTTTATTTTTCTTAATATTATTAATCTTAAACATCTCATGACACTCCATACCTTCTCAAATGAAAATTATTGTTACATTAAAAAACAAATAAATCGATTTGATTAGGAATGTTGGATCGGATATATATATGTGTATATATATATATATATATATAGTGGCGGAGCGAGACTAAATTTGCAGTGATTTTACAAATAACTCTAATAAGTTTTAAATTATTATTGACATAAATGATAATTTTTTATGATTTTTTTCAATTATAATGCATAAAATCATTAATTTTAGTTACCAAAATCATATCTGACTTTATATTTGAATACGAAAAAAATATGTGTAGAATAAAGATTAAATGCATAATTATCAAATTATTAGGATATGACTAATATAAATAAATTACATTTATCATGTAATTATACAATTTAAGTTAATTGGGACTAAATATAATTATTGAAGACATTATTCTATTTTGTTATGCAATATAATAATATTATATCAAAAATCTAATAAGGAGAAACGTATAATTGAAAAAAGAAATATATTTTTCATGATAATTAGTCTAACGTGTTCCATATATTTAAAATAAATTATATTTATTATCAATTGAAAAGTAAGAAAAATAATGTGGTAGCATATTCAATTAATAAGATCATGAAATATGTTCTCCTAATGATATATTAATAATACTTTTTATTTAATTATGCAATACTATAATACTCTAGAAAAAATATAATAAGATGAAATATATAATTTAAGAAAGAAATAATATTTCTCTTAGCCCATGTTTGGATTGATGGGAGAGGGGGTAAGAGAGGGGAAGGAAAGGGAAAATAATTATTTCCCCTTGTTTGGATTGATCATTTTGAAGGGAAAGAAGGAAAATGGAGGAATTTTCCCTCCATTTTTTTCAACCCCAAAGCAGAGGGAAGAGGAGGATAAACATTGTTAGCATGCAGAATTACTAATTTATCCTTTTAAATAACATAAGAAAAAAGACGTAAAAAGGATATAATTGTCCATACAAATTATTTGCTTAATTCTTTCCCCTCCTTTCACTCTCTCATTACCAAATGGCAGAAACTTTTTCCCCTCCCCCCTTTTCTCTTTCCCTTCTTTCACCTTTCTTTTCCTTTATTGAAAATTGTCTTATGAGCAATGCAGTGTGTAGGGATGGTGCGCTCCTCTGAGCACGCCGTGCCCTAGCTTCCATCTTACGCCGCCTCTGTCCCCGGCGATCCCCGCCGGGGGCGCCCCCCCCCCCCCCTCCCACCCCCTTCACTCTCAACACTTCCTTTTCCCCTTGTTCTTCCTCCCCCTTTGTTCGCCATCGCTACCCCCCAGTGGTCGCTCCTGGACGAACACTGTTCGTGGCTCTCGTTCGGTCGCCCTGGCTCCGGTCCCGATGTCGGTCAAGCAGCTCCGCAAGATCAAGGAGCGCGTTTCAGACGAGGTCGTCATCCCTATCAAGGAGACCCAGTGTAGATCGCAAGAGCTGCAGTTGTGCTTACTTGGGCGCTATGTTGGCGACCTCGAATCCCTTCGGGTGGACTTGCCGCAGCTGTGGCGCACGGCCTCTTCGTGGACCTTCTCGGTACTCGGTAACTCGTTTATTCTCTTCAAGTTTGTTGACGAATTCGATCGTTTGCAGGTCCTTGTCGACAATCCCTGGGAGTTCAAGGGACATCTTCTTTGTGTGTCGCAGGTATTAGCCTTCTTCCGGCCAGACACCGACTGCCTTATGGCCACTCCCCTCTGGCTCCGATTCCTCGACCTCCCACTCGAACTCTGCAACTCCTCCTCCTTGCGGCGCATCGCAGCAATCTTCGGAGCTTCGTTGAGGGTCGAGGACATCTCCCTCGACACCATCAACGTCCCTGCTCGCGTGTGCGTGGAGGCTGACCTCACTGCTCCGATCAAGCAGGGGACATGGATTCGGCTGCCCTCTAGAGATCGCTACTTTCAGCAGGTACAGTATGAGAACCTTCCACTATTCTGCTTTCGTTGTGGGCTTGTTGGTCATAGGTTCGAGCAGTGTGTTTCTACTCCGGCACCTCGGTCTGGCGATGGTTCAATCGATGATGCTGTTCGGCCCCTAGTTGCGTGCTGTCGGTGCGCGGTATCCACCTTGGCGGACGCCCGCCCGCGACCGCAATCAGCCGACGGCGGACCCTCCCAGTCGGAGCAGCGGGGATGAGGCATGTGACCAGACCAGCAACGGTCATCTCGTTTGCCTCGATCCCCACGTTCGCAGCTGGCTGGCACTGCTCTGGGACCACGTCAGCGATCCAGGGTTGCCAGTCCAGGTGTCGCGATGGTGATCGCACGATCAACTCCTACGGTGAGGATGTAGTGGACGAAAACACAATATGTGTTTCTTCGCGGGTTGCCACGTCACGGATCCTAGAGGCGCAAATTAATCTGACTATCGAGCACCATGTGGACGACATCGACAACGTTGATCTCTCCGCTGCTAATCCCGACCGTACGTTGGCCCACCAAAAACCCTCTCCTCCTCCCTCTATCACGCAAACTCTCATCTCTTCTCCCCCTCCCATCTCACCTCTGATCGCCACCCTTCCCCATCCTCTATCTTCGGTCTCTATGGTTGTTACTCCTGCTCAATCTACTATCGGCCTCCCTGGCAGAGGCACCCTGTCCACGGTCCCACCCGCCTCCGACCCTCATGAGGCGCTGGTGCTTCAGGCTACTAATATGTTGCAGAGTTCGACTGGGATCTCGGACGAGGACACCTCAGAGGCAAACGAGGTGCTGGTTGCTGACGTCGACCTGCTACCCCCTACTCGCTCGGATCGGAAAAAGTCGCATCCTCAGCGCCCCAAACTGCCGCTTTCGAGTCTCCATCTTCGGAAGAAACCGCAGAAATCTTCGGCTAAGATCTCACGACGTGCTTACTCTGTGCAAGTGATGGCGTCCCCAGGTGTTCAGGATGGCTCAAAGTCATTATCTGTCTGATGCGCATTCTATCATGGAACTGCAGGGGAGCTTTCCGAGCGAAAGTTCGCGATAGATTAGTTAGTAAAAATAAAATAGGTTGTTCAGCGCTTAGGTCCCCAATGGGATGGTATCTACTATGAAGCCGTTGGTGCTTCGGGAGGCATCGCCTTGGCTTGGCACGGCCAAGGCGCTCATGTGACTTCTATCCATGCTACCCCTCAAGTTATTCACGCGGCTATCACTTTTTATCACTTTACTTTTTTGCTTTCGTGCGTGTATGCTAGTTCTATTCCTTCTACTAGAAACCTTTTGTGGCACGAACTTAACCGCATGCAAACTGCTAATTTCCCTTGGGCTCTTACGGGCGATTTCAATTCCCTACTCGGCCCCGAGGACAAGCTCGGTGGCCTTCCTTTTAGCCTTTCTAGATCTACCACACTGCTTAGGGGTTTAATTGATAAACATGACTTAGTCGACATAGAACTCAAAGGGCTTTCTTATACCTGGTGTAATAATAGGTCTGGCCTAGCACGTATATACTGTCGTCTTGATAGATTATTGCTTAGCCACCACTGGCTATAGACATTCCCATCCTTAACCCTCACCTCTCTCCCGAGGTGTGTCTCTGTTCATGCTCCATTACTATTCCAGACGGATAATCCTACCCCCTATGCTCGTTCGTTCAAATACGAACACTTCTGGTTCATGCACCAAGAGGCACGCAACATCGTCCTTCAAAGTATCTCTAGCTCGGAGTCCTTAGGCTCGACCCTTATAAAGATAAAATTGGAGACCCTAAAATGAAAAAAAAAACACTCTCGACAACTTAGAGACTAGGGCAGATATGGTGCTTAGGCGTATTTCCGACCTTGAGAAGCTTGACATCACTAGGGTCCTCTCCAACCTGGAGCTTGGCCACCTTAGATCCGCGTATCATCTCCACGCTGTCCTGCTCAGGCAAATTAGCCTCAAGTGGTGGAGTAAGGCCAAAGCTCACCGGATCACTAAGGGTGATAGGAAAACTCGATACTTTCATCTCTCTACCATGATCAGGCATAGACAAAACATAATTTCTGATATTCAGGACTCCGATGGCAGGGTCCTTACGGATCCTGGGGCCATTAGATCCTTATTTGTCGAGCATTATAAGAACCTGTGGCGCCTTGACTCTAGACTTGACATCCCTCGCACTTGCTGGCCATCCCTCCCCACCCTCGACGAAATCATGACCAATTCTCTCATTAAGCCTTGCTCTGACAAGGAGGTTCGTGATGCGCTCTAGAATATGACTCCTGGCAAATCACCTGGCCCAGACGGATTCATTGTGGAGTTTTATCGAGAGTATTGGGATATTGTTGGACCTACTGTTGCCTCTGTCATTAAGTCATTTATGAATTACAATTCCTTCCCTACGGAATGGTCCGCAACGTCCTTAATCTTCATCCCCAAGAAAAAGAACCCCAAATATGTCACTGATTACAGATCAATTTCGCTCTGCAACGTTCTATATAGATTGCTCACCAAAATTCTAGCTAATAGACTTAGGCCCACATTAGCGCACCTTATAGCCAACAATCAGTCTGCTTTTGTGCCGGGTAGGCAGATCCATGATAACATCATGGTCGCCCAGGAGCTAGTCCATTCTCTCAACATAGGTAAAAAGAAGCATATGCTACTTAAAGTAGACATGGAGAAGACATTTGATCACATTTCATGAACCTCCGTCTTCAAAATCCTGACCCAAATGATGTTCCCCCCTCAATTTATTACTTGGATTGACGCTTGCATTCATTCCCCCACTTTTATGTGCGTCATCAATGGACAGAGTTCAGAATCGTTCCTCCCACACTGTGGGATCCGCCAAGGCGACCCCATTTCATCCTATATTTTCATTCTTGTCAGCCAGGTCTTCTCCTCTCAGGGCATCTATGAAGTCATTGGTAAAATTGTTCATTTCAGTTGTCATAATTTCACCATTACTCATCTACTCTTCGTTGATGATGTATTGATGTAAAATCAACAAAAAAGAATTGTAAACACATCAAAGAGGTTTTTCAAATATATGAATATCTCATTGGATAGAAAGTTAACTCTCAAAAGTCTGAGTTCTACCTTCCAAAATTAAGTACCAGTAGGAAAAATTTGCTTAAGGACAATCTTCACTTTAAGCTGGGGCATTTTTCTTTTCTCTACCTCGGGACTCTCGTTTCCCCTGCCAAGTTATCTACCCGTGATTAACAGCTCATTATCGATAAGATTACATTCAGGTTTGATGGATGGAGTCGCAAGATCCTTAACCAAGCAGGATGTACCACTCTAATTAAATCCGTGCTATCGGCTATCCCGACTCATTGGCTTAGTACCACTTGTCTGGCTAAGGGTACCCTTGAGTCCCTTGAAAAGCACTCTCGCACTTTTCTGTGGAACTTTAATCCTAACCATCGCACTGCTCACTTAATCAACCGGCATACCGCTCAACTCCCGAAATCGCTTGGCGGCTTAGGAATTAAACATCTCCAAGCAGTTCAGACCTCTTTTATGGTTAAACGGGTCCTCTTACTACTGAATCAGTGTAACACTTATTGGGTCCAACTCTCTAATGCCAAATATGGATGCCTTAATCTGTGGGACACTCCCCATTCAAACATTAAACCCTCTCCCATTTGGAGGCGACTTCTACTCTCTACTCTTGACCTTCATCTCGGCTTCCAAAAATAAATTGGCACAGGTCACAACACATCTCTCCTTGATGATCCTTGGATCAGTCAAATTCCTCTCAGTAAATGGCCGACGTACATCAACTCTTCATAGCCACTTAACAATTTGCTTGTTAGCGATCTCATTGATAATGGTGCTTGGAAAGTAGACATACTGAATACTCTGTTCGGACCTGATCTGTGTGAGGCTATCAAGCGTATCTATATTTCTTCTGTGGCCTATGCTAACGCGTGAGTCTGGGTTAATGATACCCAAGGATGTGCTAATGCTAAATCGATTTATAGTTTCGTTCGCCGTCATGCTTTGCCGGCCATCTCCAGTGGAGGGCGTGCTTGGACGAAAATCTGGAATATTTTAGTAGCTCCTAAAATACATATTTTTCTTTGGAAGCTATTCCACAATAAACTTCCGACCTTGGACACTGTCCACCATTTTAACACCACAATTAATCCCGCCTGTCCCCTCTGTGGCACTGGGATCTGTTTCAACACCAACTAAATTTCTCCTTTCAGCTTGTTGATTCATGGACCTTGGTTCCTGGGTTAACGAAGGTGCAGGGTTGAATAAGCAATCACTCTCTGTCCTACTATCACTCTTCTTTTTTTTTTTGTCTTTGGGAGCTCTGGAATTTTAGAAACGTGACACACTTCAGGTCCAAGCACGCAACCGTGGAGATGGTATGGGAGAAAGCTTTGACTGATTTTCGGGACTTCACTGATTCCCACGCTCCTAAGGCAACTAATTTTCACCCCAAGGCCCTCTTCGGGCCCGGTGGGAAGCCCCTCTATCCTCTTGGCTTGTTCTCCAGTCGGACGGTTCCCTCCCCATTGGGGGTGGTATGGGGAGCTATGGAGCTATATTACGTACTCACAATGGCTCATTTGTTTTTGCAGGGGCGTCTAGGACTGATGCTGATACGGTGCTCGAGATCGAGGCTTACGGGTTGCTAGCATGGTTGAAGGAGTGCAGCCGCAGATCGCTTACACATATTGCCGCTTACTCTGACTTCCTTACGCTGATCAACATGCTATCCAGAAAATGCTCATTACCCTTGGCATCTAAAAGGAATTATACATGACATTTGGTATATGCTGGACCTGATGCGGCCTGCTGTGGTCAAGTACTGCCCTTGGGGTCGCAAAAGGACTACATATTACCTAGTTTTATTTGGCTGCACTAATGTTAGCGAACCTTTTTTTGTTAAACAGTTTCCCTCCTGGACTTTCCCTCCAGGACTGTTTCATATTTTGTACGAGGATACCAACGAAGCGATTACTTAATGAATACATAACATTTAAAAAAAAATTTGTCCAAACAAAGCCTTAGTAATTAATCTAATATGCTTTATATTATAATAAAATAAACTGTATTTATTGTAAAACACCTAATGCAAGAGAAAAAAATGTCTAAAACGTATTTAATTATGCAATAATATAATACTCTAGAAAAGAATATAATAAGACAAAATATATAATTTAAGAGAGAAATAATATTTCTCTTAGTAATTAATCTAATATGGTTTATATTATAATAAAAATATACTATATTTATTGTAAAACACCTAATGCAAGACAAAAAAATGTCTAAAACGTCATTGAGAGGAATTGTACTAGCAACCATGTAGCCCATCATGTATGCAATGAACGATTGAGATAAATATCCATCTTTGTGCAAACTACTACTAATACTATATTTATCCAATGTACTAATATTATATTTATCGAGTGGGTGCACGTGCACCCACTAAAGCTCCGCCAAAGGCAGAGGGAAGTGGGTTCCTGTGCCTGCACTTGCATAAACTAGATAATAAAATTTAGTGGCAACAGTTAGCAATATTGTGCCTTGCTACGGTGGTTACGGAGGCAAATTTTGGTGCTCAGGCCCTAGGTTCTAAACCACCTTCCACCATTTTTTCTTTAATGATTTTAAACTTCACCATAAGCTTTATTATCACAAGCAAATATAAAATATCTCTACTTTATTTATATTATATCTCTATGCAATCTTATAAACTTGATATTTTTATTAAACTTTTTTTTATTTTAATATTGCTATAACTTTTAGCATAACAAAGCTAATTGAGTTTTCTATTATTTAAATAATAATTTACTGTTCATCTTAGATAATTAAATTCAAATATTCTTCCATATAAAATATATTAACTTCTAAATAAATCAATTGATGTATTTATTATCTTATTTGATTATGTGATTTATAAAACTACTTTTATATTTTTTACATGTTATTACTTATGAATCTTAAATTTATAAATGCAAAGATTTATAAATAGAATAAATTTAATAATAATTTTTATAAATAATTTAATAATATATTTATATATGTATTTACTGTTATTTTAAAAAATTAGTCAATAAAAATTATACAATCATTTATTTATATGTTGAGATCATAATTAACTAGTGAACCCATTGAAATAATTTCTGCCTCCTGCTCCGCCAATGCATTTATATATATAAATGGGAAAATATTATATAATTAATTTTGATTGCAAATATTAAGGAGATTTGTTTATGAAATGTAGATTCAATAAATAATAAAATATTAAGAAATTAGCTCAAAATGTAATCTAGATCCATTTTTTTCAAGTTCTAATTTCAATAAGACGGGTATTATTATTTTTAGTTCGGATATCTCAACACCTTATATTGTTTTACTGAATTTTGTCAAATGAAATGGAAGTGCTTGAAACATCTAGATCTATGAGAAGTGAATTTAAAATCAAAATTATTCATAACTATAATTCAACTACATTTTCGAACTAAGTATTGAGCCAAAGCCACTAAGACTTTTAATTCAAAATTTGTTGTGCACGGGTTGCATGCTCAACTCTATTTGACCTTTTTCGAAACTAATTAAGAAGTTATCCTTGCCTGCTTATAAATAATTGTACGGGACTAGAAAATATTTTATTAACATTTTATGTTACATGTCGTAAAGTTTAATAATAGTTTAGATTTAAGAAATCAAAGTTCGAATTTGAGGTTAAAAGGTAAATGTCAGCGATAACAATTCTAAACTTTATTCCTTAGTCAATGGCAGCTTATTATTTCACCTAAAGGTACAATGTTATTGTAAAGGAGATTAAAACCTGATCATAATTGCTTTATATTATAAAGAGTGATATTCATTAGAAAAATCAAATTTAAGATATCAAGTTGCTTATTTTTAAAAATAAATTTCAATCAATAAAAGACTTAGCACTTATGATCAATTATTATGTGCCAAACGGGCCCAAAGAACTGGATTATATGTAAGAATGTTAGGTCAAATTAATCTAAAAAAATGACTTATCACCCTAAGAATAACTAAACTCGTCTCTTTGGGCCGGTACATTTCATATTTCAATCTATCATTTCTAATCCATAAACTATCTATTTATCAAAGAAATAAAACAGATTAATATAATTCTTCCTCTAATTTATGACCCCTATTTATTATATTATTAAAGATAAATATTAACTATTTATGTTTGATTCTGTTTTCTAAGCTTCGGAAAAGGACCATTAAGTATTAATCATATTTAGCGAAACCTCTTTGCTATAGAAAGGTCAGTCAGAGCACTTGCTAAGCAGAAAAAAAGGATGTTACAAAATCTTTTTTCTTTTTGTTCTTCCTAGGAAATAAGCCAACGTTAACCTAACGAGATCACCGCCGCCGCGGCCACCTTATGAACTTAGACACCCGTAGATCCGAATCCTCCGACGCCCCTCGCCGTCTCGTCCAGATCGGTGACCTCGACGACCTCCGGCGTCATAATCCTCTCGAGTATCAGCTGCGCGATACGGTCGCCGGCCTTCACATCGAAGTCCACGTCCGAGTGGTTGAATAGCACGACGCCGACCGGACCCCGGTAGTCGGCGTCGATCACGCCCGCTCCCACGTCGATCGAGTGCTTCCACGCCAGCCCCGACCTTGGCGCTGCATCGTCGAAAAGGGCAATGAGGAAGGATAAAATTAAAGGTTCTTTCCATAACGAGAGCTTTTCATTGGCATTTTATCGAGCATCTAGTGAGAAAGTTACCGATTCGGCCGTAGGTGCCCTCAGGAATGGCGACACTGAGATCGGTCGGGATGAGCGCTTTCCCTCGAGCCGGCACCGTCGCGGCTGCAGCACTGAGACGGAGAAAGTCGATCAAAGGCAGAAAACGAAGCAGAGTTTTTTTGCAAAGCAAGAGATTTTCTTTGTTTTTGCAAAACAAAGAAAGCAATGTACCTCGAAAGGTCGTAACCGGCAGAGAGAGCGGAGGCCCTCGACGGCAAGACAGCGTTGGGGGAAAGCTTCTTGACGCGGAGGCAAGGGAACTGCTGGTGCTCATCGGAGTGGAGGGCGCCGCAGCCGTTCTCGGAGAGCTTCGGCACCTTCGCGGCGGGCTCATGAACGTCGGGGCTGCCGCTGCCGTTGGCTGCGCCGCCGGAGGAAGCCATTCGTAGTCGCCGGAGGTGGATGCGACGAAAGCGGGTAGACGTTGAGGAGCGGAGGAAGAGATCGGCTGGACAGTTGAAGCGACTAGACGCCCGGAGGATTTATAGGTCGTGAACGGCGAAGGAAGGCGGGAAGTTTCTGGCGGGAACTCTTCCCGCCAACGACGGATTTTAAGGTGAGTAGTGGGCACGGAGACCGGTGGCGAGCTTCCCGTTTTGGCAGATCAAAATGCTCCTAGAAATTCGATAATCAAGTATTTAGTTTAGTATATTATTATTTATTAGGTACAGCTCTAGGTAGTGCCAAACAAAATAATTTGACCAATCCGAAAAACTTTTACCCCAAAAACAAGTTATTAGTACAGTTTTATTTATATATTTTTTTCAAGAAATTAAAATCGACCACATAAAACGAGGGCTCATGAGCTTAGTTTTTATTTATAATTTTTTTGCTTATATTATTAATTCATAAATTATCATTATTTTATTACTTGTACTTTTTGATATTTTTTATTATATTTTGGAACTCTTATTTTATGTTTGGTGTCAAATTTATATATTTATTATACCCATTTACTTATACTCAATGGAACTTCTTATTTTATTATTTAACTTTAAAAGTATTATCGTATTAAAATATGGCTCCCAAAAAATCATCTAAAAATATTTTATCGCGTTAGTGTGTATGATTTTTATCCTTTTCTAAATCTGATGCCAAAAAGTTCGAATGATTTTTAACATCCAAAATCACTTGCACTGTCAACTCTCTTGTTTCTTTTATATGATTTTTTCAGGTTTTGACTGAAAATGAATTTCTTTAAGTATACCTGGGTGAATAGCTTATTTTTTATCATCTAATTAATTTAATGATTATAATTAATAATTAATTGATTATATACTGTTAGATAAAATAATATATTGAAATAAATTGATAATAAAAATTCATCATCTAAAATGTAATAAATTACAATCGTCCAATTATTCATATTTGGTAATATGATTTGATACTCTTAATTTTAATCACACTTACTATTTTACATATATTTTAAATTAATATATAATTATTTTATTAATTAATGTAAAATAAATGTTCTACATATATTTTACGTCAAATGCGCTGTATATATATATATTTTCTCTTTCAATTAATCAAATTTTAAATAAGAGTCAACTTTTAAAAAGAATATTCCTTTTCAACGTATTTCATGGTCACAAAAAAGAAACTAACTATTTTTTGGCTTAATTCCAAAACGTACCTACCTACCTATATGTATATATATATATATATATATATATATATATATATATATATATATATATATATATAGAAAAGGTCTAATGACAAATATAGAGTTAGGACAAAAAAAAATTAATAATCATAATTTTTGTATTAGAGATAAGAAATTAACTATATTAAAATACAACAACAACAACAAAGCCTTATCCCACTAGGTGGGGCAATTAACTATATTAAAATATTATATTTTATTTATATGAAATCTAATATCAAAACAATAAAATTGTAACTATTGTGCATGAATATCTATCTATGCTATAATATATCAAAAAAATCAAAATTTTCTTATTGAATAGTTTGTTACAATCCAATGAAATTAACTTGTTATTAATATATAACTATATTATGGATTCAATAAACGAACTAGGAATATACAAATATGTAAATCATTAATATTATAATTTATGCAACGAGATCAACTAAACAATATACTATTGTAAAAAAGTATATTGTTATCATAAAATATAACTATCAGATCCAATGAACTAATTGTATTATATCAATATATTTAAACTATTTGTTTTAAATTACATTTAAGCAATAATATATGCAAGAAAGATTGATTGGTGACATGTGTCATGATCTAATTATCAATTTATTGTTAAAAGTCGTCACTCTTTTAAATTTATTGTTGAGAGAGAGAGAAAGAGATATGAAAATAGTTAAACTGAACATTCTCTCTTGCCAAAATCTCAAATGCCTTCCAACAGCTTGAGTCTAATCCAACCAAAGATATGAAAATAGTTATAAACTACAGCTCCTAGGGTGTGTTGTACAATTAGTGACCCTATATTATTATCTTAAATATGGTAGCATAGATTATAGGTTAAATAGCTTATTAGGGATGTTCACCGGAATAGGTCGGCCCGTGAATTCGATGACTCAACCTGATCCAAACTCGACCCGCAGGTCAGGTACAAGTTGGATTTTTTCAACCCGAGTCGACTCGACTTGACCCGATCAATCTGATTTTTTTATTTTTTATTTAAACTTAAGCTTATATTTTATTTATTTTTTAAAAATTTGAAATAAAAATATTTTAAGTGCACAAAATAATATTAATAGTTATAAAATTTATTTTATGCTATAAAATAAATATTAAATAATATTTTTATATTTAAATATAAAAATAGTAAGAAAAAAGAAAAAATTGGGTCCGAATTAAGTCGGGTTGGGTCGGATTTGGCTCCCAAAGCCCGCTTGACCCAGCTCGGCCTGAACGACTCGATCAACGGGTCAGATCCAACCCGACCCGTGAACACCCCTATAACTTATATATATATATGATTATTTTTTAAATAAGGTTACAACTAATTATAGTTTAATACATTATATCATAGTTATTATGAAATATCTCCATTTTTTATAATACTACTATCATTGTAGATATATAGCGTCATAAGATAATAACATTTCACTTCTTACAAAGATCACTTATCATAAAACATTTTCTTCATTCTTTTCATATTTTAAATTATATTTATTTTTTATTTGTTTTCATATTTTAGTTAAAAAACATTAAAAGTTATTCATTACTTTTTTATTAATTTTAGTAACCAGTGTTTTTCTTAATGCGGCTAAACGTTTATTTAGTACTCATAAGAATCCTTTTACCAATCGATAAAAATAATGTATCAAAATTTATTTGAATATGGTTATATATGTATAGGTCATGAGTCATGACTGAGCCTTTTAATGATGATGATCCCATCCAGATTGTGACGCTTCATAACTTAATAAAAAAAAAAGAAGAAACGAAACGAATGGTCAGCAGGCGAGGCGAAATGCCTCCCCTGATTCCGGCCGTTCCGTCTCCGACCGACCAAGGGTCGGCCGGGGTGTATAAAGAGGGGGTGAGGGCCGCCCTTTGCACCCTCTTGGAACCCGTCCGACCTCCTCCTCCATCGTCTTCTTCTCCCTCTCATCCGGCGACCGATGTGCACGAGCGGCAGAGGCAGAGGCGACATCGAACGACGACGATCAACGACTCTCCGACACACCCGTGACACCCAGCGCCCTTCCTCGACGTGAGCAGGGACTAGGCGCTCCATCTCATCGACCCAAGGACGTCCGACGACCCACGGACGACGAACAACGATCGAAAAACATTCAATAGTTCGTCGAAAAAAGGTACATTTAGCATTCTAAATCCCTAGACGGAGAAATAGCAATCGTTTGATGCTCATGAATAATTCATTTCAATCCTGAGATCGTTATCTACATTTTTCTTATTCATGTCAAGATGAAATGATGGCCGGAGGACCGCCGGAATCGGAGATAAAGTCTGGCGGCCCTATTTTATCGCAGGGACCGGTCGACCGGTTTTATCAAACGATCGATCGACCTGCATAAGAACTCCTGCGAGTTCTTTCATATTGGTCGACCAGCCTCACCATGGCGTTCGACCGATCTATATGTTGACGGATAAGATCTGACCTTACGATCGGTAGACCGATCCGATGTGCATCTTCATGGTCTAATGAACAGTCGATCGACGCCCAAGACGGTCGACCGATTCACGGACTTCCAATCAAGGACACGGTCGACCGATCCAAGAGGACCGGTCGACCGATGCCAGATGGACGATTCGACGGTCAGACCCCTTTGATATGACTTAATCAGATTTATCCACTTTTAATCTTGACCGAGACTCTGACCAGTTCACCTATACTGGCTGAGTCCTATTGTGCAAAGACCAACGTTCAGTTGAGTCCTAAATCAAAGATTTCACAACGACTAAAGATAAATAAAGTCAAGACCAAGACATGCGATTGCTATGTGCCGCCCCCAAAGTTAAAGTAAAGATCAGAGATTAAAGCAATGGGGAGATAGGTAGTTAACTGAAGGGACAACGAAGCTACTGGCTTAAATGCCCACTATTCCTTAGATTTCACGTCTTCTCCCACCGATATCTCGAATTGAAGGGTGATGCTATGGTCACACCTCTTCCATTAAAGATTAAAGTATTATGTCAGAGGAACATGTAGCTAGCTGAGGAGACAGTGAACATACATGTCTAGTAACCGACCACTATTCTTGGATTGTAAAAATTCTTCCCCCTACCTTTCGAACTGGGTGAGGTAATAACACCCACCCCTTTTTCCCGTTTACGGGCTTATTAACATCAGAGGATCATAGAGGCACTCCTGACATCCCAACCTAATAAAGTCGAGCTCGCATAGGACAACAAACTCTAAGGATAGTTTAGTAATGTAAAAGACGTAGCACAACTCACAGTAAAGCAATGCAAAGAAAAGCAGAGTATTGTAAAGTAAAGCAATGTAAAGCAAAGCAATGTACAACAGAACAATTCAAAATAAAGTACTGTTAAAGATAGCAGAGACATTGTAAAGTAAAAGCAGAGTAACGCAGAGTCAAAGTATTGTAATGGTAAAGAACAGAATGCTGATATGACCAAAGATTTACACATTAATTTTATTATCATCTTGATCCTTATTTCACGTATATTGCTATTGTACTGGGCATCTTTGCTCATGGGTATTCTATTCCTCTACATTGGGATTTTGTAGGTGAGAATGCCAACTGATGATGTTGTGAATGACACAGCTTGGAGAACGCTGCACATGACTGATGTTCTGCTTCAAGTTTTCTTACTACATATCTTTTAATTATTGTAATAATGCAGAGACATCATGTTACTTTCGCTCATAGAAATTTCCGACCAATCTTATCATGTTTCCGCATATTTCCTACTTTAAAAGACATCATGAACTTCCGCATTTAAAGTCCTTCATTTTCATGTTTCGACTTCTGAACTTCTGCTTTTAAAATTCTCTTTTATTATTATTATTATAATATTCATGCCACGTAAGCTATTTTGTTGAATGATCAATGTCAGTAGAGTAATAGGTAGTGTAGTGCCTCCAGTATTAATCTGACCGCCTACGTGACGGGAGGTGCGATTTTGGAGGCGTTACACAGATATCTTAATATTTGATATATTTCTTCTTTTATGGTTTCATCATAATTTAGTTTAAAAAATTCACCAAAAAATATTATTTACTTTTGAGTAAGTTTTGTTAACTAATGTTGATAAATTTACACTTATGGGTAAATAATAATTAAAATAATTTTAGCTTAACTTTTGAGTTGCAATGTTATTGAAATCGAATTGAACTAGTCAACTCAATTCGTGAATCTAGTCCGATTCAATTAAACTTCGAAGTCAAAACTATCATCGAATTAGGAAAAAACTGATTGAATAAAAGAACAAATGAACCGATGAATAAACAACAAACCTGGTACAAATAAAAAATTTTACAAAACTAAAATTATCATGAAACATGCAAGTAAATAATTCTTAAAGTACGTGTTAAAAAATGAATAATATTAAAAGGAAAATGAAAATGGAATTGAAAAAGCTAAGCATTAAAAAGTGAATAATATTTAAAAGGAAATAATATTAAAAATTTTATAATAATAATGGTAAAACGGAAATGAAAGATCTAAGTGGTAAAATTGAATAATATTGAAAAAGGAAACTATTAGAATGAAAAAAAGAAATGTATAACAAAAAAAGTAAAATAAAAATAAGAATAAATAAAAATGGTCGATCCTTTCACCATCTTGCCTCGTTGACCACTGGCAACGAATATCTCTACACCAGGCATTGCTTGCGCACGATCGCCCAGTTTCCAAAGATGGCTCTCTTCTTTAGCTATAGCCAAAGAACCACTTTGACCGACTCCATTTTTTGTCCCTCACTCTCATTTCACTATTCATTCCATTTTTTCTCCTTTTCCCCTAGCCATTGGTGGTGTGGTTCACCACCTAGGTTTTCGTCGGCCATCACATAATTTGTTTAGCAGTCCTCCTACCATAGTGATTGTCCCTTTGTCACTCCCCTCATTGTTGAATTCTTTCCTCTGATCTATAGGAGTTATGCCTCATCACCATGCCCGAGCTTGAACCCGTAATTCCTTCCTCTAGGGATAGGTCACAATTATGCGTTCATCGTCCTTCCCTGTGTCGGTCCCTATTTCTACTTCTTAAGACACTAAGGTACTTATCAGTTGAACGGTAGCAATGACATTATGCCCTTTACCTCTCTCAAGATGTTGGTAGGGTCATTATTATTGATTGAGACTTCTTAAATGTGTTTGAGATCTAAGAGATGTTTTTCATTATTGAGTGATATCTCAGCATGTGTATCCACAACTCTTTTGCCTTTTCCATGTAAATATAACTTTTCAATATGGAGCATTTTGTACACGGGTTCTTGAAGTTTCCATTCATCTCACCAGTGTCCAGGTTTGTAGCACTTTGGTCTTTCCTCTCTTATATAGGGTCATCATCAATTTGTCATACATGGATGATCATATGATTATCTACCTCTTGAGGATGGAGTTAGTATCGTATTTGGCGGGTGATCTATCTATTACAAAATTTATTATCTGCATAAGTTTCTGTCCGTGCAAATGAAGTCAGTTTGTCATATTCTTAGTCACATTATTACTTCATGATTTGACCATTTACACATATGTTATTATATTTGACCTATTATTTCTTCATTATCTTTATGTTTGATACGCCACTTATCTCCATTTTAGGTCATATCTCTTTTACTACATAGAGAACATCAAACGGAAGACCACTTTTGGTGCTAGGGGGATCATCATCTCTATTTAGATTATCAAATCATGAGAATATTCTTGCCTTCAGTGTTTGTATTCTCGACGAAGAGGAATATATTAGATCTTGATATTTTGATGTCATTAACGGAAAAATATTAGATTCAAAACACTTGGGTTGATGACGATGCCAAGAGTGGCTGAGATTATGAGGATATAGTGAGCCTAAGTCACTGACAACTATGGAGAGTCGTGATACCTAGGAGGGACTAAATTGATTTGTTCTATACCAGGGTACATCGATCATGCCGGACCCTCTCCGCCTACTCTAGCTACATCGAATGATGATTCCTCTTCGATAGAAGAAGAGAGATTCCACGAAAATGGGGCGGTCTTTGTGAACAACATTGTTCGGTCGTAAGTTAAATAAGTTATATAAATTTCTTTATAGTTTTTCTTATAAACACAAAATTAAATCTTTTACATAAACTGCAGGACCACTTTCATACCCCGCTTATACCGTGTCTTTTTCACTTATCGAAAGGGGCAGGATCATGGAAATATGTCTCAATTCAAGTGCATGATGATATCTTTCTTGCGTTTATTATATAATATTATTTTTGCATTATATATTTTGTTTTATGTTATTTTAAAATTACTAACATCTATAGTGTTTTTTAGAAAGCAAATCAATTTCATCATGATCTAAATTTATGAACGATCTGGAGAGCGTTTGAGGAGGTGGCTGTGAAATGCCTCAAAAATCGACTACATAAGTTTCGCAAAACCATTACGTCCACCGGCCTCAGTTTGGAACAAGGTATATACAGATGCCCGAGACATATTAGATGACCGACTTGGGAGTCATTATGTAAGAATTGGTAAGTTTACCTTTGAACTATTTTTTATTAAATTTATAGTTTTACAAAGACTACTTATTTGATGTTGATACATGATGGATGAAGAATGACAAAGAAAGTTTGCAAGGGTAAAAGTTAACAGGCTTTCGAAGTCCAGGTGGCTCCATTCGATTTGACGAACATCGGTAATGTCGATACAAAATTAAATAATCAATTTTTTATCTTATACTTATTTTATAAAATTTGAAACTTTATTGTAGGAGGAAAAATAAGGTAGTACTATAGATTTTCTCACGATCTGTGAGGCCACACATAAAAGCAGGAAGTCCAATGACTTGGTCATGCCCACTGCTCGTAGAGTTCTGGTAAGTATCATCGCATGTTCATTTAGTTCTTCATATTATCGTAAATGATTTTTCAAATATGCAATGTTTAATTTTTTTTAGGATGTGTATAATCAGAAAATGGTCGAGAAGTACGGAGATAATCCTAATGTTTTATATGTTTTTTGATGTTATATAATTTGTATGATTTATAATGTTATATATAATTTGTCTATTTTGTAGTGGACGCTACTGTTTGGGAGGAGGTGATCGGTACGACACGAGGAGGATACTTGCTTGGTCTAGGCACAACCGCTCAAGTTCCTAGGAAGAGCGGAGGATATGCAGGCGGCTCATCTGCTATGAGTTCATCCACCGCACTTAAACTCATGTTGGACAGCATCATCTCAGAGCAGCTAGCTCAACAACTTCCTCAACATTTGATTCCCATTTCGTAGGTGATACAGACCATGCTTCAGCCACAGACTCAGTGACTCAGTCCCCACGAGGCCTAGAACCAAGTACGTCGGCGTCAAATGTTAGGAATGGAAATGATGACCATAATTATTTAGAATAGAAACTTTTGAATCATATATCTTTCATATGGTTTTGTTTATGATGTATGATATCATTTTGTTATTTTATTAGTACTTTTGTCATGGTTATTAATTCTTTTATGATGGTTATTATTGCTTTGCTTTATTATTATTGTTACCAATGGGAAGAATACATTATATATGCACACTATAATTTGTATAGTGTGGGAAGAGAACAAAACGATTGGAATGGAGCAAAATTATTGGTATTTAGCGTCTCCTTAGCATCACATTAACGACGCAAGATGATTAGACGTTATTCCAAATATATCGCAAGTGGTATCACTTTAGCGCATATTTAGCATTGCAAGCTTCGGCATCACATTAGTGTCACAATAGAGACGAAACACAACATAACATTAGTGTCACATTAGCTCCTAAGTAGCATCCAATTAAGCAAAAGTTTAGTGCCACATTAGTGTCTAAGTAGCATCACAATGTTCAATGTCAACTTAGCGTCGGATTAGCGTCACCCTTAAACTCCTCGCGAGGACACATTTCACATTATGTTAACGTCGCAATAGCGTCACTCTATGGCGCTACGGCGCCGTTGTGACACTAGTAGCTACCGAACACTAGCGACTCCATCATGCGACGTCATTTCGATGCTAATGTGTGACTATTTCTTTTAGCCCCGTGTTAGCATCGCCTTAGCGTTGACATCGCTAAACGACATATTTCTTATAGTGCTCGAGTATGCTTACACCTTCGTGGCTTGCATGCACTGAGACCAAGGTCCTCCGGTTGTTGAGTCATGAGGTGCTTTGACGTAATCTTATGACATGACCTCTCTCGCTCATCAAATGAGCAAGATGGAGCGCGACATCATAAGATTTGACTAAGATGTACGCTACGTGTTAAGGACTCTTTATGATTTTTATATGATCTAAGGTTTTGTTCCATCGATGGTGTGTGAGGACAATATCTTTAATGAGTTGTAAGCATTCTTTTGTGTTTTTTTGTTACTTTGTATGATGATGTCAAAATGGAAAGAAATTTGGATGGATGTTTATACTTGAATATTTATGTATCTTGTGACATGCATTATTTTGTACTTCGTTATTTATAATGACATACGTTACATATATTATAGTGAATGTACACACCTTGAAATACATGATATGATTATCGCACTTTGGACACTTATGCTTATGATTATGCTACTTTTGATGTTTATGACTATATCACTTTTCGTCTTATGATTCTTGCTTTATTCTTACACTATTACATATTCACATGTTTCGTGACTTAATATATTGTAAACTAATAACATATATTCTGAAGAAAAAAATTATGATATGCATACATATAGAGATTGTGCTTATTTTTATAATATTATTCCATCTTTCCATCATTCAAAGAATTTGTCATCGTCAGAAGGAGGAAGATTGTTGAATCTCGTGATGCATCTTAAAGTTTTGATTATAACAAGTGAAATTTTACATAAAGTTACTAATTTGTGTTCCAATGGTGACAATATGAGTATAAAATTAATGGGTTAATTCCTTAAACCTCACACAAACTATAGTGATTTTTTGCGTCACATTTGTCCCTAATATATGAACTTACTTTAACGCTCCCAAAACTATGTCATGATTTTCATTTTAGTTCATCCGTCATATTATGTTAAATTTCCCATTATTTTTATTTTATGAATTATTAAATGACTAAATTACCCTCTTATGACTTGAAATAAATGTCCGCGAAGTGGACAATCTCAAAAGGGTAATTTAGCTATTTAATAAATGAAAAAGTAAAAAAAATAATAGGAAAGTTAAAAAAATATGACAAATAGACTAAAGTGAAAATCTCGACATAGTTTAGGAAGGCGTTATGGTAAGTTCATATGTTAGGAGCATACACGAAAAATCGTTATGGTTCAAGAGAGGTATAAGGAATTCACCCAAAATTAATAGATGAATATATTTCAAAAGATTCACGAAGATTAAAAACAAAAGTTTAAATTTTATGATATGACTCATCCAACAAGTAGTCAAAATTGTTTGACCTATCTTGCGGGCGGCCAGTCAGGAGATATTTAAACGATGAAAGGAAAAAATTTTAGCCGATCGGCGAGTCGATCGCTTCATCAGTGTGTAATTAAAGAATCAACCTCGATCGATCACTAATATCGACTGACATTCATAGTTCTATTGGTGAAAAAAATGTCATGACCAGTTGAAAGATCAAGCGACCAACCTCATGCGACTATAAATCGATTAGAACAAAATTATACAACTGTCATATAGATCGGTCGACCAATCCTTGGTTGACAACTACAATAATGACTACTTTTTGAATTGAATTTTTTTTAAAAAAATGACCATAATTTCACAATAGCCTATAAAAAGTGATGTCAAAGTATGAAGATAAGTTATTACTCCAAAAAATCATTCTAGACCTTCCTCCATGTCTATAGCATATTTTGGATATTTACTTTACGAATCATCTATTCTCTTTACTAGTTTTAATTGTGATCATTGTAAGAATATAATATTGGAGGAAAGTTTTTGTGTATTCTTATAGTGAACTCGAGAATTTATTGATGTGATTGTGATTTGTGCGTGTGTGTGATGTGCAAGAGCATGAGATGTCATAAACAATTCTAGTAAGATATTGGTAACTCGTTAACTCCCACTTAGCATAAAATCCTGAATGAACTTTAAAATTTATAAGAATCTTTAGCACACACGACGAGACAAGCACACATCAATTAATGTAGTATTTAAGGGTCGATCCAAAGGGACAAAGTCGAAAGTATACTTGATTAAAACTATTTTGAAGGAAAAGTTGAGTCTACTAAAATCGTTTGGAGTGAGAAAGTGAAATACTACTAAATTAGAAATTGCAACAAATGAATCTACACTAATTTTTAGGGTTTTTAGATGTAAGTGTGAACAAAGATCAAAATAATTAAACATTAGCATTTAGGAGAATTATTTTAGGAGTTTTGATTCTTAAATCGATACAAAACCAATAAGGTCAATAGATGACCTCGTGAATGGAAAATCCCACTCTCGTGGTGAGTGCCACGAATGACCAAGTCATCACCTATAACGCAATTGCCATGCTCTCACGAGGATGAGACATTCTAAAGTGTTGAATACCCAAATCGGGGCATGTGTCGGCGTGCCTCCACCTCTAGACATAAAGAATTGTAAGTTGAGGATCACACTGAGTCCGAACAAGTGTTAATTCCTCTTGAGTGGATTATTTTAGTTCAATTTTGAGAGAGAAAATAAAGAAAACTCTTGTAGACCTCTCAGTCCTACTTGTGCTAGTCGTCAGTGACTTTGTAGACGCAACTCGATTGTCTCCCCACCTCTCGGCATGCATGCAGCAATTGAGGAATATATTACCCTATCAGGTGGAACTCATCGACACTATAAAATCAAAGACGACACGGATGAAGGAAGAACTTCCGCGAAACAAATGACCTAAGGGTACTCTAGGTCCATCTCTCGGTCTCACCGCAAAATAGACCACCGACACATTTTTAGACGCAGCTTAGAGTCCCAGACATTGCCCCATCTCTCAACACGCATGCAGTACAAAAGGTGTCATCATCGAGATGTATGGTCAAAGTTCGAGATCATCTCTCGAAAACAGAAACAAGAAAGCACGAGTGCATCCCCAACCTTGGATAATGATAATTCCTCAGCATATCTTAACATCAGCCCAACCTCTTGGCTCGAATGCCTTAGCTAGGGACTATGAACATCCTCTCAGGTGAGAATCACCTTGGTTGAGGGTTGTCCGAACTGAACCCAAGATTAAATGAAAAGAAAAAATAGTTTGATAGATAATCGACTAACATTATGCCTTTACTAGTTAAAAATAAAACAATGTTTAGAAATAGTGATATCCATCATGAGACCCTCAGGCCTCAGCTACTAGTTGACTAGTTTATGCATTAGAAATAAAAAAAGAAAATAAGAAGGGAGACCTTTGTCACGGACACTACAACATGTTTAATAATTTTTGGCAGCCAAATTCATTAAAAATCTTACGAAATTTGTCAAAAGATGAATTTTCTGATGGGAAGACACCTGTAGGAATAATCTCGATCGTAAAAAATTTTGACGAATGAACAAACTCATCGGAACCTCCGGTAGGGTGACGGGAAGACCCCCGTCGGAGCCTTCGACGGGTATTCAAACTTTTCAACAAATTTATCCATTGAAATACAACAACAACAACAACAACAACAAAGCCTTATCCCACTAGGTGGGGTCGGTTACATGGATTATACGACGCCATTCCGCTCAAATTTATCCATTGAAATAAAATTTTAAAATATAAAAAAATAAGGACCGACTACCTACAACCACTGGCCACCTGTAGGCGGCTAGATCGACCACATGGGGTCGCTTGGAAGCCAGATCCAACCTACAGACGGCCAATCCGGTCATCGACGGTAACGATCCGACCTGCGGGTGGCCGATCCAGCCACGAGGAACTTGATTTTCCACAGACAAGCCGAATCCGACTGCCATGATCAGATCCAATGCCAGGTGGTCGATCCAGGCGCCAGGACTGAATTCAGCTCCGAGCGTCCAAATTTGGCTGCTAGCGATCAGATCGAGCTGCCACAACGATGGGATTCGGTCGCAAGCAGCTGAAGACGAAAGAGAGGGAGAGGGAGGCCATCATTGGAGCTGTGGAAGATTGTTAGAGTCGTGGGAGAATGTCAGAGCTCGATCTGACCACTGCTATGAGAGAGAGAGAGAGAGGGAGAGGGAGGCCGTCATCAGAGCTGTGGATGATCGTATCTCACTGCATTCGTGAGAGATAGAGAGGGAGAGGGATAGAGAGAGGGGAGAGGGGCAGTCGTGAGAGAGATAGATAGGGAGGGAGAGAGAAGGAGAGGGGTAGCTCCATGTGTGTGTGAGAGAGAGAAGGGGAGAGGGAGAGGGGCAGCCATGAGAGAGAGATAGGGAGAGGGGGAGAGGGAGAGGGAGAGAGATAGAGAGAGGAAAAATGAAGCGAAAAAATTATGCGGGAGAAAAATTACAATTTTCGACGGATCTATCCTTCTTATCGACGATTTTCGATCCTTTGGTAACTCAAAGGCTGAACTAGTCAGAAATATTAATAATAAAATATTAAACATGTGTTTATATTCTATTATTATTATTATTATTATTATTTCTTACGGGTCTACCCTTCGAAAATATTAATAATAAAATATTAAACATATGTTTATATTATATATATTATTAATTTAATTTTTGACAAGTTTCGCCTTCGAAATTAGGGATCTCCATCTTTCGGTAATTCTAAAGGCGCAATATGTCAAAAATATTAATAATAAAATATTAAATATGTGCTTATATTATGATACGTTATGTTATATTATATTATATTATATTATTATTAGTTTTATTTCTGACGGATCTATCCTTCGAAAATATTAATATTAAAATATTATCATATGCTTATATTATAATATATATATATATATATATATATATATATTTCAGCGGATCCATCTTTCAGAATTACCGACATATATGATATCCATTGGTAATTTTGAAGGCATCCGTTGTCGATAAGTTACCAATGGATTTTGCCGACAATTTTGATGGGTTTTCTTAGCCATCGCAAATGCCATCTAAAATTGTGAAGGATTGTAGTTCGTCGAAAATGCTTGATTTTTTTAGTAAGCCTCCTCTTCAGCCTCTTTTTGCGATGTAATGGAGATTTATATTCCAAGATTTGGATCCCCTTCTTGGAAACCTCCTTGTCCTTTTATACTCAAAGGGATTTTGTGCCACCTGTCCAGCTTTTCTAACTACTCTATTGTCTTATTTTGCCCACTTTTTCGTAAAAAAGAATATGCTTGTGATTCTTTCTTGGTCGCCTCCATCTTAACTTGTCATTTGTTCAGCTTTTTTAGCTACTCCTTTGTCCACATATGCTCATAAAATGTAGAGGAAGCTTTATTCTTCTAGTACAAAGAGAATATGTAAGTCTAATGTGGAAAGGTATTTTCCTCGAGCTATTTGCTACTTTGGACATGCTATCTTTTTGAACTACGTCACCTTCTCTCAAATTCACCTGTGTTACGATGGGGTGGGGGTATCTGCAATCTTTACATGAAATATAATCAAAACAAGCAGTATGTCTCAAGAACGTGAATTATCATATTTTACAAGATGAATGTGGAGAAATCATAAAAGTTATATTTTGACAATAAAGCATGTGTATCATAGCAAGTCATGGAATAAATGCATGCTGAACATAAGTACAAAGTATGCGTAACTCCTCCATATCACTTATTGTAAGAAATGTGTGCCTTGTCTCTTGAGCTAAGAAGATGTGTAACGTAAAAACTAATTTCCTCACTCTATAAAAAAGAAAAAATAGTGAAACTATCAAGGAGAGATGTAAGATTGGATTGAACCTTAGTCTCGCCTTCTTTGGTTTGCATCACTTACTTATATTATTATTGCAAAGTCAGTTTTATTCGTGTTTTAACAATATATTTAAAGTTTTCAATTATGTTTTATATACACTAATTCACCGACCTCTTGTTGCTTTATAGTTCATATGTCCAAAATCTTGTCAGATGACTAGCCAAAATTTGAACATCCTTTACTAGACTTTTAGATGTTTGAAACTAAAAAAGGCATATATTTTTTGTTTTGTAAAACCAAAATCAATTGAATTCAACTCTTATTGACTATGTTGGATGACAATACACAAAAAGGGCGAAAAGGCGAATTGACATTTTACTAATAAAATTGCTTTAGAAAAAGAGATCATACACGAAGGAGATGTATGGAGAGAGCAAATATGAAGACAAATAATTTATTGACGAGGTTAAGCCATTTTGACTTTAAGATCATTGAATATTTCACTAATACTTTCTTTAATTTCAAATAAGACAAGAAAGAAATTTTTTACATCGTCTTCTTCTGTGCTTCGAGAAGCAAGAAAACCTCTCTTATTTGAAAGTTGTCACCCACATATTTTCTCCGCTTAAGATGTAAGGTGCAACATGTGACCTGTCATCAATCATTAACTAAATCATAGTTACAAAATTATACAACACTCTTCATTGTCTCTTTTATAATTTGAATATCACACAATAAAACAAGAGAGAAGAATTATAAGAATTGTAACTTTGACATCAATTTGACTTCTTGGATGCACACAAATGTTTGTTTAACTTTTCTTAGGTCTTAAGTTCACAACTTTATTCAAATGTTTTGGGCATCTTTTATAGTCTCCAACCTTTTTCATTGATATTGACACTTAAAATTAGTCATTTATATTTTTTAGCACTAGAGTGGATATCTACTCTTAGTGCACATCCGTTTTGATGGGTCATTATCTATGGAGCAAACGTAGCAGTCATCCGCTATTATTATTGATAGTTTGATAGACCTATCCTAGTTTGCATATAATCATTGGTAGGATCATTATAATGAGGTGATTTTTAATTTGTTGAAAATCTAATAATTATCTCTAATTTTTATATTCACATGTCCATTCAAATATACATGTAACTTATTTAAATGTTGATTAAAATTTAGTGCATAAATAATTTGTACTGCTTATTTGGTGTCACTCTTGCTCAAATATAATTTGATTATGTTTATATGATAAAAATAACAATTAGTCTAAACAAGTTAAATGATAAAAACTATTGATTGTCATTACTTATGTCTATGCCGAAGAAGAACTTGATGGGAAAATTCGAGAACAAGGAGAGAAGATCGCAGAGAGATTGCAGAAAATAGAGGAGACACACGAATTTACCCAGGTTCACCCTTGAGATAAGGGCTACGTCCTGCAAAGAGGTTCCACTATATCGTTTAGGTTTTCAGCCGCCACACAGATTACACCAGAAAACTAGGCTATTAATAGCCTCTTCAAACCGGGTTTAAAACCCAAACAAATAGAGAAAAAATCTAATCCGAACAATACGGGCCGGCTAAACAAAAGCCTAAAACTCGTCTAGGTTTCGGGGGCGCTGCCCCCGAACCTCTGCCCGCTCACCGGCGAGCGAGACCGCCGTCGGGGGGCGGGGCCCCCGAACCCCCCTTTCGTTCGTACGCCAGCAATATTGTTAATTGGGTAATACTCAGATTCCCCTAAGCTCACGTGGGCGAACCCGGTGTGAGAAATAAGGGGCCCTAAAGTATTCACCAACTCCAACAGAACTAACATGATGATGCTTAAAGGAGTGACAAGTTGAGTAACTTAAGGCAAAATAATGAAGCTACACGACTTGATAAAGTGAAGATTCTTTAGAAAAAGGTATAGAAGATTGAAAAAAAGTGATGATGATAATGAAAAACTATGATTTTAAAATGATTCACAATGAAAGATAATTATCTGATCTATTTTAAATCAAAAGACGAATAAGAATGAATGTGATCTTTACTTATAGACTAAACTTGACTCTATAATCTTTTTCATGATGATGGACAATGAGATTTTAATTGTTATATGTCATGAATTATATTTTATTGCATATTACATGTTTATCGTATAACTATGACAATTTAAGACTTATGTCATTTAAATGGTTATAATAAAAAATTATTTCATGACTTACATTTACAATATTATGACATTAAGCTTTGTGCTTACAGATTGAGTGATCGTCATAAGTACATGTTTGTTCTACATAATTAATAGATTGTTCATGTAACAATGTAGTTCAGCGTGCATTTTACAATATATAATTAGTTTTGCATTTAGCATTATTTATGTAATTCGATCATAGCATGCATACATTTTTATATTTATTTCTTTAAATTCTTTGTAGCAGTCATATGCCTCTAGTTGGTGTATTTTGCAAGAATTATCGAGGAAAAATGGCAAAGGATGAGAATGAAAGAAGAACCATGCAAAACAGAGTGAAAATCGATTTTCAAAAAAAAATATAAATTCACGTTTCGTGCGCCGTGAGAACCTCTTCACGGTCATCACGAGGCTATTTCACGGATCGATACCGGATTCTCATGGCTCTCATAGAGGTGGATTACAAAGAATTTTGATTTCACGGGCTATTAAATATTGGTCACGATCATGACGACGGAGTTTCACGCACCAGCTACGCCATTTAACGGACCGAGTAATTACTATTTCTCAACTGAAAAATCTTATGTTACGTGACATATTTTGTCACAAACGCTAAAGTTGGTCTTCACAGATCGTGCAATTTCACGACCCTCGAGTGAATCGGACAAAGAAAAATCATCACAAGTTGAAGGGCTTTAAAGTCGAATATCTTATGTGTCATTACAGAGTCTTCATATATACTTATCACATAATGTTTGAAGAAAATTTTTATCACTTAATGAGCCATGAGACAAGGATAACGAGTGCCACCGAATGTTTATGAATTCAGGAATTGATTTTCACGGGCCACTACAATTGTGTTATGGGTTGTGAAATTACTTGAGTCCATGGACCGAATAAAAAAGATGTCTGAATCATGGTCGTGAAATTCTAGTCATGCCTCATGATGACTGAAGTAGACTCTAATTCTGATTCTGATTGAGGCGTGACGATCATTACAGATGTAGAATTTGACTCGAAAATGTATTTTCGAAAAAATTGTCGATACACAAGGACTCTAACTCTCACCTTATGTCCCATGGATTAATTGGAAATAAATTTGGTCAGAAATTTCAAAGTTTTACAAGGCAAAAATTTCAAAATCAATTGGACTCCAAATTTATCATATTTTGTACTAGGGCTTTCAATCCAAGAACGAAGGAGCACGTGTGAAGAACCAATGAGAAGACTTCTACGCGATACACGAACGAGGATTGCGTAGCAGTTCATCATCATTTTTGAAGAGTACTCTTTATATACATATTATTGGGATGATGTTTTAGACTTTCATGTTTTATCTATTTATCTATGTATGTAATATGGATTATTAACTTTCATTATCTTCGAATAAATTACACCAAATGCCCTCCAACTTTAGTGTTTGCTCGGCTATACCCTCCAATTTTATTTTGTAACACGAATGCCCTCTATCTTGTAACTCATTTCACCCATGCCCTCTTTACCTATTGTCATCTGTCTCCTGATCGCGGAGCTGCCGTAGCACATATGTGATGCTGACACGACATCTTTTCTTCTCTCCACGTAAACATTCGCTGATGTAGTAATATTAAATAAATTATAAAATAAAAATGTCATGGGGAGCGTTGCCCCTCCCCTACGGGGGGGGGGGGGGGGGGGGGGGGGGTCGCAGAGGGGGGCCGAGGCCCCCTCTCTCGCGTGCCAACGAGGAGGCGTGTGGGAGGGGCTCACCCCCTTCTGCGACCTCTCCCCGCACGCCGACGAAGAGAAGGGTGGCGAGGCCTCTCGCCTCCCCACGCATTGGCGAGGAGAAGAGAGAGGGGGGGGGGGGGGGGGGGCTCTGCCACCTTGCTCACCGGAAAGGTCGCAGAGAGGGGGCTAGCCCCATCTCTTTTCCTCGTCAGCACACAGGAGGGGGGGTGCGGCTTGGGTGTGCCCCCCTTTCTCCTCGCCGGCGCACGCACAGGAGGTGGGCGAGGCCCCCTCCTGTGCGCCAGCGAGGAGCTCGCCATGACCGCTGGTGGTCATAGGAGAGGGGCGACGCTCCCCGTCACATGTTTTATTTTTAATTTTTTTTAATATTGCCACATCAATGAATTTTTATGTGAAGAGGAGAGAAGATGTCATGTCAACGCCACATAAGCTTCGCGATAGGGAGATGGATGATAGTAGGTAAAGAAGGCATCGGTGAAACGAGTTAAAAGATGGAGGACATTCGTGTTACAAAGTGAAGTTGAAGGGTATAACTGAACGTACGTTAAAGTTGGAGGGTTAGTTGCAAAAGTTTTAGTGTAAGAACCATTTCTGAATTCCTGTTAATTGAATAAGAGCTTTAGTTTTTATGAACATGTTTGTTATGCTTAATGTTTTTTTTTTCATATTTGAATGACTTTTGGGTTGTTTATTAATTAGGTAGTGTAATGAATTCTTAATTTATAATTTTTTTTTAAAAATTGATTATTAACTTTTATGCTTAAACAATGCATGTCATAATATAATAGAACCGAGTGGAAGATTAGATTGTGTTATTTGCTTAATTGACATGGGTGGATGATTAAGTAGTTAAGAATTACAACACATAACATATTGATTTCAATTTAACTAAGAGTAGATCTGGGTGAAATACTGTCAGATTATTATTGATTTAAGATAGTTGATTTACCCGATAGGAAAATTAAATTTTTAGTGTTCCTAATATATCGTTCTAATCCTTATATACCATCCTAAGGATCTATGCATCGTTATCTTTCTATTAATTTATTTTTTTACACATTTTTATCCAACTTATATGTTATCTTGTAAAATTTGATAGATAAGTAAAATAATTTCACGTGGGATGGATAACCTTTACTCTCGTGCTCTATTACTTGAGCGATTAATACACTTGCTGGCCTATATCGTTATCAATTTTCACATATATATAATATTTATTATGTTATTATGTCGTGTTCACACATTATATTGTATTCAAGCCTAAGATTCCGAATGATATTTGTTTTTATGGTATTCCTGATATAGATGATGTTATTTATGTTATATGACTATCGAACTTGCACGATTATATATTATGTATTTCGACTTTCACATTCTGTATTTGTCATGCATATTTTATTTTAGGATTTTTTTATAAACCATCCTAAACTATCAGAATTTTTTACATCTAACTCTAATTATTATTTTTGAATGTCTAAACTATCGTGACTTTTTTACTTTAACTTATCCATTTCTCTTATATTTTTCTGGTAGTTTTATTTTTTATCTCATTTATGAAAAAACTAAAGGGCTCCTTCATCCATAACACATCAAATAATAAATATAAAAAAGAAATAAGTTTGGAACACTTAATTTTTAGAATCGAATTGGAGGGAAGGGGGGATTAGTGCAAGGAACATTTTTTCTTCTTTTTTTTATATTTATTATTTGATGTGTTATGAAAGGAGGAATAATTTAGTCTTTTCATAAATAAAAAAATAAAAATAATAAAAAATATAAAAGAAGTAGATGGGTGGACTAAAGTGAAAAATCGTAATAATTTATGAAAGATTTATAAAAACAATCCTTTATTTTATAAATTCCATTAATATATGACTCTAAATCTTACAAGTTCAACTTTTCACATAATGCTCAACATGTAAGACGATTTAACATCTTCTAGACATCGATCATGTGGGGAAGGGCAAATCTTCAAGCGTCACATGAACACTAATGCGAAAAGTTTTAATTAATCCACAGAAACTTTTTTTTTATTTGGTTGTAACGTCGAAATTCATTACTGATAGAATGATTAATACTTTCTCCTCACTTATAGTGAAATGGGTCAACTGTGTAATATATATATATAAATATATTCCATAGATAGCTGACATTTATAGATATGTACTATTTTTATTCCTTTTTTTAAAGTCTTGATTAATTCAACTCGTCATAAAAATATTAAGGATTAATATTTGCTCCTCAGTGATTTCTTGGACTTCTATATATAAAAATAATCGACATATATATAGATATGTACTCTTTTTAGTTTTCTTTAAAAGCCTTGATTAATTCAACTCATCATAAAAATAATAAGGATAACTATATATATGCACATAATCCGTTGCTGAGTTTTCCTTCACATTTCTATATGCCCTGCACGAAATGGGTGGTCATTGATGACGCCTATGGGACTGGGAAAGAATATGTTCTAATCGAAATCGGACCGTTCTTTTTGCAGTACAATTTGTGCTTCTGTGCTCAGGCTTTCAAGTACGTCTGGAATTCTATGGCTAGGGGTCCATATCAAAGACATTTAGTAGTTTTAACATTCTATGATGTCAAATCCAGGAATATAACAAATGATAAATAGATTACGTAATATCGTTTCGAGTTAGAACAAAAGAAGACATTTCACCTTTTTTTTTTTAAAAAAATCAAGTTTATCAAAGATAAGTGAGCAATTTAGTTTCGTTAAGTAAGATTTGAACTTGGTTTTTTTTTCTTTCATAAGTAAAATATTCTCATCAATAGCCTCACCCGATCATAACTATAGATTCGGATACAACCTTTAACAAGTGTGGAAAATTTTTTAATTTGGTTGGCATATTGATATAATTAGAAATGTTTTACGTAGAAGTTGACAATTTTAAAATTTAATTTTGAAGCCTTTAAGTTTGATTTATAGTTTTACTATTTTAAATATGATTGCAAAATAAATAATAAAATATGTCATTGTTTTAATAACATAACCAAACGTCCGGTCAATGGTAATCCAATAAGAAGGATATATCTATTCTTTAAAATAGAAGAATATAGTTATTTTTTTTCAATTTTCGAAACCATATTTTATTATTTTTTAAAAAATTCAATCATACATTATAGTATAAATATCTTTATTGAACACCAATTATGCATAATAAAAATTTTTAAATATAAAATATTGTATTTTGAAAATTTATTCTTTTCTAACCAAATGTAAAATACGCTATTACAGTCATTTATTTTCTTCAATTTCATGTCCCAATCAAATGGGGCCAACAAGTGTGAGAAAAAAAAAAGTCGTGCGCATGAGACAAATGCATTGGAACTAGCCTCTGCATGCATGAAATGTGTACACCGCCGCTAACAACATGACCAAAATATTAAAATACTTTAATCCAAAAAGTAAGAATAAATATAATTAGATACGCAGCAATTCTTTCTCCAATCATATTTACCGCCGGCCTTTAATAAATGGCCCCATGGGAGCTCAAAGGACCTCAGCTGAAGGGGTCAAACGCCCTACGGGTTCCTATTTAACAAACAATGGTGCATTCCGGAGCACCTCACTGCATCGATCTGGTCTCCATGTCCACCAACACGATCATCCCCTCCTCGGAAGCCGATTCCGTTCCGCGGCCGTCGGATCGGCCGGGCGGCGCCCTGACGGCGCTCCTCGGCAGGACCCGGGCCAACCTCGCCTTCGGGTCCGTGTGGTCCGAGCTCAACGGCGCCATGGGGGACCTCGGCACCTACATCCCCATCGTCCTGGCCCTGGCGCTGGCCAAGGACCTCGACCTCGGCACGACCCTCGTCTTCACCGGCGTCTACAACGTCGTCACCGGAGCCATCTACGGCGTGCCCATGCCGGTGCAGCCAATGAAGTCGATCGCGGCCGTGGCCATCTCGAGCTCCGGCTTCGGCGTGCCCGAGATAATGGCGGCGGGGATATGCACTTCCGGTGTGGTCTTCTTGCTGGGCGCGACCAGGCTTATGGCGCTCGTGTACAGGTTCATCCCGCTCCCCGTCGTCAGAGGCATCCAACTCGCTCAGGGGCTGTCCTTCGCCATGACGGCCGTCAAGTACGTGAGGTACGATCAAGACCTCGCCAAGGGGAAGTCCTTCGGTCAGAGACCGTGGCTTGGCTTCGACGGGCTCGTGCTGGCCATACTCGCCACGATCTTTATCTTAATCGTCAATGGTGCCGGCGAACAGATGCGAGAACTCGATGAAGCCCTGCCTGAACGCGCTCAACCGGAGAAAAAGGGGCGCTCGTGGAGGAAGGTGATCTTCTCGGTCCCGTCAGCCGTGGTTGTCTTCGTACTCGGCGTCGTCCTGGCCGTAATACGAGAGCCGCACGTCGTGAAACAGTTGAAGGCGGGACCTTCGGGGATCCACGTCGTGAAGATCTCGAAGCGCGCGTGGAAGGACGGGTTCGTGAAGGGCGCGATCCCGCAGTTGCCCCTGTCCGTGCTCAACTCCGTGGTCGCGGTCTGCAAGCTGACGGCCGACTTGTTCCCCGAAAGGACCGCGTCGTCGACGTCGGTCTCCATCACCGTCGGACTGATGAACCTGGTCGGCTGTTGGTTCGGCGCGATGCCGTGCTGCCACGGCGCCGGCGGGCTGGCGGGGCAGTACAAATTCGGCGGGCGCAGTGGGGCGTGCGTCGCGGCGCTGGGGACGGCGAAGCTGGTCGTCGGGCTGGTGCTGGGCGGGTCGCTACTGAAGCTGCTGGTGGAGTTCCCCGTGTGTCTGCTGGGTGTGCTGCTGCTGTTCGCCGGGGTGGAGCTGGCGATGGCTGCGAGGGACATGTCGTCAAAGGGGGAGGCGTTAGTGGTGCTCATCTGCGCAGCCGTGTCGCTCGTTGGATCGAGCGCCGCGCTCGGGTTCCTCTGCGGCATGGTGGCCCATGTACTCATCGTACTCAGGAAGTCCATCTTAGAGCGGTGATGTCTCTGGAAGTCCATGCACTGTTGGAGTGATTATGTTCACTAATAAAACAACAACACCCAACTGTGCTCGTTATCGGCACAAGAGAGAGTTCCGTCAACTTGTAAATGGCCCTGAGACGCCATTCTCTTTTACCAAGAACAATACTATGAAAAAAATTGTATTATGTAACATTGAAAACTATCGAAAAGTTTATATTGAAAGTTTGAAACTGTATATGGTAACAGATATTTGGATCCAACTTGCCATCTCCTATTTCCTCTTCTTCCTCATATGCAGTTGCGACTGATCAAACCCAAGTGTCACCACAATATCCTTTGTCCTCACTCCTCACTTACATCAGGCACACCACTTTTATCTCCATTAAGGTTCCCTAGACTCAAAAAAAAAAAAAGAAAAAGAAAAAAAAAAGGTTTCCTAGATGGTTCAGTCACATGTCCTTATGCAAATACTGCAACGCCATCGCCTCAAGTGCTCGAATGGTGGCACCCTGATCAGCTTCTATTGCAATGGCTCTTGTCCTCTCCCTCTCTCTCGAAAGGTGTAGAGCCCATCTGTCACCAAAGGTGGAAAGCAGAACAATAATTCTCTATGCTGTAAACTAAAATGGATCATATGACAATAATGACAGTAGAGTTCTCTCACGCACACGTTATATTTCACTTTTGGTTACGATTAGTGATTGTGTCACTTTTTTTTTCCTGGAGGGGGGATTTTGTGCCACTTAAGTTTGCTTTGATGACGTAGTGAACTGTTCTGTTTCATGATTTCTGTATATTTTGATCCAACTCCAAACTAATTACTGCTTGCTATCCATTGTGTTCAACGCATGACTACCAAAGTTTGGACGGCCTTCACATCCCGCGAGCTATAATACACAAACTTCTTGGGTTGAAATTTTGTCTTCATATCTTACATATGCAGAGCTTCTTAGGTCGCCCAAATTTCATTTTCATATCCAGAGCTATCAAAATATCTTACATTCTATGCTGCTAGAGTAAAATGGTGAGAAATTGGCACCACTCTTGACTCCTTAAGAGCCAATGAACCAACCAAGTCTAAAATTTCACCCCATTATGAAACAACCTCGCCCACCCCGATCTGGTTATAACTATAGTCATCTATAGGATTTGGCATAGACTTGTTTGAAAGAAATCCAAAGTTTGATAGCCGTGCATAGTTTCTTAGGGTTGATTAAATACCTTGATGGTTTTGTTGGACACTTACTTTCTCCCTCACCTGTCTTAGGTTGTCAAGATCAGACGATCGAAATCTGATATGGTTGTTCCCTTTCCCATTTACTATTTTTTGTCTTCATACTTTGCAAGAAATCCTGAGATTTATAACTTCTTAGTTTCTTTTTGCAGGGAACTCTGACTATGGAGCTAAAAAATCTTTTGACAAATGCATCTATAATTATGCACTCAGCCGAGCCAAGAAAGGAGAGCAGAGGAGCTCATGGGCGCGAAGATTTTACGGTCTGATCCACAATGCATCCAAATTTCATCTTGTATTATTTTCTTTAACATGGCATTAATTTTCCCTTCAAAAGCATGAAGTCCGCTCACTGTCATTTCTCCCTAAAAAAAAAGCCTTATGCAATTAGTTCTTTTTTTTTTCTCATTGCAGAAAAGAGATGATAATAAAGCACTCACTG
This sequence comes from Pontederia crassipes, assembly GCA_030549335.1. Lineage (NCBI taxonomy): Eukaryota > Viridiplantae > Streptophyta > Magnoliopsida > Commelinales > Pontederiaceae > Pontederia > Pontederia crassipes. The sequence goes on from CM060193.1 coordinate 29,369,883, forward strand.
GGGTTAGTATAAAATAGGTGTTGTAAAATTTCACATTTCATGCTTCTGACAGTCAGAAAGAATGTAAAAGTGTAGTTATCTTTTCCATGTTCCTTCCAAAATGTTTGATTACTCCAGTACCTCTAACTATGTAAATTTAGAGGTGGTGGAAGATTTCTGCATAATTCTGATGTCTGTCTTATCCTACAAAAGGAGATTGCCAAAGAAATTAGCAGCTAGGAGGACCTTACTTTATATACATCATTTGGAATAATCTTTCTGAGAAACAGATGCTTGGTTTATCTACATTATTCGAATAGTTGTGCTAAGTTATTTTTGTTCATTGATCTTCCTATAAATGGACGAAAGGGGGGAAAGTAATAACTATTAAATTCAGATGGTTCATTTCATTTCCTTATAACTAAGTCAATTAAATGATTGTGATGATCTATATGCAGAAATGAAGAAACGGGATACAAATATAAGTAATCTTGGTGAAAGATTTTTTTTTCTTTGAGTAAGGTGATAAAGGTTTACATACAACAACAACAACAAAGCCTTATCCCACTAGGTGGAGTTGGCTACATGAATCATACGACGCCATATTCGTTGATCCATGTTCATAAGATTCGACAAGGTTTTACGTTGGCTGTCGGGGCCTAACACAACCCTCCTCCTTTATCCGGGCTTGGGACCGGCTATAAAACATAGGCGGAGTTGTGATAAAGGTTTACATGATGAAACAAAATCACACATGTAATTATGTAAATGTTTATAGGTTATACACCTCTGCATTAATTTTCTAGCTACTAATTTGTCTTCTATAGCTTAAATTCTAGAGCAGATTTGTAAGAAACAAAGTGGATTAGGATTGATTTAGTAATCAGGTCAATAACCTATTCCGGTCCATTGAAGTTGAATTTATGCTCAAAATAAGATGAATACGACTTCTTAAACTCCACAGTTTGATTTCTTTTGTATGAATTTTCCTCAAGTAAGTCCACAATTTATTGACAGTTTAAGATGATAATGTTTCACAATCTTTTTGGCTATGTTATCATTTCTAATGTTTACATTTTTTTTCACATATAGGTACTGGGAGAAGGAGAAAGTTAGGATTGCATATAAAGCTGTCCATATGAATACCCTGGATGATAAAGTCGAGACATTCTCGCCAAAAAGCAAGTGCTTATTGATATCTGTTGCTTGCTTATTCGGTCATAAACATTTACCTGAATGTTTATGATGTTTGCTCTGTCAAAAAATATATATATTTTTTTATGTTTGATAATATGACATCATTGCAGAATGGGATGGTCTAAACCCATATCTGTGGGGAAGAAGCTGATCTGATCCTGTGTATTGATATGCCAAGGAAAAAGAAAAATCATTCACGGGGTCGTGAAAAACATGTCTTTCCATTTACAAAGATCACACACATTTCTCTTTCTTTTTCCTTCTGGCATTGTGTTTGTGTTGTAATTTGAAACCTCGAAGATTTGTAGGAAATTTGCTTTCAGATGCAACTTCTCTTCATATGTTATACCATGGATAGCTGTTAGGCGACATTGGTTGTAGGATAATAGCATTACTAGACACTATTTTTAATATTTCCCATCTTCCTAGAATATTACTGCAAAACAGCTTGATGAGCCATTGATACTTACAGGCATTAGGTCTCTTGCCATTTCACAAATTAGTCCATCCAGAATCTGCTTTGATGCATCCCCTGCTATTTCATCTTTTTCCATTATTGCAAATGTTGAGCTATTCCATCCGAAATCCCACATGCAGTTGCAATCGGGGTTCCTGTTATGTATATCCCTTTCAAGCATTATATACAGGAATGCTGCAGCATCGAGACAATCAGCACCAGGTTTGGAGGGAAGGTTCAAGCTCTCAATATCATCATTCAATTCTTTAATCAGTTCGCTGAAAGATCGACCTTTCAAATGTGCGTGAGGCCTCATCATGTTGTAGGTGACCTCCTCTCTTTTGCCTTTTCTTCGTATTAACTCTAGTCCACAATCTAGAAGCAACTCGCTTTCTTCTTTAGGAAATTCGCTTTCAATAGTTTGGGCGAGATCGGTTGGAATTTCAAACTCAAATATTGCATTTGCTGTATTTATAAACTGCTGACTGTGGCTTAGTTGTCTTGTGAACATGGACAGATTCTTGACCGGTAATCCTTGTTTCTTTTGTTCAGGTACTTCTGAGTTGGTGCTGCATTTCTCAAACTTCTTGTCTAACATTTGATCTGAAAGAAAAAATCACGTCTTCTAATGGTTATGACTTATTGGTTAATAGTAATACTATGCTATATTAAGTTCATTAATCATATATACGCTATCAGAGTAGATGCAATTGTGATTTCTAAGTCACCTTCTGGATGCTTTGCCTCTGGAATGAAGGATTCAACTTCTGAGGTTGAATTGCGTAAGCCTTGTGCCTTTTCATCAGTCTTTCTTCGAGTTGTGGTATTAGTCTGCATAAAGAAGAAATAAAGATAAACATTATACCATCAGTGTAATGAGCAAAACTGATGCATATGCTTCAGGCGTAGTTTGATAAGACAATATATTCTTTATCTTTGCAAATGAACATTTGATAGATAGTCTTGTATGTTCTTTGCCAAAATCTTTCCCTTGGCCATATTATGTTGTGTGTTCTTGATGTCAAAAGGTCTCAATGAAGATTAACAGTGGATAGGGAATTAGAAAGGGCTTATAACAGAAAAATGTTACTTACAAGGTTGGCTTCTGCTTCAAATCTTTTTTCTCTGGCTTCGATTTTCCATCTAGCATTCATAGGAGATATATTTGACGGTACTGCTACTCCAATACGCTGCGCTGATGCTATGTTATGAGAAGTTATTTCCCTACTTTGACTGTTTCTTTCTACCCATATATGCTCTAGTTCATCCGAAGAAGCTTGGTTGTTCGAGTCCTGGCCAACAATATTTTGGCTTTCAGTATCTTTAGACATGTCTGATTTTGTGTAGCTTTCACCTCTATCTGCTGCCATGTTTACAATACCCATCTTCTCTGAACTGGAACTATCAACTTGTTTTACTATTGGTGTCAATGGGACATGGGGTAGGGTCTGGTTTTCTGTGTGTATTTTTGTTACCAATGGCTTATCTGCAAAGCTCCTGCATCCATCTTTTCTATCTGATTGAAGATAGGTACAATCTGATCTTGGATTTTTCACTTGTCTGTTTTTGGTGTTTTCTCCTGTTTCCTTGAGCCTATTACGCTTTCCAGAAATTGACTTGTTCACAACTACTTTACATGCAGATTTTTCTTCATTCTTCACTTTCTGTTCACTACTCCTTGATCTATTTAGTTTCAACTTGATTTTTGCATGAAGTTCAGTTTCGTTTGCAACTCCTCGTATTGCACAGTTGGGATTTACTTTGTGGACACTAGAGTTGCACGGTGATGCTTTGAAGAGATTTATCTGATTACTTGCAAGAGTTGACCATTCTTGACATTTCTTTTGGTCTTTGGGCATATCTTTGTTGTGAAATCTTCCATCTTGGCATTGCAATCTTTTTATAGCTCTTCGCTGTTCGTTTGCTGAAACTAATATATTACTGTCTTGGCTGATTCTTTCTTCTTTCATTTGCTTTGTCGGTCCCTGTTCGTTAATCTTGTCCTTCAACTGTGTCACACGTTTCATGCGCATGCTTCCTCCTACACCATCATTCTTGTTTGCATCTTCAATCTTGTTGTCCATTTTGACATGGATCTTCTGTAAGTTGTCTTTTCGTATCAAGTTTTCTGTATCATGTGACTGGATCAAATGTGTCTTTCCTCTGCTATAGTTGACCTCAATGCCAGTCATGAATTCGATCTCATCAATGTTTTTTTCATGAAGTACTTTCTTTTCTGCATCCCTTCTAACATTTCTCTGCAAAGATTTCACCTTTTCTGCATCTGCTTTTAAGCTTTTATCTATCTCCTTTCTAGACTTTGGATCTATTTCCTCTTTCTCCCTGCTTATTTCTGGTTTAATTACTGGAAGTTCCTCTAGCCCCATAAGTTTGGCAATGACACTTGGCATTCTCACTTTTTCACCTTGTAGACTTGGATTCTTTGATGTGACATTTTCAGATGTTGCTAATTTTCTATTACTGTCTGAGAACATAACGAGTTCACTGCTTTGGGCATGCTTTCTTGCATCTCCATTTTCTTGAGGTTCAGGTGTGGACAAAGAACTGTAGCTCATGGACCTTCTATGTGTATTCGATTGCTTTGATGTTTGTAATGAGCTCTCCTTTGGACTTCTTGTGGTTATTGACCCTCTAGATTGTGATGGGGCTAATATCCTCTGCCCTTGATTGATGTGTTTAGCATCCTCTTTGGCTAATAGTTTCTGCGAGTGTCTATTGTGTCCATCATAAAAAGAACTACGCCTGGTCGTTTTCTTATGATTCACCCTGTCATCCTCTTCTGCACCTTTGAGCAATCTGATCTGCTTAGCCTGAGAGCCAACCATGTAGTCTGATGCATCCTGTACAATTATGAGCATCTTAAGGGACTCCTCCAAGTCCATGGCCCCTCTCAGCAGCTCCCTTCCAATCTCGATCGACTCCCTTGTGAACTTTGCGCCGCCGGAGTATGCTTGAAGCATGTTATTCAATTGCTGGATGCCCATTGATATGTCTCCTGCCTGAAGGCTTGCTAAAAATGAACTCTGATTCATCTGCTGCGGTTTCATCCTGAGTTGACTGTTTCTTTCTCCTAAGTACAGTGAGCCGCGGTGCATGATCCGCTCATTTCCAACCGCAATATTGCTGAAAAGTTGTACGTTCTGGAGCTTGCCGCTGTTGCTGAGTGCCAGGGCGAGCGCCATGGACACATCGACCGAGTTCGGAAGGTTTGTGGATCTTTCGAACGGAACAATGTCTTGCGACGATCCCGCTGGATGAGTTATTTTGCTCTGTCTCCTGCCAAGCATTTGTATGACGTCCATGCTAAGCATGTTCTTTTCGTTCTGAGCAGAGCAATAAGGATCATAAGTGCAAAAGAAGGTAAATATGCCATTGCTCAACAAAGTACCAAGAGTCTGTGAGAGATGACTTACAATCTTGTTCTTGGTTGTTTGTCCAGCATGATATGATCTGTGAGAGCTCCCATACGCTTCTGGATAAATGATATCAAGATGATCTATTTGACAAGATCAGGTACAAGTATAGAAGATGTATGCACTTATATCTTAATTATATCTCAATGTATGCATTTTGTTACTTTTTTTTATAAGAAAAAAGGCTTACTATCTGCTAATTTCCAATGCAGGGATCAGCTTTTAATTTTATTTTGATTGAGTTAATTTTCTAACGGAAAAAATGAAAAAAAGTGAAATTTTTTTTTCATCTAACAAGAGAGGGCGTTTGGCAAACGAAACCAGGCTGGAATCAGGCCTTTGTTCCGCCTGATTCCACCAAACGCACTCCAAAATTCGGTACTAACATTGGAATCGGAAACTGAAACTAGGTCATTCAGCGCCGCCCACTTTTTTTTTGCTCGACGTGACAATTTTTTTATTTTTGGTTTTTATTTCTATTATGAAATAAATTATTTGATAAATATAAAATAATTTTAATAAATGATTAATATAATATTATTTATTATTTAATTAATTTTTTAAATATTTCATTAAATATAATTAATTTTAAAAATGTTTTTTATATTTAAATAATATATTTTTTAACAAAATTTTTCTCATGAAACCTTTTTATTTTATAATTTTATTTTAATTAATAATATAATTATATTTCATAATTATAATAATAATAAGTTTTAATTTAAAACTCACCAAAAATTCATTCATTATATTTACTTTTTTTCTATCACATCAATCACCTTATTCTTCATCATCAAATTTCACTTCAACCCAACACAACTCGAACTAATTTGTCAATTCACACGTTCTGTTTCCAAACGACCCTTGGTTCTCTCTTCCACTCTCTCTGTGCTTAAGAAATCTTCTGGCTCGAAATCAAACTTCAAATTTTCAAAACTCTTTACAAGGAAGGGCAATCATCCACATCGACATCATGAAATGTTTGCTACTTCTTTATTTGTAAATATTTCATTTTATTTGGGAGTTATCCCCTTTAGTTCTTGACCCCTTGAATTGATAGAAAACTAATTGTATCCCCACTTGTAGCTTTGGATCCACCATTGATGGACTACTCATAATTTAATTATGAACTACTCATGTACAACGTGCCCACGGATGTGGCGAAGGGCTACGTAGGGGCATGGAGGAGGCTTTAGTTATTCGTTTCTTCTGATAGATGGATTCGCTATTACTCGTGGCCGATGGAATTGGGTCCTTACCTTACGTTACACGACAATGTAATAGGAAATAAATCATAGTAGAGAATACTATGTCTATGCATGTGGAGAACAAATTTTAATATATGGTGATTATAATTCTCTTGTATAGTTGTATTCCTATTAATTATATGTATGGCTCTATCTCACGCCACATCAAGGAAGTTTATCTTATTAATCATCCTCATGCATTCATCATCCAAAACGGAAAACTACGAAAATGAAACACATTCCTGAATAAGATGTTTACATTCAATATTCTCTTATGTTGTTATACTTTTTTTTTCTCTTTTGAATCAAATCTAATAAAAAAATATATTTTATATTCTTATATAACTTCAAAGAATAATAAATCCCTCATGAATAATTTTTATTCCATGAATAATAAACTTCAAACCAAACACAGCAGCCAACTGGAAAACGTAACTATTATATCTGTGTCTGAAAGCTTGAATGAAAAAAAAAAAAACCTTTTGTGCAAACCTCATCGCAATTTAACACACCAATGAAATAGCATTCTAGAGGCACACTGAACGGTACCGGGACGCTGATTCAATGTTTACCGAAAGAAATGAGTTAAAAAAAAACGCAGTGATCCCGGCAAATCAAATATATACATAGACCACTGCATGCTTCGATATGATACGCATCTTAACAATACTGCTACTTCACATAGATATGAACTAACTAGTGGGGGAGTTTGATCACATACCAGCTGCAGACGTAGCCTGACGCTTTCTCTGGCCGGACGTCGATGAGAATCCCAGCTTCTCCTTCCTTATCCTGAGATCATCCAGCAGCTTCTGAGCAAAGTTATCCGACCTTTTCGCCATCTGTTTGGTCGCCGATGATGTCGATCCGAGGGCATAAAAATGTTGCAGCTCTTTTACCTTGAGTTTTCTCACTACTTCTCAGCAGATTAAAATTGTCTGAGCAATGGAGAGCTACTCTTCTTTAAAAGAGAGACAAAAGGAGGAAGGGAGAGAGAGAAAAATAAAAGCCTCTCGTGGGCATGGACACTACAACAAGTTTACAAATTAATGATGGGTGGAATGAGAGAGCGTACGTACAGAATGCATGGGTTGTTCGCCCTCAATGGTTGGCAGGTTATTTGTCAGCACTTGCTTTCACTTTTGTGGTGTGAGATGAGATGTCCATCTCAACGACTCGTTGGCTGTAATGATCAATCAACTTACTGCATATATTATCCCCATTCATTTTTGAAAAAGGGAGAGAGAGAGAAAGAAAGAAGAAAACAGACCTACATGCATGGGAAGTTTGTCGTAAAAGCTTAGATTCTGTGCAAGTGTTGAGTGCCCGAGTTATACTCCATTCTAAGCAAAGCAAGAAAAGAGACAGCCCTTCCATATGGAGGACTTCAATCCTAAGTTTCCATGCATGCATGGGGCTTCTTTCCCACGCCCCCTTATATTAGGAAAATATATTACACGTCCCCATTATTTACGAGCTTTTTTACCTCGTTATTATTTTGATTTTTCAAATTTTATTTCGTACATGATCCCTTAATTAATTTCATGTTTAATTATAATCTTCTCTAATCGGCTGTACGATCGATTACAGGAGACTAAGAAGGAAAAGCAAATCGTGCATGTAGCGAATGAAAATCGATAACTTTAAAGTTCGGATATGGTGAGCGTAATTAATTATTCATGGCTATCTTAAACCTTGTGTAGCGAAAGCTTATTAATTAATTTGCATATCTAATTGTTCATCATATGAATCTCACCCCCCTTGAATGCATATATGTATATATATATATTAATGTGGTAATCATGATCGCAATACAAAGAAAATTGACCATACGATAAAATTCAATTTAACATTTTTAGCACTCAATAATAAAATGATCATAATGTGTTTTGGAATTGAAATAGGTGTCCTTTTTTATTTGACGTGACAACACAATTATACTTTTTTTAATTAGAATTTACCATCCTTTTATAAACATTGATCCGGTTCGTATTTTTCTTCAATTTGTTTGTACTTTTTTTTATTTCTCTCAAATGAGAAGAAGAGGAGTCCCTTTTATTTGACCATCTACACCTCTTTCTTTTAACAGCTAGTGTCACTCCAAACTCTCCTTCATCTCTCTTCTTCATCTCATAAGTAGTAAAATTACAGAAGATGGTCAATTTTCTGCATTAAGGCCACTCTTTAAATAATTACAGATGAGATGAAGTGGTAAAATTTTCTGCATGCAGCCAACGAAGCAGGCATGAGGAGGACCTTGGGAATGATTTTGGTGGAAAGATGACGACGCCACCAGCCTGCATTTGGTTTTGGGGGTGGGCGGTCTTGTTGGTGGAGGTGGTACGTCGTCTCATCACTCCCTCATCCTCATGGTTGGTGTGCTGCCTCTGCCTGCCATGGGGCTCAATATCATATACTTTTTTTTTTCTTTTCATCCAAAAGTTAACGTCGCCCCCAATAAATAAATAACTCAATATGTTGATGTGTCCTGAATTATGTATTTTATATTTTCGTGGTATGAACTTTTATATACGAGGGTTAGAATTTGAATGTAAAAATATTTAAAATAAGAGAGACACACAAATTTTTTATTTTCAATTAAAAATTAAATTAAAAAATTCCTCAGTCTGAGTATATCTCTTGAATCCACTATAACTATAAGGAATTAATTTTAAAGAGGGAAATCCGAATTATGATTATCTATTTACAAAGGCTCAGAAATTATGCACAGGTAAATGATCTCCAAAATTATGTGCACATATCTATACTCGATGAATTGTACGCTCGTATAATTTATCTAGTATTTATACAAATTAAGTAAAATAACTTTATATGTTTCTTAGTGCACATATACTAAAATCTGTCGACGTAAGCAAGTCATTGCTAACTCGGCGCTAAAGTGGCTAAAATAAATAGCTACACATTAGCATCGACATAGCATTACAACGTGAAGACTCCGATGTTCCGTAGCTATTAGCATCGCAATGATGCCAAAGACAAAGATGATACTATTAGCGTCACATGTTGTCGTTATTACGACGTTATCATGATGTGAAAATGTCGTTGCGAGGAGTCTATATCCGTCACTAACTCGAAGCTAAGATGATGCTGAAACACGCGATACTATTATGACACTAAGGTGACACTAAGGTTATGCTTTTAAGAAGACGCTAAGGTGACACTATATAATTTTGGAGATTACTTGTGCATAATTTTTGGGTCCTCTATAAATAAAACAATCATAATTTGAATTGACCTCTTTAAACTTAATTTCTTATAGTGGATTCGTCTTAGTGCACATAATTTCGGAGATAAAACTTTGTGCATAATGTATGGGTCCCTCTATAACTAGACAATCATAATTTGATTGCTGCTACAAGTGGATATAAGATTATTGTGTTTCAGAGTACAGTATTATAGCAAAAGAAAATGCAAGATAGAATTGAGAGTACTGGACTATGGAATCGACTAACAAAATATTAAAAAAAATAGAAGGATAAATATCTATGATGATTCTCAATATTTACTCTGTTTGGTGGGCTAACTTTGATTTTTAACACTTTCTTAGGAGTTTAAAACTTATTTTCTAGATCCTTAAAAAAAAATTGACTATTTGAATTTATATTTTGATTATTGATTACCGCTAAAGATATTTTAACAATGTGAACATAAAATTAAAGAATTGTAACTTATTCAAGTACACAATATATGATTATCATCCTCTCACCAAAAGAAGGGATATGAAATTTGATATATTTATTGTGGTCATCTTACAATCTTGTTTATGATTAGCGAGATGAAAAATGGGCCATGAGGCCCATGACATCAACATGTTCATAGCCTCCTAATTTACAAATCAAATGCCAGTGCGATCAATGGCTCGGGCAGGAGATATCGGATTTATTAATTAAAAATTAATAAGGTAAGTATTGTTATGCATTAACATTGAAAAAGTATAAATTATACAAATTAACTCAAAAATCATTTTTTAGTACAAAACATAAGTCTTTTTGTTGAAACGATAATTGTTTTCACAACCTAAATTTAAGAGGCATTAACCAAATGCAAATAGTATATGAGTTAAAGCACATTTACATAGTTGTCATATTGCCTAAGATAAGATAATCGGTAAATTACATGGATCATTCCTCAACTTTGGATCAATATTTTAATTGTCCATCAATTTTAATTTATAATTAGATTATCCCGAACTTTATTTTTCTTGCATGCTTCGTCTGCGCGATCGCCAATAGCCAAATTTTCGATTTATGCTATCGATGTGATGCAAAAAATAATGAACAATAAAAATAATTAATAAAAATAAAACTGGGAGCCGACACCCCTTCCTCTCCGGCATTTGAGAGGAGAGGGGAAGGGGTGCCGACACCTGCAAGCTCGCCGATGAGTGGCGAATGACGAGTAGGGGCCGACGCCTCCCTTTCCTCTCGCATGCATGAGAGAGAAAAAAGGGTGGCATCGACCCCTTATGCAAGCTCGCACAAGGACGACGCACCCCTTTCCTTTCGAGCAAGAGGGAAGGGAGATGTCGCCCTCTACGTGAGCTTGTCGGGTTGACCCTCCCCTTTTAGAGAAAAGGGGTTCCCTTCTCCTTTATGTGTTAGAGAAGAGATGAGAAGGGGCGGCAATCACGAGGTTGTCGTCTCTTTTTTTAAAAAAAATTGTATATTTTATTATATTATATTATTACTTTTCTCTTGTGCCATATTAGTAGTGCAATTGGAAAACTTATTATCGACATTCAAAGAGCACAATGCACATAAGAAAAATAAAATTTGAGGATGGTCTATGAAGTTGAAGGATCATCTAATTACCACGCCTAAAATTGAAAGACTATATGTATAATTTATCCCATTTTTCACTTGATTCTTGATCAAATTTGATAAGTCAAATTCGATCAATAAGATGATCAAGTTGTTGATTCTCACATATCGAATTTGAGCAAGGGTCACGATAGGATCAGCCAACTCGGTCCTGATTTCAAGCGTCCTTTTTTTTCTACTAGCAACTATTATATGTTAGGATTTAAATATTTTGACATTATTAGCGATTTGATAAGAAAATAGTGATTTGATAGCGAATAGGAGCATGGTCTCGGACGAGATGCAGCATTACGCGAAGAGCGGATCATGATTAATGGTTAGATGTTCTAACAATAAGTGTTTGATAAATTTAAGAGTAGAATTAGTTGATAAATATAAAATGACATAATTGAACATATAATAAATTATTCAATTTAAGAACTATATAAATTCTATTATAATGTAATAAATAAATTATTTATATCTCAATAAATAAAATAAAATCTCACAATTTCTTTTTTGTTAAAATATATAAAAATTTATATTGACAATAAATTTTATATAGTGCACACATGATATAAAAATATTAATTATTAAAATAAATTTTTATTCATTGTTAACATATAAATAATTTGTAATTAATTAAACATGAATATAAAAAGAAAATATAGTTGAATGATGATAAAATAAAAATGAGAAAATAATATGATAATTTGATAAATAAATGTATCTGAATAAGGGTAGAATTGGAAAAAGTTATAAATTGTTAACCTATAATCGCTAAACGCTATTAAAAGTAGCTTTTCAATATTTTCATATGAAATGTTAAATGATACTTGTTTTTGTCATTTATCAAACAAAAAAATTAACGTTTGCATCGCAAAACGAAACGCTAATTTTGATGTTGCCACCAGAGCCTAATCCTAATGAAAAAAGTATTAATTTATTTTATCCCATATCATTATTATCTTATTTATTATTATTTGAATAGTTTACGTAATTTATTTACTTCAATTTTTTCATTTCTCTCCACTTAATTGTTCGTTTTTTCTTAAATTCTAATTCTTCTCGGTGATGGTTCCTTTTCTTCTATTGTCATTTCTTCTTCCTATTAGTTATCTTCCTGTATTTTTTTTATTTCCATTATGATTACTTCTTGACATAATTTATACTCTATATAAAATTTTCCTTCCATTGTCAATTACTTCCACTTTAACTTGTTTTTTTTTCTTTCAAAATTGATCTTCAACCTTGTTTTGATCAATTCACTAGTTCTTTTTTCTGGTTATATTTACTGACACACCAATTTTGAAGCCAAATCAGATTGAACGACGATCAGATTGAACTGAGTGGTCTGGTCTGATTTTAATAACATGGATAATACCCACCTCATTGCCATTCTCAATCTCTCTAGCTCCACTTATTTATAAATGTTTTGTCCTTTGACTGTTGCAATCAATTTTGTGTTGATTTAATCTTAATGGTCATAGAAAAATTAGATTCTGACTTCGCATTTGCATAACGTTTTAAAGACCATCAATGTATCCTTATGCAAGATATATAAATAGTAAATCTGCACCATATGCAAATTACTTTAGACCTAGATTAACTTATTTGAAAGTTGGGCTACTAATTGTATTATCAAATTCTTTATAAGTTAAACCTACTCTTACTTTGTACTACTAAAAAATATATTAAAACCCACGCGTTCAGTCTCAACATAATCATTTGCATGTGATTGTGAAATCTGAGAAATAAAAAAAAAATCGTCCACTTGACCACTAGCTACATCTAGAGTTCATTACTTATAACAACTATCCACATTATATCCACACAACTTAGACCACATCTCACTCTCACACACATATAAATTATAAAGTTAACTAGGGAACACCCTTGTGCTTCGCACAAATTATATAATATATAAATATTTATTATTAAATATATGTAAAATAAAAATTATTTTATATACTTAATATTTACCTATAAATTTTTATATTAAAAATATTTTTATTAGTGCAATTATTGTTATTCCTTTTGAGAAGAAATTTTCATATTTATATATCTTACTATGTATTTTCAGTCATAGTTGTGATAAAAAAGAATATATGTCATAAAAAAATAAGAAACAAAGAGAAAGAATTTTAGTTGTCTTTATGAGATACTCATTTGTTTCTTCTTTTAGGTATATGTTATATAAATATGTTAGCATTCCCAAATGAGCATATAAAAAATGAATACAATATTTGTATTGTTATAGTAAAAATTATTTGTGACCCTAGCAAATTATCAGTTTATTTTTCACAATTTATCTCTTTCTCGAGTTCAAATTAGTATTCCATTTGACCATTTTTTTGTTGGATGTTATTAGTTTAATATATACAATTATATTGTATGACTTTAACTATATAACTTTAAAAAAGAATATAAATTCTGTTTTTTTATCACAACTATGGCTGAAAATATATAGTAAGATATGGAAATATGAAAAATTCTTTCTCAAAGGGAATACCAATAATTTCACCTATAAATTTATTTTTAATATAATAATTATAGGTAAATAATGAGCATATAAATTATTTTTATGTTTCCATATATTTAATAATATTTAATTATATATTATATAATATGTGCGAAGCACAAGGGTGTTCCCTTAGAATATTTGTTGTCTTTACTGGTACAGATATCAAATTCCATCTTTTTATTGATAAATATTTTTTTTCCATCTTTCATGCATTTCATTAACATGATTTCTCTTATTTACTTTATTTATTGTATGAAAAGAGAAATTAGTCATGAAGTGATAAACTGTTGCAGTTGAGTGAAAATTATAATAGCTGAAAATCATAAGTATGCATCTAAAGGAGTAAATAATAAAAAAATGAGTGATGAGAGGGGATGGAATAGTTTCTATACACTATCCACACCGAGGATAATCAAGCTCTTTGGAAAAAAGCCATTTCTACAAATTTTTCACGTGTGTCGAGGATGACTGCCCTGCAAACTTGAGAAGATGAAAATGATCAACTCAACTACGGCTCGCTGCTAAGTTCTGGCGTCCCCATCTTATCAAGGTTCCGGCGGTAGTTGACAGAGACACTATCGGATTCTACAGTGAGGAGATCTGAGAGGAGCCTCTGAGCATATATGGTGATGGCTATGATGAGGGTATTAAGGACTGTGCAACGGGATCTCATGGCCTCAAGGATTTTCTGGAACGACGTGGAGCAAACAACAAAAAGCTCGGAGGTCCACCACTTCATCGCGCGACCTCATCGGAAAGTTGGCTTCATTACAGACCTGGATAAAACCTCTAAATAGATCAAGGTATTGCTGTATAGGGGATCGAAATATGAACCTGTGATGAATGAAGCAGAAACCTTCAAGCTAATAATTTAACAATCTAAGCTCTTCGGCGATGGCATAAATCCCCGCTTGCACGAGCGCAGGGCCGCTACCGCACCAGGGAGCATCTTGAGCACGGCCTAGTTGATGCACTCCTCGGTCAGCTCGGCCAAGTTGCTCCGGCAGTGCTCCTCCTCCATCTCTAGCCAGGTATTCCGCTGTGCACAGCTGCACTGCAACGTTGTGGACCGCGATCTCAAAGTTGACGTCGTAGCAGAACTTGACCGCCTTCTCGAAGGGCTCCGCGTCGCCTAGCACGTCCCACAGGTCAATTCGGTCGAGATCGGCGGTGTCCAACTCGATCGCCATCCTCCTTATGTAGTCGCTCTTCGTCACCAGCATGAACTGCATGCATACGTAAGCTTGTTGAAATAGTCATCGATATAAAACATAAATAGCTGATCAGGGAACTACATGCAGGCCACCGTTTTCTTGTGAAGTGGGAATATCTCGAGAGAAGAGAAGATCCTGCAAATTTAGAGACATATCACAATCGCATATTAATGGAGTTGAAATGATAGCGGAGTTACTTTAGGCAAATGTGGAGATATAACTCCTCTCTAATGGGTTGACAATTAAAGAGCAAAAAATAGTGGGTTATACTAAGAGTCAGATGGGAGTTACATTCGTGAGATGGAGTTATAGAAAGACAAAAAATTGATGAGTAAGATGGGAGTTACTATCAAAGAAAAATTGATAGAGGATGAAAGTTAAAAAGCAATAAAATAGAAATAAAAGGTAAGCATTTAGAAAAAAAGATAAAGTCAAATGTTAGAATGTGAGCCTCTTCAATGCACCAGCTTTATATATATATATATATGAGTAATAGGAGTATGAGCCATATAAAGTATATATCGCTATAAAGGGTGGAGCTATAGTGGCTCCTCTCGTTTAACCAGAGGTCTTGAATTTGAGTACTTGGGAACCTCACTTATCACTCTGTTAGGCATGCGATTTGAGGTGACTTTATCGGATTAGTTGAGCTCGATGGTAGATCGATCTTTCAACCTGTGGCCAGTGTGCTCAGTCGCTCTTGGACTAGTCGATGGTGGACCACAACCTGTCGCTAGTGCGTTCAGTAGCGCTGCATGAGTTGGACAGTCGACATCGCTTTCCAGACGATTGGCTACCGAAAAAAAAATATATGGATATTTCATTATTTCTATTAATTTATTACATTTTCGTCAATCAATTGGTCTGATTTGATTGGTTGATCAATCTGGATTGGTGGCCCGGATTTTACAAAGAACACTAAATAGATATAATCACTGAATTTGGAAAGATAATTCTCAAAATTTATCCTATAAAAGGCTACTATTAGAATAAGGGAGCCCTTAACCACACACGGAAAGGCTTAATGCCATTACTCTTTAACTAATTTATTTTTTATTTTAAAATAGTATAAAAATCTGCAACATTTAGCAAGTATTTCAGGAATATTAGACACGTCACTACTCCATTTGAATCACAATAAAAGTCATGGCTCCGTTTGAACAAAGTAAAACTCTTGGTACTCCGTTTTTTTGAATTATTACATCATGCATTTTGTCTGATTCATCTGCTTCAGTTGTCTAACAACTTTATTTGTTTTCATATTGTTGCTGCAGACGAACATATCTCTCGAATTATGGTTAAGTTTAATCCAACACTATATGGTAAAAAATATTGATTTTGATTACTAATGTATATTCAAAACAAAATTTGAATTATATAAAAATTAAAGTATGTAAAAAGTGCCAATAATGTGTAAGATAATGAAGAAAAATATTCGTAAACACTATAACTCATATGTTATAGATGTAACATATTGACGTGTTAAACAAAACGAAAAGTACAAACAAAAAGCTTTCTTATATTTATAAAAATATGTGATAGCAGAGGAAAGAAATTAAATTAAATAAATCTAAAAAAATGCTTTCGGGGGGCCGCAGCAGACACGGACACCTTCTGGGCCCCCACTGACAAGATCGAGGCAGATCCGACGGCTGCAAAAATTTATTGCGCTGTTACGAATGGGCCCCGGGGACTCAACGGTCCGAAGTATGCCCCCGAACAGCTGCCACTCGCTGTGGAATCTTCCATTGGGCCGTGGGCCCAAATGGTCAGTGGGTCCCGTCTTTCTCCCGACCGCGATTCGCCTGCTGCGCCCCTTGTTCGCTGTTCGAGGGAGGGCATCGGATCCGCTGCGCGGTGTTTTTTGAGTGGGCTGACATGGCTGTTGGCTGTCCCGTCGTATTCGTCGTCAGCGTGTTTGGCTCTCCATGGAAGCCAAGCCAGTCGCAGCAAATACGTCCCGCTACTGCCCCTCTTTTGCACTCTTAACGACGACTCTGCCATCGGTCGGGACTTTTAATCCACCTTTCAATCTGGGATCAAAATTTTACTTTTTCACACTGTTCAGCTTGGATGCATAATTCGCACAAGTAGGTGTTTCCTTTTTCTCCTAATTATATATAAGCAAAACAAATTTGAAATTTTGCGTAATTAAATCAAGGTACTCGACAAACCAATGATTTTAAGAAGTAATAAATCTACTCAAAGCCAGTTAGCAAATATAGTTGCACTTAATTGCTTATGTTGAGTGATTGTCATTTTTGTCTTATAGGAATGAAATTCGAGAAATTTTTAAGCAAAGACAATCCGGGTAATATCATTTTTACGTATTCAAAAGCATAAGAAAATTTGATTGACTTAACTTGGGCGTAATAGTTCGAATTTTAACCTACCTATCAGTTTCATTTACTTTAAATTTGTAAAATAATGTGAATTTGCCGTGATTTCATGACTGCGTAACTTAGAACCTTTTCCCATGATTTGTTTTTTGGAACTTGATTCTTATCTAGCAAGGTATAAACTAAATCATGCCCTTGTTCAATTTCACAATACAAGACTTATAACATATTCCCTACATGAAAAAAAGAGCAATCGTTTTTCTAATAATCTTAAGCAAGCTGACCATATAAATATGTCGAACTAATCAAAGAATGCTGGTTGAAGACTCTGATTTTTGATACCATGATCACCAATTGTCACCTTAAAAAATTATTCTCGAAGCTGTCCAACAAACGCTGATGCACCTGCACGATAGAACAAAATAATGATCCACACGCAGATAACATAGGGGAAAAACAAAGGACAAAAAAGAAGGAAAAAAACTATTTTACCTGAAATATAGAAGAGGAAGCCTTACACATTCCTACAGTGTTTGTAAAGAGAGACGGTAATGGTTAGTAACGAGGTCATTGCATGCAGTAATATTTATACTGCCGAGTGCAGAGCTTTTGGTGGCCTGCTCCTTTTTCTTTTCTCTCTGCGCCTCCTTGACTCCCCTTTATCCTTTGCTGGCCGCTGCTGCTGCCTGCGGCTGCTTATATATATAAAAAAATTGTAGTAGGAAACGAAGCAAACGGATGGGACGAGGAAGGCTACAGAACAGGGCTGCCTTTCTTTATGCGGTCAGTAGGTTCTTGGCAGCTCCACTTCTGTCTATGGATATCCATGCTGTAGTTTGCTCATAACCCTCCAGAAGTTCTAGGAATTGATATTGGGCTCTCCATTTTCCCCCTTTCCGACATGGGCAAACAGAGAACCAGGAGGAGGTCCATCCCATCGAGTACAAGACCTGGAGTATCCAGCCAACCATCAAGAAAGAGAGGCAGGCCTCGCAAGGTGGTTGCAGAAGAGGAGAGAGACGTAGAGGAGGAAGAAGAAGAAGAGGAGGGTGATGGGGAAGAACAAAAGAAGAGGAGGACTAATAATAATGAGGAGGAGGAGAAGATGAAGCAAGAGCAGCAGGGAGCCGAGGTGCCCTCCTCCTCATTAGCTGCTGCAACTGTTAAGAATGAAGATCTCAGGGTGGAAGAGAGCCAGGAGCAAGGACAACAAACACCCAAAAGCAGAACAACAAGGAGGAAAAGCCAACAGCCTCGTAAGAGCACATGAGACTTGCTCACACTGTTGTATTCTTCTTTTTTTTTTTCATATAATCTTTCATCCCCTCATGAAACTTTCTGTTGTGAGTGAATGATGAATCCACTAGGACTCCTGTTTCTTAAGGGAGATCAGATTTCATGGACATGTGAGCTTTGATGATGTAGTCGTTCTTGATGTTTCGATTGTGGAAGGAAATATAGGATTTCTGTGTTGATCAAGTCCTCGCACTCCTGTCCCCTCCCCCCTTGCAGTGTTGATAGAAGGATTTAGTTCTGGATTCGTGTTTCTACTAACATCTATAGGTAGCTGACTTGATTTAGTAATTCATTCAGCAGGCCAATGATCAAAGGATAATGGTCAAACACTGGTCCCACATAGTCAAATAATAACCAGCGATCCTCAAGTTTTCTTCCTTTTCTTCTCCTTTTGTGTTTCTGCTGATTGTTCTTTTTCAGGTTCTTATATGTAACTTGTCCTAGTCTTCTTATTGCTAAAAGAAAAGGTAAAACAGAACAGACCTCTGATTGGATGTGACCAAGCTCTTCACTGCTCAAGAATATTTGAAAACGTTTTTTATGGAACAATTTGTTTTGCTTGGCGAGTGATATTAACAAAGGCATGTCTTCCTTTTCTTTCATAAAACGCAAGAGTCCTATCAGTATACCATGCTAAATTTAATTCATCTCTTGCACTTTGATGGGATATTTCATACGCCCATCGACTGAATAAGTTGAAAACAACATGGGTTAACATCCTACTAAAATTAAACTTCATGGATCAATAAGATGATGATAGCTTCATGGACGCCCATCTTCTTTTCTTGTACCTATGTCCACTTGGAACACAAATGTACAGAATGAAAGTTTCTAGGACATCATAGGAAACACATTTTTTGTTAACAAGCGCTAAAATAGAACAAGTTGGCCCTAGCAAGGAAAAATTTTACTGACTTTTCTATGA
Source organism: Pontederia crassipes (assembly GCA_030549335.1). NCBI lineage: Eukaryota > Viridiplantae > Streptophyta > Magnoliopsida > Commelinales > Pontederiaceae > Pontederia > Pontederia crassipes. The sequence goes on from CM060193.1 coordinate 29,389,315, forward strand.
ACACCTAAACGGATCAGGAAATGCCATATAAAATGAGAAGAATATGATCACAGGCGATGGATACTGGTCCCCAAATACATCCTCTAAAATGCCAAACTCATGAATGCCGCCTCCAAACTTTCAATGCTTATCCATTAAGAAAAGCCATTAGGGACCAGCTGGGATTTTGTCTATAGAATAACAATATAAAGAAAAAGAAATCTACAGGGATGGATGTATCAAATGGCATTCCATCTTTAGGCAGACAAAGAGAATATGCAAATGAATTCAAAAACTCCTTTTCCAAAGTTTCCTTTCCCTAGTCAACTACCCATGTTTTTCAAATGCAGTCTTTCCATAATTCTATAGTAGACTCGAAGTCTGGAGTTCCTTTTTTTTGGGCGATATTAAACTGGAGTTTCCTTGGCTCAAAATTACTCAAACTACCTCAATTAAAAGGTTAAACAAAATACACAACCAAGTTTAGGATGATAACTGAACTACAAACCTCATAAAGCAACAAATGTATCTGCAAGAGAAATCCAGACTGTTCTAAAGTACTTTGCAGTGCAAGATCAAGGGTATAAAACATTTATTCCCTTGCTATTTCTAAATGATTTTTTTAGTGGTAATATCAGTGAAATTTATGACAACTGAGATTCTGAAAGTTTAAATACACCTTCCTCTAAAGTTTTCAACAAGTGGCAAGATTGTTCCCTCTCAATGAAGACCCTTGGCTCGGCCATAATACCAGCTTCTCAGTTAGGTTCAGTTCATTAAAAAGTTAGATATCTTGGCATGCAAAGTTTGAGAATTCAGCATATCAGGAATAACAAAAGTATGAGTAGAATGGTGATAAGTAAGTTGACCTACCAGCCATTGTTTTGTTTTTTCCCTTAACTAGGATGGATACATATATACAAATCAATGAAATATACACAAAAAACTGTAAAAAAAATTCAGATATTCACCCGGAGATATTTAAGTCTGTTTTCTTCCGCATCAAACACTGGCATATAACTGAAAACATACAAACATAAAAATCTTTGTTCACAACCTTTAAAAGTCAAGTGATTTACAGGGCACAATAATCACATAACATATGAAACAATAGGGTACCTCGAGTCTACTCGGGCCCTGGCCCCGCTCGCGGGAATTTTTCTCCCAGTGGGGATGGGGGCGGAGCCAAAAGTAGCCCCAAGGGTCAATTCGGAGATCGGGATGGGGATATATGCCCCCGCCCTGCGGGGGCCCAATCCTCAAAATTCTTATAATTTTTTAAATTTTAATACTAATTTATTTTTTAAAAAATATTATATGTGATTCTTAATATTGTATAATAAAATATTGTGTTGTATTATATTAATTAGTTGTATTTAAATGATTTAATATATATTTTGTTTCATTGTGTGTGTGGGGGTGGTGCCACCTCTACTCGAGTCACAGGTTTCAGACTTCCAACATGTGCACTCAGTTGAACAGCAGTCATAGAGAAAGTACGCGATATCTGGGAGCAAGAACCTCAGTAACCAGTCTTGATTGCCTCCTCAAAGAGAGGAAGAAGTGTATCAATCATGATCCTGATTGGTAAAAAAGCAATATACCACAAGCTGTCATTTGAATGTTTTTTTAGGGAAGTCATTTGAATGTTTATGCTCCTAAAACACCATCCATTTTCTTCAGCATTTTGATGTGCTTATATATTGCAGTATATACAATCTTCGTATAACATCTTCGTCTTCCAGATGTCTCCCACATAAAACACAATTTGTCTGCACTAGCGAAACTAGAACTTGCTTCCATTCACTCAAAACGAGGAAGAAGATGAACTTGGGGGCAACAAAAGAAGGGAAATAACACGAAACATTGGTTACCAAAAATTGGAAAACTATCAAAGTCAAGTTCAATCCCTGATGTATCTTAGAATCATATTAACATTTTGCAAGAAAATGATTATTAATACAAAAATCTTCAACTTTATATTTCCTGTTTTACAAGCTCTATTTCACATTGGACTGCCTAATGATTTCTGTAGAATGTTTGAATTTTTGAACGCACGTCATAGGCTTATGGCATCCCAAGCAGGGGGTGGAAGGGGTTCGACATCCTTGGACTTTATGCATCAGATATCACATTCTTAAAAGAATGGCGTATGAGCCAATAACATAATTTTGTACAAAATATTACATCTTTTTGTGTGACAACATTTTTTCTCCGTTGCTGTGTTAGATTATCTCAACCGAAAATATTTGAACTCACATAGGCCATCATAATCCTTTAACTCTTGAAATAAATATGAAGCTAGACAGCAAGTTAGAGATAAACGTTAAGAAATGCGACTGACCTGATTCTCAAACACCATTCTTTTGCTTGCCAATGGCCGAAGGCCGCAAAGATTTGCTCCAAATCCATGATCGTCGATTATGTTCTTTTCTCCTCGCCATCATCGCCCACAACTTCTCTTTCACATGAACCATCGATCCCATATGACTCTGACTCCACACGAAGGAACCTACATACGCTGCCTCCTCCCCGTTCCGCCTAAAACATCATCGTTCCGTTGACAACCCGACAAACTCTCTCACGCCTGAAATCGAGCATCTCAAAGACATCGATACATCGATCCCCGCTGTTGCTCGTCCGTCGCCCATGTACCGTCCTCCTCGAGATGTCCTTCGCCCCAGTAACAGATAACTCTAGCCGTCGGGACGAAGACGGGAAAGTGGTACCAGAGTCTCCTCCTCGGGGATGTCGAAGGCGAAGCCGTGAGAGCAGAGTTCGTCAGCAAGGTGGCCGCCGAGACGACCTCGGATTTGACGATGGCGGAGGCGAAGTGGAGCTCACGGGCAAGGAAGAGGCAGCGACGAGTACAAGGCGCAGGAGGAGGAAGGGGAGGGAGAGAGGGCGCGGGAGGCCGGTTGTCACGGCGGCTGATGGCTGGCGGTTTACGATATAAACATGTTTTAAACGGTTTCATGCCTTTTTTAGTTATCTTACTTGTCACAATTTTTAAATTATGATATACCTGTGATTCAATATAATCAAAATTTTTTAAAAATGGTAAATTACTATGCGCTGTAAATTTCGGTGTGAGGATAAGTAAGTTGTCGAATTATGAAAGGAGAAGATTTTACGATGATTACTAATTTAGTCAATTTTTTTTAAAAAACATTTTGTAGCAAGTAATCATTATCGATAATAAAAATAAAAAAACAAATATCTAAATAATGAAAGATTTACTGCATTATACCTACGCCAGTACGCCACTACTTTCTAAGCAAATTGGATTCAATTCTATGGCTATCTCTACGAACAAACTAATTTGCTCATTTGGTCATGCGTTAACATAAAAATCATAACGGCTTACTCGCCTTTTAATTCGGTTACAAATTGCAATTTTTTTTAAAACATATATGTTATGCTTAGAATTTGATTAATCTTGAGCCACCCAATGCCCAAGGGTACATTATACATGCAGGGGAGAGAACAAAGCAGCTTCACTGCACAGCAGCAGCCAACACCTTCAGATTTTGTTTGTCTTGTACATAAATCACCATTCTCGCCAATGCTGTTCCTCTGGTCCCTACCACGGAGCTCTGGACAGTGAAATCCACCCAATCGCTTCTACTTGAACTGTTTCTGTTTCTGACCGAGAGAAAAAAAAAACCTTTTATCAGGAAAACCAAACCAGAATAATAAAAGCGAGAAGACGAGTGGACCCTCAACCAAACTGGTACTCTTTAGCTCATCAGACATGGACTGATGAGATGCATGCACGAGAAAGAGCATATATATATAGGAACATCGCATATCTCCACTAATTAGGGAGATATTTAACAGAACGAATGGGTGGCCGAGATCCCATGTGCCCACCGCTGCGAGACCTATCCATGAATCGCGTACGTGCAGCGTGTAATCTTCTCCTCCCATCAAAAGCTTCACGATATTAAGGAATCTGTTCTTATTATTTCTCAATATCATAGATGCGTGTGTGGCTCTGTTTTCTTATCTCCTCCAGCAGGCGCCCGTGCGCCCCGCTTTAACGCACAGGAGGGGCACCGCAACTAGTTTATTAAAGCTCAGATCATGAACTCCTCTCCTCCCTTGGACGTGTCCACTGACCATGGCATCGGAACAACAAGTATGCCCACCGGCATTGCCGTCGCCGGCGACGGCCGCGTGGGTGGAGGAATTCAAGTTGCCGGACGTGCTGAAGTCCGAGGCGGTCCGCTCGTTGCACGCGGCCATCGATCAGGAGTGGGGCTCCCTGCAGCGCAGCGCCTGCCAGACCGCGGCGGGGCGCGCGCTGTGGTGCCACGCTGTCCATGACCCCATGGCCGCGGTGCTCGCAGGGGAGAGTTACCTGCGGAGCCTCCACGAGAAGATAAGGAAAGACCACCTCAACAATGCGGCGGAGGTTTCGGGCGTGATCATAGCGGTGCGGACCCTGTGGTTCGACTCCAGGATCGAAGCTGCCATCAACTGCTCTATTGACAAGGGGGCTCAGGTTGTTCTCCTCGGTGCAGGTTGATTCTGTGTTCTCTCTCTCTCCCTCTCTCTCTCTCTGTCTGTCTCTGTACCGTTCCTTCCTGTCCAAGACAAAGTGAAGTAACTTTGTTTAGTGTGGTGAACCTCGACAGGAATGGACACGAGAGCATACCGCCTCGGTTTCCTGAATGAAAGCAGTGTGTTCGAAGTAGACTTCCCTGAGCTGTTGCAGACGAAAGCTGCACTCCTCAAAGAGCTCACGGCATCGCAGGAGAGCCACCAGCCTGTGATGAAGGCCAAAACCCTGACCAGAGTTCCGGCAGACATCAGAGATAGTGACTGGTTCGACAAGCTCCAGAGGTCCGGGTTTGCGCCGCAGAGGCCAACTATATGGGTGCTCGAAGGCATCCTCTACTACCTCCCCCAGCAGCATGCAATGCAGGTGCTGAGGACCATAGGCGCCAATTGTGCCATGGCTCAGAACGTCCTCCTCGCGGACTTCCTGAACAAGTCATCCATGTCTCTCTCCAGCTCGACCTTCCAATTTTACAGCGACTGGCCGGAGCATTTGCTGCCGGCTCTCGGGTTTCCTCATGTCAAGCTCTCGCAGATTGGAGACCCTGATGCTCATTTCGGATTGCTGCACAACCCCCAGAACTTGTTCAACAAGCTCAGGAGCTTACCAAGATCCACACAGACACATCCAGACGATGGAACACCGTGCAGCCGTTTGTATCTTGTGGAGGCCTCTGCGCAAGTAGACCAGGATTCTTTGTAAAGTCAGCAAAAATTAAAACGGAGAGGGAAAAGCGTATATTGTGCCTACAGGCAGCATAAGATACACACTGCTCTTTTTTTGCAACTATTTAGGATTCAGGAAATACTTCTAAAATCGTCATCTGATAGCATGAATAGTTGGAATCCGTGTACTTAATGAAGCATTCCCGTATTTCGATATGTTTTAAGGTGTATCTGATTTAAAATTAACGCATTTAATTAATCCTATATATACACACATTTATATAATTAATGCTATATATGCAGACAAACAACGAATATATTTTTAGAATCAACCAATGAAATAGTCTAAACCAGATTTCTTCTGGATTTCTCCTTGAAGAGAATCAACTCTAATTAACACTTATGATCAAGAGGAAAGTGAACTTGCATTAGAGTATCTTTCTGCAATGGTTAAATGTTTTTTTGTCCTGTACAAACAATCTGTCCATTTATATGAGACAAATGTGCAATTCAACATATTGCAACAGGGAGGGAGTTCAAGTAACAAAAATAGATGATGATTACAAAATTGAAAACAGACTTAATTTTCACAATTACAGCATTGGATGGTATTTAAATGAAATATAGAAACTCTGGCACCTCAAAAGCTTTTATAAGATTCGATTAGATCAATAGCTTACAGATTAAGACAATCTGTCTATAGACGGTACATGAGAGAAACGCGCAACATTCTAGAGCTTACAAACAACAGCTATCCATCAGAAACATTGGCATTTGATATACCACTGCTTGGAAATCATTGTGGCGATTGAACGTCTGCACTTGATGCACTCAAGTCCCTATGATAATTCATCTACACAGGATAGTCACAAGTCCCTATAAAAGTTTAACTTCTTGCTTCAACAATAGCAAAAGCATTCTGATATCATAAATGTAGGTACACATTATGCATGAAGAACACGTACAGGAACTACACACAACGATCAACTAACAAAACAAATGAAAGGGAGCAAACGTCAACTTGAGCTTGCATTGAACATATTATGATATTACAGTAGAAGACATCTGCGCTATCGGCACATGCAAGGGAAAACTGAAACCAAAATGTGATGAAAACACTCATTTGAGCAGCAAGCAGCAAAATCTGTCTTTCCAACTGTGATAATCTCTCTCAAGGATATTTGAGATATCTCAGACCGAAGTTTATTAACAGTTTGCAGTCAGGAACCTAAGCAGTTCTTCACACCGAGCTCAAACCTATCAAGTGCAGAAATTGTATCCATCAAGCCACTCTTAACCTTTTCCCTGCAGAACAAAAAGATCTCAAATATGCATTTATCCTCAAAGATGTCATGATTAAGTCGCGATAAATAAACTGCAATCAAATGCCTCTTGGTTATGGCAGTTTATCAACAGCCCTACCATTATCCAATTGGAAGCAGATTAGGAATATTCTTGAACAATAGATATCTCTAACAGACTACTGACAAATGATGCAAATAGTGCTGATTGGTAATTGAGTAGGACCCCTGTAAGCAATTGATTTAGGCTGAGATCCCGAGAAGCAACTTTGTTGGAGGGAGTAAATATAAACTATCCATCCTTTGAAATTCAAGAGTAAATCTCCCACAATTTTAAATGTACCCAAAAGAAAAGAAATCTCAGGAATGCTCATAAATCTTCAATAAAACAGACCTATCAGTTGTAAGTTGACTGTTGTCTTGCAAGACAGTGATAAGGGAGGAAAATGATCTGCATCACAGAGATATGACAATGCGTTAATTTATTAGTATGTAGTTTAATTATCCAGATCTAGAAACGGTACAGTGTGATATGGTAGGAAAATAACATCTGATGCATGATTCTAGAAAACATGGACTTTAATAGATACTGCTATTGATTAAGATAGATAACAAAGCACACATATCTTGAAAAGTAAAAGCTCATTGGGTTATTTAAATCTTCACTTGACCGTTGTTATTACAGTGACGATAATGACACTATCACTTTATCACAGCAGCACGTTCCACATTTGAATAGCACAGTAAAAATAACTGAGATGCTTAGCAGATAGCTAGTTCACTGTCACTTGATGATCAAATCATCACTTTATAAAATGGCAACCATGATATGATTAGACAGTTCCATATGACATAGTTACAAAATGGTAACACACATAAGCTGCTTCACAGACTTATCAATGCAAATCCAATTCAGTAACAAGGAAGCTATTGCATGAATTTAACATCAGCAATAAGAGTACTTAGGTTTCATCTAGAAGTTTTCTCGTTTTTCACTTTCTACTCCCCCTCAACTGGATTGTATTCTCGAACTGGTTGGAATGGTGCATGAATCTTGTAAAATAAATTCCTCACAGTGACTGGATCAGCAGAAATCTTATTCCTTAAGAATTTTCACATGCTTCATACACAAACTAAATGCCTATGTAAAGTTTGTTTTGCAACGTATCAACTGTCAAAATGATTCACAGCGTATTACTAGCGGATGACCAGGAAGAGATTAATCGTCTACCTTATCAAATCGCCAAGAATTGCTTCCGCTTCCAACTTCACCGGGTCCTTGTCATCCAGCAAAGAAGCCGCATTCTTCACAATTAGACGGAATGTACAAACCTGCACGATGAGTTTACATTAAATCATCAATTGCAGCTGCTTCGAACATTAAGATAGAAAATACAATCTGACTGGAGACCCCAAATGTATCGAATTAGCAAACGAAAAGGAAACGCATCAAACCTCCACGCCTGTTCGAGACTGTAAATCAACAAGGGAACTCCGCTGCCGGGGGACGCAATCCCTTGCGGCGGAGTTCAGCAGCCGCTGGAGCTCCTCGGAGTCGACGTTTTGGGCACCTGTTGCTGCAAAGTAAACGAACACATTGTACTCAACCTGCGGGCACTATTGTGGAACAAGAACGAAGGAACATGTGGAGGGAGGCAAGATTACTTAGCGACGAGTAAGCAGATTGGAGGCTCCGCCGAGAGGCGTCGATGGGAGCCAAGAGGAACTGGGCGGACTTCTTCTTCTGCTCCCTTAACCACTCCTTCGGCCCAGCTACAAGGCCGCAATGCATAAATAGGTGAGACTAAGGGTTCGTGAAACGAGGAGCGGGAAGACGAATTGGGGACGGAGCGTACGGATGCCGATGGAGAAGGCTCCGGCGGCAGATGGGGTGACGGCAGGCGCGGCGAGGAGGAGAACGAGTGCGCTCCGGCGGAGGGTCTTGCAAGGGACGAAAGATGCTTGTTGATTCGTTTCAACGAGAGCAACGGAGGATTGGGAGGGAGGGAGCCTCGACGACGACGGCGGCGGCGGCGGCGGCGAGATGAGCGACTGGATAACGTTGGCGGCCATCGCACTCGCAGCCGGTTGGAACTCTGAACGTATCTGGCTTGAAGTGGAATGATAAATTAAAAGATGAATTTGTAAATAACTTTTCGGTTGCAAGACGAATTTGTAAATAACTTTTAGTTTAGCGAAAGACATGAATTTTGAAGCATTTTTTCTTTAATAATTACATCATATTTTATTCTCTAATTCATTTTTTTAAAATTTTTATTTTGTTTATGTCCATCCCATTTAAAAATAAGTCAATTAGTGCCTCACGACTTTTTATTTTCGATCTAACTCAATTTGACCTATTATTAAAACTATTGTTAAATCTCATGCGATGTAAGGATGACGAATATTATAAAAATATAATATATAAATTGAAATATTACAATTTATAATAATTATCAAAACTAATTATTAGTATTTACATGCGATGAAAAGTTTAAAACACAATTTAAATCTACCAAACCGCCAACTTTTTAAAATTTTTTCTTAAATAATAATTATTTTCCAAAAGTAGAATTATTTTCTGATTTATAACCTTTTTATTTCTTTTTTAAGGAAACATTAATTTTCATTGGACTAAAATAAATTATTTGTTTTATTTTTTTAAATAAAACAATCTATTCTAAAAATGAAATAGTATAATATTTTATTATACTTGTTCATTACCTTTTAGAAAGAAAAGATTATTTATTTTAATCATACTCAAATTGAATATTTATTTTTTATTTATGAAATATTACTAAGGAAAAAATAATCTTAATTTGGTCTCAATTTATTAAATTTAAATGATTCTTTATTAAAAACTCATTATCGTTTAAAATAAGAATATTTTATTTCATTATACTGCTATGATACTTTTGAGAAAGGAAAAAAATATTCATTTTAATCATAATTCATTACCTTTTAAAATATTCATTTTTAAATTCTTGATATAATACATTTTAAAAAGAAAAAAATATTATTTATTTTATTATACTTGTACATTATCTTTTAGAAATGAAAGATTTAATCTTACTTGGATTCAAATTGATTTCTTTATTTTAATTTTAAAATAATGTTATCTTTTAGAAAGAAAATATTATTTATTTTAATCGTACTTAAATTTTAATAAGAAAATATTAATCTTAATTTGTTTAAAATTGAATTATTTATTTGAAATTATTTTTTAACTCTGAAAATGATAAATCATCTTTTAAAAGGAAATTACTTTTACTTGTAATCATACTCAAATTAATAAAAAATTGAAAGATTAATCTTAATTTGACTCAAATTGAATTGTTTATTTTAAATTATTTTTTAATTCTAATATAACGAATTATCTTTTGGAAAGAAAATATTATTTCTTTTAATCATACCCAAATTGATAAAAGGAAACTTAATATTAATTTGTCTCAAATTGAATTATTTATTTTAAATTATTTTTTCAAAAATAACAAATTATCTTTTAGAAAGGAAATATTTTTACTTGTACATTATCTTAAAGGAAATATTATTTATTGTAGTAATACTATAAAGAATTTAGTTATAGTGAAAATATGCTCATAAATTTAATCTTCTTTTATTTTTGTTACCTTATATAACAACATATTATAAGATAATTTTTATTTTCTTTTAATCATACCCAAATTGTTTAAAAGGTAAATATTAATATTAATTCTTGTAAGTTCATTAAACTCAAATTTGTAAGGGTCCTTCTCTTCAATGACCTTAAGGAATAGAGGTAAGTATAACAAAACATTTTCTATAATATTCCAAATGGCAATCAATACAAAAAGCTTGTAGCAAACTAAAAGTATTAAAGTCAGTAGTCTATTATCCTTCATCAAGGGAGAGATTAGTATATACAAAGCTAAAAAAAACAGATAAATATTTAAATACAAAAATAAATCATTGACCAAGCTCTAATAATGATTATAGAATCAGTTAGCTCCAATATGGGTGGATTGAATTGGTCTATAAAACTCTTTTACAAAAAAACTTATATGCAAGTCACTAAAGCTCAATCGATTGAGAGATATTAAGGTAATGAAATCTGATTCAATATAATAAAAAAAATTAAGAATAAAGAAGACAAGATAAGGTTTGGCCAAAACTCGACACTCGTAATCATTCCTAAGTCGAGATTCCTCAAAGCATCCTTGTTTGACCTGGGAAAATGAAATCCTTTACACCACACCTTTTCTGCATTCAAGAAACAAGGTGAACCTATCCTACACTAAGCTATCTATCACTTAAAAATGATAAGCAATGTGCATTCAAAGGTTCTCTTTTACAAATGAATGCATTTAATTAATCAAAGAGGGATTTGAAATAAATGCTAAAAGTGCTAGCAGACTTAACAACTCTTAGTAATTTTACTATGCAAGAATTTTGACTTAGAGGGCTTACAAGGGAATTTTATAGTCTTGATCTTGAATTATGGCCATTATATACGGTGCATCAATGCTTATATGATCAATCACTCATCCTACAGATCATCCACCCAATAAAATTAGTAAATCCATTGCTGAGAACTTACTTTTTAACTTTTTAGAGGTACCAAGTCATGTAATAAACACAAATAATATAATGAAAATGAAAGAATATATCTATTTTTAACTGTGATAAACCTGATTAATAATGGAAGGTGAAATAAAGGATTGATCATGGAATGTTTGTACACAAGTTGACTTGCTCTAGCCAACTAATCAAATAGATAAAAAACAAGAAAAGGACATTTGTATCATCATTAGTTATTTCCAAAATCCCAAATAGTTATTTATAATTCCTATAAATTTATGGCCACCAATGGTATCCATTTAATTCATGTTAGGTGATAAAATTATATTAAGATATTTCAAAGTTTAATTTGATATTCTTGGGATGATAAAATTTGGATTCAAAGCAAGGAAAGTAAGAGGTTTTATTTTTTGGTACCCCTAGTATAAAGAGCTAGTAATTCATGATTAATTTGAAATAAAAATAAATAATAAACAATATTCTACTAGTCAAGTTAATGTCACCAAATGGAATATAGTATTATTGGATCCTACTATTACTCCAAACTTGCGAAAAACCTTAGCCAATTAAACTTTGTTATATTCATCATTTGGTGTCTCAATATTAATTAAACATGATGACTTTACTTACTTAAAAGTAAAGTTACATGCGTAAAAGAATCTTTCAAAAAAAAATGTAAGGAAAAATTAAGTTCTCAGACATTTACTAGGGTTCAAATTTTAATTGAGGAGTATAAAAAAAATAATTTAGAGGGCCGAAGATAATAAGAATAAAGTAAAATAAAATATTGATAATAAACTTGAATATTAGTGTATATTAACACTCTCAACTTAATTTAAGGAAGGGAGAGGGGAAAATCTTTATACAATATTATTAAATGCATTGTATGTGGAAGCTAACATCAATTATAAACAATTTTTTGATGCACAATGGTGAATTAGAGCAGTGACATAACTATTATTTTAAATTATGTGAATTAAAAAAAATCACTGAGTTAACAATAACCACTAATAGCTGACAATAGGATGACACATGTAAAAATTAATATATATATATATATATATATAGGTTTAATGGCCTCGTAACACCTCTTTCGTGCAACCTTGTGCAACACTCATCACCTCAACCGTTCATCTCAGTGAGCGGTCCAGATTAATGTGATGCAAGAAGGAGAAAAAGAAAGAGAACGTTCATCTCCTCCCGATTCGGTGTCGCTGCTCGATATGAGGAAGCTCATCTCCTGGGGGCTTTCCTCGGGGCACGTCGAGTTATCTTACTTCATGTAATTTTTCCTTTTTCAACCCACTTTTGTACTTAGTTTATTTTCCAAGTTCCTCCATCCTTAACCAAAAGTAGTTGTCTTCGATGAGTGCCAAAGTGCGGCGGATGCCCGAATGTCCCGCCCACTTAGAGTCATGACACTCATGCATGATAGTGCGCCACAAGTTGTCGAACAGAGGAACGTAGATGCGACGTTCCTTGGTCAAGATCAGCCCATCTTCCACTCAAAAGTGGCGTGTCTTTCCCTCCTTTGCTTGCTCCAACAGGTTCTTTGTCGTGGGATCCGACTCCAGTCCCTTCTTGATCCTTTCAATCATGTCGGCCTGAGAGGAGCTCATGACCGCCAATTTCGCGCGTCGGCTGAGGGCGTCGGCAATAACATTCGTCTTGCCAGGCTTGTACTCCAAAATGTAGTCGAACTCCGCCATGAAATCATGCCACATTGCTTGCTTTGGCGAGATCTTCTTCTGCGTCTCGAAGTAACTTGTCGCGACGTTGTTCTTCTTCATGTGAAATCGCGACCCGAGGAGGTAGTGCCGCCATTTCCTAAGGCAGTGGATCACCGCGGTCATCTCCTTCTCCTGAACGGCATAGCGCCGCTCTGTGTCGTTGAGTTTACGACTCTCGAACGCCACGGGAGGCCCTTTCTGCATAATAACTCCTCCGATGGCATAGTCAGAAGCATTACCTCGTATGGCTTGGTGTGGTTTGGCAGGACGAGCACCAGTTCCTCCGTCATGGCCCTCTTGAGGGTGTCGAACGCTTCCTAGCATGTCGGCGTCCACTCCCACTCCACATTCTTCCAGAGGAGGTTCGTCAAAGGGGTCATCACATGTGAATACCCCTTGACGAACCGCCTATAGTAGTTCATCAGGCCAAGGAACGAACGCATGACAGGAACCCGCCTGGGCGGCTCCCACTCCACGATGGCCCGAATCTTCGCGCCATCCATCTTCAGCTTGCCACATCCGACGACATGTCCCAAGAAATGCACTTCCGGTTGGGCGAAGGCACACTTCTCCCGCTTGACGTAGAGCTCATTCTGCCGCAACACTTCGAACACTTGCCGAATATGCTCGATATGCGCCTCCAAGGTGCGGCTGTATATCATGATATCATCGAGGTATACAATCACGAACCTATCAAAGAATAGTTGTAATACCTTGTTCATGAGAGTGCAGAAGGTCGCTGGGGCGTTGGTGAGACCGAAGGACATCACGAGGAACTCGTAGGAATCGTATCTTGTGACGCACGCCGTCTTCTGCACATTTTCCTCTGCAATCTAGACTTACCAATAGCCCGAACAAAGATCCAACTTGGTAAACCATCTCACGCCACCAAGTTGGTCGAACAAGTCGGCCACTAGGGGAATGGGGTACTTGTTCTTCACCGTATGCTTGTTGAGCGCCCGGTAGTCGATGCACATCCGGAGGGATTCGTCATGCTTCTTCTGGAAGAGAATCGGGGCGCCATATGGAGACTTTGAGGGCCGGACATATCTTGCATCCAATAGTTCGATAAGTTGCTTACGGAGTTTTGTGAGTTCCGGAGGGGCGAGACGATAGGGGACTCCATGTGGGGCTTTTGATCCTGGGACCAAGTCGATGACATGGTCCACTTCACGCTTCGGAGGCAACCGCTTTGGAAGTTCCGGGGGCATGACGTCCGCAAAATCCTCAAGAGTTTCAAGGACTTTGGGAGGTGTTGGAGTGGAGGGCCCCGGGTCTTCCAATATAGCGGTCGACAGGAAGGTGTGCTCCTATTTGCGCAACCCTTTCGCCACTTGCATGGCGAAGATGGTCTTCTGCTTGAGATCACCTCCCAACCTCACGGGAACGTTATAGGGTCCCTTGGGGTCGGTGATGAAGCTTTCGTGAAGACATGCCTTGTTTGCCAGCAAGACAAAAATCTCAATCAAGCGCCCGACGAACTTCTGGAACCCCTGCTTATTCCAGAAGGTCATGGAAGGATGTTTCCATGGACTTCATCATAGGCCTGCCCAAGTCTGAAGGGGCGGGTACCATCATGGTGGTCGTCGATCGGTTCTCTAAGTATGCCATCTCCGCCGTCGGCTCCGCAAGTTGTCCTGCTACTGAAGCTGCGGAGTTATTCATGAAGCATATAGTGAAGTATTGGGGCCTACCACAAAGCATCGTCAGCGATCGGGATGGTCGATTCATTGGCAACTTCTGGAAGGAACTGTTCAAGATGATGGGCTCCAACCTGCATTTCTCGATAACACTTCATCCTCAAACCGATGACCAAACTGAAAGGGTGAATTGTATCTTGGAGATCTACTTGCGGCACTATGTGAGTGGCAATCAGAAGGACTGAGCGAAGCTACTCGACATCGCACAATTTTCTTACAACTTGCAGCGGAGCGAGTCAACCAATCGGAATCCCTTCGAGATAGTGACGGGGCAACAACCTCTGACGCCCCAGACTGTCACCACATTCTATGGTGGCAAAGTCCCCGCCGCTCACCGCATGGCGAGGGGATGACATGAGCAGAACGACATGACTAGAGCATATTTACACAAGGCATCGAAGTGCATGAAGAAGTGGGCGGACACCGCCCGACGGGACGTCAACTTTGAAGTCGGAGACTTGGCCTTGATGAAGCTGGTCCAACATTTTCGGCTAAGTGGGAAGAATTTGCACAAGGGCCTCGTTAGGCGTTACGAGGGCCTGTTCAAGATCCTGAAGAAGGTAGGCAAGATGGCCTACAAGTTGAAACTCCTGCCTCAGATGCAACAACACCCCGTCTTCCATGTCAGCCTGCTCAAGCCTTTCGTCGAAGACACTGAAGATCCTGGGCGTGGGGTTTCAGACCGTGCCCCGCCGGCCATCCGTCAGCAGTTTACTAATCAAGTTGAAAAAGTACTCGCCGTCCGCACGAAGAATCGGAAGGAGTATCTTGTTCGATGGAGCGGAAGATCAGACGCCGACACAAGTTGGGAGACAGTCGAAGACCTGTGACAGTTTAAGCAGAAGATTGAAGAATTTCAAGCTGCAACTCCAGGGACGTCACTGACTTGAGTGGGGGAGAATGTCCCGGGGGCTTTCCTCGGGGCATGCTGAGTTATCTTACTTCATGTAATTTTTCCTTTTTCAACTCACTTTTATACTTAGTTTATTTTCCAAGTGTGATAGTGACAGTTTTGTAATTCTGCACTCCTGAAAAGTGCACCCCCTTGGCTTGTCCTCCACATCACACGTCGCATATGGGCCTCACGAGCTTGCGGTATAGTAATGGGAGACCAGCTAGTGCTCCCCCAAGCTTTGTAATCATCCCTATTTTCTCAACAAAGATTTCAAGCTTCCCTAAATCTAGCACCGTGCCTTGAGCATGGGGTGACAACCCACAAGAGCATCCCAAAGCGTTCCAAAGAGATCGAACGTCCCGTCGATGTGTCCGTTTGTTTACAAATGCCTCCATCGAAGAAGCGGCCGTTCGGGACCGAGCATTCCAAAAATTGTGGGATTCGAAAAGTGGCATAAGCAAGTTTCCGCAAAGCATTCAAAAGAGCTTGCCTAGACGTTGGACACGTCTAGACGTCGCACGGGTCATCGAGCGAAAAACGACCCCGTGACACTCACAACCTCTCACCATAACTGGCAAGTGATTGGGACGAAGCCTTCTATCGAATTTCTCGAGTAGAGGAGGGAGTACTCATCGATGGTACCGGAAGAGCCATAGAGAAGAAACAAAATGCAAAGTGGAGAAGGAATTCATTAAGTGAAAAAGAAGGGGAGATGGCAGCGAAACCCAAAATTAAGAGGAATTCAAGATTGCTTCCGAGATCGCGAAGCTAAAGAGTGAAGGAGGGGTAATAAGGAGATGTTTAGTTGGGCTGCCTTGAGAAAGCATGATGTGAAGACCGAAAGGAGGGTGGCTAGGCATATATCAGGGAAATAAGTGATTTTTATAGTGAAATTCATGATGATTTGCAAAGCAGAATGCCATTTGGAAACGAACAAGACCAATATGAGCTGAGGGGTGATTCACTTCTTACTAACAAGAGATAATCAAAAGACAAAAGTGGTCTCATAGGATGACACTCGAGGAGATGGACCTATTTCTGTATTACTTTGTCATTTACAACAATAGTTCGATGAATTACTAAATGAATCTTGTCCACCATTATTATATTGTAGTTAAATGAACCTCCAGAGCTCATATGGAGGTCAAGTATTGTAAAGAAGAAATAAGTTTTATTAGATTATCCATTCACACACTTATTGTGTTTATCCTTTCCGAACCTTGGCGAGGTTGGTGACGAGAGCATAAGTTGTTTCTTAGGCTTCAAACGAAAGAGCACAACTTCCTTATGCTTATGGAATGAGAGTACGCAGCAGCTATTTCAGCCATGCAGGAGGATGGGAGAGGACAACGGAGAGTAGATCGTGAGGTTGGCAATGATAGTCATATGGAACGAAAGAGAAATGAGGAGCGACGATGGCCGGGGGCTTTCTTTTTGCCTTCCAGCAGTGCACTAATCTAGACCGTTCATTGAGATGGACAGTTTGGATGAGAGCGTTGCACAAGGTTGCACGAAAGAGGTGTTACACGTCCATGTGATGCCATAGTTGGAAGATTCTTACTTTGCAACGGGTCATTTTTATGTTGCAACAACTCATATATGTTAAATGAGTGTTATGATTTATGCTTCTGTCCTAATAATTATCCGTTACACTTTTTTTAGCAAGCCACAGTGAATTTAGATGATAATTTGGTTAATAATAATGCATTGTACAAGAAAATTATTAATTGCACATTGTCCTATATATATGTGTTCTTATTCTGGCCACAACAAGGAAACAAAAAAGAGAGACTAATTTATATTCCTTTCTTCTTTGTTAGCCATGAGAGGTTCGTTGGCTAAGGTGTTAGAAGATAAGAGATTTGAAAAGGTTTTAGCGCTCAAGGAAATTCAGGCTCAGAGTGTCGTCTCAAAGCTGTTATGTCCGCGAGATATTGTCTGTGGATGTAAGGACGGTATTGCAAATCCTTCCAATCATTTGATATTATATTTTCTTAGTCATCTTCAACCATTTGTTAGAGATTTTTTATTATGTGTAGATATATACATGTCTACAGTATGCATATACATACATCTACCTAAGCCAAAAAAGTTTTTCTTGGCAATAAAGATTAAGAGGTATATAAAATGTTGAAAAGGTTTTAGCGCTCAAGGAAATTCAGGCTCAGAGTGTCGTCTCAAAGCTGTTATGTCCGCGAGATATTGTCTGTGGATGTAAGGACGGTATTGCAAATCCTTCCAATCATTTGATATTATATTTTCTTAGTCATCTTCAACCATTTGTTAGAGATTTTTTATTATGTGTAGATATATACATGTCTACAGTATGCATATACATACATCTACCTAAGCCAAAAAAGTTTTTCTTGGCAATAAAGATTAAGAGGTATATAAAATGTTAAAGTATGACCACTTTTCAATATTTCCTATTATGTCATAATAATATTGAAAAATACTTATTTTATTTTCTTGTGACACAAATTATAACGAAATTATTAGTTGCTATAACTTTGATGAATAAATCGTGATAGTAAAAATCATGATCTTGATAAATCATTTAGATATTGATAAATCTTTATTTAGAATATTACATTACTCAGAAACATGATCTTGATAAATCATGCATTTGGTGATATATTGAAAAAGCCATTGCATTTCTTTCTTGTATAGTAATTTATTTCCATCAGAAAAGTTTTTGAGAAAAGCATGGCATTTTCTCTTGTTTTTAACATTCATTCTCTTCTTTTGAGTGAGGGCATCTATTAGGTGGCCTCTCCTCCAATGAGCGTCCTCCAACTCATCTTCTTGTGCTGCAGCAAGCATCACATGGATCTTCTCGACCGTCCGATTGCATTGCGTGATCTGTGTGCCATCATGAGGAGGTCGAGTGGGTGTCTGTATGCGGATCCACCTTCTCTGGTACATCCAGCACACATGCTCCACCTCTTGTGCCGACCCATCAATTCCTTTGAGTTTCATTCTTAAAGTAATAAGTTTGATTCCTTTTGTTTTCCTTTGTTTTCCTAACCTTCTTGTGAAGGCAAGTATTGCCTTTCAAGATACAAGAACTATCAAACATTACCTTCTACATACAAGAACTATTTTTTGGGCCTTTAGAGACATAAGTTCAAATATTATCCTATTACTAACTATCCTTTGTAGCCAATTTTCTTTTGTTTCTATTAAAATTCTAAAACGCTGTAACCCAATAAGTTGATAGTGCTAAATTCAATAAATGTTTACATTTATGAGTATGTGGAAAATGGTATAGGATGTACTTTATGTTTATATAAATTCAAGTTATAATTGCTTGGCCTTCCAATTTTTGTTTCATCACTTTGAAAATATTAAAAAAACAAGAAAATGTTTAATATCAAAATATAAAGAAAATGAAATATTATTTTATTACAAAGAGAGACCCGAAGGCCTAGTTCAAAGAAAATAAATTGAATAGACATTTTTATTCATCAAAATAATGTTACAATTATGGGATACAAAAGGGGTAATGTACGTTCAACACAACTTCAATCAAATTCACAATAGAGAACACATATATGGAGCATTGTTGAATAAATGACCAATGATTGAGATGCGGCATTAAAAAAGTGGGCCCACCTTAACTTAAAAGTGAAGTCATATTTCAACTATTGATGTTAAGATTAGGGATGACAATATCCTCCGCCCCTGTGAGTCCCCGCGGGGATTTCTCGTTCGGGAATTTTTCCCTTGCGAGGTCGGGGATGGGGAAAATTGCCCCACCTTTTCCTTCGGGGATCGGGGCGGGGTGGATTGTCCCCATCCTGGGGCCCAAATTTCTGCCCCTTTAATATTTTTATTTATAATTTATTATAAATATGAACCATCAGATCAAGTGTATTAAATCTCAGCCGTCCACTTTCCAATATATATGGCATAATCATTAACAAACCCTAATTTTCTCTTTCTTCCTTCCTAACATCATCCCTCAACCCTCTCTCAACTCCAAGTTGCCGACACCCCCTTTTTTTCAGTTTTGTTTGTCGGCCATCTGCGGCCAGCTGGATGCAAGCTGCCGCGGTTGGAAGCAAGTTGCCGTGGCATGAAGTCATACTCGTCTCTTCATTTCCCCCTCACATGGTGGATGATTGCCGCAGCCTCCTCCAAGTCCTTAGTGATGGAACCGTCATCCACCCTTCTGCCGCTTTCCCATCTCCCTTCTTCCTGCGCGACGTCGGCGTCCCCGTCGATTGGACCGACATCCTCTTCTCTCCCACCCACGACCTCCGCCTTCGCCTCTACGGGCCCACGCATCTAGCCTCCTCCATCGTCGAAGCTCCTCGTCCTTGTCTACTTCCACGGCGGCAATTTCTACCTCAGAATCAGGTCCCCCGCACCGGGGATTCGCGGCAGGGTCGGGGGCGGTGGTCGGAGCTCGGGGTCGGGGCAGGGAGAGTGACCCATTTAATATTTAAATAGTAAAGTCATTAAATAAATTAAGAAGTTCATTATTTTTAGTAACAAATTTAATGTCCACTGAGAGGGTATCAAAAGTTCTTAATTCATATTAACACATCTAGTTGAAGGGTCATTTGTGGTTTAAAATCCATGATGGTGGGCGGTGCTCATGAAACTTTTGAAGAAGATGCACAACATCGACATCACCTACCCTCCTCCAAGCATCTCGATAAAATTTTCATTTTCTTCAATACTTTTTCTCATTTCCCCATCTTTTAACAACTATTGTGTATGAAAATTGCAATGAGTCTTTTATGCATCGACATCATTCAAAAGAGTAAACTTTTGGATGTAGTTTCACAACCTTGTTGGCCAGTAATGACATAATCGAAACTACGCGATGCAGGATGAGCTTATCAGATTAGTTGGGCATGATGATGAACCGGCCTCCAGTCTGTGGACAATGTAAATGATCGTTAACGCCATGTGAATTAGATTATCGGTACCGCTTCCTAAACATTGAGAGCTAGCTATCCAAAAAAAAAGTTATGGCATGTCAGGTGCGATCAGCACGATGAAGACCATTTCTTAGATGACATCTCCACATTAGGTGATTTGACCTCTCCTTTCTTAATTATTAGTTTCATGAGCACCTATTGCTTTGCCATTATTATTCTATGAACTAAGAATTTTTCTAAAAATATTTTGGTTGACATTTGTTTTTTTCCAAAAAAAATATCTACTATAAAATTCTATTTTTGAATAATTTTTAATTTGTATTTATCACATGATCTAACAAATAAATCAGTTTGAATTAGGAGTGTTCACGTCGAGTTGTATATGATCTGATCTGATCAAATTTGATCCGATCCAACATGACCAAAGTTGATTGGGTTAACGCCCTTTGGGGCAGCAACTCCGACGAGTCACCTAACCACTATTTTTTACCTTTTTTTTAAAAATTTTTCTTACTTTTTTACATGTTATAATATATAAAATATTATTTAACTTTTTCCTCAAAGTATAAAAATAAGTTTTCTCGATATTTAAATATTATTTTCATTCTTAAAGTATTTTATTTTAATATTTTTAGAATTTTAAATTATATATGATTTAAATTGAATAAAAAAATATTGGATCATCGAGTTAGGTAAGGTCATCGAGTTCACCAAATCAACCAATTTGAACACTTTTAATGGGATGATAAAATAAGGATGGAGGAATGATTCTTTAAATTTTCATATTGATTATCCAACTAGTTGTACTAACTTTCTTTTCCAATTATGCTTTTGCATTGAGATTTTTAGAACAAAAAAAAACTTTTCCCTTCCCATGTGATTACCCAAATATTTATTTCAGCGTGTTATAACTTAATTTATACATGATTAGATGTGCTATCGTTGTATTACGTAGTTGATATGTATTCGATACGATATATGTTGGATCACAAGGCACTCATCAACAAGGGAAAATAATTCTGATAACTAAGGCCCCTAAATGACTATTGGAGGGGGTTGGGGGAGGGACGAACCAGTGTTAAATCAAGTTTGTAAATTAATCATCCACAAGTATAAAATTGATTCATAAAACTTGAAGTGTCACGCAATAATGTTCAAATTATAAACAGAAAAGAACAAGGAGGTTCTCTCTTGTTTATGTTTCTAAAGTTATGAGGGAAGGAAATGGAGAGACCTCCTTAGCCCTCTCTTTCAACCAATGTTTTTAAAACCCGACTCGAACCGATTAGCCAACTAGGTCAAGGTTCCACCGGTTTAATCGAGTTCGACTGGATGGAACCAAATTTTTAACAAAATAATATTATTTTTTATTACTTCTTAAAAATACTATAAATAAAAATATAAAAGGTAAAAAAAATAATAGAATTAAATCATATTAATCATCATTTAAATTATACAAATAAGAATAAAATATTTTTTATGTTTTCAATATTTTATTTTGTGAATATTTTTTCTTTTGTTTATATCCCCTAAAATATATTTTGTTAATTATTTACCTATTCCATATTCTCACACATTATTAACAAAATCAACTTTTCTTTTTTCCCATTTTTTTCTATTTTCCTACAGTATTTTTTTAATATTTTTGACAAAAATTGAATTGAACCATTTTTTGGTTCAACCCAATTTTGGCCGGGTCAACACGGTGCAATCCTATTTTTGCAAAAAATGAATTTTTTTATCAAACTAAACCAAGATTGAACATGTCGGTCTAGTTCGGTTTTAAAAACACTACTCTCAACCCATTCCTCTTCCTCCTCTCAATGTCCTATTACGTGCTTCTCACTTTGATTCTCCTATCCTTCTTCTTGTGAATAGAACATGAGATAAATGGTCATCTTGTCCCGTTGGATACAGGAAATGGCCAGGATCATCTCTCGACAGCTCCAGATGGTGCACAATTGGTAGACTTTTTTCTATCAGATTGGATGATGTAGAACAATGTTTTAAAAACCATTTTGGAACAGATTGGATGATGTAGAGCAATGTTTTAAAAACCACTTTGGATTGACCGATTCAACCAGTCCGCTCATGAACTGATTGTTGATGATTTATTATTAAAATCGGAAATTTAAAAAACCACTTTGAATCAGAAACAATCAGAGAAACCAAGTTGAACTAGGAAATCAGGTTCAACCTACTTTTTTTTAAAAGAAATAAGATAAACGGGAATATTTTATTAGGGGATTTGGAAGCTTAAAGTTAAAAACAGTCTGTCATTGTGCACCATCTGGAGTTATCAAAAGATGCTCCTGACCGTTCCAGTATCCAATGGGTCAAATGACCATTTATCTCATGTTCCATTCACAAGAAGAGAAGGATAGGAGAATCACGGATGAGACTAAGGGGGGTGCAGGTGGCCGTCCGGCAGCAACAACTCCGGAGAGCGATGATGGGTGGCCATCTTGGAAGGGATCATGGACGACTATTTTGGACTGGAGAGAGAGATGTTACGAGGGAAAGGAGAGAGAGAGTTAGGTGAAAAAAATAAATTTAGAGTTTGTTATGATGTTTTTATAAATGATTGAATGATTGAGATTTAATTATTATTTTCATCTTAATAGAGCATATAAAAAATTATGGTGTGGGTGCTCGAGACCCATGGGGCAAGGCAACAGCCCTCGCTCCGATCCTCGAAAGAAGATTCGGGGCATTATGCCCCAAACTCCACCCCCGCAGAGGCGAAATTCTCATAAGATGAAGATCCACTCGGGGATTCCCAACGAGGCCACACAAGGGTCAAGGAATATTGTGATCCTAGTTGAGAGAGAGGGCTAAGGAGGTTTCTCCATTTTCTTTCCTTACTCAGAACTTCAGAACCATAAATGGGAGAGAACCTCCTTGTTCATCTGTGTTTATGATTTGATCATATCAGTTTTATGCTTGTGGATGCTTAATTTGCAAACTTGATTTAACACCAATTCCCTCATCCCCTCTAGCAGTCATTTAGAGCCTTAGTTGGTGATCCGAATTATTCTTCCTTGATGATGGGTGTCTTGTGATCCAACACATATTGCATCTAATACATATCAATTGTGTAGCACGTCTAATCATGCATAAATTAAGTTATGACTCATAACTGAAATAAATATGAGGGTAACCACATGTGGAGGAAAAGTATCATTCTTTTTTTTTTTTGTTTTAAGAGTCGCAACGTCAAAAGCAAAATTGCAAAAGAAAGTACAACTGGCTGGATAAAATCAACATGAAAATTTAAAGAATCTTTTTTCCACCCTCATTTTCTCATTCCATTAAAGTGTTCAAACTAGGGTATTCATCGGGTGGGTCAACCTAGTTCGGATACAAGTTGAGATTTCCCAATCCGAGTTAACTTGACATGTCGATAATTTTTTATTCAATTTTAATCATATATTTGATTTAAATTTGAAAAAATATTTTAAGTATGAAAATAATAATTAAATATCGAGAAAAATTATTTTACACTTTAAAATAAAATTTAAATAATATTTTATATATTATAAAATATAAAAAAAAGTAAGAAAAAAATAAAAAAAATAAAAATTATGGTCAAGTGACCCCACCACCCATACAATTTTCTAACCCAAAACGTGTTAACCTAAACTGATCCGACCCGATCAAATTCGGGCCAAATTTGATCAGCTCGAATCGAGTCAAATTTGATTGGATCGGGCTGAATTTGTTCATAGGTCGAGTTCAACTCGACCCATAACCCGTAAACAATCCTAGTTCAAACTTATTTATTTGTTAGATCATGTGATATATACACATTAAACAATAATCAAAAATAGAATTTTATAGCAGATATTTTTTTTAGAAAAAGCCAAATGCCAACCAAAATCTTTTTTAAAAAAATCCCTTAGTTCATAGAATAATAATGACAAAACAATTTAGTTATAATTTATGTCACAAGAAAATAAGATAAGTATTTTTCACTATTTTTGTGGTAAAATGGGAAATGCCGCAGAATTCTCATACTTCAACTTTGAATCTTTATTGCCAAGAAAATTTTTTTTGGCTTAGGTAGATGTATGTATCTGCATATTGTACACGCATATATATATATATACATATATATATGATAAAAAATCTCTAACAAATCATTTAAGATGGCTAATAAAGCGAAAATATAATATCAAATGGTTGGAAAGATTTGTGCAATACCATATTGTCCTTGCATCCGCAGAGAATATCTTGCGGACAGAACAACTTTGAGACGACCTTGGGATCAAATCTCAGCCTCAAATTCTTTGAGTATTAAAACCTTCTCAAATCTCTTATCTTCTAGTACCTAAGCCAGCGAACCTCTCATTGCTAACAAAGAAGGAAAAAATAAAAAAAATAGCCTCTCTTTTTTGTTTCCTTGATGTGGACAGAATAAGACCACATATATATAGGACAACGCGCAATTAATAATTTTCTTATATGATGCATTATTATTAACCATAATACCATCTAAATTCATTATGGCTTGCTAAAAAAGTGTAACGAATAATTATTAGGATAGAAGCGTGAATCATAATACTCATTTAATGTATATGAGTTGTTGCAAGTGTAATGGATAATTATAGGATAGAAGCATGAATAATAACACTCATTTAATGTATATGAGTTTTTGCAACGTAAAAATGAGTTGTTGCAACGTAAGAATCTTCCAACTATGGCATTATCAAATTTTGTCCTTACTCTGTTTTCGTTCAACTTTGGTCATCTTTGCCCAAGAGGGACAATTTATGCAACTGAGAACTAGTACGGGCTAATGGGCTAGTTATGTTTCAATTTATGACAAAAGAGATACCCAAGTTCGAAAGTGGAGACACTCTGGGAAGTGCCCCCATTTGAATATGTGACACTTAAAATGCCCAAAGACTGAGAATGTGGATATGTTCTAGGTGGTGTTTCAATTGTGTAAAATCCTTTGGCCAACACGCATGAGAGTGACTTGACCTCAGGAAGTGATCACCGTGAGGGCGGGATCACCATGAGTGAAAACATTTGTCAATATTGTCTTTGATTTTCAATGGTTTTAGAAATAGAATTATTAAAACAATTCCTAAGCCATAGTGTTCATATCTATCACTTTTCATCCCTATCTTATTTTCATTTTTTGTATTATTTTATGCTTATTTAAAGCATTCCTAAAAATTAGTATAGTTTCATTTACTATGATATATAGTTTAGTAACACTATATTTCATTAGGTCATTTTAGTACTTTTTTAAATTTAACTTTTCATCCAAAATGGTTTCCATTAAGTGTGAATTTCAATTGTCTCGATAGATCGAACCATAAGTACTACAATGATATTGTATGCTTGCAGCTTTGATAGGAATTATAAATTTTAAAATTGGTTTTAAAACTTTTTGTCGAGTGGGATCACATCCTAGAGCCACTGAATTCATGGCAATTTGGTACTTTTAGTACTTCGTGCATTCATGGCAATTTGGTACCCGAGCCACTGAATTTCTATATCGGTGATATTTTGCACACTAGAATCACATCACACACATTACAAAGTCCTTCAATTTTTAACTTATTTTACATATTATCCTTTTGTTATGCAATCGTTGATTTATAGAATGTGACAGATTATTAAATAATAAATAATATTAATATAATATATTATTAATAAAAAGGGGAGCCCGACTCTTTTCTCGTCGGCGACGCACAGAGTGCTTCACCTACTTGTCATGAGAGGGCGGTGATAGAAGGTGTGCTTCACCTACAAAACACAAAGGTGCCTCACATTAGTCACCGTTGAGCCATAGAGGCTCTTCCCACTCGACGGGCACCACGTCATATGCCATCACCATCTACAACATATTCTGGGACTAATTGTGCTCGCTGGCCACGAACACCCTATGTCAGAACTCTAGTTACACATGCGAAGAAGGGGAAGTTGTAACATCCCTAAAATGCGACCCAATTTAGAGATCAAACCCTATACGACATTATTTTTGTCCAATTCTTCATAACCTAATTGCATAAAATTTTGCAACGGAAATATAATAATATAACAAAAACTTAAATAACATACACAACGAAAGACTTCATAAGTTAATAAATCTCAAGGTAACATACTTGTCCATGGACCACAATCATACGATCCAACATAGGATTCATAATACATAAATGAGTTCATATAAAAGTACATGACTCAAAGTCCCATGGACCATACATACGCGACTTGCTAAGGAGTCCATCATCATAACATGAAGTACCATAGGATAACTCGGGTCGTAGCTCGACCGTCACATGTGCAATCTCATAGTCATGGGCCCTCGCCTCGGAGTCTATGCCTCGTCCATACCTGCAAGGATCAATGAGATTTCTCTTGTTAGAGTATGTTATCATAACATATGCATTATATCATAATGGAACATAGATTATATGCATGCTATGAGTTGGAACATAGAATATATGCATGTTATGAGCATCTTATGCACACTATATGACATGTGAACAATTATCATGGTAAGATAAAATAAACATATAACATCTTTATCATTATGCTAAGGTATATCTTGAACTTATCTTGCTTAACTTTAACATCTTCATTCGTATAATGATGTGACAAGATGACATTCATTTGCATCATTTTAGGTGTTTACATCATCATTATCTTCATCTTTATGTCCCAAATCATTCATCATTCATATTTTCATCTTTCATCCTTAATTAAATAACTTCTTATCTTGATGATCGAGAAGATCATGTTGATTCTCAGGACTTGGTTAGCTAGGCCAGAATCATCTTAGGTCCCAATTGAGACGCCACCACTAGGAGGTGGACTCGCCTCAATTTGAAAATGCCACAACGAGGAAGTGGAACTCGTTTATTTGGAAAATGCCAACACTAGGGGGTGGACTCGTTTTCTCTCAACAATTACAACAAGACATCTTCATATCAATCTGTCTTTTAATCAAGACACATACCAATTCGTCTTTTAATTATATACATCAATACATACAATCATTCAATACATGTTACATGTTTTAATCCTATTTAAAATCATATATATTTCAAATCATTCTAAGTTTAAACAATCATTAGAAATCGAACAGACGATCGGTCCACTTTCGAACGACCGTTGAGGCGTGAATCGAGCGACCGAACATATTTGGTCAACCGCTATGGGTCATTTGGACATCCGAACTAGCATTGCAACGTTTGCTAAAGTCTGAGATTTTAGACTTTTTAAATCGAACATCCAAAGGGATTTCGGACGACCACTTCATTAGGGTTCGGATGACCGAACTGATCGTTCATCATTCGTAGAAGTTCAAGAAATTGGACTTTCTAAATTGGACGTCCGAAAGAGTTTCGGATGACCGAATTGATCGTTCATCATTCGTAAAATTTTAAAATATCAGACTTTCAAAATCAGACGTTCGAAACATTTTTGCACAATCGCTACATCGGCTTCGGATGACCGAAATGGCCGCTTCGACGTTCGCAGAAGTCCGAGAGTTCAGACTTTCCATAGACGGACGAGCGAACGGGTTTCAATCGACCGATATTAGGGCGATGGGGCAGGACCCTCACTACATTTTCCTTTACTCAAAACATACATTCATCAATACATTGAGCACACATTTTGCTCTAATCATTGTATAGATCATACACGAGCATTTATAGCACAATAAGCATGAAGTACATAGAGTTTGCATAAAGAATATTAAAAACTACTAATCACATTTATATAAACAAATGAGCCACCTCATCATGAACTAAACATACATGGCAAGAATCATTCTAGTTCTAATCATGCTTATCAATAAAACAGTAATTATAAAAAAATTAACACAATCGATGTCCTAATGCACATTCCTTAATCTTTCATTTTAAGAACATGATGGCTTCTTCTTTCGTGTCCTAATCTAAACATTCATACATCGTTAAAGAGAGATTAGAAGGTTTTGAATTCTCTTAATATACTTTGATTAACAAGTCCTAAACTTTAATTTCTTCTCTTCTTTTCCCTTCCTCCTCTCCCAACCGAACCACTCCCTCTTCCTTCTTCATTGCTATTGTCCACGAGCAGAGAGGTGGCTGGCTGCTGTCGCTCCATTGTAGCTGCTGACACCGCCTTGAGCTGAGGAAGGTGAAAGGAGGTGGCCTACCGTGTTAGTGGAGTGAGTTAATGAGGAAAACATGAGCTACTGTAGCTAATGGAATTGGGGTTTTGGGATTGGTCGAATGGAGAGAGAGCTACAGTAGCTGGGGTCTTGCCGACTTGGGGTAGCTACAGTAGCTGGGGTCTCTGTCGACTTGGGGTAGGTAAGCAAAATGGTTACTTTGCTTTTA
Source organism: Pontederia crassipes (assembly GCA_030549335.1). Lineage (NCBI taxonomy): Eukaryota > Viridiplantae > Streptophyta > Magnoliopsida > Commelinales > Pontederiaceae > Pontederia > Pontederia crassipes. Next base: position 29,417,943 of record CM060193.1, read on the forward strand.
GGTTATATTAAACCATTGGGCTGGTGGGTTGCGGGCAGTTGGGCCATCCGTTCTTCTTCTTCTTCTTTTTTAATTCGTCGGATGTTACAAAAGTTGTGACTTCGAGTGGCAACCAGAGTCACTCGATCCTGGTGCCAGAGAGCTCACCACTGGTGGCATTCAAGCTCGTGAAGGTGAAGAGGCTGCCTTTACGAGCTCTATTTCAACATGAGGGCGAGAACAACAATGGTGGCAAGGAGAAAAGACATGCCATCCCAGCTGCAGATGAAGGTCGGGTGTAGTTCGGTATCGAGAATCTCCTCCGTCTCTCCCTGCACTTGAGGTACCTTCGATCGCCTCCCTCCGTCAACGACAATGAGACGTCGATGAGAGGGAACATGCTCCATGGCTCGTTGGCGACATACACAGCGCCCATAGTGATAAGAGCTACTCTCCAATTGCCAAACCCCTTGAATCTACCCCTCGAGAGTGGGATGGTTAGGGAAAGATAGTCCTACACCAGAGTGAATCTAATCCGTTATAATTTTATTTCTTGGACTATCCATGCTTTTATTGAGTTTTCTCCCCGTGAATTACATGTTTAGAACACAATATGCCGAGTTAATCCTTCAAGGTTGTATTCGCAAAAGATCGGCAACAATAAGAGGTAGCGAGGCAGAGAGAGACAAAAAAAAGTCCTCAGGATTTAGGATAAGTGGAAAGAAATATCAACAATTTAAGATATTTTCATCTCTAAATAGACATATGAATTAGATTTTTGAATAGGCAAGAGCAAAATACTTGGTTCAAAGGACAAATTAAAAACCAAACTAGTGTTGTAGTTGCCTATCACCTGGAACCTAGGAGTTTCTCCATTTCCTTCCCTCGGAACTGTAGAAACACAAACGAGAGATAACCTCCTTGTTTTTTTGTGTTTATGATTTGAACATTATTCTGCCACACTTACTAATCAATTTTACACTTGTGGATGCTTAATTTACAAATTCGATTTAACACCAGTTCCTCCCTCCCCTACCCCCTCCAGCAGTCATTTAGGGACCTTAGTTGGTTATCCCAATTATTTCCCCTTGATCCAACACATATTGTATCTAATACATATCAACTATGTAATACAACACTAGCACATCTAATCATGTATAAATTAAATTATGACTCGTAATTGAAATAAATATTTGGGTGGTTAACCACATGTGAAGGGAAAAGTATCATTCTTTTTTGTTCTAAAAGTCGCAATGCAAAAGAAAATTCGGAAAAGAAAGTTAGTACAACTAGTAGGATAAAATCAACAGGAAATTTTAAAGAATCTTTCCTCCATCCTCATTTTCTCATCCCATTAAAAGTGTTCAAATTGGTCGGTTCGGTGATCTCGATGATCCGATAAATTTTTTATTCAATTTTAATCATATATTTTATTTAAAATTATAAAAATATTAAAATAAAATAGTTTTAGAATTAAAATAATATTTAAATATCAAGAAAACTTATTTTTTATACTTTAAATAAAAATTAAATGAATATAATAAAATGTAAAAAAGTAAGAATTTTTTTAAAAAAATGCAAAGAAATAGTGGTCATGTGACTCGACCACCCGTCGGAGTTTCTGCCCCAAAGGACGTTAACACGATTAAATTTGGTTGCGTCGGACAAAATTTGGTCAGGTCGGATCAGATTCAACTAGACTTATGAACACTCCTAATTCAAACTAATTTATTTGTTAGATCATGTGATAAATACACATTAAAAATTATTCAAAAATAGAATTTTATAGTAGATTTTTTTTTGAAAATAAACCAAATGTCAACCAAAATATTTATAGAAAACTTCTTAGTTCATAGAATAATAATGGAAAAGCAATAAGTGCTTATGGAAACTAATAATGAAGAAAGGAGAAGTCAAATCACCTAACATCGAGATGTCATCTAAGGAGAGGCACAATCATCTTCATCGTGTCGATTGCACCTGACAAGCCATAACTTTATTTTGGGATATCTAGCTATCAATATTTGGAAAGCGGTGCTGATAATTAAAAAACTTATATCAAATGCCTGCCAACTTTACCATTTGCTCAACGATACTCTCTAACTTCACTTTGTAACAAAAATGCCATTCATCTTTTAACTCGTTTCAACTCTTTGGCCTACGTCCCCGCTCGGAATTCTCGACCTCGAGACCGCCAGAAATCCGTTATCTTTCTCTTTTCTTGTAGGGAGAGAATAATCATCTTTACACAATAATCCTTCTTCTCCGCTCAAGAGGCAAGGTACACTTCTTATATAAGGAACTTTCAATCTCACTAGATTAAAAAGAAAATGTTTCTCTCTGACTCTTTTCTTTTACAAAAATTTTTCTCACACTCAAGGCTAAGAAAAGAAAAGGGAAGAAATTTGTAAATTTGTGCTCAAAAGCTTGAGATGAGCTCTAGGATGTTCTTGCTTGTTTGGATGATTTTCCTCCAGGCTTTGACACTCCTTTTATAGGCTCCTAGAGGTGAGAATTCGTTAAAAAATCTTCCACAATTTTCTCCTCAAAATAATAGTCGTTAATATTCATTTGACCGTGAGACTGGTCGATCACTGCGATGGACCGGTCGACATGTCTATGTGACTGTTGTCTCATTTTCTGCATTTTGATGCTGGCCGGTCGACTGGTCCTTCGACCGATACATCGATTGGTAATGTCTCAACATCGACCGGTACATATCGTTGTCGACTGGTATATCGATCGATATAGTCTCGACGTCAGCCGGTATAATCCCATCTTTTCTTCCAATGAATATCAATCGACCGGTGCCATGGTCGACCGATCGTGTGCTGAAAAAAATTTCTTCCAATTTAATTTGGCGATTTCTTCTGTGAATCTGGTCATATCAATCCTACATCTGCATCATCATCACTTGAACATAGATTAGTAACTTTTATGTCCATTTTAATTTGTTAACATCAAAACATAGTATTCAACAGTAAGAAGATCAAGAATCAATGTCAACAAAGAAGAAAGTCATGGATTCAAAATGTATCAAAGATGAGGAAAACTCAAGTGATAAACACGAAAATGAAAGAAAATTCATGTATATAAAAAATAAAGTTGATAAATATTTAAATTCCACCAAGTAAAGAAGAAAAGACCACAAAAGAGAATGGGACAAGAGGGTAATATTATTCCTCCATCGTAGCATATGGGAAGTCATATGGCTAAAATGTGTCAAAAGGGAGATTGACAGTCAATACCAAGTAAGGCCGAGAGGTGAACATGGGGCATTATCGAATTTTGTCCTTACTCTATTTTCATTCAAGTTTGGTCATCTCTGCCCAAAAGGGTTAATTTATGCAACTGAGAACTAGTACGAGCTAAGGGGCTAGTTGTGTTTCAATTTACAACAAAAGAAATACCCAAGTCCAAAAGTGGAGGCACTATGTGAAGTGCCCCCATCTGTATTTTTGACATGTAAAATGCCCAGAGACTATAAGAATGGATATGTTCTAGGTGGTGTGTTCAATCGTGTTAAATCCTTTGGCCAGTGACTTGACCAGATGATCATCGTGAGGGCAGGATCACCCATGAGTGGAAACATTTTTCACTATCTTCTTTGATTTACCTGGTTTTAGAAGTAGAATTATTGAAACAATTCCTAAGCCATAGTGTTCATATCTATCGCTTTTAACCCCTATCTTATTTTCATTTTTATTATTTTATGCTTATTTAAAAAATCCTAGAAATTAGTGTAGTTTCATTTGTTGTGATTTCTAGTTTAGTAACAATATATTTCATTAGGTCATTTTACTACTTTCTTAAATTTAACTTTTCATTCAAAATGGTTTCCACTAAATGTTAATTTTCGATTGTCCCGTGGATTAAACCTTAAGTACTACAATGATTTCATGTGCTTGCAGCTTTGATCTGTGTACTAAGAAAGTATAAATTTTAAAACTAATTTTAAAACTTTCTATGAGTGGGATCACATCCTCAAGTGGGACACTTCGTGCCTTTAGGGCAATTTGGTGCCTATATATTACAATTTTTAAACAGCAATCGTCCTTTAATTTTTAACTTATTTTACTTATTATTCTTCTCATATGCAACCGCTGATTTATAGAATGTGACAACTTATTAAATAATAAAAAAACATTAAAATAATAATGATATAATATAATATTAATAAAAATAAAAGGGGAGCCCCGCTCTTTTCTCGTCGGCGACGCGCAAAGTGCCCCTACTCGTCACAAAAGGGTGGCGATAGAAGGTGTGCTTCAGCTACAAGCCACAAAGGTGCCTCTCACTCGTCATCGTTGAGCCACAGAGGCTCTTCCCACTCGACGGCAGCCACATTGTATTGCCATCACCATCTACAATGTATTCTGGAATTGATTGCGCTCCCTGGCCACGAACACCCTATGCCGGGCCTCCAACGCTGCACATGTGAAGAAGCAGAAAACTGTGGCTTCGACCATGGACCACAATGACAACAAGAGTCGCTCGATCATGATGCCAGAGAGCTCACCACCGGTGGCATTCAAGCTCCTGAAGGTGAAGAGGCTGCCTTTCCGGGCTCTATTTCAACATGAGGGCGAGGACAACAATGGTGGCAAGGAGAATAGACATGCCATCCTGACTGCAGACAACAAGGTGGTGTAGTTCGGTGTCAATGATCTCCTCCTCTCCCTGCACTCGAGGTACCTTCGATTCCATCGACGACAAAGATTATGTGTAAACCCCGTGCGCAAACGACGAGAGGGAACATGCTTTATGGCTAGTTGGCGGCACACAGAGCAAGGGCTACTCTATGCCAAACCCCTTGAATCTACCCCTCAAGAGTGGGATGATTAGTGAAAGACAGTCCTATACCAGGTGAAACTAATCCGCTATAATTTTATTTCTTGGACTATCCATGCTTTTATTGAATTTTCTCCACGTGATTTACGTATTTAGAACACAATATGCCGAATTAATCCTTCAAGGTTGTATTCGCAAAAGAATGGCAACAGCAAGAGCTAGCGAGGCATAGAGAGACAAAAAAAATCCTTAGGATTTAGGATAAGTGGAAAGAAATATCAGAAATTCAAGATATTTTCATCTCTAAATAGACATATGAATGAGATTTTTGAATAGGCAAGAGCAAAATACTTGGTTCAAAGGACAAATTAAAACCAAACTAATGTTGTAGTTGCCTATCACCTGGAACCTGGCCTTTATGATTTAATTAACCATATTTTAATAAAGCAAACCTCTATTATTTAGAAATATCAAATTGACGTATCAAAAAGGTTTAATTTGTGGTTAATATTTATTTATATTCTCTTTAAAATTATCTTGAGAAGTGAATATAAAAGTTATATAAAATTTTATTAGACTTTCAAAGAATGAATAACTATACAAAAAAAGTTATGTAAAAAAGATAACTTGAAATGAATAAATTTATGCACTGAATTAATATTTGAATATTCCATTAGAAATATTCCACTAAATATATTTACATTTTTATTTATTTCCTCCTATTAACATCTTTCCTTTTTTTTAACAACAAAAGAAATGCAACTCTAGAAAAATGAGTTTTCAAATTAATGACACTAACCACCAGACCAGTGGTAATTTTGTGAATTTTTGAGGAGGGTCAATATATATATGTGTTTAATATTTATAACCTTCACCTTTTACATTTGTAAGGTTTCTAGATTGGTGGCTTGGTTGTCCACATCGGTAGCCTATTGCATGTGGGCGTATGTCGGCCATATGGGTTATGTGGTGAGACGTTGTCTACTGTTGTCGGTTTTGTTGATGCAGTGTACGATGATGAGGCCTTCTTGGATGACCTGCTTCTTTCCCTGCCAGGCATATGAGCTCCTCCATCACTTAAGTATCTAAACTAGTTATAATAATTCGAAAAGGATAGAGAGGAGCGGGTACACACCTCTTCTCCGTGTAAAAATTCGTCAATTTGCAACGGTCCAAGTGGTCACAAACTGAGAAAAATTTATCGGAAAATATACTTTACAACGGATTTTCCAACGGACGAAGATGATCCGTTGGAACTACCTACGACTAAAATCATAGGAAAGTTCAGTTATACCATAAGAAGGTCCCACGATAGGGCTTACAGTTGGACCTGTGAAAACTTTTCCACAGCCTCAGTCGTGGCAAGTTTCTACGGTAGGAGTCATAGGAATTTTTCATGGGCGGAGTCGTGGAAAATTAAATTTTTGCACAAAAAAAGTAATCCGCTTTCCGAAATTTTTATGCATCAATTCTTAAAAATTTAATCTGAAATCCAAAATTAGTAATTAAAAATAAAAAAATACATTAATCTTAATAAAAGGTTTTATTAGGTTGGATTATCTTCCAATAATCATCATTATTTATAAACTTAAAGTAGCCTTGGTATCGAAAAAACTTAATTGTGTCTTTTATTTGTTATGTCTTTAATTGATTCCAACAATCTTAAATATTTTTTTTTTTATAGAATGCAAATGTACTAACACCATGCCAGCATGCCTAACTTTAGGAAATTTGATCAAATAATATTAAGCATGTAAGAAAATAACTTGAGCTTTGAGTTGAATGAATGACTTTCATAATCAATTATAAGTTCCTTATTCATCTCAAAAAAAGTACTAAATAACTTACTGTGAGAATGGACTTTTTTATTAGCTAAGACATCATTATCATTCAATGAGTAGATAATTTTAGAAAGAATCCTAAATTACACGAATGGTCCCCTAACTTTGAGTCGATTTTCAATTGGTCCCCCCAATTTTAATTTATAACCAGAACGTCCTCCATCTTCATTTTCTTACACGTTTAGTCATCCTGACCGGTGATAGTGAGTTTTCCGATTGCCTTGCTTACGTGGCGGACTTTCTCTTTCATCCACGTCAGTTTAAGTCTGTCACGTCATTATAAAAAAATAACAAAAAAAGATAAAGTTGTCCACGTCATTAAAAAAATAAAAAAATGAGCTGCCGGAGAGAAAGGGAGGAAGGCGATCACCCCCCTCGGAGAGAGAGAGAGGGGGGCGACCGCCCCCTCTGGAGCTCGCTCTCGACCAGCTCACCGGAGATCAACCAGAGGGGGGCGGTCGCCCTCCTCTCTCTCCCGCGCGTGCGGGCTAGTTGATCTCCGACGAGCTGGTCGAGCTCGCCGAAGCTTGACCAGAGGGGGGGCGGTCGCCCCCCTCCTCTCTCCAGCACGGAGAAAGAGAGAGAGGGAGGGGGGAGGGGGGGGGGGGGCAACCGCCCCCCTCTGGTCGAGCTCCGACCAGCTCGCCGGAGATCGACCAGAGGGGGGCGATCGCCCCCCCTCTCTCCAACACGGCGAGAGAGAGGGGGGGGGGGGGGGGGGGGCGGTCGCCCCCCTCCTTCTCTCTCCCACGTGTGCGGGAGGATCGCCCCTCCCTCTCTTTCCAGCATGGCGAGAGAGAGGGAGGAGGGGGCGACCGCCCACCTCCGGTCAAGCTCGTCGGAGTCTCCGGCGAGCTTGACCGGAGGGGGGCGGTCGCCCCCCTCTCTCTCCCGCAACTAACTTTTTTTATTTTTTTAATGACGTGGACAACTTCATCCTTTTTTTATTATTTTTTAAATTTTTATGATGATATGGCAGACTTATACTGATGTGGATGAGAGAGAAAATTCACCATAAGCAGGGCAACCGGGAAACCCACTATCACCGTCAGGAGGACTAAGCGTGCAAGAAAATGAAAGATGAAAGACGTTCTAATTATAAATTGAAGCTGTGGGACTAATTAGAAATTGACTCAAAGTTGGGCGTGTAATTTACCCTAATTATTGATGTCCTTTAAAATTGTAGCACGAGAAGATATTTGTTGTGATAATTTAACAAATGATAAGATGGTGTACTTTTTTGAAAAAAATTCAATGAGTCTGATTTTGTTCTTACAATACAACCTTCAACATGTTTTGTGTGAATAAAATTTCTAGTTAATAATTTTGATCCTTTAGTAGCCATAATTGATCATTCTTTAGTGTCTTCTTTTGCAACTTCCAAAGAGTTCTCAATTGCTTGTTTCTACTAAGTTAATATCCTCTTCTTCATGAGTAGAATAAAAATATCCCCTTGTTATATACCATTCTTGTGTAAATCATCTTAACATTGGCCTTTGAATTTTGCTTCATGTGCAAGATAAGTGGGATCATATATTAATGCTGAAATAATTTTAAAATTGCCTATAGTTGCGACATGATTTGGGGTATCTAATAGTTCTGAGAGGAAGTTTGCATTTGTATCTTACAAATTTCTTTATTCATTGTTAAATCATTCAGGAATCTTAAAGGATGTTGTTGCAACCAATAGAATGGATCTACAAATAGTCTTCATATCTAGGGGCATAGACTGACATATTTGAAACAACTGTTGAGTTGCTAATAGAGCTTTCACTATAAAAAGTCTGCCGAATAGCGATTCAGACAAGCGACTCTAAAGCGTCATGGCTAAACAAAATAGCCACATTTTAGCATTACCACTGTGCCACAAAGATCAGATGCCGACATCATGTGGCCGTTAGCATCACCATGACACCAACATGAAGGACGACTATAGTAGTGTCAACAGTCGGTGCTAGTGAGATACTATGATGACGCTATAAGTTGCATTGCAAAAAGGTATTTGGCATCATTACATAGATGCCAAGGCGATGCTAAAATGTGCGACGCCCTTTTGATGCTAAGGGATGATGCTATTTTGACGCCAATGTGACATAAACCCTATCCTCACTACCGTTTGGCACTAAGTTGACTCTAATGCGTCGCCAACCCAAGTGGCGCTAAATTGTGACACTATATAGATGCTATTATAGCGACGATTTTATATCGTACCCAACTGATATTGATGTTGCTATTGTGATGCTAAGGTGGCTCTAATCGAATGCGATGTCAATGGGGCATCAATGTGATGCTAATTACCTTATATTTTTCCCCAACCACACCTCTATTCTTTCCTTCCCTTCCTATACAATTTATAATGCATATATATAATGCATTTTACACATTCATCATAATAGAAAGTAACGTATGAACATTCATAATAGCTTTCGTGCCTGTTGATGCATGATGAGATGATTGGGACGAAAAAAAGGACTCAAGCGCAAATTTTCCGGGGGTGCAAATTTTCGCACGCGGGCCTTTTACTCGTGTTTTCAGCCAAGAAGGTCAAAAAATGCGAAATTTTTGACGTTATCAAAAGATGCCAAATTTTTTACGCTTTCGTGCCTATTGATGCATGGTGAGATCATTGGGACGAAAAAAAGGACTCAGGCGCAAATTTTCCGGGGGTGCGAAATTTCGCGCGCGCACCTTTTACTCGTGTTTTGAGCCAAGAAGGTCAAAAAATGCGAAATTTTTGACACTGTCAAAAGATGCCAAATTTTCGACGCTTTCGTGCCTGTTGATCCATGGTGAGATGATTGGGACGAAAAAAAGGACTCAGGCGCAAATTTTTCGGGGGTGCGAAATTTCGCACGCGCGGAGAGCAATGTGTTTTTAAAAACCACTTCGGATTGGTCTGATTTGTTACTAAAACTGAAAACTTTTTACGAAATCGGTTTGATTGGGAAACAATCGGAGAAACTAGGTTGAATTAATACATCAGGTTCAACCTGATTTTTATTTTTTTTCAAAAAAAAAATGATAATATATGGGAATATTTTATTAGGCGATTTGGAAGCTTAAATTTACCAAAATGATTTTACAATGAAATTGGAAAGTTCTCAAGATGGAGGGAGAAAAAAAGGAAATAATTTAACATAAGAAAATAAAAGGAGAGATGTTAATTGGAGAAAATAAATAAAAATGGAAATATTAATAATAGAAAAATAAAAATAAAGGAGAATTATAGATGGAAAGAGAATAAAATACAATTATGATTTTAGGTTGAAAGTAAATTTAGACTATTACATTATAATAATATATTCAATAAAATAAAATTACTATTATTAATTGATTTAATAATTTTTGTAGTAACTTTTATTTATATTATAATACTCTCAAATAATTATAAATAATAATGTTATATAAAAATCTAATTGAATTGACCGGATCTTGACGCACCTATATGATTTTTGTTCGAATTTTTAAAAATTGATGCACAGTCACTCCCCCCACACCAAACATCCCCACCATACAACAACAATCCCCCTTAAGTAGTGATATATTAGGTCTCCTATCAAGCAATGTTGTTAAGATCAGATTTGACCGATAAAAACTGATGAAAATTAGCCAAAACTCGATACAGTTTGGATCGGATGGTCAAGTTATCTAACCACCTATTTATTTACTATTTTATATTTATTTAATATAAAAATATTATTAATATTTATTTTTAAACATAAAACAAATTTTAAAACTATTTAAGTACTATTTATGTACTTCAAATATTTTATTTCAATTTTGAAAAATTTAAATCAAATATAGACTTAAGTTTAAATAAAAATAATCGGGTCGTCCGATTGGAAAATTCAATCCGTACCCAACCCGACCATCGACCTGACCCGATCCAAACTAGGTCAAGTCGGGTCATCGTGTTCATTGGGTCGACCTAATCTAGTTCAACCCTTAGTTCAAGGGGTTTGGCAAAGACTAGACCTTCACTAGGGGCGCTTTGTGTGTCGTCAATGATCCAAAAGCAAGTTCCCTCTCATCGACGTCTCTGCACGTGATGTGCAAGGGGTTTACACGTCATCATCATCATCATTGGTGGGAGATGGCTGACACCAGACCACACCACCTTGTCTGCAACCAGGATGGCGTGTCTATTCTCCTCGCGTTGAAATAGTGATGCGTTATATTTGTAACAATAAAATTTGCTAGTAAGTGCACTAGTCGCTCAAGTAATATAGTAAATAGGAGTAAGAGTGTCGAACCCACGAGGAATATTATTAATTCAATATCTGAATCTTTAAATTAATAAGAGATGAAAAACATAGATTTTGAAAATGAGTTTTATAAAATAAAATAAAGAAAATAAAATAAAGAAAATAAAATAAAGATAAGATAGTGGTGTTGAAGTTAGGCCTTAGGATGAAAATAGATCAGGATAAATATTTGAACCATGAAAGATAAATTTAATCTTTAAAGATGGATTAGAGTCTCCCTAAAGTAATCTAACATGATTAACTTGTGGTCTCCACGACTGGCATCCCTCAATCTAATCATATAGAACTATCTTAATTTAATAAGAATTGAAGTCTCCACGACTGGTACCCCCAAAATCATATTAAAATTAAGATGCATTAAATTGAATTCTCTAGACTATTAATCACTCCACAAACTGGTATAGATTAATAAACCACACAAACTTGATTCTCCACACACTAGTTATCAAGTTTATGTCAATTATTAATTCCAAATAAAATCAATTATAATTAGTATAATAAATTCTGAAATTAAACACTCCACAAACTGGTATAACCTAATTCAGAAATTTAATTAACTAACATAAAAGCATTAAGCACAATTAATAATTGATCAAAAAAGATTAAAATAAATAATATAGGGTCCAAATAGTTTCCCTTCAATTAATAATCTCCTAAAATAATAATCCTAAAATCATGGAGTTCATCCTAGAAATTTTGAAGAGATAAGAAAATATAAATCATAAAAATTGAAAGAATTACACCCAAAATAGAGATCTCAAATCTGGCAAACAGTCGAGCAGCCTCTCGGACTTGATCAAGGTCGCGATCAACCTCCAACCGTCGCACCTCTCTCCTCTTGGTCGTAGCCTGCAGAGCTCACGACTCGCCGTGGAAGAAACCTGAACTTCCGAGCCCCTTTGAAACGATTCTTCACGTATTTATAGGGTGCGGACGGCCTTCAATTTAATCTCGGCCGTAACATCGTACGGTTGTCTTTAAAATTATGAGATAAACTCGGTCAAAGATAAATCCTTTTATCATTACGCCCAAAGATAAATCCTTTTTATCTTTAATCCCTTAGAATCTCGGCCGTAATAAAGAATTAAATCTTTACTCCCAAAGAGATAAAATTCTTTTTACTCCCTCCAAATCTCGACCGTAAGGAAGGAATTTAATCTTGTTACGCCCAAAAGATAAAATCATTCAATTGTTACTCCTTTTGAATCTCGGCCAAAAATCTTCATCTTCATGCCATTACGCCCAAAAGATAAAATTCTTTTATCTTTACCCCTTCAAATCTCAGCCGTAACAACGCAGATTCCATATCATTACCCCCTAGAAATCTCGGCCGTAAGGAACTATTTTCTTTGAATTTCGGCCGTGTTTTGAATTTTCCTGCAAAATAATTATTCAAGTTTAATTAATCCATCCACAATTAAAATATTCAGAGAATTAATAATTAAAATTAATAAATCCGGAATTATGATTAAAAGTGACTAAAAATGATGCATGCCATGATTAAATTACAGAAAAATTAATTAAAATAATAATCTAAAATATGTTATATTTTGCATGCATCAAACTCCCCCAAGCTTAAAGTCTTGCTTGTTCTCAAGCGAAAATTCAAAGCAAGGCTTAAGAAAGTTCCATCATAGCCGCCACATTGTCAACTGACTAATTTTCTCACAAAATTCTTCTGCACACCTACTACTCAGCATCTTATCATTTTCCATGCACTTAGCTTCATAGAGGTTCTGAATGCTACACAAATTTAAACAATATCAAATTCAGCCTTGTGAAAAAATAAATTGTCTATCAAATAATAGCATTAATATTGAACACATAAGTACTAATTGAGCTTAAAACTTTTTCTTTTTCTTTTCATTTTTCAACTTTATTTTCAATCATTTAAAAGTTCTAATCTTCAAGCAGGATTGCACAAGGAAGTCCATGTAGCGGGCTTTAGACTGATGACTCCCAGATCAGATGACCTTAGGGCACTAGGTGATAAAGCACCCCTCGAGTTTACTTGCCCGAACAACTAAGGTTCTGAATGAAGAGTTCGAACTTAGTCATGGTTCAGTACTCCTGGGCTTCTCCATATTCCACAAGATGGTCCATGTAGCAAGTTTTCGCAGAGCAGTTGCCCTTAGGTCGCCAAGCATGAACCCCTACGAATCTAATTACTCGAACACATCTTGGTTTCGGATAACACTTTTGTACCTACACATAACTTTATTTATTTTTTTATTTTTATTTTTATTTTTTATTTTTATTTGTTGGGGTTTAACTAACCCTTCTTTTTTTATAAGCTCAAAAAGTACTTGATATAGTCAATAAGAAGGCTACTACTAATCAAGACTTTAAAAGAAATAAATAAAAAAGGCATGAATATGATTTTGTCGTCTAGTCATTCATAATTCTACTTAGCATGGGCACACAGTCTATAAGTTTGATACTGAAGTAGCAAGTGATAAGAAAGAAAAGTATTCAAATTTTATCAATTAACGACATGTCTTTGAACTTCTTCTAAAAGATAATTAAAACAGTAAGACAAGAGTTTGTAAGATGGTAGCAAAAATAAATGCATGCAATGGTATTTTTTTAGAAAATTTTCAAAATTTTCAATTTTTTTTGGATTTTTTACAAATAGATGCAAACATAAGCAAATAAAAAGAAAGAAACATACAATGCATGAAATGCAAACTCCCCCAAGTTTGAACTAGACACTATCCTCAGTGTTAAGCCAGCAAGGGAAAGTGATACATACTCAATAAAAAGGAAAATTAAAGAAATGAAAATAAAGAAAATGGAAAAGACACAATCGGATTTACTGTCTGCGGGGTGGCGATGGTGGATGGTAGCCGAGATTTTCTTGGCGTATATGATACTCATGGATGTGCCTCGTCATGCGCGCATGCTGATTCTGAAGGGATTCGAAGCGACCCTGACGATCATCCATATTTCTAAAATCGGCTCGGATGTTGGTCAACTCTTGTGCTTGTCGAAGTTGCTCTTCCTGAATAGCGTGCAACTATCCTGACTGACGAAGTTGTTCTTCTTGAAAAGTGTGAAACTCCCCTGCTTGACGAAGTTGTTCATCATACATTGATTCCCATAAGTTTTGCATGGAAGCATAGTTAGTCTGAGGTGGCGGAGGTGGATAGTAAGTCTGTTGTGGGGCTGAAGTAAAAGTGGGCTCCGATGCTATATAGCGATTCTGCACAGGTTCTTGTAAAGGGGCAGATACTTCCATCGAATCGCGTTCCTCATAAGGAGTAGAAGGTATGAACGAGGAATCAGAAGAGCTCTCTTGTGCTGGAGATGGAATCGGAGAAGGCACCGGCATATAAGGTGAATGGATGGATGTGGCATATTGGGAAGCTGCCGGTGATGCAACCTGGAATCCTTGTTGCTGTTGAAGGTAGGGTTGGGCTGCCGCATAATCAGTAGAATCAACCCAGGAGAAAGGTTCATCCTGGTGTAGCTGTCCGAAAGAGGTAGATGGTCCTGCAGGTGGGATTACTGGAGCTATGATCTGCCTAAAAAGGAGCCAATTATTTGGATTAATCGGCATAAAAGCATCTCGATCTGAGCAGGGCACCTCCTGATTGTGGCCTTTAAAAATAAAAACTTTGATCCCTGAGTTGTTGGTCTTCACGAGACCCATAGTCTGAATGGTCCTACGAGTGAGGTGAGTGTTTCCTGGCACAGCTTCAAGATCATCCAAGTCTAGTTGTAGGTGCTGAGCGATAGGTGTGAGAAGGGCACCCATATTAATGCTACCACCACGATGAGTAGTGCGGCGCTGGAATCGACGAACGAGGAAGGCACCCACATTAACGGGAGTTCTGTGAAGCATGCTGTGGATGAGATATAACTCTCCCTCTGAGACGACACCATCATTATCACTGCGCCCACTTATGGTGTTGCTTAGCATGCGATGGACGTAGCGCAGAACAGGATTCTGAATTGAGCTATCTTTAACAGTATTCCAAACCAATCAGTCTTTTTCTGTTATCTGTTTCCAAAAAGTTTCAACATCAAAGTCAGCAGGTACAGAAAGAGATCCATGGTTGGAAAATCCATAGATATTATTAATCTCTCCTAGAGTGAGAGTAAATGACCGTCCATAAAGTTGGAATGAAATGCGGGGCTGATCATAGTTCCTGCCATCTAAATTAAAGACTTCCAGGGATGAGAGAAATTCCATAATTAGTACTTCATAAGTTGGCCACCAAGAATGCACAAAGTCAGATAGTCCAATTTGATAAAATAATAGATGAATATCTGCAAGTAAATTATACTCCCTCAGCAATTCAGTATCTGAAAATTTGGTGGCATGAATTCGAATCTCACCCATCCGTTCATATCGAGCTTGATACTCCGGCTTGGTCCAATAATAATCTCCGGGGTAGGAGATTAATTGTGAGAGCTGTGGGGCCGGCTGAGCATTCGGATGTCGTCGTTCGTGACGTCCCCTTCATATATTAGCAAATCGCCTCATTTTTATCTGGACAAATATCAACAAAGAAAAGGTGCCGGCTCGGTGGAAGCGGCTGAGGTTTCGACCGTAGTATTCGATGAAGAGCTGAAGGTCGGAGGTGACTCGGCCGTAAGGGACCAGTTGACGAAGAACTTCGGCCGTAAGGAATTGGTTGATGAAGAACTTCGGCCGTAATTGATGAAGCTCGGCCGGAGATTGGAGTTTGGCCGTAAGAATTTGGAGGCGTGACTCGGAACTTCGGCCATAAGAGTAGATGAACCTCGGCTGTAAGGAGTTGATGTCGATGAATTACCTTGGAGTTTGGCCGTAAGAGAGCGACGGTGCGCGGTGGCTTCGGCCGTAAAGAAGATGGTAGGTGCGCGGTGGCTCGGCCGTAACGCACCCGGGAGTAATGGGTCGTCTCCGGTCCGCTTTATGGAAGACCGGCCGTAAGGAATGGCGGGGAAAGCGCTGGAACTTCGGCCGTAAAAGCTCGGCCGTAATGAAGAAAGGGCGTAAGTGAGTCGTCTCCGGTCTGCGGTGATTGATGTGATGACGCAGTGAAAGGTCATGTCCGGGCGTAAAAGCATGCATTTTTCTAAGGCACGTCCATGGTCTCCCTGTCATGTCCGAGCTTTGACGATTTCCAAGGCACGTCCGTGGTCTGCTGGTGTGACATCTCGGCCGTAACGGAATGGTGGCAGGGCGTAACGACGATGGCAGCTTGTCTTTTTATGTCCATTGGAATGTTTACGGCGTGGTCATCGAGGTGTTTCTCGGCCGTAACGAGGAACATGGCGTAATCTTGTCATTTTGCCTTGTGTTTCCCATGCATGGTGCATTCCTCGGTCGACGTATGATTATTCGAATTCCGCTCGGTGTACAGAAAGAAATATCGATTAGATGACTCGATATAAAGTAAAAATAAAATGCCTAATTAAAATTAAAAATAAAACTATCACCGAAACTAAGATATTAATTAACAACTAATTAGACTAATCTAAAAAAATAAAAATAAAAATAAATAAATAAATAAAATAAAAAAAGATAGAAATAATTCTGATTTATAGTTGTCAACTTGACTTAATTCTGATGAAAATTTCACACATCATAGAGAGTGATCATAGAAAGGTTATGATAATAAGTGCCACAATGATAAAGTTTCAATCTATGTCCATTCACTTTGAGTCTTTGTTTTTTGTCTAATGATTCAATCTCAAAAGTTCCATAGGGTGAACAATTAATTATAACATAAGGTCCGGTCCATCTTGATTTAAGTTTTTCAGGAAATAATATGAGTTTGCTATTATAAAGAAGTACTTATTGACCAGGTAAAATTTTTTTATGTTTAATGTGCATGTCATGTAAATTTTTTGTGCGTTCTTTATATAGCTTGTTGTTTTCGTATGCATAGTGTCTAAATTCATCAAGCTCATTTAATTGTAATAACCTTTCAGATTGTGATGATTTTAGATTCATATTTAAAAATTTTGTTGCCCAATAAGCCCTGTGTTCTAGTTCTACAGGAAGGTGACATACTTTTCCAAAAACTAATTTATAAGGAGAAGTACCTATGGGTGTTTTAAAAGTAGTCCTATATGCCCAGAGTGCATCATCTAATTTCAAAGACCAATCCTTCCTAGATGAATTTACAGTTTTCTCTAGAATTCTTTTTATTTCTCTATTTGAAATTTCCACTTGTCCACAAGATTGAGCATGATATGGTGTACTCAAAAAATGTTTGACTCCAAATCTATTAAGAAGAGTTGACATTATTTTATTACAGAAATGTGTTCCATTGTCACTTATGATAGTCCTAGGTGTTCCAAATCGAGTGAAAATATTTTTTCTTAGAAAGTTGGCAACTACCTTGGCCTCATTTGTTGGTGTGGCTACAGCTTCTACCCATTTGGAAACATAATCAACCGCCACTAAGATGTATTGGTTGTTAAAGGATTTAGGGAATGGTCCCATAAAGTCAATACCCCAAACATCAAAAATATCACACTGTAAAATATTTGTGAGAGGCATTTCATCTCGACGAGAAATATTACCTGTCCTTTGACATTTGTCACAATACAGTAGTTTCTTGCATTTTTGTAAATGGTTGGCCAATATATATAGTCCACATTCAAGTACCTTAGCCGCTGTTCGATTGGGTCCAAAGTGACCTCCAGCTTGTCCATCGTGGCAATGACTTAGGATATTATCAATCTCATCTTCGTGAACACATCTTCAAACTACTTGATCTGCACATAATCGAAAAAGGTAAGGATCTTTCCAGTGATAATTCTTGACATCAGATAAGAATTTTCTTTTTTAATGAGTGGTCATGCCCTTTGGAATGTAATGTCCTGCAAGGTAGTTAGCAAAATCAGCGAACCATGGTGTAGTGTCAGAAATTTGAAAAATTATAGAGATAGAAAACAGTTTCTCGTCTGGGAATTCTTCAAGTATGTCTGTGACTTCTCTTGGAGATGGCTCCAAACGAGATAGGTGATCAGCTAATAAGTCTTCAGTCCCTTTTTTGTCTTTTACTTTCACATCGAACTCTTGCAAAAGTAGTATCCATCGGATTAGTCTAGGTTTGGCATCTTGTTTGCTCATCAACTGCTTGATGGCTACATGATCTGTGTAGACAATAATTTTTGAACAAATTAGATATGATCTAAACTTGTCAAAAGCAAAAACAACAGCAAGAAACTCCTTCTCTGTTGTTGCATAATTTAGTTGGGCAGCATTCAATATTCGGCTTGCATAATATATAACATAAAATGTTTTATCTTTTCTTTGCCCTAAAACAGCTCCTACGGCACCATCACTCGCATCACACATCAACTCGAATGGTAAAGACCAGTCTGGTGCTACAACAACATGAGCAAAAATTAGCATTTCTTTTAACAAATTAAAGGCAGCAAGACATTCTGAATCAAAATCAAATTTTGTGTCCTTAGCAAGAAGATTAGTTAAGGGTTTAGCCATTTTTGAAAAATCTTTGATAAAACGGCGATAAAATCCTACGTGCCCAAGGAAGCTTCGAATGCCCTTCACATTGGTTGGAGGAGGCAGATTTGCAATAACATCTATCTTGGCCTTATCCACTTCAATTCCTTTTTCTGAGATTTTGTGGCCAAGAACTATACCCTCCTTAACCATGAAGTGACATTTCTCCCAGTTAAGGACCAAATTCATTTCTTCACATCTCTGCAAAACTAGAGATAAGTTATCCAAACAGTTATTAAAAGAGCTACCAAAAAGTGTAAAATCATCCATGAAAACTTCGAGTATCTTCTCATTCATATCTGCAAAGATTGACATCATGCATCTTTGGAATGTTGCTGGAGCGTTGCATAGACCAAATGGCATCCTTCTATAGGCAAACGTTCCATATGGACATGTGAACGTTGTCTTTTCTTGATCCTCAGGTGCTACTGCTATTTGATTGTATCCAGAATAACCATCTAGAAAATAATAATAGCTATGACCTGCAACACGCTCCAACATTTGGTCAATAAAAGGTAATGGAAAATGATCTTTGCGGGTAGCATCATTAAGCTTTCTATAGTCTATATAGGCTCTCCAACCTGTAACTGTTCTTTGGGCACCAATTCATTATTTTTGTTACTTACCACAGTGATTCCTCTTTTCTTAGGAACTACCTGCACATGACTTATAATACTTGCATCAAGGAGTTTGATGACCTCATTTCTTACAACTTCCTTTAAAGTTGGGTTGAGCCTTCTTTGATATTGAGCAATTGGTTTGGCATTGTCCTTCATCAAAATCTTGTGCATGCAAATTGTAGGAGAGATGCCCCTGATATTTGAAATAGGCCAAGCGATTGCTTTCTTGTGTTGCCTTAATACTTCCAAAAGTTTATTCTCTATGTCATCTGTCAAGTCAGCAGATATAATAACTGGATAAGTGTTATTTTCAAGAAAAGCATATCTTAAATGAGATGAAGGTTCTTTAAGTTCGAATTTTGGAGGACAATCCAATTTTTCAATTTCGTCCTCGAATGTCTCTGTTGTTATTGGCACATTATCCTCTCCCACAATTTTTCTAGAATCCTCCATCATTTTCAAAGCTTCCTTAGCATATGGATCTGAAACAAAATCTGCAACAATATCATCAAAAGCATCAATCGTGTCATTTTCTAAAGAATCAATGGCATAACAAGATGAGTAATCAAAAGGTTGTTTGAGAGAATTTTTTATATTGAAAGTGATGTCTTCATTGTTGACGCGAAGTTTGAGCATCCCTTGTTGAACATCTATGAGTGTGTTTCCTGTTGCTAGGAATGGTCTCCCGAGGATGATGGGGTTTTTTTCATCTGCCTTCATATCCAGAACAATAAAATCTGTAGGAAAAACAAATTTATCAACCTTTACCAAAACATCTCTTAATATTCCTCGGGGTCTCTTGCATGAAGAATCTGCGAATTGAAGAGTCATGCTTGTTTCTTCAAGTTCTCCATAACCTAGCTGCACAAATATAGAATGTGGCATTAAACTAATACTAGCACCAAGATCACATAAAGCTTGTGCACAAAAGAATTTTCCTATAGTGCAAGGTATGGTGAAGGTTCCAGGATCTTTCATTTTTCTAGGTATATCTCGATCGTAAATGTCACTACACTCTGATGTCAACATTATTCTCTCAGTGTTTTCAAACCTTATTCTTGAAGATAATATATCCTTCATGAATTTAGCATAGCTCGACATCATTTGTAAAGCTTCATGAAAAGGAATGTTAACAGATAATTGCTTCAGAATATCAAGAAAGCGAGAAAATTGCTTATCTAACTGTTCTTTGAGAAATTTCTGTGGATAGAGCAGACCCTTTATGTTGGTATTTTTTGAATTGTCAGTTTCTTTTTTCCTCAGATTGATATCTTCAGTAGTCTGATCTTGTGTCTTTAATGCTTCAGTTTCTTCTTTATGATCAATTACTCTTGGCGAGGAATCTGATCTCAGACTTCTCAATTGTTTCTCACTTCTAAGAGTCACAGCTTTGGTCTCTTCTTTAGGATTTTTCTCTGTATTGCTTGGAAGAGTCCCTGGTGCACGTCCTGCCATCATATTGGCCATCTGGCCTATTGCATTTCTAAATTCTTGATTGTAGCATCTTGATTGTTTGCCCTTGTTTCCATTGTCTTCTGCATGGTTTGCATAGTGTCAATAACTCTTGCCATCATCTCTTCCATAGGATTAGTCGATTGTTGGACATGAGCTTCTTGTTGCTTTCTCAAAAGTGTATAATTTTGTGGATGAGCTTGATTCTGAAATTTCTCAAAAACTTGCCCTTGATTTGACCTGTAAGGAAACTTCTGATTGTTCCTCCAACCATAGTCATTATTCCTGAAAAATGGATTGGAGACAAAGTTAGCATTTTCAATATGATCAGGATTAGAAATGTTACCTTGAGGACAATAATTGCTCACATGTCCTCCTCCACAGTTGTTGCACACCATTAATGACATCATCTGCTCAAATTTTTGATTAAGTGACTCCAGCTGAGTCACTACTTCAGAAGAATTTCTACTTTCTGTAGCATGCACATCATGAGTTCGGCGAGGTCTCCTTTCTTGGCTCGATTTGAGGGCTACAGCTTCAATTATATCTTGTATCTCACTAGGACGTTTAGATCCCAGTACTGTCCCTCCTGCTGATTGATCGAGTTTGTCTTGATCTGCAGTTCGCAATCCATGGTAGAAATCTTCCATCACTTGTCATTTTGGAATTCTATTATCAGGAACTCTGGCTAATAGTTCTTTATATCATTCCCATGCCTCATATAAAGTCTCGTTATCGTCTTGAACAAATGCCATCAATTCTCTTCGATATTTGCCTGCCTTTTGTGGTGGACAATATTTTCCAACAAACTTTTCTACCAGCTCCAACCAAGAATGAATCGATTCTGCATGCAAAGTTTTAAACCAAGTGGAAGCTTTGTCACGTAAAGATTGAGGAAATAATAATAAACAAATAACTTCAGAAGAAACATTATTATTTCTAAAGATGCTCAGAGTGGCAAGAAATTTGTCAAGATGATCGTGAGGGTCTTCATGAAATCCTCCTCCAAATTGGGATGCTTGTATAATTCTCACGATTGCGGGGTTTATCTCAAAATTATTTGCGTTAATATCAGGCAGCACGATGCATGATTCTCAGCCACTTTATCTGGCCGAGACATATTCTCTCATAGAAAGCTCTGCTTCATCTTCTCGCCGATTATTATGTGGTAGAACCAGTTCATTCTGTTGCTCCAGTCTCTGATTGTCGCGTGCTTGTTCCGCCATTTTTCTTATATAATCGACGATAGGTTCTTTTAATTTCATGATCAAATTCCAACAGTGGATTTGAACTTCTAGTGCGCTTATCAGAAGATTCCAGGATTGGTTGTGATTTAATTTTTAATTAGTACCTGCAACAACCAATTTTCAGTAAGATAAAAGAATAAAATGAAAATATATACAAGAAGAAAGAAATTCAGATAATAGGTCACGAAAAATGAGTTTTTAACAAATAAAGTCTTTCGACCTGATAGAATTAAAATTAATTTTCGAGAGGAACTCTTCAGAAACCTAATTACGGCCGCAAACGGAGGTTCTTCAAACCAATACAAATACCAAATATTAATATCGACCGAAAGAATTTATGATGATGTAAGAAATGGCACAAAATAAGTCTGAACTAATTTGCGGCCGTAAAGTTAATAATCAGACATAATAAAAAATTATTTTCAGAGAAGAAATAAGATTGATCGGCCGTAATACAGAAATAGATTTACGGCCGAAATTAAATTAGTAATCCGAGGCTCGTTCGTCCGTAAAAATCATAAAACAGTGTTGAAAGGGATTCAACGTGAAGGCGTAAAACTTGTTGGCTTATGGTCGAAACAACATCATAAAAATTAATACAACGATGAATCATTTCGGCAATCAACTCCTCACATATAAAATCCTAGGCGTAAAGAACTGAAGTTGACAACCTTTGATCGTAAAACAGAA
Organism: Pontederia crassipes; assembly: GCA_030549335.1. Taxonomy (NCBI): domain Eukaryota; kingdom Viridiplantae; phylum Streptophyta; class Magnoliopsida; order Commelinales; family Pontederiaceae; genus Pontederia; species Pontederia crassipes. Next base: position 29,440,299 of record CM060193.1, read on the forward strand.
CAGGGTTTCGGCCGAAATAAAAATCGGACGAAACGTCGACAAAATGACTCATTACAGCCGAGGAAGAGGATAATTCATATCGGCCGTAAAATAATGAGAATTAAGTCGAACGTGATCGTTGATGGCCGAGAAAGAAAAAGTCACAAGTAAATTGGCCGAAAAGGTCGTAATATGGCGTAACAACAAATGTTCAGAAATTTTACGGCCGCAAAACCATGAGATCATTCTCGGTCGTACACAGAAAACATGAAATCATTCTCGGCCGTAAAGAAGATTAAATTCTCGTCTGCAAGCTTAATCAATCATATCACAAGAGAATTCAATTTGATCCGGATGAGGTGAATCTCGACCGTAAAGATAAAAATTGTCAATTAAGATGAAATGAGGTCACATCGGCCGAGATGAAGTCAACAAGATTGGCCGTAAAGCAAAATAGGGTTTCAGCCGAAATAAAGTTGAATGAAACTCTTACGTCGACAATTGAATCATTACGGCCGAAAGTGAATTAAGAAGATTCTTTACGGCCGTAAAACAACGAAATCAAATCCATGACGTAAAACAATGTTCGGATAAAAACATTACGGCCGTAAAAATTGAAAGTTTAGAACTCAGAAATCATTCATTGCGAGGCCGTAAAATTAATAAAGCCGACACATTAAATCTCGGTCGTAAAATCATAAGTCGACAGTGTAATTCAGAAAATTCAATCGGCGTCGGATTTTAAACCGAAAGTAGACAAATTTAAAAAAATTTTCGTGACCTTTATCTGCAAAAGAAAAAAAAATGTCAGTTTATTCACAAAAATAATTAAAACAATTAATACATATTTATAAAGAATTATTTACTTTATTTACATCTCCTAATAATTCATAAAAATCAGAAATTAATTAATAAAATATTCCCCGGCAACGGCGCCAAAAACTTGATGCGTTATATTTGTAACAATAAAATTTGCTAGCAAGTACACTAGTCGCTCAAGTAATATAGTAAATAGGAGTAAGAGTGTCGAACCCACGAGGAATATTATTAATTCAATATCTGAATCTTTAAATTGATAAGAGAGGAAAAACATGGATTTTGAAAATGAGTTTTATAAAATAAAATAAAGAAAATAAAATAAAGATAAGATAGTGGTGTTGAAGTTAGGCCTTAGGATGAAAATAGATCATGATAAATATTTGAACCATGAAAGATAAATTTAATCTTTAAAGATGGATTAGAGTCTCCCTAAAGTAATCTAACATGATTAACTTGTGGTCTCCACGACTGGCATCCCTCAATCTAATCATATAGAACTATCTTAATTTAAAAAAAATTGAAGTCTCCACGACTGGTACCCCCAAAATCATATTAAAATTAAGATGCATTAAATTAAATTCTCTAGACTATTAATCACTTCACAAACTGGTATAGATTAATAGACCACACAAACTTGATTCTCCACACACTAGTTATCAAGTTTATATCAATTATTAATTCCAAATAAAATCAATTATAATTAGTATAATAAATTCTGAAATTAAACGCTCCACAAACTGGTATAACTTAATTCAGAAATTTAATTAATTAACATAAAAGCATTCTGCTATTTTACTACATCTTTTACTTTCAATAATCCCTAAGACATCTATATGTGTTGTCCTAATGTGAGTTTGACTTGTTTTATTTGGGCATTCATGGCACTTCATGTAGGGGCAAGGTGGATCAAGATAAGATCAAAAGTAGGACAATGATGAGTCCAATAAAGTGGTGTGAGACTATTAATACTCACGTTACGATTAGAGTGGTGGGACTATTAATAACCACATTCACTTTTTCTACACGATTCAGTGACAATCAGTGCCAAGAAGTTCCATTTTAGATGACCTCATTAACATTCTTATTGTTTTTTGTTAAGCATTATTAATACAAGGTTAGAATAGTCATTGCACATCATAACAATTAAAAGCAAAATAAAACCTTGTCGTTATGTGAATCCGGACTGGGTACCTAGGAACTCGAGCCACGTTGTGATTGGACTCAGTCCGCGTTCACCGAGACTCGAGCCGAACTCTTGGTGTCACATTCTCCTCTTTTTCCTAACAGAATCCAGACCAGGTCTGAGGTAGCTCGGACCGAGTTTGCTGACCTCATCACCACATAGGATAACATCTGACTACCCAGGCTGAGTATGAACTCAACGCGGGCCGGGTCGTCGGAAAGGGGATTCGCCGGAACTTGATCACGCACAGCCCCAGTCGAGCTGCCATAAATTCGAGCCAACTTCACTCCGAATTCAGGTCGGATTAAGAGCGACGCCACATGGACTATCAACTTTATAGATGAACTCGGGCCGGGTTCATAGCTGTCAGAACTCTGGTGATATTTTTTTGAGACTTTAGCATGCTACAACTTTCTGTACACGATTTATTTCGGCAGAAAAACTATATAGAACTATTCATGCATCATACGAGAACATAACCCAATCCTAAATCATCCATCATTTTATCTATTTTATTAAGAAATCACATGCAAAAGTGAAGTCAAAATTTCACGTATGTTGACTGTTTTAGACTATTTGAAACTTTAGACTTTGGGTGTATTTTTTGACAAGATCTGACGACGACTGACCAGAAGACCGATGTCCTTTAATAGAGCTTTGTACCACGAAGAGATTGTCGAGTCGCACCGGGGCACATGTGCACCGAGAATGGAAATGTTTCCCAAAGATGGAGGAAAACTCAAGTGAAGAAGATGCATTGAAGTTCTATTTATAGGAGAAAAGTCCTCCAAGTTCTAATCTAATTAGAACTCCTGATCATACTTCCTATCTACAATACATCCTTTATTTTGCACAATTTTTTGGATTTAAATAATTAGTTAAAAATATTATTTCTTGATTTTTAGATTTATAATAATAATTTATTATTATTTTATTTCCTGAATATTTTTTTCTTAAAGGTCATAATTGCAACCTCTTTAGGGGTTCTAATTCAATCATTCAATAAACTTTATCCCTAATCTTCTTCTAATTGTCTTATCTTTATTTTATCTCTCTTAAATATAATTATTCCTGAATTTTGGAAATAAATAAATAATTATTATTCTTATCTTTTAATTTTTAGAATAAAATAATATTATTTTATCTTTTGTATATTTTTAGACGTAGAACTCTTATATTAACTTTCATATGAGTCATTTATATCTTAAACTTGTAGTTAGATTAAAATTAAATTTTGAATCTCTAATCTTATTAAGGCTTCAACTCCTAATCTAATTAGGAATCATCTATTCCTACCTCTTATCTAATAACACTTTCATTCTCATTCAAACTTTTCTTATCTTATCTTTTCCTCTTCTTTTATCCTTCCTTAACTAACTTTTATTTCTTTTCAAACTCTATCTTTCTTTAACAAATCCTAAAATTTGGATTTATTTTAATTATGAAAATTAATTTTTTATTTGGAAAAAGTCGGGGTGTTACAATCGTCCTCTATAATGAATTTATGAACAGATCGTGCTCACGCGCCACAAACACCCTAAGTCGGCCCTCTGACACTGCACGTGCAAAGAAGGGGAAAGTTGTGGCTTAACCAAGGACCACAATGGCAACAAGAGCCGCTTGCTCCTGATGCCGGAGAGCTCCTGATGCCGGAGAGCTCGCCACTGGTGGCATTCAAGCTCATGAAGGCGAAGAGGCTGCCTTTCCTATATCTATTTGATGCATGCAAAATATAACATATTTTAGATTATTATTTTAATTAATTTTTCTGTAATTTAATCATGGCATGCATCATTTTTAGTCACTTTTAATCATAATTCTGGATTTATTAATTTTAATTATTAATTCTCTGAATATTTTAATTGTGGATAGATTAATTAAACTTGAATAATTATTTTGCAGGAAAATTCAAAATACGGCCGAAATTCAAAGAAAATAGTTCCTTACGGCCGAGATTTCTAGGGGGTAATGATATGGAATCTTCGTTGTTACGGCTGAGATTTGAAGGGGTAAAGATAAAAGAATTTTATCTTTTGGGCATAATGGCATGAAGATGAAGATTTTTGGCCGAGATTCAAAAGGAGTAACAATTGAATGATTTTATCTTTTGGGCGTAACAAGATTAAATTCCTTCCTTACGGTCGAGATTTGGAGGGAGTAAAAGGAATTTTATCTCTTTGGGAGTAAAGATTTAATTCTTTATTACGGCCGAGATTCTAAGGGAGTAAAGATAAAAAAGATTTATCTTTGGGCGTAATGATAAAAGGATTTATCTTTGACCGAGTTTATCTCATAATTTTAAAGACAACCGTACGATGTTACGGCCGAGATCAAATTGAAGGCCGTCTGCACCTTATAAATACGTGAAGAATCCATCGTTTCAAAGGGGCTCGGAAGTTCAGGTTGGGTTTGTCATAAATTACCACCATGATAAAATGGACTCCCTATTCCACATGCACTCAAACACAAGAAGGAAGGCTCGTCAAGCTTCAATGAGACTGCGTTAATATAAAATAATGAAGGAATTAAGCATGTGGAACCTGAATGACAAAGCCCTAAAAGAGGAAGTATTAGATAAATGTTCTAAGCCTGGGTTGTGATCCATTTGGGATTATGCCTTATAAAGGAAAAAGTATTAAAGGAATATTATAAGCCTGGGTTACGATCCATTTGGAAAGTACAAAAAAAAGTATAAAGATGTAACCAAAGTCTGGGTTGTGAACCAAACCGAATTGAAAAGATAAAAGAACCCAAAAGACTAGAAGGAACCGAATTGATTGATAAAATTATTTTAAAATACTGAAAGCTTGCTTATTCATTTGCATTAAGTCTTATTATTCATTTATATTGTCTTACATACTAAGTATTTATATTCATGTGTTTGAATCCCGCAGCAATGTTAATGATGATTTAAACTTGCGCATGAAAGTTAAGTCATTATAACTCTTTATAATTATATGGTGTAAAGTATAATTCACTTTTGCATTATGTTAAAGAAAGATGAATAGTTGTTTCGCTTCCGCATCCCATGTAAAAAAGGGATAAAATAGAATTAATTGTAGGTAATACGGCCCAAAATATGCTCAAATTCTATGCGGCAGAAGGGTGAAATTTCAGCTCAAAATAAGCCTAAATTGCGTAATAGTGTCAATATAGCGTTGAAGTGTTGTGATGCTAGTTTAGCGTTTACTCTTTCGACGCCAATGCGACACTATTTTTGGAACTTAGCGTTGCAACATTGGAGTCGCTAGATTACGACGCTATTCGTAATTAATTAGTTATGAACATGGTGCCACATTAGCGACGCAGTAGGGTTGCAATATTTGCGTCGATAATTGGCGATCCATGTGCTCGTCGGGGAATGAATCCTAATCGTTCTTTGTTTCAATCCAACATCTCACACTCGATCACAACGTCCAAGCCTGGTACAATGTTCGAGTGGCGATCTTGTGCATCGCTTCCTGTAGCTCGGGCGGCGGCGGCGATGGCTGCGTAATAGCGATGCCGATTAGCGTCTCAAAACATGCGATGCTAACATGATGCCGTTAGTGATGCAACAGCGTCGCATTAGCGTCGCCATAACTATGACCTCAAAGGCCTTTCTTTTGCCTCAGTTTAGCGTCGCCTTAACGTTTAATAAATGCGACGCCAAGTTCGTGCCATCTCGGCTCTAGCACATCACTTTAAATGTACACGGGAACAAGATGAATGCCTGGCAAAAATCAACGCTAGTTTAGCATCACATAGTCGTAGTGCAACCTTCAATACTCTAGTGCCTCACAAGAGACGGTTCAAGTTTTAATTGAGGAGTAGAAACAAAAATAATTTAGAGGGCTGAAGATAATGAGGATAAAGTAAAATGTTGACAATAAACTTTAATATTAGTGTATATGAACACTTTGAACTTAATTTAAGGACGGGGAGGGAAAAAGCTTTATATAATATTATGAAATGCATTGTGTGTGGGATCTAACATCAAGTATAAACAATTTTTTGATGCACAATGGTGAATTAGCTATTATTTTAAATTATGTGAATTAAAAAAATTGAGTTAACAATAACCACTAATAGTTGATAATAGGATGACACATGTATAAATTAAAACTATTTTTTTTTAAAAAAACAACTGATTCCAAAGAGGTGAAGGATATATATATATATATATATATATATATATACATTTCGAGGATAATGTGTGAACTTTTCATTAGAAACATGGCATACTTGGTCACATGTGCTGCCATTGTTGGAAGATTCTTACTTGCAACAACTCATTTTTACATTGCAACAACTCATATACGTTATGATTCATGCTTCTATCCTAATAATTATCCTTTACACTTGCAACAACTCATATACATTAAATGAGTGTTATGATTCAAGATTCTATCCTAATAATTATACGTTAAACTTTGTTTAGCAAGGCACAATGAATTTTGACGATATTTTGGTTAATAATAATGCATCGTATAAGAAAATTATTAATTGCACGTTATCTTATATATATGTGCTCTTATTCTGGCCACATCAAGGAAACAAAAAAGAGAGACTAATTTTTTATTTTTTCCTTCTGTGTTAGCAATGAGAGGTTCTTTGTCTGAGGTATTAGAAGATAAGAGACTTGAGAAGGTTTTGGTACTCAAAGAAGTTGAGGCTCAGAGTTTGATCCCAAGGTGGTCTAAAAACTATTATATCCGCGAGATCTTGTTTGCGGATGCAAGGACAGCATGGTATTGCAAATCCTTCCAACCATTTGATATTATATATAAACCTTTTTTTAGTCATCTTCAACTATTTGTTAGAGATTTTTTACTTTTTATTATGTGTAGATATATACATGTCTACAATATGGATATACATACATCTACCTAAGCCGAGTCAAAAGTCAAATATTTTGGCAATTCCTCCTGGGAGGATAAAGCAATATAATTTTGAATCAGAGATTTCAATCCTTGTTTATCATTTGCAGCAATCGATATTTCACGATCAAAGTGTAGTACTATTCGGTCCTTAAAAAAAATCTAAAAAATGGCTGCAACAAAAAAAGAAAGAAAGAAAAATAAAATTTGGATTGATACTATTTTTATCCATTTTGAATTTTTTTGTCTCATGGTAATCTGCTCTAGTCCCTTCACGGAACTTTCGTCAACCCAAATGATGAATAAAAAGACAAATTTATTCAATACATTCAACCTCTTCCTCTATTTTTAGGAAGAAAGGTTTTTGGCAATAAAGATTCAAAGGTATATAAAATGTTAAAATATGACCATTTTGCAACATTTCCTATTTTTGTGATATTTTGTGTTACAACATTTTTGCAACCGTTTCCCATTTTGCAACATTTTGATGAATAGATCGTCAGGGTAAAAAAATGATCACAAATATTTGGAACATGATCTTGATAAATCATGCATTTGTTAGTTATATTGCAAAATAAAAATTCACGCCGACATGTATGTCATTGCATTTCTTTCTAGTATAGTCATTTATTTTCCATCAAAAAGGTTTTTGAGAAAGGCATGACATTTTCTCTTGTTTTTAACATTCATTCTCTTCTTTGTGTGAAGGCATCATTAGGTGGCCTATCTTCCAACCAGCACTCTCCAACTCATCTTCTTGTGCTGCAGCAACAATCACATGGATCATCTTTACGGTCCAATTGCACGGTACGATCTGTCTGCCAACATGAGGAGGTCGAGTGGGTGTCTGTATGCAGATCTACCTTCTCTGGCACATCCCTTTTTTTTGCCAAGGTAATAAGTTTGATTTCTTTTTCTTTTCTTTTACTTTCTCCAATTTTTTTTATTCCCGTTGTTGTTATAATTAAATCATGATGCACCCTTTTTGTATGCTTAGGAAGAAGGTCCCGAGATGTGAAATATACTTTCAAGCTTCGAAAGACAAACTTCTTCTTTGGGAGGCAAACATTACCTTTCAAAATACGGATGATGATGCTGCCAACACTACCAATCTTTCTACACACAAGAACTATTTTTTGGGCCTTTATTAGAAACATAAGTTCAAATATTTTCCTATTGCTATCCTTTGTAGCCAGTTTTCTTTTGTTTCTATTAAACTTATGAAATGTTGTAACACAAATGTTTACATTTATTAGTTTGTGGAAAATGGTACATGATGTACTTTATGGTGATATAAATTCAAGTTGTAATTGCTTGGCCTTCCAATTCTTGTTTCATCACTATGAAAATATTTAAAGTAGCTAAAATGATAAAAACAAAAAATGAAATATAAAAAATAAACCAACAAAATATAAAGAAAAAATATTATTTTGTTACAAAGAGAGGCCCAAGGGTTTAGTTCGTCTAGTTCAAGGAAAGGTAAATTGACAATAGACATTTTTATGTGTCGAAATAATGTTACAATTAAGGATACAAAAGGGGCAATGTATGTACAACACAACTTTAATTAAATGGACAATAGAGAATCACATATATGGAGTACCGTTGAATAAATGATCAATGATTGTGATGAGGCATTAAAAAAGAGCCCCTCAACTTAAAAGTGAAGTTATATTTCAACCATTGATGTTCTATATGTATGAAGCAAGAAATGCTCCATATAATTCTAAATATCAATTATATTCCATATAAGATCAATGATTGAGTTGCACTTATTTGCTCTTTTTATGAAGCATCATTGATAAAACGATTAATGATTGAAGTATGACACTAAAAGTGAGCCCACCTTAACATAATAATTAAGTCTTATCTCAACTATCGATATTAAAATCAACGATGTTCCGAATGTAATTGGGCAAGAAATGCTCCACATAATCTTTAAACTCAAGTTTTTTTTTAGTTTGTAGAAGATGAACCAAACAACAAGAGCCTTTCAAGTTTGTGAATTTGTTTTTTTAATTCTCAATTATTAGGCAATTAAATATTTTAAATTATGTTTTGCATATATTTTATAAATGTAAAATATTATTCTAAAATTTATTTGGGTATGATTAATATAATAGTGGAGAGGAGGCAAAATATCTTTGGCAATGACCATTTTGCCCATTAAATATTTTATTATCTTAAAATGTTTAGTTAAAAATTTTTATTTATCATCATTAATTTTTTTCATATTGTTTGACCAAAATTATTAGACATAATCATGAAGTAAATATTTAGGAAAAATACTTTGTAACAATCAAGAAATAGTTAACTCTGTAAAAGTAATTATTCAACATAAAAAAAATAATAGAAGAGAAGTTTTCTTAAACTTTTACCATTGCTTAGGAAATAAATCTAGTTGTCTAATTAAATGACCCATTTAATATTTAAATATTCAAGTCATTAAATAAATTAAGAAGTTCATTATTTTGAGTAACAAATTTAATGTCCATTTAGAGGGTATCAAAAGTTCTTAAATCATATTAACATATCTACCTGAAGGGTCATTTGTGGTGTAAAATCCATGAAGGCTAGCGGTGCTCTTGAAACTTTTGAAGAAGATGCACAACATCGACATCATCTACCCTCCTCCAAGCATCTCCATAAAATTTTCATGATTCTTATTCTTTCAATACTTTTTCTCATTTACCCATCTTTTAACAACTATTTTGTATGAAAATTGCAATGAGTTTTTATGCATCAACATCATTCAAAAGAGCAAACTTTTGGATGTAGTTTCACACACTTTTTGGCCAATAATGACATAATCAATACTACACGACGCAGGATGATCATACTAGATTAGTTGAGTTCGATGGTGAATTAGCTTTTAATATGTGGACGATGCGTATAATCATTAACATCATGTAAATTAAATTATCAGTGAAAAAATTACACAAAATGCCTCCAGGTTTAACGTTTACTCAAGGATACCCTCCAACTTCACTTTGTAACACGAATGCCCTCCATCTTTTAACTCAATACCTTCTTTACTTGCTATCAATCGTCTCCCAGTCGTGGAGGGTGATGCTGACACGAATCCTCTCTCCTCTTCACGTAAACATTTACTGATCTGAAACATTAAAATAATTAAAAAATAGGAAAAATGCCACGTACATGCGAGGAGGTGGGGGGGGGGGGGGGGTGGCGTCGCCCCCCTCTTTGTCTTCCTTCCGAGAAACGAACCTTCGCACTATACTTGGGATGAGACGTCGCACTATGTCGGGGACGAGGAAGCCAGCGGAAGTCAAACAGATATGATCTCGTCGATGACCGCTAACGAGACGTTGGGTTCTTCAGTCGTGTCATCGCCGGACTTGACTGCCTTCCTTTCTAGAGACGAACCATCGCACTGCATCGGGGACGAGGAAGTCGGCGAAAATCAAGATGAGACGACCTCGTCGGCCACCGCTCTCGAGCCATCGTTGTCCTTGACTGTCTTCCGTCCAGGAGAAGAACCGTCTCACTATGTCATGGACAAGGAAGGCGGCGGAAGTGATCGAAAAGGGACGATCTTGTTAACGGCCGCTCTCAAAACGTCGGACTCTTCAGTCGCATGGGAAAGGGGGGTGGGGGGGGGGGGGGGAGGCGTGATGGCCCCCCTATGGTCGCAGAGCAGGGGGCCGTGGCCCCCCATCTTTCCCCTCGCCGACGCCGGAGATGGGAAAGAGGGGGCTATGGCATCGGAGGTCGCAGAGAGGGGGCCGTCGCCCCCTCCCCCCCCCCCCCCCCCCCCCCCCTTCCCCATTATCGGCGTCAGCGAGGGGAAAGAAGGGGGTCGTCGCCCCCGCTCTCGCATCTACGTGGCATTTTTTCCATTTTTAATTATTATTATTTTTATGTTCCAAATTTACGTGGAGAGGAGAGAGGATGTCCGCTACATCAGAGCCACGCCAGCTCCGCGACTAGGAGATGGCCGATAGCAGGTAAAGAGGGCATCGAGTAAAACGAATTAAAAGATGAAGGACATTCGTGTTACAAAGTGAAGTTAGAAAGTATCGCCGAGCAAACATTAAAGTTGGCGGGCATTTGATATAAGTTTTTTTAATTATTAGCACTGCTTTCCAATACTGATAGCTAGATATCCCAAAATAAAGTTATGGCTTGTCAAGTGCAATCGACACGATGAAGACGATTGTGCCTCTCCTTAGATGACATCTCGACGTTAGGTGATTTGACTTCTCCTTTCTTCATTATTAGTTTCCATAATCACTTATTGCTTTTCCATTACTATTCTATGAACTAAGAAGTTTTCTATAAATATTTTTGTTGACATTTGTTTTTTTTCAAAAAAAAAATCAACTATAAAATTCTATTTTTGAATAATTTTTAATGTGTATTTATCACATGATCTAACAAATAAATTAGTTTGAACTAGGAGTGTTCATAAGTCTAGTTGAATATGTCCGACCTGATCAAATTTTATCCGACGCAACCAAATTTAATCGGGTTAATGCCCTTTGGGGCAGCAACTCCGACGGGTGGTCGAGTCACATGACCACTATTTCTTTGCATTTTTTTAAAAAAATTCTTACTTTTTTACATTTTATTATATTTATTTAATTTTTCTTTAAAGTATAAAAATAAGTTTTCTTGATATTTAAATATTATTTTAATTCTAAAAATATTTTATTTTAATATTTTTATAATTTTAAATGAAATATTTGATTAAAATTGAATAAAAAATTTATCGGATAATCGAGTCAGATAAGATCATCGAGTTCACCGAGTCAACCAATTTGAACACTTTTAATGGGATGAGAAACTGAAGATGGAGGAAAGATTCTTTAAAATTTCCTGTTGATTTTATCCAACTAGTTGTACTAACTTTCTTTTCCGAATTTTCTTTTGCATTGCGACTTTTAGAACAAAAAAGAATGATACTTTTCCCTTCACGTGTGGTTAACCACCCAAATATTTATTTCAGTTACGAGTCATAACTTAATTTATACATGATTAGATGTGCTAGTGTTGTATTACATAGTTGATATGTGTTGGATCAAGGGGAAATAATTGGGATAACCAACTAAGCTGGAAGGGGTAGGGGAGGGAGGAACTGGTGTTAAATCGAGTTTGTAAATTAAGCATCCACAAGTATAAAATTGATTAGAAAGTGTGGCAGAATAATGTTCAAATCATAAACACAAAAGAACAAGGAGGTTATCTCTCATTTGTGTTTCTACAGTTCCGAGGGAAGGAAATGGAGAAACTCCTAGGTTCCAGGTGATAGGCAACTACAACACTAGTTTGGTTTTTAATTTGTCCTTTGAACCAAGTATTTTGCTCTTGCCTACTCAAAAATCTCATTCATATGTCTATTTAGAGATGAAAATATCTTAAATTGTTGATATTTCTTTCCACTTATCCTAAATCCTGAGGACTTTTTTTTTGTCTCTCTCTGCCTCGCTACCTCTTACTGTTGCCGATCTTTTGCGAATACAACCTTGAAGGATTAACTCAGCATATTGTGTTCTACACATGTAATTCACGTGGAGAAAACTCAATAAAAGCATGGATAGTCCAAGAAATAAAATTATAACGGATTAGATTCACTCTGGTGTAGGACTATCTTTCCCTAACCATCCCACTCTCGAGGGGTAGATTCAAGGGGTTTGGCAATTGGAGAGTAGCTCTTATCACTATGGGCGCTCTGTGTGTCACCAACGATCCATGGAGCATGTTCCCTCTCGTCGACGTCTCATTGTCGTTGACGGAGGGAGGTGATCGAAGGTACCTCAAGTGCAGGGAGAGACGGAGGAGATTGTCGATACCGACTACACCCGACCTTCGTCTGCAGCTGGGATGGCATGTCTTTTCTCTTTGCCACCATTGTTGTACTCGCCCTCATGTTGAAATAGAGCTCGGAAAGGCAGCCTCTTCACCTTCACGAGCTTGAATGCCACCTGTGGTGAGCTCTTTGGCACCAGGATCGAGTGACTCTTGTTGCCACCGGAAGTCACAACTTTTGTTACATCCGATGAATTAAAAAAAAAGAAGAAGAAGAACAGATGGCCCAATTGCCCGCAACCCACCACCCCAATGGTTTAATAAAACCTAAAAGCAAAGTAACCATTTTGCTTAGCTACCCCAAGTCGGCAGACCCCAGCTACTGTAGCTACTTCCTCTCTCTCCATTCGACCAATCCCAAAACCCCAATTCCATTAGCTATAGTAACTCATGTTTTCCTCCTTAACTCACTCCACTAACACGGTAGGCCACCTCCTTTCACCTTCCTCAGCTCAAGGTGATGGCAGCAGCTACAATGGAGCGACAGCAGCCAGCCACCTCTCTGCTCGTGGACGATAGCAACGAAGGAAGAGGGAGTGGTTCGGTTGGGAGAGGAGGAAGGGAAAAGAAGGGAAGAAATTAAAGTTTAGGACTTGTTAATCAAGGTATATTAAGAGAATTCAAAACCTTCTAATCTCTCTTTAACGATGTGTGAATGTTTAGATTAGGACACGAAAGAAGAAGCCATCATGTTCTTAAAATGAAAGATTAAGGAATGTGCATTAGGACATCGATTGTGTTAATTTTTTTTATAATTACTATTTTATTGATAAGCATGATTAGAACTAGAATGATTCTTGCCATGTATGTTTAGTTCATGATGAAGTGGCTCATTTGTTTATATAAATGTGATTAGTAGTTTTTAATATTCTTTATGCAAACCCTACGTACTTCATGCTTATTGTGCTATAAATGCTCATGTATGATCTATACGATGATTAGAGCAAAATGTGTGCTCAATGTATTGATGAATGTATGTTTTGAGTAAAGGAAAATGTAGTGAGGATCCTGCCCCATCACCCTAGATCGATCGATTGAAACCCGTTCGGTCGTCCGTTTATGGAAAGTCTGAACTCTCGGATTTCTGCAAACGTCGAAGCAGCCATTTCGGTCGTCCGAAGCCGATGTAGCATTGTCCAAAAATGTTTCGAACGTCTGATTTAGAAAGTCTGATATTTTAAACTTTTACGAATGACGAACGATCAATTCGGTCATCTGAAACTCTTTCGGACGTCTGATTTAGAAAGTCCAATTTCCCGGACTTCTACGGATGATGAACGATCAGTTCGATCATCCGAACCCTAATGAAGTGGTCATCCGAAACCCCTTTGGACGTTCGATTTAAAAACTCTAAAATCTCAGACTTTAGCAGATGTTGCGACGCTACTTCGGACGTCCAAATGACCCATAGAGGTTGACCAAATATGTTCGGTCGCTCGATTCATGCCTCAATGATCGTTCGAAGGTGGACCGATCGTCTGTTCGATTTCTAATGATTGTTTAAATTTAGAATGATTTGAAGTATATATGATTTTAAATAGGATTAAAACATGCAACATGTATTGAATGATTGTATGTATTGATGTATATAATTAAAAGACGGATTGATATGTGTCTTGATTAAAAGACGGATTGATATGAATGTGTCTTGTTGTAATTGTTGTGGAAAATGAGTCCACCCCCTAGTGGTGGTGTTTTCCAAATAAACAAGTTCTACTTCCTCGTTGTGGCGTTTTCAAATTGAAGTGGTGGACGCACCTCAATTGGGACATAAGAGGATTTTGGCCTAGTTAATCAAGTCCTGCGAATCAATATGGTCTTCTCAATCATCAAAATAAGAAGTTATTTAATTAAGGACGAAAGATGAAAAGATGAATGATGAATGATTTGAGACATAAAGATGAAGATAATGATAAAGTAAACACCTAAAAGGATGCAAATGAATGTCCTCTCGTCACATCATTATACGAATGAAGATGTTAAAGTTAAGTAAGATAAGTTCAATATACCTTAGCATAATGATAAAAATGTTATATGTTTATCTTATCTTACCATGATAATTGTTCACATATCATATAGTGTGCATAAGATGCTCATAGCATGCATATGATCTATGTTCTAACTCATAGCATGCATATAATCTATGTTCCATTATGATATAATGCATATGTCATGATAACATACTCTAACAAAAGAAATCTCATTGATCCTTGCAGGTATGGACTAGGCATAGACTCGACGGCGAGGGTCCATGACGATGAGATTGCACATGTGACGGTCGAGCTACGACCCGAGTTATCTTATAGTACTTCATGTTATGATGATGGCCCTTAGCGAATCGCATATGTATGGTCCATGGGACTTTGAGTCATGTACTTTTATATGAACTCATTTATGTATTATGAATCCTATCTTGGGTCATATAATTGTGGTCTATGGACAAGTATGTTATCTTGAAATTTATTAACTTATGAAGTCTTTCGTTGTGTGTTATTTAGGTTTTTGTTGTATTATTATATTTCCGCTTCAATATTTTATGCAATTAGGTTATGAAGAATTGGACAAAAATAATGTCGCATAGGGTTCGATCTCTAAATTGGGTCGCATTTTAGGGATGTTACAACTTCCCCTTCTTCGCATGTGTAACTAGAGGCCTGACATAGGGTGTTCGTGGACAGAGAGCACAATTAGTCCCAGAATATGTTGTAGATGGTGATGGCATATGACGTGGTGACCATCGAGTGGGAAGAGCCTCTATGGCTCAACGGTGACGAGTGGGAGGCACCTTTTGTGTCTTGTAGGTGAAGCACACCTTCTATCGCCGCCCTCTCATGACAAGTAGGTGAAGCACTCTATGCGTCGCCGATGAGAAAAGAGCGGGTCTCCCCTTTTTATTAATATTATGTTATATTAATATTATTTCTGTCACAGTCTATAAATCAGCCATTGCATAACAAAAGTATAATAGGTAAAATAAGATAAAAATTGAAGGACTTTGTAATGTGTGTGATGTGATTCTAGAGTGTAAAATATCACCGATATAGAAATTCAGTGGCTCGGGTACCAAATTGCCATGAATGCACAAAGTGTTCCCACTTGAGGATGTGATCCCACTCGACAAAAAGTTTCAAAACCAAATTTAAATGCAACATCATTGTAGTACTTTAGGTTCGATCTACCGGGACAATTGAAAATTCACACTTAATGAAACCATTTTTGATGAAAAGTTAAATTTAAAAAAGTACTAAAATGACCTAATGAAATATAGTGTTACTAAACTAGATATCATAGTAAATGAAACTATACTAATTTTTAGGAATTTTTTAAATAAACATAAAATAATACAAAAAATGAAAATAAGATAGGGATGAAAAGCGATAGATATGAACACTATGGCTTAGGAATTGTTTTAATAATTCTATTTCTAAAACCATTGAAAATCAAAGACAATATTGACAAATGTTTTCACTCATGGTGATCCCGCCCTCACGGTGATCACTTCATGAGGTCAAGTCACTCTCATGCGTGCTGGCCAAAGGATTTTATACGATTGAAACACCACCTAGAACATATCCACATTCTCACAGTCTTTGGGCATTTTAAGTGTCACATATTCCAGTGTCTCCACTTTCGAACTTGGGTATCTCTTTTGTCGTAAATCGAAACATAACTAGCCCATTAGTCCGTACTAGTTCTCAATTGCATAAATTGTCCCTCTTGGGCAAAGATGACCAAAATTGAACGAAAACAGAGTAAGGTCAAAATTTGATAATGCCATAGTTGGAAAATTCTTACGTTGCAACAACTCATTTTTACGTTGCAACAACTCATATACGTTAAATGAGTGTTATTATTCATGCTTCTATCCTAATTATTATCCGTTACACTTGCAACAACTCATATACATTAAATGAGTATTATGATTCACACTTCTATCCTAATAATTATTCGTTACACTTTTTTAGCAAGCTACAATGAATTTAGACGGTATTATGGTTAATAATAATGCATCATATAAGAAAATTATTAATTGCACGTTGTCCTATATATATGTGCTCTTATTCTCTCCACATCAAGCAAACAAAAAAGAGAGGCTATTTTTTTTTATTTTTTTCCTTCTTTGTTAGCAATGAGAGGTTCGTTGGCTCAGGTATTAGAAGATAAGAGATTTGAGAAGATTTTAATACTCAAAGATTTGAGGCTCAGAGTTTGATCCCAATGTCATCTCAAAGTTGTTCTGTTTGCAAGATATTCTCTGCGGATGCAAGGACAACATGGTATTGCACAAATCCTTCCAACCATTTGATATTATATTTTCGCTTTTTTAGCCATCTTCAATGATTTGTTAGAGATTTTTTTTATCATATATATATATATATATATATATGTATATATATGCGTGTACAATATGCAGACACATACATCCACCTAAGCCAAAAAACAATTTCTTGGCAATAACGATTCAAAGGTATATAAAATGTTGAAGTATGAGCATTCTGCAGCATTTCTCATTTTACCACAAAAAATAGTAAAAAATACTTATCTTATTTTCTTGTGACATAAATTATAACTAAATTGTAAGTTGCCATAACTTTGATGAATAATCATGAGAGTAAAATATGATCACGAATATTTAGAATATTTCATTACTTCAAAAATCATGCATTTGTTTATATACAATAACAACAACAAAGCCTTATCCCACTAGGTGGGGTCGGCTACATGGATCATACGACACCATTCCGCTCCATGCATTTGTTTATATATTGAAAAAAATCATTGCATTTCTTTTTTGTATAGTAATTTATTTTCCATCAGAAAAGTTTTTGAGAAAAGCAAGACATTTTCTCTTGTTTTTAACATTCATTCTCTTCTTTTGAGTGAAGACATCATTAGGTGGCCTCTCCCCCAACCTGCGCCCTCCAACTCACTGCAGCAAGCATCACATGGATCTTCTTGTGTGCCAACATGAGGAGGTCGAATGGAGACCTGTATCCGGATACACCTTATCTGGCACATCCAGCTCACCAAGTAATAAGTTTGATTTCTTCTGTTTTCCGCTACTTTCTCCAATATTTTTTATTCCTTTTATTATTATAATTAAATCATGATGCACCCTTTCAGCCAGCAGTAGTACCACTTCAAGTTTGGCTCAGGAGGGAGGTCCCAAGATGTGCAATATACCTTTCAAGCTCCTAAAGGTGAACTTCTTCTTGGGGAGGCAAACATTACCTTACAAGATACAGATGATGATGCCGAGCACTACCAATCATTCTACATACAAGAACGATTTTTTTGTGTCTTTAGAGACATAAGTTCAAATATTTTCTTATTACTATCATTTGTAGCCAGTTTTCTTTTGTTTCTATTAAACTTATGAAACTTTGTAACACAAATGTTTACATTTATGGGTTTGTGGAAAATGGTATATGATGTACTTTATGGTGATATAAATTCAAGTTGTAATTGCTTGGCCTTCCATTTCTTGTTTCTGTCACTTTGAAAATATTTAAAGTGGCTAAAAGGATAAAAACAAAGAAAAATGTGAAATATCAAAATAAACCAACAAAAATATAAAGAAAATAAAATATTATTTTGCTACAAAGAGAAGCCCAAGGGCTTAGTTCAAGGAAAGGTAAACTTACGATAGACATTTTTATGCGTCAAAGTAATGTTACAATTATGGGATACGAAAGGGGCAATGCACGCACAACATAACTTTAATCAGATTGGCAATAGAGAATCACACATATGGAGCGTCGTTGAATAAATGATCAATGATTGAGATGTGGCATTAAAAAATTTGGCACCACCTTAACTTAAAAGTGAAATCATATTTCAACTTGTTAAGATCATTGATATTCTATATATGTATATATGAAGAAAGAAATGCTCCATATAATTCTAAAGATCGATGATATTCCATAAATATATGCAGCACCATCCATTATTGTGTTGCACTTGTTTGCTCTTTTATGAAGCATCATTGCTCAAAAGATTAATGATCGAAGTATGACACTAAAAGTGAGCCCACCTTAACCTAGTAATTAAGTCTATATATTCTCAACTATTGATATTAAGATCAATGACATTCCATATGTAATTGGGCAAGAAATGCTCCACATAATCTTTAAACTCATTTCTTTAGTTTATGGAGGACAAGAACCGAACAACAAGACTGTTTCAAGTTTGTGAATTTGATTTTATCTTAAAATTCTCAAAGTCTAAGCAATTAAATATTTTAAATTTTGTTTTGCATATATTTTATAAATATAAAATATTATTCCAAAATTTATTTGGATGTGATAAGTATAATAGTGAGGAGGAGGTGAAATATCTTTTGAAATGACCATTTTGCCCTTTAAATATTTTATTATTTTAGAATGTTTAGTTTAGAATTTTTATTTATCATTATTTTTCATATTGTTTGACCGAATTTACTAGACATAACCATGAAGTAAATATTTATGAAAAACACGTTGTAACAATCAAGAAATAATTACTCTATAAAAGTAATTGTTCATCATAAACAAATAATTAATAGAAGAGATGTTTTCTTAATCTTTTACCAAGTCTTAGGAAATAAATCTAGTTGTCTCATTAAATGACGCATTTTATACTTAAATGGTCAACTAATTAAATAAGTTTAAATGTTCATTATTTTCAGTAACAAATTTAATGCCCAGTGAGAGGGTATTAAAAGTTCTTATATCATATATTAACATGTCTAGTTGAAGGGTCATTTGTGGTGTAAAATCCTTTATTCATTTCTTAATTAACATGTTAAAAAGCATAAATCCATGAAGCCGGGCAGTGCTTGTGAAACTTTTCAAGAAGAGGCACGACATCGACATCACCTCCCCTCCGAGCATGTTGATAAAACTTTCATGTTTCTTACTCTTTCAATACTCTTCTTCAGTTTCCCCATATTTTAAAAAAAAAATTGTATGAAAATTGAAATGAGTCTTTTATGCGTCGACATCATTCAAAAGAGTAAACTTGATGTAGTTCCACAGCCTTTTGGACAAGCCAATAATGACATAATCGATACTCCATGAGCATGTGTACAATAAGTTATGGCTTGTCAACGTGCAATCGACACTATGAAGACAATCGTGCCTCTCCTTAGACGACATCTCGATATTTGGTGATTTGACTTCTCTCTTCCTTATTCGTTTCTATGAGCACTTATTGCTTTGTCATTATTATTCTATGAACTAAAGGGATTTTTTTAAAAAAAGATTTTGTTTGACATTTGGCTTTTTTCTAAAAAAGTATCTACTATAAAATTCTATTTTTGATTATTTTTTAATGTGTATATATCGCATGATCTAACAAATAAATAAGTTTGAACTAGGATTGTTTACGGGTTATGGGTCGAATTGAACTCTACATATGAACAAATTCGACCCAACCCAATCAAATTTGACTCGATCCGAGCTATCAAATTTAACCCGAATTTGGTCAGGTAGATAGGTTTAGGTTAACGCCCTTTGGGTTAGCAAATCCTATGGGTGGTGGGGTCACTTGACCATCATTTTTATTTTTTAAAAATTTTCCTTACTTTTTTATATTTTATAATATATAAAATATTATTTAATTTTTATTTTAAGGTATAAAATATTTTTCTCAATATTTAATTATCATACTTAAAATAATTTTCAAATTTAAATAAAATATATGATTAAAATTGAATAAAAAATCATCGACAGGTCAAGTTGACCTGGGTTGGAAAATCCCTACTTGTATCCGACGAACTAGGTCCGATCGGGTTAGGTCATCAGGTATACTAGGTCGACCCGACCCGATGAATATCCTAGTTTGAACACTTTAATGGGATGAGAAAATGAGGGTGGGGAAAAGATTCTTTAAATTTTCATGTTGATTTTATCCAACCAGTTGTACTTTCTTTTCCAATTTTACTTTTGACATTGCGACTCTTAGAACAAAAAAAGAATGATACTTTTCCCTTTCGCTCTTTCCTTGCGCATGCCGGCACAGGGAAGAGAGGTGGGGAGGGGCGGCTCCCCCCTGCGACGACGAGGACGTAGAGATGGCCAGCGACCTCACCTCTTTCGCACGTCAGCGACTGTGGACGAATGCCGAGAACGACTCGTATGAGCTGCCCCTCCCCCATGCGACGATGAGGATGCAGAGCGGGGGTAGCGACTCCCCTCTTTCGCACGCTGACGATTGTGGATGAACGCCAAGAACGACCCCTCACCATTTTTTTAATTATTTTTGTATATCGATTATTATATATTATTTTAAGGAAAAACAAACTAACACTTCAATATCTCCAAGGTAGGGTATAATGGACTTTTTCATAAATGTAAAAAATCAAAGATAACGGAGAAGTCGACGGAACTGGATGGAATGATCAAATTGAAAAAATCATGATAGTTTAGTGACCCAAAAAATGAAGTTCATAATTTTGAGTTAGATCTGAAAATCGTGATAGTTTAAGATTGATTTGAGGAAATAATCCAAAATATTATTTATATTTTCTTTAAAACATAAAATAAAAACTATTTATGTACTATTTATGTACTTAAAATATTTTATTTCAATTTAAAAATTTAAATCAAATATAGACTTAAGTTTAAATAAAAAAAGAAAAATAAAATAAAAAAATGGGTCATCCGGTCGACTTTGTTTGGAAAAATTCAACCCGACCCCACCATCGACCTAATCCAATCCAAACTGGGTCGGATCGGGTCATCGAGTTCATTGGGTCGACCTGATTTAGCAAACACCCTTAGTTCAAGGGGTTTGGCAAAGACTAGACCTTATCACTAGAGGCGCTTTGTGCATCGTCAACGATCCATAAAGCAAGTTCCCTCTCATCGACGTCTCTGCACGTGATGTGCAAGGGGTTTACACGTCGTCATCATCATCATTGGAGGGAGGCAATGTACCTCGAGTGCAAAGAGAGAAGGAGGAGATGGCTGACACCATACCACATCAACTTGTCCGCAACCAGGATGGCGTGTCTATTCTCCTCGCGATGAAATAGAGCTTGGAAAGGCAGCCTCTTCGCCTGCATGAGCTTGAATGCCACCAGTGGTGAGCTCTACGACATCAGGATCAAGCAGCTCTTGTTGCCATTGCGGTCCTTGGTCGAAGCCACAACTTTCCCCTTCTTCGCATGCGCAGCGTCAGAGGGCTAACTTAGGGTGTTTGTGGCGTGAGCACGATCAGTTCATAAATTCATTATAGAGGACGAATTTAGGATTTGTTAAAGAAAGATAAAGTTTGAAAAGAAATAAAAGTTAGTTAAAGGAAGGATAAAAGAAAAGGAAAAGATAAGATAAGAAAATTTTGAATGAGAATGAAAGTGTTATTAGATAAGAGGTAGGAAAAAATGATTCCTGATTAGATTAGGAGTTGAAGTCTTAATAAGATTAGAGATTCAAAATTTAACTTTAATCTAACTATAAGTTTAAGATATAAAGGACTTATAATAAAAGTTAATATAAGAGTTCTACGTCTAAGAATATATAGAAGATAAAATAATATTATTTTATTCCAAAAATTAAAAGATAAGAATAATAATTATTTATTTATTTCTAAAATTTGGGAATAATTATATTTAAGAGAGATAAAATAAAGATAAGACTTTTAGAAGATAATTAGTGATAAAGTTTGTTGAATGATTGCATGAGGACTTCTAAAGAGGTTGAAATTAGGAGCTTTAAGGAAAAAATATTTAGGAAATAAAATAATAATAAATTATTATTGTAAATCTAAAAATCAAGAAATAATATTTTTAACTAATTATTTAAATCCAAAATTTTGTGAAAAATAAAGGATGAATTATAGATAGGAAGTATGATTAGGAGTTCTAATTAGATTCAAAGGTCTCCTTCAATGCATCTTCTTCACTTGAGTTTTCCTCCATCTTTGGGTTACATTTTCATTCTCGGTGCACATGTGCGCTGGTGCGACTCGACAATCTCTTCCTGGTACAAAGCTCTGTTAAAGGACATCGGTCGTCGTTGGATCTTGTTGAAAAATACACTCAAAGTCTAAGGTTTCAAATAGTCTGAAACAGTCAAGTTACGTGAAATTTTGACTTTACTTTTGGATGTGATTTCTTAATAAAATATATAAGCAGATGGATGATTTAGGATTGGGTTATGTTCTCGTATGATGCATGAATAGTTATATATAGTTTTTGTGCCGAAAGAAATCGTGTACAGAAAGTTGTAGCATGCTAAAGTCTCGAAAAAATATCACCGGAGTTTTGACAGTTATGAACCCAGCCTAAAGTTGATTGTCGATGTGGCATCGCTCTGAATCCGACTCGAATTCGGAGTGAACTTGGCCTGAATTTATGGCAGCTCGGCTCAGGCTGTGCCGTGATCAAGTTCTGGTGGATCCCCTTTCCGACGACTCGGTCTGCGTTGAGTTCATACTCAGCCTGTGTAGTCAGATGTTACCCTACGTGGTGATGGGATAAGCAAACTCGTCCGAGCTACCTGGGACTCGGTTTGGGTTCTGTTAGGTAAAAGAGTTCGGCTCGAGTCTCGGTGAACGCGGACCGAGTCCAATCACAACGCAGCCCGAGTTCCTAGGTACCCAGTCCGGATTCACATAATGGCAAGGTTTTATTTTGCTTTTCATTGTTATGATGTGCAATGACTATTCTACCCTTGCATTAATAATGCTCAACAGAAAACAATAAGAATGTTAATAAGGTCATCAGATAAAAAATGTAAAATGGAACTTCTTGGCACTGATTGTCACTGAATCATATAGAAAAAGTGAATGTGGTTATTAATAGTCCCACCACTCTAATTGTAATCATGTGTATTAATAGTCTCACACCTCTTTGTTGGGCCCATCATGGTCCTACTTTTGATCTTGTCTTCATCCACCTTGCCCCTACATGAAGTTCCATAAATGCCCAAATAAAACAAGTCGAGCTCACATTAGGACAACACACATAGATGTCTTAGGAATTATTGAAAGTAAAAGATGTAGTAAAAGAACAGAAAAAATAAAGAGACTCGAATTGAACCAAACCGAATTGAAAAGAGAAAAGAACCCAACAGAATAGAAGGAACCGAATTGAATTGATAAAATTATTTTAAACTCAAAGCTTGCTTATTCATTTGCATCAAGTCTTATTATTCATTTGTATTGTCTTACATAATAAGTATTTATATTCATGAAAATTCTATTTTCATGTGTTTGAATCCCACGGCAATGTTCATGATGATTTAAACTTGCACATGAAAGTTAAGTCATTAGAACTCATTATAATTATATGATGTAAAGTATAATTCACTTTCGCATTTTGTTAAAGAAAGATGAATAATTGTTTCGCTTCCGCATCCCATGTAAAGAAAGGTTCGAAAAAAATGAATTGTGGGTAACACACCAAAATAAGCCCAAATGTTATGTAGCAGAAGGGTGAAATTTTAGCTCAAAATAAGCCTAAATTTCATAATAGTGTCAGTATAGCGTAGAAGTGTTGTGACGCTAGTTTAGCTTCTACTCTTTCGACGCTAATGCGACACTATTTTTGAAACTTAGAGTCACAACATTGGAGTCGCTAGATTACGATGCTATTTGGCATATTTTATAATTAATTAGTTATGAACATGGCGCCACATTAGCGACGCAGTAGCTAATCTTTGCGTTGCTAATTGACGATCTATGTGCTCGTCGGAGAACAAATCCTAATCGTTCTTTGTTACAAACGTCTCCTACTCGATCACAGCGTCCAAGCCTGGTACAACGTCTGAGCGCCGATCTTGTTCATCGCTTCCTGTAGCTCAGGCAACGACGGCGATGGCGATGGCTGCATAATAACCATGCCGATTAGTGTCTCCAAACATGCCATGCTAACGCGATGCCGTTACTGATGCAACATCATCGCATTAGCGTTGCCATAACTATGATGTCAAAAACCTCTTTTTTGCCTCGATTTAGCGTCGCCTTAATGTTTAATAAATGTGATGCCAGGTTAGTGCCATCTCCACGCTAACACATCACTTTAAATGCACACGCGAACAAGACAAATGCCCCTCAAAAATCAGCGCCAGTTTAGCATCACATTGTCGCAGCGCAACCTTCAATACTCGAGCGCCTCACAAGAGACGGTTCAAGTGTAAATTGAGGAGTATAAAAAAAAATAATTTAGAGGGATGAAGACAATACGGATAAAGTAAAATGTTGATATTTCCTTTATCAAAAAATCTTATCTTGGAGATTGTGTAATGCTTACTCTCAAACTCTTTGGAAAAGTCAATCTAAGCCTCAAACTGATGGATTGTGTACCCCCTCTCCCTCAGTCGAGTCAAGCTATATAACTGGAAACTGTGATCAATTCACCCCTTATCTTGTTTTAATTTAATAAGGGGTATGGCCAATTTACCTCAACAATCTGTATACACTAAAACAAAAGTCTTATCCATTGTAAAAAGCATTCAATCAAACAATGAATAATTACTCTAGTCTAGTTGTATTTTGAAACTCAAATCTATGCATGATAGGAAATTTTTTCCAATCCAACCGAATTCTTACTACTTACTAAATAAATATATATATATTCTATTTTTCTATTTTGATAAAATAAACCAACTCTTAACATAACAGAATTTTGGATGTTACAAGAAAAAAACCCCGGATTTTTATGAAAAGAATCTTTCCGCTTCCAATAGAATATGCTAGGAATCCCTAGACATTATATTTTATTATCCTATATAGTTTCGGTGAAAATATCGTGTAATTTCATATCCGCTCGGGAGGTAAAGCTACAAACCTTCCTTTAGCCGTCTTCTATTGTATCTGGAAGCTGGAAGTTAGAGAAGCGTCAATCTTCAAGCCAGTGATCAAGAGAAGAAGAGAAGGGCTCGCTTGAACCACTGGAAGGGCCCGTCATGGACATCCTGCTTTTCTATGTTATATAGACGTAAGGTAGATCCACTATTTTTTTTTTGTTTTTCGTGTGGGACTCAAAACACCCCCCATTTCGGAATCTACTCGAACTAAAGCTTGGTTACCTGGAATGAAAGAACAAAAATTGATTCATGAAGGTTTAATTATCGAATCACTTCCCAACGGTATGTTCCGGGTTCGCTTAGACGAACCGTCACCCAATAGCATGTTGCCATCAGAAGCAGAACCCCGTATTTCTTTCAGAAAATCTCCTAATTGTTCCAGAGCAACTAGAAAGAGATTCTTTAATCAGAAAAAAATCAGTTCAAATGTAGGATACCTATCCAGAAGTTTTCGCGTCATTCGATTACCTGCTTGAATTTATTTTTGAAGCGAGTTTGAGAAAACGGAAAGAAATGGCAAGTCAATTCGAGGAATTTCTCACACAAGTATTCAATTAGTTCGGACTTGCTTAGTATTGAATTGGAACAAAGAACAAAATGGTTCGATCTCGAAAGATATGAAAGATCTCCCTCCAAGCCGTACATACGACTTTCATCGAATACGACTTTCCACAGAATTCTATATGTATCTATGAGATCGAGTATGAAATTCTGTTTACTCACTTTAAATTGAAGAGCCATTGCTCTTGTTGTGAATGCCTTTCATTTCTCGTTTGTTCCATTTTTCTCAGTACTCTTCTGTGGAGTCGCACGGAACGAGCCTTGTCTTCCCTCCAACGACTAGCTCCCGTTTCTTGGTAGTTTCCACCGCCTGTCCAGGGTTGAGCCCTGGGATTTGACAGCGGACTTGACAAGCCACCTACAGACGCTTTACGCCCAATCATTCTGGATAACGCTTGCATCCTCTGTCTTACCGCGATGCTCTGGAACAATTAGGAGATTTTTTGGAAGAAATACGGGGTTCTACTTCTGGTGGCAACATGCTATTGGGTGGCGGTTTCGCTTAAGGGGTCAAATCAATACGTTCTAAGAAGAAATATTAAGAAAAGAACTGTCTTTTCTATATACTTTCCCCGGTTCATGATTAACCTCTGGATTTAAAATCACTGCTTATATACCTGGTATTGGCCATAATTTACAAGAACATTCTGTAGTATTAGTAAGAGGAGGATAAACTTTAATATTACTGTATATGAATACTTTGAACTTAATTTAAGGACGGGGGAGGGGAAAAGCTTTATATAATATTATTAAATACATTGTGTGTGGGAGCTAACATCAAGTATAAATAATTTTTTGATGCACAATGGTGAATTAGCTATTATTTTAAATTATGTGAATTTAAAAAATTGAGTTAACAATAACCATTAATAGTCGATAATAGGATGACACGTGTATAAATTAAAACTAATTTTTTTAAAAAAATAACTGATTCCAAAGAGGTGAAGGAGATATATATATAATACAATTCGAGAATAATGTGTGAAATTTTCACTAGAAACATGGCATCCTAGGTCACATGTGCTGCCATTGTTGGAAGATTCTTACGTTGCAACAATTCATATACGTTAAATAAGTGTTATGATTCATGCTTCTATCCTCTTAATTATACGTTACACTTTTTTAGCAAGACACAATGAATTTAGACGATATTTTGGTTAATAATAATGCATTGTATAAGAAAATTATTAATTGCACGTTATCCTATATATATGTGCTCTTATTCTAGCCACATCAAGGAAACAAAAAAGAGAGACTATTTTTTTTATCTTTTCCTTCTTTGTTAGCAATGAGAGCTTCTTTGGCTGAGGTATTAGAAAATAAGAGATTTGAGAAGGTTTTAGTACTCAAAGAAGTTGAGGCTCAGAGTTTGATCCCAATGTCGTCTCAAAGTTGTTCTATCCGTGAGATCTTGTCTGCGGATGCAAGGACAACATGGTATTGCAAATCCTTCCAACCATTTGATATTATATATAAACCTTTTTTTAGTCATCTTCAACGATTTGTTAGAGATTTTTTATTTTTTATTGTGTGTAGATATATACATGTCTACAATATGCATATACTTATATCTACCTAAGACAAAAAAGTTTTTCTTGGCAATAAAGATTCAAAGGTATATAAAATGTTAAACTATGATCATTTTGCAACATTTCCTATTTTCGTGATCTTTTGTGTTACAACATTTTGCAACCATTTCACATTTTGCAACATTTTGATGAATAAATCTTGTGGGTAAAAAATGATCACAAATATTTAGAACATGATCTTGATAAATCATGCATTTGTTTGTTATAATGAAAAATAAAAATTCATGCAGACATGTATGTCATTGTATTTCTTTCTTGTATAGTAATTTATTTTCCATCAGAAAAGTTTTGGAGAAAAGCATGACATTTTCTCTTGTTCTTTGTGTGAAGGCAACATTAGGTGGCCTATCTTCCAACCAGCGCCCTCCAACTCATCTTCTTGTGCTGCAGCAAGCATCACATGGACCTTCGGGTCCGTCCAATTGCATGATACGGTCTGTGCCGCATCATGAGGAGGTCGAGTGGGGTCTGTACGTGGTTCCACCTTCTCTGGCACATCCCCTTCTTTTTTACCAAGGTAATAAGTTTGAATATTTTTTTCTTTTACTTTCTCCATTTTTTTTATTTCTGTTGTTGTTATAATTAAATCACGCTGCTTAGGAGGGAGGTCTCAAGATGTGAAATGTACTTTCAAGCTTCGAAAGGCAAACTTCTTCTTGGGGAGGCAAATATTACCTTTCAAGACACAGATGATGATGCTGATACAATTTTTTGGACCTAAGTTCAAATATTTTTCTATTACTATCCTTTGTAGCCAGTTTTCTTTTTTTCTATTAAACTTGTGAAACGTTGTAACACAAATGTTTACATTTATGAGTTTGTGGAAAATGGTACAGGACGCACTTTATGGTGATATAAATTCAAGGTGTAATTGCTTGACCTTCCAATTCTTGTTTCATCACTTTGAAAATATTTAAAGTAGATAAAAGGATAAAAACAAAAAAAATATGAAATATATAAAATAAACCAACAAAATATAAAGAAAAAAATATTGTTTTGTTACATAGAGAGGCCCAAGGGTCAATGTTACAATTATGGGATACAAGAGGGGCAATGTATGTACAACACAACTTCAATTAAATGGACAATAGAGAATCACATATATGGAGTTCCGTTGAATAAATGATCAATGATTGTGATGTGGCATTAAAAAATGGCCCCGCCTTGACTTAAAAGTGAAGTTATATTTCAACCATTGATGCTAAGATCATTGATGCTTTATATCTATGAAGCAAGAAATGCTCCATATAATTCTAAAGATCAATTATATTCCATATAAGATCAATGATTGAGTTGCACTTGTTTGCTCTTTTTATGAAGCATCATTGATCAAACGATTAATGATTGAAGTATGACACTAAAACTGAGCCCACCTTAACCTAATAATTAAGTCATATCTCAACTATTGATATTAAAATCAATGATGTTCCGAATGTAATTGGGCAAGAAATGCTCCTCATAATCTTTAAACTCAATTTTTTTTAGTTTGTAGAAGATGAACCAAACAACAAGACTATTTCAAGTTTGTGAATTTGTTTTTTAAAATTCTCAATTATTAGGCAATTAAATATTTTAAATTTTGTTTTGCATATATTTTATAAGTGTAAAATATTATTATAAAATTTATTTGGATATGATAAGTATAATAGTGGAGAGGAGGTGAAATATCTTTGGCAATGACCATTTTGCCCTTTAAATATTTTATTATCTTAAAATGTTTAGTTAACAATTTTTATTTATCATCATTAATTTTTTTCATATTGTTTGACCAAAATTATTAGCCATAATCATGAAGTAAATAGTTAGGGAAAACACTTTGTAACAATCAATAAATAGTTACTCTGTAAAAGTAATTATTCGACATAAAAAATAATTAATAGAAGAGATGTTTTCTTAAACTTTTACCATTGCTTAGGAAATAAATCTAGTTGTCTCATTAAATGACCCATTTAATATTTAAATATTCAAGTCATTAAATAAATTAAGAAGATCATTGTTTTCAGTAACAAATTTAATGTCCATTGAGAGGGTATCAAAAGTTCTTAATTCATATTAACATATCTACTTGAAGGGTCATTTGTTGTGTAAAATCCATGAAGGCGGGTCGTGCTTATGAAACTTTTGAAGAAGATGCACAACATCGACATCACCTCCCCTCCTCCAAGCATCTCGATAAAATTTTCATGTTTCATATTCTTTCAATACTTTTTTCTCATTTACCCATTTTTTAACAACTATTTTGTATGAAAATTGCAATTAGTCTTTTATGCATCGACATCATTCAAAAGAGTAAACTTTTGGATGTAGTTTCACACCCTTCTTACCAGATTAGTTGAGTTCGATGGTGAACTGGCCTTCAATATATGGACAATGTGTATAATCATTAATGTCGTGTGAATTAAATTATCGGCATCGCTATCCAGACATTGAGCAAAAAAAAGTTATGGCTTGGCAGGTGCAATCGACACGATGAAGACGATTGTGCCTCTCCTTAGATGACATATCGACATTAGGTGATTTGACTTCTCCTTTCTTCATTATTAGTTTTCATGATTACTTATTTCTTTTCCATTATTATTCTATGAACTAAGAAGTTTTCTAAAAATATTTTGGTTGACATTTGGTTTTTTCCAAAAAAACAAATATCTACTATAAAATTCTATTTTGAATAATTTTTAATTGTATTTATCACATGATCTAACAAATAAATCAGTTTGAGTTAGGAGTGTTCACGAGTTTAGTTGAATCCAATCTGATCTGTCCAAATTTAATTCGACACGACCAATTAAAGTATACAAATAAGTTTTCTCGATATTTAAATATTATTTTCATTCTTAAAATATTTAACTTTAATATTTTTATAATCTTAAATGAAATATATGATTAAAATTGAATAAAATTTATTGGATCATCGAGTCTGATAAGGTCATCGAGTTTGCCGAGTCGACCAATTTACACTTTTAATGAGGATGGAGGAAAGATTCTTTAAAATTTCTTGTTTATTTTATCCAACTAGTTGTAGTAACTTTCTTTTCCAACTTTTCTTTTGCATTGCGACTTTTAGAACAAAAAAGAATGATACTTTTCCCTTCACATGTGGTTACCCAAATATTTATTTCAGTTACAAGTCATAACCTAATTTATACATGATTAGATGTCCTATTGTTGTATTTGGTAGCTGATATGTATTAGATACAATATGTGTTGGATCAAAGGGAAATAATTTGGATAACCAACTAAGGTCCCTAAATGACTACTGGAGGGGGTAGGGGAGGGAGGAACTGGTGTTAAATCGAGTTTGTAAATTAAGCATCCACAAGTATAAAATTGATTAGTAAAACTTAAAGTGTGGCACAATAATGTTCAACTTATAAACACAAATGAACAAGGAGGTTCTCTCTCGTTTGTGTTTCTACAGTTCTGAGGGAAGGAAATGGAGAAACCTCCTTAGCCCCCTCTCTCAACCAATATTTTTAAAATCGGACGGAAGATCGAATCAAGTAGCCAATTGGATCAAGATTCGACCGGTTCAATCAGATTCGACCGGATTGAACCAAATTTTTAAGAAAATAATATTATTTTTAATACTTCTTAAAATACTACAAATAAAAATATAAAAGGTAAAAAATAATAGATTAAAATCATATTAGTCATCATTTTAAATTGTTCAAATAAGAATAAAATTTTTTTTTATGTTTTCAATATTATTATTTATAATAATTTCAATTTTTTAATATTTTATATTTTGTGAATAATTTCCTCTTTTGTTTATATCCCCTAAAGTATATTTTATTAATTATTTATCTATATCATATTCTCACACGTTCTTAACAAATTCAACTGTTCTTTTTTCCCAATTTTTTTTTTGCCGTTTTTAAATGTTTTTGACAAAAATTGCATTGAACCAGTTTTCAGTTCAACCTGATTTTTATTGGGTCAACTCGGCTCAATCCAATTTTTTTGCAAAAATGTTCTTTTTTTTTCAAACCAAACCAGACTAAAGATCGATTCGTGATTGAATCAATGGATTCGGTCTAATTTTAAAAACACTGCTCTCAACCCATTCCTTTTCCTCCACTCAATGTCATTCGACGTGCTTCTGTCTCTGATTCTCCTATCCTTCTTCTTGTGAATGGAACATGAGATAAATGGTAATCTTGACCTGTTGGATACAGGAAATGGTCAGGAGCATCTCTCGACGTTCGTGCACAATGGGTAGACTTTTTTTATAAGATTGGATGATGTAGAGCAATGTTTTAAAACTCACTTTGGATCGGCTAGTTCAATCGGTCCTTTCGGTCTGATCTATTATTAAAATCATAAATTTTTAAAAAACCACTTTGACTCGGAAACAATGGAAGAAACTCAGTTGAACTAGTAAATCAGGTTCAACCCAGTTTTTCTTCAAAAGAAATAAGATATACGGGAATATTTTATTAGGGGTTTTGGAAGCTTAAAGTTATCAAAATTATTTTACAATGAAATTGGAAAGTTCTCAAGATGGAGGGAGAAAAGAATAGTAAAGAATTTAAATAAGAAAAAGGGAAAGGTGTTAATTGGAGAAAATAAATAAAAATGGAAATATATTTAGTGGAATATTTCTAGTTATTCAGTGCTTAAATTTATTCATTTCAAGTTATCTTTTTTGGCCTACAATCTTCGTACATAACTTTTTTTTAATAGTTATTAATTCTTCAAAAATCTAATATATAGAATTATACATAACTTTTATATTCACTTCTCAAGCTAAATTTCAAGAGAATATAAATAAATATTAACCACAAATTAAACCTTTCTTATACGTCAAATTGATATTTCTAAATACTAGAGATTTGCTTTATTAAAATATGATTAGTTAAATCATAAAGGCCAGGTTCCAGGTGATAGGCAACTACAACATTAGTTTGGTTTTAATTTGTCCTTTGAACCAAGTATTTTGCTCTTGTCTATTCAAAAATCTCATTCATATGTCTATTTAGAGATGAAAATATCTTGAGTTGATATTTCTTTCCACTTATCGTAAATCCTAAGTACTTTTTTTCTCTCTCTGCCTCGCTACTCGCTACCTCTTGCTGTTGCTGATCTTTTGTGAATACAACCTTGAAGGATTAATTCGGCATATTGTGTTCTAAAGATGTAATTCACTTGGAGAAAACTCAATAAAAGCATGGATAGTCCAAGAAATAAAATTATAACAGATTAGATTCACTCTGGTGTAGACTATCTTTCCCTAACCATCCCACTCTCGAGGGGTAGATTCAAGGGGGTTTGGCATAGAGTAGCTCTTATTACTAGGGGCGCTCTGTGTGTCGCCATGGAGCCATAGAGCATGTTCCCTCTCGTCGGCATCTCTGAACGCGATGCGCACGGGGGGTTTACATGTCATCATTGTGGTCGACGGAGGGAAGCGATCGAAGGTACCTCGAGTGCAGGGAGAGACAGTGGAGATCGTCGACACCGAACTACACCCGACTTTGTTGTCTGCAGTCGGAATGGCGTTTCTTTTCTCCTCTCCCTCATGTTGAAATAGAGCTTGGAAAGGCAGCCTCTTCACCTGAACGAGCTTGAATGCCACCGGTGGCAAGCTCTCTAGCACCGGGATCGAGTGACTCTTGTTGCCATTCCAAGGCACAACTTTTGTAACATCCGACGAATAAGAAAAAAAGAAAGAAGAAGGAGAAGAGAGGACCCAACTGCCCGCCACCAACCAGCCCAATAGTTTAATATAAGTGTATAACCTAAAAAAAACAATGTAACCATTTTGCTTGCCCACCCCAAGTCGGCGGAGCAACAAAAGGCCCCGGCTACTGTAGCTACTTCCTCTCTCTCCATTTGACCAATCCCAAAACCCCTATTTCCATTAGCTACAGTAACTCACGTTTTCCTCTTCACTCGCTCCACTAACACGGTATGGCATCGATTATGTCAATTTTTTTATGATTATTGTTTCATTGATAAGCATGATTAGAACTAGAATTAATAATTCTTATGGTGTATGTTTAATTCAATGAAATTTCTCATTTGTTTATATAAATGTGATTAGTAGTTTTTAATAATCTTTATGCAAATCCCTATGTACTTCATGCTTACTGTGATATAAATGCTCATAATTAGAGCAAAATGTGTGCTCAAGTTATTGATGAATATATGTTTTGAGTAAAGGAAAATGTAATGAGGATCTTGCCCCGTCGCCCCAGATCAGTCGATCGAAACTCTTTCGGTCACCCATTTATGAAAAGTTTGAACTCTCGGGCTTCTGCGGACGTCAAAGCGGCCATTTCGATCGAAGCCGATGTAGCGGTCGTCCGAAATCCTTCGGACGTCCAATTTCTCAAACTTTCTGTGAACGACAAATGATCAGTTCGATCGTTTGAACCCCAATGAAACGGTCATCCGAAACCCCTTAGGACGTTCGATTTAAAAAGTCCAAAATCTCGGACTTTAGCGAACATTGCAACGCTAGTTTTGAACGTCCGATTTAGAAAGTCCAATTTCTCGGACTTTCTACGAATGACGAATGGTCAGTTCGATCGTCTGAATCCCAATGAAGCGGTCATTCGAAACCCCTTAGGACGTTCGATTTAAAAAGTCCAAAATCTCAAACTTTAGCGAACATTGCGACGCTAGTTCGAACGTCTGAATGACCCATAGCAGTCGACCAAATATGTTTGGTCGCCCCAATTCACGCCTCATTGATCGTTCGAAAAGTGGACCTGTCATCTGTTCCATTTCTAATGCCTATGTATGATGATTGTTTAATAGAATGATTTGAAGTATGTACAATCTTAAATATGATTAAAACATGCAACATGTATTGAATTATTGTATGTATTGATATATGTAATTAAAAGATGGATTGATATGAAGTTGTCTTGATTAAAAGAAAGATTTGTATGAAGGTGTCTTGTTGTAATCGTGGAGGGGAAACTAGTCAACCTTCTAGTGGTGGCATTTTCCAAAGAAACGAGTTTCACTTTCTAGTAGTGGCATTTTTAAGTTGAGGTGAGTCCACCCCCTAGTGGTGGCATCTCAATTGGGACTAGAGCGATCCCGGCCTAGCTAACCAAGTCCTACAAATCAACATGGTCTTTTCCAATCATCAGATAAGAAGTTATTTAATTAAAGATGAATGATGAAAAGATGAATGATGAATAACTTGGGACATAAAGATGAAGATGATGATGAAGTAAGCATCTAAAAGGATGCAAATGAAGGTCCTCTTATCACTTCATGATATGAATGAAGTTGTTAAAGTTAAGCAAGATAAGTTCAAGATATGCCTTAGCATAATGATAAAGATGTTATATGTTTATTTTATATTGTCATGATGATTGTTCCCATGCCATATAGTGTGCACAAGTAGCTCATATCATGCACATGATTATAATCTATTATGATGTAATGCATATGTCATGACATGTAAAAAGTATGTTATAGGATCATAACACGCATGATCCTCAACATACTCTAATAGGAGAAATTTCCTGCACCCCTATGAGTCCTTGCAGGTATGAACGAAGCATAGACTCAACGACGAGGGCCCATGACAATGAGATTGCACATGTGGCGGTTGAACTACGACCCAAGTTATCTTATGGTACTTCATGTTATGATGATGGACTCCTTAGCGAGTCGAGTATGTATGGTTTTTGGGCCTTTGAGTCATGTACCTTTATATGAACTCATTTATGTATTATGAACCCTATGTTAGGTTGTATGATAGAGTATGTGTGGCACATGGACTAGTATGTTATCTTGAAATTTATTAGCTTATGAAGTCTTTTGTTGTTTATGTTATTTAGGTTTTTGTTATATTATTATGTTTTCGCTGTGGTATTTTATGCAATTAGCTTATGAAGAATTTGGCGAAAGTAACGTCACCTAGGGTTTGGACTCTGAATTGGGTCAAATTTCGAGGACGTTACAACTTTCCTATCCTCGCATGTGCAGCGTTGGAGGCTTAGCGTAGGGTGTTCGTGGCCAGCGAGCACAATTAGTCCCAACATACGTTGTAGATGGTGATGGCATATGACGTGGTTGCCGTCGAGGGAAGAGCCTTTGTGGTTCAACGGTGACGAGTGAGAGGCACCTTTGTGCCTTGTAGGTGAAGCACACATTCTATCACCGCCCTCTCATGACAAGTAGGGGCATTCTGTGCGTCGCCGATCAGAAAAGAGCGGGGCTCCCCTTTTTATTAATATTATATTATTATTATTATTTTATCATTTTATAAGTTGTCACATTCTATAAATCAGCGATTGCATAACAGAAGGATAATAGGTAAAATAAGTTAAAAATCGGAGGACTTTGTAATGTGTGTGATGTGATTCTAAAGTGCAAAATATCACCAATATAGAAATTCAGTGGCTCGGGTACCAAATTGCCATGAAGGCACGAAGTGTGCCCACCTGAGGATGTGATCCCACTCGACATAAAGTTTCCAAACCAATTTTAAAATTTATAAGTCCTATCAAAACTGCATGCACACAACATCATTGTAGTACTTAAGGTTCGATGTACTGGGACAATTGAAAATTCACACTTAATGGAAACCATTTTGGATGAAAAATTAAATTTAAAAAGTACTAAAATGACCTAATGAAATATAGTGTTACTAAACTAGATACCACTACAAGAAAATGGGCGCTTAGCGAGGCAAGGTAGTGTCGCCTAAAGAAGTGACGCTACATAGATGCCACTAGCGCCTTTATGGCGTCCACTTTGTGTCACAACATTGGGACGCTATTTGCCTCTCGATAGCATCTCATTAGCATGTTCTTAGCTATTCAAGAAATAGACGCTAATGCTGGCGCAATGGAGACACTACGTAGATGCTATTATTCCGCGCCACAGACCGAAAATGCGTGGCAGAAACTAGCGTCGTTGTCGTGTCGATAACATTCGACACGAATCTCGTGTCGCAGGACTTGCGGCTCTAAAGAGACGCTATATGGCGTTACAGGAATAGGCGATGCTATGTAGATGCTAATGTGTTACTCATAAGTTATCTATATTTATATCGCTATTTGTTTTATATTTAAACCCTATATATTATATATACGATATGTTAATCAATAAATTAATTAAATGTTATATTAGTATTATCAACATATATATGTATTCATACATGATTACCCATATTATATATATGTATTATCAACATATATATGTATTAATTACACGATTATACATATATGTATTTTTACATGATAGGAGTGTTCCTAAATATATAATTTGTTACCTATATTATTTATGTTATCTATACATACAATATATATAATATCTTAATTACGCATATATTATTATATACTTAATCATGAAATTATGGTGGTTGAATTAAGAGAGTGGTTTGCTACCATGCTAGCGTCACCTTGGAGACTCAATAGCGTCTGCATCGCGTCTAACTAGAGCCGCAGGTAATGTCGACGCTATGGTGACACTTTTAGTATCTCTATAGCATCGCCGACTTGAGACGCGAACAAATGTTGGACGCTAGTTCGACGCTACTGGGTTGCTGAATGAAACTAGCGACTCAATAGCGTCTGTATTGCTCCTCCTTAGCCGACTTTTTATCCCCTCGCTTAATCGGGCACATATAGACATATAAATACGCGTATGTACTTATACTTATATATAATAAGTACATATATACATATTATTATCACTTAATCTCACACATATAAACATATACACATATATTCACTTCGAATACGTACACACATACACGTTATCTATATATGACTCTCATATGTATAGACATATACATACACATATATATTTATAATACATATAAACATACATACATGATAGATTCATAATACTTAATCTCCCACACGTAGACATATACATACGCATATATATATATATATATATGTACACAATTTTGTTATAGACACATATACATATAGATTTATAATTTTATATGCATAGATGATAGATTGTCGGAAGGAAATAAAATAATTGGAACGGAGCACAATGCGATGAGACGCTATATTGATAAATAAAATTACATACACATTAGAAAATTTAAAAAAGACTTTAATTAGCGTCTCACTGGCATCTCATTTGTGGGATGCTAAATCTATGTCGACGCTAAATCTATGTCGACGCCCCTACGACGCTATGGTGTCGCTACGGGGTCTTAGCGACACATTAGCTTCTCCATAGAGCCGCACTAGCCAAATTTTGATAGAAGCGGCGCCTAGATTGCGTCTATGTAGTGCCGCGACCTGGGGAGACGCTAAAAAATTTAATTAAATTCCTAATTCCTCTTCTTCGTTTTCACTGTTACTATTTTACCTTCGAATTACACCGCCCGACACCCTACGCCCGACGCCTGACGTCGATGATCGACTCCTCCGACGCCCGATGCCCGACGTCGATGATCGACTCCTCCGACACCCGACGCCCGATGCCCTCCGCCGCCGACGCCTTCAGCCTCCTCCGCCGCCGCCTCCGCCTCTTCCGCTGCCTCCGCCGCCGCCGCCGCCGCCTCCTCTACCATGCCAACGTCCGCCTCCACCTCCAACGCCGCCTCCTCCTCCTCCACCCCCCCCCCCCCCCCCCCCCCGCCGCCCTCCGCCTCCTCCTCCGACGTCCGCCCTCCGAGCTCATCCGCTACACCTGATATCACGCAGCTATCACAACAGCTATCGTAGCAGTTATCGGCACAGATATCACAGCATGTGTCACAGCAGTTGGCTCCGCTATTGCAGGCGATTCAGGGATTGATCCCGACAAAAAATCCATCCCCGCGAGGCCATGGACCGAGCACGTATGGGTCGAACGTCCGGAATGATAACAATAACTCATAAACCTAGGATAGAAAATAAACTACGCTTTTGTTACTTATAGACTTAGATATACATATAGTTTGTTAGTTCGGTTTATTACTTTTCATATTCTTATTATTGCCTGTGATGCTTTCTTTTATATTGCT
Source organism: Pontederia crassipes (assembly GCA_030549335.1). NCBI lineage: Eukaryota > Viridiplantae > Streptophyta > Magnoliopsida > Commelinales > Pontederiaceae > Pontederia > Pontederia crassipes. The sequence goes on from CM060193.1 coordinate 29,478,848, forward strand.
TGTGATGAATATCAATGCATTTTGAGATGCATTATAAATTGTATAGTGCGGGAAGGGGAAAAAATGAGGCTGGAATGGGTAAAAAATGTGCAATTAGCGACTCCACAGCGTCGCATTTGCGTCGCAAGGGCCGTCGATGCTGAGTTAAATATATCGTACTTAGCGCCATATTCGCGTCTCATTGGCGATGCGTACACCATTACTTCTGCGTTACTTCAGCACCTTCTTAGTGCCTACAATAGCGACTCGTGGGCGCCAGAATAGTGCCTCAGAGATAGCACCCCTTGAGCGTCGACTTAGTGACGCACATCTTGTATGCACTACCGGAAACTACGCGTCTTAATAACATCGAGATAGCATCAACACGTGGCGCTAGTGGCGTCTCATTTTCTTTGACTCTAGTGCGACGCCACTGGCAATTAATTTTTAGCGTCCCCATTTTGCGGTGCTAGTTGGACGCTAATGAGACGCTCTTCACAACGGATACGTAATAGCGCCTCTCTAGCGTCACGTATGTTGGGTCGCTAATCGCCAATATTTTTTGTAGTGTCCATAGCAAACAAAAACTATACTAATTTTTAGGAATTTTTAAATAAACATAAAATAATACAAAAATTGAAAATAAGATAGGGATGAAAAGTGATAAATATGAACACTATGGCTTAGGAATTGTTTTAATAATTATATTTCTAAAACCAATGAAAATCAAAGAAGATACTGACAAATGTTTTCATTCATGGTGATCCTGCTCTCACGGTGATCACCTCCTGAGGTCAAATCATGCTCATGCTTGCTGGCTAAAGGATTTTACACAATTGAAACACCACCTAGAACAGTAATTATATTTTAATGATACAAACATCGAAAGATTAGAGTTACATTTAGAATGCCAAAAAAATCTAAATAAGAATAAGTTACTTCATGCATTAAACTTTCGTTTAATATTTGTTTATGTTCTCACGAGATTTATATTAAGAAATGAATATAAAAGCTATAGATAATATTGTTAGCATTAGATTTTGAATGACTAATACCGGTCAACCATCCAATGAAGCGACCACCAAATGAAGCGCCTCCGACGAGCAGCGCTCACCCCCACCTGCCAGCGAGCATCCGTCTGCTCGACACCCCAACCACTCCGCGACACCCCACCACCACCACCACCCCCCCCCCCCTCTCGCGACCCCCTCCACCGCACCGATGAAGCATCCCCCACTCACCGGAGGGGGTTGCTTCACTGGCGGGGGTGGGGTGGGGAGCTGCTCACCGGAGAGAGGGATAGGGGTGCCGTCGACACTTCCTCTTGCCGGCGAGATCACCAAGGGATAGAGAGAGAGAAGGGGTGGCGCCCCTCCTCTCTCTCTCTATCTTTTTTTAATTTAACTTATATTATTATTTTATATTTATTTTATTTTGTAGTGACTTGCCACATAAGCAAATTACCGAAACAAGTTAATAGTTAAAGAAGAGTCTGATTACAAAGTAAAGTTGGAGGATAGAGTTAGGAAACAGATAAAGTTGGAGTGCATTTAGTGAAATTTATCCTAGGATGGAACATGATGCATTAAAAAGATTAGAAATAAAATCCATTGACAAGTGTATTAAGTGCACAAATTAGAAAAAAGAGATATTAGTTTGTTCTCCTCCAAAAAAAATCATTTATCATGTAATTATACTACGATGTGATTCCCTAGTAAAATATCATTGACATCGGATTTTCCAACCTCTTAGTAAATTAGACACATAATACATAGGACATTAATTAAAATTTCTAGTGCAAGCATCCACATAGTATGAGATTATAATATTATTTTTTATGAATGTAATATTTAATTATGAAATCACATGATAAGTTGCTTTTATTGAATGTATAATCACATTCTTCATTAAGACATGAAAGTTTCATTTTGAAATTTTCTTTCTATAACCATTTATTTAATAATTTATCCACCCAATAAAATTAGTGAATCCATTGCTAAGCACCTACGTTTTAACTTTTTAGGCAACATGTGATGTAATCAACATAAATAATATAATGAAAATTCAAGAATATATTTATTTTTAACTATGACAAAGATGATTAACTAATGGAAGGTGAATTAAAGAATTGATCATGGAATGTTTGTACACAAGTTGACTTGTTCTAGCCAACTAATAAAATAGTAAAAAAATAGGAAAACTATATGTGTATCAATCGTTAGTTATTTCCAAAATTCCATATAGTTATTTGTAATTCCTATAATTTTATCGCCACCAATGATATCCATTTCATTCATGTTAGGTGATAAAATTATATTAAGATTTTTCAAAGTTTAGTTTGGTATTCTTGGGGTAGTAAAATTTGTCTTCAAAACAAGGAAAGTAAGAGTTTTTTTTTTGGGTACCCCTAGTATAAAGATCTGGTAATTCATTATTCTAAATAGAAATAAATAGTAGAACAATATTATACTAGTCAAGTTAATGACACCAAATGGAATATGGTATTACTGGATCCTACTGCACTCCAAACTTGCGAACCACCTTAGCCAATCAAACTTTGTTATATTCATCATTTGATGTTATTGGAATTCTAGACGTTGTGGAATACTTCTTGCAGCGAAAGCGGATTAACTTTTTCATGAATTCTTGATGAACGCACTTGCACCTCGGGGTCGGGGACCGAACATCGGAGGAAGGGAACTCTTTACCACAATACAAGTGCCTCTGGAAGAACCTCTCGAAAGCGTGTTTGGAACCTCTGATATGAGTCATCTTTTATAGGGTAGGGAGACTTGGGCGAGAAGTTAGGCAGAACGCATCACGCGCATGATGACGTATTTGCGCAGATCTCTTTTCTTGTAGCGCGTGATCAGATCGTGCGATCTGATCCTTCAGTGCGCGGTCTGCGTGCTCCGCGCGCAGTCTACGGGCGGTCAATTGCGCTCCACGCACGGCGTGCACGCGCGGCCCAATGCCCAATAAAGGGAAATTTCCAACAGATGTCATAATATTAGTTAAACATGATGACTTTACTTAAAAGTAAAGTTAATGTTTTAGGAGTTTGCAGCCAAGATATACAATTTATTTATATTTTATCTGGTTGGGAAGGGTCAGCTGCAGATGGTAGAGTGCTAAGAGATACTATATCACGACCTAATCGTTTGAAAGTGCCCCAAGGTAATGATATTAATAATTTCAAACAAACATTATTAATACCATTAAATATAGACTTTATTTTTTCTAGCTAATTATTTTTTATGATAGGTTTTTATTACTTATGTGATGCTGGATACACAAATGGGGAGAGCTTCTTAACTCATATAGAGGTCAACGTTACCATTTGAATCATTAAAGACAAAATCGACAACCTCGAATATCACAAGAGCTATATAACTATAAGCATTTGTTAGCTAGAAATGTTATTGAGAGATGTTTCGGATTATTAAAAATGAGATAGGTCATTCTTAGAGAAAGGGCATTTTATCCTGTAAAGACACATGGAAGAATTGTCTCAGCTTGTGCTTTACTCCATAATCAGATCAGGAGAGAAATGTCAATTGATCCAATGGAGAATGACTTGTTAGATATCTTACCACCCGAAGATGATGACTTTGAAGAAGGCATCATTGATCACGTGGAAACTTCGGAGACTTGGAGTCAAGTCCATCCACTTTAAGCTACTTTTTTTTCACTGCCTAAAAGTGCTAAAAAGACCTTTGTATGGAAGAAGCTCGGATTGATATGAGAGTAACTGAATTTAATATGAGAATTCGGTTGAATATGAGAGTTTAGTTGAATTTGACGAAAATAATTAGAAGACGTTTGATTATCTATTTAAATAAATGTTTTAATTGAATTCGATTTTCTTTATGAATGACTTAAACATGTAATTTCTATTGATTATCCTCTTTTTTATATTTCTTTAATATTTTATCAAACTTAATGGAGAACTAAAGTTTGAAATTTGTATTGAGGGTATTTTAGTAAAAGGCATGCATTGCCTAATAAATGTCTTTATAACAAACATGGTAATATAAATTACCACTTATATTACTAATGCTCGCCAAACACTATAATCTAATATTACCGGTAATCTAATAGGTAGTAATCTATCTGTGTGGTAATCTAAGTTACTGGTATTTTTAAGAGGTAATGCGTCAAACGGCCCCTGAGTGCTCGGAGATTTACTAGGGTTCATTTTTTAATTGAGGAGTATAAAAAGGATAATTTAGAGGGCTGAAGATAATAAGGATAAAATAAAATATTGATAATAAACTTAAATATTAGTGTATATGAACACTTTGAACTTAATTTAAGGAAGGCTAAGGGGAAAACTTTATATAATATTATTAAATGCATTGTGTGTGGGAGCTTACATCAAGTATAAACAAAATTTTGGTGCACAATGGTGAATTAGAGTAGTGACAGGGCTATTATTTTAAATTATGTGAATTACAAAAGACACTGAGTTAGCAATATATATATATATATATATATATATATATTTGGAGGATAATGTGTGACATGTGATGTAACTCCCCAAAATTGACTAACGTCGCGTGACGAAGACTAACATGAAGACACTACAAACGCTATTATATTGACAAGACTCGGTCAAGAATCATACATGTCAGCAAAAGAAAAGATAAAATCATAAAGAGAGGCACAAGGTAACAAATATTTGTGGAAATCAAAGAGTCACTACATGGTCTCGAATTAATAATGTCATAATGGTTACATCAGTTCATAATGTGAAAAAAAAAGAATAAAATAAATGATTAGGTCCTTTGGTTCATATGCTATGTCGTCGCCTGAGCTTTATCGCAGCATACCAACTCAACATCATCGCCCTGTGAAAATCAAACACAGGGGAGGCAATCCTCCCGTAAGCTTTACAGCCTAGTGGGGATTCCATGATAATATACAATACATAACTCTAATTAGAGTAAATCAGAAATAAGGATGTATACTTATCTAGATGAGAAGAGGAAACATGAGATCATCATAAGTCATAAATAAGGGAGATCAATTGATATAAATGATCAATAAAACCAAATGATATGGTAGGCTTGGAATCAATAGCATGCTTGGTCATCGTGACCATAAGTAATAACAATAACTTAACTTAGTTTTCATGCTTTCTTTACTTAACCATGCTTCTTAATATTGAATCTTGCTTAGAAATCAAATGACTTTAGGTGCCTTTAAATTCCTCATCCTTTACTTATCATAGGATGGGTCCTTGTTTACTTATGGGGTATGCCGAGTGAAACAATACAATCGCGTACGGGTCAATGGTGATCAATTCACGATCAATGGAGCGACCCTTATCATGAAGCACTTGGCATAAGTTGTCAACCCATTGTTCCTGTTCCATCTTAACTTATTAATCACTTTAAATTCTTATATTTCATTGTTCACATAGAGTGGAAGTTCGTAGATCAATAGCATGACAAATCACATAAGAGTTCATGTCTTAAATCATGAATAAATCATAGTGAGATCATCTGTCACGAATCTAGTAATAATCATGATTGATCATAACAAGAATAGGTGGTGTATAAATCTAGAACAAGAACTGATAGAAAACATAATGAAGAATGGTCTTGGGTGACATAGCCCGGGCCGGATTCATGGTGTGTGTCTGAGTCGAGTGTAAATCGCACTCGGGCCGAGTTTGGAAAAATCATCACGCACTCGTCGGGGTCGAAGGGATGAACCCGAGCCGGGTTCAAAGGGATCTCGGGTCGGGTACTAAAATGTCGAGAGTTTGACCGATGAGTTGTTCGCTAACCCGGATCGAATTCGGGATAACTCGGGTCATGTTCTGCGAACACGGGCAGAGTAATCAACGTACCCGGTCGGATGCAAGTACGAACCCGATCCGGGTTCATAACAATCTGGGCCGCGTTCTTATATGTTTCCAGAATGTCGAGAATCTTATAAGAAAACATTTCTATCATTCTACCAACCTAGATTAATCACAACATAAACATAAAGTAAGGTACAAACCAATGATACATATACAACAGAAATTGTGAGTATGGAATACAATCATCACAACATATCAAAAGAAAACAATATGGTGTATAAATCCAACCAATCCTAGTAATCATACAACACAGTCGATTAATCATGCTTGTTATTTCCATATCATCTTGCATGCTATTCATTAATATCACGAGATCTGATTTGCTAGAAGTCTTGATCTAATCTACTTAAAGTTATGCAGGGTGATTTCAGGATCACCCATTTGACTAGCATTAGACCCATCACCCATTTGACTAGCATTAAACCCTTGTCGTTCTTGTTTGCTTCAATGTTCTTGTTGTCCCGGCACAGGTTCTCCTTTGCCTGGTCGCCCTTCACCTTTAGGACAACCAATGCCCCAAGGGCGTGAGGAAACATCGCCGGAAAATAGAGAGAGGGCGAGGGGAGAAGTGTGTCCGGCAGCCCTTACTTGGGATGAGATGTAAGGTCAGTTTCCCTCCCACTGTGTGCAAGGAGTTTGGAGAGATTCGATTTGTTCTCAGGTAGATAGAGCAGAGAGGAAATGGTGAGGTTTTCATATTATTAATTTCTTTATTTCTTCATATCCTATTTTTACTCACCCATTAATTATTTTCCGTCCCCATTGAATTCCCGGATCTAAAACATTACTTCCGCAACCTGGCCGTTACAACTTGATTTATTCCTTTTTCTCTTTTTTTCTCAGTTATTACATGTGCTGAGTTGGAAGATTCTTACGTTGCAACAACCCATTTTTACGTTGCAACAACTCATATACGTTAAATGTGAGACTTAAATGAGTGCTATGATTCATGTTTCTATCCTAATAATTATCTGTTACACTTGTTTAGCACGCCACAATGAATTTAGATGATATTTTAGTTAATAATAATGCATCATATAAGAAAATGATTAATTGCACGCTGTCCTATATATAGGTGCTCTTATTCTAGCCACATCATGGAAAAAAAAAAGAGGTTAATTTTTTATTCTTTTCTTCCTTGTTAGCCATAAGAGGTTCGATGGCTGAGATATTAGAAGATAATAGATTTGAAAAGGTTTTAGCACTCAAGGAAGTTGAGGTTCAGAGTTTGATCCCAAAATCGTCTCAAAGTTGTTCTGTCCGCGAAATATTCTCTGCGGATGCAAGGACAACATGGTATTGCACAAATCATTCCAACCATTTGATATTATATTGTTGCTTTTTTTAGCCATCTTCAATGATTTGTTAGAGATTTTTTTTATCATGTGTATGTATATATGTGTGTGTAGAATACACATATACATACATCTACCTAAGCCAAAAAAAATTTCTTGTCAATAAAGATTCGTAGGTATATAAAATGTTAAAGTATGACCAATTTTGCGACATTTCCTATTTTACCACAAAAAATAGTGAAAAATACTTTATCTTATTTTCTTGTGACACAAATTATAACAAAATTGTAAGTTGCCATAACTTTGATGAGTAAATCGTGAGAGTAAAAAATGATCACAACTATTTAGAATATTTCATTACTCAGAAACATGATCTTGATAAATCATGCATTTGTTGATATATTGAGGAAAAAAATCATTGCATTTCTTTCTTGTATAGTTATTTATTTTCCATCAGAAAAGTTTTTGAGAAAAGCATGACATTTTCTCTTGTTTTTAACATTCATTCTCTTCGTTTGAGTGAAGGCATCTATTAGTGGCCTCTCCCCCAACCAACGCCCTCCAACTCACCTTCTTGTGCTGCAGCAAGCATCACATGGATCTTGTGTGCCAACATGAGGAGGTCGAGTGGGAACCTGTATCTGGATACACCTTATCTGGCACATCCAGCTCACCAAGGTAATAAGTTTGATCTCTTCTGTTTTCCTCTACTTTCTCCAATTTTATTATTCCTTTTATTATTATAATTAAATCATGATGCACCCTTTCAGTCATAGGTGGCAGCACTTCATTTTTGGCTTAGGAGGGAGGTCCCAAGATGTGCAATATACTTTCAAGCTCCTAAAGGTCAACATCTTCTTGGGGAGCCAAAACATTACCTTTCAAGATACAGATGATGCTGCCGAGCAAGCACTATCAATCATTCTACATACAAGAACTATTTTTTGGGCCTTTAGAGACATAAGTTCAAATATTTTCCTATTACTATCCTTTGTAGCCAATTTTATTTTGTTTCTATTAAACTTATGAAACGTTGTAACACAAATGTTTACATTTACGAGTTTGTGGAAAATGGTATATGATGTACTTTATGGTGATATAATTCAAGTTGTAATTGCTTGGCCTTCCAATTCTTGTTTCTATCACTTTGAAAATATTTAAAGTGGCTAAAAGGATAAAAACAAAGAAAAATGTGAAATATCAAAATAAACCAACAAAAATATAAAGAAAAAAAAATATTATTTTGCTACAAAGAGAAGCCCAAGGGCCTAGTTCAATGAAAGGTAAACTTAACATTTTTATGCGTCAAAATAATGTTACAATTATGGGATACAAAAGGGGCAATGCACCCACAACATAACTTCAATCAAATTGGCAATAGAGAATCACATATATGGAGCGTCACACATATAGAGAATCACACATTGAATAAATGATCAATGATTGAGATGTGGCATTAAAAAATTGGGCCCCACCTTAACTTAAAAGTGAAATCATATTTCAACCATTGATGTTAAGATCATTGATATTCTATATATGTATATATGAAGCAAGAAATGCTCCATATAATTCTAAAAGATGATATTCCATATAGTTCTAGTTGAAGGGTCATTTGTGGTGTAAAATCCTTTATTCATTTCTTAATTAACATGTTAAAAAGCATAAATTCATGAAGCCGGGCAGTGCTTGTGAAACTTTTGAAAAAGAGGCATGACATCGACATCACCTCCCCTCCTCCGAGCATCTTGATAAAATTTTCATGTTTCTTACTCTTTCAATACTTTTTTTTTCATTTTCCCCATATTTTAAAAAAGATTTTGTATGAAAATTGCAATGAGTCTTTTATGCATCCACATCATTCAAAAGAGTTAACTTGATGTAGTTCCACAACCTTTTTGGACAAGCCAATAATGACATAATCGATACTCCATGAGCATGTGTACAATAAGTTATGGCTTGTCAATGTGCGATCGACACTATGAAGACAATCGTGCCTCTCCTTAGACGACATCTCGACATTTGGTGATTTGACTTCTCTCCTCCTTATTCGTTTCTATGAGCACTTATTGCTTTGTCATTATTATTCTATGAACTAAGGGATTTTTTTAAAAAAGATTTTGGTTGACATTTGGCTTTTTCTAAAAAAATATCTACTATAAAATTTTATTTTTGATTATTTTTTAATGTGTATATATCAATGATCTAACAAATAATTAAGTTTGAACTAGGATTGTTTACGGGTCATGGGTCGAGTTGAACTCGACCTATGAACAAATTCGATCCGACCCAATCAAATTTGACTTGATCCGAGCTAATCAAATTTGGCCCGAATTTGGTCGGGTTGAAGATCGGTTTAGGTTAACGTCCTTTGGGTTATAAAATCCTATGGGTGGTGGGGTCACTTGACCATAATTATCATTTTTTAATTTTTTACCTTACTTTTTTATATTTTATAATATATAAAATATTATTCAATTTTTATTTTAAAGTATAAAATATTTTTTTCTCAATATTTAATTATTATTTTCATACTTAAAATATTTTTCAAATTTAAATCAAATATATGATTAAAATTGAATAAAAAATCATTGACAGGTCAAGTTGACTCGCGTTGGGAAATCTCAACTTGTACCCGACGAACTAGGTCCGGTCAGGTTAGATCATTAGGTTCACTAGGTCGACCCGACCCAATGAATACCCTAGTTTGAACACTTTAATGGGATGAGAAAATGAGGGTGGAGAAAAGATTCTTTAAATTTTCATGTTGATCTTATCCAACCAGTTGTATTTTCTTTTCCAATTTTGCTTTTGACATTGCGACTCTTAGAACAAAAAAAGAATGATACTTTTCCCTTCACATGTGGTTAACCTCATATTTATTTCAGCTATGAGTCATAACTTAATTTATACATGATTAGATGTCACTACAAGAAAATCGAAGAATAGTAACCCAAGTAACGAGACGCTACGGATGCGCTATTAAGTCTCCGGAACATATAGCATCACTTTAGCGTCCTGTAAATGCGACGCTGGTAGTCAATGGCTAATGGCGTCGTAATAGAGCCAACAAAAGAGGAGACGCTACTAGCCCAATGGTTAGACGCTATCTCGACATTAGCGTGGTTTCCAGCTGGAGCAATGGACAAACGTCGCTAAGTCGACGCTCGCGTGGTGCTGCAGAGGAGGCACTATTCCGGCGCTCAAGAGATGCTAACATTAAGCATTAGTTGACGTTATTCGGCACTTCTGCGAGGCCAATCATGTTTGTTACGTAGCCAATGAGATGCTAACGTGACGCTAAGGACGATATATTTAACATCGTCAACAATTTTTGTGACGCTATGGATGCGCTAATTACATATTTTTCTTGACCCATTACAACCACATTTTTTCTCTTCCCACACCATACAATTATATAATGCATTGATGCATTGATATTCATCACAGGCATAATATGAAAGCATCACAGGCTATGAAAAGTAATAAACTGACTAACAAACTATGTGTATATCTAATAATTGTTGGAGTTGGTGAATACCTCAGGGCCCCTTGTTTCTCACACCGGGTTCGCCCACGTGAGCTTAGGGGAATCGGAGTATTACCCAATTGCATGTGCTGCTGACGTGCGAACAAAAGGAGGTGTTCGGGGGGCACCGCATCCCCGACGGCGGTCCCGCTCGTCGGGTTTTGGGCTTTTATTTAGTCGGCCCGTGTGGTTCGAATTAGGTTTTTCTCTATTTTAGTCGGATTTTGAACCCGTTTAAGAGAGGCTTATTTATAGCTTATTTTCAGATGTAAGCAGTGTGGCGGCTGTAAACCTAAACGATATAGTGGAACTTCTTTGCAGGACGTAGCCCTAATCTCAAGGGTGAACCTGGGTAATTCATGTGTCTGCTCTATTTTTCTACGATCTCTTTATGATCTTCTCTTCCTGTTCTCGTATTTTCCCATCAATTGGTATCAGAGCCTAGGTTGTTCGAGGAATTAGAATTTATTCGAGATGTCAGAAGGATCGTGGATTGAGATAGAAAAATTTGATGGAACACGATTTCATCTATAGAAGATGAAGATGGAGGATCTCCTCTGTGATCGAGATCTTTGAACGGTAATCGAGAAGGAGAGGCTAGGCATGGAAGCGGCGAAGGTCGCGGATGGGGCTTTCTCCAGTCAGATGGATCAAAAGGCGATCGAAGAGTGGGATCGGATTGATAGAAAGGCGAAGAGTTTGATTCAGCTTTGTCTCGCTGATTCAATTCTTATGAATGTGATGAGCGAACCTACAGCTAGAGATATGTGGAGGATGTTGGAATCCCTATATCAAAGTAAGTCACTGGATAACAAGTTATTTCTGAGGAAGAAACTATACAATCTTCGGATGCATGAGGGTGACTCCTTTTCTACACATCTTTATAATTTTAACATGGTGATCAGTCAACTTGTATCAATCGGTGTTAAGTTTCAAGATGATGATAATGTAATAACATTACTCTGTTCGTTGCCGGATTTATGGGACAATCTGATTGTCGTGATTGGTGGCGAGGAAACAGAACTTTCATATGAAAGTATTTGTGATGTCTTGTTATCAGAGGAAACACGAAGAAAGGGATCGACAAGTTCTGGTAAAGAGGCGCTGGCGGCCAGAGGAAGGCAACCAGAAATGACTCAAAATCAGAGAGGGTCTAGATCCAAATCTTGTGGGCATTCGAAGAGTATAGATAAGAAGGTGCAATGCTGGAGATGTCAAGAGTGGAGCCATCTAAAGCGAGATTGCAAAAACAAACTTGTTCACAAGAAAGAAGTTGAGTCAACCTCGGACAAAAAGGAGGCTGAGGTAGGCGATATGTATTTGGCTTCTGCATGTATGGCACAGTCAGATAAGGATGTCTGGTTCATCGACATTGGTGCTTCGTACCACATGACACCTCATAGATACTGATTTTGTGAATATGAGGAGTATAATGGTGGGGATGTCATGTTCAGAGATGACACTGCGATTCAGATTGTTGGACGTGACAGGGTGAAGTTGAGGATGAATGATGGCACGGTGAAGACTCTGCTAGATGTGATGCATATACCACTTATGAGCAAGAGTTTGTTATCTGTTGGTACAATGGCTGATTCGGGTGTTATATTCAGTTGCGACAAGGATTCATGCAAGATGATCAGAGGGTCTATTATGATTGCACGAGGGGTTCGCTATGACACGTTATACAAGTTGCTCGGAGAGACTATATATGTGGGCCGCGGATTTATTTCTAAAGAGGCCAGAGAAGATTAAAATAGCACATCTATGTTGTGGCATCAGAGATTAGGCCATATCAGTGAGAAATGACTTTCTACCATAGCATCAAGTCAGATGATAGAAGGAATTCAAGATTGTTCTGTGGGCTTCGGGTTCTGTGAACATTGCCTCTATGGAAAATAGAACCGAGTCAGTTTTCAACACACAGGTACAAGAGTAACGAAGATTCTCGAACTGATCCATAGTGATATCTTTGGACCAACTCCGACTCCATGTTTCTTTTATAGATAATTTTTTGAGATACAATTGGATTTATTTTATCAAAGATAAGTTAGACGTATTTGATAAGTTTCGAGAATTTAAAGTTTCGGTGAAAAACCAATTGAGCAGCAAGATCAAGGTCCTTCATACAGATAATGGAGGTGAATTTTGTTTAGATAAGTTTGAGCAGTTCTGCGTGGACAAAGATATTGCAAGGCAGAAGACAACTCCATACACACCTGAGCAGAATGGAGTAGCTGAAAGGTTAAATCGGTCACTCATAGAGAAGGTCAGATGTATGCTGAGTTGGACTGGATTGGGGCAAGAATTCTGGGAAGAAACTGTAGCCATAGCAAACTACCTGAAGAACCGCTCACCGACCTCATCAATGAAGGATCGGACGCCTTAAGAGGCAATGTTTGAGAAGAAGTCGAATCTGTCTCATGTTTGGGTGTTCGGATGTGACGCATATGTTCATATACCTAAGAAAAAGCGAGGTAAGCTTGACAGTAAGTCTGAGAAGAACATATTTGTCGGATACAAGAAAGGGGTCAAGGGCTATAAACTGTGGAATCCAAGGACAAGGACTATTGTATACATCAGGAATGTTGTTTTTCGTGAAATACAATCCCAAGTTGAGGCTCAAAAAAATGATGAACCCAAGAAAGCTGTAATGTTTGAAGAAGATTCTGATTTTGAAGCTATAGAAGTGGTTGCACAAGATACTTCAGTTGAGTCTGTTCCAGAATCTGATCAAGAAGACTCGGTTAATGAAGTTGAAGATGTAGATTCAGATGAAGACCCAGATGTTGGTACCATACCAGTTCTCAGGAGATCGACACGAGAAAGAAGAGCACACATTAGATACTCTCTTAGTGATATGAGTTCGTTTCATGCTTTGAGCATCATCGGAGAAGAACCTAGTTCTGTAAAAGATGCAGGGTCTATGAATGATGCAAATCAGTGGGAGCTTGCTATGGCAGATGAGATGCAGTCACTGGATAAGAATGAAACATGAAGTTTGTGTAATTTGCTTAAGAATAGAAAGGCAATTGGTTGCAAATGGGTGTTCAAGCGAAAGCTGAAACCGGATGGTTCTGTAGAGAAGTACAAGGCGAGACTGATAACAAAAGGGTACTATCAGATTGAGGGAGTCGACTATGATGAGATCTTTTCTCCCGTGGCGAAAATGACTTCAATCAGATTTGTTTTATCTCTGGCAGCAACATATAATCTTGAGGTAGAGCAGATGGATGTGAAGACGGCATTCCTTCATGGGGACTTGGAGGAAGAGATATATATGAGGCAACCAGAAGGCTTTGAAGTTCAAGGTAAAGAGAATCTGGTGTGCAAATTGAAGAAGTCTTTGTATGGATTGAAGCAGTCACAAAGGATGTGGTATCAGAAGTTTGATACGTACATGCTCGAACTCAAGTTTGTACGTTCAGATTCAGATCACTGTGTTTACGTGAAGAGATTTGACGATCAATTTGTCATTCTTACACTGTATGTGGATGACATGTTACTGATTGGAAACAGCATGAAGATGGTGAATTCAGTGAAGGATTTGTTGACCAAGAAATTTGAGATGAAAGACTTGGGTCGGTGAATTTTATTTTGGGTATGTAGATTAGAAGGGATCGTCAGAAGCGAAAGTTGTGGCTAGGACAGGAGAAGTACATAAAAGAAGTGCTGAAGAAATTTAACATGTCAGACTGCAAGCTAGTGGGTACTCCTATGTCTTTAGGAACCAAACTTTCTGCAGAGTAATGGGCCGTGTGCCATATGCAAGTGTAGTGGGCAGTTTGATGTATGTCATGGTGTGCACGCGTTCAAATATAGCCCAAGCAGTGGGAGTCTTAAGTCGGTATATGTCTAACCCAGGCAGGAAACACTGGAATGCTATCAAGAGAGTTTTCAGGTACCTTCGTGGAACTTCAGATTTTTCATTGTGCTTTGAAGGTATAGGAAAAGGAAAAATGCTTGATATTGTAGGCCATGTAGATGCTGATTGGGGTGAAGACATTGATAGTAGACGATCCACTAACGGATATGTTTTTACATTATTTGGAGCTGCACTAATTTGGATGAGTAAGAGACAAAGCGTGGTAGCACTTTCTTCTACAGAAGCTGAATATATGACTCTTACTCATGCTGCAAAAGAGGCCATATGACTACGACGATTGTGCTTGGAGCTCGGATTTGAGCAAGGTGCCATGAAGGTGAGATGTGATAATCAAGGTGCTATTCAGTTAGTTAAGAATCCTACATTTCACTCACGCACAAAGCATATTGACATCCAATTTCATTTCATCCGGGAAAAGGTGGAAAAGAAAGAGGTCCAGCTTGAAAAGATTGATACAACAGAGAATAGTTCTGATTTTCTGATTAAAGCTGTTACAGGTGTTTGAGTGGTGCTCTACTGCTGTCGGATTGAAGAAGAATGTTACTAGCAAGGCTCTCATTGGTGTGAAGTATCCACCAAATGGGAGAATAAGTTTATAAATGACAAAAGTATAGTTTCTATTCATGATTTGTTTCTATCCTAGGTTTGGGAGTTATTGTTATCATTTCGAACGTTCGATCCAGACGTGTTCGGTCCATGGCCTCGCTGGGATGGATTCTTCATCGGGACCAATTCCTGAATCGCCTGCAATAGCAGAGCCAACTGTTGCGACAGCTGTTGTGAAACATGCTACGTTATCTGCTCTGATAGCTGCTGCGATAGCTACGTTATATCAGGTGTAGCGGATGAGTTCGGAGAAAATGGGCCGTCTACATATCCTCCGCTCATGTTAGGTACATGAGCGGCTGTGCCGAGATCACGCAAGTAACCTCCTCGTGTTGTGCCGACCACCTCCTCCCAAACAGCAGGGTCCTCTATAAAATAGAAAAATTATACAATCATATAATATATAAATTGTATATCAAAAAACACAATTAAAAACATGACATCCTTTTCAAGAAACATTACCTGGTGGCTGAGTACTCGAATCATCTCCGTACTTTTCAACCATTTTCGCATTATACTCATCTTAAAAATTTAAACATTGCGCATTTCAAAAATAGTGCACTAACGTCAACAACCAAATGAACATATGATGAGACTTACCAGAAGCCTACGAGCAGTGGGTGTGATCAAGTCGTTTGTATGTAAATTGTCATGCACCGTCGATGCTTGTCAAATTGCATCGACACCCCCCCCCTTGTGGATGTGGGCCTTGGGCTTCGAAACTCGGTTAACTCTTGCCTTTTCCAACTTCCTTTGCCATCATTCATCTGTCTTTTATGAATGTCAAATATTTAGACTTTCAAAAACTATAAATTTAATAAAAAATTTAAAAGTAAACATACTTACCACTTCCTAAATAAGGACTCCCAAGCCGAGCACCTAATATGCCTTAGGCATCTTTGTATGCCCTATTCCAAAGTGAGGTCGGCGGACGTAACGACCTTGCGAAACTTGTATAATCGATTTCGGAGGCGTTTCACAGCGACCTCCTCAAAAGCTCTCCGGATCCTCTCTAAACTAAGATCCGGATGAAACTTATTTGCCTCTTACAAAATACGTTAAAACTTAGTAATTTTAAAATAATATAAAATAATTTATGTAACTCAAATAGAAGATCGTACCATAAAGGCTCAAAAGATGTCATCCCGCACTTGAATTGGGACATCTTTCCAGGATCCTACCCCTTCTAGCAAGTGGGAAAGAACGAGAGCACTGACATCCCGCACGGTACTAGTGGGTATGAAAGCGGTCCTGTCAATTACAAAGAAGAATTAATTTTCAATGATAATCAAAACTATAACAAAATTTTTACAACTTATTTAACTTATGGTCGAGCAATATTATTCACGGTGACCACCCTATTATCGTGTAATCCATCTTCATCACTCGAAGAGGAATCATCATCTGGTACAATTGGGTAGGCTGAGAAGGTCTAACATCATCTACAGACCCTAATACAAAATAAATCATTAGTGTCATACCAAATTAACGTAGTGATAATTGATATATGTACAATAATGTTCTCACCTCGAGTGATGTCTACTGCAGCATGATCCATGGCAGTCCGCTCGTCAGATTGTGAAGAGCCAGGTGCTTGTGCTATCGGTGGCGTAACAACTGACATTATTAAAAAATAATTAATATAATTAATTGAGAAATATAATGTCAATAATAATAAATATATCACCTGGAGTAAGATGTCGCTCGCCAATGCCAGAATGTGCCGAAGCATCCGGTAATCTCGGTGGTGGCGTAGCAACTGTCATCATAAGAAAATATATAAAATTTGCCTTCTATTTAAAATTATGGAATATATAGAAAATAATTGGTGTAACATGCCGATCATCATCGTGCGATCAAGACGTCCCGACTATGTGCCCCGTCGACGGTGGAGCAACCGTCACAAAAGCAAAATATTTAGAAAACTCTATGTATCGCCTAGTGACACGTACATAGAGTGATACGTGGAGCCGACCTACTAATGGATCGCCTACTATGTGACGATTCGGCTACGTGCCCTGTCGGCGTCGGAGCAACTGATATTATTAAAAAAATAAATTTAACTATTATAAGCAACTATAAATAAGCAACTGGCAATAAATATATTACCTAGTCATTAGGTTCACTAGGTCGACTCGACCCAATGAATACCCTAGTTTGAACACTTTAATGGGACAGGAAAATGAGGGTGGAGAAAATATTCTTTAAATTTTCATGTTGATTTTATCCAACCAGTTGTACTTTCTTTTCCAATTTTGCTTTTGACGTTGCGTCTCTTAGAACAAAAAAAGAATGATACTTTTCCCTTCACATGTGGTTACCCTCATATTTATTTCAGTTATGAGTCATAACTTAATTTATACATGATTAGATGTGCTACACAGTTGATATGTATTAGATGCAATATGTGTTGGATCACAAGGCACCCATCATCAAGGGAGAATAATTCGGATCACCAACTAAGGCCCCTAAATGACTGCTCGAGGGGATGAGGGAATTGGTGTTAAATCAAGTTTGCAAATTAAGCATCCACAAGCATAAAACTGGTATGATCAAATCATAAACACATATGAAATGGATATGAAGTTCTCTCCCGTTTATGGTTCTGAAGTTCTGAGCAGGAAAGGAAATGGAGAAACCTCCTTAGCCCTCTCTCTCAACTAGGATCGCAATATTCCTCGACCCAGCGGGGGTGGGTTTTGGGGCATAATGCCCCCGAATCTTCTTTTGAGGATCAAGGTGAGGGCTGTTGCCCTGCCCCACGGGGTCTCGAGCGCCCGCACCATAAGTTTTTATATGCTCTATTAAAATTAAAAAAATAATTAAATCTCAGTCATCTAATCATTTATATAAATATCATAACAAACTCTAAATTTATTTCTTTCACCTAACCCTCTCTTTCCTTTCCCTCCTAACATCTCTCTCTCCATGATCTCGTCCAAAATGGCCGTCCACGATCCCTTCCAAGATGGCCACCCGTCATCGCTCTCCGGAGTTGTTGCTGCTGGACAGCCACCTGCGCATGGGAGGGCGCAACCCTCCCTACTTTCGTGCATAGAGGGCAGCTTGCCCACTTTGGGAATGCTAGTGAGGGAGGGCCACCCTCCCTCCTTTCGTGCGCCAAGGGGGCAGCTTCCCCCTGCCCTCATCTTTTTTATAATTTTTTTGCTCTCACTTTTTTTAATGTTGAAATGTTTTATTTTTTGTTAAAGTATTTTATAAATATTTATAAATGTTGAATACTTCACATTTTTATTTTTCAATTTAAAATATGGGAAACAGAGTGTCGTAGGGTTCAAGGATCCAAGGGGTTTAGAGCTGGGGATTAGAATGCAAGATCCAAGGATAATTTTTTTTGCTCTCAAATAATTATAAATAACTATATTATATAAAAATCTGATTGAATGATCGGATCTTGACGTGCCGATATGATTTTTGGAATTTTTAAAAATTGATGCACAGTCACTCCCCCCACACCAAACATCCCTATCATACAACAACAATCCCCCTTAAGTAGTGAATATTAGGCCTCCCATCGAGCAATATTGTTAAGATCAGATTGGACAGATAAAAACCGATGAAAATCAGCCAAAACTCGACCCAATTTGGGTCGGATGGTCAGGTTACCTAACTACCTATTTTTTACTATTTTATATTTATTTAATATAAAAATATTATTAATATTTATTTTAAAACATAAAATAAGTTTTCAAACTATTTAATCACTATTTATTTAAAATATTTTATTTCAATTTTTAAAAATTTAAATCAAATATAGGCTTAAGTTTAAATAAAAAAGAAAAATAAAATAAAAAATCGGGTCGTGTGATCGACTCTGGTTGAAAAAATTCAACCCGCACCTTTGGATCGGGTCCGATCCAAAGCCAGGTCGAGTCGGGTCATCGAGTTCATTGGGTCGACCTAAACCAACAAACACCCTTAGTTCAAGGGGTTTGGCATAAACTAGACCTTATCACTAGGTGCGCTTTGTGTGTCGTCAATGATCCATAAAGCAAGTTCCCTCTCATTGGTGTCTCTGCACGTGATGTGCAAGGGGTTTACACGTCGTCGTCATCATCATCGGAGGGAGGCAATCGCGTTGAAATAGAGCTAGGAAAGGCAGCTTCTTCGCCTTCATGAGCTTGAATGCCACCAGTGGCGAGCTCTCCAACATCAGGATCAAGCGGCTCTTGTTTCCATTGTGGTCCTTGGTCGAAGCCACAACTTTCCCCTTCTTCGCATGTGCAGTGTCAAAGGGCCAACTTAGGGTGTTTGTGGCGCGTGAGCACAATCAGTTCATAAATGCATTATAGAGGACGATTGTAACACCCCAACTTTTTTCCCAAATTAAAAATTAATTTTCATAATTAAAATAAAATCTAAATTTAGGATTTGTTAAGGAAAGATAAAGTTTGAAAAGAAATAAAAGTGAGTTAAAGGAAGGATAAAAGAAGAGGAAAATATAAGATAAGAAAAGTTTGGATGAGAATGAAAGTGTTATTAGATAAGAGGTAGGAAAAGATGATTCCTAATTAGATTAGGAGTTGAAGTCATAATAAGATTAGAGATTCAAAATTTAATTTGAATCTAACTATAAGTTTAGGATATAAAGACTTATAATGAAAGTTAATATAAGAGTTCTACATCTAAAAATATATAGAAGATAAAATAATATTATTTTATTCCAAAAATTAAAAGATAAGAATAATATTTATTTATTTAATTCTAAAATTCAGGAATAATTATATTTAAGAGAGACAAAATAAAGACAAGACAGTTCGAAGAAGATTAGGGATAAAGTTTGTTGAATGATTGAATTAGGGCTCCTAAAGAGGTTGAAATTAGGAGCTTTAAAGAAAAAAATATTTAGGAAATAAAATAATAATAAATTATTATTGTAAATATAAAAATCAAGAAATAATATTTTTAACTAATTATGCAAATTCAAAAATTTGTGAAAAATAAAGGATGAATTATAAATAGGAAGTATGACTAGGAGTTCTAATTAGATTAGAACTTGGGGGACTTTTCTCCTATAAATAGAACTTTAAAGGTCTCCTTCAATGCATCTTCTTCACTTGAGTTTTCCTCCATCTTTGGGATATATTTGAATTCTCGGTGCACATGTGCGACTTGACAATCTCTTCTTGATAGAAAGCTATGTTAAAGGACGTCGGTCTCCTGGCCGGTCGTCGTCGGATCTTGTCGAAAAATACACCCAAAGTCTCAGGTTTCAAATAGTTTGAAACAGTCAAGGTACGTAAAATTTTGACTTCACTTTTGGATGTGATTTCTTAACAAAATAGATAAGATGATGGATGATTTGGGATTGGGTTATGTTCTCGTATGATGCATGAATAGTTCTATATAATTTTTGTGCAAAAAGATATCGTGTACAAAAAGTTGTAACATGCTAAAGTCTCGAAAAAATATCATCGGAGTTCTAATAGCTATAAACCTAGCCTAGTTCAGCTGTAAAGTTGATAGTCGATGCGGCATCGCTCTAAATCCGACCTGAATTCGGAGTGAACTTGGCTCGAATTTATGGCAGCTCCGTTAGGGCTATGTTGTGATCAAGTTCGGGCGGATCCCCTTTCCGACGATCCGGCCCGCATTGAGATCATACTCAGGGTAATCACATGTTACCCTACATGGTGATGAGGTCAGCAAACTCGACCCGAGCTACCTCGGACTCAGTCTAGGTTTTGTTAGGAAAAAGAGGAGAATGCGACACCGAGAGTTTGGCTCGAGTCTCGATGAACACGGACCGAGTCCAATCACAATGCGGACCGAGTTCCTAGGTATCCAGTCTGAATTCACATAACGGCAAGGTTTTATTTTACTTTTAATTGTTATGATATGTGATACATGCAAAATACAACATATAATTAGTCATGCATTTAATCACATTTCGATTCCTTTTCATATATCATGCATCAGTTTCTGACCTTATTTTCTTTAATTTTATAAAAATGGAAACCTATCCAAATTATATATTTTATTGCAGAAAAAGCAAGATAATTGAGTCAAGAATCCATAGAAACAAACGGCACTTAAATCGGAGTTAAAACGAAGTCAGAAAGTGCAAATTACTAAAGGCTACCAAGATTGAATTAAATATAATGGGTCGTTATATGACCGTAATGGTCGTAATACAGGGGCGTGAATAACCCGTTACGGCCCATTAAAAGGCCCTGTTTTAAGTCAGAATCTGATTTAGACACTATAAGGGTTGTTAAATTCATATTATGGGTCGTTACGAAGGTTATTTTGGAAATTTCTTCGACTTTTCTTGAAGATTTCATGTCCAGATCGAATACAAACTTTATCCTAAGCCTCAAGGATGATTAGGAAACATATTTACTTAGATTTGAGGCTACAAACCCAAACTCTACAAAAGTCCTTGGGACCCTTGGAGGCTATAAATAGATGTCCTAGGAGACAAAAAAAACGTGTGCTTGGAGGTGCTTGAGACCTTGGGAGTCGTGTTTATTGCAAAAGAGACATATTCAACTTGAAGAAGGTTGTTGGAGGAGAACGAGAAGCAACTCAGCGTTAAGGCTCCGAGACTGTTCCAGAGATCGTCTAAAGCAAGAATTCTTGTTCTCTCTCTATTGTTTGGATGCTCTTTTACTCATACTTTTTATGCTTAATTAATTCTGTAATAGAGATATTTAATCTTTATGAGAAAACTACATGAACTATTTGTTAGACTCGTAGTAATATTGTTATTTCAGTTTCTTTTGATTATGATTGTTGTGCTTAATGATTTTTACTGAGATTATTATATTCTGAGATGAGACGACAAATCAGATCTGGGGTGGTTAGTTTTAGGATTTAATAATTTTTAGCAAATTGTTCTTTAACTTGAGAATTGAAGCAATCATAACACAAAACTAGTAACTCATCGTTTGTGCTTGATTTGTGCGGTCTATCAATTTTTACCCAACGAGAATAATTGTTAGTTTAGGACTTATAACTTAATGTATCTTAATATCTTTCTTAACTAAAGATCAACTCATCGTTTGTGATCCTAAGTCTGGGAAAACTTAAGATAGTTTGATTTATTCAGCATAGAGATCAATAATTTAAGTAATTCTAATTCATCTTAAGAACTAAATTTATTCATCATTGTTATAATTTATAGTTGTTCATACAAGTTAATCATTATCTTTAATCATCCATCATCCTTAGACTCAATACCAATTTATTTTATTTTCTATTATTTATTTTTTTGTACATTTATTTTCTATATTTATATCACAACACCATTTTCTTCTCCTAGTAGATTATTGAGATAGATTAGATTTAACTAGTTCCTCATGGGATCGAAACTCTACTCTCTACTTTATTAGATACGACTAGTGCACTTGCTAGCAAATTTATGTGTTACAAATTCTACGCATCAATGTGCAATGACTATTCTACCCTTGTATTAATAATACTTAATAGAAAACAATAGGAATGTTAATGAGGTCTTTAGATAAAAATGTGAAATGGAACTTCTTGGCACTGATTGTCACCGAATCGTATAGAAAAAGTGAATGTGATTATTAATAGTCCCACCATTCTAATCGTAATCATGAGTATTAATAGTCTCACGCCTCTTTTTTGGGCTCATCATTGTCCTACTTATGATCTTGTCTTGATCCACCTTGCCCCTACATGAAGTGTCATGAATGTTCATAATAAAACAAGTCGAGCTCACATTAGGACAATACATATATATGTCTTAGGAATTATTGAAAGTAAAAAATGTAGTAAAAGAAGAGAAAGAATAAAGAGAATCAAATTGAACCAAACTGAATAGAAAAGAGAAAAGAACCCAAAAGAATAGAAGAAACCGAATTGAATTGACAAAATTATTTTAAAATACTGAAAGCTTGCTTATTCATTTGCATTAAGTCTTATTATTCATTTGTATTGTCATACATACTGAGTATTTATATTCATGAAAATTTTATTTTCATATGTTTGAATCCCACAGGTAATTGAACCAAAAAGTAAGGATGAAAGTGTGAGCAGCAGCAATGTTCATGATGATTTAAACTTGTACATGAAAGTTAAGTCATTAGAACTCTTTATAATTATCTAATGTAAAGTATAATTCACTTCCGCATTCTGTTAAAGAAAGATGAATAGTTGTTTCACTTCCGCATCCCATGTAAAGAAAAGTTCAAAAAGAATGAATTGTAGGTAACGCAGTCCAAAATAAGCCTAAATGCTATGTGGCAGAAGGGTGAAATTTCAGCTCAAAATATTCCTAAATTGCATAATAGTGTCAATCTAGCATTGAAGTGTTGTGACGCTAGTTTAGCGTCTACTCTTTCGATGACAATGCGACACTATTTTTGAAACTTAGCGTCACAACATTGGAGTCGCTAGGCACTTTTCGGCGTATTTTATAATTAATTAGTTATGAACATGGCCGCAGTAGCGTTGCAATCTTTGCGTCGTTAATTGGCGATCCGTGTGCTCATCGAGGAACGAATCCTAGTCGTTCTTTGTTCAATCCAACGTATCCTACTCGATCACAACGTCCAAGCCTGGTACAAGAAGCCTGGTACAACGTCCGGGCGGCAATCTTGTGCGTCGCTTCCTGTAGCTTGGGCGGCAACTGTGATGGCTGAGTAATAGCGATGCCGATTAGCATCTCAAAACATGTGATGCTAACACGATGTTGTTAGTGATACAACAGTATCGCATTAGCATCGCCATACGACGTCAAAAGCCTCTCTTTTGCCTCGATTTAGCGTTGTCTCAATGTTTAATAAATGCGATGCCAAGTTGGTGCCATCTCGGCACTAGCACGTCACTTTAAATGTGCACGCGAACAAGACAAACGCCTAGGAAAAATCAGTGCCAGTTTAGCATAGCATAGTCGCGACGCAACCTTAAATACTCTAGCGCCTCACAAGAGATGCTGCCAGCGTGACGTAAACATGCGAGCTTCTACTTAGAGCCGTTGGAGCTTCGGATACCTTTGGCGCTAAATATGATGTGTCGTAGAAAGATGTGACGCTAATTCGCCGTTGCTCTTTGTCAATGTTAGCATCACACAATTGTCAGCGCCATGTTGTCTCTAACAGTGTTGTGCCATGTCACAAGAGATGCCATTGTGGCACTAATGTGGCGCTGCTCTTTGTCCAAGTTAGCGTCACAATGTATCAATGCCATGTTTTCGCTAGTTGTGCCATGTCACCGATGTCACCATTATGATGCTGATGTGGCGCTGTAAGACATGCATCGCTAATATCACGCAAATGTAGCGCCACGATTAATTAATTAAATATTAAATATTTTTGTATTCATATATGTATATAAGTATAGGAATATATACATACATATACATAAGTGTATATATATCATGCATATATATATATATATATATGTATGTATGTATGTATGTATGTATGTATGTATGTATGTATGTATGTATGTGTGTATGCATGTATGTATGTATGTATAACATATAAGCATACATACATTTATACACATATATACATATACATACATATACATATACAAATACATACATATCAATATATACATATAGATATACATATATATGTACATATTGCATTCATATATATATATATATATATATATATATATATATATACATACATATATATATATATATATATATATACATATATACATATGTATAAACTATATATGAATATATACATACATACATTTGTACATATATACATATACATATATTTATCTATGTACATTCAATCAATTTGTAGTTAATAAATAAATTGGCGCCACCTCAGCTACACATATTTCTAGCGAGACATGGGTGTCACAATAGCATTGCGGACCGCTAATGCTAATGTTTTGTGGTGCATAATAGTGATAATAGTGTCTATATATATACACATGTACATATTACATGCATATAATATTACATATATACATATGTATAAACTATATATGAATATAGACATACCTACATTTATACATATACATAAATATCAATATATACATAGACATAGACATGCATATATACATATATTTATTTGTGTACAGTCAATCAATTTGTAGTTAATAAATAAATTGGCACCACCTTAGAGACATACTTCTAGCGAGACATGGGTGTCACAATAGCGTTGTGGACCGCCAATGCTAATGTTTTGTCGTGCATAATAGTGTCAATATAGCGTCGAAGTGTTGTGACCCAAGTTTAGTGTCTACTCTTTCGACGCCAATGTGACGCTATTTTTGAAACTTAGCATCGCAACATTGGATTCGCTAGATTGCGGCGCTATTCAGCATATTTTATAATTAATTAGTTATGAACATGACGCCGGTCGCAATCTTGGCGTCTCTAATTGATGATCTATGTGCTCGTCGAGGAGCGAATCCTAATCGTTCTTTGTTTTAATCCAACGTCTCCTGCTTGATCCAAATCCAAGCACGCTGATCACAGCGTCCAATCCTGGTACAATGTCCGAACGGCAATCTTGTGCGTCGCTTCCTGCAGCTCGGGCGGCGACGGTGCCGGGCACATGGCTTCGATCGCCGACGGAGTCTTAGGAGACGGCGTTGGCGGCGGTGGCATAGGATTTGACCTCCAGTGGCGCCCGGCGACGCAAAAGGCTGAACCTCAAGGGGGAGGACTAGGATACTCAGTCGGTGCATGGCACGACGGGCGGAGGAGATGATCACCACAACCGAGAGCAGGAACCGCGAGTCCAATCTTCTGCTTCCTCTTTGTCTTCCGCCCCAAGGCTACCTCCACCGCCTTCCCCCTTCCGACCTCGTCACCTCCGACCCCTGTAGGAGACAAGAGGCTGCCGCCAAAGTCCGGCGAACACAAAGACTCGGGCATGTAATGTGAATACGATCTAATTGAACATCTAGATGTAATTGTGATTAAAACATCAATGTAATTTAATGTAATTGTGAATTATATAATTTGATGTAATAGTGCATTCATGAATGTAATGTGATCTAATGAAAATGATTATGAATGCGATTCGAATGATGTATAGTATAGTTGAATTGCGATTCGATTGATTATGAATTGTGAATGATGTACAGTATGTACATGCGCTAATTCTATCTCAGAACGTGATTAGGAATGTGATTCAAATGTATGTTGCGTCTCTTTAGCGCCATGCGTTGTATCACATGTAGCATCGTCATAGCGTCACATTCTTGTCTCCTTTATAAATCGTTGGCATCGCCTTAGCGTCGGCTTAGCGCCGTGGCAGATAATGGAAATGGGTCACGTGAAGATTGCTTTTGCGCCACAATAGAATCTGATTGCGAATAATTTAGCGCCGCTTTAGTGTCGAATTTTGCGACGCCAAAAGTTTTCCCCAATCTTGCAAATAGTGTCACTGTTACGTCGGTGTAGCGCCATCGGTCAACGGTAATATCATCGCTTTCTCATGGGTGCGGATGCGACTCTAATAGCGCCAAAACTGTTGTGTCATAAGCGTATCGGCACTAATTCGACGCTAATGTGTCGCTAAGTGAATCAGCGCCGATTTAGCAATGCAGTAGAGGCGCATGTTATGTGTCGCTAGTTAACATTTTTCTTGTTGTGAAAGATCATTTTTCATTGTAGAGTATACCATATAATCCATGTTGAAGAATGTTGAATATAACCCTCTCAATTAATGTATCATCGATTAAAAATATGGGTGATCTATTAAGGAGTTGAAATACTTCGTTTGCATGTCAATGGAAAGTTCATTCATAAACACAGTAATAAGAACAGACAATACAAAAGAACGTAAACTAGACATGATATTACTAAATGAATAAATGTTGTAATTGCATTTCGACTCAATTGTATGCATGAAATATTTTTTTCAATGAATTTATTGCAATTTAGCTAGTCTCTTTTGATAAAAAAAGATCCACTCTTAGCATAACAAATATTTTATGTCACAAGAAAAAAAAACACATTTTTTTTCTATTTTACCATCTTTATTTTTCTAATACTTTTAATATATAACTTTTAGTTTATAAGTTTTAATATATAAAGATAAATGTACCAAAATATTATATGTTGTGATAATGTGAACCCTGTGGCCCCTGCCATTTATTATTGATAATACGTCTTAATTATTAGAACACCATTTTTCATTCAAATAAAAATCAATAACAGGAAGAGGAATACATGCTTCAAACAACACATATCCTCTTTGATTTTCTTGAATTAACTAATTGTCAAACTAACAGATTCTTAATTACATGGTAAGAGAACTTGCTTAAGTACATTCTTGATGGTCTTGGTCATGTTTGTTTCCAGCACTTGGTGCCATCGGATGCCCATCCGATGGCTGGTGCAGATGCACTGCATTAACAAGGGATAAACGCACCGTTCACCGGTTCGACGCGGCCGGTCAATTTCATGTTCGGCGGTTCGGTCCAGTTCGATGAAGAATCGTGTACAAAAGGAGGGCGGAGCTGATATTTTGTCTCTTTCGCCCCCTAGTTTCTCTCTATTCCCCACGTTCTCGACCTTCGCCGACGTCAGACACGCCCTCTATCTTTCACCCGCCTCTCTCTCTCTCTCTCCCCCTCTCTCTCTCTCTCCCATCTCCTCTCCTCACCTATCGAGGTCAACGCCGTCACTGACCCACGAGCACCCCCGCCGAACCGACCGGATCTA
Source organism: Pontederia crassipes (assembly GCA_030549335.1). Lineage (NCBI taxonomy): Eukaryota > Viridiplantae > Streptophyta > Magnoliopsida > Commelinales > Pontederiaceae > Pontederia > Pontederia crassipes. The sequence goes on from CM060193.1 coordinate 29,506,646, forward strand.
CGCAGAGTCTCAGCGGCGACGGCCCCCGTAGACCTGCGCGTCCTCTCACCGCTGACTCCCCCGCGCTCAGATCGGCAACACCCCGGTGACCGCTAGCCAGATCTACACGAAGCGGCAACTCTCCGGACAGACCTGTGCGCAGCGGCGACCCCCGGCGACCTCGCGCAGACCTCAACCCGTCAAGCCTTGCCGATCGGAACCCCTCACCTAACTCACGCCGCCAACCCCACCAATCAGCCCTGCCAAGCCTCGTCGACCAGATCCGCGACCCCAACCCCGCTGACCCCCTCACGCCGCCGACCTCGCACAGCCACGACCCCATCGACTCCCTCACGCTGCCGACCTTGCACAGCCGCAACCCTGCCGAATGCACTCCGATAGCACTCCACCCCCGTCATGCCGCGCACTCCGCAGAACGCACTCCGTCGGCATCGCCCGCTGCTGAACGCCCCCCACCGAACTTCAATCATAGTTAGGACACTCTGCCGGCATCGCCCGCTGCTGAACACCCCCTGCCGAACTTCAATCATGATTATCCTAACCATGCAGAGATGTAATTATTTGATTGTTAACTGCTAATTTCTCACTAACGCTCCCCACCGAACAAACTTTAATCATGCAGTAATTATTTGTTAATCATGTATAATCCATCTTTTGATTATCCTAACGATGCTGAGATGTAATTTATTCAGTTGTTAAATTTTTTTTTACAATGTAACGTGGGAAAATAAATGTCGGTGTTCATGAATTGTTATTGTGCAAGAAGAACGCTCCATAATTGTTATTGTTCATAGATTCGTATTTTGTGTAATGATCCACGAGTGATAAATGAATTGTTAAAAAAGATCGATTGTATCGTTGAACAGGGATCGTGTAATCGATGAAAAATTATGGTTAATAGGAATGACGTCAATTATATTTATAATTTTTTGTTATGATTAATAGGAATGACATCAGTTATTTCCAATTGCTTATGTTACACAACTTGTTCCAATCAACAGGTGATACTTTTGCGTCTATGTTTGTTGCTTCTATCACTCAACTTGTGATACTTTTGTGTCTATGTTTGTATGACATTTGTGACACTTTTGTGAATACTATAGAAATTCCAAGAAAAAGAATCTTAATACTTCTCAAACTCTAACACGATATACTTAACTAGATCAAATGAACTCTAACACAATATACTTAGATAGATCAAATGACACATAAATTGGACAAGTAACATAAAGTGATTTCAAATTAGGTTATAAAAAATTATTTCAAAATTACTTCCATCATGCATATATTAAGCGATATTAACATGAGTATTACAATTTATTAAAATTACAATTTATCAAAATTTCTTGTCTTTGTCTCTCAGAGGTAGGTGGCACTCGGACGGCGAAACTCGGATGTAGGGGGCACTCGACGGCGAAACTAGGCAGCACGACGGCGAAACTAGGCAGCACTCGATGGCGGCGGTGAAACTCGGAGGTAGGTGGCACTCGAAGGCGAAACTAGGCGGCACTCAAACGGCGGCGGAGCTAGGCGAGTACGCTAGTGCTAGCAATACACGAGACAAACTAAAGATTAGCATGACAAATTACAAAATTTCATCATAAACATGCAAATTACTAACATTTTGCATGATTAGGATTGACATACAAATTACTGGCTTAACATGTAATAATTCCAGCATGATTAGGATATTTAACACATGGATTAAATAACGAGTCGGCGGTCATGCGGGGGTCGGCAGTGTGCGGCGGCGTGCGAGTGTGTGAGGGGTCGGCGGCGTGTGACGGCAGTGCGCAGGAGTCGTGCGGGGTTGGTGTGCGGCGGTGATGTAGGATCGTGGTCGTGCAGGGTCCTGGCGGGGTCCGCGTGCGGCAGTGGTGCGAGGTCGGCGGCATCGCGGCGGGGGTGCTCAAAGTCGCCGCTGCGCTGATCTGGTTAGGGGCATCGCAGTGCTTAGTCGGCGGCGTTGTGGAGGTGCTCGAGGTCGGCGGCATCGCAGCGGGGTTGCTCGAGGTCGCCGCTGCGCTGATCTGGTCGCGGTGGGGGTCGGCGGGGTTGCTCGGGGTCGCCGAAAGGAAGAGAGAGATTGTTCGAGGGCAGTAGATGCGGAAGAGAGAGAACGTTCTAGGGCGAAAGAAAGAAAATGTTTGCGAACTCAACCTTTTGTACATCAGGCTCCACCGAATCGGACCGAAGCACAAATTGAACCGGTATCCACGAACACCCGAACCATGTGTTTCTCTTGTTAATGCAGCGCATCTGCACGAGCCATTGGATGGGCATCCGATGGCCGGCGTAGTAGGAGAGCCCCCCCCCCCCCCCCCCCCCCCCCACCCGCCCGCCTGCCCGCCCGCCCGCCCGCACCCATCCACCCACCCACCACCACCTATATAAGGGGGACGTTCATTTTTTCCTTGCATAAATAAAAAGAATAACGCGGCCATGTTCCTTTAAAAGTGAGAAAATGATTCAGATCGGATGATTTTTTTGTGTATATTTTTTTATGAGTTTTTAAAATATATGAGGCAGTCTTACAATCTTTCAAAGAGAAAAAAAATGGGGGACAATGGAACCATCATAGTTGCTGTGTGTTGTCATTGGAATTGGGGTCATCCGAGCCTAATGAGAGAGAGAGAGACAATGAGAGGGGGAGAGAGAGGGATCATCAGAGTTGGATCACCGAAGACAGACATTGTGTCGTCGTCGGAGCCGCGGAATCAATGAAGTCGGGTGACCACTGGAGTCGTGCGCAAGAGAATGAGAGAGAGGGAGAGGGCGAGTGAGATCCAAAGAGAGGGAGAGAGATAGGGATAGAGTGAGAGAGGGAGAGAAAAGAATCGATTGAAAGATGGGTACTTATTATAAATTTAAATTTTGACGGTTCTAACCTTTTGAACTATCGAATTTTGAAGGCTATGTCTGTCAGAAATCATAATATTAAATATTAATCATATATCAATATTTTATAATATAATATTCTAGTATATTTTATAATAAATTCAAATTTTGGTGGTCCTAACATGTGGAACTATTGACGAGTGTCCATCCATCGATAATTTCAAAAATTACGATCGTCAAATTTTTTAATATTAAAATATTAATCATATACCAATATTTTATTATATAATATTATAATATATTTTGTTATAAATTCAAATTTCGACGATTTTAGCCGTCAGAATTGGTCATCCTATCAATAGGTAATTCCTAATTAAATGATTGATTTTATTTTGTTTCAAAAAATTAATTAATTTTTAACTGGGGCTTAAATTTTTTTTCCCGGATGAGTAAGTTCTTCATGTGGGCAAATTTTTACTTACATCCCAATTAATATCCTTATATTATATATGAATGCATATATAATTTACATGTGCAATATTGCACACTCATTTTTCCACTAACTAACAAAAGGTGCAGCACTCCCTCTAAATTAATACTGCTTTAAAAAATAACCTCGGCATTGCAATTTATTAAATACTCAGGCAATAAAATAAATACAATTTACAAAAACAAATCACAGAAGGCTTTCGAGAGAATGAAGTGATACAATTGCTTACCAAACATGTCTCTGATGTGTCTAATGTAATTAGATTGGATCATATCTCTCTGGATTAGGTATGCCAATGCATGTTGCTAAATTACCTAGCTGGACTTCCACATGACCTAATTCATATTGCAAATAAGACAAAATAAATTATTTGGTAGTGATTATTTCAATGAGGAAACCTTGGTGCAGAATCAAACCTTCCACAAGTTGTTTTTCCATATGCCATATTATCCTCCACTATATTTTTTTTTAGTGTTCGGATATACTTCATTTTATCCTCTCAAATGTATTTATTTTGTCTCTCAAAATAGCTAGGAGTGGGAAATGCCATTAAAAATGTTATTCTATTTTTGGAACAAGAATGAGAATAAACAATTTGATAGAGGTGGGAGAGGTCATTATCAAAATGAGATTGATTTTTTTTTTCATTTTGGTGTTATTTGGAGTGAAATGATTTTTTTTATCTTTTCAGTTCTTCTTATTCCTCTTTCAGTGGAATTTATATTAATCATTTTTTTTCTCTCCAAGAAGATGCCAATGTAATATTCTTTTCTATCCATATATCATGATCAAATTGTGTTATTTACATTTTCTGATTGTATCAAAATATATACTCTATGTTGTTATATTCAGTAGTCGCCCTTTCAGCTATCTGAACATGCATGATCCATCATCTATTTTGCAGTAACATGTAGTAATGTTCATGACACTAATTAACAATGAAAAACATATCGGAAGCCAATTGCATCTATAATATGTGCACTGCATAATTCAAGGAAAAAGAAAAGAAAACGAGATATTAAAGAGGGCAGATCCAGATATAAAATTAATGCAACCCCAGATGCTTTATGCATAAAAATATGTTAAAGATAATTAGTCGACATGGACGCCCATAGCTTTGAGAACTGATGCTTTGTAACAAACAACTTTTTGGGAATAAACAAGGTTGTGAACTTAGCCTGGATTTGGATCCTCTTCCTTAGACGACATGCTTTAGATGGTATCAAATTGAAGCATATTTTACATGTTGACACTGTCACCTTTATTCCCACTAAATACTATCTCTTTTTATTTTCCATTACCACATAAAGTCCGAGAGTTTTGTGGGAGTTTCAATAAAATCCTTTTATATATAGTACATGAGAACTGATTTGAGAACACTTGAATGGTTGGTCTAAGGTTATGTTTGGTAATGTCAAAAATAGTGTTTGGAGTAGCGTTTAGCAATTAAAATGCTATTTTATCTGTTTGATAATAGATATAATCAAGTTAATAGAGTTTAGTATTTTGAATAAAAATATTAAAAAGTTACTTCTACTAGAGTTTAGCTTTTAGTGTTTAGAAGTTTATATTTTTTTCTAATTTTATCATTATTCAAATGTATTATTTTTTCCTATTTATCTTATTATTTTATCATTTTTATTTTATCACCATTCAACTATACTTTTATATTCATATTTAATTAATTACAAAATATGTATTTATTAACAATGGATATATAAATTAATTTAATAACTAATATTTTTAGATCATGTATGAACTATATAAAATGTATTATAAATATATTTTTTATATATTTTAATAATAAATTTACTTGTGAAATTTTATTTTATTTCATTGAGATTAAAATTTATTATATGTCTAATTATGTCATTTTATATTCATCCGTTAATTTCACCACTAAATTTATCAAAAGTCATCATTATCCGCTATTTAAACCGCTATCCACTATCAAACCATTATCCGCTCGTCAAACCGCTAATAATGTCAAACAGAACCTAATACACTACTTCAACTCACTCTACTTATATGATATTTATTCATTTTATTCTCTACTAAGATACTAATTTTGCTCTCGATTAATCTCTGACTCATCTCGCATGCCTAAAAAATTTTCATAATTTTTTATGCATAAAAATATCGAAAGAGTATTCCTAGCATTTTTATATTGGTTGATTGATTTTCAAAAAAAAGTATATATGTTTTTTTATCATGAATATAATTTATTGAGAAGCTAGCCAGGATTAATTAATGTCATGCAGTGCATTCGGAATTAAATTTGAGTGGTGTGGGAACCTCATGCTTCATGCGTCACTATTCTTAGAACCTTTCTCTTTAATGGACTCGTGACTCACTGCTCATTCACCAACAATTATCATTAATTAATTAAAGAAAGGGGAAAAGCTAAGTTAAGCAACACATCAATCAGCAATCACATATTGGAACCAATCTTTTTGGTCATACGTGCACACATTTATTTATATTCCAATGGAGCTTGTTGTATGATATGATACGTGTATATCCAGGGAGTGGAGTGGGCTACATGCATGCGGTTTACAATATTATTCCACTCCTTATTCCCCAACTTGTCTCCGGCCTTTTTCTTCTTTTTGCACTGTATCTGAATGTAATATATAATTTATATTGTCATGCTTTTATTTTCTTTCGAACTTCCATTTTTGTCGCATGCTTATGATTTTTCTTTTGGTGAATAATAATGTATTTCAAAACAAGATATGTGTAATGACGGTTAAAATAAATAAGATAAATCTTAAAAAAACTCCTTGAAATAACTTGAAACAAATAATTATATGTTGGGAGTTTTTTTACATTTTCAAATCTCAACTTTTTTTTCTCTTATGATTAGGTAATTGCAAAATGCTAATTTCTTTGTGATATCGGAAGTAAAATTATATATAAAAAAATATTGAGGTCGGAATCAAGCTATCCGACACCTCCCCTTCGGGCGCTGCCTTTGTGGAACTCGATCGAACGTGGAAGACATTTGATAATTGAGATCCACTAATCTTTTATCTCTTATCCTAAAGCCGAATCCTGACCCCATTTCACCTCGCTTTCACACGCTGCTTTGCTTCTCTTCACTCACTCTCTCTCACCACCATCCCCACCGCCACCGCCTCTCTCTCTCTCTCTCTCTCTCTCTCTCTCTCTCTCTCTCTCTCTCTCTCTCTCTCTCTCTCTCTCTCTCCATGCACGTGCGTCAAAATGCAAAGTTAATATTTTTTTTTGTTAACTTAGATACTGAGTTTGCAAAGTATTTTTTGTTAAAACTTTCCTTCAGATTAAAGTTTTCATATATATTGCTTTTGCTGAATTTTTGTTTTTGGGTTAAGAATGCAAATTCCTTTCCATAAATAACATCTCATTTATCCTTCCTCGAGGAATAAGACCTACATTGCTTTTAATTTTAACCAAATGGATATCAATGTATTGATAAAAGTAGGAACGGGGAGAGAATTGGGATGTTCCATTCATCACCCAAGATGCTTCAATTGGATCAGGGACATTTAATTCAGGAATAAGTTAAGAAGTGAACCGAAAAGAGGGCGGGAAGGAATCCACGTCCGTTTATTCCGTTGCGAATAAAAGTTACGCGAATCCTCCCCGCCACTCGCCTTGTGGACACACGTTAAACGGTCTCCTCTCGGCCAGTAGGAAGGAGACACGTCACCGTGGAGTGGACATGCGCGCAGAAATCGGGTTCGAATTCCGTTGTTCCGGGGGACCATCGTACCAACGGGAATCTGCCCACTCTCTCTCTCCCCCCTCTCCTCTCCCTCTCTCTCTCTCTCTGTCTGCACACGCGATTACGCGATGACGATGACGATGACGACGACGATGATGAGGTGATGCCTTCTTCATCTTGGTCGACCACTCCAATTACTAGTACGACTACCGCCGCCACCTCGGAGAGGGGCGCGCGAAACAACGCTCGACTGCGCTCACCACTGGTGAGGGGAGACGTCGGTGGAAGGGGCGGGGAGGGTGGAGGGAGCGGAGCACCGGATTCGCACCCCCGGTGCCTATTTAAACCCCCAGCCATGCGGATTCCGAGGAGGCCCGTCGCTGCCATCTGCTTCTCCGTCCTCTCCTCCACCGACCGCCGCTGCCGACCGCCGCTCTTCAGCCCCATCCCTAATTCCGGCCCTCCTCTCCTCCCTTCCGGCAGAGGTACGCGATTCTCTGCTCCCCCGACTCGATTTCGTCGGGGCGGTTTGGCCCGGCGGGTTTCGATTTTGCGGTTTGATGGATCGGTGCTAGGGTTCTAATACTTGGATTAGGATTCTGTCGACCGGCTTTGAACAGCTCCATGGAGGGTCTCGGCGCCAACGAGATGAGCCCGGTGTCCGCCGTGTTGCCGGCGGTAGAGATGGATTGCGGATGCGGGGGAGGAATGAATGGGAGGGTATGGTCATCGCCAGGAGGGGGGAAGAAGATTGCCATGGGGAAACGCATCTTTTGTAACAGGTCGTTGAACATGAAGAATATCATTGCCGTGGGGTTCGATATGGACTACACCCTGGCGCAGTACAAGCCGGAGACTTTCGAGTCGCTGGCCTACGACGGAACAATCAAGAAGCTGGTTTATGATCTAGGCTATCCACCCGAGGTTTGTGCATATAGCTATATCAGTATCTTTTTGCATTGACGGCTAAACATAGTATGATGTTCCGGGGTTAGCCTAATTCTGCAGTCTTAATGCTTTGCAATGTCCTCTGAAAAAATGCTTTGCAATGCATACTGGTAAATAATTGAGCTTTTACTGTCAGCTTACTGGAGTAACAAGACTAGAAATGGTGCAGTCCAGCAAACTAGGTTTTGAATCCTCTTTTTGGTAGGTTGGCATAATGAGGAATAGTGATCTTCATTTGTGGATAAGCTGAGTAAATTATCCCGAATGAACATTTTATAATGACATACAAATTCCTTCATTGTGTGTTTGGAAGGTGTGACGTTAACTCAAAATTGAGTTGTCATTTCTCAGTCATAGTTCATGTATCCTGCATTCAGTTGCTTTCATCGGATGAAAATCACCAATAGAATACAAATTCCAAGCTTTATACTTGGAATTTCAAAGAAGCTTAGCTGTTAAGTTTGAGCCTAGCATCCACAAACAGGACGATTTGAAACACTATTGTTGTTGATAAAGGTTGTCTCTAGTGGATCTCTGTCTGAGGCTTAAGTTCATAGATGAATCTTTGTAGTTCAACTAAAATTGAAATTTAAGGTTGGAACTTGGAATATCTTTCTGATGCCTAATATCCTACAAATTTATAATTAATTTAATTTGTCCATTGAGTTGCAATGAAGTTGGGATCATTTAAAAGATGTTTCTCAGATTTTTTGTATTAGAAAACCATTTATTTTTAAGAATTTCCTATTTGCTTTATGTTTTGATGAGTGTTTCTTCAGTAACCCAGGATACATATTAATGTTATGATTGAAATACTTTGTCTTCTTTTTATTATGCAGCTATTGGAGTGGACATTTGATTGGAAATACATGGTGAGGGGACTGGTTCTTGATAAGAAAAGGGGCAATATCTTAAAGGTCAACATTATTTTGTTTTTCCATTATTGGATCAATAATATAAGTGATGCAGTGGATATGTAAGAAGAAATTTCTCAGCATATCATGCATCACTCTTATGAAGTAATGTCTCCATGTATGGTTTTTTTATCCGAATGGTTTTCTCATGTTTCAGATGGACCGACACAAGTATGTAAAGGTGGCATACCATGGCTTTAAAGAATTATCCAAGGAAGACAAAATTTCAACTTATGGAAACACTTTAACTCGAGACTCTTTTGATGAGCCTGACTATGCGCTGATCGACACACTTTTCTCCCTAGCTGAAGCATATCTCTTTGCCCAGCTTGTCGACTTTGTGGATAAAAATCCTGGAAAAGTTCCATGTGGTGTCAAGTAAGTTCATTTGGTCTATGATACTGCAATTTTCCATAGCCTGTTATTATAGTTTGTGCCTATAGAAATGATGATTAGCAGATGGGAGATGATCCAGCAGAAGAGCATATCATCTTATGTTGGAATGGGTTCTACAGTTATTTTAACTGTGATGTGACATCAACTAAGATCCTAACACTCTTAGGAAGTATTGGCGCTATAACATTATTTTTAAAACATTTCATTTTCTTTTATACGTTATGCTGTTAGAATCTCTTGAAATGGTATGAGATACCCGTCCAAACTTGAATTATTATCCTAATGTTTCAGTTTCAATGAGAAAGACTTAAGCAGGTCCAAATTCCTATTCTTCTGTTCATTGAGTGTAATATTTACACTCAGAAAGTTGCACTTTTTTCTTGCATTTCTGTAGTTATGGTCGCATGTACAAAGATGTGAGGGCTGCAGTTGACTTGTGCCATCGAGATGGAACTTTGAAACAAATGGTTGCAAAGGATCCTGGAAGGTAATCATTGAGTTAGATGTGCACAATGGTATTTTAATTTTGTATGGGTCTTCTGATGATAATGATAGTCTTTACGCCTTTACATATTTCCAAACTCTCTTTTTCTTGCGATCATTCAAGCCAAATTTCAAGGTTCTTTAGTCTTTTGTTGGTCTTTTTCTTATGCTTTTATTACCCTTAGTTGGACCAGTGCATGAGCTTATTTTGTAGCATCTTTTAATGTAATAGCATTAAACCTGTGAATGACTTCTTTTTTGCATTCTGACCTTTTAGGTACATCAACGAGGATCTATCCATTGTGCCTATGCTTAAAATGCTTCGAAATTCAGGCCGTGCTACTTTCTTAGTGACAAACAGGTATATTATCCTTAAGTTCTCTATTTATGGAAGAAGATAGTTCATTACATTGCAGTTATGTAAGCGAAAGCTGCGCCCTATATGTTAATCTCCTAATTGAACGATATATAGGAGAAAAACTGATGGAACTGCATTTAACTTGCATCTTTTATGCATGATACACTTGTGCTAGCTATGTTTGAAACTATGCAAGTGTCTTTTGAAGTTCTCATGAGTTGCTTCATATTACTTTCTTGTATTAAAACTCTACGCTTCCTGCAGCTTATGGGACTACACAAATGTTGTGATGAACTATCTATGCGGAAATCATAGTCATGCTAATGGTTCTGCATGCAGCTATGATTGGCTTGACAACTTTGATGTAGTAATAACGGGAAGGTCAGAGCCTTCTTTATGTTATTTTTTTTTGTTGATGAAGATATGTTGTTTTAGATTCTCTCCTTAACTTAAAAGAATGCCTCTGATTTCTTCAGCTCCAAACCAAGTTTCTTCCATGAGGAAAATCGTGCTCAATTGTTTGAAGTTGAACCTGAATCTGGAATGCTGCTTAATACAGATAATGGATATGTAGTTCCTCAGGTTGGTTATTTAATAATTCTTCCATTGCTTCTTCTCATTGGATATACTATTATCTCTTATCCTTTGTTTTGTGATCTAAAAAGGTTGGCAGTACTTCACCAAGATTGCCACCAAAACGATCCTGTCGAGTTTTCCAGGTAGCTTTTAGGTTGCAATTTTATGTTAATGGAAGTACTTATTTTATAATGAGTGTTAGTTTCTTTCAAGAACCTTGCCTTGTGAAGTAATATTGGATTCCTATTTCTAGATTCATTGTTTTTTCTGTTTTTTTCAGTTACATTTTTTTTTATCTTGATTTCAGGGGGGTAATGTTGCACATCTTCATAGGCTGCTCTCAATTGCATCAAGTTCTCAGGTACTTCATTGCTAATCCTACTTATTTGACACTGCAGATTTATTCGTTTTTGTATTGCTTTTCCCATTAAAATATGATGTGATATTAGATCTTAGTAACCAAATATTGTTGGCTTTTTTCCCTTTAAAATACTAGTGCATTATTCCTGACTATGACAATTATTCCTTAAGCATATTTACGTCTGTTTTCTCTTGTCCGTTTCTCTTGTTCACTCCATTGAGAAAGTCATTCATGATTCCTTTATGATTGTTTTTTGTGTAATCTAATTCTGAGAACTAGGATACATATTTCATTTGTTTCAGTTTGAAAGTGCAAGAACATCAGACACACTGAAGAGTCTTACAGATTTCTTGAATGTTTACGGTGTGTTATGTTTTGAAATTCCTAAGAAGTGTCGAATCAAAATTCATGAATATGATAAAACTTATTTGCCCTCCAGAAGAAAGAGACACATGATCTGTAAAAAGAAAAGGCAACCCTTTTGTTCTCTATTGATGTTCTTTTATTATTTTTTTTCCTATCTTTCTAATGGTCTAGATTCGTAATCCTTGATTAAGTTAAGAATCACAAAAGGAAAATGGAGATTTTTTTTCAATGTTTGGCCATTCATATTTCTTGATAATTGAATTTGTCATAGGTCCTCTATGTTGGAGATCACATCTATGGGGATATTTTGCGCAGTAAGAAAGTACTAGGTAATTCTTTCTTCATTTTCATGTCAATTTATATGAATTTGATATCTGAGTCATTCCTGCTTAAAAATATCTTGGCTTCTGTTGTAAGCATTTGATATTTTCTATTTATGCTTTCTACTTCTTGTCACAGTATCTTGTTGAGCTTGTGTTTTACAATAATTGTGTATTCACATTTATTTATATACAAAATATCCTCTTTGGTTCTCAAGCAAAAGAAAAAAAAGACATTGTTAACAGACTTCTTTATGGACTTCATTCAATATTTTGGATTGCTACTGAAAGATGTTTTTTTTTATTTATCACTATTAATAAGTAAGATTTCTTGGACATACAGTGTATGAATGAGGTTTAATCAAATGAGTTTTTGGAAACAGGTTGGAGAACAATGCTTGTTGTTCCAGAGCTTGAGCAGGAGGTTGAGCTTCTTTGGCATTTGAAGGATACCCGTAAGGTACTTAACATTTCTTTTCTTAGCTTGATTTTTCTTGCTTTTTCCCACTTTGGAAAATGTAATTTGTTGTTAATACATTTAGCATTAAATAGTAGCTTAGAGATCTCCAAACAATATGCAAATCATCACTTCACATGATGTTCTCTATATTGATGCCTACTAATCTACTATTAACTATGAATATGTTTTGCTACTCATCTTGGAGAATTCAAATAATTTTTGGTGATTCTGTTGTATTACTTCGAGATATGTGTACTTTAATTGAAAGCAAAACATCTTAGATAAGTGCTATGGAGGATTATTGTTTTCTGAATATTTCAATAATTTCCGTTGAAAAACAACGATAAAGTAGCGGTCCAGCTAAATCTTTCTTTCATCCCTCTCAAAAGAAAATATTTCTCAGTTTTATTTTGGGTACCTTTTTATCTTCAGGAACTTCGTCAACTAAGGATTCAGCGGGATCTTATTGAGGACAAAATTCATCATCTGAGATGGTCCATCAAGTAAGCAATAGTGTGCTTTGCCAGCAGTAATGCAGTATATATATGATTTACATATTCAGTTCTTAAATCTTCACGATAACATGAAATATTCTTGTTTTTGAATCTCATTTGATTATATCCCTAATAAATTACAACATGAAATATTCATGTCTTTTGGATGAATGGTTTGGTTCTTCTCAGTGTTCATGATTAAGCTTACTTGCTTTCAATGGAGAATTATGTAGTAGTTGGCAAGTGACTGCTGACTGGATAGTTTTCACCTCTCAAAATTAATCACTTTATCAATTTTCTGATGATAATCAACCCATGAGTGCTCAATACTGTTTCAATAGTGGTTTTCATTTAATTTTTAGTAGTTGAAGGCAGACAAGATGAGAATGAAATTACTTACAGGCATTATTAATGTGATCCGGTCCCAAGCCTATTAATTTTTAGTAGTCGAACTCCGCCTATGTTTTATAGCCGGTCCCAAGCCCGGATAAAGGAGGAGGGTTGTGTTAGGTCTCGACAGCTAGCGTAAAACTCTGTCGAATCTCATGAACATGGATCAACGAAATGGCGTCGTATGATTCATGTAGCCAACCCCACCTAGTGGGATAAGGCTTTGTTGTTGTTGTTGTTGTATTATTAATGTGAAGTCTGGTATTCTTATATAATCTGTATTGCAAATAAAATTTTGAAAACAATAAGGGGTTCCTTGATATGATTGTATTCACAGCGTCAATCTAACAAGGAACAAAATGCTGTTAAGATATGATTTTCAGCTTCTTTTCCTTAGTTCTTTGATTTGGTCAGTAGTAAATTCATTATTGTTTGTCTTATGAAATTTTTCTTGTAGAACTATCTAAAAAATTTATGATTCAGGTTTGATGCCCTCGACACCATAAAAGAACAAGATTTGTCATCTGAACTATGTAAATTGGAGGTGAGTTTCATTAATGCTGATATCCTAATTTCAATATCAAATGCATTTATTTATCTCTTTCAGAAAAAAAACATTTTGTATAAATTTCCCTAAAAGAACATTTTGTATAAATTCCAATTTCCATTTTTAAGTGAATTAAAAATCAATATAGTAGATCCTTGGGGTGAACAAAACATGATTCGTGTTGGGATGAAACCTCCCAATTCCTCCTGGTTTTAAATGCAATCAAGGTTTGAGTTAGGTAGTCTTGTTTTTGTTTTTGAAAAATCAATATGAATGTATATTTTTGGAAGAAAGAACACAACCTTATCATGGTTTTTCCCCATATTTTCTTCAAATACGCTCACAGATATTAGGCACTGGCTATGCTGCTCACTTTAGTGAACAGCGAAGTGAATAGCATATGGAGCATCATTGTTGTGCATTCGGCACATATCTCAGTGTACACATAATGCTTATTTGTGTGTCCTTTACTTTATTGCTCAAAAAGTAGGAAACTCTATTTGTGCCTATTCCTGAATCTAAATGACAATAATATTCAGAATTTTTTATTTTAGTAATTGCCTCTAAGATGTTCATATTAGAAAAAAAGAACTCTTATAAAAACAATTCATCATGTTTGATACTTACAATTCTAGAGTCGTTTCTGAAAATATCACAGAAAAATGTGATGTATATCTTTGTCTATGTATCAGTATTTTCTTCAAACATGAACATTCTTATCTCTGTATGTATTCATTACAAAATTTATCATAAAATGAGATGATTACCCCTTGGCCATCCTTTTCTCTTTGAAGAAAAAAATGGTCCAGGATGGCATTCTCATGTAACATAATATCTTTTCTTCTTGGCTTATATAGAAGCAAGGTCAAATGTTTATCAATAATTTTATAGCCGAATTGTTGCACATCTGTTGTCATCATCATTCTTCACCGTCTATTTTCCAAATTTCTAGATTCAACAGGAAGAGGTTCGTCGACTTCATCAAGAGGCACAACGGGAATGTCACCAGAAGGTAATGTCCTGTGAAAACAACGTTATGAGAATAGTGATGTGAAATAAGACAAGTAAATCCTCAAAATGACTTAAATTGTTTCAAGCCAATGGCACATCTGCTGAAACAATTTAATTTTTAAGTAGGTATTTGAGGTCTTTTAGTTTTGTATATTTAGGAAGTCATGCATTTCATTTTTGAAATACAATCCTTTCCACACTTTTTCCTTTTACTGTCGGTACTCCAAAATTATGTTTCTTACATGTTTTTGTAACGTGTACGTAGTTTCATAAAGTTTGGGGACAGCTGATGAAGACTGGCTACCAAAACTCTCGATTTGCTCATCAGGTACTCGCTTAATCATTTTTTAGAAAAACCTTATTTTGTTTGACAGTGATGCTAGTTTTTCTGAGAAAACCAGAAATCAATAGCTCCTCACTGCAAGTAATGCTCATGTAAGCTACCTGTTGATCTGTATGCAGGTTGAGAGATTTGCTTGTCTGTACACCAGCCAAGTAACAAACTTAAGCTTATACTCGCCCGACAAATATTACAGACCAAGTGAAGATTTCATGCCCCATGAGTTTGACATTCTTGGGATATAGGGAATGTTTGAGTCTGCCTCATTTGACAACTCCAGGTGATGATGGTCTCGGGTGCAAGCAGGAGAAATAAAAAGAAAACGCATCATAACTGATGACGTTTCAACTCCTAACTCGATTAGCACAGTCGCTCCTCCTCGGCCTTTTACTAGATGGCGAGGATGATCATGAAGTAAATAACATACTGTAAAGTGTAAAAGATCACAAATGGTACTATACACAGAAATGTAACTTTGTGATGTTGTATGCCTAAATGAAATAGTTGCTGCATTGTGTTGACGTTCTGTAAGCATTGTTGTTGTCTGTAAATGAAATAGTTATTAGCTTTCAGCCACATTGAAAGAGAAAGGACTAATGTTGCTGCAAATTCTTACATGCATGCTTCCATGGTGCCTGTTATTTGCACATGGATCAGCAGTCGTTTTCTAAACTCGTATGCCATTGGAGCGGTCTACTGCTATTACTAATTGCTATTGCACCATTCTTCCCCTTATCTTCATCTATCATTTTCTCAAAATTTCCGGTACAGGGAACATGCATTATGCAAAAGTTAAAACTAGACATAACCAATAAGTTCGTGTTAGTCATGACTTCCACTGCTTGGTGTGTTTGGCAAGTAAAAATGGTACTTAATTCGTTTTATAAATAAAATAAATATTAATGATAATTTATTAATATCTAACTTTGAAACGATTGAAAAGCTATATTTAGATGTTCTTCATAATAAGTGACTATTTTTTCTATTTTTTTTTTTTTTTTTGATAGTTTATGAACTCTTTGGTTTGGGGAGAAAACATTTCCAAAAATATATTATCGATACAATCAAATTAATTTTTCAATTAAGCATTATATTTATTAATATTGAAATAGTTAAAATAAAAATGAATTACTTTGATTTGGTTTTATTTGTGTTAATTTTTTCCTTTAGAGATAGCATTCAACATTTTGATCGGTTACTAAAATGCAAGCTTCTTTGATAATTGAGAAAGTAGATAGTTTCTACTTCAATTAATCGTCACTTCAAGTAATATACTGAAATCAATTGACAATGTAACATATATCCTAAGTTGATATGGCTATTATGCTGAAAATATATTTAAAATACCCTAAAAGGTGTTTAAACTTTAATCATGCATCATTATATAGGCTACTCATAAACTGACTGACAAATTTAGTAGATGCAGTTGTATGACAATATTTTGAACATTTTGTTGTGAAGATAATTTTGTAAAAATATGAATACACATCTTTAGCCATTTAGGTCAGTATATTTAATGATGATATCTAACAAGACATTTAATTAAATATAATAAAACGATGGACTATAATTTTTTTCGCTAAATAAAATGTTCTATAATATAAATGAAGTAATGAAGTGAAAATAAGTGAAGGTAAGCACTTCAAAATTTTGATGGTCGATTCTATCCCTATCTCACGTTTCATTTCTTTATACTTTTTTAGGTTAATGAGTATTAGAGTTTTTTTATTATTTAATTAATGTAATAATTATAACTTATGATTAAATTAATTATATACTTCATAGATTAAATTATATATATATTGATATTGAATAATTTGACGATAAAAAAGTATAGGCTAAATGAATTATAATTGTTAAATTAATCATCTTTATTAAAATAATTTGAACACGATTATCAGATCGATGATGATAATTTTAATCATGTTTACTAAATTACAATGCAGCTATTTTATTAATTTAAAAGTTAAAATTAGTGTTTCTACTCTGCATATATATTTTTTCTCAATATTAAATGGAGAACAGCCTAATTAGTTCCTTATTTTTTTTCCTTTTTGAATACTGAAATAATACAAAGGCGAACAACCTAATGAGTTCCTTCTTTGTAGCCTCAACGAAAGCATCATCGCCGGAGAATCGCCGGAGGGATTGAAGTTTGAATTAGGATAGAGAACGGATAGCACATTTGTAACGTTCTCAAATCGACCAACGCTACGTGACGAGGATCACTCCGAAGGCGCTACGAAAATACTATTACATTGACTGAAACTTGACCAAATCTCAATTAAAAATAATGGCATGCCAATAATAAAAACAAAGAAGGAAAGATAGAAATATCATAAAAACGGAAGTCTCAAGTGATACAAAGTCCCCATAATAGTCATAATGTCTGAATACATCAAAACTCATAATGCGGAAAATAAAAATAATGATAACTAGGCCCTCTGTCGGTTCATGTGCTTTAGCATCGCTGGTCGCGGCACACGATCTCAACACCATCATTGACTTGACCCTGTAAAAATTAAACACAGGGAAGGAGGTCCTCCCGTAAGCTATACAGCCTAGTGGGAATGCATAAAGTACTCAATGCATAACAATAAATAGCAATAGACAGAATTAGTAATCTAACAATATCAGATTCGAGAACATAAGATCATTTGATTGAGATATCCACGGATGATAGAGATAGAGATCATGAGTCAATCTTATAATCATGAAGGATTTCAGTAATCATGCTAGATCAAGAATCATATTTCATTCATCATGTTCATGTTACTTGTTCATATTCCTTGGGCTCTTGGGTGCCCTTAACTTGGGGGATTTACGTCAGAGCGATCGATACAGCTTCGTGCGGCCAATGGGGATCAAGCCATAGCTAAGAGAGCGATCCTACCAATGAGCACTCAGCTTAAGCTCTGACCATCACTCCCATAAATATGTTCATATCTTTCTTACTTAATCACTTTGTCATACTTGCATATCATGATAGGATTAGATCATAGGACATATCAAAACAAGATCAATGATTTAATCACATAACATTCCAATCAGTAAGGAGTAGCACAACACAAGCATAGAAAGAATCTCAATCAAATCAAAAATCAATATGCAATATGGACAGGAATCGGTCGACCGGTCCTCACTAGTCGGTCGACCATTTTTCGGGCACCAGTCGACCGATATCTCTGGATCGATCAACCGGCTGGTCTGAATGCAATACAGTAAGTCTTGTTACACCGGTCGACCGATATCTCTGGATCGGTCGACCGATAATGCTTAATCAAGAAGAGCTTCGATCGACCGATCGGCCGAACGATACAAGGCTCGGGAGGAATGATCGGTCGACCGGTCTCTAAGGATCGATCGACCGATAACCTCATCGTCGGTCGATCGATATACAGAATCGATCGACCGGTCCTCATGATAATAAAACCGGACAGAATTCAAATAACAGCGATTTTCAATCCAAAAATGCAATCAAGACATGCAATCAATCATCTAAGCATGAAAAATAATACAGAACACATCTATAGTCATATGAATCACAAAATATGCATCAAACACACGAAATACAATCAATCATTCCATTTTCATTCCTTCTCATCAATCAAGAACACAATCCATAATAAGAACCCTAATTCTAATCAATTGCTAATCAAGTTATGCAGGGAGATTTCGGTATCACCCACCTCTTCTCTGGATTGTTCCTTGCACGAAGCCTTCCCAATCAACGACAATCACCTTCCCTCTACCCGTTCATCACCTACGAATCATTCCAATTGGGGAAAGGGTGTAAGAGAATGATACTAACAATCAAATGGTGCAGAAATGAAAAGGGACCTTGGAGGAACCTTGCTGGAGTCTTTTGCCCTTGTTGGATGATGTGCCTTAGAGAGGAAGAGAGAGGAGTAAGGGATGAGAAATGGAGGTTAGGGTGTGCTTAAGGCACTGATGTCTTTATATATGGTAGGTTGTAGGGCCTAATAGCTAATTGGGCTTAATTAGTTGGGCTATGGGGTTGGTCTTTGCAACTTGGTTTTCATTTTTTATTCATTTTATTATTTTATTTTATTTTTAATTAAATCGGGTATTACATTATTATCCCCTTAAAAGAAAATTCGTCCTCGAATTTTTTGCACTAAGTAGAGGTCTTACCGAATAGATGCGGAAACTCTTGGCGCATCTCGGACTCGAGTTCCCATGTGGCCTCATCATCGTGGTGATAACGCCAGGCCACTCTGACCATGGGCACATCTTTATCCTTCTGGCGTTGTACCTTCAATTCCACTATAAGTGTCGGATACTCCGCGAAGGTCAAATCCGCAACTAGATTTGGCTCTTCGATCCGTAATACATTAGCAGCATCATGCTTGTACTTCTTGACATGGAAACGTGGAACACATTATGCACTCGCCCATAAGAAGGTGGCAATGCTAGCCTGCATGCTGCTTCACCGATCAACTCCAGTACCTCAAAGGGTCCCACGTACCGAGGACTGAGCTTCCCTTGCTTACTGAACCTCATAACTCCCTTCATAGGAAACACTTTCAGCAGAATCTGATCACCAGCCTGAAAGATCTGCTCACGTCTGCCCTTATCAGCATAACTCTTCTGCCTACTCTGAGCTGTCTTCATCCGCTGCTTGATCAGCTCAACTTTCTCAACATACTCTACTGCCTCCTTTACTTCTTCCTTGCTCATGATCTTCTTTTCACCTACGGCACCCCAATGAGCGGGTGAACGACAAGGTCGGCCATATAAACCTCAAAGGGCGCCATACCGATACTAGAATGGTAGGTGTTATTATAAGCAAACTCGATCAGGTGAATATGCTCATCCCTGCCCTGCCAATCTAGTGCACAAGCTCGCAACATGTCATCTAATGTCTGAATAGTCCTCTCAGACTGACCATCGGACTGAGGGTGAAAAGTAGTGCTGAAATTCAACATTGTGCCAAATGTCTCCTGCATGCTCTTCCAGAATCTGGCAGTGAATCTGGGATCTCGGTCAGAAACAATCGATGCTGAAATACCATGTAGTCTAATCACCTCCCTAACATACAAGTCTAATAGACTCTCTACCGACTACTTACATCGGATAGGGATGAAGTGTGCCGCCTTCGTGAATCTGTCTACTACCACCCATACAGCATGATGACCCTTCTTAGATCTGGGCAAATTAGATACAAAATTCATAGTGATATTATCTCACTTTCACTGTGGAATATCTAGAGGCTTCAATTTCCCATATGGTCTCTGATGCTCAATCTTCACCTGCTAGCACACCAGACATCTAGACACATACTTCGCTATCTTCCTCTTCATGTCAGGCCACCAATAGCTACGTTGTACATCTTAGTGCTATCAGGATGGATGGAAAATTCAGACTCGTGGCACTCATCCATCACTTCTCGTCTGATGGTAGCATCTGTGGGAACCCATAACTTGTCCCTGTACCGAATTTCTCCATCTGTTGATATTTGGAATTTCTTAGGCTCATTCTGACATCTCTTCAACACCTTCTGGTACTATGGGTCCTCCTTTTGAGCAGCTATAACCCTGTCAATCACGCTAGGCCTCATCTGATGCATCATCCATATCGCTCCATTGCTGCTCAGTCTGGGACACCACTGATCTAACTCTTGTAACATCTCGTACTCTCGTACCCTGATGTAAGCTAGTGAGCCTTCTCATTTCCTGCTCAGTGCATCCGCTACTGAATTTACTTTACCATGGTGGTAATTAATAACAAATTCATAATCCTTCAAGAGCTCCAACCAATGGCGTTGTCTCATATTAAGGTCTCTTTGATCAAAAATATATTTGAGACTCTTATGATCTGTGAAGATCTCAAAAGTCTCCCCATAAAGATAGTGCATCCAGATCTTCAAAGCAAAAACTATAGCAGCTAGCTCCATATCATGAGTGGAGTAGTTAACATCGTGCTTTTCAACTGGCGCGAAGCATAGGCCACAACTTTGTCATACTGCATCAGCACACACCCTAAGCATGTTCTACATGCATCACTGTAGACTACATATCCTTCGCTGTCCGTCGGGATGGTAAGCACAGGTGCTGATGTCAGACGATTCTTCAATGTCTGAAAGCTCTGCTCACACTTATCAGACCAGATGAACTTCTCCGCTTTCTTCGTGAGGTTCGTGAGCGGTGCTGTGATCTTGGAGAAGTCCCTGATGAACTTTCTGTAATAACCTGCTAATTCCAGAAAACTGCGGATCTCGGATGCATTCTTTGGCCTTGCCCAATTGGTCATTGCTTCCACTTTTGCGGGATCCACTGAAATGTCCTTCTTGAATACTATATGTCCAAGAAACATGATCTCCTTCAGTCAAAACTCACACTTCGAGAGTTTGTCGTATAGCTTGTGTTGGTGCAGGGTCTCCAATACCATCCTGAGATGCTCATGATGCTGCTCTAGACTGGACGAGTAGATCAAGATGTCGTCCACACTATGACGAATTGATCTAGGTAGGGCCGAAAGATCATGTTCATCATATCCATAAACGCTGTAGGAGCGTTTGTCAACTCAAATGGCATTACTAGAAACTCATAATGCCCATACCTAGACCGAAAGGCTGTCTTCGGTATGTCTTCCTCCGCAACTCTCAACTGATGGTAGACACTTTGCAGATCAATCTTGGAGAATACAGACGCTTTGGATAATTGGTCGAAAAGATCATTGATGCGAGGCAAAGGATACTTATTTTTCACCGTCACCTTGTTAAGCATCCTATAATCAATGCAAAGGTGCATTGAACCATCATTCTTTTTCACAAATAGCACAGGTGCTCCCCACGGCGAGACACTTGGCCGAATGAAGCCTTTGTCTAACAATTCCTGAATCTGCTTCTTCAACTCCTGCATCTCGGCAGGTGTCATGCGGTACGGTGCTTTGGAGATGGATGCGGTGCCAGGTAGAAGTTCAATCTTGAAGTATATCTCCCGCCTTGGTGGTAATCCTGAAGTATCTTTAGGAAAAACATCTGAAAACTCCCGCACTATATCTATCTATTGTAGTGCGATGGCTGGTGCATCGGTCTTCACCACACTTGCCAAGTAGGCACAGCATCCCTTCTGGATCATCTTTTGAGCCCTCATAGCTGAGACAATCACCTTTTTGCTTTCTGATGGAGTACCCCTGATGACTGCCTTTGACTTGCCCTGTGCACCTATTATGATCTTCTTCTGCTTGAAGTGTAAAGCCGCATCATGATAAGAAAGTCAATTCATCCCTAAGATGACATCATAGTCTGTCATCGGGATGACAATAAGATCTACAGAAAAAATTTTCTTCTCCAGGTGACAGGTACATTCGGGATGTACCTAGCCGTGTGAAGAACTCTCATGGGAGTGCTCACCCTCATAGCATGAGGCATCTGCTGCAAAAACAAGCCAAGAGCTTGGGCGCACGACTCCGAAATAAACGAGTGTGTGACCCCTAAATCAAACAAGATAATAGCAGACACACCGACAATAGAAAGGGTACCTCTGATAACATCGTTATCATTCTGAGCAACATTTGCCTCCATGTGATGCACCCTGCCTGGACCATGGGGTTTGCACCTCCAGCGCCCCGGTTATCACGACCTCTCCTAGCAGGTTGGGGCAATTTCGGGCAAAATGTCTGAACTGTCCGCACTGGAGGCATGCACCAGTCTTCGTGCGACATTCTCCATCATAATATCGCTCGCAAAGAGGATAGAGAAGCCTCCGTGGAACTATTGGTGCTGGTGGCTGAGGCTGACGAGGAGGAGGTGGCAGTTGTCTCAAAGGTTATCACATGGAATATGAGTTAATTACCACGCTTAACACATTCTTGATTAACATTTTGAAATCTCTATACCTGATGATGTGCTGGTGTTGGGCGCTGCTGGGGTGGAGCATAGTGAGGGGCCTCTCTCTGGTAGTAAGGCCTATAGCGGTGATCGCGACGATCGTCCCTCCGGAACGATCGGCGATCCTCGATCCGCGGTCGCTGTTGTTCTGCTGGCTTGGTTGGGGCTTTTGCCTTGCGCTTCACCTGGTTCTTCTCCATGCGAGTAGCCAGTCTCACTGCCTTCTCTAAAGCGTCACAGTCCCCAGACAGGACTCCTGTTGCAGCCCATTAATGAACTTATTTGTCCTGATGCGTCCCACAAAAGGCATAGGGCAGTACTGCTCCAGCGTGACAACTAAGTGTGGTATTCCACCACAGTCATAGTTCCCTGCACAAACTCCAGAAACTCCTCATGTTTACCGACCCGTTCGTGCTCAGGGGTGTAACGGCAAGCAAACGCCTCCTTAAACTCCGCCCATGGTATCTCCTCTTCCTCCAGCCCTCTAAATTTGGTGGCTCTCGTAGTCTTCCACCATCCCATGGCGGTATCAGTAATCATGTGAACCGCATACAACACCTTTCGCTCCTCAGCACATCGCATCAACTTAAATATGCGATCCAATGTCTCTATCCATTGCTCTGCCTTAAAGAAATCTGCATTGCCCTCAAACTGTGGCGGATGAAGTCTCAGGAATGCCTCAATAGTATCCTCAGGATCCACTTCTCGAAGTTCTCATGTGCGACGTCTGGTCGCGGGCTGGCTACCTCCAATTTGACTGCCCCCAATGGGTCAGTCTCATCCACGTACTCATCTTGTACTTGTGCCTTCGCGTTGCGGCCTCGTCCTCGGCCGCGAATGGGAGTGCGGCCTCGACCACGGCCCCGTCCCCAGCCTCCGAGCCCTCTGGCGCTTCAAGAGCAATACGGGCCGACCCGGCCTCTCACTCATGGATCCTCTCTGATCGCCTCGACATTCTTATCATTTAATCATGAAAGAACAATACATTCAAAATCAATATCATATAATAAATATAAACTTGACTTACAGTCCTCTTTTGGTGGAGAGTGTGGCGACAGCTCAGCGATAGCACATAAACCTCTCTTATACCATACTATACAATAAGACGTCAAAAGAGTCTGAACAGCGGCTCTGGTACCAATAAATATAATGCCCCCAAATCGACCAATGTCATGTGGCGATGATCTCTCCGAAGGTGCTACGAAAATACTATTACATTGACTAAAACTTGACCAAATCTCAATTAAAAATAATGGCATGCCAATAATAGAAACAAAGAAGCAAAGATAGAAATATCATAAAAACGTAAGTCTCAAGTGATACAAAGTCCCCATAATAGTCATAATGTCTGAATTACATCAAGCTCATAATGCGGAAAATAAAGATAATGATAACTAGACCCTCTGTCGGTTCATGTGCTTTAGCATTGCTGGTCACGGCACACGATCTCAACACCATCACTGACCTGATCCTGTGGAAATCAAACACAGAGGAGGAGGTCCTCTTGTAAGCTATACAGCCTAGTGGGGATCCATAAAGTACTCAATGCATAACAATAAATAGCAATAGACAGAATTAGTAATCACTTGTAACAATATCATATTCGAGAACATAAAATCATTTGATTGAGATATCCACGGATGATAGAGATAGAGATCATGAGTCAATCTTATAATCATGAAGGATTTCAGTAATCATGCTAGATCAAGAATCATATTTCATTCATCATGTTCATGTTACTTGTTCATACTCCTTGGGCTCTTGGGTGCCCTTAACTTGGGGGATTTACGTCAGAGCGATCGATACAGCTTCGTGCGGCCAATGGGGATCAAGCTATAGCTAAGAGAGCGATCCTACCGATGAGCACTCAATTTAAGCTCTGACCACCACTCCCATAAATATGTTCATATCTTTCTTACTTAATCACTTTGTCATACTTGCATATCATGATAGGATTAGATCATAGGACAGATCAAAACAAGATCAATGATTTAATCACATAACATTCCAATCAGTAAGGAGTAGCACAACACAAGCATAGAAAGAATCTCAATCAAATCATAAATCAATATGCAATATGGACAGGAATCGGTCGACTGGTCCTCACTGGTCGGTCGACCGTTTTTCGAGCACCAGTCGATCGATATCTCTGGATCGGTCGACCGATAATACTTAATCAAGAAGAGCTTCGATCGGCCGATCGGCCGAACGATACAAGGCTCGGGAGGAATGATCGGTCGACCGGTCTCTAAGGATCGGTCGACCGATAACCTCATCACCGGTCGATCGATATACAGAATCGGTCGACCGGTCCTCATGAAAATAAAACTAGACAGAATTCAAATAACAGCGATTTTTAATCCAAAAATGCAATCAATCATCTAAGCATGAAAAATAATACAGAACACATCTATAGCCATATGAATCACAAAATATGCATCAAACACACGAAATACAATCAATCATTCCATTTACATTCCTTCTCATCAATCAAGAACACAATCCATAATAAGAACTCTAATTCTAATCAATTGCTAATCAAGTTATGCATGGGGATTTCGGTATCACCCACCTCTTCTCTGGATTGTTCCTTGCACGAAGCCTTCCCAATCAACGACAATCACCTTCCCTCTACCCGTTCATCACCTCCGAATCATTCCAATTGGGAAAAGGGTGTAAGAGAATGATACTAACAATCAAATGGTGCAGAAATGGAAAAGGACATTGGAGAACCTTGCTGGAGTCTCTTGCCCTTGCTGGATGATGTGCCTTAGAGAGGAAGAGAGAGGAGTAAGAGAGGAGAAATGGAGGTTAGGATGTGCTTAAGGCACTAATATCTTTATATATGGTAGGTTGTACGGCCTAATAGCTAATTAGGCTTAATTAGTTGGGCTATGGGGCTGGTCTTTGCAACTTAGTTTTCATTTTCGATTCATTTTATTATTTTATTTTATTTATAATTAAACCGGGTATTACAACCTTTCTTTCTAGTGCGGTCAGATTTTGATATAATTCCGGTTGCCAAACTCAAGAAAGGAAATATACTTGTCGATCTCAATTATATATGTTGATAAATGTAGTATGATAGATCACTTTAAGTGCCAAAATTTGATTTTATAAAGTAAATAGCTACGTATTTAAATAATGGACTAATAAATAATCATAAATTTGTGTACTATTTGATAATAAATATTTGATAAGTTAGATTTATAGTCAAAAGGCACAAATGTCATTTTCTTGAATCTGATGTCTATCTGACTAATTCGATGTTCAAACAAAAATGACATATAAATTTTGATCAAACTGATAACTATGAAAAAAGCATAAATGACCTTTAAATTCATAAAAAAATGGATGGAGAGATATTTTTATGCAGTAAAAAATATTTGAAAAGTTGAGAGTTATATCGGTAAATTAATTATTTGATAAAATTGATTTATAAGTAAAAAAGAAATCAAGGGAAAGTTCTTGTTCAGTTTTTTATAACTTTTTTAAAAAGATTTAACAGGGTCATACGCCGTAGTCTGGCCGCCCACCGTCCGATTGGGTGATAGAGCGCGAGATCACGCGCATGAACAACACGTTGGAGCTGAAGGCCAAGGTGTCGGGGGGAGCGTCAGTCGGACGTCTTCAGCACCCTCGTCCTGTGGGTGTTCCTTCGCATGATATTAGGCGAGCTCGTCGGAAGGCCGTTGCAACACGGGGCAGCACCCTCCACCCAATGGACCTCCCCTTCGTCGGATTGACCCTCCCTCCACCGGATTGACCTTCCCTTTGTCAGAACGACGTTCCGAAAAAGGTCAGGAGCTCGATCAGAGAGAGGCTACGGTGAGACCCAAGTTGCGACGAGATTGGGTGAAGTCAAAGGTCGAGTGTCGAGATCCGAGTTGCAACGAGGGCGTCGAGGGCAGTGAAGGCGAAGATCATTATGGGGCAGAGAAGCGAGGCATTCCGTCAAAGAGGGCCGAGCTTGGCTGTGATCGGACGGTGTGCGCCAAGCGTATGGAGTCATACGTCTTATACGCGTGTGACCTTGTTAAATCCTTTTTCAAATATTTTGTCAGATACACAAAAAACTAAGTTATAATTTTGATATGATTATAAACTCAATCAAACACCTTCTTATCCGGCCTTTGTCAAATAATTCAACGAGTAAACTTGCATATAAAGTTCAAGATGAATATAATAATAATAATCAATATTGTCAAAATGATGCTCTCGTAGAATTGGGACATTTTATACCGAAATTGGTCACGTGTTTACGTCACGTGCCCTAGCTCGGGGAGTCGCGGTAAAAAAAAATCGCTCGATGCCCTAAGTCTTGTCCACTGCCCGCTTCCGTTCCGATCGATCTGCCGTCGTTCGCGCCGTTCCTCCATTGACGTCGTTCTCCCTTTCTTCCGACGCTCCCTCCTGCCTGCTGTCGTAGGTACCTCTCTCTCTCTCTCTCTCTCTCTCTCTCTCTCTCTCTCTCTCTCTCTCTCTCTCTCTCTCTCTCTCGGAGCTCCCCGCTCTGCCGCCGCTCGTGTCGAGCTTCGTGCTCACGATCAGGGAGTCACTTGGAGAAATTGACCATTTGCATGCTATTTCCTTTCCAGGGACACCCTTGCAATGTCGCTTTCAGCGTTCTGCCGACGAGTGGGTCTGAAAGATCTCGTTTCAAATGCTTCAATTTATCCTGGTGCTAGTGGTATGGTATATACACAATTTTTTATCTCCCAAAATCTCCTATAAATATCATCTGTTTACCTTGTGACTTGACGCATGAAATTGATTTCAGAAGTATCCGGAGGTTTAAGCTTGATGTTCAGGCGATGGGCAACGAAGAAGACGGCAGGATCCACGAAGAACGGGCGCGATTCAAAGCCCAAGTTTCTGGGCGTGAAGAAGTTTGGCGGAGAGGCATGTCAATGATCAACCCATTTTCAGACTCTCAAAAGCAGGTCCCCTTTACTTCTTTCTTTCGGGCTTATTTTCTTGTTTGATTGTTCTGCAGAAGGTGATACCAGGAAACATTATCGTTCGGCAGCGTGGTACCAGGTTTCATCCCGGGGATTACGTTGGTCTGGGGAAGGATCACACTTTGTATGCTCTGAAAGAAGGGCATGTCAGGTTTGAGCGCCACAAGCTCAGCGGGAGGAAATGGGTGCATGTTGATCCAGTGGATGGCCATGTAATTCATCCTATCTATGCAAATGCCAGTGCCAAAGATGATGCTGAAACTCAATTGTGCTAGTGGGATCAGAGTTTAGGCTCTGCTGCTTCTGGATGGGAAGTTACAAGGATATAATCCAAGAGGTATTTCTGTGTTCCTGTAATAAATTTGCACTTCTGCTGTATGCATTCTTGAGTTCATTTAGGAGAGAGCTAATGTTCTCTTTTATGCTTGTTTCTGGTACTGATAAACAGTTTTTCAATCCAAGTGATCCAAATGTTCTAGAAACAATTCACACTATAAGTGAGACTGTTCTTATTTTATTTTTAGCCAAATTTGATTTAGATACACATTATCTTTTATTTGGTAGTATACTGGAGATTCCAAATTGATTATATGTCTAAAGAAAAAAATGATTGCATGTAATGCATGTTTAATTACTTACAATAATAACAGTAACATAAGCTAATTAATTCCTCTAGAAAAAATAGGCTAATTATTTTTTTTATACAAATATTTGTGTTGTAAGTTATGGAAAATGTTTGTTCATGTAGAATTAAATTCCAGGAGCAATGTACCCTGAAATTATCTCAATGTACACCTAAACTAAAACCTAATCAGTGTTAATAATAAATGCAAGCATCTACTGCAATCGATTGTTATTTTTGAATAAACTAACTTTCAATCAAATAAAGGTGATTGAAAGTAAGGCTTGGTGTACAAACTTTAATCATGCATCAATATATTTAAAAGCTATATCAGCACCACTGATATGAAGCTACTTCATTGTCAGTGGTGCAGATATAGCTTTTAAATATATTGATGCATGATTAAAGTTTTTACACCAAGCTTACTTCCAATCTGAAGAGTGCTATAACAAATACATCTAGTGCAACGGTTTTTTTTTAGGAGTGCAGTAGTTTTTAATTTTAGTACAAGTGCATTTTCATTCAAATAAAAGTGATCGAAAGCAAGGTTGAAGCAGCATCTAAAGGATGCAGCAATGCAGTAGCTTTGTATCAGTTGTGTTGATATAGCTTTCCATGGTTTCCTTTATTAGTAACTTAGTAGATATTAGTCTTTCTTTTCTTATAACAGCAAGACTTGTACCTAATATTAGTAAGGGAAAACAAAAAAGTTGGAACCTACGGCATGGAACTTGAAATTATATGTAGACTCATTTTGTGCCAAGTTAAGTCCATATGTAACCTCATACAGTTTATGAATATTGTAAAAGTATATAAAACTTTTAGAAAAAAGTATATAAAATAATAATATACCATAAAGGGTTTAATCATTAATAGTTTTATGCGTCATTATTAAATTGTAACGTTCTATACTTTAGGCTTTTGGCTATAAATATAAAAATCTTAAGTTAAGTCCATACATAATCCATGCAAATTAAATGAAAAAAAAAATTATAAGTTCTTGAATAAAGTCATAACTCTAGTATTAATTTCTTTTGTTCTAAATTTCAGTTAGCCAAAATTTTAGATAAATATTTTTGTCAGCAAACTAGGTGAGTTTATGAATGAGTCTATCCAAGTCTACCGTCTCTATCAAGGAACTCTAGAATCTATCCGTGTTTAAATACTTTCGATTTTGAATAGAGTTCACTTGATTTGTTGATTTGATGTCTTAGACTCGTAGAGTTACGTAATTCTATGATTTAGACTATACAATGGAAAGATGTTTGATTTGGTGTGCAAAAGAATATATATTTTGTGTTCAATATGTTATGCATTTTTATTATTATCCGCGTGATCGCATTTTGAATACAACTGGGAGCCGAATTGTACCGCTAAAGTCGATCGATCGCCGACTAGCTAATCAAATTCGCTTACGATTTCGTCTATTTTCAAGATGTGGTCGATCTCAATGTGACCACTGTCAAGCCATCGGTCAATTAATGTCTCATACAAGTCTTTAACTTTATACGAGTTTTAGTTCAAGACGCAAAAAAAAACGTCAAAAATGTGGCATTTGATGATTATCTTAAAAGGTAAATATTACTGATGATTATCAACTAATAATATTCAAATCTGTACTTAAACTAAAAATTATTTGTTATTTCATAACAACCAATCTTTTGCGTCTTAAAATTTTGACTGGCATACAAAATTGCAAGAAAAAAAAGATTCAAGGAAAAAAATACTCGCGCCAGGTAGGGGTCGAACAGACGCTCTATCCACTGAGCTACAGGCGCTAAGCTAATATATTGTTAAATCTTCCACTTATCAATATTACAAACATCTTTATTTATTTATTTATTTACCTATTTCTTATTTCTTTATGTTTTTGCTTTAAAATCAACTAGTCCTAAATCCTATCGCACGGATGATGAGAATATTATAAAATTAAGATATTATAATTTATAATAATTAATAAAACTAATTTAGTGGTGTTTAAATGTGATAAATAAGTTAGTCTGTTTTAAAATATTTTAAATTCAATTTAAATCTATCAAGACCCCCACTTCTTAAATTATTTTTTCTTAAATAATTAACTATTTTCCAAAAATAGAATTCTTTTATGATTTCTAAATTTGTACTATAAGTATATTTTAATTGTTATTGGACTCAAAGATAATTTTTTTAAAAATTATTTTTAAATTTTGGAAATAAGGAATATCTTCAAAAAAATAAAAGAATTGTACATTAACTTTTAGAAAGAAAAGATTATTTATTTAATCACACTCAAATTGATAAAAAGGAAAAATAATCTTAATTTGATTTAGTTTGAATTATTTAACAAATTATTTTTAAAGTTGAAATTATTATTTACTTGCTTATTCGAATTGATAAAGAATTATTATTTTTACTTCCAAAAATAGCAATTATCTTTTAAAAAGAAATTAGGAGATATTATTTATTTAATCAACAACAACAACAAAGCCTTATCCCACTAGGTGGGGTCGGCTACATGGATCATACGACGCATTCGTTGATCCATGTTCATAAGATTCGACAGGGTTTTACCCTGGTTGTCGGGGCCTAACACAACCCTCCTCTTTTATCCGGGCTTGGGACCGGCTATAAAACATAGACGAAGTTAATATATTATTTATTTTAATCATGAAAATAATATATTATTTTTCATAAAAGACATGTTATTTATTTTATTATATTTTGTGCATTGTTTTTTACAAAGAGAAGATTATTTATTTTAATAATACTCCAATTGATAATCAAATTAGATTTACCTAACATTATTATAGGATATTTCTATTTTTTGTAAATATTTCTGAAAATAATAATAAA
This sequence comes from Pontederia crassipes, assembly GCA_030549335.1. NCBI lineage: Eukaryota > Viridiplantae > Streptophyta > Magnoliopsida > Commelinales > Pontederiaceae > Pontederia > Pontederia crassipes. Next base: position 29,537,914 of record CM060193.1, read on the forward strand.
TTATATTAGTAGTTTAGTCTGAAAGAGAGAGAATATGACTGGGTTTGTTACCAACTTAGGAGAAAATTTTGTATTAATTACGTCTATCATGGATTTTTTTTTAATTTCCTCTATTTCGAAGACTTGGAAAATTAGGGTTATGTGATGTAATTGTACTGGAAATATTACCTTGTGATAATTATGTGCTGATTTTTTTCTCGTTTTCTGGATCAAAAATTAGCATAAATTATAACTTTTTTAGAGTAAATTGAATTCCAGTTGCAATAGGTTAATGCGTAATAGATATACATATATAATATTACCTAATAAAATTTAGAAACAAATAATATATTGCCTGGAATTTATTACAAATATAATTATCTAATTAATATTATTGCCTAATTAATCCTTTTTTTTTACTTTTAGGCTTTTGAAGACTATCTTCTTGTATAACTAACTTTTATTGTAATAAGACACGTTAACAGATATATAGGTTTATATATAGCATTAATTTATTTAAGCTTATAAATGAATCTTATTACTTTAAATAAATTGATATTATTACCTTATTAAATATTTAATATGACATGATAGATAAAAAGTGTATATATATATAAGTTTTAATATTTGACCAGAAGCTAATTTATATATATATATATATATATATATTAGCAGAAGTTAATTATAAATATAACAAAAGTTGCGATGACAATAATAAATCATATATATTAATTATTTAATATTAAATTATAATAGTTAATTTATAAATGATCTTTGTTAAAAAAATAAGTTTTAACATTCAAGAAAATATACCTGTGAAAAATTAATTGAAGTCGTGATGTTAATTGATTTGATTTATTTATCTCATAATAAAAGTTAAATTCTGCTTTTTTGGATAAAAATTTAGTTCAATAATTAGTTATGTATTGACTCAATGTTAACATATTTACAGTATGTATTTATATATATGGATTACAATGCTAATATGATTAGAATTAGTTATGTTTAGAATACAAAGTTAACATATATAAATTTTTATAAATAATATTATTTTTTTATTAAAATGACATGTGTCATTATGGTACAATGCCACTTGTCATGCTCTTATTTACCTTTCCTTATATATATATATATATATATATATATATATATATAGATTCGGATATCCATCCTCGATGTTAATAAGAATTTTTATAACAATAATTTAGTTAACAATTCGGTTTATTGGAGCTGGTTGGCATCGTTACAATTTACAACTCTAAGGTGGCTGTGGAACTACAAGAGCAGTCTCCTCTCTTGTAGGCTCTAAGGGCAACGGAGATAAATGACATGAATCTGAATGTTGAAGTTCGGAGTCTCCGTAGCCGGACTCAAACCTCTTCCTCTTCTCAACAGCAACCTGGACCCTCTGATTAAAATCCTCATCTGAACCAGCTAGCATATACCGCAGCTTAAAGTTTATCCTGTTCTCCACCATAATCTTGTGCCTTGGAATTATTCTACTGTCCAGCGAATAGCTAAAGAACCTGGAAAGATATCTTGTTCTATGAGATAGCTATGTGTGAACCAAAATCAACTTAAGTATAGAAGTAACATGCAGGAGTGTTGTGTGCGGGATTCACATAAAAGAGAAGATGAGAGTAACATTAGAGGTTTACGGCTCCAAAGGTTTCAAAATGCCTACTTCTGATGTCATTGGTAAAGTCATGAAAAATACCCTTGGAGCATGGACAGCGTTCTATGCAAAATTAATAACATGACAATTCAAATCATTTTCTGTCAACAGCAAGGAAATATGCTAGAAATATATTTCAACCTGACTTGCGAAAGTTGACCAGCAAAAAAAGCATCTATAACATTGAATGTTACCTAGGGAATTCAATGAGGTCTTGTAGTGGGCGGACCATGATACGCCTCAGGTATTTGTATTTAGGACGAAGAATGTCAATATTATATCGCAGAAGCATTGGGAAGTCAGCCACCATCTCGCCTAATGATTGAAGGCGTATGCCCAATGATAGGAAATATTTAACATTGACTTCTAGCTTCTTCGTGATACTGCAGCCTATGAGCTGTGGGTCTAAAGCAATGACCTTTCCAATGTCCTTTTGTGAGACTCCAGCTTTGGTCATAAGGAAGATGACCTGTAGAAATTTGACTTTAGTATAATATACAATAAGAACAGTAATTTTTTTACCCAAAAAAACATTAATCTAAAAATAAAACAAACAAACATTTAACTTAGAAACTCTTACATAGTGCAAGTTGAAATATATTATCATTCAGCATAGATGCTGGTTGAAGTTTCAATTTAAAGTCCTTCAAAAAAAGAGTTTCAATTTAAAGTTCAAATATAAATTACAAAGATTGACCTTACAATCTGATACGTCAACTTGAATGATTCAAGTGCAAATGTTAACTACATAGACAAAAGCAATAAGAAGCCATATCAAACTCCATAAAAAAATTGCAAAAGGGGGATTCTAAGTTACTGACCACTTACTACTCGAACAAACTATAAAACCTTAACCCATTTAACCATAGGAATAGGAACAGCACAAATGATTACTTATTCTAGGAAGGCGACTGTGTAAAACCATTTTTTAGAGGTATACATCTAAGCCATTTTTAACACCCTTTTTTTTACGGATGAAAGGATGACCACTTTTAACCTTTAATATCCGTCTCATGTGTTATTCAAAAAAAATTCTTTAAGAGGAATTCAAACTCTCGCTCTGCGATTCATCTTATCATTCATATCCTCTTTCATCAAAGTAAATCAGTCTGTCTGGACCAAGACACTGAATCATCTTATCAAGAAACAACACTTATGAATGAACCCTGCTGTATGAAAATATATGCTAAGAAACCTTTTTCTGCTTCGTCCTACTATTTCAGTCCATATACAGTAGGCTAATTTCACTGATTAAACAATGTTGATACTTGAACTATAAAGAGGGTACAAATTAATAACTAATGATATTGCCAAAAATATAATAACTGATGAATCTCTCCATACTGTATGATTTTTCACAAATTATAGAGGAATTTAATTTCACTGATTAAACTCCGCCTATATTTTATAGCCGGTCCCAAGCCCGGATAAAGGAGGGTTGTGTTAGGCCCCGACAGCCAGCGTAAAACCCTGTCGAATCTCATGAACATGGATCAACGAATTGGCGTCGTATGATCCATGTAGCCGACCCCACCTAGTGGGATAAGGCTTTGTTGTTGTTGTATAGAGGAGGATGCAAAGAATTTCTTGCAAGGCATGGCATGGATTTTTCATAGATACGCCAAACACTGATGAAGAGGATAGTGACAAACCACTGGACGTATCTTCTTGTATAAGCTATAGGTTAATAAGGAAGGAAACTTGACGAGAACATCACCGACAGCTTCATTTCTGACACCTATGTCCTGTAGAAACCGCACCTGCATGTAAAGGGTAGGAATGTCATGCTTTAACTCCCTCAGTTTCACTAGGTAGATGTCTCTAGGTTACACTGAAACTTCAACAATGTAATAAATGGTTATCAGGAAGCTTTGAGATAAAAAACTGTAAAACAACCAAGAAAGACCATACCTTTGGTGCAATTGTTGTTTCCAGATCAACACAGAAAATCATTGGTTTAATAACTAGCATTCTCTTCATACCATCACGTTTAACACCAAGGTAATATAGATATTTGACTAGAGGTTTCCACCTCTCCTCAATGCTACAACCCATTAGTTGTGGCTTGAATGCTAAAAGTCGCCCAACATCTTCAGTACTTAAGCCAAATTCTTTAAGATATCCAACCTGAAATATAATGCCAGTTCTTTCAAGTTTCAATAAAAATATAGCAAGTTTTTACTTCTAAAAGAGATAGCAACTATCAGTTCTATAGTAATTTGTTTCCAATGCTATCATATATTGAAAATTAAATTAGTAAATAAGCAGTCTAGAGAAGTACATAACTAAGAAGAAATGGTCCACATGAAATCCAGATTGTTCAGGCATTTGAATCAATCAGGAAACAGAAACCAAATGACAACTACACACATGATTGGCAACCTATGGAACAATCAATTAGTGACAACTCATCCATGTTAAGCTTTGTGGGTCATAGCAAGCAACATTCTCATGACAATTTCAATGGTTTCACATTGAAAAGCACAGTGAAAGATTAGTCTTTCCACAATCATATTTGCATAAGAATTCAGAGATAAGGAAAAGCCTCCCGGTTTTTTATGGTTACTCTCTTAAAAACTCTTATAGTTGCTCACGGAATTACTGAATCAGTTTTTTTACCCAAAAATGATGTATACTGATAAACTTCCAGGAATCTAGGCTCTGAATGGAAAACCCTGCCCATCACGAATGCCATGTTCATATCAACAATTGCCTCAATACCTCAGTTCTCTTATTTATTAATTTCGGCATCTACATAGTTCTTGAAAGATCTGCCAGAATATTTTCCAAAATGCTAAAATCTTTCTAGAAGAAATAGCAACCTAAAGAAAATGTTGCACCAAAGAAAATAGTGTCTAACTATATGACTTCTATAGTGTTAGCATAGACCACCTGTATCAATTCGACAAGAAAGGCCTGAAAGAACTCTTCTGAACATAGCAATGCAATACTCGGCAAAAGAGAAATATCAATTTGACAAAACAAAGCTGCATGCACTCATGGCAAGAACTCAAATAAACATCAACAAACAATACTCACGAAGTCCAAACACCTTACTAGCCATATCTTCCATGCTGTAAAAGCCAAGTGCTCTTGGATAATCAAAAACCATAGTCCCGAAATCCTTTTTGCTCATTCCCATGTCAAGATAAAACTTGACACGAGCCTCAAGTGACTCCATGGTTAATAGCAGTATCTGTGGGCATCGACCTATGATGAAACCAATCCATTCACTCTTAACCTCATTTTCTTCAAGATAGCTAATTATCTCTTCTAGTGATTCCAAATCGCGCCCCAGTATTGCATTTGCTTTCACAAACACAGCTCCAAGTGACTCCCCCTTAACATGAATAGATTTCAACCATTCAGCAGTACGCCTCACACGTTGGTGATCACCCACGCATGTGCATAGTATCTTCCCAATTTGGGGATACGTCAAATGAACATGCTTTAACCACCTACAGCACACACAACCGATAATAAAGTTCAGATTTTACTTTTTTCTTTTTTTTTTACAACAAGAGAAAGTTAATATTTTTATCACCATTAAGGGGTCAAAAATGAAATCCATAACTCGTCTATTTAACGAAACATTTGGAGACGTTGTAGTTTAAAAAAAAAGGAGTTTCATAATGCTTACTTGACAAGTGGAACTACGGCTGAGCTCTGAACGTATCTCTTGGCCCTGGCATTGAACGAGAGGTGTGCGAATTCAGGAATCGCCTTCATAGCTGCGGCCTCGATGACGACCCGATCAACGAACCCCTGTGACCAGGAAACGAGATTGTTCGAGTAGTTGATGCTGAGCTTGCCAGCGCGCAGCGCCTCCTTCAGGACCTCGGCCGCGACGCCGCGGCGGACCGCGAGGGCCCGTCGCAGGACATCGTCATCGCCATCGAGCAAGCTCCGGAGGTCGCCCGGCGGCATGGGGGGTTCGGGCTTGGGGAAGTCGATGGATCCAGGGAACCGAGGGGTCCTCCGGGGAGCGAGGGAGTACTCATCCGCGATTCTTTTCCTCAGAAGCCTCTCCTCGTCTTCGCCCCGAAGGAGTTCGACCGAATTCCCATCTTTACCATAGGGATGTGACTGGAGCAGGAGGAAGGCAGAAGCATTCGCGTTCTGGAGGCGGAAAGCCTCTTGCTCGCCGGAGGTGCTGCCGGATGCTTCGTGGCTCGCGTCAAAGGCGTGCGTGGCCGCGACGGAGAGGGTGAACGAGGTCGAAGAGGAACAAAAGGGAAAGCGAAGAGGGAGAAGCGATGGGGAAGAGGGATTGGAGTTAAGGATTGGAGATGGGCGGAGGACTAGAGAGATGGCGGCGTGGTGGTGGTGGCAAAGAAGCATCGCAAACAAGAAAGCTGCGCTGCTGTTGCTGCTACATCTACCGCGCGACGCTTGTAGGAGGAATAAATGGAAGGTGATAAGGTAACTATTATTGGTTATATATAATTTTTCGTTAAACGATATACGAATGGTCCCATGGTCTAGTGGTCAGGACATTGGACTCTGAATCCAGTAACCCGAGTTCAAGTCTCGGTGGGACCTTAATTTTTTTTTCACTATTTTTTTCCTTTTTTTTGACAAATGAGGAGTTAACCAACAATTGTTACAATTCACACTTCAATCTCGTAGTGGGTTCATTTGTTAAAAGTTCAATCTTAGCTCACAATGACTCAAGAGCACAGAAAAGACACGGTGGAATACATTGAATGAAATTTAAGTGCTACCAAACGAGGTAAAATATGGGAGAAGAAATCAAACTTTTTAGCGAAGTGCAATCACACAAGTGATGAGATGCAAATAATCTGGTGTTTGAATCTTTGATCTTGCGAAAAAATTTCTCAAATGCCCCCCACCATAACCTAATTTCTGGTCAAGGATTCAAGTTTCAATAAATTTTTGAACAAAAAAAAAATTTCTACCCAAAACCGCATTCGTGAGCTCATAACCCATGTCCATCCTTCTCACTTGTGATCCGTCTCTCTTTTTTTTATTCACTTTTCACGAAGATTCAAATCCACTATATAAATCGATTAGTTTGTATCGTTTCAATTCACATGTCTAAGTGACTTATGGCAAGTCTCAAATTCGTGACTTCTTTATTGTCGAAGAAGACAAACTCCTTCCCTTTGCAGAGAAGACAACCATTAAAATCGATCATGAAGAAGCCTACTCACATATGCCCCTCCACTGTTAGGTACTTCCTTATTACCATCAACCTCAAGTTTTTCCATTTTTTTTCTTACTATGGACTCAATGTCACTCGTCCCTCGCTTCTGTCGATGATCTCTCCTGTCCTCGATGACTTCAAGCTTTCTCAAGCCCTTGCGGATCGAGGTGATCTCTCCATCTCTCACATATATCAAGTTAATGACATAATTTCAAGTATGACTTTTTAACTCATTTTTCAATTTTTCTCCAAGTTTTAGGGTTTTTTTTTTTGCAATGGATTTAAAGTTCATTGTTTGAAGATAGCATTTTTTTTTATCTCTTTTGTCTTCATTTCTTTGTTTGCACATATCTCTCTATGTTTGCGTCTTCTAGTTCATTTTATTCATCATCTCGGATTATGGTTTGTATTGAATTCATCTTCTCTTCTTTTGCCTTATAATTTACAACAGCTAAGTCCCACCCCAAGTCAGCTTGCTAGCAGCATATTGCATGGCCATGAACAATTTCCATTCTTTTGCTTTATAAATTTTGAATATGTTAGAACATAATTTGTTAATATTAAATGATATTTATATTATGTTTGTTATTGTAAAAAATGACTTTATAAAATCGTGAGTAAATTTTAAACTTATGACAATATTAAGTTTAAAACTTACACGAGTTTTTTTTTCAGGTTGGCAATATTAGATTTAGATGATATTTTAGTCATAATATCCGGGGTTAGTTACAACTTGTATATCAATATATTGAATGTTTATGATATTGAGAGTTAGTGACATCACTAAGTGGCATTTTATTAAATTATTTAACTTTTTATACTTTTTATATACTTGAATGTTTACGGTATTGAGAATTAGTTACATGTGATATTTTATAAATTATTTAACTTTTTATACTTTATATAAGAATAAAATGATCTATCAAGTCCTCACATTCATCCAAGGAAGGGCGTGACCCTCTCTTCTAGGAGTCGCAGGATATTTTTCGGGCCACGCACGCACCTCGCGATGGAGAAGTGGTCCTGCCCTGCGATGGCGCCCTCAAGCTCTTGGACGCAGAAGATCGACCTCGGTGGTGTCGGGAGCATCAGGCTACACGAAGGTTGGCTGCGGTTGTTGGATGACACATCCAACCTGATGAAGCTTTGGAGCGTGACCTCGGCTCTGATCGCCAGCATCTAGTCGGTGCATGATCTTTCGACTATTTCCGTGGCAGAGCCAAATGTGCCGTTGCTGCCGCCGACCAACTGGAGACGCTCCTGGAACTTGGAGGCGTTCAACGACACCAGGGGAAGGTTATCGCTGGTGTTGCCGCTTGGAATCCAAGAGAAGAATGGTCTGATGAGGTCTCTTGTGGCGGCTTCTTCTGTTGGATTCTTTCACAGCGAAGGAAGAAGAATCAGACGACGTAGATGGAGGGAGAGAGGGAGAGAGTTTGAGAGAGACAAAAAGGGAGGAGGAAGACGAGACAAATGGACTAACGGAGAAAAGGAGAGAGACGAACGTGTGATTTGGAAGAGAGCTATCGGTTTTTTAATCAATTTTTTTGAGCCGACGAGAATCAATCTGGAGCATACATTCTTGATCCCAAGGTAATATTAAGAGGGTACACCGTGTGCCCTGTTTAGAGGGAGCACACCCCCATTTTTTCATATATATATAGAGAGAGAGTGTGTGTGTTTAAGTAATATGCAATAAAAAGTTATACAACCAATATACATCCAATGAATGTGAATTGTTGGATGATGATCATATGGTTGAATCATGATCATCATGATCTAACGATCCTAATTTGTTGGTTGCATATTAGTTATAAGTTTGTTGCATGCTACTTATATATAATCAACTTTTACATTTACTATTATCAAATTGCATAAAAAAGTTGAACTTTAGTTTTATTTTCAAATCTAACTCGAATTTTTATTTTTTGGATAAAGAGTCATAAACTTTGAGTTTGTTTTCAAATTTAGCCTAAACTTCTATTTTTAGGTAAAAGGTCATGGACTTTAGTTTAATTCTCAAATCTAACCTAAGATTTTATTTTAAAAATTTTTAAATTAATTATAAATATAGCCTATTATTAGATTTTTTATTAAAAATAATAATTCAATGATCATTACATAGACAAGTTGTAAAAAATAAAAGAATAAAATTTAAAATATGTTTTACAACTTTTGACAGTAAATTATTTTAAATTTTAGTCTATTTTTAATTAGATAAATAAGATCGTAACAATGTAAAAAATGTAATAATTTAAACTAATTTACTATCATAGTTGTACAACATTTTCAAATTTTTATCCTTTTATTGTTTTACAGCATGTCAGCGCTGAATTATTATTTTTTAATAAAAATATAATAATACGCTATATTTATAAATAATTTAAATTTTTTAAATAAAAATTTAGGTTAGATTTGATAATTAAATTAAAGTTAATGTTTTTTATGCAAAAATAAAATTTTAAGTTAGATTTGAGAATAAATATAAAGTTTATGACTTTTTACGTAAAAATAAAAGTTCGGGTTAGATTTGAGAATAAAACCAAAGTTCAAACTTTTTAGACTTTTTTATGCAATTACCTAAGTTTTATCCAAATGTCAAAATCATAATTAATCTATGAAATCTATTAGTTCTAACCCCATAATCGTGAGTGTAGAAACCACACTTGTAAAAATTAGTTTGGTTAAAAAATAAGAAATAAGATTTTAATCTTGATCTTATGTGGGATACTATTAAAGGTAAGACGTTGGAAGGAAGAGCAAACTGCGAGGAAGGAGCATCTATCCTCCAATTCTGGCATTCAAGACCACAATCCATCTTTGATTTTGGGGTTATTTTCTCTAATCACTCTTAAACTATCGCGAATTATCACATGTAATTCCAAACTATGAACTTCATATTTTGAGTACCTAAACTATCACGACTTTTTCAGTTTGATCCTTCCGTTCAATTTCATCGACTTCTCCGTTATTTTTTATTTTTCACATTTGTGAAAAATCCACTGTATCCCCTCTGAATTGAATTTTATTTTTACATAAAATAATATATAAAAATAATTAGAAAAAAAAAGAACACCACATGGAGAGGGGCTCGCCGCCCTCCTCTTCGTCGACGACGCCGAGTCGCCGCCCTCCTCTTCGTCGACGACGCCGAGTCGCCGCCCCCCTGCGTGCGTCGTCGACGACGACGATGCACAGGGGCGGCGACCCCCCACCCCCACCCCCACCCCCCACGTGGTGTTCTTTTTTTTCTAATTATTTTATATAAAAATAGAATTCAATTCAAAGGGGGTATAATGGACTTTTCACAAATGCGAAAAATAAAAAATAACGAAAAAGTCGATGAAATTGGACGGAAGGATCAAATTAAAAAAATCGTGATAATTTAGATACCCAAAAAATGAAATTCATAGTCTAGGAATAAATGTGATAATTCGTAATAGTTTAGAGGTGATTAGAGAAAATAATCCTTGATTTTGCTATCAAGGAGAGAGAAATACGAACTACGATTAGTAAGATTTTAGAGGGAACTCAGTCTGAACCTGCTATATAACCACACCAACCAGAGTTCAGACTCAGCTTCCATTAATTCTTGTATCCAGGCCCTGCAAGAAGAACAAGTCATTGAGGGCCGAGTAGATTAGCAATTAGCATTCTTGGAGAAGCAAATTTATAGACGAGCAGCGGCAGAGTCGTTGGTTGCCATTCAATTTATAAACATGCATCAACTTTTGAAATTTGGGAAATTTGAGAAATTTGGGAAGCTTCTTGTCACATTCAAAAGTGAATAGTTCTTATGATTTTTTTTTCTTAATCAATTAATTTTTTGTGCTGTTTTAAATCAAGCATTTAAGTTTCCCTCTTATCACGACAAAAACACAATCTTAAAATACATTTATAAAAAAATAATTTTCTCATGATGACTTAATAATACACATTATCAACCTTTTTCAGATGAGTAAGAATAAAACGAAAAATAAATACTTATTCTGATAAATATTTGTCAAACAAATAACCGTTCATTTTTGTGAAACCATTTTAAAAATCATGATATCAATATTATATTTCACAAAACTGCAATATTTATATTCCATCTAAATGATGGAATAAAATACTCTCAACGTTTTCAACTTTGTCCATTTCTTATTTTTTTATAATTTAACCATATATTATTATGTTATTATTATAATAATAGTAATAATAAATATCAAGTATTTATAATAAAATATTTTAATTATGAAATATAATATATTTCAAAAGTATTTCTTTGGACACTAGACTAGAATAAAAATATGACAAAAATATTATATCCTTCTGAATAAATTTATTATTCTAACGGCTTAAAGTCGTATACATCTTTCATATTAACTTGAGACATTTCCGTTCAAGAGTTGGTTAACGTCTGGCATAAAAACAAAAGTTCAAGGAAAATATCCTGCCCCAAACCCAACATTAATTATGAGTTTGGGGTTGGTCATGGCGCAAATCCGCCTGATCCATTGACACAAGCATCAATTAAGGTTCGCAAAGTATGTTTCACTTGAAATAAGCATCAAATACCAAGAAAAAAATAAAGTGGTGAAGCAAAATACATACACCAAAATTATATAAAATGGGAAAATCTTACCGCCGCAATGTCATGCTCTCTCTTCTCTGCAACAACTTATAGCATGTTTTGGAAGCTGTAACACCTTACAATTTGTAAACTTCAGGCCGTGTTACATCCGAGGCCGGCTGTCTTTGTAACAGATGAACAAATGTTGCAAGAAAATTTTAATACATAGATGTTTATCCTACCTATCTTTGGCAAATGAAGCACAATGTCACATGCCCTTGGAGCCATAATTTACTCATCGAAATATATCAACTTGGAACAAAATTCTACTACTTGGCCGAACATGAGGTAGACTATTTTATGGTGTATCATTTCCAAGGAGGTTTAATGTTTACTTGCAGATCTACAAGTTCGGCCATCACACTTGATTTTCATGCCTAAGCCTTTTATGATCACGCTCACCTCGCTCAAATCTTCCGACAGGGCGTACATCTTCGTAACCATCATCTCGATGCCTTGAGGATGATGAGTGGTGATGTGGAAGATCATGTTCATCCTTTCCGCTGAGATGCTTAGCTGGACTAGTTGCTTTTCTTTTCTGGATGCTCCGATCGGGTGACTGGAATTCCTGACTATCCAGTGATAATTCCCCTTCCTCTGCATTCTCCATTGTCTTCACAGTCCCATGATGCCCATTTTCAATCACCCGATCTGCATTGTGAGGCTTATAGGTTGGTTTGGACCAGGTGTGGCTCCTGTCCTGTTTGTTCTTCTCATCCTCAACCGCCAATTCAACACCATGTTCTAGCTCTCTCTCAATGAGGTCATCCTCGTCCATTAAATCAAGTTTTTTAGCAACATCACCTCGTGATTTTCTCCTTTTTTCCAAAGCCGCTTTCACTTTGTCCTTGTCAATCTTCTTGATGGCATCCATCATTGGTGAGTAATCTTTAGATCCTTCGTTGTGAGAATTATTCTTTTCTCTTACCTCAGCATTTCCATCTGCAGGAGTGCCTGTGTTCCCTTGTTGATGTTCACCACCGCCATGGTGTGACCTGCTACCTGAGGTTTCTGCAGTATTCCCTGGTTCATGGTATCTCCGGTCCTTCACTGGAGCTTCTGTCCTATTATCAGAGACTCCAGCTCTTCGCTCATGCCTTGCATAGTCATGAGCATCATTTTCTATAACACCATGGACCTTATTTTGCTTTTCTTGGTAAAACTGGTCAGACACAGAGCAAGTAGATGCAGTTGGTGGGATGCTAGGGACAGCTTTTGATGCCTGAGAATGCAATTTTTGAGCAGCAGATTCCTCGTTATCGGCTGAAGTCTTTGTGGGTCGGTGATTAACCACACTAGCAGAACTTCCTTCAGTTTCATTTCCATGGGAGGGTTGCCCGACACGGTTTTGCTCATAAAGTTCCAACATTTGGTTGCTGACCTCTGGTAACATAAGCAACTGGGAGTCAAATTTGATGATAAAAAAAGAATAACTACGTGATTGCAAGTTCAAGAGAACAAAAATACAAGTAATGAACTGCAGAAATATATGATTGGCCAGAACTACAGACCAGTTTCTTATTAGGTCAGCAATGAGGTTGGAGTAACTGACACACAAGAAATAAGAACATGCAAGATCAGATATTTGTCATGAACTCTTTAACAAGCATGACTCAAAGAAAAAGAGATCGATTGCAGCCCCAAAACTAATAAGACGATTTCAGTATCTCCCTTGCAGAACGTTGATTTCATGAACTGAAGAAAGTGTGACCTCAAAATAATAAACCTTAATAAATTCCAATCAATAAACACATGAAATACATGATTTGACAGTGCAAAAATCTGTTTTTTTATCTACAGCAAAGTGAAATATCGAAAACTTGAAGTCAAAGCTTGACATATAATTTGTTAATTACCCTAAAAAAAAAGAAAACTTGACATATAATCAGGTATTAATAGCAATAACCAGTAACCACAATTTAATGCTAAAAGTACTGATGCTAAATAAACATATTCAGTAATCTGGTGCAACTGTCATTTCAAGATAACCTTCCAACTGCCGTGGGGTAACATCAAATTCCTGCCACCAAACCTTTTCGCCATCTGATGGGAGCTTCACTTTTAGAAACTTGGCAGCAAGGAATATGGCACCAGCTGCGATATGGTGGGGTTTAAATTGCAGGCAAAGAGAGGTACGAAGCCTGCACAGTCCATTCCAGCTCATAGTCAATAGATATTACTGGCAATTAAAAATCGGAGAACAGAGAAATGGTAGCTTTTGCATACCCATCATTGACAAAATTCCAAGCAACTTGTGCAAGAGCATTTTGAGCAACCTTAAACTTCTTTATTGCTTCCACCAGAGGTTTATATGGATGATGCACATTTAGATCAAAACCAAGAGTTGCAAGTACCAACCTTTCCCCAATCAGAATGAGTTCTTTCTGTTGTTCATATACTTCCTACATAAAGTAGAGCCTGACAATCTCAGTAACAGTTGCCATCAATGTTGAAAGCATGGCATATATTTCGATAAAAACAAAAATCATCAGACACATATAAACAGGAAAGTATGCAAAGAAGTGACTTTTTTTAGTGCAAAAAGTGAGTTGTCTCGTAACATCTCAAGTGCATTATTTTATCATTCTATCATATGTAGACATTTGCAATTAATGGTTTAGATCAGGAAGGAAATGTCTTATTCTGATGATAAAGCACAAAAAGGTATCAATATTAAAATAAGTACTAAGTGCAACAATACATCCCAATAACCCATGAATTTAAGTTTTTCTGTGACATGGATAATAGGGCCTAGTTATTTTAGATGTACAAAATCTTGGGCACTTAATAAGGAACATAAATAATAATGCAAGTCAGCATTGCCAAAGTATCATTTAACCCATAAAAGGGAGATTCAAAAGAGAACTAAGATTATTAATGACAACTTTCAGATTCTTCTCAGAAAACCTTTTTGAGACAAAAGAGTACCTTTCTTTAGGAGAAAAAGGATGACCACCAATGTTGTGGTTGTCATCCATCTATATATAATTGCGAATTGAAAGTCATGTACAAGTGTGAGATCTCAAAGGAAGAGCAGCAAAAGATGGGAAGTAAAATGGGAAGTGTCTCAGCTAATCAAAACCCCACTCCCGGATAAGAAAAAAGATGTGGTGTACAATACGCTCACATTTCTCCACATAAAATGAACCGGTTGCGCTGGAGGTAGATGGCTCGGGCACCAGCCAAAAAAAACTTTATTTGAAGATAAGCAACTTTATTAGTTGGAGAGCATACATCAAATTAATTCGATAGAAAAAACATTCTCTACTCAGATTGCACTATGTATAGCTTACATGTTTCATATCTGCACTTTATTTTCTTAAACCCTAACATGTTAATAAAACATCTAAACATTTTGAAGGGATTTTACAAAATTAACCTACAACTAAACCCTAACCAAATTAACCACTTAAATCTAATTAGGTTACCCTCTTATGAAAGAAGCTAAATCAACTATCTATTCATCAATTGCGTCTTCCAATACAATCATACAAGGGTTAATATAGGGTCCTAAACACCTTGTGTACCAAATAATTGTAGCAAACCTATTAGAAAGAAAAAATAATACAAGCAAAAACCCTAAATACCTCATAACTAAACTGGATAAACTAAAGAGCATAAGGCTCATGACTAAACAACAATGAGTGAATGACCAAAGGATGGAAGACTCGAAAATCTGGTGGCCTTATATCTCATTGTCAGCCACTTTCTTCTGACTTTACTCACAAGCTCCATGATTTTGATCCCATAGACATCTTTTTGGGGAGTGCACAACAGAAAGGGATGTCAGTCAGCTCGGCAAAGTTCCAGGTCCCAGGAGGAACCCAAGATGATCAACATTGAAATAGCTGAGTCCAATCTGCAAAAGATTCAATGGGGTTCACTACTTGGGAATACGATCATTCTCACATGCCTATTCCCTAACTCAAGAACTCATCATATCCCAGTCAAATTTTGCATGTAAAATTATCTGGAAGTTGAAAATGTTCACACTTAAATCTGTGCCAGCTTTTAATATTTTCTATTTCCTTCTTTAGGAAAAAATGTTCTCCTATTTCCCTTTAGTTCCTATTGCATCCATGAAAACAAATATGCTTCCATTCTGACAAGGTCCAAGTAAACTGATTTATTTAGCCACCGTTGTGTTGCAATGTTGTGAAGTGTCTCTGAAGCAAATTTAATTTAAAGAAATAGGAACAGAAATCTCAAGCTGATTAGCACTTTCTTATTAAGTTTCAGGTAGTCAATATACCATCAACAGATCTGTAATATCAATGACACAGAAACTTGACAAGGTCCAGGAAATTCGATTTATTTAGTCATGGTACGAGGCCACGTGTCACTCCTGCCCACTGAAGGGCGCGCCCCGAGCGGGCGTGGCCATGCGCGCGAGGAGGCGGGCGTGGCCGGGGCGATTCCTACTCCTAGTAGGAATAAGAGTCGTCCAAAACTCCGAAGGTCCGACGAGGAGGGAGGAGCTTCTGGAGGTGAAGACTTGGACTTCTATCGTGAGTAAGAGGACGAGCGCGTGGAGAAGTGCAGGATCGGAAGGATTCCTACTCCTAGTAGGAATAGAAAATTCGGGCCACTCCTAGGTCGAGTAGGACTTGGACGCGGACGGAGCTTCCTTCTAGATCGAGGGTCACTTGGAGTCGAAGTCCTAATCATAGGAGGACTAGAGGAAGGCTGAGGCCGCATGGGAGCAGCCCCAGTCCGAGTTGGACTCGGACTGGCCAGCAGGGCGCGCCCGGGGCGCGTCCCGGGCACGGCGGGCGCCAGGAGGGCACCCGGCCCACTTTGATTCCAGGAGGGACTCAAGGGCTGGCCGAATTCTTCTAGCTTCAGGAGGATGGATTTCTACTCCTACTCCAAGGAGGTTTTTCTAGAGAAGGGCTTGCATGCCTAGTAGGATTAGGTCCATACTTAGACTAGTTGTTTCTCTTAGGCACTATAAAAGGACATGTAATCAAGGCTTGTAAGACCATCTTGGACAATCTGAGATTGCTCAATAATATTCTCTAGTTTTCCTCTAAACTCTTAGCCTCCCTCTCTTCTTCCTGGGCGGGTGTTTCGTTGTGCATCCGAGGCGTGTACGGCCGAGGTCCAAGGCACGTCTAAAAGGGGGTTGATCGGCGACCGAGCAAGGTTTGGCCGAGCCGCACGTCTGGTGTTTCATACCTGAAGCGTAAGGGTGTGACAACGTGGTATCAGAGCTTAGGTTCCGACTATGTCAGGGGAAGAAGGTGCTTAGAGCAAAGGCCGTTCAATGGAAGCTGAAGACACGACCCGGGGTCGAGTCCAAGGTGCGGATGGTGGGGAAAAGAAGAAGATTACTCGAGCAAAGTCCAGAGATCCCGGCAACCATATTGAGAAGAATATGGAGGCGCTGAAACGAAGTCTTCAGGAAACGGACGAGGCGGTCCGTATCCTGGAAGCCGCAGCAGGAGAACACAGCTTGACACTGGAGCAAGGAGGGGCCTCGCACCAGGAGCTGTTCAGCCGCGTTGCAGCCATAGAGGAGGCTATGGATGCAAGGATGAAGGCCATGGAGACAGATTTGTTGCTGCTCAAAGGTCTTCTCTTCGATGCAGGGGGGCTGCGATCGAAAACCCCGGTGCCCAAGTTCTTGGGACCGGAACCGAAGAAATATGGAGCGCGGGAGGCGACGACCATCGACGATTTTCTTTGGTGTCTTGAAAAGGGTTTCAAGACGAGCAAGATCGTGGTCGAGAAGGACCAGATCGACATGGCCGTGCGCTACCCGGTGGATGGTGCACTCTTGTGGTGGCGTCGGATGGAGGAAGGAGACGAGACTCCGATAGAGTCTTGGGCAGACTTCAAGGTGGAGTTGAAGAAGCAATTCTACCCCGGCAATGCACAAGAAGTGGCTATGAACAAGCTGTCCTCTCTCAAACAAACGGGTTCCGTGAAGGAATATATCGAAAAGTTCCAACCGCTTATGTTGGAGATGCCCGGGAGCATGGAGGAGTCGACATGGTTGTTCTTCCTGAGGGGGTTGAAACCATGGGCAGCTCAGGAGTTGAGACGTCAGAAGATAACGACCATGAACGGAGCATTGGTCGCTGCTGAAGCTTTGGTGGAGTTTTCAGCAAACCGAGATCTTGGCGCGGGTGCTAAGGATCAGGGCAAGTCCAGGAAGGACGGAGCCCGACCAGGTGGCAAGAAGAACGATAAGCAAGAGAAGAAGGCGACGACATCGAAGGGAGATGCCAAAAAGACGGTCAGATGCTTCCTCTGTGGAGGGCCGCACTACGCGAGGGAGTGCGACACGAAGAAGGGGCTCTCGGCTATGGCATCTACCGCGGACATCGAGCAAGGCGCTGCACACATGGGGTCTATAATAGCGCTGACGATTGCGGCCGCAACGCTCCCGACGAAGGAAGTGAAGAAGACCGCGAAGGGCCTGATGTTCATGGAGGTCGCAGTGAATGGCCACACTTCGACCGCTCTAGTAGATACTGGAGCCACGCACAACTTCATGGATTCAAGGGAAGCGACACGACTTGGCATACGGTATGTCAAGTTGTGAACGCGGTCCAAGGAGCAAGATCGTGGTCAAGAAGGACCAGATCGTGGTCGAGAAGGACCAGATCGACAGGCCTGATCAAGACCGTGAACGCGGCCTCCCAGCCAATCCTTGGTTCGGCCAAGGACGTCCACGCGAAGGTGGGGGAGTGGGAAGGAGCGCTCAACATGACGATCGTCAACATGGACGACCATCGGTTCGTCTTGGGCATGGAGTTCATGGATGCGTTCCGTGAGGTGAGACTTTCCCAGGAGGGGATTCGTTTGCTATCTCAGGAAGCTTCGCATGAAGTTGCCACGACGAGAGCCAGGGTGAAGTCCAAGATGCTTTCGGCGATGCAACTTGATAAGGGCATGCGTCGGAAGGAGGTCACCTACTTGGTTGCCTTGAAGCTCAACGAGACCGGGCTCAAGGTTCAAGGCATCCCAGAGGAAGTGGAAAGGCTTCTGGAGCAGTACAAGGATGTAATGCCGCCAGAGCTGCCGAGTAGACTTCCTCCTCGCCGAGATATCGATCACGCCATCGACCTGGTGCCAGGTGCGAAGCCTCCGGCTATGGGGCCGTATCGCATGGCACCTCCGGAGCTGGAGGAGCTTCGGAAACAACCGAGCGAGTTGCTGAAAGCTGGGTTCATGGGATCCTCGAAGGCATCCGGTGGGGCGCCGGTCCTACTTCAGAGGAAGCAGGATGGATCAAGGATGAACAAGATCTTTCACCCACTATGGGACAAGTGCGTGGTGTACTTGGACGACATAGTGGCATGCTCGGAGAAGCTCGCAGAGCACGTGGAGCATCCCGGGGAGGTGTTCAAGCTGCTGCGAGAGAACGAGCTCGGGGAATGCTCGTTCGCCCAATCGGAAAGGATGTTCCTTGTGCACCACATCAAAGCCGGGAAGATCAGCATGGACAAAGGGAAGGTCCAAGCTATTCTCGACTGGGAGCCGCCAACGAACGTTCCGGAGATGCGATCGTTCTTGGGACTCACCAACTACTACAGAAGATTCATCGAGGAATACTCGCGACGGACTGCGCCCCTCACCGACCTTCTGAAGAAGAACGCGAAGTGGGTATGGTCAGAGAAACGCGCGGAGGCATTTAAGAACCTGAAGAACGCAGTGGCGGAGGAGCCGTGCTTGCGTCTACCCGACTACGGGAAACCGTTTGAGGTGCAAACGGATGCTTCCGACTTTGCATTGGGTGGGGTCCTCATGCAGGAGGGACACCCGGTGGCCTTCGAGAGCCGGAAGCTCAACGAGACCGAGCAACAATATCCAGTCCACGATAAGGAGATGACCGCGGTGGTGCACTGCTTGGAGGCATTATCTTCTTGGGAGCTCATTCGTTGTGAAGACGGACAACGTAGCAACATCTTATTTTTAGAATCAGAAGAAGCTGAGCTCGAAGCAGGCACGATGGCAGGACTTCTTGGCGGAGTTCGATTACGTCTTAGAATACAAGACGGGGCGGACCAACGTGGTGGCCGATGCCCTAAGTCGCAAGGCGCGGCTTGCAACGATAAGTGCCATCCGCATGGACTTCAAGGATCATATCTGGGAGGGATTGAAGCAGGATCCTAAGGCTCTGGAGATGCTTCGACTTGTCGAGGAGGGCAAGTCACGACGATTCTGGACGGAAGATGGATTGTTGTTCACAGTGGGACGTCGGTTGTACGTGCCACGATGGGGGGGGTCTTCGACGGTCGATACTGAAGGACTGTCATGACTCGAAGTGGGCGGGCCACCCGGGAGCGGCTCGTACCTTGGCGTTGGTTGAGGACCCCTACTTCTGGCCTCAGATGACAGAGGATGTCGAGGCATATGTGAGGACGTGTCTCAAGTGTCAGCAGGACAAACTTGAGCAGAAGAAGCCGGCAGGGTTGCTGGAACCCTTGCCCGTACCGGAGCGTCCATGGTGACTATGGACGTCATCTCAACCTTGCCTAAATCTGGGGGAGCGGGATCGATCATGGTGGTGATCGACAAGTTTTCAAAGTATGGAACATTCATCTCGGCTCCAAAGCATTGCTCGGCGGAAGAGGTCACCCGCTTGTTTGTCAAGCATGTAGTAAAATACTGGGGCATGCCTGAGATCATCGTCAGTGACCGTGATCCGAGGTTCACGGGGCACTTCTGGAGGGAGCTCTTCCGGCTCCTGGGGACGGAGCTGCGCTTCTCGACAGCTTTCCACCCCCAGACGGATGGCCAAACGGAGCGGGCCAACCATCTTCTTGAGATCTACCTGAGGCACTTTGTCACAGCCAATCAGGAGGATTGGGCCAAGCTCTTGGACGTTGCACAGTTTCGTACAACATGCAGAAGAGCGAGGCGATGCAACAAAGCGCGTTCGAGATCGTCACTGGGAGGCAGCCAGTGACACCTGCAGGGCTAGCGGCCAGGTACGCGGGGAAGTGCCCAGCGGCGTATCATGTGGCGCGTGGTTGGCAGGACAACCTCGAGGCGTCGAGGGCTATCTTGGACAAAGCGGTGCGCAAGATGAAGTTCGCTGATCAGAAGCGAAGGCATGTCGAGTTCCAGGTGGGAGACAAGGTTCTTGTGAAGTTACGAACGCGTCAGTTCAAAGCACTTAGGCACCTGCACCAAGGGTTGTTGAGAAGATACGAGGGTCCCTTCGTCATCACCAAGCGAGTAGGCACGGTGGCCTACAAGGTGGATCTTCCCAAAGAACTGCGACAGATCCATTCAGTGTTCCACGTGAGTATGCTGAAGAGATTCTACGAGGATGCAGAAGACTCTGGGCGTGAGGTGGAAACACGAGGATTAGTGAACGACATGAGCACACCGGCAAGTTCAAGAGGCGCACTGGAGTTGCCGGGGACAGCAACAACTTCGGTGGGGGAGGATGTCACTCCTGCCCACTGAAGGGCGCGCCCCGAGCGGGCGTGGCCATGCGCGCGAGGAGGCGGGCGTGGCCGGGGCGATTCCTACTCCTAGTAGGAATAGGAGTCGTCCAAAACTCCGAAGGTCCGACGAGGAGGGAGGAGCTTCTGGAGGTGAAGACTTGGACTTCTATCGTGAGTAGGAGGACGAGCGCGTGGAGAAGTGCGGGATCGGAAGGATTCCTACTCCTAGTAGGAATAGAAAATTCGGGCCACTCCTAGGTCGAGTAGGACTTGGACGCGGACGGAACTTCCTTCTAGATCGAGGGTCACTTGGAGTAGAAGTCCTAATCATAGGAGGACTAGAGGAAGGCTGAGGCCGCATGGGAGCAGCCCCAGTCCGAGTTGGACTCGGACTGGCCAGCAGGGCGCGCCCGAGGCGCGTCCCGGGCACGGCGGGCGCCAGGAGGGCACCCGGCCCACTTTGATTCCAGGAGGGACTCAAGGGCTGGCCGAATTCTTCTAGCTTCAGGAGGATGGATTTCTACTCCTACTCCAAGGAGGTTTTTCTAGAGAAGGGCTTGCATGCCTAGTAGGATTAGGTCCATACTTAGACTAGGAGTTGTTTCTCTTAGGCACTATAAAAGGACATGTAATCAAGGCTTGTAAGACCATCCTGGACAATCTGAGATTGCTCAATAATATTCTCTAGTTTTCCTCTAAACTCTTAGCCTCCCTCTCTTCTTCCTGGGCGGGTGTTTCGTTGTGCATCCGAGGCGTGTACGGCCGGGGTCCAAGGCACGTCTAAAAGGGGGCTGATCGGCGACCGAGCAGGGTTTGGCCGAGCCGCACGTCTGGTGTTTCATACCTGAAGCGTAAGGGCGTGACACACAGGCCACAGTATCCTCTAACAGAAGTAAATTTTAATGTAAAAAAAGGGAATGTGCAGCCTTTTGTATGCAGCCCATCGAGGTTATAGTACCTTGCATTTAACTGATTAAATGTGCCAAGTTTTTTTAATCGCAAGATACACATAAACTGCACTGGGGCTTCACATAATTACACAAGGACTGCCAGAGAAACAGGTTGGAAAAGCGTGATAACAGAATTAAATAAAAAACTATTAAGAAATTACAATTCTCCAGGGTTGTGTTAGGCCTCGACAGCCAGCGTAAAACCCTGTCGAATCGCATGAACATGGATCAACGAATAGCGTCGAATGATCCATGTAGCCGACCCCACCTAGTGGGATAAGGCTTTGTTGTTATTTATAAGAAATTACAATTCTCCAATTCAATGTGTGGCATTCGTAATCAACATATGACATTGTCTGCTATGTGTCTTGCCTAACACAATTTTATCAAAACGTGTCACTTTTTTTAATAAACATCACATCTAATATTAAATGGAGTGTCTCCAGGGTCACAGGATCAATGAAACAAGGGAAGACTCTTGGATTTGAAGAGTTGGTCAATTCTCTGTTCGAACAGTTTATAAAACTTTGGATCTAGAGAGCTTCACCACAGATGAAGAGCTTAAAAGAGACCGTCAGCTCCTTTGGTGCATTAAAGTTCCTATGCGTATTTAGGTATTTGCATGGCTATTGAGGAGAAACTAGCTTCCTACTCACAAGTACAGAATGAAATGGGCCACAAGAACGAATATTGCTTGTGCCTTTTGCGGTGACAACATGGAGGATATAGATCACATTTTCTTTAGCTGCCCAATAGCGCAAAGGACATGGCAGGATTCTGGATGTGATTGGCCGGATATGAGCTTGATAGCGTTCTGGCGATCATTTAGACAAAGCGGGCATGGCAACAATTTACACGTATATGTATCAAAAAGACAACAAATCAGGACAATTGCGATTTTATGGACAATATGGTGACAATGCAATGATTGCATTTTCAAGGGAGAAAAGTGTTATGTTGATAGCATTGTAATGGCAGCTAGAAACTTGGCGAGTGAGTGGGCGAGACTATAAGATATTTTGTAATAGATACAAGCTTTTATAATGAATAAAAAATGGATGTGAGCACCTGGCTCACATCCTTTATCTTCTAAAAAAAATATTTGTGGCACAATGGCATGTTCCCTCTAAGGACTATCTGCTTTGGATTCTAGAAGTGGCCCCTACGAATTATAGAGGTGGTTCTCATAGTACAGCTATGCACATAGCCCTATACCCAGCATTCTTCCCATGAGTTATGCACATGGAACGAGCCCAAGTATGCCTTCTGAACCCTTCCCTCTTGAGGAACTCAACGTCATCGTTGAGTGGACGCAACCCACGTCATGACAAAAAGGTCCATGCAGAGCAACACTGTACCACATGTAGCATCTTTAATCAGCACACGATAAGCCTTGGCTCCGATTTTACCAAAATGTGTCACAACTGACACCTATATATCCCAAGCATCACCTAATGCATCCTTCTTGCATAATACATCACAATAACTTAGCTAAGGCGTATCTAGCGAATTGTAACTCCAGAACTATTTTAAGCCACATCTACTTAGAATTACCAAAATAAATGCAAACTAAGTTGAGAAATTCACAGTTTTTTTTTGAAAGAGTGAAAAGATGGGTGTCAGTTTGGACACTCATCCACTTTATTGATCGTGGATGAAATACAGAGGGTTATCCATATGATGGGTTTACACTAAACTACCATTCCAATCCCTGACCAAAGGTTTTGCATGTTATACCAAGTTATCTACAGTCTCTGCCACTATAGAAAATACATCGGTCGCTC
The DNA here is from genome assembly GCA_030549335.1 of Pontederia crassipes. NCBI lineage: Eukaryota > Viridiplantae > Streptophyta > Magnoliopsida > Commelinales > Pontederiaceae > Pontederia > Pontederia crassipes. The sequence goes on from CM060193.1 coordinate 29,561,491, forward strand.
TGAGATCAAATAGCCCATAGAAATGCTAGAGGAGTGGCTGCAACCTTCCACAAAATATATACTTTGGCGATATGATTGCAGAAGTCAAGATCTAGACCATAGTACATTGTTCAAACGCCAACATACATAAACTTTAAAGAGATATGAAGGTAATTGACAGATTTTCATCCTCACGACGTGAGGTGGTTATGAACAGTTATATATGTCCATATTGAATATGCAATCTATATTAGGCATTGTAGATGTAAAATTTTTCCCATTTTAGGAAAGGGAGGGAGGACCCTTGTTGTGTTGTTTCGAGAAAAATGAATTCTTGAAATTTATACTTATTGATTACTTGTGTTCGGAGCCAAAAAGAAATTCAATCAACAGAAAATAAATTCCAACTGATCAAATTTAAGGAGAAGTTTTGAGGAAAAATAACTTGCTCATTTCAAAAGGAAAAAAAGTGTTCCTCTCACAATCTATTCCAAACCATACATATAAACCAATTTCATTCTTTAAGTTATGTTCTTGAAACAAAATTAAACAAAGAAACAAACAACTCTTCTATAATTCATTTTTTTTTCCTAACTCCATTTTCCTTCAAAAGATATGTACATAAAACAAATGGAACCTATGTTACTGAACTAGTCATCCAAATGTATCATATAAAAAGCGATTGCACATATGGTCAACTGCAAATGCAAACATGGAAATGTCCTCAAAAAAAATGCAAACATGGAAAAACAAAAGGTCCAGGTCAAAGTAACACTAAAAATTCAATCTTAATAAGTTAAATGATTTCAATTTACAGGAACATGAGGGCAATAAAACTTATTATTATTATTATTATTATTATTATTATTATTATTATTATTATTATTATTATTATTATTATTATTATTATTATTATTATTATTATTATTATTATTATTATTATTATTATATATACAGATTAAAAACTTATGCCATTTCTTTTGTCGCTCCTTCCTTAGGAGCATACCCTTGTACATTTTGTTGATTTGTTCACACCATAGTGATATACACAAATGGATGGCAACCACAAATCCTGGTGGTCATCCTTTTTCTCTTAAAAAAATGACTACCACTGCTTACTAAGTAATTATGAGTCACCAATAAAGAACAAACAGAAACTGACAAGTTGGAAAGAAAGAAGCAGTCAGTATATCAGCAGATCAATCATATAGTTGCTGCAATTGAAACTGAATTTTTTTTTTCATTATAGACTGTGAAACAAAAGAAGGGATGTATATAGTTGCTGCAAGTGCTAGTCATCCTTTTCCCTCTCAAAAAAAAAGATGGAAGGATGATATAAAGAGAAAAAAAAAGTTATCAAAGATATATAATTCCAAGGTTACTGAATAAGTAATGATGATTCACCAATGAAAAAGAAGTACCTCACCTTTTGCTTTATTCTCTGGATAGCAGCAGGATCCTTCTTATGTATAATCTCATACGAAACTAGAATGACATCCTTTAAAGGTCGAGGAGTTTCTTCAACCTTTCCCGCTAGAAACATGCAAACAGTTGCAATTGTCTGCAAACATCATATTCATCAAAGCATAAGCTACCTTAAGTATAGCCTGTCACATTACACAAAACAGTTGCTCAGGAAATAAATTTCGCATTTATACTGTGTTCAACACCTATCAGACAACTTCGTGCCATGTCATGCTGACTGGCATTAATCTATAGGAACCATGTGCAGGTGGTAAAAGAAGAAACCGAAATAACAAGAGAATTTTGGTTTATTAAGTGTTGTCATATTTAGTGGGGTCAAATTTCATACTGATCTAGGGATCAACTGGCACGATACATGGTGGTCTCACCAAATCCTCTGTGGTGACACAGTCTGAATTGGACATGTCAACATATTCAGATTTGCATCTGGCTTAATAAGGATATTTTCTTTCCTCTCAAAAAGAAAAGAAGAACAAAGATGTTTTGATCTTGAACAATGACATAGTGAATCTTTGAAACAGACACCACCAATAATACTAAATACACCCAAGGAAGGACACAAGAATTTTTTTAGAGGGGGAAAGATAAAAAAAATTCCAGTCAAAAGATCAAGAGCCAGAAGTTGCTATTCAAACCACTGGGTAAGTTTCAGCGATTACCCTTGAACTATACTCTCTTTCCCAGCTCGGTCCTCAAACTTCAATTCATAACAAAACTGCCCTCCAATTATTAACTTAATTCACTTAAGATCTTTTTGACCGGTTATTTGCCAGTGAAATTTGTCTACATGGCACTCTAATAAAAGATAAAATTAACAAAAATAATAAAAAATTAATTAAATAAAATAAAAAGGGCTGGCCGCCTCTACACCGATGATGGATGGGGATGCCGGATAAAAGGAGGGCTGCTTCCTACTTGGTGCCCTGACGATCAGGTCCGTGGCGGGCCCAAGTGTGTGGAGTCCGGTCCCGAAGGCTGAAAAGAACATTGCCTTCTCATTCAGGCACTTCGAGAGGCCATCAACCTCATGCCTTCCAACCACGCCTACACCTCGCTTCACCACTTTGGTGTTTTGTTGATACCTAAAACACCGTCAAACTCAAGAATGACTAGGACAAGGGTTACAGCTGCCTCGGCACTGCCAACCTCGGCCTCGGCGACGTCTCTGATCTATCGCCGCCTATGAGAAGGACCTCAAGTTTGATCCCAGCAACAAAGCGCTCGAGGCCGGCATCATTGTCACCACGCTACATGATCGGCATGTGCCTCCTCCCGCCAGACAGGGAGGTTTTGCCCTACAACTCCATGCACCGGAGCCAACCGTGACCAGATCCTTTTCTCCAGCCACAGCCAGATCCTTTTCTTTGTCCTCCACATTGTTCTCTGCCACCTCCGGTGGCATCACCATCTGTCCCCAGCGTACGGGTGGCCACCCCTTTTTTATTTTGTTATGTTATTTTATTATTTTTGTTAATGGAGTGCCACGTAGACAATTTCACTGCTAAACTTACGATAGCCAGTGAAAAGGACCATATGTGAAACGAGTTAATAGTTAAAAGATAGTCTCATTACAAACCAAAATTTGAGGACTGAGTTGAGAAAGAGGGTATAGTTCGAGAGTAATTGCTGAAATTTATCCCAAACCACTCACAAACTAAGAGATGGCAATTGAATATTACAAAATTTCCCTCAAAAAGGAAATATTTTAAACAACTATGAAAGGTCAAATTAGATTCCATAGGAATGTTAAGAAATAAAATAAATCAGATAAAACCACATAAAATAATGAATGCAAATGAATGAGAGGGGGAAGGCAATGTAGGAAGTCAGTTATTAACGGACTTCTCTGAATTATATATACTGCACTAAGTACACATTTATATGGAAGAAAAAGTATGCTACATTTCTTCAAAAAACAAGTATACTGCATGAAGTATGCATGCCGCTAAATAAGTACCTCTTAATGACACAGTAGAAGGATCGATGTGGAGGAGATTACAACATATTGACAAGTCTCAAAAAAGGTTGATGATTCAAAAGCACCACAAAATTTAGTAGGAGGGAGAGAAATTAAGAATCCACCGAAAAAGATGAGACTTCAACTACTTCAAAACACGTTGGGCTCGTAACTACTTGTCCCATGTCATTTTATTGCCAAAATTGTGCAAGAAAGCCTTGCTAAAAAAAACAATTAACTGAAGGAAACTATGCTTCTGACAGAAAAATCAAGGATCAGATTTGTGATAATCCAAAGTTAGAATGGAGCATGTTGTTAAACCTAGCATGGATCAAATCAAATTCAATTTGAAGTATATACATGCATCTAAGAAATTTAAGTGCCTTATAACTACATAAGCAAAAAGACTTCTACAAACAACGTGAAAAATTGACGCCATTTACAACTCGTTCCAAAGTATGCATATTTAGCATCTCTAATAAGATGTCATTGAAGCATTATTAGTTATTTTTTTCTTAAGATGAAACACTTTAATTATAATAAAACAGGTTAAAAGGAAATTACTTCTGCAAAAGGATTAAAATGAATGAAATAAATTTGGTATTTATTGAAGAGATAGTCACGTTAAAAGAAACAAAGGCAAAAAAACATAATCCATTCGAAAAGGTATAAAATTGAAGCATTACAAAATCGGTGCCAGGCTCAATAAATTTCATAGACAGACAGTAACCTCATACCAGGATTACAGCGAATATAAATAAATGCCCTGAAAATTCTGAATATGGAAAAGCAGTTGTTCACATTGTCACATGTATTAACATCTTAGAAAAATTATGGAGGGCAAAAGAAATTAGTTCCTTGATAATCATATTGTTCAGAACGATGCACCTACATTATGAAACAAGCTTTTGAAAAAGGGCGTACTCACCCTGCGGTCATTTTTGGCATGAGATTGACGAAGAAAGAAACGATGACAAAACACAATTGCAGTAGCAATGGTAACTTGAGGCCTGTAACAGATTTGTTCATGTCATAAGCACAAGGTAGAACATCAGATCATTTTACATTTTGCATAAGATGCAAATTTACTCCATCATAAGAAGAAACTGAGTCATTTATATCAAGAAAACAACTAGCAGCGCAATATGGCAAATAAGCAACTCTTCAAAAGTTTATATAAAGAAAGAATAAGCAAAACTTTGTAAAACTAGTACTGCAGTATTTAAACATCAATTTCTTTAAGGAAGAGTATTTAAACCAGTCCATTCAGCCAACATTGATATCATGCAACAACAACAACAACAAAGCCTTATCCCACTAGGTGGGGTCGGCTACATGGATCATACGACGCCATTCCGTGGAAATAAATATCATGCAACTGATGGACTAGATAACGCCATTGATATCATGCAACATGGAAATAAATTTCTTCATGTTCAATCAAAGCCTTCTGACTTAACAAATCCATGATCACATGTACTACTTGATTTCCCAAATACATGTGAAGCCATCATCAACCACAAAATCTCTTTTCGTTTTTTTTTTTTTTTGAGGGGCGACCTTTTCAGGGGGTAAAAGAATGGACAGATGGACTAGACATCCATATATATTAACTAATAGCTCAGAAAACGTACAAGTGTAAGCAAAAAGTGAAAAGTATAAAGGTGGCTGACAAAAAACAGCAAATATTCTCCCCACTTTCTAGTGCCTGCAGCCAACCAATTCTAGTTGGACATATCAGCAACAACAACAACAACAACAAAGCCTTATCCCACTAGGTGGGGTCGGCTTCATGGATCATACGACGCCAATTCGTTGATCCATGTTCATAAGATTCGACAGCATTTTACGCTGGCTGTCGGGGCCTAACACAACCCTCCTCCTTTATCCGGGCTTGGGACCGGCTATAAAACATAGGCGGAGTTTAGTTGGACATATCAGCAAAAGGATATTTCAAGCCAACACAAAACTAACCTATAATTTTATTTTTACAAGTCAAGAAGTTTCACTAAAATAACACCGATCCAGTATATGAATATACATTGTTTAATTTTCAATATTAGAAGCCCTAGGTTTCACATAACATCTAAATTATGCACCTATATGGCTGAACAGAAGTTACAGAAATAACTCAGGTAGATGGGCAGTATCTGTCAAGAAAAAAACAAGTTTATTAAGTAATCTTAATTGGACTTTTAACAACGACATCTCCCACTTGCTTTCAGCAGTTTTTGGGATAACACACAGATAGAAGCTGAGTTGTAGGTGACATCATCAGACAGGGCACAGCTACAGATCTAGGTAGCAGAGGGCATGGTTACCACTAAATTTCAGGGTCATTATCTTCTTTCATAGAAAAAAGTAAATTCAGTTTCCTACCGGAGACCACAAGAAACTAATGTGATTTGGCACTGGATAATGTTGAGTTGGAGACATCTACTTCCATCAATTAATTTCCTTCTCTAAAGATTTCTCATAAACCATAATGAAGAAAGTTATATCAGAATATCCAAGATTAGCACAAAGAGTACTTGTATGTTTTTCTCAGGTGAGAGGTACTTATTCCAGATTATCATTTTATGCTTACATATTTTTGTTCTTTACAGCCTACATGTTTCAAGTGAGAATATTACATCAATTTTCCAAGAAAGTCAAACATCATCCCTCGTATTTCTAAATGTAGTGATGGGCTTTATATTTACTGAGGACTATTCATAATGCAAATGAGAGAAATAAGTGAACAAAAAAAAACTCCCTGATACCCAAACTCAAATATCACATAAAAACTACAGATATATAGATGTGTAATATTGTGTGTATATATATATAAACAAAATTTAAGTTCAGCATTTTGATATAGATAGAGCAGAGAACCGATGCAACTAGATCAGAGAGGATACTGGAGGTCCTATTAAAAATAAAGAAAAAGTTGTTCAAGCTTGTGGCACTAGGAAAAAACTCACACTTTCAGTCTCATGCCCAAGTCTTGCAGGAAGGTGCAATATGACTTCCGCAGATAAGCCTCTTTCTTTAAATCAATACCATCTTTTCTAGATGGCGCATTCTCTTCGATTTCCTTGCGACTATAGTACCAAGAAGCACCATATGTTTTAGCTTCGTCATGTTGATCATGGGATGACCTATAGGGACTACTTTCCACTTTTCCATGATGTGAAGGGTCCCCCAATGATAGACCAGCCATATAACTTTTCGTCTGAAGTCTCACTCACAGATTGCCTGACTGTGCAACATATTAGTAAATGACATATGAAGATAAGACACAGTATGCAACAGGAATCTCCTAAATAATTATGGATGTCAAGTTATGAAACAAGAGATCAAAGGGGCAAACATGCAAGAACTTTCTTAGTGTGAAATTAACAAGAAGTTCGAGCGTGATTCTTTTAGGAAGCTTTGAGAACAGTTTTTCCAGCAATTCTGGGCACATTGCTTTCTTTTCTTTTTTTGGGAAAGTTTGAAAACAAATAAAAGGGGAAAGGAGAATAATTTCTTTAAACATGCAGCCTTATGACAGAGTAACAGTAACCAATTGACCATGCAAAGGAATTTAACTACAGGAGTCAATTCTTGACCAATTGCATCTCAACAGTTTGTCTTGTTAACATTCTATCAAAAGAAATTTAAGATTGAAACAACCACCTCCAACATTTTGAATTGAATCCCGACAATCCTCACAATTCATGTGTTCATGAGAACAACTAAGTGACCACAGTAACAAATAACTTGAATGGATTATAACATGTGTGTCTCGTGTAAATTGTCCTTCTAAACCAATACATTCAAATGTTAACTCAACTCAAATTTAAATCCAAAAGATTCTCTATTTTAAGGAAATATCCAGTTACTAATACCCTCCAATAAAATTTGGAGTAAATGTATTTATCATGACACCATTAGGTATTCACAGTTCACATATTTGGTGACAAATAATTTATATTCGAACTTCTGTAATACATTTCAAAATGTCCTCTTAAGTCTTTTATAAAAATTTCTGGTGTCAATATGCAGAGAACAAAAGGTACACATGTACTTAAATAATGGATCTATCTACGTCACATAATATCTACAGGTAACTAGAACCGCATTTACTTATTTGTATATGAGGCACACCTAAAGTAAGATAAAAGTGGAACTTTCCACAACCAGTTCGTTTTTCAGAACTTCAACCTACAGATTTTCTTTTAATTTAACATTAGGAAATCTCTTTTTTAGGCCGAACATAGGAGATCTAGGAAGAAACAAACGACATCATTACATAGAGCATGTTACTTCCATGATTTAACATTGAAACAGCGGTTGTGCCACAAGACCAATTGGCATCCTATAACACAACAATGCAACAAATCTACTCGTCCGGAGCATACAACATGGACCTCAACTGTCAAAAAGACACACATAATGGTCACACTCAGCATACCTCTTAAACAATTAGACATTTTAGAATCTAATTCATCTAAGAACTTTTTCCTTCCAAGGAGTAAATCTAAGGCATATCTAATTGGTCACCTTATCGTACTGATCTAAATCGACTAGAAACGAAAGAGGGGAAAGACGAGACTGTCCGGTGACCTAAAGTCCAAAGATCGACAAACTCCCAAGGTCTATGGAGACAGTTTGGCGACCTCAAAGTGAAGAGAGGAAGAAAAAGGAAGAAAACATAATGGAATTTATGCAACGGATCCAAATCGAAGAGGCGACGGAGGATTGAAATCACCTACCGAAGAGGAAGAGGCGGTGGCCAACGACCGGCGGGCCGTCGTCGACGTCCGGCAGTCTCGTGCTCTCCTGCCTCCCGTCGGCCGCTCCCGAACGAAAAGGAGGAAGGGTTTCCAGAGCGAGGGGAAGAGGGAGGTTTTTGCCTGATTGGGAGAAAGGGATAAAAATTAGTAAAAAATAATGCGCATTGGGAAAAATAAGTGAATCTTCTGGTCGTCCTTTGAGAAAAATTAGGTCTTCGGGCAAATTATTTTTCATGGAACATAAAAAGAATATGAATATAAAATAGTTAAAACATCATTCTTTTTAAGTTGGAAATTCAATTTGGGATTATTAGCTTAATTTAAATTCTTTAAATAACTAAATTTATTCAACATGATTATTATTACGAGAGCGTCATTTGATTATTATTATTATTATTATTATTATTATTATTATTATTATTATTATTATTATTATTATTATTATTATTATTATTATTATTTCAGTGGCACATCTGACTGTTAACCGTTCTGCTCATGAAATTTTTCCAAACCTACAAAAAATTTTAACTTGAGATGTGAAAATAGTTTACCATATAAATCAAATTCTATATGTGATTTTTTAAATTCTTTTCTCATAAATATTTTCAAACTTTATTCTTTTTTCTATCAACTTTTTGTTTTTATTGTGAAACAAATATGCTCGTCCGATAAATTTGATCACTCGGCTCGATAGGTTTGAGCAAATGTTCGGATCTGGGTACACCTTGATCCGAATTTGACCTGATTTTTGTCGGGTTCAAATTCTTTGGACTAGATGCTAATACTCGCCTCCATCTGTACTCGCTCCGTTCTAAAAAATTGAGACAGAGATCGAGTAAAAACATTATTTAAAAAATTAAAACATATATATTCAATATAATTAATAATGTTAAATTATAATTTAATCAAATAAATATCAACTTACCAAAATGCATATCGATGTATCAATAATTTTTTTAGCATGTCAAAATGAAAAAATAATTAAAATTATATAACTATTATTAGTATTTTCGTTATTATAATCGGATTGGGTTCCGCTAGTTTTCATACACTAGAGTCAGACTTGGACCCATTGAATTTTTCATTTGTTTGATCCGGTCCCAATCCGATTTATGATCGAGCCAAAAATATTTTTCGAACAATCGGATCAGTGTGGGCCGAGGTCAACCTGGCCCATGCTCACCCTTATGTTATGTAGGGGAGAAAATAGTTTGGGTCGAGTAAGATTTTCAATCCAAAAAAAACTCCCACTACTTTCCGGGTCAGTTTTTAAAATTAAAAAAGAATCATCCTAAAACCATTTTCAAAATAAAAAATCACCCTCTAAAGGGTAGATTTTTTCGGATCCTAATTTTATATAATTATATTTTAAATATATATAATAAATTAAAATTAATATAAAAGTATTTAGTTTTATATTAAATATAAAATATATTACTAAAAAATTAAAGTTATTAAATTAGAGTTCAATAATGCGATAGAAAAGTATGAAATTTTATAAAAAAAATTATAACTAAAATAAAAAAAATCGATACCATATGTATTAATTATATAAATAAAAAAGAGTTTCATGGCCCTATGATTTTTTCAAGTGGGGTCCTAATTTTAACGGGTGAATTTTGATTTATTAAAAATCACCCTAAATCATATTCGGTCCCTTAATTTTTTATTTTTTTCGATTCAATTTTTTTGGATCGGGTAGGTTTTCGAGTTAGTTGGCTTTTTCTTAAACCCCTATTGTTACGAAAAATATTGTTTGTATATTTATAATTTTAACAAAATTGATTAAGGGCGTATTGAAAGATGCTTGCTCTATTAGTGTGAGCACGATGCTTGTTGGGAATAAAATAAGCATATAATCAAAACAATGAAAGAAAGAGAAGATGAATGTAGACATTTAACGTGATAAAATTCTCTTGATCAATGTAAATAAGAGAGAAACATCCACGGACAAAGGAGGCCATCGTCAGAAGAACTTCATTATGAGCAAAAAAGAGTACATCATGATAAAACCCTAATCTTCATATATAAAAGTCTATACCACGAGGGGATTTGCACCCCCCCCCCCCCCCCTTCCTCCTCCTTCAGCTTGTAGCCCACCGTTGATCCTCATTTTTCATTTTTCTAATTTTTTTCTTTCCTAATTTTGTGTACAATGTACAAAATTCAACGCACATCAACAATGACATTGAGTTTCAATTTACACAACACTAGTGAAGGTCCTAATGCAAAAGCACCAATCGAGATTTCATGCATCTAGAAATATCAAATCATGGCAAGCACCAGTTACCCCCCTTATGAAATTCATCCAATATACACTTGCTATACTTGATTCACTGATTTGCAATGAATCAAATAATTAACAATGACTCATACACAATGATCTATTTAATCATACACTAAATTACCATTTTTCGATGGCCATTTTTTTACGGATAGAAATTGCGACGGATTTTTCGATGGTTTCATTTCCGACAGATTTTTCGACGATCACGACCGTAAAAAATTTATTATTTTATTATTTTATTTTTCGACGATTAGGAACGTCGATATTTCCGATGGATATTGATCCGTCGCAATTTTCGATGGATTTTTTGACAGTCAGAACCGTCAGAAATTAAAAAAATAAATTATGTAATTTGTTATATTATTATTTAATTTTTTCGACGGATTTTTTGACGGTTATGATCGTCGGAAATGAAAAAATAAATTATGTAATTTGTTATATTATTATTTAATTTTTTTGACGGATTTTTCGACGGTTACGACCGTCGGAAATAAAAAATTAAATTATGTAATTTTTTATATTATTATTTAATTTTTCGACGATCAAGAACGTCGATATTTTCGACGGATATTCATCCGTCACAAAATTCGACGTAATTTCCGACGGTCGTAACTGTCGGTAAATATATAATAATATTATATGAGGAATATTTTATTAATATAATTAGCGACGGTCCACACCGTCGGTAAAAAAATATTATATATAACTAAATATTTTTTCGACGGCCACAACCGTCGGTAACTTTAAAAATAATTAATATTTACTTTTCCGACGGCCAAAGCCGTCGATAATTAAAATTTCGTTATCCCGCGCTCTTTTCGTTTTCTCGCTTTCTCCCATTTTTCCACATATATATATATGGGTAAAGGGAACCTACGTTGCAGCACTGCCACTTAGGCATGCGGAACACTTCTCCTCCATCCATTCAAAGATGGACGGCTATCTTAACAGGGACGATTAGATTAAAGCACATCTCTGTTCCTGCAATCCTAGCGAAGAGTCCATCTCTCGCTTCATGGAAACACTCGCTCGCTTGGAGGTCAAAGGCGCGCTCGATCCCGGCGGGGTGACAACAAAGAGGACGTTGCCTGACGTCGAAGACGCTGAAGGCTCCTCCAATCGCCTGTTCGGATTTGCTCACCTGATCCCAATGTTCATCCTCTTCGCCCTAAGAGGACACAGGCTCAATGATACTCTGATCTCTTTCTTGTCTCTGATTCCTGTGCGTGTGGATGAAAGACGCCTTGGTGGAAGAGATTGGAGTGTAGAAGAACGAGTGCTGGAGGAAGAGCACAATACTCATCGGCTCAAAGGAGTATAATTTTTGACCCATAGAGATTTAACTACCAATCGAAAGAGGAAAAGTAATCATTTTTAGCAGATTTAGTTGAAACTACTTCATAAAATAAAATTCCATTGATTAAGTTGTGATCGCATAAAATTTTATGCACATCGCTTAAATTCATTTCGTTTCAGCAACTAAGAAAAAAACATAAAATGATGGCAAGGAAAATGTTACGGTGGCGACGATAGTTGAAATGCGCCAGAGGGCATGTATCTGCTCAGTGAGCTCTCGGCTCAATGTTGGCAGCCTCCAATGATCCAAGTGCTTGCGTCTGGATTGCCTCCGATTGTTCATCACAATAATTTCTCCATCGGACACGAGATTTGCTGAAATAATCACCAAGTTTGATTCTTAACTCCTTTGCCATCAATTTCCCTTTCATCTTTCTCAAAGTGCTTAACTTTTCTCGGCAGTAAAAATTCTGATGCAAATTTATCAGAAGAACCCCCTAGATTGTACAACAGAGATCATTTCCAACGCTATTAAACATTTCCCATTCCAAATGGTGTCATCCTTTAACAAGATGCTGCAAGAGGGAGTGCCTTCCAGCAACATGGATTCAATTTCCTCCTCCACGAGGTGCCCAGAACAAAATGGAGCGAGCTCCATCAGGATCGGTCTCGTTCTCATCAGCGCACTTGAGCATGTTGTCGAACTTGCGGGCACAGTTGACCGTGAGAGAACACTATGCCGATTAAAAGAGTTTGGCGCTCAGACTGTCGATCATTTCATCTAACGGATGAGAGTGCTCCGCATCCCTACGTCAGTTTAGATGCTACGTAGGAGCATTTTACCCTATATATATATATATATATATATATATATATATATCACCCTCCCTCCTCTCCTCTCTCTCTCTCCTTCTCCCGGCCGTCTCCCTCTCCCTCTCCCGACCGGCGAGCCTATGGCCGGACGTCGACCACCGACGACCCTCTCCCGTCGGCGTCTCTCTCTTCGCCGACGTCTCTCTCTTTCTCTTTCTCTCTCTTTCTCTCCGGCCGCCTAGTGGTCAGATCCAGCCGCCTGGCGGTCGATCCAGGTCCGATCGCCAGTCCTGTCGCGGCCGGCCGGATTTGGCCACGGCCGGATCTGGCCGCGGCCGATCCGGCCGCTAATTTTTTTATATTTAAAAAATTCTTTGTGACTGTTGTGACCGCTGAAAGATCGACGGTTCGACAACCGTCGAAAGTTTCGACAGTTGCGATCGTCGAAAAACTTTCGACGGTTTGAACCGTCGGCCTATTCCGGCAGTTGCAACTGCCGAAAACTTTCGATGGTTCAAACCGCCGGACTCTTCCGGCGGTTGCAACCGTCGGAAACTTTCGACGATTCGAACCGCCGGGACTTTTCCGACGGTTCTGACCGTCGATATTTCCAACATATTTTTTTCAGCCGTCGCAAATCAATTTGGCGGTTGCAACCGCCGGAAACTTTTGACGATTTGAACCGTCGGCCTTTTCCGACGGTTGCAACCGCCGGAAACTTTCGATGGTTCAAACCGCCGGACTCTTCCGGCGGTTGCAACCGTCGAAAACTTTCAACGATTCGAACCGCCGGGACTTTTTCGACGGTTCTGACCGTCGATATTTCCAACATATTTTTTCAGCCGTCGCAAATCGATTTGCGATGAGCGTTTTTTCGACGGATCGATTCCGACTAAAAAACTATCGGTAATTGCGTTACCAACGGTTTGGACCGTCGGTAATCAGCGTTTTTCTAGTAGTGATATAAATGGAAATAATTTGGTATTATTGTATGTGTGAAATGCAAATGTTTATTAGGAGCATGAAATCGATCATTGTTACATTGTTAGACGTGTAGCACTAATTTTTTTATCAATTTCACTAATTCAATAACTTATAAAACAATTATTAATGCCAATAATATTAAGTGTGCATTGTGTAGGTGATAAGGATAAAAGTAGTTGTAATTGTATATCGGCCTCACATTAATTTATATTACAAGGTAAGATAACGTCCTACGGTGGTCAAAACAACATAGATATCATTGTATGAAGAACCCAAATGAATCTTATGTGGTGCATATATATTAACTTTTCAAAATACTAAAAACTCTCAATTTACACCTGTTGGATCTAAGTTTTAATGACATATAAAATTATATTTTGATGATACAAACATCGAATGATTAAAGATAAAATGTTAAAAAAGTTAAAAAAAAAGAGATAACTTTAGGCACTGCACTTTGATTAAATACTTGACACTAATCTTATTAGTTTTGGATGAATGTGGAACGTCGGATTCTTTTATTAATCACCAAAAATCTGGATTGTTGCATCATAACCTCTTTAAAAATAAATTCGTCATCGAATTTGCGTAAATCAAACTACATCATCTATTTAACAAATTTGAGAAATCTTTTCTCATATCCACTTTCTATTTTTAAATGCCATATTCATCTTCATGGTATGTCCTACATATATCATGTCTCCATTTCGATTCAATTTTTCCAATCTCATTATGTTCGTATATGATTCATCTCGTATATGTTGTTCTCAACCTTTCCATGATGAGATAGACTTTGTCGCTTCAGTACTTTTGTAACAAGAACTATCATTCATCTACTTTGCTCCAACTGATGGGTGAACGACATGATCTACTATATATACATGATTGCAAAGGTGCCATGCCTAATGTCAGAGTGGCGACTGTTGCCACATACTAACTCTATCGGCGGAAGTTGGTTGTTCCAACTATCACTCCAGTTCAATGCATAATCCCAGAACATATTTTCTAAGGAATTATCCATTCAAACTACTCATCCATCTGTGGATGGAAGGCGACCTATAAATTCAACCACATACCAATTGCTCTATAGATGCTCCATCAGAATTGGGTTATGCACTGTAAATTCTTATCCGATGCAATGGATCAGTAGTTCATGTAGTCGGATAACCTCCTTAAAAAAATGAATGTGCATGAGGCTTTTGATAGACTAACATTTCTCTAATGGGTATGATGTCGGCTATCTTATATCAATCCTCTATTATCCATATCACATCGTTATCATGGTGAGTTTTTGAAAGTCTTATAACAAAATCCATCATTACCTTTTCTTAATGCTATTGAAGATTTCTAAGCTCTTGTAGTACATCATGTGACCTATGATGCTCAACTTCCATTTGCCGTCCTTTTATAGTATTTTCGACTACATGCAAGATGTGTTGTTCTTATTGCTATTCACTGGTCTGACTTTGGTGATGCAATTGCTCATTGCTCGTATTCCATCGGCTCACTCTGAAATGAGCAAGTGACATTTCTTTTTTTTCTGCTTAAGATATTCTCAATTGAGTTTGCTTTGTAGTTGATGACAAAGTGTAACCTTTCAACAATTTGATCCATTTCTTTTTTTTTCGACACATGTTTGAATCTTGTTGCGAGAAAATGTACCTCAACTTTACTAGTATGTGGGGAATTCAAGCTCTTCACCCTACACATTGTGTCATAGAGAATTCTATTAGCTTCCATAGACTCTAAGATCATCTAATTTGAATAACTGCGCAGAAAGTTATGCTCAAAATAGTGCAGGGCGGTCAACCTACCGGTCGAAGCTATGAAGGCCGATCGAGATAGTCCGGTGACCGATCGGAGATACCAATCGACCGATCAAGGCATAAGCTACTCAAATGAAAACTGCGAGACTGTATCGATCGACAGACCGATCGATGCAGTGGCCGACCAATCAGCTCAACGGCTACAAATCAAAACTGTGAGACTATACTGGTCGAGACATCGGCCGATAGTCCGGTCGACCGACCAGCTGCGACAACTGGAGAAATCAGTTCAACGGTCATATAGTCCGGTCGACTGGTCAAGAAATGCGGTCGACCGGTCCATTACTAAAATGAACAGTAATGACTATATTTTGAGGAAAAAAATGTGAAATTAATTCTGAACGAATTTTCCACATACCAGAGCCTACAAAAGGAATGCCAAGGCCAGAAGCAAAAGTATCAATCCAAGCATTAAAGCAAAACTTCAAGAAATTAAAAGGAGATCATTTCTCTTGAAGTTATCATTTTAGAGTCTTTTTTCTTTATCTCTTCTCTTTTTGTGAGTGTTATATTGTAAAAGAGAGAAATTATTCTTCAGAAAGATTGTGAGAGCTCTTGTGTAAAAGAGGTTCCAAATCTTACCTCTTGAGCGAGAGAAAATATTAGCTTCCTATGAGGAGAAGTTGCCTTACCTCTCGAAGCGGGAAAAAATGTGATTGTGTAAAGGGCTTTCTTCCTTATCCTATTTGGAACAAATGAAGGGATTAGTGAAATTTTCGATGATCTTGAAGTCGAGAAGTCGGAGCGGGGATGTAGGCCAAGATGTGGCCGAACCTCGTTAACAATCACCCGTGTATTCGTGTTTGATTTCTCTCACTCTCTCCCCATTAATATTGTGTTTATAATCTAAATTGCAAATGTTTTAAAGAATCAGTTTTATGCTTTCGCGACAAATTTTGTGAAATCGACATTTTCGGTTAAATACCAATTCACCTCCCTCCTCTTGGTGCTCCTTGGGATCCTACAATTAGTATAAAAGCGGGTTGCTCTTGTTTTGATCTTTTGAATCTTCTTATTTTTAGATCTAATCATTTAAGATCTAATTATTTTTAAGATTCAATCATTTTTTTAAGATTTAACAATCTTAAGAGCTATGATATCAAGTGCATTTATTTTTGCCGAAGGACAATCAATTAGTCGTCATCCCCTTTTAAATGCATCAAATTTTGGATATTGAAAAATTCAAATTCAAGCATATATATGTTCTATTGATATAAACATGTGGGATATTGTCGAAAAAGCTTATTACTTACATGAAAAATTACCTTCCGAATATGACGAAAGACGGAAAATTTTTTCGAAATTGGATTGGAAAGCAAAGAACATTTTTTTATTGTGCTTTGGATTCAATGGATTTTAATCGGATTTCTACTTGTGAAAGTGCAACCGAAATTTGGAAGAAACTTATTACCACTTATAAAAGAACGGATAAAGTCAAATAATCTAGATTGAATATTCTAAATCATCAATATGATTCTTTCAAAATGTATGATAATGAATCTATAAATGATATGGTTGCTCGATTCAATGATATTGTGAATGGCTTAGCCTCTTTGGACGAGCCGAGAATTAACTCCCAAAAAGTGAAAAAGATTATCAGATCTCTCTTCTCCCGTTGGCATACAAAAAGGAAGGTGATCGAAGAAAAAAATTTGAACAAATTGGATTTTGACGATCTAATTGGTTCACTTCTAACCTATGAGATCGGAATTCAAGAAGAAGAAGAATCAAATGCGCCCAAAAAAAAGACATTGACTTTGAAAGCAAGCAAAACTGAAGATGACTCGAATGAAGAAGAAGTAGACGAAAAGAGACTCGCTCTCTACTCAAGAAAACTCGATAAATATCTCAAATTGGTGAAAGAGAAAGAAAAGAAACCTAACCGAAGATCATACAAAAATCACAAAGAAGAGACATTTCATAGAAGAAAGAAGAAAAGACATGATGAGTCAAGTGAAGGTGAATCAAGTGAATCATCAAATTCGTCCAGCGAGGATGCATATCTACGCTTAATGGCACATAATGATGAGGTATCATCCAACTCTTCTTTATTGCTCTAGTGCTAATAGTGATACTGATAATGATGATGATAATATCAATTTTGACGTACATAAGGAATTCTCTTTATTAATTGAAAAATATCTTATTCTTAAAAAGAAGAATAAAAATTGATGAATGACTTTCATATTATAAAAGATGACTTTGATATTTTGAAAAAGGTAAGGGATGCATGTCTAATTTCTAATGAAACTTTGATGAATGATCTTCACATTATGAAAAATGAGTTTGAAAAATTAAAAATGGAAAATGAAAATCTCAAAAATGAAATTGAAACTTTGGATATTACACATGCATGTGAAATTATAAAACTAGCATGCTCTTTAGAAAAAGAAAAAAAGGAAAATGCCTCTTTGAAAAATATAGTTATTTCTCATGTAAAAAAAAATAATCCTAGAAAACACTTTAGACATGAAAACTCTTATTGGAAATCTAATCATACATATATAAAATCACATATTACATATTTTATATATGAATTTAATGGTCATTTTGCGTATCAATGCAAAGCAAGAAAATCTTCACAAAATGGCATGATTTGGATTCCGAAAGGAGCAAGATCTAATAAAATAGGACCCAAAGAAATTTGGGTACCAAAGATTACATAATCATTTTTGCAGGTGTGCCTCACATGCTAAGGACAAGTGGAATTAAAAATGTGAAGACACAAAGGTTATGGTAAAAGTATCATTGGGAACACTCTTGTTTTCTTTTAAGTGTTAAGCCTATTTTTATATTTCACTCAAACATTTCAAAATGACTATTTTTTTGAAAGAAAAGACAGGAACAAAAGAAAATTGGTTATAATGATAGGAGGAGCATGTTAAAACTTTAAAACTTTATTTTGACATATCATGAATATCATTGTTGTATTAAAATTTTATGCCATATTTTGACTCATAAATATATTTTTAGTTCGTCAAATTGTCTTCATTTTACAATTGTAAAATAGTCATAAATTTAGGGGGAGTTATATTTTCAAATCTTTATGTTGCAATACTCTACATGTCTATTATATGACAAAAGGGGAAGAATAAATTAGTTTTTTTAAAAAATTGATTAAGGGGAAGTTACATATGATTTCTAATGTGCTTCATGTATATAAGTTATTCTTTTTTATGAAACAAAAGGGGGAGAAGTATATGAGAAATATGATCTGAATATCACTTTATATGAAGAGTACCTTACAATTAATATTCATGTGAATATCTACCATTGTAAGGAAAGATATGTGTTAGGGGAGTAAAATTATTTTTACAAGAATTTTACAACTTTTTCACAATTTATATATTTTTCATATTTCTCGGTTTGTCTTCATAAAAAAGGAGGAGATTATTGGATCTAAGTTTTAATGACATATAAAATTATATTTTGATGATATAAATCTCGAATAATTAAAGATAAAATGCTAAAAAAATTAAAGAAAAAGAGTTAACTTTAGGCAGTGCACTTTGATTAAATACTTGGCACTGATCTTATTAGTTTTGGATGAATGTGGAGTCAGAGTTGTAGATAATTCTGTTAGCTTTCCATAGACTCTAGGATCATCTAATTTGAATAACTGTGCAAAAAGTTATGCTCAAAATAGTATAAGGCGGTCAACCTGCTGGTCGAAGCTATGAAGGTCGGTCGAGACAGTCCGGTCGACCGATCGGAGATACCGGTCGATCGATCAAGGCATAAGCTGCTTAAATGAAAACTGCGAGACTGTACTGGTCGACGGACCGATCGATGCAGCGGCCGACCGATCAGCTCAACGGCTACAAATCAAAACTGCGAGACTGTATCAGTCGAGACACCGACCGATAGTCCGGTCGACCGACCAGCTGCGGCAACTGAAGAAATCAATGCAACGGTCATATAGTCCGATCGACCGATCAATAAATGCGATCGATCGGTCAATAAATGCGGTTGACCGGTCCATTACTGAAATGAACAGTAAGGGCTATATTTTGAGGAGAAAAATGTGAAATTAATTCTGGAAGAATTTTCCACATACCAGAGCTTATAAAAGGAGTGCCAAGGCCAGAAGCAAAAGTATCAATCCAAGCATTGAAGCAAAACTTTAAGAAATCAAAAGGAGATCATTTCTCTTGAAGTTATGATATTAGAGCCTTCTTTCTTTCTCTCTTTTCTTCTTATGAGTGTTCTATTGTAAAAGAGAGAAACTATTGTTCAGAAAAATTGTGAGAGCTCCTGTGTAAAAGATGTTCCAAATATTACCTTTTGAGCTAGAGAAAAGATTAACTTGGAGAGGTTGCCTTGCCTCTCGAAGCGGAGAAAAATGTGATTGTGTAAAGGGCTTTCTTCCTTACCCCATTTGGAATAAAGGAAGGGATTAGTGGAATCTCCGACGGTCTCGAGGTCGAGAAGTCGGAGCGGGGACGTAGGCCAAGGTGTGGCCGAACCTCCTCAACAACCACTCGTGTCTTCGTGTTTGATTTCTCTCCCTCTCTCTCCCCATTAATATTGTGTTTATAATCTGAATTGCAAAGGTTTTTAAGAATCAGTTTTATGCTTCCGCAACGAATTTTATGAAATCGACATTTTCGATTAAACACCAATTCACCCCCCCTCTTGGTGCCCCTTGGGATCCTACAACACCAATTAAAATCACAATCAGAAAAGATAAATATTTGGCTACCAAGGAATCTTTATTTAATTAGTTAGTTAAGTAAAAGTCAAAGGTTGATATTGAGCTTAGAACTAGAAAACAAAAGACTTGCATGGAGAAATCAGATAAGTTTGACTCCAAATTATTGGTTTCGCCATAATAATAGTTTTGGCATTGAATCAAATGAAAAAAAAAGATAGGCATGCAAGGGTGTTGAGACTATAGTATTATCATCTAGCTCTCGCCAATAGTGCTCCCACTATGCAACTAAGCATTTCTATGTGTATACTCACAACAAAGATACTCATTCAACCAAGATAAATATTTTAGAAGTAGGCTTTTGGAGTGACCTTCTAGCTCTAGCTACAAGGATATTGACCAGCTAGTGGGTGATTCAATTTAGTCTTAGTTGATGTAATAGTTGGTTAGTTGATGTCTTATGTGGTGCAAGTGATGTGACAATGCCTATGGGAAATGTTTTTTTAGTTTGTTCACAAATTAAGTGTGTGAAAACACACATGTCAGGGTGTGGACTTCTTGCACTGTTACAATGAGAACAATACAATGCAAGTTTTAAAATTTTCAATAATTATAAGTGCATAATATATCAATTGTGGTATTTAAGATATCAAATTTATATTACCACCAGATAAAGTTAAGCATCATAACTAATAAGATTAAAAATTAGTAAAAAAAAATGTAAGTGTTCAAATGATTACAACTATATAGAAAATCCTAGTACTATTAACTTTTTTAAAATTTTTAAATGAATGAGTATAACCGAGGAATATATATATATATAATAGGAATATAAATGCAAATTAAAAAATCAACAAAGAAGAGTAATTTCAAAATAATTTTGTTATCTTCATATACATTGAATTTAGTCATTATATAAATATTAACATTCACATATTGCTCGGTTGTTTAACTCTCATCACAAAAAAATAAAAGGGGGTCAATTTGACAAATTATATTCAATTAAACCAATTGCAGAGATATAAGAATATTATATATTGGTGACATTGATGACTAATTATTATGCACTTGGGTGAAGAGACTATAATTGATGCCTCTACGCCTTGTGACCGGACGAAAATGACTCTTGTCTTTATCCCAAAGAAGTCCAAACCATATCTTATCACAAAATACTTATCAATTGCACTCTACAAAGTCCTTTACCATTTGCTTGCAAAAATGATTGTCAATTGTCTAAAATCCACACTTTCATATCTTATCGACCAAAGCCATACGACTTTCCGGATAACATTCTAGGAGTTAGTCCACTCCATGAATCAAGGTCACTCAAATATATATATATATATATATATATATATGATTACTAAAGTTGATATGGATGAAGCATTCAATAAAATCTCATGCAAACCCATTCTCAATGTTCTCACTATTATGAAGGCTTCATCTTTCTATCAACAATCTTCCTTGTTGATAAATTCAATTCTAAACTAGCTGGATGGAAAGCTTGCTTTCTTAATCATATCGACAAATAATAACTCGATCCTTATTGATAATTTTGTAATTATTTAATTATTTTAATATGATTATCATCAAGATTGATGTGTTTTATATTATTTCATCCTTAATCATAAAGATTTCAAAATAAACACTATTGTTTGATGTGTTTTAAGAGTCATGAAATTTTGGCAAAAGTTTGACAAAAAACACATCTATAAAGACTCAATACGGGCATTCAATATTAAATCCTTTAAGCAAGTATTGAAGCCCTTCGGGTCATATTCAACTCGCACAAGAAAATATGGACGGTCCATATTTATGCCTTTCAGACCATATTGAAGCCCCCCAAGTCATATTCAACTCACACTAGAATATACGGACATGTCGTATTTAAGCCTTTCAGCCCGTATTAAAGCCCTTCACATTGTTTCGCACATGAGAAAAATATGGGCAGACCGTAGTCTTGACTATGATCGTATTTTTCTTTATTTGGCGTATTGGGCTATTTTCCTTACTTCGGGCATTCTTGCGACCCTAATTTGAGGGGCTATAAAAAGATATTTTGGGGACGATTCTAGGAATTCCATACATTATTTTTTGGACATCAAGACGATTGAGATGAATTCCTATTTTTCTCTATATTTGTGTATTTTTCTTAGACTTAATATCATTATCTTTTAATGCAATCGTGTGTTTTGACGATGATCTCCTTCTTTATGTGTGACTAAACTCCTCTTTCTAGAGCTTGACGAAATCTTTGATTTGTTATAAGGATGGTTTTTATACAATGTGAGATGTTTTTTTGTCGTTCATGTGTTCATGATATGTTTGTATTAATTCTTGTTGATTAAATAACTTAAGGTCTTATTGATTATGAAAGTAATTCATCAATATCAGTTCAAATGAAATGACATTAAATGCATTATTTCTTAGATATAAGGATAATCATTTCACTCATAAATATTGGTTTATAATGCAATTAAAATAATTTAAATGACCACAAAAGTAGGTGTTTATTATTTTAATTAGAATTGTATTTGTCTAAAAGGGAGATGCATGACTTTTGAAGATTGAGTAGAACACTCATTATTTCATTATCTCTAAAATCCCTATAATCAATACCTAAGTAGATTCAAAACCTTAGAACCCTTATTCTGATTTTTATTTTTAAATAATTCTCATTTGTTCTTTCATCATTTTCTAACTTTCGTGTAATCATTTTATCATTTCATTCTTATTTAGTTTAAATTAATGTCTATCATTTTGTCTAATAGTTTAGATAATATTTGACATCATACAACACTAGTACTTGAACTATTCCCTATGGGATAATATTTTTATACTATGACATTGACTCCGTATACTTGCGAAAGATTTGTCACTTACCACCTTACCAAATCACGCATTAGAATCCACATCTCTCGAGAGGTTATAGAGTCTCTAGAGAAGATTATGAGAAAAATTTTTGAGTCATCAAATGGTTCTCAATTCAGAATGCATCTGATCAGCTAGTGTACAATCCAACATAAGCATGTGAGAGGCTTGGGCATTCGTAACATTAATGATATCATATATTCTTTACTCGTTAAGCAGATTTTTGCTATCTTGAACACTCAATAGGACCCATGGACCCGACTAATTCTTCAAAAATACACCCCACATCCCTGAGAGCCTGATTGTAACTCCCGACCGGTCTCACCCTAGTGGAAAATCATGAAAGTATTAGACCATATTAAATATGGAATGTGTAAATAATTTGGTTATCAAATTACTAACAACATCATGGAGGACCCATGGATGTTTAACTTGCTGCTTTGACTCATACTTGCCTATGTCACTATTGATGTAAACATTGATCTCAAGAACATGCTAGTTTATTTCTTAATATCTTCTAGTACTTGGGATGTGACCCATATCTAATCTCCCCAATGTTATCTATTTGCCTGCCTCTATCGCCCTGTGATGACAAATGGATCTGAGCATGTGACTCGCATGGCTGTCCACAAGCTATATTCATTGCTCCGCCACCCCTAAACCTATTGATGGTTGTAGGATAGACTAGAAGCAACTTTGGCACATCTCGCTGCCCCAAGATTCTTCATTTTGTTGGAAACTCCACGAAAAACTCCCTACTCATGTTCTTATTGGTTGTTTTGCATCTTTCCATGGATGTCTTGTGTGCTTTGTGTGGACATTCTTCAGAGACCACCCAACATCTATTCTTCTGTTGTAGTGGTAGTCATAGCCTTTGGCAAAATCTCCAATCTATCTTAAACTTCTCCTTTTGACACTTCTCATCGTAGCACCTCGATAGTTGGTTGGTTGAAGGTAATGATTTTTAGTTACCCTCTAGAGCATGTCTTCTCTCTCGTATTGGTAATTACTATCTTTGGAGGGCTTTGGTCGATGCACAATGACTTGTATTTTAACTCCCAGTCGAGGGAAGGCTTTGGTGTATCGCAGTGAGTATGTTAGAGCCCATTGCTCTGACGGTTCCTGCACCCATGACTCCATTTGGATGGGAGACCCTCGTCTCTGGTTTGTTCAAATTGAACATGGATGGATCCTTCTCGGATCCATTGAAGCACGGGGAAGGGGACAACTTTCATTCCACATTCTTACTCGAGTACCTTTATTTGTGCAGATGCGCTCGTCTAGGAGTTTCACTCGATGTTGCACTCAGAGGCTTGGGGATGTTTCATTGCTTGAGGAGTGATCGATGATATTTTGCATTGAGTGTACTTCGTCTAACTTGGTTAACATCATCACGAGAAGGTCTCATGGGTCTCAAAATCATTATTGCATATTGTTTAAATATTTTGGATGACTTCAACTCTTTTGTATTCAAACATGTTTAGCGTCAATTGAATCATGCCTCCAACTACCTAGCAAATATCAGTAGAATGGTCCCACGACCATTTCATAAATAGATAACCAAGCTTATTTAAAAAAAAAAATTTTTAACACATGACTAAAATATGTAAACATCAAGAATATGTTATAGCAAATATACAAAACATGTGTATTAATACTAGATTATTGTAGAATATTAATTGCCAAGGTAATCATATGTGATAATGAAAAATGATTTACAATACATTAGTACGGGGTGTTTGGTACGAGAACATCAACAAAAATAAGAGTTTGGTTCATATTTTTTGCATTCAAATGTCCTTAGAACAAGTTGTTGTCGACTTTTCAAAATTCAAAAACCACCTTAAAATGTATAAAACCACCCTTAATTGTTCTTAAAATGAGAACAATAATGTTCTCACTTATGATACGAGCATTCTTGTTCTCATGTTTTTGTTTTGTTATGTTATTGATATTAGTAATTGAATGTAATATTTTACATTTTGACATTTATCGAATCTTGTATAAGGCATGCTATGTAAATAACAATTAAATTTAATTCCAAATATTAACAACTTTAACTACTAATTAATTATTACTTCAACATAATTGACGGGTTATAATACAATAATATCTAATAGATAATATATTTTAGATAATATTTTTATTAGGTAATATTTTATGAAAATAAATAAATATAGTATAATAAGGCATTGTTTATTTAAATAATTAAAATTGTTTTAGGATTAATATTTGTTACAATATTTACAAATTATTTCATTCTATTTAACTCAATAATATTTTCTCTTAATTGTTAACAAAATACATAATAATTATTTAATAAAATATTAAGTACATATATAAAACTTATTCTCATTTCAACCAAACAGAAAATAACTTTTTAGTTATAAGAAGATGTTCACTCTTATTCTTTCCACAAGAAAAAAAAGGATTTTTTATTATTTCTTATATCTATTGTTGTTACACCAAACATTCCTAAAATTCCAGCATAATTCATATATATGTTTCAAGTTTAGGATAAATTACATGAATCAACCCCTAATTTTAAGTGTGCTAACTACTCGATCCTCCAACTTCAATTTGTAATTGAAGTTCTCTATTTTTTATTTTCTTTCACGTCACATCCTCCTAGCAATAGCTAATGTTTTGGTCACAGTGCTGACATGACGCAAGAAAAAAATAAAAAGCGTAAAAAAAATAAAAAAAGAGGCGGCACTTGTGAGTCTGCCGCTCCTCGTCGGTGCACGGGGGCTGACGCCCACCTTCGCCAGCGCGATAAAGGGGGGCATCGCCCCCCTCTCACGTGCGCCGACAAGAGAGAAGGGGGCGTCAGGCCGATGCACCGACGAAGGGGGGCTGACGCTTCCCTTTTCTTCCTCGTAGTCGACGAAAAAGAAAAGGTGGACGTCGGCCCCCCTTGCGAGGCATCCCCCTTTCTCCCTCATCGGCGTCGCACGCGACGAAGAAAAGGGGAGCGCCGACCCCCTTGCAAGCTCGTCGCGCGGCGTGCAAGCTTGCACCCCCTTGTGACCGGGAGAAGGTGGCGAAGGAGAAAAGGAGGATGCTAGCCCCCTTGAGCGATGGGGTCGGCGCCCCTTTCCCTCCTCTCCGACGCCGGAGGGGAGAGGGGTGGGGGCGCTGCCCCCTTTAGTCCCCTTCGGTGAAATGCGATAGCCTGATACAAATTGGGGGATCACCTATTAATTTTTATTTTTATATTATATTATTTATATTTTATTATGTCACGTGAGCAAGATAATCGGCGAACTGTCTATTGCCGGTAGGAGGACGATGTGTGTAAAAAAACTAAAATTCAAAGATAATGCAATTACAAATTAAAATTGAAGGACCGTCTAGACATTGACCTAAAGTTGAGAGACGATTTATATAATTTACCCGCCATATTTATAATGTTGATATATACATATAAAGAAATCAATAAAGACATGCTAGTACATAGGTTCGTGTTGCCATTAGGGAATTTTTTTTAGTTGTCACTCCCTAATGTTTGAGAATAGGTGGCGTATAATTCGTGTGACATTAATGATAATATACATTATTCACTGATTAAAGATCAATCTATCATCGATCTCAATTAATTTAGCATCACATACTTGACAATGACACGTAAGACTTTTAATATAAATTTTTCGCCCTACCTCTTGGTGTTTCTATCGAGATCTTGGAACAGCCACACGATATATGATAAAAATAGGGGAGTGCAGATGATATCGGCTGACTTTTTTCCTATTGCATGATGGGAGTAGGACAAATTTATTCATACAACTTATACTAATGTCCCAATGGAACTGAGTACAACAAATGCGTAAACAACATATATACTAACTCCAAAAGCTTACTATAATAAACATAATTCAATTTATCCCGTATCCTGGTGCATCTATTTCCATAATATACTGACAAAGTACAATTTTCCGGACGCGGTATGCATCCATTTCTATTCCAATGACATGGTAATGCTACCATCTTTGTACTAACACGTCATCAATTTATTCCCAGAGAATAACATCTGATTAATTGGAGTACCACCTCTCAGTCGAATTTCTTAAGGAGATGGCTAATTTTAACAAAACTCGGATCGCATTTTATGCATGGCATTCACGTCATGCATTATATAGGACCTCTTTGAAATAACACAAATATATGAAAAAATGGAAAAAGAAACCATCCAATTCCAAATTCAACGTTTGTGTTAATAATGCAATCTTAATTTAGTTATAACCCTATATGAAATTTTATGTTAATTAATTAATAGGACGGCGAAGTCGTACATCTCTTACAAATCTCATCGTCTTTTTTCTTTGTATGGTTTTTCTCTCCCTCTTTTCGTAATAAGTTTTAAATTATTCCATAATAAACATGTGGAAATCATTCGTTTTACGAGCAAAAAAATATAAAATACCATTTTGGCGCTGGTTTCTTCTTCGTCTCTCTCGATCGTCGATTAATTCTCTTCTCGCAATAAAGTTTACAATATCTCGATATTTCAAAAAAAGATGGACAAACAAGACGTAGAATATGATTAAATGAGTCAATTTTCTTTTTTATAAGACCACCGTAAAACCTTTCTATTCTTCTAAAACACTAGAACAAAAATATTCTTCTTCTTTTCATTTTTTCGTGATTTTATTTCTTCATTATTTAACTATATAGTATTATATTATAATTATTATGATTATAATAATAATAAATGTAAACTATTTATAATAAATTATTTTAATTATAAAATATGAAATTTATTCCTTTGAAATCAAACAAATGATAGAATGAGAATACTATATTTTTCAAAATAAAATTTATTACTTTTGAAAAGATATTCTTTAATCAAACGGTGTCTCCATGGAATGGAAACAAAAGATTTAAAAAAGCCTTTGTGAAGAGCAGGGCCAGCCCAAGGTCCAAAGCAAAAAAACTCTTGCTTGGGGGCCCAACTTAAATGAGGCCTCCTAATAACTATCCTTATACTATTTTTTCTTAATAAAAAAATCACTGCCAGTAATTATTTCTCAAAGCTCAACAATATTTTCATTGACTGCTCATTAATAAATACTAATTCTATTTTATCCAATAATCTATATCATAATTAATTCTTATTTATTTACTCTACATTGCATAAACACAATCTCCTTAATGTTTGCCGTCTAAAATCGACTTCTCAACATTTTCTCCTTAATTATATCCATTTCCCATCCATTTCCTTATTTATTTTAAAAAGAATCTAATTCCCTTTTTTTTTATTCTAATTCCTTAAAAGTTTTTATAGCATTCATAATTCTTCTTTATGAAGTTGAAATGATTTCATGGAATATTTAACATCAATATGTTAAAAAAATAAATGTTAAATATTAATTAATAATTTTATATTTCAAAAAATAAGGGCTCTTGTTGATGTTACCCACTTTTGTTTATATTAAAAAGCCTCACTGTACAACTAGGCTTGAGGCCCGCCAAAGCCTTGGGCCGGCCCTGTTGAAGAGGTAACAAGTGTTCTGCATGTCATCTGTGGGAGGAAAATATTGGAAGAGACGTACGGGCAGGAGTGTTCACGGGTCGGGTCAAGCTACTAATGAGGGCCATATCTGATCAAATTCGATTCGATTCGGATGGTCGGGTACGACTCGAATCAAATTTGGACAGGTCGGGTCGGGTCAAGCTGTCAATGAGGGCCAAATCCGACCCAATCCGACCCGGTTCGGGTGGTCGAGTTATTCGACCACCAAATTTTCTTTTTTTTTAAATTTCTTTCTTACTGATTTTATATTTTTTAATATAAAGATATTTTTAAATATTTATTTTAAAGTACAAAGAAAGTTTTATAACTATTTTAATATTATTGCTGTATTTAAAACATTTTATTTTATTTTTAATTTTTTAGAGCAAATATAAGCCTAGATTTAAATAAAAAAATAAAAAATCGAGTGGATCGGGTCGAGTCCAACCCGACCACCAACCCGATCCGACCCGTCGGATCGTCGAGTTCACTGGGTCGACCTGACCCGGTGAACACTCCTACGTGTGGGAGTGAGGAGGGGACTTGGACACGACTGAGTGGTTCGTGGGCGTGACAAGAGCGGCCATTTTTCATTTTATTATTTTTTTATTTTGTTATGGTACATAAGCTACATGATTAATTTAATTGAGGTGGGATGAAGTTAAAAAAATTTATGTTTCTGTTCGGATTTTATTTTTGAAAATTTAACTATGATTAGATTGATATTCATAAGTCTATCAATGATTTTAAAATTAAACTCATCAAATTAGTTATTTTTAGAAGGTTTAGAAATTATTATTCCCGTCCTATCTTTTATTTTTTTCGCAACCAAATAGAAGAAAAATTAAATCTTCTTATGAATAATAAAAATATTTATCTAATTCATTTTTTCTTAACTCGTGTTATAATTTTTATTCAAATGAAACATTGATTAACTCACTCCATCCCATATTCAAATATAATTCATATAAGCGATCATTACCCTATTCACCATCTTAGGCTTCGTTCAGGAGGATCATAAATTTTGAAAAAAAAAAGTTATTTTTGTGGCTGTGCTTTAGGTGACTCTGTGCAAAAGGAGGAGGGGTGCTCCAACGCATAAAAAATTGTTTTATTTCATATATTTTGTGAGCAAAAGTAGTTCATTTTTTTTACCAAACATTAACATTGCAAAAGCAAGTCATTATAAGAAAAACAAAAGCATTCAAAAGAAACTTTTAACTAAGGGTCCGTTTGTCCGTTTAACTTAGTTGATATAAAATAGTTGATAAATTGAAGTATTGATAAATAGTTTAATAGTTGAACTTGATTTTAAAAAATAAATAATTATATATTTAGTAATAAAAAACTTTTAAATTATTATAACTAAAAAATCATTAATATTATAATAGAGAAAATATATGAAGAAAAGTTATGTATATTTTAAAAGCAAAATAATATATTCATTTTTTAAAATGATCAGTTTTTTCTTTTCATACAAACTACGTTGTCAACAAACTTGTCACGCCCACGAACCACCCTTGTCATTTTCTTGATAAGTAATTATAAAGCTTGTTATTTGATAAGTAATTATAAAGCTTGTTATTTGATGGACTGGATTGGGCCTGGCCCGCTGCTCCCCTCTTCTCAATTTATTTTTTCTTTGCAAACAAAAAGTGAACTGTATTTTGACCAAAAACGGGTACTCAACTATATATAATAATATACTGAAAGTAAATAGACGTAAATATGACATCTCTTTTTAAACGCAGGATACAAGTATTCACGAATAATTGTGAAAACATGATTAATTGTTAGTTTGTGCATGGTCATAAAAAGATTCAATAATGAGACCTATTAGTTTAAAGTAAGAAAATAAATAAATATAATGTACAAGTAGTACAGAAGAATTTTGGGGAAAAAATCTTCATATCGAAATTAGAACCATTTTTGTTGAGAGTTACTAATTGCCAATTTTTTGTGGTTTTTTTTGACAAAAATATCATCTTCTCTTTTTGTTTATTCGTTCTATTTGGTATCACCTCGTTATTTGACTTTAAGGATGGTTATACCAGTTCAAGATCAGGAATGTCCTGATTTTGATGAATAAAAGAATTAATTTATTTGACATATTTTAAATAAAAAAATTAAATTAAACAATCAGATCATTCTAATTTAATTCTTAATTAATTTGATATGACCTGAACTGATTCGACTAAAATTGAGTTTATGACAGGTCCAAGTTCTGAATACTTGACTAAAATCAAAACAAGGAGGAGGGCAACTTAGCCGATATAATTTAAAGTAATTTAGCGTGCATACACACACGTCCACACACATTTATATAAAGTAGGATTTTATATGTCATGATAACATAGGATAAAAGATAAAATAGTAACCTCTATCTCTTATCACAACATTTATTAATAACCCTATGAGCTTTAGTCTAAGGTGCAACAACCATTTTCTTTTTCTTCTCTCATCTTCTTCATCGCGACAAAAAAGAAGAATAAGAAGCGAATCATTGCGATCGCACCAACCAAGGGAGAGGAGGAAGAGTTCATTGTCGAGGATCATAGAAACGAGTGGTCGTACCTTACACAAAAAGGTGCATACATTTTGTGGATTCACATAAGTAGTATTTTTTGTTATAAATGGATCTATGCTCGTAGGAAAAGAAATGCACCACACCATCGCACCATCATGTGCAACTATCACACCATCACCCTTCAAGGTGCAACATCACACCACACCTAGATGGTGCGACTCACACATTCAATGATGCAACCAATGTACGACATTGAGCTTTTGATTGTGGGAGTTGCACACTTAAGAGACATCGAGACACCATCCTTTTCTGGCGTTGTTCCCTTATACTCTATCTATAGCCATTTATGCCCATCTATTGCATTGATCTCATCTATTCGAGTTAATGCAAATATACTTATTTAATAATGTGAGATATTTTATTTCTTTAGTATTTTATTATAATTCAACCCATCTTATTCATTTTGATGATTTATCACGATTCCAATACTCTTGATCATATTATCTGCTAACTATTGAACCCCGATATAGTTAGAGGTGTAATATGATAAAAATTGAAAAATGTTAAATGAATATCTCTTATTATTCATTGATGATGGTAAACCCATGAGTTGAAATATACTTAATTGTCCAAGGAGAATAGAAAGATATTCCACCATCCTTATTTTAGGAAGTTGAAAGACACTACATCATCGATGTTAAGATTGTCTGCCTTAGTTAAAAGAGTCGAAACACACCTCCAATTCTTTTAAAGAAAATTGAAAAACACTCCATGATAAATGTAACATAATGAAATAGATAAAAATAACAATGATTTATCGATGATAATGGACAATGCTAAATTGATCTATTTGATTGAAGTAAAAATAGATAACAATATTATACTAGTAAGTGCAATAATTCTTCAAGTAATAAAGTGTGTAAAAGTTGTGGATTTCACGAGAAATTATTTTACTTGTCTATCTAATTTCAGAGATTAATAGGAGAGAACATGATTTGAGTAAAATATGTTCAAAATATAAATTTACAAAAAAATAAAAGATTAAAATTAAACTAAACTAATGATGCATAATCTTTAGGATGACCTATAATGATTAAAAACAACCTGAAATTTCTATCATAATAAAAGATAATCAAGTTAAGCCTTTGGATGAATTAGGAACATTGAAGTTGGGATATTCTTAATTGGATAAATCATCTATCTTAAACTAATAAACTGAAAGTACTCCACCCGACTCTACCCTCAATTTTATCAGCTTAACCATCCTAACCGATCAATTAAGCAAATCACATAATTTAATATTTCACTTGATTATATTAGATTATGACATGCATTGTTTCAACATAAGAGCTGATAATCAATTCTAATAGAAGATTATGAACTAAGAATTGATTACACTACCCAGTTAATAACCAATTCAAAAGTCATTCAAATATGAAGAAAAGTATTAATCATAACAACCATTTCATAAAGACTAAACTTAATATTTAATTAAGAGAAATCCAAAATTTGTTCTTACAATAAAACTCTTCCAATTCAAACAAAAGAATAAAACATAAATTAATTATTCACATTATAGAGATAAGATAGAGTAATCATTAAATCCTAAAAAACATCATCACAACATAAGATAGAATAAGTAGTACTATTCAGAAATGATGAGTCAAACTACTAAGTAATCTTCGTCCGAGAGTACTACGACGTCTTTTCCTCCGTTGTACAGAAGAAGTCCTTCATTCTTGGTTTGAAAGATCCAACTGCAAACCCTAGCATGAGTTGTCTCTAGCTGTCTGACGTCTTTATTTATAATGATTCGAGTTTTCATGTAATTGGAGAAGAAAATAAAACATTTTTCATATAAAATAAGATAAAGTCATAATATAATTGATTATGTGATTTTACCCTAGTCAAACTTTGATTTTTTTGTCTTAATTTGTTTTCAATTGATGCCTGAGATATATGATAAGTGTTGGAGTTATTGTGCATTGGTAGTTCTTCCAAAAGTAAGTTTTCATCACGAAATCAGAGTGAATCATGCTCTTTGAAAGCTTTGTTATGGTTCAATCAGTGTTGAATTAGGAGTCTACAACTTTTATCACAGGCCGTGATTGGGATTTCACGGCCTATGAATCATGGAGTTTTCTAATGACATGCACATTTTAGCATATTTCATGGCCGTGATTAAAATACAATGACCCATAAAATTCCTTTCTCGTTCTGCAAATATATTGTGTGTGCGTGATCAATGCATCATGACCTATTATGACATGAATATTTTTTTATTTATCTTTATGTGATATCCGTGAATGTGCTATAATGATGCATAAAATCTCCTTCTCAAACTGTGTTCGATATGTCACGACCCGTTATATATTCTTCACGACCCGTGATAAATTTTTATAATCCAGATCGCTTTAGGAGCCGTGAAGCTACATAAGGTTTGTGAAGGTCAGCTGTCATGGGTGTAACCAACATGTCACAACCCGTGAAATCATTAAAAATTTGTCAGTCGTATGGTCCGTGAAATGTTATAGCAAACACATGAAATTCTACTACAATGAATGTGACTAAAGTGTCAATACCCACAAAATTATCATCCCGCGATTTTTATGTTATGTGAGAAGCATGACTTGACACAACTCGTCCAAAAATCATCTTGTAACAGTCGTGATACTCTTATCATGATCCGTGAAATTTTCAATTCTTGGAATACGATTTCTGTGAGAGCCGTGAATGTTCAATGTCACTCCATGACACATCATTTGTAACAGCCATGGCCAACTTGTCATGGCTCGTGAAAATATAATTTTTATTTGTATAAAGCTGATTTGACTTCATTTTACGTGATTCTTCTTTTATCCTTTCCTTTGCTGGTTTTTATCAATATTTCCTACAAAAAAACACCAACTAGAGGCAGATTGTTACTTTAAAGAATTTTAGAAAATAAATTTAAAAATTGATATATGTTATGATGAAATTAAATAAATAAATCTAAATACAAGCTTAATTATATGTTGTAGAATGCATGTATCATTGATCTTTACTATACTGATTAATGCTTAATGTTAAAATTGGTTATGTTTATGTTCTATGGTCCATATGATTTCATTCATTATGATGATTCGCTATGTTACACTCATTCAATTAATTGTTTTATCTTTTAACTACTAATACATATAATGTTCACACAATTATTATGCATTAGATGTCAAAACTCATGGGAGGTTCAACTTCTTTATATATTTAATGTCACGATTAATAATCCTTCCAAGTAAGAACAAGTGATAAATCAAGCTTGTTGCCCCTTGCATATATATGATGTCTATTTTCCTTGAATTGTGTTTAGAAATGCAAACTTTTCTAATGTTTATAATAATCACTTGAAGCACTAGATACATCTATATTTTTATTTCCTCCAAACTTTTGCACTCTTTCTTTTTTATTATATCTTGATGACATGGATTTCTACTCATTATTGTTAGGGAAGAAGCATGATTTTCTTTATTTATGTTGCAATTAAATAACATAAAATCTACATTTTTAATATTTTACTTGTTATATGAAATCTCAATGTCATCTTAGCTCTTTTGCTGAAAACATAGATAAAATTTTCTAAATTTATAAACTTTTGTTTTTCAGCGGGTACCCTCATGTTGCATGGGGGAATCCGGCAACCAAGTTACCTACATGGGGGTATCTGGTGTTGCTAAGATCAAAAGTTGAGCTGGCAGAAAAGAAAGTTGTCACCTGACACACGCAGAGAACAAAAATAAAGTCTGCAGAAAAAGATAAAAGCACTAGGACATGCGTCACTCATCCACCTGTACGATGAAGGAAAAATACAGGAATCAAAGATAGAATGTGGTGTATCAGGCTGGACAGCTGTTACACATCAAATAGCTGAACAAAAAGATGATGTTGCAAAAGGGACAGGTGTCAAAGATAAAATGGTAGACAGAAGTGATATCGAGATGTAAAAAGAAAAGAATGTCTCAAGAAAAAGGAGTTTGCCAACAATTATCGTGAGGTACATTAGAGAGGCATTGTGAGGAACAAATCGGAGGGCATTGAGGAGGCCAATCTAGAGGAGGGAGAGAAGCCACTTTGAAGAGGAAGAAGACCAGAGTCGAAAGGGAAAGCTGGAACTCTAATTCTAGTGTTGTTTGTTGCATTTTTTGTTTTCCCTCCTTTTTGTATGTTATTTATTTAGTTTTATCTATTGAATGATGTTTAGTATTGGGATGATGATGTTTTGTATTGTGATCTCCATAGTTATGTATAACTAATCAGCCATCAAGACTGAGGGATATTTCTTGATGGGATCAAACTCTTTGGTTATGTCACTTATGGATTGAATGCATATTTTCTCGATCTGCTATGCTTATTTTACTCGTTAGATTTCATCTACTTTGGCCGATAGTTGATTATTCCTCATGCAACAGACTCTCGAGAGATAATCCGGTGATGAGTTGAAAGGCTAGCTGGTCATAGTGGAGTAATCAGCAAGGAAGTCACTATAACTTGAGATAAATCGAGATGTGAAGCTCATGGAGGATGACTCAATCATATTATGAATGCTTAAATTCATAATTTCAAAGCGTGAGTAGAGAAACTAGAACTTCCTAACACGAGAGTGATGGGAATTTATATTTGATGTTTTGGTGATTTGTTTGTAATCTCCCTTCGTCATGTCTGATTTCTCCCACTTCTACAA
Organism: Pontederia crassipes; assembly: GCA_030549335.1. Classification (NCBI taxonomy): domain Eukaryota; kingdom Viridiplantae; phylum Streptophyta; class Magnoliopsida; order Commelinales; family Pontederiaceae; genus Pontederia; species Pontederia crassipes. Next base: position 29,597,153 of record CM060193.1, read on the forward strand.
TGAGACCCTGAGAAGAGTATTTGTTTGGACAGTTTAGCAGTGAGCCAAGAGGTCGACTCGTTGTATTAGGAAAATCAGCCAATGAGATAGGGAAGACTGAGCTCAAGTCGAGACGGGAGAGCTCAAGGGAGTAGTCCTATATGTGTCTGAATCTGCGATTTCGAAGAGAGAGTGGAGTGGCTAAAGCGATTCTACGAGAATACTATGATCCATTTTCATGACTCGTTGATTTGTTTGCATCCAATTGAACTGAATTTTTTAGGCATAGCTAATTATTGTTCATACTTAAAGAAATTCGCTAGTCTTGATAGTTAACATTGACTTAGTTTTGGATTCATAGTTTTGTTTTTATCATGTCAAAATGAAAATTATAAAACTGTTATATTCCTGCAATATTGATTTCAGCATTCTTAACTTACTTCTCTTACTATTAAAACCAAATTCTCTTCTTTCATTGTTACATAAGTCTAAAAATAAATACAACTTCTCTCTCTGTGATTCGACCCCGATCTATACATCGACGAAGATTGTATACTTGCAACTTGAGAAGTGTAGTTGGGATTATAAATTTAAAACTTGTTTACATTCTGATAAAAGGAAATCCGATTTTCACATACGTGTATCTAGTATGCAAATACGGGCTATTTTTTATATCTGCACATATTTCTCATAGCAACTTTTGGCGCCATTGCCGAGGAGGATTTTGAATTTGTTTCTAGATTTTCCTTTGTTTAATTTGAATCTAATATCATTATTTTGTACCACCACATTGTTTATAATCATATCCTTGTCCATTTACATTTCAGTTTTTTTCTCTTTACTTTCGTTTCTATAGATTAGTTTTGTTTATATTTGTCTCTATTTTTATTACCTTATATTCTCACTGTCTATATCATATTCCATTATTTATATTCAATCCTTAATTTTTGTATATTATTTTTTTATTTAGCCTAGTTTTACTTTTCTACACTTTATTTTTCTACTATCAATCCTATCTTAATTTCTATTTCACTTCATGTCTTGATGTCTCTGCACACAAGTTGTAGCAGTGCAAAAATTTTGAATTTGTCTCCTGGTCACATGTCAAATTGAGAAAAAAACAGTTAGCACTTTGAGGATTAAGTATAAGATGTATATGAGTTGATTGATTTGGCTTCAGAACTATTATTAATCAAGTGGAATGTCAATCAATGAAAATTGAGATGAAGTGTATTCTAAAGTTGAAGATATTATATCCAAGTCTATTCAGAAATTTAATTTTTTAAGGATCATCACAAGTTTACTGCAATCAACTACCTTATGTCCAACAACCTTCCAATGCTTATATGTCTACCTCACATGGTCAGAAAAGTTCAAGTTACTGGAATTTTGAACAAGACTTCTCAAGCAGTAGCAACTATGTGAATGACTTACAAAGTCAGTCATATTATCATCAAAGTCAAGATCAAGTTTCAGAATGTCAGGTTGCTGCCATGGATATTCTAGCAAATCAGCAAATACCTGTTCAATCCATATGGAAATCAAATTTTGAGATTAAGTTGAAGAATCTTTTGAAGCATCAACAAAAAATAAAATGTAATCATGGAACAAAATGCAATCATGAAGCAACTATCTGTGACAGTGGATGCTCTACAAGTCGAATCCCAAATCCTTGAGGCTCAAATTTTTTTACTAACATAATTCAGAAACTTTGCAAACTCAACTTGCTCCTCTGAAAGAAGAATTTTAGAAAATGAAGACGGGAAGTTCGAAAGAGATAAATCAAAGGAAAGAAATGATTATAGAGAAGAAACATGAGAAACCATATGAAGCTGAAGCTGAAGTTAACTATCAAGAAGAGACTTCAACAACCAATACTAATTCTACAATAACACAAACTGAAGCTGAAAATGAGGTTGTCTCACCAAATGCACAAGCTAAGAGATAAAATGAAGTTGTTGAAGTGACTATAGAGACTATTCCAATGGTACCAACATTGAATCACATTGAAAATCCATCTCTAAATGACCTATCCAATGAACAAGAGATTCTGAAAAGCTAAAATTTAGATACTCCCACCAGTTTGCTTTCAGATTGTCCACAAGTTACAAGTACATTAACATTGGATGAGCATAACAACTCAATTCACCTATTCCTAAAAATGAGTTATTTAGTGCACCCAAATTAGAGATGAAAACACTCTCACATACTTATAAATGTGATGTTCTTGAATCTACCTCTAGTTGTCCAGTTGAAGTTTCACTTGATACAGTTTATTCCATGGATCAGCATGAGATGCTACCAACTGAAGAATCTCCAAATCTTACAATTAGAGATGAAGGAACATCAAAATACAAGAAGTGTCCTGAAGTTAAAGTTAGCTGCAATCTTTTTGGAGAGGATGCCCAAAATTTCAAAGTCTTACTCATGCTATTACTCACTAATCAACAAGAAGCTACAACAGCAAAGAGACATAATGAATATGAAATGATCAATATGGATTTGAAAGCTGAACAATTTTCTTTTCTAGCAGAGGAGGCTACACCAGAATTCAGTTTGCAAAAGACAATGAAATATCCTTCTAAGGAAGATCATAATTTACCAACTAAAATCTTGGTTGAGGAACTTAAAGACTTTTCAGCTTTCACACATTTAAGGAGGCCATTGAAGAAGTGGCTACTTAAACAAGATGGTGATTCAGGAAATTTAAAAGTTATACATGTAAAGTTAGGTCCCATTGAAGGAAAGGTAGAAACAACTGAAAGGTAGAAGTTTGTCAATGACAAGCTAAGATACTCATACTTGATTGTTGAAGCTGTTCACAAATTGAGATCTCTACTTGATCACATGATACTTTTAAACCTTCTTGAAGTGAAGAAGGAAGAAAGTCTAATATAAGATTATAAAGAATACTAGGAGGCAACCCAATCTAATAATACTTTTCATCTTGTTTTTGCAAGAATCAAACAAGTGCCCCAACTGAAGTTTTTGATACAACATTGAACTGCATATACCTCCATCTACTGCATCAACTACCATCGACTATAACTCTCTTATTTTTTATTTATCAATTGCTGTACCTTTTGGTTATACGCTGATTAAAGTCTTTTTTTGTAGGCATAGAAGTTGAGGAAGAAGGAAACAAGTGAAAAATGTGACAGAGTAACATACCCCCATCCTAACTAAAATATGAACAATACCTGCAAGTTAAAGAAATGTTTTCTTTTTACACTCTCCCAACTTGTTTTAACACCGAGGACAGTGTTGAAATTAACTTTGTGGGAGGCAATGGTATGTATTACCATGATTTTGAGGTCAAATTTTAAAATTTTTCACAGCGTGCTTTACTTTTACATCCTAGTTACAAATTTTCATTTTCCATATACATTGCCGCTAGGAATCAAAACTATGATCATATTCTTATTTCTGAACTACATTTGCTTAGTTTCTCATGCATTAATTAGAAAGCATTAGGAAAATTGTGCCTGCATATAGGATGACCTTTATGCATGGTCTATCCAATGCATCCCTAAACATATAACATTTCAATTGCTAAAATCCTGACTTGGATCAAAGTAACAATTACAGGTCCAGAAATATCTTCCATCCTGTAGCACTAAGGATCCATGAGAAACTGCAGCTTTAAATTCTCAAAGTAAAGTAAAGTGAAAGTGAAAGTGGAATAAGTTCAAATTGTAAAACCCCTACCTCCGTCTTAAGAAAGAGTAAAAAAATCTTTTTCAAAATTTTTGAACCTGCTGCATGAAATATGCACGACCACTATGTATAATTACAGAGATGTTGAGCATATTTTCATCCAAATGATTACTCTTACTTTAAGTTTGGGGGAATAAAATGGAGAAGTTAATGTAAAGTTGCAAACAAAAAAAAGGGACAAAGTTAAGAATGATGTACAAAATTTCTGAAAAGGATCCTTAAGATTAGGGGATGTGCTGAAAGTTAGTATGGAGTTGTTAAAGGAGTAAATCGTTTTTCAAAATTGTTACTTCTGTGATACAATCTCAGGTGTACATAATTGACCTAAAATTTGCTAATTGATGCTTGAGTAGTTATGGATGGTGAGTTTTGTCTACTATAGCTAACTATTTTCTTTTGTGGCTATTGCAATTATTGTATATTGCCTTAAATTTTTAACTTTTGTTTGAGGACAAGCAAAAACTCAAGTTTGGGAGAATTTGATGACATGAATTTTTTACTTATTATTGTTAGGGTAGAAGCATGATTTTCTTGATTTATGTTGCAATTAAATAACATAAAAATCTACATTTTAACTGTTTACTTGTTATATGAAATCTCCATGTCATCTTAGCTCTTTTGCTGAATACATAGATAAATTCTTTTAAATTTATAATTTGTCTTTCATCACGTACCCTCATGTTGTATGGGGGTATCCGACAGTCAAGTTAAAAGAGTCCCTACATGGGGGTATCTAGCTCTGCTAAGACAAGAAGTTGAGCAGGTAGAAAAGGCTGTTGTCACCTGACGCGCGCAGGGAACAAAAACAAAGTCTGCATAAAAAATAAAAGCACTAGGCCATGTGTCACACATCCACTGCCTGATGAAGGAAAAAGAGAGGAATCAAAGGAATCAAAGACAGAATGAGGTGTATTAGGTGTTGGTCTCAAAATCACATTCTATGTATTTTGATGATAGCAAATAAGGAAGATGATGTACTAATTATGCTTAAAGTGATAGTGTGAACATGTTTAACATTTTTCGAAGAAAAATAGCCAAAATTTTTATCTGCAGTAAAATGGGTGACCGATACTATATCGGTCGACCGTTATGGTAGATAATGGACGACCGAAATGCATGATGGAGCATCCGCTAATCACAGAATGGAAGAAACTCTAAAAAATGGACGACCGATTTATAAATGGTCGACCGTTAATGAAAACAACGGACGATCGAAATAGAAGATGGAACGTTCGCTAATCACAGAAAGGATCAACCTCTAAAAATGGGCAATCGATCCACTATCAGTCGACCGTTATTGAAGATAGTGGACGACCGAAATGGAGGATGGAACGTCCGCTAATCACAGAAAATGGACGACCGATCTTGTAGAGGTCGACCGTTATGAAGAGAATGGACGACCGAAATAAAAGACTAGATCGACCACTAATCACAGAATGGACTAAACTTCAGTATCGGTCGACCGATTCACTATCGGGCGACCATTATGGAAGGAAGAACTGCTATAATTCTTCTACGGCTTACTATCAATGGTAAACTGCATAGAAAAGATAAAATAACAGATATAATTTTTTATTAAACGGACGACCAATTTGGTAATGGGCGACCGCTGAAGATTCAACAGACAGAATAATGGCTAGTTACTGTGCAAAATGGACGACCGATATTAAAACGGTCGACCGATTCAGGGCTGACAGTATAAGCTTTTTGAATTATTTTACAACGGCCAAATTTTCAAGAGAAGCCTATAAAAGGGATCCAAAAGATTGAAGGAAGATCATCCAAGCAAGGCAAATCATTCTAAAGCTCCCTTCAAATCCAAAGCATTTTTCTTGAGTCAAAGTTGTAAATCATCCCTTCCCTCTTCTAGTTTCTTAGTGAGAATATTATTTGTAAGAAGAAGAGCCTTGAAGGGAATTCTTGTTTTTGAGAGCTCCTTGTAAGAAGAGGTTTGCCTTACCTCTTGAGTAAAGAAGAAGGCATTGTGGTATAGAAAGGGTTATTCTCTCCCTATAAGAAAAAAGAAGGCTAGTGAATCTCCGACGGTCTCAAGGTTGGGAAGTCGAAGCAGAGATGTAGGCCAAGTAGTTGGGCCGAACCTCGTCAACATATCGCGTCTTTCTCTTCTCTTGCTTCTCTTGTGCTTTTATTATCTATCCTTTACTTGTTTGTGATCGCATTCGCTCTAAATTTACTTCTACGCCTTTTTCGGTTTTAAATTTTTATACACCAATTCACCACCTCTCTTGGTGCTTTCGATCCTACAATTGATATCAGAGCTAGGTTGCTCTTGTTTTAAAGATTTAAACATCTTTTGAGCTATAGCATCAAATGGTTTTACCTTGGGTGAAGGCCAATCCACAAATCGCCTTCCACTTTTTAATTCTTTAAATTTTGCCTATTGAAAAAATAGAATGCAAGCTTATGTATGCTCTATTGATATTGATATTTGAGATATAATTGAAAATAGTTTTGATTTGCATGGAAAGTCACCTTTGGAATATATCGAAGGTGAAAGGCTACTTGTGAAATTAAATTGGAAAGCAAAAAATCATCTTTTTTGTGCTTTAGATGCAATGAAATTTAATCGTGTTTCAAATTGCCAAGGTGCTTATGAAATTTGGAGGAAACTTATCATTACACATGAAGGTACTGATAAGGTTAAGGAGTCTAGAATTAATATTTTGAATCATCAATATGACTCTTTTAAAATGCATGAAAATGAGTCTATAAATGAAATAGTTGTGTGTTTTAATGATATTATGAATAACTTAGCCTCTTTGGGCGAGCCGCGGACTAACTCTCAAAAGGTGAAGAAATTTCTCAGGCCACTCTCCTCCAAGTGGCATACAAAACGAACCGTGATTGAAGAGGACTTAAACAAGCTAGATTTTGATGATCTCATAGGATCACTGATGACTTATGAGATTGGAGTCAAGGAAGATGAAAAAACAAGTATTCCCAAAAAGAAGATCTTGGCATTGAAGGCAAAAATGGATGAAAGTGAAATAAGTGAAGAAGATGAAGATCTAGATGAGAAGAAGCTAGCCTTGTATGTTAAAAAGCTTGACAAATATTTTAAATTTGCCAAGCAAAAGAAAAAAGGTGGCTTTTAAAAAAGGAGATCATCAAGTAAAAATCAAGTGACTTATTTTGAATGCAAGAATGTTGGACATTATAAGAATGAGTGTCCAAATCTAACTAAGAAGGAAAATGAAGGAGAAAACTTGAAGAAGAAAAAGAAACTTTTCAAGCCACGTGGGATGGAAGTGAAGATGAAGAAAATGACTCAAACAGTTCCTCAAGTGATGATGATGAAACCTACATATGTCTAATGGCAAGTATCTATGAGGTATTATCTAACTCATCTGAATTTAGTGATAGCGAATCTTTCGATATGCATGATGAGTTTAGAATTCTTAAAAATAAATATAGATATCTTAAAAAGAAGCATGGTGATTTGAAAATAAAATTTGAAAATCTGAAAAATAAACATGATACTAAAGTTTGTGAAAATTGTGATTTACTAGGTGATGAGAATTCTAGTTTGGAATTTATGATTGAAGCTTTAAAAATGGAAAACAATACTTTGAAATTATCTTATGAAAAACAAACATGTAGTGTTGAAACTTTAAAAAATGAGAATATTATTTTAAAAGGTAAGCTTGAAAAATTTACAAATGGTGGAAAAATGTTAGATGTAATGCTATCAACATAAAGAAGACCTTTCAACAAAAATGAATTTGGTTTTAGCTCATTTGATACTAAGAAGGATAAAATGATTCTATTTGTTAAAGCATCACAAAATCTTCATACGAAATCACATATTACTTGTTTTCATTGTGGTTATCAAGGACACTACTCTTATGAATGCAAAGTTAGAATGAAATTAAATAGTGGTATGAAGAAGATTTGGATTCCTAAAAGGATCATCATTAACCAAGTTGGACCCAAGCAAATTTGGGTATCGAAAAGATGAGAATCTTAATGTCTTTCTTGTAGGGAGCTCCAAAGAAAATTGAAAGCAAATGGTATTTGGATAGTGGATACTCAAGACATATGACGGGTGATCCATCAAACTTTATTACAATGGAAAAGAAAAATGGAGGAAGAGTCACCTTTGGAGATAATAACAAAGGTAGAGTAATTGGCATAGGTAATGTTGGTAAGAATGATAAAATATATTTAGAAAATGTATGGCTAGTTGAGAATTTAAAACATAACTTAATTAGTACAAGTCAATTGTGTGATAAGAACTACTTAGTGAATTTCGAAAAGGACAAATGTTTGATTTTATATGAGAGTAAGAAAGTTCTACATATGGGTTTTAGATATAACAATGTATACAAAATTGACTTTGAAAATTTAAAAAGTGAAAAATGTCTTAGTGTTATGCATGATGATATAAATTTTTGGCATAGAAGATTAGGACATGTAAACTTTAAGTTGTTAAACAAACTTTCATGTCATTAATTAATTAGAGGTTTACCTAAAATTAAATTTGAGAAAAATAATGTTTGTGATTCATGTCTTAAAGGTAAACAAATTAAAAGCTCTTTCAAATTAAAGAATGTTATTAGTACACATAAGTCCTTAGAACTTTTACATCTTGACTTATTTGGACCTATTGATGTTATAAGTTTAGGTGGAAAGAAATATGTATTTGTAATTGTTGATGACTTCTCTCGTTTTGCTTGGACTATTTTTCTTACAAGTAAAGATGAAACTATAAGCATGTTTTTTATATTTGCAAAAAGAGTACAAAATGAACTTGAGTTGAGAATTGCAAAAATTAGAAGTGATCATGGAGGTGAATTTGAAAACTACAAATTTGAATTGTTTTGTGAAGAAAATGAAATTACACATAATTTCTCCACACTTAGAACACCTCAACAAAATGTAGTAGTAGAAAGAAAAAATAGAACTATTCAAGAAACGGCTAGGACAATTTTAAATGAAAGTAATTTACCCAAGTATTTTTGGACGGAAGCCGTAAGCACATCATGTTATGTTTTAAATAGAGTCTCACTTAGACCCCTTGAAAAGAAAATATGCTTTGAAATCTTATATGGAAAAATGCTAAATATTTCATATTTCAAGATGTTCGGTTGTAAATGTTATATCTTAAATATTAAAAATAAATTAGGCAAATTTGATGCAAAATGTGATGATGTTGTATTTCTTAGATACTTTAGTACTAGTAAAGCATATAGAGTATATAACAAAAGAACATTAGTTGTTGAAGAATATATTAATGTTAAATTCAATGAAACTAATAAGTTTTTGATGAGCAAGCAAGTGAATGATGATGAGGAAGAAATAATTAAAGTGGAACGACATCCTAAAGACATACAAATCCAAAATGAAGAATTGAAAGAAAATATAATGGATAACTCAAATGTGAAATAAATGGAAGAACCACAAGTGGAGGATAATCAAATCATTCCAAGGAATTGGAAACATGCATCATCACATCCATTGGATCAAGTTATAGGTAACATAAATGAAGGTATAAGAATTAGAAATTCTTTGAAAAATTTATTTGCTTTTTCGGCATTTCTTGCTCAATTTGAACTTAGTAACATTGATGAGACATTGAATGATTCAAATTGAATAAATGCTATGCATGAAGAATTAAATAATTTTGAAATGAATCAAGTTTGGAAACTAGTAGAAAGACCAAAAGACTATCCAATAATTGGTACAAAATAAGTGTTTAGAAATAAGCTAGATGAAAATGGCATCATAATAAGAAATAAGGCAAGACTTGTGGCAAAAGATTATTCACAAGTAGAAGGAAGTGATTTTGAAGAAACTTTTACTCCCGTTGCTAGACTTGAGGCTATTAGAATGCTCTTAGCTTTTGCTTATTTTAAAGGATTTAAACTTTTCAAATGGATGTAAAATCGACATTTCTAAATGGTTTTATAAATGAGGAAGTTTATGTTGAGCAACTTTAAGGGTTTGAAAATCCAGATTTTTCTAATCATGTATTTAAACTTTCTAAAGCCCTTTATGGACTTAAACACGCTCCTAGAATGTGGTATGAAAGATTGAGTATTTTTTTGATTGAAAATTATTTTCAAAAAGAAAAAGTTGATACCACATTATTTTTGAAACATTTAGAAGATGATATTTTAATAGTTCACATTTATGTTGATGATATTGTTTATGGTGCTACTAATGAAAGCTTGTGCAAAGGGTTTGAATCTCTTATGCAAAAAGAAGAGATGAGTCTTGTAGGTGAGCTCACATTCTTTTTAGGATTGCAAGTCAAGCAAAACAAAAATGGAATATTTCTTAATCAAGAGAAGTATACAAGGGAGTTGTTAAAAAGATTTGGAATGGATGAATGCAAATCAAATTCAACTCCCATGGGAACTACAATAAAGTTAGATAAAGACGAGAAAGGTAAATCTATTGATCAAAAGAAGTATAGAGATATGAGTGGTAGTTTACTTTATTTGACGGCATTTAGACCGGATATAATGTTTAGTGTATGCTTGTGTGCAAAATTTCAATCCGCACCTAAGGAATCTCACTTAATTGCTGTTAAAAGAATATTACGTTATTTGAAGCATACTTATGATTTAGGCATTTGGTATGATAGGAACTCATCTTTTGATTTACATGCATATACCAATGCGGATTTTGCCGGATGTAAAGTTGATAGGAAAAATACTAGTGGGATGTGTTGCTTTCTTGGTAGCTCTTTAATCTATTGGGCTAGCAAAAAGCAAAACTCCATCGCACTCTCTACCGCTGAGGCCGAGTATACTGCAGTCGGTAGTTGTTGTGCACAAATATTATAAGTAAAACAATAATAACTTGATTATGGTATAAGTTGTTCAAGTGTACCTATGAAGTGAGATAACACAAGTGCAATAGAAATAACTAAAAATTCAATCTAACACTCTAGAACCAAACATATTAATTTGCATTATCATTTCATTAGAGAACATGTGACATTCAAGGACATTGCTATTGAACATGTCTCTACCGAAATTCAACTTGCGGATATATTCACGAAACCCTTAAGTGAGGAGAGATTTTGTATGCTCAGATGTGAACTTGAAATGTTAGAAACCTAATTGCCTATTAATTCAACTCATAAGTGACTTGGTTATGCAAGCATAATTTGTGAATCGAATTGAACATCAAATTGTGTTGCACAATACATATATTCAAATCGGTTGACCATTATAGTAACAGTCGACCGTTACCCCTCTGATCGGACGACCGTTAAGTCAGTAAACAACCGATTCTGTTTTCATAAAGAACGGTCGCCCGAAACTATTTCGGTCGACCGATAAAAATAGAACATATTAACTATGAATATCTAAGAGATAATGGTCGCCCGATACAATATCGATCGACCATTTTCAATGCGATATAAAATCCAAATCAAAAAATTTTTCCCCAGATCGCAAATCGGTCGACCAGTTTCCCTTGCCGCCGCCCGATTCACACCAGCGATTCACTCCGATCGGAGATCTCGTCGGCGAGATCTTTCGTCGGCGAGACTGTTCGTCACCGTCGTCGTCGACGATCGATTCTCCGTCCGGCGTACGTAGACACCATCGTCATTCTCGTCGGGCGCCGCCATCTATCGTCATCATTGCCACCGCTTCGTCGCCGATCCAAGTCGTCGTTGCCGTAGCTGCAGCCGCCGCTGCAGACGCTGTCGCCACAACCGTCGCTGCCGCCGCTGTCGCCGAACACAACCACCGCCGCCTCAACTCCGGCGAAGTCGATTAAGAACGATCCATAGATTTTTCCGAATCACATATAAGTTAGAAAGCATTGACAAGGAATTATGATTCGTATCTAGAATTCATGACCTAAATTCGAATTTTTTGATCAATTGACGGGTGCTCGAATTTGATATCAGATTATCTCTAAAAAATCCTTCAATCTTAGCCCCAATCTCACTCCAATCTGTGTTGATTCTGTCCTTTAATCTTTGGTGTCGAATCTGTGTTGATTGTAATCGTATTCAACGTCGTGAGAAACAAACGATCCATTTTGTATTCTGGACAAAAACGGTCGACCGTTTCTCATAGTGGTCGACCGTTTCTCCCTTAACAAATGATATATCGTGTGTTCTGGACAAAAATGATCGATCGTTTCTCATAGTGGTCGACCATTTCTATATTTCCGAGTTATTTTTATCGATTGTCATCTTCTACTCCTAAGTTTGATCTTGTCGAAATGCCACCACGGAAGAAGACGTGTGCTAGTCCTCGCAAGAGGAAGGAAATATGGTCCTCTTCTAATCCATCAACTAACCCTCCTTTGAAACATTGTATTCTACTAGAGAAGTAGCACATGACATGCAAGTCGATTGGTCCTCTCTTAATATGAACATGCTTCATAGTCTCTTTGATGGGATAGGTTGGATTCCACTTCTTAATGTTAAGGAGCATGTCTATCCTAGGTTGGTCAGACTCTTTTACGCAAACTTGTCATTTTCAGAGTTCAAATCTCAAGATCAGGACTCGAATTTCGATGATGAGGCAAGCACCGAGGCTCCCACACAAGGTCCTAGCAGGCTCCTACGCAGGCTCCTGTTGCAGATACTGGACCTTCTTGGGAGTAATATATACCTCCTCCACGTGAGCCGACGAGAGTTTGGGGCTCAGTACCGACACATGGTGAGTGGGATGAGATGGTGGCACGCATAGACCGCATAGAGCTGGATCAACGTCGCACACAGGAGGCATGTTTGCTTTTTTCCGATCTCAGGGGTTTGACACTTCTCCCTATGAGCAGATTGCGCCCCCGCCCGATGACGCTCCGGATGCTTAGTTTTTTCTTTATGTTAGTGATCTTTGTATTTCCTCCTTTTTGATGGTGTCAAAAGGGGAAGAATGAATGTATGTGACGCTATGTCTGACTTTATCACTATGTATGACAATGTTGTTATGTTTATGTGATGTGTTCACTGTTCTTGTTTATGTTAATGAAATGTGGATTGTATTTCAAATTAATGTGGATTGTATTTCATATTGAAATTTTTTAGTCATGATTTATTTTCACTATATATGATATTCATGATATTTACAAAAAGAAGTTATGCTTTGATTAAGGGGGAGTAAATAATATATTTTTAAAAAGAAAGCATGAATTTAGGGGGATGAATTTATGATTTTGATATTTTGATTACCTCATCGTCACTTTGTTTGCTATTATAAAAAATGGGGAGATTGTTGATCTCAAGACCACATTCTATGTATTTTGATGATAGCAAACAAGTAAGATAATGTATTAATTATGCTTAAAGTGATAGTGTGAACATGTTTAACATTTTTTGAAAAAAATAGTCGAAGTTTTTATCTACAGTAAAACGGACGACCTATACTATATCGGTCGACCATTATGATAGATAATGGACGATCGAAATGGATGATGGAGCGTCCGCTAATCACAGAATGGAAGAAACTCTAAAAAATGAATGACCGATTTATAAACGGTTGACCGGTAATGAAGACAATGGACGACCAAAATATAAAATGGAACGTCCGCTAATTACATAAAGGATCAACCTCTAAAAATGGGCGACCGATCCACTATCGGTCGATCGTTATTGAAGATAGTGGACGACCGAAATGGAGGATGGAACATTCGCTAATCACAAAAAGGATCAACCTCTAAAAACAGGCGACCGATCTTGTAGCGGTCGACCGTTATGAAGAGAATGGACGACCGAAATAGAAGACTGGATCGATCGCTAATCATAAAATGGATTGAACTTCAGTATCGGTCGACCGATTCACTATCGGGACCGTTATGGAAGGAAGAACGACTATAATTCTTCTACGGCTTACTATCAATGATAAACTGCACAGAAAAGACAAAATAACAGATATAATTTTTTATTAAACGAATGACCGATTTGATAATGGGTGACCGCTGAAGATTCAACAGACAGAATAACGACTAGTTACTGTGCAAAATGGGCGACCGATATTAAAACGGTCGACTGATTCAGGGCTGACAACATAAGCTTTTTGAATTACTTTACAACGGCCAAATTTACAAGAGAAGCCTACAAAAAGGATCCAAAAGATTGAGGGAAGATCATCAAGTAAGGCAAATCATTCTAGAGCTCCCTTCAAATTTAAAGCATTTTTCTTGAGCCAAAGTTGCAAATCATCGCTTTCCTCTTCTGGTTTCTTAATTAAAATATTATTTGTAAGAAGAAAAGCATTGGAGGAAATTCTTGTTTAAATAGTTCTTGAGAGCTCCTTGTAAAAAGAGGTATGCCTTACCTTTTGAGCAAAGAAGAAGACATTGTGGTGTAGAAAATGATATTCTCTCCCTATAAGAAAAGAGAAGGCTAGTGAATTTTCGACGGTCTCAAGGTTGGAAAGTTAGAGCGGAGAAGCAGGCCAAGGAGTTGGGCCGAACCTCGTCAACATATCGCGTCTTTCTCTTCTATTGCTTCTCTTGTGCTTTTATTACCTATCATTTACTTGTTTATGATCGCATTCGCTCTAAATTTACTTCTACGTCTTTTTCGGTTTTAAATTTTTATACACCAATTCACCCTCCTCTTGTGCTTTCGATCCTACATTAGGCTGGACATGTGTTAAACATCAAATGTCTGGACAAAAAGATGATGTTGTAAAAAGGACATGTATTAAAGAACAAATGATGGACAAAAGTGATGCTAGGATATAAAAAGAAAAGAATGTCTCAAGGAAAAAGGGTTGGCCAACAATTATCGTGAGGAACATTAGAGAGGCAATGTGAAGAACAAATGAGAGGGCATGGAGGAGGTCAACCTGCAGGAAGGAGAGAAGCCACTTTGAAGAAGAAAAAGACCTGAGCCGAAAGGGGAAGCTGGAACTCTAATCATAGTGCCGCTTGCTGCATTTTCTATTTTTCCTACTTTTTGTATGTTATTTCTTTAGTTTTCTCTAGTGAACGATGTTTAGTGTTAGGATGATAATGTTTTGTGCTGTAATCTCCATAGTTATGTATAACTAATCAACCATCAAGGCTGTGGATATTCTTGATGGGATCAAACTCTTGTCACTTATGGATTGAATGCATATTTTCTCGATCTGTAATGCTTATTTTACTTGTTGTATTTCATCTACTTTGGCCGACAGTTGATTATTCTTCATGCAACAGACTCTCGAGAGAGGTTATGTGTTGTAAACAATCCAGCGATGAGTTAAAAGGCTAGCAGGTCATAGTGAAGTAGTTAGCAGGGAAGTCACTCCAACTTGAGATAAACCGAGAGGTGAAGTTCATGGAGGATGACTCGATCATAATATGAATGCTTAAATTCATAGTTTTGAAACTAGAGCAGAGAAACTAAAACTTAGAGTGATGAGAACTTATATTTGTTGCTTTGGTGATTTGTTTGTAATTTTCCTTCTTCATGTCTGATTTCTCCCACTTTTGCAATGAGACCATTAGAAGGGTTTTGTTTGGGATAGTTTAACAGTGAGCCGAGAGGTTAGCTAACTGTATTAAGGAAATCAGCCGAGACAAAAAGATTGAGCTTAAGCCGAGAGGGGAGAGCTCAGGGGAGTAGTCCTGTATGTGCCTAAATTTGCAGTTTCGAAGCGAGAGTAGAGAGGCTAAAGTGGTCCTCTATGCGAGAGTACTAGGATCCATTTTCATGACTCGCTGATTTGTTTGCATCCAGTTGAATTGAATTTGTTAGGCATAGCTAATTATTGTTCATCTCTAAAGAAATTCTCTAGTCTTGATAGTTAACATCATTTGTGAGTTAGTTTTGGATTCATAGTTCTATTTTTATCATTTAATCAAAAAGTTAAAAAAAAATACACAAAACGAAAATTACACAACTATTACATTTCTGCAATATTGATTTCAACAATTTTAGCTTACTTCTCCTATTATCAAAATCAGATTTTCTTTTTTCATTGTTACATAAGTCTACAAACAAATACAACTTCTCTCTCTGTGGTTTGACCTCAATCTATACATCGACGACGGTTGTATACTTGCAACCTCATTTTGATAAAAGAGAATCCGATCTTTATATACGTGTATCTAGTATGCAAATACCGACTATTTTCCATATCTGCATAGATTTCTCACAACATATCACTTTTGAGTTAATTGAAAATCATTATTCTTCCACAAATATGTATTTATTTTGTTGATATAAAGTGCTATTTTGATTAAAAAAATGACTATGTAAGTATATCTTGTATTCCCTAACATGAAGGGGGGGGGGGGGGGGGGGTGCAATTTGAGACATTACAAAATTAATCTTGGAGCTTTTAATTGACTCGAAATTTAGTA
Source organism: Pontederia crassipes (assembly GCA_030549335.1). Lineage (NCBI taxonomy): Eukaryota > Viridiplantae > Streptophyta > Magnoliopsida > Commelinales > Pontederiaceae > Pontederia > Pontederia crassipes. Next base: position 29,613,137 of record CM060193.1, read on the forward strand.
GTTCCATACAAATATGGGGTTAATTAGAAGCTATATATCATTTCGTCACATTGAAAAATACAACATTTTAGTTTCTGAAATTAGCTTATTTGCTGAGTTTTACTTCTTTCTACCAAAATTTGTTTAAGAACACTTGCCAATAGTAATTGGATGTAGGGAACATAATTTGTTCTAATCGATTTATGGAAAGGCATTTGAAAAATTCATGTTATAGAACACATTTATAATATTTTTTTCTCCACATTTTGTCAATTACACACAGTGATCGTTTATGCATTTAATTTCTCACGGATAAGAATTCAACTTCCAAAAGCCATTTTGCAGATGACCCTCAGAATTCACAGATCGCCGATCGTACAAGGGAATTAGAGTCGTGCTCAATTAAAAAGGGGAGACTAGGATTCTTAATGTGGCAAGTTCTCTACTGCATTTGTGCTCTATCCCTTCAAATGCGGAAGGCCTGTCATCTATCTCTCTTTCTCTCTCTCTCTCTATGTTAATTGCTCATGCAATCAGTATCTAAGTTGGAATATGGTGCTGTTTGGTGGAAGGTATGAACTCCGACATCACTAGTGCTGAGTTGATGGTTGGCATCTTGACACAACTATTTGTTGTCCTACTGATCAAAGCCTGCAACCATCGAGTGGATGCACTTCCATCTGTTGCACCTACATCCATCTGGTCGTACGCGCATGCAGCATGTTCCGCGCGCATGATGCCCGAGACGGATTGGATGGTTTACTTGATTCCTTACTTCCACCTTTAACAACTCTCCTAACAGCGAAGACACTTGGATCTCAGCCGGCCATTTGAGACCGATACCAGAAACAACGATGCAGCAGGTGATCGTGCCTCCCCACTTCAGAGGATCCAGAAACGATACCAGATCTTTTCCTGAAAGCTACGTGTACGTACAACTTCTCCATCCATTGAAGCCATCTCTCTCTCTCTCTCTCTCTCTCTCTCTCTCTCTCTCTCTCTCTCTCTCTCTCTCTCTCTCTCGCTCTATCGTCCGTCCTTACTAAGGGACATGCACAGTTGGTCCTCAGACTTTGTAATGGTGCTCTCTCGCTATCGACGGCATTTTATCTCCTTATCTTCTGCATGCTGAACAGCATAATAAACTATTTGGAATGAGCACAGTCAAGGAACAAAAGCCAACATGCGGAACACCTAAAAAGGTAGAACAAAGAGAGCGACCTACTAATAGTGCCTTTAGAAGCAAAAACGTGTAGGCACTAGCTTGTGATTTTTTCGTTACAAGAAAAGCTCATGACCCCACTACGAGAAAAAGAAAAGCAATAAGCAAACGACTACAGAAGGGTTTATTAATTCAAATATATAATTCATTCAACTTTTTAGCACTTTAATTGGTAAAGAATACGACGTAGAACGTGGTTAAATTCTTCTTTTTTTTAATTTTTTTTCGCACAGACATCATTATAATTTTGGAACGGAGATTAACTAATCTACTTAAAGTAATAATTATCCCGTCATAATCAACTTTCTCACTTACAGATAATAATTAAAACTAACTAATTTTAAATCAAACAAATGATAAGAATAATAATCTAGGAGCCGATAATAAGAGATCGAATAAGCATTGGAGACAATTCCACCTCATGGGTAAAATCGTTTACTCCTTTTAGATCGACTTAAATAAATGATAATTCAATAGCTTTATAACTGAACATTTTCAGGTGTTCAATAAACGTCCTTTTTTTAATTTTGATCAAGCACAAAAAAAGGAATAAGTTCTCTCTTTAGAATAGCATATGATAGAGAATAATAATCCTTATCATTGGATAATAATAATAATTTTCAGTCAGATAATCCTTAGAACAGTATGTACTATCTGAAATTATTAGTTTTATTTTAGAAAAACAAGCTCTTATCAAATGGTTTGCCTTGTAACATGGCATCAAAATATGATCAATATTCTAGTTTGTTCTACCAGATGTTACTGTTATGAGCAAACTGTCATAAAAAGGATTTACCATATGAATAATGATAAGAAACCTCAAAGAGGTAACCGAATATTCAACTTTGTTCCTCGGTACCATATCGTGGAGCAGTTTATTGTGATATTTAAAAAGTTAGAATTATATCTGGTACAATCAAACACGATATCATGGCACATTCGTGTGTCAGAATAACTATACTATTATGCAAAATAATGATGCCTTTAGTTGATAAATTTTTTATTCCAAGAACCCGTAGGATAGCTTTTCATTCTAACTAATGTTATGTATAGTATGATTTAATATATTTAATTTAAATAAATAATTTAAACAATCATTGAAAGATGTTAATGATAATTATATGCATGATTTTGTAATATAATTTAGTTAAAATAAAATAACAATAAAATTATGTACATATTTACTTAACAATAAATTCTTTCAGAAAAAAGGGGGGAATGGAGGTATCGAACTCCTTATTACCGGGGTATCCCAGTTCTTCGTATATGATTCGAAGGCAACACGCCCGCAAGGAAGAAAAAATGTTTATTTATACTGCAAACACACGATCGCAAAGTTCCATATCCATTGGTTGACATTAGCCGAGGACTTGATACTATGATATTATCTAAACATGCAATAACACCAACGTTGGTTAATTTATCTATACCAAATTAACAATAGAAGGTGTGCCTTTCCTTTAATTTATTTTCACTTGTGCTATACGAAAATCACTAATATTTACTACATGTTGAACTTCTGCTCTTAGGTCATATAGATAGCTGAAAACTGATTTTAAAAATAAGAAATTATATGTTTGATAATAATAAAAATTTTATGTTATTGTTTAGTCAATGACAAAAAACTTCTAATAATAATAATAAAAGAAATGTGTGAAAAATTTACACATATTCTAAGAATAAAATAGTATACTCATTTATCAAACTAATCAGTTTTTTCTCACACAAAATAAGTAATTTTTTTTACTTATAAGCAGGTAAAATAACTGATTATCGGATTTTTTTTCAATTACCAAACATGAAAATTTTTTTGAACTGTTTATAAGTCATCTAACGAAACAACCCTTAATGCTTCAAATTTTTGTGCCACAATTGACGGCGAGTTAAAATTGACAGAACAAATTTGTTTAGTCATTATAGTTACGACTAATTTGATCAATTTGTCAAATGTTAATAAGAAATCTTTGAAGGTGTTCACAATGCATAAAATCTTGTGTGGGCACACAAGTGAATGATTGAAGAGGCTAAGTTTTCAATTGTAGACAAAAACAATTTGACCTGAATTTATTCATTGAAATTGAAAGATATGAGCCACCAATAAGTTTTTTTTGTTTGCTTTGGTAAATTCCACCAATATCTAGCTGTAAAGTTGTATTTGGGACATTGGATTGAACAAATCGCGTTAAGCACTGGAACATGCGGTCGATGAGCTATCACGAAGTCAAAATTTTGGTCAACGATCTTCCTGTCATGGACGGACCCATCTTGATTTACCTCTTATTAGTGCATACAAAAGTTTACATTTTCACATTAATAAGTATTGTGCGCCCTTAAGTTAAACTGCACTAGATTATTTATTATCAAATTTTCACATGATTATTCGATGCAATTTTATCAGGCATTTTAGCACATTCATTTTTGGAAATTAATCATGGATCCCTACCTGATGTTACTTTTCCTGGCATGTTAATGGACATATTCTGTCGTCTCCTTTATGCTTACTGTAGTATTTGAATTCTCCACCTTGGATGATTGAGGTATGAACACTAGGGATTTTTTTTTGCTCTATCTGATGGCGAAACCTAATATTCCAAGATTTTGCATTGCCAATCAGACTTCCAAATTGATAACTCAAAAACAGTATAAGATTCTCTTCCAAACACTGAAGGACGAACATTCGCCTTCACCTTTTCTATTTTTCTTCTTCAATATATTCTCCTTCTCTATCCTCCCTGCAAGATATAGGGTTGAAACTTGAAACTTGAAGCCCATGGGGTCAGAGAAAGGTCTCAGATCTTAGTCTCTTTTTGAATGTGTCACTTTCTCTTGCCGATCTACTGCATGGTCGTCTGCATGCTGCCAATGCCGTATCAAATTTGGACATAGACTTCTGAGTCTACCATGCAATGGGACCATGCTCTTCCTCCAAGCTAGCTCTTGTTTTTTAGGGTTTCCATTGTCCGGTGCATGTACCCACCTTGAAACGAGTAGCATGTTTTATATGGATATGGACAATAATAACTACAATTTGGCTCATTTCGGTTGATGGACCATCGTGTTTTCTTGCTGAGGTCTTGTGCTATTCCTTGCAATAAATAGTGTTTTTTGCGTCCGCTCGCCACATCGACAGTTGGTGGTAAATGACGAGGGTTGTGAGTTGTTTAGTCAAGCAACCTAATTAATTATTTTTCATTAAAAAGGAATTTAGTCCTCGGCCTAACGAATTATATGGAGCAGATATGTCAACTACAATTTTCATAAATGTAACTACTTTGTTACTTTTTCGTAATTCATTTATTTTGAAGAAGGTGATATTTGATAATTATAGCATTTAAACGTAAATTTTGATATCTTTTCAATTCTTCGGCGAAATTATATATATATATATATATATATATCAATTAATGACACTGATACTTAATCACTAATGTTTGAATAACATTTTAGTTCATTCAAAATTGATCTCTATGTGGTTCATCATGAATATAATGAGCGGTTTAGGCTTGCCTTGTATTTATCATATGAGCTTGATTATAATGCAATTTCTTTTCATTCATATTTATCTCAAAAAAATGAATTTATGCCTTTTTTTATCATGTTAAAAAGTTCCGTTTGTCTTGCATAATTGCATTGCCTTTCGTTGACCTCTCCTATAGCACGCGATCCTTTAGTTTTTTCTCTATCATACAGATAAATTTTTATGTACAAGTTGCTATATTTATTTTCAGTTAAAAAACTTTCTCTTTGGATGTATTTAATTTGACACCCACCTCCCGATTTCTGTTTTCAATAAAGACAATATATAAGATAATTATTATTAACAACCATTGATATAAAAACTAAAATCTTAGTCGACATTCTATTATAATAATCGTAATGCTAATAAGCCAACAAAAAATTATTAACATGACAAAAGAAGCTTGAAGTTTTTTTGTATGCGGTTGTTGATTCATATGACAAACTTTCCTACATATCTAAAACAAAGGAGGCAATTATTTTCGTTTCGGGAAGTAAGAGAATGTGAAAATGTGCAGTTGGATTGCACCGCTGTAGACTCGAGAAAACACTTTATTTTATTTTCTTTCATATCAAAATCCAAATTATAAACTTAAAAACTTTAGGATTTCAATATTGTCGAAGTTTGATAGTACCGGTGTGATGAAAAAAACGGCCAGCTTGAGAAATTTATCAGACAAAAATATTGAATGGGAAAAAAAATAAAGAATTTAAAACTTTGATTGGATTTTAGGAAAATATCTTAATAAATCAACATTGATCCGCTTATCCAAAAGAGAATCATAGGGCATGAGGGATTCACTTTTATTTATATCATTAATTCAAGACTCATCATTTCTTTATTATTCATCTAATAGTTTTGAATGGTTTTATATTCTTCTATTACATTTCAAAATTTAATGTTAATTTATATTTTACTCATGATATTAAATACATTTTTATAAATATTTGAATTTTATAAAATTATCATAGGAAATTAGGGATCCAAATAAATTGACCTTGTAGAAAATGTTGCCAATTTTTTAAAATAATTTAGGTGTGGTTTTTTTGTTTTTTCTAAGCCCCCTTGAAATTGTCAAATAATTTTTTAAACTAAAAAATCAACCTACACCAATTTTACCCTATTTGATAGTCGTCCTTTTCAACTCCTTAACCTTTTGATTAATTTAATCTTTACCAATGCGAGGCTAGCTGCCTTCGTGTACTGGTGCCATCGTTGAGGGTGATATCCCTCCAACACTTGGGGTGGGGGGGGGGGTGGGGGGGGGGGGGGGGGGGGGGGGGTTGGTTGGGGTGGGGGTGGATCCCCTTCTTTGCTAATTTTCAAGTTCATTATCAAAATATTTTAAGGATTTAATGTGTCGTCCTCCCCCCATTCGCGCCCGTCGAATGGAGATTCGACGGACGCGATTTTTTTTTCCGCTTCAAGGATTCACAAAATAGTTTTTTTCTGCCCGTTTCTTTCCCAATTTTTCTTACGGTTCATGTTTCAGGGTGAAGAGAATCCGACGGATGGCAAGCAGCGGTGGGCGGCAGACGGCGGTGGGCGGCAGACGGCGGTGGGCGACCTTGAGGCCTTGAGAACGTAGACCTCGACCTCAGTGCAGCGGCAGCGATCTCGCGGTGGTAGCGATCTCAGCGGGACGACGAAGATCTCGACGACATTCATCTCGTGGTAGGGAAATCTCGCGATGACGGCCTCGTAGGGCGATGAAGACCTCGACCTGAGCGCAGCGGCAGCAATCTCGGTGGGACGACGAAGATCTCGATGACACTGATCTCTTGACGGTGACGAAGTCTCAGTGCGTCAACAACGAAGAGGCGATCCATCAAGGATGGAGATGGATATTGCCAGAGTCCATGGATAGGTCACACTCGTCAAAGGGGAAGGAGGGAGGGGGATTGGAGCACGTAAAAATCGGAGTGGCGGTTCGACTTTGGGGCATAAAAATCGATTCCCTGAACCGACGACCGACGAGCGCGGATGGGTGCCCCATTATATCCATATTTTAACAAGTTAGAAGAGGTGAAATGTCCAAGGTCGTTTATTAATTTAGTTTAATGAAAATGTTGATGGATCGAAACAAAGAAATTAAATGTCAAATTTGAACAAGTTTAGTGATAAAATTTATAAATATGTAATTATGTATCTATCTTAGTTATAGTTTAGAGGTGAATATAAGTTATAGTTTAGAGGTGCAAGCAGAATTAATAAATTTTCCATCTATTACTTCATAAAAAATTTCATGTAATCCCAAAATCTTCCACAAGCAATAAGTTTAAAGCACACACAAGCATGATGCAGGTAGGAATGGTAGGTCAAGTTATGATACTATGATTGATCGAGTGCAATTTTCTGTCATCGTTATTATTTCTACATAGGAAGTCGTGACAAAATTTATCCACCTCATCAAGCATGGTGCAGGCAGGAATGGTTGAGTTTTGAAGATTGGAGTGTTACATTGATGAATTGAAAGCTATTGTAGGATCCTTTTAGTGTTCTTATGTTCATCATCACTATAAGAAATAGCACAATTAAAGACATAAGATCATATCTAAAGTTATGCTAATAGACGTTAATCAACATAGCATCACATTAGTGTCGACTCCATGTCACAAACTCTACAATGCAAGCGTTCCAACACCCATAGCGTCGCGCTGACGCCAACAAGAAAAATGACACTTTTAGCATCGAAAGTTGATGCTACTGAGACACGATAGTGACAGTCGCTGTCGGGTGGAAAAATGCATTTCACATAGACATATACGATGCCAAAGTGGCATTAAAAGACACCTATAATGACACCAAGGTGGCACTTATATGTGACGTATAATGACGCTATTGATATGCTAAATCCATCATCACCACTGCTCACAGTCTTTTCATTGTAAAAGGTGACTTTTTTTTACTGCAAAGCGGTGCTAAGTTGAGCCGTGATATCAATGCTAGTGTGACGCTAAGTAAAGGCTCTAATGCGTTGCTATCATAGAGCCAATGTCACATCATAATCTGGTTCGGTTACATCGTTAACGTGGCACTATGGTGTCGCTAAGTACGATATATATGATTATCGTGACATTAATTTGTCGCTAATGTAATGCTAATTATGATACATCTTTTCCTATATTACTCGTTCATTCTTCCCTTTCCTCCCCATACAATTTAAAATGTATATATAATGCATTCTTGACATCCATAACAATGTAAAATAAAGCAATTATAATGTATCAAAATAAAACTAATAAACATAAAAAAGTTAATAATATGAAAATTTTATCACTACAAAATCATCGATGTGACAAAATTTTAATCACATCCATAGTTACAAAAGTTTGTACCCTCCTTTATCATTATCGATGTCATTCCTAAGATTCGACAACGAAGTACTCGGTCCTAGAGCTTGTGGTGTCTCAATTTGATGGTCTGAATAGTTTTCAAGATTGGAGTCAACTGCTATGAAAGTTGGCGAGAAAGTTGCTCAACAATAAGTCCACTCATACTATCCAATGTTAGCCAGGTGTCACGGATGAACTTGGAGTATAATGAGCCACCAACATATCCTTCGATCTTCTTAAAAACCTTAGTGGCTATTCCTAAGCCCCTAAGTATCTGCATCGTGTGGTGCCAACCATCTCCTCCCAAATAGTAGTGCCCCCCTACAAAATAGATAAAATTTATAACCATATAAAGTGTTATATAACATTAAAAATATTAATCATTTTCTAGATACATTACATAATGTTGAGTACTTGGGTCATCCCCGTATTTCATGGTCATCTTTTCATTACATGCATCCTAAAAGATTTAAACATTGTAAAATTGAGAAATCATTTAGACTAATTCGAACAAATAAATAAACAAGTGACGATACTTACCAAGACTCTATGGGCATTGGGCGTTACCAAATCATTAGTTTTTTTGCTCTTATGCCCTCATAAACCATGTGAAAATCAATATGACCCCCTTCTTTCTTCTCCCACAACAAAATTTTAAATTTTGCAAAAACAATTAAATGAAAGATAAAAATTTAAAATATAAGACAAATGAAAGATATAAATTTACCATACCTCGACGACGATCGTCAAATCAAATCGACTCTCTTTTATATATGTGGACTTAAGACTTGGAAAGTATGTTAACTTTAGTTTCTTGAGACTTTCTTTGCCAATTTGCATTCATCATGCATCAACATAAAAAAATAAAATTTATCAAATGAAAAATTAAGTAAAAATAATTCAAATATAAACTTACTTATCATTTTCTACAAGGGAACTCTCAAATTGTACGCTAATATGCTTTGAGCATCTCTGTATGCTCTGCTCAATAGAGAGGCCGACAGATGTGATGACCTTTGAAACTTATATAAATAATTTTGGAGGCATTTTGTAATGACCTCCTTGAATTATCTTCGTATTATCTCCAAATCGAGTTAAGGACGAAACTGATTTAATTTCTATAAAAATATTAAAGTTCATAATTTACAAATAATATAAAATAAATTATACAACAAAAAATATAAATAATATGTTAAATCCGCGAAAGATGTCATCCTTAACTTCAATCGAGACATATTTTCATGATTTGTCCTTTTTGGCAAGTGAGCGAGAACAAGAGCATATCCTGCATGGTAGACGCAAGGGTGAAATAGTATGAAAGTAGTCTTGCAATTTACAAAACTGAAATATTTTTCAAATTAATTCATGAATAATGAATTTTCATAATGAAATGAATGGTTAAGGTTCCTAACTCTTGTTATGAGTGAATTTTACGGATTGTGACAAATAGTAATGAGCCATGAATGTCAAATGGAAAATGTTGAATGCACTGACTATTGCGTGACTAGGGGGTTATGAGATGTGAACATTCGAGGAAATGGGAAGGCCATTACCAAGGCCGTGAAAAATATATGAGTCTTTAGATAACAACAATATGAAATTACTAGGGATATTACTAGCAGGTCATGCCATGTCAAAATGACAAATGGAAATCATGGCAATTTTATCAGTTTTCTTTTTTTTTCGGCTCGCGATTCTTGTTATGGACTAAGGTCGAGTCTTAGGCAAACCGACCTAATTTTCACAAGCTAGCACAATCACAATGAAAATGGAGTGGGTTATGAAATGCTTCTATTTTTCCCCATTTAATGTGCATTGTTATGCTCTGTCAATATGGATATCTTATGATGATTTACCTATGATTTGGTGATTAAACTCTGTCGATATTGTATATTAAACCCATTTAATGTGCAATTTGTTTTAGGAGAACAAAATGATATCGGGCTTTTGATATTAAGTAGATGGAAAAGATCAGATGCAGTTAGATAACATTCAAAATTTAGTGTAGCATTTGCAAATATACATGCTATAGTTGGAGATAAGTGAAAATACCCCATGAGAAGAGAAATAGTCAGGATAGAACATATGTGCATGGGAGAGGAGGGGAAGGGGCTCTACCACCTGTGATTGAGAAACAAGGGATCGCAATTGCCTTCTCAATCATCACAAAATCAGAGATGTATGAGAGAAGGAAGTAAAGTGTGTAAATTCCTTTCACTTTTTCATCAATAGGGTGAGGGGCAACTATTATTAATCCGCATGTGCCACCCCTTCTACTGAATAGTTATAACTAACGGAGATAGCATTATATGGGTAACATGTGTGTGATGCAATGTCTCACTCCTCCACTCAAAGACTAACTCACACGATCAAATTCCATCGGTGAAACTTATATACCTATTTATATTCAATATTTACTTTTGTTATATTAGATCCACATGTCTCCCTTTGTACTGGAAAAAAAGAGGTAGCGTCATCTCTCTTTTTAAGAGTGCATGCTTTGAACTTTTTTTTATTTTTCAGATTAAAAAATATTTTGTAACACACATACACAATTAAAACGTGCTAAAAAAGTAATTTATTCAAAAACACTAAAAGTAAACACACGGGATTAAGTGAAAGTATTTTAGAAGTTTGGTTAGTAATAAAGTTTATAATTTAACTAGCTTGTAAAAATTTCTTCTATGTGAAACAAGTATCAAACCATCTTATGTATTATTTTCTAATTATAACTTCGAAGGTCATTAGTGATGTCGGTGTTGTGATATAGTAAAACATAAGAAAATGACTATATCCACCATAAATATTGACAACAATTACGAAATTCCCAAGAATAACAAATGATAAACATGTACAGTGTCAGCCGTTGAATAATTTTTGAAGCATCATCAAAGGCTCCTTAAGTCACAGTTAAAAAAAAGATATATAAAAAAATAGGTAATGCTGTTTGGTAAGTGTTTCACACATAAGAAAATGCTTGAACCAATCATTAAGCCCTAGATTTTATTGATGGTTTTGAAAATAAAACAAAGTTTAAGGAGATCAAATAAAAATAATAATACAAAGGAAGGTTGAGATTCATTAGCTAGGAAAAACACGTATGAACCAAGGGCCATGCCATTTCTTAATCATGGACAAAGATATTTCTAATATAAAGTTTCCATTGGGTTGACTCTTTGAATCCAAAAGGGCGGAAAGCAAGATATATATGTAGATCCTCTTTATGCATTCATGACTTGACTTGCCTTTAGTTAGAAGATTTTTTCTATGTGTACCCAACCCGCATGTTGCATGCAATTCTTCTTCTTTTTTTTCTGTTTTGAAGGAAAAAAATAAGAAGAAATTATTCAATTTCGTATAAGATGGCAGGATATCGTATAATTTTATTTCGAAAATCCAAATATGTACACGCAATTAATTATGGAATTCATAAGAGACTTCATGTTGCCTGGCTAGATGTTTAGTTGCTTATTAATAGATAACTATTTTTTTTAAAAAAAAAGATGTTTAATTGGTAATATTAATTAAAATAAAAAAAGCTGAAGGGAGAGAGGGCATTTTTTTTCTACTTGTCAATCACATATCACCCAAGACAGTCGAAGTGACCAGAGAAACTCATGTTGGTCCACGTATGCCATTTATTGACACACATGACATGTGCATGCACATTTATATGTACGTACGTACACGCATAATAAAAACCACTAAAAGGTAATTAATACTAATTAAACGTATGATGCTTTTAATCATTCGACGGCAAATAAATGCAAACTTGTACCGAAAAAAGGAAAATTAAATGCAAAGTTGCAAACATTGGCGTCAAGTGTTTTGAATATGTGGAGCTGTTTCATTTCTTTCTACACTGCCCGCATGTCTGTGTCAGAAAAGTTGGCCTATCATAATTTTGTAAATTGATATATTAATGGCAGTAACAATTTCTTTTTGTGATCGAAAAAAAGTGATCGATGAAATAATCGTAACACTCAATTTCCAAAAAGAAAACTTAAATTTACTCGTCGTGATTTCTGAATTAATTTTCTTTTTTTACTTCATCTATATTTAGTTCGATGTTAATAATTCCAAAATTAAGCATATCGAAATTCAATATTTGGGACCAACTATATATTGATTAAAATCATGATGCCTCTATTGTCAAGACTATTATTATAATTGATAAGTCGCATTAACTTTGACTTTGCATTTTTAGACTTTGCGACTACTAATGCATTTAAATATTTTAAAGTTGATATAATCGTAGTTGATTTTTTTATTGTAACTAATATTTACTGTAATCAATTAATTTATCTAGTTAATAGGAACCGCGTATTGATTCAAATACTATGACAATTAAGTTAGATAAAATTATAATTAATTTCCTCTTACATTTTAAACTAACTATAACAGTATTTTTTAAAAAAAAATATAAAAAAATAAAAAAAATTATTATTCCGTTTTATTTGGAAGTTAAATAATAAATAGAAGGAAAGAAAATGATAAAAGTAAGAAAAATATATAGAAATTTAACTTAGAGTGATAGTATTTACTTTAGACAATTTTATAATTTACATTTAACAGCTAAATGTTCATAATATGCAAAAAATGATAAATATAAAAGTAAAATGAACCGATATTTAAATCTTAAGAGTAGCAAACAAAAACGTCCTAAAACAATTAATTATTGGTTCATCAAATTAATCTTTTTAAAAACTATTCATTAGACATGAATCTACCTACAGAATCTGTGCTTATTAATTGTATACACAATACACACATTAAAATTTTTTTTCCACTGCTATTAGATCTCAAAAAGGGATAACACAAGTACTAGACAGCTTTAAATTCCATCCATTAATTAAATTCCGTGCGCAATTCAAAGTGGAATCGGAATTATGAATGGAGTTTGACGCTTTTTGGCTGGACGAATTGACTCGGACCTGAAACGACGGGTACGTTTAACGATGCACATCTCATCTCCTTCACGACACATGACTGTCATGCTTACACAATTTTCTTTTCTTTTTTTTCTTCTTCCCACTATTTATTTATTTATATAAACATAAAAAAACAAGACTTTAATAGTTTGAATTAATTTGGAATTTAGAAGTAAAGTCCAACAACAACAAAGTCTTATCCCACTAGGTGGGGTCGGCTACATGGATCATACGACGTCATTCCACTCTATTAGTAACCAAACCTTTCGGTATATTATTCACCAATAGATCTTGCTCTATTAATTCGCCAAGTGTCCGCCTTGGCCTCCCTCTTCCTCTTTTAATCGGACTCCAGATTATTTGATCCACTCTTCTTACTGGCGCATCTAATGGTCTTCTCTGAACATGACCAAACCATCTCAAATGATTCTCTACCATTTTCTCACTAATAGGAGCCACTCCGACTCGTTTACGTATATGGTCATTTCTAATCTTATCTAATCTTGTATGATCACACATCCATCTCAACATCCTCATTTCGACTACCCCCACTTTACGTTTATGTTGTCCCTTCATAGCCCAACATTCACTACCATATAACACTGCTGGCCTTATAGCAGTACGATAGAATTTTCCTTTAACTTTATTGGGTACTTTTCTATCACAAAGAACTCCAGTGGTTTTCCTCCACTTACACCAACCAGTTTGAATTCTATGATTAACATCGTCATCAATCTCACCATCTTGTCTTACAATTGATCCTAAATATTTAAACTTTGTCACTTGAGGAATTATATCCTCCCATAACCTAACTTTCAAATCGTCTCTAAGTTGTTTATTTGTGAAATTGCTATGCATATATTCTGTTTTATTCCTACTTAAACGAAAACCCTTTGACTCCAACGTATTTCTTCATATTTCTAATTTTGTATTAATCTCTTCTCTTGAATCCGCTAAAAATACTATATCATCCGCAAATAGCATGCATTTAGGTACCTCCTCTGTGATACTCTCGGTTATAGCATCGATAACTAAGTTAAATAGATACGGGCTTAAAGCTGATCCTTGATGTAGGTCAATTTAGAAGTAAAGTCCAATTAGATGAATTATTTTAATTTATATTCTGATTAAAATAACTTATTTTAAGAAATATCACAAGTTATATATATTTATAATTTTTTTAATTAAGAATCGCATCTTAAGATATTATAAAAAATCTCTATTAAATTGTCTTGGTTTGAGTAGTGAAGAAATTTTGCGTATAAATTTAATTCTTATATATACGAACATATATATATATATATATACAATATTTTTTTATTAACAATCGTATCCGTTATAAAATCATTCAGACAAATCAAATTAGTCGAGAATAAATCCAAAATAAATCAATACAACGTTCAAGTTAATTGAAAATTAAAATTTTTTCGTTTTGAGTATTAAATAGAGTACTAAATTTAATACCCTATAAAATTTGAGTGCTAAATTATATATATATATATATATATATATATAATTATATGTTTTCATTTAGAATATCACCAGAATAAAATCTCCGAAACAAATCGAACTAGCTGAACGAATCTAATAATCTATAAATTTGACTATTAAATTTACTTCAGCTGGAGTGCTAAATAAAGTACTAAATTAAATACCCTATCAAAATTCAAATGTATATATATGCATAAAATAAATGTTGTTTTATCAAAATCTCGTCTTTATACTAACCCCGAACAAGTCTAATACTTTATCAAGAATAAGAACGTGATCAAGTGACAGTCTTGAGTCAAAATTCCATTCATGGCAATTATATCTTGTTTTGGTTTCAAATTTATTTTCTTGTATTAGACTCTTGGATTTTAAAAAAGACAATCTATTAATTTTCCAGCATACTTTTTTTTTCTGAACCATACGGAAAAAGTGGAAACTGTGATGTAAAAGAGAAAAAAAAAATCAAATTGACAGCAGCGTGCAAGCGGCGAATGCATCCATAGCTTTGATATATAATTAGACGCCCCTCCTCCATTCCTCAAGCCGTCCCACACACCCACCACCTGCACTGCTTGCTCAGGGAGAGGAGCCGCAGAGAGGGGGAGAGAGAGAGTGAGAGTTAAGCAGGAGAGAGAGGGAGGGACGTCCAGGCCAAGTGCATACCCCATGACGAAGGCCTTCGAGCTCTCAGAAAGCGGACGGGAAGGAGATGAGCAATTCGACGACGACGGCCGCCCCAAGCGGACCGGTAGCTCTTTCCGTGCTTTCTGCTGCCTCCCCTGCACAGGGGACCGTGATCCTGCATGGGAAAAGAGAATGCTAATTCGTTTATGTTAACGTCCGCCTGCAGGTACTCTGCTGACGGCGAGCGCACACATCATCACCGCCGTGATTGGGTCCGGAGTGCTGTCACTTGCCTGGTCCATCGCCCAGCTTGGTTGGGTGGCCGGGCCTCTTGCTCTCACCGCTTTCTCTCTCATCACCGCTTTCTGCTCCAACCTCCTCGTGGACTGCTACAGATCTCCCCACCCGGTGCAGGGCAAAAGAAACTACAGCTACAAGGACGCTGTCAGATCATACTTAGGTGACGCACTTGTGATTCAGTCGTCTCCTGTGTCAGAATCTCTCTGCTTGCTCTGCAACTCTCGTTTATACATCCCTATCTAACATGGACATGTATACCAGGAAGCAAGCAATGCAACCTGTGTGCTCTGGCACAGTATGTGAACCTGGTAGGAGTAACAATTGGCTACACCATTACAACAGCCATCAGCATGGGGTGAGTGAGACAAAACAAATGGTGTTATTTATGTGCAATTCATCACTTTCTATATGAATTCATTTGCTTAATTAAATCTTTGTGGATGGAATGCATCAATATGCAGAGCCATCAGCAGGTCGAACTGCTTCCACAGAAATGGCCATGAGGCGACCTGCGAAGCGGGCAACAACAAGAACATGATCATCTTTGCAGCCCTGCAGATTGTTCTGTCGCAGATTCCTAATTTCGCCAAGATATCGTGGCTCTCCATCGTAGCAGCTGTGATGTCCTTTACTTACGCCACCATTGGCCTTGGCCTGTCCATCGCCAAGATAGCAGGTTTGTCATCCACACAGAACACACAGAATAATTCTTATTATCCTTCTGTTCTTAATTTGCTGGAACATATTATATATTATGTATATATTATTGGTGAGGATTCTTCTTTCGAACTATATATATGAACAAGAGCTGTGTCCCTACATCTCACATGTTTGTGTAAAAACCAAATATTGTTCGAACTGTGTTGCAGAGGGGGGCCATGTCAGGACCACCTTGACAGGGGTCACAGTGGGAATGGACGTCTCCGGAAGCGAAAAGATATGGAGGACCTTTCAGGCTCTCGGGAACATAGCATTTGCATACTCCTACTCGAACGTTTTAATTGAGATAGAGGTATGGCCTTTATTGATCTTTGCAGCAGAGGCAAAGGCAATTAAATGTTACTGTTCTAACTCTGTCACAACACCATATCATGTTTTATATCTATATCTATGTGATATATATATATATATATATATATATATATATATATATAATACTTGTATACATACATGTATTATTGGCATATTTGGAGTTCAGAGCGTGCATGTAGTGTGGCCCCAAAGATTTTAAATGTATGGACACCTTTTAATAAATGCTGGGGTTCCTCCCTTGGTGAAAGGAATTAATTGTGCTCTATCTTGTTCTCTTTATCATGTGGTCATGGGAACCTGGACTGTTCCATAACTTTATCTTCCACCTTTTTTTCCTCAAACATTGCAACTTCACATTTATTGTTTTCCCTTGCTCCTTTCTCTTCGCTATTATAAGTTATAACTCCATAATTTCAATTTTTTTTTCTTTTGACACTGAGTAAACCCTCATCCCCTCTAAAGGAAAAGAGGAAACAGCTACTGCTCTTTTTCTCTGTTTGCAATGGAGAAGACTAAGAACTTAGAAACTAGTTTTTAAATTGCAAATATTGAACTCTTCCTGCATGCTCTGATCCAAAGTAAAAATATGGAAATCTGCTGTGGTTTAATGTTCCAAATGCATCTGTGCATCTGGTGCATGCAGGATACTCTGAAACCAAATCCACCAGAGAATAAAGTCATGAGGAAGGCATCATTCGTAGGCGTCTCTGTCACAACGCTCTTCTACATGCTTTGCGGTGTCTTGGGCTATGCTGCATTCGGGAACGCCGCGCCGGGCAACTTCCTCACCGGATTCGGATTCTATGAACCATTTTGGCTCATCGACATCGGCAACGTCTGCATCGCAGTCCACCTGATCGGAGCATACCAGGTATGTTTTTTAAGGGGGAAAAGAAAACACTTCGAATCTAAACTCAGATCACCTTCGGGAAAACAAAACTGCGAACTGTAAGCAAATAGTTGCTCAGTGCAATTATTTGCTCAACTTGTCGCCGTTGCAGGTTATGAATTTGGGCCATTGCTTTCTATGACAGGGACCTTCAAAGTCGTGTCCCGTGTCTGGATTCTCCTTCCCATGACAAGCATACGGTTCACGGATCGAGATGGACAAAATTAAGCAATTCTTTAAGTAGAACTGGGAAAAAAAATTATTGAGAACCTTGTCTTCGTCTGAACAAACTCATGATTGGATCCACTCATTACTGCAAATTAATCTCATGCATCATCCTGGTAAAGATAAAAAAATAAAAAAGAAAACTTCCTGTGTGCAGGTGTTCGCCCAGCCGGTGTTCCAGTTCGCGGAAGGCTGGTGCCGACAGCAATGGCCCAACAGTTCTTTCCTGACGTCTGAGCACGTCGTCAGGCTGCCACTGATGGGCGACTGCGCCTTCAGTCTTTTCCGGCTGATATGGCGGACCGTGTTCGTCGTCGTGACTGCGCTGGTCGCCATGGTCTTCCCTTTCTTCAACGACTTCCTGGGGCTCATCGGGGCTCTCTCGTTCTGGCCCCTCACGGTGTACTTCCCGGTGGAGATGTACATCAAGCAGAGGGGCTTCCCGAGGTTCTCGGTGACATGGACGTGGCTGAAGGTCCTCAGCGCCGTGTGCCTGGTGGTGTCCCTGGTGGCAGCTTGTGGGTCTGTCGAGGGGCTCATCCAGAGCCTTCATGGCTACAAGCCTTTCAAATCCTCCTGAAATATAATAATGCACTTGTTAATCTGTGAATCAATTCAGAACATGCAAGCATCTTATTTACCAGCAACTCTATATATCTAGCCACGTTTTAATATTCTGTGTTAAATTAGATAAAGTAATCATCTACCCAAAAAGCTTGAACCCCAAATATTGCAATCAATTATTTTCTCTCTGATTATGGTAATGTGGTGTTATTAAAAGGTTAAAATATGGTTTCTTTAATTTCTTAATGTACCTTGTTGAGTGGTAAGGCAACTTTTTACACATTTTGTTAATTTGATATGTTATTTAATATTAAAAATAATATCTAAGACAAATAGCAAGGGAACAATTAAAAAGAAAAAAAGTTCAACCTTCGGTCGAATACATTATGATTGATCTGAGTCCGACACAGGCATTTGCAAAATTGGGTTCTGACCGGGTCTACCGTGACTCAGCGACTCGATTTTGGCCGAATATAATTTTTTATTATTTTTTGAACTCCATCCCGACTCGATTTATAACTCGGCTGAAAATATTTACCTTAATAACATTACTTTTTTCAGTTCAACCCTAAATCAAGGTGAAAAGTAAAAAAAATTAATTTATATAATTTATTTAAACAATTAAATAAAACATATGTTCATCTTAATAACATTATTATTTAATTTTTATTTTCTTCCATTTTATTGTGTCTTTTTGTTTCTCTTAGACAAGCTTCCAATCAATATTTAAATAAATGCTCATTTATGACTTGTATAATCGACCATGGTCTAAAATATTATGTAAAGGAGGTAGCTGCATATAAAGTTTGTCACTTTCATATTTTGTGACTTGTCCATGTAAAATTATGCATTAATACACTTGATCATTAAACATTGTATTTGTATTGACTCATATCTCATATTTTTTACATGATTCAAGTTTGTACGTGAGGTCTGCTAAAATATTTTTTTGTAACACATACTTTATATTTGCCTGTACGAATTTAGAACTTGTTTGAAGGTGATAATATAAGTAAATGTATAATAAGCACATGATCATTTGTGTTGTGGTGTGTCCATGTGGTACTATGCAATATACATTAATACTACTATTATTAAATCTTAAATCATTATATTCTTCTTCCTTAGGGGGCTTAACATCCTTCCTTCTTGAAGGGCCATGGGCTACGTTCCTATATTGTTCAAATGAGCATATGAGGTTAACTCTTGTACTATTCTATAATACTTTTTTAATTCGATCAAAATATTATTCGTTTTGAACACTTAGATCATTCAAATTTATAATACATTTTGATAAGTTCATGATTATGTTTTGCTCATGTAGAACTATGCATTGATATCTTTGATTATTAAATTTTGTGTCGTTATAATCTTACTATCTCATTAACTTGACTGACGATGATGACAACAACAATGAGACACGAACGTGGACGATCATTAGGGGTATAATCACATGATCTCTAGAATTTATTATATAATATTACAAAGCCATCTTTTCTCCAAATACATTTGAATAGAGAGGTTTATACCTAAACAAAGTAATCTTGCACATTTATGCTTACTTTTTCTTTCTCCAATAGGCTTTAAGTTTTTGTTTAACATCAAAGAATCAAAACTGAGTTTGTATCCTAAAATTTACAGTACACTATGGAATATTTTCTTAAAATATTGGATTGATGGAAAAGTTGAGAAAGATTAAATCATGCACGTTCAAATCAAAATCCAAAATTGAGATAAAATACGATATCATATATTTATGCCATATATTCTACATTTGAACAGGCTGAGATGAAATGGAGTCGGCACTTAATTTGTCCCACATGGTCCCAAATAATGTGGAAGACCCATTCAACTTAGATTCTTGTTATATTTCATAAAATTAGATTCTTCTTATATATCACAAAGTTTTGGGCCAATTCATCGCATATCAAAGCACAATTCTACGAGAGGCATCTTGAAAGCATACTTTTTTTAGATGTACATTATTTCACTTTTTCAAATTTTTCAAACTTTAATTTTTCTGTCTAATTAAATTTTAAAAGGTAAATCTCATTTTGATTTGAAGATCTTTCTAATGATTAAATTACTGTTTGTGAGGAGTAATGTTGCGGTGGCATTTGTAATTAATTGGAAACGTACATAATAATTCCAAGATGGAATTATTTCGATTGCGACTTATCTGTATACGATATTTAAACGTTTTAATAATTTGTCGATTGTTAAGATTTCGAGTTAAAATAAGTATTTACTATTTAGGCAAGTAAAATGAATTATTGACATAATTTGTTAAATAATTTAAACTCTTAAATTTAATATAAATATTAATTAAAAAATCTAGTAGAATCTTATAATTATATTTTATACGATTTTTATAACACGATTCTATACTATTACACATAATTATTTATATTGTACAATAAATAATTTATAAAATCTTAAATATTTTGTTTGTGATTGAAATTAAAATTAGTATCATGATTGGAAGTTATAGTGTGCCCATTTCACTTATTTTTTTATAAAATCTTAATAAACATAATCATTGATAGATAGTTAATATTTCTTAGTTGTAAATTATACTGCTTGTTTCGTTTATTTCATATTAGTAAAATATATTAGTTTTATTATTATTTATGGATCATATGTTTGTAAGTTCATAATAATTATTTAAATAATTAAATTTATTTGGTACATAAATCTTATGAATTTATAATTGAATTTTATGATATGAGTTTATCGAGCAAAAAACGAGTTTAGTTGACAATCTTGATCAACATTTTGTGAATGCATGCTCTTGATACTAGAAATTAATGAAATATAAAAACACTGCCTCCAAGTTATGCTTTGCAATTATGATGGGAAAAAATTGTTCAGATGGGATAGTGTTTTTATTTTAAGAAAGCATATCATATTTTTGGGTCAATTCTAACAAATTTAAATAATTTTAAAATTATTTCCAAAATTAAAAAAACTATCCACTCGTGAGTAACTTTTTTTGACTAATTTTTTTCGAACCACTACTTTAATATAATAATATCTAAACAATTAAATAATAAACAAAATTTAACAGAAATATATATATATATATATATATATATATATATATATATATTATAAGTAAGTTATGCAATGTAACACTAAAAAATTTAACAAAGAAGTGTCCCAAAATGTGGTAGATGGATATTAAATCATAAAAAAATATCTATATATATATATATATATATATATATAGATATATATAAGTAGAGGTAAAAGCATGTGGCATGAGAGCATGACAAGTGGCTTATTATGATGACGACATGTGTCATCTACTAATAATAACTAATTATAATTATAAGATAAATAAGATAACTAATCATAATAACTAATCCTACAAAATTAATCTTTTATTTTTATTAATTTGAGTATGATTAAAATAAATCATAGTTTTCCTTTTTAAAATAATGTACATGTAAATAATAATTTATTTTTTAAAAGATAAATTAAGTTATCTGACTGCATGGTGGAGAGAGAGAGAAATATAATTAAATATTTAATTTGTAATAGAGTAGGAGTTTTAAAACTAACCCTACAAAATTAGTTAAATAAGATAAATTAATATATTACAAATTTTGTTATTTTCGAAATTAAAAACAATTAAAATAAGGACTTTAAGTAGTTAGATAATTTGGGGTGGCTGCATGCATGGAATTTTTTAAATATTCTAAAACTATATTAATATTTAAATATTCTAATTTGTTTACAAGAAAGATTGTTTGATTAAAATAATTATAAGCATCCAAAAAATTAATTAAATTAAAAGTACACTTTTTTGCTTTAAAATAATTTAATTTGAGTCAAATTAATATTAATCGTTTATTTTTATCAATTTGTGTATGATTAAAATAAATCATAGTTTTCAAATAAATATTAATCTTTTATTTTTATTAATTTGAGTATGATTAAATAAATCATAGTTTTTCTTTTAAAAATAATGTACAGGTAAATAATAATTAATTTTTTAAAAGAAAATTTGTCATTAGCTGCACGGTAGAGACAGAGGAGGTAGGGGAGGGGAGGGGAGGGGAGAGAGAAATATATTTAATATTTAATTTGAGTCAGAGTAGGAGTTAAATTAATATATTACGATTTTTGTTATTTTTGAAATTAAAAACAATTAAAATAAGGATTTTAATTAGTTAGATAATTTGGCGGTGATTGCATGCATGGAATTTTTTAAATATTCTAAAACTCTATTAATATTTAAGTATTCTAATTTGTTTAGAAGAAAGATTGTTTGATTACAATAATTATAAGCATCCAAAACAATAATTGAATTAAAAGTACACTTTTTTTGCTTAAAATAATTTAAAATAAACAATTTAATTTGAGTCAAATTAATATTAATATTAATATTTTCTTTTTATTAATTTGATTATGATTAAAATAGATTATAGTTTTTTTAAATAATGTACAGGTAAATAATAATTAATTTTTTAAAAGATAATTTGTCATTAATATCTGACTGCACGGTGGAGAGAGAGGAGGAGGTGGGGGAGCCGGAGGGAGAGGGAGAGAGAGAAAAAGAAATATAATTAATATTTAATTTGAGTTAGAGTAGGAGTTTTAAAACTAACCTTACAAAATTAGTTAATTAAGATAAATTAATATATTATGACTTTTGTTATTTTCGAAATTAAAAACAATTAAAATAAGGATTTTAATTAGTTAGGTATTTTGGGGGTGGCTGCATACATGGAATTTTTTAAATATTCTAAAACTCTGTTAATATTTAAATATTTAAATATTCTAATTTGTTTAGAAGAAAGATTGTTTGATTAAAATAATTATAAGCAACCAAAAAATAATTGAATTAAAAGTACAATTTTTTGCTTAAAAATAATAAAACTCTATTAATATTTAGATATTCTAATTTGTTTAGAAGAAAGATTGTTTGATTAAAAGTACACTTTTTTGCTTATAAATTATTTAAAATAAATAATTTAATTTGAGTCAAATTAAGATTAATCTTTCATGATTAAAATAAATCATAGTTTTCATTTTAAAAATAATGTACAGGTAAATAATAATTAATTTTTTAAAAGATAATTTGTCATTAATATATGACTGAGATAGAGAGAAAAATATAATTAATATTTAATTTGAGTAAGAGTAGGAGTTTTAAAACTAACCCTACAAAAATAGTTAAATAAGATAAATTAATATATTACGACTTTTGTTATTTTCGAAATTAAAAAACATTTAAAATAAGGATTTTAATTAGTTAGGTAATTTGCCGGTGGCTGCATGCATGGATTTGTTTAAATATTCTAAAACTCTATTAATATTTAAATATTCTAATTTATTTAGAAGAAAGATTGTTTGATTAAAATAATTATAAGCATCCAAAAAAATAATTGAATTAAAAGTACACTTTTTTCTTAAAAATAGTTTAAAATAAATAATTTAATTTTGTCAAATTAAAATTAATCTTTTATTTTTATTAATTTGAGTATGATTAAAATAAATCATAGTTTTATTTTTAAAATAATGTACAGGTAAATAATAATTAATTTTTGAAAAGATAATTTGTCATTTTCGAAATTAAAAACAATTAAAACAAGGATTTAAATTTGGGTCAAATTAATGTCAATATTTCATTTTTATCAAATTGAGTATGATTAAAATAAATAATATTTTATTTCTAAAAGATAATGTGTAGTAAATAATATTTCTTTTTTAAAATATAATCTGTTAATTTCGTAAATAAAAAATAATTTAAAATGAATATCTCAATTTGTGTCAAATTAAAATTAAAATTTAAGTTAAATTTGGTTTATAATTTAAATAAATAATATTCCCTTTCAAAAAATAATTAAAATATTATAAATCATTAAATAAGTCTATTTATTGAAAACAATTAATTATTAAGAAGAAAAATAATTTAAATAGATATTGGAGTTTCGCTATATTTAAATTGAATTTTGAAAATTTTAAAATAGACTAACCAATAGTAGAGATGGACAAACGGATTATATCGTAAATGAATATCTCAATTTGTGTCAAATTAAAATTAAAATTTTCTTTTTTTAATCAATTTGGTTTATAATTTAAATAAATAATATTCCATTTAAAAAATAATTAAAATGTTATAAATAATTAAATAAGTCTATTTATTGAAAACAATTAATTATTAAAAAGAAAAATAATTTAATTAGATGTTGGATTTTTGCTATATTTAAATTGAATTTTAAACTTTTTAAAATAGACTAACCAATAGTAGAGATGGACAAACGGATTATGTCGTAAATGAATATCTCAATTTGTGTCAAATTAAAATTAAAAATTTCTTTTTTTATCAATTTGGTTTATAATTTAAATAAATAATATTCCCTTTCAAAAAATAATTAAAATATTATAAATCATTAAATAAGTCTATTTATTGAAAAAATTTAATTATTAAGAAGAAAAATAATTTAATTAGATGTTGGAGTTTCGCTATATTTAAATAATTTTGAACTTTTTAAAATAGGTTAACCAATAGTAGAGATGGACAAACGGATTATGTCGTAGGTGCACAGCCCAACCGAGTTAGCTGAGTTGAGTCATGCCGAGTCGACTGATGTTTTTTGTCCAAAGTTAATTTATATTAATAAAAACTTAATTAAAGTATTATACTATATGATATTAAAAGATAATATAGTATATGGTATTATGATTATTAGATATATAATAAAAAAACTTTTTTTATATAATACAGTTATAACATATTATTAAATATTTAAATATGTAAAAAAAATTAATAATAAATAATATGTTCATCGGATTAGGTCCAATTTTTTGGCCCAGTGTCGGATCGTGCCTAACATCTTACTAGGCACCCTAGCTCAGTTTAGTCCGAGCCTAACCCAACTATTGTACTCGGATGGAGCTCGTGTTGGGCAGGATTGGCTCGGTAGAATTTTATGAAGGTCACGTGCGAGACCAGACAAAATTTTATCTTTACTTATTTGTCACATTTAAGTGATAATAAATTAATTTTGATAATTATTTAAAATTATAATATTACAATTATGTATTTTTTTTTATAATATTGATCATCTTTTGATAATAATTATATATTATAACATTATAATTATATACTATATAATATTTGTAATATTCATTGTCGATGCATGACATGGAATTTCGGACTAGTTATGACTAACAATAAAAGTAGTTCACAAAATTAATAATATAAAAGATTTTGATAAATATGAAATAGGCCCAGTCGATTGAGTTTTATAGTCTTTATATAGAGAAAATATTTAAACTTTAATGATATTCCAAATTTCTAAATTAATTTAGACTTTTCTCATTCATTTTTAATTAAAATTTGAATATTCAATTCTTATTTTTTTAATGTATCTACGAAAATTTTTTAATGCTTCAAATTATTAACATCTAACTAATTAAAAATCAAGATGAAAAAAAAAGTCTAAATGAAAATAGTCATAAACATGCATTCCTAACTAAAATAGTGACTGAAAAAACAACTTTGCTTTTTTTTGTTCAACTCTTGTTTTGATACAAGTCCAAGTGCAGGTGCAGGCATCTTATCGCAGTGAAGAAGGGCAAGGGGCCAAAAACTAAAAGACAAAACAAGACGTCGTGTCGGCTGTGCCTTTCCAGGCCACCCTTTTCAGAGAACGCACGTAGCAAACATTTATTACTCCTACCACCTTTTCTTTCTCTCTCCCCCTCGGTGGAAATTGTTTTCATTTACATTGCTGCAGCACATCGACATGACATCTCATGAAGATTCGGAACGATGTATCTGCAAACTCCAAGCTAATTAACCATATAAAATGCTGTCATTTCCATAAAACTTTTGTTTAAAAGGAAAAAGGCCAAAAGACATCGAATGCAGTCCTAATTGTAGAGTTCGGTCATCTGAGTACACAGTATTAGGTTTTATCATTTTCACTGCTGATGAACAATATATCTTTAGCTATATACTAAAACATGGGAACATAGAAGAAAGCAGGAGGAGGATTGAACAAAATGCAGCTAAGCCACACAATTAACTGCGTTTTTTAACATGTAAAATTTTTTTCTGTACAGCCAGAAATGGGGGACGACAACTCAATGGAAGAGAGAGAGAGAGAGAGAGAGAGAGAGAGAGAGAGAGAGGACTGGATGATCGGATGAAAGAATCCGACATAATTCCTCGAGTAGGTCATTTATCTACGTACACATGCATGCATTTCGGCTGAGGGGATGGTGACCGGTTCAGGGGTTGAAGATCCTGTCCCCGCACTTGCATCTCCACTTCATGGGCTTGTAGTTGGAGCCGTAGTCGCCGCCGTAGTACGCGGCCGTTCTCGAGCTTGCTGAGTCCTGCTTCTGCCGCTGCTGTGGGATCACAGGCACCTGAACTGCCTCGCAGCGGCCGCAGGAACCGCACCTTATCGCCTCACACCTCGGTGGCGTGGATCCTATCAGAGCTCTCGCCAACACCGCCCCCTCCTCCTCCGCTACGACCTGATAGAAATTAGTCAGAATTTATGATCACACAATTTAGTGGAAAAGGTCGTAGTAGCTTACCGGCATCCTCTCATGAAGCTTCAAGCATGGTCTGCCTGCAAAGGGAGAGTGTCACAAAGTCTGGCTGCACAGAAGAAACAAGGATTGATGTTGCTCACCTTCGACCGAGCGTTGAGCCTGAATTGAGCTCCAGAGAAGCAACGCTGAAAGGAGAACTTGGAGAGGCTTATGAGCTCGAATGCTGCTGCAGTGTGGATCTCTCATTCTCTTGTAAGGAGGGGGTTGAATGGTCACCGAGCACAAGAGTCTGAATATTACAGGGTAATATAACACACAGAAGATGTCGAAAGGTGAATTTAAGAAGACGATGTCTGGTGGAGCCAAGTACTATAATAATAATAATAATAATAATAATAATAATAATAATAATAATAATAATAATAATAATAATAATAATAATAATAATAATAATAATAGTTACATTAACCTGACTCATACATTCCAAAATAAAATTTCAGTGAAAGATATGTAATATGTATATCCAAATTTTGAACAGGGACCAAGTGAAAGATCAAAGATGAGAACTTTAGGCTGCTCGAGTCCATGCCAGATGGGGCAAAGACATGGCCCGTCACAGGAGGGCAGAAGCAGATGCGACTGGACAACAGTTGGGTGGCCTCTGCATAACCATCTCAACCCCCCTGCCATTATTATTTCTTCCCCTGCTGCTTGCTCTCTCTGCATTGCCCCTTCTGAATGCTTGTTGGAGTGGTTGTCTGCTGACCAGGTCCAACACGCCAAACCCTCCTTTCTCTCTCTGTATGTATATATAAAGCGTGCATGCCGCATGAATCTGTGTACAGCATTTGTAATCTGTAGCAAACAGTGTTGAGCTGCTTTTTCTTTTTTTTTTTTTCTTTCTTTTGGCCCAAACTCACAAGTGAAAGCTTGGCTATCACTTTAATGCACACTGAGGTTTGTCCTTTGTCGACGATGCAATTTTGGTGTCAATTCATGTGAAGGCTTAACATGTGGCGTCAGTGGATACAGAGTCCTATTTGAGTTGAAGTACTAACCAGAAATATAAAGTACATCAATCATACCACTTGGAAGTGCATACTTTTCAGCATCTTAGTTCTATAATTTCTTCTATCCCGCAAGCTCTATGTATTTTCTTGAAGTACTAACAAGAATATCTCTCATGAAGGAAATTACGTGATAAATTATTTAGGCCAAATTACTTTGCAGGTAGGGATGTAATCTTAATCGTTTGAATTGGAAAGGACTGTTTTAAAAATTGGATCGAAAATCGGATAGTCATGCCAACCGAGATGTGGTCCGAACCAAATTTTTTATAATAATATTTTTTTATAATTATTTAAGAGTAATAATATATAACTTACTACAAAAATAACTAAATCAAATTAATAATTATTAGATATTACCAGATGTTAGATTAAATAGTAATTTTATTTTATTAGATATATTATCAATAACATAATCATCTAAATTTAATTTTAACCTAAAATCGTAATTATATTTTATTCTCTTTTTATCTGTAATTCTCTTTTTTTATTATTCTCTTAATAATATATTTTTATTTTATTTATTTCTTCACTAACCTCTTTTCTTTTATTTTATTATTTTAAATTCTTTCCTTTTTTCTCCCTCCTCTTCAGAATATTCTATTTTTCATATAAAATCATTTTTAATATAAAATATATGAAAAGATTTTATAAATAAAATTGGGCTTAGTCTCTAACATCATCCCCTCCTTAATTATTTTATCTCTCTCTTTCTCTCTCCTTAATTAATGTCATTTTTTTCTCTCTATGTAATATGAAACCAGTAATCCCCTACTTAACTAGTGACATGTCTACTCGTCCTTTTTATTTTTCATATTTTTTTAAATTTTTTTGCATTTATTATTATTATTATTATTATTATTATTATTATTATTATTATGTTGTATTTTATTTTTGTAATGTGATGGCACATAAGTAAAAATATTGGTACATCGACGATACCTAATTAAGAGGATAATAGGTGAAATAAGTTAGTACTTGATAGATAATCTCATTATAAGCTAAAGTTTGATAATTGAAGAAAAGGTAAAGTTGTTTAACTTTATAATTAATGTCATTTTAAAGAGAGCCATGATATGTTATTAATCGAAAAGTGTTCATCCTCACAACCCTTGTCTCGTGGTGTAAGTCCTTTGCCATCTTCTGTCTCAAGTGCTTCTTTTGTTGTTGATCCGTCATCTGATTTGGGGACTATCCTCTTTCGATTCCTTTGAGCGAATTAGAGACTTATGTTAAGGACTCATTAGGCTAATATTTTCATGAGATAATGAATTATATTCGTGATCATGATAAGGCCACACCATCTTCTAATTCAGATCATGATTAATTAGATTGTATGATTTATATTAAACTTATGTTATTTGGATGCATTTGTAATGCGATATTTTTGTTTATTGCAGTAGACTTTGTGTACTTGACTTTTGATATTACGTGACTTTGCATTGTGTAACTATATAATATTTGAATCAAGTTTGAAGAGGAATTGGCATGCCTTTCGAAATAGAGAAAATGTGCAACAATGTAAATAATTCCTTCCTTACCCTAATTGAAATAAAGGAAGTCTGTCATTGGTCTCAATGTTAACAAATTTGAACTAGGAATAGGTCAACACATGATCGAATCTGATCATTTTTTTGTAGTTTTTGGTGCGCATTCTTTTTTTCTCATCTTTCTTTCATTCATACATGCTCACGTGCACTACCATTGAACTTCTTTATAGCCGAGGTTTGAAGTTTGAATTTTGTGATTGATGGATTTTGTACTTTGACGCTTAGATTCTAGAATTCGATTTCTAAATTTTAAACAACAATTCATCCATCCCGGAGCCTTGTGAGCCAAAGTCGTGAAAGTGAGAAGACTTATGTTGATGATGACGTAGCTCATCGTTGGAGGAGAACACATGGTAATAGTTGAAATATGTCGAGGTCACCTGGCCTATGTTATATCATAAAGTTTTATATGTCATGATTCATGGTGTCTCTTATTGTCAAGCCTTTATGCAACTTTGTTATGTTTAGATTTTGTGTTACAACACTATTATGCACTCTTTTGATGGAGCCTACGAAAACTTTATGGTCTAACCTTAAGCCTCTTATGAATTATGTTCAAGCATGTTTCCGCTCAAATGTGTAAGATTAAATGTTTAAGTTGCAGCAATGCTTCCATTATTGCTAAGTTTTCAGTTGTGTTTATGCTCTTTATTTTAAAAGTCAAGAGAGTGAAAGTGTCAAGTAGGATTTCGCTTTCAATTATACCTAATTTTGAGAGGGTCTCTTGTATCAAGAGTAATATCCATATAGTAATTAATAAACTTTGGAAAGTTAGGTGCCCCCCTTAATTTTGTTTCATTCATCACACTTTCAGTCTTGGGCTTGACATGCAGATTTGACGTGGGCTTCAAAAAACTTTCCACTTCCACAAAAAGGGTCCATTTCCTCTTCCTTTCACAGATAAATTTATTATGAAATTTATTAAATTATCCTTTTCATTCTTTATCCTTTTGATTTGTATATCCAGCTCTAGTTTCATCCTAAATACAAAGGAAGTGAATCAAGTTACATACTTGAACTCCATAATTTAGAGTATGAAAGTACAATTGATTTGGAAAAGATATATTTTGTTGAACTATTTTAGATCGAATTGGAAAAGGTACATAAAATATCAACAATCCGAAAATTATATGTTGCTAAAATGAGCCCACCACATCTTTTAATATATATGGGCTCATGTTTGAACTCAAAAAGTGATTGAAACTAGACGGAGTTTGAATTCTACTTATTAGAAAAATAAACGTATAATCTTCATAGTTATAATTCTAACAATTACGGCAATCTAGTACAGCTCAACACATGATAAACTATTTTTAAAATAAAAGCTATGTCGAAATTTAAATTAAGGACCTCTCGATCATATTAAATTAGATACGATAACTTTAAAAATTAAACTATTAAGAAGAAGCTCATCATTATTTTAATAATTTTAACATGAACCACAAGATGTTTTATAAATTCTTTCCAATTAATAAGAGAGTTCACGTTAGTGAAAAAAAAATACTTGTAATATTGGAAACATAATTCTTATAGAACGTGAATATTATGGTAAAAAGTATTCAAACTTTATATGTTGGTGTTGACTGTAGCATCTTGTTTTTCCAAACATGTTATGTTAAGGCTCAAACTACAATTTGTAAAGGATAAATAACATTAAGACAAAATTATTAATCAAATGTCGTAGACTATAAGTTTGACCAACATGTTGACTTCAAGTGGTCATCTTCTAGATGGAGTTGTGGAGAAATTAATTTGTAGTTTAGATGTTGAAATCTTATGTTATCTGAAATATCATAATTATTAGAGCTTTTTTTATCCATTTTCTAATTACGTTTCTATTTTGTGTCCTTCGTAATAGGAAACCAAGTGGTCATATAAACTAAAATAACTTTAACTACTAAATTGGGCCAAGCCCACAAGCCGAAGTTATAGCTAATGGTGTTAAGCCCAGCTAATTAGTGATGGCCCATGAGTTTATTTCTAACAAACGAGAAAAGATGGAGTTTAATTCTTCAAATATGCTTCACTAATCCAGTCGAACAAAATAAATTAAGAGTTTATGGACTTCTTTGAATTCGATTTAACAAAGGGGTTTTTTTTTCGATGACCTCCCATGAACTATGAATTTTTTCCGCATCTAACAACGACTTTTAAATTTTCCACAAACCTCTCATGAATTATGCCACTTTTTTCACTTAAGTTTCCTGTTATTTTTTATTTTAAAATTATGAAATGATCAAAATATTCTTAGAGCTTAAAATAATACATAATAAAAAATTAAAAATAAGAAATAAAAAAATGCTGGCCGGTGTGCGAACGTTGCCCTCCTCCCCCATCTCGTTGGCGGGGCAAGGTTCGCGTGCCGGCCAACATTTTTTGTTTTTTATATTTACTATTATGTATTATTTTAAGCTTCGAAGGTATTTTGATCATTTTATAATTCAAAAAAATGAAAAAAATGGGAAAGTTAATAAACGTTGATGGATATGGATGTACCTAAGTGGAAAAGCAACGTAGTTCAGAGGAGGCCTGTGAAAAATTTGAAAGTCATTGGTAGACGCAAAAAAAATTCTTAGTTCAGAAGAGAACAACGGAAAAAAAACCCTTAACAAAATTGGAAAAATAAATTTATTTTAATGGGCATACTTTGGATGGGCTTCTACTACTTTAGTGCGTTTAGTTGGCAGAACTTGTCCAAGTTTTATCAAACAACATATGTGACGAGAACATTGCAAAAAATTCTTTCCTTCGACAAGAACTTCAAAAGTTCTTGCCCAAGGCAACAACTTTTTTTTTTTTTGACTTTCTGTCTTTTGAGCCATGATCTTTTCATTTTTTTTCTAGCTCCCTAACTTCATCTACTTTTTTAATTATTTTGTAATGTAAGTATATATTAGTTAGTTATTTTATAAGACATTATTAGTCATCTTATAAAACAATTTATTAAATGTTATTAATTAAAAGTTATAAAATATTTAGTTCTAATAATTAATAAATATTTTATTAATTAAACTGTTCATTTTTTTATAAAAAATTATATTATATTTGAATTTTAAGATTTACGTAAATGATAATATTAATAACATTTAAAAGATTTAATCAAAATAAATAAAAATAATATAATATTTTGCATAAATTATAATATCAATTATATATTTTTATTTACTATAATTTTATACCTCATAAAATAATAAATTATATTCTTAGTTCTTATTTTTTTTATCCAAACACTCACTAAAATTTAACTATTAAATTAATTTTTTAAATTCTCATTATTATATTTTTTCATTCAAACACCAATCCAAATTTTTCTATCAAATTGATTAATTCTTCCGAACTAACTTTTTCTCAAAATTCCATACCAAACACACCCATAAAGTACAAAACAACTAAATATAGAAACCGAATTTAAAGTTGTAATTAATTAAGTCTTTAAAAAATAGTCGAAACCAATAGAAAATATTTTGCCGCCGCTAATTCAGGGCAGAAAAAAATATATTCCAAATTATTTCTTGACATGCATATTACATTTATGATAATGGTTTACAACCTAATTTATGTATCCTTTTCGTTTGCCACTGATAAATTCAAATCATAAATTCAACGCATACACACAAAGTTAAAACATTTGAAATTAAATGTTAATGTAACTTATCAAACTATTCGTAACTAGAACTGATTCTATAGATCATTTTAATGTTATAAGGACTTTATAATTTATAATTAGAGGCATAAATATCAAAGAAATCATGATCTACTATCGTCAATTGCAGTTTCATCAATTAAAGTAATTTAGGGCATGTCTACCAATAATGCAAACAAATTAAATTGAAAACCGCATGACATAATTTGAAGATGAACAATATGCACTTTTTTCTTGGATATAGTTTCTTGTTCTTTCAAACTTCTGATATTTCCTGAATTTAGAGGAAAAAATGTCCAAAGAATAGGGAATATATATATATATATATATATATATATATATATATATATATTAATCAAATGTGGTGCATTATAAGTTTGATGAATTTATTACCTTCAAGTGGTAAGCTCAAATAATCATCTCCTAGATGGAGTTTTGGGAAATGAATTCGTATTGTATATGTTGATATTAGCTGAGTTCTCATAATTTTTAGAGCTGCTTCATCCATTTCCTAATAATTTATTGTATCAATAATAGGAAACAAAGTGACCATCTTAACTAGGGACCCAACCAATCCGATCCAAAACTTTTACTCCGGAGGCTTGTTTGGCACAAGCACAATTCTCAAGAATAAGATTTTATTCTCATTTTTTAATCAAATATCAATTTCAAAAATATGTAGGTCCCATATTCTCATTATAAGGATATATTGAAAACAAATAAAGCTTGTTCTAGAATTTGTTAACCTTCTGCCAAACATGACCGAAAAATTTTGGTTAAACCATCTGGTTCAAATATATTAATATTAATAATTTTTTTGATAAAATTAGTTAAATTACAAAATAATATTAGTGTTCATTATCCATAATCTTATTCATTTTAATTAGTATTCTAAAAATATTAATCTTAATTTTATTCAGAAACGAAAATACCAAGTCCGATCCCATGCTAAATATTCAAGACTATCCTATCTAATCCAATCTTTTGTGTCGCATTATCACCTCTAATCTTAATGGTAAACAACTTGAAAGGGTGAAGCCCGGTAATTACTAATTACTGATGAACCATGCATGAGTTTAATTATAATAAACAATATATAATGAAATTCACTTCTTCTAATTTCATTTTTCTTTAGTTAAATAATTAGCCTTTGGTAGATACGTACAGTTCAAATATATTTTTTTTAATCTATGTCGATAATTTTTGAATTTTTAGGGCTATTTCCACAAACCATCTATAAACTATCATGATTTTTCGCATCTAATTCCAAATTACGAACTTATTTTTTTAGATTCGTAAACTATCACAATTTTTTCAGTTTGATCCTTTTGTCAACCTCTGTCAACTTCTTCATTATTTTCGATTTTTCTATTTGTGAAAAGTCTAAAATATTCCTCACTTCGACTTTATATTTTCATTTCGACCTCTGCAACTCCGAAAGGTACTTTTGACTTTTTATAAATGAAAAAAATCGAAGATAAAGAAAAGTTGACTGAATGATCAAATTGAAAAAAATTTGATAGTTTAGGGATTAAAAAAAATAAGTTCGTAGTTTGGAGTTAAATATAGAAAATCGTAATAGTTTAGAGTAGTTTATGAAAATAATCCTAATTTTTAATTTCATAGTTCGCCAGAGAGTAAATTCGATTTTTTTTAAATTTATTTGTAACTATAATTATATCATAGGTGGAATGAGTGAATTCAATTAAGGAGGGTGCGATTTTAGATTCGATCTAACAAGATTGGTGCAAAAGAAATCTATTTTGAATGCTCATAATCTCAGAGGGTTCCTTCCTAGCCATCAGTTAACGTCAATGAAATATATTATATACACTACAAGAAAAAGCCCGATTTCCGATGGGACGAGCGCGAATCCGTCTGAAATACTGACGGATATTTCGGCGGATCAAATTATCTGTCGAAATTATCTTCGGTTATGTTTTCGACGATTTGGCCGTCTGAACTTACGACGGTTTAAAATTCGTCGAAACTTTTCATCGAAAGTTTCGATGATCATAACCGTCGAAGATGCGAAAATCGGGTGATCCGTTTCCATGCTGGTTTTTCATGGTTTAGACCGTCGAAACTTTCGATGGTTCACTTATCCGTCGCAACTTCCCGCGGTCTCAGCCGTCGAAATATCTTAACGTTAATCCGTTACCTATAGTTTCATTTTCGACGGTTCAGGCCGTCGAAAGTTGCGACGTTTGACGGAACCATCGCTATTTCGGCGGTCGGACCCGTCGGAATGTTAACTCATTATAATTCCATTTTAAATCTTTTCGATGGTTTGGACCGTCGAAAGAGAAAATTTATATCATATATAATTCTTTTTTAGTTGATGTATATTATTATACGTTTCGACGGTTGAAACCGTCGAAAGTTGCGACAGTTTAGGGAACCATCAATTGTTTCGATGGTTTGTCCAACGGGTTTGACCGTCTGAATTAGAATTAATATATATTTTATTGTATTTACATACTTTCCAACGGTTCTGATCGTCGAAAATTGACTATATAAATATTCGACCCCACTGGCACTATTTCTGTTTCCCTCTCTTCGAATCACGAGTGGAAAAATCGTCGGCGGCGACCTCTCTTGGAATCCGATCCTGCCATCCGCGCTCTGCCAAACGCTGGCCAGCTGGACCGTCGGCCGCCGACGCCTGTAAGCGAGACCGTCCGCCACCTGCATTGCCCTCGAGCGCGTCCCAGCTGCCGCTGCCAGCAGCTCGACCAGCCGCCGTCTCTGCAATCTCCGTCTCCGGCGCAGGTAGGCTCCACGGCCCCATCTTCCGGCCTCTCTCCTAATTAGTGCGCCCACCGCCCTCTCTCAATATATTAATGCGCACGCGGCGGCCGGCCAGATCCAGTCGCGGCAGTTCGATCCGGCCGCGGCGGTATGATCCGGCCGTGGCAGAGGTCAGATCTGGCAGCGGCGGTTTAATCCAGCCACGGCGGCGGCCAGATCCGGCAGCGACGGTTTGATCCGGCCGCGGCAGCCATATCAGGCCATCTCCGAAACATTAATTAGAGGTATTATCTTAAACATCAAATTAGTCATATATCAATAACCTTGAATACTCTTTCTGCATTTTGAATTAACAGGCACACAACATATGAGTTAAACACCATTGTCATACGAGTCCACTTTTTCTTCACTTCACCTGCATTTTGAATTAAACGCTTGTTGGTGACTTGACAAGAGATCTGCAAACGAACAAAAGCCATGCATGCCGAGGCATCACACTAATCTAAGCCTATACCACCGAAGGAGAACGATATGACATCTCTCCAACATGTTTATATTTTTTTTAGGTGTACAACATGATCCGGTCGCCGCGGCTGACTGATCCTTAGGATGCTTAAATGTTACAGGATGCTTAATTAGGTCATGCACTTCAGGGAAATGGAACTACTCAACTCTGTTACCAGCTTTCTTGAACAAATTTTCAAGAAATTTGATCACCTAGAAAAATAATCATGGATCAGAGGCCATGAAAGAAACATATGCCAAGCAGACGTTTATAGAAACAGAACGTCCAACATTTCATTTCCTCAAGGTCCTTAAATGCAAAACTAAAATGTTGTGACTGACCTCTAACGCCTGCTAGTCTTTCCAGTTGAACGCTTCCCAGAGAATAGATGCTTTGGCTTCAAGTTAGGAATAACTCTATCTGCTTCTCCATTGCGGGCAGGCGGCAGCCTTATTCCTCACCTTCTGCGATTTCATTCCTTGTTAATTGCCTTGGTTTTCTGGGCTGAATCCTTGAACCCTTCTCCTGTAATAACTTCACCAGGTGGGCGTGATTGTGATCTTGATCTAGACAGTGACCTAGATCTTGATCTCAAACGGATCTTCTTATTAGAGTTTTCATCATCAATCTCCATACCTTCTCCTCTTATCATGTTATCTTAGTTGGTCCATTGATTTTTTTCCCTTTAGTTATTTCTAATTGTGATATATTATTATTATTAGCTTTTATATTAGTTTGAAATGTTAAGTAAAATATGATTTGTGCTTTTATATCAGTTTTGTACACATAAATCCTTGTTCTTCGTGTATGCCTCTTTTTATAAAATTTATGAAATCTAAATACTATAATTGTCGTGTAATGTAGAAATTATGTCATTCTTGAACGATCGTCGATGGATGTACAATAGAAATAATCCTGGTCGTAGAGGTTTGACACAAGAATTCATAGATGACGTTGACTATTACGCTAGTGTGGCTTGTCAATCTTTGCAATATCAACGGGAGGGAACAATTATGTGTCCTTGCTTGAAATGTGTTAGCACAAAGTTATAAACGTTGGAGACACTTAAGGTTCACTTATATAGAAGAGTTTCAAACCAAATTATTGGTAATAGGATGATTTAGGTGAAGGAGCACCTTCAACAAGTGTATCAAATTCAGGTCTTCATTTTGTCGATCCTCATGAAGGATTTACTTCACAATACGAACAGTTAGTTTATGATGCAGTTGCAATTAAATATGGGAATATTAGATTTGAGCAGGACGAAGAGACACTAAATCCAGAAGTAAGATATTTTTATGACTTGCTGAACGCATCGAGCCAACCCTTATGATCCGGGTGTGAAAGTCATTCGGAACTATCACTTGTTGTTAGATTGTTAAATCTGAAAGTAGATCACAATGTTTCACAAGCATGTTTTGATGCATTTCTAGATATTTTGAAAGAGGTCACACCAACTGGTGCTCGCATTCCTGAAAATTTTTATAGGACAAAAAGATTGGTTAGTAAACTTGGTCTTGACTCAACTAAAATAAATTTGATCTTGGCTCAACTAAAATAAATTGTTATATTATGGCGACGACATCAATCTAAGTGAATGCAAATTTTGTGGGACCGAACGATACAGAGTGACTAACAAGACTCAAGTGGCTGTGAAAAAAATATATTATTTGCCTCTTATTCTAAGACTTAAAAGACTATATTCGTCTATAAGGTCAGCGTCATAAATGAAGTGGGATGCACAATATAGTACTTCTGAAGGTGTCATGCTTCACCCATCGGATGGTGAAGGTTGGAAACATTTTGATCGTATGCATCCTGATTTTGAGGCTCGGATTATGCGCGGATGGTTTTACACCGTATGATCAGACTTCAGTTCCTTATTCATGTTGACCTATCATAGTAACACCATATAATTTGCCATCTAGAATTTGTATGTTTTTGACATGCATTATTCCTGGTCCTCACAGTTCTAAACAGAGGATAGACGTGTATTTACAGTCTCTAATTGACGAGTTAAAAGAGCTGTGGGATGGTGTCGTCTCTTATGATGTGTCGACCAAATAAAACTTCATCTTGAAAGCTGCCTTATTGTGGATCATTAATGATTTTTCTGCCTATGGGATGCTATATGGTTGGATGACCATAGGGAAACTAGCTTGTCCATGTTGCATGGAACACTCAGATGCATTCACTTTGAGAAATTGGGGGTAAAAATAGCTAGTTTGACTGTCATAGATAATTTCTTACAACTGATCATCCGTACAGAAATAACCGAAATGCATTTCGACGAAATATGGTTGTGCACGACATGGCTCCGGTCAGACGCTCAGGAGCTCGATTACGTCGCATAGTCAATGCTTTATGCAGAATTGTCGATGACCCAAATGTCACATACAATGAGTATGGTGTTTCTCATAATTGGACCAAACGATGTATATTCTGATATTTACCTTATTGGTCTGATTGTTCGATACGACATAATTTGGATATCATGCACATTGAAAAAAATGTATTTGAAAATGTATTCAACACTTTAATGGACATTAAGGGTAAAACAAAGGACAACTTAAATGCGAGATTAGATTTGAAGGAGTACTGTCGAAGGTAAGAGTTGTGCTTAATTAGTTTACCTAACGGTAGATTATCTAAGCCAAATGCAAGTTATGCTCTAACTAAAGAGCAGAAGACTCAAGTGTGTCGATGGATTCAAGAGCTGAGAATACTGGATGGTTATGCATCAAATCTGACAAGATGTGTGGACATGAATAACTTGCATTTATTTGGCATGAAAAGTCACGACTATCACATATTTATGGAAACTTTGCTTCCTATTGCATTTTCATCCCTGTGGACAAATTTTGAAAGTCGATAACAGAATTGAGTCAATTCTTCAAGGAATTATGTTAGACAACATTAACGGTGGAAAATATGGTCAATTGGAGCGTAAGATTCCGATAATATTATGTAAGTTGGAACGAATATTTCCATCAGGATTCTTTGATTCCAGAAGCACTTACCTATTCATTTATCATATGAGGCAAGGGTAGGTGGACCAATACAATAGAAGTGTATGTATCCTTTTGAAAGATATCTTAATCGAATTAAAAGGACGGTTAAGAACAAAGCACGTGTCGAATGATCCATATGTGAAGCCTATATGATTCAAGAGATTTCGTACTTTTGTTCTTACTACTTTGAGTCCCATGTTAAGTGTGCGAGGACTAGAGTTCATCGAAATGATGAAGTTCCAGAAGAACCGTCTGCTATGACATCCTTGTCGATCTTCAATCAGTTATGACGGCATTTTGAAAAGCCAAGAAGTAGATGGTTGAGTGATACAGAATTTAAGTCTGCCACGAATCATGTCCTTCTGAACACGTAGGAGGTGCAAGGGTACATTAAGTAAGTTTATTCTCAATGCGTACTTTTTTTTTATCTTCTCAAACAATATTTTGATTTAGCCATCACTTTGTATGTGATGCTTTCTTGCAGTACTACAATATCCCTAAAGAACATGTTCAAGATAGAATCGAGAATGACTTTGCACCGTGATTTAAGGATAAGGTAACTCTTACGATGTTCGTCAATTTAAAGTCTTCACGATCTATTCTTAACATTCATTTTCATTTTAGGTTCTCAGTACCGGCACGATATCTGGTCTTCATAATTTGGCATGGGGACCGGCTCGAGAGGTGAAAAGTTGGCTAGTGTATTTTGTGAACGGTTATAAGTTTCACACGGAAACTTGGTCGATCGTGAAGAAAACCGTGAACAGTGGAGTCTGTGTCAAAGGATCCACGGACGGAGAAAATGATCGTGACTACTATGGTATTCTCAAAGACATAATTCAGCTGGAATACACTAGAGGTAATAGAGTCACATTGTTTGAGTGTAATTGGTTTGATCCGAAGGAAAGGAGAGGGATGTGAGTTCATAAAGATTTCAAAATAGTTGAAGTACGTCACAATAGATGTTATGAACGTTTTGATCCTTTCATTATTTCGTCCTCTACAAGACAGATATATTATGTGCCATATCCAGAGAAGACCAGGGACAAAGCACAATGGTGGGTTGTAATAAAGACGAAGGCAAGAAGTATGATAGAAATTGATGGTGCGTTGCAATGTGCATACCAAAATGACTCACATACTTCTGTGGCACATATTGTAGATACCGAATTAGTCGACGATCTACAAGATTCAGAACAAGTATTTGAAGACTTCGATAATGCCGACATACAAAATGACGAGAATGCTTCGGACGAAGATGAAACTGAGACTACGTCATCTTCAGATGATGATGATGATGAATATCAGTCATGTGGTAACTCGGAGGATGACTAATGTCTTAATTAGCTAATGTCATACTCATGTAATATTTTTATCTTGCGACTATCAGGATCTTGTATTACGATTGTTGTTATTCTATTCAATTGTTCGCTTACGACTAATATTGATGTTATATCCTAATGGTTTATTCAAATTATCATCTGTCGCCATATTGTACACAATGTTACCGATGCATGTTGACGATAATTCGGATCGACAGATGCCTGACGAGGACGGTGCATTTCCATATTCGCTTCCATCTCGTGAGTGTTTGAAATAATGATCACAATTTTACACAAACTTAATCGATTTAATTTGTTTATTTTTTATAAATGCCTCTGGATATTAGGAATTGGTTCTCGAGTTATACATACAATTTCGTTCCTGAAGATGCGACACAAGAAGTAGCCGAACATAGTCAGGTCGAAACGTTGCCAAATTAGAGTTTTGTATCAATTGTGAATTTGACTTGCATTAATTTTTGTATCATGCAGATGTTTTGTTTTGGTAAAAGAAAAAATAAGGGAAAGGAGAAGATCGTCCCTAGAGATAATTCTACTCCGCCGGCTCCTAGATCAGTCACGAGCATTCACATAATAGAACGATAGTCTCCTCCGCCAGCTCCTAGATCAGTCACGAGCATTCGCATAATAGAACGACAGTCTCCTCCGTCGGATCTTTCCTCTCACGTTAATATTGCGGACCTGGAGACATAATTGCCAGAAGAACCCGTTAGAGCTCCTGATTCCGTGGAAGGCTCAGATCAGGCTTCGTCAAATCGTGTGCACAAAGCATACTTACAGCCAGATGGTAATTTATGGTAAGTGTTATTTTATGTATTTCGAATTGTGATTCATTTTGTGATTCACCCATTGCATTTTATAATTTTGTATTCTTGAAGGTTTCTACCGTCGAAGCCCGCGGCTGCCGCAATTACTAAGGCGTTGCGACATAGGTATACTGATGCGTGGCTTACATGGAGGGAAGTTCCTTATACCACGAGACAGATGATATTTAATGAATTTCAAGTATCCTTAGAAGTTAACTTGGTCATTAAAATTTATCTTGGTACTAATTTAATTATTTTTATATACATGCAGGCTGATGTGTGGTGGGATCCCGATAATATGGAACAAATGTGGAAGGCTTTTAATTCTCGGTGCTGAAAGAAATTGTTCGCGATGCTTTCGGAAGCTCGAGCTGCTGGAGAACAACCCAATTGGATCTCCGTGGTTGTTTGGATCGAACTTCTACGAAAGTGGTCCATCGATGAGTACAAATCAAAGTGAGAAAAAGCGAAAACAAGTCGAGAGTCCGACCAGGGAGTATGCTTGCATTCGGGTGGATGTGTATCCACGAGCACGATTGTCAAGAAAATGATAAAGTCTTTCAATATTGTGTCGATAAAATATTATACTTTATTTGACATTTTTAACTGCAGGAGAAAGAGATAGGTAGACCACCTATACAGGACGAAGTATTTCTTTGAAATCAGAAGAAGAACAAAGAATGGGTTCATCATTTGCTCGGGAGACATATGTATGTAAATCTAAGTGTCTCTTATTTTTTTTATAAATTTCAAGTAAATCTATAAGATTTAATAAACATTTATTAAATATCTAACTACTTTTATTACAATTATTATTATCTTTTATTAGAAATATAGACTAAGATATATAATTTAAATATAATTATTATCTCAAGATAATATAAGATTAGACAATTTAATACGGCATTAATTAAAACTAAAGTCAAATGAGGTCAGTAACTTTATGTTTTTCTTTCTTTGAATTCTCATTTATGGACATGGCATGAGGAACTAATTAAATTGGGTTGTCTTTTATTGTTTGGCAGTTAATGGAGATTTTTTTTTCTTTTTTCTTTTTTTGACACATCAAAAGGAAGCAACTTTGGGATAGAATCATTTTGATCAATATATGGTATAAGATTCGAACCTTATATATTTAGTTTCCTACAACATTAATTGGGTGTCATTTGCCTATTCAATTATGGTAACTCTTATGGGCATATCGTTTTGTGCATGTCATATGTGATTACTGAATTATTATCCATGACATATACTTCCTATGAATACTATTATATATATATATATATATATATATATATATATATATAT
Organism: Pontederia crassipes; assembly: GCA_030549335.1. Classification (NCBI taxonomy): domain Eukaryota; kingdom Viridiplantae; phylum Streptophyta; class Magnoliopsida; order Commelinales; family Pontederiaceae; genus Pontederia; species Pontederia crassipes. The sequence goes on from CM060193.1 coordinate 29,655,750, forward strand.
ATGATTGACTTATACAATTAGACAGTGGTATACATTTTAGCTTCGTATACCTCATCTTATTTTAAAAATTATCAAGACTCCAATTGTCCTTAGATGGAATTAAATTTTCATTCTCGTTTTGTCGTGATATGAGGAACTTTCATATCTCACAAACATTAATTATCCATATTCCCCTTATTTTCTTTCACGTAAAATTAATGTGTGGTTCTAAAGACTTTTTTTTAAAAAAAAACTAGTTTATTAATGTCATTGATTTATCTTATTTTTTTAGTATCGTTGATTTATCTTTTTTCTAATTTCAGGAGTCTTACAAAATAAGAAAAGTCGAGCACATTATGCAAGCCACGTAGGAGGGGACCACACCGCTGATCCCAAGATAACTTTGGACGGACCACGTCGGGGTGAAGAAGGATAACATTTATGCTCTCGGATCTTCTGTCAGTACTACAGATATTGGATATGGTCGTAAATCTACTTCAAGTTTAAGTTTCTCTGGTCAAGGTATGCAACAAATTCTTGATCAGATGAGGCAGGAGATTATGCAAGAGATCACGCAAGAGGTTACACAGAAAATCAGAAAGGAGTTCGAAGAACATGAACGTCATACAAAGAAAGAAATAAAGAAAATGGTGCGTGACATCATGCATGGCGAAGTTGACGACGAGGACGATTTACTTTTATAGTTTTTTGTGTGCTGTGTTGCGCTCAGACAAGGTGCTAACTTTCTTCCCCTAGTTTTGTATACATTCTGCATATTTGTTCTCTTAACTCACTCTCTCCCGACTCTTTGTGCTGTGCACTGATGATCGAGGTGCCTTGCGAAAAGGTGGATCGAATTGCCAATTCATCAAGTTCTTAAGATCCGACGGGAAAGGTGAGACCACATCCCTTTGCTCGGCCCATGTGTCCATCTTCTTCGTGACCAAGACCACATCTCTTTGCTCGGCCCATCTCTTTGTTTCCAAAACATTATAATGTTTGGCATTTGTGTTTGGATATTATGTGTTGTGTTGCATTTCTTATGTTTGAATATTATGTGTTGTGTTGACTTATGATGGATATTATGTTGTGTTTGGATATTATGTGATGGACAATTGTTGTGTTAGATATTATGATTCAAATGGATCCTTTGTTGTATTATCTGTTTGGACAGCCAATTTCTACCATTTTTTTAATTTTTTTTATTGTCTTCGACGGTTAGAACCGTCGAAAATAGAAAAAAATCATCGACAATTAATTTTTTGATACTTATCGACGATTCTAACCGTCCGTGCAAGCTTATAGATGATCTCAACCGTCGCTAAGCATCGACGGTTTGAGCCGTCAAAACTCAATTGTCATTTGAACCGTCGATAGTACGACAGTTCAAACCGTCGATACATATCGATGGCTCAAACCGTCTTAAATCTTCAATGTTCGAGGGCCCCGCCCGCCAGCTGGACCGTCGAAGATGTTGACGGTTCAGAATTAACCGTCGCAAATCGTTTGTGATGCCTCATTTTCGCACGGACGCTATCCGTCGAAAAACGTCATTTCCGACGGTTCTGGCCAAATTACAGACGGTTCTGACCTAATAAGCTATTATCTTGTAGTGATAATTCTTCCCAAAATTATCATACACACGTCATATGTATTAAAGTTTCTCTTTGTTAAATACATAAATGAATTAAGTCTTCAAAAGTAGTTCAACAAGTAATTTACTTTCTTATTTTTTTACTAACTCTATCAGAACACAAGTTTTTCAAATTAATTTTAATCAACATTACATTTTTTTTACCCATCAACATTTTTTTATCGTACAAATGGAATATTTAACAATAAAGTGCTTTAATTTTAGTAGAAAAAATTATATTATTGATAATCAACAATCAATTTTAAAATAAAAAATAAACTCAAATATCAAAGTTCAATTGAAGAAAAATAAATAAATACAAATCAAAACTATTATAAATCATTATAAACAATAATCAATTTTGATGATCGATTTTAATTAATTATCAATTTATAAATAAATATTAATAAACAATTATTAATGAGACCTAAGGAATTAATAATTAATAATCTCAATTATAATTTATAGTATATATATATCAATTATCAATCGATGAGATATCAATACCCATTTCCAAATGTGAAAGATATTATTCTTAATTTTTTTAATTGCTTGCAATAACTATTAAAGGAATACATTGTATACTTACATGCATCAGTACTAGTGCCATGCACATTATGACAATTCCATCATATTCAAGAGAGCACTATATCAAAGACCCTTGAGATTAGTTGCACCAAGGGTGAGAGGTTGACAAACCATCCCCTAGTTGTGGTGCATGTCCCAACTATTTTTCATTTAACCTTAGGGTATAAATATATACGGTGACTCACAACTTTCAATTTTTATCTTATCTATGATGACTATCTTTTTATTTTCTTAATTTTATGTAATAGATATGATCACATAAGTAACAAAATAATTTAGTAACCATAATTGTAAAACTATTATTATAATGATAAATATATAAATAATTGATATAATAATTATAACAATTAATAATAATTTATGTGCAAAAACATCCCAATTGGTGTTAAAATTTGGTTGACATTTCATGAAACCGAAGCCATGATCCTTATTTGATCTTCATAGTAATCATTGGATAGAACTTGAGTTGTGTCATTCAAAACCCGAGTGGAGTTGTTGCTGACCTAACGCCATACATGGGTTCCATAAACTTAGTCATGGCTCATGAAACCCTAATCACGTTAATTTCTTTAAATTGGGCTTAGGCTATTCTCAACCATGGTTGAACTCCTTAAACCCCAAACTGGGTGCTATAAACCCACGACGATATTTCACATATCCTTCACTGATGTATTTTCGACACAATTTATGATCGTACTTTCGAGACATCTATACACTAGATTTTAAATCAAAGGTTTATATTGACAAAGACCATCAATATAAAACCCCTTGCAAAAGATCATGTTGCCTTCTTCTACACCAAATATAATTTTTCTTTGACTACCTTGACACATGTGTAAAACAATGCTTCCATGTTTCGTCAATTAGTAGAAGATGAAGGCCATATATAACTTGCTTATGTCGTGGTATGGATAGAAATGATGAAAGAAGGGGGTGACATTGTGCAACAAAAAATGTCTGATATGGAGCAATAATTCTACTTATAAGTTTTATTTTATTTTCTTATTGAAACTTTAGTTAATCCCAACTCAAACTCTTTTTTATTGATAGTCTCAATGATTAATATCCTAGTTTAAGTTTTAAATTTAAATTCAAATCCTAATCTAGATCTAATCCAACTCCTTTTCCTATTTATTTTATTCTCTTCCATCTAATCTATTATTTTATTGCATATAAAATCTTTTATTTTTTGAATAAAATAAATATTTTTTATATAATATATTATTTTATTGCATATAACATCTTTTATTTTTGAAATAAAGAAATATTATTTTTTATGTATAAAAATTGGGGTATCATATCATATCCTTGTTTAAAATAAATATGTGACTCAAAATGTCAAAGTTGAAGGACTTAGTAAATAATTTTGGAAATTCTTTTTGATCTTTTCGAGTTTCGAGGTTGTGCCTTCATCTCTGTTGTATGTCCAAGTTATCCTCAACATTGGTACTTCTTTCAATTATTGTTGTGGTACTCAAGAATCTCCATTATATACCCTTGGTAGTTCAGATATTCAATTTTCAAGGTTGAAGGGCTTAGTAATTTTCAAGTTGTAGTACTCAAGTATATATAATGGTTAAAATGGTTGTGTAACACCCTAATGGTGAAACCTCGTGCAACGCTTTCATCCTGGACGTTGACGACTCATGAACGGTGAAGATTAAAACCACAGTAAAATCCTTAAAACCACCCCTGTAAAATAACACAAAACCACCCCTTCTAGCCCCCTTTCTCTTCTGCTGCCCTAGACGAGGCCCCCTTTTGCCGCTGCTACTGTGCGTTTGCTACTGCTGCTGCTAGCTCTAGTGTTGGAGCTGATCATCACTGGCGAAGCCCATTGCTGTGTGAAGACCTCCATTTCGTTGTTGATTCTGCTGATTCTGCTATGCGAACCCCTCTCTCTCCTTTTCATTTTTTTTACTGTGATTCTGTTGCTATAATATTTTTAGTGAAATGGGAAGCCCCCCTTTCGCTTCTGCTGTTGTCGCCTAGAGTTTCCTCTGATGATCACTGGCAAAGCTCATTGCTGTTTCAAGCCACCAATTTTGCTGTTGTTATTTTCTTCTCGTTGTTGTGCGATGCCCTCTCTCTTGTTTTCATTTTTTTACTGTAATTCAGCTGATGATTGAGGTTTGCTGTAATTTTTTTAGTGCTGTGTGAAGCACCCCTTTCTCTTCTGGCCAAGGGTTTTCATCGCTCATTGCTAGCGAAGCCCCCTGTTTCGCTGCTGCTGTCATTTTTGCTCCTTGTTGTGTGAAGCCTCTCTCTCTCTGTGTGTGTTTTGTTTTCTAACCGTGATTCCATTGATCATCAGGGTCTAGTTGTTTTATTTTGTTTGTCATTTTCAAGGTGTCTTTTTTGTCATTCAGCTGATCACCACTTTCGTCAATTTCGTTATTAGATACGCATACACAAAATCGACAAAACCTCCTCTCTTACTTATCTTGTAGTATTTATCAATACATACAAAAGATACATATATATATTCATCAAAGTTGAAATAAAAGTTATAAGACATGACATTCACATATTATCACCATTGTTTCACAACCTATCTCACATGTAACACCCCACATGATCAAGTTTATACAATCTTACAAAAAGTTTCTCACAAACTTAATTACAACATCTAAGACTATCTATTACATGCATGCTTCCAAAAACAAAAGTGAAGAGGGATTAAAGTGCTCCAGCGGCTCGATCTCTTCTATATGCAGCAAAACAAGCTCCGAGTCGACTCAACTCGAGAACTTACGAGTATCTGAAAAATTTAAAATGGGTACTGTGAGCAACAATCATTTGCTCAGTGAGTGAAATAAAAGTACAACATAGGGGAACAATACGAGTGTATATAACATTAAATAACCACATTCTCCATATGATAGAACATTTAAATCATAGCACATATAACATAACTTGACAAATCATATGAACTTTCACATAAGTAAAAGTAATTCAAATTATCATTATTTTCATAATTAAACTCCACACATGTATCATTACACATACTCATCATGGGTCAATACGTATCTCTCTATGATCATGAGTCGTACAATTAAGCAGAGCTTCATAATCAAGAGTCACAGATACGCAGAGCAAATCATGTGTCAATATATATCATTCGATGATTGTGTGTCATAAAGTTAAGCAGAGCTTCACAATCAAGAGTCTCAGATACGCAGAGCAAATTGTGGGTCAATACGTATTCCAATCATGATTGTGTACCACCCAATCATGATTCTCAGATACGCAGAGCGATCATGGGTCAATACGTGCACGCAGAGCAGCCCCCAAAGGGCAAAGACACCCGATATATGCCCCAAAGACTTCATGTATATCGAATGCGGTCCCAAAGACTTTTTTCAAATAGCATAGCTAATGAACACATGGAGTTTAACAATATCAAAATATACATGTCATAATCTCATATCATTATCAAATAAAAATTATTTTAACTTCATAAACATTGTTCCTTGAAAATATTTTGATGTAAGATAATGCTCCATCTCATATGAAATCTTGAAACATATCATAAATACTTTTCATAGCTCAAGATATATTTCAATAATAATAATAGTAACCTTTGCTTAAGATAATATCATAAATAAAAGGACTAACATATAACATTTTGCTATGTTATAAATTTACCCACTCACCTTGTACTTTATCACTTAAAGGAGATTTATTAGATTTCCTCCCTTTCACTTGCAACTTGATATTTTTCTACAAGAAATAATGCCTTTTTACTTCTCAATCACTAATAAGGTAATTTGCAATGCATGCTCATGATGCATGAATGATTATGCACCATAAAATACATGTAATCCTCTCTAATACCAATTTCTAGCTTCAGGTATTCATATTCATAAGCTATTCTATACTTAAAACTTTTCAATTCTCCAAAACTTAACTAGATGCTGTCTCAGAATTTCATACTAAGTACTTGTCAATAAATAATTCATAATTTCTTAATCACATGTGCAAATCTTATGATTCTGGATTAATTAGAAACTAGACATCCTAAGGTTTCCAACTCTCAAATATCATTATCTAAATCCAAGTGAGTAAGTCATAACATTTAAGGCAAACTGACTTAGGATTTATGTCCTGGCAGACTGTATGCCACTGAAATATTGATTTATATATTTCCTTACTTTCCATTTAACTAATTCATAATTTTACTGAAAACTAGACTTCACTAATATTTTGTCATAAAAAGTATAGAATTTAACTCGTTGTATAACCTTATAACAAAAATAGTTTATTCGGGTCATCATCCGTCCATGTCCTGGAATCTGACAGAAGAATAACTATGAAATGAAAAATTCATTTCTCTCTAGATATATGTCCAAATAAGATGATTCCACTTCTCACCGAATCCTTGGAATGTCTAATTAATCATATCCAAATTTCAAACCCTAATTCACTCTATTCCAATCGTGCCCTAATTTACAAATTGAACCTATATCAAACTCGGGACAGGATGAGTGACTTGCGAAGCTAAGTACATAACGTCTTCTATACAACTCCGTTTTAGGTGATTCCAGGGGTCATGGAAAGTAACTTCAAATGGATTAACCATAAAAAATTTCATAATTTATGGTTCATTAATCACGAAGTAATTATCCTCTCAATCAGAAGAATAATTTTCGGATCAAAACTCACTTGGAACAGCCGATATTTCGATTTTCCCAGGTCATTTCGCTCGAGTATTTCCTCTGGTAATTTTTCTACGGTGAAAAGATAATGTTACGTGGCTTATTTATTTTTTTCGAATTTTCGGAGGTCATATGGTGGTTTGGAAAAATATCCCTTTGAGCAGCTCTCACCTGTCTGCTTCAGCTGCTTGATACTTAAGTGATGGTCAATCACATTTTTTTGCCATAACTAAGTCTTTTAACTCTAATTAAGCTTACTTAATCCTATTTAAACATATATATCATATTATTTAGAAATTTTATAATTTATTCCTAATAACCTTATGTAATAACTTTGTAAAGTTTATCAATAATTAAGTAATCATTATGCTCTAATCAAAATATTAATTACTATATACAAATATCACTAAATGGAATCCAAACTAACTTAGTATGTTAATTAAATACATGATTATGTTCAAATGATGTTTATAGGGCATGTCCGTGACAATTCTCTCCTAAAAAAAAATTTCTTCCACAAAATTTGGTTACCTGTTTCAGGGAATAAGTATGGATACTTTTCTCTTATTTGATCCTCTCGCTCCCAAGTTGCCTATTCTCTTGAATGGTTTCTCCAAAGTACCAAAACTAATGGAATCTTTCGATTCCGTAGTTCTTTTTACTTTCTTCCAATAATTTGCACTGGATTCTCTTCATATGATAAATCCTCTTGTACTTGAATATATTGGGGCTCCAACACATGAGAAGGATCTGATCGATATCGTCGAAGCATAAAGACATGAAAGACATCATAACTCTGGTGGTAGAGCTAATCGATATGCTCCAAAATTTCATACGGTCCTACATATCTTGGACTTAACTTTCCTTTCTTCCCAAATCGTATATCACCTTTCCAAGGTGAAACTTTTAAGAAGACCTTACTGCCCACATCATACTCCATTTTTCGATCTGCATAACTCTTTTGTCGATCCTGTGTTGTCTTTAACTTTTGTTTGATGATTTTTAGGTTGTCGACAATCTCTTGTACTTTTTGTGGTCCCAAAAGGACTCTTGCACCTTCTTCATCCCAACATATTGGTGTTCTACATTTCCTATCATATAATGCTTCAAAAGGAGCCATCTCGATACTTGAATGAAAGCTATTATTATAGGCAAACTCTGCTAATGGCAAATGTTCATCCCAAGATCCCTTAAATTCTAGAATACAAGCTCTGAGCATTTCTTCAAATGTTTGAATTGTTCGCTCCGATTGACCATCTGTTTGAGGATGAAATGAAGTACTAAACTTTAGTTTAGTGCCTAAGGCATTTTATAAACTATGTCAGAATCGTGAGGTAAACCGAGGATCTCTATCCGAAATGATAGATGTTGGAATTTCATGCAGTCTCACAATTTCATCAATGTATAACTTGGCTAATGTATTTAAAGAGTCATCTTTTCGAACTGGTATGAAATGTGCAGACTTTATAAGACGATCAATAATTACCCAAATAGTGTCATGATTTCTCTTAGTTCTTGGCAAATCCATCACAAAATCCATGGTGATTTCATCCCACTTGTATTCTGGTATCGGAATTGATTGAAGAGTTCTAGCTGGAGCGTTATGTTCCGCTTTTACCTGTTGACATGCTAAACATCGAGAAATATATTCTGCTATATCTTTCTTCATACCATGCCATCAAAAATTTCTCCTCAAATCTCTATACATCTTAGTACTTCCTGGATGTATAGTGTAAGACGAACAATGAGCTTCCTCCATTATTTCTTGTCTAAGATTTCCAACTTTAGGAACACATAACCTGCTGCCAAACATTAAAGTCACATCATCCTTTAATGAGAATTGTGTTTTCTCTCCGTTATTTACTTGATTGATGATTTTCACTAACTCTTTGTTTTGATTTTGTACTTCGCGTATTCTCTCGGTTAGAATGTGTCTAATTCTAAAGTGTGCCAAGAGTGCTCCTTTCTCACTTGTCTTCAGCTCAACTCCTAAGGATTTCAGTTCAAGTTGTAGTGGTAACTGATAAACTTTTATATGGACTAGAAGACTCGATGATTTTCAGCTAAGTGCATCTACAACCACATTAGCTTTATCTGGATGGTAATCAATTATGCAATCATAGTCCTTTAGTAACTCCATCAACCTTCTTTGGCGTAAATTTAATTCTTTTTGTGTAAGAAGATATTTCAAACTCTTGTGATCCGTAAAAATATGAAATGTCTCTCCATAGAGGTAATGTCTCCATATCTTAAGAGCGAAAATGATCGCTGCCAATTCTAAATCATGTGTTGGGTAGTTTAACTCATGTGGTTTGAGTTGTCGAGAAGCGTATGCAATAACTTTTCCATGTTGCATTAGAACGCAACCCAACCTTTGTCGAGAAGCATCACTATAAACCACATAACCTCCATTTTCTATTGGGAGTGTTAACACTAGAGCAGATGTTAAATATCTCTTTAATCTTTCGAAGCTATCTCGACATTGCTTTGTCCATTCGAATTTTATATTCTTCCGAAGAAGTCTAGTTAATGGAACTACAATCATAGAGAAACCTTCAATAAAACGTCGATAATATCCCGCTAGGCCAAGAAAACTTCTCACTTCTGTCACACTTTTTGGAGGCTCCCACTTCAATATTGCATCAACCTTTGCTGGGTCTACACAAATGCCCTCTACTGAGATTATATGTCCCAAGAATACCACTGAGTTGGGCCAAAATTCACATTTGCTAAACTTTGCAAATAATTGTTTCTCTCGAAGTATCCGCAAAATAATTCTTAAATGTTCTTCATGCTCTTCTTCGCTTCGAGAATAGACCAGTATATCGTCAATAAAAATAATCACAAATTTATCCAAATAAGGTTTGAAAATACAGTTCATGAGATCCATAAAAGCTGCAGGCACATTTGTTAAACTAAATTGCATTACCAGAAATTCATAGTGTCCATACCGAGTTCTGAAGCCAGTTTTGATAATATCGACATCTTTAATTCTCAATTGATGATACCCTGATCTCAAGTCTATTTTTGAAAATATCTTTGCTCCTTGCAGTTGATAAAAAAGATCATAGTAACTCTATTTAATTGTCTGTAATCAATGCACAATCATAATGTTCCGTCTTTCTTTTTGACAAATAATACTGGTGCACCCCAAGGAGAAACACTCGTCCGGATAAAACCCTTGTCTAATAATTATTGTAATTGTAGCTTTAACTCTTTCAATTCTGTTGGTGCCATTTGATAAGGAGCAATAGATATGATTATTGTTCCGAGAACAAGGTCAATACTAAATTCAATTTCTCGTTCCGATGGTAATCCAAGAAGATCCTTCGGAAAAACATCTACAAATTCATCTACCTTTAGATTTCACCGGTTTATGTGATTTCACTAGTTTTTTTGTGATTTCACTAATTTTTTTGTCATTTTCGTTAAAATTTTATATACAGAATTTTTAGAACAGCCAGTCGCTTCCTGCTATGATTGAAGTTTTGATTTAGGATAGAATATCTATTGCTTATAATATTTAATTCAAGTTTATATTTCATTGTGTTTTTTCAATGTCGGGAAAATGTCTTCTCCAAAATGCCACTGCCAACAAGAAGCTACGATAAAAATTTCTTGGACTGAACGAAATTCCGATAGAAGATTTTATGGATGTTGACGCTATGGGGTGAGATTTTAAAGTTACTCAAGTCATTTAATCTCATTATACTATTATTTGCATTGATAGACATTCTGGCTGAATGGATTTTTTTTAGCAACCTGGTGCATGTGATTACTTCAAATGGTTGGATTCAGAATTTGTACATCGACCAAAGGAGGTGATAAATGAATTATTACAAAGGATTGATGTATCCGAAGTTGAAGCTGGAAATTTAGCTATAGCTGAAGCTGCATACCTAGCTAGAGTTAACGCAAGGAATGGAGGACTTAGTTTTATGTGGAAGTTGATTATTGTACTTGTTGTTATTGTAATTGTGCTAGTCATTGTAGTTGATAATTTTGTATTGTGTGCAATTGAGGCAAAAGAAAACACTACCTTGTATTATGATACTGTTGATCTCTCTCTATCTTTAATCATAAGTTTCTTTGATAATTTTTTTTTGCGGATCTTTTTGTTTAATCATAAGTTTCTTCAATGATTTTTAGGCACATTTATGCATATTGTGCCTAATGAGGCTTTGATTCGTAGATAAAGTGTTGAAAACTCAAGGAATGTTATAGATTAATACGATTTCAGGATGGTGGATACAAGTTGTTTGATTCTCTCAGAAAGACGCATACTCATAATTGCATGATAAAAGGAATGTGCATCACAAAAGATATGAGAGGGATGTGCATAGATGCAGAAATGCAAAGCAAGTTATAAAGATATGAACAAAGATGGCTTCGGCCGAGTGGAAGCAAATAAGCTAGAAGCAAACTAAAAAGTGTAATACATAATCAATAAAGCCAAGCACATAAAAAAACTTCTTCCTCAAATGTTCTAGCCATAAAATAGTGCAATACATAATCAACAAAGGTACTAAAATGTGTAATATAGAAGCAAGCACTCAATGTTCCAGCCATAAAAAAGTGCAATACATAATAAATAAAGACATTAAAATGTGTAATACAGAAGCAAGCATAAAAGAACTTCTTGCTCAAATGTTCCAGCCATAAAAAAAGTGCAATACATAATCAATAAAGACACTAAAATGTGTAATACAGAAGCAATCATAAAAGAACTTCTTGCTCAAATGTTCCAGCCACCAAAAAGTGTAATACATGATAAAAAAAACTTTGAAAAGTCCAATACAAGATGATCTTCCAACCACTTTATTCCTTAAACCTAGGATCAATACAACTGGACAAGCGACACCAACATATATTAAGTCTGAACAATGCAGCAATACTAGCATCCTCAACATTAAGCTCCTTCCTATAATATGACATGTAACAAGAGAGGAATTTAAGTTGATATGTGCATCTGAGAACTAAATAAATCCAAAACTTGCAGCATATGGACACAAAGAGTATCACCGATAAAAATTAATACCATGCAATAGCCATCTTTGATGCTTTCTCTTTTACAAATTCACCTAGTTTTACCACTTGGCCCTATCAAAATAAACAATGAAGCAATATATCAAATTAATATAGATAATTTTTAGACAGTGCACCGAAGAAAATAATATTTACCTTCATGATAGGACAATTTCTTTTGTCATGGCCATTCTTTTCACATACGGAACAACTCCTCTTTTTGACCTCATTTTGTGACATATTAATTTCAACACCAGATTTGATTCTTCCAATATTTTTTGGTCTACCCTTTGATTTTACACGAGTTAGGTCACGTATGTCAAATTGTAATGTGCTAGAGGCTGCATGAACATCACTCGTACTAGGCTGAGGTGCATTAGCTTCCTTGTCAACAACTTTGAGAGTTTCCAATTTATTGATGACCTCGTCTACTAGAAGAGCCCCTAACTGTGAATCTTCAATTGAAAGCAAACCTAAAGCTCCAACTTTAGATTACTATGTCAAGTCCACTTTTGCATGGGAGTTATGATATCTTCACCATCTTTCAGTTCAGATGCATTACAAGGAACTTTTCGTGCCTTAGAATATCTTGCATCTATCATCCAACGATGAAGTATATATTGTTCAGGCAATTTTGTCACTCTTTTCTTATAAAGAATATGTAAAATATAGGAACAAAATATTCCATCTTGTTCAAATTTTTTGCAAAAATAGCTTACCACAATATTTTCTTTTTGGCTATACTCCACGATGTTCTTTCCTTTATCTTGGGTCTCCAAAGTAAATACAAAATACACTACTTTATCATCACTTTTCATAATTTTTTGCGCTAATAACAAGGAAGATTCATCATATTCTGCTTGAAATTTGGAGAAAATATTCTGGGTATATACTTCTCCTGCATGAGCCTCTAATGGATATTTGCTAATTAAAACAGCTTTTGTGTTTAGAGTGCTGAAATCTTCGCATTCTTCCATATCACGATGATGCTGAATAGCTCTATCATAATGTTGTATAAAATCATATAACGAAGTATTTGCATTGACAAATCCATCAAAGAATGCATTAACACTCTCTGCTCTTTGCGTGGTACGCATACTAAAGACATCATCAAAATATAATGTTATCCATTGTTGTCTCTTCTTGTACATATTTTCTATCCAATGTCCATCGGGAATAGTAAGCTTCAACAAAATCCATCTCTCCTCAAATTCGTCTCTACATGTTGATCCCATTATTCATGCATTAAAATCATGCTTGAAGGCCTCTTGAGCATACAAATCTTGCATATTACACATTGCATTTCTCAAAATATGCCAAAAACAATATATATGACGTGTACGAGGAAAAACCTCACGAATGGCATTGCCCATTGCAATGTCTTGATTAGTAATTATACAACTTGGATATTTGCCATTCATACATTCCAACTACTTTCTAAATAACCAAGTAAATGTCTCATCAGTTTCATCGGTCAATAAAGCACAACCAAACAGACATGAATGCCTATGATGATTAATTCCTGTAAATGGTGCAAATGGCATAAGAAATTTATTTGTCCTATATGTGATATCAAATACCACAACATCCCCAAAACTCATATAACTCTTTCTTGCTCTACCATCTGCCAAAAAAAAATCATTACTACACCATCCGAGTCCAATTCCCATCTATGGAAAAACCTAGATCACCATTAATTTTTGTTTGAAAATAAGAAAGAACACTAACACATTCTTTACCAATAGTGCTTTTTCTTTTTCCTCTTAATTGATGAATACACTGATGCGTTGTAATTGATGGTTCCCCCGAGTAATTAAGAGTTTTAGCAATTACCGATGGACCAGCTCCATTAGCATGCAAAGTATACATAACTTGTACAGTTGCATCTGATATTTCTTTATGCGAGCGTAATTGCCTTACTTTTGAAGGAGTAGCTAAAAGATGATTGTGTTCTTCAATAAATTGCCTTACCTCCCACTTTCTGTCTTTTCTTTCACGAACATAAAAATGAGCAAGACAATCATCTCTTGATTCTCTTCTTTGTTTCATTGTCTTTCCCCTACTACGTTTCAAATCTTTGTGTCCTTCTTTAGAACAAACAAAGTTTTTACTAATGATTTTTCCTGACACTTTTGACCTATGAGAATAAGATTTTCGCATAGAAAAATCTTTCAATCTAGCATACATATTGTAGTATTTATATACATCAATGTCTGTATTAAAAATCATGCCGACAAACAGTCTTATAGCATCGTTGGATCTCATATGACCATCGTCTTCAACTTGCATAACATCATTACTGCCACTCTCATTAATATTTTCAAAGCTGTTACAAAGATAATTTATTAACGAAATAATTATGACATAAATATTTGGAATAAGATAAGGAAAGCATATATACCTATCTTGTTCAGACATACAATTACTATCCACTTCCATGAGCTCGAAATTGTCTAAAACACCTTAATGAATGGCACAAACAATATATAAGAAAGAAGAAAAAAAATGAGCATACATGGACTGAGAATCTATGGTAGGGACAAAATGAGCATCTAATCTCAAAACAGTTAAATGATTGCACATGTTTTAAAAATGGGTGAGAATGTTTTTATGGAAATAATCAAAATGGTCGGCTGAAACACAAGAAAAAAAACACAAAAGAGAGATAGATAGAGAGAGAGAGAAAGAGGGAGGGAGGGAGAACTCACTTGTTAGGTGATGGCGAGGGGCAAGAGCGGCCGTCGACAATCACATATGACAAAGCTCGCGAAGCTTCATTTCCCACAAGAATCACATGTCAATGGAATCACAGGTCGACTGAATCACAAGAAAAAATGAAGTTGAGTGAGAGAAAGAGAGATAGATAGAGATAGCGCGCGCTCACTTGACAAGAAAAAAAATCAAAAGGGAGGTTTCGCCTAGTAAAAAAAATGACAATCCCGATGATCACAGTAAAAAATGAAAATGAGAGAGAGAGAGGGGTTTCGCACAGCAACAGGCTTCACCCACGATGATAGACTCCAACACGAGGCAACAACATCAGTAGCGAAAGGGAGGTTTGCTAGTGATGATCAGCGGAATTATATCATTAGCAGAATCACAGTAAAAAAAATGAAAAGGAGAGAGGGGTTCACACAGCAGAATTAGCTGAATCAACAGCGAAATGGAAGGCTTCACACAGCAATGGGCTTCGCCAGTGATGATCAGCTCCAACACTAGAGCTAGCAGCAACAGCAGTAGCAAACGCACAACAGCAGCAACAAAAGGGGGCCTCGTCTAGGGCAGCAGAAGAGAAAGGGGGCTAGCAGGGGTGGTTTTGTGTTATTTTAAAGGGGTGGTTTTAAGGATTTTACTGTGGTTTTAATCTTCGTTCAGGAATCATCAACGTCCAGGATGGAAGCGTTGCACGAGGTTTCACCATTAGGGTGTTACACAACCATTTTTACATGTAATATGACAGTTTCATCAAAATCGTCTTCTGAGATCACAAGACAATACTTTTTCTACATAGTATATAATAATAATTTTAAACCCAGATCATTATGTATTTATCCTTTTTATTAATCAGATCAATATTAGTTGTAATTATTAATTTATTCTTCTAGGAAAGATGTCCATATAACTCTCATGACAAGTTCAAGTGTACATGAATAATGTGTTCCATTCTTCTAACTTCTAAGACATGCACGAAGGGACAAAAATAGTTAGAGAGGGAGACTTGTGTCATATGTACAATGTTTTTTTTTAAAAAGAAAGTGCTATATTTTAAGTTGCATAGTTGTGTCCTGATACATCAGTAGAGTGAGCCCCGAAGTGTTGGGCTTTTGGAGTTAATCCAGCCCATTAAAGAAGTAAACATATTTAAGTTAATGAAACCTAATTAACTTAAGAAGGTTTTCTCTCTCTTCAATTGGTGAGGCCGCAACGTGAAGAAAAAAGAGTTGTTTTTCTTCTTTATGCCAGCCGCCGAGAGCCAAGAAAAGAAAAAAAGGGATTGGTTTTCTTTTCTTGAGTTTAGAGTTGATTGAAAAAGAAAAGGGATTTTTCTTTGGTCAACGGACAAAGAAAAGAGAGAGAAGAGGACTGAAAAAGAAGACAGAAGATTTCTTCTTGAAGAGCAAAGAATCAAGAACAGAGCCAGATTGAGAGGATCTCTGAGGTTTTGCTGATACTATAATCACAGAGAATTGTAGTAATCAGGTGATATTATTCATATTATTATTTCAATATTTTTCAGAGAAGAATTATTTATCCCAGTGAATTATTATTATTCGGGTTTGGGCAATACCCGAAAGACATTGTACTCTATTCTTGGATTAGTGATATTGCTCTGTGATTGCCCTGTGGTTTTTTCCCTTCTCATTGGAGGGTTTTTCCATATAAATTTGATGTCTCTTTTGTCTATTATTTTCTTGTGCATCGTGTTTGGCTTATATTATTTAATTCACACATAAGAAGAGGGATTAAATTCTCAACAAGTGGTATCAGAGCGAGGTTAATTGGGATTTCTTCTGTGTGAATTAAATGGAGGATAACTATTTCAACGGGATGGTCAAATTGACATCGAATAATTATTCAGTTTGAAAAACTAGGATGGAGGACTTTCTTTACTGCAAGGACTTGTTTGATCCTGTTGAATTAGGAGATAAAAAGTCGACAGGAAAAACTGATGAAAGTTAGAAAAAGATGCACAAAAAAGCTGTTGGGATGATTAGGCAATTTATTGATGTCAGTATTTTTAATCATGTTGCTCAAGAGACAGATGCACAAGTTTTGTGGAAGAAGCTACAAGATTTATATGAAAGGAATACTGTTCATAATAATGCTTTCATGATCAGGAAATTGGTGAATTTGAAATTTAAAGATGGAAATTCTATTGCTGAACACTTGATTGAATTTTAGGAAATAGTAAATCAGTTGGGAGCAATGAAAATAGTTCTTGATGATGAGATGCAATGATTAATGCTCCTGAGTTCTTTGTCAGATTCATGAGAAACTTTGGTGATATCACTTAGTAATTCTGCTCCTAATGGTGTGGTATCACTTACTATGGTCAAAGATTGTTTGTTCAATGAATAAACAAGGAGGAAGAGCATGGGAACAGATGCTACACATGTTCTTATCACAGAGAATAAAGGTAGAGATAGAAGTAGAGGACCAAAAGGCCGTGGTAACAATAGGTCACAGTCAAGAGAAAAATTTACATGCTATCACTGTGGCAAAGAAGGACATATCAAGAGAAATTGTAGAGACTGGAAGAAGCAACAGAATGAGAAGAATCAGAAAGATATAGATGATCAGAGTACTACAGTAGTGACATCAGATGAGGATCTATATTACTTTTCAGAAGAAAATGAAGAATGCAATATCACCGACTCTTCAGTTGAGTGGATCATCGATTCAGGGGCTTCGCATCATGCAACTCCATTAAAAGAATGCTTCAGTGTGTACAGGACTAGTGATTTTGGCACAATGAAGATGGGCAATAAGACAGAGTCTAAAATTGCAGGAATTGAAGATGTGTGTATTTGAACAGATGTTGGTTGTGAGTTGATTCTGAAGGATGTCAGACACATACCAGATTTACGTCTTAATCTGATTTCTCCTCGGCTTTTGGATCAGGAAGGCTATTATAGTCACATGGGTGATAACAAGTGGAAATTGATCAAAGGATCCATGGTTGTTGCTAAAGGAAAGCTATCAGGGGTCTTCTACAAAACTCAAGTGAATTTGATTGGACAGTCAATAAATGCAATAGAGGAAGAAGCTTCACCAGATTTATGACACAAAGGATTAGGACACATGAGTGAGAAAGGAATGCAGGTTCTGGCGAAGAATTCTCACATCACTGTTATCAAAAGTAAATTTCTGAATACTTGTGATGACTGTCTATTTGGTAAACAGTGCAGGGTGTCATTTGTATCAAATTCTAAGAAGAAGGAAAGTAAATTGGATTTGGTGCATTCTGATGTGTGTGGTCCCACTGAGGTAAATTCTTTAGGTGAGAATAGATATTTTGTTATTTTTATTGATGATGCTTCACGGAAATTATGAATTTATTTTATGAAGACAAAAGATCAAGTATTTTAGATTTTTCAGAAGTTTCATGTCATGGTGGAAAAGGAGACAGGAAATCATCTAAAGTGTCTTCGCACAGACAATGGTGGTGAATATACGTCTCAGAAATTCAAAAAATATTGCGCAAATCATGGCATCAGACATGAAAAGTCAGTACCTAAGACTCCACAGCACAATGGTGTTACTGAAAGAATGAACATAACCATTTTGGATAGAGTTAGGTGTATGCTGAGAACGGCTAATCTACCGAAGATCTTTTGGAGTGAAGCTGCGAATACTGCGTGTTACCTGATTAACAGATCTCCATCAGTTCCTTTGAATTCAGATACTCCTAAGAAAGTGTGGACTGGTAAGAATGTGTCTTACTCTCACTTGAAAGTTTTTGGCTGTAGAGTTTCTGCACAGGTGGAAAAGGAACAAACAAACAAACAAACAACAACAAAGCCTTATCCCACTAGTGGGGTCGGCTACATGGATCATACGACACCATTCTGCTCTATTAGTAACCAAATCTTTCGGTATATTCATTGATTCATGTTCATAAGATTCGACAGAATTTTACGCTGGCTATCGAGGCCTAACACAACCCTCCTCCTTTATCCGGGCTTGGGACCGGCTATAAAACATAGGCGGAGTTAGGTGGAAAAGGAACATGGACAGAAATTGAATGAGAAAACTCAAGAGTGCATATTTCTGGGTTATGAAAATATAGATTCTGAATTTAAGTTGTGGGATCCAAAAAAGAAGAAAATCATCAAAAACAAAGATGTGATTTTTCATGAATTAGAAACTTTGGCAGACTTCAGAAAATCAAAGAAGCAAAACAACGATAATGTACAAGATGAACTTGGAAACAATGAGCCGGATGTGGATACAGATGATGTAGATGTAGAGGACTTTGTGCAGGGAGAGCAAGATGCTACTCCATCTCGCAAATCTACAAGAGAGCGTCGTGCCTCCACTAGATATCCAAGTTCTGAATACTCAGTGATTACTGAAGAGGGGGAGCCAAAGACAAATCCAAGAAGAAAGTCAGAACGAGGTGCCGGATTGGCCGGCATGAAGATCAAGCGATGATTCTTGATGGAGTATCTCATTCTCATGGGCTGGAGGGAGAGATTGTTAGGCTTTTGGAGTTAATCCAGCCCATTAAAGAAGTAAATATATTTAAGTTAATGAAACCTAATTAACTTAAGAAGGTTTTCTCTCTCTTCAATTGGTGAGGCCGCAACGTGAAGAAAAAAGAGTTGTTTTTCTTCTTATACCTGCCGTCGAGAGCCAAGAAAAGAAAAAAAGGGATTTGTTTTCTTTTCTTGAGTTTAGAGTTGATTGAAAAAAAAGAAATTTTTCTTTGGTCAACGGACAAAGAAAAGAGAAGAGAAGAGGACTGAAAAAGAAGATAGAACATTTCTTCTTGAAGAGCAAAGAATCAAGAACATAGCCAGATTGGGAGGATATCTAAGGTTTTGCTGATACTACAATCACAGAGAATTGTAGTAATCAGGTGATATTATTCCTACTATTATTTCAGTATTTTTCAGAGAAGAATTATTTATCCCAGTGAATTATTATTATTCGGGTTTGGACAAAACCCGAAAGATATTGTACTTTATTCTTGGATTAGTAATATTGCTCTGTGATTGCCCTGTGGTTTTTTCCCTTCTCATTGGAAAGTTTTTCCACATAAATTTGCTGTCTGTTTTGTCTATTATTTTCTTGTGCATCGTGCTTGGCTTATATTATTTAATTCACACATAAGAAGAGGGATTAAATTCCCAACATGGAGGTGAGGCATCCTCCCAGAAAATGTTGTAAAAATTAAGCGAACGACCAAAGTTTGCCAAAAAATCCGTCGATTGATTTGTTTTGCGGAATACATGTGATATTTTTCATTCGGTACAATCATTTAAAAGATTGAAGCTCAAGTAGCATATTACGATTGCGCCATGGTGTTGAATGTCTTCCCAGTATGAGCTGCACTAAAATTTTGGAATCCGATACATGCAAAGATTAAAGATCCAATTGGACAAAAAAAGAATTGCTTGGACACACACATTGTTGGTAGCTTAATTGATAATTGTGTAAGATTAACTATAGATATGTGGTCATAGGCATTGGGATGCAATAATTATTGGACAAGACAAGCAAGTGGTGTTCAAAGGGGGGAATGATGGCGGCAAAGCAATTCTTTTTTGCCATCCTTCTAATGGGCTTTCTACTTTCCTCTTCAATGCCTAAGGGTGTGTTTTTTTGCAGAACAAAGGGTAGAACAACTCTTGTTTTGTCAAACACCTCATATGATGGGAAGTTTGCATGTTCCCGTCACGTGAGGTACGACGAAAACTTTTAGTAAAAAATTCTCGCCGTAAGTTCTTGCAATTAGCAAGAACATAAAACGTTCTTGCTAATTGCAAGAACAATAAATTTTTTATTTTTTTCATAGGTTTAAGAGTAGCTCCAAAAGTAGGTGGAGCAGCTACTTTTAGACCTATAAGTCTATAACATATTATTTTAATAATATCACTATATGTATATATTATATTCTAATATATTTTATTATATATTATATTTGTTTATTATTTATACAATATCATAAATTTATAATTTATTTAGGTATAATTTATCATATATTTTTATTTATTTTACTTATAATATATCATAATAAAAAATAACTAGTATGATATTAGTATAATTATTAATTATGGTATTCAAAATAAGTTATAATTATATAATTATTTTATATAAATATGATGTTAAAATATCTGTTATATTTCATGTTTTAGTTATTAATTAGTTTATCTTAAATTTTTTTTTCTATCTAATTTGCTAATTATAAATATTTTATTAATTAAACTATTCAATTATTTTAAAAAAATCATATTATATTTGGATCTTAAGATGTACGTCTAAATGATAGTATTAATAACATTTAAAAAATTTAATCAAAATAAATAAAAATAATATTAATAATATAACGATTTACGTATATTACAATATTTATAGCATATTCTTATTTACTACAATTTTATACCTCATAAAATAATAAATTATATTATTAGTTCTTATTTTTTTACCAAACACCCACTAAAATTTATTTATTAAATCAACTTTTTAAATTCACATTATTACATTTTTTCATCCAAACACCAACTCAAACTTTTTCATTAAATCGATTAGTTCTTGAGAACTAACTTTCTCTCAAAATTCATATACCAAACACAATCTAAAGATACGACATATTGATATATTATTAATAATCTATTTTAGTTTCTTATATTATATATGTTAACTTAAAATCAGAAACTGGAATTTTTAAGCGTTTTTTTGTTAATTAAAATTGTAGGGCCTAATTGCATGATGGTCGCGGGTCACGCTGACTGCGTATTACCTTTCTGCCCTTTGCAAAGATGAGGCTGATTGTGTCGAACAATGTAGCAGCGCGGGTTATGTCGGTATTGCGTCTATTTGTGAAATGTTTTATCGTGATGTGCGCCATTGTTGAATAACACACTATAGATTATCGATGGATCCTTTGATACTTCATGCTTTCAAATAATGTAATGCAATCTTATTTAAATTTGAAGTGCTCAATAAAAAGTTGTGTGAATAGAAACTAAGTCTAACATTTGATCATCCTCTGATGTGAGTAACATTTGATTATGACGTTGGGCAGGGGAATAATCATTTTTGCTCCTTCACCCTAATTAACTCCAGATTAGCCAAGTGCATGCTCAGGGTACCTAAAAAAAGCATGGTTGATAAATATATTTTTTGTTCAATAAAAAAATTAGTTTGTTAATTAACATTTAACATCGGTTGTCAAACTGTCCATTCTTAAAGAAATTAACCTATTATGTTAATTTTTTTGGCAATAACCATAAACTTGGTTGTGACTTGTGAGTTTGTACTTTGTAATGATAATTTTTTTGTTATATCATTATATAATTTTTTGTTATC
The DNA here is from genome assembly GCA_030549335.1 of Pontederia crassipes. NCBI lineage: Eukaryota > Viridiplantae > Streptophyta > Magnoliopsida > Commelinales > Pontederiaceae > Pontederia > Pontederia crassipes. Next base: position 29,677,668 of record CM060193.1, read on the forward strand.
ATGTATGTTTGATCTTATATTTGTTTTAATATTTTGTATGGATTTATTATTACGTGGTCCGATCAATTCGATAGATATCACACACAAGTTTCTAAGGTGCGTCTCATTAGTAGATCCTTTTAATTGTCACGATCACATGCTAAAATGTCAATGTCAAATAATGCGATCGTGCAGGTCATGTTGGTAATTGCATTGTATTGTGAACCATTTTATTCATGGACGGAGCCCGGATGAAATTTTAGGGGAGCCAAAAGTAGAATATAAAATGCATATATATATATATATATATATATCAATTTTTTAAATTAAATAAAATAATAATAATACTTTATAATTAAAATATAAATATAATAATTATTTTATTTAGATTAAAATATTTTTTATTCATCATGCATTTTTTCTTTTTACATTTACTATGTTAAAGGAAGATATATGGAAGTAACTTTTTATGACAACTAATTAATTTGATTTTTTTATATAAAGGAGTCAAAATTATTAGTACATATATTATATTTTTTATAAATACACATATTATACTATAATATTTTATAAATATACACATATTAATCTCATTAATATAATGGCATATTATAATTATGTCAAGGTCACAGAATTAGGGGACCTTACCATATTCTATATAAATAATAATATATATTATTGTATATAATGTTTTAAAAAGTTAAGAGGAGTTTAATTGTGTCAAGTTCACAAAATTAGGAGGGGCTTATCATATATAGATGTATATAATAATATATAGTATTATGTAACTAATATCGCAAAAAGTTGTGGGGGGATCATAGTGGGAAGATGTTGTTATCTAACTTATGAAATGTTTGATAAAGAAAAACTATATGCGGTTTCCATTCCTGAAGAGAGCTTATTTTATGTATATCATTTTATTTCATCGAGAACTGTTAACACGTGTAAAAAATCACACAGTATGTATGGTCATTTATGAGATTAGATTACAAACTTGTAAGAAGAGTGATTAGTTTTAAAAATTATTGTTACTCTGAGAATTGATCTTTTATTTTTAAGTTGAAGCATACATACATAACACGTGTCTGATAACTCGTCGTTTGTGTCGGATTTCGTGCGATCTATTATTCTGTCCAACTTTGTGACTGAATAATAGTATAGAAGATACATATTAATGCATTTTAACTCCCTGTAAGATTAATAATTGACATGTCATTTGCGGTTATTAATTTTATTAGAATGTAAGATGGTTTGGTTTACTCATCTTGAGAGGTCAATATTTTAAATACTTGTAATCCGTCATAAGAATGGAAGCTATTATTTTCTAATTATAAGTCAACTATAATAGTGGTTCATACAAGTTTACTTTTGCATTAAACATCTTTAATTTCCAAGGCTCAACACAAATTTATTTTATTTTTCTTATGATTTATTTTTTGCACCTTATTTTCTGTTTTCACATCCTAAAACCATTTTCCTAATAGATTATTAAGATAAATTAGATTTAACTAGTTCCTCGTAGGTTTGACACTCTACTATATACTTTATTACTTGATAAGGCTAGTGCACTTGTTAGCAAATTTATTTATTACAAATTTTATACATTAGTTCTTCACTAGATTGTAAAGCTTATGGGAAAATTGTTTCCCCTATGTTTGATTTCTATAGGGCCAAGTCAGTGAGGGTATTGAGTTAGTGTACTGTGATGATGCTCACACAACGACAAAGCATATGAATCGAAGGGCCTTATTTATTCATTTCTTTTCTTTTTGCATTATAAATTCTGATATAGTCATTATGACATTTTTTATTTCAAGATCATGTAGTGACTCTATGATTTCCACAATTATTTATTTCCTTTCGTATTTTCTCATTATTTCTATTCTTTCTTTTGCTAACATGTCATGTATGTTGACCGGGTCATGTCCTTTTTATCCTTTCTTTTCCTTGACCGAGGCATGGTCAAATTTATAGTCAAAACTATAATGTTTGTAGCGTGTTATGTTGGTCTTCGCCACATGGCATAGTCGATTTGGGGGCATTACAGATTATGAAAACATTGTTGATAATTATAATATAAAGCATGAGATTGCTTGCATGGATTCCCAAATCATAGCCAATTAGTTTTCTATGTATAATTTATTTGTATGCATGAAATTGTTCTTGGAGTAAGGATACATGACTTTCTCTTTTGGAGTTTTTTTATTCATAGGTAAAATTAGTCCAACACTTTCTTGGCATTTTTTCATTTGGTTTTGGCACACACTTACACTATCATATATATAAACTTTTTATGGTTAATGATATCTATACCTAAAAAATATTTGTTGTTGATTATAGTTGATGAATAACTAATTCATTGTTATACCATTTTACATTGAATTATGCCTTCCCATATTCTTTCTCCAATTACGTCTAATATCAAGAGTGATAGTGACATTGATTATATTTTGATAGAAATAATAATCTTAGATTTGAATTGTTAGAAAATTATTATTATTTATAAATTTGATTGAAAATGAAAGTTTATTCTATAAAAGTCATGTCATGTAAAATGTACAAAGTTTATTCTATAAGAGTCATGTCATCTAAAATGTACATAATCGTATTTTGTTGAAAAAGTATAATATATGATTATTATTGAAAGTTTTCCCCCTTTTGTTTTACACTATTTAAAGGAATATTATAAATTTAATAATTTATTGAAAAATATTTTTTTAGAAACTAATTAGATATTTAAGTTTCAAAATTGAAAGAAAAATCTATTTTTAATACTAAAAATGATATCCTTTGGAATAGTGAAAGATCTTTTAAATATATATATATATATATATTTAAATACATAAAAGGAGAATGCATAAGCGAATACAATCAATTAGTCATTCAGTTAATCCTTCAAATTTTTATTTCAGTCTTAATAATGTAGCAACAAACATAATAAAAAATTCAAGAAATTTAGCATGGCACGTCTAAAAGAATTTACATTAAATATTTCTTTTTATTTATGATGTAAAACTCATAACACACGAGAAAGAGGAAGATAAAGAATTAATCATATTTAATTGAGGGCGACCGACGAGGTGAGACGGCCTGGACCATACGATTTCGCTCCCTCTCTCGATCTCTGGCGAGGAGAGGGCAAGGGCGACCGACAAGGAGAGGCGAGAAGAGGGCAAGGGCGACTTGTAACTTTGCGAAATTTTTCTCTCTTGTCACGTGGCATTTGGGCTTATTTGAGCCGGCGTTACCTACTATTTCATCTCTATTAATTGGGCTTTCACAGAATTCATAAAGAAATAACAAAATAAACTAACAATTAACTATCATTAACCAATCATATAAAAGTGCGGAAGCTGACTTATTTATTATTCTCAAGTGGTCCTCCTACCCATTCTATTATATCAGAGTAGCAACTAAAACAAAAAATAAAATAACATAAGCTAAACATCTATCTCATGTGCAATTGCATCACCACGAACATCTCCAGCTGTACACACCTCCATTCTTGTCGGTTCAGTTATTTGTGAAATTCAGACAGGAAAATAGAATTTTCATGATTATAAAATACTCAGTACATAAGATAATACAAATGGATAAAAATGCTTAATGTAAATAGGCAAGCTTTCAGTATGATTAAATCATGCTATCAATTCGGTTCGGTTCTTTCTATTCTTTTTGGTACTTTCCTCTTTTCAGTTTAGTTCTTTTTATTCATTTCTGTTCTTTCTTCTTTTCTATTCTTTCTCTTTTCTGATATGTTCTTTTTTGTTCTTTCAATTCTGTTCTTTTCACTACATCTTTTACTTTAAACAATTTCTAGGACATCTATATGTATTGTCCTAACGCGAGCTCGACTTGTTTTATTATGAGCATTCATAACACTTCATTCATGGTCAATGTGGATCAAACCAGGACCAAGAGTAGGGCAATGACGGACCCAATAAAGAGGTGTGGGCTTTTATTTACCCACGATAACCATTAGGGTCGTGGGGCTATTGATACTCACATTTACTTTTTCTATACGATTCGATTCGGTGACAATCCATGCCAAGAAATCTCATTTTATATCTTTTATCTGTTGATCTAATTAATATCATTAATGTTCTCTGTTAAGCATTATTAGCACAAAGGTAAAATAGTCATTGTACATCATAATACTTAAAAATAAAATAACTTCTTCTCTGTTCTATGAATCCGGACCGGGTGCCATCAAACCTGGGCCAGGTCGTGATTGGACTTACGAGACTCGGGTCGGGGTTCTCGGTGTTATGTTCTTCTCTTCATCCTAGTAGAACCCCGGTCGGGTCCGAGGTAGCTCAGGCCGGGTTCACTGACTTCATCGTCATGCAGAGTGACATTTAACTACCCGGTCCGAGTGTAATCTCAACTCAGGTCAGAACGTTAAGTCGTCATCAGCTGCAAGACCGAAACATGTCACGGCAAGCTCGAGCCGAGTGCCGGACGCTCGGGCTGGGCTTCTTCGAATCCGGGTCGAACTTCTTCGAATCCGGATCAAGTTCGGAAAAGGACTCCATCGAGTTTATGATTCCATAATAGAAGACGGGCCGGGTTCATGCTGTGCGGGCCGGGTTCCGACAATTGAAACTCCAGTAGTGTTTTTTCGATACTTTGGGCTAGCATAACTTTCGCCGCAGTACTTCGTTTGACATAAAAACTATATAAAACTATTCATGGAACATAAGAGAACACATACCTATCATAACTCATCCATCATCTTAACTATTTCATTAAAAAATCGTATCCAAAAGTGAATCCGAAATCTTATCTACCTTCACTATTTTAAACTACCTGAAACCTGAGACTTTGGATGTGATTTTTGGCGAGATTCGGTGACAACTAACCATGAGGCCGACGTTCTTAGACAGAGGGTAGATCCGAGATTAGATGGTCAGTTGGAACTCCCATGCACGTGCACCGAAGAAGAAGAAAACATGGTATAAAGAGTTTGGTGTTTGGTGTTGTCCTTGATTGACATGCACTATTTGGTATAAATTTCTAGATGGCACTCATCACAGGAGGAGTTTGGTGTTGTCCTTGATTGACATGCACTATTTGGTTGTCCAAGCCTGCATTTTGCTGAGGCCCCTCTTCACTATAAAAAAAATTGGCAATTAGCGACTCAAGGTTGGAGACGCTAAGGAGGCGTTATTACGTCTCTGTTGTGAAGAGCGTCTCCTTAGAGTCTAACTAGCGCCGCACAAATGAGACACTAGTAATCGGTGGCTAGTGGCGTCGCACTAGAGTCAAAGATAATGAGACGCAACTAGCGCCACATGTTGACGCTATATTAATGTTACTAAGACGCGATATTTGCAGCTGCACGAAGCAGGACCGCGTCGCTAAGTCGACGCGCAAGGGGCGGTAGACGTGAGACGCTATTCCGGCGCCCACATGTGGCTAACGTAGGCGCTAGTAAGGCGCTATATTTACGCAAATATGATCGTGCATTTGTCGCCAATGAGACGCTAAGATGGTGCTAAGTGTGATATATTTAAATTAGCATCGACATGCGTTGAGACACCGATGAGACGCTATGGTGTCGCTACTTGCACATTTTTTTACCCGCCCCAGCCTCATTTTTTCCCTTCCCACACCATAAAATTTATAATGCATCTCAAAATGTATTGATATTCATCACAGGCAATATAAAATCATCACAGGCAATATAAAACCATCACAGACAATATAAAACCATCACATGCATAATATATAACATAAGAATACGAAAACTACTAAACCGAACTAACAAACTATATGTATGTTTAACTCTATAAGTAACAAATGCATAGTTTGTTTTCTATCCTAGGTTTGAGAGTTATCATTCCGGACGTTCGACCCAGACGTGCTCGGTCCATGGCCTCGCGGGGATGAATTCTGCGTCGGGATCAATCCTTGAATCGCCTGCAATAGAGGACCCAACTGCTGCGACAACTACTGCGACACCTGCTGCGACACCTGTTGCGACATTTGCTGCGATATTTGCTCCGATAATTACTGCAATAGCTGCTGTGATAGCTGCGTCAGATCAGGTGCAGCGGATGAGCTCGGAGCAGATGCACCTCTTGCATATCCTCTGATCCTCCTAGGTATCTGAGCGGCTGTGCCGAGGCCACGCAAGTATCCCCCTCGTGTCATGCCGGCCACCTCTTTTCAAACAGTAGGGTCCTCTATGAAATAGAAAAATTATAAAATCATATAATATATAAATTATATATCAAGAATCACATAAATTAAAAATATGACTAAACCAACAAAGAAACATTACCTCGTGGCTGAGTACTCGGATCATCTCCATACTTTTCAGCCATTTTTGCATTATACTCATCCTAAAAAATTTAAACATTGTGTATTTCAAAAATAGTGCACTAACGGCAACAACCAAATGACCATATCATGAGACTTACCAGAAGCCTACGAGCAGTGGGCGTGACTAAGTCGTTTGTCTTCCGACTCTTATGCGTGGCCTCATAGACTACAAAAGTCTACGAGACCGCCTTTTTTCTTCTCCTACAATAAAGTTTCAAATTTGATAACATAAGTATAAGTCAAAAGTTTGATTAATGGAATTTATATGTAAATTACCATGCGCCGTCGATGCTCGTCAAATCGCATCGATCCTCCTGTGTGGATGTGGGCCTCGGGCTTCGAAAGACGGTTAGCTCTTGCCTTTTCCGACTTCCTTTGCCATCGTTCAACCGTCCTTTGTGAACATCAAATATTTACACTTTCAAAAAACTATAATTTTCATAAAAATAATGTAAAAGTATACATACTTATCACTTCCTACAGAGGGACTCCCAAACCGAGCGCCTAATATATCTTGGGCATCTTTGTATGCCTTGCTCCAAAGTGAGGCCGACGGACGTGACGACCTTGCGAAACTTGTATAATCGATTTCGGAGGCGTTTCTCAGCGACCTCCTCAAAAGCTTTTCGGATTGTCCCTAAACTAAGATCCGGATGAAACTGATTTGCCTCCTACAAATAGAACGTTAAAACTTAGTAATTTTAAAATAAATATAAATCAAATTATGTAACCCAAATAGAAGATCGTACCGTAAAGGCTCGAAAGATGTCATCTCGCACTTGAATTGGGACATCTTTCCAGGATCCTGCCCCTTCCGGCAAGTGGGAAAGTACAAGAGCACTGACATCCCGCACGGTACTAGCGGGTAAGAAAGTGGTCCTGCCAATTACAAAGAAGAATTAATTTTCAATGATAACCAAAACTAGCGCCTAAAACAATATGACGTCTCGAACATGCGACGCTAGAGAGACGCCCATAGTGTCATCATAGCGTCGACAGAATCTGCGGCGCTCGTTAAACACTAGGTGGACACTATTGTGTGTCTACTGTGACGCTAACATATCACTCACTTAATCAACCATCGTAATCCCATGATTAAGTATATAATAGTATATGCATAATTAAGATATTATATATATTATATGTATACATAACATAAATAATATAGGTAAAAAGTTATATATTTAGGAACACTCTTATCATGTAAAAATACACACATATATATATAATCGTGTAATTATTACATATATATGTTGATATTATGTTATTGATAATATGTTTATAATCGTGTACTTAATACTAATATAATATTTAATAAATTTATTGATTGACATATAATATATATAATATAGTGTTTAAATATATACAGTAGCGTCTCATTAGCGTCTCCTTTGTTTGAGATGTCATATAGCGTCGCTTCACAGTCTTCAGACATGAGACGCTAGTGTCGCGTCTAAAGTGGTCGACGACAAAACGGCACTAGGTGCTGCCGCGCATTAAGAATAGTGGCGCGAAATAATAGCGTCTACGTAGCCTCTTGATTGCGCTAGAGAGTTAACGTCAACCCGCTGAATAGCTAAGAAGACGCATAATTAAGATATATGCATAATAAAGATATTATATATATTATATGTATAGATAACATAGATAATATAGGTAAAAAATTATATATTAAAGAACACTCTTATTATGTAAAAATACATATATATATAATCGTGTAATTAATACATCTATATGTTGATATTATGCTATTGATAATATGTTGATAATTGTGTAATTAATACTAATATAATATTTAATGAATTTATTGATTGACATATAGTATATATAATATAGTGTTTAAATATATAATGTAGCGTCTCATTAGCGTCTCTTTTGATTGAGATGCCATGTAGCGTCGCTTTAGAGTATTCATACATGCGACACTAGTTTCGCGTCTAAAGCTGTCGACGCCATAATGGCGCTAGGTGCTGTCGCGCATTTGCGATTCCTGGCGGGAAATAATAACATCTACGTAGCGTCTCGATTGCGCTACTTTTAACGTCAACTCTCTGAGTAGCTAAGAAGACGCTAATGAGACGCTATTGAGAGGCAAGTGGCGTCTGATTCTAGTGACGCTAAATAAGCGCAATGGAGGCGCTAGTGGCGTCTTTATAGCGTCACATAACTTTGAGGCGCTACATGGCGTCGCTAATCGCCAATTTTCTTGTAGTGCTTGTTGACACATATTGTTGGGATTACCCCCTTTGGTTGAACCCTACTGACTATTCATGTCACTTTGATAGCCAACACCGAAAATCATTCGTAAAGTTCGTAGTGTTCATTAGTTAGGATCCTTCTACATGCAGTTTATTTGCAACTTCAACACCTTGATGGCACCCACAACGACATCCTTCTATAGGCGGTTTATTTGCAACTTCAACACCTTGATGGCACCCACAACACAGTGTCTACGGAGAGGGAAATTTGATTGGGGAGTTGAGGCTAAGGCTACTTTTACACTCAACAAAGAACACTTAAAACAATACTGTTTAACTTTGCCAGACTTTTAGAAAGTCTTTACAGTTGAATGTGATGCAACAATAATTTGTATTGAAGTTGTTCTCTCACAAGACAAAAGACATACTGCATTCTTTAGTGAAAAGCTATTTGATGATAGAAAAACATGGATCACATATGAGCTCGAGTTGTTCACCATCATTCGATCCTTAAGGCATTGGAACACTATCTAACTCAGAGAGAATTCTTCCTATACACCGATCATCAATCCCTTAGACACCTAAACACTCATATTCAAATTAACAGGTTAGTCAAATTAATAGGTTGTACGCTCGTTGGTCAACATTCCTAAAGAAATTCACTTTTGTTCTTCAAAACAAAGCATGAATACAAAGTAGGAGTTGGCGTGCAGCTCTTCTACTTATTCGTCATTATGAGATTGTTGCCTTTGAATCATTCAAAGAATTGATGATGCTAATTTTAAAGAAGTATGGGAAAATTGTCGAGAGCACCAGGCAGCTAGAGATTATCATATTCAAGAGACTTTCTTACTCAAAGTCAATCAACTATGCATTCCTCAAGCATCCCTATGTGAGCAGATAATTAAAAAATTGCATAGTGAGAGATTGAGTGCACATTTCAGGCGAGAGAAAATAATTGTAGCAGTAAAAACTCACTACTTTTGGCCACAACTCAAATCGGATGTGGAACACTTTGTTCGGACACTTGTCTTGTTTGCCAAGTTGCTAAAGGACAATCACAAAAACTAGATTGCATGCCCCTCTACCAATGCTTGATACACCACGGGAGGATTTGAGCATGGATTTCATCGCTCGCATCCAATGGGGCAATGATTCAGTATTCGTCATAGTTGATTGTTTTTAAAAAAATGTCTCATTTCATTGCTTGTAGGAAGATCTCTAATGCAACACATATTGCTAATTTTTTTCGAGAGGTGATATGTTTGTATGGCATACCAAAGTAAGTTACATTAGGCTGAGATCCAAGTTTCTCTCACACTTCTGACGCCTCCTAGGGAACAAATTTGATACACTATAAGAAAGCTGTCGGATAATGACGCGAATTAGCGCCGCCATACCATGTAGCGCTAAATAGATGTCAATAGGTCATCATTGGGTCGACAAATGCATATGCTAACTGCCTTTTTATAGCATCAATTTAGTGTCGCATTAGCATCAAAGGATGTCGACGCTAAATGGGGCACCATCGCGATGCTATTTCAGCACTATTATCATGCACGAAAACTAAAAAATGTGTTGCAGATGATAGCGTTGTATTGCCGTTGCAAGAGTGAACGCTAACTTAGCGTCACCAAAGCTGCTATGCTATTTCGACGCTATTATCACTAGCAAAAATTAAAAAATGCGTGGCAGATGTTAGTGTTGTATTGGTATCACAAGCTCGTGACGCTAAGTTATATCGTAGTTGATTGTTTAAAAAAAATGTCTCATTTCATTGCTTGCAGGAAGACCTCTAATGCAACACATATTGCTATTTTTTTTTCGAGAGGTGATATGTTTGTATGGCATACCAAAGTAAGTTACGTCAGACAGGGACTCCAAGTTTCTCTCACACTTTTGACGCCTCCTATGGAACAAATTTGACACACTATAAGAAAAATGTCGAATAGCGACGCGAATTAGCGTCGCCATACCACGCGATGCTAAATAGATGTCAATAGCATCACAATAGCGTCGTCATTGGGTCGACAAATGTATACGCTAACTGCCTCTCTATAGCGTCAATTTAGAGTCACATTAATGTCAAAGGTTGTCGACGCTAAATGGGGCACCATCCCGATGCTATTTTGGCGCTATTATCACGTGCGAAAACTAAAAAATGCGTGACAGCCGGTAGCGCTGTATTGACATCACAAGAGTGAACGCTAACCTAGCGTCACCAAAGTTGTTATGCTATTTCAATGCTATTATCACAAGCGAAAACTAAAAAATGCGTGGCAGATGTCAGCGTTGTATTGGCATCACAAGCTCGTGACGCTAAGTTAGTGTCACCATGTCTGTGATACTAAAATAAGAGGCGATATTAGCATCGACCTCTTGTTGTATTGGCGTCAACATTTGTGACGCTATATTAGCGTCGGAGGATTGGCGCCAGTTTGTGCTCTTTTGGCGATATATGTTATATATTGTATTGTATACTATACTATACTATACTTTAATATACTATACTATACTATACACCATGCTATACTATATTATTCTATTATATAATATACAAAAATTAATATACCATGCTATACATACTCCAATTCGCAAATTTCAAAATTGGGGGAATAGTGCTTCTTCATTTTTCATGAGATTCAAATGGCGATTGCCGTCCGACCATCGGATCATCGCGAAATTTTTACCTTCCGTAGACCACGACAACATAGAGTTTTTAGTATTTTTTGATGATTTTAGGAGGTTGGACGATAGAGTTAAGAACCTAAGAGGAATAAAGATTTTCGACAGTCATTGACGTGAGTCCGATGGGAATCGGTTGAAACGAAAATTACGAACTTATGGAGATCGAAGCGAGCTGTCCACCCGCAAAAGAATCGCGACGATCAGAGGTCAAAATTCAATAAAATGGGTAAAGTTTTAGAATAGAAACGACCGGTGTTCCGCATTCCTTGCTCAAATTGCTATGAAAAAATAGGCATTTAGAAGGGCCCGGGAAGGTGGGGCGGCACAAACCTTTCATGTTTCACATTTTTCTGTTTCCTCCAATTCTCAAAATACTTATTTCATAATTATAAAAATTCCTCAAAACTTTCACCCCCTAAGAAATCTAAAAATGTGTGTTGTAAAAAATTGGACCTTTCGGGAGAGCTCGAAACAGTCCCATTTAGTCGACATGTAGTTTTCAAATTTTTTCGAGAAATACTAATTTTCTTAGAATTTTTTGTATCCAAATTTAAAAAGAGTAATCAAAATGGTTTATTTTGCTTCGTGCGCTTAATAAAATATTAGAAATTATTTTTCTTGAAAATCGGACATCTCGAGACTTCTTAGAATGACCTCACTTGATGGACATTCGATTCTCGAATTTTTCGGACGATGTCGATAAACATACACATATACATACGTATATACATATACACTTACATATGTATAGGCTATATATGAATATAGACATACATACATTTATACATACACATATATACATACCTATACATACACATATACATACATATATATAATACGTTGGCGCCACATCAACGTCACAATAGTGATGCAGGCTTCCGATAGTGTCACCATAGCATCATGTTGATGTGACACTAGCTTAGCATCTCAATGCGATGGCGCCAATGCGACACTAAGGTAGAATTGGTGATTTGACTCGCTAAAATGAGACGCTATGCAAGATATCACTTGGCTCCACATTAGTGACTTTCTAATGTCGCAATTTTGAGTCACTAATTGGCGATCCATGTGTTCATGAAAGAATGAATCATAACCCTCCATTATTTTTAATCCGATGCTTCGCGTTCACTGCCTCTTTCCTGCTTTCTCTCCTCATGCTCAATTCTTTCTTTTAATCCCTCTGTTCATCTATTTCTCTCCTCACGCTCTTCATCTCTCCGACGACCACCATCGCTCCAGTGCCCACCGGATCCGATGTCTCTCCTCCTCCGACGGGCCGGTGGTCCCATCTTCTCCGTTGTGGACTTCGGTGTTGCAGGAGATGGTTGCCGATGCGACACGACCACCATCTAGGCGGCCATCCAGGTGTGCACGGCGATTGGTGGTGGATGCGTCATCTTCCCCTCCGGCGGCAATTACCTCACGGCTGGCGTGAACGCGTTGTCTTCCCCTCCGATGAGCAGCGAGATGCAGGGGACGGAGAAGATGCAAGTGAATGCGTCATCTTCACAAAATGAGGATCATGGTGGCAGCGAGCGCGTCATCTTCACGAAATGAGGATCATGGCGAGCAGAGTTGCAAGTGACGGCTTTGAGGAGATCAAATAGATTGTAATGTAGTGTATTGTATTGATTCTGTCAATTTTATGGATCAATATCAAATGCAATATAAATTCATCAATTGTATCAATAACAATGCGTCAATTGTTCAATTTGGATCAGCGTCAATTCTTCATTGTGTAATGTAATGGTTCAATGACAATGCACGTCGATTGTGTAATGTAATGGTTGAAGTAGCGATGACATTTCACATATGAACATATCATATTTTACGTCGCGATAGCATCACCGTAGCGTCGCATATGTTAGCGCCCCATTGTGTCGCAGTACCAGTGACACATTGGTGTCTAATTAGCGCCACAAATGATGGCTTACTCTGTCTTAGCGCATATTAGCGTCTGAATAGCATCTACATTTAGCGCCGCATTAGTGTCGCATTAGCGCCTCCTGCTGTTGCTTCACCACAACTTATAGAGTCATAATAACACCGAACATTATACCGTCGACTTGTGACCAAGGTAGTCAAGATCGAGATCTAAGATCGGAGGAGGTCATAAGATTAAAGATCGGAAGATCAGATCGAGGATCATAAGATCTCACTTATAAAAAATATATATTTTAAAAATAATAAGTAAGCTTTTTTATAAATTTATCGTATTTAAATATTAAATTACATCTGAGTAAATTATTTTTTTATCGATTCTTAAGCAAAATTATATCAAACATATTAAAAATAAAGAAAATATATTAAACTCCATCTAAATTAATTTGTATTATCATAAATATATTTTTAATTAATATTTAAATTATTATATTAATCATATGAGATCGTATATGGTTAGATAAGATCGTAAGATCGCATGATCAAAATTAAGATTATATTAAGATCTTACACATAAGATTCTCAAGATAAAATCGAGATCGATAATGATTAGTAAGATCATAAAAATGTAAGATTTTAAGATTTAGATCGAGATCTTAACAATCTTGCTTGTGATGCTAGTATTGTCATCGTACTCTTTGGCGCTAGGGGTGAGCATCGGTCGATTCGGTTAATTAACCGATTGGATAAGTCGGTTAATTAATCAAATCGGTCCAAAAAAATAACCGTTATCCGGACCGAAAAAATTGGTTAACCGATTTTGGTTCAGTTCGGTTAATTAACCATTTTAACCGAAATTGAATATATTATAAAAATTTGTTATTAAATTCATAAAATTTGAAATAAATTATAGTAGAAATTAAATATGTATTCAAAATAAAAGGTAAATATTATATTTGAACTTGGTAATAAGGTACAAAATATTAGATAATTAGAATACCAAATTAAGTTAAACAAAAAAATTATAGAACTATAATAAGTTTTTACCAAAAATTAATATATTAATATAAAATTAGTAATTTTCGGTTAATTCGGTTATTAATCGAAATTTCGGTTAATTATTCATAACCGTCTAAATTATTTCGGTTAACAAATTTTTTATCCATTAACCGAATCGAATTTGAATTGGATAATTCGGTTCGGTTAATCGGTCAAAAAATCGGTTGGTTAACCGTCAGATATGGTGAAATGGTTAACCGTGCTCACTCCTATTTGGCGCCATCGCGATGCTAATGGCTACCAATTTTTGACATCCTTGTCTGGGCGCTGTGTCGACGCTAATGCGGCACTAATATTTTTAGCTATGAGTTAGGTGTCTCTATTTCGCAAATTTCTTGTAATGACTACATGCCATCCGCGGAAAGATGGGCAAACGAAAGTAGTCAACTACACCATGTCAATTTCACCATATTTGAAATATTTCATCATATTCGAATCCTTGAAATTTGTTGTACAAGGGTTGAAGGCTTATACAATAGAACGATCAGATTGACGTCAATTCAACAATAATTATGTATTTAACACATGGACCATCAATAAGCTTGTGGCCCAAAACTTTCAACATTCTTTTCTCTTTTTGCCTAGCTATTTTTGTCATGTTTAGATTGTTGTAAGAGTCATGATCACATAAGCAGCAAATCAATCTGGTCATCATAGAAATAAAATAATAATTATTATATTAAATACAAAATAAATAATATGTTATCTAAAAAATATCCAAATTAGTTTTGATACCCAGCTTGTACTCCAGAAATCCGGGCCATGTTTCCTAGTTGATCATTTTGATAATGGGGGAACTTGAGCACGATTGTACTGAAATATCATGCGCGGTTTCAGGATCCGACCTCATCTCATTAAAACTCTAATGGAGTTTTTGAGGACCTTGGCTGGGTTAATTATTCTCAACCTTGAATGGGCCCTATCAACATGTGCAAACCATCGCTACCATCTCCCTGGATATCATGGGTTGGGAGAGGATGAGACTTGCTTGTGTCTTGGAATGTGCAAGTCTAAGGAAGAAGATGGTGTAACACAGATGGAGGAATAACATAGAGGGCTTGGGGTCTTAATTAATTCTCAACTTGAACTCTTTAAATTAGTTCTGATTGAGAGTGTCAAGAATTAATTTCTTAGTTAAAGTTTTAAATTTTAATTTAAATTCAAATATCAAGTCTAAGTCTAACCAACTCTTTTTCTTATTTATTTTATCTTCTTCCATTTAAGGTCTTATTTTATCTCTTATTAAATATTTATTTTTTTTAAAAAATAAAATAAAATCTTGTTTGATATTATTTATAGAAATTAGGGACATTATAAAGATATTCATTCTTAAAATTTCCTATATAATTAGTTTAATTTCTTGTCTTTCCCAACTAAAAATGACATCAACCCATATCAAATAACCCTTGAATCCACATGAATTCACTAATAATTTTAATTATTGAACCGAGTTTAGATTTTTTTTTCATAAAAGTGTCTGATTCTAAAACCTGATCACTATGATAGTTAAAACTCATCACAAATTCCACCGACATTTTTGTTGAATAATGATTGACTTAATTGCCATGGCCGACCTTACATGCATACGAATCGACAGATTTCAATCTGACAAATACGTGTGTAAAATACCCTTACAAATTATTGGTACCCACAAAAGGATTTCTGTCTATGTTTTTAATTCGGAAATCATTGCAGGTTCCTCAGAATAAGGCTGAGAAATCCGAATCAGATGCAGGGACATCATGATTAAAGTCGGCTGAAAGATAACACTTTCGGTCCTCATGTCACTGTTCAAATATTTGGGTTATCCTCTCTCTCTCTATATATATATATATGTATATATATATGTATATATGTATATATCTATATATATATTGTACATGAAACAAAGAAAGAAAGATGACAATCTACACATAAGTGTACTTTGTTTTTTGTTATGCAAGTTGAGCGGAGATGGCTCAAAGATCAACTTGCAAAGATTAGGAGATCAACTGTCAACGATCCTTTGCCAATCAGAAGAAGATGGTGTGGACCTACATATGTTACATATGTTCTTGATATGATCTCTTATCAATAATTATATATTTTTATATGCATGAAAGACATGCCACCCCAATGTCCATCCATTTTAGGAGCCATAACCCAGATGTGTCTTCATTTGGTGCATTGGTTCTGGAGTCATTTTCTTTGGCCCCTTCTTTCTGAAAAAAAAAAGTTAATCTAAGCTTTTGCCACTAATTTTTCTATTGAATTATATAATTAATAGTCTCTTGCACAACAATTACCCACGTACAAGAGTTAGAATTATTGTGGTTCATAATTGAAGTTGCAGGAGACAGTTTTTTTTTTCTTATTTTCCTGTGTTTAAATGAATTAATTTATATTTGGAAGAAAATATTTTCTATATATATGTTCGGTGAAAATATATGTCAGTCTCACACTTCTGATGTAATATAGATATTACAATTAATTTATATTTTAAACTTATTTTCTACGCCACAAGATTTTTTCCTGGAAAAGGTAAAAACATTCTTAATTTGCGAGTGATAGTTCGTTGGAAATTGAAGGGAAATTTGTGCTTTTCACAAATAAAATCTCTCTTAATTTGTAAATGTCAGATTCTTTTCAATTTTCGATAGCTAAATTCATCTAATTTGTAGTTGACCTTCTTAAGCGTCGCAACTACATTTTTCAATGAGCACTGTTTAACGCCCATAATCTATTTAAAATTTGCAGCAAAAATCATTATTTACAGGAAAAATTAGCAAATGCCAATTTTCTTTTAGCGTGCAACAACACCTATTAAAGAAATTATGCAATTACTTTCAACTATTCATTTCAATTGTCACACGGAAATATTTGGTTCATTTGATTATGATCGACTTGGATGCAGCAAGAGAGATCGCATATATATATATATATATATATATATACGCATATATATATATATATATATATATGTATCAAATATATTATTGGGATTATTATTTATATATGTTCAATATGATTTCAAAAGATATAAATCTAAAAAGAACATCTACTTAACTATTTAATCATTGGAGATATATAATCAACGTATTTTTATTTAATATGATAATAATTAATCAAGCCAAGATTTTTAATCTTAATTCTCACCGGAGTTCTTATTACAATTACATATATATAATGAAAAGAGTTAACTTCTTAATATTTTAAATATTTTGAGATAGAAGACAGTCGATCTAGTTTAAGAATTAAGAGTTTATTAGATTTTTGAATAATGGAAAAGAGGTTAGAAAAAAAATAAACATCATATAAAAAGACAAACTTAATCGCCACAAATCAAGTAAAGCTAATTAAAGGCAGAGCCACTGATGCTGATGGAGAACTAACGTCACACAACTGATGCTGCCTATTTGGACAGGCACATTATCCTGTTGGCCTCTCTCTCTCTCTCTCTATATATATATATATATATATATTGCTTTGCTCATGACATACGTATAGTCACAAAGGAAGTGCTTTTTAGTAGTAAAAGATTTGGGTGTCTTCCACTCACATAAATTTCAACACAGCAAAGACATGCAAGCAGTTGACATGCGGTTGGGAAGATCCGGAAAAGGGATAAGTTTCGCGACTAAGGTGGACAGATGTGATGGGTGATGAAACCATCCTTCAATATCTTGGATTTGGTCTCCCCGTCTATTATTAATTACTATAATAGTAATTAAAATATATTGATTTCCGGAGCAATTAATTAGCAAGTTGTAATTAATTAATTAATGATACACTCATGGCTTCGATGTCTTAAATTACAAGTTTTGGCTTCGATGTCTTAAATTACAAGTTTTGAGCATTTAATCGTTGAATTCAAATTATAAATTAAATTAATGAAACATAATCTAACGCCCCCAAATCGACCCCCGCCACGTGGCAAAGACCAACCTGGAGACGCTACGACATGCTATGACTTTAACCATAATATTGACTATATCTCAGTCAAAAACCGAGACACGCTAGCGGAAGAAAAGAAATAAAGATAAATGATAACTTTAATTGCGGAAGTCTAAAAGTGGCTATGTCATTACTAAGAAATAAAATAAGTTCTACATCATGAATTCAAAATGCGGAAGGTAAACGAAAACTAAATAATACTCTAAAAGTCCTATAGTTCATGTGATATCATATCGCCAGAGCTTCATCACCACACGCCTACTCCACCACGTTACCGACCTGGTCCTGTGAAAATTAGACACAAGGGAGGATGTCCTCCTGTAAGCTTTACAGCCTAGTGGAGAACCACATGATATACAATGCATGACATGAATATAATAATCAACGGTAAATAATCATGCTTAACTTGAACGTGGAAGATAACCTATCAGTATCATGTGTCATAATAAGAATAAGATCATCGATATCATGAATCAGGAGGGTAATCATGATGAGTAATAAATATGAACTTATAACATACTTGTAATTCATGACAGTAACTTGACTTGACTTGAACATGCTTCTTGATCTTGGTTATTAATTAACAATCAGAGTGACTTTATGTGCCTTTAATTCTTGGAGTATGTCCAGCAAACGATACGGCCTTGTGCGGTCAATGGGTGATCAAACCATGACCAAGGGAGCAACCCTTATCTTGATGCACTTGGCTTGGACTGGCAACACATCATTAATCTTTCATCTGAACTTATTAATCGCTTTAACAACTTGTGGCTCTTTGTTCTTGATTTCATGGATACGATAAGATCAATGCGAAATAAATCAATAAGGGAGTAAATCATATAAATCAGTGAGGGATCTCTGTGGGGTCAGACAATAGGATCAGTCATATATCTAGAAATAATATCTGGATAAAAAGGAAAATAATTAATAAGTATAATGAAAGGTTTTTCTGAGAAATCGGTCGACCGGTTCAGGAGAACGGTCGACCGGTAGTCTGTTGATCGGTCAACCGGTCTGTTAAGATCGATCGACCGATAGGTCAAATCAGATATTAAATAAGTCAGTCAATCCGTTCAGTGGAACGGTCGACCTGATGAGGAAGGAACGGTCGACCTGATGAGGAAGGATCGGTCGACTGGTGTCAAGAATCGGTCGACCGGTCCACATGTGTAGAAATACAACGATAGGTAGATTATCGGTCGACCGGTTGCCACAATACTTGTGGACCGGTCGACGTCCAGAAAGTTACGAAACTTTCGAATTTCATCGTTTTTCCAATGCAATTTCATCCAACCTAGTTCCTATCTCCTAGCAAATCAATCACACAACAACAGAACAATAAGAAGTGAATTATGCATGCAATTCAATCAATCAATCAAATAATACAATGAATCAATCAATTAAAACGATAATTTGAACCCTAGCTTTGATCTTTTCTTTTCATAATAATTAGGGCATGAATTTGGGACAATTCAAAGGTCATACAAGGTGATTTTGATTCACCCACCTCGGTTTACGATCAATCCATCTTTTCGTTCGTCGAAAAATTGTTAACGGCGCCCTATTCTTCCCCTGGTTCCTCTCGGCCACCTTCTGCAGAAATTCCAACAAGGCGTGAGAAGGGCAGCACTCGAAAGACGATGAGAGGAAGAAAAGATCTTAGCACAACTTGCAGTCCAGCCGATGGAGAGAATCCTGCTCCTGTCGTGCACGAGCAGCAGCACCGGGGAGAAAAGAAAAAGCCGTGGAGTTCTCTTGGGAAAAAGCAGAGGGCTTAACGAAATCCTGATTTATAAATCTCCTCTCCTCTCCTAATCTGATTTAAAGAGATTTGATTTAATCCCTGATTTTGACCTTGGATTTTTATCTCCAACCTTCCCAATTGAACTCTGATTTAGTTTCATTTTTTTTATCTTGTGGTTGTTGTCGGTTGTTACACATAAGATCTCGTTTTCGGGAGGAGTTCGATGCATTATTATGTCCTGTGCACGCAAACGTACTATATACAAATATTATTTATACCCCCAAACTTATATATTGTTTAATAGTTTGATTACATTTGACATTCTGTTTAATAAAAATATGAAACAGTAACATGTGGGTACGTAACCACTTGCATCCGATATAAATTGCAAATTTCATTAGTCAAAGCTTTAAATAATGAATGGAAAACTATTTGTGTAGATCAAAGATTATGTTGCATGTTCATGATTTGAATTAATACATGGAATCTTTGTTTTAAGTCACGCATATTCGTGAGTTATCAGTCATGTACATTGTTGAACATATTCAGTTGTAATATATAATTTGTGCAAGTCAAAATCTACTTGATATACATTAAGTTAAAGAGGCTGCTGAACTTCAAGTCTGTATTTTATATTGCATGTTTTCAGGATAATGTACCCACATGAGATTTAATTTTTCAATATTATATATTGAGAGAAAAATTTTGCGTGAGAAACTTATGTTGCTTTTGTCCTAAGTTTAGTCTATATATTGTGTGTGTATATATGAAATTGTATAATACAAAGAAAAAGGTTGAAACTTGGTTTGCTTTATTCATACTTTAGATCAAAAAAAGTTAAAATGATTGTCATCTTTATCCCTCTGGTTTAACCTATTTTCACATCATCGTATGATAGCATAGTTATATTCACAGTTGTACAAGGAATATTGAGAGAAAGCTACGTGGTCCTACCCTTCTAAGTGGTCACTTCCCTCCATTATGTACAGCCATTGCATACGTGTAGGATGTTTACAGGAACAAAAGTGTTTATTTCTTTAGCCGCCTTATTCTACCGGAATTAACTAAAGAATCTTTAGACGGATCCATATGTACATACAGTTACATCCACATTCAATACTCAATCTTAATTGGAGTGATGCAGACATATATATATATATATCTGAATTACATTATCTTATAAAAAAACATTTAGCTATTTCTTTCCGTTTATTAGACTGAACCTTCTTTATAATAAAATGGACGAATCTCAATTAATAATGTCATTACAATTTCACATCCGTAATTAAATTTTGATCCGAAGAAAATTATGTATAAAAAAAAATATAATTAGATGCATAATAAAATCGTATATTTACTTTGATTTCTTCCGACATACGGGGGATTCAGGGCCTGTTAGATCTACTATTGAGGGTACCTCGTGGAGACCAAGAATTAATTCCCTTTAATAGTTCTAGGACATGGTCTACTCACCACGATTAAGAATCACAACGATTAATTTTTATGACCTAATAATTTTAAGTTATTATGAAATAGTTTCATGTACTATACTCTCCAATCTCCATGGTGGTAATGTTGAGGCATGCATCACGTCGCAGTGGCCCACTTCACGCCTCTCTCATGCCGTTCAGATACGGGCACGAATTGGATGGGACCCTTGTGATTCGTGTCATGATTGGCCATAATTTGTGTACATATATATATCACCTCACCTGTGCCTTGCCACGTCTATTCATTCATTGCTTTCCCTTAAGCGAATGCACAGGAGCGTTAATTATAGTTAATAAATAATGCATGCAATGCAGGTCACGGTAGATTAACATATATTTAGTTAATGTGCATTGGGACCATAACTGACACATTATAATGAGTTCCTGTTCTCAGCCCAGCGTTATCAGATTCGATAGACATACTTTCAAAGTATACATTAATTACTTTTCTTGATGGTAGTGGTAGTGCTAAGAACGTGTAAACTTTGTTGCATCCACTCGTTAAAAATTTTAACCTGACTTTTTACAGAGAGAGTGTACGTAGTTATAGTGCAAAAGGAAATAAACAATAAAAAAACGACATCTTTAAGGAAAAGGGACGGTGATCTACCACTGCATAGGTACCCAAAGCTTCCTATAATTGTTGTGTAGACTTCATTCAGTGTTAACTTATGCGAACAGCAGACTTAGAGGTTTCAAGTTTTTTTTTATGTTACCAATTAGACTAATATATTGTCATCCTACTGAAAAAAAAGACTAATATATTCTCAGATATTGTTGATGCTTGATTATACATGGTTCTCATGAGACAATTAAGAAAGTTAAGCATATGATTTCATTGACCAAGATGTGGACAAGATAAAATGACATTAATGATGTTCACAAGTCATACAGTTCATCATTTATATCGTCTACATGAATTACATTTCTTTAATAATGCATACATATATCATAAGTATTACTGACAGTTCCATTATTCAGATAGTACTATTTCTATATTTACATATATAGATGAGGAATATCTATTTCCATCTAGCTGGACCATTAGGGATTATGTAATAACCTTTTGTTCATACCTAATCAACAATCATATACATCAAGGCATGCAAGGACACATGAACTTTTTTCCTGACAAGATGGTCATCAAGGGTGTAGAAATAAAACCCTAATAAAGAGTACAGAGAATGTAGTCTGCGTGCATGGTCATATATAGATTATGGATGCCTAGGTATATATTATATATATAATTCATGG
This sequence comes from Pontederia crassipes, assembly GCA_030549335.1. Lineage (NCBI taxonomy): Eukaryota > Viridiplantae > Streptophyta > Magnoliopsida > Commelinales > Pontederiaceae > Pontederia > Pontederia crassipes. The sequence continues at coordinate 29,700,221 of CM060193.1, forward strand.
AAACGTGCAATGGAATAAGCGTAGTATCTTCAGCATGCTGCCGAGCGGGTGAAGGGATTGAGGAAATGGGGCTTCGAGGGTGAGACGACAACAGGCCCTCCAGCCTTGGTTCCATCGCTAGCTCCGGTGATTCTCTCGCAGGAAGGACACATCGTGAAAGAAGATGCTCCTTGCACCGGTGGATGCACGAGAAGCGCCGGCGCCGGCGAAAGCTTCAGCAGCTTGAGCTCTTGCAGCTCCTTTTGTAGCCTTCGGTTCTCGTCGGTCAGCGTCTCGCAACACTTCATCAGAAGCTCCCGGTCGACTTTGGTTTGCTTGAGCTTAGTCCTGGGACAAATCATTACATGTATGACATGTTAAAGATTCATTTCATTCTTCTTCAAGACGGATGGTAATAATTAATTAGATAGGATCCTCATCCCCATCCCCATCACCTTCCAGATGGATTTACATATGTAAGCTCATCAATTTTTGCATCTGATCACATACGTACCTTGCTCTTCTATTCTGGAACCATACTTCAACTTGCCGAGGTCTTAGATTTAACTGCTCAGCCAAAGTTTGCTTTTGCTTCTGATCAGATGTAAACACAGTATATATATCAGACACTCGGAAAAGGAAAATAAATTGTATCTGATCCCCAGATCAAACGAATCTTTCATACGAACCGGATTCAGCGTGCTTTGCTCCTTGAACTTGTCTTCCAAGAAGAGGGACTGCTCCTTGGTGAGCCTAAGCTTCTTCCTGGTGCTGCCATCTTCCTCCTCGTCGCTGGTATGCGATAAGGGCCTCTCGGTCTCCTCGCTCCCTGCATCGCTCTCCTTTTTTACCGTCTTGGATGGAAGGCCTTGGGGCTCCTGCTGATCTCCTAATTTGCTTGCCGATTTTTCCGACTTGAAGCTTGCTTCTCTCCCATGGCGTTGATTGGCCCAAGAAGGGGAGTTACTGCAACTCTCGTAGTTCAATCCAAGGACAAGGCCCGTGTCGCACATATCTTCTTCCTCGCTCTTTTTCTCCATACCAGGAAGCTAAGCTTCTTTTTTATTCTAAATCTTATGGATCGAGAGAGAGAGAGAAAGAGAGCGAACGAGCGAGCGAGAGAGAGAGATAGACGGGGGGGAGAGAGAGAGAGCGAGAGTTTTGATTGAAGGTTGTTGGCTAAGGAAAGGAGTGGGGGGCAAATGATGAGTGGGGGAGAATGATCAATTGGGTGATGAGGAGTACGTAATGGGTGTGGAGGTGGAGAATATGATACATTAATAAACGCGTTGACAAGTAGCAAATATAGCTTAAGATTCAAGTAAAGGCAAAGTATTTTTCCTCATAAAAAATGCTTAAGGGTTTTCTTACCTTTTATGTGTGCAAAGAATATAGGTAATATATATATATATATATATTAACCTTGTCGGTATAAAAGTTATGACAAAAGTGTATGGAGAGATAGAGTACAAGGTATAAAAGTTAAAAACAAAAGGCGGGAGGGAGGAGAGAGAGAGAGTATAAGGACTCAGTTGCAGCTGCAAGGTATAAAGATGGGTCAGGGAGCGGAGTTCACATATGATTCAGTACTGACGTCTCAAGATGCCTCTCGTGCATTCAAGACACAACAACCCTTTCTCTTTTCTTAATTTTCTTTTCTTTCCTATTGTGTGCCCTTTATTCTTTCGGCTTTACGCTTGCGATCGAATCATTCTAGATATGCTAATGATCCTCCAAATATATATCTAAAAAAAGTGCTCAGAAAAAAAGTAAAAGAAAACCATCGGTGCATTAAATATTTTTAATTTTATAGTACTCCATTCAATGCTTGCATATGCATGCATACAAGTTGTAGGTAAAATTGGCTTGTGTAATGAATACAACACAACATCTAACGCCTTTATAAACAATTAAAAACCTGTCAGGTAGTTAATCTTACTGCACTATTAACTTCATCAAAATACTCCGTCATGTTAACACCTTCGAATAAAGAATGTCGGAGAAAATAGTGTATTCGTCAAATTTGGGTTACTTACCAATATTATATTTACATGAATGTATATGTTACAATTCCCTTGTCCCTTGGCTAGTTAATTAATGTTAATTATGTTGATGTATCATCATAAATTTCTTTAAATCTCAGCATTATATATATATATATATATATATATATATATAGATTTAATCAAGTTAGTTGCCATACTTGATTTGATTAGCCGTGATCATCAGAACATGATAGTGAGGTGCTAGAAGTTATACTGAGTCCAGATCTAAAAAATTATTTGCATCAACTAATAGCGGTTGGTGTGTAATCGTGAGGTAAAAAAAATTGCACCCCATCATCTTCGATCGAACGTCATCAAGATCATCATTTGTGCATTGATAACAAGAATTGATTTTTCCAACTAGCGGAAAGGAAGGGAAGTTATAGTCAAACAACATTAATCAAACAAATAAATCGTGCAAATCTGATCATTTTTTTCCTCTTCGTAATCTTTGACCACCATTATCTAATTAATTAAAATTGCGATCATACGAAACAAGTGATGAGCTTGATTTTTTTTTATGGGTAGACATTTGTTTGATTAACAGTCCTATAAAGTAACAAAGGTTCCTTTTAGGATTAATATTTTCTATGCAATATAAGTTTATTCTTCTTGTCTCATTTCTTCTCCTACTTTAGTTGTTTTTGGTTAAATGCTGATTACTGCTTATATTCTCAATCCATGTCCAACAATTTCTTTTCAACTTTATTCCCTGCTTATTGTATCGGGTGGCTTTGAGTAATACTTTTGATTAATTCGATTATGAGTGACCTCACTTTTTTTTTTTACAAGGTAGTTGGCATGAAACATTGGTTTTTTACCCGTTCAAATGACAACCAAAAATGCTGTTGTCTCAGAAGGATCATATAATGTTAATGATTATAAATTAAAAAGTCGACTAAGAGCTTCTAATGTTTTTATAAATGTGTATGCGAAGGAGACACAAAGAAGCCAGTCGCAGGAGTCAGGACACCTCTAGAACCAAATGACCCACGAACGAGCAATCGCACACCTGATCGAAATCAGTGAAACTAGACTTAGGGCATACCTCAAAGTGTGGTACATATTTGAAAGTCTTAAGAGTCATACTCTTGATGAACAATTATAAAAAAAGATTGAACATGAACAAGGGAAATTCTCTAGCTAAGGCCATTTTAGCTCTAATACTTCTCGTAATTAGTTTGTGTAGCTCTAAACCGTAATTGTTTAATTATCTTGTCGAGAGGAGAGTGTTAGGCTATTTTTAGGCCAAGACACACGAAGAAAATGTTTTAGTGGACTTTTCCGGAATTTTCAGGCTAAAGAAATTGAAATGGACCATGTAGGTTAGATTCGTTGGACCAAGCCTCGTTAACAACATATCTTAGCTTTCCTTTCTTTCGATCTTTCTCCTTCATCCTTTAATCATTTATTGCGTCGTATTACACATACTTTAATTTGTTCCATTATTTTACGAGCTCCTATATTGGAAAAATTTATTTCCTCTTTCACGTCAATTCATCCCGTTCTGGCTCCGCTATGATCCTATGAAAAGTCATTGATATTTGTTATCACCCGACAAAAATCTTAGGTATATTACTTACACAGGGTACAGTTGGTTCACGTCCATCCGACTTGTCCTTCCGAAAAGTCATTGGACAACTTTCAAGTGTTTTTTTAAATTAAAAAAATAATTAAATGGAAGAAATCGGGATAAAAGAGGAGGGTTGTGTTAGGCTCCGACAGCCAGCGTAAAATCCTGTCGAATCTCATGAACATGGATCAAAGGTTATTAATAAAACGGAATGACGTCGTATGTTTCATGTAGCCGACCTCACCTAGTGGGATAAGGTTATGGGATAAAGCTTTATTATTGTTGTTGGAAGAAATCACTCTATAGTAATTGAGCATTAAAGACAAGTTCTTTGGGTTATAGTTTAGTTTAATAAATAATAACGTTTAAAAGTTTAGATAATATATTAAAATTTTAACATATTTTATCTTGTAAATAATATAAGAAACTTAACACCAAAAGCTAAACGTATCAAATAATAATTTCATTAGTTGTCATATATATATATATATATATATATATATATATATATATATATATATATATGCCATTCCGTCGGTGGCATTTACTTCCATTACACATCCCTTTTCCTGCGCGCATTGATGGAAATAGATCGTGAGAAACAAATTAATTCTCGTTTTTTGTCTTGTGAATCAGCGAGTTCTTGGTCAAGATTCGAATTGTAGGTCGTGCATGTTGAAGTACTGGGAATTTTCGCCTCCTACTGGTTTCGAAGGAAATTTATCCCTATTTTTTCATTTAGGTATTTGAACATTTGTTGTTCAAATTGAAATAATTAATTACTAATATTTTTTTCACTTTGATTTCTAATCGTTTTAAGCTTTTTTAGCCCTTAACTTCTCTAATAATGACAAATTTTCATAAAAAAATTTTGGCATATGAAAGAACTCTGCTTCATTAGCTTCTCTCTCTCTCTCTTCATCATTAAAGTAATCAAATTTTAATTACTATTATATATTATCTATAATAATATTATTAGTTGATTAAATTAATTCTTAAGGATATCACGAATGATCTGCTTTATATATATTAGCAATATCTTGTAACAGAAAATATTAACAATATCCGTTTATTATTAGTTGAGCTAACTTTTCTTATATTTACTACCAAAATAGTAGTGTGAAAAAAAAAATAAAACTTAATTAATTCTTCACAACTATTTTAATGGTAAAGAAAATATTATCTCGAATAACAATAAATAAATATTATTTTAAAAATAAAATATAAGGAACGTATCATTTGATAATATTCTTAATAATTACATAATTATATTATTATTAATAATATTAATTTATATAAGTTATAATGATAATATTTAAATTTAATAACTTCATGACAAAGAGAGATAATATCATAAAGTAGAAACTTTTCACATATTTTTTATATTCTTTTTGTATGACAAGTTGTTGTTGTTAAAACAATAAAGGGTAAAAAAGTAAAGAAAGAGAGTGATAGTAAGGCTTTGACAATGAAAGGACACCTTTATTGAAATTTAAATCTACGATTTGTTGAGATTATGAAGAGGACTATTATCGATGAGCAAAAAGTGGCATTGCAACTTTTTTTTTGTGGGGTACTGCTATTCAAATGCCTAATAATTCATTTTGAAAGCTGAAATTTCATTACCTCCTACTAATATTTATTTTAGTTGCAAACTCTCTCTCTCTCTCTCTCTCTCTCTCTCTCTCTCTACCACACACACACAAAAGTTACCTTGCACCACTTCCGTTTCATCTCAAAGCTGCAAGCTAACAAGTGGATGAATTGGTTCTCGTTGCAATTGGTACAGGAATAAATAAATTTGAACCCTAGCTACAAATTGGTGGCAGAATATTAATAGAATGAGCCCTACATATTAATTCGTTTTGACGGTGCACTCCTCCTGCATGCGAACCCAAATTGGTTAATCGAATTTTTAATACATGTGGGTTTGGAAGGCCAAGTTGCATGGTATTAGAGGTACGCATATACGTGTAGCAGCTTGCCTTAATGGATCAACTATATAATTAATCATATTATCTTACGACCGCTAAAAAAATAAAACTAAATGTAAGAAACGAGCACGACAATATGGTTGTCATAATCTTTGATTAGGTACACTAAAATTTAATCTACGAGAAGGAAAATATAGAAAATAGATTTAGTTGTGCACGGGGGATACGCATTGACTTGGACACACCCCCACCAGAAAACATCCAAGAGACATGATCATTATAGAATATAACTTACTGCTCGTGGAAGAAACAAAAAGAAACAAAACCGAGTTGGTCTCGTGATCCTTTGGGGGCCAAAGTTGATTAATTAACCACTTATCATTATATAATAAGTAAATGGTAGTGGAAAGAAGGTTCCTCTAATTGCTAAAAATGTCGACCTCCAATGTGCCGCCGATTACAGACTCGCCGGAGGTCGACCGGAAGAGAAGAAGAGAGTGGAAGAAGGAAAGTAAAGTTGGGGAGGAAACTTTTCTATTCAAAAGTAAAACGAATTACAGCAGAACCGGTTTTCTCTAATATCGATTCTTATACTCGCAATAAATTGATACAAGAAGCTACAAATTACAAGAGTAGAAGGCGACTACTCTGCAATTATTTGTCATAATTAAGATAGAAGTTTCATATATCATAATTAAATTAAAGATATTTATTGTCATTTAAAAAAACATACTATTTTCATTTTATTTTTGTCTGATAAAATAATAATAATATATTTTTAATCGACAGTAATGTTATCCCTAAGTTAGTCTACAGTAATCAGGGATGGACCGATGTAACTAAATATACAAATATTATATAGTTATAAGGTAAAATTATTTTTTAGTCCCCCTAAATTAGATTATATACCACTTAAATTTAATATATTTATTATTTATTTTTATATATTTCGTCCCTGACAGTAATACTTGTGAATAATAAGGTGCAACAAAAGGTCTATTAGGTACGTGCTGACTCCATGACGTTATGATCGATCCATAATTAAAAAGTAGTAATACGTACATTATCCGTGACATATCATAAAATTGAGTCATCTTAGAGGATCCAATTACACGTTATGAATGTGAATTGAAGCATATCTTTTTACTTGCAGATGGTCTGCTCCTGTGTACCATCACCTTTTCTAAACCTGTCATATTGATATCAACATCGAGATCTACTTAATTGTTAACTGCAAGTAGCCAGGCAATGTATCTAACGAACAGTACAATAAAGGCCGCTGTCTAGTTGTTGGATGCACACGCAGATGAGTCATAATTAAACTGATTTACTTTTAGATCCGTTAAGATGTTAGGTCCATAGCAATACTAATTTAAAATCTTATCTACGGTAAAAAATAATGCTCTCTCTCTCTCCATATAATCAGGTGTTAATGGGGTCTCATTCTCCGACGGCGAGCTTGAGAGGAGGGTCTAGGGAGTAATCAGGAGAATCCCTACGGGGTTCGGAGGAACATAGACGGTTTTAAAATTTTTGTTTCTTATTTTGTATTAGAGTTTCATATATAAACTTTATGACGATTAGATTATTTTATTTTATGTAATCATTATTACATAAACAAAAGAGAACCGTTGTCATATGATGACGTGGTCTAATTTAGAATAAACCTCATAAATTTTTATGTTCTTCTGTGTCCGTGCGATTTCCGTCTTTAATCCTTACCTAACAATATATATAAATATATACACGCAAGAAAAAGGAAAAGTAGAAGAGGGAAAAGGATCGAAGAAACTAACTACGCACTCTTTGATCGATCTGCAAATGTTTTCATTGGACATGATGATTGGAAACGGCCATGCACCTTACTGTAGCACATTTTGGCAAAACGACAGCCGACCACGCTGCCTACATCGATAGAATCCAAGTGATGAACTGTATTTGCAAGCTTTTCTAGAAGTTATATATGTATATAATATTATTACGTAGCTAACTCTTATGTCCGTACGCTGATCCTTGTGTTAGGCTTTGATCACTCACGAGTCCCTCCGCATGCAGCTGTCATGCATGCGTCGTCAATATATATTAGTTTTTCATACTTTTAAACTTTGTTCAAGAATTCCATTTTCTCAAATTCAAATTTCAAGGTCAAGAAGAGTTTTTTTATTATATTGAGATGATAACTTACTTTATAATTATTAATATAATATAAAATATTAGCGTAACAATACTATTTAAAAAAGAAAAAAAAGATGCTCCAGTTGTTCCTGCTATTAGCAAGAACATTATAATTCTACTTTGTCAACTTTCAAAGCGTCGATAGGAACAAAATTATAATGATTACATTTGACCTTCTTAATCCTATTATCATGTTGTTTGGATGCACGGGGAATAAGCTCTTAATCATGTAATTATTCGCAAACCAAACAATTTTAACACAATTTATTTTATTTTACTCATGGAAAATGATTGTAACCCCATATTTTTAACCCTTGCCAGTGACAAAATATTCTCTCATAAGATGTTACTTCGTCAGAAATTTAATTTTTGTTTTCTTGATCAAAATGATTAATAAGGGTGAATTTAAAATAATATTATTAAATGATAATACATAATGTGAAAGTTAAAATTAACTAATTTCGAAAGGTTAGATAAACGAGAATACATAAACATATCTTTTCATCCCATATATATATAACAAAACATATAACATCCCAAATTTAATATTATAATTTAATTCAATGTCTCAACATCAAAACTCAATTTAATAATATAAAGACTCTCTCTATCTGGTTTTATAAAGTATAGGCAACTTTTTCTTAGATACTAATGCTTAACATGATAATATAAATTCATTATATTATAAGATTATTTTATTTTGAGCATAAATATTTAAATAACATAAATATTAATAACTATGATCATACACGCATTTCAATAAATCATGACTTACAAAAATTAAAACATTCATAGAAAGTACAAATGATAAAGTCAATCTTTAACTAAGAGATTTCACCTTTTTATTCAATCATAATTATAATATGGATATTAAGCTTTATTTCATTATTTTTTCATTGTTGGTCATCATATTATATTATATTATATTATATTATATTATATTATATATATATATATATATATATATATATATATAAGATGGCCTCGTCATTGTGCCTACTGCTGCCCTCCGCGCTAGAGTCATCGACTTTCCGCACGTCCTCCCCAACCTCTGGTTCAACGCTGACCCATTTGATGTACGATTGGGAATGTATATGATGTAATTGGATCAAATGTGATTAGAACATGAAATGTATATGTAATTTTGATGAATGTCTAACGTGTAATTTGATGAACATGTACACAATCGAAATTTGATGTATCTTGGCATTGTGAAATATGAAATTTATATGTAAATTTAACTTGTGCAAGAAAATGTTGTGTTGTTATATGAAGATATCCTATTTAGTGTCTCTTTAGTGACATATTGGCGTCGCAAAATTTAACGCCACATAGGCATCTACATAGAGTCACAATTTAGCGATGCATTGACATCTAAGTAGTGCCACTAGCGACAGCAAGGAAAAAGTTAGAGATTACTTTAGCGCCATAATCCATATTAGCGTTTCATTTAGAGTCAACTTGGTGTCGACAATACCAATGCCATTTTAGCATCGATGTAGCGACGCATATTGCAACTTCGCAGCAACACTTTTCGCGTCATCATAACATCCTAGTAGTGTCAAGATGCTAGTAGTGTCATCTAACGCCTTGGCGCCATTGTGACACTAACAGATACCGAACTTCGGTGTCCCATATTTGTGTCACCGTGTTGATGCTAAAGTGTGGCTACTTTTTAGCCACGATTTAGCGTCGCTTTAGCAATGCATTACTGAGTTGCTAATCAGTAGATTTCTTGTAGTGACAACTGGTGTCTTTCGAATTTATCTTTCTTAGCCTTACTATTTTTGGTCACCTAATCAAGTCATATGGGAATGTCTAGAATCATTTGGTAGTACAAAATCATTTGGGCATGTCTATAATCAATAGGAATTTGGTTGATATGAATATGATGCATAAATTAGTAGTTGGCTCGATTTGAACACGATGCAAAAATAGGAAGTTGTGTGAAAGTTTTAATGTCTGAAAGTTTAGACGCATATGCCTCATCTTCTCGAAGTCACCCAGATCAACCACGATCCTCCGAAGGTTTGGGAATGTTGTTGGTTTGGATGTCTGAATCAATTGGTCATATGTTTGATCATGATTGAATAATTTCAGGTCTTATATTTTTAGAGCTTTCGAGTGTTCGAACCAATTGATTGTCCTCTTAGCTTTCACATGAAGGTTTCAGTTGTTTAGATATTTAGACTAATGGTCCGAAATTGCTTAGCCTGACAAGTTCGAACATTTAAATCTTTGTCGTGGTTGTTCGAATTTTTCATCAAAGTCGTATGTCATTGCAAAAACTTATATTTTCAAATAAAGTTTTTAAATCTAAAAATTCAGAACATATTAATTCTAAACGTAACATAGTTCATAAACTATTTTCAATCCTTAAGTATTAAATCAAAATTCTAGTTATGATACCTTTAAGGTTTGAGTCTCATTTAACATACTTTCAACTTAATAAGTCTTCACTCATCCTAATTATATCAGCATAATAATCACATGGAGAGCATCAATCTAAGCCTTATCCATTTCATCTAACATATGAGACAAAAAAATTTATCACAAGGTATTAGCCAAGTCAAATTGATCTAAATACATTATAATTAAGAAACATGGCCAAAATAAAAATAAAGAAAATAAAATATCAAACAGAGCCTCCTTATACTTTCAATCAATAAAATTATATTCATGCATGTGGAGGACCCTTCTAAGCATTCTTAAGTAAGAATTTAGCATATCATCCATCCATAATAATGATAATTATATAATTTTAGTTGGACCATCATCCACACCTGCATCATAAGCATTTATTTTGAACTTCCTAACATGCTACTACTTCCTTCGACTATTTCCGATCATTCTTTCTTCCTCTGGTTCTCAACATCTCCTTGTCCTCCTCTTGATGCCTTTGTCAGAGCCCACAACAAGAAGACAAGGCATGAATGGATGTAAGTAAGTTGTTGAATTAAAAGAAAGAAAAAATTGGAAGAAATTGGAATAAAAAGAAAAGAAGTTGGACTTGTTGTCTTCTCATTTTTAAGAGTCATGAATATGAATAAGATCACAAATTTTCATGCAAGGAGGAAGAAAAATCCTACTTGATTTCTTCCACCCCTTTTGTTGTTGGTTTCTTCTTTTTTTCTCCTGAGGTGTAGATAAAGATAACTTTTTGTTTGGATTATATTATACATACATATATATATATGTATGTATGTGTATATGTATATGTATATGTATATTCTTGAAATCTAAAATTGATTGATTCAGGCCATTGATTATTCTCAAAAGTCTAGTTGTCTTTATATTTAAAGTCATAGTTAAATGATAACAAAACATGATTATGAAAATGTTGGAAGAACAATGACGCCTTAAATCATCAAGATGGACACGCAAAAAAAAAAAAAGAGATAGATGAGGTACAAAATTTCTTCCTCAAAATTTATTCTCAATTTTTTTTAAACTTATAGCATGTCAAAAAGTGCTTATCAAATTTCTTCTTTAATGTAAGTACCGACAATAGACTTTATTAACAAAATTGGTGTTTAGATCTTCCCCATGAAAATTTAATCATAAGTTTTTCATAAGGTACAACTACAAATTCAAACCAACATTATGTGTGTGCATATTTATATAAACTATGGTTGCAACAGTTATGTGTGTGTATATGAAAGGAGTAACATTGCCAAAATATTTTCCACGGATTATGCATCCAGCTCAGTTACCAATGTTTTTTTTTGCCGCTGCAAAATTATTTACAAATTATATATGAAGAAATATGAACCATGTCAAATTATTGTGATAGACTATCATGTTAAATTCTTCAACCAATTAATTTCTGCAGAAAAGTCTCCCGTTTAATTAGGGACCCGTAAAAGTCTAAAAGTTCATAAAAAATTATAAATGACACCTACGAAAACTTGTGAGAAAAAAAGGATTTACCCCATACACACCCCCATCCCCATCCAAAAAAAAAAAAAACCGAAGATGAGATTTTAATGTCAAGTTGAAGAATTCAAGCTTGTTCAGCCTACATAAGTACACAAACATTGTTTTCAACATCATTTAGGGAAATTAATTCTCCATCCATCATTATCATTTTAAAAGGCATCATGAACATAATAATATATAGTTGATTTGAATTAAACGCTCCTCTCTCTCTCTCTATGCATATACATATATATATATATATATATATATATATATATATAAAGCTATTGTATAATACAAAGGTAAATTTGTTAGCAAATCCTAAATAAATAAACTTGGTGTCTCCTCCTGGCAGATTTTTTTGGCCCCCACCCTAAAGTTGGGATCCAAAATCCGCCCCACCTTTTACCAGCACTCCAAATCACTTCGCTGCCAAATCTTGCTGATCAGGCCCCGCCCTCTTTAATTTTCTTGCTCCCCAAAAAGCTCCTGTGCCCCCCTGATCGGCTCCAGCCATATATATATATACATATATATGAGATGTTAATGGTGCATCATTTTATTCATATGCGGAAGTTACTTACCTGATGACAAAACTGTACATTTAAAATTTCGTTGACTCAAATTACATTTCACATTGGTGTCAATAAAATGTTGTACGCCATACGATCAATATTTCTCCTAAAGTTTAAAGGTCTTATCTTTTGTCTAAAAGAAAATTCGCCATCTTCCTACATGCACGTTATATTTGTCATGTACATACAAGTGAATCATTAATAGATCTCCGACAAATTATTCTTAAACTATGCTCGTGAGTCGACAGTGCTTTGGATACACAAATCTCTTGACTAATTCACTCCGAAAATTAGTAAAACGTTAAAACAACTCCAAGTTAGACGCTGTTAAATATATTAATTTGTCATAATTATTCGGGTTACTTTAATTATTTCTACTTTTTTGTTACCGACAAGGCCATGATCCACTGCATCGTCTTGCTACCAATTATATGGAAAGTAGATGCTATACGTCCGCGTTTTTCCATTATTTCTTTTTTTCTTTCTTTCTTTTGTTCCTTCTTCATTTAATGGCGATGGAGAAATGTGAATGGAAAGGTACAAAGATAATAAAGAGATGTGGACCTCTTTATTCTTCTCCTGTTTGCCGACATAATCTAGGCACTATTTGCTCAATCCGATTGTAATGTTATTCGAAAGAGAATAAATTATTACTATTTTATTTTTTTACCTCCGAATTAATCGAGCGTTGGTAATATCGAACACAACTTCCTACAAATTCGTGCTGGCACAAAAAAAAAGCATGTAATGTTTTATATCGCTGAAAAGGTTAAACTTTAAATGATACGTGAATGTGCAATATGAGTTTTTAGATGAGGAAAATGTATATATGGACGTAGAATATTAATTTTATTTATTAAATTAATAATATAATTATATATTAATTTAAAGTATATGCTAAATAATAAAAGTGATTAAAATGAAGATACTCGAATTATCTGATGGTCGTAATTAATTAATTCAATAGACGATATCTTTTTTTTATCAAAGTACCCCAATAAATATATATTATTACATCTAAAAAGTATATAATCAATTTAAATATTAATTATCATTATTAAATTAATTAAATAAGAAAGAAACATTTTCCCCGATTAACCTCTTTTAAGATTCCACCGTAGAAGGACACAATTTAATTCCCAAGAGCATATAGGTGACGCCAGAAGTGCTATGCGTATGATTTGAGTGACTTCTCTTAAATATAAGATAACATCTGATAGTTATCGAATGATTTTTTTTCTTATTCTTATCATTTTTTAAATATAATGATTTTCTTACTCTTTATGGGATAACATCTCATATAATTTATATTATTTTTCTATAGTTATAATAATATTAATTAATATAAGCAGATTTTAGAAGTTAACAGTCATCGCAAGCTACAGTTTTTATCATTAATTTTTTATAATTTCTGTTAATGCATATATTTAATTTTATGTATGTTACAATCACAGTACTGTTTTTCATCTTAATATAACTAACCATTTATTTTGATTTTGTATTTACGTAGGGCTTCGTCTAGTGGTTTTTTTTCCTTTCATTTAAATACCCCCTTACTTAGGTTATACCATATTCTTCTAATAAAAATTATTTTTGTTGTACCAAATCACACTAATTTAATTCAGGTTTTAGTTTAAATTTTAGTATTATGTTTGAAAATCCGATTCGTCCAATAAGAATAATAAATATTGGATGCCTATTTTTCCTATTACGTTACACCAATAATAATCAAAGTGAACATATAAACATTTACAATTCATTATTATCGGATTAATACGTGAAAAATATATTTTATTTACGCGAAATTGTAAACTTACACACTCAAGTGAAATTAGATTAATTCTGTTCAGCAGTTCCCGAAAGAAAGTATATGTCACATCCACGATTATCATCATGGACTTTTCTCATTCCTAGGTAAATAGTTATTAATTTTTAAAAATATAATTATCACATTTAATTAATTAGGATAAATACAACATTAGAGTAAGACAAAACATCAATAATTAGTTTAGAGACTGATAATGTGTTTTCAACCAACGCATGCAAAAAGTGTGGCAAGAAAGGACAATGAATTCAAACAATATGTACGTGTCAAAACTATATACATATGAACTATTCATTCATATATGATGAATAAATGGCTAAGAAAAAAAAAGCAAGATGCATTGGTGATTGTTTATATATACTTAATTATATATGCATGCATGGGATAAATTGTAGATAACAAATTGCATGCCATGCCATGACACGAGTACTGAGGTGTTCATCAAATAAAGCCACCATGCAGTGCACATCACACGCATGCATGTACGTGATCAAGTGGGGGGCATTATTAATTAATCACAACTTTTGCTGCCCGGCTTACGACTGACTCTTAATTAAGTGGCACTGCTGCATCACAAAGTTGGGGCTTGATGGGAACAATTACCAAACCAAAAGAGGAAGCAGAATTATTATTCTCGAGTTTAATTAATTGCATGCCATGAAATTTGACTAAACCCCTTTCTACTTTTCTTGTGCTACTTGATTATAAAGCTATGTGCTTTTATATATATACTACTTTTGGAAAGACATATTCTCCAATCACAACTAATCTCGAATATGTAAATTTTTCTAATAACTAATATCATATTTTGGAGGGACAGTTTTTTTTTTTTATTTAGTGAAAAGACCGCATAGAGGAAATAAAAATGTAGAGAACAGAAAAAGATATGCAATATCTTTCTTTACCTGTTTGTTAGAAGGTTTCAGATCATTATATGGAGGCCCATTTAGGCAGTGAAATGGGCATGGAGTTTTAGAGGGCCACCCACCTTACGAACAACACATTGTATGGAGGCCCATGGGCTTCTGTGTGGTTTTTCCTTCTTAAACAATGTAGGTATATATAAGTATATTAATTAAGAAATATTAAAAAGAATCGCAAAAAAAAAAAAAATTTGTTTGGACTGTTAAAATGGTCATCACGACCTTGAAAGATGATGCATGAGCACTATGCAACTTTTGAACATGTTTCAATTAATGATCGTGATTAATTAGCTGATCCTGTTAAAATAAACACCAGAAGCATCTTCGCTTGATAAAAAAAAGATAGAAGATTTAATGACTGTTCTTATTTTGCCGAACAGTAAGGCGCGGAAAGTCGTGCATTCTAAAAATTTGATCGCCCTTCTCTCGCATCAATTATGTATCATGTCTAACGACTTAAGGTCTAAAAAGATGGTCTCATTAAATAATTTTAACATGAACAAAATACGGAGGTGATAATGAACTTACATCCTCACTTATCAAGACGTGTTTTAAATTTTGGATCGAAAGTCCAAAGCAAATAATATATTGATTGAGTCGGGGGTATTACAGAATAATATCAGAGTCAAGCTCACTTGAGCCATGTAAGAAATATGGACCCCGCTCAACGATGATGTTGAGTTGTTTATGAGAGGAAAAATATAACGACATGAGGTCTAAAGATCAAGATCATTAAATAGTCTCGTATGGAAAAAACACGAACGTAGTTCTTATATATTACTACTTCCTTCGTTTATTAGGACGTTATTTGGTAAAATCGTGCGGATTAAGAGTCATCTTAATTGATTTGGGAGTGTTACCTTATGTTTGTGATCTAGAAATATGAATTCATATAGAAAGTGTGACTGCTAGCCATGACAACAATATCAAATTAATTACTAAATGCCGCAACTTCTTTCTTTATTTACTTATTTGCCTGTCATCGTCCAAGGCAACTCAGCACAAGCATGACGGCAAGAGTGACGTCCATGCATGAAAAAAAAATAAAAACTAATTGCGGTCAAATAAGGTGGTGCATTGCATCTAAGCATGCCTCAACATTCTGTACATATTATATATGCTTCATCCAAATTACTTTTTTTTTTTTTTTTGCTGCAGGCAACGTATATATACAAGTTGTCAACCAGCTCTGAACTAGCAGCAGCAGAACCAAGCCTTTGTTAGCATAGACAAGGATCTGTTGCATTGTGAGCAAGTCTTGCATCCCTATCCCCCCCACCCAAATCAAAAAAACTTATATGAATGCTCAGGAATCATTGTATGAAATCCACATATGGAGGGTCAAAAGTATTCTTGGTCGTGGTCTAATTAATCAGCCATTACCCTATATGCCGTTAAAACTAAGTACTATGAGAAATTATGTGCTATATTGTGAGAAGTAATATAAGTGTCACCTCTACCCATAAAGAACATCTCTAGAATTCATTAATAATCAAGAATCGTATGAAAATATCATGTTTTTATTAATAAAAATTGAAGAGCCTTCCTACAATAACACATATAAGTATTAAAGTAAAAGATAAAGTGTAACCTAACAAAAAAATGAATATGAACATGAGCATAATAATGGAAAAGAACATAAATATAAACAAGAATATAAATACGAACAAGGTCAGAAACAAGAACAAGCTAATTAAAGAAAACATGTCTCATTGAAAGCATATTTATTGATCATGTGATTGATGATTATTTCATAATTAAGCTTGATTCATTTCTGTTATGAATTTATATTCTTTTATATATCTCATATACCAAGTGTCATTGTTCAAGAGATTTCTATTTTCTTTTCTTTTTGAATCAAACTAATGATTATACACATTGAGACTAAATCATTAGAACTATTTACTCCATCTGACGTGAAGTTAATTATTTGAAAGGTAGTTTGCAGGATTAATAGGTAAAAATAGTTATGTCGCTTCTGCACTTCATATTACTAAGTTAGAAAGATGTTTTTTCCCTATCCGGGCTCTCACATTGATTTTTTTCCCCGATGGGGATGGGAATCGAGTCATAGTCCCCCACATCCCAATTCAAAAATCAGGAGAGAGAGCATTGCTCTTGTCCCGCAAACTCTAGTAACCTGCGATGGAATATAAAAAAATTATAGTTATTAGATCTGACGTATAAAAGGACGAAATTTTCCTATTATTCTTTGTGAAAATATTTGATGTTGTCATTTATAATTTAGGAAATATTTTATATTTTAAACTTGAAATTGTGAGTTTGTAGTGTGAATTTTTTTATATATTACAATGTTTATATACATATATTTATCATAGACAGCATATTTTGTAATATATTTTACCTAAAAATATTCTTTCAATGAGTAATGAGTAATGTTATATCCTCCTAATAATTTTCCTAACCTCACGTAATGGCATAGGTTATAATTTTATCAATTTTTGTGGGTGTTTTACACATGTGAGTGTTGGGAGAATTTTTAGGAGAATCATTTTCCTCTTTCGATTGATCTTTGGAAAATCGGAAAACTCTTCGGAATTTAGATATTCATGGGACGGGGACGGGAAAGGGGACATATCCCCAACCCATTGGGATCGAGTGCCAACTGGGATCGAGCCCTAACCTGACTTGCAACCCAAAACTTTGTAGGGATGAAAAAAATGTTACTCCAGTTGTAACGTTAAACATAGAAGATAAAAAGTTACAAACCTCCGATGTGCAATCAGTTCCTCTCGCAATTTGAAAGTACAATCTCACGACGTGAAAGAAAAAAGAAACAGTTTGAAATGGGTCCTCAATCTAAGCACTCCCTCTTAGGACACAGAAAGCTCAGATGCATGGGTCGGGTTTAACCCTGCCATTGGAAATGCCGTTCACAAAATGGCAGGTAGTTTTCGCTGTTGTCATTTGCCGATTGAGACTGTAGTGCAGATTTATGTGGCTTAGTTCGACGCCTTGGCACGGAAAGGACCGACTGCAAACAAGCTTAATTGCGTCCGGCGAGGCAGACGAGCCCCTGATGTTTCGGAATTTGACATTACTGATCTGGATTGACGAAGGAGTCTGCAAGGCAAGAAGAAGTAATGTATTAACTATATATAGTTGGACAATATCATTAAGAAGCCTGTGATAATTATTCCGTAAAGAAAATATATAAGTATATAACTTACCTTGGCATTGCAAGATATAAACGGGCAATACTTCTGGTCTATTATGATAGGATTGTAGACATTGTTCATAATTATGTCCTCGAAGACCATGTCGGTGGCTTTGTTGGAAGATGCAGAGGATTCCCATGTCTTGATCCTTAGGCCATTGGTGGTATTGTTTAGAGTGCAATTCCTTACCGTGAAGCCAACAACGTCCTCTTCATTGGCATATCTTCCTAGACTACCAACGCTGATCCCATGGCCGGGGCCACAAACCACATTGGCCACTGTAACATTTCTGCTGCCAGGGCCAACTGAGATGCAGTCATCGCCGGTACCAATAACCGAGTTAACAATGCTGATGCGGGTTGAGTCGCCAATGTGGATGCCGTCGGTGTTTGGACTGTCCCCAGGAGCACTGATCCTTATGGATCTAAACTTGATGTTCTTGGAGGCAAAGACCAGCATATGGAAGAATTTGCTGTTGATGGAGGATATGCGACTGACGGTTACATCAGTCACAAAGCTGAACACCAAGGACTTGAGCATCGATCAAGTGTGAATTAATCAGTAGGATGTGTTAATTAGTCGCGTTAATTACTAATGCATGCATGCAGCAAAAAGTAATTAGGCATGCATAATGCAAGAAATCGATCAACGTACATATACGTACCATGGGCAGAAGATCGCATTTGAAATTCATGGGACACTTGTTATGTGGCCATGCTGAAGCTCCTTGGCCGTCGATAATTCCCCTTCCTGAGATCTTTAAGCCTTTGGTGTATTGGAATTCTATCCAGTTGCGGGTGTATCGACTAAGATCAGTGGATGCCAGTAGCTTTCCCTTCAACTCCACCTTCATAACAGTACCATTGCATGGCCCTTTGAACAGCAGCGCACCCACCAAGTATGATCCTTCAGGTATTAACAATCTAGGCTTCCCTTTCACAGCACATGCTGCAGACCAGGCTGCTTGAAAACCCTGTGACATGCATTATATGTACATATATTATATATTAATGTGCTTAATTTTGTGTTAGCCAATCGGCATTTTATTTGCTTAATTCCTCACCTTTGTGCTGTCCGTACGGCCATCCGCAACTGCTCCATATTCCTTTACGTTAAATATTCTGGCTGACGAATGTGATTTGGCCACAGCCGCTGAGAAGGTAAGAAAGAGGCAGATCATTACAAGAGCTGAATCCATTGCTATGAATGTAATGTTATTCTTCCGATTTGTTTCTTTCTTCATATATGATTCATTTTGCATGTTGGAACGATTTATATAGTAATCGATGCATTATGTTGGAACTGTTCGATCCTTAACTTCCCTTTGACAATTTTGTTAATGGCAATACCAGCTCTTTCCATAATAGTGACATGTTCAACTATTCTTAGCTCATTCTTGTTAATGTGGCCAGCGTGATGCATCTAAGGAGTCCTTGATTCATGCCAGAACTCGGTACAAACTCTCGGAACGGATGGCATAATCAAGAATTAATGGAGTTAATTAACTTAACCTCCAATTTAGTAGTCCGTTATTGCTCCCTTTTGTACATAGTGTCTATCCTCTTGTTGTGTTGTATGATATTGTCGTTTTGCCTCTCCATATTTCAATTTAATAATTTTGAGTGAAGAGTTTTTTCGGTAGAGAATCTAACATATATTTGAGCATTGTAGTTGGGTCTTGGCATACATCTTTATTTTGAGTTCGCTGAAGTATCTTCGTAGCGTTTCCATGTGTCTGAATTAGTTCTTTTTGCCCCTCAATTTGTTAACTGCTGTTAGCTTTCTTCTTTGCCATTTAAGGTGTAGAAACGAACATTGGTGTTCAAGTTGTACACAAATAATCTTTTCTGACAAGCTTATATATCACTAAAAGAAAAGTGGAATAAATTATAAAAAAAAATCTCAAATAAATTATATGAGATAGAATAAGGTTATGAATTGTAGTTTCTCATCAACGACGTCAAAAACATGATGTGATAAATTTGTAACAAATAAATTTGGTAGCAAGTGCATTAATCGTATAGAGAGAAGAGTGTCAAGCTCGCGAGAAAATATTTAAAATAAATCTATTTCAATAATCTATTAGGAGAAAAAAGGGTTTTCCAAAGATCAAAACATAAAATTAAAAGTGTAGAAATTAAATGAAAATTGTCAAATTAACTTGGCTTTGAGCCTTAGGATTATGGATTATTAAAGATGAGGATTAACTAGTGAATAGAAATATCTAATGCAAGGGTTGAAAATGCATAATAATGCGAAATAATGGCAATTCAAAGAGGAAATCCAGCGGCTCCATAAAATAATGGCATACCCCTACTTGTGGAAGTGACACCATTTAAAAGAAAGTACTGAATCAATTTTAAAATTTATAAAATTCTCAGCACACAAGATGAGACTGGAAGTGCATAGCATCAACAGAGTATTCAAGGAACAAAGCTGAAATCCAATGAGAGAAAAAGTAAAACCACGTAAGATAGTTGAAATATGGAATGTAGAGGGATGCTAGACTGAAGATGATGGTATTGGTATGTCAAGTTATGCTACTTTTATTTATAAAAAATAGGTCTGACAGAAAGATGAAAATAGATAAGGGTAAAAAGCATTGTGGTTGAACACTGGATCTTGGGAGTTGCTTCAAGAATTCTATTTTTAAACCCGGTGAAAATCAAATAAGGTAATGGCAGATGCTCTTACTCGATGATCGTCTCCCAAAGCCTCACTCTCGTGCTTGTAGGCTATAGGATTTACATGATTGGGAATCTCACTCAGAATGTATCCCTCACGTTCTCACGATTTTTTGGTATTCTAGGCACCAAATATCTAGATGGGGGTACCTCTCGAGGTGACCCTATTTCTATACTTAGGGAGCTCTTAAGTCGTAAAACATGACTGAACCAACCTCTCACCTCTGAGTCATGAAAGTGTGGATAATCTCTCTTGGGAAAAGTCACTTATGGCCAATTCGAGTTGAACTAATGAAAGATCCAAGAATGTTCTAAGTTTGCATCTCAGTCTTACTTGGTACATACCATTAGCCACCTATTTGACATAACCCAACTACCACCTAGTCTCTCAGCTTTACCCTCTCTGGCGAATGTCGCTAATGTCTTCAAATAGAGAACTGGAAATGAGCAATTTAACATCAATGTGTGTTTCTATTTTAGATTCAACACTGGTCTGACCTCTCGCCCTTAGGACCTATGCTGAAGGAGAAACTACCCTTAACAAGGAAAAGAGACCTGACACCATTAGAAAATGTGCTCACAACAAAGTGCAATGATAGAACAGTGGAATCGTCTAAAACAACATCAATTGTTGCTGCATAAAATAAGTTTAGAAAAATAAATCCATCAGCAATACTCGGGTCCTAGATGACATATTAGCTCATCATACAGGGGACGACATAGCGTCGATGTTCATGACTATAGGAACAAAAAATAGGAAAAGAAAAATCAAAAGAGTTATGGCTGGTTCGAACCTTCTTCACCGAATCTTAGGGTTGCTCACGGGTTGGGTGACCCTCATTTGGATCACAGAACCCAACCCAACCCAACCCAACTTGACATTATGGGTCGGGTCGGGTCGGGTTGGTGGGTGACTCTTTTAGTTTTTTTTTGCTTTAAGCAAGCCAAGCAGGGGAAATGGAATTCAAACACGAAAAAAGATATAAATGTATAATTGTCAAATAATTTACCAAACTAACAAAGAAATGAAATTTACTAACCAAAAAAGTATTTTCCATAATGGAAAGGGAGTAGCAGGCAAGTAGGAAGCCAAGTATGAAGTAGCAAGGACCTGACTTCATCTTTCAAATTTCAAAGGAATCAAAACCAAACTACCAACAGGAAACAACACCAACAGGAGTGTTATTATCTACATGTAACGTAAGGAAATTCCTAATTCAGGTGCAAGTCTTTCTTTAGTGATTCTGATATTTTTCTATCAATAAGAAACTGATGTTTCACATTCTGAAATTTTTGGTCTTTCTATTTCCTGGGAACTAAATGGCGGTTTTGATTTGCTTGGTTCTCAAGTTTTGGAAGACTAGAACATAGCAACTCCATCAAGTGTTCAAACTCAACCCTACACGAGCACAACAACCAGAATACTCAGTTGCTATGAGACATTTTCATCATATTGACCATCTGAAATCTGAAAGATTTCATCCTTTTCATTAAACTTCAATAGAAATGTCGCCTCATTGTACTATAGGTGGTGGTGATGCACTTTAGAAACTTATAAATAGGAAAACCTTTCTTGGAAAATGATATGAATGAATACAAATTGAACATAAACCAATAGGAAAAGAAAAAACTTCAGTCTTATGATTCAAGCAATCAGTCATGCAGATTGCAGGTACCAAACTATAATATGAACTCACCATAAGAATTAAACTCGAAGTTTGTGGTTAGTTTTCAGTATGAACTACAAGTCACAACATATAAAAGTGGTGAAACCACAAAGTTTCATGTAATGTTGAACAAAGCTAGATAGAAAGTTTTAGTCCACATAATCAAAGAACAAGGCCAGTCACCATTCCATGATCATGTAGATAATTGCACTACATAACAATCTACTAATATAGGGTGTACCTTGAGCAACAAGAGAGTATTCCACACAGAATCTCCAAGGCCATCAATATACCCTGAACTGAATTTAAAAGACATAAGGTGACTTTACTGAGCATAATTGAAGGCTGCATGCTTGCATCATCTGCATGTGGGCACCTAAAGATGAACTACCTTCATTTCCCCAAATGCCTGGCCTGAAAATTATCAATAGTCACCACGTAAAATGACCAAACAGTGATAGTATGTTTGATACAAAAAAACTTCAAAAACACACCAATAAAGCAGACCAATGAAGTTGGTAAAGTAACTAGAGTTCCACTTCAGTTGTATCAATAAGTTATGCCACCATCAATGCTTGCATCAAAAGCACCCTTAGCTTCCTTGAGCTTCCTATTTGAATAAAAAATGCAGCTTCCTGTCTGAATAAAAATGCACAATCGGAGAACAAAAGTAGAACCCCAGAAGTAGACTAAAGAAGAAAGAAGCCAATGATCACTTAGACACTTACTTACCCTCGGGCCTTAAAGTCCAACCTAATAATACCTACATTACAATTCAAAAGTTTGCACAACAGACAAATCAAATCATAATAAAGATGGTCAACAATTGAGGTGAACAAAATACATCGCCAACTTCCATAATACAAATCATTCCAAGATTTAAAATAAAATCAAGTAAGCAGCCAGCTAGACAGCTATTCAAAATTAAAATTAACCACAATCCACCATTCATTAAAAGTTTTAAAATACAACAATTTTGGCATCATTCATCAATACTCAAGTCTTGACTAGACACTAATTAAGGCATATTGCCTATGCAACCAACTTCAATATATCCTACAAAAAATATAAAATATTATAAATATTTCCAATCTGATTATAAATTTTATGATAAAAAAGAATGAAGTAATGAATTGTATAACTTTTATCTTGAGATTCAAAATCCATAACTAACTCTTAACAAAAATATCACCTTCCAAAATGAAGTTAACTAGATTATACACGATCCTCTCCAAGTCCAAGAAACCCTACATTAAAAATGGCATAACTACAAAATATAGTGAAATGAATGTAAGTGTCCAATGATCACTTAGACACTTACTTACCCTCAGGCCTCAAAGTCCAACCTAATAATACCTACATTACAATTCAAAAGTTTGCACAACAGACAAATCAAATCATAATAAAGATGGTCGGTGAACAAAATACATCGCCAACTTCCATAATACAAATCATTCCAAGATTTAAAATAAAATCAAGTAAGCATCCAGTTAGGCAATTATTCAAAATTAAAATTAACCACGATCCACCATTCATTAAAAGTTTTAAAATACAACAATTTTGGCATCATTCATCAATACTCAAGTCTTGAGTAGGCACTAATTAAGGCCTATTGCCTAAGCAACCAACTTCAATATATCCTACAAAAAATATAAAATATTATAAACATTTCCAATCTGATTATATATTTCATGATAAAAAAGAATGAAGTAATGAATTGTATAACTTTTATATTCAAAATCCATATCTAACTCTTAACAAAAATATCACCTTCCAAAATGAAGTTAACTAGATTATACACGATCCTCTCCAAGTCCAAGAAACCCTACATTAACTACAAATATAGTGAAATGAATGTAAGTATAATGTTTTTTTAACATTTTGTTACATTCTTCAATCTTCTCTAGTTCATCTAGTTCTACGCGAAGATCAGTTAACTTTGCAGAATTTCTTAACTAATTCTGAGTGCAAATCAAAGCCTCAACGATGGTAGAAAGCAAGCTACTCCGAAATGGGTCACAAACTCGACCCTCGTGCTAAATGCACTCTCAAATGACACATGAATAGCATAGCTATACGAGAGAGAAAATAATACTTTGAAGATTTTTCTTTCCACCACTTTAAGATATCAAATCCGGCGATATTTTCCTCCACATCGATGTACCTATCTAATTCAGTCTTCTTTACTTCACCTTGTTTTCTCCCAAGTTTCAATTTGAATTCATCCTCTCAATCAACTTCTTACGAGCATTAAATGTTGAATCATGTAGGTTAAGCAACTAGATTCACTCCTATCTAGAGGTGTTAAAATTTTGCATTGCTCAAACAATAGGTTTATGTAAGTTCTTAATTTTTTTCAATCATTTTCTTGCTTCTACCTCCATTGTACATTTGAGTAAAATAAAACTCAATATATTCCAATTTATAACGTGGATCAAGAAAAATTGCAATAAATAATAAATAATTCAGCATTTTATCATCATCCCAATATTCATCGAATTTTGCTTGCATTGCTTTTGTCATTGCTTATAGCACTATGTCATCAGTTTGTCCTCATCTTTTCAACTACTTTTGAATATCAATGAAACTATGAAAGAAAGAATATGAAGTAACATAATGATCCTGAAAATTAGAAAGTGACATCATAAAACACCTTCAAAAAGTGCACAGATACTCGAACATAAATCCAATCTTCACTTGTGGGAATTGCTTCTTTGGCATCCTTAAAATATAATATGTAAGATCCATCGTGCTCCAATCTTTTAAATGTCTTTTCAAACATTTCAGCAACTTCTAACATTAAATAAGTGAAATTCCACTTGTTAGCTACATCCATGAACACTTTCTTCTTGCAATTTATATTTGTCATTTCGACACACCTATTGAAAGTCGCAAATCTATTAGGAGAAGGTTTAATATACTTGCAAGCAATCCTAACTCTTTTAATAGATGCATCAATTATATTCATTCCTCCATGAACAATTAAATTTAATATATGGGCAGCACATCTCATATGTGTCATATCCCCATCTAGAAATGTTGATAATGCCTTGAATCTGAACCCAATGTGTTCCCTTATGCAATCAGGCGCTTTAGCAGATTTTTTCTATGGGGGTCTCGTTAATTTTTGGGGATTAATTTAGAGTCATAGTCGGTCTCTAATTCCTATCGTCTGTTAAAGGGAGTGCCTATATAAACTTCCTAGGGGATCCAAAGAGAAATCAATCCGATATTGTAATCCTCTTCTGTTTCTTCCATCTAATAAAATTCGGCATCGCCTTAAATTTCTCGAGTTTTCTCGCGGTGCATAATTTCTCTCGTGCAGAAATCCTAACAAGAAATGTACAATCGCCCCAATTGCTCATGCTATCAACCAAATAAGCAATAGCCGGCTTATTGGAATTTGCATTATCTATTGTGTCACAACTTATTTTCAAGATTCTCCAATCCTTCACGCATGTTTCCAAACCTAAAGCTCGAGAAAGTGTTCATGAGATTACTAAAGATCATATCAGAATATTTTGGATTAGTAAAGAAAGATACTTGAGAGAAAAAAATCAAGATGTCTTAAGTTCTTAACCCTCTTTTAAATACTTCAGAATTAATGTTCAACTTGTTTTCAATTGAATCATATAATGATTCTAAAGTTTATGGCATTTCATCCATTGCTTTTGTATTTTGCAAAGAAAACATGGTAGTGTAATTAGGTACATCTAACATGGGGATTCAGTAGGATATGAAATACAATTGCAAGCTGAAAAAAATCACAATTGTCTTTTAGAAAAAGTTCAGCTGAAAAAATGTTAGGTCGTGATAGTTAGCACTACTAGTTAGTCTGGTTTCTTGACAAAGTTGGCATATAGGAAGACTTTTTTGACAAAGCAGCGTGAAATGTGATTGGAGCGCTTAATGTAAAAAGGACGTGTATGAGAGGCAAGAGGCCTTGAGACGTATGTCTGTCTTCTACACTAGCGTATTACTCTTAAATACAGAAGAAAATGACGAATGAAGTCTTAAAATATATAATCTCTCTACACTATTCGAAATGTGATTCGCAAGTATACAAGCATCATTGTAATTCTTGAGATTTTCTAAGATAGGGAAAAATCATGATTTTTATTATTTCTTTACTTTTCCAACGTCCCGGATATATCTAATGAAGCATTAAATTTTAAAAATTAGGTAGTTTTACGAGATCACGTTTTGAATTACTTAAAAAGTTTAGAAAATATAATTTTCTGATTTTAAAATTTAGAAGTAAAATTATAAAAAATAAAGAAATAGAGTTAATTTGGACGAAGCTCGCTAAAGCACTATTTGGCCCAAAGCATTTTGCATTTAGACATTCTCGTATTAGGGATTTCATGTCTCACATGAAGCATTCCCGAGGAACATTTGGATGCTCGCTGGACAAGCTTTAAATAGGGTTGAATTATAATCTTAATTACTTAATTACTTAAAATTGGGCTATTTGTTTCTATGCGAGACTTCTAAGACTGACAATTAGAATTATGTCGGAATCCAACTGTTCCATTGATGTTTAAATCATGCTAAAAATACAAGATGGAACCATGAGTCATGTTAGCCTGATTCTCTCGTTTCAATGTTTTTAGGGTTTTTTCTTTCTACCCTATGAATTATGAACTTTTTTCACGTCTATTCACGTCTTTTGAATATTCTGCTGAATCCCATGAACTATATCGTGTTTTCTACTTAAGTCCATCCGTCTAACTCTGTCAACTTTCCCTTTAATTTTCTTTTTTTATTTATGAAATGACCAATCTGCCCTCGCATACTTCTGATAAAGTGTGATCACCTTTCGTGTGTTGACCTAGATCGCGGTCCCCTAAGCTTCTCCTTTTGTGCGCCAAACTTGGTTAATCCCTAGACGTCCTTTCGGCATTCTCCAACGATCTTCTACGATGATCTCTTTTCGGCATTCTCCTCCGACTGGTGACAAAGCTTTCACAGTGCGTGCGATCGCGACATGTACATTTTTCATAAGGTTATTTGGATCTTTCGTAAATGCGTTGACAAATTTGCCGAGAATATGTTGTGGTCCCCTACTTGATGATTTGCATGTCGTTTTGTGCTATGGTCCCCTACTTCATGCTATGTACATAAATGTTGATTGTTAAATGAATTAGGGCGTATCGGTTTGTGCTATGGTCCCCCACTTCACCCGACATGTAGTGCCCAACATGGTAATTGTTAAATGGATTAGAGCATGTTGTTTTGTGATGTGGTCCCCTACTGTAGCATCCTACTTGTTAGTTAAAAAAGGTTATTATGTTAAGTGTACCATCTCCTGTTTTAATGCAGTTGCAGAAACAAAAGCATGGAATATTATACATTGGAGTTCTACTATAATGGACATTTCATTCATGGTGTGAGAAGTTTATACCAAGGTGGAAAAGTTGCAGTGTATGAAGGTGTAGATCCAGATAAAATGTCATATTTTGAGATTCTTGACATGTTAAAAACTCTTGAGCTATCTTCTAATCTTTTAATTTATCACACTACACCAAATAGGACATCTTTGCATGAAATTCAAATTGACAATGATGTACTGAATATGTTTGCAACTTATGCCAAAAGTGGTGTCATGAAAATTCCAATTTATGTCGAGGTTGATGTTGATGTTGTCCTATTACAAAGTGACACATCTTTCACATGTTTTGAGAATGCTTCAACAAGTAAAAAATCTATTATAGTTGAACCAAATGAAAATATGTTAGGAAAGATGTTCAGAATCCTCATGTAAATGTTAGTGCATCATGTAAATGTTAGATCAGACTTTGAACTTGTTATGGCCGAGAATTGTCCTCCAAGTAATGCATCAGATGCTGAGGAAAATGATGCATGCAAAATACAATATATAATTAGCCATGCATTTAATCACATTTTGATTCATTTTCATATAGCATGCATAATTTTTCTAACATTATTTTCTTTAATTTTATAAAAATAGAAATTTACCCAAATTTTATATTTTATTATAGAAAAGTAAGAGAATTGAGTCAGGAATCCACAGAAGCATGCAAATGGCACTCAAATTGGAGTTAAAATGAAACCAGAAAATGAAAATTAGTGAAGGCTGCTAGTCTGGGTCGTTATATGACTGTTACGGTCCATTAAAAGGCCCAGTTTTGAATCAGAATCTGATTTGGACACTGTTAGTGCCGTTACAAAGCTGTTATGAGTCGTTACGAAAATTATTTTCAAAATTTCTTTGACTTTTCTCGGGGATTTCAAGTCCAGATCAAACCCAAACGTTATCCTAAGCCTCAGGGACGATTAGAAAATATATTTACTCAGATTTGAAGGAGTTTTGGATGATTTTAAATACATATTAAAGTCTATTCCGAATTTACTTATTTTAATACGAAAAGACTTCGAATCAAACCGAAACTCTACGAAAACATCTTGAAACTCCTGGAGGCTATAAATAAAGGTCCTAATAGACAAAAAAATGTGTGCTTGTGGAGCTTGGTCATGCTTGGGTGTGCTTGAGACCGGAGAGCCATGTTACATTGCAGAAGAAGAATTTCATAATTTTCGTTGTTTGTTCGAAAGAATCTGCAGAGTAACTCAGAGCGTGTACTTTGCAGCAATTCAGAGATCATCGGAGATGAAGAATTCTGTCTTCTAATCATTGTTTGGATTCTCTTTACTCATATTTCATTATTTTTACCTATTATGTAATAGAGATTTTTATTGTTTATAAGAAAACTACATGAACTATTTGTTAGATTTGGATTAATATAGTTATTTCAGTTTCTTTTGATTATGATTGTTGTGCTTAATGTTTTTTACTAAGATTATTATATTCTGATATAAGACTACAAACTAGATCTGGGTGGTTAGTTTTAGGATTTAATAAGTCTCAGCGAATCGATTATTAAATTAAAGTTGAAACAATCATAACACAAAACTACTAACTCATCGTTTGTGTTAGATTTTGTGTGGTCTATCAGTTTTTATCCAGCGATGATAATTGTTAGTTTATGAATTACAACTTAATGCATCATAATATCTTTCTTAACTGAAGATTAACTCATCGTTTGTGGTCTTAAGTTTTGCGGTGATGCATAAAATGATGTAGCAAAATAAAATCGTTAGCAAGTGCACTAGTCGCTCAAGTAATATAGTAAATAGGAGTAAAGAGTGTAGAACTCACGATGAATACTATTAATTCAATATCTAATTTCATAAATTAATAAGAGAGGAAAAATATGGATTTTGAAAATGGGTTTTGTAATTATAAAATAAAATAAGAAAATAAGATAAAGACAAGATAATAGTGTTGAAATTAGGTCTTATGATGGAAATAGATCAGGATAAATATTTGAACCATAAAAGATAAATTTAATCTTTAAAGATGAATTAAAGTCTCCCTAAAGTAATCTAACATGATTAACTTGTGGTCTCCACGATTGGCATCCCTCAACCTAAACATGCAGAACTATATTAAATTAATAAGAATTGAGGTCTGCACGACTGGCATACCATCAAATCATATTAAAATTAAGATGCATTAAATTGTATTCCCTAGACTAATATTCTTTCTTAATCAACAAGTAGTTCTTTCAATTTTAGGATCAAATTTCAAAAGTGGATTTGAACTCCTAGTGCGCTTATCAGAAGATTCCAGGATGGTTATGATTAAATTTTCAGTAGTACCTGCAACAACCAATTTTCAGTAAGATAAAAAGAGAAGAGAATATACAATATAAACAAAAAGAAATACAGATAATGAATCAGTGTAAATGAGTTTAAAGAATAAACGTCCAAACTCTTAAATAATTCCGAGTATGTTACGATTCAAATTGGATCCGACAATTTTGAAGTAATCATATGAATAAACCTGTTGACCGCCAAACATGCCACGTAAAAGAAAACTCGAAGAAACAAACTCGTTATCTTCAAATATTCTTATCAAATCGAAAGGCGCAAAAGAAACCAATTCAAATGCCAAATATTAACATCTCGACCGAAAGAAAATTGAATAGATGATCATAAAAATCATGCACTCGTTCACCCGTAAAACTTGGAAAAATTAACCATGATGTCAACACACTGGCACAAAATTAATCAGGAATCTAATTACGGTCGTAAAATCAATAATCAGCATTAGCAAAAATTATTTTCAGAGAGGTTAATGAACATTTGATCGACCGTCAAACACGACATCTCGAACAAAATTAGATTAGTTGGAAATAAAATAATCCAAGGCTCGTTCATCCGCCAAAACCATGAAATAATGTCGAAAGGGATTAATCTAACGTGAATAGATATGCAGCGTAAAACTCGTTAAATTACGGCCGAAACAAAGTCATCAAAGTCGGCCGCAAAACAAGATTAAGAAAATAATTGTCGGCCGCAAAAAGTCATGCACTAATGGATTAACAGAGATGAAAATCCAAGGCGCAAAAGAATAACACGAGATATCTGAAAATTGTCGCAAAGCAAATTTCACAAATTGTCGGCCGCAAAATCATGCATTAATCGAATGCTTAATCAATTCAATGTGCAAGAGAAAGAAATCAATTCGATCATCATGGATAAAGTGAAGTTTCGGTCGGAAAACACAAATAAAAATTGCCAGCCGCAAAATATAAGATAAAAGTTTGTCGGATAAACAAAACCTTTTGCAAGCGTAAACTCTTTTTCGAAGACATTAAAGTCGAAATGAGGTCAAATCAAACTTATACGTTCAGAAGATTAAAATTTTATGGCCGCAAAATCAAAAGTACTTCACGACTAATAATTAAATCAAACAAATTTAGAAAGATGATGATTAAGCGCAGAACAAAAGTTAAAAATTTTGGCCGCAAAATTGAAAGTTTAGAACTCAGAATTATAACGACATTGCGAGGTGCAAATCATACGACGATATCTCCAATAAAGCCGACAAAATTAATCACGGTCGTAAATCCATAAATTGACACAGATAATCAGAAAAATACAATTAATCAGAAAAAATCAATCGACATCAGAATTAGAATAGAGTATTGGCCGAAAGTCAACAAATTTTAGTCCATAAATACTTAAAAATCCCGTGACCTTTATCTGCAAAGGAATAAATTTGTTAGATTATTTACACAAATAATTAAATAGTATAACAATACATATTTACAAAAAAAAGAAGAATTTACATAAAATTTATTTACAAAAGGCTTATTTACATAATTACAATTTATTTAAATCTCCTAATAATTCATAAAAATCAGAAATCAATTAATAAAATATTCTCCGACAACGGCACCAAAAACTTGATGCGTAAAATGATGTAGCAAAATAAAATCGCTAGCAAGTGCACTAGTCGCTCAAGTAATACAGTAAATAAGAGTAAATAGTGTCGAACACACGAGGAATATTATTAATTTAATATCTAATTTTATAAATTAATAAGAGAGGAAAAGCATGGATTTTGAAAATGGGTTTTGTAATTATAAAATAAAATAAGATAATAAGATAAAGATAAGATAATGTGTTGAAGTTAGGCCTTAGGATGAAAATATATCAGGATAAATATTTGAACCATAAAAGATAAATTTAATCTTTAAAGATGAATTAGAGTCTCCCTAAAGTAATCTAACATGAATAACTTGTGATCTCCACGACTGACATCCTTCAATCTAAACATGCAGAACTATCTTAAATTAATAAGAATTGAGGTGCGCACGACTGCATACCATCAAATCATATTAAAATTAAGATGTATTAAATTGGATTCCCTACACTATTAATCACTCCACAAATTGATATAGATTAACAGTTCTCCACACACTAGTTATCAAATTTATGTTAATTATTAATTTCATATAAAATTAATTAAAATTACTATCATGAATTCTGAAATTAAACACTCCACAAACTGGTTAGCCTAATTTAGAAATTCAATTAACTAATATAAAAGCATTAAGCATAATTAATAATTGATAAAAAAGATTAAAATAAATAAAATAGTGTCCAAACATTTCCCTTCAATTAATAATCTCCTAAATATAAAATCTAAAAACATGGAGTTCATCCTAGAAATTCTGGAGAGATAATAAAATACAAATGATAAAAATCAGAAGAATTACATCCAAAGCAAAAACAGAGATCTCGAATTTGGGCAGACAATCGGGTAGCCTCTCGAACTTTATTAGAGTCACGATCAACCTCCAGCCATCGCACCTCTCTCCTCTTGGTCGTAGCCTGCAGACTCACGACTCACCGTAGAAGAAAACCACACTTCAAAGCACGAGTTGGGACGATGGCTTCCTCCTCTATTTATAGGATGCAGACGGTTGATCACAGGCGTAAATCGAACGGTCAACTTCAAATTCGTGAGATAAACTTTATGTCATCGATAAAACTTTGGTTAATGATAAAAGGTTATCCGTTTTGCGCCTGATAAACCTCTCTTCGTTATCGGCCATGAAACTTAGTTAATGATGATGTTTTGCACCCAATGATTGGTTGATAATCACGACCGATAGCCTACATCCTTGATTAATGATAGA
Organism: Pontederia crassipes; assembly: GCA_030549335.1. Lineage (NCBI taxonomy): Eukaryota > Viridiplantae > Streptophyta > Magnoliopsida > Commelinales > Pontederiaceae > Pontederia > Pontederia crassipes. Next base: position 29,733,212 of record CM060193.1, read on the forward strand.
GTTTTACACCCAAAGATATCGGTCGCAATAGATAAATATTGGTTAAGGATAAAACTTCTTCGCTTTGGCCCCCAAAGATCCTCTTCATGGTTGGATATTACAGCCGATAACTTCCATAGCTCTTGGTTAATGATGACGTGTTGCTCCCAATGATCTCGGCCACAAAAGATGAATGCTCTTTGATGATTGGCAACTAACTCGGCTGATGATGGGGACTTAATGGCCGCAAAAGAAAAATTCTTGTCATCTCGATTTGTCCGACTCGTCTGCAAAATAATTATGGAAATTAAGTCAATTTATTCAAAAATTAAAATATTCAGAAAATCAATAGTCAGACTGCATAAATCCGAAATTATTATTAAAAGTGACATAATACGATGCATGCCATGATTGAATTATAGGAAAAATTAACTAAAATAATAATCTAAAATATGTTATATTTTGCATGCATCATACGAGAATTAAGATAATTTGATGTACTAAGCGTAGAAATCATTAATTTAGGTAATCCTAATCCGTCTCAAGAACTAAATCTATTTATCATTGTTATAATTCAATCTTGTTCATGTCAGTTAATCATCATCATTAATCATCCATAATCCTTAGGCTCAACACCAATTTATTTTATTTTCTGTTATTAAATTTTCTGCATCTTTATTTTATAGTTTTATATCACAACACCATTTTCTTCTCTTAGTAGATTATTAGGATAGATTAGATTTAACTAGTTCCTCGTGGGTTCGACACTCTACTCTCTACTTTATTACTTGATGCGACTAGTACACTTGCTAGCAAATTTATTTGTTACAGATTCTACGTATCAAGTTTTTTACCCCATTGTCGGGGAACTATATTCATAATTCTTAGTCTATCTCATATAAATTACTTTAAGAATTTTTATTTTCTATTTTACTTTACTTTTTTCTTCTATTGTTGTGTAAGCTTTTCAGGTAATATCTTTTGTACACAACCGGATCATCACGAGCACATCTACAAACCTCAACGAAGATTACTAAAATGACAACAAACCAACAAGTTGAGAAAAATATCTTTGCTGTCCAGCAAGATGGAATTCAATTTGAGGCATCATCGTCAAAACAATGCACCAAGAAGAAGCCTCAACAAGAAAAGAAGGAAGATATATTTCAAGATCCATCTACTACGCTCACAGAATTATTGGATTCTTTGTTGAAAAATCTCTCCACACAAAATTATCAAATCGAAAATTTGGAGAGACAAATTCATACTATGAGACAGCACAACAAGAAGTCAGATGAGGTTGTGGCATCAATTCTTGAATTTAAATCATCAACTTCTGACTTCGTAGAGATGATTGATCAATTTGCCACAACAATTGAAAGAAGGTTGACAATGCAAGACCTACACATCTAGGATTTGGAGTCTCAATTATTCGAACTTTAGAAGAAAATTGAAGTCGATGATTCTCTTCGACTATTCGACAACGAACTCAAGTTCGAGGTTTTGGAATCAAAATTTCATGCACTGGAGAATGTAGTTGCAAAATTGGGTTCTATAATTTTTGAATGTCCGAGGCACATCGAAGAGAATCCGAAGGTCATCTTATGCCCGTGCCATTATCAATATCCATGGCATGCAGAAATAAATTTTTCAGCAAGGACAACGACAACTCAGTGGCGTATCAAAGAGACGAGCAAATACATCATTAAAGATGGGAAGGTTCAAAGGAGAGGCCCGCCTTTGAAAATTCCTATCGCTCCGACATCGCCGTCTCCAATTCAACCACCATCGAAGGAGAAGAGTAAATCACCCACAGTTGGCTACAAATCACCGCATATCTCCTCCATGCAATCTGTAAAATATTTGAAGGATAAAAGTACTTCGCCGACACCAACACGAACTTCTCTAGTACAACAGTCCAGTGGCAACTGAAGAACCATCCGACGATTCAAGTTTAGCAGCAACACACCTCTCAACTTCAACTTCGAAGAGTTGTTGTACATGAAAATCCGCCACCACCAGATGAGGACATCAAATCGAAAACGTAGGCGTCATCCAACATTGTCTCACCACGACAAGCATTCCTGATCACATTAAATTAAACCCGTTGAGATCGTTCCATATCTACTTATATTTTTATTGATAATTTTTTTAGTCTCAGCATATACCATATCAAAGTCGAGCTAGCGACTTTAAACTTAGACTATTTTTCTCAATACTTAAACTTTTTAGATCTTTCACCTAATTTAGTTTAGATTTATTTAGTTCATGTTAGATTAGTTAGTTTGATTATTTTAGTTGCTTAATGTCTTTAGTTTATTTTTATTTTAAGAGGTCTCTGCATGTCACAAGTCAAATTTCACATTTGTTTTAAATTTCACGGTTTGTTAGTTAATGTTCACAGGTATTCATAAAAATGTAATGGGTCGTAACTTTGACGTTATGACCCGTAACGTCCGATATAACACCTTGCACTCTTATTTCACAGACCATAATCACTTCGTAATGGATATCACCATATGTTATAAGCATAATATGTAATTTTTACGAGTCATAATATGCCTTCCATGACCCGTAAGGAGCACCATTTTGTACAAGATCGGTATATCACGTTTCACGCACATCACAGTGAGTCTGCCAAGATTGATCAGTTCATAATGGGTCGTTAATGCGACGTCACGGCCCGTAAGTTGTAGTGCACACCATCCCTATATCGAACCTTCCTGATTCACAACCCATCCATTTCACTTACGTCCTGTGTGAAGTCATTGTACAGTCACCCGAAAATGATTGCAGGTCGTAATATTTGTCTCACGACCTGTTACCATTAGAGTCAGACATATGTCAGTTTGCCATATCATTCACGGGTCGTTAGGTCATCTTAACGCATAATGCAGTGGCCTACCAAGTTAGTCATAGAGTTTCACGGGTCGTAATACAAGTGTCACGACCCATTAGATCGTATTGAGGAGTAGGCACTCACATATCACGGGTTGGCATCACAATCTCACGCATATCACAGTGTCTCACTAACACTAGGTCTTATTGATTACGGGCCGTAAGTCACACCTTACGAGTATCACAGACCCCTTATTTTCTAAGTTTTATACCTCACGGGCCATAACTCTATTATCACGATCAATAAGTGATTTCATTAGTTCTTACGCCCTGCATTATTACTCGACTCATGACCCTGCACAGTTATTATGAGATGTTACAAAGTCTCATGGGCCGTTAGAATATCTTCACGGCCCCTTTGTCCTGCCAGAGCCTCATCACACAGCTCCTGAGAAGGGCGTCAACAACGTCTTCCATGAGAAACTTCCGCTAGCCGTGAGCAAGCTACCACGACTCATGATCGTCTGCGCTTAACATTCACTGCCACTGCCAAGGCCGTGATTTGCATATCACGACCCATTAATTCGCGCAGAAGGCCCATGATCTCTTTAATACAATTAGTCAAAATCAGCTTACGGGCCGTTAGATGCCCTTTATGACACGTTAATTTGTGCAAAATGCCCGTGAGCTCTTCAATATGACCCGATAACATCACCTTACGGGCCGTAACTTACCTATCACGACTCGTTACGGAACAAAAAAAAAGGGGGAACAAGAAGAAGAAGAAAAGAAGAGGAAGAAAGAAAGATAAAACAAATTTGCCTCTTCGGAATTGAAGAAAGTAGGAAATCGAGACGCCCAAAATTTTTTATCGGCCAAGGACACTATGGATTCTTCGTGACTTCTTCCTACAACTTTTAAATCTTGTTGTTTTGTTTCCTCTTCTACGTATATATTTTTTATTATCACATATTTGAAGTCCTACAAGTTTGATTTTCAACACTGAGGACAGTGTTGAGTTCAATCTTGAGGGAGTTTGTAATTTCATGCATCATGCCTATCTTTTTATATTGCATTGCAAGCATACATTCTCTTCGTATTTTATTTGCATATTTGCTTGCATCTCATATTAAAAAAATCAGAATATTAAATTGTTTTTCATAATTTAAAAATGCAACTTAATTTCTCATGTCTTAATATTTACTTATTTTTCAAGCATTATTCAAGGGCATCATGTTAATTAATGAAATTTGAAGCATTACCATTTTATCATTTATCGGCTTCATGTTGAGTAATTGGTTTGAAGAAAGTCACTTAGTAAAACTATGGATGTTTGACGACAAGTCCTGTTCATGCTCTTATTTTTTTATTATGTATATTAGCTTGATAATAATTATATCGCTATTGAACATTCAAGTGTAGTTGAGCCTACTAATAAATAAATACATATAAAATCGTCATCATATACAAAAGAGGGCTAGTGGAGCCCCAAAAAGTATGAGAAGGTATAAAAAGTATTATTCGGAACCTTGGTGTGTTCGGGTTATTAGATCCGTAGAGGATTCTTGCCTGACGACCTAAGGGGGACTGCTCTGGGATCCGTCGGTCGAAAACCCGTTACATGGACCACCTTGCAAAATATGGAGAAGCACATGAGTACCAAATCAATGAAAAAAAGGTAAAAAGAAAAAGAATTGAAAAAATGATGATGAAAAGTTCCTAAGTGAAAAAATATAAAAATAATAAATGAATAAAAGCTCATGTTACACTTGTGTACTCAACATTGATATTTTATTTTCAAGAATTATTTTCCTATTATTCAAAGCTGAATTTGGAGGAGTTTAAAAACTTCTTTCATTCAGAAATTTCACAAAGTCGGGCTATTATGAAAAGTGATGAGACACTTAGACGATGGATGTATAAAATTTAGTGCTAAGAAGAGTAAATGAATGATAGGGTAGAAGTCATGATTAACCATTTTGGTTGGAGCTTTCCTTGGGGGAGTTTGATGCATGCAAAATACAATATTGGGGGAGTTTGATGCATGCAAAATACAATATATAATTAGCCATGCCTTTAATCACATTTCGATTCATTTTCATATAGCATGCATAATTTTTCTAACATTATTTTCTTTAATTTTATAAAAGTAGAAATTTACCCAAATTTTATATTTTATTATAGAAAAAGCAAAAGAATTGAGTCAGGAATCCACAGAAACAAATAACACTCAAATCAGAGTTAAAACGGAGTCAGAAAATGAAAATTAGTGAAGGCTGCCAGGCTGAATCGAATATAATAGGCCGTTATATGACCATTATGGCCCGTTAAAAAGCCTAGTTTTGAGTCAGAATCTGATTTGGACACTGTTAGGGCCGTTACAAGACTTTTATGGGCGATTACGAATGTTGTTTTCAAAATTTCTTCGACTTTTCTTAGGAATTTCAAATTCAAATCGAACTCAAACTTTATCCTAAGCCTCAGAGATGATTAGAAAATATATTTACTCAAATTTGAAGGAGTTTTTGATGATTTTAAAGACCTATCAAAGTCTATTCTGAATGTACTTATTTTAACACGAAAAGACTTCGAATCAAACCGAAACTCTACCAAAACATCTTGAGACCCCTGGACGCTATAAATAAAGGTCCCAGTAGACAGAAAAATGTGTGCTTGTGGAGCTTGGTCATGCTTGGGTGTGCTGAAGAATTTCAGAATTTTCGTTGTTTGTTCGAGAGAACCTGCAGAGCAACTCAGCGCGTGACTTTGGAGCAATCCAGAGATCATCGGAGATGAAGAATTCTATCTTCTAATCATTGTTTGGATACTCCTTTACTCATATTTCATTATTTTTACATTTTATGTAATAGTGATTTTTATTGTTTATGAGAAAATTACATGAACTCTTTGTTAGATTTGGATTAATATAGTTATTTTTGTTTCTTTTTATTATGATTGTTGTGCTTAATGCTTTTTACTAAGATTATTATATTCTGATATAAGACTACAAATCAGATCTAGGGTGGTTAGTTTTAAGATTTAATAAGTCTTAGCGAATCAATTCTTAACTTAAAGTTAAAACAATTAAAGTTGAAACAATCATAACACGAAAATATTAACTCATCGTTTGTGCTAGATTTTGTGCGGTCTATTAGTTTTTTACCCAATGGGGATAATTGTTAGTTTAGGAATTACAGCTTAATGCATCTTAATATATTTCTTAACTGAAGATTAACTCATCGTTTGTGGTCTTAAGTTTTGCGAGAATTAAGATAGTTTGATTTACTCAGCGTAGAAATTATTAATTTATATAATCCTAATATGTCTCAAGAACTAAATCTATTATCATTGTTATAATTCAATCTTGTTCATGTCAGTTAATCATCATCGTTAATCATCCATAATCCTTAGGCTCAACACCAATTTATTTTATTTTGTACTATTAAATTTTTTGCTTCTTTATATTCTATTTTTATATCAGAACATCATTTTCTTCTCTTAGTAGATTATTAGAATAGATTAAATTTAACTAGTTCCTCGTGGGATCGACACTCTACTCTCTATTTTATTAGTTGATACGACTAGTGCACTTGCTAGCAAATTTATTTGTTACAGATTCTACGCGTCAGAAAACATGGAGGAAGCTAACGTTGATAATGATGAGGATAGTGAATTTTATGGAGAACAATTGGAATTAAATGGTATGTCATTCCCCATTTTTAATGAAGTAACTGACATGCAAAATCGTATATTAAAGTCGAAAATGATATTTACCAATATAACAGTATTCAGAGAAGCATTAAAGGCAAATAGTAGAAAATTGGGTTATGAGATGTGCTTCAAAAAAAAAATGAAGAGTTACAGTTGCTTGTGCTGAACCTGGATGCCCCAAGAGGATTCATGCATCTAACTTGCATGTAATTAATCTCAATATTTCAGATCAAGAGCCTTGAGAAACACACATTGCATCCAAGAAAATAAAATGTTAGATCTATCAATTCTACATGGGTTGCTAAACAGTAGATGATCATCCATGGAAAGTAAATGCTATGAGGAAAACAATAAGAAGAGAGCAAAACTTACTTATGTCAAATCGACAAATGTATCGAGCAAAGGCTAAGGCAGTATAATTGATTGAGGGAGATCATAAGAAATAATTTCAAAGAGTAAGAGACTACTGTGCACAAATTCTAAAGCACAACATTATTACCATAAGCCATGCCTCTAGGACAGGTCGGCGGATCGACCCAATTGAAAAATTCACATCCGGACCTGGGTCCCTTGTAATTGTGACATCCAATGAAACGTCAACCGGGATTGTTCTTCATAAATGCATACTTCGCTTGGGAATTCATTCCACAGTAACATTTTTCCTCAACTTCGTGTAAGTTACTGCTTCCACCGGAGCTTTTTTAAAACGAAGTAGACGAATTCATTTGTAGGTTTAAACTGCTTACATGAAGAGACAATATTACATTTATAAGAAATTCATATCTGTAAATCGGAATCAAACAAGTAATACACCTCGAGATAACGACTACAACCGGAACACCAGACCAGATCGTCGGGGAAGAACGCCAGAGGAGAATGCATGAGGAAAACACAAAAAAAAACGTTGGTTGAGCTCACCGGATAAGAACGCCAGAAGAGAATGCCGGAGTACAATGCCAGGCTCATTGGGGAAGGACGGCGGAGGAGAATGGCGGAGTACAACGCCAGGCTCGTCGGCGAAGGACGTCGGAGGAGAATGCCAGAGTAGAACGCCAGAGAAGAACGTTGAATGCACTCGTCGGGGAAGAAGTCAAAAGGGAAATTTTAGAGGACCACGATCTAGGTCAACACACAAAAGGGGATAACATTTTATCAGAAGTGTGCGAGGGTAGATTAGTCATTTCATAAATAAAAAAAGAAAATTAACGTGAAAGTTGACAGAGTTAAACGAATGAACTTAAGTGAAAAAACGCGATATAGTTCATGAGGGGTTCAGCGGAATATTCGAAAAACGTGGGTAGACACGAAAAAAATTCATAGTTCGCGGGGTCAAAGGAAAAAACCCTTTTTTAAAAATAGAGTATATGCTATGACTAATCTTGGGGGAGTTTGATGCATGCAAAATACAATATATAATTAGCCATGCCTTTAATCACATTTCGATTCATTTTCATATAGCATGCATAATTTTTCTAACATTATTTTCTTTAATTTTATAAAAGTAGAAATTTACCCAAATTTTATATTTTATTATAGAAAAAGCAAAAGAATTGAGTCAGGAATCCACAGAAACAAATAACACTCAAATCAGAGTTAAAACGGAGTCAGAAAATGAAAATTAGTGAAGGCTGCCAGGCTGAATCGAATATAATAGGCCGTTATATGACCATTATGGCCCGTTAAAAAGCCTAGTTTTGAGTCAGAATCTGATTTGGACACTGTTAGGGCCGTTACAAGACTTTTATGGGCGATTACGAATGTTGTTTTCAAAATTTCTTCGACTTTTCTTAGGAATTTCAAATTCAAATCGAACTCAAACTTTATCCTAAGCCTCAGAGATGATTAGAAAATATATTTACTCAAATTTGAAGGAGTTTTTGATGATTTTAAAGACCTATCAAAGTCTATTCTGAATGTACTTATTTTAACACGAAAAGACTTCGAATCAAACCGAAACTCTACCAAAACATCTTGAGACCCCTGGACGCTATAAATAAAGGTCCCAGTAGACAGAAAAATGTGTGCTTGTGGAGCTTGGTCATGCTTGGGTGTGCTGAAGAATTTCAGAATTTTCGTTGTTTGTTCGAGAGAACCTGCAGAGCAACTCAGCGCGTGACTTTGGAGCAATCCAGAGATCATCGGAGATGAAGAATTCTATCTTCTAATCATTGTTTGGATACTCCTTTACTCATATTTCATTATTTTTACATTTTATGTAATAGTGATTTTTATTGTTTATGAGAAAATTACATGAACTCTTTGTTAGATTTGGATTAATATAGTTATTTTTGTTTCTTTTTATTATGATTGTTGTGCTTAATGCTTTTTACTAAGATTATTATATTCTGATATAAGACTACAAATCAGATCTAGGGTGGTTAGTTTTAAGATTTAATAAGTCTTAGCGAATCAATTCTTAACTTAAAGTTAAAACAATTAAAGTTGAAACAATCATAACACGAAAATATTAACTCATCGTTTGTGCTAGATTTTGTGCGGTCTATTAGTTTTTTACCCAATGGGGATAATTGTTAGTTTAGGAATTACAGCTTAATGCATCTTAATATATTTCTTAACTGAAGATTAACTCATCGTTTGTGGTCTTAAGTTTTGCGAGAATTAAGATAGTTTGATTTACTCAGCGTAGAAATTATTAATTTATATAATCCTAATATGTCTCAAGAACTAAATCTATTATCATTGTTATAATTCAATCTTGTTCATGTCAGTTAATCATCATCGTTAATCATCAATAATCCTTAGGCTCAACACCAATTTATTTTATTTTGTACTATTAAATTTTTTGCTTCTTTATATTCTATTTTTATATCAGAACATCATTTTCTTCTCTTAGTAGATTATTAGAATAGATTAAATTTAACTAGTTCCTCGTGGGATCGACACTCTACTCTCTATTTTATTAGTTGATACGACTAGTGCACTTGCTAGCAAATTTATTTGTTACAGATTCTACGCGTCAGAAAACATGGAGGAAGCTAACGTTGATAATGATGAGGATAGTGAATTTTATGGAGAACAATTGGAATTAAATGGTATGTCATTCCCCATTTTTAATGAAGTAACTGACATGCAAAATCGTATATTAAAGTCGAAAATGATATTTACCAATATAACAGTATTCAGAGAAGCATTAAAGGCAAATAGTAGAAAATTGGGTTATGAGATGTGCTTCAAAAAAAAAATGAAGAGTTACAGTTGCTTGTGCTGAACCTGGATGCCCCAAGAGGATTCATGCATCTAACTTGCATGTAATTAATCTCAATATTTCAGATCAAGAGCCTTGAGAAACACACATTGCATCCAAGAAAATAAAATGTTAGATCTATCAATTCTACATGGGTTGCTAAACAGTAGATGATCATCCATGGAAAGTAAATGCTATGAGGAAAACAATAAGAAGAGAGCAAAACTTACTTATGTCAAATCGACAAATGTATCGAGCAAAGGCTAAGGCAGTATAATTGATTGAGGGAGATCATAAGAAATAATTTCAAAGAGTAAGAGACTACTGTGCACAAATTCTAAAGCACAACATTATTACCATAAGCCATGCCTCTAGGACAGGTCGGCGGATCGACCCAATTGAAAAATTCACATCCGGACCTGGGTCCCTTGTAATTGTGACATCCAATGAAACGTCAACCGGGATTGTTCTTCATAAATGCATACTTCGCTTGGGAATTCATTCCACAGTAACATTTTTCCTCAACTTCGTGTAAGTTACTGCTTCCACCGGAGCTTTTTTAAAACGAAGTAGACGAATTCATTTGTAGGTTTAAACTGCTTACATGAAGAGACAATATTACATTTATAAGAAATTCATATCTGTAAATCGGAATCAAACAAGTAATACACCTCGAGATAACGACTACAACCGGAACACCAGACCAGATCGTCGGGGAAGAACGCCAGAGGAGAATGCATGAGGAAAACACAAAAAAAAACGTTGGTTGAGCTCACCGGATAAGAACGCCAGAAGAGAATGCCGGAGTACAATGCCAGGCTCATTGGGGAAGGACGGCGGAGGAGAATGGCGGAGTACAACGCCAGGCTCGTCGGCGAAGGACGTCGGAGGAGAATGCCAGAGTAGAACGCCAGAGAAGAACGTTGAATGCACTCGTCGGGGAAGAAGTCAAAAGGGAAATTTTAGAGGACCACGATCTAGGTCAACACACAAAAGGGGATAACATTTTATCAGAAGTGTGCGAGGGTAGATTAGTCATTTCATAAATAAAAAAAGAAAATTAACGTGAAAGTTGACAGAGTTAAACGAATGAACTTAAGTGAAAAAACGCGATATAGTTCATGAGGGGTTCAGCGGAATATTCGAAAAACGTGGGTAGACACGAAAAAAATTCATAGTTCGCGGGGTCAAAGGAAAAAACCCTTTTTTAAAAATAGAGTATATGCTATGACTAATTTTCCCTTTTTCATCATTTTTACGTGACAATTTCTTTAAGATGATGTTTCCTTTTTTATTTTCTCTGTCTTTCTTTTCCCTCACAAAATAATTTGTATACTAAATATAATATATTTATTATAAAATAATTACAACAACAACAACAAAGCCTTATCCCACTAGGTGGGGTCGGCTACATGGATCATACGACGTCATTCCGCTCTATTAGTAACCAAACCTTTCGGTATATTATTCACCAATAGATCTTGCTCTATTAGTTCGCCAAGTGTCCGCCTTGGCCTCCCTCTCCCTCTTTTAATCGGACTCCAGATTATTTGATCTACTCTTCTTACTGGCGCATCTAATGGTCTTCTCTGAACATGACCAAACCATCTCAAATGATTCTCTACCATTTTCTCACTAATAGGAGCCACTCCGACTCGTTCGCGTATATGGTCATTCCTAATCTTATCTAATCTTGTATGACCACACATCCATCTCAACATCCTATTATTTAATATTATTTATTACCTATTATTTCATAAAAAATAATATTTTATTAATCTTAATTTATTAAATTTAAATAATACATTTGTAACAAAAGATTTAATAAAATATATTTATATTATTTTTGTTAATCAATAAAAGTATAATTTATATTTATAATATCTATTTTTATTTAAACGTCCACTAAAATTAATCTATCATACATGTTTACTATTTCATATCACATCAATTTTTTAGTTTCTCATCATTACGTTCCTAATACATTCAGAACTATGATTCTACATACATATCTAAATTCAATTATTCACATAAAATTCAAAAAATCTATGATTCTACTGTACAAATGCAGTCCAAATGACGAGATGAAAGTGATCAAATCGGAGTCACGCAATTTGGATTTCATGATATTATTTCCACTATTTTTTTATGAAACTCACCATATATGCATAATGTAACATAATTTTATTTTAATTATTTTCATAGTTATTGTCATTGCATTTGCATGCATCATTTATGTATATATTTTGTTTAATTTATCTCAGTATATGATCTACATAATCTTTTTTGTTTTATTATGTAGAATTAATATTATTTTGAGACACTAGAATTATTAAAGGTAATTTTGCTTAATATTTGCAACTTATGAAAAAAGAGGAAGAAAGACATGACAGAATCCCATGCAACTCATGGCTCAAATGTCATGGCCTATCCTAAGTCGTAAAATAACGGGAGCTTCCATGCCATTATTTGTACAAAGTCACAATACATAGAATTCAATGTAACGACAAAAATTATGACGTGACGGAATCAAAGACTTTATTTGCACCTTAAGCAGTCAAGAATTTAGAAAAATCTAAGTCATTTAAAAGGTCCAAATTAATCCTTTTTATTCAAGCCTTCATTTCTTATATGCTTATTATCATCATAAGACCTAAGGAACATACATACGTATTATAATTAAAATATCTATTTTAATAAAATTTATCTTTTATTATCTTATGAGATTAAAAGGCTAATTAATATTTATTCTTAATTAATGAGTTAAACAAATTTACTCAATTTTTTTCTTTTATTTGAGTGATAAGTGCATTTGCTGAATTATATTAATTATATGCTAAAACATTTTGATGCATCAGCCAACTGATGGAGAGAGGAGGTGCAATTTGTAGCCAATTTGACGTTTTTTTCATTCCATCTCCTCTCTTTCTGTGACAAATTTCTTTTTTCTTATTATCTTAATAATTTGTTTCAAGTTTAAAGTTTTATTTTTTTCTCTCTCCTCACTCTCAATTTTTTATTTCGATTTTTATTATCTTCAAATTTTGTTTTAAGTTTCAAAGTATATTTGTTTATTTTCAAATTAACTCAATCATATGATTATAAAAGCTAAATCAACTCCTTATTTGTTAATTAAAATATTGGTGATCTATTCATATGAGTAAAATAAAATATGAAACTCATTAAAGTAAATATTTGTTAATTCATCAATTAAATGACTAATTAATTAACTACCATTTGAATAAAACATATTCCATTTTTCGGTTAGGAGGTTAGATTCAATAAAATTAAAGACTAAAAATATAGGAACACATACGTCACATTGATGAATTTGAATTCGTGCTCTCTTGAGCTTCGGATAACGTTGGACGCCACTACAGGTTGTTTCATATTTTATTTACTAATTAAGAGTCAATATTTTAATGTTATATTTATTATTTTGTAATACATTTAAAATAATGTTCTTAATTTTTATTCAATTTAATTATTATTTAATTTTTAAATATATTTAATTTTTTATTCTGATAAATATTTCATTGAAATTGCTACTGGAAGTAACTTCATAAGATAAACTTTTCAATTCTCGTCACATCTAATTTACAGAAATATACTCAAAACTAATTTATTTATTCACAGCATGGAGATTACCAACACAAGTCGAGACTATAATTTGTTTAACTATATAAAGCTGAATTCGTCGTATCAATAAGTGCACCGTTACTGTTCTGAAACACTTGTAGGACTGTATAAGCAGCATTTCCAAGTCGTCGGAGTCCAGTAAGTCGTTTCCTACACGATTCTTCCTTTTTTTTTTCTTTTTTCCGACAATGTTCAACACATCTAATCTCAAGCTTCTTCCTTGATTGCGATCTTATCTTATTTTACGAATTCCGAAGTGAATGAGTCCATGATGTGCATCAATCCAGGAAGGCTCGATCGACTCCGAATGCCCTATCGGCGAGGAAAAGTTGGCTAGGAAAATTTCATATATTTTTATGCACACATTTTTTTTTCTACGAAATTTCCACAACTTTTGCACGCGCACTCACCATCGACCTATAAATACCCCTGCAAGTATACCTTCAATTTCACAAGCATTTTGCATCTTGTTCGCTTCTTTTCCTGGTCACAATGACCTCCTCTTCATCGTTAGCTTTGGCTCTGATGTGCGCCGTTGCCCTTGCGATGCCATGCACCTCCTTTGCCCAAAACTCTCCTCAGGACTTCGTGGCCGCCCACAACTCCGCCAGGGCGGCCGTCGGCCTCGGGCCCGTGACGTGGGACGCGAACGTGGCGACCTACGCCCAGACCTACGCGAAGCAGCGAATCGGCGACTGCAAGCTCGTCCATTCCGGCGGCCCCTACGGCGAGAACATCTTCTGGGGATCCGGCAAGGAGTACACTGCAGCGGACGCCGTCAGCTTGTGGGTGTCCGAGAAGCAGTACTACAACTATGCCAGCAACACCTGCGCGTCAGGGAAGGTGTGCGGGCATTACACCCAGGTGGTTTGGCGGTCATCCACCAAAATCGGCTGCGCGCGCGTCAAGTGCAACAGCGGCGCCATCTTTATCACCTGCAACTATAATCCTCCGGGCAACTACGCCGGCCAGCGCCCTTACTGAGGTCGTCTCGTGCGACCGACGAGAATATAATGAATAAAGTCATCGATATTTATAACGTTGCATGAAAGCAAAAGCGAAAGCGTCGCATTCTATATATATAAGAAGTATGCATGAAAACAACAATAAAATTGTTTCTCCTATACATGGAGAACTCTGTATCTTAGCAAAACCGTCGTATTCTAATAAATTTCCCAACGAGTTTTGCTAAAGATTTGTAACTCAATATGAAATTAAAATAAAGACAACATAAAATCATGATAATAGATAGGAATCATATGAATGTCATAAATATGCATGATTTTAATATAAGAAAATAGCATATTAATAGAAGATCAATATGATCAAGAAAAAATCATTATAAAAGAGATTTCATGAATCAATATATTTTCATTTTCTTCATCATTTTATTATTCATTTTTTACTTATCATAAGATATGTTTCAACCCAAGAGGAGGAATACCTCAACCCAACATCATCGTCGCCGTTGTCATCATCATCATCATAATTAACATAGTGAGCTCATAACTAACAAAAGTTAGCCCATAACTTCCATCATCAAAAGAGCTCTCTATTTAATACTTTTGTCTTTTATGTTACAGCATTTAATTAGTCTTTATTATGGCACAAAGGATCATGATTAGAACTAAGTCATCACATGAAAGAATCAATGGTTCATAATAATCAAAGGGTCCTAATTTAGCATCATCATTATATAATCATATAAGACTTAAATCAAAACTACTAGGTAGGATCATGGAGAGTAATCAGAGGAAAACAAACTTAAATAATCATCATTATATCATGAATAGGGGTCAAAGATTCATAAAAATCAACATCATAATATCGAAGTCATGCCGAGTATAAGCAGAACCCGAGCCAAGTTTATAGGACAACATCTCAAAAAAAACTAGGCATAAACTTGGGTCGGGTTCGGGACTTCTGCTTATCGGGCAAATGTCACGCCCGATCGTGTGGTTAGGGCCCACTCCGGATCGTTATCAACCCGGACCAGGTTCATCCTATTGTAGAACTTCGAAAGTCTCGACAATGGCGAATTCGGGCCGAATTTAGATGAACTCGGTCCAGGCAAGGTACCACTTGGGTTGGGTTCTATCATACAAAATAATTGCGCGAACACGCAAAGGTTTTTGTGATCATCTTTTCGACGATTGTCGTTATTATGCATCATCATACAACAATAGATTTTGACTAGTGATTATGCTTCAAGCCTAAAATCAAAACTGTATAATGAATCCATCGTCATTTCATACCTTGGAAGTTTTTATCCGAAAAACTAATTTGTTATTCTTCTTCATCTTCACCTTCTTCTTCCTCTGCCTGTTTCTCTCAGTCCAGGTGCTCGGTTGCCGCCGTCCACATACTTCGGTTTGTCCTCTATCCAACAGAGGACATCATGTGTGAGGGGGTACTCGAGAAAGACAGAGAAAATGGGGAAGAAACATAAGTAGCGCGCAGGAAAAATTAGGACTGTTAGGATTCATTTTGATCTTCTATTTATATCGAGAAAATGATTTATGTGGTAGTTGAAAAATAAAGTCCATACTTGATTTGCTTCTAATTTAGCTTTTCCTATTCGATTTTAATCTTTTTTTTTTGTTACGTCCTAGGCATTACATTAATCTTTAGTAGGAGTTTGAGTTCAAACTCGTGACCTATAACCTATTTATATGTTATATAAACTTTAAGCTAACTAACCATCATTTATTCTCAAAGTTAAAGTATATGAAATGAAACTACTAAAATTCTCGCATGGTTGCCCTATGTGATGCAAGTAATATTACTCTATATTGTAATAAAGTAAATTTCGTTAATTACATAATAAATTGATCAACCTACTATTATATATGTATATATATATATATATATATACACTAGTACATAGTAAGGATTGTCCATCCCACGAGTGTTTACATTCATACAGCTCTTGACGAATTAAGCAACGACAATATTTCTTTTTTTTTATGATGGATCGGTTGCATGCGCTCGCAGCACGCCCTCAACGACGACGCACATTTCTTCATCAGCCTGCCACAACAAGGAGAGCCCTCGGTCAATGGGTCTCTCCATCCGCCTGCCACAACAGTCAATGGGTTATGTAAGCTATATAATTTTTTGCGTTAGACGACAATAACAACAACAAAGTCTTATCCTACTAGGTGGGGTCGGCTACATGGATCATACGACGCTATTCGTTGATCCATGTTCATGCGATTCGACAGGATTTTATGCTGGCTGTCAGGGCCTAACACAACCCTCTTTCTTTATCCGGACTTGGGATCGACTATAAAACATAGGCGGAGTTTGATCGAGAAGGAGAGCATATCATTATAGTATCAACAAAGAGTTTAAACAAAAAGGGACAATGCATCACAATATTAATACTCTAAGGAACCTTATCCATCGCCAGTATATCAGATACAAGAAAAGTCCTTTGTGGTTTCTTATGAGACACTTCTTCAAATTTGCTCTGGCCTTCAGATTTTAGTGCTCCTGGAAATTCTATAATCTCTATCCACTATAATTTTTTGCGTTAGACAATTAATAAAAAAAACTAACTAAATTTGATGTTAAGACCAAAATAAAATCCTAAAGGTCTATTTGATAATTAAATAATGAAGGGGCAAAATGATGCAGTGTAGTGGAGTGCAACGTGTCGTTACAAAGTTCATATTTAAATAGTAAGTTATAAAAAATAATAGTATGAGAAATAAAAATTTTATTTACTAAAAAGTTATTTTTACCCTTTATGATATATAAATAATTTATAATATCTAATGAATAATAAATATTTATTACTTTACCATTTAATTTATTTTTTCTCTTTTATTTTTTTCCTATTTTTATTATATTCTTTATTTTTTAAAACTATTTAATTCATCTATTTTAAAAACTAAAAAGTAATAAAATGTATTCATATATTGAGAGAGGAGGAGAGAAAGATAGATGGTTTAATTTGGTAACAATAAATAATTTTATTTGATAATAAAAAAGAAGTATTTTGGTTTAAAATTATTATTTTTTATTTCATCAATCTAGTGAAATGAAAATGTAATATTTGAAGAGTTTAATTATCCCACCCCACTTTTCTTAACTTAAATAAAAATATAATTAAACATTATTTAACTAATCTCATTTCTTTATATTCCACCTCACCCTTTTAAATTTCAGAAAACTTCATAAATTAAATTCAAAATAGCTAATTCAGATTCGGGGTTACTTGGTGAGTGAGAATTAATTAATTAATAAAAATATCTAATTATTCTACGAGTTAATAAAGCCAAACACTCATTCAAATAATATTAGTTTCGTTAAAATTTCAATATTTTAAAATCAGCTCAAAACTGTAAGCTCAACCTCCATAATCCGACGAATACAAAGTATTTATCTCATTTTCTTTTTTAACGCCATTCCTGTTAAATGATTCTAGATCCATGGCGGTCTAGACAAACAGTTCCTTAGAAAACTAGGTCATTAATATTATAATCCTTAACATAATGATTAATAATTAATTATTTGTAATTGATTTCTTTCAGGTCTATGCAAAGAATGACGTACATAAATATCGTATGATATAATATTAATAAACTAACTAATTATATATAATATTTAATTAATTACTGTACTTTAATTACATGTTAAAATTCAGTAAAATTACACTTATAATTTTATCAATAGAAATCATGATTATTCATTAATATAAATTTTAACATTGATTTTTTTATAAATATTTCTTTTATTTGTTCAGTTGTGTCAATTCAAACACAAAATATGAAATAGGATGAAGATAATCATTTTTTTTAATGTGCACAAAAAATATTATAGGTTTCCAATTTTTATTGTAAATTCAACCGGCTCTTAGGCCTGTTTGGATGTCTAATAGATAATTCAAAATTAAGATTTTGAAACTTATCAAATAATCTCATCTTGCTAATTCAGCTGGGGGCAGCAAATTCCTGCTGACCAAAGAACCTGTAACCTATTCCATTTTCCTTGTTCGTGCATTTATTGACCTGAGACCCATGTGGTAAAAAATACTGTTTAGATAAATTGATAAGAATTAGAGGATAACTCAGATGATATTAAACGAAACCTTAATGTCATATGGGGATTATGCTGTAAATGCACATCTTGAAAAGTCAAATACCTTTGGGGAAAAAAATCAGAAGTTCCACTGAACAAAATAGAAAAATAACGGCAGAAAGCATTTAACAATCAATCATATGAATATGCGGTCATATCAATTCATTTAGACATGCATAGTGTACATATGTGGTCATCTGGATTTACATTTTAATATTTTACTTTCGAATTTATATTAAGGATTTTATTTTTAAAATATTAATTCGATCTTAATTTTGATCACAGGATTTTTTATCTTCCTTAATATTATATATTGTCATATGATTAATATAATAATTTAAATATTAACTAAAATATATATATTTAATTAAAATTAATTTAGATGAAGTTTAATATATTTTTTATTTTTAATACTTTTTATATAATTTAACTTAAGAATCATAAAAAATGACTTAGTAGGTTATTGTTTAAAATTTTAATATGAAAACTTTATCAAAATGATATTTATTATTTTTATAATATATTTTTTTTATTAATAAATATAATTTTACGATCCTTGATCCAATATTATTAACTTAAATCGTATGATTTCCCTTCGACCTTATATAAGATCATAATCTTGACAATCTTGATAACTCTATTTGTTAAGGGGTTTAGAAGAGAGGGATTAGATTTCCTACAAATTACTTATACAATTGTAAATAATCTCATACTAGAAACTTGAAAAATATAATTTAGACTATATATTAGTTTTATCATGATTTATTAGATCAATCAAAGAAAATGATACATGAATTAGCATGAATAAAATCTAGCTTAATATTATGTTAGATCTAATTCTTTTTTGTTTACGAAAATGATGGAAGAGAAAGAAAAAAGTTGCCACACCTTGATATTTGGCTGAAGGAATCAGTGGAATGGAGGTCTGATTTCGATCAATTTCGTCAAAGAATATCTGACAAAATCGATAATGAAATTCGAAGTGGAAATCAGAAGTCACGTGATACTAATTCTCGGGTGGAATTAGATCACAGTAGCGTCAATGTCCACTTTTTTCAAAATCATTTTTTTCACATGACGTCTTTTTTTTTTAGATCTCGTTTTTCTTTTTCCTTTCTTATTCTCTCTCTTAGCTTTTTACACAAAATAATTTATTTATTAAATATAATATATTTATTACAAAATGTTTAATTCAATATTATTTATTATTTATCATTTTAGTCAAAAATTAATATTTTGTTAAATATAATTAATTATATTTTAATAATATATATTTAAAAACTTTTAATATAAAATTTTAATTTATACTCAATATTTATTAATTAACAAATTTATTCTACAATTCTTATATTTCATTCGAACGCCCAACAAAATCATATCAACTTTTTTAATATTATCTTTACATTTCACTTCATTCAGACACATGCCGGACTAATATGTCATTTAAACTATTTACATAAAATTTGAAAGAAAATTACACTTTTTAAATGCTACCATAAAATGCCTTATGTTAGCATTAGGATGCAAAGACTTAAATTCTTATTAGTTGTTGAGAATTAATTAATTAGATAAATTATTTGATGTTTGAATGAAAGATATAATGGAGAATTGAAAAGTTAATTAAATGGATAAGTTTTAATGGGTATTTGAAAAAAAAAGTAAGAGCTAAAGATAATTTATTATCTTATGAGTTGAAAATTTATAGTAGACAAAAATTATTATAATTATTTATTGTTAAAAAATAAGTGTGGCACTGTATATTAATATTAATTTTACAAGTTTTATAATAATATATTAAAAAATTATATGTATACATATTATGTATAATATATATGTACATATAATACGTTAAAAAGCAAAAAAAAAAAGGGAACGTTAGAATTTGGGGTCACATGACCCATTTTAAAGAGGTGTTCTCTTGAATTATTCTAAGTTTGGATAAGCTCTGATCCAAATTTCAGATCCCAAACACGGCCACGATTGTGATATTATCTTAATATATTATTTGATCTTTTGTTTTATATTTTAAAATATTCCCTCGTACATAGACACTTTTGGACGAAATATTAATTATTTTTTAAAATATTCCCTCACACTAATTGTGACAACTCAAAAATAAATAAATAAATA
Source organism: Pontederia crassipes (assembly GCA_030549335.1). Taxonomy (NCBI): domain Eukaryota; kingdom Viridiplantae; phylum Streptophyta; class Magnoliopsida; order Commelinales; family Pontederiaceae; genus Pontederia; species Pontederia crassipes. The sequence goes on from CM060193.1 coordinate 29,753,799, forward strand.
AATAAGGAAATAGAGAACCAAATGGATAAGATCAAGAATGGACACCTATACATATGAATAGATAAGGTTATGGATAAGATCAAGAATGGACACCTATGCATAGGAATGGATAAGGTTATGGATAAAATCAAGAAGGGCAATGTGGACATTTCCTCCCATCCAAAATCCCTATATAAAGAGGACCTCTCTTGGACATCCCATTTTTCCTCTCCCTCACTCCTCTCTCTTACTCTCTAAGGCAATCCATCCAGCAAAGAAGAAAGGGGCATTACAGTAAGGTTCATTTAGTTCTTTCTTCATTTCTGCATTTCTCTTAGTTCTAGCATCGTCCCCTTACCCCTTACCCAATCGGGATGTCTCGTAGGTGATGAACGATAAGGGGAAAGTGATTATCGTGGATGAGAAGGCGTCGTGCAAGGAACAATTCAGAGAAGATGTGTGTGATACTGAAATCCCCTTGTATAACATAATAGCAATTGATTGGAATTATGTTCTTATCGTATGATGTGTTCTTAATGATTGAAACGATATGAAAAATGATGGATTGATTGTATTACCATGTTTGCTTCTTGTTTGTGATTTCTTTTGATCCTAAATATGTTTTGTATTGTCCTTCATGCTTAGATGAATGATTATATACTTTGATTGCATTTTTGGAGTGAAATTCGTTGTTTCTAAGATTCCGCTCGATTCTGTTTTCGTCAGGACCGGTCGACCGATCCTGAATATCGGTCGACCGGTCATAAGGTTATCGGTCGACCGATCCTTGGAGACCGGTCAACTGATCAATCTTCCCGAGCCTTGTATCGTTTGGCCGATCAACCGATCGAAGCTCTTTTTGATTAAGTACTTTCGGTCGACTGATCCAGAGATATCGATCAACCGGTGTAGCAGAAACTTATTGTATTGCATACAGACCAACCGGTCGACCGATCCAGAGATATTGGTCGACCGACCAGTGAGGACCGATCGACGAATATCTATCCAGATTGCATATTGATTCCTGTTTTGATTATTGATTTGATCTATATTCTGTCTATGCTTGTGTTGTGTTACTCCATACTGTTTGGCATATTATGTGATTGAATCATTGATCTTATTTTGACATGTCCTATGATCCAATCCTATTATGATATGCAAGTATGACAAAGTGATTAAGTAAGAAAGTTATGAACATATTTATGAGAGTGGTGGTCAGAGCTTAAGCTGAGTGCTCATCGGACGAGTCGCTCCTTGAGCCATGGCTTGATCCCCCATTGGCCGCACGAAGCTGTATTTGGTCGCTCTATCGTAAATCCCCCAAGATGAAGGCACCTAATGATAAGTGAAAGTAAGCACACCAAGAATATGGACAAGTGACATGAATATGATGAATATTGATCTAGTATGATTTCTGAAATCTTTTATGATTATAAGATTGACATGATCTCTATCTCTTTTATCCATAGATATCTCAAGTGAATGATCTTATGCTCTCAAATCTGATTTTATTGCAAGTGATTACTAATTCAGTCAATTGCTACTTATTGTTATGCATTGTGCACTTATGGGTCCCCACTAGGTTGTATAGCTTACGGGAGGACCTCCTCCCCTGTGTTAATTTTCAAAGGGGCCAGGTCACTGATGGCGTCGAGATCGTGTGCCGCGACCAGCGATGCTAAAACACATGAACTAAGAGAGGGCCTAGTTATCTTTATCTTTATTTTCGCATTACGAGCTTGATGTAATTCAGATATTATGACTATTATGGACTTTGTAATATTTTGGGACTTTCACTTTTATGATATTTCTATCTTTCCTTCTTTGTTCTTATTATTGGCATGCCATTATTTTTATCTGAGATTTGGTCAAGTTTAAGTCAATGTCATAGGATTTTTGTAGCGCCTTAGAATAGATCCTCGTCACGTGACGTTGGTCGATTTGGGGGCGTTATATTTATGGTATCAGAGCCTAAAGACAGGACTCTCTTGACATCATATTGTATAAGATAGTATGGTAATGGTTCATGTGCTTTCGCCGAGCAGTCGCTACACCCTCCACCATAAAGTACAAGTAAGCTCTTTCTTGCTATGTGTCATTCTTTATCGATGTATTGATGCTTATTTCATAGGAGTGGTTGATTCCTAAGGAGGTTATTTGTATGGTAGGAATCAACCTAAAGGGTATTAGCAATTGTGCAAAAGGGGCATAAAGGTTATGAAAAAAAATTGGGAAAGAATAAGTAATGCATGTAGATGATGATACCTACATGAAGAATCAGACTTATAGATATTTAGAGAATAAAATATAAGAAAAAAATTTGTTCTTTCAATTCATGTTTTTCATCTCTTTCATGATCACCATACTCATGAACCTCTTCTACTGACTGCAGGAAGAGAAATAGGAGTAGGCATATTGCAAAGAGATGTAGTTTTATAAGAGAAATGAGAAAATTATGAGAATAAATAAAAGAATTGCCTCACACAATAAGTAGGTGTGAGATGGTTCTAAAATAGTAGAAATGAAGTTTATAGGAAACCATGCATGCCTAAGTTATGATTTATGTGGTTCCATGAGTTTGCTAATATAGAGGTTTATTTATATGTTATATTGATAAGTAGGCACCCGTAATGAATTCTTATACTTTATATGGCCTCTATGTTATATTGATAAAAGTCTTAAGAAAATACAAACTAGTTATATGAATTCTTATTATCTCATATTGAACTAAGAGTTAGATATGGATGAATAAACATATAAATTTTGAAAGACTCGGAGGTCACATTGGATTGAAGAATGAATACCAAATAGGCAACCGTTAAATAAATCGAAAATGGACGACCGTTTGACTTGTTGGCGTCCGACATGTGGAAAGAAGGAAATTCGATCATAATCAAATCTTTTGATTTATTAAGCCTTTGCCCACTCGATTATTATCAAATGAAACAAACTTAAAGATGAGTCGGGACTATGCTCAATACGACCTTGATCTATTTACAGGTCGAGAGAGAGATTCACTATAATGATGAAAAGTTATGTTATGTCTTAGAGCGAGGTCATCTCCTTCGAGGGATGTTTCCATCTAGAACAAGATTTATCCTCACTCATGTTATAGCCTAGTGCGAGATCGTCCACACTCTTGCAGATGTTTCCGTCTTATGCGAAGTATGATCCTTATTATTGAAGTAAAGTTAAAAGAGGGACAATCGTATGAAAAAAAAGGGTCAATGCAAGATGTGAAAATGGACTAAAGTATGATATGGAAATAGACTATGGTAGGTTACGAAAATGGACAATGTGCAAAAGTTAAAGATGATTGCTTGTCTTGTATTTTGGTGATTGCTTTGCTTTTCCTACCTTAGTGCTTGAATTCATTCTATGTGTTTGCCTACATTTATGATGTATTAAGGACTTATGTTATATAGAGTGTATAAATTGTTTGGGTTCCTTATGGATTGGAGTTATTATGTGTTCCATCGACCGATCGAATCATCATCATAATCGTAACATTGATTCGGGGTGCTTCTCACTCCTTTAAGATAATTATATTGGTTTATCCCCCTATACATAGAGGGAAAGACACTCATCTCTAAAAGAGGAGAACTTGTCATGGTGATATACATATGACCACCGATTTTCTATGAAGGTATATGACATGATATTGTAATTGAAAGATAGATCAATAGAAGACAGTGCAAGGTAAACTAAGAAGTTAAAGTTAAGTGAATTCCACGATTAAATTATCGAATGAAGCATTGATACAAAGGATCGAGACATAGGAAATATATTGAATGACATTGATTAAGGAACCATCTTATTCCAATGGCATAGATCGCCAAGAACAATCCATTCTCAAGTGATTTATAAGACTTTTGATTGATTCCAAACAAAATTATCGCATTGGACGATTACTTATACTTGTACCTTGCACAATCCCTCAAGCCATATGATCTAAGTTGAAGGTCAAATGACCATATCTCTAGATGACTATCATTATACCATATCACAAGAACATCAACATTAGGCGACACTAAATGTTGATAATTAGAATAGAACGTGATCTCAGAAGCAAATATAATACTTTGCTTATTAAGTTCAGGTATATCGATGTGATTAAAAATATAATGATAAGTATGTACACTAACACTTCTTTTAAGGAGGTTATTGACCCAAACAACTATAATAAAGTATGCTGAAATTTTGGTAGATAGGAGAATTATGGAGACTTTGGAACACACGTTGAGGATATATACACTCGATTGACATGGTAGTTGGAATGATCGTTTACATGTGATCGGAATTACTTATGATAACAATCACCAATTAAATATTTTAAAATACCTTTCGATTAAATTGACAATCTTATTCACCACTCAATTGGGTGAAATAAGCAAAGAGAAACCATACACAAAGAGGATATATTAAGAAGGTAGAACGAGTTAAGGAAAATGTTAAAAAGAAAGGAACTACCCAAGACGAAGGTATACGGAAAGATATTATTAATGATAGTGATCAAATGCTACTGGAAGCCCCCTATATGAAGTGATGCAGATAAGTAAGGAGTAATTAGTCCTCACTTCTATGGAGCATTTCAATAGTAAAAATTAGTCGGCAAGGTTGCACATAGGTTGATGCTACTCTCTTCTTATGAATGAGTGCCATAAGTATGAATTTGTCATCCATTCTAAGAACGCTAGGACGTAAAAAGAGGTACAACACAGCTATTGGTGGCCTGATATGAAGAAGGAGATAGCTGCTTGTGTGGCTAGAGGTCTGGTGTGTCAGCAGATGAAGATTGAGCACCAGAGGTCATATGGGAAATTGAAGCCCTTTAGATATTCTACAGTGGAAGTGAGATAATATTACTATGAATTTTGTATCCAACTTGCTCAAGTCCAATAAGGGTCATGATGCTAAATGGGTGGTGGCAGACATATTCATGAAGGAGGCACATTTCATCCCTACCCGGTGGAAACAAATTGTGGAGAATTTATTAGATTTGTATGTTAAAGATGTGGTTAGATTACATGACATTTCAGCATTAACTGTTTCAACCAAAACTCCATATTTACTGTCAGATTCTGAAAGAGCATGCAGGAGGCATTTGGCACAAGACTGAATTTCAGCACTGCTTTTCACCCTCAGACCGATGGCAGTCCGAGAGGACTATTCAGACATTAGAGGACATGCTGCGAACTTGTGCACTAGATTGGCAAGGCAACTGGGATGAGCATATTCATCTGATCGAATTTGCTTATAATAACAGCTACCATTCTAGTATCGACATGACGCCCTTTGAGGCTTTATATGGCGGACCTTGTCGTTCACCCGCTCGTTGGGGTGAAATAGGTGAAGAGAAGATCATGAGCAAGGAAGAAGTAAAGGAAGCAGAAGAGTTATGCTGATAAGGGCAAACGTGAGCAGATCTTTCAGGCTGATGATCAAGTTTTGCTGAAGGTGTCTCCTATGAAGGGAGTTATGAAGTTCAGTAAATGAGGGAAGCTCAGTCCTCGGTACGTGGGACCCTTTGAGATACTCGAGTTAGTAGGTGAAGCAGCTTGCAGGCTAGCATTATCACCTTCCTATGGGCGAGTGCATAATGTGTTTCATATTTTCATGCTTAAGAAGTACAAGCACGATGCTGCTAAGGTTTTACAGATCGAAGAGTCAAATCTAGCTGCTGATGTGACATTCACAGAGTATCCGACACATATTGTGGAACGCAAAGTACAACGCCAGAAGAATAAAGATGTACCTATGGTTAGAGTAGCATGGCGTTTTCATCACGGCGATGAAGTCACATGGGAACTCGAGTAAGAAATGCGCCAAAAGTCTCTGTACCTTTCTGACAAACCATCTACCTCGTGCAAAATTCGAGGACGAATTTTCTTTTAAGGAGGTTATAATGTGACAACTCAAAAATAATAATAATAAATAAATAAATAAGTAAGTAAATAAAGAACCAAAAGGATAAGATCAAGAATGGACACCTATGCATATGAATAGATAAGGTTATGGATAAGATCAAAAATGGACACCTATGCATAGGAATGGATAAGGTTATGGATAAGATCAAGAAGGACAATGTAGACATTTCCTCCCATCCAAAATCTCTATATAAAAAGGACCTCTCTTGGACATTCCCTTTTTCCTCTCCCTCGCTCATCTCTCTTCCTCTTTAAGGAAATCCATCCAGCAAAGAAGAAAGGGTCATTACAGCAAGGTTCATTTAGTTCTTTCTTCATTTATGCATTTCTCTTAGTTTTAGCATCGTCCCCTTACCCCTTTCCCAATCAGGATGTCTCGTAGGTGATGAACGATAAGGGGAAAGTGATTATCGTGGATTGAGAAGGCATCGTGCAAGGAACAATTCAGAGAAGAGGTATGTAATACCGAAATCCCCTTGTATAACATAATAGCAATTGATTGGAATTAGGTTCTTATCGTATGATGTGTTCTTAATGATTGAAACGATATGAAAAATGATGGATTGATTGTATTACCATGTTTGCTTCTTGTTTGTGATTCATTTTGATCCTAAATATGTTTTGTATTGTCCTTCATGCTTAGATGAATGATTATTTGCTTTGATTGCATTTTTGGAGTGAAATTCGTTGTTTCTAAGATTCTGCCTGATTCTGTTTTCGTCAGGACCGGTCGACCGATCCTGAATATCGGTCGACCGGTGATGAGATTATCGGTCGACCGATCCTTGGAGACCGGTCAACTGATCAATCTTTTCGAGCCCTGTATCGTTCGACCGATCAGTCGATCGAAGCTCTTTTTGATAAAATACTATCGATCGACCGATCCAGAGATATCGATCGATCGGTGTAGCACAAACTTATTGTATTGCATACAGACCAATCGGTCGACCGATCCAAAGATATCGATCGACCGGTGTCCGAAAAATGGTCGACCGATCAGTGAGGACCGGTCGACCGATATCTGTCCAGATTGCATATTGATTCCTGTTTTGATTATTGATTTGATCTATATTCTGTCTATGCTTGTGTTGTGTTACTCCATACTGTTTGACATGTTATGTGATTGAAACATTGATCTTATTTTGACATGTCCTATGATCCAATCTTATTATGATATGCAAGTACGGCAAAGTGATAAAATGATTAAGTAAGAAAGTTATGAACATGTTTATAAGAGTGGTGGTCAGAGCTTAAGCTGAGTGCTCATCGGACGAGTCGCTCCCTGAGCCATGGCTTGATCCCCCATTGGCCGCACGAAACTGTATTTGGTCGCTCTAGCGTAAATCCCCCAAAATGAAGGCACCTAATGATAAGTGAAAGTAAGCGCACCAAGAATATGGACAAGTGACATGAATATGATGAACAAAGCATGATTATTGATCCAGTATTATTTATGAAATCTTTTATGATTATAAGATTGACGCATGATCTCTATTTCTTTTATCCATCGATATCTCAAGTGAATGATCTTATGCTCTCAAATCTGATCTTATTGCAAGTAATTACTAATTCAGCCAATTGCTATTTATTGATATGCATTGTGCACTAATGAGACCCCACTAGACTGTATAGATTACGGGAGGACCTCATCTCATGTGTTGATTTTTATAGGGGCTAGGTCAGTATGGTTATTATGAGCTTAGTTATTCAGACATTATGATTATTATGGACTTAATTATGAGCTTAATTATGAGCTTATTATGGTTATTATGAGCTTAATTATGAGAGGGTCTAGTTATCTTTATTTTTATTTTCGCATTATGAGCTTGATGTAATTCAGACATTATGGTTATTATGGACTTTGTAATATTTTGAAACTTTCACTTTTACGATATTTGTATCTTTCCTTATTTGTTCTTAGTATTGGCATGCCATTATTTTTATTTGAGATTTGGTCAAGTTTAAGTCAATGTGATAGGATTTTCATAGCGCCTTCGAATAGATCCTCGCCACATGACATTGATCGATTTGGGGGTGTTACACTAATTGGGCTCCCTTCATCACCTATCTTAATTTTATGCGCCGATTTTTTTGTCCCTTAATATTACGTGCAAATTTATCTAAATTCTTTCTCTGGATCAACATAATTAAGTTGTACATATATTTCAAGGAAAAAAGAATAAATTCTTAATGAGAGCCCTGTTTCGTATCTGATGATCATAACTTGGATGTTGGGACTGAATTAACCATAATATATATACACCTGCATTTTGATATATTACAATTTACGCGAGATTGCACGTATTGGAATTGCACCCTCCAACTTTCCATGCATCACTATATCCTAATGTAGTAATAACATTGTGGGTTTTTTTAATGCTATCTTGTAATAATATTTTAGATAACAACATTTAACTAATATATACACATCTATGATCGATGTTAGCAAAATAAAGGTTATTAAAAAAATAATGTACATTTAATGTTTCATAAAAAAATTCTTTCTTTATATGAGGATGATATTTGAAAATTATGAGGATTGATATTTTAATTTTTTTTGGGTTCAAGTTTGAACTAGCCAATTAGTGTAGCTAGACTATGATTTTGGCCGTTCCAACTTGATCTCGTTGGTAAGGTGATTTTTAAATGGATCCAAACTTGGTCTTCATGCTTTGTCCCTCGCCACATTCTTGGATGAGATCACTTTGGTTCAAAATGTGTTATTCCCTTCATTACGTGTGGTGATACTCATATCATAGCTATACCTGTTTTTGTCCCATTTGTCTTGGGTTGAGAAGTAACTATTCTAGTGTCTTTTCAATTTGTTTGGTTGAGCATGAGAAAGAGATAAAAGGTACATATTATATTTATAAATGTGAACTAATTATATGATTCGTTTAATCATGAAACAATAATAAAATCATGTTATTATAGTTATACCATTTATTGAACAACTAGTTAAACAATTTTTATTTTTTTAGATAATATCATGTTTTCAAGACCGGGTCATATAAATTATAAGTTTTTAATTAAATATTTTATTGGTTTTACAAATTATAATTAACACATAAATATCAAATGAAATTGACAAATGTCATCACATAGTACATGTAAAATTATAAATTTTGACATAATAATAATTTGTGTAAAACATTACTGTAGGATCTAAGGCATCAAGAGGGGAGATGAATTGGTGTTAAAATCGAAAATACTGATTTCACGAAAATTATTGCGGAAGCTTAAAATCGATTCAACAATTTTTAAACCAAAATAAATCAGATCATATCACAAACATAATATAAGAAGGAGAGGGTGAAAAAAATGCAAACACAAGAATACGGTGGTTGTTGACGAGGTTCGACCACACCTTGGCTTACGTCCCCGCTCCGACTTCTCGACCTCGAGATCGTCGGAGATTCTCCTAAAACTCTTTCTTCATTCCAAATGGGGCAAGAAAGAAAGCGCTTTACATCAATCACAATTTCTTCGCTTCGAGAGGTAAGACACACCTATCATCATAGGAAGCTTATCTTTTCTCTCGCTCAAGAGGCAAAATATGGAACACCTTTTACACAGGAGCTCTCTCAATTTTTTTAAACAATTATTTCTCTCTTGTACAATATCATGCTCACAAGAAGAGAAAAGAGAAAGAAGAGAAACTAGAATGATAACTTCAAGAGAAGGATCTTCTTTTGATAATTTGAAGTTTTTCTTTAATGCTTAGATGGATGTCTTTGCTTCTGACTTTGGCACTCCTTTTTATAAGCTTCTATGTGTAAAAAATTCGTCCAGAAATTTTTTCACAATTTTCTCATTCAAAACTAGTCATTACTGTTCATCTCAGCTGGGGACCTTCGATCATACTAATGAATCGGTCGACTGGTCTATATGATTGTTGTACGATTTCTTCAGTGTTAGCGCTTGATCGGTCGACCGAATTATCGATTGGTCTGTCGACCAGTATAGTTTCGATATTTTAATTTTTGCCTATTGAGTTGATCGATCGGTCGGTGCATCAGCCGGATTGTCGACCGATGTAGTCTCGACGTAGAACTAGCCAACTCGTGCATTGACCGGTCGACCGATATCTTCATTTGGAGTCTTGACTGGTGTTCATTGCTTTGATCGACAGGTTGACCGACCTGCACAATTTTGAGCATAATATTTTACACATTTTACACAATCTTGAATTCTATGAACAGCTAACATGATTTTTTACAACTTTAATATTCATCCATAATCTAATAAGACCATAGTCAATTATTTAATCAAAGTTTAGTGCATAAAGTTATCCATTTTTATTTAAACTTTTTCAGCATATGATTTTAATTTTTTGAAATTTGTATCATTAAAATATAATTTTATAGGGCGTTAAAACTTTGCTCCAACAATTACAAAACACAATTGCCGTTGAAATAAAAGCAACATAAGTCATTATATTACACATAATGAAATAAAAATTTAAACTTCATAAAAATAATAGATCCTAGTTCTAGCTAAGACATAGTCGTAACTCATCATATGAAAATTCTTTATGCGTGATTATCCCCAAAACTTGAAATAGCACGAATTAAATTATAAAAAATGAAATAAAATATTTTTATTTCAATTATAGTTATACAAAATTACAACGTTTACATGATTTTTATTAATTTTAATTGTTAAATTATTGACATTAGATAGTTGAGATTCTTTTCTTAAATATTTGGTTTTAAATAATATATTTTTAAAATTTTATCTGACGTTTTTATTTATGTCCAAAACCGGTACAAGCTAATATATATTATTTCCCATATATACAAGCTTTGGCAACCGTTATTTTCAAGTTAAGTATAAATATTTATTTAATAACAAAACTGCGACTTACAAAATATTGTCATTAAATATTAGTCGGATGGAAACTTGGGATAAGCCTTTATTCTATGGTTTATGCCTAACCAAATACTATATGGACCTTTATGTACAAGTCAGTTTGGAGAATGCTTTGAAGTATATTACGAGCAATGTTTAATTGAATGGAGAAGTTGAGTTAATTAATCATCAGGTTGTTTCAAATTCTTAAAAAATTGGACGCCGAATAAGCATTCATTAGATGCACAAAATATTCACAATATATAAAATTGGACTGCTCTATAAGCTTCATCGATCCATTGTAGGAAGTTGTGCCAGCCGGAGTTGTTTTACCACTTTTGACAACCGGAAAAAAAAATCCATCTCCAGATATATTTTTGCCCCTTGTTTATTTTTTTTCCTATAAAAATTAAAGACCAATGAGCCTAATGCATTAAAGAAAAACAAGTGTGGGGAATCTCTAGTTGGGTTTGAAACAAGATATTTCTTAAATCGCAAGAGTAAGATTAATTTATGTGACCAAACTATATAATACCTGCACCTTCATGCATATATAGAATGTTATCGTTATTCGTCAGAATGCTATTTATGCATCATGCAATTGTTTAGTGCACTCACATGACCCTGAATTATCATCTTCTTCACATATAGGGTTTTAATGCCTCTACGGAGCGCTTCTTTCGCGTAGGCATGAGGAGCAAATCTCAACCCTTCACAATTAAATCCACGGTGAACGAGATAATTGAAGAGACCAGAGAAATCATAGTCGTGGACTGTGATGCAATGGTCTATTTCCGAGGCAGAAGGGATTGAGCTACATGACCTGAGAAATTGAAATAATTTCTCTCGTTATTCTCTCTCTTTGTTCAAGCCTTGCAGTGGTTTGCGATCATTCTTTCTTTTCCTCGGACACGAGATCTCCAGCCGCCCTCCTCACTTTCGTTCCGAAGCCATCCTGAAGCTCTCGATCTACTGTTGCGCTCCCCCTTCCCGTGCTGATATTGCTGTCCTCATGGTGTCTTTCTCTAGATTCTCCATCTTGGTCAGAGGAAGCTGACAACAACACTTTGGCTTTCGCCAAAGCAATACCCATGGCATGTTGCTGCAGGCTTTGGCCTCTGTAGTTGGTGGCTTGTTGGAGCATGCAGCAACATTTGCAATAAATTTTATCACAAGGTTGCAAGACTCGATTTTAGATTAATAATAGAATGTTGCAGGGCTCAATTTGATCTTCTTTGTCCAGCTTTGAGATTTGGTGTCATGTATAATATATTAACTTGGACCTTGACAGGTTTCCATGTCTTCTCCGCATTAGTTATTTTCATATTATAAGTTGCCTAATCAGCAATGTGTATGGTTTCGTCAAGTTAAAAAAGAAGCAGGACCCATTTGATATTTGTCACAATTTTTTTCCATGTGTTTTGTTTTAAAAAGAATGCTTGATTGTGCATTAAGAAATCTCACGGTAAAAAGCAACACTATGTAATATCTTTCTAGTATTTGAGACAAATATTTTCAAGAGAAGTCCTGTGCTTAAAAGTGGACTCCAGGAGGCAATGAAGTTGATCACATGGTTCCGGTTGTAGTGAGGAGCGGTTGTAGTGAGGAGAGAGATAATTAAGTGGGTCGTCAATACCGTCTTTGCCGTTTCGTCGTAATCTCCACTTCATTATCAAAGAGAGAAAGTCTCTATAATATCGGGACAGTCGGTGGAAGGCAACAGAGAAGAGGCGCATTCGCTTCGTTTCTTCAATATCCCGTGCGCCGTGGATCTCATCGTGAAGAAGCACTCAAAACTCGTTGCACTAAACATCTAATAATCGATAACGTAATCTGTCTTATAATATCATCCTTCACATAGTCAAATGTATCCGTATCTTCAATATCCCGTGCGCCGTGGATCTCATCGTGAAGAAGCACTCAAAACTCGTTGCACTAAACATCTAATAATCGATAACGTAATCTGTCTTATAATATCATCCTTCACATAGTCAAATGTATCCGTATCTATAATTCTCTCTCTCTCTCTCTCTCTCTCTCTCTCTCTCTATATATATATATATATATATATATATATATATATATATATTATACATATAATTAGCCAATCTGATCGCTGTTTTTGTCGATTTTGCAAACGGATTTTTTTAAGTATATGTTAAGAATATAAAATCATAGATGTTGCTCTTCCTACCGACTTAAGCTTTTAAGAAAACTGTTAGCACATCAAATTTAACATGATATCAGAACTAGAGGTCAAGAGCTCGAATCTCGTTAAACTCTTATTAAAAAAAGTAATTTCCTCCCTTAGTTGTCCACGTGTTGGGTTTGAGCTAGACCAAAGTTGTCAGCCGTCCACACGTGAGGAGGAGTATTAAAAATATAAAATTATAGATGTTGCTCTTCTTAACAGCTTAAGCTTTTAGAAAAATTGATTAGCACATCAAATTTAACAATATATCTCTTTAACGTTCATATCACACTCGCCATCTATAAATTTCGGCAGAGACAAACGATCGGCTCTACAGCTAGCTGTAATCACTTCGATCATTAATTCCTTCATTGCTAGCTAGAAATTATAGCAATGAGTTCCCCTTCAACATTGGCCTTGGCCTTGGTGTGCGTTGTCGCCCTGGCGACGGCAAGCACCTCCCTCGCCCAACCTACGGACTATGTGGCCGCCCACAACACCCCCAGGGCGTCGGTCGGGGTCGGCCCCGTGTCTTGGGACATCACCCTCGCCACCTACGCCCAGAACTATGCGAACCAGCGCGCCAACGACTGCGCTCTCCTCCCCTCCCGCGGCCCTATGGGGAGAACCTCTTCTGGTCCTCCGATATCAGTGTCGGCGCGGCGGATGTCTCGGAGGAGTTGTACTATGATTGTAACACCCGAGATTTATTAGGGAAAAAGAAATAAAAAGGAAAAGAAAATGAAGATAAATCAAAGAAGGAAAAAGATAAAAATCTAGGATCAGATTTTAAGAGGAGTTGGTTTCCAACCAAAACCCCAACTGGTCCCCTGTATATAGGAGATCGAAACCCATAAATCAGCCCCTTATTTCTCTCTCGTTTGAGCACCCTTGGGTTCTTCTCGTCCCTGATGGCTGCTGCCACGCAGAGGACTCGCCCGAGGGAGCAGACGCCGTCGGATGCGCACCTGAATCGAGAGGAGAGGGCAGATGAAGAGAAAGAATAGGAAGAGAAAGATGAAGAAGAGGACTACAGTAACAGTTTCTTAGACAGAAACTAAAAGGTATGGAATTAGGATAGATTCATGATAGAATCCTGATTTTAGATTTGAAGCATGTTTTAGGTAGTTCTTAGTTATTGCATAATGTTCTATGATGTCGATTTGTGCCGACCATCATCGAAAAAGATGAACGGAATGCGAACTACACATCTGTGCAGTTTCTGCTTAAGAAGAACTCGGCCCGGACCGAATTCGTGGGAATTCGGCCCGGATATGTCATTGCTACGCTTTTCGAGCTCTGCAACCGGACGAACCCGACCCGAGTTGAAGACGACCCGACCGAGCTCCGTGCACGACGAACAGTCGGGCAAAACGGCTGTCCCGACAAGAAGACGACCCGACCCGGGACGGGTATAACCTGAACTCGGCCCGGGTATTTCTCTGATTTTACCGAGAATGACTATGTATGAATCCGACTCGGGTTTCTCCCTACTCGACCTGAGTTCCGACATTAATTGAGTCAATTTTATGATGTTTAAATTCTTGATTTATGTTCCTAATCCAGATCCTGATGATGTCTATGATTATGTCAATAATGCTCTGATTTGTTCTCCATGATCATATCTTTTATCCTGATTTAAAGTTTTTATCAAAATATGATTTAATTAATTAAAATATTCAAGATAAAAGACATAAATCGTTAAATGGAGAGCTCTTTTATGATGGACCGATGATGACCAGGTTATGGGTTGACTTCGGTCAGTTATGGACTGGCTCTGTCAGTTATGATGATGATAATGGACGGGTTGAGGCATGTCTCCACATGGGTTGAGATATACCCCAAATAAATCAAAGATGATAATAAAATGATGAAGAAGATGAACACATATGAATAAAGAATTTCTCTTATGATGATCGGCTTTTGCCAAGTTTATGACGATTTATTTATGTTCTTTTATTCATATGTTCCTTACATGATTATTTACTGTTATGATGATCATGATTCTCTTTTCTTTTATATGATGACATTCTTTATGATTCTCGTTTAGTATCATGATCCTATTATGATGTTTATCTTACTTCCATACTAGGAAAGAAAGATTTTGGATGCTTTGTATGGGAGACCATGTCGTTCACCTGCATGTTGGAATGAGGTAGGTGAAAGGAAGATTTTGGATGCTTAAGAGCTGAAGCATACAGAGGAATATTTAGCAAGAGTCGAGTTAATTCGAGTTATTTTTCGACGATTAGGAACGTCGAAAGTTTCGATGGATATTTATCTGTCGCAATTTTTGACGGTTCAGACCATCGGTAAATGAAAAATAATATAATATAAGGAGTATTTTACTAATATAATTAACGATAGTTCAAACCGTCACAATTTTTACGGTTCACACCATCGGTAAGTGAAAAATAACATAATATAAGAAATTTTTTATTAATATAATTAGCGACAGTC
Organism: Pontederia crassipes; assembly: GCA_030549335.1. Lineage (NCBI taxonomy): Eukaryota > Viridiplantae > Streptophyta > Magnoliopsida > Commelinales > Pontederiaceae > Pontederia > Pontederia crassipes. The sequence goes on from CM060193.1 coordinate 29,769,207, forward strand.
CAGATCGTCAAAATTTTCGATGGTTTGGACCGTCAGTAAACTAAAAAATAAATATTATATATATGTAAGGAGTATTTTATTATTATAATTAAATAATTTCCGACAGTCTCGACCATCGGTAACTTTAAAATAATTAAATATTATATTTAATTATATCATAATAATATATATTATTAATATTTGATAAGTTTCCGATTTTTCGTTTTCTCGCTTTCCCATCTTTCTACCCATATATATATATACATATATATATATATATAATCATCTTTCCCTCTCTCCACTCTCTTCCCTCTTTCCTCTCTCTCTCCCTCTCCTATTTTACCGGCGCGACGACCCGGGTGGCCGGATCCGGTCGCTGGCCGTCGGATCGTCCGCTCAGATCAGGCCGGTCTGATTTGGTCGGCCAGGCGCTCTGATCCGTAGCAGCCATCTTGATCCGATCGGCCAGGCGGCCTGATTTGGCCAGCGGCGACGTGATCGGAGCCAGACGGTCGGATCTTGCCGCAGGCGGCCGGATCGGCTGCCGGCTAATTTTTTTATATTTTAAAAATTCTTTGCGACGGTTGCGGCCGACGAAAACTTTCGACAATTGCGATCGCTGGATCTTTTTGACAGTTGCGACCGCCGAAAGTTTCGACGGTTGCGACGACCGCCGAAAGTTTCGACAGTTTTGATTGTCAAAAGTTTCGACGATTGCAACAACCGTCGCAAGTTATGACGGTTGCGACTGCCGAAAGTTTCGACGATTGCAACGACAGTCGAAAGTTACGACGGTTGCGACTGTCGAAAGTTTCGACGGTTGGGACTGTCGGACTTTTGGGACGGTTACAATCGTCGAAACTTTCGACGAATTTTTTTCAATCGTCGAAAATCATTTTGCGACGATCACTTTTTCGACGGATCCGTTCCGTCGAACTCGTCGAAAATCATACTTTTCGATGGTTCTCATCAAATTACAGATGATTTTGACCTTCTGTAATTAACTTTTTTCTTGTAGTGATATTAGGGCCTATTACTTGATTTTGCTTACTGGCGACTTGTGCACTGCTTCCGGGAAATCAACTGTGCAGCTAATCTTTTGGCTAACATTGGTCCTACTTTTGCTCACTATCTTTTTTGAGAGATTGAAGCAGATCTCTCAAGTATTTTATACCAAGGCTCTTCTAGTTTATTTATTAATATATGACAAGCTTCTTTTTTAAAAATGAAAGAAAAAATTATGACGTGATGGAATCAAAGACTTTATTTTCACCTTAAGCAATCAATAATTTAGAAAAATCTTAGTCGTTTTAAAGATCGAAATTAATCTTTTTTTATTCAAGTGGTCACTACTTATATGATTATTATCATCAGAAGAACTAAGGAACATAAGTGTTATAATTAAAAAATCTATTTTAATTTTTTTATCTATTATTATTTAATGAGATTAAAAAGGTAATTAATAATCAATCCTAACGAGTTAAACAGATTTATTCATTTATTTAAATTATTTGAGTGATAAGTGCATTTACTGAATATATTATATGTTAAATCATTTTAATGCATCATCAGCCAACTAATGGAGAGAGGAGGTGGGTGATCCACCTCCTTTTCATAGCGAATGTGACGTTTCTTTTTTTCCATCTCTTCTCTCTTTCTGTGACAAATTACTTTTTCCATTTTTATTATCTTTATAATTTGTTTCAAGTTTAAAGTTTTATTTTATTTTTTCTCTATCACTCTCCTCACTCCCAAATTTTTTATTTCCATTTTTATTATCTTTAAAATTTATTTTAAGCTTGAAATTATATTTGTCTATTTTTAAATTGACTTAATCATATAATTATAGAAGCAAATTCATTTCCTTATTTGTTAATTAAAATACTGGTGATCTATTCATAAGTTAAATAAAATATAAACTCATTAAAATGAATCTTTGTTAAGTCATCAATTAAATGACCAATTAATTAAGTAGCATTTGAATAAAAACATATTCCATTTTTTCAGTTAGGAGGTTATACTCAAGAAAATTAAATACTAAAAATAAAAGAGCACATAGGTATGACAGAATTTAAATATGTGACTTCTCAATTTTCGAATAATAATGGGCGCTACAGTGCTACACGTTGTTCCATATTTTATTTATAAATAAGAGTTTATATTTTAATGGCATATTCATTATTTTATAATATATTAAAAATAATATTCCTAATTTTTATTCAATTTAATTATTATTTAATTTTAAATATGTTTTTATTTCCATAAATATTTCATCCAAATGGAGCTGGCTTCATAAGATAAAACTTTTCAATTCTCGTTACATCTAATTTATAGAAATATACGCAAAATTAATTTATTTATTCAACTAGAAATATTTGCAGCATGGAGATTACAACACAACTCAAGGACTATAACATGTTTAACTTTTTTTTGGCAACGTCGATTGTTCAATCTGTATAGTGCTACAGTCTACGGAGCACGTGCACTGATTAGAGATTGGAAGGTCAGCCTGATATCGAGTCTAATTAATTTTAGGTTGCATATAAGTGAGGCTCTTAATAAATTTTTTTTATATTCATAAAATTCAAAATCAATATCTTGATTAAGTGAAAAGAAGTCATTTATCACTTATCTCAATCCGTGTTGGTACTTGTTTAACTATATAATGCTGGATTTGTCGTATCAATAAGCGCACCATGCATTATTGTTCTAAAACACTTGTATGGCTGTATAAGTAGCTTTTCCAAGTCGTCGGAGTCCAGTAAGCCGTTTCCTACACGATTCTTCCTTCCTTTTTTTTTTCTTTTTTCCGACAATGTTCAACACATCTAAGATCTCAAGCTTCTTCCTTGATTGTAAATTCCCAAGTGAATGAGTCCATGATGTGCATCAATCCAGACTCGATCGACTCCGAATGCCCTATCGGCGAGGAAAAGTTGGCTAGGAAAATTTCATACATTTTTATGCACACATTTTTTTCTTCGCAGGCGCACTCACCATCGACCTATAAATACCCCTCCAAGTATACCTTCAATTTCACAAGCATTTTGCATCTTGTTCGCTTCTTTTCCTAGTCACAATGACCTCCTCATCATCGTTAGCTTTGGCTCTGATGTGCGCCGTTGCCCTTGCGATGCCATGCACCTCCTTTGCCCAGAACTCCCCTCAGGACTTCGTGGCCGCCCACAACTCCGCCAGGGCGGCCGTCGGCGTCGGGCCCGTGACGTGGGACGCGAACGTGGCGGCCTACGCCCAGTCCTACGCGAACAGCCGGATCGGCGACTGCAAGCTCGTCCACTCCGGCGGCCCCTTCGGCGAGAACATCTTCTGGGGATCCGGCAAGGAGTACACTGCGGCGGACGCCGTCGGCTTGTGGGTGTCCGAGAAGCAGTACTACAACTATGCCACCAACACCTGCGCGTCAGGGAAGGTGTGCGGGCATTACACCCAGGTGGTTTGGCGGTCATCCACCGCGCGCGTCAAGTGCAACAGCGGCGCCATCTTTATCGCCTGCAACTATAAACCTCCGGGCAACTACGCCGGCCAGCGCCCTTACTGAGGTCGTCTCGTGCGACCGACGAGAATATAACAAATAAAGTCATCGATATATATAACGTTGCATGAAAGCAAAAGCGAAAGCATCGTATTCTATATATATAAGAAGTACGCATGAAAACAACAATAAAATTGTTTCTCCTATACATGGAGAACTCTGTATCTTAGCAAAACCGTCGCATTCTAATAAATTTCCGAACTAGTTTTGCAACTAAGTATCAAATTAAATATTTGTAACTCAATATGAAACTAAAATAAAGACAACATAAAATTATGATAATAAATAGGAATCATATGAATGTCATAAATATGCATGATCTTAATACATGAAAATAGAATATTAATAGAAGATCGATACGTAATGAATATAATGAATAAAGTCATCGATACGTAACGTTGCATGAAAACAAAAGCCTTGCATTCTATATATGTAAGAATTATGCATGAAGACGATACTAAAATTATTTCTCCTATGCGTGGAGAACTCTGTATCTTGTTAGCTCAAATATACATTGTAATACCTGGCCCATACGTCATTTATTCAAATATAAAATGCAAAACTCGGATATAAAATAGAAATAAAAAAAAAGAAGAGGGGAGGAGAGAATCGATAAGTGACCAATTCTCCCTCCTCCCACCACTCTTCTCCCCCGCTCTCTCCCCCATTCTCTCTCCCATCCCACTTTCCCTCATGAGACCCTCTCTCCCTCACTCTCCACTCCCCTCCCACAACTCTCTGGATAGAGAGAGAGAGCTATAGAAATTATAAACACATTTCCACTCTCCCCACAGCCCGACAGCCCATCTATCTCTTCTTCTTCGTCTGCTCTTTCCGGCGAAATACGACGAGCGGACGAACAACGAGAACCAGGACTACTGACGAACCTCTGACGAATCAAAAGAAAAGATACCGTAGATGTATCAAAATCTCTAGATGAATAAATGTAGATCAATTATCGTGAAATCCGATTCTAATTTGTTTTATCGTTTACCATTATACATTACTCTTTTCGTATTATTGTGTCATTATCATTTAGGATATATTATGAATCCGAGATATAATAGACTTATCTTAATTCATATTATAACTGTAATGCCAATTAATTATAACTCTCGGCTTGGTTAGATTACTCTCGGATTACATGTACATAGAGTAATAATGATAATTAATCATTAGGCATGTTGCTATCGGCTTGGTTATATATAAGACACTACAAGAAAATTGCGATTTTTCGACGGATAATTTTCGACGGTTCTAAATTCGTCACAATTTGTGACGGATTTTTCGACAGTTCTGTTTTCGACGGATTTTTCGACGGTTATGACCGTCGGAAATAATTTATATTATTATTTAATTTTTCGATGATTAGGAACGTCGATATTTTCGACGGATATCCATCCGTCGCAATTTCCGACGGTTATGACAGTCGAAAATAAAAAAATTAAATTATGTATTTTTTATATTATTATTAAATGTTTTCGACGAATTTTTCGACGGTCACGACCGTCGGAAATAAAAAAATTAATTATATAATTTATTATATTATTATTTAATTTTTTGACGATTAGGACCGTCGATATTTCCGGCGGATATCCATCCGTCGCAAAATCCGCCGCAATTTTCGAAGGTCGTAACCGTCGGTAAATATATAATAATATCATATAAAGAGTATTTTATTAATATAACTAGCGACGGTCCAAACCGTCGCAATTACCGACGGTCAAAACCGTCGGTAATGATTACCGACGTTTTGAACCGTCGGTAAAATAAAAAATAAATATTATATATAACTAAATATATTTTCGACGGTCACAACCGTCGATAATTATAAAAATATTTAATATTTACGTTTTCGACGGTCAAAACCGTCGGTAATTAAAATTTTGTTATCCCGCTTTTTTTCCCTTTTCCCTTTTTCTTTCCACTTTTTCCCTTTATATATATTCATCATCCCTCTTCTCTCTCTCCCTCCTCCCTCTTCTCTCTCCCTCCTCCCTCCACTCCTCTCTCTCTCCCTCCTCTCCTCCCTCTCTCTCCCGGCCGCGAGCACCCCCTCCCGCCCGTCGGACGCCGGCGACCATCCCACGCCGGACGCCGACGACCCTCCCACGCCGGACGCCGGCGACCCTCTCCCGCGCCGGCGTATCTCTCTCTCTCTCCCGCTCCGCCCCGGCGTCTCTCTCTCTCTGCTGGCGCCGGATCCGGCCTCCAGCGGTCGGATCCGGTCGCCTGGCGGCGGATCCAGCCTCCAGCGGCCGGATCCGAATGCCAGGCGGCCGGATCCGGCCGCTAATTTTTTTATATTTAAAAAATTATTTGCGACGGTTGCGACCATCTAAAGATCGACGGCTGCGACGTCCGTCCAAAGTTTCGATAGTTGTGACTGTCGAAAAGTTGCGAGACTCGAACCGCCGGCCTTTTCCGACGGTTGCAACCATCGGAAATATCGACGGTTCGAACCGTCGGCCTTTTCCGACGGTTGCAACCGTCGGAAATATCGACAGTTCGAACCGCCGGCCTTTTTCGGCGGTTGCAACTGTCGGAAATATCGATGGTTCGAACCGCCGACCTTTTCCGGCGGTTGCAACCGTCGGAAATATCGACGGTTCGAACCGCCGGGGACTTTTTCGACGGTTGTAACCATCAAAAATATCGACGGTTCGAACCGCCGGGGACTTTTTCGGCAGTTGCAACCGTCGAAAATATCGACGGTTCGAACCGCTGGAAACTTTTCCGGCAGTTGCAACCGTCGGAAAATTTCGACGGGTCAAACCGCCAGGGACTTTTCCGACGGCCATAACCGTCGATATTTTCGACGGATTTTTTGAACCGATATATGTATAAGGATATATATATAAGAGTAATTATAATAATATGTAGTAGGTCTCTTACTCTCGGCATATGTAGATATATATATATCACATATATATGTATAAGTGAAATGACCAAAATGCCCTCGAGGGGGCAGAGCAATTGTGAAATGACCTAATTGCCCTTGATGGGTCAAAGCATGTGTAAAATGACTAAAATGCCATTGAAGGGCCAGAGCAATGGAAATAAATACTGAACCTTCGACTGGCCACTGTTGGCCATGTCCATTATGATTAAACAAGTGACGGACCCTTTGGTCCGCAGGAAGGGGATCAGACTTCACCCCCTTCTCTGAATCACGATTACAAATCTCACATTTGTAAAGAAGATAAGCAAAGCAAAGATCAATGAATGTGATAGCTATGTGTTATTCATGGTAAAGGTTAAAGTATTGTACAGTGGAGGGGCAGGTAGCTGCACTGAGGAGACAGTGTACCTACTGAGTTTAAATACCACTGCTCCTGGACCATAGGCCCTCTCCCACCTGTGCTCCGAATAAGAGTGACGCAATGAAGGCACTCTTTCCCTACGGGGGCATATATGAATTATATTATTTTATGCCAGAGGGACATGTAGCTTAGCTGAGGAGACAGTGAACCTACGGGTCCGTAACGATCACTGTTCCTAGGATGCAGGTCCTCTCCCACCTGTATTCCGAAAATGTTATGTCTGAACATACACCTTCCCTTTCATAGGCACCCTGACAACATACAGTGCAGAGACACCTCTAGCTTCTCAACTTAATTAAAGTCGAGCTCGCATAGGATAACGAACATCAAGGACCTTCTAGTAATGTAAAAGACGTTGTCCCACACAGAGCATTGTAATGAATAACAGAGTATTGTAGTGATCAGAGTAAAGTATAGTGCAATGAATAACAGACTATGGTAATAAATAATAGGTCAAGGTAATGGACAACAGAGCATGGTAATGGATAATAGGTCAAGGTAATGGACAGTAGAGTATGGTAATGGATAATCGAATATGGTAATGGATAACAGAGTATGGTAATGGTTCATAGAGCATAGTATTGTATAAAGCATTGTTAACATAAAGAATAAAGTAATTGATCATTGATTATCATTTCATCATTTATGACTCTATGAGTACTGGGTGTTAGCTCACGGGCATTCCATACCCCTGCTTTGGGATTTTGTAGGTGAGAATCCTGCTTAGGGAGAAGATGGATAATGCAGAGCTTCAGGGTGGCGGCACATGACTTGCAATATCACTACAGCTTTCCGCCATTTTATATTCTGCATTGAATTATCAAATGTTGTAAATATGAAACTCTTGAATTTTTCTTTTATCCTTACTTTTTGTTGATATTCTCAGAACCCTTTTGAACTATCATCGTTCCTTATTTCTTTTGAATTATCATCACATGTGACATTTGTCATTTTGTAATGATATTTCTTCCGCATTTTTATATCATTATTATGTTCTATCATTTCCTTTGCCACATGGATCATTTGTTGACCAGTCAAAGTCAAAGTAGTTATAGGCAGTGGTAGCGCTCCCTTGGTCAGTCTGACTGCCAGTGTGGCGGAATGGCGAATTTTGAGGGTGTTACAATTTGGTATCAGAGCCTAAGTTCTTGGCTCCCCAATGTTCATAGTAGAGTATAGACCAAAGCAGTGTTAGTATTATTCATAATAGAGTATAGTTCATTGCATTGTTATCATTGTGCATAGTGTCTCATGGTCATTATAAAGTCATGTGCAACTGTCCTAAGCAACTGCAACTTCACTCCTCAAGTAAGTACCGAATAAATTCTTTATAAGAGATTTTTTTATTTATTCAGTCATATTATCCTTATAGATGCCTCCCCACGTCTTGAATGATGGGGCTGAAAACCCAACGATGAGGGAATCCAAAATCCTCCGCCTTAACCAGAACGTCAAGAACGACAACCGCCTCCCTAGTGCACCATACAAGAGTTCTGGAGGTTGAAGCCGCCTACCTACAGCGGCGAAGGAGACATAGACGTGGCAGAAGAGTGGATTGACACTATGGAGGACAAATTTGAACTCCTAGACTGCCCGGAGCACAAACGAGTGATATTCGCCGCCGACACCCTCCCCAAGGCCGCAAAAGATTGGTGGAAGGTGACCAAGGTGACCGAATTTGCGGGCGTTAAGGTGGTTCCATGGGCTGACTTTCGATGGTTGTTTGAAGTCCGCTTCTTCCCTGCCTTCCATAAGAGATTGAAGCAACGAGTTTCTCAATTTGACGCAAGGGACAATGACGGTGGCCCAGTACCAGGCCAAATTTGTTCGTCTTCAGAAATACACAAAGCTACCCATGTATGAGCTGGAGAAAGCCAATAGTTTCATCGAAGGATTGAGCCCGTGCTTGAGAGCTCAAACACGACCCGAAAATTGTAAGACATTTGCGGATGCAGTCCAGTTGGCCACCCTGATGGAAAGACACCAGCAAGAACTCCAACGGACTAGATGGGGACAGCTGGAGGTGGGTCAGGATTCACAACAGCAGCAATTATGAAGGAACGACCACCACCAACAACGACGAGATAACCGTCCCCGGCCATACCCAGCTCCTCAACAATACAATCATCCCCAATATGAACATCAACCCTGACAACTACCACTTACACTAGACGAACGTGTCTTGTGTAACTTTTGCGGTAAGACTCACGCAGGTGAATGTCGTCTGAAGACAAGAGCATGTTTTCAATGTGGAGAAATTGGCCACATCACAGTGAATTGTCCCCGGGGTGAACAACTAATTGAGGGAAGACTTTTCAACCTAGAAGAAGACACTCAACAGAATGACACTGAAGTCATTCAAGGTACGCTCCTTGTAGCTTAGCTGCCCACGACTGTTTCTTTGATTCTGAAGTCACACACGCATTTAGATAAAAATAGTGTACTATTATTACCTTAGGGCTAAACATCACCATCATACGACTATACTCACACCACAAGAAATCCTACTTACTATTAGGTGCCTACCTGATGTCTCAACAAAGATAGGAAAAAATGAATTCTCCATAAATTTGATCATAATACCTATGAGGAATTATGATGTAATATTGGGCAGAGATTGATTAATTGTCCATGTTGCTCCTATATTGTGCAAGTAAAAGAAGGACGTTATAGGAACTCGTAGTAAAGACAAGGCCATGATTAGAGACATAACTTGGAAAGAACCAAATGATCGTAGTATCCCTTATCAAAGCACACAAATCTCTTCCGAAAAAAATATATATTAGGGATAATTGATAAGTGTTATTAATACCGAAGGACCTACTAAGACATTATAAGATACAAAAGTAGTAAAGAAATTCCATGATGTGTCCTAGAGACATTGGTGGACGACCACTCATGAGGGTGGTAGATTTCCATAATGAGTTGGTACCCGGTACAACTCTAATTCCCAAAGCTCCATACCGTATGGCTCCGGCAGAAGGCGAAAGCGGTAAAGGCTCAGATTCAGAAGTTATAGAATAAAGGTTTCAATAGACCCAGCATCTCACCTTGAGACGCTTCAGTCCTCTTCGTTAAGAAGAAAATGGCTCGTTAAGACCTTGCATAGATCATTTCTCTAATGAAAAAGAATGCAGTCGGCCCAAGGTCGATAGAAGGCTCATGCAGAAAGAGGCGACGAAAGCACACCTTCAAGGCTGAAGATCGAGTTCTACTCAGAGTCTCATCGACTAAAGGAGTGATACGATTTAGTTAAAAAGAAAATTTGAGCTGTCGTGTGTGGACCCTTTCGAAGTTTTAGGTATGGTCAAAGGCACGGAGTACAGTTGGCTCTACTTTCCACATATGTCAGAATACACAATGTCTTCTAGGTCTTATCGCTCCGAAAATATAGGCATGACCACGTTAACGTGATTCAAATCGAAAAAAAACCTTAAACAAAATTTAACATATGAGGAGCAACCCATAGAAATATTAGAATATCAGGAAATTCAGAGAGGAAAGAAAATAGTGGCATTAGTCAAAGTAGCATAGAAGCACGAAAGAAGTAACCTGGAAAGTAGAGTCTAAGAGGCGTAAAAAGTTCTCCAAACTTTTCGATATTGATCTAAATTCAAGGACGAATTTCTTTTAAGGGGTAGTAATGTAATACCTGGCCCATATGTCACTTATTCAAATATAAAATGCAAAATTCGGATATAAAATAGAAATTAAAAAAAAGAGAAGAGGGGATGAGAGAATCGGTCAAGTGACCAATTCTCCCTCCCACCCCCACTCTCTCCCCCATTCTCTCTCCCCCACCCCACTTTCCCCCACGAGACCCTCTCTCCCTCACTCTCCACTCCCCTCCCACAACTCTCTGGACAGAGAGAGAGCTATAGAAATTATAAAGGGGAGAGTGTGATGGACTCTCGCACCTTTCCACTCTCCCCACAGCCCGACAACCCCTCTATCTCTTCTTCTTCGTTTGCTCTTTCCGGTGAAATACGACGAGCGGACGAACAATGAGAACCAGGACTACCGACGAATCTCCGACGAATCAAAATAAAATGTACCGTAGATGTATAAAAATCTCTAGATGAAGAAATGTAGATCAATTATCGTGAAATCCGATTCCAATTCGTTTTATCGTTTAACATTATACATTACTCTTTCTGTATTATTGTGTCATTATCATTTAGGATATATTATGAATCCGAGATATAATAGACTTATCTTAATTCATACTATAATTGTAATGCCAATTAATTATAACTCTCGGCTTGGTTAGATTACTCTCGGATTACATGTTGCTCTCGGCTTGGTTATATATGAGTAATAATTATGTTATGCATTAAGTCTATTGTTCTCGGCATATATATATATAGATATATATATATATATATGAATAAGTAATATATATATATATATGTAAGAGTAATAATTATATTAATTTAGTGATGTTATGTACTCTCAGAATGTATATCACGATGTATATATAATAATAATTATTATTATTATTATTTAGTGCACAAGTGCTCTCGAAATAATAGTAATTATTATTATTAAATAATAATTACTTAAGGGTATGTTACTCTCGAAATAGAATAATAATTACTTAAGGGCATGTTACCCTCGGAATGTTACTCTCGGAATAATGATAATTATAATAATTATTTAGGAGGCATGTTACGCTCGGAATATATGTATAAGGATATATATATAAGAGTAATTATAATAATATGTAGTAGGTCTCTTACTCTCGGCATATGTAGATATATATATCACATATATATGTATAAGTGAAATGACCAAAATGCCCTCGAGGGGGCAGAGCAATTGTGAAATGACCTAATTGCCCTTGATGGGTCAAAGCATGTGTAAAATGACTAAAATGCCCTTGAAGGGCCAGAGCAATGGAAATAAATACTGAATCTTCAACTGGCCACTGTTAGCCATGTCCATTATGATTAAACAAGTGATGGATCCTTTGGTCCGCAGGAAGGGGATCAGACTTCACCCCCTTCTCTGAATCACGATTACAAATTCCACATTTGTAAAGAAGATAAGCAAAGTAAAGATCAATGAATGTGATAGCTATGTGTTATTCATGGTAAAGGTTAAAGTATTGTACAGTGGAGGGATAGGTAGCTGCACTGAGGAAATAGTGTACCTACTGAGTTTAAATACCATTGCTTCTGGACCACAGGCCCTCTCCCACCTGTGCTTCGAATAAGAGTGACGTAATGAACACACTCTTTCCCTACAGAGGCATATATGAATTATATTATTTTATGCCAAAAGGACAGGTAGCTTAGCTGAGGAAACAGTGAACCTACGGGTCCGTAACGACCACTGTTCCTGGGATGCAGGTCCTCTCCCACCTGTATTCCGAAAAGGTTATGTCTGAACATACACCTTCCCTTTCATAGGCACCCTGGCAACATACAGTGCAGAGACACCTCTAGCTTCCCAACTTAATTAAAGTCGAGCTCACATATGATAACGAACATCAAGGACCTTCTAGTAATGTAAAAGACGTAATCCCACATAGAGCATTGTAATGAATAACAGAGTATTGTAGTGATCAGAGTAAAGTATAGTGCAATGAATAACAGACTATGGTAATAGATAATAGGTCAAGGTAATGGACAACAGAGCATGGTAATGGATAATAGGTCAAGATAATGGACAGTAGAGTATGGTAATGGATAATCGAATATGGTAATGGATACCAGAGTAAGGTAATGGTTCATAGAGCATAGTATTGTATAAAGCATTGTTAAAGTAAAGAATAAAGTAATTTATCATTGATTATCATTTCATCATCTATGACTCTATGAGTACTGGGCGTTAGCTCATGGGCATTCCATGCCCCTACTTTGGGATTTTGCAAGTGAGAATCCTGCTTAGGAAGAAGATGGATAATGCAGAGCTTCAGGATGGCGGTACATGACTTGCAATATCACTACAGCTTTTCGCATTGAATTATCAAATTGTAAATATGAAACTCTTGAATTTCTCTTTTAGCCTTGCTTTTTGTTGATATTCTCATAACCCTTTTGAACTATCCTCGTTCCTTATTTCTTTTGAATTATCATCACATGTGACATTTGTCGTTTCGTAATGATATTTCTTCCGCATTTTTATATCATTATTATGTTCTATCATTTCCTTTGCCACGTGAATCATTTGTTGACCAGTCAAAGTCAAAGTAATCATAAGCAGTGGTAGCGCTCCCTTAGTCAGTCTGATTGTCAACGTGACGAAAGGACGAATTTTGGGGGCGTTACATACATAAACCCACGAAATATACAAACATCTGAATAACATCGATGACAATATAAATCGTAGCCGAGAGAGACTAATGTTATATTCGATAAATAAAGCATTAATCTTTAGTAGGAGTATCAGTTCAAACTCGCGACCTTTAACCTGTTATACAAAGTTTAAGCTAACTAATCATCATTTATTCTAAAAGTTAAAGTATATGAAATGGAACTACTAATACTCTCGCGTATATGAAATGGTGCCCTATGTGGTGCAAGTAATATACTCTATATTGTCCAAGTAATATTTTCAATCAGATTATTGTAAAGTAATTTTCGTTACATAATAAATTGATCAACCTACTATTACTATGATATATATATATATGTATATAATAGTATATAGTAAGGATTGTCCATCGCATGAGAGTTTATATTCATACAGCTCTAACAAATTAAGCAACGATTCCTTTTTTATGATGGATCGGTCGCATGCACGCGTTCAACAGCGACGCATATCTCTTCATCCGCCAGCCACAACAAGGAGAGACCTCGGTCAATGGGTTATGTAAGCTATGTAATTTTTTGCATGAGACAATTAATGAAAAAAAACTAACTAATTTTGATGTTTGGAAGAAAATAAAATCGTAAATCTTAATCAAGAATTCAGAAATCAAATTCAAAACAGCTAATTCAGATTCGGGGTTACTGAGGGAGTGAGAATTAGTTAATAGAAATATCGAATTATTCTAGAATTAATTAAGCCTAACGTTCATTAAAGTACGATTAGTTTCGTCAAAATTTCAATATTTTAAAATCAGCTCAAAACTGTAAGATCACTCTCCATAATCCATAAAATGAATTAACTGAATCCACGAATACAAAGTATTTCTCTCATTTTCTTTTTGTAACGTCATTTTCTGTTAAATGCTTGTGGATCCATGGCGGTGTAGACAAGCATTTCCTTCGAAAGATAGGTTATCTATATAATCGACTAATATTTAATTATTTGTAATTGATTTCTCTCAGGTCTGCATATAATGACGTACATAAATATCATACCATATAATATTATTAATTAACTAATAATTATATATAATAATTAATACATGTTAAAATTCAGCAAAGTGATACTTATATTTATTAATAAAAAACATGAGTATTCATTAATATAAATTTTAACATCATATTTTAATCAAGTCAAATACCTTACGAGAAAAAAAATCAGAAGTTCCATAGCAAAAATGTTGAATAAGAGCAGGAAGCATTGAACAACCAATCATATGAATATGCGGCCTTATCAATTCATACATTTATTTTACTACTCAAAGTTGTCTAACATCTCGATTTTGAGATTTTAGGATATTGCTGACTCTTACTCATCTTATATATATATATTAAGGATTTATGTTTAAAATTTTAATCTGATCTTAATTTTGATCACACGATCTTACAATCTTATTCGATCTCATGCAATATCATAGATTAATATAATAATTTAAAAATTAGTTAAAATATATTTATAATAATAATTAATTTAGGTGAAATTTAATATATTTTCTTCATTTTTAATATTTTATATAATTTAACTTAAGAATCGATAATAATGACTTAGTGAAGTATTGTTTAAAATTTAAATATGAAAAATTCATCAAAATCATATTGATTATTTTAAAATATACATATTTTATTAATAGATATGATCGCCTTCCGATGTTATATAAAATCAGAAACTTGACAATCATGATAATACCTCTGTTTATTAAGAGGTTTAGAAGAGATGAATTAGATTTCCTACAAATTACTTATACAATTGTAAATAATCTCATGACTACAAATCTGAAAAAATATAATTTAGATTATATATTAATTTTATCATGATTTATTAGATCAATCAAAGGCAATAATGCATGAATAAAACCTAGCTTAATATTATGTCAGATCTAATTCTTCTACGAAAATGGAGAAAGAATTAAATAGTTCCCACACCTTTAATACCTGGCTGAAGGAATAATGTGGAATCGAGGTGGATGCGATTAATTTCATCAAGCAATGTCTGAGGAAATCGACAACGAAATTCGAATGGAATTAGATCACTGTAGCGCCGACGTCCATTTTTTTCCAAAATCAAAATTTTTACATGATGTCTTTTTTTTCAAATCTAGTTTTTTTCTTTTTCTCTTTCTTTATTCTCTCTTACCTTTCTCACACAAAATAATCTATTTATGAACTATAATATATTTATTATAAAGTGGTTAATTTAATATTATTTATCATTTATCATTCCAGATAAAAAATATTTTAATCTTTTGTTAAATATATTTTATTATTAATATAATTTGATATATTTTTAAAAAAATTTATTCTACAATTCTTATATTTCATTCAAACACTCGTTAAAATTAATCTCTCAAATTAACTTTTTTTCAACCTCATCGTTATGTTTTACTTCAACACATCTCGAACTAATATATCAATTTAACTATTCACGTAAAAATTTGAAAGAACTACGGTTCTACTTTTCAAATGGTACCATAAAATTTCTTATGATAATGTTAGAATCCAAGGACTTAAATTCTTATTAGTTCTTAAAAACTAATCGATGAGACAAAAAAAATTGGATTTGATATTTGTATGAAAAATATAATGATGGAGTATTAAAAAGTTGATCGGATGAATAAGTTTTTTAATGGTCATTTGGGTAAAAAATAATAAGTAAAGGTAATTTATTATTTTATGAGGTGAAACTTTATCATAAACAACAGACATTATAAAAAATAAGTGTGACACCGTATATTAACACTAATATCGATTTATCTTACAAATTTTATAATAATATATTAAAAAAGTATATGTATACATATTATGTATAGGAGGGATAAAGAGTACGCGAAGTAAAAAGTGACTCATATATATAAATAGTCGTTGAATCGTGATCTCATGATTCACAAATAATCATTATTAAGATGTTTATGAGTGAGTGTCTATTTGTGAACTGTCGAATCACTGTTGGATATATATATATATATATATATATGAGTTTAAGTTGGGTGGAAAAAAAATTGGTTGCAACTTACGACCGTGAAATCTCAGCCGTTGGATCGCCATATGAGGAGATGGAAGGCTACGATTGAAGACCTTGAACCCTTACTTTTTTTTCTTTTTTGTGGCTGGTTCTTTCCTTCCTACCCACGAAACCCTTTTTCCCCTTCGTTTTCCTCTTCATTTTTGGTCGATCAGCACCTCCGACCGAAGATCAACTGCTCTTCCCGGGTTCTGTTGCCACCGACGCCACGTTCTGACGCCGCCGCGCCACGTTCTGCCATTTTCTGCCGCCGCCGCTGCGTTCTGCCGTCGTGTTCTGCCACCACCGCCGCCACGTTCTGTCGTGTTCCGCCGTAGCGTCTTGTCGCCGCCGTCGTGTTCTGCCATCGTGTTCTGCCGCCGCCGCCGCGTTCTATCGTGTTCTGTCGCCGCGTTCTGCCACCACGTTCTGCCACCACGTTCTGCCGTCGCGTTCTGCTCCCACGTTCTGCCGTCGTGTTCTGCCGCTACGTTCTACCACCGCGTTCTGTCGCCGCCGACATGTTCTGCCGCCGCCGCGTTCTGCCGCCACATTCTGGCACCGTGTTCTGCCGCCACGTTTTGCCGCCGTGTTTTGCCCCCGCGTTCTGCCGCCACGTTCTGCCGCTGCCGCGGCGTTTTGCCACTGCGTTCTGCCGTTGCGTTCTGCCGTCACGACTGCACCGCCGCTGTGTTCTGCTGCCGCCGCAGCTGCGGCTTCACCCCCGCCGCCGTCTGCTGTTCACTGCCGCCGTGTTCCCTTGATGCCGCTGTCGCGTTCTGCCGCAGCCGTCGCGCCAATTATTCTGTGCTGCCACTGACACCACCAACAAGCTCTGATGTGCCCTTTTTCGATGTTGTTGGTCTTCCAAAAGTTTAATGGTCTTAATATTTTGATTCATTTACAACAAAAAAATTGTTACAAGTGTCATTTCATTCGTAAAGTTTTGGAGGATTTGTATTTACTTTCAAACTTTAATTGCAGCAATATGATTTATAAACTGTCTAATTTTTGGAGGTCTTGTATTTACTTTCAAACTTTGAATTGTAGCAACATCATTTATACATTGTCAAATTTTGAAATATTTTTCGTCCAACTCATTATCAGTATCACTGTTGTGAAAAATTGAGAATGTTCAATTTAAGTTCGTCAAATAAACAAACTATCACTATCGATAAAAAAGGCAGCTAATTGTATAATATTATTCTCAAATTGTGGAAACACAATGCAACTCATGCAAGAGATGTGTAATAATTCAAAAAAGTTATATGGATACAATGTCACCCAATGTGCACATCCAATCCAAGAATGTGCAAGAATGTGAATGATATAGCCGTAGGTTTAATGTTCTATCTTGATATTCTATGAAACAAGATTACATTTAGCAATTAAGAACATTCATATTTTCATTTAACATCACAATTAAACACATCACATTAAATCCACTTAAACACATATCACGTTCATTCATACAGTTTTTTTCTACACAATCAATTCCTGTTTCTACACATATCACATTCATTCATACAATTGTTCATCAGGATCGTCGGAGGCATATTGTAGAAGGCAGCGGCTGCAGTAGATGATGGTGGCGTGGCGATAGCAGAACAGGCGGCGGAGGAGCAGGTCACGACAACGATAGCAGAACAGGCGGCATCGGAACAGGTCACGGCAGCGGAAGCAGAACAGGCGGCGGCGCCGCCAGCAGATCGCGACGGCGACAGCAGATCAGGCGGCGGCGGCAGAAGATCGCGACGGCGACAGCATAACAGGCGGCGACGGCAGAATAGGCGGCGGCGATAGCAGAATAGGCGGTAGCGCCATCAGAACAGACGGCAGCAGCGCCAACAGAACAGACGGCGGCCACAGTAGAATAAGCGGCGGCGGCAGAATAGGAGACGGCGACGGCGGCGGAACCGCCGGCGGCTGCAGCACAACAGGCGGCGGCGCAGCAGATCGCGGCGGAGACAGCAGAACAGGCGACCACGACAGCACAATAGGCGGCGTCAGTGGCGGCAGAAGATCGCAGTGGCGGCAGAAGATCGCAGCGGCGGCAGAAGATCGCAGCGGCGGCAGAAGATCACAGCGTCAGGAGTTGAGCGGCGGCAGCAGATCGCAGCATCCCTTGTGGCAGCAGCAGACCGCGAAGGCGACGGTTGTGGCAGCAGATCGCGGCGCCGGCAGCAGATTGCGGTGGCGGCGGATCGCGACGGCGACGGCGGTGACAGCAGATCGAGGCGGCGACAGTGACGGCGGTCGAATCAGATCACGGCGGAAACGGCGACAGCAGTAGATCAGAGCGTGAGGGGCGGCGACAGACAGCTGATCACAGCATGAGGGTTTCGTGGGTAGGGAGGTGATCGGCCAAAAACGAAGGGGAAAACGAAGGGGAAAAAAGGTTTCGTGGATAGGAAGGAAAGAACCCAGCCACAAAAAAGAAGAAAAAGGTAAGGGTTCAAGGTCTTCAATCGTAGCCTTCCATCTCCTCATATGGCGATCCAACGGCTGAGATTTCACGGTTGCAAAGATCCAAAATTCAGAACCTAAACACTGCCATGACAACGAACCACGATCGTGATATTATCTTAATGTATTATTTTTTTATTATTTTTTAAATATCCGTGCGTGACACTGCCATAATGTACATAGACACTTTTGGACTATATTAATTATGTTAACAACTAGGGCCACAAGTGCTCACACAATTGGGCTCCGTTCATCACCTATGTTAATTTTATGCGCCGAATTTTTTTCTCTTGATATTGTGTGCACATTTATCTAAATTCTTTCCCTGGATCGACATATATATATATATATTCTCTTGATATTGTGTGCACATTTATCTAAATTCTTTCCCTGGATCAATATATATATATATATATATATAACAATAATAACAAAGTCTTATTCCACTAGTTAGATCGGCTATATGGATCATACGACGCCATTCCGCTTTATTAGTAATCAAACCTTTCGGTATATTATTCACCAATAGATCTTGCTCTATTAGTTCGTCAAGTGTCCGCCTTGGCCTCCCTCTCCTTCTTTTAATCGGACTCCAGATTATTTGATCTACTCTTCTTACTGGCGCATCTAATGGTCTTCTCTGAACATGACCAAACCATCTCAAACGATTCTCTACCATTTTCTCACTAATAGGAGCCACTTCGACTCGTTCACGTATATGATCATTCCTAATCTTATCTAATCTTGTATGATCACACATCCATCTCAACATCCTCATTTCGGCTACCCCCACTTTACGTTCATGTTGTCCCTTCATAGCCCATATTTACTACCATATAACACTGCTGGTCTTATAGTAGTACGATAGAATTTTCTTTTAACTTTATTGTGTACTTTTCTATCACAAAGAACTCCAGTGACTTTCCTCCACTTACACCAATCAGCTTGAATTTTATGATTAACATCGTCATCAATCTCACCATCTTGTCTTACAATTGATCCTAAATATTTAAACTTTGTCACTTGAGGAATTATATCCTCTCCTAGCCTAACTTTCAAATCGTCTCTAAGTTATTTATTTGTGAAATTGCTATGCATATATTCTGTTTTATTCCTACTTAAACGAAAACCCTTTGACTCCAACGTATTTCTCCATATTTCCAAATTTGTATTAATCTCTTCTCTTGAATCCGCTAAAAGTACTATATCATTCGCAAATAGCATGCACTTAGGTACCTCCTCGGTGATACTCTCGGTTATAGCATCGATAACTAAGTTAAATAGATACGAGCTTAAAGCTGATCCTTGATGTAGGCCAATTCCTATAGAAAATTCATTTGTCTCACCTCCGAGTGTCTTAACCCTAGTCACCATCGTACATATCTTGTATTACCTTAATGTAAGCAACACTCACCTTCTTCTTTTGCAAGGCTTTCCAAAGTACATCCCTTGGTATCCGATCATACGCTTTCTCTAAGTCAATGAAAGCCATATGTAAGTCTCTTCTCCTACTTCGATACTTCTCCATCATCCCCCTTAGTAAATAAATCGCCTCTATAGTGGATCTTCCTGGCATGAACCCAAATTGTCTCTCAGAAATACTAGTCCCCATTCTCAATCTATGCTCAATCACTTTTTCCCATAATTTCATTGTGTGACTCATAAGTTTAATCCCTCTATAATTTGCACAATTCTGAATATCCCCCTTATTTTTATAAATATGAACTAATGTACTTAATCTTCAATCATCAGGCATCTTTTTCAACCGTAAAATCTCATTAAATAGTTTACATAACCACAACACACTTTTTTCTCCTAAACATTTCCAAACTTCAATCGGTATACCATCCGGTCCAACGGCTTTACCATTCTCCATTTTTTTAAAAACTTCGCTAACCTTCGAGACTCTAATTCTACGATAAAATGACCTATTAAGCTCACATTCGCTAACTGTCAAGTCCTCCAAATCACAACGGAAACCTTCACATTCATCATTAAATAGCTTATAGAAATACTCTTCCCATCTGTTCTTAATATCTCCTTCAGTAACTAAAACCTTGTCAACTTCATTTTTTATGCATCTTACTTGATCCAAATCTCTCGACTCCTTCTCTTTATTCATTGCAATCTTGTAAATTTTTTGTTCACCAGTCTTTGTCCCTAACTCCTTATAAAACCCCTCATATGCTTTAGCACGAGCATCACTAACTGCCTTCTTAGCCTCCTTTTTCGTCAAACGATACTTTTCTCAATTGTCAGAACTATTGTTCAAATGTATCATCTTGAAACAATTCTTCTTATTACGCACCTTTTCTTGGACCTCCTCATTCCACCACCAAGTCTCTTTATCTCGTGGTTCAAAATCTTTTAATTCTCCTAAAATGACTTTAGCAACCATTTCAACCATTTCGCATATATACAAATATAAGTTGTACATATATTTCAAGGAAAAGAAGAATAAATTCTTAATAAGAGCCCTGTTCCTATCAGATTATCACAACTTGGACGTTGGGACCGAATTAACCATAATATATTTACACTCGCCTTCTGATATATTACAATTTACGCGAGATTTCACGTATTGGAATTGCACCCTCCAGCTTTTCATACATCACTGTATCCTAATGTAGTAATAATATTGTGGTTTTTTATCCTATCTTGTAATAATATCTTAGATAACAACATTTTAACTAATGTATATGCATTTATGATCGATGTTAGAATATGAATAATTTATTTTCAAGTTGAGTATAAATATCTATTTAATAACAAAATTGCCACTTACAAAATATTGTCATTTAATATTTATAGGATAGAAACTTGGGATAAACCTTTATTCTATGGTTTATGCCTAACCGAATACTATGAACCTTTATGTACAAGTCAGTTTGGAGAATGCTTTGAAGTATATTAAGAGCAATTTTTAATTGAATGTAGAAGTCTAGTTAATTAATCATCAGGTTGTTTCAAATTCTTAAAAAAATTGGACGCCGAATAAACATTGACTAGATGCACAAAATATTCACAATATATAAAATTTGACTGTTTTATAAGCTTCATCGATCCAATGTAGGAAGGTGTGTCAGCCGCAGTGATAATTTTACCACTTTTGACAATAACAACAACAAACAACAACAAAGTCTTATCCCACTTTTAACAACCGGAAAAAAATCCATCTCCAGATATATTCTTGCCCCTTGTTTTTTTTTTCATATACAAATTAAAGACCAATGAGTCTAATGCATTAAAGAAAAACAAGTGTGGAGAATCTCTAATTGGGTTTGAAACAAGAAATTTCTTAAATCGCAAGAGTAAGATTAATTTATGTGACCAAACTATATAATACCTGCACCTTCATGCATATATAGAATGTTATCGTTATTCGTCAGAATGCTATTTTTGCATCATGCAATTGTTTAGTGCACTCACATGACCCTGAATTATCATCTTCTTCACATCAGATATATATATATATATATATATGTCATTAAAAAAAACTCGTTGTTGCACTAAACATCTAATAATCGATAACGTGAAGTAGTGGTCCACTTGCTAATCTATCTTATAATATCATCCTTCACATAGTCAAATGTATCCGTATCTATAATTCTCTCTCTCTCTCTCTCTCTCTCTCATATTTATATATACATATATGTATACTACATGACTAAGCCACTTACTTCTCTTTTTAATTAGCCAATCTGATCGCTGGTTTTGTCGATTTTGCAAACGGATTTGTCGAGTAAATCTCTTTAACATTAACGTTCATGTCACACTCGCCATCTATAAATGCCGCATCACGCAGAGACAAACGATCAGCTCTGCAGCTAGCTGTAATCTCTTCGATCATTAATTCCTTCATTGCTAGCTAGAAATTATAGTAATGAGTTCCCCTTCAACGTTGGCCTTGGCCTTGGTGTGCGTCGTTGCCCTGGCGACGGCATGCACCTCCCTCGCCCAACCTGCGGACTACGTGGCCGCCCACAACGCCTCCAGGGCGTCGGTCGGGGTCGGCCCCGTGTCCTGGGACACCACCCTCGCCACCTACGCCCAGAACTACGCGAACCAGCGCGCCGACGACTGCGATCTCCTCCCCTCCGGCGGCCCCTACGGGGAGAACCTCTTCTGGTCCTCCGACATCGGTGCCGGCGCGGCGGACGCCGTCGCCTCCTGGGTCTCGGAGGCGCTGTACTACGACTACGACACAAACGAGTGCCAGCAGGTGTGCAACCACTACACCCAGGTGGTGTGGAACACGTCGACCAGCATTGGCTGCGGCCGCGTGGAGTGCAGCGGCGAGGCCGGCGTCATTTTCGTCTGCGAGTACTACCTTCCGGGCAACATCTTCGGCCAGCGCCCATACTAATGATCTTGCATGGTCATGGAATTGGAGCCCAGCTACCCGCTACGGTTGTACGTGCTCATATACGTACTTAATTACGTACGCCACAAAATAAGGAACGCACAGTATGGCAATAAGATTTGTTTCAAAAGTCAAATAATGTTCATGCATGGCTTCCAGTTCCACCAATTCTATGGAAATGGTATGTGGTGGAACTTTGTTTTCTTTGGAAAAGGTTAAGAATTTGAGTCGGATTGTTCTTTTTTTTTTACTTGTTTTTATGCGAAGCCAATTGTAAGCTGGTCGAAAACTTTATGAACTATAACTTATTTATACTTTTAATCATGGATTATAAATTTATGATTTTCGATTCATACATGATCTGTCTCGGTTGAACACACAACCATCCCATCATCTTCCAATGATTTTTCATTTTTCTTGTTAAAACTAAAAATATTTTTTTTATTAATTTCTCTTCATTGACTAAACTTATTTTGCCCTGAGTCGGTTCAAGAGCTTTTGTTATTTTAGAACGACAATTTTTTTGAGTTGGTGCACGTTATCATTTTTCTCCCATTCAAATAATAATATTAATAATAATCAATTTTAATTATATATATGTTTATAATTTGATCATCAAATTTTATTTAATAACAGAGGATACTTTTGAAACTCGATGATCAACTTAGAATTGAAATGTGACAGGATGATCATTGATGAAACTTAATCCAAAAGGATAATTTCATCTTTGTTTTTTTATAAAAGATTAAGCTGCTAATTTTTATTTAAATATTAGTTAATAAGAAATAATATAATATGCTTTGGTAATAGTTTCGCGTTGAATAAAAAGAGTATACTGTATTTTATATGTTATATAAATAATTTTTTTATTAAATAATGAATCGACTGACTATATATGTATTTATAATTAGTGCCATCTTTAATCTTTGTATTGATTACAACTTTAAACTCTATCCCCACTGTACAATAATTGCCATAAGATCACTTGGATAGGTGAAACGGTTAGAGAGTTCGATTCTCTCAGACAATAGCTGCATTTCAAAATAAAAAATTTAAATTATAATTTAAAGATAAATTAAAGAGATAAAAAACATATCATTATAATTAAAGTTAAAATTTAAATTTTCTTGATCCGCGTGTGTTTCACTTCTTTTTACGTAAATTAGCTTGAAAAAAAAATATGCCAAACCTTGTAGGCTGAAATTGGACAATGATGCAATTGAAAGCTTTTGTCTCCAGGCCCAGTGACCAGGCCGAGGTTGTCAAACTTTGTGTTGGGTCAACACAAACTTGGTCCAGCCCACAAGTTTTCTGGACTGGCCCATCATATTGAAAACTTTGCAAACACAATTAAAATGGCCTGTTATTGTAGGAGTTTTTTTTTCTTTTTCTTTTTCTTATACAACTCATCAGCAAGGTTTACTTTTCTTCTCTTTCAGCAGCTATCGCCACAATGCATTTTTCTCCATTACAATTCTTCCAGCCAACCTTCCACAAAATCTCAAGTTTAAACTTGAGATTTGAATTTTTGATCATTTTAATTCAAACTCAATCAGCTCCCTTTTCTGTGCATCCGTATCAGTATCAATAGTCTTCTTCCACAATTAACCTTTCAAAATAATCTAGGTTTATCTTATCAACCAACTCTGTTTATTTCTATTTTTTCTTACTAGACAAATGACACGTACTTACATAACACGTTAAAGTTTCTCAATTTTTTATTAAAAAATATTATAACATTTTTCGTTGCGCCCGAGATAATTAATGCCTTGCACGGCCATTTATTTACGGTAAAAGTTTGATCCATTCTAAGTTAATTACAAGTTGGTGTGGGGAAAAAAATATTCAATCGGATTAGTTGGCTAAATTGTCTTGGTAACTTATTGAGTCAGCGGCACACCAACGACAGTCGTTGGATCGAAATCCGAAGCCCGTATTTGATTCTGCAGCTAGTTAGAAAAATAATAATTCCGACTTGAGCAGTGAGCGAGTACAAAAAAATTTTGTTAAAAATTTCACATATTATTTAACAAAAATTTCACATGTTATTATTAGATTTACGAATTCGATGTTGAACCGATTTTTAATATGCTTTTAACTTGTGGTGTGCGATGGTCGGTTTTGTTTTCAGAAACTCGAAACTGATAAAAAAAGGAAAAATAATAATTCTGTTTTATGATATTAAAAATATTTGATTTAATTGACAACAAGGAATTGTCGAGTGAGAAGGACGTAATCCAGTCCAAAATATTTATCACATTTCGGTAACGACACCGAGATGCGGTGACCAGATTCCACATTCGAGTGGACTCCCAAAACCAAAACCCTCTCTCTTTCTTGGATCCTCCCTTTCGCTGTGAAGCCTTTTTTTTTACCTTTTTTAACAGAGAAAAGTAAAGGGAGTGCTCGCCGGAGACGCCTACCTTCCGCCGCCGGCCCCTGTCTAGGGTTCCCGGGAAGATGGCCAGCACCCTTCCGAAGACCCCCTCTCCGCTTTCTCCCCGGTCTGGCTTCCCATCCAAGGCGCTAGCGAACGGGTCGGCGACGCCCTTGGGCGACGAGGCCATCTGGAAGCGGCTCCGGGATGCAGGGTTCGACGAGGAGACCGTGAAAAGGAGGGACAAGGCCGCGCTCATTGCCTACATCACCAAGCTCGAGACCGAGGTTCCTCCCCTCTCCTTGTGCGCTTGTGTTATCTGGGGAGCATTGCATCCTTTCTTTACTTAATCCTTTTCGTTTGAATTTCCTGTGCATCTACTCATTCTTGATTAATCTTTTTACTTTTTAGTTCAAAATTTATTGATTATCAAATGTTTAAACTAGAAACAGCTGAAAAAGGTTGCTCCTTTATGGAGGATTCCAGGTTGGGTCTTCTATACAAGGTTTCTTCTGGTGCTTAGTTTTGGCAAAGACGTGGAATGTAACAAACGATTTGATCTGAATAATGAAAAGAACCTTCGTTTTGGAGTCAATTCTTGCGGTATAGGTTACTTATTGCCGTTGTGATTAAATTTTTGGTTCTCCAGTGATATCCATATATCATAGGGTTCTGATTTAGTTATTTTTTAAGGGAATTTCGATTTAGTTACACTGCCAGGCCGTCTGGAATTGAACTCTTTGCTAAGTCTTTATTTGTTAAGATTTTGACTTGCCATGTCATCTAGTAACTCAAGCATTTTCATTAGGTGATGAGTAAACACAATGGCTGCAGGTCATACAATTGAATAATATTGACATAATTACTTTGCAGTTAGTAAGTTAGTAAATACCCTTTTAGGTTTCCTTTCTCCGGCAGATTCTTCTATGGGTTTCTCGTCTCCTTAAATCTGCTAGAGAGAAAGATAGATGGAAGGAAGGTGTTGGTCTGTTGACTTATTTTGTTTTGTCTCCTGAGCTTGCTATTAATCATTTGTGTGATTTAGTCTTCATTTTGGCAATAATTATTGATTTATCTATGCTCATGAATATCAGTATCACATTTATTCTGTTATATTTGATTCATGTGGGTTCCTTTTTGTTTTCTTGTTGACATGATATAGATATATGACTATCAACACCATATGGGTCTTCTTCTCATGGAGAAGAAAGAATGGGAGCTGAAACATGAACAACTTAAAGCGTCTTCTGGGTCTGCTGAGATTGTTTATAAGAATGAACAAGCTAAACAGTTATCAGCTTTAGCTGAAGCAAGGACGCGAGAGCAAAACCTCAAGAAAGCTTTGGCCATTGAGAAAGAGTGTGTTAAAAATGTAAGATTTTTTCTTTAATGGAGGCTAATGTCAATATGTGAACTTGTTTTTTTTTATATGTGTATCCTTTGAAGCTAAGACGATTGGTAGAAGTTATATTTCAGACATAACTTAGAGGTATCCTCATTCTACCATGCATATGTGTTTTGTGTCTTGGTGGCATAACATATTCCTTTTGAGTGTGATGTCAGTATTTTTTTTTTCGTTTTTTTTAGCATATTTTAGTCATGAAACTTGATCAGCATCATGATTAACAGAAAGCTTGGTCTAGAAAGTGGGGTGAGATTTTGTAATTTTTTTTAATCCCAACTCTAGCTCTCCTTTTGATCATACATGTACTTCTTTTTGAACTTTCTATTTATACAACATTGTTGACTAGCTTTCTCTATCCATCATTTACCCTTCAAAGAAAAAGAAAGTTTGTATCTAGTTCTGATTTAAATGGTAAGTGGGGTATTTATACAAACATAATGGAGAGAGTGGAATGGCTGCCCAATTGATAATTGTAAATACTTTGTTTCTTTTGCTGCTCCAGTATGTGGGCCATGGTAATGAATGATTCTTCATTTTTTTTCTAGATTGAGAAGGCTTTACATGATATTCGAGCTGAGTCCGCCGAAAGAAAACTGACATATGAAAGCAAAATTGATGAAGCTCGGACAATGATGGAAGCTGCACAGGAGAAATCTGATGAAGCTGTTAAAAAATTACTTGCAGCAGAATTGTTGCATGCAGAAGCCACTCGCTCTCACAGTACCGCGATTAGGACATTAGAGGACATTGAAGCACGAGAAGATGATCTTAGGAGGCGTCTCCTCTCTTTTAAGTCTGAGTAAGTTAATATCCTTAAGTTCCATTCAAAAGAAAAGTTTCCTTCACCTTATTCAACTCATGAGGTAGCACACATTGGATACACTAAATGTGGATGTTCATAATAGCAATATTTTTTTTTAAGGGGAAAATGATGACTAGAAGATGCTAGTCATCCTTAATAAAATTAGGAATATCAATGTGATTTTTTACATTTTAGCCGACCCCACCTAGTGGGATAAGGCGTTGTTGTTGTTGTTGTTGTAATGTGATTTTTTACATTTTGCTTCTTTTGAAGGTTAAATATGTATTTTTCTTTAATGAAACAAATGGCTGAACATCACATCACCATTATTTATTTCATCATTATTAGTCTCTGCCAACCAATATAGTTACAGGCTGTTTTATTCCCCACAAAATCTTGACTACACCCGTCAAATATGTAGACTTTAATGAAGAGAAAAGAACTTACCCATGATTACTTTATTTCCTAAAAAATAAACTTTTTCTTATTTTTCTGTTTTATGCAAGTCATCTTGATGTGAATGCAAGAAATTTCATCTTCCTAACCTTCTAGTATTTAATTTTGATTCTAATATAGTTATTTATTTTTCATTATTGGAAATTTGCAATTCAATATATATATATACAACAACAACAACAATAAATCCTTATCCCATTAGGTGGGGTCGGCTACATGGGTCATACGACGCCTTCGTTGATCCATGTTCATGAGATTCGACAGGGTTTTACGTTGGCTGTCGGGGCCTAACACAACCCTCCTCTTTTATCCGGGCTTGGGACCGGCTATAAAACATAGGTGGAATTCAATATATACATATATATATATATATATGTTTAATGCCTGGGGACTATTTTCCTTTTTTGTTACTTTACTCCACTACTTGCTGGCTGTACCTCTTTTTGATGTCTGATGATTGGTTTCTTACTCTGTTTGCAATGTTGTCTATTTGCCTTATTGATTACATTCAATGTACTGCAGAAGTGATGCTAAAGAAAATGAGATAAGCATTCAAAGAGAAGCCTTAAATGATAGGCAGAAAATTCTAAACCAGGAGCAACAGAGTTTACAAGAGTGTCAGACTTTGTTGAATCAACGGGATGAATTTATTGTTGAAAGAACAATGAATTTAAGTCGCATTGAGAAGGAAGTTGAGGATGCTAAAGCTAATCTCGAAGAAGACTTGAGAAAACTAAAAGAGAACAGAACCAATCTCGACCTAGAAAAAGCTGCCCTTGCAAGTAGAGAGGAGGTGCAGTCATCCTCTTAGTTATGAATGGAACACTCCCCTTTTTCAAGCACTTGTATGTTATGATAAATGCAGTCAATTGTCCTTTTTTTCGACTTTTTTATTGCAGGCCATTCTTAGGAGGGAAGCAGTGCTTGAAAGAAGAGAGCGTGAATTGCTTATTTTACAAGAGAAAATTGCATGCAAAGAGCACGTATGCATATGCACTTTTATCTTGCATCTGAGCTAACTTTCTATTAATCTTATATACAAGTTGTACAAAATTGGTCAAACTTATTATTTTCCCTTTGTTCATGCATGTAGGATGAAATTCAAAGGACTGTTGATGAACATCAGTCTATCTTGGAGAAGAAAAGGAATGAATTTGATGCTGAGATTGAACAGAAGCGCAAACTATTTGAAGATGAATATGAGGCCAGAAGAATGGCATGTGAGGCTAGGGAAGCTGATCTTTCTGATCGAGAAAATAATGTGCAGGAAAGAAATCATTCTCTCCAACTTCAATCATCTTTGTTAGTTGAGCAGCAAGAGGATTTAACTAAGAAATTAAAAATAGTGGAGGAGAGAGAAAAAAATCTTGAATTTACTCAACAAATGGAGATTGAGAAGATACAGAAAGAAAAGGAGTATGTACTGAAAATGAAACAAGATCTTGAGAGAACTATAGCTTCACTTGAAGTTGAAAAGAAAGAAACTCTTGATGCGGAAGAAAAACTGCAGCTAACTTTGTGTGAGAGAAATGAGTTGCTTGTTCTGGAAACTAAGCTTAAGGAAGAGATTGATAGCTTTAGAGCTCAGAAGATGGCACTTGAGGCTGAAACTGATAGATTGAGAACTGAAAAAGAGAAGTTTGAGTGTGAATGGGAGTTAATTGAGGAAAAAAGAGACGAATTAAGGAAACTATCTGAACAAATTAAACTAGAGAGAGAAGCTGTCACTCGGTACCTCAAAGATGAGCACAATAGCATTAGACTGGAGAAAGAGAGTTTGGATTGTCAGTTCAAGAAGGATCTTCAATCCTTATCTCATGAGAGAGAAGAATTCATATGTGAAATGGATCGTCAGCGTGCAGATTGGTTTAGGAAGATTGACCAAGAAAGAGAAAATTTTGCAAGGGATATTAATATCCAGAGGAGTGAGCTAGAAAATTCCATTAATAAAAAGAGGGAAGAAGTAGAAATTCATTTAAGAGAAATGGAAGAAGCATTTATGCAGGAGAAAGCCAAAGAGGTCCAATATATAACTTCACAAAAGGAAATTATTGCAAGGGATCTAGAACACGTTGCTGCAGAGATGCAAAAACTTAATAATGAGAGAAAGGAGATTGACGTAGATCGTGAGCTGAGAGAGAAAGAATGGGCTGAAATAAGGAACTCGATTGAAGAGCTAAATAGCCAACGGGAGAAGCTGCAGAAGCAGAGGGAATTGCTACATTCTGATCGAGAAGAAATTTATCAAAAAATCCAGCACCTCAAAGAATTGGGGGATTTGAAGATTGAGTATGAAAGTAAAGCATTGTCTGACATGCAACCTGAGAAAATGAGCACTCCTGAGACCAGACACTTCAATGGATCTGTTGTACATTGCATTGATGGCCCAGATGGACAATTTCCTGCTTCTAATGGTGGATCTGCTTTGAACTTGCTTTCGCAGAGTTCCTCTGCCTCACCAATATCTATTACTAAATCTTGGGTTAGAAAATGCACTGAAATATTTTGGCATTCACCAGAAAAAGATGCTAACAATAATGGGAAGCATAATTTTACAGATCCGAAATATATGGATTTGGTTCTTAAAGTGATTAACAAACATGGGAATGATGATAATGGAGGCCTCTATGTAGAGGATGGCTTTCAGGAGAGAGAACACGAGAGAGCTGGTGAAACAGAAATTGGACCTGTTCCACCATTAGTTGATAACATTCAAAGCCCAAATAAAGTCGATGCAAAGGGGCGGGGCAAGAGAAAAGCTAGACAACAACCAGAGGATACCGAGCAGAAATCTGCTACCCTTGCTCACAGTGTAAATTCATGGATTTTAGGCAGAAAGAGGTGCAGTAACATGCTAGTTCAGGATTTTGATGAGGCACAGTTCGAGCCAAGTCAGAAGCAGCAGAAAAGAGAAAAACAAGATGGAATTGCAGATTCTGTGTTAGGTTTCGATACCAGGTAGGCGCCATTTCTTCTTATCCTTCACATAATTCCCATATGTGCATACAACAACAACAACAAAGCCTTATCCCACTAGGTGGGGTCGGCTACATGGATCATACGACGCCATTCCGTTCTATATTCGTTGATCCATGTTCATGAGATTCGACAGGGTTTTACGCTGGCTGTCGGGGCCTAACACAACCCTCCTCCTTTATCCGGGCTTGGGACCATTAAAGAGAATAAAAAAACACCATTAAAGAGAATAAATAAATCCCCCCCCCCCCAAAAAAAAAAAAAAGATAATAAATAAAATGTCGAAGACATTCTTTAAAAAATAATTATTGTACATGGAAAGGTGATAGATTTTTTTTTTTTGCTTGTTTGTCAAACACTCATACTGACAGAACTTGAGCAGATTCAGTTGTTCAAAAAGTATACTTTTAACAACAATTGTGATGAGCAAACTAGTTTCCAATTCCCATATGTGCATACAGTACTTAAAATTCAATTTTATTTTACTTGTTTCGGGAATGTCCTTCACATCTATTAACCTTTGCCTTTATGTATTGCTAGTACGCCTGAAAGACAATTGCGCCATTTAGGTGATGGATGTGAACCGGCACTGGGTGAGCAGACACTAGAACATGAAGGATTAAATATCAGTGTAAAGAATCAGGACGATGCAAATCCAAAAGGTCTTTACGAGGAGACAGCTGATGGTTTAGACGGCACGCCAGGAGCCTCACAAGATGGCCTTGACAATGAAGATGTAGCATCTGTTAGTGATGAATCAGAACATAAAGAAGATCAAGATGGAGACGAAAGTGAAGATGAAGATGGAGGATCTGTGAAGAAATTATGGAAGTTTCTTATCACATGATAAACTAGGCACTATGTGCAATGCTGATCATACATAACCCATATAGTGATAGTGTCCTTTGTGAAAATAGTTCACCTAATGCAGATTCTTCTCTATTACTGACGCAAATCAGCAATGCAGTAAAGTGCATTGTCTGGCACAGAAACAGTGTATGTACATTGAACCTCCAAGCGGTGGTTTTATTGGCCGCCTGTGAGTGAGTAGCTTTGTCTTTAATCTTTTCTCTCAACATCTTGTACCACTTCCTTGCTTGTCAAGCGATGTTTCATGTGTCGTAGATTGCAGCTTCTCTGTATCACGTACTTTTTTTTTCATTTTTTGGGGGTTGGAGTACTTGAGGTGTGTTTCATAATAAATTCTTATGGCTATTTTGGTTGAGGCATCTTTTATTAAGTAGTTCTACTTGAGCGACTTTGGAAAAAGATATGAGATGCCCTATGGACAATAGTATTATGGACTGTCATTGTCCAAATGTTTCTAGATTGAGCTCAAAAATTGCAAATTTTCCACATTGGCCTATACAAAATGAAAACTTTGTTGAATTTAGGGGAAAGGGAAAAGGCTGAAGAAGGCGTATGGGGTTCAAAGGGGACAACAAGAATCATTGATCCCAGAAAGATCACAAGCAGTCCTTTCCTAACCGTGTTGAGGACGTCTCTGGGCATTTCTCATCTTTTTAAGTACACATAAAAATATTGGAAGAATTGATGACCAGGTCTAAGCAGAAGTAGGGAAAAAACGGTTGTGGACTTTTATAACAAATGTGGAAGAGAAAAGTCACTTTAAAATGGCTCTGAGTGATACACTTAAAACTTATAAATGATGAGGTTGATTGATATGACAAATAAATTATTTTAACTTATGTAATGTTTTAAAAGATTCCGAGGCATGGAGACCAAAGCCACGGTAGATGTATGCTCAGGGTAGATGTATGCTCAGGCAGCTTCCCTGCCTCCCCTTTGGTATTTGGAAAGGGGAACTGTCAGCACAGCATTCAAACACGTGAGGTTGAATGCTCATGTATTCCCCAAATTTACGTATGTTTAGAAATTTTTCCTATTTATACATGTTTCCAAATTTCAGGCCTAATATGATCTTGCTAGCACATATATAAATTTTCATATTAATCTTGAACTCATGATTAAGGAATTGAAATTTGAGACCTCCACATTTTGAAAATTTAGATAGTCGAACCACTTGGCTGGTTGCTAATTGCTCATTGCTAAATGGTAACAACCTGACATGATCAACTTTGTTGTGAGATCAATCTTTTTCATGTGATTTGATTTTTAATTGGCACAATGTTGTAGTAACAAAGAGGTTATTGTAGTAATTGGGCGACATATGCGGAAGGATGTGAGGTCATTGTAGAAATTATGTCATCAAATCTTCTATCAGATTTCCTCTCCTAATACAATATTGCCCAAATTCCCTCTTTTTCTCCTACTCGAATATTACCTTTAATGCTTCCAAAATTATATAAATAGATATATGTTTCACATCTAGACTTAACTTATAAATTCATAAATCTAGCCTCAACTTATCCGATTTAACACAACTTATAAATTCATAAATCTAGTCTCTTAACTTATCCGATTTAACATTTAGTCCCTTACGATAATTTTCATCCAAAATTTAAATTAAATTTCAATAATTATTTAAAAGTAAAAAACAATAAAAAACATGGCACAATATTTCATAGTTAGTAAAATATGACTATTAAAAATATTTTTACCTCAATTGATTTTTTTTCTAATTTCTTTGCTGTAATAAGAAAATAAGGGTATTTTTCACAATCAAAGTTTATCACAATTTTGAATGCATAAGGACATAATTATCAAAATAAAGATTAATTCAGCAATTAAAATAAAAGTTTATCGTTGAGAGTCTAATGTAAAAAATTATAGTTAAATAATATTAAAGAAAATAACCATAAACATATTCTGGTGTAATATAATTTATACATTAAGTTCTTCCTTTTGTAAAATAGAGAAGAAAGAGTTCAAATTTCCACGCATTGCTTAGAACTAATTCAATGATATATATATACGTGTGTGTGTGTTGTTTTGCTCCCTTATATTGCTAAGTACTTTTTCTTTATTTGTTAACTTTTTAATTGTAATGGTGTAATTATAATTGTACCCTTTTCAAAATTTCAAAGAAAATATTTCAAATAGGAAAAACAAAAAAAAAATAGTAAATACATAGTTTAACTGACATCAAATTAATTCCCTTCTTCAAATAATAATAAAGTTTAAAAATATAATTACATTAATAAAAAATACACTGAAAGTTAATGCTGGGATAAAGTAAAAAAGCTTTGAAAATTTTAAGAGGGATAAGTGAGTTTGAAGTTTGGATCCTTTTCTTTCATTTCAGAATATTTTAATAGTTTATTGTTAAGTTAAAAAAAACTTAGGAGACATCAGTTTTGTAACAAATTCAGGAAAGTTTGTTTCTCTAGTTTCATTATATATTTAATTTTGGTAACCTTTCAATTAAAAAGATCATATTAAAATTACTCAAAAAATAGCAATTACAATTTTTGGGGATCGCATTCTAGTTAAAATAATTATTAAAATTCATCACATTAAATATCTCAAAAGTTTTAAAATTAAATTACAAACAAACTCTAAAATATCGAATTTTATAAAGGTTGATTATCTGTACAATGCACTTGATGGCATGAAACAACTTCGACAACAACTTGACCTCATCTTTGAAAAAAAAAATGAAAAGATCAATTACTAAAATGTCAGCATTGAATCTTACCCTCTCTTTTTTTAACTCATCGTCTAATTTTAGTTTGTAATTAAATGGTATTCCAAATGCTAACTTATTTTTTTAACATGCGATAACCAGTTCACTGATTAGATATTCTATGTGAGTCCACATGAAGAATAAAAAAAAATTAAACAGTAATAAATATATATATATAAGAGAGATGATAGTAGTTGTGTAAAGGGACTTGTGCCCCTTCGCCATTGCCGATGGCCAGAGGGGCCGGGGCGGCGTCCTCCCTCTGATCTCCACTCCAAGGGAGAGAGCCTTTCTACGAGAGGGGATGCCCCTGCCTGCCTCTCTCTCCTCTAGGGGGTTGCTGCAGTAACACCCGAGAGTTTGGAACAAAAATGAAAAGATGAAAACAAACAATAAATTAATCAAGTAAAAGTCAGGAATTACTAAGATAATAACTATCGATGAATATAGATTAGAGGAAGGAACATACGAAAATTCTTCCATGATTTTTTTCTTTTATATTCTTCTCGTCTTTTCAGAGGTACTTTACTATTTCCCCCCTTCAAAACACACAAGGACACGAATGAATTCACATGAGATCTCGATCTATATCTTAAGATTTTATAATATTACTATACATAATTGATTTTGATCTTATCGTCAGAATTTTATGTGAAAGATCTTAATTCGATTTTAATTTTGATCATACGATCTTATCTGATCATATATAATCTCATATGATTAATATAATTATTTAAGTATTGATAAAATTACATATTTATGATGATACTAATTAATTTTAGAT
Source organism: Pontederia crassipes (assembly GCA_030549335.1). Classification (NCBI taxonomy): domain Eukaryota; kingdom Viridiplantae; phylum Streptophyta; class Magnoliopsida; order Commelinales; family Pontederiaceae; genus Pontederia; species Pontederia crassipes. Next base: position 29,804,610 of record CM060193.1, read on the forward strand.
GAAATTTAATATATTTTGTTCATTTTTAATATATTTTGATGTAATTTTTCTTAAGAACCAATAAAAGTGTGACTAAGTGAGGTGTAATTTAATATTCAAATGTGACAAATTAATCAAAAGAATATTTATTATATATATTATTAATAGGTAAAATCTTATGATCATCGATCCAATATTATCATCTTCGATCTTATAACCATCCTCGCTCTCCGATCTTATGTAAGATAATTGTTTTTAACGAGCTTGCACCTGACATTAGAGAACCTCGGATAATCGTGGAGGGAGAAAGAGAGGAGGCTGAATAGAGGGAGGAATTGACATAGAGAACTCAGAGGGTAGGTGAATCATTGTATCAATCTTGAATTGATTTTTTTTACCAATAGAAGTGCATGCTTTTATGGTCCAAACAAAGTTATTACGTATTACAATTATTCACACAAAATGATTACATTGATAAGAGTTTTATTCTGACAAAAGAACCTTGAAAATTGAACTGTCGGTGTCGTGATCCCACTAAAATCATATAACTTGATTTGTGTTCCTTGAAACTCAACCCGGATCCCATACGAGAATTCATTGTTCATGACAATGAAGATGAACCAGCCTAGACAACATGAAAATTCGTTCCTGATTAATAAACCTAGCTCGAGTGTATAACCAACCCAACCTAAGTTCACTTGTAAAAAGAATTATAGAACCACACGAAAGGAACACAACCCGTGTTGATAAAAAATCATCTCGCATCATTTCGATATGGCTCGTGTCATCGAAACACATCACATATCACCAAACATGGTTTAGATCAGAGCCAACCCGACCTGGATCCTATGGCAAAGATTGTTCTTAACCGATAGCAATTGAAACCTGACTTTCGTTCGATCATACAAGAGTGACGTTTAATTTATATTATTAATTATGAGAACTAGGATTCATAATCTACAATCTATTATTGTCCTATATTGTTATTAGACTTAGAACTCCATTTATCCTAATTTGCATTGTATCATTGCATAAATTAGGTTCTCATTTTCATCCAGATGTGAACTCCTCTTTGATTCCATCGATCAAATGAACTTTTTTATTTTATTTTGATTATTATCGTTGCATTGTTATGACCAAAGTCCTCATCTAGATGAAAATGAGAATCTAATTAATTAAAGATAAAATCTTGAAACGTGTTAGTGATTGATAGGAGATCATTGCATAACATATTAGAATTAGGGCATGATTTATCCCGTTGCACGATTTCTCTCCATATGTAATGAAAGATTATACATTTCCTTTAAAGAGGACTTCTGTCATGACGTGCACAATCATTGGTCACTCATGAAGTACATGAGATCTTATACAACGAATATGTTAATCAACGATATACGAATGCAACTTCCAATCAAAACATTGAAATACAGACATTAATTTAGGGCATGATATAAAATATGAAAATACAAAGTAAAGTAATCTGGATTGTATGAATTTATCCTAATAACCATGCTTTCCTCTTTGGATTATTATCCTCATAAAGTTATTGATTACATTATTTTTGTCTAACTTGATTATAGGCATAACATTGATCTTTAATCACTGATAATCAGAGTATTAGTTTTTTTTCAATTTGATCCTCATTGATACTTATCATGCATGATAATTATTCTTATTATTATCGATCCTACTACTAATTTCATTCCATTGATGATTCAAGGCATAATGCATTGCTCCTTACATTGAACTCACACTTCTGTATTGTTATTTATCTATTCATTGATTTATTATTCATCTATTGGATTATGAAATTTATGAATTATTATTTCTCATGCATTAAACTTGCAAGTACTGATCATGTGTGCACATGTAGTGGTTTTAAGATACTATTGTCTTTTGTCATTAGTTATTATTAACATTTGGTTAAACAATCAATTATGATTAATAATTTTAGCCAAAATATTACATAATTAATAGTATTCCTCAACTTGAATTTTATCATGTGGTAGACGATTTGAAAGGATTACAACTGTCACTTTACGGGTCATCAAACCTGGTTGACAATGAAGGAGAGAGAAGATGAGAAGAAGATGATCCCCTCTAGTCCCTTTTCTTTCTCTCTCTCTTAAAAATATAAGGAGGGCTGTGGATAGCCTTTTTACATGATTGTCATCTGTTTTATCTTATTTTTTGTATTATTTTATTACATTCTAAATTTTTTAATTTTAGATGATGCCACATGGATTTTTATAATCGGCAACTTGCAGATTGAAAATTGAAAATTGAAATTTACCCAAAGATCAACATTTACATAACTTTCTAGAGAGTCATGTAGACGTAGTCCAAGATCAAGAATGGAGCTTCACCTGTGGAGTAGCCGGAGTTGAAGCACTCTACCTCCCCAATGAGGATACATGCACCAAGACCTTTCATCTATCAAGTGCCTTTAGAAACATACTTGTCAAGTATTCCATTTCACTCCAATTATTTTTTTTCGTTAATTAGTTTTTTCTTTTATTCGTGTAAATACAATAATACAATAACTAAAATAATTTAAAAATATGCACAGTTTGCAGTAAGTTTATTTTTTGTTGTTTTTATATTTGTTAAATTTTAACAAAGTTTAAAATATAATTGAATTAATTGAAAATATATTGAAAAGTTAATGTTGTGATGAAGCAAAAAACGTTTGAATAATCTAACAGAGTTATTAAGAATAAGTTAAAAATATACTTGAAAGGAGGAAAGCACAGAATACTCATAAAAATGACAACACAAGGTTTTGAAACCAATTGAGGACTAATTTAATCTAAATATTTCATTTTAAATAATATTTAATAAGAAAATTCACCGTAAAATTATTTAGAAGAAAAATGAACAATTATAGTTGTATGGAGTCTGGCCCTAGTTTAGAACATTTATTATATTTTTAAAAGTATAAATGTAAAATTCATCACATTGAATATTTGAAAAAAAAATTATATTAGACTCTAACCAAAATCTAAAGTTTAACATTTTCATCTAACAAACCAAAATAATTCATAAAAAATATAATATAATAGTTAAATATATATATGTTGAGATACACCATAATAACTCAAGACATTGAAATCCAACATAATTATTTCCACATTCAGTTATACTAGATGCATGAGACCTACCTCATATTACTCTCATATACATAACTCGCGAGAATACTGCTGCGAATATATGAGGACATGATTTTAATTTGGGAGGATGCATTTTGACAAAATCGTATGAATTAAGGTTAAAAATGGACAATATACTATGCATGTACAAGAATGGTGTATATGATATGCTCAATGTGTACATCAGTCCTTAAAGGGCAAAGGATGCAAGAGGCATAGTTTGAATTAACTTTATATATATATATATATATATATATATATATATATATATATATATGTGTGTGTGTGTGTGTGTGGACATGTGGTTGACTATGCGTGACATGTTTTTATCAAAATCATTAGGGTCAAGATTCATAGCGGATAAGAAAGGATGTTATATATTGATGCAAGAATATGTCTTGAGTTAAACCGATCTTAATTAGGAATGGCATGTTTCTACATTATTATACTGATCAAAGTCCAGTTTGAGGGAAGTTAGATTTTAAGCAATTTCTTTGAAATTTTGAATATTTTATTTGTCACAAATTTACTTCTACGGAAAAATTGATTCATTCGGATCGACACGAGGGTCCAACTCCATTGCATTGCCAAAATCCATGTTGTATATTTGAAGCAGGTTGACCTCCTTGTTTCTCTCATGGTACAACCTTTTCCCGTTGAGCCCCCTTTTTCCTCAGTCAAAGTATATGTATATATGTATATGTATATGTTTATCAACGTTGTCTAAAAAATTTGAAAGTCATATGTCAATCAAATGAGGCCACTCTAAGAAGTACCAAGATGTCTGATTTTCCAAAAAAAGTAATTTTTAATATTTTTTTAAGCGCACGAAAAAAAATAGATGAATACTCTTTTCAAATTTGGATACAAAAAAAATTCTAATAAAATCAGCAATTCTCAAAAAAATTTGAAAATCTATGTCAACTAAACGGGACCATTCTGAGCACTCCCGGTGTCCAATTTTTGAGAACGCACATTTTTAAATTTCTTAGGTGAGATAGAAGTTTTGAGAAATTTTTATAATTACAAAAAATATATATTTTGAGAATCGGAGGAAATGCAAAATACGTGAAACGTAAAAGGCTTGTGTCGCCCAACCTTCTTGAGCCCTTCAAAATGCCTATTTTTTTGTAGCAATCCGATCTAGGGCCGCGGAGAACCAATCGTTTCTATTCCGAAACTTTGCCCATTTTATTGAATTTCTTCCGACCTCCGATCGCCGCGATTCTTATGGGGGTGGACAGCTTGTGTAAATCTCTACGAGTCCATAATTTTCGTTTTGACTAATTCCCGCTGGACTCGCGTCAAAGATCGTCGAAAGATTTTTTTTCCTAGGTTCTTAACTCTACCGTACGATCTCCTAAAATCACCAAAAAATATTGAAAAATCTATGCTGCTGTGCTCTATGGGAGGTACGAATTTTGTGATGATCCAACGGTCGGATCTCCAGCAATCATCATTTGAATTTCTTAAAAAATGAAGAAGCACTATTCCTCCGATTTTGAAATTTGGGAATTAGAGTATAATGCATGTATAACATATAAATTATATAAATGTATATGTATATGTATATGTATATGTTTATGTATGTATGTTTGTATATATAAACAAATTAGCATTACCTAAATATGAATAATAATTAACATTACTTATATAAATACTTGTATATTCTTAAAATTCTAATGTTGGCGCCGCATTAGCTTCACATTAGCGATGCAAACTTTGTGACGCTCATTAGCGCCACACCTGGTCGACGTCAATACAACGCAAGTTGCAGGTGCCAAAATCACCTCCTGAACTTGCGTCGATTTAGTGCTGCACCGTTGTTGGCGTCAACTTGCGACGCATCTTGTTGTCGCTAATACGACGCTATAATTTATCACGCAATTTCTAATCTTGACGCATCGTAATAACATCTAAATGGTGTCGCGATGGCGCCGAGTTTAGCGTCATTTTTTTGTAATGCGAATGCGACGCTGAGTCGACGCTACTGGGAGGTAATTAGCGTCTCATCTTGTCGACCCAATGTCGTCGCTATTTAGATGCTAGTAGCGATGAATTAGCGACGCATCATTTTGCGTCACTATTTTGCGTCGCTAAATGACAGCTTTCTTGTAGTGCTGATTGAAAGAGTGATTGATGAAATAAGTCTAGGATAATTTATTTTCAAAATAAAGTTTGAGGAAATAATTGAAAAAGATGATATAGTTGTAGGGCAGTTATTGAAAATTGCACTCCTTTCAATTAAATTCGGAGGTTGTACAAAAACGTTAATTTTTATATGATCACCACATCTTTCATCATGGAAAATTTGAATCCTGAATGTTCAGGTAGTCTATCTCCATGAAAATTTCTAATGTAATGAAATTTCCATTGAACATCAAATTCTACTCATGCAATGTGCTGAAAGGACATAAATTTTCTTATACTTTTCCTAGCATTTCCCGGAAATCTTTAACCGAAACATCTCCTTGTAAGATATTACTCAAATTCAGTAGCTTCTACATAACTAAGATACATCCAATTATCAGAGAAGTTAATGAAATAATGTCTCGTACCCCCATGTTGTAAAACCCAGCCCGGCCCATAGGTCGGATCGATGTCCGGTCATAAAAATGGCCCGCGGGTCACCTCAAACTCGCCCTTGAGGTTGACCAGCTTTGATCCAATTAAACCCGATCAAAATCTAGGTTCAATCGGCCGATCTCACGGATTTGGATGATCCGGTCGAGTCAAGATAAAAAAATAAGTTTGGAAAAAATTAAAAAAATAGGATACATTACTTGTATATATATTTGTTTAAAAGTCATGCTCTAATTTTTTTTCATTTTACATAATATATCACCAATATTTCTTTAACTTATAATTACGAAGATTTTATAGTCTTTTAGATAATAATTATTTAATTAATAGTTACTTTATTATATTATTTGACTTATTATACTATTTTATTTTACTTATTATGGTTTGATTTATTTATTATGCATCTTACAATGATAGTAAGAATAGGAAAGAAATCTATTTAAAATATTATATTTTATATTAACTTATATTATTCAATCCGATCGATCGATTTTATCCGGTCCGATTTGACCCAATCCGACCGGTTTAACTTGACCCGGCCATCAATCAAGGTCCATGGCCACGGATTTTACAGTGTTGCTCATACATTTGGTTCCTCTTAAATTTCGAATTATCCATTTCACTATTTGCCAATATTTCTTTAATGAATCCCCAACATTTGTCATTTAAATTCTAGAAAAGTTTTATGATAAACTACAACTAGCATTACAAATATGACTAATTGAATATTACACTTTATTCACAGATGTATAATATGACCTTCTCTGCTAATTAAGGTGGCCGCATACTATATTGTTTTATATCTCGAAAGTTAAGGTATTAACTATCTTCTTTTATTGTCTTATATAGTTAAACTATTTTATTACTTTTTGAAAGAGAAACTAAAATGATTCAGTAATACCCATAAAGTAGGTTTCTTAAAGTTCCATTGAAATATCAAATATGCAAACGTTATGAATAGTATGTATATACATATAAGATCATTTTTTTCTTTATTTTCAAAGCATTCAAACCTACTAATTAATAATGGATTACGCGTGCTCGCATTGCTTGTCCCAATGTGATGAACTCATTCTTTCTATATACGTCGATCCAGTCCTGCATCATGTATTCTTCTTCCCTTTTTATCCGGTATGAACAGTACTACTACTGCATGTATTTTAGTGCTGCTCTCGAACTAATTAATATCTTAAGCTCAAAATTAACACACAGATCTTCGTCGGTTTCTCTGCAAGTTCCAATATTAATTATACACTGATGTGAAGGTCCATATTAAATTAATGATACGCCTCGCAGCTCGCTGACGCATGCAACAAATGGTGGGACAAACTGCTGATGGTTGCATGATAATAGATTCTACAGTCCAAGGAGGACAAGGACATAGTAATCCATGCTCTATCTCCTTCAGCATCTTACTTTATGATCCCTCATCAGCTTTTTTTTTAGTCTTAAATTATTTGTTTATCATATAATAATATAATACTATGCATCATTAAGACCATTAGTCTCCGACTCCTAATTAATTCGAAAAGTTTACCACCCATAATTAGCACCAAGCAGCAAGCAAATAATAAGGAGCAGCCCAGGTGAAGGAGATCGATCACAGGAAAGGCCACCTCCACCATCGCCGCCACCATGGGACGCGCCCCTTGCTGTGACAAGGCCAACGTGAAGAGGGGTCCATGGTCGCCGGAGGAGGACGCCAAGCTCAAGTCCTACATCGAGCAGCACGGCACCGGCGGCAACTGGATCGCTCTACCCCAGAAGATCGGTAGACATATATGTTCCTTTGGTAGCAGCGTATCAGATCATAGATATAATTCGAACGTGCATGAAATTTTGTCTGTAATTCAGGTCTCAAGCGCTGCGGCAAGAGCTGCCGCCTCCGGTGGCTCAACTACCTGCGCCCGAACTTGAAGCACGGGGGGTTCTCTGAAGAAGAAGATAACATCATTTGCAGCCTGTACATAAGCATCGGGAGCAGGTGATACATTTCACTTCGTATATATCCTTCTCATCATTTGAATTGATACGCTTGCTTTATATTCTTCTAAATGTCTCCTATTTTGCTTGAATTTTGCTTCTGAAAGCAGATGGTCTGTTATTGCATCTCAACTGCCAGGACGGACTGATAATGATATAAAGAACTACTGGAACACAAAGCTGAAGAAAAAGCTCTTCGGCAAGCAGCGCAAGGATCAGTCGGAGAACCACCGGCCTGCGGCGACAAAGCCGGAAGCTAAGAGAGAGGAGATCGATGGGAGTCAGGTCCTCGATGCCATCAACGATGTTGGCGGTTCTGATCTCAGCCCGTACTGCCCTCAGCCACCAGTGCCGCCAGTGTTTGACGATGACCAGGCCTCTATTCGGCGGTTGCTCATGAATTTTGGAGAGAGGTTAGCCAGCTGTGATGCAGCAGCAACGGACGGGATCAGTACTACTTTCATGGCGTCAACTTCCGCATCCCCACAGACACTGTTTGACGACTCTGGAAGCTTGGTGTCGAATGACTACTCGACGGAACTCGACGAGATGTTCTGCTTCAGCTCCAACAAGTTAGAAGAGCTCGATTGCTTCCAAGACATGATGGTGGGGTCCCTGGTTGATGAGGGCAGTGGATTCACTGTTGCATCAGAGAACATGAACTGGAATGATCAACTGAGCACCCTGGTGAATCCCAGGACGAGCATTGTCCAAAGTTACCAGGGGGATCCAACCGTGTCCATTAACTGAATGACAATGTTTTTACTTTGTATACGACCATTCTGTAGATTTTAGCAATTCATGGATTGTGGCTGCAGTGTCCCGTTAGCTATTGAAAGAACCCTAATACATTTAACACTTTTGAGAATAAGAGAAAGGGAGACATCATGCATGATTTGTGTTGTAATGTTCTCGTTTCTTTTGTTGCCTTTCTTCTGTGCATTTTATTTGAGCCATGGAAATGAGTATTCATGTGAAGTGCTGCAGTGGCTTGTTATATTACGAGGGGACATTAATGTTTCTACTCAAAACAATTAGGTCAGCAGTACTTTCTGCTCTCAAATTCATGTGCATTTGCTTCCTTTGAAGGCTATTTGTGGTCAGAGATCTGTCCTCTTGTCAATACTGGGGATGCTTAATGCTTTCCATGAGGATTGACTGAGATCTGAGGTCTTAGAGGTTCTTAGGCGCACCATCTGTGCATGCACATACGGATGCTAAAGTTCTGCAATCTTTTATCACCCACAGAAAAAAAAAAAAGTTATGCAATATTTTCAACACAATGGACAGATGTCTAGCTCTTGATGGCCTGTGCACTGAAGTAGGTGAGGGCTTTGAAAATTTTGGGTAACATGCACCAAACTCTTTATCTACCCTTTTATCATATATGGATAGCCAATAAGCAAACCCAACAATTCTTTCATTAGGACCTTCATGCCTTGTTGGACAAAGATGATTATTTGTTGGCTTACGTTTCTTGGACAAATCATAAGAAAAATTCAGATATAAATGAAAAAAAAAACTAAAGAAGTGGCATGGACAAGTTCTTTTACTGACTGGATAGGGAATCATGCATGATGCAAGCGTCAAACTACTAAACCTAACATTATCTACGTGCTTTTCATTAGGTCTGTGACTTCATTGAATTTAGAGCAGACTTGCTTGGACAATGGACTTACTGCCGGTACATTTTTTTGGGTGCACCCGGATTTACGAGAAGTTTCTTATGTTCAAAATTATTAGTACCTAACTAATTCGGACTTAAAGTGAAAGAACAATCGAATTTGACACTACTAATACCAGTGAATCACTTGAAACACAATCTCCTTAGCTGATTATGCTAACCAACCTTGGTTACTTATTGCCAATACATTGATGATTATCGGAAAATGCACATGATATATGAACATTTATTGATAGGGAATAAACATATGTTTGTTAATTATGGGAAAAAACATATAGGCTATTCGCAGTCTTCAAGCTGTTGAAGCAACCGACAAGCATCTTCTTTTTTTTTAAAGCAGCTTCCTTTAAAAACACACAAAATTCATGATCATTAAGACGAGACATTTACCCATAATAACATAACCTTAATGTCCTATGCGGCTATGAACTGACACCAAGTACTGTCTTAAATTACTGCGTATAATATTCCACGTCTCAGTTATAAATTTGATCTGCGTTAGTAAGAAGGTATCCTGTCAATTAATTAGAATTGCCACTTGCAGGAAATTTGTACATCTTTATAATTAGATTACTTTTCAACAGTTCATGGCATCTTTCTTTGAACTCTTGTTTTCTCGAAATTATTCAGCGAATTTGGATTTTGTCATATAATAAGATCGTGTATACTTCTGCATCTTCAGACGCCTCTGTCATGTACAGAAAATTACGTAAGAAAATCATCCGACCTGTTTGTTTGTTGAGCACATTGTGAATTAACATAAATTTTTAACTAATTTTCCGTATTTAGAAAGCGGCCTCAATATTTCAATTCTACTATTTGCCGATCTACAATTTAATTAATTCAATTAAGTCGTCTCAGATTGACGGTAGAGATGAAATTCCACGTGCCCGAAATTCCAAACTAATTAATACATTGATAAATGAATGTTTCAACTTTTTTCTTTCTTTCTCTATGGCCCAGATCCACATCTTGTCCTGAGACATAATGATGCTACAACTGTTGTTTCTCAGTTATCCGCGAGAAGCATGAAAAAGAAAAGAAAAGAAAGCACTAATCAATTATCCCTATCTACTGTTCAACGGATCCTCCAAATGTGATCCTTGAACTACTTATGACTGACATGAGACATTGATTTATGTTACAGAAATGATGAGTATAATGTGTCATCACTGGCATCACCAGAACCAAAGGTGCTGGTGTGCCCAATGCATCAATTGCATATCTACTTTTTATTCTGGATGGCGTGCCCCATTTTTTTCAGCAAACAACATCTTATCTGTAGACAATGTGTGAGCAACATTTGATCAGTAGCTCAAAACCGTTTAACATGTACTTGTAAACCAGGATGATTCCATCAGTAATGAGCTCAAGTTTTCTTCATTAAAGTGCATCATGGATTGCTTATTTTCTTCCTGGCCTGATGATTATACACTATTTTCTGAAAAGTAAACTTATTAGCAAATTTCAAGTTTTTGGAAGAGAAACAGTTCTCCAAGTTTGAAGCATCCAATGTCATGATTGAAAGCTGACTGAGCAGGGTGGTCTTGGGTCAAAAACTGTTGCTGTTCTATAATACTTCACTACTGCATGTTATGAGGAGGGGACAATTATATGAAGCACCTGTAGCTATAGAAACATGCATGCAAATAACTTTTTGTCCACATCCGCCAAGGCCTCATGCCATGAACACAAGCAACAGAATAAAGTCAACCGTTAGCACCCAGTTTTTACCTCTTGTTCGCACTGCAGGGTGAGGGAAAAACAGAGAAGAAACTTTAGTGAATAAAACAAAAGGGGTCACCATTGGCACTTGGCAGGCCACATTTTTGGGCATGTTTATGCAAGTGCTCTTCATGTTATGACTAATAACAAAGTATTAGGACCCCTCTGATCACGACTGTAATCAAGTGAGCACATCTACACAGCAAAATAGATCTTGGAAGAAAGAGCTTGGAAGCAAAACGTCAAAACTTTTAACAACTTAGTAGCACAATTATTTACTCATCAACCACAACCAAGTTTGGTTTGTCTGATATTAAAATCACACAGAGAGAGGAGACCTTGTTTTTGCTAAATTTATGTCATGTAACCTCACAAGCAGCGTTAGTTTATTCCTCTGACAGAGACAGCCACTAATTAGGATAATAATGGCAGCCTTGTTCCGCATTAATTATCTTATTCCCACCCTGCATCAATGATCAGAGAATAACATGTTAATTATATATAATTACATATGTTATGACCCCTTCACTGTGCATGGAGGAGGAAGCCGAAGGCGTGGATAAAATATATATCTGATAAGTTGTCCAAGGGCATATGAAAAAGGAGTATGAGGACATCTTGGCTTGTGCAACATCACTTTCTCTGTCTCGCAGCTTGGAACTTTCTTATTAATGTGAAATATAATACTTTGTATTTATTTTTATTTTTTTGCCATTCATCTCTTGCACTGCAAATTTGATTTCTTTGGTATCGTTTGGCCAACTCTCGAAGAAAATAATTGATAAAAAAAGTCCCATCCACGAAAAATTAAATATGAAACCTCTTCTTTGATCACACAGCTTTTTTCCTCATTTTCTGCAAATAACTCTGCAAGTTAATTTAATGAAGGCTCGGTTCACTGGCCAACATCAAATGGATTCCGCCCAGAAGATTTGATCGCCTCTTCATGAATTATCACATGTTTCATGTAGAAGAACACTCGAGTAAATTGTGACATTAATTGACATTGATGTGTCGCCTGCTTGCCTTTCAAATTTTTTTTTGTAGCTTTCGGTGATATGTGTCATCAGCAATAAACTCTGGATGACATTTACGTTCTTCTTTTTACCGACAAAAAGGAAAAACATCAAGTGGTTCAACTAGTTAAGCATTTAGATTTACGTCACAAATCGAATTAGTCATAAGTCCCTTGTGTTTAGGTCTCAAATCCGACGAGTATTTTTTTTAAATTTATTAATATTGAATTGCTTATGATAACGGATGTCCATCGCCTACTAGTACTTATATACTAATTCAATATATGTCTGTCTAGTATGAACTGCTAACAGCTCCTTAAGTCAACTTGCTCATCAGCTCCCTCCTTCTCAAAGACCTTCACACAGGAACAAGGACATTCAACAAAAACCAAACCTTACATTGTTCTGATCCTTATGTCTCTCTTTTCATAATCATCTAAGAAAAAAAAAATGTAAGCAACCGACGAGCTTGCGAGCTATCAACATATAAAACAGGAGTGCGTGGGATAATTTTCGTTGTAATCTGTGTAAATAATATTGTTCTTGGGACTAATACATGCATTCTCTGTGTGTGTGTGTGAGAGAGAGAGAGCTATCAAATGAGATTCATCATGTATGATATATAGCTTATACCAGCAAAAATGAACACCATATTATGTCACAGCAGAATAATTGCCTTCATTCATAATTAAATCAATTTAAATACACATAAATTAAGTGTAGAAGGATTATTTAAGCAATATGAGCATTTAAATAGGTCACTAAAAGAAAGTAGAAGCCATTAAAGTCACAAAAGAGGGCTAAGGCCCATATATTTAAGTGATATCACTCTCCCTATATGCAGTGATCAGTATTCATGTCTTGGTGATAATGTTAAATTCATTTCCAAGTCGGCCACGCCACCATTATTAAACTAACCTTAACAACATTACCTATATACTCACTCGCTTCTGTTAAGGTACCTGTTGGGATCGTAAAGACCCTTGAGCAGCAGTCGCGATCCTACGTTTGGGGGTCATCCGGTGATCGCTGCCATGCCCACTTAATCAACTGGAGCACCGTCCAACTCCCTTGTAGCCTGGGCATAATTGGTAACCGCTTCCATGATAACCAGGTGCGTGTTGGGCCTTGCTAAAAAATTTCAGAGCTGTTCCGAATTCAAATTGATTATGTTTCGCTTCTTCCTCATAGAAAGACGATCAAACAATTTTCAATCATAATCCTTGCGAATGGGAGGGGCAAAAATGAATAGCAGTGTGAAGATTTGATCCCTCCAACCTCCAACTTTGGAAAGAGGAGAGCTAATCAATACATCAAAGTGAACATTCTGTTAACAATTAGTCAACAACTTAGTTATATAGATCCAATATTGCGCTAAAATCAATTTATAATATATATAGCAAATTTTTTTCTCAAAAATTAGGGGGGCCAGGGCCCCCAGCCATTCAACCCTTGGAAAATCCTAGCTCTTCACAGGGAAAAGCAAGTTCTTGGCATCTCATTATTAACTCTATTCAATTTCTAATCTTCTTCTGCTTGCCTTCCGAAAGGTCATCGGGACCGAATAAAGTTAATGCATAATAAGTTGCCCATCATGGACGTTATCCAGAGATTTAACCCAACTGTTGATCCTTCCTTCCTGTAAGCTATGCAGCCTCCCACATGTTTTTTTTTGTTTGTCCATGAGTGAGTTGACCCACTCCTTGGAGCATCATGGGACATGGGCCACTGGTTGCATGAGGATACATGATTCGATCAACAGTTTAGGGGTACTATGCTATCACTTATTGCTCACTATCTCTGGGCTATTTAGTCGCTTCAAAATAATGTCCATTTATAATCCAAGCGTGCAAGCGCCGAGGTAGTCTGTCTGGTCAAGGGCCATTGCGGCCTACTATGAATATATTGATGCCCAGAGGAGGCCACTTCCCCCCTCTTCTCGTACTCTCGCTTTTCGTCCCCCTCGGCCCAATGGGACCGTCTACTCAGCATTTATGGGATTTGTGTTGTTGGGGCGCCGCCCGGATATATCTTAAGAACTGATATTGGCTCTAGGCACCCACCCTCTTATGCGGTGCGGTCTCCTCTGCGCCGGAAATCTAAGTTGTATGCTCCGCTCGTGGCCGTCAAGGAATGCATTAGACAATTATCCATATAGCAATTATCAATCAGATGATAAACAATCATCAAATAATCATATTAGTATTGACCATCAATTATAAACATTCATTATCAATAATCAATTATGTGTCGGTTATCAATTATCAATGATTAATTTTCAATAATCAATTCATCGTCATTCATTATTCATTATCAATTATTAATTGATCATAAACAATTTTGGCCCGTAATTATAAGCATCAATTAGATATTATCCATTAACATAATCATTATTTGACATCAATTATTAATTGATTAACATTTATCAATTATCCATCGATCATGATTATTAATTGACTGCAGTTTAGAGTTATTATATTCTAACTTCTTTGATTTTATCCATATGAAGAGCTCCTCTGTCTTATTAAGGATGTGCATATGTTCATGTTCATTCATCACTAACATGGAGCAGAATACAACTTTAAGGATTCTTGAGTTTGTACAAGATGAATGTTGAAAGCAGTTTCGGACTTCAACACCAATATTTTCATTGTTTTACTTTCAATTATGCTACCAACCCCTATCAATCAATTCGATAATGTCAATCCCAGTTATACTTTACAATCATGGTGACCCCAAACGTTCATATTTTATCTTGGTCACCTTATAATACCTATATTTGAACGATTTATTTTGTTCATTATGAATCATCATATCATATCAATAAGAAATCATAACAATTGGTTAAGCATTCATCTATAGTAACACTAATAAAGAATTATAGCAATTATTATTCGTGATCTTATCGTAAATGAATAATATAGCAAAAAGAACATTTAAGTAATAGCATGAACTAAATCAATAATGTTGATAAACAATCATGAATCAATTAAAAATATAGTCAGAAACAAATACATAAATAAATCAAAATATTATAATTCATCATTATCACTTGAGGAATCGGACCTCAACCGAGGTTCTCTTGGGACTCTGCTCATGTTCACTTATATCAAATAGTTCCTCTCTTGCTTAACGGAACCTTGCTTGGACCCTTTGGAACCTGAGCCGCACTCTCCTAAAACACAACACCATCTCAACCACTTTCGGAACCCTATTGGGTCTGGTAAAACTCATACCAAGTAAACGTAAACTCACACTTAGCAACATGGATCCTTGAATCCTAGGTCCGACAAGGTGAAATCTAGGTCATGTCATCGCAATCTCCCAACATCAACCAAAATTTGGAATGTGTCTCAAGGCCGGAGCATGTTCGCCATGAGACCAAGCCCTGTTGTGTTGGAAGTGAGCCAAGTTTCATGTGCATGATTTGGGTGTCCCTGCCATGAATCTTTTCCCTTCATCGTCAAGACCTCTATACTTCAAAATCCTCATCCCATGTTCCAAGCTTATAGTCTAATATACAAAGTAATATGACGAAGTGGCCGAAAGAGTGTGAAAATTCACCTTTTCCAAACTCTGGTGATCACAGTTGTAGAATCTTTCATCACTGTCAAATGAAATCAGAGAACAATAGATCTTCGCACAACCAGGTGTCCACACTGATCTAATTTCTCACATATCTTGAGGACCCAACCAAGGTCAGGTCAAGATCGATCGATTTGAATCTTGTCCCAGCTCGATTACATATATATATAATAAAATAATAAATATGTTATACTAATATTAACATTAATTAAAATTCTTATATCTTATTATATATAATTTAACCCATATTTATTGTGTTGTACCATATTATTAAATGTATTTTACATTAAAGTTTATTTTCTTAGTGTTGAACTAGGACAATTGATATATCGTTCTAGGACCAAGGCTGAGAATGGGACCAACTTCTGAAAATCTGGTACAAATTGAGTCGGAAACAGGGTAAGACCATCCCACTCCCAAACTTGGGTTCACTCACTCCTAAGGGGTATCCTAAGAGTAAGGATAAAAATGTACAAGAATATTTTTACTCTAAACAATTCCTATCTATTTAAAAAATAAAAACATAAAAAAATAATTATTTCTCTATTGTTCCTCCTAATAGTAAGAACACTATACTCTTGCCTTTTCAGTTTCCAAAGCAAAAAAAAAAAAAAACAATAGGACAACAAGATTTTTTTTTGTCTGCTAAGTTGTTCTTGTTCCAACTCTGTTTGGATGCAAAGGCTGGAGCAAAATGTTGTTCCGGCTGATAATCCGATTCCAAAGGGGGCTTAAAAGAACAAAATGAGAATAGTATCCAAATTCCAAAGTCTTACGTCGTGAAATCATAAGAAATGAGAAAAATCTATTACCATCAAAATCTTAAGCATCGTGATCTATAATCGTGGTAATCAACACTATATAAAAGTTCTTTTTCTGGTGAATAAAAGTTATTCTTTAGTCATACTAATTATGATCCTGTTTGCATGTGGGTATAAGTAACTATGCAACACCATCTCTGTGCAATCTTCATTCCAGTGCGCGTACCATGAAAAAATATAGCTTTGTTAACATCCATTTTGTATATTATTTTCTCTATTGATGACAATGTATCATTTTTGTATATTAACTATAATGAAACAATTGAATGTACATACTCAATTAGTGGAATGCCCCGGCCTTTAAACAGATGAATTCCTGCTTTGGGCCCTGATAAGCATGCCAAGT
Source organism: Pontederia crassipes (assembly GCA_030549335.1). Classification (NCBI taxonomy): domain Eukaryota; kingdom Viridiplantae; phylum Streptophyta; class Magnoliopsida; order Commelinales; family Pontederiaceae; genus Pontederia; species Pontederia crassipes. Next base: position 29,821,481 of record CM060193.1, read on the forward strand.
GCTGAAACAGCTTGTTGCAGTCTAGAAGCTGAGAGTCCAGCGAGAGTTGGATGCAAATATTCACTTCTCAACTCTCTAGAATAGTTGTTGGTGCCCATTTCACTAGAACCTTCAGCTTCATTGTCTATTACACATAAATCCTGACCATTGAGTGGGAATTGACAATACGCTGCATGCAGTTGTTCATGAATTTCTTGCATCCTATTAGAATTCACATCTTCTCCGTCCATCTCAATGAAATCCTGGAACCAGAAGAAATTATACTCCTCAGTAATTAAACATACATGCATCCACTCACAAATATAGTAAAGAAGGTCGCGTCATAAGATAATATAAGTTTAGTGTTTAATGTTCAAACAAGCTCTTGAAGGGCATGGACTACTTTAAAAAACTATTAGACTTGCACCTGCAAGCTCGGAGAAACATGAGGTGAAAGTACTTTAACAAACTAACCTAACAGCGAGTTAATCAATGTACGTAAGACATTATACCAACCTGTGCTGAGAAACTCTGGAATAATGGATGGAAACGTTTCCTGCAATATGCATTGAAGAGAAGGGTAATGATGATAAGGGGAATGGTGAAGCCTAAGGCTATTGGTGATTCCTTTAAGCCAAAAATTCCAAGAGCAATAATCTGTGTCAGGACAAGAGAGAATATTGTTGTATTATGTACAAGAGGCCACATTTTCCCCCATGACTCATATCTTGAGCAATATACATTAACAATCTGCAAATTTGAAGACAACATTGATCCCATTAGTTTTGGGTCCTAATTCATAATGGTTTGAAATGGAAAAAGAGATCAACCAATTAGTTGAATGATGACACAAAAAATGTTGATACTTGTGACATTGACATAAAAGATCATCCTCTATGTAGAAGAGAAACTATATGTAATATGAGATATGAGACTATTCACCTGGTTCCGGTACACAACATATCCAAGACCAAAGTACACAAGCAAAAAAGGCAAAATTAAAGGTGCCATTATGGAACAGGTGAAACCGAGCAACCCAAACAGGAGAACCCTCGGTACTTCCGTATGATAGGGAAATGAGGGAACAGCAGTGGGATCATCAGTTATTCCACATACGTACTTCTGCAATAGGTTCCATACGAGTGCAAATAGTTGCATTACCTCAGAGCACAAACTTGCCCAGCCTGAGGTGAGAACATAGGTAGTGAAAAAGGTCGCCTGCATTATCATGAAATATAAATGTGTTAAAGAAAATCAGTTAGCGTAAAAAAATACAAGGTAAAATAGAAAAAGTGCCCACATTCTAGAGTTTATAAAAGTTATTCAGATCACCTGAATTGGTATGGCTTTAGCAAGCTGTTGTGGGATCATCTTTGGAGTTGATATGACACTAATCTGGCTGATGACCGAACCCGAGAAAACATTGACAAAAAATACATTCCAAATGGTAAAGTATAACACTTTATAGCATGCACTCTTTTTCCTTCTACTTCGAGAAGTAGGTCCTTCCGCAGAGGAAAATATCATCATTATCGGAGGAACAGTATAAAGAAATAACATTAGAATAACACTAGGTAGGTATCCAGTAACTATTTCGCTTACAAACCCCCTACAATGAAAAAAATGTAAGAAAAATAAGAAAATGAACAATAAGAGCTGTCTAAACCATATAACATTTGTATGAAGCAATTGTCAAAATAAGAAAGGACTGAAAGAATTAATTTGACTGATTTTTTAGAGAATAACTTATTCTCATGTTGCACAAACAAGCGCTGATATGGGACATTATCTTCACTGGCTGCGAAGAGTTTTAACAAAACCATGCGGATCAATGTTCAAAATAGACAATATCACACGCTAATTAGGAATGTTACATTTGATGCATAAGAGTGCCTTAGGTCGATTCCACATGCATCAATCACATGTGAGATGCTGAGTATGTAGAACAAGAAAAAGAATTATGGATCCTTTGTCCTAATAGTTGGTCTTTAGTGGGCCTTTAGTATAGCCCATTAGTTTAGTCTTCCTTTTATTACATTTTCTTTAATTAGCTAACTTTTATTAATTTCTCTTCTACTCAGTTTTTCTTGTTATTTGGTATATGGGTACATATAACCTTATAGATACCCTCTATTGATTATATTAAAAGACAAACATGATTAATGAATATTTTCTATAAGCATATTTATATCCTAAGCGTATTCAAGACCCCATAGTATCTGAATCAAAATCAGTTGCTTCCCCTTCACATGATTCACCCAATTCTCCTCATGTGGATAACTTTTGTCTAGTAGAATTGGATGACCCATCCTTCGAGAATAATGTTAAACCTCTGGTTCTTTGACAATCGAGTTTGCTATTGCTGATATTCCTTTTACCGAGTCCATAGATGCAAACCATGTTGATGTTGCTCATGATTTTTCTCATCCAGAAACTAATGATGAACTTAAGGAGACCAATCATCTGTCAGGGCTTTTTTTTTTCTTTTGAGGAGGCATTTGTCAGAACTCTTAGGTATTAACGAGCCTTCACCCATGGATTCTCTTTGTTATGAAAGTCACATGCATGCAAATCCACTCTCATTATATTTGTTTGATGACATTCCTAAGATTGATCATTTTTATGCTTGCCATAGTTCTAATATTTAAACAGAGAGTCATGAATTGTTAATGATTTCTAATGATGACAATAGCATCACGCTATTTGGACCTTTGTACTGTGTGTATGCAAAGGAATCCTATTCTATACATCAAATGCCTAGCAACAAAATTTGTCAAGTTTGAGAGTCTGCAAACTCAATGTTAACTCCTGAACTCAAAAAGTAAATTGTTATATACTAAGTTCATGTATTATATACTATCAACATAAAATAGGGCTCTATGATTTAAAACGAAAGTATGAAGAACAATAACATATTCATTTAATTAAAGTAACATAAATGCAAGTCTAGAGTATGATTGGGATTAATGTTAAATATACATCATCTCTAAAAGAAATCATTCAGTTGAATAACAAACTCGAGATCAAAGTTAAATATAAAAGGAATTCACAAAACAAAACAAGTCTAATTAGATTCCACCAAGAAGCTTAGGCAACATAAATATCACAAACTTCAACTTAATTAACAAATTTCCCTATGTCAACATCATCAAATTCAGTGTCATGATAATCATTTTAGTTGTCATTTGATATGCTCATTTTGAGGAGTGGCACAAACCTTAGTCTTATACATCATTTCTAAAATAAAACATTCAGTTGAATAGCATACTCAATATCTAAGCAAAAAATAAAAAGAAACAACAAAACCAAACAATTCCAACAAAACTCCCTTCAAGATTAGCATAACAAAGCCAAAATCTGTTAAAATTCATCCAAAGCATTATAGGTAATGCAAACTTGGGTTTGGCATGTTAAACTAAATATCAGTTCATTGATATGTCCCCTAACACCTCAATATTTCTAAACAGAGAAAATGAGTATATTGCATACCTATATGCTGACTACATAATGCAGTAGATCGATCAACCACCATATAAATCAGTTTTTTTGTGAACAATAACTAAACAGTGGGTCGATCAACCCTACTATAGTATGTGCAGTATATTTGGTGCCCTCATATTTTAATATAGTGGAAGCAATTACTAGCACAAGAATAAAGAATTTATTTACTTTCCATCGAACTGCAAAAGTTCAAATAATAAAGTCACATATAACTATTAATATATAATATAATAGTAAGTAGAGGAATGTGATTCGTGTTTTATAATAAAAATTGATACTTACTTCTTTAGTATACCTTGTAGAAATGGTAATCGCTTTTGTAACTTCTCCAGCTGAGACAAACTTTGCACGAATGTGACAGGAAGAAGAAAAACAAACATGAACACAATGCTACCAAGAAGAGTTGCTATTCGACGTATCCAAAGTTGTCTATAGGGCAACCAAAGATTTGACCAGTAGATGTCATGTGGTTCAGGAGCTAGCTCAGTAACCCATAACATGGGATTTGATGTTTGACGGACTTGTGATGCAACAAGAGCAGCATATCGAGTTTTAAAAAAGACAAAAGCAGCAGCACATTCCTGTGAGAGGCAAATGACAAATATTTTACTCTTACGAAATAGTGCAAATAAGGGATTTCTTTTTTGATATTAAGGTTAAAAAGAGAATGAAAGAGTTGCATTAAGAAATCATGTTACCCTTAATGCCATATAGTTTGGAGAGACCAAGGAAAGAACTAACAATTCATGAAGAAATATTATAGCAAGAAAATTTATAGCATTATGAGGGAGGACAACAATTATTTTATAGTTAGTAAAAACTAGTCTAATTTATGTGTTTCCTCGCATAAGGGTGAAGGTGTGACTTTATAATTTAATTAATTAGGAGAAAAATGAGTATACTGCATGCTTATATGCTATAGTATAGTGCATAAAGTAGTATGTCAATCAACTTATCATATAAACAAATTGTTAGCGTACAATAACTAAATAGTAGGTCGATCAACCTAATAATACGTGCAGTAGCCCCTAATCTGATATAAATATAAACAAAATAAAATTATTAAGCAATAGATATATGGTACAAGGCTCAAAAAGAATATCCAAATTCATAAATAACCTTGTCAGTGTTAGTTGCTTGAGAACGGTCAAGATCAGATTTCTTGGGGCTGAGATCAACTTCATTATGGTAAAGTTGGAAAGAGGTAGATGTTCCTCCACAAAGGCCGCACCTAAATCTACTAGGCCTACATCCACGGTCTAAAGCAATATTCTTTAAGTGAACAAATTTCTTGTAAACCTTCTCAGCATTACTCTGCAAACAAGAGTCAAGAAAAAAATTAGCAGAGATGTTTAAATCAAAACATGTGGAAATTGAAACATGAAAATGCAACAAAATGATAGAACATGTGCATAAACAATCACAATTTAGAGGAATGAAATATCTTAAGAATAAAGAAATAATGCATCTGACTTCGCATGCCATTTCTTTCAACAACTTTTGATGTTATATCCATGTAAGAAAACTATCATAGCTAGTATACACAAAAATATCTTACGATGCTTATTGTTTGTTGTCCTCTGGCAAGGAACATATAACACTATTTACATCTCTTCAAATACATGTTTGGAAAAAAAAAATACATGTTTGGAACTAAGAAAGTCTAGGCACAAGCAGAACAGGGACTGAAAATTGCTTTTTCAATAATTTTCATGAAAAAAATAAATAAATAATTGATCATTGGAAAAAGTTATGACTAAGTAGTTGTTTAATGATAATATTGACCATATGGTTGCCACAGACATAATATTAAAAGAGGTGATCATCATTAGATTTCACTCTTTCATGTCTTCTTCCATATGCATTTTTTATTTACCTCTTTGCTTCCATCATTTTTCTTGTTCTCCTTTTATGTATGCTATTTTTTTTATATTTTCCATCATCCTAACTTCCATATGTTTGGATAGCTGGAAATATGTCACTATCAATTCACTTGCATCTTTGAATATATTAGATAATTTTTGAAGATGCATGAGCTCCATAGCTAACTAAACTCGATGGTCGATATCAATGAATTATCGTGCAAGCTTGTCTTTGTTATCATTTCCTTCTTTTACCATCTCCTGACCTTTCTAGCTATACATTATCCAGTATACCAATCTACCTTTCATTGATTCCCTAGCATTTCAAGAACTAAAATATTATCCTAATCATCCTCTCAGAGAAAGATATAGCCCTAGTCATTAACAATAGTACACATTTTTTTTTGAAACGAATAGTACACATTATTAATATCATGTTTCCTAACATGTCTAGGACACAAACAAACAGTATTGTTATATTGGAAAGAAGGGGCATACATAAATCGCATAGGAAAGAAAAAAATTATTAAGGTTGTCCCTTTTGGGTATTTCTTTAATAACATCTTCCATTTTTAAGGATTTAACAACCACGCTGAACAATCTCACAATTCCTCTTCATATTTCAAATTTTATAGTAATGAGATTTAAAGCTAATATTATCAATAGGGTTTTCATATCATTGCAGTTGATGTTCTTTGCTCGTTGGGATTGAATTTTAGATTAAATATAGGTACAAATTCAAATAGATCTAACTTATCTGATCTTGGGACAATATAATAGTCAGTTTAATTAGTGTTGTTTGAAAGAATCTAGTTGTTAAACTTTAATTATCTAATCTTGGAAAGACATAATTCTCAATTAACAAAACCAAAGAGAACTAATTTTCCATATTTGGGAAAAAATGTTCACTTGGATTTATTTTTCCAATTAAACCAATAAAAGTGCCAATGGAGAGACAGCTAAAAAGTTAAGAACCATAAACAAAAAGGAAATAACAAAGATAATGAAAAGGAAACAAGTTTTACAAACAACAATGAACGAGGATTTTGATAAATTATAGACATTTCTCACCATAAGCTTCTGCACTTTCCCAGCTCGATATACCATTTGATGTGATAAATAACTAGCTCCATGATACTTTGTGAAGAAACTCCGAACAGAATAATCTAGTGACTCGTCATTTGATTTTGGAATTCCACGAACAAGAACTGTGAAATGACTAGGGTTTGGTGGTGAGCGAGTGATATGAAACAGCCTCATCTCGGAAATGCTTTTATATTCCTATACAAGAAGGAAATAAAATCTAAAGCCATTAAAACTAAGCTATGCAATAATCCAAAAAATGGAATAATCATTATTTAGTTAAAGAAAAAATTAATAAATAAAAAACCAAACATCTAAATGAATCATGCTTACAAAATAAAGAAGAACACAAGCGGAAGAAGATATGATATACAATGAAAGGCAGTGGACCCAAAGCCTGCATTTCAGTCACATAAGTAGTCATTAACAATATGAACAAACAAGTTTTGCATGATAAAATGATAAATAAAAACTTAAATGAGTAGCTTATATATTTATTTACATTGCAAAGAAATAGAACACATATAGATGCAAAATTCTCATCTCGGGGAAGCATATAATATACATTCTCAATGTTGTTAACTAGCATTGATGATACATTCAATGGTCTAATCGAACACTGAAGTAGTCGGTGCACGAAAAAAGATTGCTCTTATAGATATATATACCATCGTGATTTTTGCTTGACATTTCCAATGGTAAAAGAATCTAGTGACTCTGAGGGAATTCGATCATGTTGGGCTTGTTGTCCAAAATAATTTGCTGGCAGAACTCCAAATAAACAGACAACAGCAGCTATGGAGAAAATACGTATGCTGTTCATACAACAATGAAACAAAGTAGTTAAATGATCATGTTGAAGCAAATGACAACTCAATAATATGAAGATTATATCCAAAAGAAATGGCATGTCAATGCCAGTTGACAACAAAAAGAATAAGCAATGTCCAACATTATTATTTGTTTCCTAAAGGCCATGAATCCTGCACACTGAAGGGAAATAACAAAATTGCAACATTATAATTGAGAAATTCAACATATACAAAACCACTTCTATGGCATCATTCACCTTTTGCTACCTACAATCTCAACCTGATATACCTAGTTTGGAGAAGGAAAACAAAGAAAAGCTCTCAACAAGAAGACTAACAATACAAGATGCAGATAAATAAAATGAACCTCCTAGTTCCAAGAGCTTATATCAAAGAAAGAAAAAGTTATAAGACATTGTAAAGGTGAACTAATTATAACCAACCTAAAAACAATCATCCTAAGGAACACGACGGCATCCAATCCAGCAATGGACATGATCTCCTCCTCAGTGTATTTCCAAGCCTTCATGATCCAACCTGGAGAAGGCACGAACCGCTCCAATATAAATGAGTCCCTGTGGCGGGCGCGCTCCTCGGCAAGCCGTCGGCCAAAGTAGACATTGGCATTTCCGGGCTGCTTCCGCAAGATAGAATACAAGGACAACAACAAAGCGCAAACGCCAATATTAATTCCTGCAGAAGTGAGGAGAGCTGATAATTTCATCCCTTTATTCGCGCAATACAGAGAGCCACCACTGCATCACGCAAACTTCATCAATTACACACGTAAAATGAGCATTCCGATGTTTCCTCACTGCAAAAAATGCCACCTTTTAGTTTCTAGCAAACAAAAAACAACAAAATCTATTAAACAAGAGATTCGTTCAATAAAAAAAATAATGATTTTAAGTCAGAAAATTGCTATTTTTTGTGCTGGAAAGTCCAATTTCAGGAAACTGATTCTTGGGACCGGTAAATCACCAGTAAAACTACCACGATCGATAGGAAAAATTAGTTCAAAATTGGCGAGAATACCAAACGAACAAAAAGAACTACATAAACCAAACCCCAAATTTGGCGACAACAATAAGAAAATTATAATCCATTACCTACGTAAACAGAGCAAAAGCTTTACTTGTTCGATCGAGGAGGAGGAGAATCGAGATTGATCGAAGAATTTGGTCAAGGGTTTGGATTGGGTTGCGGCGAAGGGGGATCTCTCTCTCTCTCTCTCTCTCTCTCTCTCTCTCTCTCTCTCTCTCTCTCTCTCTCTCTCTCTCTCTCTCTCTCTCTCTCTCTCTCTCGCCACTTCTTTTTTCTCGGAGCCTTTGATCGAGAGAAATGGTGCTAATTGATTTGGGAGGAGGGGGGGAATTCTGGCGGGTTTGGGCCACTCGAAGTAAGGGAACATGTGGCAGTGTCCATGTCATCCGGGTAGTAGCCACGTGGACCCATAGGAGAAGCTTATGCGTGGAGATGTGGACAGTGAGGCTTTGGGAGGTGGAGGTCGTTTAAGTGGACGTAGATACATACATATGAACAAAGCTTATGATATTAAACATGTAACATGTGATTGGTCTCAACTTACGGAATAAATTGGAGATAGATATAAAAATAATAAAACATAGGGCCACAAAAACACACATAACAAATTAATAATTTTTTTTTTGTCTGAAAAAAAAACAGCAAACTAATATTGATTCTTTTTAATATTAAATTACCTAATCGGTAACTCTGCATCACTTTCGCTTGTAGAGTTGAATGTTAAGAAGAATTGAACTGCCCTCAGAAGAAGCGTCGAAGAAGCAAACAAAAGACGACAAATCCAACTTTTGTCTTTATCATCGGATGTTGGGACATCGAAATTCTGATTAGTTGGAGATTCGATCTTATAACCTCTCAATGTTATAATCATTGACGATCTTGTAATAAAAAGGGAAAATTATGTCCTCAGAATCAAATTAAAAACTTATTTAGAAGTGAGGCTAATATCTATAACAAAATCATGCTCTCATCATACCGAGAATTCTACTCAAATTTTCAGTTTATTTTTTTTTTAACAATGAAGTGCTTCTCACTTCTTTTCAAAAGAAAAAGAGAAAGAACATTATTCATAAATATAGGACATTGATAAAATGATCAATAAGTAGTCGACGGGAGTTAATAATTTTAAGTTGTCTGACTTTCTGATATAAAATAATTGAAAAATTGAAGTGTTATAAGTATTTTATTAATTAAAATTTATTTTTAAAAATAAATAGTTATACATTTGAATAAAATTATTTATGTTAATAATAATTAATTACTTATGATATAATTAACAGATTTATTTTTTAAAAAAAATAAGTGATCCTTCTCTTATTTATTTTTCTTAATTTATAAGTATATTTGATATCTCCTTATCATTCATACTATAATGGTACGGAATGTTAAAATTTTTTAAACTAACTTATAAATTACTTCTAAGCAATTAAACGTGGGCTAATCTAAAGTTTTGAAGTATTTATTTTGGCTGAATTTTATTTAGTTTTCTAAATCATTTGTTGGGTCGAAGAAGTGCTGTCTGAAAAAAAAAGGAATCATAAAAATTAAATGGTCGCACAAGTTGCCACGTCACTTGCAAGTGAGAGATATAAACTCTCCATTTAGCACGTACATTGGCATGGTCGAACCAAGAGCGGTTCAATTGGACCGGATTAACATGTATTATTATTAAATAACGCATGATGCGTGCCGACACGAGACTCAATAAGAGAATAATAAAAACTATAACAATTAAATAAAAAGAAATAAAAGAGTCTTTATTGTAAAGATCATATTGGAAAGGTGATGGTTACAGCTCACAAGATGATGATGATCCATGCGTTTTAAGCAAAGTCAAAAAGTCTCAGTTGAAAGTTATATAAATGCATTTATAGAGTTTATAATGAATATAAATAATTGTAGCTATTTTATATTTTATCCATATAGAAAAGGAAGATTCCATTTAATTAGGACGCGAAAAAACAATGCAAAAAAATGTGCAATGTGACATAATAGTTATGCATATAAGTCCATCTTCAAATATTCATTATTATTTTAATCGTAAACCTAGAATTTTAAATAATATATAAAAAGCTTAAACATATCTTTATAAGTACAGTTCTAATTTGATTTTATAGAATTCTTATTCCGAATATTTCATTGTTCCTCTCACAATTTATAGATGACGACACGGAGCTTATTGTTGGCATAGCTACTATGACATTAAATAGGTCCACAAAGTAATAAATAAATAAAAAATAAACACGAACAAAAGTCAGAAGAAAAAAAACATTTCTTCAAAAAAGGTGTGAAGTGTTTGGTCCTTCACATTTTGAAGTAGCACGTTGGGGTTGTCAAACCGAGTGTTGTATCAAAAAAAAAATTTTTAAGTCAATTTTCATCACTGATTCTGTGATCTAATACAAATGGGGAAAAAGGCATAACAATCTTTTGCATGCTTTGTTGTTCAACTTTTCAAGGGTTTCTTAATTCTCTCCATCAATCATAAAAAGAAAAGGAAAAGAAAAGAAAACTATTTTCGTTATTCAATTATATCTTTCAATCCATCTTCGAAATAAATTTTACATTGGTGTCAACTCTTGGATTAATGAAACAAAATGCTTGACATGGGAAATTAAATAATTGATTAAAGCACTTGCTACTAAGTTCATTTTTTTTTATTTAAGCTCTAGTTCATCCTATAATTGTGACATCCTTTTTTTTATTATTTTTGAATTCTATTTCCTATTTTATCTGTTATTCTTATAATAATTATGATGAAAATTATAACAACAAAGTACCTCTGAATGAATCGTAACTCGAACTTGCGTAGTACGTCGGTTTTTCCTCTTCGTCAAGAAAATTGAACCACGGGATTCCGGAACTCAGCGTCGCAGCTCAAAAACCTCACAGAAGGGGGCGAGTAGAATTAGAACGCATGAAGCATGTCCTATGATCACATCTATTGCCCTGTTTTATAGATAACAGGGTAAGTGTGAAAATTCAAAATATGGAGGGTGCTCAAACCAGCTATATATCCATAATTATGCACAAAATGAATGGGCTCATACATAGGCATAGCTGTGCGCATGCAAAATGTGCATCCCATTAATGTACACCACTCCTTGCCTTAAATATTTCATGGTGTCAATATTTCCCCTCTAATCTACGCAAGAAGCCAAGGAGGCCTATCAACGTGGTGGAGGATTGTTTCCTGTTTGCATAATCATGTGGTTGTTCTTGTTGCCATAATATGTCTCATACATCACGAAGAAATTAATACAGAAAAAAGAAGGAATTTTTGTGTCAAATATTTGATGGAATGAAATTTAAGGAGTGGATATTATGACTAATCTCCTGGAATACATATAATAAAGGGGTCAAGTTCCATATTGTAACTAAGTGATCTCTCCATTTATAATTTCTAATAAGATTATTCTCTTAACGATATATACTTAAAGAATTGATGATTTACAAGTTTATAACATTGAAATAGAAATGATAATTGAGCAGTTGGACAGGCCATTAGGCATCATAAAAGCTACCTCACATGCATGTTGCGAGACAGCCTGAAACAGGCTTTTGTTTTTCTGCTCTTTGCTGTAATTACATGTTACTTGTAGGAGAGGGTCTTGGGCTCCTTCCTCCTCCTATGTTTCCAGGCCTCCACCATCTTGGCCTGGTGTGCTCGCACTTGATCCTTCTGTTCATAAAATCCTTATTGATGCACAGCAATTCTTCAAACAGCCGCACAGATTAACCAGGAGGGAACATTTTAAATCAAGGTTATGGACGGAATCATGATTCTTTTTAAGTTCTAAAAAAACTTAATTCGAGATGTATTTAGATGAACTGGAACAATGAATTGATGTGATAGGAAAACATTATCGTGATATATGAATTTTCAATGGATTTCGAATTAAAACTAATTATAAAATGTAATTTTATTATTAATTAAAATAAAATTATATAAAGACTTTTATGGAAAAAATTTGTTAAAATATATTATTTAAATATAAAAAATCATTTTTAAAAAATTTATGTTTAATGTTTTAATAAAATAATAAGTAATAAATAATATTATATTAATAATTTATTAAAATTCTTTTATATTTATTAAATAATTTATTTTATAAGAAAAATGTGTGAGAGAAAAAATAAAAAATAAAAAATATCACGTCGAAAAAAGTTGATTCTAGTGTCTCGGTTCCATCAAAATATGACCATTGAAATGACGTGATTCCAATCGCGATTCCAGTGGAACCGCAGTTTCTCTAACAGCGTTTGGGGGAACTAAATTGAAATTAGGTCAGTGATTTCAACTTGGTTTTCTTTTCAAACGTGACCAGTGTTTTTTTTTTAATTTTTTATAAGATAAATGTGATCTTCGGAAGTAGAAATCAGATTTCCTCGAATGAAAAAGATAGTTAAATGTAGTTAATTCACTTAGCAAAGTCTTTATCGAGGGCCAACCCAGGAATCAAATGCCACTTGCAGCAGACAGCCCTTCTCAGTTAATTATGCATGATGGATGAGGCTGAGAAGAGTCATATCTAACCAAATTAGGAAGAGACGTATTGATGTCTACATTTTCTTATCAGTATTTATCTTACTGCCACAGGCCTTTCAAATTAGACAAAACTGAGATGGGGCAAGAGTCTATTTTCTTCGGTGCACATCACTTGCTCCACTCAGATGTCATCACCATTGAGTTCCCAGGAGTTGGAACTTAATAAGTTCTTTTGACGGACTTGCTCAGAAACTGGCTGAAGATAAATATGATAAAAAGATTAATTCCACAGCTGTAAGAAGGATGTATATATAATCTGCCAGCATATGCAGTTTCATGAAGTCACATCATCCTTTTTGAGGAAACCTCCTTGGGCAGGATTAGCTGGCACTTGTTCTCTCATCGAGATCAAATTTCGACTTTTCGTACCATCCTTCTTTGATTATTTGTTGACCCAAATGATAAAAAATATAACACATAAAAAAATAAAATTAAAATATTATAATAATTTGATACAATAATGCGAAAGCTAAATGAATAAATAAAAAAAAAAAGTATACCGCAAATGGCATATGAAAGTTCATCACATAATACATGTCTCATACATAATCTCAAATACAACTCGATCAGTCAAAGACAAGATATTTCATCTAAACTCTATGATAATCAGTGCACAGTCGTCGAGCTGTAGTCGCCATACACACATCAACTAAACACGCAATTCATCTCATGTACCTACGGAGATCATAAAGAGGAGCAAGCTCAATCGTTAAGATAAAGCTAAGTGTGAACTCACATAAAACATAAGATAATCCATCAGAATATGCATGAAGCAAACATATGAAAGAGATGTGATAATAAATCAGAAGAAATCATTAGGGTTCACGTCATTTTATCTCTTTTCATTTTCATGAACATGGTTCTTGTTCATTATTCATATTCATGTTCAGAAGGATAAAATCCTTCCATTCATCATTCATAGTCTTTCATCTTATCCATGAGTTGGAAGAGCTCTCCACTTTTATTTAATATCATTGTAAATACACAAGTTTGTAGCTACATAGACCATGATAGGCCAGTGAAGGCCATTGCAAGTGCCCCATCTGGCAAAATGATTGTTCAAGGTGAAAACATATGTAAGTGTAGAATGTCTACCAGGAGAAACTCCATCTAAATAGGCAACGATAACCCTCATCTTTTATCTTATTAATCATGCACCTATATTTTGATCACTTTGAATTAATCAAGGTCGTAAGATGCAAAGGTGGTATTCATATAGGTAAATACCAATTAGGTAGACAAGGCTTGTCGAATCATGAGGTTTTATTAAGGTTGTTGTCCATAAATCGAATGTTCGAAAGGTTGAGCAATCGTCCGTTGAGATTCATTCTACAATCATCCGAAAGAGGATCGGATATCCGTTTGATCTATATGCATTGGTCGACCGAAAAGGGTTTGGTCGTTTGTTTTGATCATCTATATGTCACTATATGTATCGATTGGTCGAAGGGTGTTCGGTCATCCAAATAGCATAAGGAGGTTCTTGGACTTTTCGGTCGAGAGTTTCGATCGGTCAAAATTTGGTTGGTCGTCTGCTGAAACCATGCAGCTCCATGACCCTCGGTCGATCGGAGATAGTTTTTCATTGACTGTCAAATACTTTTTCGACAAGGATAGTCTAGATCGGTCGTTCGAAATAGTTTTGATCGATCGACTGTTATCGTCATTAGATTTACATCTCGACATTTTTCTAGTTTGATCTTTTGAAAGGATTTCAGACTTCCCTTATGGGCTAGTTCGATTGTCCGATCCAGTTTCGGACGTCCAATCTGGTAGTCTCTATATTCGGTCAAGGTGATTTGGACGTCCGAATGGCGTTTCGATCGCCCGTTTCAGATCGGCAGAGTCATATGTCGTTGCGGAGTCCTTAAGTTTGCAATCAATTTTCAATACAAACAAAGATCTAACATTGTTACTAACATGTAGCATGATCCATAAGCATATCATAGCATCAATTTCATCAATGTATAAATCGTTTTCATCATATACAATATTCGAATCATTCAACTTTTCTAGCTAGATACTAAAGTAAAGATTTCAAAATCATTTCATAATGATGATACACCTTAGATCAATCAATTATCAAAACATGGGCATACTAATGGGCATTTATTTCACCTAACTTGACATGTATCAATAATCTTCCAAATTGTTAATAAGCATCACATATAAACGTATATATATCATTCGACCGAACTTCAAATGTGAGTAACATAAAATCATATGCTTCAGACAATGATGAGACATGATTATTACCCATATTAGTATGGATCTTAATCCTATCAACATCATTAAGAACATGCAGATCTGTCAAAAAAACTCTTATGACCTAAATCCTGGAGCACACACATTTTTTGGATGCTTTTGGGTTCTTCTCGCATAGGATTGTCCTTTGCTCCTCTCTCATCGTCCTCCTGCATTGCCTACACTTGATGATCCTATCGGACTCGTCCTTTTGTCCTCTGACCGAGACCAAGGAAGGAGGATAGGAATGAGCAAGGAAAAATGGAGAAGATGAGAGGGTGAAAGAGCAAAAAACAAAATGACTTTGTGAAGCTTTAAAGGTCATTTACCTATGGGGGTTTCGTGATTGAAAGCTCAGATATCGTTGTGGAGTTTACAAATCTCCTTCATTATGGTGGAGTAATGGTAGGGAAAAATCGGATAAAAAACTAATCTCAAGTCCACTGTGTTTCTGGACGCTTGTCCATTGGGGATCGGTTGTGACGTTCAAATTATCGCGATAAGGGGCATCCATTTTTAGTTTCGGGCGTCAATCATTTGACGTCAGTAATAATAAAAATTTTAATTTTTATGAAAATTTGGGTGCGCTACAAATAGCAAGAACGTCAAAAAAATCCATTTTAGAGCTTCACTACAAGAAAATTGGGATTTTCCGACGAGCAGTTTCCGACGAATAGAAATTCATCGCAATTTGCGATGGATAGTGATCCGTCAGAATTTTTCGACAGCCACAAATGTCGGAAATAAAAATAATAAATTATGTAATTTTTTATATTATTATTTTTTTACGATTAGGAACGTCGAAATTTCCGACGGATATCTATCCGTCGCAATTTTCGACGGTCAAGACCATTGGTAAATGTAAAACAATATAATATAAGGAGTATTTTATTAATAAAATTAGCGACAATTTAAATCATCGTAATTTCCATCGGTTTCGATCGTCAGTAAATGAAAAGTAATATACTATAAGGAGTATTTTATTAATATAATTAGCGATAGTCCGAACCATCGTAACAATCAGCGACAGTTCAAACCGTCGGTAAAATGAATATTATATATAACTAAATATAGTATTTTATTTTTATAATTAAATAAATTTTGACGATCACAATCGTCAGTAACTTTAAAAATAATATATACGATAAGTTTCCGACGGTCATAGCCGTCAGTAATTAAAATTTCACTATCTCGCTCCTTCATTTTTCCCGCTTTCTCATCTTTCCACACACACACTATTTTTCCCCCTCCCTCTCTCTCTCCCTCTCCTTCTCCTTGCCGGCGAGCCGCTCCCGATCGGCCGACAAGTCTCTCCCGCCGGCGACCCTCTCCCGACCGGACGAATCACTCTCTCTCTCTCCAGCCCGGACCGCCAAGCGGCCGGATCCGACCACGGCCCAGTGGCCGGATCTAGTCGCGGGTGGCCGGATCCAGCCGCACTGGTGGTCGGATCCAGCCGCTGGCCGCATGGCAGCTGTTCTGGCCGCTGGCCTTCAGATTGGCCGCCTGGCGGCCGAATTTGATCGCTGGTCGCCAGCGGCCGGCTAATTTTTTTATATTATAAAAATTCTTCACGACGGTTTGATCGACAAAAGTTTCGGTGGTCGCGGGACGACCGACGAAAGTTTTGGTGGTCGCGGGACGACCGTCGAAAGTTTCGGTGGTTGCTACTGTCGATATTTGCGGTGGTCGTTGCGACCGTCGAAAGTTTTGGTGGTCGTGACCGCCGAAGTTTTGACGGTTTCGTCGACCACCGCAAATATCGACGGTCGTGACCGTCGAAACTTTCGGCGGTTTTCCACGATCGTGACCGCCGAACTTTCGTCGAAACTTCCGACGTTTTTTCCCAATCGTCAAAAATTGATTTGCGATGACCATTTTTCGGACGAATCGATTTCGTTGAAAAAACCGTCGGAAATCATCATTTCCGACGGTTTTCGAAAAATTGCAGACTGTTTCGACCTTATGTAATTCTCATCTTTCTTGTAGTGCTTGACCACCTTTTAAATTATTGCAGCTGCAGTTGGGTGGAATTAAGATTTATTAAGAAATATGTCAATACATGTTAAAAACATGTTATACACCGAGACCAATTGGAGTATGTATTACTGGGACTAACAAAGCTTAATTAATTAATTATATAAAGAATCTGAATTAATGTGGTCAAGTGCACATGCCCTGGCAGACAATCCTGAGGTTGCTTCAGTGCTTTCCTTCTTCAGTTCTTCTGTACACGTTCCTGCAGGAAGCATAATATGTGATCACTGATGTTTACTAGCTGTGTGATCTGTCTCTTTGTGGACAGAATAAAAAAAAAAACAACGCATTCCTCATATTAACAAACCTGTTTTCTTGATATCCATGTAAATTGTATCCCGAGTTCTGTCATGCAAATATTTTCACCATATACAATTTGTCACCTCTGCATATTATCTGTCAGTGCCTGATATGTCATTGTTGGCATGCAGTGCATGACATATGCAGGGTCATTGGCACGTCTGCATGGGTTTCCCTTGGAACATATATAAACCGAAACAGATGCCGGACATGCAATAAAAACTATCTAAGATTAGAAATCGTAGAGGACCATTAGGTCACCATTGATGATTCACCAAAAACTGGATGCAAAGGGCCTAGGTGAGGCTACCCTGAAGTTGTTTGTTGTACTACATATATGGTTTGTGGGTACCAAAAGTTTAGAGGTGCAAAATAGAAGTGATATCTTCGAGTAAATTTTATATTGATCATCCCTCAATTTTTACTCAATATCTCAACGATCCTTTAACTTCAATTTGTAGCTGAAATGTCTCCGGCCCCACTGGATTAGGAATGCAAAGGCTCACAACTTTGATTTTCTTGTACACCTCGTCTACTTGACTATTGATAGTGAATTTCTTGATTTCCTTGTTTACGTAGCCGCCACATATATTATTTTTCTTTCATCCACATCACTTAAAAAAATAATATAAATATATAATAAAATAATATTAAAAATTAAAAAAATAGCAGTCTCGTAGTGACCGTCGCTCATCGGGGGGGGGGGGGGGGGGGGGCGACGACCTCTCTCTCTTTCGCACGCACTCGCCGACTTGGGCGAAAAAGGGGGGCGTCGCTGTCTGCGAGCTCCGGTGAAAAGTACAACAAACCACAGTATATTAACTGTTAACCCCTAAACAGTTGAATGCCCGTTCACTTGGGCTTGTGGTGTGTTGCCCTCCCAATCATATAAATAATAGATATGCTGCTTCAAGCTTCTATTGGAGTTCTTAACTGTGGATTGCGGTTTGTAACAAATTAAGTTATATGCATTTCAGCAATAGTTCTATCCATAGTTCCGAATGCAGCCAAAGAAGATGCATATGTTTAAATATTTTATAATAGATTATTGATGTGCTTGGAATTCTATTAGCATGAACAATTTATTATGATCAAAGAATAGATTGGCGAAGATCATGGACTAAACCTTGAAATAGACTTCAATGTTAAATTTCGAAGTTGTTATTAGTCAAAGAGATCTAAGATTTTTTACGCTTCAAACTAATTAATTAACTAAAAGGATTTAGCTTTTCAGAATTAAAAGTCAATAATAAATCTCAACTAACATCCACTACAAGAAAATCGCGATTTTTCGACGGATAATTTTCGAGGATTCTAAATCCGTCACTATTTGCGACGGATTTTTCGACGGTTCCGTTTCCGACGGATTTTTCGACGGTTATGACCGTCGGAAATAATTTATATTATTATTTAATTTTTCGACGATTAGGAACGTCGATATTTTCGACGGATATCCATCCGTCGTAATTTCCGACAACTTCCCGTCGGAAATAAAAAAATTAAATTATGTATTTTTTATATTATTATTAAATTTTTTCGACAGATTTTCTGACGGTCACGACCGTCGGAAATAAAAAATTAATTATATAATTTATTATATTATTATTTAATTTTTTGCAATTTCCGATGACTTTTTCGACGGTTAGGACCATCGGAAATAAAAAAATTAAATTATATATTTTTAATATTATTATTAAATTTTTTCGACGGACTTTCCGACGGTTGTGACTGTCGAAAATAAAAAAATTAATTATATAATTGGTTATATTATTATTTAATTTTTCGACGGTTAGGAACGTCGATATTTTCCACGGATATCCATCCATCGCAAAATCCGCCGTAATTTCCGAAGGTCATAACCGTCGGTAAATTCGCCGCAATTTCCGACGGATATCCAAACCGTCGCAATTACCGACGGTTTTGATCGTCGGTAAATATTACCGTCGGTTCAAACCGTCGGTAAAATAAAAATAAATATTATATATAACTAAATAAAATAAAATTTTTTATTATTTATATTTTCGACGGCCGAAACCGTCGGTAATTAAAATTTCGTTATCCCGCTTTTTTTCCCTTTTTCTCGCTTTCTTTTCAAATTTTTTCCTTTATATATTTTCCCTCCTCCCTCTTCTCTCTCCCTCCTCCCTCCACTCCTCTCTCTCTCTCCCTCCTCTCCTCTCTCCCTCTCCCGACCGCAAGCACGGACGCCGGACGCCGGTTACGCCGCGAGATCGGCCTCTCCCGCGCGTCGGACGCTGGCGACCCTCCCACGCCGGACGTCGGCGACCCTCTCTCGCACCGGCGTATCTCTCTCTCTCGCTTCGCGCCGGTATCTCTCTCTCTGCTGTCGGCCGGATCCGGCCGCCAGGCGGCCGGTTCCGGCCTCCGGCGGTCGGATCGGCCGCCAGGCGGCCGGTTCCGGCCTCCGGCGGTCGGATCGGCCGCCAGGCGGCCGGATCCGGCCTCCGGCGGTCGGATCGGCCGCCAGGCGGCCGGATCCGGCCTCCGGCGGCCGGATCCGGCCTCCGGCGGTCGGATCGGCCGCCAGGCGGCCGGATCCGGCCTCCGGCGGCCGGATCGGCCGTCAGGCGGCCCGGTTTCGGCCGCTGGAGGTCGCATCCGGCGCCAGGAGGCCGGATCCGGCGTCGCCAGGCGGCCGGATCCGGCCGCTAATTTTTTTTATATTTAAAAAATTATTTGCGACGGTTGCGACCGTCAAAAGATCGACGGTTGCGACAATCGTCTAAAGTTTCGACAGTTGGGACCGTCGAAAAGTTGCGACGGCTCGGACCGCCGGCCTTTTTCGGCGGTTGCAACCGTCGGAAATTTCGACGGCTCGGACCGCCGGCCTTTTCCGGCGATTGCGACCGTCGGAAATATCGACGGCTTGGACCGCTGGAAGCCTTTTCCGGTGGTTGCAACCGTCGGAAATATCGACGGCTCGGACCGTCGTCCTTTTCCGGCGGTTGCAACCGTCGGAAATATCGACGGTTCGAACCGCCGGGGACTTTTCCGACGGTTGCGTCGATATTTTCGACGAATTTTTTTTCAACCGTCGCAAATCCGTTTGCGACGAGCGTTTTTCGGACGGATCGATTCCGACTGAAAAACCGTCGGTAATTGCGTTACCGACGTTTTTCGGGCTGATTACCGACGGTTCGAATCGTCGGTAATCTGCATTTTTCTTGTAGTGATCGTTCATCAACCAAACGAACGTGCATGCTAATGATCGATAAGGAAGAATAGATACTTCGCACATTTCAATTAATCAATCAGTTAAGCATTAAGTATAAATTTTATGGGTTTGCTTATGATATTAATGATGCCATGCATTGTGTCAGGTTAGACTTCTGAAAGACTTTTAACTACCATTTTGTCCACCAGATTTTGGACTGCTATCCATAACTACGCACATGTTCATATAAGTGATGGTTCAATTTTATGGTTGTATATGAAAAAAGAATACAAGTTATATTGTTTTATTTCTTTGAGGGAGTGTTTGATTCCAGGATTTAAAGTTGTTAGTTCAAGTTTTGAAACTTTAGCCAAACAACTGACCAGAACTTATCAAGTTTCGTCACGTGAAACACTTTTGGCCAAAAGTTTCAATTTTAAATTTTTACTATTAGCAATTCTTGCTAACAGCAAGAACGATCATTTTTTAATTTTTTTAATAGGTTTAAAATTAGGTGGAGCTACTTTTACATCTATTAGTTATTATTTTAATAATATTATTATATGTATATATTATATTATATATTATATTTATTTATTATTTATACATTACCATAAATTTATAATTTATTTAGGTCTAATAACAAAAAAGTGCATTTATTATTTATTACAATTTACTTAGTGTTATAATAAAATAAAATTTTTCATTATCATTTATTATGAAAAATATATTTTCTTGTTTAAATGTTGACGTACATATTTTTATTTATTTTACTTATCATATATCATAATAAAAATTAACTAGTATGGTATTACAGTAATTATTAATAATATTAGTATAATATAATTAAATTATTAATTATGGTATTCTAAATAAGTTATAATTATATAATTATTTTATATAAATATGATATTAAATTTTATTTTATATTTTATATTTTAGTTATTAATTAGTTTACCTTAAATTTTTTCTTCTTCTATCTAATTTGTTAATTATAAAAATATTGTATAGTTAATAATAAAAAATAATCTTTATAAAATAATAAAATATATTTTTACTTCTGACTTTTTATCCAAACACTCACTAAAACTTATCTATCAAATCAACTTTTAAATTTTCATCATTATATTTTTCATGCAAATATCAACCTAAGCTTTTCTATTTAATCTATTAGTTCTCTGGAACTAACGTTTTTCAAAATTTCCATACCAGGCAGAGCCTAATGTTGCGCCTTTGCATGAATGCATAATCTAGAGAATATAACTGAAATCTAATCAATTAATATCCGACTCCAAATAATAATTTGAATAATTAGCTCAACATGCATGCCACCTTTGCATCTATTCTTCTTTATTTTGTGTAAGCATAATATATATATATGGAAAATTAGTGTTAGATCAGAGATTTTAATCTTACACTCAAATTGGTGAATCTCGAATGTTATAATCATATGATACGTGCATCCACGATCAAAATCGTGAAGATTGAAATACCTTAGCTGAATCAAGTTTAGATGAAAAAAAAGGCTCAGCCTCCAGCCCCCCACCACCCCCACCCCACCCCCCACAAAAAAAAACAAAAAAGTTGATATCCCCTCTTTCCTCTTTGCTCTGAGTCCGTCGTTCACCTCCCGATCATCTCATCGACGTGATTCATTATAGAGATCTCTAAAACATCGAAGGCGATCATGTGGCCTTGATGATCGGGATCCTCGAAGTACAGGTGTGGAATGACGATGAAATATTGATTGGGGAAGGTGAGGGAGGGGAAGACTAATTAAATGGGTTCATCGTCGGCCTCGACATTGGGGACACCGGATGCAATGGCGACGGCGAAGGATATGTCGGAGTCGTGGACAACGACGATAGTGGAGTGTCTTCACCGCTGGCCCGATGCTCTCATCGATCTCCATCTCAAGCGGACAATGTCATCGTGCATAGGGCTTCGGGCATCGGTCGTCGGGCACAAGGTTTCAGACGTCGAGCTTCGATCATCGGGCATCAGGCATTGGTCGCCAGGCATTAGGGATCAGGCATCAGACATCACGACTCCTTTCGCAGATTGGGAGATGGGGTAGGCGTTGTTTCAATTTTTTCTACAATGATCGATTTAGTCTCATGAGATGTGGACAGTTGATGCACGCATCTGATCGAAATATCTTATCTAACACTAATTTCTCTCTCTCTCTCTCTCTTTATATATATATATATATATCAATTTATACATGTAAATTAGCAAATTCACGATCTTTAATTAGCTAATACTTGTCATTAAGGGTGCCGACTGATTAAAATCTCCACCACACGGAGATTTAAGTCCCTGCCGCTGCATTGCTCCCTTATTTTGAACAGAAAGGATTTCTCTCATGCCTTCAATTCTTTGTTTCGGGCGGTCAAAAGTTTTGTACTCGTTGGATGCAACTAGGTTTACTACAACCCGGCCAATGCGTGCCATGACCAACCACTGAACCCTAACTCGGACACGCATCAACGTTAGCATGTTCGATTTTGGGTGCTCTACATCGTTCCTTGATCAAAGCATGCTTTGAAGATTGCGCAATCTTTTTTACCATGTGTGTATAGATCAATGGTAATAGTTATCAAATAATTAAAAAAGGAGCCAATGAGTTCGATCGCATGCAGTGTCAAGAGTCGTCATCATTGAAGAATATCTGTAAGAATAACTTGTCTTAAAAGTTGTTTTTTGATGCATTTAAAAGGAGCTCATCGTCTCAATTTAATCGGGATTAAAAATAAAATTTGGTAATTTTTTATATAAATTTTCAGAAAAGGTGTTAACTAGCTAGTTAAGTCACAGAAGATGAGGAGGATTGAAAATTAGTGTCTTATCGTTTTCTTAATTTTGTCTTTAATTTTCTTTTTCTCTCCTTTAATAATAATGGAATCAATCATTACAACAAGTGGAACTCTATAGAAATGTAGAGATGAGACGGAGATCACAGCATGACTTAAGGAGGTTGGCGACAGAAGCACATGGACGTGAAGTTTTGATTTCTATAGTTATAATTATGTTATTACATGCATACATGGTCAGCTCAAAACTGCATGCGTTATTATTGCTAGTCAAATGACACACCTCTCGATCGATATGTTTTCTTGTTATTATTGGAGGAATGAATTGTCGGTGGATGAGAGAGAGAGAGAGGGGAAGGGAGAGAAAAAGGAGACCCACAACTTCCATGCGTGGTGTCCACCAATTTAACCAAATCAACAACAATAATGTGGCTAATAACAAATTATAACAATACTCCGTTACTTGGAAATCAAAAGAATTCGAGTTCTTATGTTATTTTTTCTAGTATTAGATCTTTGCTTTTTTTTTTTGTGAAAGAAAAAAGAACTATACATTTCCAACATAAAATTGAACCATCTTATGAACCCAAAAAAATGAAATATGAAAGGAAGTTTAACAAACGTGCTTAATATGCAAGTTGTTTTTACAAAAAAAAGGCCGACATTTTTTCTCTTAATCATCCTCTTAATTTTATTCAGAAACTTATTAGGTCATTATTAATTAACCCAATTTGTGTGACCGTTAAAGATCTTTTATATATGCTTAAATTAAAGACATTATGCTTTATTTTGTATTCTCCGCTGACAGTTGAATCAAATAATACATTTTTTTAATGACACATGAAAATATAACTAAACATTAGGGTTCTTGCTTTTTCTTAAATGTTTAAATTCTTGTGGAGATATTCTAAGTTTGGACTTTGATATAACTCTAATTAAAAATACTTCTTTCTTGGTAGATCACATAGTAAACTAGGCTATAACAAAATGATTGACAACTCAATAATGGGAATCAAGAATAAGAACACACCTCATCACATTTAACAATTCTGTAAATGCTGACTGATAGGAGATTAGAGAACTGCATATGCCATCCCTTTCGTACATGCTCTAATTCATAATTGATACTGCAGACGAGAAGACAACACATGAAACATAAAATAGAAGACATATGTATGATGCTGTAATTTAAAGCATATAATAATATGAGTGCTTCTATTTCGAACTTAATTGGAAGATTCTGTTGGAATGGCACAACTTTGATAGGACACAAAAAGGAAGAGGAAGAATTTAAGGTTGTGGGGGCTCAATTGAATGCTTCCTTCAATGCTCTTGGAGGAATATATATCCCCAATATTAACATAACTGTATTTTTTTAATTCTTACTAATTTAATTTTATGTCAGGGTATTAGAAGTGACATCACTTATAATACCCTGACATCTTCATAATTTAATGGGTTATTTTCTTTAACATCCCCTTAGCTATAACTTTTTTCCACATCTAATCATTAATTATAAACTTACAAATTTTAGTCCCAAAACTTACTCAAATTTGACACTTAAATCCTTCTAATAAATTTTAACTAAATTTTGTTAAATTTAATTATAGAATATCCTTTTTACCCTTATGTTCATATTACAATAAAAATATTTTTAAAATAAAAAAATTAATATAAGTAAAAGTACTAATTGATAATAATATTTTTTATACAATGTTATATTTATGTTGATGTTTTTTTATTTTTAAAATGAAAAATATTAAAAATAAAAAAACATTGACATAAATATAATATTATTATCAATTAGTACTTTTACATGTATTGTTTTTTTATTTTTAAAATTTTTTTATTATAATATGAACGTAAGGGTAAAAAAAACATTTCACAATTAAATTTAACAAAATTTAGTTAAAATTTAATAGAAGGATCTAAGTGTCAAATATGGGTAAGTTTGGGGACTAAATTTGTAAGTTTATAATTTAGGGTTAGATGTGAAAAAAGTTATAGTCGAGGGGGTGTTAAAGGAAATAATCATAATTTAATTAAGTTGATTAGGTTTGATTCTCTACGTTCAAACGCGGGCATATATATATGTGGTTTTTTTTCTCCGAAAGAAAGAATATGATTATTCAATATCTACTACTTGATGAAGTTTGCATGAATAATCAAACTTAATGAATGCACGTGATGAGCATTAGGTTGATTGGGTGGAATTGGAATTGTTCTTCTTCTTTCCATTCTGAAAGCCAATTATTTAACTCATAAGACATCAACTTACGGCCAAAAACTTATCATAATTCGATGTTCTCTCTTTTGGAGTAAAAGTTAAAAGTGAAAAAGTTATGAAGTGGACCAAAAAAATGGTAACCCATAACTTCCTCTTAGACTTTATTGAAACTAAGTAAATAACTTAATTGTACATTAGCAAAGAGTGATGAACCAAGATATGTAGTGGACTTTTGTTGATCATAAATATGCACCATAACTAATTAAGCTCAGGAAATGCCACGGAATTGGCTCCATCTACCTAACGCGTCTAGCTGTTGTCCATCTTTCTAGATACAAAAAAAAGGGGACTTGTTCTTTCACCGGGAAGAGAAAAGCAACTTCTTCTCGTTTTCCTCTCTTGTTGATTGTTGGAGATCAAATAAAGGACAAAACACAATTTAATATACATATATTATCTCGTTTACTGTTGAAGATCAAATAAAGGACAAAACATATATATATATATATATATATTATACTTAAACACTTTTCATGTCAAATATGTGCCATATTTTTTTCGATTTTTATATTTACTATACTTTTTTATTAAACACTTTAGAAAATAACTTAAAAGTTCTTTTAATACGTTCCAAAAATAATCCAAAGCATATTTCTTAAATTTCTAAATATTATTACTTTATTGAAGACTAATTTTTAAATATATAATTATAATTATTTTATAATTATAAAAAAAATATTTAAAAAATTATACTTGGCTATACTCATTACACCCATATGGCCATATATATGGTCATTCGGAGGATCACTCGATTATTAATACTATTTGCGCTTGCATTTATGGAGTTAGAATTATTAATACTATTTGATAGAGATATATATACACACGGAGGTAGAGGAGGCCACTAATCAATTTATAATTTTTTCGAGGAATCAATTAGGTAATTTTCAGTTCTTAATTCCTGTAATCTTTATACACGTTTCCAAATTTGACGGGCAACATGATGTGACATGCCACACCACTTATTAATCGTCATTTCCACGCGTATATTATTTTTTTCTCTATTAGCTTGATTGCTTAGTGGATGTCAAGTAGAATTAAGGTGCATATCATTAATTACACAGCATCAAAAGAGGAAAAAGTTGTCTGATTTAATCTATTATTCTAAGTCATAGTTCTCGATGTTCTATCAAGCATTTGTCAATGACTTGATTACTATTAAAGTTGAGTGAGTCCTTGGGACACCTAATTACTTGTTTACTTCTCAATTTTCTACAATTAATAATTAAAATTCTAGAATTGTTAGTAACAACTTTGATAAAAAAAAAGGAGTCAAGAACAACTTATATATGTATATATATATATATATATAGTGATAATGTGATATCAATTATTAATTGAATAATTATAATGCATGTATGAAGAAGGCCACAAAGCATGTGTCTAGGGGAGGCAAAGCTAATGGGACACATAACCAACACTGTGCATCGATCCTAACTTTTTGTGTGCCAAATATATAAATATTTTATCATGTATATATCCCACCGACGCATGGAATCGTCAAAAACTAGGACATATGCTAATGCTGACTGCGATCACATTAATTAATTAAAACCATTAAAAAAATATAATAACATGGTTAACCATGCTTGCTTTTTTTTTTCACCTATAGTCTTTAACCATACTTACTGGCATATCATTACACATGATATATGTAATATGTTGTTGGTATAAATTACAAAATAACGGAAAAGGTGGCGAGTACGTTGTAGGTCGCACGAAGCAACTTCCAGACTGGAGGCCACGATCACTCGTAACAAGCCGTTACGTTATGTGTTTTTTACGTACGTAGCATTCCTTTCGAGGAAGGGCATGTAGCATTTATGTATTAATATTGCTTGCTGTTTTGCATCTTGGTCAAAGATTTCAGATAGGAATTTCAATTTTTGCTGGTCACCCCTATCCGGAGAGCCCAGAGATTTTGAATTTCAATTCCTGAAATGTTTTTTATTCAAGCAAAGTTTTTGACAAAATTGGAAAAAGCATATGTTGTTCTTGAACAAAATTCAATCATTCGTATATCTATATATCATGAGATTTTGAAGGAAGTAGATCCATTGAACTTTTAATTAACACACAAAAGAAATGTGTCCACTTTAGTTAAAGGTGAGCTGATTCAACATAGATTGCATCTATTGTTCATTTTCATAACATATAACTCATTTGCATTACAAGAGGTGTAATTTGTGTAGAATGATGAGAAAGATGTGACTTTAGCCAGTTCTCGATATCTAAGAAGCGATACAGACGATTCAATTCTTGCGGTGTTAAAGAGCACACTGTCCACAAGTTGAAAGTCGATCCATCATCGAATCTAATTAATCCGGTAAAGTCGCCCCATGTCACGTACCAAGTGAGGTTCCTAATAAAAAAATTTTACGTTTACAAAACTCAAATTCGAGACCTTACTTAAACGAGCAAAAATCGCTTATCATTCCACCCCAACTCTTATTGACGAATTTGAGAAGATATTTGAATATGGAAGATCTACCAACTTGAAGAGAAAGGGTGAGAAGATATTTGGCCCCCACAAAGTGGTGTATGGATTGGGCAGCGTATTCAACTGCAGATTGCGAGTGTGCCCCCATTTGCATCCACCGCAAAGGGCTGAGACATGATTATTAATCAAGAAAAAGATGCTTTAAAAGTGTTTTGATCTGGTTTTACTGTTACAATATAATTTTGTGTGCATTATTTTATGATGATGATGTTGTTATCCACAGGCCCACACAGTTTGTGATCGAAGCCTTGATTTGTTCAGTGAGGAAATCCAAATACTTACCGCAAGGCTGGACACAAGAAAAGTTAAAAGAGGAGGAATTGTTTTGAGTAAAGACCAAAGTGGATTTTTTTTTGCTGTTGTTGAAATCGTTCCATCAATAGGAAAAGAAAGGACAGCAACAGAAAGTGTTGGGTCTGCACTAATGAAGCTTCTAATATCTCTATGTCTATAATAAAAAAGTGGCTACTAATTAAATAGGTCTAATGAAAGTGTTCTTCTAGTTCATCTTTGATCCATCTCTCATTTTAAACAAAAGTGCTTTTTCTCTCTCTCCTTTTGCATATTTCAGCAGTTCCTATCCCTTTGTCTAGGTGAAACATGATCTTAGCTACAACCAAGCAACTAATTAAAGATAACTCTTTTTCTTCTGACACACACCCTGAAGAAAAAAAGGATTCCTTTTGTTTTCCTGTTAAACTATCATTGCCGCCAAAGTCAGTTTTCTTTTCTTAAACATGCTCAGGTAATTCCTTTTTTTATGATAACAAGCATCAGAGATATCAAGAAGTCCTCTCAAAAGAATAATATACCTTGCGCCAAAAAAAAAAAGAGCAAGACACAACACTACTTATTTCACCTTACTATTTATACTTCACAAATCTCAATTTTGCTTCCTGTAATTGCGCAAATATTTCCTTTTTCCTTCGGATAAAAAAGTTTCATTTTTGCTTCAGACATCATGGTATCAGGGGATCTAACATCTTGTAAGATTACAGTTATAAACTATATATTTTTTGGTAAGTGGAGTCAACTTTATGTTTCTATTTTAAAATATTGCTGTCTTCTCTTTTGTTTATTTTTTCTTTTTGTCTGCATCAAAAGGTCGTTAAAGAATAATATTTTCTCCTTTATTTTTCTGACTATTTACCAGAGGGAAAGAAAGTCTAAATAGTACTAGAAGAAGAGGAAGAAGGTAGAAGGAAGCTGAGGTTACCACTTACCAGCAGCAGCGCCATCAAAATGGCTCAATAAGAATATTTCCCTTGTTTATTGCTGCTGGTCGCTTTGGTCCGGAGGAAAGCATAATAAAAATTCCACCTTTGGCATTAAAAAAAAGATCCACAGGAGACCCCCTTCGCATCAGCCTCTCGTATTCTCCAGCTGTCGCCTCCAGGCCTTGGAGTTCGAGGGTTATATAAGATCGAAGCTTTGACGCAAATCCCCGTCGGTCGGCGCGTAATTCCTCAGAGTAATCCCTCGGACGCGTTAAAAATCCAAACTTCTCGCGTTCTTTTTTCTTTTTTTTTTTGTTTGTAGATCGCCGACGTGTTGAGCTGTTCTCTTAATAGTTTTGTTCGTGGTGGCCTTCTTATTGCTGGGAGGGAAGGCCAAGGAGAGCGACAGCAGGAGCTGCCGTAGCGTTAGCTCGTCTTCTTGTAAGCTGGGGAAGATGGCGAGATGAGGCCATGGCTGTCTGATACGGTGTTGGCTCTGGCCTCTTTCCTCGTCTTGCATACCCTGTAAAGCCCACCTTCCTGCGCTGTCCTCAGCCTGGGTCACATTGCCCTTCGAATCCTCTGAGACCTTCGTATTCCTGCGGGAAATCACTTCCTGGAACCAAATTTGTTTAAAAGGCGGGATCTTTTCGAAGTGCTTGGCGCTTAAGCTTGCATTCGATCTGTCTGCTGTGTTTGCAAGTTCCTGTTTGGTACCCCAGGTTGCGTCCTTCTAGAGGTTTTGCATCTTCTGCACAGGAGCAATGGCGCCGTCGTGGTGGGCGAAAGACGCCCACAGGGGGACGCCAGTGGTCATCAAGATGGAGAACCCCAACTGGTCCATTTCCGAGATCTCCTCGCCGGACGGAAGCTACGACGAGGATGACTTCGCCGGGGCGGGGGCGGGGAAGGGCGGGCGCGGAAAGAACGCGAAGCAGATCACCTGGGTGCTTCTCCTCAAGGCGCACCAGGCCGCTGGCAGCCTCACGTCCTTCGCATCTTCCGTCTTCGGCATCGCCTCGGCTGTGCGACGCCGCGTGGCCTCCGGGCGCACCGACTCCGACACCTCCTCCTTGTTAACGCAGGAGAGCCCCGCCTTACGCTCCAGGTTCTATTTCATTATTAAGGCGTTCCTCTGGTTGTCCATGGCCATGCTGGCATTCGAAGTCGCAGCATACCTGAAGGGCTGGCATTTGCCTGCTGCCGACCTGCGGCAGTTCGTCCTCCCATCATCCTTCGGCGTCCAAGGGCTCTTCGAGTCATTGTACGCTGAATGGGTGCGCGTCCGCACCGAGTACGTGGCTCCACTGCTCCAGTTCCTCACCAATGTCTGCATCATTCTCTTCCTCATCCAAAGCGCCGACCGTCTGGTCCTCTGCCTTGGATGCTTCTGGATCCGATTCAAAGGGATCAATCCGGTTCCAAAGACAGGGACTAAAGCGTCTGAAGATCCCGAGTCTGGCGGGTACTTCCCCATGGTCTTAATTCAGATTCCTATGTGCAACGAGAAAGAGGTAAGCAACATTGGACATGAAAAAACTGAGTTGTTGAGTTGAATACTCAGAAATCTTAGCTAATTGCATTCCCGTCTTCTTCTCTTTTTGCCATCTTTCGCAGGTATATCAGCAATCAATTGCTGCAGTCTGTAATTTGGATTGGCCGAAATCCAACATTCTGATACAGGTGTTGGACGACTCAGATGATCCGCTGACCCAAGAGCTGATCAAGGAAGAGGTGCAGAAGTGGCAGGAGAATGGAGCTCGTATTCTATACCGCCACCGGGTTCTACGGGACGGCTACAAAGCTGGGAACCTCAAGTCTGCTATGAGTTGCAGCTATGTGAAGGATTATGAGTTTGTTGCCATCTTTGATGCCGACTTCCAACCTACTCCTGACTTCCTAAAGCGGACTGTGCCTCATTTCAAGGTTGGTGCCAATGCAGCATCAATACTAATAACAGATTTGAACTGTTTGGAGCATATAAGTTTCAAGTTCTAAAGTATACTTTTGGTTGGTTCTGATTTGCAGGACAATGAAGATGTTGGGCTAGTGCAAGCAAGATGGTCCTTTGTGAACAAAGATGAAAATTTGCTAACCAGATTGCAGAATATTAATCTGTGCTTTCACTTCGAGGTGGAGCAACAGGTGAATGGTCAATACATCAACTTCTTCGGGTTCAATGGAACGGCCGGAATATGGAGAATTAAAGCATTGGAAGATTCTGGTGGGTGGCTGGAGAGAACAACGGTGGAAGACATGGATATTGCGGTCAGAGCACACCTTAAAGGATGGAAGTTTGTTTTCCTCAACGACGTTGAGGTACTTGGAACTCTTCAATCAGAAAATTATCATCTGTAATTAAGGTGTGCACTAGGGATCTAAAATCCCCTTTTTGCTGTACAGTGCCAGTGCGAATTGCCTGAATCATATGAGGCATACAGGAAGCAGCAGCATAGGTGGCATTCTGGACCTATGCAATTGTTTAGGCTCTGCTTGCCAGCAATTATCCGTTCCAAGGTATAATTCATAACTGCATATGTATTCAACTCACTTGTCATTCACCTGTTTTCCTCTTTTGCCAACCATGTCTGGTGAAACTGTTAGGCTCATACACTCCCTTTAAAGTAACCAGTATCCCATGCAATCAAACTGTGAACCGTTATTGCCAAAGCATGCTAATAAAACATCTTGCTAATACAAATGTTAAGTTAGTCAAGAAATAAAAAAAAATTCAAAAAAAATACAATCATCATTGATTTTTTTTATGAATTTCGATTTGATGTATTTTACCTGAGTATCACTGCCACAGTTTGTCTGTTTAACAACCCCATCACTTGCCATTGGTATTATCTGAGATGCAATGTACCTTTGCGGTGTTTATGTGATTTTTGGTTTCATTGGATATTAAAGCCATTTTAGGTGTATCTGAAACTTACATCTTCCTCAGCAAACATTTTTCCCATGACATATTAGAGTTAAATCAATCAGAGTAATTATTTCTTTGGAGTTGCAGAAGTCTTCATTGTGTTATTGTTGTATCTTATAATAGAACATGGAATAACTTAAATAGGTGTTATCCATGCTAATGCTGATCTTATTTCTCAATCTTGCAGATTGGGTTCTGGAAGAAGACTAACTTGATATTTCTGTTTTTTCTCCTGCGGAAGCTCATATTGCCTTTCTATTCATTCACCCTATTCTGTGTCATCCTTCCAATGACCATGTTTGTGCCAGAAGCCACGCTCCCTGCATGGGTGGTCTGCTATGTTCCTGCGACCATGTCTATTCTCAACATTCTTCCTTCTCCAAAATCCTTTCCCTTCATTGTTCCATACCTTTTGTTTGAGAACACTATGTCAGTGACCAAATTCAATGCCATGATCTCGGGTCTCTTCCAGCTTGGAAGTGCCTATGAGTGGGTTGTGACAAAGAAATCAGGCCGGTCATCCGAGGGAGATCTCATTTCCTTGGTCCAGAAGGAGCCTACAAAGCAGCGAGGTGCCTCTGCACCGAACCTCGAAGCCATCGCAAAGGAGGCAGCCAAGCCCAAGAAGGAGCATAAGAAAAAACATAACATGATCTACCGGAAGGAGCTAGCACTTGCATTCCTTCTGCTAACTGCTTCAGCGCGGAGCTTGCTCTCGGCCCAGGGTATACATTTCTACTTCCTTCTTTTCCAGGGGATATCATTCCTGTTGGTTGGACTCGATCTCATCGGCGAGCAGATTGAGTGAAAGAGTAGGAAGGATGTGCATGAATCTGGCAAACTATCATGATCAAGGAAAGGATGGATCAGATTGATCGCCTTCCTTAACCAATGCCATCCCATTTCAGGGAACATTTATAAACTAAACTTTCCTCCTTATGGAGGTGTAGATAGCTCCATTCTTTTGTGAGAAGTTTTGATGTTCAGATGGGATTTCTACAGTTAAATACAGTTATAGCCTTCTATGAATGTCAAAGTCACCACATTTCTTGATTAGTAGAGTGTCATATGATTTTGAGCACAATAGTTCAAATAGAATATGCCTTTCCTGAAGCTGTAAAATATCTGCTTTACATTTTTTTTCTTCAAATGTTTTCCCCTTATTTTTAAGACACATTCATATAAACAGTGACAAACTATGCCATTTACTTTTTGGTGCATAAACAAAAATGCCTTTTTTAAAACATTAGGGTGTTCTGTTGCCAAGTTCCAACTGGCACGATACAAAGATGCAATTGAGTATTCTCCACATTAAGACATCTTCTTAGCCCTCTCTTGCTGATGGGACATCTTATATATATGTATACATGTTAGGAGAAAATTAGCACTTGATAGATTTGGTTCAGGGTCTTCATTGGGACCCAAGGAATTTGTTGGATATTGTATTAAATTTTAGCCTGACAACAAACAAAAAATATGTTTTTGCTGTCGAGTTTTTTAAAAATATTCATGATAACGAGCTGGTGACTTGCATCATTGGCTAAGAGAGTTGTAATTGTTCCATTCATAATCTAATCGGCATCACCTACTGGCCAACTTTTGACGTCTGTAGGTTTCTTCTTCCATTCGGCATCGTGCCATATCCTGT
This sequence comes from Pontederia crassipes, assembly GCA_030549335.1. NCBI lineage: Eukaryota > Viridiplantae > Streptophyta > Magnoliopsida > Commelinales > Pontederiaceae > Pontederia > Pontederia crassipes. The sequence goes on from CM060193.1 coordinate 29,855,458, forward strand.
TTATTTTTGTGCCATCAGAGATACAGCTGTGGATTCTTCAGTCACACGGTATTTAGAGGGAAACAGATCACCACTAAACCTGCAATTATTAGTCACAACACTGCTAACACACAACTAGGTAGGTGCATGATGAGGTTTGACATTTGAAAGGCCCATTGCTTTTGAAAAGGTAATTAAATCATATATTTTTATCAAATATAGAAATATTTTTTTATCAATTCTTTTTTTCTCTCCTAAATCCATAAAAAAAGACAATGAATTGTACAAATTCACTTCATCCACACAATACTTGAAAGAAAAAAAAAGAACAGTTGTATTCAAGCGCACACACGCAAAATTGGCCTATAGATCCTGAACTACTCTTTTTGTTATGATATCAAAATATGTTGAATATTGCAGTATTTAGTTCGTCACCAGTTAAAAAAAAATTAAAGCTATAACTTATTTTAATAAACTCAATATCGTTTTTTATTTAAATAAGGCGGATTTCAAATAATAATTGGTTTAAAATAGTTATTAAAATGAATTGTAATATTATATTTTTCGTTATCTCCAGCAATTCTTCTTCTCAAATTAGAGTTACATATATATAAAATGCCACAGCAGAGAAAAAAAAAAGTAAACTAATTATTGGTTGCGCATCAAGAAAAAAGAGGAAATGGGAGGATGAATGAGAGGAGCACATTCCTTGTTTGAGTTTGACAAGTTAAAGGGCACAAGGTTTGGTAAGCATGTCTGCAAGTTCTGACATCATGCTTTTGGTAAGCCTCAGGGAATGATGAAGGTACAGCCTCTCATCATTCATGTCTGATAAATGGAAGAAACCAAATGTCATCTGAGTTGTTGCCTACCCATTTTATCAAGATCATTACCTGGAGCTTTTAAATCATTTAAAGCAGAGATTTTCAAATCTAGATCTATTTTTCACTTTATCATCTTAAAAAATTTATGTATAAAATCTTATTCATTTCTAATTAATATAATTATTTAAATATTAATTAAAAATGTATATATGTTAATAAGAATTAATTTATATGAAGTTTAACATTTCTTTTCCATTTTAATATGTTTTAATATAATTTAATTTAAGAATCGATAAAAATGACTTAATTAAGTATAATTTAAGATTTAATGCGGAAAATTTATAAAAAATATAATTATTATCTTTAAAATATATTTCTATTCATAAATAGAATTTTACTATTCTTAATTCGATCTTGATGTTATGATCTTTTTAATAAAATCTCGATCTTAATCTTGGATCAAAGCGCGAAGCCATAACACACCAGTAGCACAGTGTTTGCGGTAGCAAAGAGTAAGAGGGGAAGCCGATGGCTTCTCCTAGACATCACTTGTTTATTTCCTTTTTGCTATGTTTCTCATGACGTATCTCATGAAGTATCAAGCAACCTACTACGTGAGGCAAGTAAGGTGAAGGTGGATTCAAATATCACCGTACACAATGACATGCCTCGAGCACATGATTCATTTGTAGAAATAAAAAACACAAATCGATTAAGCTACTGAATCAAAGCAGTTATCGCTGAGTTCAAGTGGAAGATAAAAACAAAGAGAATGTTAAGGATTGTTAATGTTCTGACCTAAAAAACAGAGGAAATGTTAATATATCTCATTGAAGAGCTTGTCTACCAGAAAGATCCAATCAGAGTCATGTGAGTCGAAGTCCTGCATCAAAAGAAAAATTTAGCCAAAACAGCATCGGAGAACTAAAAGGTTATCATTCTTACTAAGAGCGAATACATAGAATAAGTTGAGTTTATAAAGGGGAAACTAGGAAACCACACGTACCAATCTACTGTTTCCTGCTTGCTTATGTATTGGCTTCAATTGTGTTGTTATACCATCACTCGTATTATGTGCAATCCCAGTGAGATTTTGCTCATTCAAGTTAGCGACCACAGGTAAGAAAAAGAAAAAAAGGTTAGTAACCACATAATACAAGGTCCAGTAGTCATACCTGTTCCATATCGAATACTGTAGTATCCAGCATACATGGTCCAGTAGTCATGACTCGAGGCAAGTTCACCCTGTCCCATCCAGGGGAAACTCAAAACTGGAACCAGTACCCATCATAACCAACAATAGCATGTCCATCAAAATAGTAAGGAGAGTACATTGATAATGGATTACCAAGATAGATATCATATGAATTGTATAGTGGAACAATATCATCCTGATAACCATTGTAACCTTTTTGCATCCCGTTGTAATTAGTTGTGGTGAATCCCTTATTAACATGATTTCCGTATTTGTGATGTTGGCCTCCTTCCTTCGGATCTGCTACCTTGACCTCTACACATTTGTCGTTCAATTGATGAAATCTGTTTTGCAACACAGCACCAAAGGCCTCCCCGGAGTCGAAAGTAATGAACCCAAAGCCTATTGCCCGTTCAGTGATGTTATCATACATCACAACTACATCCCTGACTGCACCAAAGTTTTCAAAGTACTTCCTAAACTCCTCCGCAGTGATAGTATCAGGCAAGCCACCAACAAAAATCTTGTTGCGACCATCCGCGTTGTTACTATTGGGTCCAGTATGATTGCTATTTGACCCTTCGAATTGGTTTGGAGTCTGATTTGGGCATTGATAAGGCTTTGCCCACTTCACTTCCACCTACGTAAATAGCTTTAAATGAGAAAATAAAGAAGATGAACAATGTAGATATCCAAACGTGGAGGACTCAACATTGACGAATAATGTAACGCTTTTATGTGGCACTGCAACAAGATATTGCATATGGAACAGTCTATTGCTCCTGCAGGATTAAAAATTTCCTGCACATTGATTCTTTTACCATAATTAAGCATAAAGATGGTTCCTTTCCTTTCGAAACAAAATACAAATGAAGTAGGTAAGGAGCACAAGAACAACGCTTTTGTAAGAACATAAGTGATCAACTGATTTGTTAAAGAACTGATCAAGAGCAGCCAAACTGCGACTGACCGTTCGCCCGACGATGACGTGCTTTCTGACCACGTAAGCGGCCTCGACGCTGCCCGGTGTTTCGAACAGGACGAAGCCGAATCCCCTGCAGCGTGCGGTTTTCCGATCCCGCATCACCAGCACCAGCGTGACCTCGCCGTAGGCCTTGAAGTGCTGCCTCAGAACCTTTTTCGAAACCTCCGACGAAGAGCTTCGTCGACGCCGCGGGCAGTCGGGCCAATGACTTGGTGTCCATCTTTTCCAACGAGATAGCCCTAAAGAAGTCTTGGTTTTTAACTCGTAATCAGACTCCGGTGGAGGGAAGAAATAAATGACGGATAGAGAGCTCCGCATCAAGCGCGCAGATGCTGGAAGCCGTTAGATTTTGATAGAATTCTCACACTATTGTTATGACCGGACTTTACCGACCTGTCGGACCGTCGACCGGTCATAAAAATAGCACCTGACTCACCTCAAAATCGAAAGTGCTATTGGGCCATTTTGAACCGCTCCGAACCGGTCAAAAACTGATCAAAACCGGTGAAAACTGGGATGAACCGGCTAAAACCGGTTTGGATGAACTGACCAAATAAAATATTTATTTTTTTAACAATCTAATTACTTTGACTCAGAATCACTTTTTAAGCTCATTTTATATTGATTGTCTTGTTTTCATTTTCTTAGCATTCTCAATGTGGGATTATTTTCTTTGTTTCTTTTCCTCGTTCAATAGTTAACTTTGTCTTTTGCTCTTTTGATATCATTATTTATTTTGACAACTTTTTATTCATTAATTTGTCTTACTTTTTATTTATAATTCTAAACTATTGTATCTATGTATTTTTCTTTTATTCTTGTTTTATAGTAATTTAATATATAATACATATATTTTACTCAACAAATATTGTAATCATGATTTTATTTTTTATATGAAATTTTTACATTAAAAAATTACTAAATATTAATATAAATTTAGTAGCTACTAATTTAGTATGTAATAATTTTTAAATTTAACTTATGATGTTATTTTATATGATTATGGACAATATGTGATTTGATTTAACAAACTTTTTATAATTATAATATTTTATTCTTATCCGGTCCGACTGAATGGTTCGACCCAAAACGGAGATTTTTTCGATTTGACGTCCGGTCTGGTTCTTACAACATTGAATTGTCATCTAACTAATTGTAATATACAAGAATAGAATCAAATCAAATCTTTAAACTTGATAAGAACTACATGATGATATAAATTCTATATCATAAATTAGGTATTAGTGTATTATTATTTTCATTTTTATTATTTTCTTTAATTTAATGTTAATGAAGTATTTTTTTCTCTTTCGGAATTGGTTTGTCATCGATGGTATAAATTATTTGAATAAATTACTTCTTAATTCTAAATTAAGAACTAACGAAAATTTAGTTCTTAAAAACTTGAATTATAAATTATTTCTTACAACGATATTTGAAATTAACAGCTGTCAAGCAAACTAATTTTTTACTTATTTGGATAAAAACTAATTGATAAATGATGTAGGAGGCGACAAAAGAAGATGGATAAAATAATTTCTTTTTCTCGGTAAACGAAATACAACTTTATGTTTGAATATTTCAAAAAACGAGGAAGAGTGAAGGAAGGAATTTGCTGGCACAAATATCAAATAATAATACCTTCTTTTGCAAGAAAGTTAACTAACCCAAAAATTTAATACAAAATTTTAAGATATAATTGTTTGTTAATACGAAAATTTAAACAGTAGTAAATTAGTTGATAATATATCTTCTTTTTTTTCATTTCTTATCCAATCTCATCTTACATTTTTTCTATGAACTTCTTATGTAAGATGGCATGGCAAGTTTTAGAATTATGGCCTTTATACGAAAAAAATATTAAATTTATTTTATAGTTCTAAACATATTATTTTTATAAAAATTATAGGATTTTACAATCCCAATCTTTTCTTATATTTTAGTTGAAGAAATCTCCTAATGTAAGATATAAAGTTTCAGAATTATGACCTTTATACAAAAAATATTTGATCTTGAAATCATAATATTTGATTCTTTTATTTTGTTGTATAAAAATATTTGATCTTGAAATCATAATATTTTCTTACATTTTTGTTGTTGTTGAAGAGATCTCCATATGTAAACATGGCATCATGGGCCGTCATACAGTTATGGGCCTTGTTTAACCTCGTGATAATTAGATTCATTACTGTTCGACAAATCTTCGTAATACCTTAATTAATTTCTCATTACGCTGTGAATTACTTCCTCATACATTTGTTGCATTTATAAAAGGTGTCCTCATCCGAGACCAATTGATGCTTTCATCACTGAATATTAATATAAAATAATAGATTGTGCATTAATCTCGTACAGATGTTAGAGCATTTCTTTTCAAAAATTTTTGTTTTGTTTGCCAGGGTAAGAAATCCAGAATGTAAGTATTTGTAGGTGCAAAATAATGATCTATTTTATATGGAGCGAATAATGATTTATTTATATGGAGTTAATTTGTTGTTGTTTGAATAGACGGAACTAAATTTTGGAAAACTAATTAAATTGCCTTGTTATAGACTTATGGCTTGGAAAACAATATTATTAGCAAAAACTAAAAACTAAAGACGTTTAATTGTTGATAAGAGTGTTTACTTAGTGGGGTCGAGCCGTCAACTGATTAAACTCGACTCATGTTGTGTAGGATCAGGTTAGTGGTGGGGTTGGAATGTGTCGTGTTCGAATTAGAAAACTTCACCTCGATCTGATTCAATGAATCAATTTTATATTTATAATTAAATTATTATTTATTTAATCGAATGATCCACCCTTTTTATTTTTATTTAATTTTTTCTTTATTTGTGTGTTTAAAAAATTAAAATGCATGAAAAAATAATTGAATATAAAATCTATTAAAAAATTAAAATGTTATTTTCATAATTTTAAAAAAACTAAATGTATATAGTTTTTTTATTAAAAAACATAATTCATTGCTTCATTATTAAAAGAAATCAAACAAAGCCTTTGTTGATATGGTAGCTTGATGTGGTGAGAGTTTCCCATCTAACTTGTGCAATTATGTGCTATACATGTATAGAAAAAGAATCAATCTTTGGTAATTTTATTGCTATTAATTCTACATGTTTAGAAGGGGTTAGCGCTATATTTTGCAGCCATTTCCCTCTATCATTTTTTCCATAATTAAATTTTCCTCATCTGTTTATTGCATAATAAATCATCTGAACATTCGAAGGGTGCAACGCCCATCCATAATTTTTTTTACAAAAAGATAAATTCATGTGTTCGCAGTCGGCTCTGGCCGTGATCGGTCGGATCTCGCCATTCACGGCCCGATCTAGCCGCTTGACAGAAGATCCAGCCACTTGACACTCAAATTGTCGCAAGTGGAGGGATCTAACTGTGAAGAGTTGGAACCAACCACAAGCGATCAAATCTGGCCACTTGCATGACGCGATGGGGATGCCACCATGAAGAAAGGGTGTGCCGGCATACAGAGACAAAGCCAACCCTATATGGGAGGGGGAGGGGGGGGCGCAAAATTTTTTATTTTCCTATACTATATATAGGATTTTTATATGAAAAATGGAAATATATAGCCTTATATATAATTGGTCCCCCATATAATCATAGCTCCGTTACTGACGCCATAGCCGGAGAGGAGAGAGGGAGCAAGAGAGAGGGATGGATCATCGTCCTCGCGGTCGCCATCGTCCCATGCGCCTGAAGCGTCGCCCCCATCCCCTACGCTACCGTTATTGGAAATGGTGAGATGTGCCACTGCGAAGTAGCCACCGCCATCGAAGGAAGACATGTGCGGGCAACATCGGAAGAGTAGATCGAGCACATCCAATACCATGAGATCGGAGGTTCGATGGAGTTGAGAGAGAGAGCACGAACACTCACACACACAGATAGAGAGAGACAGAGACAGAGACAGAGAGAGAGAGAGTGTCAACCGATGGAGGTGTACAATTTATTTATGTAATTATTTTATTATATATTATGTGTTATAAATATTTATTTTATTATGTATTATATTTTGTTATGTGTTATAAATATTTATTATAATATATTTTATTATCAACTCAAATTTTGACTGTCAGAGTCGCCAAAACTATCAACGGATGTTCGTCCATTGAAACTTTTGACAGCTTCAACCATTGGAAAATTAACATTATAATATCAGTACTTATAGTATTGTTTTGTTATATAATATTATAAATTTAAATTTCAATGGTTGGAATCTTTAGAACTACCAATGAACGACTTCGACAGTTGAAAATATTAATATTTATTCTATTATTTTGTTATCTAATATTGTAATATATTTTATTATAAATTTGAATTCCGACGATCGGAGTCATCACAACTATTGACGAACGCACGCCCGTCAAAATTTCTGAAGGCTCCATCCTTCGAAAACTTTAATGTATTTAAATTTATGCTATTGTTTCATTGTATAATATTATAATATTTTTTTTATAAATTTGAATTATGATGATCATTGTCATCCGAAGTATCGACGAGAGTAGGAGGGAACTTCCAAAAGCCAGAGCCATTGAAACTTATGGTGCTTTTCCATCATAAGTACTGAAGAAAACTACGCCGTCGATAAACAACTTTTTACGAAGTTCTTTTCCATCGCAATTTGAGAAGGACTTGTTGTTCCGCTACAAAATCCTTTTGAAATTGCTAAGCATGACGACAATCAGAAAATGGTCCATAAAAAATCCTCATTTTCATGCATTATAACTTTCCTCGTCCGTTTATTACATAACAAATTCTGGGCAGGTGAAAAAGAAGCAAAAGCTCCTAAATTCTTTGAAAATTCAAAACAGTAAGAAAGATTCTATTGACTGTCTAATTAGTTGTTTTTGTTTTTTATGTTTAATTTGGACTCTATTTGACGTTATTTCACTAGTTGTTTTGATTATAAATTTTGTTGATATTGCCTAAGAGAAAATTCTTTTGTTATCCAAGTGTAATTAAAGACTCCATTGCGAGAGGTGTTCACCAAATGTAATTAAAGACGCCATTACACTACAGATGGTTAAAGCCTAAAGGGGGAGGAGGAAGCCTCCTAATACAATTTTTGATCTATTTTGCTAGTGGTCTGAAATTAATTTAATTTCGTTCAATTTTCGATAAATTATTACGTGAAATTTCTATTATGTCAATCGGACCTATGCTATTAAATTTGTTTTTTTGGATGTTCCAAACAAAGATCCATGCATGTCTTCTTATCTTAGTTGAAGGTTCCTTGAGTAACTAAACGACCCTTTATTTATATTGACTACACGGGCAAACTAAGCCGTCGATAAGCATTTTTTGACGAATTTCTTTCCCATCGTAATTTGAGAAGGATTGATTGTTCCACTACAAAATCCTTTCGAAATTGTTAAGTAAGACGACAACAAAAAAATGATCCGTCGAAAAATCCTCATTTCATGTAGTATAACTTTCCTCATTCGTTTATTACATAACAAATTCTGGACAGGTGAAGAAGAAGCAAAAGCTCCTAAATTCTTTGAAAATTCAAAACAATAAGAAAGATTCTATAAACTATCTCATTAGTTGTTTTTTTTATGTTTAAATTGGACTTTATTTGACGTTATCTCACTAGCTGTTTTGATTATAAATTTTGTTGATATTATCTTGAATCATTGCCCAACTGAAAATTCTTTAGTTATCCAAATGTAATTAAAGAGGCCATTGCAAGAGGAGTCCTCCAAATGTAATTAAAGATGCCATTGCACTTCCGATGGTTAAAGGGAGAGGGGGAAGCCTCCTAATAAAATTTCATGATATATTTTATTTGTGACTCAAAATTGATTTATTTTATTCTATTCTTTAAAAAATTATCATGTGATATTTCTATTATGCCAATCGGCCTGTGCTATTAAATTTGTTTTTTGGACGTTCCAAACAAAGAAAATCTATGTCGGCTTATCTTACTTGGACAACAATATTTCATTCTTGAGCATAAGGAGGTTATTATTGTTGACTAAATGGGCCGGCCCGACCCAAAACTATACCTACCTACCTGAGACAATAAAATGAGATTTGTAGGTAGATCACATAATTTGATGTGTCCACAAATTGGGACGTTTGTTTCCATAAGGAAACTAATTAAGCTCATTTGGTATAAGAGACCCAACAACGAGGCTTTTCAAGTATCCTTGTGATGAAGGTAACATGACCAGGTGGGGCCTTAATTAGTTTAGTTTGGTCATCGCTATAATTAATTCTGCATGCATGGTATGGTACCCAACTTGACAGATATTTGTTATCAATTTAATTCCAACACACACGCATGCAGATAATATTTATTTATGCATATATGGAAAAAGAAGGGAGATAATTAATATAATACCATGTGGAAAGACATTTATGAACTTTGGAGAAAAGTGCAATCGTGATTTGCGAGGAGCCATTCCCCTGAGCGATCCCCATGATGCATGTATGTAGTAAATAAATATTAATATGTATACAAACTTTAGTTAATTAATGATAAATGTATACATCTTAACGCGTTGGGCGATCTTAATCTACTTCATTATCATGGGCCTCGCATTTAAAAGCTTCGTTCAGTACGACTTTTTCATATAAGAAGGGGGAGGGCGATCATAATCAATTAATTTTCGAATTTTGATTAAAAATTAATTAACTTGATTCTACCAAAAAAAAAGGTTTGATTTTTGTTGATAGAAAATAATGATCCAGTTGTCGGTTAATCATGTATGACATTTTTGTGCTCATCTGAAATTTTTTTGGGGAGTATAATTCAAATTTACTAATTATCAATCTAAGATCAATTCATTTATCAAATGTATTCTTCAGCTTTTTTTATATAGCGAAGGACCAACTAAACTCAAAACAAGCTCTAACGCATGCATTTCTTCTTGGCTATGCTGCTCCCAACTTGAGAATAGAATCGACTGCATGCATGTAGTCTCACAAATTGATGAAAAAAACAACTCCGATCATATTTCAGCCATTAACACTCTCGCATGTCAGTCTTTGTAGCCACTCTTAGGTGAAACTAACACATTGATCCCGACCTTTCATTTCACATTGACGGCTTAAATCACGTCGCGCATTCTCTCCCTTCTCTTTGTCCCCTCCGACGCTCTCTCTCTCTCCTCTCTCTCCCCTACTATTTGCAGTGCCGCCACCCCCTCCGCGCTCTCTCTTCTCTCCTCGGACCACCGCCCGTCCCTGATCTGCGCCGCCGCCATTCTTGCTTCCTCCCATCGCCGTCGTCACCACCCTTCCCTGATCTGCGCCGCCGCCATTCTTGCTTCCTCCCATCGCCGTCGTCACCACCCGTCACAGATCTACGAGCACCGCCGATGTCGTTCCTACTTCTCTCGCATTCGCCGATTGCCGGTGATTTGTCCAATGAGAAGGAGAGATCACAACCGTACGATTGGACTCTAATGATTTCATTTGAGCCATTAGATTAAGTGTTCCACCAAGTTTCATCCAAGGGGTGTCACACCTCCGTTATAATATATATATATATATATATATGAGTTTAATTCACATTTTGAACACCCTTCTATCTTGAACATATCTGAATCATTATCCACTGATCATTTAAATGATTAAACTGATCAATAATTGATAAATGATTAAAATGTATTATTTAAATATATAATTTATCTGAATTATTAATCTACGATTAAGATATATATATATATATATATATATATATATATATATATGAGTTTAATTCACATTTTGAACACCCTTCTATCTTGAAAGAATATTGAACATATCTGAATCGTTATCCACTGATCATTTAAATGATTAAACTGATCAATAATTGATAAATGATTAAAATGTATTATTTAAATATATAATTTATCTGAATTATTAATCTGCGATTAAGATAAGTTCAAAATTCCTCCGCACCAAATATATATATATATATATAGAGAGAGAGAGAGAGAGGAATATTAGGGTGTGGTAGCACCCTGCGCCCACATCTTCAGCGCCATCTAATCTCAAATAGACGGATGAGATTGAGGCGTGCCGATTCAAGGAAGATAGTGACGGTTGATGAGAGCGGTTCACGAAAAATCGAGCGGTTTACTGCAAAATGAGAGGGGAATGACTCCATCTGAGAGTGGCGGCGATCTGTGTGACGGGCATTTACGGAGCTCTGGCGAGCGAGGGCTGACTACGGAGCTCCAGCGAACGAGGACCGACTACGGAGCTCCGGCGAGCGAGGGCCGACTACGGCGTGCGACGACGGACCTCTACGTGACGATGAGGCGATGAGCGACGACGAAGCTCCTACGCAACAATGCTCTCTGCACGACGATAGAGCTCCTCCACTGGTGCCCTCCACAAACTCGTTGTCAGCGTTCCAATACAAGCCCCGCTTTGCACTCGCCGGCTCCCCGTTTCGCACTCACCAGCGCACATAAAGAAAAAGGGGCGTCGACCCTTTTTCGCCCTTGTCATCGTCGCAGCTTGCCGCTGCAGCAGCGAAAAAGGGGGCATCGCCCCCCCTCCGCGATCTCGGCGAGCTCGCAGAGGGGGGCTGACGCCCCCCCTTTTTGCGATTGTCGGCGATCTGTGAGATCGCGGAGGGGGCCGATGCTCCCCCTCTTTTCACAGTCTCCGACAATATGCGAGTGAGGGCGGCAATGCAGGGTTCGCAAGGGCGGCGATGAAGGCCTCGCCCGAACGTCGTCTTTGTCTGACACTGTCATCGTCGTGCTCGTGGAGGGGGGCGACTCCCCCCTTTTTTGCAATCATCAATGATCTATGAGCGAGGGCGGCGATGCAAGGTTCATTGTCGGCACGGTTGTCGTCGTGCTCGTGGAGGGGGGCCGATGCCCTCCTTTTTCGCAGTCACTGGCGACCTGCAAGCGAGGGCGGCTATGAAGGCACATCGTTGTCAACCAGCGCCGCAGCCGCCGTCGTCGTCGTCGCTGCCGTTGGCATAGAGAGGAGAGATGCTAGAAGGATTCTCCCGAAGATGCCAATGTGTGAACCATAGAATGTGTGAACCGGATGCGCGACTTGGGCATTGAACCGGCACACCTCATTCTCATCCGTCTATTTGAGATCGGATGGCTCTGAAAATGTGGGCGTGCTACCACAACCCTAATATTCCTCTCAAACACACACATATATATATATATATATATATATATATATATATATATATATATATATATATATATATATATATATATATATATATATATATGAGAGTACAATGTCAAAACTTCTCCACCACAAGCTGACGGAGGATGTTGCCATGCATACGGTGCGGAAGGGAGACGCGTGGAAAGAGGACATACGTGACAATAAATGTCGCATGCAATGCAATTCAAGAACACATGGAAATCAAGGCATGCATGTAAAAATATTGATTAGCGTGTAGATAATCGAATAGAGATATTAATTAATTAATTGGGAGTGGATAAAGTAATTAATGACAAGAGCTCTACCAATTGGGAGTGGATGGTTCGACATCTTTGTAGCGCTCGATCCAAATTAACATCGAATCGAATTAAAATTAAGGATATTGATAGGAACGAACGTGGACTGTGTTTGGAAACGGAGACGTGGGAGCGCGCGGAGGCATACATATGCAGCAAGGCGCACGGCTCCGATTAAATGCATGGACTACATCACTTGGTGCAATTTTTTAGCCTGCGGCGTACGACTTGTTGCACTCAACAAAATACAAGTCACTTTTTGGGGTCATCAATGCGCAGATATAAATGGCTAATTGGTTTTAGCTTTCCGCTGTCACCGCCCGTCTTCTTCTGTTCACCCCTTCTATTATACCATAATATATGTAACATATATATCATTTGTTATAAGATAATATATACGACATTAACGCATGGCTCGATTTTGGGATTTGAATGAGTCCCAGGGCATTATATACACATATGTAGTTATCTAGTTATCGCATTGTGATTGGCAGAGCTGCGAATCCATAATCCATATATAACATTTTGATTTTTCAGGATCTAGTTACGGTTGTCTCTTTAATATTTTTAACAACGCTTCTTGTTGTATAACCTTACAGCTCTCTCTCTCTCTCTCTCTCTCCCCTTTTCTATTGTTGGTTTTATCTTGATTGTTTTTTTATAGGATAAAATGAATATGCTGCACCATTTTGAACTGCAATTTACTAGGTTTATAAAGATAAAATTATGACATTGTACAGCGTTGTACGCTCATAATCTCTTTTTTATATATTATATTATTGTCCAAAAGGTATGTGATTAATTCTGGAAATTTAAACTATTAGAGCATTTATACAGGATCTATATATAAAAGCTTTGTTATATGATCTTAGATTGAGCTTCTCATAAGATGGGCCCATAAACCACGTGAAACAACGCGGCAACCATGTGAAGCACACCACCCCTCGACAATTACGTTGATTTAGATGGGGTTCCATGGTGTGCAAGGTGATGTCTTACGGCTCGAGCTAATGCTACGTGCAGCCTCTCACCTGATTGATTGATAGGTTATATATAGATATAGCGCTACGTATCTATATAATACGACACTTTGCATTAAACTAAAATGATATATATATATATATATATATATATATATATGTTACCCGCGATAATATCAATGATACATGCATAGGATCATTATTAGTAAAGAAGAAATTATTAGTTTTTATGTCTATAAAATTATTATTTTTTATCATCGATCCTCTAAATTATTAGTAAAAAATATCAATAAATATAAAAATTTATTAATAATTAAATATTATAGCTGTGCCACCGAGCGTTCATCCTCCATCGCCTGCATGCATACTATGATTCGTATGTATCATTAACTAATAGTCCACTTCTTCATTCGCCTCTCTCTCTCTCTCTCTCTCTCTCTCTCTCTCTCTCTCTCTCTCTCTCTCGCGTATTTTGTATACAAAGCTAGAAGATGCAAGACGCAGTAGCGGTACGTGCATGCATCACATTTGTGGTTGCTTCCTACAAATTTTATCGTAACTACGATGACTTTTTGTTTATATTATTATATATATGTTTAATTTGATCACTAAAAAAGAGGGGAAAATGACGTGTAAATAATCAAGCATCTCGGTCAGATCGATCAATTGCGTCTAGATACAAAATGAGAGCTTTGACTCAGTTCATCACCATATGTGAACACAAAAGGCCTCTCAACGCACGTCTCTTGGAAAACCCCTGTTGCATGGACACGCAACCTTTTGACCATCATTGTTGTGTGAATATTAATTGTTATTCCACCATCAAAATCACTCTCGACTGAGTTAATCGGCTACAAGAATAGTAGTGCATATGTATGTTGAGGACAGATGGGGAGCTGATATGTTAACGGGTGACGTGACACAAGAAGGTAAAACGCACACGTGTTTGGATCGGATACACACGTTCCTTAGCAATGTGGATATTGTTAAGAAGTAGACATTATATATTGTTACATATAATATATTTCAAGAAAAATCTTTCGGAAAATTGTACGTAAATTAAATTAAATGTATGCAGTGTACCTTTTCCTATATGTAGGCCACTCAAAAGAATTTCAACGTTTTCTAGATCTCCCACTTTATTGTTTTTATCCACATTTGACATTTCAATAATAAGCTACATGTATTTCAAATGCATGGATCAACATTCTAGAACCCTTTGAATTCTCTCGATCGAACTTACACACGTCCTATATATCTCTTAGCTGGTTATAGATCAGCCTAGCCAGGCAGGAATCCGATTGCTTATTATGATAGGTAAAGAAGTAAAGAACAATGCATTGCATCTTGACGTCTGATATTTTGAACTTTTAGTTGGCAGTTAGTGGTTAAAGTCGAATTGAAACTTATGTATCCTCTAGACTGCTGTGTTAATTTGTAGGCTGTAAATTACACCACTTATTACGTGTCATGTACTTTTAGGGCCTGTTTGGGAGCAACGTAAAATCAAAGAAAAGAAAAAAATGATGGTAACTTTTTTCATCTCTGTAAAACTTACAGTGATGTGTTTGGCTATTAATTTAATTCAGTTCAAAACCATGGTATGAAGCTTAAACCGTAGTAAAAAAATTAGGAGGTTCAAGCTCCGAATTTTCTTCCTGTGAGTGGCAAAAAATAATGCACACGCCCAAGGAAAAAGAAGTAATGCCACACTTCATTTTTTATTTTTTTCCTATGCTCTCTTCATCCACCCAAACACTTCATCGATTGTTTTTCTTCTCCCTGTAGTACGTCACTTTTCAAAATGTACTATACTATAGAATCTTACATCCTATAGCTGAAAATAAATTTTACCCAAACAGGCCCTTAGTGTCACGCGTGTGTCACATTATTTGCATATATGCATATAAATAAGAAGTTTATAGTTAAGTAGTAAAGATTATTTACACATCTAAGAAACAATTAATTAGTGTAAAACAGTCAGAACATGCTGATCATTCTTTAATTTGAAAGAGAAATATCATCGAGAATACTAATTAATGCATGTATATCTTCAATTCCAAAAGAGATATAAAACTCGAAGAAGGATAAATGGAAGGAATTACATGTAATAAAGATTTTTCTTATAATGTTCTGAGTAGTCCGCGTCCGCGTTAATTAAGGTGATAACAAGCTGGTGTAAGCAGAAATAAAGGCTCCAACGGCAGGCAACCCGTACACACTTGGCGCAATAAATAGCTTGCCACCTATTTAAACTCCCTCATACCACACATAATTCCCACAGATCTCATCATCACCTGACTGATTCTCTCTCTCTCTCTCTCTCTCTCCTCCCCAATTTGTTGCGTCTACTTTCTCTTTGCGTTCTATATAGCTCAGAGAGTTCTACCTGTGCCCTTCTACGGAGTCCAAAACATGGCTCGAAAGATCACCTTCATGCTCCTTGCGGTGCTTCTCCTTGCGGCCGTCACCAGTGCAATAAGAACAGAGCCAGCAGAACCAGTGAAAAGCACTGTCGAGGTATATGCATATGCATGATATATAAACTAACTTTTTACAAAAGATAAAATGAAAACTTATTTAGAACGCTTAGCAGTAACCGAGGACAAGTGTTCTGATTAATGTTTCCGTGCATGCAGCATATTGATCCGAAGGAGACTGATCAGAGATCAACGGAAGGGTGCGAAGGAGTTGGAGAGGAGGAATGCTTGGCGAGGAGGACCCTGGCTGCTCACACTGATTACATCTACACCCAGGAGCATCACAATTGATAAGGGAATTATAAGGAGGGGTTTAACTGATCAAGCCATCCAATTAGTTAATCCTGTATTTTTCATTGATTTAATTATCTCTTTTTCCTTTTTGGCCGAGGAGGATTTCCAATTTTTCCTTTGTGTTGCTCGCCGAAAAGTGCCCTCCTTTGCTTCGTTCGTATGTAGACACGTACACCAGATTTAAGTAGCCTTCTTTCAGTTCCCTTTCCATGAACCTTCTCCGAGCAACATGTATATCTCGTATGCCACTTTGATGTCATACCGAGCATTTGGTCTAGGGTTCTTTTTGATTGAATTGTAAGGCTCATGTGTGTTGAAGTTGATTTATTGTTGGATTAGGTCTCCGAGCAACATGTATATCTCGTATGCCACTTTGATGTCATACCGAGCATTTGGTCTAGGGTTCTTTTTGATTGAATTGTAAGGCTCATGTGTGGATATGTGTGTGCGCGCGTGTGCGCGCGCGTGTGCGCGCGCGTGTGTGTGTGCTAGTTTATTGTCTTTTAATCATCTTCAGAAGGCGTCTTGTTAATTATAAGGGTTATATATATATATATATATATATGATTCACTAATTAAATCCTAACCTAATATAACATGCATGGAAGCTCGTATGATGTGTGTGTGTGTGCGCGTGCGAGCGCGCGCGTGCGTGCGTGCGTGCGCTTGCGTGCGTGTGTGGGTGCTAGTTTATTGTCTTTTAATCATCTTCAGAAGGCGTCTTGTTAATTATAAGGGTTATATATATATATATATATATATATATATATATATATATATATATATGATTCACTAATTAAATCCTAACCTAATATAACATGCATGGAAGCTCGTATGATGTGTGTGGCTCCGGACAATCGCCTCTCACTTATACGTCATTTACTGGTAGTGAACTTTTTTGGCTCTAAGAACCCCTATTGATAGGCTTGAGGGGGACCTTATCTATTTCACAAGAGATCGAATCAGATTCAAAATTAAATCAAAATCCAATAAGATACTTCATCCAAAAGTTTCGTTTGATCATACCTCAAAGTAATATTTAAATATCTGAACAGTGCTTCTGAAGCACTTGTTATAGGCTTCTTCGATAATTGCCTGTTAAGTGTTTTTTTTTACACTCGTTAAGTAACTTATCTCATTCCTGAAAAAATGGACAAAATATGGATATTAAGAACACTCAACTAGCTTAGAACAAAATGAAACTGATCTCGTCCAAGTAGGCTTTGTTAATATATCTACCAGCTGAAATTTAGTATAGATACATGAGCAGGAGCAATGGCATAAGTATTGAAATGATGACGGATAAATGACAATCAATTTTAATAGGCTTTGTGTGCTTGTGGCAATACAGAACGCAGATTGATTACACATCAGGGAATCCTGAACTATACTAGAAGTGCCCGAAACCATAACATCTTACACATAAGGTGTTTACGAGTCGGATTTGATTCGATCCGATTTCGAATTTGAAATTCTTTTTGGAGGACCGGATCGGGTCGAATGGTTGATAATCCGGCCAACATTTTTTCTAAAAAAAATTCGTACCTTTTCTATTATTTAATATAAAAATATAATATAATATTTAATTTTTAAAGCATAATATAATGTGTTAAATACTTAAATATCTTTTTATATTTTAAAATTTATATAAAATATAAACTGAAAACTAAAAAATTAAAAATAAATAAAAAAATTGAATCTTCGTATGTTGACTTAATAGGAAAATTTTGATCCTTACCTAATTCGTATCTAATTTGGGTCAAGTCAAATAACTGGATTTTAGGATGAACTGTTGAATACCCCTTATTATACAGAGCGTGACAAACATGGAATATACCTTCACGAGTCGATAGTTCCTTTCTTGATTTTCCAAGAAATAAGAGATCCACCAAGCAGAAAAAGTCATGTAACCGAACGCAAAACGTCGCGTCACAAGGAAACTCACCCAAAATCAGAATTGTAACAGGCCATGAGTTGCAGGGACGAATATTGCAACAAAATGATTTGACCAGGAGATCCTTTTATATAACTAACAAAGAATTAGAAATGAAGAATACCAATGACTCCGGCATGGACCATTAACAATTTGAGAAAAACAAAATGTGAATGGAATTATTCAACTTCGGATGAGTAATTTTAAGATAACAAATTAGACCAACCATTCGGCAAAGATCAATCAGAATCAGGAGCATGCACCTGATGCGGAAGTGAGTTTAATATTCTGATCCATACGAAATGCACACACCCAACATGCCACGTACTGGTTTGAATCTTGGTAGCCACCTAAATGCCCCAAAAATCTTAGTTTGAATAATAGATTAAGATCCACCTTTAATATTTATTTTTTATTTGTCGTCACTACTTGACGTTACATTCAAAATTTTCTTAATTTCATGTTCAATGGCAATGTAATAATTTATTATGTTCTCTTGCCTAAGCATACATATGGACTGAGTATATCTTTTTTACTGGTTTAAGATAGTTAAAACATGTAGACCAATATTCAGATTATTTAAGATAACATGTTTAAATTCATGTTAAACATGTGACGTTATATGCATGCGAGTTTCATTTTCACCTTACTTAATATCTCCTAATAAAATGTTGTCATAACTTAAATTCTATTTAAATGAAAATGATTCAAGTTAGTGGAACAATTGCATTTCTTGTTTCTAATCTACTGTATTTTTTCATATAATATACCTAGGAATGGGGAAAAATATTTAAATTTAGTTATGGAAATAATAAAGTGTTATGTTTAAATTTAGTTAAGTGGGCTTCTGAATACAACTTAATCTCATAGAATGGGCCCCGCACTGGGTAGTACCACTGCACAGCCCAGTCAATATTATGACCTTTTTACCGCCAATGTTCCCGCCAAATCCTATTTTTTTTCACCCCATCCTGACACCTACTTGGGGAATTGGCCGGAAAGAAGCGGTGATCAAAGCGATGGCGAAGCGTCCCCGGAGCTTTTGGCTGCTTAAGACGGAGCCCGGAGACTGGTCTTGGGATGACCAGCGGTCTTCCGCCGGAGGCGTCGCCCCCTGGGACGGCGTCCGCAACAGGCAGGCCGTGAACTACCTGAAGTCGATGCGCCGCGACGACCGTTGCTTCTTCTATCACTCGGGCGCCTCCGAGCGCCGCGTCGTCGGCGTCGTCGAGGTCGTCAAGCCGTGGTACTCCTCGTCCACCTCCGGGGACAAAGAGGGAGCCGTGGACGTGCGGGCCGTCGGGGCGGTGAAGAGGCCCGTCGATCTCAAGGAGATCAAGGCCGAAGCAGAGACGATGAAGGGGTTCGCGCTCCTCAGGCAGCCGAGGCTCTCCGTGGTGCCAGTGCCGGAGGCGATCTGGGATCGCATCTGCGAGATGGCAGGCGGGTACGACGACGAGCTGCCGGACGATTCGCCGCCCGCGTCTCCGTCGCCGTCGTGAATCAAAAGAAGACGGTGAACCAGGGTTTTGGTTCGGAGGTACGCATGCGGGTTTCCATTATACGTTACGGATAGTCGCATATGGATGCTCGTATACGGGATGATTTCCGCCGTTTGATCCTTGAATTCTTTAATTAGATTGGCAAATCTTGGCGGTAAGATATGTAGGTAGTCAAATTTGGGGCACTTATTAGGTATGTCAAAACGATATCGTCTTTTGTTGTTGCGATCGGCGCGGGCGAAGTGAATGATGTTTCGCCGGAGAGGGTTTCTGTCGCTGCCGGCAGTCATCGGAGCGGTGTTGTAAGTCACCTCTGAACAACTCGCCGACGTTTCCTTATCTTAATTTCGTTGTGTTAATATTTTGGTGGGAATTTCTGCGAGCTCTAGATGGATTCAATATAGGTGGAAATTATGTTCCAAGAAATCTAATTGACTCGAACAGTTCGGTAGCGCTAATGCGTCAGCAAGTTTTGCGGATCCTTATTGAAACAAATGTTGAGAAAAAGGATGGACACGATCACCAAGATTGGGTGTCATCCATTGAAAGTTTAAAACAAATGTTTTAACTGGTGAAATCGTTTCCTGAGGCTGTTGATCTTTGATCAAATGGCTTTTTCGCCTACAAATCAAATGCTTGCCTTCATCGGAAAGAAAACAGGAGATTTAATGTGTTGATGCATGGATAATATCGTAGTACAGCGTTTGACATCATAGAACTCCATTCTATCTTCATCACGATTACTTTCCATGTTTGGCCTACAGAGACAGACAATATTGGAATGTGAATTTGCTATGTCTGGATCCTACTGCTTCTTAATCCTGTCCTGTATAGAGGTCGAGTACTGAATGTTGTTTTTCTGATTTGTTATGGATAGTTCTTTTTGTTTTGAAGGCAAATAGGATGAGCTGTCATCCATCTTATTCAGGGACGGAGCAATGCAATGCCTTGGGGGGGGGGGGGGGGGGCATATATTTATATATATATATTACATAATTATAGGGTAAAATTCAATATTGGCCCCCCTAAATCAAAAATCAAGTTAAATGCAACTTAAAAGCATATATTAATAAATATTTGTTATTTATGATATATATTTTAATATTTATTATGTATATTTTAATATTTAATATTTTTTGGCCCCCCTCAAATTTTTTTTCTGGTTCCGTCCCTGATCTTATTAATCAATAAATCTTTACAGGAGAGAAATATGTACAATGAAGATATCAACTATATTTAGACCATTCTGAAACGTAGACGCCCGCCATGGACACTATATGTTCAATATAGAAATTCTGAAATATAAAAGCATTTCGCTGTCAATTTAAGCTAGAAACTACCAATTGAAGCTATTTTGATTGTTTAGGGTCATGCATGAATCTTTTTAACTTGTTTGTTATTCAATGGGACTGGCATTAGGTAATTGGACCACAATGTTGGGGAATAAACTAAGGTGCTAGATTCTGTTGTCTGAAGTTGCAACCTCTCAAAAAGAAAAGTTGTAAACATTCACATGTGCACTTTTTTTGTGAATTCCGAATGATTTTGATTAATTTGTCTATTGGAACCTGCTATTTTGAGTTATATGTGTAGTTAGGTTCACTTTTTGATTCCTGAGAACAACCTACTTTTTACTTTTGCTTCCCCCATCATTTTCTCTTCATTAGTTGTCAATAGAGCTGTGTTAAACCTTTTCCATTAACTTGATGTTCATTATTTTTGTACACTGCCTAGAGCGAGGGATAGCAACTCACATCTTGCATATCAAAGCACTGTTAAACACGGCCTTTGGAAAGTCACACCGTAATCTTTCACTCAAAACTTGAATAAGTTTTTCTAGACATTCCTTTGGTCTAGATGGCATAGGTGGCCATGATAAATGTTCGAACTACCATCTTAGAAAAATATCTCTTCTGATGTGCCTGAAATGGGAGGGGTTACTGCTGCTAAGCTCTTTTTAACTTGAGAGTGTTTTGAACAACTGTAGAGTGATGTGAAGTTAATATTGCTTAGGCTTTTCGGGTCAATAGCCTTAGATGCTGCACAAAATTCTTGCTAGATTATACCATTTGTATTTCTTTCTCTTCTTTTGGGGATTGTATCTTTTTGTTTCTCTTCCAATATGGATATATCATATGCCTTCTTTTATTATAACATATATGTAGGATTGGGGTCATTTCTGGAAAGGCGATTTTTGGTCCTCCACTTGAGCAGTACTGGACGAAGAAACTCCAGGATGAGGCAGCCAAGAAGGGTGATGCTGGCACCAATTAGCCGTAGCCAGCAAAGTGCTAAATATGAGCTTTTATATGAACGTTTGTTTTACGATAGTGAGCTAGAACTATTTGTTTTGTGATAGCAAGGCGAGGGCTTCCATCTTTAATGCACCAAATCTTTTGTTCCCTTGTTCCCTTCAGCTATTCTACGAGGAGCAATCCTGTTCCATTCAGTTCTAGAACTGGAATGAGCAATCGTGTTCCGTTGTGCTACATATACGGATTTCCAAATTGCTCTACTACGTTAATTATAAGATTTATGGATCATTGTTTGTCACCATACATCTAAATAACACCTGAGCCAACTTAAAATTTTTTACTCAATCATGTTGTTTTGGAAGTTAACAATTTTCTCATTGGGCAATAGGAGTGCCTAGTGACGAAAACTTCTATTTACTCATTGAACGCTCTAGGTCTAATCTTTAAAATCTATATTACACATCTTAAATAATATTACATAAATAATGTCAGAATGGAATTTTCCACCTAACATGTTCACTGCATATTTGGATCACACAAGAACCCTCCAAATCAGGGAACAGATATCTAGTACCCCAAGAACGTAACCATTGGGGTCCGATTCTCATTTGTTTTTTTTTATCATTTTTTATTTTTTTAAATTTCTGTTGATGTATTACATTATTATATACAGATTGATCCACCTTCTTGAAAGAAAAAGAAAAGAGAATAAAAGAAACTAGTACCACCTCTGAATCTGCTGAGTTCAGGTTAGATAACGGCCATCTCCAACTAACTCAATCCAACTGTGTCTGAACCTGGGAACCGATCAAACAACGAAGACACAAGCACAGGCAAATCAAGGCGACGACCATGGACTTCAAGGTGAAAAACCTCAGCACCGCACGTCCCCGCTCGGCCGTGTCTTCTCGAACGGCACTGAATCCTCTCTTCGTAACCTCGGACAACTGCAACAGCACGAAGTCGAGCAACGACCTCACGGTCTCGAATGTTATCTTCCCCGTGACATCAAGGATGAACGCCCTGTTCTGCGTCTTCGCCAATGTCGATGTCACCTGATCAATCCATCCATCGCCTCCCCCTCCTCCAGCACCACCATCACCACCCCATTTCTGATCAGAAGAACTTCTTTTTGCGTCTCCAGCAGGCAACGCCACCCCTTCTTGGAGTTTTTCCACATTGCTTCGGGAATCGCCGGGAATCGAGCTCGAATTCGTGTTTGTGAGCACTTGATGGGAAGTCCTTACCAGCGTTTCCACAGCACCATTGCAGAGTGATACCAGCACGTCCTTCATCTCGGCCTCGTGCTTCGGATTGGTGAGGCCGGCGAAGATGTCGTCGTAGAAGTTGATGTCCATCGTCTTGTCGAGGTACACGGCGACGGCGGTACCCACGAACGTGTTGACGCATTCTCCGATCAGCTCGCGGCACTCTTCGCGGCACAGCAGTTGGACCCACTCCGGAGCCGCCGCTGCTGGGTTCCGATTCGACCGGTCCTCCGTGTTGCCGTTCGAATCCGCCGTCAGCCCCATCACGAGGCCCCTCGCGAAGCTTCCCCCGACAGCGGAGGCCAGGCCGGCTCCCTCGCCAGAGAAGATCCTGTCGAGGACCCGGTCGGAGATATCCGACTTCCCTCTGCCTCTGGATGTCCGATCGGAAACGATTCCCACACCCCGGAAGATGCCGGCGGCGAGGGCTTCGGAAACAGTAGAAATGAATCCAGAGAACTCGTCGGAGCGGGCAACCTTGGACATCTGCAGGAGGCTCTCGGGAATCTCGTCGGACTCGGAGCGGAGGAAGAGGGCGAGGTCGGAGGAGACGACAGCGACAGCATCGGAGGCGGCGGTTGTGGCGGAGGCGACCGCGACGAAGGCGCCAAAAAGGTCAGAGATCGCCCTACGACTCCGGCCGACGGCGGGGTGGCGGTAGAGCTTGTAAGCCCCGTAAACGGAGGCGATGGCTGCGGCGCCGCCAAGGAGGAGAAACCGTCGCCGGCGATGGCGGGGGTAGACGAGGAGGAGGTGGTCCATTGGGCTCGCGTCGATTGGACGATTTCGCACGTATCCGAGGACCCCAAGATGGAAATATATATATATATATATATATTATTTTGTTTATTTATTAACCGCAGTCGATAGGTCTGTGGACGGCTACGATTTCCCTCTTTTGTCGAACGAGCAGATGCTGTCGCTGGAAATTATTTTTTTAATAATGAAGTTAAAAAATTAACAATTATTTTTTGTTCTTTTTCAATAATTCTACATTTTATTACTATTATGAACATTTAAATACTTATTTATGAGAAAAATGCATGGATAAATCTATACAAAAATTTACATGTAGCCCATAAGCCCAAAATAAATTTAATATTAAAAATGAAAATGATCAGTCATTTAGAAATATTATTATCAGTATTATCTTTTTTTTCCTACTTAAGAAATATTGTATATTTTTGTGCGATAAAGTGTCAAATTCAATTTGATCTTTCTTTATTTAAAGAGGGCCTATCACTAAACACTATCATGAATCAAAGCATACACTATATGGATCTAGTTTTATCAAACGCTAAAAAAACTTCCATTATAGCAAACTTTTACCTAAAAGTTTTTTTTTTGAAAAAGTTTTCACGGAACAAACTTTGCCAAGGGCAGCCAATATTATCTTTCACCTTGTTTTAGTCCAATTGCGGATTTCATGCATCAAATTGATCACCGCCAATCTTCCCCCATTCTTTTAATTAAACATTCATATCCATGAGTAAACAATTTGCTAAGAGATATCGAAAAAGAAGAAACCGTGGTTCATATACTTTTGAAAAATAATTGTTTTTTGGATTTAAATGGGGCTAGTGCTCCATATTGCACAAGCTGAGTAACAACTTAGAGCGTTTTTTATTTCGGAATGTATTGAGTTCAGATAAATTTTTAATTGAAATAGTCTTATTAACATTTTCATTAGAAACCAAAACAACAAAATAATTGCAACAAGGTAGGTGACCAAGTACATTAGCACCAATAATGACATAAAAAATGACTTGAAGATTAATAAAGAATGACTAAAGGATCTCACAACAAAATTTATGTCACAAATTCCGAGTCCATTAATAAATATCAAATTAATTACTTGAAGATTTGTTTCAATTAAATAACTACTCAACAATTAATACTCCCTCACAAGAGAAACCTCAACAATTAGAAGGATGATATATCCCTTAAACATCAATTTCTAATAGAAACTTCAAAAGCAGAACATGCAAAAAGAAAGCTTCTAAGAAAATGCATACCTAATTTTATAGTCAAGATCATGCTGAGTACTAGAATTATAATCAATAAAATGAATTTGGGTAACACGACACTTATTTTAATCATAAAATGCAAAATATTCTTACTTCACTTTTGCGATGGTTGTGTGATGATTGTTCTAATAAGTGCACATGAATAATATATATACTTAACCTCCATAGATAAGACGTTAAGAGAGTCCTAACGTTTGATTCTGATATCATAAATGTAATGTTCCGAAATTCGATCCCGTCATGTGATGAAATATTTTTTCAGTGCGCTATGTTCTTTAATACTTTTTTTACCCTTTCGTTAACGCAAATGATAAATAATGACACGTAGAAGACTTTAAAATAAAATATTATAACACTTAAATATGAAAATACAGAAGATAAAGTGATAAATGAAACCTAAAAGTACATCACCATGTTCATCATCACATTAGGCATATAAAATTCATGCCATAGTACAACTTAATAAGTCCCACACATAACTCCAGTAATATAAAAGACTCAATATAAACCATATGATAATCATGTGCACATACCAACCGAGCAGGAGTCATCGCGCACACATCAACCTTACTTGCAAATATCTCATGTATCTATGAGGATCACATAGGGAGCAAGCTCAGACATTAGCATAAAACTAAACGTGAATTCATAATATGACATAAAGACGATCCATCAAAATATGCATGAAGCAATCATATTAAACAGATATAAGAATTATATGGATCATGGAAACAATATAATGAAATGTTCATTTTCTTATTCATCTTTCACTTGGAAAGACATCGCTGTTCTATTTTAGCTCATATTCATAAGGACGTAATCCTTCCATTTATATTTAATCGTTCATTTCATTTAATCTTATTCGTGAATTGGAAGAGCTCTCCACTTGTAGGGAATACCATCGCAAATACATAAGTGTGTACCTACTTCGATCATGTTGGGTCAGTGGAACATTCGTAAGAGTAGGGGTGCCTCACACAAGGATGTCAATAACTTTCCATATATGTATGTAATGGTAACCTCCATCTTTTATCATTATTAATTATGATTTTTTTTATCGCATGGATCAATCTAAGTTGGAGCAGAGCGAAAGTGGCTCCAAATCATCGTAAATGATCATAATGGAAAAGATGACTTAATCAAATCATAGTTGTTCATTAAGGTCATGTTCATATTTCTATCCCAGACTCGATCATCCATTTCATAAAAAAATTTAGTCGATCGTCCTTTAGAGTTTCAGACGCATGTTTCATTTGTATCCATTAGTCGTTCGTTAAGGGATGAAATTCTCATTTTATCATAGTTCATTGGTCCCCCGTTTGATGATCAGACACCCACTTTACCATGGTTTATCATTCGTTCATTTGATGATTGAACACCCATTTTCTAATAAAAAATAATCAATCATCCGTTTGGGGATAAACTCTCATTTATGATTTCATCATTTAGTCGTTCAAGGGCCGGGTACGAATCGGACGTCCAATAAGTTTGCAACCGTCTAATATTACAATGTCAGACGTTTGAAACTCGTCCGATCATCCGGTGAAACTAGATTCATGATCCTCAGTCGACCAAAGTGGGTCTCCGATCAGCCGTCTAATTATATTTTGGTCTCAACATTTCAGATCGATCGCTCAATTTAAGATCGATCGTGTGATTTGGTAGTCATAATAATGTTGATGTCTTGACATTTTTAGACTAGACACCCGATCCTTGGATCAATCATCTGATCTAGTAGTCGCTATCTTTTGTCGAAGAAATTTAGACGCCTGATCGAGGATCAATCGCTCGTTTCAATCAGCTGAGTCGCAAGTCATTGCGAAAATTCTTAAGTTTTCAATCAATTTTTAATCCAAACATCGTTCTAATCCTAGACAAACATTCTACTAACGCATGACATGGTTCTAAGGACAAATTTTAACATAATCATATCAAATTCATCGTGAGCATGCATAGACAATCTAATTCATGCTCACAGACAAATTAATTCATTCTTAATCATGAATCTATTCATCTCTAGACTCAAAACATTTGAACATAAAGCCATGTATAACCACATGTATAACCAAAGGCAGCTTGAGGGAGTTCTATAGGTGCTAAGGGTGAAAGATAACAAGGAGGGAGAAGGGGACACAACTACTACTTGATTATTTGAATATCCAATCAAAAATTAGCCCAAAAGGTGTGAAATTCGATATCTAGATCATTGGATTATTTCCTAAGAAGTTTGAATTTTTAAGGATTTTAATAAGCCTCTTATTCGAGGTAAAAAGAGTAGAGATTATATCATAGCTTTATGATGTCATGTGTCCTAACATGATTATATTAGGTTGACTTTCGGACTGATTTATGTATTGGACATTAAGAAGATTATGGATTTCTATTTTCAGTAGTTGTTAATAAGTTGAAGAATGTTTTAGCATAAGTATATGAATATGTGGTTATACATGGCTTGATGTTCAAATGATTTGATTCTAGAGATGAATAGATTCATGACTAAGAATGAATTAGTTTGTTTATGCATGCTCACTATGAATTTGATATGATTATGTTAAAATATGTCCTGAGAACCATGCCATATGTTAGTAGAATATTTGTTTAGGATTAGAATTATGTTAAAATATGTACTCCTCTTTTTCGGAAGAAAAGGCCCAAAATATCAAAAAAAAAAAAGAACAAATCTAAAAAATTTTATTCAATAAATTTTTGTTCAAGATCTTTACATGAAAACGAAGAGGGGAGAATGAAGAGACAACAATAAAAGGTGGATTTCCGGAAAGAGGACGGCCATGGGATCCAAGCAATACCACATGATAAAAGTGATTTAGATCAGATCAATTCTTTCATTAAAAATTCATCCATATTTTTTTAAATTTTTTATGATTATATAAGGTCCTACTTAGTATGATAAGATTTTAAAATTAAAGTCAAATTACTATGTAAAATATTATATAACAAAAAAAAATTGACACCAAATTGTAAATATAACGATATAATGTAATATAAGTTTGTTAAATTATTTTATGAGACAATAGTAAAAAATGATAACTTATGAACTAACAATATAAATAAATATGGGCTTCATGATATCCGAATATTTTTTAGTGGAGCCATATTTTGAATGAGTCAATTTTTATTTTTTAAAAGACACATACCCTTAATTTTCGATATCACTACAAGAAAATTGAGATTTTTCGATGGACAATTTCGACAGAAAGAAATCCGTCGCAGCTTGTGACGGATTTTGAGACGGATAGCAATCCGTCGATATTTTCGACGGTGCTGACCGTCGAAAATATAAAAAATAAATTATAAAATTTATTATATTATTATTTTATTTTCTGACGGTTTGGAACATCAGAATATCTGGCGGCTCCCTATTCGTCGCAAGTTCTGACGGTCTAATATGTCAGTAACCAGAAAAATGATTAAATATTATATAATATATAATGTTATTAGTATTTTATTGTTATAAGTTACGACGGTTCGGACTGTCAGTAATGAAAAAAGTAATTAAATATTATAATCTTATATATCATAATATATAATATAATTAATATATTATTATTATAATTACCGATAGTTCTAATTCAACGGTCTGGATTGTCGATAATTGTAAAAATAATTAAATATTATAATATGATATATCATAACATATAATATAATTAGTATTTTATTATTATAATTACCAATAATTCGGACCGTCGAAAGTTTCGACGGACTGGACCGTCGATAATTGTAAAAATAATTAAATATTATAATATTATATATCATAACATATAATATAATTAATATTTTATTATTATAATTATTAACAGTTTGAATTATCAGAAGTTCTGATGGTCCGAACCATTGGTAACGTCAAAATATTATTTTATTATTACATTTTGCGACGATCGAAACCGTCGGTAATGAAAAAAATAATCCCGCCACACTCTCCGCCGTTTTTTCTTTTCTCGCTCCCCACTCTCTTTTTCCGTCTATTTATTGCCTCTTTACCTACCTCCTTCTCTCTCTCTACCTCTTTACCTCCTTCTCTCTCTCCCGGACGACGATCGAAGGACCCTCCCGGCGACCTCTCTCTCTCGCCCGTGGCCGGCGATCCCTCTCTCTCTCCCACTCGCGGTCGCCCTGGATCGGCCGCTTACGCTGCATCTGCCACCTGGCAGCCTGATCCGGTCGCGCGCGGCCTGGATCGGCCGCCTTGCGGTGGATCCGTCCCATGGCGGCGGCCTGATCCGGCCGCGCTCGGCCTAGATCGGTTGCTTGGCGGCCTGATCCGACCTGGATTGGCCGCCTCGCTGCGGAACCACCGCCTGGCTGCCTGGGTCAGTCGCCTCACGACAGCACCGCCTGGCTGCCTGGGTCAGTCGCCTCACGACAGATCGACCGTCATGCTGCCTGGAACGCTGCACATGGCTTGGAACGGCCGCTGGCGGCCAATTTTTTTTATTATTTTATACATTATCTCAAACGGCTTAGGCCATTGAAAAAAATCACAGCCGTCGAAAGTTTCGACGGTTGCCACCGTCGAAATTGTTCGATGGTTGTGACAGTTTGGAGTTTTCGACGGTTGTGACCGCCATAACTTTTGACTGTCGACGCCGTCTGAGCTACCGACGGTTGTCACCCTCGCAAATTTTCGACGGGTACGGCCGTCGAAACTTTCAACGGATATCTGTTGGCCAATGGAGAAGTGTTTGTGACGAGCAATTTTTCGATAGATCGTATTCGTAAAAAAAAACAATCGGAAACTTCATTTTTAGATGGATTTAGCAAAATTTTCAACAGAAGTGTATTTTTTATTTGACAATTTCTGTGAGAAAGCTAGGTTTCTGGCTGGTGGACTTCAATTTTTTTTTAAAAAATAGGTATAATATCAGTAAAAAAGGGAAAATGCTATCATTTCATATTAATTTCTCGATATTTAAAAAAATAAAAGTCGAATACGATCCGTCTCCTGATCCAGGTTTGCTTGGGGGCCATTCCAGTTCAAGTCGTGGAAGAAATGGACTTGTGGCGTCACTGTTATTGCCGTGACGAAACAAACCATAATTTTTTAATAAAACAAGCCATATTTATATATCTGCACATTCCATTGTAAAGCACAGAACAATTTGAGAAGAGAAGATGATGACCCCACGGTTTCACTTATCACAATGAGCAATTTTTTGTGTTTTTTTTTCATTAAATACAACTATTTGAACACATGTATACATTGAAAACAATAAGTAATATATTTTAATTTTTTCTCGAATTATTGTCCCGAACTAATTTTCAATAAAGATTAACTTAGATTTTCATCGAGTTATTAAGAGGCAAGACAATATTATTCTTTCGACAAAATAACTTTTTTGACCATATAATACATTCTCACCATGACATTTACATGTGATATATCAATTCAGGCGATGAACCAATTTGCTTATATATAGTTCATAATCTCTCTCTCTCTCTCTCTCTCTCTCTATATATATATATATAATGAGAATATATTGAATATAAATATAATTTACAGGGGTCACATTTTGTGAAAGCTCTTGTTAGGATGTTGGCACTACCCGTAATACTCGAGAACTAAGAAAGGTCAATTTTTTGAACACAAGGGAGTCAATGAGTGCCTCAATACCAAATCTATTTATCTATCTACAGACACGAGGACACACACAGCTCCAAGACAATACAGTGGGTTCTTTATGACTCACGTCATGAGTCATGACTGAACATTTGATTTAAAATTTTGATTCATGGATGTTAAACATTGATCATTTATAAATTATATTATTTTTCCGAACAAGGGAAATTAACTCTCACTTCATATATTAAAAATTTTCAAGTTTGTTAATAGTAAAAATTCTCTCTCTCGCTTTATTTTTTTGGCTTTCTGTTTTGTCTTTAATTTTTTTTGAAGCCCTGAAATCAGTAGACGAAGCTTCCTTGATGACAGAGAAATATATAATTTGGGGATCCACTTCAAATAAGTTTTGGGTACACGGGCCATGATTTGTTAATAATTAAGAAAACGTTATCAATCTTTTTAAGTCTTATACGTTTAATAATTTTATATCTTGACAATATCAATTGATTGACAAATTTATGAGTTCAATATTTTAACATCATTATTTGTGTCTTATATAATATTTCTGGCATGCTTTTAAATAATTTATATGCTAACTTAATTTTATTTGATATACCTTAGTAGATACTCAAAGCACAATAATATATATATGTACATATTATATATGTTGGAGATGGAAAAGATGAAAGAAACGGAGACAAAGTTGAAAAGTGCTCCAAGCACGAACAAGAAAGCAGGGAAGGACTGAGGAAAAGAAAATAAAAAGAAAGCAAGCATGTAAAAAACTATACACGTTGAGAGAATAAAAACCATGCACATCCTACGGAGTAAAAAAAAACGTAAAGTAGCAAATGAAGTGACAAAATGTAAGATGGTGTAGTAATAATTAATATGTTTTCAGCATTTTATGATGGACAATATTTCAGTAACTTATAATGTATTGTATGTAAGATTTCCAGTACTTTTCTAGTGGAAGCACTGAATTATCAGTTTGACACAAACCGCGAGACTAAAGTGTTAATCTTTTTGTATTATTTTCTATTTGGTGCCTTCACATTTCATATCATGAATCAGTGCTCGATTTACATTTTTGTTTATTCTATTATTTTTTTTCTGTTATATGTTATTGCACAAAGTAATATCTCAACCGGACCAGTTTGATTTTTTGCTTTTACATTGCGAAACCTGACCCACTAGTTGGTCGTTTGATCATCTTTTTCATCCTTTCTTCTTTTATTTCTGAAGGCGGCCATAGATTCTGAACCTGGGAAAATATCTTAAGTACAGGTAATGAATCGCATATAAAGTTCAAACTACTGCAATCGAAAAAAAAAGGTTCAAACTACTGAACCACTAGCTATCACCAGGACCACCATTAGGTGCAATGGATCACATCTGAATTCCTCTTTCTTTTTCACATTGATTCGTGTTTCGCACTTTTATTTCTGATATTCCATAGACTGTTGCATCTCTTTTTTTTTTTTTTGTTCATCATTTTTTTCTACAACGCGGGAGACATATTACTGTCTTGTTTCAAGTGGTTCAGTGCTTGTTGAAGCCCCAGTGCTTTGCATTGTTCTTCATGATTGTGCAAAACCTTTTTGTCCTTCTGCGGAGTTGTGGTGATGGAATTCAAGGATTATTATCAAGTGTGGATATGATTAGGGTTCATGGCAAGTTGCAGATAGATATTTTGATGTCTGCATTTGAGGATTGATCTTACAGTCAGTAGCAATCAACTTGGTGATATAAAGTTCTTAGGCCAGTAGCAATCCTATGAGTGCTTTGTACTACAGACATGGGGCATCATAACCCACTCAGTCCCTGCAATTCCTTTGGTTTTGTTACATGTCAAAAATTGTGGGAAATAAAAAAGCTGCAGTGTACCATCAGAATCATGGAGAAAGAAAACCAGGGAGCTTTTGATTTTACATTTGGTTGAATTCTGGATTCTTCATTTTTTGTTCAGATGATCAACATTTATTGTTTACTCATCCTGGCTAAAAATATGTTTCTATAAGAGAAAAGATTTGGTAAAAACGATCTTTATGGCTAATTAAGGCCATATATATATATATATATATATATTTCCTGGATATTATTTTTCCTGTAATGCTGAATTATTTATTCTCATTTTGACTGAATTTAAATGTCTTACTGCAACAGACTCTTACAATCCTTAGCAGACTAGTAAAAACATATATTGTAACCTGTGGAATCAAATTATTTGTGTGAATAGCAGGAGGATGAACGTGATTTATATACTTGAATTGGAGCTCTGTCAAATATACATGAGATATGAACCACTCTTTGTTGTCCGATTTCATGGCTATATATATTTAGTTATCTACTCAACTGCGTCTTTCTCTAAAAAATTCTGCTGTTCACTTGCAACTTGAGTCGGATCCCTTCATAAACTGTCCAAGTCATTAAAGACTCAGTTTGATTAATTTCTACGCGTAACGTCAAGCGACGAGCTGGAGAGGGATTTATATTAGTTGCCATCAATATCGTATGACGCAAAGATGGCCATCATAATGACACATTGACACTGTCCTCTCTCATGCATGGAATCACTGGGTCTGTGGGTTATTATTCGAGAGGGACTTTTGCTTTATAACGAGAGCATTGATGCAGGCTTTTGCATTTACTTGTTTCTCCCCCATGTTTGCGACCTTTGATCTCTCTCTCTCTCTCCCCATTTCTCACTTGGGAAAGGTGTGGGAACGGAGCGGCAACCTGGTCTCGAAATGTAACTAGCCAGTGGATGACGTCTGAAGGGATTGGGAGAGAAGAAGCTAAATTAAAGGCGGATCACAGGGAGATTAGGTGGTCTTTATCTTTTTGACTTAATGGAGTTGAACCTAATGAACACCTGGAAGTTTTAATGTGAGCGAAGTCAGCTGTAACGGAAAGCAACATGGACCGAACCCAAGTTATAAGTTGCAGATAATTTGTGACATAATCTGAAAGTAGAACATTATCAGAAAAGAAGCATAAATTAGCTACGGTCAATATGATATGTATATATATATGTCCACTGGTCCAACTCCACTAGTCAATTTGAAGGTGAGTAGACTAGAGTATCTAATTTTGATGGCAGAGTTTATCATAAGACTTGTGACTGAGAAGGTGGAATGGTGAGTGTTCTATTCTATACACAGAATACATGCTTTACAATTATCCGCAGTGAATGCAGCACCGTCCGCAAAGTGCTGGTCTTTGTAGTGTGGTAAACTGACAGCTGCTAATTAATCCTCATTTGCTCCGTTCATATTACCACTTAACAGCAGGAAGATGTATGCAGTCATCTTTGAACTAATTGTGTCGAGTTTTCTTTTCTTTTTCTTTTCCAAAAGGTGTAAAGTTATATTATATATGCGAAATAAGAAAACTTAATTATTACGTAACGCCCCATCAGTTGTCAGTGTTAGACGTGTATTAATTTTGGCAGATAACAGTGACCATCACTTAAGTGCCAATTTGTGCCAACAAGTCCACAACTTTACTGAACACGAACCCCACTTCCGTCTCATGCATCTCCCCTTTCTTTAATGCTATCTATCTATCTATCTCTCTCTCCTCTCTCCTCTCCACCTGTACACTTTTCTTCCGCTTGGGCTTGCTGCAGCTGTGTACTAAAACATCTCTTTAAATACCGACCCCTCTCTACCTTCCAATTCCAAGATTCAAAGAAGGGGAAGGAAACAAAACAAAAGGTACGTAGAAGTCCATGAATAAGTTCATATTCCTCGTGGCCACGCTGCTCGCGGCGGCGGCGGCCATCTCCTCCGCCTTCGCAGCCCGCGGTCTCGAGGGCGAGTTCCCCGGCGGCTTCGACCCCGGTTTCCAAGGGTTCGAACCCGGTCCCGGCGGATATAACTTCCCTGGATTCGGCGGCAACGGCGGTGGCGGCTTCAAATTCCCGGGATTCCCAAAGTTCCGCCCCGGAGCCGGTGGCGGCTGGGGAGGGGGCTACGGCGGTCCCGGAGGCGGTTACGCCAGGGGCGGTGTGGTGCCTACCTCGGTGGTGTGCTTGGAACGAGGCCCTTGCTACAAGAAGCGGGTGACTTGCCCGGCCAAGTGCTTCACCAGCTACAGCCACGCCGGGAAGGGCTACGGCTACGGCGGCGGCGGCGGGGGATGCACCATCGACTGCACCAAGCACTGCGTTGGCTACTGTTGAGGCGCGTCCGCGCAGTTGCACCCAAGGGCCATAGTCCCCTCTTCTATGCTATCACGTTCAAAACACATATAGGCACGTGCGTAGTTCTACTGCCATCCATGTATAGCGAGCGAGATATGCATTATTATTAGTAACTATGAAATATAAATATTATTATCACGTTATGTAATAGTAAGGAGTTGGATTTGCTTGTGTGGAGTGGACATGGGCTTGTTATTATTTTATTATATTTTATTTTATAAAATGTGTTACGACCATGTCAACGGACTTGATAATTTTGGGAAATTAAGGTCCCATGCCCCATGAAACTGAATGATCAGGTTGGTTGATAGTTGAGAAGATTGGGCCAATATTTGCATGGGTTTTTATTGCGATTTCTACTTTAACTTCGGAGATTTTTTTTTTCTCGTGAAAATGAGGACGGGTTGGAGATTATGTTCCCTGCCCGGCAAGGATTCCATTTCCAGCACCACCATAAATATTTATTATACTATTCTGTTTATTAGTTAATGATGACCAACTTTATTGTGTAACTTGAAAGAAAAATATGACCAACTCCATAAATCTATCGATCTGAAAAAAAATAAATAAAAATAAAAAATTAAGGATCCGAATGTGATTTAGAATAATTTTTTTAATAGAATGAAGCCAACATGTTCAAAATAGCCTTTCATCCGAAAAAATCGTAAAAATTCGTGGAGTCCATTTTTTCATTTATACAGTTAATTAATAAATTATTAATATAATATTTTTATATGATTTAATAATATTCTATAACATTATGAAATTCTAATTTGATAATTTAAAAAATTTAGTACTATATTTTATATTTATATAAAAAATATTTTATACTAATTATATATATAAACATATTAATATAATAAAATAGGACTCCTAAATAACTAGCTCAAAAAATTGATCAGACTATATGGTGATTTTTTCTAAATGATTTTAGGATAGTTTTTGTAATTTAGAAATCAATCCGAAAAATAACGGATGAATTTTTTTGAACTGAAAAATTGATCCAATTCGAATCTCTTTCACCCCTAATTCAGATTGAACATTGCTGAATAATCACAAGTTTCTTGTAGCCAATCATCTATTTACATCCAAGAGTCATTTAGTGAGTACTTATTTCCCTTGTATGATCAGAGAAAGAAAAAAGAAATTCTATTTCACACTTTATGGATAAATTTAAATTGATGTGGTTGTCAATACAAATGACCTACAAGAAGCAAGAATACCAACATCAAGCTCAGAATAAAAATTTGATACAACATTCACACTAACAAATGAATTGCCAAGTGTTACATGATCTTTTAGTCCCTACTTCACACTTGACTCCATCTCCACTACATCAACAAAATCATATAACTCCACGTCCTAAAAAGTCCAATCATGAAATTATGATACAAAACCTCATAATCCAGCAAGAAAAATAAAATGAGGCGCTAAAAAATAATACAAAAATATAGAGTTATTTATTAAAATATAGAATATTCAAGTACAATTCTTAGAGCTCAAGTTTTTCTGCAATTTACTCTTGGAATTCTGCAAGGGTCAACAAAAGCATTACCATAATATGACCCCAAGTTAGAGGAACAAAGTGAAGAAATAACAATAACTATTGAACGATATATTAGTGAAAGGAATGAATGATCCCAAAAGAAACAAGTAGTCAAAAAGAAATTTTACAAACTAATCCTAATTTTGAATTGGACCCTGGCCCAAAACTAAAAGAGAACTTTCAGGAAGTGGTAATACAAAGTGAAGAAGAGATGAAGTTGACTCCAAATCGAAAAATATAAATCCATATGTACTTAAACATGAAAGTAATACTCATCTAGCTTTTACTACCTTAGTGAATTCTTTCGAAAGATTTTCACTTATGCCAAGAATATGATAGAAACATCAAACAACACTACAAGAAATATGTTGAATCGTGACACAAGAAATTAGGTCATTAGCCAATAGTGATGAGATAATGAAACCGTAGTCACCATAAGAAATTAGATCATTAACGAAGAAATATGCAATCATTAAAAATTATCATCTTGATGCTAATACTTATCAACGACAAGAAAAAATTGATCGCGTCTCTTCGCTATAGGTCCCGCCGCTAAAAGGTTTTAGCGTCCAGTGTGAATAACTGACCGTTGATTCATTTTAGGGACCATCATAATTCTCTTTCCTAAAAATTCAATAGCGACTAATATGTTAGTCCCTGATATAATTTATAAGGTCCACCCAACTAGTTGCTAAAGATATTATTTATGTGTTAGAAGAAACTTTTAAAATGCCACTTTTATTATTATTATTATTATTATTATTATTATTATTATTATTATTATTATTATTATTATTATTATTATTATTATTATTATTATTATTAAGGACAAATATATTATCATCAATACATTTTTAAAATTTTAAAATTCTATATTTAATAAGATTCAAACTCATTCATGCTCAAAACATCAAGTATCAAATCAATTATCCATATAATATTCAAATCAAATATTCATATGCAATATCCAACATTTTAATTCAAATGTTTACAAAATTTCAAATAACTCTTCTAAAAGAACATGTTCAAAAAAATATAGCAACACTTCCATATAACTCTTCCATTCATCTTCCTTCCCAATCCAATGAATATCCATAAAAAATCTATAAAATCAAAATGAGAATTACTATTACAATAACTACAAATAACTTTACTTAGAAGCAAATAAGATACTATACTCACCAATAAAAAATTCAAATCCACCAATATATATTCATATTGCGAGAAGTGTATGTTCATCTTATACAATCTCTTGTATTTCAATCTACAAAAATATAAACTCATATTAATACAAAAATATAAAAGACAATGAGATATCAAGCAAAAAAATAAAAGAAAAATATTAAAATTTTAATATTAATACCTATTGATAAATGAGTTCTCTAAAAGGCTTGTTGCCAATGCGACGTGGCATAATTAATTTTACTTCATTTCTTGTATTTCTTTCATTTGCATCCTATATTAACATATAACATACACAAAAATGTTATATATAATATAAATATCATAGTAGAAATCATAAACATAATGATTTTAATAAATGATCAAACCTTAAAACTTTTACAATAATGTGGCATCTTTGACTTCCATTGATATGAAGACTTGCTCTTTTATTAATCACAAGTGAAATATCTTCAAAAACTCCCAATAAGCACAAAGATCGTGCAATAAAATTTTGCTTCGACGCTTTTGAAATCGATGTCATCCATTTTCCAAACTTTGCAACGGAAGTCATGTTCACCTATAGCAATAAAAAAATAAATATCAAATTTAATATATATCCATTAACATAATTACCACATAATGTGAGACAAGTGCATGCGATTCATATGTGGACAAGTCAAGAAATATGTGTAAACATAGAAAAAT
Organism: Pontederia crassipes; assembly: GCA_030549335.1. Taxonomy (NCBI): domain Eukaryota; kingdom Viridiplantae; phylum Streptophyta; class Magnoliopsida; order Commelinales; family Pontederiaceae; genus Pontederia; species Pontederia crassipes. The sequence continues at coordinate 29,893,835 of CM060193.1, forward strand.
TGTGAAAAAAATAGAGTTATTTCCTCTAACCACCCCTAAACTATCGCGAATTATCACATCTAATCACAGACTATGAACTTCATTTTTTGGTTACCTAAACTATCATGATTTTTCTAGTTTGATCCTTTCGTCCCATTCCGTCAACTTTTCCGTTATTTTTTATTTTTTGCATTTGTGAAAAGTCCATTATACTCCTACTCTGAATTGAATTATATTTTTACATAAAATAATATATAAAAGTAATTAGAAAAAAAAGAACACGTGGAGGGGGCTCGTCTTCGTCAACCTACGTCGACGCAGTCGACGACGTCGAGAAAGGGGGGGGGGGGACGACGACGCACGCACGCACGGGGGATTCTACCGAACTGAACTAAGAGTGTTTTCTTATGACAGGGGATAGGACTACTCTTGAATCACCACTCGAGCCTAATTCTAATTGTTTTGTTTCGAAAGGGGGTGGGGTGCCCCCCTCTTTCCTGGCATCGTCGACTGCATCGTCGTCATCGTCGACGATGCAGATGGGCGGCGAGCCCCCCTTCACATGGTGTTCTTTTTTCTAATTATTTTTATATATTATTTTATATAAAAATAGAATTCAATTCAGAGCAGGGGTATAATGGACTTTTTATAAATGTAAAAAATAAAAAATATCGGAGAAGTCGACGAAATTGGACGGAAGGACCAAAATGAAAAAATTGTGATAGTTTAGATATTCAAAAAATGAAGTTCGTAGTCTGTGTTAGATGTGGTAATTCACGATAGTTTAGGGATGGTTAGAGGAAATAATCCAAAAAAATATGTGCTTGACGTCAATGCCGAGAGAGGCGATGACGAGGTGGCCTACCCTTGTTGCATTGGCCCACGAACACCGACGACCACCTTAGAGGGCAGAGGCGACCCTGACGGCCGCCATAGCATGAGGCACGATCGCCGAGGGCAGTGGCATTTGTGTCATTACATCTCGATCAGCCCACTTCATGAGTTGATTCCATAACAGAACCTGAGAACCCCAAACCTGAGAGTTTGGAATTTCGATTCTTCTACTCCTTTTTTTCCTTTGAGGAGATTATCGTCTAACCATTATGTGTAAGCATTATGGTCGATGATGACACAATTATAAACACCATTTCCTATCTCAAAATTGGAAGCATAGACACATTTTCTCCATATGTAACAAATTGCTCATCCAGAATGGCTTAATTTATTTGAAGTGGTCATATACAATGCCGCCGTGACACAGCTTCTTGTTCAGATGTTCTATTCTATCAATCATCTTGACATACTACTCAAAGGACCAATAAATGATGCACATGTTAACAGAGTTTAGTGCTTGATTTATCAAAGCTTCTAGTAAAAGTCAGATCATGAAGTACTAAATTGTTAGTCGTCATATAGAAATGGCAACATCATATAGAAAATTAGCAACATCACAAAGAACACAGACCTCGTCAACCTCGTCCCACCAATGGAACTCTGACCCAGATCTTATTGTTGATGACCATTGTACACAAGCGTCGGGTAGAAAAGAATGCGAGCTCCAATGCCCACAATTGCCCTTTTCATCTGAAAAAATCCAGCCTTTTGCCCGCCTTGAATACAGACCCTCCCCATCTTCCCCTCCATCTGATTTCACCTCGTCCAATTCTTCGATACGCATACCTCAAAATTATACTGTTTCCTAGCAAAAAAACTCAGTTTAAGAATGTACACAAAGAAACTTAAATTTCTCTGAATTCACGACATAAAGGGGATTTTTAATCAGAATAGGAAGAAACACCTTCAATTGGGAGAGGAAATCTTTGCGGAAAGAATAAAGAAGAAGAATCGAAATGAAAGACAAGCGAGGATCCCAAAGCCCCAAAGCGATCCCCAATTGCTCGGATTTGGACAAGAGAAGCGATTCGATTTCCAAATTGTTGATCAAGTTGAACGCCGACGCAAAGGAATCGAAATTGATCGCTTGCGAGCAACCAAAATATTTTCCCCCTTCGCGGAATCGAATTGAAAGAGTGGTATAGTAAAAAATTAGGTTAGAATTAGATGATTAGTTATATTTTAATGGTTATTAACAAAATTATGATGATAAAAGTAATGTTTTTAGTTTTGATATTAAAATGATAAATATTTTCTATTTATCTTTTCAGAAATTTTTTTGGAAATATATATATTAAATTCTAATAGAAGTTAAATAAATGGAAAAAGTTAAACATACATAAAAATAAAAAATGAATAATAATTATTATTAATTATTATAACTAAAGATATATTGACATTCTTAATTCCATTAACTAAAATAAATATTAAAAATTAAAAGTGAAGATATTTGTTTATTTTTTATTAATGATATTAAAACATAAAGAATAATATTAAAACATAATGTATAATTTAATTTTTATTTTGAATTTTAAAATAATAAATAAAATATTTTTGGGTAAGAAGGAATATAAAAATTAAAAGATGAAAACAAAATGAAAATAAATATATCTTCTAAATATCATTTTAAGATTTTTTATTTGACTCGTTAATTTTTAACGACAAGTCATAAAAATATTAAGGATCAGTTTATTTCTGATCCTTATTGTTGACGATCAAATTTTTATCTTATCGTTAATAATAGTGTTTAACGACTAGATTTGAATCTCTTCGGTAATTATGATCGCCAAAAGTCATTTTCTTGTAGTGAGCATTGGCAAACAACAGACGCAAATTGCCTCAAATTAGCGTCGCTTTTGTGCTTACCAGATGTTGATGCCAACTTGACACCCTCTTGACTCTATGCGACACTATTAGTGCGCGCGTGAACAAAAAATGCATGATAAACCATAGTGCTGCATTGTTGGGGTCGGTACGGTGTGATGCTGACTTGACCTACTTAGTGCCGCAATGCTTTCATCGCCAATGCTACGCTAAACATTTTGCACTGCAAGCGATTGTGGCACCAATTAGAAGCTAAAGTGATGCTAAACACATTGGGTTGCTAATGTGACCCTAATATGGCGCCAATATTTCAAAAGTATGCATATACACTACCTATACTAAACTTTAATTAATAAATTAATTGATACAAATATACATGTATGTATGTAGAAACAAATGCATACATACATGTATATATATATATATATATATTAGATAAACATGTATTAGATCTTAGAAATGACTTCTATTGTTCAACCATGCTATTATGAACATGAAATTATGCAATATAGTTTTTCTTAGTAGTTAGATTAGAAAAATTAAATATCTATATTAATTACACATATATAGAAAGAATATTATATATATAATATGCACAAAAACATATATATATATATATACATATATACACTCGTATATTCATATAATTAGGTAATTTAAATTTATATACACATTTATTAATATAAATAGTATATATATTATGTATAACATAGTACATTTAATTTATATACCTACATTTATATATGAATACATTTTGAATATATTGTACATAAAATATATACCATATCTTAATTGTTATATAATTTATCTATTTTACAGATGACACTATTTTTTGGGAGGAAGTGGTCTGCAAGATACAAGGTGGATACTTGAGGGTCTTAGGAACAGTCGCTCAAGTTTCTAGGAATAGCGGATGATATGTAGACGGTCCATCTACTCGGAGTTCATACGTCGCACTTGAGTTAATGCCGAACAACATCATGGACATATTTCAGAGCAACTTTCTGAATAGTTTTCTCAGTCTTTGGTCTTGTAGACTATACAAACCATGATCCAATTATAGACCTAAACTCCAATAGACTAAGGACCGGGTACATCATCGTCAAATGCCAAGAATAACAACCACCATAATAATTTAGGACAGAAACTTTTGTAACATTATTGTGATAATAGTTTGTTATGTTATTAACATTTTTGTGATGTCATTAGCTTTTTATATGAACTATTCTTCTTTATACTATTATGAATGTTCATACGTTACTTTCTATTATGATGAATGTGTAAAATGCATTATATATATGCATTATAAATTGTATAGGAAGGGAAGGAAAGAATAGAGGTGTGGTTGGGGAAAAATATAAGGTAATTAGCATCACATTGATGCCCCATTGGCATCGCATTGGATTAGAGCCACCTTAGCATCACAATAGCAACATCAATATCAGTTGGGTACGATATAAAATCGTCTCTATAATAGCATCTATATAGTGTCACAATTTAGCGCCACTTGGGTTGGAGATGCATTAGACTCAACTTAGTGCCAAACGGTGGTGAGGATAGTGTTTATGTCACATTGGCGTCAAAATAGCATCATCCCTTAGCATCAAAAGGGCGTCGCACATTTTAGCATCGCCTTGGCATCTACGTAACGATGCCAAATACCTTTTTGCAATGCAACTTATAGCGTCATCATAGTATCTCACTAGCACCGACTGTTGACACTACTATAGTCGTCCTTCATGTTGGTGTCATGGTGATGCTAACGGCCACCGGATGTCGGCATCTGATCTTTGTGGCACAGTGGTAATGCTAAAATGTGGCTATTTTGTTTAGCCATGACGCTTTAGAGTCGCTTGTCTGAATCGCTATTCGGCAGATTTTTTATAGTGAAAGCTCTATGAGCAACTCAACAGTTTTTTCAAATATGTCAGTCTATGCCCCTAGATATGAAGACTATTTGTAGATCCATTCTATTGGTTGCAACAACATCCTTTAAGATTCCTGAATGATTTAACAATGAATAAAGAAATTTGTAAGATACAAATGCAAACTTCCTCTCAGAACTATTAGATACCCCAAATCATGTCGCAACTATAGGCAATTTTAAAATTATTTCAGCATTAATATATGATCCCACTTATCTTGCACATGAAGCAAAATTCAAAGGCCAATGTTAAGATGATTTACACAAGAATGGTATATAACAAGGGGATATTTTTATTCTACTCATGAAGAAGAGGATATTAACTTAGTAGAAACAACCAATTGAGAACTCTTTGGAAGTTGCAAAATAAGACACTAAAGAATGATCAATTATGGCTACTAAAGGATCAAAATTATTAACTAGAAATTTCATTCACACAAAACATGTTGAAGGTTGTATTGTAAGAACAAAATCAGACTCATTGAATTTTTTTTCAAAAAAGTACACCATCTTATCATTTGTTAAATTATCACAACAAATATCTTCTCGTGTTACAATTTTTAAGGACATCAATAATTAGGGTAAATTACATGCCCAACTTTGAGTCAATTTTTAATTAGTCCCACAACTTTAATTTATAATCAGAACGTCCTCCATCTTTCATTTTCTTGCACGCTTAGTCCTCCTGACCGGTGATAGTGGGTTTTCCGATTGCCCTGCTTATGGTGGATTTTCTCTCTCATCCACATCAGTATAAGTCCGCCACATCATCATAAAATTTAAAAAATAATAAAAAAGGATGAAGTTGTCCACGTCATTAAAAAAATAAAAAAATAAAAAAAAGTTAGCTGCGGGAGAGAGAGGGGGCGACCGCCTCCTCCCTCTCTCTCGCCATACTGGAAAGAGAGGGAGGGGCGATCCTCCCGCACACGTGGGAGAGAGAAGGAGGGGGGCGACCGCCCCCCCCCCCCCCCCCCCCCCCTCTCTCTTTCGCCGTGTTGGAGAGAGGAGGGGGGCGATCGCCCCCCTCTGGTCGATCTCCGACGAGTGCTGGAGAGAGGAGGGGGCGACCGACCCCCTCTGGTCGAGCCCCCCCTTTGGTCAAGCTCCGACGAGCTCGACCAGCTCGTCGGAGATCAACCAGCCCGCACGCGCGGGAGAGAGAGAGGGGGCCGACCGCCCCCCTCTGGTTGATCTCCGGCGAGCTGGTCGAGAGCGAGCTCCAGAGGGGGCGGTCGCCCCCCTCTCTCTCTCGCCATCGCCCCCCTCCCTCTCTCTCTCCAGCAGCTCATTTTTTTTTATTTTTTAATTTTTTTAATGACGTGGACAACTTTGTCTTTTTTTGTTATTTTTTTATGATGATGTGACAGACTTAAACTAACGTGGATGAGAGAGAAAGTCCGCCATGTAAGCAAGGCAATCGGAAACTCACTATCACCGGTCAGGAGGACTAAGCGTGCAAGAAAATGAAGATGGAGGACGTTCTGATTATAAATTGAAGTTGGAGGATCAATTGAAAATCGACTCAAAGTTGAGAGACCATTCGTGTAATTTAGGATTCTTTCTAAAATTATCTACTCATTGAATGATAATGATGTCTTAGCTAATAAAAAAGTCCATTCTCATAGTGAGTTTTTTAGTACTTTTTTTGAGATGATTACAATGTCGGAAAATAGATATTCACTTTCGATAGGTATAAGAGCCATAACTATTGGTTTATTTAAAAAATTGAAGGCATCATTTATCTGCAATTCAAGGACTAAGGCATGACATGATGAATGATTGTTACATAAAGAACTTATAATTGATTATGAAAGTCATTCATTCAACTCAAAGCTCAAGTTATTTTCTTACAAGCTTAATATTATTTGATCAAATTTCTCTAAAGTTAGGCATGCTGGCATGGTGTTAGTGCATTTGCATTCTATAAATAAAAAAAATATTTAAGATTGTTGGAATCAATTAAAGACATAACAAATAAAAGACACAATTAAGTTTTTTCGATACCAAGGCTACTTTAAGTTTATAAATAATGATGATTATTGGAAGATAATCCAACCTAATAAAACCTTTTATTAAGATTAATGTATTTTTTTATTTTTAATTACTAATTTTGGATTTCAGATTAAATTTTTAAGAATTGATGCATAAAAATTTCGGAAAGCGGATTACTTTTTTTGTGCAAAAATTTAATTTTTCACGACTCCGTCCATGAAAAATTCCTATGGCTCTTACCGTGGAAACTTGCCACGGCTGAGGCTGTGGCAAAGTTTTCACAAGTCCAACTGTAGGCCCTATGGTTCAATCGTGGGACCTCCTCATGGTATAACTGAACTTTTCCATGATTTTAGCTGTAGGTAATTCCAACGGATCATCTTCGTCCGTTGGAAAATTCGTTGTAAAGTATATTTTCCGATGAATTTTTCTCAGTTTGTGACTACTTGGACAGTTGCAAATTGACGAACTTTTACACGGAGAAGAGGTGTGTACCCGCTCCTCTCTATCCTTTTCGAATTATTATAACTAGTTTAGATACTTAAGTGATGGAGGAGCTCATATGCCTGGCAGGGAAAGAAGCAGGTCATCCAAGAAGGCCTCATCATCGTACACTGCATCAACAAAACCGACAACAGTAGACAACGTCTCACCACATAATCCATATGGCCGACATACGCCCACATGCAATAGGCTACCGATGTGGACAACCAAGCCACCAATCTAGAAACCTTACCAATGTAAAAGGTGAAGGTTATAAATATTAAACACATATATATTGACCCCCCTCAAAAATTCACAAAATTACCACTGGTCTGATGGTTAGTGCCATTAATTTGAAAACTCATTTTTCTAGAGTTGCATTTCTTTTGTTGTTATTTTTTATTATACTTTCTTTTATCCTTCTTTTCTTTAATATTTTTAATAATATTTTTATTTATTAAGTTAAAACTAATTAACTTTTAATTTATTTAACTTATTTTTTAATTATATATTTGCGGTGTATATTAGTGGTGTAAAAAAAATTCATCCGACCCAAAAAAATATATCCGACTAAAAAAATTAAAAATTAGGCGACCGAATATGATTTATGATAATTTTTAATAGAGCAAAATTGACCCACTTAAACTAGGGTCATATTCGAAAAACTCGTAGTGCCCATGGAGCACATTTTTATTTGTTATTGTTTATATAGTTTAATATGTTCAAATCACATTATAAACTCAATAGTTCTAATATTATATCATACGTTTAATTATAAAATTAAATATAATAATAATAATTTATATATTTTTAAAAATATTATTTTACTAAAATAGAGTTCCGAAAAAATCATCCAAAAAAATGGATTGATTTTTCCTTTTGTTAAATGATTTTAAGATAATTTTTGTAATTTAAATAACCGACTGAAAAGTAATGAAGATATTTTTTAACCGAAAATATTCCCTGGTTGTGATATTAATTTTTCCATACAAAATGAGAGCCCGTACCTTATGTTGTGTAGAAAATCATGTCGAGTTCAAAGAAGGATAACAACACTCAACATCACGGCATATTCTAGACTCGTGGAACGGGTGAAGGGAAAATTGTGCGACATCATAACTTACAGAGGAATTCAGAACGAATTGATAAGCATATTCGAACGGATGATAATTTACATGGCATTCTCACTCCACCAAATGTGAAGCCGACAATGTTTACAAGGCACCATGACTTCAACTACGTACCACACGAGAGGTTTTTATGGTGTGCATTGATAATCAAGCTATTAAGAAGATAGCCATGTAACATAGGCTTCCCATACCTCCATTCAAGATATATATAAGGAATTGGTGGCGTGGCCATCAAACTTCCGGATTAATTTTTTTATTTGGCATAATTTTTTTAATATATATTTATTTTTAATTGTTAATAAATTTTTAATATATATTTTTAATTCAAATATTTACTAAATTTAATCCGTCACATTTACTTTTTTCTATTACAAATTATCTTATTCATCATCATCAAATTTCACTCCATCCAAGTACACTTTGAACTAATTTATCAATTCAATTATTTACCTAAAACTCAGAGGAGGAATCCGAAAAATAATCGAATAATCAAGAGGGAATTTTTCCATTATTTAAGTTGTTAGTGGAGATATGTTTGTTGAAAAGCTATCTCGAAATTTCATAAATCTCTGAAAACTATAGAACAAATTTAATCCAGTTGAATCCTTCATAGATGCACATATTCATTTTCTGAAGATACGGATTACTTTCAGAGTTAACTTTCTGAGTGCATAGATATTCTTCTTTCGTTGGCATGCTGAATTTTACTTGAACTCCTAATTTGAATGGGATTCAGATTTCGAAAACGAGTGCACACAAAAGAAAATTAATTGAAATGTTTTAGTTACACTTTCATTCCAGTCTAAATTTAGAACGTACCAAACATATTCTAACCACTGTTCGGACCCGTAGCTTTCTGGTCTTCAACTCTAGACAAATCATAATTAAATTAGATATTTCGGAAATAAAAGTCCAGGATATATACTAGCTGCCGTTGACTTCAGACTCAAGGTTCGTTTATTCATCTCAATTAATATGATATCATGATATAGAAAGCTTTAGCTAGTTACACTACATTTAATAAATTTATTGGAAAGTTAACTTATCATTGTGAATGAGCACTCACCTCACCAGATAATTAAAGAATTTTTTTTACATATAATACCCTAGGAAATTCCGTATAACCATGTCATAAACTACTAAAATATTTCAAGTTCGATTCCCGTTATTTTATTTGTGTACTCTTTATTGTTTTTATTAATTACCTTGTGTTATGTTAAAAAATAAGTAAATAAATAGATGCCAAAGCATAGGTATGCAATATAAGTCACGGAGAAACATAGTCCTGAAAAGTAAAATCCTCATCAGAAGCTATCTATGTGGAAAGCAAAACTGGTCACCACACCATTAAAAATTAGTTGGTACAAAAACATACATTCCGGATTTGTAAAAGTTCGATTCTATATGTATATGGATCGAGAAAAAAAAAACATCAAGTGCCCAATTCTTGGAGAGTCCTGTAATTGTAAATTCAACGCAATGTTAACTAATTCCCTTCTCAATTCCCATGTCCTCCAACTCCTGCTTAATCAATTTGCTGTGCAATGACTCCGATCAGCTCCATCGACGGATGGTTCATGGGCTCTGGAGCTGCCACCACGCGGGAAGAGCCGTCGAAGTCGCAAAAATATCCATGAATCCCGCGGGGGCCTTCGACGTCTCTACGTGCATGGCGGAGTTCGCGGGGGCGGAGTAGCCGTTACTGATCCCGCCGTGCATTAACGCAGCGTTCGCGTGGGGCGACGACGAAGCAACTGACCGCTGTGCGACGTCGCCCGTCGACGGCGAGGGCGCGCCGGTCAGCTGCTGCACGAGGTCGCGGAAGTCCCGAGGGTTCACGTTGTACACCTTCGTCGCCCTCGACTGCTCGGGCTTCTTCCATGGCTTGGGCGAGGGCTTCTGCACCGAGCGCAGCGCCGAGCTGTAGGGCGCCGCCGCCGCTGCTTCTGCCGCCGCCGTTGATTTGGCCTGCAGCTTGGTTACATCAGATTGCTGTGACGACTCCATCTCTCCCTCTCTCACACACACAGACGCACGCACTCAATCACTCACTCTGGTCTGGCTATTGATAATTAGCTGATTGGTTCGTGCTCAAAGGCTCAAGCGAGTAGTATTAATATGGCAACAAAACAAAACACGAAGTCAGCATTGTTGGCGTGTGAAAGCATGGCCGCGAGGACACGGCGGCTGTCATTTACAAATACGTTTCCGTGGGTTGGCGGCGAACACATGGCGGATGCGCGCGGGAGGGCTCACGGGCACGAGGGAGGCGTGCCGCGTTGGGTCGTCTACCATGTCAGCGTCGGCGGCGTGCATTGGGGCGGGCGGTTTGGACTGACCCTCTGCACGTCCGCCACTAGTCGACGTCAAACAACGACCGTTTCGTCCATGCATGTCTTTTCTCTTAATTGTGTTGTAATGGAGAGATTATGAATGATTAATTAATTAGAGTGGTTAGGAATTTAATTCTTTCTTAGAGGTCAAGAGTTCAAATTACTTTCCTGACATATGTTTTTTATACAGAGATATATAAGTGGAGATTAATTCCATCAGAAGGTTTAACCATACATTTATTCGCAATGTTATTAGTCGGGTTCCATAATTAATGACAATTTTAATGTTGAGATCTTCAATTTCGAATTAGACAACTTAACGTCTTCATCAACTTTCGATGATGTCCTAACATTCTCTGTTATCTTTCGTTGTGTCTTCTGTTTGAACTTTGAAGGATAGAGTGATCGATGTCAAGGGAGGATAGAAAACTATTATAATATGTGCAAGAAATGCGCGTATGGTGTACATATGTAGTAGATGAGATTGTCTTCCATATATGCTTCCAGATCGATGTGGGGCTAATTCTAATTGACTAGTCCAAATTAAGGCATCTACACATGTATCAACATCGTGTAAATCATGCCAAAATGATGGGCGCCCATTTTGAATACATAAGATTAAATTTCTTTTTCCTTTGAGCATTTTTTAATTATATATGTTTAGATATCAAACGTAAGCATCCGTCTTTTTTTTTTCAAAACACAGATTCGGTTTGATACGATTACTCGATTAGCTGTTTTATCCAAAGGACAATTGACTAATTATGAAAAAAAATTTGTGACCAGAAGTTACATAAACAATAGCAGATAGCGGTTCATAATTTGATTATTGAATAAAATAAAATATATTGATAAATGTAGAGAGTGAGTTGTTCGATACTTTAACAATAAAGATAAATTGTATCATCGTCCACAATTTAATGTCAGATTAAATTATGATATAGCAAGCAGCTTTTAGCTACTAGCTTTTAAAAAAAATCAGAGAAAAAAGAGTGATGTCACCTTGAGACCAGTGAAGCAGGTTTGGGGCCAATGGAGAAGATCATGTGTTCTTAATTTTTTTTTAACTCTATCTTTTAATTTTGGTTTATAATAATATTCTTTTTAACCTTATGATTTTATTTTATAATAATATTCTTTTTAACCTTATGATTTTATCTTTTAACCATTCTCCAACTTATAACAGCTATGACATTTTTAATCTATAATAGGCAGATTCATCGGTTACACCGTCTACATGACCATCAAATATTCATTTTATCTTGCTTCCACATCATATTAAAAATAATAAAATAAATCACTTATTTTATCACTCTTCCGCATCATATTAAAAATGATAAAATAATAAAACAAAAAAAGCACCACTTCTTTCATCCTCTTACATAACTATTTCTTCTTCTTCTCCCTCGCCTCTTCCCGCCGCCATGACACATGTGCCATCTCTTCATCCATCACTTTGCTGTTGTTCAACCGTCGTTTGTCTTTTATGTCATCATCGTTGTCTTCTTCGTCATCATCCACTTCTCAAAGCTTCACAAGATGGAGATTTCACCCATCCGTACTAGTCGCCGCTAGAATTGAGCACCGGAGCTTGTTGGTTCACGGTGGTCATCAAAGAGGCCAATCATAGAGCTGAAGGGAAAGGAGGAGAGAGAGAGATGAGAGATAAAAATGATCCCAAGTATATGATCAAGAATACTGAATAATTTCACATGAACAAAACATCTCGCTTATATGTATTTATCACCTCCACTTAGATTCGCTTTAAATTAATGCAGGCCAAAAGCTCAAATCGAGTAATATTTGATTGGACTAGGAGTGTTACAAAATAGTATCAGTCAATCTCATGTGCAAACTTAAGCCATGTGCGAAATACGAGTCATGGACCAATACGAATTGCTCAATGAAGTGAACGTTGATCCTTAAAGGGAAAGATTGTAACGACCCGAAGTTTAGGACTAAGGGTAGTCCCACATAGGCAAAATACAAATGTTATCTTGAGCTTATACGTAACTACTCCCTTCATCTATCAAGATGCGTTTTAAATTTGTATGAGCCAAAAGTTCAAATAAAATAATATATTGATTTGACTGGGATGTTACAAAGATCAAGCCCACTGCCCCTAACCAATTATTGCCAAAGAACAAGATTAATGAGTAGTTGGATACCTCATCAGTGCTCTAGTCGACCTGACAAAGAAAATCCTAGAGCGCGATCATATACAACTAGGGCTCTCACATTATCAACTTTGCAGTTGACTCTCCATGAAGCCACCGACGATCTTGATCGCTGGTCATAGATCGAGATCGTCGGTGGCTTCATGGAGAGTCAACTGCAAAGTTCTTTTTCCCCTTATGCGAATGTGACTTATTCTCCTTCCTCGCCTCTTCCCTCCTCCACACTATCATCTTCCTTCTACATCGTCATCGTCTTCTTTGTTAATAAATCAAGCCTGAGCTCCAATCTATCACGAGGAACTCCGGAGGAGAAGAAGAAGAAAGTCGAAGTAGAAATAGAGGAAGGAAAAAAACAAAGTAAAAAAATATCTATTGAAGGAAGAAGATGAGTTACAACTAATTGAGATACTGTCACTTATTTATATTAAAAATACACAAGTAAAAAGAAGATAAAGAAGATTAAATGTGTATTGCATGCTAATAACCATGATACAAAATAGAAGAATGACACAAAACTCTACAATTCTACTGTCACCAACTTAACACCATCGCGGAGATGAAAACTACGTCGTGAAGGCCACGTCACATGAATGTCAACATGCCCCCACAAGTTGACGGTGGGGAGGAACTGAAAAACGTCAACTTGAACTCAACTTGTGGGACAGTGGGCATAATCCACCGATGTGCTAGAACCATTGAAATTGCAAAGGAGAATGATGCGTAAAATATTGTAGCAAATAAATCCACTAGCAAATGCCTAGTAGCTCAAGTAATATAGTAAACAGAAGTAAAGAGTGACGAACTCATGAGGAATATTATTAATTCAATATCTAATCTTATAAATTAATAAGAGAGGAAAAAACATAGGTTTAAAAAATAGATTTTTAATTATAAATAAAATAGTGAAACTAGGATAATAATATAATATAGTGGTGTTGAAGTTAGGCCTTAGAATGAAAATGGATAAATATTTGAATCATAAAAAATAAATTTAATCTTTTAAGATGGATTAGAGTCCTCCTAAAGTATTTACCTAACATGGTCTCCATAAATTGTTATCCCCTCAACCTAAGCATTTAATATGAAATGAAAGTATCCACAAATTGGAATTCTATCAAATCAAATTAATATTGAGATGCATTAAAATGAATTCCCTAAACTATTAATCACTCCACAAATTGGTAAAGATTAAGAGATCGTAAAAATTTAATTCTCCACACACTAATTATTATACTTATGTCAATTATTAAATTTCACAATAAATCAATTAATTTAATTAATTGAATAATTCTGAAATTAAATACTCCACTAATTACTTAAATTAGAAATTCAATTAGCTAAATGAAAAGGATTAAGAATAATTAAATAATTGATAAAAATATTAAAACAAATAAAATAAGATTCAAATAGTTTCCTTTAAATTAATAATCTTTTAAAAATAAAATATCTAAAAATATAGAATTCATCATAGAAATTTTGGAGAGATAATAAAATAAAAATGATAAGCATCGAACGAATTACACCAAGATATCAGATAAGGATGCCTTTTCAGATCCCCGCCGGGTAGGCTTTCACATAACGATTCTGATCCTGGAAGAATCTACGAAATTAATTAGAGTCGTGATTAATCTCTGATCATTGCACCCCTCTCCTCTCAGTCGTAGTCTGCAGAGCTAACGACTTAATTGTAGAAGAAACCTAGAATTCCAAGCATGAATTGAGATGGTGGCTTCTTCATGTATTTACATGTGCAAACTAGTCTTCAAGTTGATCACAATAGTTCAATCATATGGCTAATTTTAGACTTGTGCGGATAAATTCTGATTACTTCACGTTACAATCAAATAGGGTTTAAATACATCATAGTAAAATTATCCCCAAAAAAATTCAGCCACCTATATATGACACCAAGCTTCATGTGGAGTCTATTATAAACTCATTAGATAGAATATGACTCCCGGATGGAGCCATACGATTTAATATGAGACAAAATCACGGTTTGACAATAAAGGTATTCTCTAACTGATAGGAAGTCACACTACAAGAAAAGTAGTCATTAACAAAGGGAAAAGTGGCCACTAATACTAAAATTTTGGTCGTTGTATATCATTAACGACTAGCAAAAGTGGTCGTCACCCATCGTTATAGGCTCCGCTATTAAAAATCATTAACGATGAAGCAAACCCGCTGGTCGTTAAACATTATTAGCGGCCGACACAAATGTGGCCATTAAATACTTTCACCGACAAGAAATGTAATCGTTAAAAATATTAATGGCCAGAAAAAAGTGATCGTTTAAAATCATTAATGTCCACAAATCCAGTCGTTATAGGTAATAGCGGCCACTACAATACTGATCGTTAATAGATTTTAATGATCACAAGTTATATGATCTTTATAACACATTAACGACCAAGACAAAATTAATCAATATAACCTTTAATTATCTTTTGTCTGTTAAAATAATTAATTATAAAGCATATATTGTTGTAATTGGAAGGGTCCTAATAAAAGGAAGCATTAGAAACTTGTCATCGCATATGTAAACATTAAACAATCAAGTTTGACATAACACATAAAAATAAAAGAGGAGTGCATACACATATCAATGTACATAAACCATATCTTAAAGAAAAGATAAAATATACATTTGTGTGATTTGAAAAACAAAATTATGCTTCCATGTCTCTATCTTCAATATATTTCATGGCTTGCCGTTGATGCGGTTATAACCTTGAATAGTTTTCTGCTGCAAATATCATAATACAATAACAATCTGGTCATTCCATCATCTCCAAATAATGTATACCTCATACAACTCATGTTTCATTTGAATTGTCCAGCCTGAAAAGGAGAAGAAAACTAATATGGCATAAAAAATATAATAAGCATGTGGTAACAAGCTAACAATAACTTAACTCATCTTAAAGCATGTGTACATGCCTAAAAATATTATTATAAAAACCTTGTACCTTTTATCAACTTCAAGACATGCATCCTATTTTTTTTTTAATCATAGCATTCAGAATAACCAAATAATATTAATCACTAATCAAAGTTTGTGACACCCAATAGTAACTCTTGGGCCTCTAGACAATATAATATGTGCACTCAAAAAAAATCTCCATTAATTGCATAACAATCAATTATAAAAATAAAAAGGATTACAGAGTAATGGGTAAAATATATTTACATGCAATGCACATAAAAAGATAAGGATCCAATTGTGCCGAACAATGAAAGGCAAACAAAATAGCACCTCTAATTCCCGACTTTCTCTATTTGTTTAATGACATGATCATCTTTATTTTATATTCTTCTTCACCTGAACATGTAAAATATGAAATAAAAAAAAGATATGAAAGAGAAGCTTTGAAACCAATATTTGTGGGTTGTCACAACTGAAAAAAAAATCTTTCTATGACTGCTTGAACATTTCACATCTTACACATTCCAAATGTGCTTAATAAGTGTGCATAAAACATCAAACTATCAAGGAGAAAAATGAATTAATGTGGGCACAAAAATTAATGTAACCTGAAGACAATAGGTTTATCCAATAAGAGTAAGCATGTTATCCAAGTAAAGAATGCAATCTTCTTAAAAATATAGAAAGAATATGAATATAGTGATTGAAAAGAACTAGTTAAAACTTATACCATTCTATCATACAAGTAGCTCTCCTCTCGTGTCACAACCATGTTCCTCTTTGTCCGCACAATATGAGTACTTAGATAAAATTGTGGCCTGCACAAAATTAACAACTGTTGCTAAGAACAAATCATTACTAGAAATAACAGCAACAAATTGTAACACAAAATCCTAATTAATTTTACCACAAAAAAAGTCCTAATGAATTTACATGCAGCAAACGACACAAAGGGGCAAAAAAAATTAAAGAGAAACCCTCGTACCAGACATGCCAAACTAGATCTTAAACTAAAATTTTCACTAGAAGAAAGGGCTTGCGAAACATGGGTTCATCGATCTACTAACCAACGTTCCTAAAAAATAATATATCCAAATGACTTCGATTAGCAAAGCGAAGCATCTACAAACCCATAAATTAGAGTAAAAAAGGCCACTGTGGTGGAGGATCAATCTGTTGGATAGATCAAAGGCAAATGAGATCCCCTCGTTTAACGTCGAATACCACTGGCTATGGAAATATGCTCCTCGAAGTCGACGACAATCGCCATTGAAACCACTGCTAGAAATGTGGCAGCGGCGGTAACTTTGATGTGATGACCGAAGAAAATGAGAATGGCTAAGAATCTGTAGAACCCTCACCACAACACTATAGATCTTTATGGTTTTGATTAAATCACTTAGTTGTGGGCTTTTTGGTTTGGATCACCCAGTACGGATGCATTTTATCTAAATTAGTCAAACTTGTGGGAGGGAAAAAATTTTAGTTAACCTGCCAAATCATTTAGCACAAATTTGTTATATTTATTTATTTCTCCTCTTAATAAGTTCAATGATCATTAACGATGACATTCACAAATGACCATTATTTTCCACCTTTAACGACTGGATCTACTCTTTTAACGAAGAGATTTTTTGTCGTTGTTGGTGTTTGTATTAGCGGCAAAAAATTTTTCCCGTCGTTATTGAATATTAATGACCACTTTTTTGTCCCGTCTTTATACCTTGGTCGTTAAAAAGTATTTTTCTTGTAGTGTCAACTTTCATGCCTTCGATAAGATCTCAGTTTGTTTCATATTTATATTTGGCACCTTCTGATGAATCACTCCTTATGATCCACCTATGGCGCCTTGCACATGATGCACTTATGATAACAAATTGGCGCCAATCAATTTCACTCCTAAGATTCACAGCTCGTAGATGAACAAATCCGAAGGAGTTTATCGCCTTGAAGGGAAAAATAACACTTGAATTTCATTCCTTTCATCATTTAACTTTTCACTCCTTAGATTCTCACTCTTTGGATTTCCACACCTTACTTTTTCCACCATGAATTTCACTTCTTATACTTCACATGTTTTCATTCCTTAGCTTAGGTTGAATTACACCAAACAATTTCATCTATAATTGCACCTTGTGATTCAAACTTGATGAGTTTAGCACCTTGTCTTTCATTCCTTGGAGTTTTAGCATGTTCTCTTCCTTCACACCTTGTAATTGATATGATTCAAGGCTACTTCAACTCTTAGTGATTCACTCCTTTTGTTTCACACCTTACACTTCTATGAATTTCACTCTTTCACAGTTAACGATGGTAATTCACACATTCGATTAATTCAAATCATGTCTTCGATTAATTCAAAACATGCCTTGATTAATCCATTCTAGATTCGATCAATTCGACATTTTCTATTTCCCTACACAATAGTCACAAATTAAGGTAATTCACCCAAGTCTTATAATATTTAAATGAGCATTAATAAAAACAAATAAATCTAGAACTATGACTAAAACTGACATAATATCATGCATGTCACGATAAAATTACTGAAAAAATAATTGAAATAATATGCTAAAATATATTGTATTTTTCATGCATCAAAGAACGAGATATATATGATCTTTGTCGAACACTAGCAACAATAGCTAGAGATGCCGACTGGAATAGGATGATGAAAAGACTACAATGAATGAGATAGTTAGAAGCTAAAAACAAAGATACACAATCACCAAGAATGAAGGATGAGAAACATAAAAGAAAGAAGAAAAGACATAAGAAATGTCTCGATGCATAAACACGAACATGAAGATGAAAAATAAATAAATCTAGAACTATGACTAAAACTAACATAATATCATGCATGTCACAATCAAATAACTGAAAAAATAATTAAAATAATGGACTAAAATATGTTGTATTTTGCATGCATTAGAGAACGAGATATGATCTTCGTCGAACACTAGCAACAACAGCTAGAGATGCCGACGATAATAGAGCGATGAAAAGAATACAATGAATGTGATAGTTAGAAGCTAAAAACAAAGATACGAGCTGTCACACCCAACTCCGTGACTAAGTTGTAATCCCAATTATCATACTATTAGCTATGTTTAGTAATTCCAAAAATAAAATCGGCAAAACCTCCTCCCTTACTTATCTTATGTTATTTGTCAAGACATACAAAAGACACATATATAATCATCAAAGTTTAATAAAAAGTTATAAGATAGGACATTCGCATATTGTCAATATATATTTTTCCACAATCCATCTCACATATAACCTCACAGGATCAAGTCTTATACAACCTAACAAAAAGTTTCTCACAAACTTAATTACATCTAAGACTATCTATTACATATGCATGCTTCAAAAAAAAACAAAAGTGAAGGAAGATTAAAGTGCTCTAGCGGCTCGACCTCTTCTTTATATGCAACAAAATCAAGCTTCGAGTCGACTCAACTCAAGAACTTACGAGTATCTGAAAAATTTAAAATGTGTATTATGAGCAACAATCATTTGCTCAGTGAGTGGAATAAAAGTACAACATAGGGAAACAATACGAGTGCATATATCATTTAAGTAACCATATTTCTTTCATATGAGAAAATATTTAAAGCACAGCACATATAGGATAACTTGTCAAATCAAATGAACTTTCATAGAAGTAAAAGTAACTCAAGATATCATAATTTTCATTTTTAAACTCCACACATGTGTCATTGTACATACTCATCATGGGTCAATACATATCCCTCTATGATTATGTGTCATACAGTTAAGCAGAGCTTCATAATCAAGAGTCATGGATACGCAGAGCAAATCATGGCTCAATACGTATCTCTCTATGATTGTGTGTCATATAGTTAAGCAGAGCTTCACAATCAAGAGTCTCAGATACGCAGAGCAAATCATGGGTCAATACGTATCTCAGATACGCAGAGTGATAATGGATCAATACATGCACACAAAGCAGCCCCCAAAGGGCAAAGACACCCGATATACGCCCCAAAGACTTCATGTATATCGAATGTGGTCCCAAAGACCTTTTTCAAATAGCATGACTAATGAACACATGGAGTTTAATAATATCAAAATACACATGTCCTAATCTCATATCATTATCAAATAAAACTTATTTTCACATCACAAGCATTATTCCGTGAAAATATTTTTGTATAAGATATTACTCCATCATATATGCAATCCTTGAAACATATCATAAATAATTTTCATAGCTCAAGATATGTTTCAATAATAACAATAATAAGGTTTGCTTGAGGTAATACCATAAATAAAAGAACTAACATATAACATTTTGCTATGTTGTAAATTTACTCACTCATCTTGTACTTATCACTTCAAGGAGGTTTATTAGATTTTCTCCCTTTCACTTGCAACATGAGGTTTTCCTACAAACAATAATACATTTTTACTTCTCAATCACTAATAAGGTAATATGCAATGCATGCTTATGATGCATGAATGATTATGCACCCTAAAATGCATGTAATCCTCTCTAATATCAATTCTAGCTTCAGGTATTAATATTCATAAGCTATTCCATACTTGAAACTTTCCAATTCTCCAAAGTTTAACTAGGTGCTGTTTCAGGATTTCAGACTGAGTCTGTCAATCAATAATTCATAACTTCTTAACCACATAGACAAATCTTATGATTCTGGATTAATTAGAAACTAAACATATTAAGGTTTCCAACCCCCAAATATCATTATCTAAATCCAAGTGGGTAAGTCAGAACATCCCAAGCAATCTGACCTAAGATTTGTGCCCTGACAGACTATGTGTCACTCAAATATTGATTTATATGTTTCTTCATACTTGTCCATTTAACTAGGACATAATTTTCCTGAACACTAGACTTCATTATTGTTTTGTCATAAAAATTAGAGAATTTAACTCCTTATATAAACTTAAAACAAAAATAGTTAATTCGGGTCGCAATCTGTCAATGTCCTAGAATCTGACAGAAGCATCACTATGAAATGAAAATTTCATTTCTCCCAAATACAAGTTCAACTAGGATGATTCCACCTCTCACCTAACTCTTGGAATGTCTATTTAAGCATATCCAAATTTCAAACCCTAATTCACTCTATTCTAGCCGTGCCCTAATTTACAAATTGAACTTGTATCAGACTCAGGACAGACTGAGTGACTTGCGAAGGTAAGCTCATAACTTTCTCTATAAAACTCCTTTTTAGGTGATTCTAGAAGCCATGGAAAGCTAAATTCGAATGTATGACTCATAAAAAATTTCATAATTTATGGTTCGTTTACCACTAAGTAATGATTCTCTCAATCAGAAGAAAAATTTTCGGATCAAAACTCACTTGGAACAGCCGACGTTCCCGATTTACCCCAGGTCGGTTCGCTCGAGTTCTTCCTCTGGTAAATTTTCTGCGGTGATTATAATGTTAAGTGGCTTATATATTTTTTTCAGATTTTTATGAGGTCTTATGGCGGTTTGGAAAAATATCTATTTGAGCAGCTCTCACCTGTCTGCTACAGGTGCTTGGAACTTAAGTGATGACCAATCATATTTTTTTGTCATAACTAAATATTTTAACCATAATTAAGCTTACTTAATCCTATTTAAACATATATATCATATTATTTAAAAATTTTATGATTTATTCCTAATATTCTTATATAATTACTTTGTAAAGTTTATCGATAATTAAGTAATCATTATGCACTAATTGAAATATTAATTACTATATACAAATATCACTAAATGGGCATCCAAACTAACTTAGTATGTTACTTAAATATATGATTATGCACAAATAATGTTTCTAGGACATGTCCGTGACACGAGCGACATCACATAGTTGTTCTAGGACGAGTTCAAAAAAGAGAAGTAAATCGAAGAGTCAAAGGCAAAATTAGAGAATAGAACTCTGCCTTGAACTGAAGACAACTGGAGATGATGGCAATTTCGCCATTGAAATATGGAACGAAGAGGGATCCAATGACAATGTCGTTAACAATGGCCGTGAAGCTCCAACAGAACACCATGTAGGGATAAAATCTAACAATAATGCCGAAAAGAATGGTGAGAAGGCCCGTCATGAACAAGAGTCGAAGCTCCAGAAGTCGATGAAGAACCATTCGATCGGCGAGCAAAAGGAGTCGAAGCTCCTAACTCCAACAAAACATCAAAAACAATGTCGAATGACGACCGATGACAAAGAAGACACCTAAGAAACAAATGAAGATGGAACTCCGATGAAACGAGCCAAAGCTCAAAAAAAAATTAGCCACATGACCGAGAATCGTAATGGAAGAGATGATTTGCAATTGTTGGCAGAAGGGAAAATCACAAAGAAGGAAAAATAGGGAAAAACAAAGAAAGTGAAAATCAGTGATCAAAGATTGATCAAGATGAGTCGATGACCAGATCTCGTCGGCCAAGAAGAACCACAAAAAGAATGAGAAGTCAGTTGTGATTGTCGATGAAGGAGATAAATAAACTCTATCGCATGAAGAGGACGAAAAGATGATATCAGACAATCACCGAGAATGAAGAATGAAGAACACAAATGAGAAACAGAGAAGAGACAAGAAATGTCTGGATAGAGAAACATGAACATGAAGATGAAGAACCTCATGCCTGGACTTAAGGGGCCATATAGGTGTGAAAACCATGTCGCATGAACTCCAACATTCTTCTTCGTCCTCATCCATTTCCCAGAGCTTCACATAGTGGAGATTTTTCCTCCTCGTGCTGTTGTTCCCAAAGCAACATTGGTAGTAGGAGCCCTGAAGGCAAGGGCGGCATCGGCGGTCGTGGAGATGGTTGCATCCTCGAGGGCACACAGAAATGACTATATGAAATTTCCAAGTTACTAGGTTAACGGTCAAGTGGGTGTTAGTGGCACTGGACTGAGGTGCAAGAGCACACAGACATGACTGCCACGTTGGCGAACTCGATGGAGGCGATGGTTGGGAGGGTGAGGGAACACGCCATCGAGGTAATGGCAGTGATCTATGGTGGTAGCGACAAGGGTGAGGTGCTGCCGCCGCTTGAGATGACACTAGTCTTGTGGCAGAGGAGAGAAACAATACGAGTCTTTTTTTTGCTTTTTTATTATTTTTAATATGATGAGAAAGAGACATAAAATGAGAGATTTTTTTTATTTTTTTAACATGATGTGGGAGAGATAAATGAGTACATGGCAATGGTAGACAAAATAACAAATGAACAAAGTTGTAGGTGAAATAAGTTACAAGATAGATTTTATTATAAAGTATAGTTTGAAGACAAAGTTTGGAAAGAGGAGGTACCCAAAGACGTGATATGGTCATGATCGAACCAAACGAAGACTCGAATATATCTCCATTTCAAGTATAACCAATCAATCAGATCATATAACAATAAAATTCTACAAGTAATGAAAATATATCAAATCAAACTACGTATGGATCATAATCAACAAAAAGTATAATAGATAGTAATTTTATACTAATTGTTTGTGATGTGTCATAAATGGAATTTTAAGTGTTGTAAAACTATTGTAAAAAAAATCTAAAGTTCAAGGAAGATGTCTAAGAGTGAGTGTTTATAGCCTTCAAAGTTAGTTTCAAATTAATACAAAATCAATTCAAGTTTCTCGTGAAACATGTTCAATCTGGGATGAATTGTCAAGTACCCACTACAAAAAAATTGAGGCATCAAGTTGAACTAAAATTTTGTAATTTTCATGAAGGATCTGTCAGATTTCTGGCTAGGAGTGTGGTTAGTCCACCTCTACTATGAAACCATAAATGAAATCTAAGGTAAGACCACAAGAGGTTTAGAGTCTTCTTTTTTCCTCAGCTTACTTATCTTATCCTCTCTCTTTCCTCATGGACTCTATGTAATGTTTCAATTGATATCGTAAACTAAACATGATTTTTTTTTTCTTTTTTTTCGTTATATCTTTATATCTTTCTTTTGGGTCAGTTATGAAGTGATTATTACATATTTTCTAGTTAGTTAACCCTAATTGTAAACTGAGGAACAAGCTTTTCTAATTACAATTGTAAAAGAATTGTAATTGAAGTTTTTGTATTGCTATATGCTTGAAAGATCTTACTAATGTGGACAAATTATATATACCTTTTACTCATGTTCGACATGCATTTATCCTATATTTTTTATGTTTTCATGATCGAACACATGCTTTATTTTTTAAATACAACTTTTACAATTTATCCACATCCATTTTATGAAACTGTGATATTTTATATTTTTGGGATTACATTATTCTTTGTTTTCATGTAAAAATTTCAACAGACAATACAGGGGCATGTGGGCAGATGCCACCACCTGAACATTTAGGTGGATTCAAGAAAGGGCAGTGGCAATCGATAGTTAGAGGGAGGCATCTTTCCACATCAATTCTTCTTTGCACCAGAGGAACAAAGCTTCCTTTTCACTTTATGGGCAAATGTGGACAAGGGAGTAAATGAGCAAATGGACATGTGGCAAGCTTGAACTAGAGTTCAAAGTAAAGAGGGAAGTAGGCAAGGAAGGGGGTTTAAGATTCTACTAAGCATATTCCTTTGATTGAAAAAGTAGGCAGAACAAAACAAGGGAACAGGTAGATGAGCGGACAAGGTGGCACAAGGCCCTAGGCTATAAAAGGCTATAAAAGGTGGCACATTCAACATTCCAAAGAAAGGGGCTTTGAATCTTCCAACCCCCAACCCATTTTCACTCAAAATCTTGGAGAAGGATGTCACAACCTCCTTTTTGCCTTTCTTCTTTTCTTCTTTTGTGTGTTCATGAATGCTTTGTCATCCTTATTGTTAGTCCTTATTGTTGACATGTAACTAAACTAGCCAGCTAGTGGCTATGGGGATTGTGATGGACACTATGTTTCTAAAGTTATCTTTTTCTAAGTCTATATTTAAGCATCAATCGATTACCTTATTTCTATGTATTCACTATTTCATTGTTGGTTTCGATTTTATGTTGATTTTTTGGAATGTTGAATGTGTTCTCATTGATTGGTTTATCCATTGTGCTTTAGCCCCAGGGGGAGATATCTTTCTCTGCTCATTCAACAAGGCACAATGTAGGTCAACCATTCTTCTTTTTGTTTCCAATTTTCGATTGCAACCTTCTATTTCAATTTGGACAATCCTTGGCATTGGTAATTCCCACCCAATAGGATGATATGATTAACCAGTTAAAGCATGCAAGCTGAGAGGTTGGGCAGGTACTAGGATATGCAGATGGATCACCATTCGCTAAGGGGTCAGTTGGAAGAAACACTCGAGTTTCCTCTATTTTTCCTTGATTTTAAGAGATGATATTTTGTTTGGAACTTCGAATGTATCTCAACGTCAACACCTCTCACCCGAGAGGGTACTCTATTTCTCAATCATGTGTACCGAGACGTGGGGCAACGGGTGGGTTATGTCTAAGAGATGCCGGTGGTTAGTGTCATTGTGAGGCAGAGAGGTAAACCAGGAATACCCCTAAATCTTTGTCTTGCTAAATTTTTTTCATTTGCATGGTTTTGTGGGTTAGGCATCGAGCATCCTTTAACATATCTTATTCGAGAGAGTGCTTTATTCTCCAATGATTGCATGTGTGCCAAGAGGTGGGATAATCATTGGGTTATGATAAGATATGTTGTCGGTTAGTGCCGAGCGAGGTCAAGAGGTTGACTCAGAGCATTTTCTATTTTTCTCATTAAGATGCTTCTCTACTTCGATGGTTTGAACTTTTAGTGTTGATGTTCTATTCTCCAATCATCACAGATGTGCCGAGAGGCGGGATGATGATTGGGTTATGTCAAAGGGGTCATTAAAAGCCCAAGAGGAAGCTCCTAGTATTCTTTGAATTTTTCGATTGTTCCTATCCTTCGTTCGAACTGTCTTTGATTTTATAGTGTTGGTGACTTCCGCTCAAGGAGGTAATATATTCATCAACTATCACATGTGTGTCAAGAGGTGGAGCGGCAGTTGAGTTGTGTTTAAAGAGGCATTGGCGACTAGTGCAAGGTAGGGGTGGGAGGGTTGCTTGGAGTTTTCTTTCCTCTCTCTCGAATCGGATGCAAAGGAATCTACCCGAGAGGAATATCTACTTGTTGGGATTCCGTATGGGTCGAGAGAGGTTGGCTAAACCCCAACTTACGACTCAAAATTCCTCTAAGTTTGGAGATGGGGTATGTTGGCACATGCCCTTATATAGGTAATCGACACTTTAGAATGTCTCGTACTCGCGAAAGCACGATGGTAGCGTTTTGGGTGATGACCCATGTGCGCAAGTCCAATGATCGACAAGCAGAGAGTGACCTGGTCGCTAGATGGCATATGCCACGAGTGGGAATGCCTGTTCATGGGGGGCATCGTTGCTACTTACGAATTTTTCACGATTTAAGAAATAGAAATCCCGAAACAATACCCCTAGGTCCTAGTGTTTATTTACACCGACCTTTGCCTTAACATCATTTCTGATCCCCTATTTTGTTTTCTAATCAATATAAAATAAAACCACTAAAAATTAGAATAGTTATACATTCCACATATCTTAGGGTGTTAATATTTCACTTTTGTATGTTCTCTGATGCTCTCATTTTCCGCAAGATTTTCTTATCAGTTTTCGCTTGTATTCTCTCAAGATGAACCTACATTGACCGTTGTGCGTTTACAGCTTCTATGTGTGTGCTAAGAATTTCATAAATTTTAAAGTTTATTCAAATTTTTTGTTAAGTGGGGGGGACATCTTCGCATGGGGCACTCAGGTGCATAGGGGTATCCGGCCCTTTAATCGCCCTTTTTCCCACATGGAACGCGACTTTTGTGTTGTCTTATGTCATTTTACTCACAACACACTATCTGTCACAGTCACTGAATATCCATTTTTCTGGCTGGAATTATCCTTTTGAAATCATGCTTTTGCTAGCCAAACTGCAATATTGAGATGAATTTATGTTGTTTTAACTACTAAAATTTTTATTTTGGGTGCAACGTGGGAAGTGTTGAATGTTGAAGTTGAATATAGTTTCAAAGGTAGTTTTGTGATCATGCTTCAATTATAAGTCTGTCCAAAAAGATTATTTAGTGCAATGGTACTGACCACAGAATTTCAAAGAAAAAATCTATTGTCACTTGTTATTTCAATTGAAATATTACTCTTTACCATGTGCTACTCATAACAGAAACGTTCGTGAATGACCACTTCAATCTGAAACCAGAATGCATGGCAGAGTTAGAATGTAGCTTTATTTTTATGGCATATAAGAGCTAGACCAGATTAACCTTTATATGTAAGAGGTGACTATAGTCCATCAAATGAATTCAAACCCTTGTTGTCTATTATTTGATAAAACTACAACATGTTATGCTTCTGTTCCATATATTTATATTAAAAATCTTGGAAAGGATTTTGTCTTTGATTTATATCATATTTTCTTCTACCTTCATATCCATAGTTTTGACTGCTAAGAAAGCTGAGAAAAAGCATTTGATGTTAGTTCATACCCAGAACTAACATCAAATGATCAAGAATATTTGCTCGAAAGAGTTTGATTCTCGACGTCAAAAGATTTCTGCTTCAAAATTTAATTCAATATACGTCAACAATTGTTCAGCCAAATCTGCTTGCCTAGAAGTCAGTAATTGATGAAAAAGATCAAGTTGAGAATTATGTTGATGCAACCTGGTAACTTGATTGTACATATGCTGTTTTGAAACCGTCGTTGCTAAGTTTAACAATGTTATGATTTGCATAGACAGAAGATGACATGTATGACAACAAATTTGATCATCAGTCTACAAAAACCCAGTGTTGCTTACTTCAGATCCCTACGAAGCAAACAACAAAAACTACAATTAAGTCGATCAACTGTTGCAAAAATTAATTAATGCTTCACCAGAGCCACTTCAAGAAAATAAGGGTACCGTGCATTGGTGTTAATTACTGTTGCAATTAATATGATGCACCATCATACAGCCAAAAGTCAATTGTCTGTTTTGTTTTGATCTTGCACAAATTTGTATCATCAAAAACCAAAATTTATTGGCAACTTTTCTCTCAACACCATAACTCTTCTTCATCATGCAATCATGATCTCCTCTTATTTGTATTCTGACTATAACTCATAGAGTCTGCACATACATAAAATTTTGAATTAAGATGATGGAGCACCCTTCCTAATTTTATAATTATTTAAGTCTAGTCCATAAAATAACGAGTTAATGAAACCTAAACGCTACAAAAATAGTGCACATAATTGCATAAACTTCTACATGTTTAGATATTCATTTTATTTTGGCAATGCAAAAAGTTATGCCTTGTTTGATCCCATTATAATCAAACCTGTGATACTAAATATGTATCAATGAAATTAATATAAAATATTTGAGAATTTTAGAGAAAAATTACGTGCGCAAACAAGGGAAAAGCTATTGGGCCATCTTCAAAATAGTCTTATGGGCCTTTCTTCGTTTTTCCCCCATTTTTTAAATATTTGTAAATAATGTACACTTGTTATAGCTATTACTGTTAAAAAAAAGAAAAAAATAATTCCAATTATTAATCTCCAAGTGAGGGCATCTGCCAAAAATAGTTATATATTTTCCCCTTAATTAGCAATTGAAACCATAATATGTGGAAGTTAAATCCCCAATTAAAGTGACAGGCTATTTTGCTGTAATATGTTAGAATTGGTGAGCACTTGCCATGAAGATTCTATTTTGGGCATTGAAATTGATTGGGTTTTCGTCAATGAATAGTAAATTATAATCTTGAAAATAAAACGCTATATCTCCTTTTTCCCAATCTTATCTTATAATTTATTGATTTCTTACATTTTGGGTATTAGTAGGGAACCTCTCAAAATATCAACAATTCATTTTGGGAGGAATTCTATATTTACTCTTCTTCTTTTGTTATTTTTTTCTATCTGTAATCCTTTTAAATTTATAATTCTTTAATTATTATCTCAGCATCACATTAATTTATTGCATCATTTACTTCACACTTGATGTTCTCTCAAATTACCATGACTCTTTATATTTCATTATTTTTTATTCATAATAAAAACTAAATCATATATCCTTAATTACTATGCATAAATTTTTAACATAATTATTTAATTTACATAAATTGTGTTAACTATATTGATTCTATCATAGTTTTTTTTATTCCGAATAAAAATAATAAAAAGAAAAGGTGTAAAACTAGTAACCATTAAATTTCATATTCATTTAATTTATGTTTTTAATAAAATAAAAATGTAAAATAGTATACACAAATGTCTATTCTCTATTTACTTGGCTAATTTCTTTTGCAATACTTTTACATTTTTAGATTATTTTTTCATAAATTGTTATTTTAACAAAGAAATACATGCTTAAATAACTTTCAAAAAACAATACATGCTTAAATATGTATCAGTTTTTACGTTAATGATTACATCTAATATTCATTAAATCCCAATCACAAAGCTCTCTTCTCCTTTCACTATTATTCATATTTTTAAATTTTAATTTTACCTTTAATTATTATTTGGAAGCATAATTTAATCCTTTGCTCTCATATGACACTAGATATTTTCGTTATTATTTTGTGTCTTAGAATTTTAATATTATGATTAAATCTTCATAAATCACATGTTCATTCTTTATATTTTATCATATCTCCTATCCAGAATAAAAAATAAACATAGAGAAATGCATTTTAGTCATGATAAAACAATATTTTAGATTATTTTATCATACCATATCATGAATGAATTTTTTACGAAGTATATGTTAGCTCTTTAAATGTTATTGTCTTTTTAGTCATGATAAAACAACATTCTAGATTTAATAAAATGGAAAAGTGTAAAATAATGGACACTAAGATTTCATATTTATATATTTAATTTAATTTCAAATAAAATGAGAAAATGTATATGACGAGCACAAACGTATCGTCTCTCTATAATGTTTTATCTATTCTTTTGTGTTTTTTTACAAGTTATGCTAAACTTTAATAAATCATTATGATCATAGACAAAGCCATGCTTAATTAATATGTATTAATTTTGAAGATAAAGGTTAAATTTTCACAAAAAAATTAATTATTACTTTATAAGATAATAATTGAAGTTTTTAAGTCAATGATTTGTTATTTTATTATAATTTGTGTTCATAAACAATTATACATTTAATAAAATGAAAAACTTATATTTACTAAATTTCGAACATGAATCACTTTCCTGTTTTCACAATATTTTATTATTTTTAATGCGATTTTCTTGAACCTATAAATTTTGTTGCACTCTTTAAACTTTTAACATCATGATTTAAATGTTTGAAAATTACATGCTGACTCTTTATATTCTATTATATCTTCCGTTCATAATAAAATAAATATGTTTAAATGCAACCTTATATTTTGAGTATTGTGATTAAATTTACAAATTGCATGTTATCTTTTTATATTCCATTATATTTTTTGTTCAAAATTAATAAAAATTATGTGTACACTAATGGACATTAGATCTTCATACTTAGATAGTTAATTATGTTTTAATAAATGGAAAAATGCAAATTAGTGAACACAATATTTTTCTCTACTCTCTTTAACATTATTGCTATCTTCTTTTTTTATTTTCTAAACGAATTAACAACAACAACAACAAAGCCTTATCCCACTAGGTGGGTCAGCTACATGGATCATACGACGTCATTCCGCTCTATTAGTAACCAAACCTTTCGGTATATTATTCACCAATAGATCTTGCTCTATTAGTTCGCCAAGTGTCCGCCTTGGCCTCCCTCTCCCTCTTTTAATCGGATTCCAGATTATTTGATCTACTCTTCTTACTGGCGCATCTAATGGTCTTCTCTGAACATGACCAAACCATGTCAAACGATTCTTTACCATTTTCTCACTAATAGGAGCCACTCCGACTCGTTCACGTATATGGTCATTCCTAATCTTATCTAATCTTGTATGACCACACATCCATCTCAACATCCTCATTTCGGCTACCCACACTTTACGTTTATGTTGTCCCTTCATAGCCCAACATTCACTACCATATAACACTGCTGACCTTATAGCAGTACGATAGAATTTTTCTTTAACTTTATTGGGTACTTTTCTATCACAAAGAACTCCAGTGGCTTTCATCCACTTACACTAATCAGCTTGAATTCTATGATTAACATCGTCATCAATCTCATCATCTTGTCTTACAATTGATCCTAAATATTTAAACTTTGTCACTTGAGGAATTATATCCTCCCCTAGCCTAACTTTCAAATCGTCTCTAAGTTGTTTATTTGTGAAATTGCTATGCATATATTCTGTTTTATTCCTACTTAAACGAAAACCCTTTGACTCCAACGTATTTCTCCATATTTTCAATTTTGTATTAATCTCTTCTCTTGAATCCGCTAAAAGTACTATATCATCCGCAAATAGCATGCACTTAGGTACCTCCTCTGTGATACTCTCGGTTATAGCATCGATAACTAACTTAAATAGATACGGACTTAAAGCTAATCCTTGATGTAGGTCAATTCCTATAGGAAATTCATTTGTCTCACCTCCGGGTGTCCTAACCCTAGTCAATGTCCCATCGTACATATCTTGTATTACCTTAATGTAGGCAACATTCACCCTCTTCTTTTGCAAGGCTTTCCAAAGTACATTCCTTGGTACCCGATCATACGCCTTCTCTAAGTCAATGAATGCCATATGTAAGTCTCTTCTCCTACTTCGATACTTCTCCATCATCCCCCTTAGTAAATAAATCGCATCTGTAGTGGATCTTCCGGGCATGAACCAAAATTGTCTCTCAGAAATACTAGTCTCCATTCTCAATCTATGCTCAATCACTTTTTTCCATAATTTCATAGTGTGACTCATAAGTTTAATCCCTCTATAATTTGCACAATTCTGAATATCCCCTTTATTTTTGTAAATAGGAACTAATGTACTTAATCTCCAATCATCAAGCATCTTTTTCGACCGTAAAATCTCATTAAATAGTTTACATAACCACAACACACATTTTTCTCCTAAACATTTCCAAACTTCAATCGGTATACCATCCGGTCCAACGGCTTTACCATTCTCCATTTTTTTAAGAGCTTCGCTAACCTCCGAGACTCTAATTCTACGATAAAATGACCTATCAAGCTCACATTCGCTAACTGTCAAGTCCTCCAAATCACAACGGGAACCTTCACATCTATCATTAAATAACTTATAGAAATACTCTTCCCATCTGTTCTTAATATCTCATTCAGTAACTAAAACCTTGCTAACTTCATTTTTTATGCATCTTACTTGATCCAAATCTCTCGACTCCTTCTCTTTATTCCTTGCAATCTTGTAAATCCTTTGGCCTTTGTCCCTAACTCCTTATAAAACCCCTCATATGCTTTAGCACGAGCATCACTAACTATCTTCTTAGCCTTCCTTTTCGCCAAACGATACTTTTCTCAATTGTCAGAACTATTGTCCAAGTGTATCGTCTTGAAACAATTCTTCTTATTACTCACCTTTTCTTGGACCTCCTCATTCCACCACCAAGTCTCCTTATCTCGTGGTCCAAAACCTTTTGATTCTCCTAAAATGGCTTTAGCAACAATTTCAACCTTTTTTGCCACATTCTTCCACATGATACTAGCATCTCCTTCTAACTCCCACACACTTTTCTCTAATAACTTACTTTTAAAAGTCTCTCGCTTCTCCCCCTTTAACTGTCACCACTTGATCTTTCGATCAAAAACTGTTCGGGATTTTGGTTTTATACATTTCATTTGCATATCAAGAACTAACAATCTATGTTGTGTAGTCACCCCATGTTCAGGAATCACTTTGCAATTAGTACAGCGTCTTTTATCAGTATTTCTTGTCAAGAAAAAATCGATTTGAGACATATGAGTTCCACTTTTGTATGTGATTAAATGTTCCTCTCTCTTCCTAAAACAAGTGTTGATAATCTTAAGGTCGTATGCTAAAAAAAATCAATAATAGTTTGTCCTTCCTCATTCAACTCCCCAAAACTAAAATCACCATGAACCCTTGCATGTGGTCCTGTCTCTTTACCAACATGTCCATTAAGGTCCCCCCCAATATAAACTTTCTCGGTTGTTTGTATACTTTCAATCAAACCCTCCATATCTGCCCAAAACTTCTCCTTGAGATGTGATTCTGCTCCTACTTGGAGTGCATATGTACTAATAATGTTCATAGTCTCCTTTCCATCAATTACTTTCACGGATATGATTCGATCCTCAATCATTTTAACTTTCACAATATTCTTCCTCCATTCTGCATCCGCGATAATACCAACACCATTCCTTCCATTTACCTTACCCGAGTACCAAAGTTTGGAACCATTTAACCTAATCTCTTTACTTCCCTCTCCTACCCATCTAGTTTCTTGCAAGCATAGGATACTAATATTACGCTGGTCCATTACTTGTGCCACCTCGAGGCGCTTCCCATTCAACGTCCCAATGTTCCAAGAACCTAATCTGACCTTAGTCTCATGAATTAGCTTCTTTAACCGCCTCCGTCCATTAGAGTGCAGTAGCCCTTGCTCATTTAACACTGCATTCAGGCGAGGATGCAGCGGCTCTTGCTCTCTTATCACTGTACTCGAGCTGTACAGCGCGTTACTTACGGGTAACGACCTAGCATTAACACAATATATTCGTTGATCCATGTTCATAAGATTCGATATGATTTTATGCTGGCTGTCGGGGCCTAACACAACCCTCCTCCTTTATCCGGGCTTGGGACCGGCTATAAAATATAGGCGGAGTTTTCTAAACGAATTAACATGTACTATTTTTTGGATCATGGTTAAATTTTCAATAAACTTATTTTTTTCTAATAAAATTAAATTGTACAAGTTTTATAGTTGTAGTAGTTGAAGATAGAATATACTATTGGCCTCTTATTATACTACGATTAAAAAATGGTTTATTAAACAATTCAAAACGACACATGAGATTAAAATAATACGATGGAGACATTGATAAATGATGAGATTAATCCTACAATTAAAATAGTATATTTGATCGAATTAAAAAAATAAATTTATTGTCATAATAAAATATATAAAAAAACAGTTAAGTCATAACTCAAATGCAATTAAGACGATTTTATAGTTATTCAACGGAAATTCATTTTTTGTCCTGTTAAAGAGGTACATAATTTTTTTTCTTTTTTGTTTTACACTATTAGTACCGTGTGTATAAATATATATATATATATATATATATATATATATATCAATTCAATCACCAAATGCTACAACCTTATAGTATATTTATTTTCTCGCCAAAATAAACTCCCCTTAATCATACCATTTGACATTAAATTCGTCGATTCTCAACTTATACGCCATTAATTCATTCCCATTATTTATTATTTATTTTTATTTATGGAAAAGGTCAATGAAATTAATGATTCCTTTTCCTTTCCTTTTTGAACTTTTGCACTTCTATCTACAGAGGAGGCTTGTTTTCTTTCCATTCAGCAAAAGACCCTCTGTTCTAGTCGTTCGTCTCTCCGGTGATCTCTTTCTAGTTTACCTCGTTATTTTTCCGGCAGACTCATCGCTATATCCACCAGCAGGAGCCACAGAATTTGACGTGAGCAATGCGCACACGACACGGCCATCACGTTTCGTGAAGCCGTTGGGGGCGTGCGCACCGACCCGTCCCTTGGCCACATCCTAAGAAACAGGTGGATTCCCCCCTGAAAGTGCGCCCTCGCCAGAGGCGCCAACGCCGAACTGCTGAAGACGATAACAAAAGAAGGCTCTCTCCTTTTTTTCTGTTCTTTTGGCGCTCCCTGACGACGAGAACGCCTCGGCGCCGGCGGAAAGCTGCCTCCTTTTGAAGCCCGGACATCTGAAAATCGGACTTTTCTGGGGGCCCTGGTGGAAAGATGCCGTCTTGGTGAAGGATTTACGCAGCGGAGTTATAGCCCCTGTCGTGGAGACTCGGACTCTTCCTCTCTTTCGGGTTTCTTTCTGAAGATGCAAAGTAGAATTCTGCAAGTGGAGGATGGCAAGGACTCGCACCAGAGGACTGCTTTCAGGGTGCCCCGTCTCAAGGCACTCAAGTTTCTTGTGCTCTTTCTTGCCGCCGGCGTCGGCTTCTCGACTCTCGCCTTTTGCATGGCCTGGTACTTTGATCTGCATACCGGGATGATGCAAGGACTCTCCGGAGTGGGGTGGGGTTCCGGGGCGCGGGGGCGGACAAGCCACTGGCGGTGGATTGCGCCCCCTTCGTCCTTGGAGCACTCCATGAGCGACGAGGAACTATTTTGGCGTGCATCCTTCGCCCCCAAGGTTAAGAAGTACCCGTACAAGAGGGTCCCCAAGGTTGCATTCATGTTCCTCAGCAGAGGGCCTTTGCCGCTGTCTCCACTTTGGGACTTGTTCTTCAGAGGGCACGAGGGTCGCTACTCTGTCTACATGCACGCCTTGCCGGAGTTCCGGCCAAGTTTCCCGTCTAATTCCGTCTTCCACGGCAGAGTAATTCCTAGTCAGGTACCTTTTTGCAGCCGTCATCTTTTAGTTGTGCATTTTTATCCATTGTTGTAGAGTATGAGGAAAATTAGGTTGCAATCATGGAGGACTTGTTTGTTGTCGTCACATCAGAAAAGAGAACCCGCTTGTGACCCAATTCACATCTTTCATATTTCTGAACCTTCTATAACGAGAAAAGATGTTCAGTAGTTTATGATAGTTCTATGCATAATGAGAAAAGAACTCAAAGAATAATGACTGGAGCAAAATTCCATTTATATGTTTTCTGCATGTTTAATTCTGGAAGTTCAAATCACTGACATGGGAATCAAGTTCCTATGATGAACAAAAAGTCAGGCATCCATATGGAAAGTGAGAAGAGAATTTCGTAATCCTCTTTGTCAATTCAGTTGACATACTAATCGTGATAAAAGCTGATCAAAATATCAATTGTAAAAATTGTAAATCGAAGGATTGTGCAGAAAGACTTTGAGATGTTGCTCCATCCTATTTACAGATGCATAATTTTTGTTCGTTTGCTCAAACAAGCTACATCTATTTGATGGTTTATTCTCAGCATTGAACATAAATGATTCAGGAGAAATGGGTGACTTTTATTTAGTGCAACTTGTTGATCATGAGTTGCCCTCACAATCAACTTCAGGATACAAGAACTTCAGGCCTCTGAAACTGTCATATATACCATTTAACGAGTTTTAATTTCTCAACTTTAGTTTATAAGAACGACATGTCTGCTTTCTCTGTGCCGCATGAACTCATCATATTTTAAATTCTTGTTCAAGCATAATTCATTGTCTTTTTGCTCATAGTTGTTTGACACGTTATGTAAGCAACTAGTGTTTAGTATTTTCTTCTTAATATGCACTCTCATCTATCGCATCATTATCTTCAGATGGCCGAATGGGGAAAGATGAGTGTCTGTGATGCGGAGAGGCGACTTCTGGCCAATGCACTGCTCGACTTAGATAACGAGAGATTTGTCCTTCTATCCGAATCATGCATTCCTCTGTACAATTTCAGCATCATCTACCAGTACTTGATCCGTTCAAGATACAGTTTTGTCAGTGCATTTGATGATCCTGGTCAGTATGGAAGAGGGCGGTACAACACAAACATGGCACCTGAGATCAATATCACTCAGTGGAGAAAAGGAGCTCAGTGGTTTGAAGTCAACCGAGAGCTTGCTATCAGTTTGATAAAGGACACCAAATATCATGATAAGTTCAGTAAATTTTGCACAGGTCTTTGCTACTCCGACGAGCACTACTTTCCGACCATGCTCACAGTTGAATCGCCGCATCTCATAGCAAACAGGAGCATTACTTGGGTGGACTGGTCCAGAGGAGGAGCTCATCCAGCGTCATTTGGAAAGGGCGACATAACTGAGCCATTCCTGAAGAGGATTATGGAGGGCAAGCCTTGTTTGTACAATGACCAGCCTTCTGATGTTTGCTTCTTGTTTGCACGAAAGTTTACGCCGAGCACTTTGGATCCGTTGCTTCAGTTTGCACCAACTTTTCTTGGACTCGGTTAGAAGCATCCCTTAGCAGACAGAGCAGAACTTAGACAAAAAAAAAGGATTCAGAAAAAAAAATCGCCACCTTTTTTTTTGTCATGGATTATTAAAAAAACCATACCGAAATAGACATTTTGTCGAAAGGGTTAGATTTCTTTCATCGGTTCTTCTTGTACAGTAAGCTCCGGCGAGAATTC
This sequence comes from Pontederia crassipes, assembly GCA_030549335.1. Classification (NCBI taxonomy): domain Eukaryota; kingdom Viridiplantae; phylum Streptophyta; class Magnoliopsida; order Commelinales; family Pontederiaceae; genus Pontederia; species Pontederia crassipes. The sequence continues at coordinate 29,930,751 of CM060193.1, forward strand.
ACCTAAACAATTTATGTTAGTCCATTTTAATTAACAATTGGTTGTTGGAACAGGATTGTGATTCTTTTTTCTTTTTTTTTTCATCCAATGTAATGTAGGATTAAAATCATGATAAGGACATGCATTCATCACCTTTATCTTCTGATTTCAATCAAGCAGAGCAGAAAGCACATAAAACTGGTTGAAACTTTGAAGGTTGTGACCACTGGAAGCGCTTACAAATTTCTCAGAGCTAAAGTTAACAGTAACAGTAATTTTCTTATGCTATCAACGCCCGTATGATAACATTTAGCCATTAGAAAATTCTTTGGCAAATGATTAAATTTATTGTAATGTCTCACTCTGTGACCAGGAAACATATGTATCAGGCCACTTTCAGCAAATGGATCACTCCATTCTTCTCTTTCTCTTGTGTTGTGGTCTTGTTCTTCTATGGTTTCCAAAAAGCTAATTTATCTTTTGCCAACATCTTCCAATAATTTGACCGAGTCCATTCGGAGAGAGGACCTGTCGGTCTGAGAACAAAGAAGTTTGACGTCCTTGATGGCAAATGATGCGCCATCAAAGGAAAGGAGTCGACTCAACTGCGCCACTATGAGACTACGAATGAGGTCAAGCAATCCATTTATGACTCGTTTTGATGCTGTTTTGACGGAATTTTCTGATCCATGTAAACAAGTTCTTAAATCTTAATTTTAAACTCAAAATATGGATCAAGCATCGGCATGTTATGTAAAACGCATAATTAAGGTGTTAAAGTTGTTGGAATATGACAAGCATAAATATTATCCTAAAATCGTATATTATTTAACACGCCTAGCAATATAATTTTTTTCCTGACCAAAAACTATAATTGAATTGGAACTTAAGCACGTAACGCGAATAGATCTTAAACAAATTAAAAATTAGACTGGATGCTATTTTCTTAGAAAGTATATCTAATCACGTAATCATGTTATCATTTAAATTTAATTTCCTATGTTTCTCTTTCAAATGTCGATTTTGCTCTCTCTTTCTCTCTCTTTTTCAATTTTTGTGTGGTGTTTTCTTCCTTTGTAGGTCGGATGACGCAGCATTTTGATGGAGTGTACGAAATATTTAAGCATATCTTAATTTGTCAGAATCGATATCCCAAATTACAAGACTCGGCTTGAAAATTAAAACCAAAAGAAAGCATGAGAAAGTATAACTGTATATATTTTCTCTAGTTTTATCATATTTAATTATTTAATAATTAATACATTTTATTTTTAGGGTGATTTTAATGCCAATCCAAAAACATTGATGCCACTTCATCTTACCCCTATTTTTTTATTCTATTAAAAAACAATAACTCCTCTTTAATATTACCACTTTCCCAAAAAAAATAGCAAATGAATGATAAAATTATATCTGAATAATTTTAATTACTTATTATTTAATTTAGAATATAATTTATAAATAATTAGTATTTGACGAATTTGTGATTATCATTAAATGTAACATATTTTTAAATATTTTCTAAATTCAACAAACAAATGATATTAAATATTTTTAAAACTTGAAGGATATAGCAATAGTTAAAGTGTGTAAATTTAGCTTAGGATCATGTTTTAATTAACATGACTTAAAAAGTCACCAATATTCTATATATCATATACAAGTAGAAGTTTAAAATAAATATAAAAAATTAAATAAGGTGAATGAAATAGAGGGAATCTAATAGAATAATTGTAGTAAAATAAGTAACAATCATAATATTAAAAACTTATTATATTAATTAAATAATAATAATTTTATGAGGAAAGAGAATATGGATCTTTGATCTTCTAATATTATGAAAAAAAATAAAGACTTTTGATGTTAATTATTATCAAATAATAATTCTTGGTGTCCACTGTTATAAAAATATAAGATAATGTTATAGTTTAAAAAGGTAAGGGTAAAATGAACATAAGAGGAGTGAAGATACCATATTTTTACATCATCATCTACGATAAAAAGACCTTTTATGTTCTAGAAGGTCAACAACAGACGGCGTGGCTCTTTCTTGTTTGAGGTTTGATCTCTAATAACATAAAAATAAATTTGGAATGAACAAAGATGTAAAAAAAAATTTTGTATTGTTAAATTCACGATTCATTTTTTTATAAATTCATAAGTTATACCACACACACTAAACAAAAGGTCCACAAACCTCTTTATGAATCCCTCTACTAGTTTTGTCAATAGAATCATGATTCAGAATATATGTTACAAACAACGTAATATGTAGTAGCACGTCATCAATAATTAGATTTGTGATTAACTGATAATAAATAATATTTCTATAAAAAAAAGCTAGAAGATCAACACCAATTTTTACAGATAATCAAATCATACGCATTGTGTGTATAAATAATAAATAGGAGACTGGCCGGTGGGTGACTCTTTGTGGTGGTTCAAGCAATGACATCAATATGCATACATTTATTGTGAATTATATAAGTCAATTATCGCCTGCCTTCAATTTTTTTCCTCTCTCTTCGTTGACGTTTTTTTTTGTTTCTGTACATTTGTGCTTGGAATTTTCTCTTAATATATTTTTAATCACTCACTTCATCATCCTACATAGAAGATGTCGGTCGCCGTTGCATTTATTTGGTTTCGCACTTTAATTAACTTTCGTAGAATTTTTTAAGAGACCAACACCCATTATTTTTTTCTCTTAGAAAAAAAAGGAATATGCGAAAATAATTGTTAACACAGGTTGACTTGTCAACGTAACCTAGTTAAGTCGGTGTTTAGGAAACATTAAATTTTGACTAATTTGATTATTTAATAAATCAAATTGGAAAGAACATTAATTAATGTAATAAATAAAATAAAATATCATTTAAGACATTGAGATCTTAACAAAAAGGCAAGACTTTTTTACTAAAAAGTCCAAAATATATCTTTGAGGATTCCAACATGAACAACAATAAAATAAAATAAAGCAATATCGTGTCAAAAAAACACAATTGAAATAAAATAGAAAGGTGTATTTTCATTTCCTTTTAAATAAATTCACCTATATATACAAAGTTGATTTATTGGAGAATGTTTTGTCCCCAAAATTCCTTTTCTTTTTTGCACTAATTTCACCCAATTGGTTAATTTTGTCCCCAATTGGTTAATTTCACTCATTGCGCTTTTTGTTACTTACGACGGACTCAATCAGCTACTGGCGGCGGCCGCGGCCGTGGCTGCTGCCGCCGTCGTCCTCGAAGCTCTCGCCTCGCCTTCTCCGGGCGTCCTTCGCGTAGTAGTCGACGAAGAGCACAAGCAACGCCGTGTTGAGCATCGAGTTGAAGCCCCAAGCGCCGATCCCGCTGCACCCGCCCTTGATGAAATGGAGCAAGAGCAACCCCAGATGGCACGCCACGTCGCACGCCACTGCCGCCGCGAGGCACGCCGACGCCACCCCGTCCCCGGAGCCCGCCGGCAGACCAACGCTCACCCAGAACCTGTACCCGAAGACGATGGCGCGGGCGAGCGTGGCGGACAGGATGGCCACGACCTGCAACGACTGCGAGAACTCGAGCCAGAGGAAGGACATGCAGACGAGCGCGCAGTGCTTGAAGACGCCGACGAGGGCGCGACGCCGGCGGCGGAGGATGTCTAGGAAGGTGCGCAGGAGGTGGAGGAAGCGGGAGAGGTAGAAGGCGTAGGACCAGAAGAAGACGCGGCCGGCGGAGCGCGTGCCGGGCGGGAAGCAGAGGAGCCACTGGAGCGCGGTGGTCCTGGAGCGGCGCCACGACCAGCGGACGTCGCGGATCTCCGCTAGCGCGGAGAGGAGGAGGCCGAGGAAGATGGCGGCGGAGGAGAGGGCCATGAGGAGGGAGTGGACGGCCGGAAGGGGGCCGAGGGGGACGGGGCGGCGCCGCCCCACGAGGCGGAGGGTGAGGCGGAGCGCCGCGGCGAGGAGCGCGTAGGCGATCAGCGAGGAGACGAGAAACAGCCACGTCGAGCCCCACGACTGCGCGTGGCTCCAACGGAACCCGACGATCGCCGGATGCTCCGCCACCCAGTACGTTATTACGCCCCCACGCCTCGTGCTGTTCATGAGAATAGATGAGGGATAAGTGATCGCCAGCGGGAACTGATCACTAAGAACGTGATATGTAGCAGTAAGATTTTGCTGTTTGGTAAGAGAAGAGAAGGTGGAACAGAGAACAAGGAAGCAAGAAGGGGTGGCTCAGTTCAGTTGATTAATGTGACTTGTTGCAAAATTGGGACATGCTGCTAACTTACAAGTTGCTTATTAGTATTGTTTGATCTGGTGGTTAAAAGGGGATAAGGGTTGGAAGATGGTGTTAGAGAGGGCTACAATTCTTGTTGGGAAGGTGGACAAAAATATATATGTATGTATGTAAATTGAAGGCCGATGTCTAGAAGACTTGTAAAGCAGGGTGGGGATGCAAGTGTAGAAGGATTATGAGTCGTTCTTTTTTATTATTTGGAGTATATTCCTGGCGCGAGAAGAACAAAGTCATTGATAGGCTATCAGGAATTTGGAAGATAGATGTGAGGTTATAGTAAATGACGACTCCCAAGGTCTAGAACTTGAAGAAACAGCAAATAAGAGATTGGATCGTAATCATATTGGAGTCGTGGAACATATATCATGTTCTTGTATCATGTGTGATCATATAAAAAAAAAATTGGACACGAGTTGGTCGTGGACGCTGTTTTCCAGATATCGGAAGGTGACTACAAAAAAAGATAAATTTGGACAAAAGTTCCTCTCTCCATGACAACAAAAATTATTTAATTTTGGGTGACACATACGAAGGGAGAAAATAATCATTCTCTTAGAAAATAATTTATTTGGAGGAAATCTAGTAGGCAGCTATGAAATTTACCCTGATTTTTTTAACTATATCACCTTACTAATGAGGGACAAATAGCTCAATTTGCAGTCCAAATATTTTTTTGTCTATAAAATCATTTTTCAAATATAGAGTTCTCGAGGCAGTTTTGCTATAATGGCCGATTATTCTCACACTTTGTTTTATTTTCTTATTGTCCCTCTTAAAATTTTAGTATCGCTATTTTAGAATAATTTTATTCTTTTATTTTGACTATCAATATTTTGATAATATATAAAATAAGATTGCCCTAATGTCACTCCAAAACAAATAGTATTGTCATTTTATATTGTTATATAAAAATAAAATTATTCACAACTCACATAAAAAGTAAAAAATAATTTAAATAAGAAGCATTAAATTTCGAAGAATGGTAATAAATATTTTTCCGAGCTTCAATACTCACACATATCATTAAATGGATTTCCAAATTTTATGCCTAATAAAGATGTTGTTAAGCTTTCGTTTGGATAATAGAATTGTAGTCCTTTTGAGTTCTACGTGAATAATTAAATTGATATATTAATTTTAATTGATATGAAAAAAATAATATGATAAATTAATTTTAGTGAATACTTGAGTAAAATATAGCATTATAAATATAAAATATAATTTTATTAATTAAATACAAATAATAGTATAAATTATTTTTTTCCTAAAAATTGTTAAAATATATTATTAAAATATAATAAATTATATTTAACAATATATTAAAAACATTTAAGAAATGATAAGTAATAAATAATATTGAATTAATTACTTTATAATAGATAAATTATATTTAATAAATAAACTATTTTGTGACAGAAAATGCAAGAGAGAGAATAAGGAAAGAAAAAAAAAAGTAGCCGCCACGTCAAAAAACATTAGCTTCGCACTAGTAAACCGAAGGATGAGATCAGGAGAACTAGTGTCATGTGGCCGCTAATTCTCACTTCTAATTCTCGGCATGATTCCATCAAATGTCATGCCAGGCTATAGTTTTATTCTTGTTCTAATTGTCAAATATAGTAGTAGTGCTTTTTGAGTGAAATTTAGTGATGAGAAATGAGATGGTTAATGTGATAGTAAAAAAAAGTAGATGTAATGGATGAATTTTATGTGAGTTTTAAATTTAAAATTATTATTATTATTGTAAAGTATAATTTTATTATTAATTAAAATAAAATTATTAAATAAATAAATGTCATGGAAAAAATTTTGTTAAAAATATATTATTTAAATATAAAAAATCATTTTTTTAAATCAATTATATTTAATGAAATATTAATTTTTTTAATGAAATAATAAGTAATAAATAATATTATATTAATCTCTTATTAAAATTATTTTATATTTATTAAATAATTTATTTTATAAAAGAATGGTGTGAGAGAGAAAAATAAAAAAAGAAAATGATTTTTTTAAAAACAGAAGAAACCGTCAAGTCAAATCAAAAAGAAAAAAAAATTGATGTAGTTTTTGTGGAATTAAAAGGATGAAATTGGGGTCACGTAATCCAAATTTATTCTTGTCCCGAAACCCGATTATGATGTGGTGTTTACCAAAACCGAATAGAACAAGAGTACGATTCTATCTCAATTCCGCAAACAAATGCCACCTTAATGATTTTGTTATGTTATTAGCGTTTGAAAATGCAACCGTACTTTCTACGAATTCTACTTAAATAGTTGAATTGACATGAGGAAGAAAAAATAAAACGTTTATGTGATATGAAAATGTTAATGTGATAGATTATTTTTAGTAGATATTTGAATGAAATATAGAAATTATAGATATAAAATATGATTTCATTAATTAATAAATATTGATTGTAAATTATTTTTTTTGTTAAACTAAATCTGTTAAAAACATATTATTAAAAAAATAATAAATCATATTTTTATAAATTATATTCAATAAAAGACAACTTTTTTGGTTGAAAATGGCAAATAATAAGTAATATTATATAAACTCTTTTATAATAAATATAATATTTTTTCGGTGAGAATAAATATAATATTTTGTGTGAGGAAGGTCGGAGAGTGAAACTTTTATAAAAAAAATGAAAAAATGGAAATAAAAAATATGTAAATTAGAAACTAATGTCACGTGACTATAGATTTTCGCTCATTTCAGCCTCAAATTCCAACGCTGGTTCTATCGAACATCACATCAACCAACTGAAAAATCTAAAACCAAGACCAAATTCCAAAAAAGTAATTCCGCCACGCTGCGAGGTAAACTGCAGACAATTTGATGCGCCGATCATGGATCATGCATGCTCATGGTTTCAATCTAAAGGTGTTGGAGTAAGTGTTAAACTTCAAAAAGAAAACACTTAAACAGCTAATCGACCTAACTCTTAAAATCAAATTTTTACTACTGTGTTTTATTTATAAACATAAAACATATATATACTCTGTTGGAAGGTATACATGATTGATTTCCTGCATGTATAATTAAGATTTTTTTTGCTGATATAATTAATAATAAATAATGTTTTTTTCGTCGGTGCATTGTTAGTTGATGTATGACAGGACAATCATTGGTATGAATGATTTTTTTTTTTTGACTAATTATATGGTTTGAATGGGATCTCTCCCTCGAGGTGAAGCATGAATGTTTTCAATTCCTTAACATATAAGGTATTTTAAAAATAATTTTTATATTTAAATAATCATATATCGAATTGCAGTCATTTAATCTACATCTCTCTTATTTAAGTTTGATTGACATTATTTTATTTTATTTTGGAGTAAGGAGAATATCATTTCCTATTAAACATATGCTAATAGATTTTTTATATATGGAAATTTTCGAGTTACTGAAATTCAAATGCATTATTACTTAACTTCAGCAATTTAACTGGATCCCTAAGGCTGCATTTGGATTGGAAAACATTAGTTCTCCAAAGTTCTCATCGACGAGATGGATTTGTTCCATCGTAACGTTTGGACGAAGTTCTGATAAATCATAATTTGGGCGTGGGTTACGAGATGAGGTGAGGTAAGTTTTGATCGCGGCGCAAGAAGTTCTAACTTTGGATTAGAACTTTCACACTAAAACTTTGAAGCATTTATTGCATTGACCGAAACTTTAATTCTGGTTGGGCCCATCAAAAAAATCGTTTGTGTTTGACAGAATTTGAACAAGTTCTTGCCCAAATTTTACAAAACTAAAGCATCACATAATTTTCTTTTTTCTCTTATTTTTATTTTATTCTCAGATGATCAAAATGTACTCAATAGTCGATCTAATAAATTGGATGTCAGTCTGTTCAGGGCACTTGTAGCTCCTGTTGCCATTCGGTTTGATAAATGGTGGTGTCAGTTTGAGAGCAGTGAGCTCGGAGACACCTTTTGAAGTGTGATTCAAGGATTGATTGCAAGACACACGTCCATGCATGCGCCTAAATCTGGCACCTACATGTATTTATTGATCCACGTAGTCCACCGTCAAAACTTGTAGAGCTAAGATATTTTCTCACGATTTTTTTCAAAAAAAAATAGTCATTTCGAGTTTTCAAAAAATAAAATAAAATTTTAGCACTTTAACTTGAAAATAAGCATAAGAGGAGATAAGATGAGAGTTTAAAGAGGAAAAAAAGTTGAAGGAGTTGAGATGAGATTAGATTAATATTAGAAATTTTGATTTAAATTTGAATCGAATATTTATCTTATAGCACTTTTAGATCATAAGTAATTAAGAATTTAGTCAGAACTTAGAATTCTATTGTGCCAACGTGTTAACATGGAACACTAGAGATCCTATAGGCCTGGAATCATCATCTGGTTTCAATCAATTTCGTCAAACGATGTGACCGTTTAATGAAATCGAAGTCGGAACGTGGTTCAAAAAAAAAGGTCACGTGATCTTTTTTTTTCTTTCACTTGATTCATCGAGTACTTTAGCAGTCACAATCTTTTTTTTCTTTATTCTTTTTTTTTTACATTTTTTTCTTTAATATGTTGACATTTTTTTTAAATTTCATTTATTTTTTTCTTTCTTTATTTTCTCTCTCACACACATGTATGTTATAAAATAATTTATTTATTAAATATAAATTATTTATTATAACATATTAATAGAATATTATTTCATTAAATGTTTTAATATTTTACTACATATAATTTATTAAAAAGCCAATTTTTATATTTAAATAATATATTTTTTAAAACAAAATTTTTAATTTTTACTTTTGTTTTTATTTATTAATATTATTTTATTTTATATTTATAATATCAATTTTTATTACCTACCAAAAATTAATTCATCACATCTACTTTTTCCTATCACATCAACTATCTTATTTCTCCTCATCAAATTTCATTCCATCCGAACATACCCTAAACTAATATGTCAACTCAAACTATTCAGGAAAACTTAGCGAAACTCTAATTTTCATTGTCAAATGACCCATAGAGTTCTCATGTGACTGGACATTCTATAGTGAAAAATGAAAGAAAAACCTAATGTTGTGGGTAACATGATGATGTCCACCTCTTGAGACGTACAATGGAAGTTATCTACGATAAATCAATGTTAGGCCTGGTTCACTATAGCAAGTCTGATGGTTCATAAATTTCCACATCATCTTCGATCACGCGTCTACTCTCTCCTCACGCGGCCTAAAATATACCCTAAACATTGTCATCAGTTTCATTTCTCCTCGCCTCACAGCCGGAGCATCTGGACCATGCTTGCCTCACTGCTGCCTTCAAATCGTGCTTTTCTTGATCACCTCGTCGTCACTTCCACCCTCACTTCGCAGCCGCTTCCACGATCGCCTCACTGCCACTAAACTTTTATCCCAGGTTTGGCTAGTTTTCTTGCATTTTTTAATTTCGATATGTGACTTTTGAGTTATGTCAATGTCCTTAGTCCTGTGACTTCGTGAGTGTTTAAACTTATGTTGGTGTCCTTGTTCATTTTGTGTACATAGCAAACACAACAACATAAGTGTTGATATGCCTTGAATTACGTACCATATATCTAAAATTATGAAAAAAAATGAAAAACAAGAAAAATAAGGATATGTGATGGAAGTAGAAGGCTTAGGCCATTAGGATTTTATCACGATGTACTCTATATTGCTCATAGTGAAATTTCTTCTGACAATAGTCTCCTTTTGTCCGTGGATGTTTCTCTTTTATTCACACTAATCAAAAAAGTTTTACCACATTAAATCTGTGTGTTCATCTTTTCTCTTCTTTGTGGTCTTGATTATTCATCGATCTTCAGTGCCATATATACTCCTAATAATAAGTCACCAACATATTAAGACTGAATCCCAAATCTTACCACGGTTTAGGAAACGACAGCAATGTGGTAGCACTGGAATAAAAGGAATCAACTTTTGGCATTTCGCGAGCAACTCCAAAAGGTACCTACAAAATTAATCCGATTTAGTCCACTAATCAAAGCACGCAAAACTTACAAATCATACTAACAAAATTCACGATGGCTCTTCGAGTCAGCAGTAGAGAGAAACCTAAAGAACCCAGCTCATGAGTGCTTGCAACTGATTCTCCTGACGTGCTCCAAGAAGAAGGCCACGACCCCAAACGTGACGACCAGAGCCTATGTGCAACAAGAAAGCCAAGTAAGTGAGGAGATCGACAGAGAACATCAACAAGGGCGGTCCCCAAGAATGATCAAGGTTTTCGTGAGGGACGCTCACCAGAGATGAGAGGCATACAAAGAAGGCTCATTTAGTGGTGAGAGGCTCGCTTGGCGGTGAGATTTCTTTGGCGACGGGTGTGTTCATTCAGCAGTGAGCATGTTCGTTCGGCGGCAAGATTCCTTCAAAAGTGAGTGCGTTCCTTTGGCGATGAGTGCGTTCGATGGAGAGCGATCCTTTGGTAGTGAGGTTCACTCCTTCAATAGAGAGAGTCGTCTCTCAGGCAAGGAGAGCAATTTCAGCAACAAGATAGTCGTTCAGCGAGTACCCACGATAGAGAATGCCTCTCCTCTGGAAGTGGGTACTCTAACTTCCCCACCTCGCGTGAACCAGCCCGACCGAAAGAGCATCTCGATCGGCCGAAAGATCACTTGAACCGCCCATGCAAGCGTCAACCGTAGATCTCCAATTGCACGTCTCGAGAGGTGGGAAGCAGCAGGAATATTAAATCCAAAAAACAATATCTCTAACTTGAAGTCCTCTTAATCGAAAGGCTGACCAAGATGATTCAAATAGAAGCAATTAGTGAAGAGTTGTCTTTATGAACTTGTATGCCAATGACATAATTTGAGTTCAAGGAATTACTCCCATCTTGATAGTGTCAAACCGAGGTTTCAAATTAATGTCAAGATTTTAGAAGTGTATGCAAAATATTTTCTGTACCATACTGCAAAATGACATTGCATTGCACCGAAGATATGCTTAGAACTTGCGTAATAGACTAGTATGATAATTAGAATGATTTGTTGATAGAGTTTGCTTGGATAATTCCTTGATACAGTTTGCTTAGAACAATAATTTACCACTTGAGCACAGGAATTACACCGTTTCAAAAAAGTTCCAAAATCAGGAGTGAAATTAGACCAATTTGAATATGTCAAAATTGGTAGAATAATTTATTTGACCTATAATAAAGTAACAATTTTGGATACTATTTGAAGTATGTTCCTTTTAATTATATTTGAGATTATGTTATAGATTTATTATTTTTGCCATTAAAGAGGAAGAAAAGAGCAAATGCGGTGAAGACAAGGTATAGATTTTTTTTCCCCAATTTTGAAAAAGATGAGAAAATTTGGTACATATCTTTAGTGGTCCATTATGCCCTTCAAGTAAGTTTTCCGTTAATAATATTTGTTTAGAAATAAAATAAGAAATCTTTATAAAATTAGCATTGTTGACCTCTTATTAAGAATATTAGTTAATATATAACTTATAAATCTATTTGTCCGTAATTGGTGCCGTGCTATCTCGTGCGTCTTCACCTGGTCATACATCAAAATCAACAATCGCATTTACAAGTTATACATTATACATTAAAAATTTTAAAATAATTTATAGTTTAAAAACAATATATTTTTTTCAACTTCTAGTCAAATTAATTTTTACTTTCAATTTTTGAAAATATATCTCTCGTTTACCAGTTAAGACGAATAGGCTATCGTAAATTCTATGTTTCTTCCACTTTGTCTTTTTTTTATTTTTCATTTTGTCATTTAGAAGCTGATGAAAGGAAACACTCGTCCAAATTTTCAATCGGATGGCTTCATAAGGGTTGCCTTGTATAGTTTGGCCATTAACAAACTAAGATTCAGTTGCCAAGTTTATTTGTTTGCGTTGATTACTTGCGTTATCATTTTGGACATGGACAAGATCTATTAAGGCTCTGTTTGGCAAAGCTAGCTATTTGATTAGAAGATAGATGTTCGACTAGAGGATAGCGATATAACTAGAGTATAACGATTAGTTATTAAAGGATAGCAGATAGCGATTTGTTTATAAATCCAATAAAATCTGTTTGGTAAACATAACGGTTAAATTAACGTATAGTATAAAATGACGAAAATAGACATAACATATAATTTGTGATCATTTTTATATACATAATATTCATATAATTTAATTTAAAATAATTATTTTGAATATTAATACTTTTAAAAATCTTATTTAATATAAAATATTGATTAATTCAAGATAAAAAACTTAATTAGGTTGTAAGTAAAATTAAAGATGTGATATATAAAATAAAAATAATATATGATGTTTAATGAGTAAATATTTTTTATTTTAAAAATAAGGGTATACTAGGAAGAAAATATGAAAACGCTACCTCTATACTATATAAACTAGTAGGAGTAGCTTATAGCGTTTTGTGTTCAAACCTCTAAACGCTACTGAGAAAAAAATATTTACCAAATGCTTGTAATAGCGTTTTTATTCTAACAAAATGCTATCTGCTACTAAATACTCTACTTTTTTACGTGCCAAACAGTGCCTAAGGGGACAACAATTTTTTTATTATTTTCAATATTAGATTTAACTGTGTCATTTTCGTGCCCCGTGTCTAAACTTGTTGGTTAATTATGGTGTGTCGGGCGAGCTTAATTTTCATTTAGGTCGGATGGAATATTTCATTTATATATCATATTGTTTCATTCAATATACTTTTTTTGAAAAAAAATATGGTCTTTATCTCATACTAGTTCTTACCTATTTCTATTACTATTAAATTAATAAATGAAAATAAAATAGTTAATGGTGGGATTACCACTATCCTTTTTCGTGTATGTGTTCCTAAGAAAGAAAATTTGTTTATTTTCTTTTTTGAGATCTCGAAAATGGGCGGTGAATCGGATTATATGTGCTTTATTATATTTGTTAGCTTTAATGATAACTTAATCCTTTTTTTTTCAGAGAAGCTTCAATAATCTTGCCTCAAACATTAGGCTCTTTATCATCTTTGATAGTTTGTTATAAGTTATGCATGCTCCTTTGATAGTTGATCTGATTTACAGAGAGACAAAACTAATAAACAAGAAATATTTTTTATTTAAAATAAATAGTCAGAAACTGGGCCCGGTACATACTGAAATCAATTTTTAGAAATTAAAGATAATAAGCAACAAAAATTAAAATTGCAATAATATGATGCAAAAATTTTTAGTTCACAAGGGCAAGTATTTGCTCATTAAATTATAACTAATGAAATAGTATTTTGGAATTTCCATATTACATGAAAAAAATATATTTCTGACCACCTTTAAGAAAAGAAAGGACTACAACAAAATAAGGTGAGATCGAAATTTGACGTGTTAATTAATTTTTTCTAAAATCTTAAATCATTTGGAAGAGCTTCATGAGATTTGAACTATTTACATTTTGATATGTGCTAATTAATTTTTTTAAATCATTAAGACAAGCAACATCATTTATTTTATATTCTTAACTCTAACAACATTAATTAAATCTTAAAAGGAACTTTTGAAAAAAAATATAAATAAGGAAAGATGCGTCTGATGGAGTCCATGGGCCACAATTTTTATAGATCACAATGTCTGTGAGGCCCATCTTCTAGTATCCTCTTATTAGGCCCACCATGTCAAACTCAAGCTAATTCACGAAGACTATTTTTGAGACCCAATTTTGATGATGAGATTAATTTGAAATTATTTGATTTTATGAGTCCAAGTGACGTGTCAATTATTTGGTTTTATGCCTTTCCAATTCACGTAGACATGTTTTCGGTGTCATTAAAGTCTAGTTTCTATAATTTTTAAATTACACGAATATCATATTTTCTAATTAATGGGTATTGTGGCAACTCTCATGCTTGCTAAGTGGAGGCATTAAATATTGCATATATTAAGTCGCCACAATTAATTATCCCCAATACACAAATGCTCGAAGCCCCTCACAATTTTATCGTTTTTTTAATAGATGGTTGGTCTTCCAAACATTAAATACAATATAATTTCTATATAAAGACTTTGTCTTGTGTTTTTATGTAGTCAATTCATTCATTATAATATATAATTACTATATATGAATATGTACATAAATAATTGTGCAATACCTTTTTCTCTAGTCATATATATTATGTTTTATATTAAGTCAACTATATTGACTATAAAATATGTTTTCATCTAACTGTATTATGACTTACGAAAATTAGGAAATTATGATCATTTTAACTAATGCTAGATACACAAAAATGATATATTTATTTAGAGGTTTTTTTAATCTCATAAATTGTCGAAGAAAATAAACGAGGAGAAAAATAAACTTGATTCAGTTTTAAAGATAAACATTAATATTTTTTTATAATTAGTTGATAGTAAATTGTGAACCTACGAATTTTTTTACCTTGCCGGAAATTGAATACTTTTTCATTAAAAACTTTCAAGATTATATTAATTGTTTCCAAGAAGTTTACTATATTCTAATTGTAACGCCTCCGAGATGCATTACAATTATGGAATACATTTTGGAGGGTGTTATGTGTCATACATACATATATACATATATACATACGTGGACGATTAAATTAAATATTTTAATTGGTCAACTAAGAATAAAATTATATGCAGAAGAATTATTATCTTTAAAAATAATAAATACTAAGAAAAGAAGGACATTAAAATAAGGACTCATGACACTCATATACTATCATCATGAGATTGTGTCACCATTGATCACTTTCATCATTTGGATTTGCACATGCATATTTGAATATATATGTAGGGAAGACAAAAGCTCCAAGTGAGTTTTGATACTCCAGCATGTAGATAAGATAAAAAAACATCATAAATATTATTATAAGTGATAAAAGGGAATAAATCATGAAGACATAAGGTTATTATCATCATGTAAGGAAAAAATAAAATGGTCATGTGAATAGATATGAATAATCATGAAAGATAAGCATATTAATATGCAATTAGAGAGAAGTTTTATTTTGAAATAAGTTGAAAAATACTATATGAATTGAAAGTGATAAAAATCTATCATCGTTATCACGAGAGAAATTTCATTATTAATATGCTTCATCTCCTTCATCATTTTATTTTTTTCATCTTTAACTTATTGCGAATATATGTCAATCCGTGAAGTATCTTTTGACTTATAAAGTATATTTCAACTCGTAAGTGACTATATTTCAACTTCAATAAAACAAGGGTGCCTTTCAATAGGTGGTGGAGAAGAGTAAACTTACTCTTAGGTGGCCATCGCCAACCATCATGATAAGATTTTTTTCATTTAACGATTTTTCATCTTTTATCTTTTGATTTTTAATGAATCTTATTAGAAAATTATGACTCATCATAAGGAGAGTAATAAAATTGTAATCATTTGGGATTTTAGATTTAAATTCATTGAGATATGATCATGAAAGATAAATCATGATAATCATAATCATAAATTCAATCAAGATCAAAGAAATAAATCAAGAGTCAAAATAGGCATAGATAATCATCCTAATGTCGAAATCCAGGCCAAGTGTGAGGAGAATTCGGGCCGAGTTCGAACGTTATCATCTCGATAAATTTCATAAGGAACCTGAGCCGAGTTAAGGGTATACCTAGGCCGAGTTTTCATACCAAATCATCATACGAAAGTACACGACTCGAGATCTCTTCATGGAGAAACCTGAACTGAGAACTCGACATGAGTTGTGGTAGACTCAGGCAGAATTATAGAGGACTCGGGTTGGGTTTTTAGTTTCATAAATTGTGTGCTTACGCAATAGTTTTCAAGTCATATCGTGTTTCTCTAGCATAACAATCATCGTAACGTAATTATTTACGTCTAAAATAGTCTAGAACCGTTGACGTCATGGTTAAAGTCAAAAATCATAATTTTACCGACGAATTCAAGTTACTTAAGTACCTTATAAAAATTCGACTAAAGCTATCACGTTCCCTCTTCCTCGGATCACCGTGCTTTGCTTCCGTACATCTTTTTTCTCCCAACCCTAGGGAAAAGAGGATAAACTTTTAAATTGATCAAATTTTACTTTTTATCTTCCCTTTTTTTTCTTTTTTCTTCTTTCAAACTGAGCGGGCGTTGCAATAACACTAGTTCTTGGATATCGTGATGGATTTTATTAGTGTGCATCAATCCTTTATAATTCTAGGTTTCATTTGTTTGAGAGTAAAACACTTTCGTGGAAACTTTCTATTATTTTCCTATTTTTTATAATAAAAAAACGTTTTTCCACATATCATTTTTTTGTCGTTGGATCAAAAACTTGTTTCAACTCTTACGAATTTATGTTACTCTTTTTTTTTTTTTTGAGGTACGCACATGCGAACACGATGCTCCAGTCCTGCATTCATGTTGTAGATCAAATAAAAAAAACTTACTTCAGACTTCAGCAGAAAATATGTTTTGCGTTGTAATTTTCGACACACAATTTAGCACATAACTTTGAATGCAAGATGCGCATACATATACTTCACAGAGATCAAATTTTATAGTACACTTTTTTATATTCTTTGCCGTAGTAGAAGTATTATAAGTTCTTCTGTGGTGATAATATTCTTTGTCTGAATATTTCTTTTTTGTTGTTCACAGTAATGAAAAGATTTTTTTTATCATGTTAAGTTTTTATGCCCATCTTAGTGTGTATTTATTTCATTTTTCTGATTGTTCATTGATGTTCTATTCCTAACATATACATATGTTAATTATTATTGTTCCAAATGGCTCTAATTATAGAATAAATCAAACGTGTTTGATAAGGTTGACGAACATACATTTATAATCATAAATCATGCATGTGACATGCCTCCACGCATTAGTACATTTGTAATCATAAATCACTTCGTTGGATTCCAAATACGTCGGCAAACTCGTCCTCAGCGTGTTGAGTCAATTAGGTAGCTAGGCACAACTTTTCGTTACGATTATTATTACTATATATTTTTATCATTTAAACTAATTTTTCATATCATATGGATAGATTATATGCATCATACGGCTATAATCCTGGTGCGAAATAATCATTTAATAGTACATTATATTATTCATGGTCCTCCGGTAATTAGTACGTGTTATGTATTGTAATTTGTAATGCATTATTATATCTCTCACACCAAGCACGTTCTTGAATTAAGTAAGACAAGGGCTTATTTAAATAAAAAAAGTTAATTATAATTCGATATTAGTTTCTAACATAATGAATGCGTTCACTCCCACTTAAGTGGTTTGGGTGGATTTAATAAGAAAATTTAAAGAATTACTCTAAAAGCATAATTAAGGAAAATTATTATTTTTTTAAAACGGATTAAAATTTCTTTCGGATGATACAAATGCATTTAGAAATATAAATAAAAATATAAAATTTAATATTAAACTTTAAGATATATCAAATAAGAGTTCCAGATATAATAAAAGAATATCAAGTCACATATAAATGCAAAAAAAAAAAAATGATGACCTACAAATTGCAATCATAGATAAAATATTAGAAGTAAGAAAGGGTGTGGCGCCCGTATGATTTTTTTCGAATGACGCTTTGATTTGAATGGGTTATTTTAATTAATTAAAAAATATTATAAAATTTAATTGTACTCTTAATGATTTTTAATCTTGTCTGCTTTTATTTTGTTACTTTTTTTTCGCTCAGGAGATTTTTGAGGTTGATCATATATACTACTACCTCTTACTATCGAACCTCAATTTTTTTTTTCAGTTTTACTATTAACTTAACTTTCTAAAAAGAAGTAAAATTTAAGTGAGTATATACCTCTTTGTTACTGTCTTTAGCTAGAGTTAAATTTGAAACCTCCTAACGAGACTTCATGCCAAATATCTTGATGAAATGGACAATTCTATAAGACGTGAAATTAGTGTTATATACACTAATAATTATATTGATCAAATTAGTAAAATTGCTAAAAGAATAACAATAAAAATGGTGTAAAAATTTGACGGAGAAGAAATTAAAGATGTTTATGTGCCTATTACTATGCATTTTATCAAAAAGGTAAAATCGACGCTTATGTTTCCATTAGAATAAACTGAATCATATGTATGCTTTTGCCTTCATTTTTTTCTTAAATTATACAGATGATCTCTCAACTTTTGGCTAATATTTTATTTATCTCTCAATTTTAATTTATAATTAAATTATCTTCGAAGTTTATTTTTCTTACACGCGTCATTCTCGTGACCATCAACAATCACTTTCTATATTATAATATCGATGTGACGTAATAAAATAATATAAAAATGTAATAAAAAAGGTGGTCGTCTCTCGTTGGAGGGGAGC
The DNA here is from genome assembly GCA_030549335.1 of Pontederia crassipes. Classification (NCBI taxonomy): domain Eukaryota; kingdom Viridiplantae; phylum Streptophyta; class Magnoliopsida; order Commelinales; family Pontederiaceae; genus Pontederia; species Pontederia crassipes. The sequence goes on from CM060193.1 coordinate 29,949,337, forward strand.
AAGGGGGGCAACGCCCTTCCCCTCTCTCCGAAGGTGCCAAAGAGTAGGAGAAGAAGCACCAACCCCGTCGCATAGTGGGGGCCGACACCCCTATTTCTTCCTTGCCAGTCCGAAGAAGAAAAATGAGTCTGACATCCCTTTTTCTTTCGCGCGAGCTGTGAGAAAGAAAAGAGGAGGCGTCTGCCCCCTTGCCTCGGCGAGCTTGAAGGAGGGCAGCATCCCTCTATTTCTTCCTTGCCCGTCACAACTTGTCAGATGTGCCAGATTATTTTTTTATTTCAATATTAGTTAAATAAAATAAAATATTAAATAATTATAAAATATCTTTCATAATGTAATATAACATAATTATTATTGGCGATATAATAATGTAATATATTACATGTTTAAGATATATAATAATATATCCACTTTTTAAGCAGTATAAATATAAATGTAAGATTTATCATATAATATAACATAGTACACAACTAGGTCAGGACAGAATCTGCCTTAGAGATATTGCATGAAGTTTGATAAAGTCTTTGAAATATACTTATCGTGCATTCAAAATTATGTGCAAAATTTTGTGTTCCAAATTATGTGCTAAAAGTATAATATGATTTATAGTTTAATGAGAGCATCGCTCAGCTAAAATAGATGTTCATGATTAACCTAACCATGTAAAGAGTAGGCTCCAAGGTAAACAGTACATGTCTTACTTACGGATATGGGAATGGGATATATATATTTCATTTTCCTTTTTTTTTTAACTTGTCTTTGCTGATCGATGCTGAGTTAGATTAATGTTAGGTGTGTAAAGTGCATTGCTTGGCTTTGGAGAAATCTCGCCAGAAACTTGGTTCCAAGATATTAGTAATGTCTACCTAATTAATTCATTTCAGTTGGAGGTGATGGATGAAATTTTGAATTCGGCTTAAACATTGGACTATGAGACCTCTAGATGTAGATTATATATGGTTAACTTAATCACAAATGACTGGTGTTTGGGATAATATAGTGCATGTAAATATGTTTTTTATTCCGCAGCAAATGCATGAGATGCCGTGTCTCTTCTCACTTTTTTTTTCGGTAAGGGTCTCTTCTCACTTTGTTTGCACTAATGCTGCCATGGACCTCTTCAGGATCAGGAATACTTACTTAAGTTTACAAGGATCAGGATACTTAAGTACAACAAGACAAGACTCACTTTGTTTACAAGAAATGCCTCGTAAGTCCGACATCCACAATCACTAGTGATTATCGGGTCAGACCTCATCCAACCTCGATCTAAATCGGGTCAGGTCAAAAAATTTTAAACTCGAGCCGATCCGACTCAATTTCAAAACTCAAAATTTTTTATTTTATTTTTATTTTTTAATTTTCAACTTATATTTTATATAAAAGCTAAAAAAATATTAAAATATAATATTTTAAATATGTAAAATATATATTTAAATATTTAACACATTATTTTATACTTTTTAAATAAGTATTATATACTATTTTTATATTAAATATTAAAAAAATTAAAAAAATGATGATCAGATTCGACCCGAGTCGAATCGGGTTGGATCAGATCTAACCTTTTTTGAAAGATTGATCCGACACAGTCGGATTGAGTCCGAGGTCGGATCAGGACACTTCTAAAAACACAATATAGAAAAATGGTGAGAGTTTCCATTATCTTAACTTTACCTTCAAGTGGGAAAAAAAATACAACCTGCTTGCATCAGCATTATTATAGTTTACGTGGATTGCGATATTGCAACAAGGTTAAAAGGATCGGCCAATTAATTACGCATATATTTTATTAACGCAAATGGAAAGTGGAAACGAACATATATTATTTTCCACTTTTCAGACTAACTAATATAGGATTGCTACAACCTTTTCTGAAGAGAAAAAAAAAGAGTGCATAACTCTTCCTAAAACATTCTCATTTTCTTAATTAAAAAGAAAATGCAATAAAAACTATATATATTTCATGAATGATTGAATATATCATATTCAGGCTTTTCTCAAAATATCATATGTACGTGAATACATCATCTGTTTCTGTTTTTGTTTTTTTTAACTTAATTTGCATAGAGTTAAAAATGGGAAAACAATGATTTCTCATAATCCTTGTCATTTTCCATTTAAAAATATTAGAAATTCACCAATCAGCTGGGAAATATGCAATTGCCGTCTTTGAACCTAAATGGTCAATCTAATCACAATCGTAAAGAGATAAAAGGAGTTGACGCAAATCTTATAAAATAATTTACAATTTTGCAGGAAAAAAGATCACAGCAAATTAAACTAAGTATTAATTTATTGCTCTTTTAACGAAAAGTTTCTCTCTATAAACTTTGACTACAAAGAAGTATCAAATCGTTTAGTACCCAAGCATTTCACCTGCGAGAAAAACAACATTCCCGTGATTCTTAATTAATTATGCCTCCTTTTAACCTAACAAAAAATAAAAACTAAAACTCATTAACAGAATAAAAGTTTAATTACACGCGCACACACACATAATATTAATTATTATTGTTCCCAATAACTCTAATTAAAGAATCAATTAGACGTGTTTGGTAAGGTTGACACATATATAGTCATGCATTTGACATGCCTACACGCACAAACCCACTTCGTCGGATTACAGATATATGTCTAGCTAGAGGCACAGCTTTTCATTATGATTATTTTTTATTTTTATTATTACAGATTTTTCATATCATATACATAGATCATAGGTACAACTAAGTTCTAATGTGAAATTAAAAATCTTATTGTAACTTCCTTTTTTTTTTTTGCAAATATGAGAAGAAAACAGTCTTCCGATGACTCTTAGGATCTAGAATTTCCTCGTGGACTCATCCAAATCTTGTACCAGGATGCTACTGACTTTACTATTAATGGATAACTTCATTTTTTTTTAAAAAAAAGTTCTAATGTGAAATAAGCATTTAACAGTACATTATTCATGGCCCTCCAGTAATTAGTACGTGTGTTATGCATTGTAACTAATGCACTATCATATGGATCCCTCACGCTAAGCATCTAATAAATTAAGTGAAAGGGGGCATCTTTGAATAAAAAAGTTAATTAGGATTCGACATTAATTTCTAACAAAGATATGTTATATAATGATTGCATTCAAACTTCCTTTTAGAGTTGAAAATGGCGCCGGTGAATTTAATTTGAAATTTAAAGAATTATTCTGAGAGCACAAGGAAAATGAAAAAAAAACCATTTTAACAGATAAATATTTTCGGGCACATTTTTGGGCTCCTATTTTTATATGACATTTTTTAAAATTTGATTTAAATAAAATACAAATAGTAATATTAAAATTTAGGAAACATCAAATAAGAGTTCCAAATGTAATAAAATAATATAAAAATGATGATACATGAGTTGAAATTAATTATAAAATATTTATAAATAAAATACCCTATTTTTTTGCCTTGGGTCTTATTAGAACGGATCGACTCTAATTTATTGAAAAATATTCGTACTTCTTACCCTGTCGGTAATCCTTTTTTTTTTTTGCTCCGGAGATTTTTTGGGTTGATCGTATTACTTTAATTTAATTTAATTTTTGTTAAGTTCCATTGTTAACTTAGTAACTTACTTTCTAAAACAAAGTTAAAATTTAAGTGGAGCCACTATATATCTTTTAGAACTTCATCTGGTAAATTTGAAACATCCCAAAGAGACCTCATGCCGAATTTCTTGATGAAATGGACAATTCTATACGACTTAAAATTAGTGTTATAACAATTATTATATGTTATTAAATTAATAAAATTACTAAAATAATAACAATAGAAATGTGTAAAGTAGCGGTGGGTAAACTAAATGCCTTTATCTTATATACCTATTATATATCTAACTGGCTATATATTGACCAAAAAGTAAAAGTTTATATTTCCATGCATATAAAATAAATCTCCCCCATTGTGTTCATAAGTAATAAGTAACCAAACGCGTCCGCCAGCCATACGCTTCGTTGGCTGCGAATTTGATGAAGGTCCACTGCGGCTTCTACGCTGACCTTTTGTCTGACCGATCGATAAATTCCACAACTATTTTGGTATTTCTTTCTATATCTAAATAAATTATGCTTTTTCATATATGAAATGTAAGAAAAAACCCATAAATTTGATATTTTTTGTCATTCACTATATATATATATATGTATGATTTTTATTTTTTATTTTTTGCATTTTATTTCGAAGGACGAGAACTTTAGAGGAAGAGTTTTGCACTCTATTATTGCTTTTTTTTCTTCAGGAAATTAAGGATGTAGCAAAGTGCTATTTTTGTTTCCGCTTGCATTAATGAGATAAATGCGTAATCAATTGACCAATCCCTATTAAACTTTGTTGCAGTATCGCAATCCACGTAAAATATAATAATACTAATGCAAGCTATAAGGTTGGATATTTTTCTGCCATTTGACGGTAAGCAGTTAAGATGGTGGAAGCAGATGACCTTTCTCTGATATCAACATTTTTCTTCCTCTTTTTTATTTGTTTGTTTTTTTTCTGATTGTGACTAACGCCCCTTGAACATATATAGTTAATGACCGTAATATATAAACATATAGATATACTTATGAAGCTCTTGTCTTGTTTCTACTTTGAAGCATGTACGTACGCCAGATCCCTGAAGAGAGATCCATGGCCGCATTCGTGTAAACAAAGCGAGAAGAGACACGGCATCTCATGCACCTGTTGCGGAATTTAAAAAAAAAAACATATTTACTTGCATTGTATTATTCCAAACACCACTCATTTGTGATAGAAGTTAACCATATGTAATCTACAAATCTAGAGGTAGACATTACCAAACACCACTCATTGTATTAACAGTTCAATTTCTAGGTCTCATAGTCCAATTTTTAAGCCGAATTCAAAATTTCATCCATCACCTCCAACTGAAATGAATTAATTAGGTAGACATTACTAATATCTTGGAACCAAGTTTCTGGCGAGATTTCTCCAAAGCCAAGCAATGCACTTCACACACCAAACATTAATATTAATCTAACTCAGCATCAGTAAAGACAGGAAAGTAAAAGTAAGAAGATGAAATAGTCAGATCCCACATCTGTAAGACATGTACCGTTTACCTTGATACCTACTATTTACATGGTTTAGGTTAATCATGAAGATTTATTTTAGCTGAGTGATGCACTAAAGTAATGGCAATGAGGTAGGTGCAGCAATAATGATCATGACAGCACAACCTCCTTGCCTCTTGGCCGCCCGAAAACGAAATGGAAAATGACTTCTTTACATAGTTTAATCATTGTTTGCGGAATTCAATCTATGCACTACAGCCAAGCAAAACTTATGAAACATTTGTAAGTAAATTCTTTCAGTATCTTTTTTTTTATGGAGTTCCCCCATGGTTCATTTTGGTGCCATATGTCTGATTTCAGCACTAGACTTTATGAGATCGTAATTATTAACTACGAAACAAATATCTCTATCAATTGTAGTTAAGAGTCCAAAATCATATGGATCATTTAATTACTATTAATGATATGATTAAAAGGCCAAAGTCCATAGATATGTCACCAAGACCAATGATGAGATTTTTCTCAACCTTAACCTAATAATGTAGGTAGGATATACCACTGTGTATGCGTTTGTATTATTGTTTTTTTTTCCTTCATTTTTCTTTGGTCAAACAAATAAGTGACACAAAAAGATGCAATATCCTTTTTTTATTACTTCAAGAACAAGAATATATGTAGTAGAGAGGCTAATAACATTAGATACGTACTTGGAACTTTCCTTACACCAACGTTGCGGTCTCGCTTACCAAACATAAAAAGCGCACATTCCCCATGTTTTCCTTCCATCTTCCGTATTTTGACTCCAAACCGACACGATTTATATAACACACACCGATCAACTCCCTCCTATTCACTCCTCCATTGACGCGCTCTCTGTGCTGTGCAGCACTCCTCGCAATGACCCCATTCCTCGCTCTCCTCTTCCTATTCCTCTTCCTCCTCTCCTCCACGACGTCCGCCGCTGCAGCCAGAGACGTCGCCGCCGGCGCCGGCAAGGGCGCCCCCGTCCGCGTCCGCACTTATCCTCGATTCCGCGAGGCTCCGCAGTTCTACAACTCCCCGTCCTGCCCGCCGCCGCTCCCCGCGGGGCCTTCGGCCGCGTGCTCGTCCTCGGCCGCCGTGCACGTGGCCATGACCCTCGACGTCGCCTACCTGCGGGGCTCCATGGCCGCCGTGCACTCCGTGCTTCAGCACACGTCCTGCCCCCAGTCCGTCTTCTTCCATTTCGTGGCGGCCTCGGCGGGATCCATCCCCCGCCTCAGCGCCACGGTCGCGTCCTCCTTCCCGTTCCTCGCCTTCGCCGTCTACCCGTTCGCGGGCGCGCCCCGCGTGGCCGGCCTCATCTCCTCGTCCATCCGCGCGGCCCTCGACCGGCCCCTCAACTACGCCCGCTCCTACCTCGCCGGCGTCCTCCCGGGGTGCGTCCGCCGCGTGGTGTACCTCGACTCCGACGTGATCCTGGTGGACGACATCTCGACCCTCGCGGCCACGCCGCTGCCGGACGGCGTGGCCCTGGCGGCGCCGGAGTACTGCAATGCCAACTTCACGTCCTACTTCACGGCGAGCTTCTGGTCGGACGCGGCGCTGTCGGCGGCCTTCGAAGGGCGACGTGCGTGTTACTTCAACACGGGGGTCATGGTCATGGATCTGGGGCGGTGGAGGCAGGGCGGGTACACGGGCCGGATCGAGGGGTGGATGGAGCTCCAGAAGCGGATGCGGATCTACCAGCTGGGTTCCTTGCCGCCGTTTCTTCTGGAGTTCGCCGGTCGGATCGCGGCGGTGGAGCACAAGTGGAACCAGCACGGCCTCGGGGGCGACAACTTCAGGGGCCTGTGCCGGGACCTGCACCCGGGCCCGGTCAGCCTGCTGCACTGGAGCGGCAAGGGCAAGCCGTGGGCGCGCCTCGACGCCGGCCGGCCGTGCCCCTTGGACGCCCTCTGGGCGCCGTATGATCTCCTCCGCCGGGATCCGGTTGCCATCGACGAGTCCTAATTCCCCGCCCGAATCCGCATTCAATTTTTTTTCCTTTTTCAATTTACTCTTTCTTTAGATAGCACATTTATGTCAAAGGAAGAAAGAAAGAAAAAAAATTACTTGTTCTATATACATATATATATATATTTGTATAGAGACACACCAAACATATATGAGAGATCATGAGAAAAAAAGGGAATGTACATAAGAGAAACAAATGTACATAAGGGGAGAGGACATGTAGTATATGCAACATGATCGGATATATTTTATGGTTTGATCTTTCCTACAATTTTATTGCCGTCCATTTTGTTGGAATGAGATCTTAATTATTTTCTGTGCGTGGTTTAATTTGATGCAAAGCATGCATGCAAAAACCGTATGATGATGCTTTTAAAAGATCAAAAGGTTCGATCTCCTCCTTGGAGTTAAAAAAAAAAAGAAAAGGAAAACAAAATCCAAGTTATTTGCTGGAATGAATCATAACAAGTGTTGAATGAAACATCTGAATCAGTCATAGATCTCGCTAATAAGTTAATTAGTATACGTGCCACATGCAGATAGCAGTGGGGTATTAATTCAAAGAAAGCATTCAGATAGAATAAAAATTCCACCTCTTAGGCCTGAGTTTGCTGCTCTCATTATAATTTTTGTATATTTTTTCAATTATATCCAAGATAGAATATTCGTACAGAATAAAATCATTAATGATTACGCAAATAATGGCACAATAAGGAGAAATTTAGAGAGAGAGAGAGAGAGAGAGAGAGAGAGAGAGAGAGAGAGCATGTGCTTAAAGCCTGAAATTGGGCTCAACTTGTTCCACGTTCGTCAAATGCAGACCATGTTCGCCCTCCCGCAGAGTCGAGGTCCATTAATAATTGACGATCCTGCCTGTAAAGTTTTGTCGTCAAGGCCGTCTAAGAGTACTTGTAATTGTTAATTAATATACTTCGCGCGGTGTAATTTGATATCTAAAAGTCTATTAGCTCAGACAGTAGAGCAAAATTAATACCTAAACAAAAAGAGAATATTACCAAAACGATATCGATGATGTAGACTTCAATCTCAAAACTAATAATTTGTTTATCTTTCATAACATGTCCGTGCTCTAACTTTTTTTCCCGAGATCGAACGCTAAGAATTGGTACTTTCTGATAAAAATTTCTACGGCAAGATTAAAAAAATAATGGAAGTTCACCGGGTCAAATTGGATTGGACAGACTCGAACTTGATCTCACGATAAAATTTTTTACTTTTTTATTTAAACTTAAGTCTACATTCAATTTAATTTTTTTAAAAAATATAACTAAATATTATGAGTATAAAATAATATTTAAGTAATTATAAAATTTACTTTATGTTTTAAAATAAATATTTAATAATATTTTTATATTAAATAATATAAAAAAATTAAAATTTAGGTGGTTGATTATTCTACCTAAATGGGTGAATTTTGACTCAAATTGGTTCAAAAATATCTTACCCTACTCAAATTTGGTGGGATAAAAATTTGTCCCTTCACGTATTGGCTTCCAATAACATCCTACTGTAAAATGCTTGCTGAAATTTTTTTTTTCGTAATTTTTCAGCCATCTTAAAATTGGGGCGTTCTGTTGTTTGTCTCAATTTGAGACGAACAATAGTTCTTCGCATAAATGTGGCGGGATAATTTTTTGTTGTAAATTTGTTGCGTCGTTGCTCCATTCCAAATTAGATTGCCATCGATCAAGGTTCGAAATATTTACAGATGGCACAAAATAAAAGAAAAGGTAAATCAAGAGATTAAAAAAAAGACAAATAACATTTATCAGTGGGATATGAATTCCAAAGAAGGAAACAATTTATTTAACAATTAGTTTATAACTATTAACTATTAGATATTAGCAAATAGCGGTACGAATATTAAATCTATCGTAATGTAGCAATTAGATTAATTAATAACTATAAACAAGAAATAAATAAACGTCAATATGTAAATTATATTCTTATACGTATAAGATTTTCTTATTATAACATATAGCTACATTTATTTATTATGCTTAAATTGATTTTAATTTATTTTATCATGATAAGATATACTCAATTTAAATAAAATATAAAGCAATCAAAATACGTTGATAAACCAAAAAGAAATAGAGAAGTATAATATTAAAAACATAAAATATTCTATTTGAATATTAAATAAAGCTTTTTTTAGATGAAAATAATATGATATATTCGAAATAAATGTTCGACCGTTAAACAAAGTTTAGAGAGCAGCGTTCCTTTCTAGCTCAAAGGCCACTTCAATTTATCCATTTGTCATGGGTTTTTAAATTTGGGCCCATTGGAATTGGGAGAGCCCAACAGTCTCATTCGATATATCACTATTATGACTTTTGATCTTATTTAGTATATATTCAAAAATAAAATTGATAAAATATTCTTTCTTTGAATCTAGTTATGTTTACATATAAAATATGTAAATATATTTATCAAAATTCTATTTAAAAACGTAAAACACAGTATTCACAATTTTTTATAATTTTCAATACACTATATAACATCACCATTTTATGTTGTTGAGTGTTATAATAGTCCACACTGAGAAGGAATGCCAAAATTATAAAATTAAAATTACTATTATAATATCTTTCTCCTCACATTCTATATTTCTGTTCATCGCTCCTTTTTTCACTTTCCCTCATTATTTTTCCTTTTTTCCTCTCAGTTTTTCTTTCTTTTTATTTTTCTTTCTTCTTGTCACATTTATTATCTTCTCATTTTTTTAAATTTTTTCTCTACTCTTGTCTTCTTATTTCTTCTCTCCCATGTTTCTTGTTTTCACAAATATGAAAAGATAAATAGATTCTTAGTTTTGTAAACATAAAAAAACCAAGTAAAAGTATTTTATTAGTTTTTTTAAAAAAAATAAAAACTTTCATATTTTTAAAATCGATGAAAATTTTACTAGATCTAGAGTTGTTAGGAGTTCAGAGACATGTAGATATAGTAGGCCAATATATTTGAATTGAACGAGCATAAAAAGTGTTTGATGATTTTTTTTATTTTGTTGGGGGTTAATTAGGAGAATATATAGGTACTCTTTGGCTGTGTTGAGCTAGTGCGAACAACCCGGAACATTTGATTGTTCTGCCAAACACAATCAAATGTTCCGGTGGGATCCACGGGAACATTTGTTCTGGTCAAACGACATTGTTCCAAAATATTCTCGGAAAAAGTTCTCGCCGTGCGCGAGAACTTGCAAATGTTCCGACGGAAGCCCGAACCTCCTTGAATCCCACGCCACATTTGCCCCAAATTCGTTGTACTTTCATCTCATCGAAGAAATGTCCGTTGCATCTCCAGTGCCCGACATCGCTCGCTCACCCCGCTCTCCAACGACATTCGGCAGACGCACGACGACAGCAAGATCGTCGAACCTAGATCACAGGTTAGCTCTCTACTCTTCCGAGTTACTTCCGCGAGCTTTCCGGGCCTGCTTCACTTTCCCGTTCCATCAACTTTTCGACCATCTTCTTCGTCGTCCGATTATCTATGCCGGAGATCGTGGTTTTTCGTCGAACTGATTCGCCATTCTTATATGTGTCGAGGATTGTCATTTCTTACTACCACATCGAGTCCTCTATTTCGTGTCCTAAAATCTAGGGTTTCGTAGTTGGGTGCGAACGTGCCGGCCTAAAATCGATCTGGTTTCGTCGTCTACAGTTGCCGACCTAAGAAATGTCTCTCTCTTTCAGTCTTCCTGTCCTCTCTCTTTCCCCCCTAAGAAAAACCCTAGCCACGAAAGTAGGTAGCGAAAAGCATAGATTTCGCGAAAGAAGATCCGCCCTTTTGTTGGCCGGGTTGGTAGAGAAATCTATCCAGGCAGGCAGCTCCACTGGAGTCTTCACAACCCAATCGTTCCATCTTCTTCTCGATCTAATGGCACCCTCCTCTCTTTGCCGTCGCCGGTGCGGTCGTCCGACCTATGAACAGAGATCTTTCCGATTCTAGGGCAGCTCAATTTCCCCGATCTGACTAGTGGTGGATCTTCTCCGGCATGGACAAGGAAAGCCACCGATTCTGTTGTAATTTTATTGTCTTCTTATCTACTCTTCAATTATCAGAGTATTCACTTGTCTCGAATTTGTCGATATTAGATTGTTAATACACCAGTCAAACGTAGAATGCTTCAATCATCGACTTCGACGTGCATCTTCAGGATGCATAGACAACTAGGATTCATTACAATTGTTTAAGCTATTTTTTTATATTAGTTCAATCATTGTGTTTGTTAGATATCAATCTCTACCATGTATTTGAAAAGTTCTTCAGCATGAAAACTTGGCAATTTTGATACGTATGTTTAGGTGTAAAGTTTTGTTATTAAGTTTCTGTTTTGATATTTCTCAGTTGTTCAGATATTTTTGTTCAGATATCAATCTTCTTTCTTTGCTTTCTACTACGATCGTCCGGAATTCTGAAAAAAGGTTTCGGATGCTTCGTAGCCCCATGCAATTTCCGTTGAAGATTCAAAAGTACATTGTCATAGCATGTTGCATCATACACAATATCGTAAGATGTCATCAAGGAGGCGACAAGTACTTCAATATGACTCTCATGCCCAAACCCGAAGCAGTCTGTGTGGGTGACTTGACACCTTCTGTGCCAGACTCATCAACCAAAAAAATAAGAGGCGACATTCTTCGGGACGACATAACAGCTAGGATTTGGGCCGATCATGGAAGGCGCAGGCGTACGACTTAACTTATAATTGTATTAGTTCCGATTTGAATCTATATTTTTTTGTTGTAGTCCTCCACACGGCCTTGTTCTGCATTAGTTCTTTACTTCATATATTCTTATCTTTTGTTATTTATTGATCTTTCAAGTCATCAAGACACTGACAATTAATATGGCATCTTCGAAGTATTACACTGTCTATGAAGGTCGCAAGCGTGGCGTATATGACACATGGGCAGATTGTCAAGCGCAGGTTTTGGGTTATCGCTATTGTGCATATAAGAAATTTGATACGTATGATGCCGCATCTAATTCCTTGGAAAACTACCTCAACATGAGTAACCTTCAGCATTCTGTTGAGACACAATCGATGATTGCTACAACCGAGGAAGGTCCACCTCTCGTTGAAGTTCCTTTCATGAATTGCAGATGCATGAAGACAAGTACGGTGTGCTTGTTAGCGCTGCATGCCGTTGTTTTGTTTGCTATAGGTTTCCTAATTGGCAAGTCTTGTAGGGAGGCTTGAAGTCTACATAACTTAGTTATCTCTAGTTGATGGATACACTTTTTTTGTGGCTGTATTGGCGTGTGCTGTAGTGTGGCATCTTCGAATTATTATGGACTATACTAGATGTTAATTTTCTCAAAATGTTGCTACTATGACCATGAGGAAGTGATGTTATCCGAACTTTTGGACTTGTTACTGCCGCTTAAGAATGGGTCCGATATGTTGTAATGGTTTGTTCAATTGTTTTGATCTGCCGTTATAACTTGGTTGTGCTTGTTGTTGAATTTAAGTGTTGTAACATTTCGTTGGGAAATGGATGGTTGTGTTTGTTCATGACATGCTCTTCATTTTTTGCCGTAAGTTTCTTATTGAAGACTGTATATTTCTGTTTAGCTGTTGTCGCATGATGCATTTCAATTGAACTTAGTCGAAGGATTTGCCCCTTTTGAAAGTTTATTAGTTCAGTTTTTCTATTATGATGTGAATCATTTTTTTTTTGAGGAGGCCTAGGAAAGAACATTAATTTCTCTCTCTTTTGTGCGTGCATGACTGTTATATTTTTCAGCCTAGATTGCATGAAATTGTGGCAGCAAGAATTCGCGTAGACCATGTGATGTTTACTACTGAATTAAGTTGTGATGTAGTGTTCGATTTAAGTTGGCATGTGCTGTGATAAATGCACTAAGTCTGACTTTAAATTTATTTTCGCAAGCTTTATAGTGTCGTAAACTGAGATGTGTTATGCTCTTTATCATGTTGCCGCATTTGTTTCGAGCTCGCTTGCTCGAATCATTTGTTTCTAATTTCCGATTTGCTTAGCAGATCATTGCAGACGGTATGTATCCACCGCTTAAATTGTCTATGTTGTGACTTTTAATGAAGTCTGTACTGTTGTTTTTTTCATTGAATAAAATTCGTTCTAGTGTCGTGCACAAAACTTTCTTGTGTTTTCGCAAATGTCGTTAATCGTTAATCATGTGTTCGATACAGTTCAATACGGCAGTGTAGGTCATTTATTTTTTGGCGTCAGGCGATGGAACTTCTCCAAACGGGCAGGAGAACAAAATCGAACATTGTCGTCACGTCTTACGCAGAAGTTCGCGCGAGATGTAGAATTTGTCCAAACGCAATTTAGAACTTCTGTGTCAAATCAAAAAAGTTCTTTGAACTTCTGTTCTCAAGTTCTAAAGCAGCCAAACACAGCCTTTGAATTATAGTCAAACACGTGTTTTATTCTATAAAAAGTACAAAGGGTAATTTTGTCATTTTTAAAAAAATAATCTTATAAATAGTGAAAATATGTGAGTTATCGTATTCTTTAAAAAGTGAAATACACTTAATCAGGTGCAAACTTCAAAAATTGCCTAATCCGAAGAAATATATATATATTTTAACCTCAATCTATTTTAACCCTCAACCAAACGAGACCTAAAGGTTAACGCGTTCGAGTTTCATGGATGGAACTTATGTGTTAGTTTAATTTTAGTTTTTTTTTTCCTTATTTTAAATCCAATTACGTCTTTTTGTAATTGAAAATAAAAATCTATATAAAAAATAAAGATATTAACTAAATTTAATATTTTCTAACTCATATGTTATATTTTATATTCAAACAAAAAATAAATTCAATTAACTCAACTCATCGATATATAAACACTCAGCACACTCAATGGCACTCTCACTGCATCATTCTAACCCAACTTTATATGTCTCTAGTGACACGCTGATAGTAAGCGAGAACTCAACGATGCAACACAGATGAGCCTTTTGGTTTTTGTGATCATGACCTGCGTTGCGTCATATAATTAAAGGCTCCTCTGCAATGCGTCAGTGGTAGTATTGTATCTATCTACAATGAATTTTGGAGGGTGCTAATATCGAATCATTGTCTGTCACTTGCATTTGATCTCTTATTGCTTTTTGTCTATGGGAAATTTGGGTGCACCGAAACAATGTCTACTTTCGTTCTAACCCGACAACTACTCGTATGCTTTGGTCTAGGGCTCTATGGAGCATCTACAAGACCACTTACCTGAGGCACAAACCCCCTCTTGGGTGAAGATCAATAGTGATGGCTCTTTTTCTTCACCTAATAAGATGGGGGTGCAGGTTATATCATCCATAATGCTAATGGATTCTACTTGGTTGCAGGAGCTCTTTCTCGTCCCGGCGACTCAGCACTAATGACTGAAATTTGGGTTGAAGGTCTTTGTTGATGCTATTCCTTGAGAGCTACAAATGTCTAGCTGAAAATAGACTCCAGTATCGTGGTAATCAATCAAAGCTTTGGAATCTCACCAAGGAGTTTTGGCACCTTGCTTCTACATACACAAACTTTAAATATACTCATTGTTATCGTGATAGCCTAGCTAATTATGGATGCTCAACATCTTTTGACCTTATATGAAATAATGTACCCCCTCCGAATATCATCCATCTTTTAAATTTTGATGTATCGGAAGTTTATTGCAATAGATAGTTAACTTTTCTTAAAAAAGAATATCATCCATACACTGAACTCTCGCTCATAACGGTGGCATCGCCAAAGCCTCGTCCTCAGCAATGGATTTGAAGTGGCAAATCTCTGGAACTTCAGGGCTTCGCTTGGGCATCGCCATATTATTTGATGATGTGCAGGTGAAGCCGCAAGGTTTTTTGCCCTAAAGACAAATTTTCTGGTAGTGTAGATGCAAATTATTATGTTAATTAATGCACCACTATTTATGATTAAATTTATTCATTTGAGCAACTTCTGAAACCTACCACCAATTAGGAGAAGCATATTCCTTTTTATATCACTGTCATGTACCTAAAGGCATCTCCAAGGAGTTTGAACATCGTCCAAAGGAAAAAAAAATAAAAAGAAGATATATATATATATATATATAATATGCAACCAAAAGTTGTGTATATATTATATATATATATATATATATATATATATATATACGTGCAAAATCTTTGCTGAATTGCTAATGTTCAGGCGATTGCTTGCAAAAGTTTAATTAGTGGAATTGGAAAGGAGATTGGTGAATGTGTCCACATACATGCAAGTATTTTTTTTTTCTTTTTGAGAGTTATATCTGTTTTGGTAACACCAACCAATGTGATTATACATAGAGAAAAAAAAAATAATGGAGTTGTTAGGTTTGAATTAGGTTAGATCTGTCGAAAAATATGATAAAAGCTGTTTTGAATAGAGAGTAAGTCTATACCTTGTACACTGATGTAGGAAACCTCAAATTAGAACGTACCGACTTGATGGGTGCATTTTTTCCACTAGTTATTCTTTTCAAGTCAGTTAATCATGTCATTTAACTGATTAAATAATAAATAATTAAAAATAACAAGATAAATTATGACCAAAGGAGTTAATTGTCAAATTAAACAAAATGTCTCCGTTTTATGGTTTCACGACAATATGATTTTGAATGTTTTTTAATTGTAAAATAATCACCCATCTCTTTCTTAGGTGTTAGAAAAACCTTACTTACATCTTGTAGGTGACTAATAAACAAATTAGCTTGGAAGCATCCACGACAGAATATTTCTGAAATTATCATCCTCCAACATGTTTTTTTGTTAATTTGTTAGTTTTACCAAATCTTATTCACAAGTCAAACATCCATCTCACTAATTATTAGAACCCACAAAAGTTGTGTTCGTATGACTACGGAAAAGGATAATAAATCTTTTTAATGCTCTACTTCAATTGGATTTGCCAGAAACATCAAATAAAAGATAAACTATTATATGATGATGATGACAACAACAACAACAACAAATTTTTAATTTTGGAATATAACTCACCTGCTTAATAAGCAGACAAGAGAGATGATGGTTCATGCGGAATGCATGCAGACCTCTTGCATGACACGCAGTCGCATAAAGATCAGCCGCAGCAGCGCCGTAACGAAGACGATCTCCATGTTTAATTTGCCCGCAGTACTCTCTCAACAAAGACATTAATTTTGAAACTGATCAGCTCCATCAGTCCTGAGGTCTGCAACGTACCATGGGACGGCTGCTCTCCAAGATATGGGAAGAGTCCAAGAAGACATGGCACATAGCGGGGCCTTCCATGCTCACGGCGGTCTTCCAGTTCTCCATCGGGTTTGTGACCTCCGCGTTCGTCGGGCACATAGGCGCCGTCGAGCTGGACGCCGTCTCCATCGCGCAGAACGTGGTGGAAGGCTTCGCTTATGGGATCATGGTGCCATCCATATATCCATCCATTACTCACCTTTGCTCTGTTTCTTGGTTTTTGCTCACTTCCTGTGCGCTCTGTATAGCTTGGCATGGGGAGTGCTCTGGAGACGCTCTGTGGGCAGGCCGTCGGCGCCGGGCAACGCAGCATGCTAGGAATATACACGCAGAGGTCTTGGGTCATTTCTGGAGCTACGGCGGTGATTCTGACGCCCCTGTACGTGCTCACGGCGCCCATTCTGAGGCTGTTCCGGCAGTCCCATGATGTTTCGGAAGTGGCAGGAAGATACTGCATATGGGCGATACCGCAGCTGTACGCCTACGCGATCAACTTTCCGCTGCAGAAGTTTTTCCAGTCGCAGAGCAAGGTTTGGGTCATAACAGCGATTTCTGTGGTAGTCCTGGGGATCCACGTGCTCCTGAATTGGCTCTTCTTGGTAAGACTCGGACGAGGGTTGCTAGCAGCAGCCATGGTCGAGAACCTCTCATGGTGGCTTCTGAGCCTGGCACAGATGATCTATCTTCTGTCCGGACGCTTTCCGGAATCCTGGACAGGGTTTTCGATGTCTGCTTTCCAAAACCTTGCGGCATTCGTGAAGCTTTCGCTCGCGTCAGCAATAATGCTGTGGTTGGTAATATGAATCTTGAAAGAACAGAGAAAAGCTACTGCTCTTCATGCATATGTCATCTTGGTTTACCTGAACTATTCCTTTTTTTTTCTTTAACAGCTTAGAGCTTTGGTATTACACGGCAGTAATAATTCTTGTGGGGCTCTTGAAGAATGCAGAAGTTGCGATTGCGGCTATCTCTATCTGGTTAGCAACTTCTTCCTCTATCTTGTCTGTCTGTAGATGGTAATACTGAAATCAAGTGCTAGATTTAATGCTTACTTCGCCTGGCAGCATGAACTACCAAATCTGGACGCTAATGATTGCTCTGGGTCTCAATGCTGCAGTCAGGTAGATCTATCTCTTCCCCATCATTTGTACTATTTTATATTACTGAAAGCTAAAAACGCATGCATCTTCCTCCCTTTGCATCAGTGTCCGTGTATCCAATGAGCTCGGAGCAAACCAACCGAAAGCAGCGAAATTTGCTGTAATGATTGCTGTTTCAACATCGATCTTGTTTGGCCTATTCTTTATGGCCTTAGTCTTCATCTTCAGGAGGCAATTGCCGCGGTTTTTCTCGTCTGACCCAGACATTGTCAGAGAAACATCCAAGTTGGGTTACATTCTAGGTGCTACAATTCTTCTCAACAGCATTCAACCTGTCCTTTCAGGTACGATGCTCAAATTCAGAAGGTTATTTGATACGAGTTGGAATCGAATTCTCTAATAATGGATTCACTAATCAGCATCATGTCCTTCTGGTAATGATATTTTCAGGAGTGGCAATAGGGGCAGGTTGGCAAACCTTAGTTGCATTCATAAATATAGGATGTTACTACCTTTTTGGATTGCCTATCGGAGCTCTTCTCGGATTCAAACTCGGCCTCAATGAACTAGTAACGTTTCAGCAGATTGCCTTCACGGTGCAGTTTAAACCAATGTTTTGTTTTCAGTGCTAATATGCTTGCAACTATCGTGCAGGGCATTTGGGTTGGAATGTTAATAGGTACCTTGGTGCAGACAGTTATCCTGATTGTGATTACAACAAGAACGAAGTGGCAGAAAGAGGTAAAGCTGAACAGAAACATTATTATTTATTCCATTGCGTATACATGAGTTTGTATAATGTTCAAGTTTGTATAGCTCTGTAGCACTCTTTCAAAAGGTTATAATTTTGCAGGCTCTTCAAGCAGAAGAACGTGTAAGGACATGGGGAGGTAGAATTGAGCCAATCTCTTCTCCAGAAAGATGAATGCTTCATGGAAATGACCAGAATTGAAGCTAAAGATGTCTGGAAACAATTTGCTCGATGGATTCTTTCCAGACTTCTGAGAGATCCATAGGCCCATGACAAGATTCTAGTCACAACCAGAAGGATATGTTTTCTTTCTATTTCAATGGTGATGCACAACCACTTTTTTTGTCTTAAAAGGAAGAACTTTCTATAAAAATAAGAAGCTTATTTGTACAACCATTTGATCAGTCAAAAATTTGTAGGTGTCCGTCTATGTTGAGCAAACAATACGTGTAAAAAGGATTGATTGCATCAAAATATCATATTACACTCGAAATTACAGATTGTCTATTCGTTTTCTTGTTCTTCTTTGGTTTCTCTTGTTGTTTTGAAGGCATGCAAAACACCAACTCTTTTGCTAGTGAAAGCAATTTCACCATCCATTAGATAATTATGGAAAATTTCCAGTCAACTTAATATGATCCAATGTGCGTCTCAGGCTGTGTTGGAGTACTGCTTTGTAAGCAGCTCGAAAACCATCTCCATAGACTGGCGAAGTATCGAATTCAATCTGGTACTTGAAGAACTCCCCAAGTTTCTTTTCTTCGTCTGATTTAGGACCCTTTTTTGTTGACGTTGATGAAGAAGAAGATGATGAAGGGGGTTCCAGGCTTCCACCAGTGCCTGATACAATCTCTGAGTCAAGCCATAAATAAGCTAGAACCTGGCAGATGCCTTCTTCAACTTCTGGTCTAAGCGTAGGAAATCCTTCACAATCAAGATAATGAAGCTTAAGGCATATTATTCATGATAAGAGTATGCAGTATAAGAAAACAAATGAAGAAGTACTTTTCTACATTAAGCAACAGTCTTAAGGACCTCAGCATTATTTCAAAAAAAAAAAAAAGGACCTCAGCATCTGCAGGAAATTCTTCGATAACATGACATATTTGAACTATTAAATTTTAATCGCTTAGATACCTAGGGACATGAATGAATTTGATCTAGGTCGAGTTGTTGAATGCAATTTTTTTATTATCTGAGAGGATCTTTTTTCCGAAGTTTTTGTGCAGTATGTGCTTACCATAGAAATTTAGTGAAGCAATATAAAGCAGTATAGATCAACAAGTGTAGAAGCCAATTAGTACCATTAAGGCGCAGCCAAGCATGCATCATCTCATGGGCAAGTATATTCCCAGTCAGCAACCTGAAAACTTAAGATGTAAGACAACGAGGATCTGAGACCAAAAGAAGTACACGGCAACGGCCTTAAAAGGGAATTAAGTGGAAGTTTATTGCTTCAGCACTAACAGAAACATCTACATGCTCAATGCAATAAGATAATTCAGACATTAACAGATGAAAAAAAGATAACAGCTGGAATAATTTAAAGTGAACTGATTACGTTGGTAGTCCATATAAAACAAGAATAGCCGTTACTTCACATCGCCGGATCAATCTATAGGGCTCTGTTAGCATGCCTATCATTCTGCTTCCTGGCCCAAGTGATGGCCTCCTCAAGACCTGCATAAGATGAATTTGTCATTAATGTTTCAAGAACAAAGAGTAGTCTCACAAGTGTCGAGCATGGTTCTTTGACAAGCAGATTTCACCATTTAATTTGAAGTGCTCAATTTGTCTATGCAAACCCTCAAACATACCTACCAGCTGTTTCATTGTAAAGCATAAGCAAAAGGTTGCTGAAGAGGACTTACAGTTCTAACAATCTGTTCTTCGGAAAGACATAGACCTCTAGTTTCAGGAAGGTAACGATGACCCTGTACACCCAAAGAAACTAAAACTTGTTACAAATCTGAAAATGCAATGCATTTCACTATATGTAACTTGAGACTTCTTGCACGAACTCACATTTTTCTCTCCTTGCATGGCCTCATTCAGAACTGGCCTCTCCACTAGAAGCAAGGGAATCTGCTGCTGTACTTTCATATTTAGACCTTCATAAAATTCTTGTATGTCAATGTATAAGGGTTGACACTCGGTGTTGTCCATTATCGCAAAAGGATAACAGTCGAGGCACAGTTCTCGCCCATCATCCAAGGTGACATAGGTTGTGTCCCTAGGCTGAGATTTTGAGCACAGGTGAGACAGAAACAATTACAAAGAGATAACCCTAATTGTGGATAAATGGACATTTTTTGATACATCTGAGCATGGTAAAAAACTCATACCTATCAATGACATCTAAGAAGTTTTGGCACACTAACCTGAATTCTTTCGCAGCTGCAGCACCTAGGAGTGCCATCATGCTCATGTGAAGGACAATACTTTTGATCCCAAAAAGGATGAGCCCGATATTCAATTTGGTTCCTCTGATTTGTAGGAATCTGCGAGGAAGTTTATGACGACGAAGGGAAATGAAAAAGAGTGATGAGTCGTCATAAGTAAGAAAAGCATGGTTCAACCAAAATTTCCAAAACATATACGTTTTCTCTCAATTTTGAGGTTCCCATATTTATGTGCTTGAAATACACATGTTATTCATTTTGGACAAGAATTAGCTTGTTTTGCAATGATAGATACTCACAAATTCTTTGCAAACATCACATTTTGGGTGATAAAGTTCCTTGAAGCAAGCCATGTGATAGGGGGCTTCTTCTTGCATAGAGAACTATGTGAAACAAGCCAGTCAGATTTAACATATCCCCAGAAGATAAACAAACAAGCTATTCAAATGATAATAAAACTAGATGGCTCACCTCAGGTTCATATATTGGTTGATTGCACCCATGACAGATAAAGCAGTCTCGATGCCAAGAAGAACCCATGTTGTTTACATACTGACCATGGTTAATCTCTTTGTTGCATCCAGCACATATCCTACAACGATAGATGAAGTTTAATTTTGAAACAAAGGAAACTGCATTTACAATCTGACTTTGGTTTAGGTACCTGTAGCGTGGAACTGGAGGAAACTGAAATGGAACATGTATTTCCCCATTCCGGCGAGGGGGCGGTTCAACATTTAAGCTTTCTTGTATAGCTCTTGCAAGCTGTTCATCGTCCTCCAAGTCAGGCTTATTATCTAAAATACAAAGTGGTTTTAGGGAGAAATATATATTCTGATGAAAAATGAAGGACATGTAAACAGTAAAACATATAAAACTTGCACGTGGAAATAACTAACCATACAGGTTTAAAAGTTAGAACTGATAAGTGGCTGGGCAAATTACTCACCAATGGCTTTTCCCTTCTTCTTTTCTTCTTCCAACAATGAAATTGCTATAGCACGATCGATATCCTCATCAACATATTCTTGTTGGGAACTCTGCATCAAGGATTTTACCCCAAATTAGATTGACAAAAGAAGTGTCAAAAGTAGTTTCCTTGCGGGAAGACAGTTTCCTGTTGTGGGTCAGTCTGATAACAAGTTTAATAAGAATGTATAGAGATCGTTATTCAATTAACAAGGTACTGAATCAGACTTAAAAGAATGAACAAAGTACTAAACTTTTTTCTTGAGAAATAAGTTATAAATATGCCTTCTCTGATAAATGAGATACAACTATGGTTTACTTAATAATGAGGAGAATGAAGAAATTTCAGGCAAATGAAATCACTGATGAGAAAAGAAAGAAAGAAAGAAATTACCGGTGGAGCAGAAGGCTGACTCCACGTGACATCGGCATTCCCTTGGTAATGCCACCCTGAAATTTTATGCCTGGAACCTTTGAAAATTCTATTCAACCAACTCATTTCACAGTGCCGACTTGGCAATTCCCAAACTCACCTGCACTAAGGATGCAAAATTTGTCGATCAAAATACAAGGCAACTAGTAGCAGCAACCCTGAGAATGACACCAAAATGCTTGAGCTTTTAACACCTAGGAAAAAAATTTAATCACATATGTAACACTGTCAAATCACAACTTCCAATCTTACACCTAACAAGCCATAAAGCGAAGGTATTAAAGTCCTCTGTTATTGGCATCATCAGGATTCCGTCGTAAGCAACGCCCCCTCAGAAGAGGTCTCAAATCTCAATTCACAGACGACATGGTCCCAAGCCCTTACATATTTCTTGTGCAGCGAAGGCAGAGAGGCACACATGCTGCAAATACGAAGCTACCCACCGCAAACGAACCAGAGCTAACGTGGAGCCTATAATTATCACTAATACAGCACGGAACAAGAAGCGAGACGCCCTCGAAAGAAACAAATGAATCAAGATTGCAAGATAAGAGCACGCAACAAGTAATTTCCAAAAGGAAGGAACGGAGCAAGATCCACTGTGATATCTCACCTCAGTAAGACGAATCCCCAATCAAAACTCCGATTCAGCATGAAGGCATCGGTGATCGGCCTGCAGAAGCCACAGCCTGGAGAACCTGGAACCACTCCAAAAGAAAAAAAAATAAAAGCGAAGAAGAAGAGGAGAAGGAGAGGAATGAGAGGAGTCGAACAGATGCATCGGATGTTTGATTAATATAACACTGGGGACGCAGTCAACTGAAAAGGGCATGAAGATGAAAAAGAAAAAAAAGGGGAGAGAGAAAGAAAAGGAAGCACGGGACGTAATTTTCACTCTCGTCGTCGTTCGTGTATTGGATTCTGAACCCAAGAATAGTACACCGGACGTATTTTTTTTCTAAATTAATCTGAATGGATTTGTATTTGGATTTATTTAATCATTGTAGTAATTATTTATCGGAGTTGGTACGATAAATTTTATTTATTTATTTTCGTCATATTTAGGATAATAAAGCAAATACATTATTATGCGCCAATACAACGCAATATATTTGCGACAAATTAAGTATATTTACCGCATGTGGAGTGATAGGTTTTGTACCTAATAAAAAGATATGCGCCATTTTGTCTCGTCTAGGACTATATATATATATATATATATATATATATATATCAATTAGTTAACACCGGGGATCGATTATTTATTAAATTATTAAGATTTTAAAGTCAAGTCCAACGGGTCGTCCATGACTCGCCGATGACCTCACTTTCGACGCGCAGCCCCCGCGGTGTTACTGATTTGGTAACATGGAAAAAGTTCTCTGAGCACTAAGAACCAACACGTAAACCAATAATTAATTCCTTATTTTGCCTTTTAAGTTTTTTAAAGAATATATATAATAAACAACTCATTCTTTGAAGGGTTGTTGGGAATTTCTGGATTTATTTAAAAAGGCAGGAGTCAGAATATGCGCGTGTTTTCTTTTCTTTTTTCAAATGCCTTATTTTATCATAATTTTCTTTATTTATCTGTTATAATACATATCCAAACAAAAAAGTTTAGACGAATTCTTTGAGAGCGAAGTGCAATTCTCAGTAGCGCTTTTTATTATCGGATATATTTATTTTAGATAAATAAAATACACGTGTACGCTACGAAATGTTATTCCGAAATTATTAGGTAGTGGTTTAATGTTACCTATTTCTTATTATTGATACTAAAAATTTTATTTCAACGGTTTTTTCGCCTATAACATTATATATATGAAAATCGAAAGTTATTATTGAGAGGGACGTCATCTATAATCATGTTCTGGAAACTTCAGCTGTCACATATATGCTTTTTGTCCTCATTGTTCTTTCTCACCCGAGAGTCAGAAATTCTTCCTTTTGCTATCAAATAACGTCACACCATTGTTTATCTAATTGTATCTACTCTTTTATATATCAAGTCGTAAAAGCATATGAGACCAAGCTTTTTAACTTATAATAGTAACTTATGAAACCGTACAAAATATTAAAAAAACGTGTTAAACAACTATAATTGCAAAATAATAATATATTATCAATATTAAATAAATTTGCGTATAAAAAAATTATAAACATATTCATTTTTGGATGTCACAATTATTAAGTACATTAATATAATTAAAGTTTGAGTTTGACAAGCTTTCTTGATAGCTGTGAGTATCCGCCAATAGCTCTTCTTATCCTAGAGATAACATACATTATTTTTCCACATAAATTCCATTTTTTGGAAAGGTTTGAGGAAACATTTTCGACATGGTAACAATATTTTTCTTGAAAGTCAATAGAAAAAGAAAGGTAACTAATCACAAAATGTTAAATCTTCATTTTGACCCAGATTTAATTATATTTATTTTCATGGTCGCAAGACGCAAGTTTTAGAAACTATATTAATTTTTTTCCTGGCTATTATTATTTAACCAAACCACTCAATCACAAATCCATTGTCGTCTAGTCCGGTTAGGATACCTGGCTTTCACCCAGGCGACCCGGGTTCAAATCCCGGCAATGGAAATTTTTTTTTGCGTTACAAAAATCTCAACTTACGGTCACACACGAACGATACAAAATATAACGGTTTGTCACAGCACTCAAAGTAACGGCGTTACGTTTTCCCACTTTAAATCCTATCTCCTTTCTGCCCATCGGAATCGAAGCGAGAGAGCCGACAACGGACGCAGGGAACCGAAGCCTCGGACGAACGGCAATGGCGACGATGTCATCCCTCGCCGCCTCCTTTTCCTCTTTGTCCTTCTCCTCCGCGGTTTCCAAACGAAGTAACTTGTCTCTATCCGTCCCTCGAGTTCGCTACCCGGCTATGAATGCCATGTCGAGAGGCCCTTTCCCGGCGATTGTTGCCTCCTCTTCCGCCACCGTGGCTGGCGGCTCACTCACGGCAGAGCTGCCGGAGGGGCTGAGCCTTGAGAAGTACGTGAAGTCTCGGCTCCCTGGCGGGTTCGCCGCCCAGAGGATCATCGGAACTGGCCGGAGGAAGTGCGCCATCGCGCGCGTCGTGCTCCAGGAGGGTACCGGAAAGTTCGTCATCAATTATCGAGACGCCAAGGTCTGAAATCCTTCTTCATCATGAAACAAATGAATGAATTTGCCGTTTCCTCTTGTTAAAGTATAGAAGCATTTAATTGGTTTCACATTTGTTCTCAACAATCTTTCATGGAAATAGAAGCATTTAATTGGTTTCACATTTGTTCTCAACAATCTTTCATGGAATATGTGCTTATGTTGATGGATCAATGAATTTTCGTGTTAGAAATTTTCCACTCTATTTGCGCAAAGTAACGTTTTTTACAATTAGAAGGAAAAGTCTTTTTGTGTACTTAATTAGGTAAGTTAAGAGGCGCCAATTGTTCGTCAAAATTCCTGTATCAGTGTAGGGAACTACCAGTTCCAACGTTAGTGTGGATATAATGTTTACTGATGTTTTGTCTGTGTCAAACTTTGCGAATCCTGATTTTAGTCACACATAATCCTGAAGTTAGACATTTGCTTTAAGAATTTTTGCGCCTCTTGTTTGTACTTGTGTTGACATATTTCAGATATGGTTGTTGATCATGCGGTAATACTAAGCTTCACCTGTTCTTACCTCTTTTCCTTTGTTACTTCACGATTCTATTTAAATTTAAGTTCTTGCTGGTACACTTTATTTTATGATATCATTTGAAGTAATGATGGAATTACATAGTAATCAATGTTAAGGGTTAATCAATTGACAGTCTAACAACATTCTCATTTACGCAAAAAGAAGAATGCTGAGCATTAGGTGGCATAAAGAAGCATGATATCATTCCCCTAGATGGTTCTCTCCAGGCCCCTGTATGTAAAGTCTAAATGCCAACTAGGTTAATTCACAGCTGATGGATGATTCTGCATTAATTACTCTAAATATGTCCTTGTCAGCACACCTATGAGAAACTTGTTAAAGATTTCCTTCAGAATGTACTTCATAATTTTAAAATGTTACATATGGGCTATTGTATTCTTTTTCTTTCAGCACACTTCTTCCAGGAAAAAAAATTGCACTCAATACTTCAGTTTATCTATGTGCACCCACATAGAATGCAATATCATGGTTCTTGCACCAACACCTTAGCGTCCTGTTTTAGATTTTTCTAGTCATTAATGACTTCGAAGAATTAACGATATGGTTCTTTTTTATTCATTGTGGTGTAATCTGATTTGTCAGTTCTTATACACATAATTAAACATATAATTGTGGTGAGTCAATGGTCCCATGATCATCTTAGCTAAATTCAGGTTAATATCCAAACAGCAATTGGTAGGAATCTGAATTGTTATTGCAATTTACAGGAATATTTGCAAGGAAATCCTCTATGGCTTCAATATGTTAAGACTCCCTTGTTGACTCTGGGGTTCGAAAGCAGCTATGATGTCTTTGTTAAAGCTCATGGAGGGGGGCTTTCAGGGCAGGCTCAAGCAATTTCTCTTGGTATAGCGCGTGCCCTGCTGAAGGTCAGTGAGAATCACAGATCTCCTTTGAGGAAAGAAGGGCTTCTGACTAGAGATTCTCGAGTAGTTGAGAGGAAGAAAGTTGGGCTGAAGAAAGCTCGAAAAGCTCCTCAGTATTCTAAGCGTTAGAAGGTAGAATTCAGTTCAAGGCCATTTATTTGAACTATTTGTTTACCCATGTATTTCACATTTTCACCATGTTCCACTAGGCCTGTAAGTCCTGGGACCCTTTTTTCACAGTGACAAAGAAGATCTCAGATTTTGAAGATAAAAGAATAACCCTGAAAGATTCTGCATGTATGGGAAAAAAAGATATCAGCTACTTGTATTTCATAGTCGTCAGTTTTGACCGACCCCAATCCTAAGACAATCTTGTAGGCCAAGAGGAGTAGTTTTATGGTTGTGAAGATTCCTGTTATAAAATTGTAGCTGGTAACCAAGAAAATGAGGAAGTCGAAGAAAACAGTTGTCTTGAGAATATGCTTCATGATTCGTTTTCTTATTCCATCGTTCCTATTTCCATTTCTGCAGGTTCACTCGTAAATCTGGTTCCTTCCGATCCAAATCACATTTTACTCTTAACTTACTACAAACACCTTGTGATCGTAGCATCTACGGCCTCTAGTCCACGTCTATGTATTCTTTTCAGAATTTCCTTTTAGGCCAGCTGCATGAAATCTTGTTTCATTTTTTTGGCCATTTAACTCATTCGTCTGTTACAAATTGATGATTTTAGGTTACGATTTCTTCTGCTATCCACAATAGTTTATATTTACCTACAATTACATAGCCAGTTGTCAGTTTCTGCAGTGACCACTGTTGGAAGAATTTTGGGTCTCAAATTAGAGATTCGCACGCCGAAAAAATAGATTTGGATGAAGGGTTACCAAATATCAATAGTGTTCTCACAGTACACTAGATGGTAACATTTATTTGAATCATCAAATCAAATATGGCTATGACAAAGTTCCTCATATATGGTATGTTTTGTCTCACAGAATAATTCTTCCAAGGAAAGAAAAAAATTGTAGTGCCCATAGCACAACACGTACTCCTTGTTCAAAATTGTAAGTGGGCTTTTTGAATGAATTGGCGTGCTCCTGATACACAGTACTCTCTCCTGTGCTTATGTTTTTAAAAAGTATAAGTGCGCTTAGAGCAACAATAAATGTTATATTGTTTGATAACAAAGATGACGACGAAATAGTTTTATCTTCAAAAGTCTAAAATACTCATGAAGTTACTTAAATAACGATTCACATAATTTGACTTTGAAGTATGCTAACTTGATAATTCAACAACACCATGAATGTAAAAAAATTTCTCGTGGTCCATATTTAATTTCTATACATAACTTCATGTCCATGACTCCCCTTTGTCGTACACCGCAATTCCCTTCGCTGTCGCAACTTCTCCCCCCACAACTCCGCTCCGCCCACGACAAAAACCCCTCGCATAGTCTTTAAATCCATTGCACGCCTATTCTCTTTCGTTTTGCCTCGGGATCTTCGTAGGTAGGTGACATCCTCTCTTTCTTGTTTCTCCGCTCTTGACAACTTCTAACAAGGAAAAGAAGGATCAAATGCCTGACTAAATTAAGTCATTTCACAATTGAAATCTGAGTTTCAGCAAGTGTCAGTGAAGATGGCTGCGTTTGGCATGCGAGAAAAAAATCGGAACATTAAAATGTTCTGTCAAACACCATCAATTGTTTTGGTGGAGTCCGTCAGAATAATTATTACGGTCAAACGCGATTGTTCGGATTTATTCTCGGAAAAAAGTTCTCGCCTTACATGAGAACTTGCAAATGTTCCGACGCTCGTCTCTCTCCCCCTCGAAACCCACGCCGTAATTTTCTCCAAAATATTCAGTTCGATGCCGAACTTTTTCAAACAAACCATTGAGTTTTTCGGGTCACATCGCTAATGTTCTCAGAACATTAGTTCTCGCGTTCAGTTGTTGCCAAACGCAGCCGATGTATTTGGATAAAGTAAAATTTGATGCGGAGAAATACAATAGTTAATGTGATATGAAAAAGTAGATAATGAATTAATTTTAAGGAGTATTTAAATTAAAAATATGTACAATAAATATAAATTATGAATTTATTAAAAAATTAAAAATAAATGTATATTAAAAAAATTTATGTCGAAGAATTTGTTAAAAAATATATCAATTAAATATAAAAAATCAACTTTATTAATTTATAATTAATGAAATATTAATTTTTTAATGAAATAATAAGTAATAAATAACACTATATTAATCCTTTTATAACAAATATTTATTTAATATATACTTTATTTTAAGAGAAAACTATAATGTAAAGAAAATAAGAAAAAGAAAAATGAAAATGAAAATAGAAAAAATAAAAAAAAGAAAGTGGTGTCAATTCAAACAAAAAAATTTAAAAAAGAAAAGAAAAAAACGTGATTATGATTCCATAAAAAAGTAGAACTTGGTCACGTGAGCCCAAATTTTGGTGAAGGCCACCCTGTTTGGCAAAGGACTTGGGTCCACTGGTTCTATTTGCCAAACAGGGCCGTAGAGAAAGGACACAAAGGATAAAGAAGAAGGCGAAGAGCATAGAGAATGAAATTCCTAGTATTGACGCTCTTGCCAATATAAAATTCTGATCAAATATTTATAACGGATTGCAACTTTGTGACGATGTAAAATCATTTTATGAACTTTGTTTGTTTGTTTATTTATCTTTATATATTTATAAGTATATTATGTTATATGTACATGTGTGTGTGCGTATGCTAGATTTAAATGTTCGGTTAGCTCAGACAGTCACTTACTTATTAAAAATTTCTCCTAACATTTATTCATGCCAATGTGACTTCTAGACCCTTTAATCTTCTATATTTGTCCATCCATACCTTATACATGATTCTTTGGCAACTTACTAATTCTTTAAACTCTTGTACACGGATATTACATAATTTGAACATAATTAATAATTTGATTCTTATTTTTCCACATAAAGTAGTCCAACAAAGAATTTCGTATAACTAGTTTAGATTTGCTTTGGGCATTATCAACATAATATAAGAGGGGCCATATGAAGTCTAAAGCACAACTAGCATTATGGGTCTACACTTATCAATATAAACATATAAGATAATTTATTAAACCCCTATATTGGTAGACCAATGGAACTACATAAATCATAATGATAACAATAAATCATAACTTAGGCATGCTTAATTTCACTTCTACTATTTGAAATCATCTCACACCTACGTGTTGCGTGAGTCGAATCCTTGAATTACTCTTATAATTCCCTCGTTTATTTCTTAAATCTACATCTCTTTGCAATTGATATGCCTATTCATTTCCCTCTTCATACTGCTGCAGTCAGCAGAAGAAGCCCGTGAATAGAGCGATCACGAAAAAGATGGAAAACATGAATTATAAGAAACATAATCGTTTCTTATATTTTACTCTTTAAATATCTGTAAGACTCATTCTTCACGTGAGTACATTTATCCGCACGCCTTATTACATATTTTGTTCCAATTTGTTTGTAACTTTCCTACCATGCAGAATAATCTCCTTAGGAATCAACCACTCATGTGAAATACATATCAATACATCAATAAGGAATAACGCAATGCAAGAAAAATCTTACTTGTACTTTATGGTGGAGGGTGTGGAGACTGCTTGACGATAGCACATGAACCAATACTATACTGTTCTATACACTAGGACGTCAAGAGAGTCATAACTTTAGGCTCTGATACCATAAATGTAACGCCCCCAAATCGACCTCTGCCACGTGACGAAGATCAACTCGGAGACGCTACGACATGCTATGACTTTGACCATAATATTGATCATATCTCAGTCAAGAACCGAGACACATCAACGGAGAAAGAAAATAAAGAAATAAAGATAATAAAAAGATAACTTTAATCTGCAGAAGTCTAAAAGTGGTTGTCATTACCAAGAAATAAAATAAGTTTTATATCAGGATTCTAAAATGCGGAAGGTAAAGGAAACTAAAAGACAATCTAAAAAGCCATATAGTTCGGTGCTGTCCTATCGCCAGAGCTTCATCACCACATGTCTACTCCATCACGTCACTGACTTGATCCTATGAAAATCAGACACAGGGGAGGAGGTCCTCCCGTAAGCTTTACAACCTAGTGGGGAACCACATGATATACAATGCATGACATGAATATAGTAATCAGCAGTAAATAATCATGCTTAACTTGAATGTAATGGGATAACATGGCAGTACAATAGATCATGATAAGAATAAGATCAAAGGATATCATGAATCAGGAGAGTAACATGATGATTAATAAACATGAATTTATAGCATACTTGGAAAACGTGATGGTAACTTGACTTGACTTGAACATGCTTCTTAATCTTGGTTACTAATTAGCAATCAAGGTGACTTTAGGTGTCTTTAGTTCTTGGAGTATGCCGAGCAAATGATACGGCCTTGTGCAGGTCAATGGATGATCAAATCATGACCAATGGAGCGACCCTTATCTTGATGCACTTGGCTTGAACTGGCAACCCATTGTTAATCTTTCATCTGAACTTATTAATCATTTTAATACCTTGTGGCTCTTTGTTCTTTGTTCAACGTATACGATAGAATTAATAAGAAATAAATCAATAAAATGATAGATCTTGCAAATCAGTGTTGGATCTCTATGGGGTCAGATAAATATGATCAATTATGTATAGATAATATCTGGATAAAAGAGATAATAATTAATAAATCTAATAAAAAGATCTACTGAGGATCAGTCGATCGGTTCAAGGGAATGGTCGATCGGTGGTTTGCGGGTTGGTCGACTGGTCTGTTAAGATCGATCGACCGGTGGATCAAGTCGGATCTAAATAGGTCGGTCGACCTGTTCAGTTGAACGGTCGACTAGTGGGTAAGGATCGGTCGACCGATGACAAGGATCGATCTACCAGTCAACATGCGAAACGAACCGTCAGGGATATCAGAATATCGGTCAACCGATGTTTAATCCCGCACCATAATCGGTCGACCGGTAGGCATCCTGCAGAAACCCTAATCACGAAAACTCCTTAAGATCTTAGTGCAATTCCAACCTAAAAAGGGTCCTAACTCCTGGCAATCAATCAAGCAATCAACAGAACAGAACAATTCAAACAATAATTCAACCAATTAAAGAAATCAAGAAAATCAAACAAATCAATGATAACTTGAGCCTTGTTCTTATTCTTTTCCTTCCATATCAATCCGGGCATGAATTAGAGAAATTCAGAAGTCATGCAAAGTGATTTTGATTCACCCACCTATTCGCGATTAATCCGTTCTTCGATTTGTCGGAAAGTTTCTACTGGTCGTATCCTCCTTGTTCCTCCTACGTCTGCTCTCTTTCTTCTTGGGGTTGGCCCTCTAAAATTCAATTAAGGAACATCAGCAACTTCGTTATGGATTCGAGCACCAAGAGGCATACGTGAGAGGGAGAAGAAAGGGATGGTTTGATCCTGTTCAATTTGCCTTCTGGATGTTGGCAGCATACCCGCAGGAATCAAGAGGGAGAGAGATTTTGAGAGGTTAGGGGGATAAAGATTTATAAAGGTTTGTCTTATCTAATCATCTCCACTCTTAATTAAATTTTATATAATCTTTATCCCCTGTTGTTATCTTATTATGAAGATAAATTTTGAATTTTTATCTTTCCAACAGGCTGTGTTTGATTCAACTTGTATTTATTTATTTGTTTTTTTTTCTTTTGTGTGTCAGTTGTTACATTATGACTTTTGATGAAATTAATATCATGCATGAAGATTGTATATTTATTATTTCGTATCTATGTTCTTTCTTGAGTTACACTCATGGAGAGAAATTCTCTCATTCATGATATAGTACAACTTCTGACATGATCTTTTACACATGAAAGAATGTCCTAATCTAAATTTTAGTTTGTGTTTGGACGTGAAATTTTAAGTTCTTATTAGCTTCCAAGAACTAATCGATTTGTAATAATGAGAATTTATAGATAAGTTTTAATGGGTGTTTGAATGAAAAAAATAAGAAATATTATTATTTTATGATGTATAAAATTATACTAAATAAAAATATTATGTATTTATTTAACTAAAAGAATAATTATTAGCATATAAAATTATTATACATAATTATTAACTTAAAATTATTAAAATATAAGTTATGTCATAATATATTAATATTAATTTTGATATAAATTTTTTATATGTTATTAATATTATAATTTACAAAAAATACTTATATTGAATTAAATAATTTATTTTACAATTTATTTTATAATGAAATAAATAAAGTAGTACAATAGATTATTAATCAAGATAATATGAAAGATAGTTTACTGAATAATATTAACATTAAATAATAATTAATAAATTTTTTCTAATTAAAACATATTAAATAATTGGAAAACAAGCAAAAAAATGCTCTTGCTTTTCAAGTTCTCACCGGAAGCGAGAACCTTAGTTCTAAAAAACGCATCAAAATTTTAGTTTCAGTCAGAATATTTTTTTGTTCGTGTTTGGCTAAAGTTCCCAGAACTTGGGCAATTCTGGGAGTCTAACACTTTCTTAGAATGTGATTAACATTAAATAATAATTAATAATTTTTTCTAATTAAAATATATTAAATAATTGGAAAACAAGCAAAAAAAATGTTCTTGCTTTTCAAGTTCTCACCGAAAGCGAGAACCTTAGTTCTAAAAAATGCATCAAAATTTTAGTTTCAGTCAGAATATTTTTTTTTGTTCGTGTTTGGCTAAAGTTCTCAGAACTTGGGCAAGTTCTGGGAGTCTAACACTTTCTTAGAATGTTTGGATGAAACATTTTAAATTCTTATTAGTTTCCGAGAACTAGTCGATAAATTTAGATTTGATATTTGAATGAAAAATGTAATGATGAGATTTTAAAAGTTGATTTGATAGATAAAATTTAGCGGGTGTTTAGATAAAAAGTAAGAACTAATATTATAATTTTATTTTTGGAATCTAGAAAATATTGTTTAAATTTATCTTATAATTGACTATTATTTAATTTGATGTAAAAAATAGCTTAATAAATAATATTAACAAATGATGAGGATGCAGGTCTCTCTTGTGAGGTGTGATCAAGGAAGCAAATATAGCCAAAGACAAGATTAAGATCAAGTTTTTTTACCATTTTATCTTCTCTATTACGGTAACTAGTGTGAGGAAGAAATAACTTTTTTCCTTTATTCATCTTTGACGATGAAGAGAAAATTTTTTTTTAAAAAAAAAAAGAAAACTCGTTCATCCCTGGTCTTTAATGTGGAACAAAGAGGATGGAAGGAAAAAAAAAGAATGTGTTTTGATTGCAACATAAGAAGGATGAAAGCGCCAACAAGACGAAAACAAGAAAAAAAATGCCAGACAAAGAAGTAAAAAAAAAATCACAATCAATCATACCAAATAGTTAGGATCGATGGAGGTCGACGACTTAAATTTTGAATTGTAGATAACAACTTCTAAACGAGTTGTATAATCTTTTTACCCTTATTTTCATAACATATATTTGAATGTAACATGAAAACAGAAGGATATCCTTCTAAACGAGCTGTAAATTATAGTGTGATCTATGCGTTGTACATTCAGTGGACCCTATTTGAATAATTATTTTATAATATTTAGGAGAGATGAGGTGAAATAGTTAAGGTCTTCTTATATCAATTATTTAATTCTATCAAATCTATGGAATAAAAAAGAATTAACAATCTTGAACCAAATTAACTCTTCTCCTTCTTTCTCATGAATCTCTATTCTTTGATATTGATAAACAAATATTATGATAAAATAATTTTATTTTTAATCTATATTTATTTCTCATTTTAACATTTTAAAATAGATGAATAAAATAATAAACTGATAAAAAGTAGACGAGGAAAAAAATTAAGTGATAAAGAATCATATAAAAAACTTGTTAGATAATAAATGCTATAAATAATATAATATACGAAGGGTAAAATTGCATTTTAAATAAAATTTTCATTATTCACCCTACGTTGATATTATCGATTAAATTTTGCATTCATTTTTTTTTTGAATAGTTAATCCCGGTGTCTAATTTAATTTGTGTGACGTTAATGATTATACGTATTGTCCACAAATTAAATTCATAAGTTCGTTGCGTGTCACGTACTGACAACGGTGGATGAAGCTCCCAATGAGTTTTTTTTACGTGTGCACGTGAAGTAGAATTCGAATTCTTGCTTAATCGAGTCTAATTGAATTTTTCATTTTCTAATTTCCAAACCCCGTAGCAAAAAAGAGATTCTAGCCGTTTTGTTTGTTTGTAGCGTCACAGTAATATCAGGCAAAGACCGTTACGACTCTTAAAAATGACGTCCGTTAAATTATAACGAGGTTCCGTCGCTCCCGCTTGCAATTTCCGCGCGTTGAGAGCTTTTTGCTGCGATCAAGAACCAAATCAGGCCCCCGCAATCCGCTTGCCGTCGTCGACTGGCGCTGAAAACCTGGATATCTCCGATGCTCAACAGTATCTCCGTCTCCGTCTCGGACGATGACTGCGTTTTCGGCCGAACGCGCTTCCGTGTCCGGCAAAAACGCAAGCGACAGGTGGGGCTCTGGAGGAGGAGGGCGCAACGCGCGGCGCTGCGGTACTGGCGGTGCTGCTTCTCCTCCAGGCTTTCGTGCTTCTACTCACGGAAGTCCCGTGGGTGGGCCGGAACAAGAGACAACTGGAGGAGGAGAAGGGTGGCGCCTCGGATAACCTTCTCCCGCAGCGCGGGGGCGGAGGAGTCGGCGGAGAATCTGAACCAACTCGATCTCACTACGCATCGCGTCAACGGCACTAGAGTTCGTAAGATGTTCGACGATTTGGCCCTTTCTTCTTTGACAAAGCTTGCGGCTTGCAGTTTTTATCCTCATAATTATGACATGAAATGTATGCATAAAAGGGGAAAAGTAAAAACGAATGATACATTTGGCTTACATTCTGGATTTCATCAACAGGTTGCCTTGAAATCCTTGGTCCTGAACAGATAGGAAGTTTAGAGTTCCCTGGAACTGCGGAGCCCAAATCTTTCATCAAAAAAGTGGTCCATAGAACAGGGTCTGGTGAAGAGAAAATTGGAGGCAATTATACACTTTCACGATTTAACTTGTTCACTGGATATCTATCGCTCCATAAAAGGGAAGAAAGTCATAAGGTCCTTTCTCTACACGTACCGTTGGTTGCTTTTGAACTCTCATGCATGCCCGAGTAGTTGTAATTTATATTTTCCACCCCACTCTTTCTATTGAAAATTTTACATAAATGTAGAGATAAATGTATGATATAAGGGGGTTTCTGATGTAGGTTTTTCTCTCAATTAGTGCATCATTTACGTGGGCAACTAATCATGTACACATTCTTTACAGGTGAGTGGAACTGCTCTGGTGCATTGTGGATTCTACAGTGAAAATGGAGGTTTTAAAATATCCGATGAGGACAAAAGTTACATGCAGACTTGTGACATAGTTGTATCTACATGTGCATTTGGTGGTGGGGATGATCTATACCAACCTATTGGGATGACAGAAGCATCACTTAGAAAGGTTTTGCTCATCTGTTAAGCAAATTGATTTCATTTGCCAACCCTATTTCCTTCATGGAAACATATGTTTTTCCTCAGGTTTGTTTTTGTGACATTTTGGGATGAAATCAATCGTTCATTCCAAGAGAAAGAAGGAAAAGTAATAGGAGAAGAACTTATGATCGGTAAATGGTGTATCATAATCGTCAAAGATCTTCCTTTCTTAGATCAGCGGTTGAATGGGAAAGTTCCTGAGGTAAATTGTAGTTTTAAATTTAAACAATCTTATAGAATCTCAATTATTCTACTAAGTGAAGGAAAAATATATCATTTATTTTTTTGAGAGTAAATAAAAAAGAAGAAGATTGTATTCTTTTTGGGTACCAAATTGATTTACTTCCAAGCATGTTGGCAGATGTTTCAATAGTTGGGAGACAACATTATGCTACTACCTTTCTCCAAAAATTTTAGTGACCTTCAGTTTCCAGCAAGTATGGTGGTGACCTTTGTTATTAACATTCAAGAAACCATGCATTTAACTCCGCCTATGTTTTATAGCCGGTCCCAAGCCCGGATAAAGGAGGAGGGTTGTGTTAGGCCCCGACAACCAGCGTAAAATCCTGTCGAATCTTATGAACATGGATCAACGAATAGAATGGCGTCGTATGATCCATGTAGCCGACTCCACCTAGTGGGATAAGGCTTTGTTGTTGTTGTTGTATACACAACAGTGATGTTTTTCAAGGGTAGACACAACAACCATGTGGAGCATTGCTTCATCTTTTGTATCATTTTCCTTTTACAAGTTTTTCTTTTCCATTTTAAAATACATTTTTCACGATATTCTGCGTGTAGAAGCTAACTTCTCAAAAGAAAAAAAAATTTGTTTGTCTCTACAAGATTGCATACTCTCTGATCAGAGAACTTTACTTGCTGGTGTTATCTTGTCCTCTATAGATTTTTTGATACAATATGATTTGCATGTTGCTGACAAAATATACTGGACAATCTGAGGGAAAAATCTATGCATTAATAGGGGATGAGTAATCCTTATAGGAGGTTGTCATTGCCTGTATCCCAAGATTTAGCTCCTTTTGAATAAGAGATGGTTCTACATAAAACCTAAGGATGTTTCATTGCCTTGCTCGTCTTCCAAGTCTTAGTTCCTTGAATAAGAGATGGTTCCCATGGACTTAGTTGGTTTCTCTTCATCTGACTGGTCTTAAACTTTTTTTGTACAGTGGTATTTTACTATTAAAAATCTGATCCTTAAATAATCTATTAAATGTCTGATGGGTTTGTCCTATCTTTTTGCTGTCTCCCTTTTCATATGATCTGATAGATGAAAACTTTGGGTAAATTTCATTAAATGCCATCTAACTTTACCTGTTTTCACAATTCTCTTCTCCAACTTTATTTTGTAACCAAACTGTTTTTCAACTATTAACTTCTACCAACTGCCCTTTTCACCAGGTATAGAAGGTTTACCCATCATTTTGCTTGTGGTGAGCCATTAAGAATAAAAAAAAATATAATAATATTAAATAAAAAATAATAATTAAATATTAAAAAAAAGGGGAGGGGGGGAGCTGCTACACACACGGCAGCCTCGTTGAAGGGAAGGGACAACGCCCTTTTGCGCATCGCCGGCGATGCGAAACAGGGGCCCTCCCTTGCGCCAGTGATCCCTTCGACGCCAGCGAGGCCGCCGGAGGTTGAGAGGGAGGGGCGGCGCCACCTCCTCTTTTTTATTTTTAATTTATTATATTATTTTTAATATTATTTAAATTTTAATTGCTTGCCACGTAAGCAAAATGATTGGTAAACTGCCTATACCTGATGAAAAGGGCAGTTAGTGACAGAAGTTAATAGCTAAAGGGGTTACAAAGTAAAGTTGGAGGATATAATTGGGAAAGAGGGTAAAATTGCAGGGTATTTAGTGAAATTTACCTTGAAAGTTTTAGCTTAACGGTGTATGCTGCAGTTGGAAACTATTGGTTTATCAGTGCATGTTGGTGTTTCCACTTCAGTTGTTAGGCCATCGGCTTTTTCCTGAAGCAAAGTATTCAATATGGGTGGATTCAAAATCTCAGTTTCGAAGAGATCCAATAGGAGTACTTGAAGCCTTGCTTTGGCGTAGAAGGTCCATTCTAGTATCTGAACATGGAGCTCGTAGTAGCCTCTATGACGAGGCCAAGGCTGTTGTTAAGAAAAACAAAGCCACACCAGAAGAAGTGGAGAAGCAATTAAATCAATATCGTCAGGATGGTATCCCTGATGATAAGAGAATCAACGGAAAGAAAGGTTGGCTTCTAAAATTTATTAATTATATTGGTTTCCCTAAACTATTGTATTTGGTCCTGACTGTGAGTATACGCCATATCATCATCCAATCCTACCTACAAATCTTGTAATCTAGATCGTGAGTAGCCTTCGATCGTAGGTTTCCAATCTTCTAGATGAGATCAAGAAAATTTGCACCCGCGATGATGAAAATTGTGATTTTGACAGCCTGGGTCCTAGACCCTTTGAGATGCCATCTTTAATGTTATGTACTTTTTCAATCAACTGCATTTACTTCCTGTGCTTTGGATATGATCCAAATTTCGTAGAATTATACAATCCATCTTTTTGGGGAAAATTAATATGGACAAATGTTGGCAACTTTTGATTCTGATGTCAAATATAATGCAAACCTGACTTCCATGAAGTTGGTTCACAAGTTCAGGGCTAAGTTCCAAAGTTAGGTTGGGTTGCCAACCCTAACAGATTCATCCATGGTCTTTTAGGAGGGACAAGAGATTTAGAAATATCTTATAGGTTCTCTTGAAGGGGAAGATTGTACTTCTAACCAGATATTTACTCGGTATATTTAATTTGTTTCCCTACTGATGCATGGTAACATCTGCTTTTGCAGCTCTTGCGGAAACCTCTGTAATTGTGAGGGAGCATACACCATTGACAAATCGTTTCATGTGTCCATGGTTCAATGAGGTTGTGCGTTTTACATCGCGAGATCAGCTGAGCTTTCTTAGACGTTTGAAAATGCCAGGAATACATATGCTTCCTGTATGTACCCGTAAAGATCTCGTAAATAGTATTGGTCACAGGAGGGAAGTGAAACCTCTTGAAAGATTAACTAACTAACTATTCAAAAAAATCAGTACATTTTTCAAACATTTGATATAGTTTTTACTATTCATGTGTCTCTTTTAGTGGTTGTGACTTGTATTATATTATCTTCTTGTTGAGATCATATCTTCTTAGCACGGCCAAGTTGGAATTGTGTTCTTGTCAAGATGAAGAATCGTATCAATTCCAAGTTGCCTTACCTGTTGGAATGTTAACCGTTCTTCAATCTTTTCCAAATGTGGGGCTTGAGGATTTTTATGGAATCCCAAGGATTAAGATTCGGGACGAGAATGAATTTCCACATTCTGAAGTCTGAAGCTGGCTAAAGGCAAGCGATAGCTTTTGGGGCTTGCTCGATATTCAACTCGGATCTCCACTTGTCTTTTTCTTTTTGGAATTGGATGGCTATGTCAGAAGAAAGTGTTTCCTAAAGCATCACTTCAGCGGTAGCTTCCTCGATCGGAAACACTTTGGGATGAACACTCATCCGAACAAGACGCTTCTCCAGCTCTCTTAAGAATTGTAAGGGGGAAAACTTTTGTCAATTCTTGACGAGCTCTTATTTACGGGTCTCGGTAATTACTCCAAAGGGTCAGATGACCTTCCTGCAGTGAACTATGATTGTCCATGATGTGATGGATTGCATAGACAGGTCAACTTTACCCTTGATTACTTTTTTTTTTGAAAAAAAAGAACTTACCATTGATTACACGATCTAACGACTTTCAATCTTCACTAGGTCATCTTATTTGCTTCAAATTTCCACTGTAGTGCTTCAATGTTATCTCTTCAATCATTCGTGACAAAATCACTCAAGGGGATCATGCATTAACTACAGAATAGTGGCCCAATCGGGATTCAAACTCAATACTGAAGAAGTTCCATTTTGGAAAGAGTTCATGGAGTTCATGTTAGAGGGACTGGGAGTTGAACACGGTTCATGTGGCTATCATGATATCATAATCCGTCGATTGATTTAAATATATTAATATATTTATTTTATATAAAACTATGTAACAGTTTTAGTAAAAGGAGCATCCAATAAAGCAGCATCAAGTGAGGCCTTGTCCTAGTCCTAGTAAGTAAAAGGAGTCGGCAGTTCATGTACTCAGACCCTCCTTTTTGGTAATCATTACTTGTGTCACCCTTCCTACTTAAAGTAAACCCCCTTCGGGAATCCGTCAGCATTTGACCTCTCTCGTCTATTCCTGGTAAATGAGTGCACCAAAGCCTGTCCAATCTATGACCTATTCTTTTTCTGCTCTTATTGTTGTTATTAATTATGAGAGCAAGGAGTTTAGATCGTAGAAACATGACATGCATTTAGTTTACGGTCTAAACGTCCTCACGCAATTTTAAGATGTACACTCCTGAAGCTACTGCCACACCACGTACCCTATGCATTCCTGTTTTGGTTGAATGAAATGAGGTGTAATTATTTATTCCTTTTTTAACAACGTTTTTTGGTTGGGAATCTAAAATGCTTTCGCTTGCCCAATCTGCGTTCTGTAACTCAATGCTTCCTTCGGGCATCAAATCAAAGCCATCATGCACGCACACTCAGGGAAAAAAAGAGAATTGAGCCATGATTCCCGCTGACCCTGTTCCTTCTTGCTCTTCTTGTTCTGGTTCTGCCTCCTTGTGCATCTTCTTTCCTCAGCTTGACTTCTTTTATTTGCAAAGTGGATCAATGCAATGCCCTTTTTCAGGATATGGAAACGATTATTCACATGCATTCTTTATATTTATTGGACTGTTTTTGACTCATTGTTTGCTTCACCTCATTGTTTAATACTGAAGAAAAACGACGGCTCACTCAACTTTTGTCAAGAACAGCAGCCATATAGACATCTTTTTTTGTGAAGAAAAGAAAATATGAAGTCAGGAGGAGAATTGAGAGAATTCGTACATGATCATAGCGTGAGCAGATCGATCGATTACAAGTCTGAGGAACTGATAAGTAATCAGCAGCACTTCTAAACCATCGAATGGTGGAGCAGATCGACTCATTGTTACCTGGCGAAAGTTTTAGTGACAACAAAAACTTTGCTACTCCAGATTTTGGATTGGATCATCCTTTACAATGAGAGAAAAAAGTAAACAGACTCTTTGTGATAACGCTTGTCAGTGGCCCCCAAATCTAATGGTTTGCATGCATTCTGTTCAGATGATCTTTTTTTCTCGTTGAGAATTGTTCTGACACAACATGCATGGATGCTCCGGTTTGGCAGCTGACACGCGAATAATGCACATTAGAACTGGCATCTCAAGTAAGAACAAAGAAGTAGATCCTTCTGATTACGATGTCAAATCGCGGTGTCAATGCTTCAAAGGCAAATTGA
Source organism: Pontederia crassipes (assembly GCA_030549335.1). Taxonomy (NCBI): domain Eukaryota; kingdom Viridiplantae; phylum Streptophyta; class Magnoliopsida; order Commelinales; family Pontederiaceae; genus Pontederia; species Pontederia crassipes. The sequence goes on from CM060193.1 coordinate 29,990,910, forward strand.
GTTCCACTGGCCGCAGAATATGAAGCCAACAAAGAAGTACTACTGGAAGCATAAGCGGCAACTCGCAAACAATGTCCCCACTAAAGAACAAAAAGGATTAGAATAAAGAACAAAGTTTACAGGTAGAACATGACATCGCCTACCATATTCTACTTGGATTCTACTCCCTGCCTTGCAATAGAATATTACTCCGCGTCGTGCGAAGGGCACGGACATGGAGACTTTTGTGTTGTCCAGTGCCTGTGCCCACTTCAACCGGGGGGGGGGGGGGGGGGGGGGGTGGGGTGGGGTGGGTGGGGGGGTGGGTGTTAAAGAACATTAAAAGAGAGCCCTTTTTTCCCCCTTTGCCAAGGGTGCTTATTCCTTGATATTATATTATAAGTAAAATAAATAAGTGATTAGTTCAAATGTTTATTGAGAGAAGACAAAATTTTAACACCCTCAGTTTCAACTGAATTAGTAGCAGTTAACATTTAAATACCAAAGTTAGGAACTCTGGTCCAAGATGCACATTTGAATGTAAAAGAAATTACTCCTGAGGCTGAGAAGATGATTGCAACACGCCTATTTGCAGTTGTGCATTGCCTCTGCAAGAGTCCAAACCCTATCCATGATCATTAAGCCTAAACCTGATTCTCTTGACAAACATTAAGCAGCCTGGAGCAGAGGACAACTCGGGGCATCCTGAGGCTTCTTTTGAGATCATCACTGGTCCAAAAACAAGAGGAAAAGCCCAAAGAGAGCGAGTTCTACCTTGAACCACCCGACCCCTCCTTTATGCCTCGCTTTCGTCCCTTTTGAGGGCTGTTTTCACCTTTTCAAAAGACCCTTGACATTCTCTGGACAGGACCCCCCACCTCCTTTTGTCCCTTTTTGCTGAGAAGCCTTGTTCAGTGGAAGCATGAGCAGACACGCGAACCAATCCCATGGCAGCATTAGGGGAGGACTGCTCTAAATTTTTTTAAGCATTCTTCTTAGAGGAACTTGTGGCAGCTTTGTCAACTTGCTGAATGTTTTTTTCACCAACAATTTGAATTACTGCACGCATTTTTAGTTGACATGAAGAAGCAAGCACTAGGCATTGTCTTTGCCTCTGAACCTGCAAATATAAATTACAGTAGAAATAGTTCTTAGTGTTTTTAATTTCAATGAAAATTTCCACCATCCTAATTATTTTATTTCTAGAAAGAATATCTAAAAAGTGTATCTATTATTAAGTCAAATATATATAGAGAGGGAGAGAGAGAGAGGACAGAGGAAAAGAGGGAGAGAGTTATATATATCAGGTCATACTGGTCAAATGTGCAGTTCAACTATTGGTCTCTTAAGCACAAGCTCCTTCCTCTAAAACAACTGTCGTGAATGGTTGACACTTGACACTTGACTGTGTTCTTGGTGCTACTGTAAGGGGGTATTTGAAAGAAGAATGCGGTTGATGAACACTCGTGGCATCTGACTTCCGTCTTACCCACTGGGTTGCATCACTGCTTTTTGTTCTCGTTCTCAGCAGGGTGAGCAGCTTTTTTTTTTTTCTTCCTTTCGTTTGCCATGTTCATCTTTTTGTTTCTTTCTCGTCCTTCCATATGTTGTGCATGGATCTTCCCATTCACGCAGCATCTTTACCTTTATACTCTTCATCAGCAGCGAAAGAAGATGATGAAAAGTGTACGCGATATGGCAATGGAGGGAGGCCACAGCACCCAAATGCAGGACGTGAACTGTGTGAACTGTCACAGTCCCTTTGTTGCGGCAGTGAACTCAGAGAAGAAGTGTCCAAAGCATAAGCGCTCCAAAAGGTGGCCAGTCTTATTCCTTTTCTATGCTATTTTTATGTTTAGAAACAAGATGTATGTTCTCGTGGTGTTTACTTCAGTGAAGTTTGCATCCTGAAATGATCCCATGATTATTGCCCATGGCTTTCTTGTTACAGTGATTCATTCAGGGGTGGCAAGGAATATAACTTTGAGTCTTCGCCTAATTCCATTAATCTTAATCTGGTAAGTATCTCCTTGTCCTTTGCTTACATAATATTAGGATTTTTTCGGGCATTCACAAAACATTAAGACTTTGCCAAATATCGTTAATGGTTCAAGTTTCAGTTGCTAGTTCTTTGATTCCACGCTATATTTCAATGTATTCATCTCCTTAGTTCTTGATTCTTAACAAAGAGAAAAAAAATGCTCAAGTATGAGCAGTGGGTTATTTGGTTCAATGGATGGGTTTATGCTTATTCTTGATTTGTATGACTGCAAGGATATGGGGAAATTCCGGAGCTACATTGGCGTGAACAAGAAACCATTACCAGAATCAGACGTCCAAAGATCATTGCAGCACGAGGTATGTTTGGTAATCAGACTCAATGCAACACCATGGTCAGCAGTTTCCTGCAGGAGAAAAAAAAAAACACAGAGCACCGATATAATGAATTATGCATGTAGATTTTATGATGATACGTTTTTACTTATTATCCATCCAACTGATATTGATATCAGATTTTGAAACTGGAGAAACGGCTTCAAGGTCAGCTGGTGGTGAAATGTTGTTTAGAAAAAGCACTGGGAGGTACCTCTTCTGCAACTTATTGTTCAGACAACAGCAATATGATGCCAAAGGTATTTTCTTTTTTCCTTCTGTTAGAAAATTTACATATAATTATATGGATATCATTATACGAATTCTTGTCTCTATGTTGGGTGTTTGAACATTGATTCAGGCATGTTCATTTTTATTTGTTTTTTTAAAGAAAGTATCTGATTCTGATAACAATCCATAAATCACTCAAAGGCAGAATCTAAGAGCATAGAAGTGTAAAATCCATGCACTTGATGTATCCGAAAATAATACAAACTTTTTGGATTTGTCAACTTTTCTTTTAACTCAGCTATCTAATATTGCTATTCCTAATTGGTGTCAGCCCACAAGGGAACTTATAAGAGAGATTGCTGTTTTGGAGTTGGAAGTTATGCACTTAGAACATTATCTGCTATCACTTTACCGGAATGCTTATGATCAGCAGAAGTGCACATTATCTCCATCTGCTACCGGAAACAAATTGAAAGGCGTCATGAATGCTCATACACAGATATCTCAAGAAGATCAAATACAGGAAATCTCATATAAGAAAGCAGATTCAGACACCCGAAGAACCCAACACCAACTATCTAGGGAATGGACAACCAATAAAGTGAATGAACCTTGTAATATGAAGTGCCAGGAGAAGCTAGCTGGTCCTGCTGTTCATCGCAGCCACTCATCGCTATCACATCGTGCAGTTTGTTCTTCTCGGTTATCGCCTTCAAATGAGAGTCTTGCTAGAGCCATTCGTTCATGTCATTCTCAACCTTTGTCTTTTCTCGAGGCAAGTGATCCCAAACATTTTATTCCATAAGGACTTTAAATGAATTATAACTAGATTCTATGTATCTCACTTTAATTCAAACTTGTTAACCAGGAAGAAGAGAATGCCACTCCAGGTATAATCAGCTTAGCAGAATATCTCGGTGCTAACATTGCTGATCTTATTCCTGAGACTCCAAATAAACTTGCTGAAGACTTGGTTAGATGCATGAGTGCCATCTATTGCAAGCTTGCCGACCCTCCTCTTGTTGATCATGTCCTATCTTGCTCTCCTGCCTCATCCTTCTCGTCGATGAGTGCAGTTTCTCCACAATATTTGGGAGACATGTGGAGTCCTTGCTATAGAAGAGAATCCACTCTTGATTCTCGGCTGATCAATCCTTTCCGAGTTGAAGGACTGAAAGAATTCAGTGGGCCATACAATTCAATGGTGGACATACCTTTGATTAGTAGAGATCCTCGAAGACTGAGGGAGGTCGAGTGCTCTCTACAAACTTATAGGTAAAAGAACTTGTCCAAGATATTGTAATTTGTAAATTCTTATTTTTACTATATATGAAAATTGGTTGTTCGTTCAATGATATCAAGTGAGAAACCAAAACAACATATGTTTCTTGGCATTATCTTCCATGTTCTGATAATCTGAATTATGAAACTCTTTGCAGGTCAATTCTTCATCAATTGGAAACTATTGATACCAGAAAGATGGCTAACGAGGAAAAGATTGCATTTTGGATAAATATACACAATGCTTTGATGATGCATGTAATAAATAATTTCCCATTTCGCTGTGAAACTTTTCTGATGCTGTTGTTACCTTGGTTTGTAATTATTTTGCTTTATATAAATAGTTCTTTAAATATTTCAACAGGCACATATAGAATATGGAATTCCACAAAATAGTCTGAAGAAAATATCTCTGCTAATAAAGGTAAGCATAGGTCATCATTTGTTATCAACAAGAAGAAAATTTGAAGGCAACTTGGGACATGCACTAAAATAATTTAAATGTCATCTTGTTCTTATTTTTCCAGGCAACATGCACAATAGGTGGTCGATCAGTAAATGCAGCAACAATACATAGCTCTATTCTTGGGTGCCGTGGTCATTATTCTGGAAAGGTTAGCTGCTACTTGTCAGTTTTCTGTCAGACAAAAGGCAATGAAGTCTAGTTGTTGCAATTTTCTAAATGATATGAAAAATGCAAAGTCGATGTAGAAAATCATGTTCTTTATATCAATTCTTAAGTACTTCATCTGTTTATATCTTATTCTCAAATGTTCAAAAGCCATTTGTCCTTTGAACATTTAGTAAAAGTATACATATCAGCCTTCATTTCCTGTTTTCTCAAGTAAAATTATAAGTTCCATAATATTCCATTTTGTAGTGCACACTGCACAGTAAACACATGCAAATTCAATTGATAGCTGCATAATCAGTTAAAATATTCCTAGGAAAAGTATATAAGTATGTATTGAAATAATGAATAATCACTTCTCTGATCTCGTTCTTTGCCTCTGTGTCTCAAATGTTTTTTAGAAAATGAATATTTTTTAATGAAACTAAGGATGCTTTTCTTACTTGCAGTGGCTCCGGACAATGACCCACCCAAGGATCAAGCATAAGGCTGGAGATGAGTGGCACACCTTTGCTATTGAGCAACGAGAACCTCTAGTCTATTTTGCACTTTGCTCAGGAAGCCATTCTGATCCTGCGGTAAACTATCCAACTTGCATCTATTCCTCCATATCTCACACATTTTCTTTTAATTTTGGTTAATATTCATTTTCCTTCCACTTGTTTTCTGAACATATGAAAATAATTATAATTAGAAAAAAGAAAATTGTCAAACCTTGCAATTGCGCATGGTTTTATGCTATTTGGATATTGTTTGACTTTCGAATTCTCATGCCTCATGATAGAGCCTTGTCATCTATCAAGTTATTGTAAGAAAATTATCAAAGTAACAATACTAGAAAATTTTGCTTTCCACTATAGGATATGGATCATTTCAAGATTCTAAGAATTAATCTCCTAATGAACAAATCATGTTTTTTGGTACACAGAAACTTGTGACTTAGTTTTTACAGTAGTGTTGCATCATGTGCTTCAGGTCCGCATATATAGTCCCACGAGATTGTTTCAACAGTTGGAAGCAGCGAAAGAAGAATTCATTCGAGCCAGTGTTGGCATATGGAAGGAACAGAAGATACTCCTACCAAAACTCATGGATTTGTATGCCAAGGACACAAGATTAAGCTCACAAGCGCTGCTGGACACAGTTCAGCACTATCTTCCGGAGACCCTGAGATCTGCCATGCAGAGATGCCAGCAAGGTAAACACAGGAAGCTCATTGATTGGATACCTTATAACTTCAACTTTAGGTATCTCTTATCAAGAGAGTTGGCATTTCCTCACATGATTTGAAGCTACCACATGACTCGATTGGATTGATTATCTTTTGTTTTATCTTCCATTTTTTTTCTACTTTAAACATAAGGAGTGAGTTGACACATGTATATAAAGGATGCAATATATTCTCTGTATATGAGTTCAAATGCAAGTGACAGATTAGTTGTACGATTTTTTTCATTAGAAGCAAGCAAAGCTGTCAAGGAATTGTATTAAACTTTAAACTGAAATGTAAAATTTTCCATATCTTAGTTTTTGGGTGGTAGCGGGGGCAGGTACTTCCATCAGATTCCTAGTATCATCAGCACTACATAACATCGACAATGCTTGCAGAAATGAGATACTTGCGACCGCTGAATAATTCATTATCTTTTTCAGAAATCAGATTACATGGAATCCTTGAATTTACTTCATAATGTTTCCAAAGATCAAACTACCTTGAATCTTTGGGTGGCAATGGCAGTATGTTGTCTTCGGCATTCTAATATTTCACCTGCTACCAAAAGCTCGTTTTGATTCAAAATTAGAGAAATAGTAGATGTTGAGATCAGAACTCTTCGACCCTGTTTGGCATTTCTATTTTTGTTGTTGAAATGAAATGTTTATATTGTTCGAAGTATATTCTTGCAATAGGAACTATGTGGGTGCTAAAGAAGTGCTACATAAAGAAATGCACTATGTGGCTATTTCCCATATTAATTGTGGGAGGGAGTATCTTAAATGCTCCTAAGATTGAATAAATTAGTCTAGTAAAAGAAAATTAAGAATAAATCATATCTCACCTGCGAATCAAACGTTTAATTTGTACAAAAGGAACAAATTCTCCAAAAAGTTGGTTTGTATTTATCGCCTCGCCTCCTTTACTATGATGGAAAGTAAAGATTTAAATCGCGTTTTCTATCCAACGTTCGTACCTCTATCAATATTTATTTAAGGAAAATATGAAGGTGAAAAATCCAAAATGGGTTTATACGTCTAAATTCTTGGTTGGATGATGAGCATTAAATTATTTTATGATGTCGTCATAATGATATCAATAATATAAAGTTATACTAATGTTCTAGATTAAGATTCATCATCAAATTTTTTATCTAATAATTTGTGTACATGTATAAATATTTTGTGAATTTACACATACATTTTTCTAATTATTTAATTCATCTTACCATCGTTGCAATATTAGATATTTTTCGCATTTAATTTTGAACGGAAAAAGTATCAAACGACCCGTAAATAAATATCTTTAAATAATTTTTTTATTTGTCCAAATAAAAATGGGGCTATCTCTTTATTTTATTTTCTTTTCTTTTAAGTATAAACGGTAAAGAAAATTCTCACGCCCATGAATATAACTAATTGTATGAGAGAATAATAAAGTTTAGTCAATTGACACTTCTTAAGATACCTCATATATATACATATATATATATATATATATATATATATATATATATATATATATATATATAAGGTATTTGTGAAGTGTGAAGCAGTGTTTGAACCGAACCGATGGCTCACGTGATTGCATGTGAAATTTTAGCGAGAGTTTGCGGACAGTGATCTCTCTCTTGGCCTCTCGTCGGCGAGGGAAGGACGCCCGATCTGGAGGTCGTGACAGAGCCATTAAGGGCGAGGGCGGCTGATCTAGAGGCCGTGATGCCGGTGATCGAGGCAAGGACAACCACGAGATGACGGTTCATATGGGAAGGATGAGGGTTGTCTGCTATCAATGGCGAGGACGGTCACTCTCTCTCTCTCACACACACACCCACCAACGAATGAAGGATGCTGTCCGGAGACCACGTCGAGGGCAAGGACAGCCACGAGCCAACGGTCCAGATCAAGGTTGCCAGCGATCGAGGATGAGGGAGGGGTTTAGATCATGAGAGAGAGAGAGGCGGACTATAGATCTTGACGACATTTAATTAGATATGATATGTAACACCCTCAAGATTTCAATAAGGGTGGTTTGAGATCCAAAAGAAAGTCTAATGGACATAGGACTCCCACGTAGAAGAGGTTTGAGAATTTTATGTTTTATAAATATTTTAGTCATTCAAATAATATTTATTATTATTTTAATCCAAAAATTAGATGATAAATTCTTATGGAATTAATTCCAAAAATTAGAAAAAAGAAGAGAATAAAAGAAAAAAGTAGAGTTTGATTGAAAGAAGTTATAGAATAGATAAAAAAGAATTTGAGTAGATATGAATTTCGAATAAGTATCAGAATAATTAGTTAAATTCATATTTAATTAAATTTGAATATTTAACAAAGGATTAATTGGTGATGGATGATTAAAATTGATTCTAAAATAGTCCAAGGCCAATAGAAGTCAGAACCTTAGAATACTTCTATAAATAAGCATTAAAAGGTGGCTCAAAATTCATATTGGCAAAGCAAAATTTTTGTACCACGAGTCCACTTTGTCTCCCATTTAACAAATTGAGGCGTTCCAGAGGGCATCCGACGATTGGTTTCGGATCCTGCATATAGGAGATTGTCATCGAAGTGTTGGTTGTCCATTTCATGATGTGGACAGAGAGGAATCGTCGTCCAAAATTTGATGTTCGTATAAATTTCTAGTAGAGAAATTTTAGTTGGTTTTTGAAAAAATTACACTAAATGCCCTCGACTAAGGTTTGCTCAGCAATGCCCTCCAACTTCATTTTGTAATAATGATGTCCTCCATCTTTTAACTCATTTCACCCCATGTCCTCTTTAACTGTAATAGTCGGTCTCCCGATTTCCCGTCTATATGGCGTCCATGTAACCATCTCCTCTCTCCTCCACGTAACTAGCCGTCCGACGTGGCAATATTAAAAAATAACGTGATCGCGTGAGATGGGCGCGAGGCACACCCCTCTCCTCACCGGCGATGGGGGCGAGGCCCCCGCCCCTTCTCCTCGCCGACAGGGGGGAGCCTCTCCCCCCTTTGCGACCTCACTCGGACGGTTAGTTACGTAGAGGAGATGGCCACATAGATGGGAAATCGGGAGATCGCCTATCCCTGATAAAGAGGGCATCGAGTAAAATGAGTTAAAAGATGGAGGACATCGCTGTTACAAAGTAAAATTGGAGTGCATCGTTGAGCAAACCTTAAACTTGAAGGGCATTTGGTGTAATTTTTTGTTAGTTTTTCAATCAATTTTAGGTACGCATGGGGATCCCCATGACGTCAATTTTTCGTGATATGGACCTTTGGACTATTCTTCGTATATAGATATTACATTGATATATTATTTTCATCAATTGGATATCGTATGAGATAAATATGATGGTCAAAAAATTATGTCAAAAATGCAAATTCCTAACAGCGACAGAACTCGGTCCGAATTTTGTCTACACGACCCAGATTCCATTTAATACGGCCCGAATAATGATTGACATGGATCGGATTTCATAAAAATCGAACCAAATTTTATGAGAAAACGAACTGTATTCCATGAACACGACCCGTGTTGAAGATCCTGTCCGGGTTATAAGGGAAACACGACCTGAGTTCTAGTATTAAAGTATGAATTGGAGTGAATTGGGCCAAGTTGGCCCAGGTTCACATCACACCAAGCCCGAGTTTGGTTCGGTCGAGGTGATTTATGGATTTTGGAACACGATCCGGGTTCCCCATGACAAAGACCAGATTCTAGAGAGTCAAAAGTGTATTTTGAATATCTAAATGTATGATTATCGATATTATTTGACCTTGATTATGTTATCATGATACCTAAGCATATTGCTATTATATCAAAACATACTTATATCATTGTTAATTGATCCGAATAATATCTGATCATATTATCATTGTATTTTATCCTATTATTATCACCTGACCTTATGATTAATTATTGTATTTATCTATTGACATTGGTATTGATTCATTATGAGCAAATTATTATCATATCTGATTGATTATAATCATATCTAATTAGATAATTGATTGTAATATTGGAGCAAAGTTTTTATGCCCTATATAATTATATATTGATGATACAAACCTTGAAATATTAGAGTTATATTTAAAAAGGGTTAAGGAGCCTGTGGAGTCTTTTTGGCACCACAGATATGGAGACACAGTAGATTTTAAAATCTACGGCGCGTCTTTGAACCACCATTTTAAAAGAAAATGGTTCAAAAAAACCAATGAAGGAAATTGATTTAATATGGTTTGGTGAGCTTTTAAGGGTTTTGACCATTCTCTCCAACTTGGCCGCCCTCTTCTTTTAGATCGGTGCTTCTCTCTCCTATCTTCTTCTCTTAGATCGGTATTATTCTTAACCCTTGGTGTGTGAACAGATCTGACGAGATTTGCCTCCATCGATGAATGAGATCCAGCACTCCGAAAAGCTGATCTGGCACTCCATTCGATCTTGATGTCACCATAAAATGCTAATGCTCATACCATTGCTATAGCAGTGATCTCGGTGGTTCACCCTCCCTTCCAATCGGTACGTTGGAGTTCCTCTTTTTTTTTCTTTTTTTTTTTTTTTGCCTTGTGCATTTTGTATGTTCTCTACCATATGAAGCTATTTTGAATGAAAACTTTTTGTAGTTGGCAGAAGGGAAGTAATGTGATTTCAAGCTATTTGGTTATATTTGACATTTTTTTTCAATGAACAAACATTCATAGCATATTCGACATGTTCAAACATTCACTGATATTCGTGCCACATATATTCATATGCTTGTTCACACATTCATCGCTATTAAAAGATGATAAATCAAGAAACATGTGATGGCTTTAAATGGTAGGCTAGTGAAGACATATTTCTGTAAACTCATGGTCTGATCTATGAGTAATAATTACATATTGAATTTTTAACATTTTATTGTTATGTATTTTTATTTTCATTTGTACTCTTATTCTCTAAGTATTTTTTTATATAATTGCAGGATCTTTAAATATGGCTACAAACATATATTGATAATTGGATGCTAGATATTCCAAGGCACACAAAGTTTGTGAAAATGCATATATTGATAATGATGGACAACGCATTATAACTCCCATTCAAAAATTAGATTACAAATATAATATGAGGATAGCTACTGAACTAGGCTTGCGTTCAGCTGATCATTTTGATGTTGCATCGACACTTGCAGCTTGTTCAAAAATTGCAAATGGTTAAAGGTGCTAGTGTTCCAAGTGATGCAATAGACAAAGAGCTCAGCTCACAAGGAGTAGGCATTGTTATAGGCGATCCTCCTCGTGTAAAATCAAAAGGTAGACCAAGAAAAATTTAGAGAATCAAATCTGGTGTCAAAATTTCAATGTCCCAAACCAAAAAAAAAGAAAGGAGGGAATAAAAATAATAAGAAAGATCATTGCACAATCGTTGGTTCTTCAGCTCAGGTATATTTTTAATTTTCCTTCATTTTAAAAAATGATCATCTCAAATATATTTTTTATTTTCATAGGTTAGTGTGACACATCTTCAAGAGGAAAATGTTACTTCTGGTGATGTCATATTTGGAGGAAATCTGGTGTGACACATTATTCCTAGTAGAATCCCTTTTTACTGTTTGTATATTTTTAGTACATTCTTTGATTTTTGTGAAATAGTTACTAATGACTTATTATATACTACCATTTGAAGGTAACCTCAAAATGGAGCTTTTGAGTGGAAGGCATGGGTATGTTGAATGCTGATCCATGTAGCAAGCAAATTCTTTTGGAGCATTGTTGTTATTGGTGCATTGTTCATATTGTCACTGCTGGAAGTGATATTGTAGTTGACTATGCTAGAATTGATATTGTGGCTGCCCCTATTTTGGTGTTCAAGTTGTCACTGCATTTGTTGACATTGCTCTTTCCATTTTTTTGTTATTGTTGGAAGTGATATTATAGTGGACTCCATTACCCTTTCCATTTTGTCCGTGCAGTTGTTGTCATTACTCTTTCCATTTTGTGCAGTTGTTGTCATTACTCTTTCCATTTTGTGTAATGAACTTGAACCTAGAAGTCTTTTGGGGCTAACTATTGGGGTGAGTGGGGATGAGTGGGGATGAACCTAGAGGTCACAGTAAGAAAAATCTGTTAGTCTGAACCGAAAGAAGCATTACTAGCAAAAATCTCTAAAGGCAAGGATAATATCTAGAATGATAAAACAAGTAAGCTGGAAGGTTCTAAAGATCGATGGAGGAGAAATCAGTCCAGGCAAGATTTAAAAGATGTGGATGACTTTGACCATACGAAGGAATGGAACAATAAAAGGCATGATCAGAGGAGGTTCGACAGTGAAAATATCCATTCCAGACCTTGCTATAGAAAAGATGCGCGATTAAGGCCAGAAGGCGTTAGAGGATCATCGTTCGGAAATACAAATAAGAATTTTGATTCAATTGAAATCATACCTAATAAAAGTAGTGCAATGAGATAAGCCATTTTCAATCTTTTGATTTTGCATAATACATAACATAAGATCATTAAACTGATCAAATACATAATACATAGTACACAGTACAAAGTTAAATCAAATTGATTTTGCATAGTACATAACATAAGATCATTAAACTGATCAAATACAATATCTTTTTCAGCCTTCGATTTGCATCTTCACATTGCACAATCTTATTGAGCAACCCTAGAAAAATGACTCTATACTTGTCCGCTTTATGCCTTTGGGTTTCTGGTGCTTCAACGTTGAGCAGTGCTATTAGTATAGTCTTGTGTCGTTCTTCAATGATTGGGTAGAACCATAAAAAAATCACAATCTCCATACGTTAATGCATCGTGTCATGTTTAACATATGAATGAGTTTATACTAACTTCATATCAAAATTTCAAAATATAAAATTTGGATACCCGAAAATGGGGGAATGCCCAAAATCGCCTTCCTGGGTTATTGCTTGTCCATGATGTCTTTAACAATGCCTTCTCTCCGCATGCACAAAATGGGATGTGGTCGCGATATGAAGAGTGTGAAAACCACGACGTAGCAGATGACATTACTTCCTATCACAACACATAAAAGAAATAGTTATAAGCTTAATGTTCTCTTAATGTCCAAGCATATTATGATTACTTATCAGATCTTCCAATGAGTTAAAAAAATAATAAAGCAATCAATCCATAAGATTATCAATACCCAAGTAACTTGGGTCTCATGGTTTAGATATCTCCCCCAATATGAAGAATGTGATAAAGGGAATAAAAAAATAGGAAAATTCCATCATTTTAATATTTTATTGTTCCTTCATTTACTGAGCTCTTACCTACTCCTCATATGCATATCATATTTTTTTGTAAACATGGAAATTTACTCTTTTTACCTACTTGCTTCAAAGGGTGTGGAGGGGCTCAATGTCGTAACATCTCAAATATTGAATAGTGTTTCTTATCTGTGCTAGTTGTTGCCAAGAAAAAGCGATATTTGGAAAAAAGCAAATTAAACAGGAAAAAAGTTTAGATTTCTCACTAGATATGAACGTTGCAAATCTAGTTAGATCTAGTAGAAAGTTCTAGCAGATCGTCCAATGCCAAGATCTGCTTAGCGGAGCATTGGATCTACTTAGCGGAATGCCGGAACGCCTGACCATTTTGCGGATCAAGATTGAACGGAGTGCCGGATCACCGGATCTGCTTTGCGGGTCACCGGATCTGCTTTGCGGATCACCGGATATGCTTTGCGGAGTGCTGGATCGCTGGATTGCATTCGTCGATGGAGGCAATAGATCTGTTCACACACCAAGGGTTAAGAGCAATACCAATCTAAGAAAAGAAGAGAGGAGAGAGAAGCACGAATCTAAGAGAAGAAGCCAGGAGAGAGAAGCACCTGTTGACAGAGAGAGAAGCACCTGTTGATAGCAGAGACAAGTTTGGGGGCGGCCAAGTTGGAGAGAATGGTTAAAACTCTTAAAAGCTCACCGAACCGGATTAAACCGATTTCTTTCGTTGGTTTTTTTGAACTATTTTCTTTTAAAATGGAGGTTCAAAGACGCGTCGTAGATTTTAAAATCTATCGTGTCTCCATATCTGTGGTGCCAAAAAGACTCCACAGGCTCCTTAACCCATATTTAAAATGTCGAAAAAGTTTAAATAGAAATGAGTTGCTTCATGTATTAAACTTTTGATTAATATTTGTTTATATTGTCATGAGATTTACATTAATGGTAATATAAAAGTTATAGATAATTCTCTTATCTTTGTAGAGAATTAAGAATCACCTCATTTAGACAACCACATAAAAAGTTATATTTAAGTAAAACTCAAAAAGTTAAATTTGAAGTTTATTTTATGTGCTAAATTTGCACTTAATAGTTGAGTATTCTGTCAATTTGGATCAAGAGAGTGATATAAAAGTTATAGATAATGTTGCTAGCTTTCATAAAATCAAATATCATCTCATTTGGATACTGGTATGAAAAGTTATGTATAAAAGAGTAAATGTCTAAAATGTTTTATTTGAAATGGACAATTTTGTATACTGAACATTGAATCAATATTTGATTATGATCTCGTTAGATTTTGGGTGAATAATAAATTCCAAAGTTGTAGATAATTCTGTTAGCTTTTCATAGAATAAGAAATTATCTCATTTGGATAACTGTGCCAAAAGTTATGCTTAAAATAGTACAGGATGATCGACCTGACGACTAAAATACCGATCGACCGGTCAGGACATTAGTCGATTGGTCAGTGCAAAAAATGTCCAGTTTGATCATACCGGTTGATCGATCAACATAAAAATGCAGAAAATGCACCAACGATCAAATTTTTCAAATGGTCATATGGACTATTCGACCGGTGGTGCAGAACAGTTGACCAGTCAGTCACGCTATAACGATCATATTTTGACCACAAAATTAGAAAACAAGTATCAACGGCTAAATAGAATTAAGAAGATTATAAAAGAGAACCCAAAGGTGTAGGAATCATCAAGAGTTCCAAGGAAAAAGGAGAAGTACTTTTGAGAAGTTCATTTGAACTTCAAGTTGTAAATCTTTCATTTTTTTGTCTCTTACTCTTGTGTGAGGTTTCAAATTGTAAAAGAGATTGAAGAATGTTTTGTGATATTGTAATAGTTGTTTAGTCTTGAGTGAAAAGAGATTGTGTCTTATCTCTTGAAAACCTACGAGTGAAAAGACAAGTGAAAAGGAGAAAGACAAGTGAAAAGACAAGACCTTTTGAGTAAAGAAAAGACAAGTGAAAACCTACGAGTGAAAGATGTGTGTCTTATCTCTTGAAAAGGAGAAAAGGCAAGAGTTGTCAAGAATTTCTTTCTTGCCCCATTTGGAATGAAGAAAGGATGTTAGTGGAATCTCCGACGGTCTCGAGGTCGAGAAATCAGAGCGGAGACGTAGGCCAAGGTGTAGCCGAACCTCGTCAATAAATCATCTTGCGTTCATATGTTTGTATTTCTCTCTCTTTCCTACTCTATTATCCATGTGATTAATCATTGTTGTGTTAGTTTAAAAGTTTATTCAATTGGTTTTGTGCCTTCGCGACTCTTTTAGTAAAATCGATATTTTTGACTAAATACCAATTCATCTCCCTTCCTCTTGGTGCCTTATGATTCTACATATTGATGATCGGGTCATGTTTAACTTAAGATAAATTGTTAAGGTAGACATATTAGGTAATTGAGATAAAAGTTGAAAATTATTGGGCCCATGTCTACTTATTGATTTTGGGACTGATAGGACCTTCGGGCTAATATTGTGTCTTCGGGCTAATTGCGTCTTCGGACTAATTGCGTCTTCAGGCTGATGGATAATTGATTTGAATTAGATAGATAGCGTAAAAATTATGACTATTCTAGGTGTGATCCTTCATCTCCCGTCATACCCAAATTATTGATTGACATGAAGTGACATTGTATCTCTTAATAATATAGAGCTCTGCGCTTGAAATGGTTGATTGTAACTTCAAATATTGAATTGATAATCGAATTGAATTGACAATAAATTGCACCCTAATAATTGAGAGATAATCATTTTCGCCCTAATGGTGAATGAACTATTGATTTCGCCCTTGTGTCGATGGATAATCGAATTGTGTCTTTATGACTGAAGGATAATAAATTATAGACTTTCTATCTGATAGATAAATCAATAATTGTTATCGTGGACTTCACCGACCTTTGGTCAATTGGAAATTGATAATTGTTAATTGAATTATTGATTGTTGAATTGTGGTCTTCATTGACCTCTAGCCAATTGGTGATTGATTAATGGTAATTGATATTGAATTGATAATCGTTATTGAATTGAATTGAGATTTTATTGATTATACATAATTGAAAATTGATGGGTCATCAGTAATTGATGGTATGAATACTATTATTGATCGCATTGTTTATGATTTATTGATTATTGCTAATCGTTATTTATTGTGATCAATCATATATTGTTATGTATAATTGTTTATTAATAGTATTGATATTAATATTGACCATGGTTTATATTATTTATTGTAATGGGTGACCTTACGTACTGAGTTATCACATTGGGCTTTGCCCTTGTACTTGGATCCGGTGAGATGGTTGATAGCTCTTTTGACTGGTGATATGCACATGCATATATGATTCATTATTGTATAGACGTGGCCATAACTCACAAGTTATTAGAGTTTGTGTAAATAGTTTCACATATTGTAAGAATTATTGTATTTAAGTCTTTCGCTTATGTAGTTAGTGTGTTGACTGATTAAAGTTAAAGTATAGAATTAAGTGATGTTGTCGAGATAATATTCTGGGCAGACAAAAGAATAAAAATCTCGAGACATTCCCGTCCCGACTCGAAAAATCGAGAAAATAACCCGGCCGGGATTAGATCCGGGCCGGGACCGGGTCTCTCGATTGGAAAACCCGTCGGGTATCGGGTCAGGACCGGGTCTGCAATGCAGATACCCGACCCGGATCCGACCCGATATAAACCCACTCTCTACCCTCTCCTCTCATTTCAATCTCTCTCTTTCTCTCTCCCTCTCTCTCTCGCCCTCTCCATCTCTCTCCCCCTTTCTCTCTCGCCCTCACTTCACGACGATGGCGGCCTTCCCTCTCTTTCACCGACGACTCCGGCGCCCTCTCCCTCTCTCTCACAACGATGGTGGCACCGACGACTCCGGTGGCCCTCCTGGCAGCGGATCGGCCACTGGCAGACCGATTCGGCCGGATCGGCTCGCCTGCTGGCCGATCCGGCCGTCTGGCGGTCGGATCGCCCACTGGTAGGCCGATCCGAAAGCCAGACGGCCGGTGGCGGCCGGATCGGCCAGCAGACGAGCCGATCCGGCGTCAGGCGCTGGATCGGCCTGTCAGGTGGCCGATCCACTCGCCAGGCGGCGGATCGGCTCGCCGGGTGGCTGCGCCGGATCGTGGCCGCCAATCGCGCTCGACGGCGCGATCGATTCCCGATCGCATTCCCGGATGGCCGGGACCAACCCGGATCCGGCCGGATCCGGGTCCGGTACCGGGTCAAAATTTTTTTGACCCGGCATAATCCGGGTCGGGAGTCCCGGGTTTGCTCTGCCCTACTTATTTTTATTTTTCTTTTGGATCTTTTGTTTCCTTGAGTAGCAAACAAACTGACGAACACTTTATGGGCGACGCCCTGCGAAGCCGACGAGCTGTGGCAGCGGACTTCGCGCGTTTTCCTTCCTTCTCCCGACTCTCTAGACCCTAGTGGGCGCCTCCTTGTCGCTGGGTCTGATCGTGGTGGAGTCGCGCCATGGACGGAGAGGCAATCGGCCTCGTCTTGGCGAGGGCGTCGGAGCTCCGTTCCATGATTAGCGACCGTATCATCCGGCGCGGCGGTGGCGAGGACGATTTCGGCGGCCGGACATCGTCGACGGAGGAGGAAGAAGAAGAAGCAGAGGGCCTTGTCGGGATTCGCGAAGCTTTCGTTTCGTTGGAGCAGCAGCTCGCCGCTTTGCAGGTGCCAAACCCACAGAAACTGCTCTTTTTGTTTTATATTTCACGTACAATTGCAGAGTGACTCCTGTATGTGCATGATTTCAAGGACTAATTTGATTAAAGAGAATGATAATGGCCGGTGTGAAATAAAATCAGCATCTTTGTTTCATATGCAGTTGCAGAACCACAATTTTCAGTTATTCCAAATTCATAGCCTAAAAAAAAGGAAAGAGAATCCAGCCTTTGAAGTGTATCATACATCTCTTGTTTAGCAACAATGTGATTTGGACATGAATATTTTCTTAGCAAATATGGCATGTTGGTTCATTTATTTCATGTAGTTTTCATTAGGAAAGATATGGCAGATGGAGTTCTCTCTAAAGCATTGCTCTAAACAATTGTCTCCTTGGGATTTCTGATTGCAACCAAGTGAATCAAATGTGAAATGTAGAACATTCTGACATATTATGTATAGGAATCAACAAAGGATTGCATCTTGGACATAGAAAACAGCTTTGATTGTATTTCTTAGTTTTCCTTTTCCTTTTTATGAGGGAAAAACGTGAAAACAGGGATGTTGAATAAATGAATAAATTTTTTAATGTCAAAAATATGATTTTATTAGTTTAATTTATATAGTTAGTTTGCAAATTGGCATGTCTTATCATTAAATTTCAATTCTTGATTAGCAATAAAGATTATTCTCCATAATGTAATATAAGGAGCCTAGGCTGAGGCCCAAGAGGATTCCACCACTTGAAAAAAAGCAGTTGAAATTCGTAAAGTTGAATTCAGCTATGTCTTGTACGGAGGCAAGGCTGCTCATTGTTGCTGCCAATGAGGCTTGACCTTGGCGTTCATGAGTTCAATACATTAATTTTCTTTCCGACATACTTTTTTTGAGGGGATTCAAACAAGGTGCAACACGAGGACTTTCTTTCCTATATTACAAAGGAGTTCGAAACTTGGTACAATAAAAAACATAAAAAGTAACCCTCAAAAATAAAATTTTCATGTGCATCAAGCAAATTTTTAGAATGATGTCAATTTGATTGAAGGTTACATTGTTACTTGGTATGATCAAATGCTAGTTGGTGTCTTTAACGGAATACCAAAAGACGGATTAGTTCGTCACGAAGGATACTATTGTTTTTTCAGCTATTCAATTACTCGGTATGGAATGAACTGGGCCCCTTATTATTTCTGTTCATTTTTCCTCAAAAAAAGAAAAATTTTCTGTTTTTCCTTTATTATGAACAGATTTTTTTTGAAGTGGTTGTGGACAGAAAAAGTCAGTTTGCAATTGGTTATCTCTTCTTCTTTGGTAAAAATGGTTATCCAATTTAACTTATCATGGTGATCCAGTTATTCATGGTAAACAATGAAAATTCAAGTTTTTTAGCAATGAGAGGAATACGTTCTAGGTTATTTAAAGCATTTTTCTTGTTTGTTTGGATACAACCTGAATGCTGTTCTTTGTTGCTGTTATACCACAACAATTTGTTGTCTGTTTTAAAGGAAAGAAAGTAAGGATGACCTGTTATTTAATGATTTTCTTTTCTAAGATGCATAGATAGCTACGTGTTAAGCATTAAACAAAACTAATTGTAGATACAAGTTTTTATTCGTAAGCAGTTTGTCAACATAAAACATTATCGTTTTCAGTTTTAAAGAAAAGAAAGAATGATCTGTTATTTATGTTATTTAACAATTTTCATTTCTAAGATGCATAGATAGCTAGGTGTTAAGAAATAACCAAAATTAATTGTAGATACAAGTTTTTACTAGTAAGCAGTTCGTCAACATAAAACATTCTGTGAGAGTGGCTATTGCATGATGAGAGTTGGCTGTTTGATGTTTATGGAATTGAAGATATCAATGACCATGGGAAACTCTAAGCATGAGAACAAAATTGCTAACGAGGAAAAATCTGACCAGAGCAGAAACAAATCAAGAGGAATTGGGCACTTCTTTGAATTTTTTGCGAAGTCGGTGATTACATTTGTTAGTATCGTGTCTATATTAACCTTAGCTGGCCATCAGCCACCATTGAAGAAATGGCCCGACCAATTCAACAGGATCAAGAACATGCAACTGTTTCGTCGGCGGACAAGTGAAGAGGGACGAATTTCCAATAGAGAGGAAAGTGTCAACATCCAATGCCCCCCAGGTAAAGTTCTGATAATTAAAGATGGAAAAACACGTTTAAAGAGAGAATTGAGGTCCCATTCGAGTCGGATGTTGCAGCACCACATATAGGATACGGCTTTGGTTAAATGTGATTGTTTTAGTGCTTTGTACAACTTTCAGGATGACATGTGTGACATTAGATTTTCACGCCTTAAATTCCCTCTTCCTCTAACATCTGAGTAAATTTTTTAGTGTATTGACACTTTGGCATTAGGCTTGCCATCTCCATAGAGAAGTTTGTATTTTTGGACTTGTGATATGTATATCATGTAATGTGAATGGTAAAGATCTACTGGAAATTTATTTGTTCTTCATATACATCATCTTACATAACTAACTACTTCAGGTGTGAATTTTGAAGAGCAATATATACGAGAAAACAAATGACAGAAAAGTTAGCACCAAGAAGCCAAGCTTGCAACTTTTAGGCTTTTCGTGGAGCAAGTACAATAAAACGTTGCAAATTTTCAATCGCAACTCTGATCACCACTATTTACAGGATGCTCAACAAGAATATTCAGATCCTCATACGATGAAATGTTTATACAACACAAATCGTGTTCAGAAATATTAGAGATCAATCTAGTACTTGCCAAAAGATAACACGTCCCCACACGTCACTGCATCAATGATGAAATGTAGCAGGCAAGAAAAGGCAGGAGCAGAGCCTCCTCATCAATCGGAAGTGGTTTTCATCTCCGGCGGCAACGCACGCGCAGATGGCGACGGTGGCACCACGAGATCACCGAGACAGAGCCGCGCTGGCCTTGGCAGCTAAGCGGCAGAGGTCTGGGAGGGAGAGCGGGCGGCGACAGGAGGAGACCGGGAGCAGGAAGTAAATGTGCCCGGGATGCAGCTGCTCCCCCTGTGCCACCGCCGGCGGGCGCGCCCCGACCTCCATCGCCGCGCCGTCGCAGACGTAGTAGCCCGGGCGCTTGGCAACCACATTGTCCACCGGCACCGCCTCCTCGTACTCCTCCACCGTGCCGTCGGCGTCTATCACCCTGGCCGTCGACGAGGGCCACGCCGTCTGCTGCCCGTGCCCGTGGCTCCTGGACGAGGCTAAACCGCAATTCCCCATGGCATTGCCCAGTGCTCCCGCGTCGACAAGAGACGGATGGGACTCGGTCGTGTTTGGTAGTGGTGAAGTTGGATAAGAATATTATATAGGAAGCAAAAAAGTGTTTTGGTTGGGGCCATGAAAAATTAGGATCAAGATTAACAGCTTTTTTTTTCCTTTTAAGTAGAACTTTTTAGCTTCTCCAGTTCTACTAATTTTTTTTTAATCTTTGGAATGAGAGCGAAAAGAGGAAAAAAATAACTTACGACTCAATTGACTCTTATAGAATAGCTACATTTCTTCATATTTTCCCAACTTGAGATTAAGACCTCTTAATTATATTAAACTTAATTAATTTGTGATGTATTTTAGCTGGATAGCAGAGAGGGTGGCCATGGCTTCTAGGAAGCCTGGTCTGTTTGGACGTTTATGTGATGGAGCACAAAGCTGAGTCCACTAATGACTAAACCAAGAGTGGCCATGTCTGGTGCCCACAAGAATGGAATCCATGGATCATTAATTATTGAGGACTAATCATTTGGCAAATTCGTGGCAGGGTCGATGCATGTAGAGAGCAAGACGTACTATTTTGTATGTGAACTTTGCATCGTGATTTTGAAATGTGGTCAGCAGATCCTTTCTCTTTCTCTTGTGATGCTAACAGATGATTTTGGAGGGTTCATCAGATGATTCAAATCAAAATTTCTCTCGAGATGAGGGGGATGAGTAGGATACAGTCTGGACCCAGTGTGAGCTGAGCTGTAAAGCTGTCACCTTTTTGCCGAAGTCAGATTTGCTGACCTCCGGAAAAGTTAAAACATTGCATGGTGCACGTCTGAAATGTGGACATGTGGCACAGCTCCATGGGCAGAGTGCCTATGAGACTCTCGTCACTCTACACAACGAATACAATTATAGTACAAGTCGTGAAGAACAGATTGTTGAGTTCGTTTGAAGTAAATTAATGTATCAGACGTGGGAAAGTGCGAAAAACTCAAATTTGATTAGCAAGCATTATTATTTTATCTACTCACGAATCCATCAAGGTACTAATACACTCGGCTACTCATGAAAGTCGTCAACTGTCAATGCACTGCGACTACGAAGGCACTGCACTGTGCCTGTCTGCTTGTAGAATTCATCTTTCTCGTCATTCAAGCTGTCGACCATGCACAACCCCTTGCACCATGTCTGCTACTGATTTATCGGTTTCCACCATGTCTTGTATCCTCAACATCAACTTCATTTTTAGCCTATGAAATTGAAGACAATGACATGAGAAATGGTAGGAGATTAAGGACCAGGATCATAAAAGCAAGATATCTTATTTCAGGGGTATTAATTAATCGGCAGCCACTAACTGGCTTGCAATTACGAATGACTGGGCCACAATAATGACCCTAATTATTAGCTCAAAGTACCAAACACTCAGCAGTTTGGTGAAGGATGTTGAACGAGGATCGTGATTTTCTTTACTCTATGTAGAGTTCCAAAATATATATATCTCTCTTGGACACGGACGCCCAACTTGGGTTGGGCTGGCATGGTGTGGCACCAAGGCCATACCTTGCTTATGCAAGGCATCGCCGCACCATGACCTTGAGTCATGCCATCTCATGACTTTGGGGGCAGCCCCTTTACTAGGCCTTTTGTGGCCAAGCACCTCTGCAAAAGGAGCACAATCATCCGAAGTGCTGAGTAGATAGGGAAGAAGCCGAAGGCAAAGTCAGGGGTGATGGTGGTTCTTTACCTCGTGTTGGCCCGGGAGCTCGCTGCCGAGGTCGGCGCAAAGTGATAAGCCATGGTGAGAGAATAGTGGAGAAGAGAAGGAGACGGAGGTGGCCGCTGCAACGAAAATAAATATAAACCGCTTGGACCAGCAGTACTGTCATCATTGCACGCGGACTGAAGAGTGCAGGGTAGAGAATGGCGTGGGGTGCAGTGCAGTGCAGGAGGTGCACGACGAGTCCGCGACGACCATAAAATTTTCAGCGGGATATTGAGGCCAGGGGACTTGGACGGCGACTCCGCTGTTGCCATGATATACTCATTCGGTACCCGTTACCGTCTCATAGTTGAATCATTAGTTCAATTAACATCAAGTATTTAAATATAATTAATTATTTAGATCAAGGTTGTCAAGTTAGAATTTTTATTTAAACTCGTTTTCGATACTTAGAGTTTAGAAATATTACTTTAATGAAAGTAATTTTTAAAGACACATCAAATATAGTAATAAATATTAAAAAACTATAATAACATGAATAATTAATATATTAAAATTTACAAATTATAAATTCTCAAAAGTTTTATTTTAATATATTCTAAGATTATGATGCTGTAGATTATATTAGATTTATGACTACTATTTTTCATTAAATTTTTTTGGGATGGAACCTGACATTTTTTAATGTTTCAACTCTTATTATTTTATTATCCTTACTCGTTATCACAATGACTATCATTATAAATATTTGAATATTACAATATATCTTTTCAATATATTATTATTTAATTTTAAGTATTAGAATTTTTCTTTAAATAGTAAAAAACATATAGAAATAAATATTAATATGCTACTTACTATAATGTCAAATGATTAAAAACAGTATTTTTATATCAAATCTTAATTTATTATATTACATATTTTAAATAATATGATTATAAAATAGTGAAAAATGTAAATAAATGAATAAAATATAAGAAATTGAAAGATAAAAAAATAGCCAAAATCATGTTGGCGATGGGTTTAGAGAACCCACGATCGTACAAAAGTCCAGCATCACTTACTAACCAACCATGTTACTTCAACATGGTGCCATAGAATTGTGTGTACGATTGAACGACTTTATCCGATTTGAACGACTTAAAACGCATACATATGCGATTTTACTCCAAGTTTGTGCCAGTTAACTCGTTTTTCTATTTAGAATAATAAAATTGGACGATTTTAAGTACTAAAATGTGATTTTGACAATTTTGATATAGACATGCTATCTATATTAAAAACATAAATTAATATAGTCATATAATAATGTAATTAATACTAAAATATACATTGTCTATTCATTGTTAATTTTAGTTTGTGACTATTTAACGAGAAAGTTAAAGTAAAAAAATCATGAAAAAAATAAATATATTAAAAATACATAAAAA
The DNA here is from genome assembly GCA_030549335.1 of Pontederia crassipes. NCBI lineage: Eukaryota > Viridiplantae > Streptophyta > Magnoliopsida > Commelinales > Pontederiaceae > Pontederia > Pontederia crassipes. Next base: position 30,014,938 of record CM060193.1, read on the forward strand.
AATTTATTGGAACAAAATTTATGATTAGTTATTGTATTATTTTATTAATGTAATAAGAATAATACAAAAAAAAGAAAAGTTATAAAAGAACAATTTCAACTTTGAAAAATAAATATTGAAAAAATAAAGTATTTTTTTTATAATGTTATAGCTTGAAAATTTATTAGTCAGTTCTAAAGATATGAGATCTTTTTTATATGCAAATAAAAAAAGCAATTCACATACAAGTTCAGACTTTTCGAGATGTGTAATGTGACTCCGTGGATCATGGTGGAAGAAATGTGATCAATAAAAGAAGGCAATGCTACCCTCCTAATTTAGAGGATTTAAACTCCTAATTGAGTCACAATAACATAAATGTAAATTTAATAACTTTTTAGAATAATTTAAAAAATATGAGTATTAGGAGGATTTTTAGGCTAAATTTTTAGAAGAATTTAACCGTTTCCATAAAAGAAACAACGAAGGTAATTAAGGGTGTAAAAAAACATTCACGTACCAAAAAAATCAAATTAAAAAAATCAATAAAAAATCATAAATTCGAACTTCGATAAAAATTAAGTTAGTTTTTTAAAATAATTAAAATCACCCGTTTAAATTAGATCTCCTAATAAAAAATTGAAGAAGCCTGACCTGAATTAAATATATTTTTAAAAATATTAAAATTAAAATATTATCTCAACTTTCAAATTGTAGGATCATAGGGCACCAAGAAAAAGGTGAATTGGTATAGAAATTTAAATCTTGAAATTTCAAACTTTTACTCTTTAAAGTTTTTCGTGAAAATGCTAAATATAATCTAGTTAACACAAAATGATAATGAAAATGAGATAGAGAGCAAACACAATATTTGTTAATGAAGTTCGATCCATCCTTGGCCTACGTCCCCGTTCTAACTTCTCGACCTCGAGATCGTTAAAGATCCACTATCGTTCTCCTTTCTCAAAGGAAGAAGGAAACTCTTTTACACAGGAACCACCTTCTTCTCCGCTCAAGAGATAAGATGATCCTCTTTTCACATAAGAGCATTCAGAATTACATATTACAAATCTCTCTTTTTCACATATGATTACACTTTTTGCCTAGAAAGAAGAAAATGATCTAGGGTTTTATAAGAGAAGAACAATGAGATTGATCTCAGTCAATTTCTTGGTTGCTTGCTACTGTCTCCCTTGCTTTTTCTTCCCTTATCAATACCTTTTATAATATGCTTCATGAGATACTTCAGATTTGGAAAGATCTTCAGAAGATTTGATATGAAAACTAACCGTCATTGTACTAGATCGCGCAAAGTCAGTCGACCGGTTTGAAGTTTTTCACGGTGTTTCAACTTACCGTTTGTTTTGGTCGCTTGTTCGATCGATCGATTTTACAATCGGTCTCACATCTTTAACTATGCTACTTCATTTCGAGTTTGCGTCCGGTCGACCGGTCTCATAGATTCAACAGTTTTATCATTTTACTTCGGATGTACATTCAGTTGACCGGTTTCATAACGTCAACAGTTTTATCCTTCTGTTTATTTCGAACGTACATCTGGTCGATCGATCGTTGATCGTTCATTGATTTCTCGGTTGTTCTGTGTTCCATTTACTTCGATTGTTCATTTGATTGGACATTGATTTCTCGATTATTCTGTATACTTCAGTCATTCATCCGGTCGACCAGTCGATCATTGATTTCCCGGTTGTTCCATGTTATGTGTACTTCGGCCGTTCATCCAACTGGTCGTTCAATTAGTCTTTGATCTTTATTATGTTTCTCCATTGTTTCTTCATCAACTCATTTCATGTCAAACTTGTTCATGTATATATATCACTTGACAAACTCATTAGTAATAATTGTCGATCAATTGTGTTTGTTATCATCAAAACAACATGATTCAACACACATAATATTTCATAGTTTTACTTTTTTTACCTATACTTATTAGATTAGGTTTGTTGTTGGCAAATATCATCATGATTATTAATCTATTTTAATAACATTTGTATAAAATTGACTATAAAATTTTAAATTATAATGTGATAATATGATACATAAAAAAGTTGAACTTATAGTTAAATATTAATTTTTAAACATCATCTGTGATGTATATAATGTCTATTAATTTTTTTAAAAAAATATTATTTTAGTAGGTCCTCGGTCTCATAAAATCAAGACTGCCTAGGTCTGATTTTTTTTCTCCAAAGATGATCTTTTATGCTTTAAAAAACTGCTCGAAATTTGAAGATCGATTTGTTTCGACATAAACATCACAATACCCGAACCACTTTCATCCCTAGTCGGAATCATGGAGTGCTTTGTGGACTTAACATAATATTATTTTACATTACTTTTGAATATCCACTACAACTAATACATCATGTAATATGTTATATTTACTAGTAATAATAAATTAATACGGAGTATTATTTATTATATTCAATAAAGTTAAGCTATCCAAATTGTGATGATTAATAAATTATTACTAACATTTTATTACTATATAATAGTGATTAGGTTACATTAATTTATGTAATTTTAACTCACCCATAAAGCTTCTCTCAGTTTATTTATTTTCTTTTATTTCCATATCTTTTCTTTGTAATTTCATTTATTCTTCTTATTGTTTATCCCTCCACATTTATTTCCTCTTTCTATTTTCATTTTTTTAATTGTTTCAGAACTAGGTTTCCATTTCTTATTACTTAATTTATTTTCTTCACCTTTTTTCATTTCTTCTCCATTGAAACATTCATGTTTTATATTTTCAATTATTCTCCATTAATCATTATTTTTCTTCTATTGTCTCATTTCTTCTTCCTGTTAATTATCTTCATATGTGTGTGTGTATATATATATATATATAGAGAGAGAGAGAGAGATATTAGGGTGTATACATTGCATCTTGTTCGTTGGAACTACATTCAACGCCTTGGATGAGATGACGCTTGAACTGGTTGTCGCATGAGATGGCGATTGAACCGGCTGCTCGTTCCAAGCTCGTGATGTTAGTTGGCCGACCGGCACACGTCGTTGTCGGCAGCGGGGGCGTCATCCCCCTCTGCGACCTCACCGGCGAGGCCGTAAAAGGGGCCGACGCCCCCTTTCATGCTCACCAGCGCGGCAACAAAAAGGGGGGTGACGGCCCCCTCTACGACCTGCCAATGAGGTCGCAGACGACCCCCTCTACGACCTGCCAATGAGGTCGTAGAGGGGGCCGACGACCCCTTTTCACGCTCCTAGCGTGGCAGCAAAAAGGAGGCGTCGACCCCCCTACGACCTCACTGGTGAGGTTGGGGGGCACGGGAGGCGACACCCCCTTTCGTGGGAGCAAAAAGGAGGGTGTCGACCCCCCTCTACGACCTCGTCGATGAGGTCGCAGAGGGATCGACGCCCCCTTTCATGCTCGTCGGCGTGGCAGCAAAAAGGGGAGCATCGGCTGCCGTCTACGACCTGGCCGATGAGGTCGTAGAAGGGGGCCAACCCCCCCCCCCCCCCCCCCCCCCACACACACACCTTTTTTTATTTGTTGTTGTGTCGGCGAGCGTGAAAGAGGGGCGTTGGCCCCCCTCTGCAACCTCGTCAGTGAGGTCGTAGAGGGGGACCGACCCCCCCCCCCCCTTCCCTTTTGTTGTCCTCCAGTGAAGTTGCCAATCGGCAATCGAAGGGGAAAGAAGGAGGCGAGCGGGTGAGTGTCGACGATTGGGATTCTCCGGTGTTGTGGTTGGCGATTGGCACAATTTTTGTTTAATCGAGTTTTTATTAAACCAATATAATAATTGATGATTAAATCTCAGTCATTATAACTAAAATAATTTTGATCTAATGATCGTGAGTGGATGATTGCACTTGTATGCATCTAACTATGTATGCACCCTAATATTTCTCATATATATATATATATATATATATATATATTACCATTTTATTTTTTACCATTTCTTACCTTGCCTTAATTCACACCCTTTAAATTTTGGGTGCCCTTAATGTTGCTCATCTTTTCCTATTATACTCTCTATTTTTATAATATAAAAATAAGGAGGTGAAAGGTCTCTTCTTCAATAATTATTAAAAAAATAATATGATGCATTTTACTGCTTATTATTGAGAAAAGTATCTTTCTTTAGTTTTTTATAACCTATTGTTTTACTGTTTATTCTTAAAACAAGTTATTATTTAATGTGATAAACATATTTTATTTTTTACTGTTGATAAATAAATATTTTATTTGGCTTGTTCTAACTAAATTTGTCATGTTTATCTGCTTTAATTTTTTTTCATATTATTATTTTTAGACTAAATTTAGTGGAAGCATAAATTTGATCGTGATAGCAACCTAACACTCACTTATATAAAAAAATAGGTAGTCAAAGATTATTTGGTTATTGAAAAAAGATCCCGGAGAAAGAAAAATGATTATAGGCTACAAAATAAGTTATATTAATTAATATTAAAAAATAAAAACTCATGATATATTTATCTTTATCAAAGAAAGTAAAGTATGTTTATTAGTCAAATAAAATATTTATAGAAGAAATAATCAGAAAAGTATAAAAATATGTTATTAATGAGTTGTATTTATTTTTCACTTTCTCATTTTTATATTCTAAAAACTAGAGAATATAATAGGTAAAGAGGAGTGACATTAAGGACACCCAAAAAAAATTTCATTTCAATTTTTGAACTACTTTCCAATTTAGTTTATTTTTTTCCTCAAAATTGAAGTTGACTTGAACCACATTTGCAATTTAAAATAGATCGAATCAAGCACCGGTTCCAGTCGACCAGCCAGTTCGTTTAGTTTTAATAACATTGATAAGATATGATTGTATTTTTTTAGGTGATAGTCTCATCTTAGTCCCCACGTGCTCCAACAAATACTCGGGCCATTGAAATTTTATAAGCCCCAATTGGGAGTTGTGTACCTATCGTAGATGGTGGCGAAAATCACGAGAGGGAGGAGGCCCCCACATACCGAAGATGTGGGATCGTCGGAGGCGTGTGCGCGTGCTTCCAAGGGGGATCGCCGGAAGTGGGAGCAAGATCATCGGAGCGTGAATGGCAATGGTTTGGTCACCTGAATTGCTGGTTGCTGGCACCGAAGTCAATCATAAGTAGGGGAGAGAGTCGTGCGGGAAAGAAATGAATGGGAGAAGAGGAGGGCGGTTAACTATTAGAAGATCAATCGACGGACATACCTATGGCTTCGCACGTCAGACCTACACACATATATATATATATGAGGAATATTAGTGTGCTACCACACAATAGTGGTAGCACTGTGTGCTCACTGCATTAGGACCATACGATCCGAGATAAACGGATCTGATGGAGACACGTCCGGTTTAGTTTAGGTATGCGGTTCAGAGTGGTTCAACACGGTTCAAGAGTCTCATGTAAACGGTCTGCGCTCCTTCATCCTCCATCGGCTACCGCTCCGGCGACATCACCACACCCAGATGCCAAATCCCGAATGCCACCCCCTCGACGCCAACCTCGGAGGAGCGCCGCCGCCAAGAGGAGGACAACGGCGGCCACCACCTCAGGCAGAGGCAATCGAACGATGCATCCGATGGCGGGGGAGTTGCCGGAGAAGTTGCCCGTGCGGATGAAGAAGTTGGCGAGCGACCGGTCTGCGTTCACTCGTTTCAAGGAAGCGGAGATCGTGTTCATCGGCGTGTGCAGCGAGTTCGCTGAGGGGGGCCGACGCCCCCCTTTTCGCACGCATCGACACGCACAGAGAAATGGGGGTGGCGGCCCCCTCCGTGAGTTCGCCGGCGAGCTCACAGAGGGGGGCGACGCCCCCTTTTTCGCACTCCAAATCTCGCGTGTCGAAGGCATCGATTTGAGCCACGGATCGATTGTTGGAGATCACTGGAACCATCACTCATGTAGACCATATCGACCGTCATCGCCTGTCGCCCTACGTTGTCATCGTCCGAGGAGAAAACCACTCGCGGGGAAAGGAATGCAGATCGCATCCGTCATCTGGTCCCCTCGTCGGAGCTTCGTCGTCGTGCAGAGGACGTCGTCGAACCATCAACAAAGGCCACGGACATCATCAAAGCTCTAGATCCATGAACGAAGATGGAATCTGCAGAGATGGGAGGAGATGTGCGAGACCCTGTGAACCAGACTGAATCGGACGCGCCTCCATCAAATCCGTTTATCTCGATTCGTACGATCCTGTTGCAGTGGGCGCACAGTGCTACCACTATGTGTGGTAGCACACTAATATTCCTCTCTCTCTATATATATATATGATATAATATATTTATATAGTAACGTTACTCTAAACATTGTAATATAAAATATTATTTTTGAATTCTCATGGCTGGAGCCGTGAAAACTTTTGACGGCTTGAAAATCGTCGGAAGTTCCACGTCCTCAACAGTCGGAAAGGACTCCTAATATAATAATTATTCTTATATTAGTTATATTATATTATATAAATATATGGGCAAAAATAGATGTGTTGAGTACCCTCTACTTCACACCATGTGAAGCGAATTGACAATCGTTCGGATCAGATTGGATGGTTCACATGATCGCGTGCGAGATATTGACGAGATTTTGACATATCTCGTGAGTTAATGACTCTCTCTCTCTCTCTCTCTCTCTCTCTCTCTCTCTCTCTCTCTCTCTCTCTCTCTCCCCCCCTATGTTCTATCCCCCTTTCTGTATGCCTCTCTCTCTAGCCATGGGAACTTCCCAAGGGTCACTAGTCATCGAAAGTTCCCACGGCCTCAATCGTATATTATATATTATATAATATCTATATATATAGTAACGTCACATCCGAACATAATAATATAAAATACTATTTTTTGAATTCCCACGATTCAAGCCATGGGAACTTCCAACAGTTCTAAAATCATAAGAAGTTCTCACATCCTCAACTATCAAAAAGGCCTCAGTCGTGCATTATATAATATATAATATATATAGTAATGTCACATCCAAATATTATAATATAAAATATTGATTTTTGAATTTCCATGGCTAGAACCATGGGAACTTCCGACGACTCTAAAACTATGAGAAGTTCCCGCGACTTAGCCGCCTCAGTCATATATTATATTACATAATATATATAGTAATGTGACATCCAAATGTTATAATATAAAGTGTTAATTTTTGAATTCCCATAGCCAGAGTTGTGGGAACTTTCGACGACACTAAAACTGTCGAAAGTTCCCGCGGTCTTGTATATCGTATAATATATATAGTAACGTGACATCCAAATATTATAATATAAAATATTATTTTTTTAATTCCGACGGCAGGAGCTGTGGAAACTTCCGACGGCTCTAAAATTGACAAAAGTTCCCATGGCCTTAGCCATTGGAAAGGCCTTAACCATATATTATAATATATATAGTAATGTGACATCCAAATATTATAATATAAAATGTTATTTTTGAATTCCCACGGATAAAGCCGTGGGAACTTTCGACGGATCCATAATCGTTGGAAGCTCTCGCGACCTCGATCGTCGAAAAGACCTCATAAATGACGAGATCGAGCGGCGGTGACTGACCTCGTGCAGTCGAGCGGTGCGCGAGGAGAGAGAAGGCAGGAGGAAAAGTGGAATCGCATTAGGGCAAACGGAAGGTGAAGAAAAAAAAAGCAAATCTTCGATTGTGAATCACTGAGATATACGCCTGAATGGGAGTAATTGGGAGCACCCCTTAAATCCATAGACTAATATATAAAGAACTTATTATCATAATAAATAACATTATTTTTTTTTCTTTAACATTTCTGTGAACGGATTTAAGAGCATCACTCATATTCTATTTAGGATGAATTCGGATGTGGGCCTACACACAAAAAAACTGATTTAGGCCTCCAACTCTAAGGTTGAACATTATTAACCATTAATTAACCGTTTCGTTAACTAATGGATTCAAATTTTATTCAAATAGTCGAATCGGATTGTTCACTTCAAATTTGGTTCAATCAATCGATAATAAGTTGATAACTGAATTTATTTGGTCGGTTATAAATAACTAATTATTTTTTAAAATTAAAAATTGAATTAAGTTATAATTAAAGTTTTTTTTATTAACTCAACTAGGCAGCCTCTGCCTAGTGACATACAGGAGCATTTTAAATTGCATCCACACAAACGGCCACTTTTCACTGTCCATGAGTTAGTTTGGCATTTATCATTAAGATTCATTAATATCCATTCATCTAAAATCAAGGACAAGGAAATGCATTAGTTTGGGGCTGACTGTGCATTCCTTCTTTCGTTTAGGTTAACGTAGGACATTTGCTTGTTCTTATAATCACTGTTTTTAAAAATCGGATCAAAAGATGGACCAATGTGCCCATTGATTGAGTCATCGTTAGACAACCGGATTCAATCATTTTCTCCTGTGAAACATAAATGATATTAGGGAAAAGTGATCATTAATTTAGCCTGGAGTTAATTTGTCCGATATTTCTTTTATCAAATTAAAGTGATAATTACGATTTGACCTCTTGAGACATCTCAATACTTTTTAGTTTTTTTCTATTAAATAAGGCTATTGGTGATTTCAGGGAAAACTATTTTAAAAAGATAGAACTTTGAAAAAAAAAACAATGATCATGAGATGAGAAGGAAACAGAACAAAAAATTATATGATAACACTATTCTCATTCTAAAAATTACTAATATCTTTTTAATGCGAGTTCTGCGTATTTGACTACATCACCTATAATTAATTATATGGCATTAACTTCTTTCTTCTTTCCATTTCAGAACATTTTCAGACCAAGATAATGATTTTGAAATGAACAAGTTCATTTGCTTTAATACAAATGAAATGGAATTATCCACAGAGAAAAAAACAAATGAAATTGATTAAAAGAAATCTCTGGAATAGGTCCAATATACATACCGTTTTTCAGATTAAAATGCCAAATTTTAATCTGAAAATTTGAATGCACATCATAAAGACAGACAAAATTGGATTCTGTGTTGCTCTTCAGGGCAAAATGAAAGCGAACGGTTCGCTCCCACCGATCAACCTTAACATCTTCAATCTGCTCCGTCGAACGTCGATCTAACGATCGAAATCAGACTCTGGCAATTCGTTTCCTTCGGCGACGAGGGATCACCAGTGCAAATGGACGCCCGCCCACGAGGCCGTGATCGCCGGAACTAATGGAGCGGAGTCCTCTTCGGCCGCCTCGATTTCAACTTCTATTCCAAAATGGCGCTCAGATTCGACGGGAACTTACCCCTCACGCCATTTTTAGAAACCATCTTCGTCCTCCTCCTCTTCGTCTCCGCGTTGAGCACGTTCGGCTCTGCGTCAAAAACAAGCGGCGCCACCGCCCGCCTCCCTCGCCACCTCTTCCCGCGGGCCGCCGTCATCAGGGCCTGGCTCGCCTTCACCGCCAGCGCGGCCAGGTCATCGGCGTGGAGCGGGCGCTCCAGTGCCGACCGGGGAAGAACGAAGTATAGTTGCCCCTGTCGGAGCTCCTCGCCGGCCCGGAGGGCGGAGATGAACTCGTCGAAGTCCATCTCGTCCGCGTCGCAGACGAAGCACCCGGGCTCCTGCTGCAGGACGTGGGAGACCGTCACCGGGCGGTCGAACTCTCGGAGTCTTCCGTTGGGGAGGATCAACTTCGTCTTCGGCGCCGGTGTCGCGCCGGAGGAGACGCAAATACCCATTTTTTTCGGGGCAGCCACAGGGGGAGAGAGAGAGAGACCAGAGATGTGTGAGAGAGGGCGAAACGGCGACCAGAGCACAAAACCTCTACAGCAATTTGTGTCTACTTTTGGCTTGAGGGGATTGCGAAGCGAAGGCAAAGGGCGAAGCGACCAAATGCGGAAGGCTATTTATGCAGTTACCGTTGTTTGTCGTGTAGCGCAAGCATGACAGCCTGTCGCCGTCTTGGGGTCCCTCCCTACTCGATGGGTTCCTTAGCTGGGAATCAAACAGAAGAGGCTCTCTAGAACACCGCTCCCGCCCCCCACCCCTTTTTTGTTGGATCTTTAAAACATTTTGGTTGGACCGCGTGACCTAGACAAAAAGTGCGCACGGGTGACGTTGTCACCGCCGTTTGGTTAAGAAGATTTTTTTCTTTTGGAGATTAGCATACCATTAAATGCTCCCTCTCCTTAATTCAATCTGATCATCATATTCTCAATTGGATCATAAAATTATCTGATTGGTACTTGAAATAAGAAGTTAGTCCTCATCCTATTCTCATACCAAATAGGTACATAATCCTTGGACAAGGAATAAGCATAGAATTTCTCAATTATTTTAAAACAAGATCAATCAATTTTCTAGTTGATGAACTTTAATAAAATTTCCTCACAATACAAATATATTTATATTTACTTCTTATATCGAAGAGATTGTTTTGGAAAATAAAAGAGTATTTTAAATAATATTTTCATTCGACGAAAAATCTAATTACTTTTAATTTCTCTTATCAAACCTAACTAAAAAGTCAAAACGCATTTTGTTTTGCTTTAAATATGAAAAAACTAAATGTTATTTTTAAATGTTCGAATAAATTTACTAAATACCTTTGAACTTTGTCCGCTTTTTCAGCTCTATCTCCCAACTTTACTTTATAATTAAACTACCCTCCAATTATTAACTTGTTTTCTCAAATACCTTCTCGACCGGGTATAGCCCATTAGTCAGTAATGACAATCGATTGAAAATTAAAATATTAAAAAAATATTTAAAAATAATATACTATTATATCCATTATAAAAAAAATAAAAAGGGATGCCTCCTCCGGCTAATGGCGAAAAATAATATACTATTATATTCATTATAAAAAAAATAAAAAAGGGGTGCCTCCTCCGGCCGCCTCACCAGCAGCCGGAGGGAGAGGGAGACATCCCCTGCTCTCCGGCGAAGCAGGGTGCACGTCGTCGGCGAGGTGCATGCCCTACTGCGCATGGACGATGATGGCGTGAAGGAGGGAGGGGGGTGATGCCCCCTTGCACGTCGTCGAAGACTAAGGGGGGTGATGCATTAGATTTGCAACAAATAAATTTGTTAACAAGTACACTAGTCGTATCAAATAATAAAGTATGGAATAGAGTTATCAATTTCACGGTGAACTAGTTAACCCTAATTTATCTCAATAATCTACTATGAGAAGAAAATAATTTTATGGTGAAAACAAAAAATTAAATATATATAAAATAAATGAAAGATAATTAAAATGAATTAGCGTTAAGCTTTAGAAATTATGGATGATTAATGTAAAGATAAATACGTGTGATCCTTTGTAATAGTTGAGTTATAATAGTAAATAATAGTATCGATTCTTATGACGGATTAGGAGTACTTATATTATTGATCTCTCCAATACAAGTAAATCAAACTATCTTAATTTTCGACGAAATAGAAAATTGCATAGGACGAGTCAATTCTCAATTTAGCAAAAGACTATGTTATTATTCACCCACAATACTAGACAGAATAATAGACCGCATTTGATACAAATGACGAGTTATCAAACACACATTATCTATGCCTCAACTTAAAAGTAAAAGATCAATTATCAGAGAAATAATAATTACTCAAACTAATCACTCATGTTTTTTGTTTGTAATCTAATATCAGAAATTAAATCAATCAAAAGACAATGAACTCAGCATGCATAATCAAAAGAAATCGAAAATTTCACTTAACTCGACTAATAATAGGGTTTAAATAATTTTCCCTTTAAAATGAAATATGTCTCTACTTCAACAATGATAAACAATGAAAAACTAGATAAAAGAACATCAAAATAAAAAATAAAAGAACTCGTAACCTTCGAGACCTTTGGACCGTTGCACAGCACAATCGACGAGTTGTTACGTAGCCTTCTCCTTTGGTTGACCTTCAAGCTTTGAAATTCCTTATCTGCAATAATGCACGGCTTCTAGGTCTCAAGCACCCCTCCCAGGTCTCAAGAACCATATTTTTTGTAAAGTTTCGATTTTACTTGGGAGTCTTTTCATGTCAAAACAAAGAAAATTTGGATTATACTTCAATTGAACTTTAAAACTATCCAAAGCTTCTCTATATACATGTATAAATTATGTTTTCTAATGAACTCTAGGACTTATGATAAAGTTTGGAATCAATCTGCACTTGAAATTTTTAAGAAAAGTCCAAGAAACATCAAAATTGGCCTTTGTAACGCCTTTCGTAACGGTCTAAATATGACATTTTATGGCCCATAAAATAGATTTCACGGCCCTTATAGTGCTCAAATCAGAGTAAAAGTTGAATTTTAATGCCCCGTAACATCCTGGTCATGACTTGTAACTTGGGCAAGGTTTTAGCACAATTCTTGTAACAACTTCCTTGTTACAGCCATTATGACTCTATCACGGTCCGTTATATTCATTTCAACATTGGTAGCCTTCATTAATTTGCAATTTTTGACTCTATTTTAACTTCAATTTGAGTGTCATTTTCTCCGATGATTTCGTGACTCTTTTCTCTTGCTTTTTTTGCAATAAAATATGGAATTTGGGTAGATTTTCTTTTTTATAAAATTAAAACAAATAAGGTCATAAAATGATACATGTATATGAAAATAAATTAAAATGTGATTAAATGCATACGACGGTAGGGGAGGAGGTGGTTGAATTTGACGAAGAGGTCATTGGTGAGACGAGAGGCGAATGGGGAGGGGAAGGGGGCAAAGTCGGAGGAAGTGCAGGCGGCAACAGTGAAGGAGTCAGGGCTCAGTAAAGGGATGGGATGGCGGGAGAGGCAACGGTGTCGTGCATGTCAAGTTTGGTGGGGCGACAAAGCGGACATGATGACGTTTTGATGCAACTAAACAGTGACGCACAATAAGGGGGCATCCCCCCCTCCCTTTTCATCGCAGGTGACCAGTGCGAGGGGGGGTGCCCTCCTCTGCGCGAGAGGTCATCACCCCCCTTTTCGCCTGTCAGTGACGGGCACGAAAAGGGGGGTGATGTCCCCGTTATGTGTCTCCAGTGACACATAGAGGGGGAATCCCCCCCCCCCTCATCCCACCCCCAATCGCCTCCTCCTTTTCATGCTCATCGTCGATGACGGGTGTGAAGGAGGGGCAATGCCCTCTGTCCACGCCTTCATGCCAGGGACGCGCCGCGCCCCTCCCCCTCTCCTCTCTTCTCCAACATCGAAAAGGAAAGGGGATGGGCACAGCCGCCCCTTCCCTGTCTCCCTCGGTCGCCTTAGCGCCAACTGGCAGCGGCAGTCGGAGGGAGATGGAGAGGGTTGGGCCCCCTCTTTTCTTTCTTTATTTTATTTTTATATTATTTTTAATATTTATAGACTTTTTATTTTAAAATACAATGTCACATTAATGAAATGATCGAAAAATTGGTTATTTTCGATCAAAAGGGCATTTATTGAAACAAATAAAAAGATGAAGGCAGTATGATTATAAAATAAAGTTGGAAGATAGCGATGAGAAAGCGTTAAGTTGGTAGGTTTTTAGTGAAATTTAGTTCTTAAGAAATTGACAGACTTTAACAATGACGTACAAAAAAATAAAATTGAGGTCAATACCACAATGAATGAAAGTAAAGAATAAAAGGATGGTCCCACACTAGCTACATCCAATGAAGACTTTTGGTTATGTTTAATGACATATGATGAGTTAGCCTCTTTCTTATTATTCTACTAGTGATGATGATAATGATGTTAAATTTTAGATTGAAAAATATATTTCTCCTAAAAGGATGAAAGAATTATTGATGAATGATTTCATACTATGAAAAATTATGTTGAATATGCTTAATACTAATGATAGTTTCAGAAAAATATTCATTTGAGATTCTTGTGCATATTGTGACTCATTTGACATATGAAAGTGCAAGTTTGAATACTTCATTTGAATATTTAAATGAAATTAAAGACGTTTGTGAAAATGAAATTATGAGAAAAAATTAACTCTCTTTTTCAACTATTATTCAAACATGTGAATATTTGAAAATGGGAAACTAAAATTTGATTATATTTCAAAACAAGTTACAAAAGAGAAATGATTCCTTGCAAAAGTTCTTGTATAAACCTCTAACAATCCCAACTTCAACACAAAGAGGGAATTTTAATCAAATCCTATGAGAATTTTTTTAAAAAAATACGAAAATAAAAGAAATTTAATTAAGTTAGAAGTCCTAAAGTTAATTAAACTTATGATTGAGAGTTTTAATCAAACTAGAACTCTATCTTAAGAGAATAGATTCCTATTTAACCAACAACCTTATCTTAGCTTCTCTTTTTTAAAAAGAGAATTAATTAGGGATAAAAATCAGAATTCAAGTTCTAGGGTTTTGAATCCCCCTAGACTCTTGATCATAGGGATTTTAGCAAATTAAATGATTAAATCCTAAATGCTTTACTCCATCCTTAAATTCATGGTCATTTATATTTTTTTAATTGCAAGTTGATCTAAGATGTCACGAGTGAAATGATATTCTTATTTCTAAGAGATGATCCATTCCTTGTAATTCTCTTGAATTAATCTTAATTAAATACATTCGTAACAAAAAAGACATGAAAATGCTTGAATAGATTGCCGATCTAATGATCTAATGAAACATAATCTCATGCACATGAATCACAACAAGCATCTAAGAGTTTATAAATATCATCCCTATAATCAAACCCTAGGCTTTATCAAATCCTAGAGAAAGAGGTTTAGCCAAGTATAGCAAAAGAAACCATTGTCAAAACGTGTGATTGCATTAAAAGAGAATGAAATTAAGTCTACGAAAAGTACATAAATGCAACGACAACTAATTATTCATCAAAGTCGTCTTGATCTTCCAAAACATAATGTTGAACCCCTAAAATCATCCCCGAAATTCCTTTTTTATAGCCTCATCAAATTAGGGTTATAATAATGCCCAAAATAGGAAAAAATAGCCAAATACGACCAAACAAAGGAAAATATGCATGCAGTCAGGACGCTATGATTTGCCCATATTTTTCCAATGTGTGATACAGTCTGGACAGCTCCAATTGTCGAAAGGACTTCAATATGGGCATATCATATTTTCTTGTGCGAGATGAATACTGATTCAATGTGATTAATACGACCTGAAGCTCTTCAATATGCTTAGCCCGTATTTCCTAGTGCAAGCAAAATATGGCCTACTCCACTCCAATACGGGCCAGGACTGAAAAATATAGCATGACCATATTTGTTTGACCATATTTGTTGGATTTCTAGTGACTTTTTTCCCTTTTCATTGTAACTCCAAAGTTCATGAAATATGTAAAGAAATGATATAGATTCCGAAGTCTTTGACATAAATGATGAAATGTAATGAAACATAACTCTATTAAGATGATAATTTCATCAAAATTATTGCATAATTATCCAACTATCACTTCCCCCTGAGCTTCTTGATTTGCACCCAATAGAAAACATGAATGTAAAAAAATGATTTACCCTAGTAATACCAGTGGACGTGATGAAGATTTGTGTTCTTTAGATACACCAAATTTTATTTAATAAATTTATACAAGTCATTTATTATAATTGATGCGTTAAATTTGTAACAATAAAATTTACTAGCAAGTGCACTAATCGCTCAAGTAATATAGTAATAGGAGTAAGAGTGTCGAACCCACGAGGAATATTATTAATTCAATACTTGGATTTATAAATTAATAAGAGAGGAAAAACATGGATTTTTGGAAAGAGGTTTTATGAAATAAAATAAAGAAAATAAGATAAAGATAAGATAGTGGTGTTGAAGTTAGGTCTTAGGATGAAAATAGATCTGGATCCATATTTGAACTATAAAAGATAAATTTAATCTTTAAAGATGGATTAGGAATTTTCCCAAGTTATTAATTTACAAGATTAACATCACAGAGTCCACAAACTGGTAATTTTGCTATTTAATCCGGTAAATCAAACTATCTTAAATTTAATCAAATCTAAAGTCCCACAAATTAGTATTCGTCAGATAAGATTAAAATTAAGATGCATTAATATGAAAATATTAAACTATTAATCACTCCACAAACTGGTATAGATTAATAGACCACATAAATTTGATTCTCCACACACTAATTATCAAATTTATGTCAATTATTAATTTCACATAAAATCAATTAATTTAATTAATGAATTTTGAAATTAAATAGTCCACAAACTGGTAATTACTCAACTCAGAAATCCAAGTAATTAAATTAAAAGCATTAAGCACAATTAACTAATTGATCAGAAAAGATTAAAATAAATAATATAGGGTCCAAATAGTTTCCCTTCAATAATAATCTCCTAACATGAAATAAATAAAAATATGGAGTTCATCCTAGAAATTCTGGAGAGATAATAACAAAATAATAATAATTGGAAGAATTACACCCAAATAGATAAAAGTCGAAGCTTTGGATCACGGGCAGACAGTCGGACAGCCTCTCGGACTTGATCAGGGTCGCGATCAATTTCCAGTCGTCGCACCTCTCTCCTCTTGGTCGTAGCCTGCAGACTCACGACTCGTCGTGGAAGAAAACCTGAACTTCAGAGCACGAATTGAAATGATGGATTCTTCACGTATTTATAGGGTGCGAACGGCCTTCAATTTGATCTCGGCCGTAACATCGTACGGATGAATTTAAATTTACGAGATAAACTCGGCTAAAGATAAATCCTTTTATCATTACGCCCAAAGATAAATCTTTCTTATCTTTACTCCCTTTGAATCTCGGCCGTAAAGAAAGAACTAAATCTTTACTCCCAAAGAGATAAAATTCCTTTTACTCCCTCCAAATCTCGGCCGTAAGGAAGGAATTTAATCTTGTTACGCTCAAAAGATAAAATTCTTTTATTTTTACCCCTTCAAATCTTCGCCGTAATAAAGAAGATTCCTTATCATTACCCCCTGGAAATCTCGCCCAAAACGACTTGGGTGTAAAGTCAAATCTCGGCCAAAATAAATAATTTTTTTGAATTTCGGCCGTATTTTGAATTTTTCTGTAAAATAATTATTCAAATTTAATTAATCCATCCACAATTAAAATATTCAAAGAATTAATAATTAAAATTAATAAATCCGGAATTACGATTAAAAGTGACTAAAAATGATGCATGCCATGAACAAATTACAGAAAAATTAACTAAAATAATAATAAAAAATATGTTATATTTTGCATGCATCAAACTCCCTCAAGCTTAAAGTCTTGCTTGTCCTCAGGCAAAAATTCAAGGCAAGGTTCAAGAAAGTTCCATCATAGCCTCCACATTGTCAACTGACTAATTTTCTCACACAATTCTTCTGCACACCTACTACTTAGTATCTCACCATTTTTCATGCACTTAGCTTCATAGAGGTTCTGAATGCTACACCAATTTAAACAATCTCAAATTCAGCCTTGCAGAAAAATAAATTGTCTGTCAAATAATAGCATTAATATTGAACACATAAGTACTAATTGAGCTTAAAACTTTTTCTTTTTCTTTTCATTTTTCAACTTTATTTTCAATCATTTTAAAAGTTCTAATCTTCAAGCAGGATTGCACAAGGAAGTTCATGTAGCGGGCTTTGGACTGATGACTCCCAGACCAGATGACCTTAGGGCAACAGGTGACAAAGCACCCCTCGAGTTTACTTGCCCGAACAACTATGGTTCTGAATGAAGAGTTCGAACTTAGCCATGATTCAGTACTCCTGTGCTTCTCCATATTCCATAAGATGGTCCTTGTAGCAGGTTTTCGATCGGCGAATTTCAGAGCAGTTGCCCTTAGGTCGCCAGGCATGAACCCCTACGGATCTAATTACCCGAACATACCTTGGTTCCGGATAACACTTTTGTACCTACACATAACTTTATTCATTTTTTTTATTTGTTGGGGTTTAACTAACCCTTCTTTTTTTATAAGCTCAAAAAGTACTTGATATGGTCAATAAGAAGGCTACTACTAATCAAGACTTAAAATAAATAAAAAGGCATGAATATGATTTTGTCGTCTAGTCATTCATAATTCTACTTAGCATAGGCACATAATCCATAAGTTTGATACTAAAATAGCAAGTGATAAGAAAGAAAAGCATTCAAATTGCATGCAATGGTATTTTTTTAGAAAATTTTCAAATTTTTTCAATTTTTTTTTGGATTTTTTTATTTTACAAATAGATGCAAACATAAGCAAATAAAAAAAAAGAAACATGCAATGCATGAAATGCAAACTCCCCCAAGCTTGAACTAGACACTGTCCTCAGTGTTAAGCCAGCAAGGGAAAGAGTAAAGATAATATGGAACAGCTAAAGAAATGAAAATAAAGAAAAGGGAAAAGATACAACCGGATTTATTGTCGGTGGAGAGATGCTCGGCCTTATATATATCGATGAAAGTGTCGGCCGCAAATGGTGTCGGTGAGAGGAGATCTCGGCCGATAATTGAGAGTCTCGGCCGTAAAAGCTTGGCCGCAAAATTTTGTTAATGAAGATCTCAGCCGTGCAATCTCGGCCGTAAGAAACTGGCCGTAATGGTGAGAGGGGCGGCGTAACTTCGGCCGTAAGGAAGGAAGGGCGGTATTGAAGCTCGGCCGTAAAGAATAGGAGGCGTGACACTTTGGGCGTAAGGGAGCAGCGGTGACGGTGTCGGCTCTTCTGCCGTAAAATGAAGTTGGCGTGGAAGCTTGGCCGTAACGCACAGGGCGTAATGGTGAGACTTCGGCCGTAAGGAGTTGGTTCGGCCGTAACGAAGAAAGGGCGTAACGGCGGTGATTGATCTAATCCCACGTGATGGCGCAGTGAAGGGTCATGTCGTAAGAGCTTGACCGATTTTCAAGGTGATTCGTCTGTTTCGCCTTGTCATGTCCGAGGTCTCTCCTTCCGCAGATGACTCAACAAAATAAAAACTATTACCACAACTAAAGATATTAATCAACAAACTAATGAAAGACTAATCTAAAGAAATAATAAAAAAAAGGATAAAAATAGTTCTGATTTATAGTCGTCAGCTTGACTTTGTCAATTCGACATTTAGATGGTAAACAGATTAATCATAGATAAATTTTGATAATATGTGTTATCATGATAGAGTTTAAGTCTATGTCCATTAACTTTAAATTTTTGTTTATGATCCAATGATTCAATTTCAAATGTTCCATAAGGTGAACAATTGATTATGATATAAGGGCCAGTCCACCTTGATTTGAGTTTCCCAGGAAATAATTTGAGTTTACTATTGTAAAGAAGCACTTGTTGACCAGGTAAAAATTCTTTATGTTTAATATGCAGGTCATGTAATTTTTTAGTATGTTCTTTATATAGTTTGTTGTTCTCATATGTATGATATCTAAATTCATCAAGCTCATTTAATTGTAATAATCTTTCTGATTGTGATGATTTTAGATCCAGATTTAAAAATTTCGTTGCCCAATAAGTTCTATGTTCTAATTCCACAGGAAGGTGACATGATTTTCCAAAAACTAATCTATAAGAAGAGGCACCTATAGGTGTCTTAAAAGCGGTTCTATATACCCAAAGTGCATCGTCTAGTTTCAAGGATCAATCCTTCCTAGATGAGTTCACAGTTTTCTCTAGAATTCTTTTAATTTCTCTATTTGAAATTTTCACTTGTCCACAAGATTGGGCATGATATGGGGTACTAAGAAAGTGTTTGACTCCAAGTCGGTTAAGAAGAGTTGACATTATTTTATTACAGAAATGTGTTCCATTGTCACTTATGATAGTCCTAGGTGTTCCAAATAGAGTAAAAATATTTTTTCTTAGAAAGTTGGAAACTACCTTGGCCTCATTTGTTGGTGTGGCTACCGCTTCTATCCATTTGGAAACATAATCAACCGCCACTAAGATGTATTGGTTGTTAAAGGATTTAGGGAATGGTCTCATAAAGTCAATGCCCCAAACATCAAAAATATCACATTGTAAAATATTTGTGAGAGGCATTTCATCTCAACGAGAAATATTACCTGTCCTTTGGCATTTGTCACAATACTTACAGTAGTTTCTTTCATCTCTGTAAATGGTTGGCCAATATAGTCCACATTCAAGTACCTTAGCCGCTGTTCGATTGGGTCCAAAGTGACCTCCAGCTTGTCCATCGTGGCAATGACTTAGGATATTATCAATCTCATCTTCGTGAACACATCTTCGAACTACTTGATCTGCACATAATCGAAAAAGATAAGGATCTTCCCAGTGATAATTCTTGACATCAGATAAGAATTTCCTTTTTTGATGAGTGGTCATGCCCTTTGGAATGTAATGTCCTGCAAGGTAATTAGCAAAATCAGCGAACCATGGTGTAGTGTTAGAAATTTGAAAAATTGTAGAGATAGAAAAAAGTTTCTCGTCTGGGAATTCTTCAAGTATGTCTGTGACTTCTCTTGGAGATGACTCCAAACGAGATAGGTGATCAGCTAATAAGTTCTCAGTCCCTTTTTTGTCTTTTACTTCCACATCGAACTCTTGCAAAAGTAGTATCCATCGGATTAGTCTAGATTTGGCATCTTGTTTGCTCATCAAGTGCTTGATGGCTGCATGATCTGTGTATACAATAATTTTTTAACAAATTAGATATGATCTAAACTTGTCAAAAGCAAAAATAATAGCAAGAAACTCCTTCTCTGTTGTTGCATAATTTAGTTGGGCAACATTCAATGTTCGGCTTACATAATATATGACATGAAATGTTTTATCCTTTCTTTGCCCCAACACAGCTCCTACAGCACTATCACTCGCGTCACACATCAGCTCGAATGGTAGAGACCAGTCTGGTGCAACAACAACAGGTGCAGAAATTAGCATTTCCTTTAATAAATTAAAGGCAGCAAGACAATTTGAATTAAAATCAAATTTTGTGTCCTTAGCAAGAAGATTAGTTAAGGGTTTAGCCATATTTGAAAAATCTTTGATAAAATGGCGATAAAATTCTGCGTGCCCAAGGAAGCTTCGAATGCCCTTCACATTGATTGGAGGGGGCAAATTTGCAATAACATCTATCTTGGCCTTATCCACTTCAATTCCAATTGCTGAGATTTTGTGGCCAAGCACTATACCCTCCTTAATCATGAAGTGACATTTTTCTCAGTTAAGGACCAAATTCGTTTCTTCACATCGCTGCAAAACTAAAGATAAGTTATCCAAACAATTATTAAAAGAGCTACCAAATAGTATAAAATCATCCATAAAAACTTCGAGTATCTTCTCATTCATGTCTGCAAAGATTGACATCATGCATCTCTGAAATGTTGTTGGAGCGTTGCATAGACCAAATGACATCCTTCTATAGGCAAACGTTCCATATGGACATGTGAACGTTGTCTTTTCTTGATCCTCAGGTGCTACTGCTATTTGATTGTATCCAAAATAGCCATCTATAAAACAATAATAGCCATGACCTGCAATACGCTCTAACATTTGGTCAATAAAAGGTAATGGAAAATGATCTTTGCGGGTAGTATCATTAAGCTTCCTATAGTCTATACAGACTCTCCAACCTGTAACTGTTCTTTGAGGCACCAATTCATTATTTTTGTTACTTACCACAGTGATTCCTCCTTTCTTAGGGATTACCTGCTCAGGACTTATCCATGAACTATCAGAAATGGCATATATAATACCTGCATCAAGGAGCTTGATGACCTCCTTTTTCACAACTTCCCTTAAAGTTGGGTTGAGCCTTCTTTGATATTGAGCAATTGGCTTAGCATTGTCCTCCATCAAAATCTTGTGCATGCAAATGATAGGAGAGATGCCTCTGATATCTGAGATCGACCAGGCAATTGCTCTTCTGTGTTGCCTCAATACTTCTAAAAGTTGGTTTTCCATATCACCTGTCAAATCAGCAGATATGATAACTGGGTAAGTGTCATTTTCAAGAAAAGCATATCTTAAATGAGATGGAAGTTCTTTAAGTTCAAATTTTGAAGAATAATCCAGTTTATCGTTTTCCGTCTCGAGTGTCTCTGTTGTTATTGGCGCATTATCGTCTTCCACAATTTCTCTAGATTCCTCTATCATTTCCAAAGCTTCCTTAGCATATGGATCTGAGATAAAATCTGCAACAATATCATCAAAAACATCAATCGTGTCATTTTCTAAAGAATCAATGGCATAACAGGATGAGTAATCAAAAGGTTGTTTGAGAGAATTTTTTATATTGAAAGTGATGTCTTCATTGTTGACGCGAAGTTTGAGCATCCCTTGTTGAACATCTATGAGTGTGTTTCCTGTTGCTAGGAATGGTCTCCCGAGGATGATAGGAGTTTTTTCATCTGCCTTCATATCCAGAACAATAAAATCAGCAGGAAAAATAAATTTATCAACTTTTACCAAAATATCTCTTAATATTCCTTGGGGTCTCGTATGAAGAATCTGCAAATTGAAGAGTCATGCATGTTTCTTCTAGTTCTCCATAACCTAGCTGCACAAATATAGAGTAAGGCATTAAACTTATACTAGCACTAAGATCACATAAAGCTTGTGCACAAAAGAATTTTCCTATAGTGCAAGGTATGATGAAAGTTCCCGGATCCTTCATTTTTCTAGGTATATCTCGATCATAAATGGCACTGCACTCCGATGTCAACATTACTCTCCCAGTGTTTTCAAACTTTCTTTTTGATGATAATATATCCTTCATGAAATTAGCATAGCTCGGCATCATCTGTAAAGCTTCATGAAAGAGAATGTTAATAGATAATTGCTTCATAATATCAAGAAAGCGAGAAAATTGCTTATCTAACTGTTCTTTGCGAAATTTCTGTGGATAGGGCAGATCCTTTATGTTGGTATTTTTTGAATTGTCAGTTTCTTTTTTCTTCAGATTGATATCTACAGTAGTCTGATCTTGTGTCTTTGATGCTTCAGTTTCTTCTTTATGATCAATTACTCTTGGTGGGGAATCTGATATCAGACTTCTCAATTGTTTCCTACTTCTAAGAGTCACAGCTTTGGTCTCTTCTTTAAGATTTTTCTCTGTATTGCTTGAAAGAGTCCCTGGTGCACGTCCTGCCATCATATTGGCCATCTGCCCTATTTGCATTTCTAAATTCCTGATTGTAGCATCTTGATTGTTTGCCCTTGTTTCCATTGTCTTCTGCATGGTTTGCATAGTGTCAATAACTCTTGTCATCATCTCTTCCATAGGATTAGTCGATTGTTGGACAGGAGCTTCTTGTTGCCTTCTCAAAAGTGTATAATTTTGTGGATGAGCTTGATTCTGAAATTTCTCAAAAACTTGCCCTTGATTTGACCTGTAAGAAAACTTCTGATTGTTCCTCCAATCATAGTCATTATTCCTGAAAAATGGATTGGAGACAAAGTTAGCATTTTCAATATGATCAGGATTAGAAATGTTACTTTGAGGACAATAATTGCTCGCATGTCTTCCTCCACAGTTGTTGCACACCATTAATGACATCATCTGCTCAAATTTTTGATTAAGTGACTCTAGCTGAGTCACTGCTTCAGAAGAAATTTTACTTTCTGTAGCATGCACATCATGAGCTCGGCGAGATGGTCTCATTTCTTGGCTCGACTTGAGGGCTACAGCTTCAATTATATCTTGTATCTCACTAGGACGTTTAGATCCTAGCAATGTCCCTCCTGCTGATTGATCGAGTTTGTCTTGATCTGCAGGTCGTAATCCATGATAGAAATCTTTCATCACTTGCCACTTTGAAATTCTGTTGTCAGGAACTCTGGCTAATAGTTCTTTATATCGTTCTCATGCCTCATATAATGTCTCGTTATCGTCTTGAACAAATGCCCTCAATTCTCTTCGATATTTGCCTGCCTTTTGTGATGGACAATATTTTCCAACAAACTTTTCTACCAACTCCAACCAAGAATGAATCGATCCTGCAGGCAAAGTTTTAAACCAAGTGGAAGCTTTGTCACGTAAAGATTGAGGAAATAATAATAAACAAATAACTTCAGAAGAAACATTATTATTTCTAAAGGTGCTCAGAGTGGCAAGAAATTTGTCAAGGTGATCATGGGGGTCTTCATGAAATCCTCCTCCAAATTGGGATGCTTGTATCATCCTCACGATTGCGTGATTTATCTCAAAATTATTTGCATTAATATCAGGCAGCATGATGCATGATTCTCGTATTACGGGATTTATCTCAATTATTAATTTCACATAAAATCAATTAATTTAATTAATGAATTTTGAAATTAAATAGTCCACAAACTGGTAATTACTCAACTCATAAATCCAAGTAATTAAATTAAAAGTATTAAGCACAATTAACTAATTGATCAGAAAAGATTAAAATAAATAATATAGGGTCCAAATAGTTTCCCTTCAATAATAATCTCCTAACATGAAATAAATAAAAATATGGAGTTCATCATAGAAATTCTGGAGAGATAATAACAAAATAATAATAATTGGAAGAATTACACCCAAATAGATAAAAGTCGAATCTTCGGATCACGGGCAGACAGTCGGGCAGCCTCTCGGACTTGATAAGGGTCGCGATCAACTTCCAGCCGTCGCACCTCTCTCCTCTTGGTCGTAGCCTACAGACTCACGACTCGTCGTGGAAGAAAACCTGAACTTCAGAGCACGAATTGAAATGACGGATTCTTCACGTATTTATAGGGTGCGAACGGCCTTCAATTTGATCTCGGCCGTAACATCTTACGGATGAATTTAAATTTACGAGATAAACTCGGTCAAAGATAAATCATTTTATCATTACGCCCAAAGATAAATCTTTCTTATCTTTACTCCCTTTGAATCTCGGCCGTAAGGAAAGAACTAAATCTTTACTCCCAAAGAGATAAAATTCCTTTTACTCCCTCCAAATCTCGGCCGTAAGGAAGGAATTTAATCTTGTTACGCCCAAAAAATAAAATTATTTAATTGTTACTCCTTTTAAATCTCGGCCAAAAATCTTCATCTTCATGCCATTACGCCCAAAAGATAAAATTCTTTTATTTTTACCCCTTCAAATCTTCGTCGTAACAAAGAAGATTCCTTATCATTACCCCCTGGAAATCTCGCCCAAAACGACTTGGGTGTAAAGCCAAATCTCGGCCAAAATGAATAATTTCTTTGAATTTCGGCCGTGTTTTGAATTTTCCTGCAAAATAATTATTCAAATTTAATTAATCCATCCACAATTAAAATATTCAAAGAATTAATAATTAAAATTAATAAATCCGGAATTACGATTAAAAGTGATTAAAAATGATGCATGCCATGAACAAATTACAGAAAAATTAACTAAAATAATAATAAAAAATATGTTATATTTTGCATTCATCAATTATAATTTTTCATAATCACAATTTGGACCAATGAAACTTTCCTTTTTTTAATTCAGGATTATTTCTTATATAATGTTCAAAAAAATATTTTTTAACCCCTCCCATGTACCAATTAGGATCAAATCCCTTAGATTTAGAATCAATCATCATTGCTAAAATTCTTATGAGGAATAGATTATATAATATTCTAAATACTTTGATTCCATCAAATAAGTTATTTCAAAAAATCATTTAATAATTCAATTGATTAATTATTAAATGTGAAGTTGGGGAGTACATGGTAGATAATTCTAAAATAACATTGTAGAAGAATTGTAACAATTTCATAATTGTGTTAGCGTTCTAATCAGTAATTCAAGCTCATGAGCATTGCATCACTATCAAAATATAATCATCGAGTTCATTTTTAAATGTCATACATAATTTAAACTTGTCATAAGTACTATTTCATCTTATAGACACATATGCTCAATTTTCAATATGCAATATTATAACAACGGCAATTTTTTTTAAAACTATCGTCTCCTATATCCAAAGTGATATAAATTTTTAATTACTACTCTTAGAATTTCAAGTACTATAACAATCACTTTTAATTATTTTTTTACATAAAAATTAATAATATT
This sequence comes from Pontederia crassipes, assembly GCA_030549335.1. Lineage (NCBI taxonomy): Eukaryota > Viridiplantae > Streptophyta > Magnoliopsida > Commelinales > Pontederiaceae > Pontederia > Pontederia crassipes. The sequence continues at coordinate 30,040,786 of CM060193.1, forward strand.
ACATGCACATTTTTGTTGGAAGAGAAGTCCATTTAAAAGAAGATTCAATCTCTAAATTAAAAATTGTGTAGAGGAATTATAATCAAGAGTGAGACAAAAAAAATTTATCTTTAAGATCATATTTAATTACTTTTTTATAATATTTTTAATTTGCAAATAATTATGATGATGTTGATTTTTTTTTTAAAATGCAATAATTTACTTTTGAACTACCCAATTTGTATCAATCCAATATATGATGACCAAAAAAAACCACCACCACTTAAAAAGTCCACATATCACTATCCAAAATAAAAATGCATTTATAATTAAAAATAATAATTTAATAATTTTGATATATTTTAATTTAATTTTCTTTGATAGATTTTCTATTAACATTTTTAAAAGTTGATTGTATGTAATTTTATTGATAATATAAAAATGTTTGATCTTCAGCAAATATATATAGCATTTATGCATGTGTAACATATTTTGTTTAATGCATATGTTCTTGATTATAAGGAAATAAAGAGCTTGCAATAATGTCATGGTCAGGTGCACTACTTGAGTTTTTGCGATAATTGACCTACTAGAAATTATTTTTCTAATTTTTATATGATGTGATTCTAAGTGTCATTTTAAATTATTAGTGCTCAAAGAAAAGGCAACAACATAGTTAACTTTACAAATTTTACAAATATATTTATCTTTTTGGATAATTTTCATCTATAACTTTTCCAAACTAATTTCAAACTTCATTAGTTAACTTTGTTGTTTTTCTTTTCTTAGCTATTACTTCACCTTGTGCGGGAGCATATGAACCTCATGAGCAATTTTCATCAATACTAAGAACTTGAAGGAACATTAAGATTAGAAATGAGAGAATAATTAACGTAGGTATTTTAAATAATTGGACATGTCTTCCACACTTCAAGATTATTCACCTAACATGTGCTGATATAGAATTAGAATCACCATCACTACTAGTAACATATGGTGTACAATATAAATATGTTAAGGTGAAAAAAGCATAATATCCATCATGTAGATTAAATGGATCCGTTGTTATAGTAAAAATAATAATTCCAATCCAATGATTACAAGTTTTAGAATAAATATAATATTATATATAAAAGAAGTATTTTAAGTTCTAAAAAATAAATATTTGTTAATGAATGGTTAAAATATTAAATAGTTAACACTTAACACAAATATACAATAAATATATGTATAATAATAGAGTAATAGACTATCAGATAATAATATATAATAAACATATTGATAATAAGTCAATAAGATAATAGAGTGATAAACTATTAGATAAGTATATTTATCAAAAATTTTAAATGATTGATAAACTTAAAATGTTGAGAATGACTAAATGAGCAGATGAGAGAGAGAGAGAGAGAGAGAGAGGAGGGAGGGAGGGAGAGAGGGAGCCGTTAAGGGGCCAAGGGAGAGAGCCAGAGAGGAGAGGTCGATCTTCAAGAGGACAGAGATGTTCAGTGAGAAGTTAAACTTGTGAATTGTGATGAAAGAATTGAGGGACGATTGATCCTAGCATTTGAGTTCAACATGGAAGGAGATTGAATCATTGACAGAAGGGCGAACAACTGTAGCGGCGAGAGGGGAGCTACCACATGGAATCCCAATGAGAGGCACGATAGGGAAAAGGCTCATGCCCATGGCAAATCGATCAAACAAACTCAAATGAAATCAAAGACAAAAACAACAAGAACCGTTGATGAGAAGTCAACCTATAGATCGGAACAACAACATGCGCAATAATGACAACAACAATGGCAACAATGCAACATGGATGAAGTCGATGACAACGATGAGCGAGGCCAAGCTTCCATCAATGGCTATGAAGAGCTCGATGACGGCATGAGTGGGGGAGCAAAGGAACCTTAGGTCTACGATTAGGCACAACTTTTGAGAGATACGAAGAGGCAAAAGGCCAAAGGCAGATAAGTAGAGAGAGGAGGAAAGATGATGATCGGCGCATGCGGTCATACGAAAGAGACTTATGAAGTGATGAAATGAATCTCCATGCGGTCATCGATCGAACTAGTTAGCTTTCATGGTTGAACCACGCCATCATAGTGTTGAACCATCACATCCGCATCCAAAACTTTCACCCCATCTTAAAGGGGTGGAAGCCCATTAAACTCTATTATAAAAAAATAAAGGAATAAATTTCAGTCATGGTTATCCAACTTTAGGGGCATTCCTAGTAAAGCCATCAAACTTCACTTTATAATAATACGGTCATCGAACTTTAGAAATATTTCAATCACAGTCATCGTGACCGGTTATAGCTAGTAAACTAGTAAATCGCTGACGTGGCACTGATGTGGATGCTTACATGACACCACATCAGTATTTTCTCTATCCTCCACGTCAGATTAAAAAAATTGCCACATCAGCATTTTTCTCTCTCCTCCATCCAAACTTAATTTTGTATATACATGGTCATTCAACTTTTCAAATTTTCAATCGCGATTATCATTAAAAATTTAAAATAATAAATAATAAATATAAAAAAAATAAAAATTTGAAGACACTTAGACTCACTCGTAGGGGTGTTCACCGAGTCGGATTGACCTAGTAAACCCGACGATCAGACCCAATCGAACCTAGTTTAGATTGGGCCGGGTCGGTGGTCGGGTTGGATTTTTTTCAACGTGAGTCGACCCGACCCGACCCGATGACCTAATATTTTAATTTTTTTATAAATTATTTTCTATTTTTATTTAAATTTAGGCCTATATTTGCTTTAATTTTTTTATAAAAATGAAATAAAATATTTAAAATACAAAAATAATATTTAAATAGTTAGAAAACTTATTTTGTGCTTTAAAATAAATATTCAATTATATTTTTATATTAAATAAATATAAAATAGTAAGAAAAATAAAAAAATAAAAATTTGGTTGTTGGATAATCCGACCACCTGACCTGACCTAGTTCAAGTCGGGTTGGGTCGGATTTGAACCCCAAAAGGGCCTAACCGACCTGACCCGATCAGACCAAATTTAGTCAGGTTTGATCGGGTTTATTCACGGGTCGAGTCCAACTTGACCCGTGAACACACATACTGACTTGGTACATTTTTTGGCATGACCCATTGAGATCGAGCCACCGAAACTTTTTATGTGTATTAAATATATAATATTATAATAATTAATAAATTTTTTAATTATAAAATAAAAAATAGAAAAATAACATACCAATTATATTTATGATAACTTTATATAATACCAAGTCAAATCGTAATAGCTCGTCCAGCGGGGTACTAGGCATGAACATACAACGGGTTGCTGAGTCAAACACGATTTTTCTACATAATATTATGATAATTAATAATTTGACTTAACAACTCGTTGAATGTCGGGTCGTTCTCAACACCCCGCTAGACTAGCCATTATGATTTGACTTGACCCTGATGAAATTTTGCACGAAAAAGTATATGTATTTTTTAATTATAATATTTTTTATTATTTTAAATTTTAGTGCAAAAAATATAATCGATGTATTATTTTAATTTTTTATTTCCTTAATTAAAAATGATTAATTATCATAATATTATATATTTCATACACATAAAAAATTTGGCGGCTCGACCTGAATGGGTCGTGCCAAAAAATATACCGAGTCAATCTAAGTGTCTTCAATTTTTTTATATTTATTATTTTAAATTGTTAATGATGATCGTGATTAAAAATTTGAAAAGTTGAATGATATTATCTGAAAGTCTTGAAAAGTTGGATGATCGTGTAGATATAAAATTAAGTTTGAATGGAGCATAGAGAAAAATCTTGACGTGGTAATTTTCATTTCTTTAAATTTGACGTGAAGGAGAGAGAAAATACTGACGCCATGCCATGTAAGTATTTACATCAGCGTTTTATTGATTTATTGGTTATAATCAGTCGCGATGATCAACGACTTACTGATTACTGACTATACTAATCGCGATGACCATGGTAGGAATATTTCTAAAGTTTGATAGCCGTGATGTTATAAAGTAAAATTAGATGATTTTATTGAGAATGCCCCCAAGTTGGATGACCTTACTAAAAAATAAAGTAATATAAAGTAGTTAATAAATGGAAGGAATCGTTTTTGAAAGGTTCTGAATTAAGGCAAGTAATTTGAAAATTTTAGGAAACCTAGTTCAACATTGCATCCGACGTTCTCCTTACCCAACACCACCTTGACGGATAGGTAGCACCAATTGAACGGATCATTTTTGGAATGTAAAAGAGAGAAGATAGGAATTATTGCATTCTAAACTAAAACCTTTCTTTTAATTAAAACCTTACGGGGATGGTCAATTATTCTGCCCAAGGACTTGTTCCATCATACTGAAACGACGGTCCACAAAGCCACAAAGCACTCCATGGCTCCGTCTGGCCATCGCCGTTTCTTTTGAATAGGACCCCATTTCTTCCACTATCATCCGTGTCTCGTGAACTGTAAGTTGCACGGGAGATTGTTTTTTTCTGTGTATAAAAAAGTCTCCCGGATAAATGATTCTTTTTTAATAGTGGTTAACAGATAAGTTCTGATTGGCATAATTAGTGATTTGTCAAGCGGATAACGATTTAACGAGCGGATAACGGTTTAAATAGCGGATGATGTTTAACAATTAGCGATTCATTTAAGATATTGATAAATAAGTGTTCGATAAACTTAACGGTAAAATTAACGGATGAATATAAAATAACATAATTGGACATACAATAAATTATTCGATTCAATCGCTATACAAATTTTATTAAAAATTAATAAATAATTAATTAATATCTCAATGAAATAAAATAAAATTTCACAAGTAAATTTGTTATTAAAATATATTTATAATACATTATATGGTTCAACATGATCTAAAAATATTAATTATTAAATTAACTTCTATATCCATTGTTAATAAATAAATATTTTGTAATTTTAAATATGAATATAAAAGGAATATTGTTGAATGGTGATAAAATAAAAATTATAAAATAATAAGATAAATTAAAAAATAAATAATACATTTGAATAAGGATAAAATCGAAAAAAAAAATATGAACCTCTAAACGTTAAAAGCTAAAAGCTAGTAGAAGTAGCTTTTCAATTTTTTCATTCAAAACGTTAAACTCTACTTAATTATGTATGCTACCAAATAAATAAAATAGCGTTTCAACCGCTAAACGCTACTTAAAACGTTATTTTTTGCATTGTCAAACAGAGCCATAGTATGAGTTTCTAGAAAATTTGATTCCTCGAATTTTGTGGACTCCATGGACTAATAAATTTTCGAAATTTAACATTAAGTTTTTATTTTTTTATATTGTTTCCTTTTATACAATTAAATTTATTCAAATATTGTTTTACACATCTTAACATTCTATTTATTTACTCTAATTTTCTTGCTAACTGTCCCAAAAAGTAAAATGAATAGGTTACTTATATTTTATTGTTAACTAGTGTTAAATCTGGTGCAATGCACGAACGACATATATTAAAAAATTAATAAAAATATTATAATTTATGATAATTATGAAACTAATTGATAAATATTTAAATGTGATAAATAATTTAGTGTATTTTGAAAAGTTGAAACTCAGTTTAAATCTATCAGAACCACAACTTCAGCTTAAATTGTCTTTTCAACAATTAGTTATTTTCAAAAATAAAATTATTTTCTGATTTGCATTTTTATTTATTTTATAAGGAAATATTAATTTTCATTGAACTCAAATTGAATTATTTGTTTTCAATTATTTTAAAATTTTGGAAATAAAATAATACCTTCTAAAAATGAAATAGTATAATATTTTATTATACTTATACATTATTTTTCAGTCGAAATAATCGAAAAAAATGATCAAATTATATTTAAATATTAAATATTATAGTCGAAATAATGATCCAATTATTCAGCATCTTAGTCGCCGTCAAAGTCAATGGTCTAGCCAATATCGCGTGGAAAATTTTGTCGCCGCCGCGGACTCGTCCTGTAAGTCTGTACTCCTGCACGACACGCCCTTCTCCGCACTGCAATCTGCACGCAATTGCAAGCCGAAACTATTTGCACGCCGGTTCGTATCCGTTGCAGCGGCCTCGTCCCTGTTCTCCCAGCTTATCTCGTAACCATGGCCTATCATTTCCTCTTCCTCTTCCCGTTCTTCCTCCTGCCAACGGCGCCGACCTCGGCAGCGAGCGCCCAGACCACGTACGCCAACATGACGGAAGGAACCACCATCACCGCTGGCGTCTCCACCACCTCATTGTCTTCCCCTTCCGGCGACTTTGCCTTCGACTTCTTCCCCATTAACTCAACTAACACTAACTCCTCTTCCCACCAGCTCTACCTCCTCGGCGTCTGGTTCGACGTCACCTCCCCCAAGACCCTCGTCTGGGCGGCCAACCGCAACGACCCGGTCCAAGCCGGCTCCACCTTCCAGTTCACCTCCAACGGCAGCCTCTCCCTCAGGGATCATAGCGGCGAAGAGAAATGGACCCCTGGCATCTTCTCCAACGCCACTAACCTCGCCCTCCTCGACGACGGCAACCTCGTCCTCACCAACGCCACTTCCTCATCCTCAGGAGCTCAAGGCTTCCTGTGGCAAAGCTTCAGCTATCCCACCGACACTCTCCTCCCTGGGCAGGTGCTTGTAGCTGGATCCCAACTGCGGTCCCAGCTAACCGACACTGACTTCTCCGACGGCAGGTTCAGGCTGATCTCTCAGACCGACGGCAACCTCGTGTTCTATCCCCTGGATTTTGAAACTGGATATCAGTACCTGGCTTACTGGGCCTCCAACACCGTCGGCATCGGCAAGCAACTCGTCTACAACCAGACCGGAAGCTTATACTTCGTTCTAAACAACGGCACTCGTATCGGCGTAACCTCGTCGACGGCCACGTATTCCCCTGCGGACTACTACCAACGGGCAACGCTGGACATTGACGGGGTCTTCCGACAGTACGTTTACCCGAAGGCTAAGGGCCAGCAATCGGAACAGAGATGGAAGGCCTTCTCGAAAGTACCATCTAACATCTGCACGGCCGTGTCAAACGTAGGTGGTAGCGGAGCGTGCGGTTTCAACAGCTACTGCAGCTTACCTGACGACGATCTAGGCCTCGCCAACTGCGATTGCCCGCCGCAGTACTCATTCATCGACCCCCAAAAGAAGTACAAAGGTTGCAAGCCGGACTTCACCCACCAGAGCTGCGACAACGATGACTCGGCTAACTTCGATTTCACGCCGATGCTCAACACGGATTGGCCTCTTTCGGACTACACAAAGTACACGAATGTAGATGAAGACCAGTGCCGGCAGTTCTGTTTGGAGGACTGCTTCTGCGCGATGGCCGCCTATAACCCTCAGACCACGAAATGTGTGAAGAAAAAAACACCGCTGACCGATGGAAGGATGGGCGGCACAGAGGCGATTGCTCTGATCAAGGTGTTCAAAGTGCGACGTAATGCCACCTCCCACGGGGACCCTGTGGAGGAGACGATCATGAAGAAGGATGGGAAAACATTGTTCGTCATTGGAACGACGTCTCTGGGTTTGTCTGCACTCCTGGCCTTGATCACCTTCGCATGGTTACCTTGGTACACTAACAAGAAGAAGAGCCGAGATAGTCTTCCTGAACGAGCAGAAGGCAAAATGTCCGGCTCCAGCCTGCGAGTTTTCACCTACAAAGAACTGGAGAAGGCAACCAACGGATTCAGCGAAGAAGTTGGGAGGGGCGCCTCCGGTGTTGTATACAAGGGAGTTCTGGCACCGTCCAGTTTCGCGACGGAGAACTGCCTCGCGGTGAAGAAGTTGGACAGACAGTTTCAGGAGAGCGAGAAGGAATTCAAGAACGAGCTGCGATCCATCGGGCAGGCGCATCACAGAAATCTAGTCAAATTGATCGGACTTTGCGAAGAAGGGACGCATCGGCTGCTCGTGTACGAGTACATGCGCAACGGGTCGCTGATGAACTTCTTATTCGGCGGCGCCACGAGGCCTAGCTGGAAGAAGCGCGTCGACATCGCTCTGGGGATAGCAAGAGGGCTGCTATACCTGCACGACGAATGCGTCGGCCAGATCATCCACTGCGACATAAAGCCCCAGAACGTGCTGCTGGACGACAACTTCGCGCCTCGGATCTCTGACTTCGGCCTGGCGAAGCTACTGCGGACCGACCAGTCGCGGACGACCACCGTTATCAGGGGGACGAAAGGTTACCTGGCGCCGGAGTGGTTCAAGAACATGTCTATCACCAACAAGGTGGACGTGTACAGCTTCGGCGTGATGCTGCTGGAGCTCGTTTGCTGCAGGAGGAATGTGGAGAGGGAACCGGTCAGCGGGGAGGCCAAGGAGGAGCCGGTGCTCATCTACTGGGCGTACGACTACTACAGAGCTGGAAATCTGAGGCGTCTGCTGTGGGACGACGACGAAGAGGCCATGGACGATATGGGGAAGGTGGATACGTTCGTGAAAGTTGCTTTTTGGTGCATCCAGGAGGACCCGTCGTTGAGGCCGTCCATGCGCAAGGTGTCACAGATGCTCGAAGGGTCGACGACGGTGGCTTTGCCGCCCGATCCGAGTCCTTTTTCCAGTATCGGAACTTCTCGTTAATTTGATTGATGTAGTTTTGATTCGAAAGATGCGCTTTGCATCGGTAGGCCAAATTTTAAAAACCCAATTTAAAATAAGGAAGCCTCTAATGCCACTTCTTACTGTCACTTCAAAAACATTTAATTTAACTATTGTGCCCTGAATTTATTATTTTTGTTTTGCATTGGAAACTTCACTCGAAATTTTCATATTTGCATGCATTTCTTATTACAGGATTAAAAATAATTTTGATTAAATTAACAATTTTTTAAAAAATATTTGTTATTAAAAATATATGTAAAAGTAAGTGTACAGCTAAAACAAACTAATAATTCATTACCTTTTTGTATTAAATGTAGTAAATTTAATTAAGTATGATGAAAGTTACTTTTCATTAAATCATAGAGATGGTAATTGAATTAGTAGTATTATACCTAAAAAATGAAATGATAATTGAAGGGTTATAATATATTTTGTCAAGTTAAGAGAAAAAGAATACAAAAGTTAACTATTAAATCAGAAGAAAATATTATTGCAAAAGAACATCAATTATATATTATACTTCAATCATTTTCAACTCGTCTTTGTGCAACTCCCAACATACACTCGTTCAAACTAGCAGGGCAATTAGCTCGCATGGAACTTCTGGCTTGAGGACATGATGGGCCGATTGAATAATGGAATCGGGTGGAACAATCCTTCTAATTCCACCCGGTTCTTCAAATGTGAGTGAAATCGAGATGTTGGAATCAGATGTGCACGTGATCTGATTCCAACATCTCGGTTCCATCATTTCGACGGGACCGAAGTGGGTATCATTTTTTTTGCTTTTGATCATTTTTTTGGACGTGACGTGTTGCTTTTTTTCTATCTTTTTATTTTCTTTATCATTTTCTTTTACAATATTTCTTATATAAGTTAATTTATTTATTATCTATAAATATAAATAATAAACGAGTCATATAATATTTTTTATTCTTTATTTTTTCATTATAAAATTTTAATATTTCATTAATATAAATTTTTTAAAATTGATTTTTTTATATTTAAATACTATATTTTTTAACAAATTTGTTCACATAAATTTTTTTAATATATATATTATGTATTTTATTTTTAACAAATTTTATAATATATATTTTAAACTCAACCACCCACTAAAATTAATCCATCACATCTACTTTTTCCTATCACATCAACTACTTTATTTCTCATCATCAAATTCCACTCCATCCAAACATAACTCGAATTAATCTGTCAACTTAACTATTCACAGGAACTTAGTGGAACGTCTAATTCAGTTGCCAAACGGCCCCGATGTGTGTAGCATGGCTTCATGTGCAAGCCCCTAGCTTGGCATCTATGGGGCTATTTGGTAGAGGAATAAAATAAAGATTAACCTCTTGTTCCTATTTTTTTATCCAAACACCATTTTGAACATTGCATGGAACCCACTTTTAACGATTGCAAGAACAACAAAAAGTAGAGATAGAAATATTCTTACCTCCCCCTAGAACTTTCTTGCTCTCATTTTGTTCTTACCATGAAAATATTTTGGAGTCAAAATTTTTTATTCCACCATTATTCCTGCCACAACCAAACAGCTCTTATGTGGCCTTTGATAACATAGCAATGAGTACACACGGAAGCAATTCCAGGAGCTCGCCCGTCGTTTGACTTTCTACTTGTCATGCGACCCAACTATTTGCAGGTCGTGACGGCACCAGGATGGCAGGTGCGCGCAGAGGGGGGAGGTGACAGAGTGGGCATTGAAGCACTAGCTACTGGTTAACCCTGCCATCGCCAGCTTTGTGTGCCACTACGGCTCGAACTTGATGATGAAGGCCTTTGGCGAATGGTATGATACTCATGTCCTAGTTGTACTCCATAGACAACTTCGTAAGCGAATGCTACGTATGGAGAATGTGCCCGACGATGCAGATTGATGAGTTTAGCTAGAGATGCTCGACACCATGCTGCAATAGAGTATGAAAGGAAGACAATAATGAAGACAACAAATTAAATAAAAATGTAAATATTTGAAAATGAAGTATCCCTCCAACTTAGGTCTTCGTCTTAGAATTAAACCTATAAAACATCGACTTCGACTCCATGGTCATCTACAATTCATAGCGGGGGTGTGCCTGTTAAGTGTGAACAGATGGCATGCTCAACTGGAGAAAAGGGAGGGATCGTGGAGGAGTCTCATTCATGGTGGTTATCCTTGCGCTCAGCGTCATCAACACCAAGAATCACAGAGGCGGTGTACATGTCGAGCATGTCATCCTGGTGACGCAAATCTCAACGCGATGCATACTCTCCTCTAGTCGTCTTTGGCGCCGCTCCCACCCAGCATGGCGACATCCTCATCATAGAAAATTCGAAATTTCTATATAACTACTTTTATTATGACTAAAAAATATAATGTAATATAAAGAATCTTCGTACGATTTATGACAATTTAATCATAGTGTTAAAAATTAAATATATTAGTTAAGGATGCATTTATATATGATTATTTGTTATTAAAAAATAAAAAGAATAGAATAGAATATAAATAGTAAATATGTATTTTTTTGAAAAATGATAATGGTATAAAACTTTTAGTACACATAAAGATGCATTTATATATGATTGTCTTTTAGGATTTAAAAAAATATAATGGGAGCCAACATGTAATTTATGAAAAGCTAATCATGATGTTAAATTAATGCACATTAATTAAAGATGTGCTTATATGTGATTATTTGTCATTACAAAAATAATAATAATGTAATATAAAGAGGCAACATGTAATTTATGGACATTTAATAATATTGTTAAAATTTTATTACTAAATTAATAATGAGAATACAAAGTGTTGGTATAAATAATTAAATGATACAATAAATTAATATGACATTTAATAAGGAGAATAAGTAAATGTTGGTGTAAAGAATTAAATGATGCACAAATGAGTGTTGGGATCAAGTGGTTAATAGTTTTTCCTCGCTTAAGGTCTCAAGTTCGAAACCTATATGTAAAATATTCTTGCTGGGAGTCTCACCTGTCATAACTCGATATGTGGCTCAAAGGTACATAGATTAGTCGGGTGATAGTGAATTTGGATTCTTATCCGACCACTACGGATATTGTGACGGAGACCGAAAAAGAATTAAATGATTCAAAATACATTATTCTTTTTTTATTAGGATTAAAAATATAAAGAACCAACCTATAATTTATGAAAATTTAATCATGATGTCAAAATTTTAATACATATTTATTAATGATGCATTTATATATGATTATTTTTTACTACAAATATAAATATAATGGAACGTAAAGAGTCAATAAGTAATTTGTGAAAAGTTATAATAGTATAAAAATTTTAATACACATAAAGCTGAATATCAGGATTAAAAAAATAATGTAATATAAAGAATCTTCCTATCATTTTTAAATCATTAATCATGATGTTAAAATTTTAATACATATTATTTAAAGATGCATATATATATATATATATATATATATATGATATTCGACGTAAAAATATAATGGAATATAAAGAGTGTGAAAAGTAATAATGGTATAAAACTTTTAATACACATAAATATGTATATTAGGATTTAAAAAATAATCTAATATAAAGAACCTTCCAATGATATTTTAAAATCTCATATTGATGTTAACAATTTAATACATATTAATTAAGGATGAATTTATATAGATTATTTTTTAAAAGTACAATGTAATATAAAGAACCTTTCTATAATTTAAGAAAATTGAATCATGATGTTAAAAATTGAATACATATCAATTAAGGATGCATGTATATGTTTTGTCATTACAAATAAAAATATAATGGAATGTAAATTGTAAAGAGTCAATATGTAATTTGTGAAAATTGATATTGGTGTAAAAAATTTGATACACATAATGATGTATTCATATATGATTATTTCTTTTAGAATTAAAAAATATATAATGGAATATAAGGAACCGAAGTGTAAATTATGAAAAATTTAATCATGATGCTAAATTTATTGCACATTAATTAAAGATGTATTTGTATGCAATTTTTTATTAATTAAAATGCAATATAGAGTCAACATGTAATTTATTAATATTTAATTATATTGTTAAAATTTTAATACTATAATTAATAACGAGAATACCTTGTTGGTATAAAAAAATGCAATAAATTAATATGATATTTAATATTGAGAATAATAAGTGCTGGTACAAAGAACTGAATGATCTAATAAAGGAATATGATATTGAGATAATAATTATAAAAAATATAAATTGAAAAAAATGACAAAAAGAAAAAAGATAAGAACAATAGCGGAAGAAGAAGATGGCCTGATGCTTACAATTATACGTGTTTAAGAATAATGTGATATTTCTTTTAGGATTAAAATTATAATGAACATGTAATTTATAATACACATTTTAACCATAGTATTAAATTTAATACACATTAATTAAGGATGCATTTATGATAAACAATACATCTTATAACATTATTTGACAATGTAAATTGCTTCTCAGAAAGATTACCACTTATTTAATTATCAGCAATATACATTATTTTGTTTACTATGAATAAGTAATCTATTTGACAATCCATATTAGTTATTTATTAAAAAATAAAGATTGATAGGTTTATATAGAAATTTTATAAATATACTCCTAATCGAATCGTGTTTACGAATACAAATTATTTTTAACTTCGTAAACATAAATCACAAATATATATTCTCACCCATAAAATTAAAATTTACAAAATAATTAATATATTTTGTTAAAATATGATAATAATATATTCATAATAATTAACTAATAGTTATTTAGTTAATTTTATAATTAATTTAATTAGTTTTATAATTTATTTAATAAATTTATAATTTATTTAAATAAAACTATAAAGAATAGATGCGAAAAGTGAAATTAAAAAGATTATAACTCATGTGGTAATCTGAATTGTCTTCCCTTCCATAGGCAATCTACATTGCCACTTCATAAACAATATGGATTACTCATTACCTATCATAAGTGAATAGGATAATGTGGTGGTCCAAGATAATTTAACACAATATTACCTAATAAATTAAAAAGATTACCGGTAGAGAAACGCCCCTAAGAGGCCGTTTGGCGCATTACTGATTTAAGTAACCGATAATTTAGATCATCACATAGATAAATTACCACTATTTAAATTACCGATAATATTACATTATAGTGTTTGGTAAGTATAAATAAATTACTAGTAATATAAATAATAGTCAAAACGAATAGTGACAAAATTACCAAAATACCCTTTAAAATTATTTCAGATTTTAATAACATATTATTATAAATAAACAAAAAAATTTCAATATATATATATATATAAAGATGAGACAAAATTAAAAGTTATTTGTAAAATATTTCAACTAATAAAAAAGATGAAGTTAATTGATATTTATTTATTAATAAAATATTTGAAATAAAAAGTTTAATTGAAGGGATATTTTCAGCGGTTGATAATCTGGAAAGACACCTCCTCTGCCTGCTATCTTGATTACCAGTGAGATGGTAATCAAAATTACCAGAGTAATTAAAATTATCGGTAATCAATCGCAGTCAAACAAAATAATGTGGTGGGCTCTGAAAATTTTAAATAAAATGTCCGATAATCTATTTAGATTACCTCATACCAAACGTCCCCTAAGGGTCTGTTTGGATTGAAAATTTTAAAAGGTTGGGGTGGAATATGGAGAAATGAAATTAGATACACCTTGTCTAGTTACATTTTTCATTTAAGTTAAGAGGAGCGGGTGAAATAGCTAAGTTCTCCAAACATCACATTTTTATTCCACCAAATTGATGGAATGAGAAAAAATAGACAATTTTAAACCAGATAAATTACGCCAAATTTATTTTTTCCTAATAATTATTTTTCTATATTTACTTTTTCCTTCCTAATTTTGTTTTTAACATTTGATCACGTCTTTCCTCTTTCATATATTTTTTAAAGATTCCTTGCATTTTTTAAACTCCTTTCCATTTTAAATTGACTTTTAAATATAATCTTGCACCAGTTCTTGGCCGGTTCGCCCGGCTCATCGGTTTTGTGCGATTCAATCAGATTTTGACCAATCTAATGACTAAAATGAATATCGAGCAGGACCGGACCGAGCGCCAATTCACGGTTGAACCAGCTGGTCCGATCCGATTTTAATAGTATTGGCTATAACTTAGTCACACCGCTATGTCTTAAGTAAGAATAACTACTTCTAAAAAATTGGAATTCTTGACATTTTTTGTACAAATATCTTACTATTTCTCATTACTTTTTCTGAAATCTTTACATATTAAATTTATTTGTTAATGTAAAGCATTTTCCTTGTGAAGCGCATGTGAAATAATTTACATGTATTTTTCTTTATTTATATATATATATTTTTCATCAATAGTTTAGAAGATTATTAATAATAAAAAAATATTTTTATAATATTAAAAAATATAAAAAATAATTATATATATTATGAAGGATGATAATGTGCATAAGTTCATACAATTTTAAAAATGATGAATATAATTACTTTTTATTAGTTGAATCATATTTTTTTATAGAATGATTTAGAAAGGAACATAAAATATTTTGCTTGAGGGTTTGCTATAGTAGCTAATCAAATTAAACATGAAATGTAATAGGTCAAAATGACCCGTTAATTACCATGTGTGTCCGTCCATGGAAGCACGTCGGAAATGTTCCTCCTGATGAAATTAAATTATAAAGTTGTTGAAAAATGGAATGAAAAAATTTAAAAGTACTAAGCAGGTAAAAAAAAAAAAGGGCATGGAAAAAATTATAGGAAGATAATTAAGAAGGAGAAGAAATGATACAAAAAAATGAAGTATTCAATCGAGACGTCAATTGAACCGATCATTTTCGAGATGTGAAAATAAAGAAATATGAATGATCGTGTTCTAAACTATTTTTTTTAATTATAACCTTACGAGGAGAGTTTATTATTCTAGCCAAAGTAAGATTCAATGGGATTATCTATCCGAATTAATCAACGGATTAGATCAAATCGATTGGATTGACATAAATTAATAAAAAATATAAGTTAAAGAGATTATTATAAATTATCCATATGTAATGTCTGCTATAACAAATATTTAATCTAATATATATATATTTATGTAATGGTATAAAATAATTTAAATCAAATAAATATAAATTAAGTCATATCGATTAATAGTTAAATTAAAAAATCTTATGAGTAATTATGAATAAAAATAAATATTAACGAAATCTTATGTATTTATATGACAATGAAGCATAAATTTCACCAAAATATATATAATATGTTCAAAACATTTATTTTTTATATTTTTCCCATTTATAATTTAATTCGATCGGCCGAGACACTTAAATTACCTGGATCAGTTGTTGGACCTTGACCACTTAAATTTAATTCTATTTTACGCGTGTCGTGAACCGTAAGTTGTGGTGGATTGCTTTTTTTCTTTGTATACAAAAAAGGTCTCGCCCTCACAGATACATTATTATTTTCTAGTAGTGCTTAACAGGTAGCAGTACAAGTTTCTAGAAAATTTGATTAATCTAACTTTGATCACATTTCGGAAGGATTCAACAAGTTGGTTTCCACCGAATAATATGTTTTCAAAACTTTAACATTGTCAAAAAAATCTTGTTAACATTAAACTTTTTCATATTTTGTTATTATTCTTTTATATTTTTACTTTTTTATATTTAGTTAATTTTATTCGATCATTTTTTTTAACTTTTTTAATGCTCCATTTATTTCACAATTTATTTACTTTAATGTTCTTGCTATCACAAACCAAAATGAATAGACAACTTATATTTTATTATTAATTAAGGGTCTGCGCTGAGTATACGACGGAGATTCTGTGCCGTAATTTACGACCAACAATATTTGTCCATCCGATTTAGATGAAGGGCTCATTATTTTTTTATTATAAAATTAAGAATTTTCAAGTCATGCCATTCATTTCGCGACCAACGGCTTTTTCTCGATCGACACCGTTCATCTTAGCAAGTAGATTTTTCGTCCATCTGCTGAAGAAGTCGACGAGGATTGTATGATGAAGGGCGACGCCGTGTAGACCGACGATCCAGCGGAGGAGGACGTGTAGACCGATGATCATGGCAACTGATGATTCAACAAGGAGGAGGGCGTCCACATTGACTTTCCGACGAGGGAGGCGTGCACTTCAATAGGATTGTTCGGTCGATTAAGGGTCGAGTTGGTTACGAATTAAAAAAATTTTAACTCGAGTTAATCCGATCTATGTTGACGATTTAATTTTTTTATTTTTTATTTAACTTAAAAATAGTTTTTTATTTAATAAAAAATAAAAAAATAGAAAAAAAAATTGGTCGGGTAACTCGACTATCTAATTCCAATCGAATCCGATCAAATCTCATACCCAACTGATCCTATCAAAATTAATTAAGTTGGATCGAGTTCGGTGTCCGTAAACACTCCTATATTTGTAGACCAATGATCGATCCATGGCGAGGGAGGCATGTGGATCTGCATTGTATACTTACCATTTAAATCTGATCGAGACTTGTCTTTAGATGAATCTTATTTTTTAATAATGTCTTGAATCCTACTCCAACTAGAAACACATCTGAACCTAAATTTTGAAATAAAAAAATCTATCAGACATATTCTGTATATTTTCTTATCATGAGATTATTAAGGAATTGATTTATTTTCTTATCATAAGGTAGGTGTCCTATATAAACTCCTTAGAGGTAAAAAGCAATATGATCTCACTATAAGAAAAAGCTGATTAACCATCGGTAATCAACTCAAAAATCGTCGATAACACAATTACCGACGATTTTTCAGACGGAATCAATCCGTCGGAAAAACGCTCGTCGCAAATTGATTTACGACGGTTAAAAAAAACCGTCGGTAATTGCGACGGTTTGAACCGGCGGAAAAGTTCGGCGGTTCTAGCCGTCGAAGCATTCCGACGGTTATAACTGCCGAAAAAGTTCGGCGGTTCCAACCGTCGAAAATTTTCAACGATCGCAACTGTCGAAACTTTTGACGGTCGTCGCAACCGTCGATCTTTCGGCGGTCGAAACTGTCGCAAAGACTTTTTAAAAATAAAAAATTAGCGGCAGGATTCGACCACTCGCGGCAGGATCCGAACCCCGCGACCGGATCCAGCCGCCAACGATCGAATCCAAACGCTCGCGGCCGATCCGATGGCTGGATCCGGCCACCAGATGGCCGCCCGAGGTCGGAGAGAAAGAGAGAGACGCCGGCGGTCGACGCTTGACGTCCGGCCAGAGGCTCGCCGGCCAAGAGAGGGAGAGAGAGAAGGGGAGAGAGAGACAGGAGAGGAGGGAGAGAGAGGAGAGGAGGGATTATAATAGAGGTATTATATATATATATATATATATATATATATATATATGTGTGTGTGTGTGTGTGTGGAGAGGGAGAGGGAGAGGGAGAGAGAGAGAGAAGGGGAGAGAGAGAGGAGAGGAGGGAGAGAGAGAGGAGAGGAGGAATTATAATAGAGGTATTATATATATATATACATATATATATATATATATAAGGGGAAAATATGAGAGAAAGTGGGGAAAAAAGCGGGATAACGAAATTTTAATTATCGACGGCTCCGGCATTCGGAAACGTAAATATTAATTATTTTTAAAGTTACCGACGGTTCTGACCGTCGAAAAAATATTTAGTAATATATAATGTTTATTTTTTATTTTATCGACGGTTTGAACCATCAGTAATTATTACCGACGGTCGAAACCGTCGGTAATTATTACCGACGGTCGAAACCGCCGGTAATTGCGACGGTCTGGACCATCGCTAGTTATATTAATAAAATACTCCTCATATGATATTATTATACATTTACCGACGGTTACGACCGTCGGAAATATCGACGTTCCTAATCGTCGAAAAAGTTAATAATAATAATATAATAAATTACATAATTTATTTTTTTATTCCGACGGTCGTCACCATCGGAAAATCCGTCGCAAATTACGACGGATGGATATCCGTCGAAAATATCGACATTCCTAATCGTCGAAAAAAATAATAATAATATAACAAATTTATTAATTTATTATTTTTCTTTCCGCTCGCAAAATTCGTCGTAAATTGCGATGGATTTCAAACCATCGAAAATTGTCCGTCGGAAAATGGCAATTTTCTTGTAGTGCCTTCTAATCCTCTTCTGCTTCTTTCATCTAATAAAATTCTATGTCGCCTTAAATTTCTCGAGTTTTCTCGCGGTGCATAATTTCTCTCTTGCAGAAATCTTAACAAACTGATATCAGAGTGAGGCTTCATAGTCGATCCTCCATCAAGCGTAGAGATGGCATCGTACAACGTCAACATCGAGAAATTCACAAGGCGAAATAATTTTAATATCTGACAGATCAAGATTATGACACTTCTAAAACAACAAGGAATCTGAGTGACGCTCGTGAATATGCCGAAGAACAAATCAAAGGAGGAAGGTTCGAAGAGCAAAGAAAAAGAGTTCGACCTCACAAGTTTGGCGGCACAGGAAAAGAAGACGCAGTCCATGATCCTGTTATGTCTAGCGCATGAGGTTATTATCGAAGTCGCTGATAAAAAAATGGTGGCTGATCTGTGAGTCTCTACATAACCAAGTCTTTGACCAACAAGTTATTATTGAAACAACGTCTGTTCGCCCTCCACATGCAAGAAGGTACCCCTCTAAAAGATTATCTTGATAAGATGAATACTCTATTGATGGAATTACGAAACGTAGATGTGAAGATTGAGGATGAAGATGCTGCTCTACTTTTGTTGGTGTCTCTTCCTTTGTCATACGAAAATTTCATTCAGCCTGTTATCATCGGAAGAGACACAATTACTGTGGAAGAAGTAAGATCGAGTCTACATACTCGTGAACTTCATCATAGGACGTCTGACAAGACTGTGGAGACTTAGGTCGGAGGGTTGGTAACAACCGCAGAGAAGACAAACCCTAAAAAGGGTAAGTCGAAGAAGAACATCAATCCAAAGAACATCTGCAACTACTGCAAAGAACCAGGTCACTCGAAGAAAGACTGCCCCAAGAAAAAGAAGAAAGACATGATTGTTACAGTAGCTCAACAGACGATTTAGTTCTCATGATGTCTAATCAGAGATGTTTGAAGGAGAGTTGGGTTCTCGACTCAGGATGTTCCTATCATATGACTCTGCATAGAGAGTGTTCTCAAGAATATTGACGACGGAAACGTCATCACGGGCAATGATGTAGCTTATAAAACAGTTAGAATCGGCTCAATTAAGATCAGAAATCATGATAATCGGGTGAGGACATTGACAAAGGTCCGTCATGTTCCGCAACTGAAGAAAAATCTAATATCGTTAGAAGTTCTGGACTCAAAAAAATGTCAGATGAGTGCTGCAGGAGATGTTCTCACGATCACTAAGGTGATGTTAAAGTCATGAGAGGAGTCGGACAAAAGTCCTTGTACATACTACAAGGCACAGTAATTTCTGACGTGACTGTAGTAGGTAGTTCGTTCAAATCAGAATCAGAAACATCCAACTTGTGGCACATGCGACTTGGACATCTAAGTCAGAAAGGAATGTACATCCTTAACAAGCGCAATCTTCTGACTGATCAGAAGATATCTGAAATCGAATTATGCAAGCATTGTATTTTTTGCAAGAAAAAATGACACCAATTCAGTAAAGTCGTGCACAAGACGAAGGCAACACTCGATTACATCCACGCTGACTGTTGGGGCTCCTCTTGTGTTCCATCTTTAGGAGGTTACAGATACTTCCTATCTGTGATAGATGATTACTCAATGATGGCATGAGTATTCATGATGAAGCACAAGAGTGAGACATTCGAAGCTTTTAAATAGTGAAAGACTTTGGTGGAGAATTAGACATCGAGAAAGGTGAAACGCTTTCGTACTGATAACGGCTTGGAGTTCTGTTCATCTGAATTTGATAAGATGAAGACATTTCAAACATCACACCGTAAAAAATACACCACAACAGGATGGTGTAGCAGAACGCATGAATAGAACTCTTCTGGAGAGGGCACAGTACATGTTCTCTAATTCTGTTCTGAACAAATCATTCTGGGCTAATGCTATTAGTACAACATACTACTTTATCAATCAGAGTCCTGCAACTGCGATCGATTTGAAGATTCCCATTAAGGTATGGTCAGGAAACTCTACAAATTACGTTACTCTAAAATTCTTTGGCTGTCCAGAATATTATCATGTCAGTGAAGAAAAGCTGGAACCAAGAGTCAAAGAAGGAGTCTTTGTGGGATATGGTCTTTGTGGGATAAATTTTTCTGCCTTCTTTGTGAGATTTGTGAGGGGTGCAGCAATCTTAGAAAAGTCTCGGATAAACCTCCTGTAATAACCCGCTAAACCAAGGAAGCTGCGAATCTCAGAAGCATTCTTCGGCCTAGTCCAATTCGTCACCGCTTCCACTTTTGCGGGGTCTACTGCAATGCCCTTCTTGGAGACTATGTGTCCCAAGAACATGATCTCCTTCAGCCAGAATTCACACTTTGAAAGCTTGCCATAAAGCTTGTGTTGTCTTAGGATCTCCAATACTATCCTAAGATGCTCTCGGTGTTGTTCTGGACTGGAAGAATAGATCAGAATGTCATCCACAAACACTATGACAAACTGGTCTAAATATGGTCGGAAGACCCTGTTCATTAAATCCATGAATGCGGCAGGAGCGTTCGTCAGTCCAAATGGCATGACCAAGAACTCATAGTGGCCATATCTTGACCGAAAAGCGGTTTTCGGTATGTCCTCCTCTGCCACTCTCAATTGGTGGTAGCCACTACGTAAGTCTATCTTAGAGAACACTGATGTTTTTGACAGCTGATCGAAAAGGTCATCTATCCGAGGCAGGGGGTACTTATTCTTCACTGTCACTTTATTGAGCATTCTATAGTCGATGCAGAGCCGCAGGGAGCCGTCCTTTTTTTTTGACAAACAATACCGGTGCACCCCAGGGTGAGACGCTCGGTCTGATAAATCCCTTGTCCAGTAGCTCCTGTATCTGCTTCTTCAGTTCCTGCATTTCAGCAGGTGCCATACGGTATGGTGCTTTAGAGATGGGTGCAGTCCCAGGGAGGAGCTCTATTTTAAAGTCGATTTCCCGTTTCGGTGGTAATCCGGATGTGTCCTCAGGAAACACATCTGGGAACTCCCGCACCACATCTATCTGTTGAAGCTCAGTGACAGGTGCATCCGTCTTGACCACACTAGCCAAGTACCCACAACATCCTTTCTGCAATAGCTTCTGTGCCTTGATCGCTGAGACAATGACTTTGTTCTTTGTTGATGGAGTGTCTCTGATCACTGCCTTGGGCTTGCCTTGCGTCCCTATAACGATCTTCTTCTGTTTGCATTGCAAAGTTGCATCGTGATATGAAAGCCAGTCCATCCCCAAAATGACGTCATAATCCACCATGGGGATGACTATGAGGTCTGCAGACAAATTTTTCTTGTCTACATTGACAGGTACATTCGGGATGTACTTGGCAGCATGGAGAGTCCCCATAGGTGTACTCACACGCATAGCATGGGGCATCTGCTTCTGAGGTAGACTAAGAGTTTGGGCACACGACTCTGAAATAAACGAGTGTGTAGCCCTAGAATCAAATAAAATAGTAGCAGACAAGTTGGCGATCGGGAGGGTACCTCTAATGACATCATTATCATTTTGGGCTGCATCAGCTTCCAGGTTGTGCACACGACCTTGCACAACGGAATTTGCACCTCCTGCTGCTCGATTGTCTCGGCCTCCTCTGGCAGCCTGTGGGCAATTTCTGATGAAATGTCCGAACTGTCCACACTGAATGCATGCGCCGCTCAGTCTACGACACTCTCCATCATGGTGACGGCCACAGTGAGGACATACAGGCTTCTGTGGCACTTGTGGCTGACGTGGTGGCGGTGGCAGTTGTCTCAGTGGCTGTGCTTGCATTGGCGCAGGCCGTGGTTGAGCTTGAGCCTGTCTTGGGGCTTCTCTCTGCTGGTATGGCCTGTAACGACGATCGCGGCGGTCGTTCCTCCTAAATGGCCGATGATCATCCGTTCGAGGCCTGGGCTGCTCTATTGCTTTGGCTGGAGCTTTGGCCTTGCGTTCAGCTTGATCCTTTTCCATACGTGTGGCTAACCTCACAGCCTTCTCTAGATCTTCACAATCCCCAGACAGGACTTCAGTCTTCAGTGCCTGACGTAGTCCATTAATGAATCTGTTAGCCCTAATACGTCCTTCAAATGGCATCGGGCAATATTGCTCCAGTTGGATGAACTGGGTGTGGTAATCCGCCACAGACATGGTTCCCTGCTGCAGTTGCAGAAACTCCTCTTGTTTGTTGATGCGGTCATGTTCAGGAGTGTAGCGCGTCATGAAGGCCTTCTTAAATTCATCCCATGCTATGTCTTCTTCTTCCATCCCTCTGAACCTGGTGGCCCTTGTAGTCTTTCACCAGCCCATCGCAGTACCAGTAAGCATGTGTGTGGCATACAGGACCTTGCGTTCATCAGTACATCTCATCAGCTTAAAAATCCGATCCATAGTCTCAATCCATTCTTCAGCCTTGAAAAAGTCCGCCTTCCCATCATAATGAGGCGGATGCAACTTCAGGAAAGCCTGGATGGTGTCTTCTACAGCTTCATGGCGTGCCCTCTGATTACGACGCCTTGACGCCGGTGGGCTGTCTCCTGCCTGGCTACCCTCAGGTGGAGCAAACTCATCCACATGCTCCTCTAATGGCGCTCTAGCTGCGCGGCCTCTACCTCTTCCGCGGCCTGGCGCACGACCTCGGCCACGGCCACGTCCGCGACCTGGCTGAGCCCCCATCTCAGGAAGTGGGCCTTCCGATGCCTCATACAGGTTTCGGTCAGCTCTGGCCATTTGCTCTTGAATACGCTCTGACCGTCGTGACATGCTTATCCTCTATTCATACAATAAAATCATGCATCAATAAATCATAACTTATCTTAAACATAAACATGACTTACATTACTTTTCGGTGGAGGGTGTGGCGACTGCACGGCGATAGCACATGAACCTTTTCCCATACTAGACTATTCAATACACTAGGACGTCAAGAGAGTCCTAACTTTAGGCTCTGATACCATAAATGTAACGCCCCCAAATCGACCCCCGCCACGTGGCGAAGACCAACCTGGAGACGCTACGGCATGCTATGACTTTGACCATCATATTGACCATATCTCAGTCAAGAACCGAGACATGTCAGCGGAAGAAAAGAAATAAAGATAAATTATAACTTTAATTGCGGAAGTCTAAAAGTGACTATGTCATTACTAAGAAATAAACTGAGTTCTACATCATGAATTTAAATTGCGGAAGGTAAATGAAAACTAAATAACACTCTAAAAGCCCTATGGTTCATGTGCTGTCCTATCGCCAGAGCCTCATCACCACACGCCTACTCCACCACGTTACTGACCTGGTCCTGTGGAAATCAGACACAGGGGAGGAGGTCCTCCCGTAAGCTTTACAGCCTAGTGGGAACCACATGATATACAATGCATAACATGAATATAATAATCAGCGATAATTAATCAGGCTTAACTTGAACATGAAAGATAACATATAAGTATCATAGATCATAATAAGGATAAGATCAGCGATATCATGAATCATGAGGATCAATAGTACATAGTAAACTTGGAATCATGAAATACTTGACTTGACTTGAACTTGAACTTGAACTTGAACTTGAACTTGAACATGCTTGTCGATCTTGGTTATTAATTAACAATCAAGGTGACTTTGAGGTGCCTTTAATTCTTGGGGTGTGCCCAGCAAACGATACGGCCTTGTGCGGGTCAATGGGTGATCAAACCATGACCAAGGGAGCGACCCTTATCTTGATGCACTTGGCTTGGACTGGCAACCCATCATTAATCTTTCATCTGAACTTATTAATTACTTTTATTATCTTGTCATTCTTTGTATCATGTGATGAAGGAGATATGATCGGTATGAGATAAATCAAGACAAAGAGTTCATGTTGGAATTATAAGGAAATCAATAATATTCATATAAAAATAAAGAGAGGTTAATAGGTGAATTTTGCTGGATTTTATGCCCAAAGAATCTCCTCCTCCTTACGGCCGTAAAACCATAATTCTTTAGATTTTACGCCCGAGAGTCCTTTCATTTTTCGGCCGTAAAAATTAACCTTTGTTACCTTACGGCCGTAAAAACCCTATTTTCTTTTCTACTTCGGCCGTAATAATTCAACTCTTATTTCGTTACGGCCATCACCTGTTACGCTCATCCGTTACGGCCTATTTCGTTACGCCCATCCGTTACGGCCTATCCCGTTACGGCCGAAATCTAACTCTTCGGCCGTAACAACCTATTTCCCTTATCTCTCTCTTCTTTTCTCTCTCTTCTTTTCTCTCTATTCTTTTTACGGCCGAAATTATATTCTCTCTCAACTTCTCGGCCGTAAAACTCATCTCCATTATTTTTTTTCTCCTTTACGGCCGAAATCCTCTACCTCTTTACGGCCAAACCATTTTTACGGCCAAACATTTTCTTCTCTCTCTTCTTTTACGGCCGAAACTCTATTCTCTCTATTCCTTTTACGGCCAAACTTCTCTTCTCTCTCTTCTTTTACGGCCGAAACTCTATTCTCTCTCTATTCATTTTACGGCCAATCCATCACTTCTTTCTCTCTCCATTTTTTTTTCGACCGTAAGACAATTGCGGCCAAACAAATTTTCGGCCGTAATTGCGTTATAAAACCGAGAACAGAATCCCCTCTAAATCTGACATCTTAGCAATCAATAATACAGAAATACAACAAACAGAAATAACTATACATGTAACAATCAACCAATCAAAGAATTCAAGAAATCAAACAATTAAAAATAATAACTTGAATCATATTCATATTCTTTTCTTTTCATAACTATGAGGGCATGAATTAGGATAATTCAGAGGTCATGCAAGGTGATTTCGATTCACCCACCTCTATTCACGATCAACGGCCGCGTCCTCTGTTTTCTTCCCTAATTTCCCCTCGGCCACCTCCTGCAGAATTCCAGCAAAGGCGTGAGAAATTCTGCTCTTGTCGTGCACGAACAACAGCACGGGGAGAAAAGAAAAAGAAAAGAGGTCGTGGGGTTTAATGCATAAATCTGATTCTATATATATAATGAAATCAGATTTTATCTCTTTATCTTTTCCAACTTTGAGTTGCATTGAACTTTATCCCCCAGCAGTATTATCCATCACGTTATATTATCTTCATTTTTTTTTATCTTTTGCTGGTTGTTACATTCTTACCCCCTTAAAAGAAAATTCGTCCTCGAATTTTGCATTAAGTAGAGGTCTTACCAAAAAGATGAGGAAATTCTTGGCGCATTTCCGATTCGAGCTCCCATGTCGCGTCATCTCCGCTATGGTGACGCCAAGCTACTCTGACCATGGGGACATTCTTGTTCTTCTGACGTTGTACTTTGCGATCCACTATATGTGTTGGATACTCAGCGAAGGTCAAGTCTGCAGCTATATCTGGCTCCTCTATCCTTAGAACATTTGCAGCATCGTGCTTGTACTTCTTGAGCATGGATACATGAAATACATTGTGCACTCTCCCATAAGATGGGGGTAGAGCCAATCTGCATGCTGCCTCGCCTACCAGCTCGAGTATCTCAAATGGGCCTACATAGCGAGGACTGAGCTTTCCTCGCTTACTGAATCTCATGACTCCTTTCATGGGAGATACCTTCAGAAGAACTTGGTCTCCAGCTTGAAAGATCTGCTCTCGTCTGCCTTTGTCAGCATAACTCTTTTGCCTTCCTTGAGCAGTTTTCATCCTTTGCTTAATCAATTCTATCTTTTCAGCATATTCCACTGCTTCTTTCACTTCTTCCTTACTCATGATCTTTTCCTCGCCTACTTCACTCCAGTGGGCAGGTGAACGACAAGGTCGTCCATACAGGGCTTCAAATGGTGCCATACCAATACTAGAATGGTAGATGTTGTTATAAGCAAACTCAATCAGATGAATGTGCTCATCCCAGCTACCCTGCCAATCTAGTGCACAGGCCCTTAACATATCCTCTAGTGTCTGGATGGTCCTCTCAGACTGCCCATCTGTCTGAGGGTGGAAAGCTGTACTGAAGTTGAGCCTTGTACCAAAGGCTTCCTGCATGCTCCTCCAGAATCTGGGGTCTCGATCAGACACTATGGACTCTGGGATCCCATGGAGTTTGACCACTTCTCTCACATATAAGTCTAGCATACTCTCCACTGATTGCTTCCATCGGATTGGAATAAAGTGTGCTGCCTTTGTGAAACGATCCACGACTACCCATATGGCATCATGACCCTTCTTAGTCTTAGGCAAGTTGGATACGAAATCCATAGTGATCTTATCCCACTTCCATTGTGGGATTTCCAAAGGCTTCAACTTGCCATATGGCCGCTGATGTTCGATCTTGACTTGTTGACACACCAGACATCGGGATACATATTCTGCTATCTCTCTTTTCATGTCCGGCCACCAGTAGCTGCGTTGTACATCCTTATACATCTTTGTGCTACCGGGGTGGATGGCGAACTCCGACTTGTGGCACTCATCCAGTACCTCTCGTCGGACATCAGCGTTAGGGGGAATCCACAACCTGTCCCGATATCTAATCCCTCCATCTGCAGAGATCTGAAAATCTGCTGGTTCATTCTGGCACCTCTTCAGAACCTTCTGATATTCAGGATCTACTTTCTGAGCTGTTATGATCCTGTCAATTAAACTGGGCTTCATCTGATGCATCATCCATAAAGCTCCATTTGTTCCCAACTTGGGGCACCATTGCTCAATTTCTTCCAGCATTTCGTACTCGCGTAGCCTCATATAAGCTAGCGAGCCTTCCCACTTCCTGCTTAATGCATCGGCGACTGAATTTGCTTTACCCGGATGGTAATTGATAGCAAATTCATAATCCTTGAGGAGCTCAAGCCATCGTCGTTGCCTCATGTTAAGATCCCTCTGATCGAAGATGTACTTGAGACTCTTGTGGTCAGTGAAGATCTCG
The DNA here is from genome assembly GCA_030549335.1 of Pontederia crassipes. NCBI lineage: Eukaryota > Viridiplantae > Streptophyta > Magnoliopsida > Commelinales > Pontederiaceae > Pontederia > Pontederia crassipes. The sequence continues at coordinate 30,068,506 of CM060193.1, forward strand.
AACGTCTCTCCATACAAATAGTGCCTCCAGATCTTCAGAGCAAAGACCACAGCCGCCAATTCTAAGTCATGTGTGGGGTAATTGACCTCATGCTTCTTTAGTTGCCGTGAAGCATAAGCCACTACTTTGCCATGTTGCATCAGGACACAACCCAATCCGGTTCCACATGCATCACTGTAGACCACGAAACCTCCACTGCCTGTCGGTATAGTGAGAATCGGTGCCGAAGTCAGACGGTCCTTTAGAGTCTGAAAGCTTTGCTCACATTTGTCTATCCAGATAAATTTTTCTGCCTTCTTTGTGAGATTTGTGAGGGGTGCAGCAATCTTAGAAAAGTCTCGGATAAACCTCCTGTAATAACCCGCTAAACCAAGGAAGCTGCGAATCTCAGAAGCATTCTTCGGCCTAGTCCAATTCGTCACCGCTTCCACTTTCGCGGGGTCTACTGCAATGCCCTTCTTGGAGACTATGTGTCCCAAGAACATGATCTCCTTCAGCCAGAATTCACACTTTGAAAGCTTGCCATAAAGCTTGTGTTGTCTTAGGATCTCCAATACTATCCTAAGATGCTCTCGGTGTTGTTCTGGACTGGAAGAATAGATCAGAATGTCATCCACAAACACTATGACAAACTGGTCTAAATATGGTCGGAAGACCCTGTTCATTAAATCCATGAATGCGGCAGGAGCGTTCGTCAGTCCAAATGGCATGACCAAGAACTCGTAGTGGCCATATCTTGACCGAAAAGCGGTTTTCGGTATGTCCTCCTCTGCCACTCTCAATTGGTGGTAGCCACTACGTAAGTCTATCTTAGAGAACACTGATGTTTTTGACAGCTGATCGAAAATGTCATCTATCCGAGGCAGGGGGTACTTATTCTTCACTGTCACTTTATTGAGCATTCTATAGTCGATGCAGAGCCGCAGGGAGCCGTCTTTTTTTTTGACAAACAAGACCGGTGCACCCCAGGGTGAGACGCTCGGTCTGATAAATCCCTTGTCCAGTAGCTCCTGTATCTGCTTCTTCAGTTCCTGCATTTCAGCAGGTGCCATACGGTATGGTGCTTTAGAGATGGGTGCAGTCCCAGGGAGGAGCTCTATTTTAAAGTCGATTTCCCGTTTCGATGGTAATCCGGATGTGTCCTCAGGAAACACATCTGGGAACTCCCGCACCACATCTATCTGTTGAAGCTCAGTGACAGGTGCATCCGTCTTGACCACACTAGCCAAGTACCCACAACATCCTTTCTGCAATAGCTTCTGTGCCTTGATCGCTGAGACAATGACTTTGTTCTTTGTTGATGGAGTGCCTCTGATCACTGCCTTGGGCTTGCCTTGCGTCCCTATAACGATCTTCTTCTGTTTGCATTGCAAAGTTGCATCGTGATATGAAAGCCAGTCCATCCCCAAAATGACGTCATAATCCACCATGGAGATGACTATGAGGTCTGCAGACAAATTTTTCTTGTCTACATTGACAGGTACATTCGGGATGTACTTGGCAGCATGGAGAGTCCCCATAGGTGTACTCACACGCATAGCATGGGGCATCTGCTTCTGAGGTAGACTAAGAGTTTGGGCACACGACTCTGAAATAAACGAGTGTGTAGCCCCAGAATCAAATAAAATAGTAGCAGACAAGTTGGCGATCGGGAGGGTACCTCTAATGACATCATTATCATTTTGGGCTGCATCAGCTTCCAGGTTGTGCACACGACCTTGCACAACGGAATTTGCACCTCCTGCTGCTCGATTGTCTCGGCCTCCTCTGGCAGCCTGTGGGCAATTTCTGATGAAATGTCCGAACTGTCCACACTGAATGCATGCGCCGCTCAGTCTACGACACTCTCCATCATGGTGACGGCCACAGTGAGGACATACAGGCTTCTGTGGCACTTGTGGCTGACGTGGTGGCGGTGGCAGTTGTCTCAGTGGCTGTGCTTGCATTGGCGCAGGCCGTGGTTGAGCTTGAGCCTGTCTTGGGGCTTCTCTCTGCTGGTATGGCCTGTAACGACGATCGCGGCGGTCGTTCCTCCTAAATGACCGATGATCATCCGTTCGAGGCCTGGGCTGCTCTATTGCTTTGGCTGGAGCTTTGGCCTTGCGTTCAGCTTGATCCTTTTCCATACGTGTGGCTAACCTCACAGCCTTCTCTAGATCTTCACAATTCCCAGACAGGACTTCAGTCTTCAGTGCCTGACGTAGTCCATTAATGAATCTGTTAGCCCTAATACGTCCTTCAAATGGCATCGGGCAATATTGCTCCAGTTGGATGAACTGGGTGTGGTAATCCGCCACAGACATGGTTCCCTGCTGCAGTTGCAGAAACTCCTCTTGTTTGTTGATGCGGTCATGTTCAGGAGTGTAGCGCGTCATGAAGGCCTTCTTAAATTCATCTCATGCTATGTCTTCTTCTTCCATCCCTCTGAACCTGGTGGCCCTTGTAGTCTTCCACCAGCCCATCGCAGTACTAGTAAGCATGTGTGTGGCATACAGGACCTTGCGTTCATCAGTACATCTCATCAGCTTAAAAATCCGATCCATAGTCTCAATCCATTCTTCAGCCTTGAAAAAGTCCGCCTTCCCATCATAATGAGGCGGATGCAACTTCAGGAAAGCCTGGATGGTGTCTTCTACAGCTTCATGGCGTGCCCTCTGATTACGACGCCTTGACGCCGGTGGGCTGTCTCCTGCCTGGCTACCCTCAGGTGGAGCAAACTCATCCACATGCTCCTCTAATGGCGCTCTAGCTGCGCGGCCTCTACCTCTTCCGCGGCCTGGCGCACGACCTCGGCCACGGCCACGTCCGCGACCCGGCTGAGCCCCCATCTCAGGAAGTGGGCCTTCCGATGCCTCATACAGGTTTCGGTCAGCTCTGGCCATTTGCTCTTGAATACGCTCTGACCGTCGTGACATGCTTATCCTCTATTCATACAATAAAATCATGCATCAATAAATCATAACTTATCTTAAACATAAACATGACTTACATTACTTTTCGGTGGAGGGTGTGGCGACTGCACGGCGATAGCACATGAACCTTTTCCCATACTAGACTATTCAATACACTAGGACGTCAAGAGAGTCCTAACTTTAGGCTCTGATACCATAAATGTAACGCCCCCAAATCGACCCCCGCCACGTGGCGAAGACCAACCTGGAGACGCTACGGCATGCTATGACTTTGACCATCATATTGACCATATCTCAGTCAAGAACCGAGACATGTCAGCGGAAGAAAAGAAATAAAGATAAATTATAACTTTAATTGCGGAAGTCTAAAAGTGACTATGTCATTACTAAGAAATAAACTGAGTTCTACATCATGAATTTAAATTGCGGAAGGTAAATGAAAACTAAATAACACTCTAAAAGCCCTATGGTTCATGTGCTGTCCTATCGCCAGAGCCTCATCACCACACGCCTACTCCACCACGTTACTGACCTGGTCCTGTGGAAATCAGACACAGGGGAGGAGGTCCTCCCGTAAGCTTTACAGCCTAGTGGGAACCACATGATATACAATGCATAACATGAATATAATAATCAGCGATAATTAATCAGGCTTAACTTGAACATGAAAGATAACATATAAGTATCATAGATCATAATAAGGATAAGATCAGCGATATCATGAATCATGAGGATCAATAGTACATAGTAAACTTGGAATCATGAAATACTTGACTTGACTTGAACTTAAACTTGAACTTGAACTTAAACTTGAACATGCTTGTCGATCTTGGTTATTAATTAACAATCAGGGTGACTTTGAGGTGCCTTTAATTCTTGGGGTGTGCCCAGCAAACGATACGGCCTTGTGCGGGTCAATGGGTGATCAAACCATGACCAAGGGAGCGACCCTTATCTTGATGCACTTGGCTTGGACTGGCAACCCATCATTAATCTTTCATCTGAACTTATTAATTACTTTTATTATCTTGTCATTCTTTGTATCATGTGATGAAGGAGATATGATCGGTATGAGATAAATCAAGACAAAGAGTTCATGTTGGAATTATAAGGAAATCAATAATATTCATATAAAAATAAAGAGAGGTTAATAGGTGAATTTTGCTGGATTTTATGCCCAAAGAATCTCCTCCTCCTTACGGCCGTAAAACCCTAATTCTTTAGATTTTACGCCCGAGAGTCCTTTCATTTTTCGGCCGTAAAAATTAACCTTTGTTACGTTACGGCCGTAAAAACCCTATTTTCTTTTCTACTTCGGCCGTAATAATTCAACTCTTATTTCGTTACGGCCATCACCTGTTACGCTCATCCGTTACGGCCTATTTCGTTACGCCCATCCGTTACGGCCTATCCCGTTACGGCCGAAATCTAACTCTTCGGCCGTAACAACCTATTTCCCTTATCTCTCTCTTCTTTTCTCTCTCTTCTTTTCTCTCTATTCTTTTTACGGCCGAAATTATATTCTCTCTCAACTTCTCGGCCGTAAAACTCATCTCCATTATTTTTTTTCTCCTTTACGGCCGAAATCCTCTACCTCTTTACGGCCAAACCATTTTTACGGCCAAACATTTTCTTCTCTCTCTTCTTTTACGGCCGAAACTCTATTCTCTCTATTCCTTTTACGGCCAAACTTCTCTTCTCTCTCTTCTTTTACGGCCGAAACTCTATTCTCTCTCTATTCCTTTTACGGCCAATCCATCACTTCTTTCTCTCTCCATTTTTTTTTCGACCGTAAGACAATTGCGGCCAAACAAATTTTCGGCCGTAATTGCGTTATAAAACCGAGAACAGAATCCCCTCTAAATCTGACATCTTAGCAATCAATAATACAGAAATACAACAAACAGAAATAACTATACATGTAACAATCAACCAATCAAAGAATTCAAGAAATCAAACAATTAAAAATAATAACTTGAATCATATTCATATTCTTTTCTTTTCATAACTATGAGGGCATGAATTAGGATAATTCAGAGGTCATGCAAGGTGATTTCGATTTACCCACCTCTATTCACGATCAACGGCCGCGTCCTCTGTTTTCTTCCCTAATTTCCCCTCGGCCACCTCCTGCAGAATTCCAGCAAAGGCGTGAGAAATTCTGCTCTTGTCGTGCACGAACAACAGCACGGGGAGAAAAGAAAAAGAAAAGAGGTCGTGGGGTTTAATGCATAAATCTGATTCTATATATATAATGAAATCAGATTTTATCTCTTTATCTTTTCCAACTTTGAGTTGCATTGAACTTTATCCCCCAGCAGTATTATCCATCACGTTATATTATCTTCATTTTTTTTTATCTTTTGCTGGTTGTTACAGATGAAATATGAGGGAATGAAATTAGTTACACCATGTTTGGTTATATTTTTTATTTAAGTTAAGAGGGGTGTGGTGGAATAGCTAAGTCCTTCAAACACCACATTTTTCATTCCACCAAATTGATGGAATGAGAATTTACAGATTATTTTAGACCAAATTAACATCTTTCCTTTTTATATTACCAAATTAAATTATTTCTCTTATTACCAAATTAAACCACCCCTCTTTCTCTCCTCTCTCTCTCACACATATATATTATCTTTTTTTAATATGAATACATATTTATCTATAATTTTTATTAAATAAAACTTTTTAGTAAATATAAAATTTTATTCAAAATAAACATAAATATACTATTTAAAAATAATTTAATATTAATATAATATATTTAATCGGGTCAGGACGTAAAAGAAATGAGACTTGGTCCTGACTCAATTATCTATCGGGTCGGAAAAAAATTTGAAAAATCTGAACGGTGCGGACGAGGGCGACCAATCGTCCTGATTCATGTTCACCCCTAATTAACGATTATAAATACTTTAAATATATAATGAAGGATAAAAATGACTTTTATACAAATAAAATCTTCATTATCCCACCCCACATCTTATATAATTTATTATACAAACATGAACTTTCTAATGACACGCCACGCCACCCCACCCCATCACTCACCATACCACCCCATCTCATCCATTCATTAGTTGTTTGCCAATCAGACCCTTAGGAATTGATTCAATATCAATGGGCCGTGAAGGGAATCAGCTAGCTCCTCACCATATGAAAAAGATCGAAGCATGATTAGTTGCTATGCTTAATGTTCACTTAAAAGTCCAACGAATATTAAAAGTAAGATATCCAAAAAAAATATCATAATATTTTCTAAACTACAATTGCTAAACTAGATTTAAGATACCTCATACCTGGCTCTGATTTAATCGTTGTACAGTGAAAATTTTACAAGAAACCTTCTATACCTATATTATAGTAACTCTCCCATCAATCATCATCCCCTTCTCACCAATCTGCATATATTCACTTCCTAAAATATGAAGAAAGCCCTCACATCCCATCTTGCAGGTTAGCTTCTCCCTCGCTACCTCTCTCTCAGTTCTTTGCCTAATAACTTATGTTATTAACAGAAACAACATAAATAACATTTAATTGTATTTAAATGTCTAAGATTATAATTGAGATTATTGAATCATTGGATAATTTAGTATGGATTAAGGTATCATTAATTTTATTCCAATAATTTATACATAATATTTTATATTCTATTTTTTGCTTTAATTTTCTTGCTAATAGTCGCAAAGTAAAATGAATACACAACTTAAATTTTATTATTAATTATAAAAGTTAATTATATTTAAATAACATATGTATAGCCTAGTAATTTATGTTATTAACAGAAATAACATTTGTAACAGCTAATTATATTTAAACACTTAATATTATAATCGAACTAATGATAGAATTATTGGATAATATAGTCATCCATGGATGTGTATCATCCAATTGGCGGCATCCTAGTCGTCGTCCAAGTCAATGGTCTAGTCAATATCGCGTGGAAAAATTTGTCGCCGCCGCGGACTCGTCCTGCACCCCGCACCTTCTCTGCAGCTGCAGTCTGTATGCAAACTGACACTATTAGTCCACCGGGTTCGTTTCCGTAACCGTTGCAGCGGCCTCATCATCTCCTTCTTCTCCACTTTTCTCTCGGCTTATCGTAACCATGGCCTATCACTTCCTCTTCCTCTTCCCCTTCTTCCTCCTGCCAACGGCGCCGACCTCGGCAGCGAGCGCCCAGACCACGTACGCCAACATGACGGAAGGAACCACCATCACTGCTGGCGGCTCCACCATCTCATTCTCTTCCTCCTCTGGCGACTTTGCCTTCGGCTTCTTCCCCATTAACTCAACTACCACTAACCCCTCTTCCCACCAGCTCTACCTTCTCGGCGTCTGGTTTGACGTCACCTCTCCCAAGACCCTCGTCTGGGCGGCCAACCGCAACGCCCCGGTCCAAGCCGGCTCCACCTTTCAGTTCACCTCCGACGGCAGCCTCTCCCTCAGGGATCACACCGGAGAAGAGAAATGGACTCCTGGCTTCTTCGCCAATGCCACTAACCTCGCCCTCCTCGACGACGGCAACCTTGTCCTGACCAGCGCTACTTCCTCGTCCTCAGGAGCTCAAGGCTTCCTGTGGCAAAGCTTCAGCAATCCCACCGATACTCTCCTCCCGGGGCAAGTGCTTGCATCGGGCTCCCAACTGCGGTCCCAGCTAACTGACACCGACTTTTCCGACGGCAGGTTCAGGCTAATCTCTCAGACCGACGGCAACCTCGTGTTCTATCCCCTGGATTTTGAAACTGGATATCAGTACCTGGCTTACTGGGCCTCCAACACCGTCGGTGTCGGCAAGCAGCTCGTCTACAACCAGTCTGGAAGCATATACTTCGTTCTAAACAACGGCAGCAACCCTATGTACGTAATGAACTTAATCTCAACCGTCACGTACTCCCCTGCGGACTACTACCAACGGGCAACGCTGGACATTGACGGAGTCTTCCGACAATACGTTTACCCGAAGGCTAAGGGCCAGCAATCGGAACAGAGATGGAAGGCCTTCTCGAAAGTACCATCTAACATCTGCACGGCCGTGTCAAACGTAGGTGGTAGCGGAGCGTGCGGTTTCAACAGCTACTGCAGCTCACCTGACGACGGGATAGGCCTCGCCAACTGCGCCTGCCCGCCGCAGTACTCGTTCATCGACCCCCAAAGGCAGTACAAAGGTTGCAAACCGGACTTCGCTCCCCAAAGCTGCGACAAAGATGACTCGGCTAACTTCGATATCACGCCGATACCCAACACGGATTGGCCTCTTACGGACTACACGCAGTACCAACAAGTAGATCAAGACCAGTGCAGGCAGTTCTGTTTGGAGGACTGCTTCTGCACGATGGCCGCCTATAATCCTACGACCTCGGGATGTGAGAAAAAGAAGGCTCCGCTGACCGATGGAAGGACGAGCAGCACAGAGGTCACTGCACTCATCAAGGTGTCCAAATTGCGACATAATGCCACCTCCCTCGTGAACCCTGCGTTAGAGAAGATCACCAAGAAGGATGGGAGAACATTGTTCGTCATCGGAACGTTGTTTCTCGGTTTGTCTGCCTTGATCACCTTCGCATGGCTACCTTGGTACACTAACAAGAAGAAGAGCCGAGATAATATTCCTGAACGATTACACGGGAGCATGTCCGGCCTCAACCTGAGAACTTTCACCTACAGAGAACTGGAGGAGGCGACCAACGGATTCAGCGAAGAAGTTGGGAGGGGCGCCTCTGGTGTTGTATACAAGGGAGTTCTAGCGCCGTCCAGTTTCGCGACGGAGAACTACATCGCAGTGAAGAAGTTGGACAGGACGTTTCAGGAGAGCGATAAGGAACTCACGAACGAGCTGCGATCCGTCGGGCAGGCGCATCATAAGAATCTAGTCAAATTGATCGGCTTTTGTGAAGATGGGACGCATCGGCTGCTCGTGTACGAGTACATGCGCAACGGGTCTCTGATGAGCTTCTTATTCGACGGCGCCACGAGGCCTAGCTGGAAGAAGCGCGTCGACATCGCTCTGGGGATATCAAGAGGGCTGCGATACCTGCACGGCGAATGCGTCGGCCAGATCATCCACTGCGATATGAAACCCCAGAACGTGCTGCTGGACGACAACTTCGCGCCTCGGATCTCAGACTTCGGCCTGGGGAAGCTACTGCGGGCCGACCAGACGCGGACGACCACCGTTGCCAGGGGGACGAGAGGTTACGTGGCGCCGGAGTGGTTCAAGAACATGCCTATCACCAACAAGGTGGACGTGTACAGCTTCGGCGTGATGCTTCTGGAGCTCGTTTGCTGCAGGAGGAATTTGGAGATGGAACCAGTCAGTGGGGAGGCCAAGGAGGAGCCAGTGCTCATCTACTGGGCGTACGACTACTACAGAGCCGGAAATCTGAGGCGTCTGCTGTGGGACGACGACGAAGAGGCCATGGACGATCTGGAGAAGGTGGATACGTTCGTCAAAGTTGCTTTTTGGTGCATCCAGGAGGACCCGTCGTTGAGGCCGTCCATGCGCAAGGTGTCGCAGATGCTCGAAGGGTCGACGACGGTGGCTTCGCCTCCCAATCCGAATCCTTTCTCCAGTATCGGAACCTCTCGTTGATTTAACAGATGCAAATTTTGATTCAAAGGATGTGCAATTCGCACCGGAAGGCAACCTTTTTTAAGGCCCAGTTTAAAATAAAATATGTTTTAGAAAAACGTTCTTAATTATATTCAAAAAATGAATCGACAACGGAAAATGTTGAATGCGTTTGATTTTATGAACCATTGCACGAAGTAGAACTTAAAATGAAAATAAAAAATATGTGAGATTCTAACGGATGCTTGAATAAAATTAAAACTGAAATAATTGAAATATAAACAACCCATTATATCCTATTTGAAAATTGTTTATTTTTTAAAATATCAATAAACGAAAATTTTATTTTAGGCTTAAAAATGCTTACAAAAGAATTTATTTATTTTTCATTAAATATTTATTTCCTTTAAATTTTTATCTGATTTTAAGTATCATATTATAAAATAAACTCTTGGCCGGACTAATCCTATCATAATATGGTATGCAGGTATCATATTATTAAGATATCAAAGCTTGGCTAGTGACCTCAAAGCCTCTAGACACTCGTTCCTCACTCCAGCACTGCAAGGCTTCATTCTGCTATCCAGATTCATCCATGCACTTCATAAGAGTTGTGCAGATCGATTTGGCCATTCTTGAATTTATTATTTATTTTATCTTTATGTCAAATGTCATTTTAATTTTTTTTTTGGATTTCTCGTGAGTGTTCTTATTTATTTACTATAAACTAATGTTGTTCACAGAAATTCTTTGTGATTCTATTAAATTCAACATGCTTAGAACACGTATCCAACAAAAATGTGCAATCACAACAAGATTTGAATAACTAATGATATGGTCATAGTGATATTTGCAATAATAAAATTATAAAAAAAATTACATGAAACTTTCTATTAAATCTGAAAAACTTCATGAATGAAGCATTTGTCATGAAATTTCCCTTTCGATATATACTTTTGATGGATTAATTATGTATTATTTAAACTTAATTCTTGTTAGACACCTAATATCTATAGATAAAGGGTGACAAATTAATTATTTACCCTTTTTATTGTTCGTAATTTGGATCATGAATAATGAAGATCTGCCCAAAAAGAAAAGACGGGAGAAAAATTCAATCCATACAAGAGAAATGTGGATCAATAATCTTAACATGGAGCGAATATTTTGGTTAGAAGGAAAAAAAAATAGAAAGAAAAACAAAAGTTTCGATAACAAGTGAACGATTGAATGACAAAGGAGATTGAAAAGTGTTCGTCAATTGAACCATAGGGATACCAAAAGCAAAATGAGAGAGGGATTATCAACATTTTTTTAGTAAAATGTAGTGCTTTATTTCTCTTACTATACTATTTTTTTCTTAATTCTTATGTTGCACAGTTGTTTTCTACTTTATTAACTTCTAAAACACTTATCTTCAGTAAATTGGGTTGACCAAGAAGGCAAATAAAATTACCCCTAATGATCATATGATAGATCAAGTGGGAGCCGCCTTCGTCAAGATGAATTAAAATTAATTTCGATGACTCCTTCGCCGGAGTATAAGAGTGTAACAACTGAGAAAAAATAAAATAAATTTTAAACGGACAGCTAGAATAATCAGGATCGAAATCCCTGATATCATGGAAATCCAAATCGCAACAATTAAGGGAGAATAAAAAAAATTGACGAGGGGATAAAAATGGAGATAATGAAAATTAATGGCAATAATTGGTCTAGATCTCCTCTAAACCTCCTCTACAACAAAATTTATTTCCTCTAGAAACCCCATATCATGCACAAACCAGAGAGGTTGGAACATACGAATTTTAACTTGTAAGGAACAAATCGTACTTTTCGATTCTCTTATGCACTCCTTCGTTTTCTGCTGATCTTCCTCACATTCGTTGGAATCTTGATGGCCTGCAGGTGGTGATCGACCAAAGGAGGAGGAGGGGCACAGAGAGGACGTGAAGGACACAACCATTAGCGATATCAGCAAATCAAAGCAAGGAAATGATCAAATTTAGGTGGGTGATTCAGAAATCACCTTGCATATTTCTTTTAGAATAGATATGAATCTGTGATCCGATCTGTTCAAGATTGATTGATGTTTAAAATGTAGGACGACCCATGCACGTTAAGAATGATTGATTGAACCCGTTGCTTTGTGTGACTGATTGATTTCCCTTAATTTATCATGGTAGTTATCATCCAGTTAGTTATTGTATGTTTTATCCACTATGCTATGATGATTCTATTTGATTAGTATGTCGTGGATTGCTCTCCATGTATTATCGTTATTAATCATGCCATGTATGGACGCTTTTGGATCTTGTTTGATGCACACTATTTTTCTATATCGATTTAGATGTTAGGATAGAAATGATAAACTCTCGATGTTATGTTTTAACCACAAACCCGATCTGGATTGATATTTAACTCGGCCTGGGCTCATACAAAATCCGACCGGGCTATGGGGTCGCCCGACCCCCATCCGTGAAATTTGACTTGGTTCACCTTGAACTCGGCCCGGGTTTGCAGATGATGCATCGGTCGAACTCTCGACATTTTAGTATCCGACTCGTGTTCCACTGCACCCGGCCTGGGTTTGATCCATGTCAACCCCGACATCTTGGAACGATTTCCACGAGTCTGAACCGAGTGCACTTCACACTCGGCTCGGGTTCATGCTATGAACCCAGCTCGGGTCACCCTCTACTCGGCCCGGGTTATAGCTACAAAAATCAATTTTCCTTTTTCTTTCATTGTGTTTTGTTATAGAACTTTTGATCCTCGCGACATGACTTTTACTCTACTATAGACATCTGATTTTCTGCCTGATCTATGATAAGAACATTCATGTTACCGTCATATTATTATTCCCAGAATCAAATCATTGATTTTTTTATTGACATCGAACATTCAATTGTAAAAGGGGTTACAATGGCTAATAAGATAAGATAAAATATAATCACTGAGTCGTCAGCCTATGCAAAGTGCTTTCATGATAAGAGTCGCTTCCTTGGTCATGGCTTGATCAATTTCTCTCGGCGTAGCCCATAAAAGAATAATGACCCATCCTATAATAAATAAAGGATGAGGGATTTAAAGCAAGGGCAGAGCTAGGTGCCTGCACGTGCACATACTGAAATTATGTATACTATGTAGTAGCGACGTAGTGGTCATAACGTATGGCTTGTTGACATTGAGTCCTTTCGAATCCTGGCATCCACAATATTTTTCTCCTTTTCCCATTCGATGAATATTAAAGCATAATCTCCTCTTAATCATTGATTAAGTCACCTCTCCCTAAACTTCATTAGTTTGGAGACTTTAGACTAAGTTTCTACAATGTTTTATATGTTATTTTATGTCTTTTAACATATTTATTTTGTTACAAATTTTTTATCATTTATATAATTGGTTGGGTTCTTTCTCTTTTATCATATTCACTTACTAAATTTTATTTTTTTCCTATATTCTTATTCAGTTATATGATTTTAATAATATTTATTTTTATATTACTTTGAATTTTTGAAGAGTTACTTATTAATGTATACTTTATATATATATATATATATTCTATAACATGTTTACTTTATTCTTATAGCAAATTTTTGCTCTTGTTATTGTTTTATTTTTGAAATTTTATCTATACAAAATAAATTTAAAATATTTTAAATTAATTATGTACTTACTTTAAATCAATTTATATTTATTGTTATAATTTTATTATTCAATTAGTGATGATAGTGAACCCACTAAAAAAAATCCTACCTCCACCACTAATTTAAAGGCATCTTAAAGTCACATGATTTCTAAATATAATTTAAGATAAAGAAGCATGAGTAAGTAAAGAAGTATAAAAATTGAATCAAGTTATGCATATCGCACTACTAAGCATGTTATTGATTCTAAGCCTATCATGTATCACGTGATTACATTGATCATTGTGATATATTAATTTTTTTTGTTCATGATCTATGATGATCCTCATGCTCAAGATAAGTATTGATCTTTATCTTCTGATTTATTCTAATTAGAATTATGCATTGTATATTGTTATTAATTCCTCATTAGGCTGTAAATCTTATGGGAAAATTGTCTCCTGTGTGTTTGATTTCTACATGACTAGATCAGTGATGGCATTGAGTTGATGTGGTACGAGATGCTTAGATGATGATAAAACATAAGAACCAAAAGGGCCTAGTTATTCATTTTCTTTATGTATTTCGCATTTATGAACGATGTAGTCACTATGATATTTTTATTTTTGATACTATAGCAACTCTTCATCTTCACAGTTAATTATTGTCTTCCGTACTTCTTCATTATTTCTATCATTTCTTTTGCTAACATGTCATGTATGTTGAGTGAGTCATGATCAAATTTATAGTCAAGACTATAGCATTTGTAACATTAGGTGGGACTTCGCCACGTGACGATTTGAGAGCGTTATAAGAAGGATGGAGGTACATGATTTGGACTTTACTCTTAGGACTGCTCTTTTGTTACTGCAAGTGCATTAAAACAGGGTGCACACTCTATATTGGAGTTAGAAGCATGGAGCCTTCTACAAGGAATCATGGACTGCTGCAGAATGAGTTTCAGGCAGGTGCAACTAGAATCAAACTCAGAGACACTAGTACAAATTATCTTAAAGAAGTTTATCTAAGTTGATCTGTCCCTGGGCACCAGCACTTTATTTTTGGTGTCTATGTATATTTTTCTGAGTTATCCTAATGGTAACTTAGACATTATTATAGAGAGACTAATAACGGACTGTGTAACAAATTTTGATCTTGGGCACATGTCACTCTTTCAGAAATTCTGCAATTGATGTATTTTGACTCTTTATAGTTCCTATATCAATAGATAAGCTTCTCATTTTCAAAAAAAAAAAAAGAAAAAGGGAGAGAAAATAAAGGGGGAAGACAAAAGAAAAAAGGGTAATGGCACGGGATTTGGGAGGGTTTGAGAGACTCAAGAAATAATGTGTCAAAAAAAAATTTAAGCCACAAGGAGAGATAAAATGAATATAATAAAAACTTTGAAACTAAATTAAAGAATAAATATTTTGTGACATCTTCGAAAGCACGACTCTAACGGACGAATCGATGCGGCGAGGAGACTCTCGTAATGCTACATGACAAGAAATTTACGTTCTTTCCAATTCACCTATTGACATAAATAAGTATAAAATATTAGTACACTATCGTACAACGAGAGCTTAACAACTTAAACAATTATTCAAAAAAAATATATGTAAAAATATTCAATTTCTGCTATTATAAATAGATAAATTAAACATTTATTATTTATTTATTTATTTACAAAAAAACCTTTTCAAAATAAAGGGTAAAAGAAGTTAGAAAAATAGATAGAATTTCAATTGAAGAAAAGAAAGAAAAAGAAGGAAAGAGATATTAACTTTAATTAAAGATAAATAAAGGAGGTTAAGAATAAGGTTCAGAAGTTGATTAGTGATGGATTATTATTCAAGTTTGGATTATTAAATTATTGATCTCATAATTAGTTTGATTCCTTATAAATAGACCCCTCTCCATATCATCCTCCACTTATCTAGAAAATGCAAGTGCACAGCTGATCGACCTGACATTCTACTCGTGGTACAAAGATCCATCAAGGGACGTCAGACTCGCGGTCAATAGTCACTGGACCTTGTAGGAAAATGCACTCAAAAAATTGGTTTCATGTAGTTTGAAATAGTAAAGGTACATGAAATTTTGAATTCACTTTTGAATATGAATTCATAATGAAATAGATAAGATGATGGATGTATTAGACTCAATTAATATTCTTCAATGTTGTATGATTAGTTCTATAGAAGTTTTATGTCAAAAGAAGTAGATTACATGTAGTTACGTGTGCTCAAACTTTCAAAAAACTGATACTAGAGTTACGATGGCCCGAATTCGGCCCAGGTTTTTCTATTAAATGGGAACCCGACGTAGCATTTCTTTGAATCCAATCATACTTGGAGAAACCCGGCCCGAGCTCTCGATGATCCAACCCGAGTTCTGCCTTGTCACATTTTTGGGCTTTGGATCCACCTTAAGAATTTTGACCCGAGTTAGTTCACATTTGGCCCTGGTTGGTACGCTTGGTATGCCTAGTTGGTTACATCAATAGACCTGACGAGCCACCCTCGGACTCGTCCTGGGTTCTACGAGAAGTAGAGAATAATGCGACCAAAGATCAACTAAACACAACCTAGCCTAAATCCAGCTCGGGTCCAGACATACTTGACCCAATTTTTTCTTACCAAATTAGGTCTTGGAGTTGTTTAATTACTCTAATGAAAATTGACAATTTTATCCTTATGTGATTAGGTTGAACAAAAATAGTAAGGATGCTAATTGGGTCAGAAGAAAAAAGATGTAAAATGAGGCTTCATTGGTACTAAATGTTAATAGAACGAAAAAAAGTGAGCCATCCTAATAGAAAAATGTGAAGAGGTGTATTAATAGCTCCATCACCCACTGACATTTATAAATTAATCTCACCCTTTTATTAAGCTCGTAAGTGCCAACTTTTGGACATGGTTTGATCCACACTTGACCTCACATGAAAGTGTGTGAATGTCCATTATAAAAGAAGTCGAGCTTGCATTAGTATACACATATAGACGTTCTAACACTACAAGAAATTGCCATTTTTCGACGGGCAATTTTCGACGGATTTTGCGACGGAAACGTTATCGACGGTCACAACCGTCGGAAATGAAAATAATAAATTATATAATTTATTAAATTATTATTTTATTTTTTGATGATTAGGAACGTCGATATTTGCGACGGATATCCATCCATCGCAAATTCCGATGGAAATTCCGACGGTCACAATCGTCGGAAATGAAAATAAGAAATTATGTAATTTGTTATATTATTATTTTATTTTTCAACGATTACGAACGTCGATATTTTCGACGGATAACCATCCGTCGCAAATTTCGACGGAATTTCCAACGGTTATAACCGTTAGAAAGGAAAATAATAAATTATATAATTTGTTATATTATTATTTTATTTTTTGACGATTAGGAATGTCGATATTTCTGACGAATAACCATCCGTCGCAAATTCCGACGAAATTTCCAACGGTTATACTGTCAAAAAAAAATAATAAATTATATAATTTATTATATTATTATTTTATTTTTCAACGATTAGGTTTGGTGAATTTAAAAATAATATAATATAAGGATTTTTTTTATTAATATAACATATTACTGACGGTTCGGACCGTCGGTAAACTAAAAAATAAATATTATATATATGTAAGTAATATTTTATTATTATAATTAAATACTTTCCGATGGTTACGACCGTCGGTAACTTTAAAAATAATTAAATATTATATTCATATATATATCTTTACTAATTTTCCAACAGTCATGGTCGTCGATAATTAAAAATACTCTCTCGCTGCTCCTTTTTTTTGTTTTCCCGCTTCCCAACTTTCTACTATATATATATATATATATATATATATATATATATATGTATGTATGTATGTATGTATGTGTATTTTTACTTTCCCACACTTCATTCTCCACTTTTTTCCCTCTCTCCTCTCTCTCTCCATCTCCTATTTTGCCAGCCCGACCCGCCGGCAACCTCTCTCTCTCTCCAGCGCGGCCAGATCCGGCCGTAGGCGGCTGATCCGGCTGTAGGCGGCTGATCCAGCCGCTAGCGGCCGAATCTGGCCGCGGATAGACCAGCCGCTAGCGGCCGAATCTGGCTGCGGATAGACCAGTCGCCTGACGGCGGATCTGGTCGCCCGCGGCCGAATCTGGCTGCGGGGGCCAGACCGGCCGTTGGCTGCCACGGCCCGATCCGGCCGCCAGGTGGTCAGATTTGGCCGGCAGCTAATTTTTTTATTTTTAAAAAATTCTTTACGACGATTACGACCGCCGAAAGATCGACGGTTGCGACGACCGTCGAAAGTTTCGACGGTTTGTGACCGCCGAAAGTTTTGACGGGTTGCGACGATCGTCGAAAGTTTCGACGGCCGTTGAAAACTTTCGACGGTTGCAACCGTCGGCCTTTTCGGACGGTTACAACCGTCGCACCAGACTTTTCGGACGGTTACAATCGTCGATACTTCCGACGAATTTTTTCCAACCGTCGCAAATCAATTTGCGACGACTGTTTTTTCGACAGATCGATTCCGTTCGAAAAATCATTGAAAAGTGTATTACCGACGGTTTTGGGCTGATTACAGACGATTTTGACCGTCTGTAATCAGCATTTTTCTTGTAGTGTAAGAATTAGTTAAAATAAAATATGTAGTGAAAGAACAGAAAAAAATAAAATAGAAAGAATAAAACAAAAAAAAAGAAAGAATAGAAAGGAACGAATATAATTGATAGAATTATTTTATCATGTCGAAAGCTTGCCTATTTTTATTGAATTTTCTTATTCATTTATATTATCTTATGTACTGAATATTTTTATACTCACATATATTCCATTTCTGTGTTTGAACCCCACAAACAACTAAACATGTACGGACGAAGGCATGAGCAGTGGAACATTTTGTGATGATATAGAGCTCTTAAATTTGTTATTAGTTACTTTTTATTTTATATGCTACTATAATGTTATAGATGATTTGGAGGACCATTTGGGAACAAAAAATTATGTTAGTTTTCTCACTTTTATGATATTAGTTATGAATGATTTCATTGTTGGTTTATTATTCGTTATTGTGTTATGGATCTGTGAAAGTCTAATGGATAGAAGTAAATAGTAGCTAACACCAGCTCTAGAGAAGCACAATTGCCACGTGGTTGGAGGGTGTATTTTGGGGGTGTTACATTATAGGACTTAGACTTAAACTTAATCATGGTCATGTGCAAGTATCACACATCATTAGCGTCATCATTATTATCATATCTAATTTCTTTTATGCCTATGAAATACATGTAGGGAAAATTCATTCCATGACATTATGTCTAGCATGTAAGATAATGACAATTCGAATGGCTCACGTCATTCGTTAATGCACATAATGCACTTAGTAACAATAAACACATTAATTAATGCAATAACATTATAACAATAAAAAGATACAATTTCAATTTCAATAACAATTCAATATGTTGCTAAATGAGTCATTATTCTAACATTATCACTTATCTTAAGTGAAATTTTAGGCTCATCAATGATATGTTTTGCATCTTTAAGCATATCTTCAATCGATAGCATGAACAAATTTGTTAAGTTCGAGCTTTTGCCTAAACTCGTTTTAGGGGTAGAATCAAATCGTAAACTCGATATGTAAATACGTAGTGTTTAGATATAATATTATTTTAATTATAATAATTTTCAAAATCACACGAAATATAATGATAAATATTTAGAAAAACTATAATAACATGAATAATCAATATATTAAAGTCTACACATTATAAACTCACATAAGTTTCGTTCTAATACATTCTAACATCATTATGATGTTGTATTAGCTTTACCTTGTATATTTTTTGTTAATTATTTTTGGGGTGGAACCTTCTCATTTTAAGTGATATTATTTTGTTATCCTCATAATAATGGGAAGCTGATAATGAATGATCTGCACTTGAGAAATCAAGGAAGACAAAAAAGAAGGAGAGGAGAGAAAATAGAAAGGAGGAGATAGAGAGAGGAAGGAGAAAAGGGAGATTGCCTGAGCAAGTTGAACAGAGAAAAAAATAAAGGGTTATTTTTTTAACACCCCTCAATTATAACTTTTTTCCATATCTAATTCTAAATTATAAACTTAAAAATTTTAGTCCCGACTTACCCAAATTTGATACTTATATCCTTCTATTAAATTTTAACTAAATTTTGTTAACTTTAATTATAAAATATCATTTTTACCCTTACGTTCATATTACAATAAAAAAATTTTAAAAATAAAAAATCAATACAAGCAAAAGTACTAAGCAATGTTTTGAAAACCGGTTCGGACCGGCCGGTTCAACCGGTCCGATCGCGAATCGGTCACAAAACCGGTCCGGTTCAATCATAAAATCGGAATTGGTAAAAAATCGAATTGACTCGGAAAAAACCGGAAAAACCGGGTTGAACCGGTAAATCAGGTTCAATCCGATTTTTTATTTTTTTTAAAAAAAGTTAAAATAAGGAAAGCTTTATTAGGAAATTGAATGTTTAAATAATTTTATAATGGAATTGGAAGGTTATGCACGTGAAAGGATACAAAAAAAAGGAAAAAGTTTGAAATTCAAATAAGAAAATGAAAGGAAAGATTTATACATGGAAAGAATTTGATTGGAGGAAAGGAATTTAAATGGTAACAAATTATTAATCAAATAAGATAAAGAAAATTATACATGGAAAGATAATAAAATCTGGTAATAATATATTAGTAATAAATTTATATTGAAATTAAATTTAGATTATTATATTAGTAATAATAAAAAGAAAATTGCTAAAATAGAAATAGATTATTAATCAAATCAAATCAAATACAGTTATATATAGAAGGAATAATATGTTAGTAATAAATTTAGATTGACATTAAAATTAAATTATTATATCAGTAGTAATAAAATAAAACTACTATTTAAATTAATATTCAGTAAAAATAATAATTATTTAATTGGTTTAATCATTTATATAATAATTTATATATATAATTACTCATAAATAATTATAAATAATAGTATTATATAAAAGTTTGGTTCAACCAGTTGACTCCCGATTGAACCGGTTGAACCTCGACTCGGTCGACACACGGATCTGATCTTCGAGCCGATTTTTAAAACATTGGTACTAAGTGATAATAATATTTTTTATACAATATTAGAAAAGGAGGAGTCAATGGGGGGCTGCGAATCAATGATACCCGCATCGCCACCATTGTCGCCTCCGACGGCGGCAGCAGTCCACGCAACGCCGGCAGCCCCATCCCTATCCTTGCTCCTCCAGCTCTCGTGACTCCGATATATGAAGCAGGTGTTCAAGTTAAAGTTAAGCACCCGAAACTCGATGTCATCACTGCTCCTCTTCCTGCCGCCGATGCCGGAGAGCTTGTCCTTCTACCCGGACTGTCGAATTTGCTAGACCCGGCCCTTCCGACCCATGTGAACGTTACTCCACCTCCCCATCCAGGACTCGCAGCCCTAGACCACTGCCTGCACCAGCCTCCATTGAGGATGTCAACGACTTAGAGGACTTGCGCCGGCGATTGGGGCGAGTAGGCAAACAAAAAAAAAGCAAACTCGGTCTGCTGTAAGAGAAAAAAGAAAGAAAATGGACAGACGTCCCAACAGGACGGGCCAGCTCCAGGCCATATCGGATTGGCCTAATGCCAATTCCGCACGACATGATCCGATTTTAAAATAGACTCGGCTCAAAACGGACCACCACCCGATCAAACATAGTTTGACCGGCCAAGCAGAGCCGACTTGTCCATCTCTACACCGTAGTACAGGTACGGTATGCGTACCTAGCCGACATAGGTCTCCGCGTTTTAGATTTTGACCTAATCTCCCTCTAAAATCTCGCCGATGCTCCAATATGGAAGAATAATAGTTCAAGTCAATGTTTTTTTATTATTATCTAAATCAGGCGTGGAAAATTGTCCGAACATTGCAACTTCGTCCTCGTCCGTATACTTCTTCCTCCCAGCTCCTGGGCACAGTTGATCTCACAATCATGGCCTCCATCCTCCACCTCTTCCCGCTCCTCCTCCTGCCACTGGTCATGTCGACAAGAACTAGCGCCCAGACTACGTATGCCAATATGACGAGAGGAACCACCATCACTGCTCTCAGCACCACCACTCCCTTGATCTCCTCCTCCAGTGAGTTTGCCTTTGGCTTCTTCCCCATTAATTCAACCACTACTAGTTCCTCCTCCCAGTAACTCTTCCTCCTCGGTGTCTGGTTCGTCGCCACTCCCCCAAGACCCTCGTCTGGGCCGCCAACCGCAACACCCCGGTCCAGGTGAACTCCAACTGTATACATAATTTGAGGACGAATTTTATTTTAAGGGGTTTATAATATAACGTCCGCCAACTTTATAAAAAAATAATGAAAATAAAAATAAAAAATGATTATGACTAAGTATCGTAACCACCCCACCATGACCTTATAATTATGACCTAGCTAGATGCCGACCGAAATTAATTTCCCTTTTCCCATCTCTGCACCACGGCAGGAGAAAATCAAAGTGAAGCACCGAGACGCCGTGCGAGAAGGAGACATCCAGGCAGTGAGATCTCATCGGTCTTTTACAAAAGGTACACAAAGATCATCTAGATATACGAGATATATAATTTTATCTATATGGTGTCATTCGACTATTCTGGGATTAAATCTTCCATGATCACGCTATGAAACTTTTGGCGCCTACTGTGCAAATTGCCTCTATTATGGATCAAATCACATGATAAATGATGACATCAATTTTAGTTTTGCGCTCTGCTATAGTCTTGATCCCAAGTGCATTACTGATCTCACTTTGACTACGCCGTAATTAATATAATGCATTATATTGATTACATCACATGGGCATTACATCACATGTGCAAAACATGCACATTTCCTTTGCAATTCACCAACACGTAAGTGCATCTAATGCACTTAAATGAGTGATCTTTCTTCATATAAAGGTATGAATGACATCATGGTATCAGTTCCCTTTACCTTATGTGCATTAATTGTTAAACATCATGTCTTGTATTTGGTGTCGTGAGACATCAGTTTAGAGCCTTGAAATATTCTAATCATAATGCTACAATACCTAGTGTTAATTTAACTTGCATTTGATCTCAGCCTTAAAACTACCTGTACATGCTATTCGGCCCTTAGAAGTGTATGTGCATCATCCATGAAGAGTACGATAGTTGATTGATAATTTATCTCTATCTCATATTTTTAGCCACCCATTTGTCGAATTCTTTCCCTTTATAATATTATGCTTCTATCAATTTATTTATCCTATTATTATGTTAATCTTGATATATCTGAATCTCATCGTACCCCTACTGTAACACACGATTAATGCACATTATTTGTTTTGTTGATGGTCTATTTATTCTACCATTATGTCTGAACATTATAATCTACGAATTTTATCTTATCTTTAATTCTGAAGCCTCAAAGATAGTTATAGGATAATAAGATAAAAGATGAAAAATGTTAAAGGAATAGCTCTTCTTATGTTTGGTTGATGACGGTCAACCTGGCCAAAAGGGAGTTGAAAGATACTCCACCGGCCCATATTAGGCGTTGAGTTGCACCGCCCTAATCAAAAGGGAGTCGAAAGATACTCCACCGGCCCTATTAAAGGAAGTTGAAAGACACTCCAAAATAAGTGTAACATAATGAAAATGTAAAGATGAAAATGATTATGATGATGGGCAATGCCCAATGATATTATGATCTTTTAATGATAATCATGTTATTCTCGTTACACTTATCATATTATCATCAGTCTTGATACTCTATTTTATGTATCTTGATCATGATATTAACATACCAATTATGTCTACATGACTCTATCATTTATGATTATATTTATTTGATTATCGTTATGATATCATTATTGCTTATATGTTATATATTTATTATGTACTGGACGTCAAAGCTCACAGGGAGATTTTTCTCCCCTGTGTATTCAATGTCACAGGTAACAACCTGGCCCAGTAAAAAGAACAATGGCGCAGGCGACAGATCGAGCTCGTGGTGATCTTTGCACATGAAATTGAGTCTCTTTAGCTTTCTTTCTATTTTCATCGAGTTGTATTTATCTTATGCAGACTCTTTTGTTTATATTATTTGAGACTCAGTTATGTTATCTTATTACGACTTCCGCACTCATTTTCTATTATATCTCTTTTTAATCAAATAATAACTATTTTTTCTTCTGCAATTATGCCTTTATTATGTTGACAGTCAAAGTCTTGTTTTAATCAAATTATTGTACATGTAAGTCATGTCTCGTAATGTCCTCGGAGTGTATTCGATCACGTGACGGGGTGCATTTCGAAAACGTTACAAACCAGACGAGGATGACCACCGGCATCAGGGGGACGCGAGGTTAGGTGGCGCCGGAGTGGTTCAAGAGCATGCCCATCACAAACAAGGTGGACGTGTACAGCTTCGGCGTGATGCTGCAGGAGGAACTTGGAGACGGAACCGGTCGTCGAACAGGAAGTCGAGGAGCCCGTGCTAATCTACTGGGCGTACGACCTATACAGAGCCGGGAAGCTGAGGCGTCCGCTGTGGGAAGACGACGAAGAGGCCATGGCCGATCTTGGGAGGGTTGAAACGTTCGTGAAGGTGGCTATTTGGTGCATCCAGGAGGACCCGTCGTTGAGGCCGTCCATGCACAAGGTGTGGCAGATGCTCGAGGGGTGGATAATGGTGGATTCGCCT
Source organism: Pontederia crassipes (assembly GCA_030549335.1). NCBI lineage: Eukaryota > Viridiplantae > Streptophyta > Magnoliopsida > Commelinales > Pontederiaceae > Pontederia > Pontederia crassipes. The sequence continues at coordinate 30,092,390 of CM060193.1, forward strand.
CCGGATCCCAATATCTTTTCCACCGCCCAGGATACGTGGAGTAACTTTTGGTAGGATGATACCAATTAATAATGATGCCTACAACTATTAATAAAATTCTTAATTTCTGGTGTTGAATATGTAATATATATGTGTGTTAATAAAATAAAGCTCATTTCCTTCTAGTCTTCTACCCGAGCAGTTTTAATCGAATTAATTGAATTAGATGGTGGACTGATTTTCAATCTATAAACAATTGCGCTAAGTAGCGTCGTACGAGTTGAACTGTCGGTTTCAATTCCCGGACATCGGGGATTGCCCACCCAAAAAAATAAAATAAAGTTAATTTAGTGGTGCAAGAGTTCACGTTGATTTGAGTTTAAGACGTTTGACGGGGAGGAAATCACTTTGCTTTATGGCTCGAAGATATTCACACAATGGTAAAAAATTATTATCAAATAAAAAATATGAAAAATGAACAGAATACACGGCACAGGAAACTTTTTTCTTGCTCCACCACTGACAACAAATTAATCAAATATTAATAACCTTCAACATTAATCAAACATAAAAAAATATGTAAACTATGAACACACGACAATCAAACAGAAAAGAAAACACATTGAGGAAATAATAAATATTGCAAATCATTTGTTACTGACAAAGAAAATTAATTCAAAGTTATATATGGAATTTGTTAGAGGATTTTATAACATAAAGGATGAATTTATTATTTAAAATGTTAATGAAGTTTGACTAGTCTAACTCCAGCGGAATGTGAGCTAAGACGTTTTCCAAAAAAATCGAACTGACTTTTCTTCAATGTCATCGAAGAAGTTAAAACAATAATAAATTTTCTTGAATGTGTCAAGATTTTTTTTTTCGTTTGCATGTTAAAACATCTTTTGTAATTAAGCTATGAATCCTACTACCAATTTTTCCTCATGAAAATTTTCCAATCGAAACCATTTCATATTTTCATAATTCTCAACATCCTTAGAAGAATTATTTGCTACTAAAATATGTGATATGTGGGGAACAGGGAACTCAAATTTTTTTATAGTTCAAACAATAAAAGAAACAGTAGAAAGTAATTCAAAAATAATTCTACTTAGTTCCTTGATGTTCACAACTCAAATATTTCGTAGCAAGAATGGACATCTCCACTTTACCATATTATGAACAAGTAATCAAAATAAAATGTATAGTTACCTAATATTGTGTAATAAAAAATTAGCAATACTGTAATGAAAATATAGGAGAGAACATAGACACATTCCACTCCTAGCACACCACTACCACTAACAATATTATACTATGACACAACCATAATTATCATATTACTACAACTAATTATTCACTAACTCCACCATAATTCATTTTCTTTTGTCAAATAGAAAATGATGTGGATAATATTTTTTAATCACATTTCAACAATAAGCTACTTCAATCACGATAGTTTTTTATTACTTGTTCTTATGTTTGGAGTTATCTTTTAATCACAATGGTTGCTTGAATCATACTACTTTGAGAGCTCTTGCAAATTTGTGTCTTACATCTTTTATCTTATTTAACATATGACCTCTATTTTACTTTCTTTTTAACTTGCTTTATAAACTATGGATACAAAGGAATCAATAAAAAATAGTCATAAGATCAATATTATCACTGTGAGATCAATATCATAATAATATAATAATCACAATTAACATACTTTAATTACTTAAAAATCTAATTTTTTATCTTAGAAACCTAACCAGCATTGAGGGAAATCTGGGTTGTGTTTCTACAATTTAATTATAACAAATTTCCTATAGAATTTGAGTAGGGTGAGGTGAAACTCAGTCCAGTACGTTCAATTTTCAAACCAATTCTAATTCGATTAGTAGACTTTGGGACGGATCGCCCTATTGCAAATGCACAATCTCCATCTTTTGTGGAACCTAGGTCGAGTCCTACGAAACTCGCATCGAGTCGGTTCAATTGAATCCGATAATAATTTCATTGGCCAGACTATCCGAAACTATATTCAGATCCAATTCAATTTCAGCTCATCCACTAACATCAACGAAATTCGGGACGAACCAAGTAGAAAGCTGATCCAGACCTATTTTGTTGAGAGATAAATGTGTTTAGGTTGTCAAAACTCGAGCCACACGCCATGAAATCTCGATCGGGTTCTACGAACTCAATCCAATCAATTCTATGCCTAGAGTCTCAATTACGACAAGACTTTTCGATCCTATTTCAATGTGATAAACTATTCAATTCTATTTATAATTCATTCATGCTATACTTTAACAATTTATACCTACAAACCTTCGATATAGGAATTCCTCTACGTCACTCAAAAATCAACCACAATTCTTGTCTAAACTTCTTGCACAAATGATTAGTTTGCGATGTTGCCTTGAAACACACGTCGACCAACTCTTGGATGTTCTATGATGTCGGGGCTTTGAGTTGGTCTGGTTATTGTCTCATGATGCGTCTCGATTTGCATGGAGAAAAGGAGAGAAGGAGATGCTGCTATATAGAAATTTGGTTCTTTATGGGAAAAACTCAATATCTTTATGGTCCTATTTATAACTCTTCAATTGAGTTTGATTACAATTGGATCCTCTATTTAATCTTTATCTTTTTAATTAATTAACTTCTCATAATAATTTCTTATTATTAATTAATATTGAATTTAATATTTAATCATCTTCTTAATATCAATCTAAGTCAAATTTTATCTTTCTCTATTATCTTTCATTCATATTTCTTTCAATCAAACTATACTTTTATCTTATCTTTTTGTTTCTTTTTTCTCTAATTTTCATAATTATTTAATATAATAAAATTTTACTTTAAATAAATATTATTTTAATAATAAAAATATTTTTAAGTCATAAAACTCACAATCCTATTATATCTAAGAGTTCATTTGTCCATTAGACTTCTCTTTGAATCTCAATTCAAGTTAAAATTCCTAATCTCCATATAATTATAATTCTTATTTCTAGTAAAATTTATTTTTTTTATTTTTTTTATTCTTTCTATTCACACTTTTAATTCTACTCTAATTCAAATTTCTTTTTCAACTAGAATTAGTTTTTTATCTTTGTATTCATTTTTTTATTATATTCATACAATCATTTTTAAATTCTTCTTTAATTTATTATTTTCTTTTATTTAATTAATAAATTATTTTTTCTTACATAGGGAGGTCTAGAGATATGATGCAAGAAAATTAAATACTAAAAATAAAAAAGTATATACGTCTCACTAGTAAAATTCGAACTCGTGAGCTCTTTAGTGATGGATGTGTTCCCAAATCATTGTTCCCTCTATCATTTTCGATGTAAGAGAATGAAGATGAATAGTTATTCATGATATCATTAAAAAAAGAAAGAGAATGAATGATAAGTGTTTATTTTATTTTGACGATTTTATTTTTTTTGTATATATATTTAATTTATTTGATCAAATATGAAAATACATATATTTCTCATTTTTCCTACTACTATTTGAAGGTGAAAAAAAAATGAAACATTAAAAAAAAATTAGAAAAAAAAAAAGAGAAAACTTTCATTCATCTTTCCTCTTTAACCTCGTTTTACCTCCAACGAAAATACTCTTAAAAATGTAAAATCGGAATCAACTGATCTCGCCATTTTGGTGAAACGTGGAATCAAGGGGACCTCTCGTTTCACCCTTTTCCTCCGCTTCTATAACATCTCTGCGTCTAGAGTTCGACGGATGCTCCAATATGGTTTTGGAAGAATAGTCGTTCAAGTCAATGTTTACTGTCACAATCATGTGGAAAAGTCCAGGCTTTGCAACTTCGTCCGCATCCCTATACCTCTTCCTCCCTGCTCCTGGGCAGAGGTGATCTCATCTCATAATCATGGCTTTCATTCACCGCCTCTTACCGCTCCTCCTCCTGTCACTGGTTATGTCGACAAGAACTAGTGCCCAAACCACGTATGCCAACATGACGAGAGGAACCACCATCACTGCTCTCAACTCCACCACCGCCTTGCTCTCCTCCTCCGGTGAGTTCGCCTTTGGCTTCTTCCCCATTAATACAACCACTACTAGTTCCTCTTCCCAGCAGCTCTTCCTCCTCGGTGTCTGGTTCGACGCCACGTCCCCTAAGACCCTCGTCTGGGCGGCCAACCGCGACGCCCCGGTCCAAGCTGGCTCCACGTTGCAGCTTGCCTCCGACGGCCAGCTCTCCCTTAGAGATCACGCCAACAAGGTGATATGGAATCCCGGCTTCTTCACGAACACCACCCTCCTCGCGCTCCTCGACGACGGAAACCTCGTCTTGGCAACCTCTTCCGCGTCCTTAGGGGCCCAAGACTTCCTGTGGCAAAGCTTCGACAGTCCTACTGACAACCTCCTCCCGGGACAGGTCCTAGCGGCAAGCTTCAAACTCCGGTCGCAGCTCACGGAAACCGACTTCTCCGACGGCCGGTTCGAGCTGGACTCTCAGACCGACGGCAACCTTGTGTTCTATCCACTGGATCTTGACACTGGAGATAAGTATGACGCCTACTGGTCCTCCGGCACCGTCGGCTCCGGCAAGCAACTCGTGTACAACCAGTCCGGAAGCATATACTTCACTCTAAGCAACGGCACTCGACTCAACATAATGTCGACGGCCACGTATGCCCCTGCGGACTTCTACCAACGGGCGACACTGGACTACGACGGGGTCTTCCGGCAGTACGTCTACCCCAAGGCTGCTGGCACGTCAGTGAACGGAAAACGCTGGGAGCAGCGTTGGAACCCAGTCGCCGTCGTTCCATCTGACATCTGCACCGCCCTGACGAACGAAATCGGAAGCGGAGTGTGCGGTTTCAACAGCTACTGCAGCGTAACTACGTCGACGTCCGACCAACAGTTGGGCCTTGTCAACTGCGACTGTCCTCCGGCGTACAAATTCATCGACCCCCAGAAGAAGTACAAGGGCTGCGAACCGGACTACGTTCCCCAGAGCTGCGACAAGGATGACTCGGTCGACTTCGATTTCACCCCGATAGATAACTTGGATTGGCCTCTCTCGGACTACACGAAGTACTCGTCGATCGATAAAGACCAGTGCAGTGAGCTATGTTTGCACGACTGCTTCTGTGCGGTGGCCATCTATAGATCTGAGACCGGGGACTGCTGGAAGAAGAAGATGCCGCTTTCCAACGGGAGGATGGGGAGCGACGTAGACAGGATTGCGTTTGTCAAGGTGTCCAAGGTGCAGGGTAATGCTTCCTCGCTCGGGCCCCCCGTTGCAGTATTGGAAACGAACACGAAGAAGGATGGAAGCACATTGATCATTACTGGGGCCGTGCTTTTGAGTTGCTCTGTGCTAATAACTTCGCTCAACGTTGCATGGCTGCCTTGGTACATTAACAAAAGGAAGAGCCGGGATAACATTACTGAACAGGAACAAGGGAGCATGGCCGGGCTTAACTTGAGAGTTTTCACCTACAGGGAGCTGGAGAAGGCGACCAAGGGATTCATCGAAGAAGTGGGGAGCGGCGCCTCTGGGGTGGTGTACAAGGGGTATCTGGCGCCGTCCAGTTACTCCACGGCGAACTTCGTCGCGGTGAAGAAGTTGGACAGGATGTTTAAAGAGAGCGATAAGGAATTTAAGAACGAGCTGCGATCCATCGGGCAGGCGCACCACAAAAATCTTGTCAAATTGATCGGCCTTTGCGAAGAAGGGACGCATCGGTTGCTCGTGTACGAGTACATGACCAACGGGTCCCTCATGAGCTTCCTGTTCGGAGGCCGCGGCACGAGGCCGAGCTGGAACCGGCGCGTCCAGATCGCTCTTGGGATAGCCAGAGGGCTGCTCTACCTGCACGACGAGTGCGTCAGCCAGATCATCCACTGCGACATAAAGCCCCAGAACGTGCTGTTGGACGAAAACTTCGCGCCACGGATCTCGGACTTCGGCCTGGCGAAGCTGTTGAGGACGGACCAGACGCGGACGACCACCGGCATCAGGGGGACGCGAGGTTACGTGGCGCCGGAGTGGTTCAAGAGCGTGCCCATCACCAACAAGGTGGATGTGTACAGCTTCGGCGTGATGCTGCTGGAGCTCGTGTGCTGCAGGAGGAATTTGGAGACGGACCCGGTCGTCGAACAGGAGGTCGAGGAGCCCGTGCTCATCTACTGGGCGTACGACCTATACAGAGCCGGGAAGCTGAGGCGTCTGCTGTGGGATGACGACGAAGAGGCCATGGCCGATCTTGGGAGGGTTGAAACGTTCGTGAAGGTGGCCGTTTGGTGCATCCAGGAGGACCCGTCGTTGAGGCCGTCCATGCACAAGGTGTGGCAGATGCTCGAGGGGTGGACAATGGTGGCTTCGCCTCCGGATCCCAATATCTTTTCCACCGCCCAGGAGTACGTGGAGTAACTTTTGGTTGGATGATACCAATTGATAGTGATTTCCTACAACTATTAATAAAGTTCTTAATTTCTCATGCGCTGAATATGTAATAATATATATATGTTAATAAAATAAAGCTCATTTCCTTCTAGTCTTCTACGGTATAAAGTTAATTTAATGGTACGGTATAAACTCGCTGCTCTCCCTAAACTTGTGCAATAAGTTTGAGTTCAACACGTTTGACGGGAGGAAATCACTTTGCTTTATGGCTCGAAGATATTCACTCAATAGTGAAAAAATATTATCAAATGAAAAATATAGAAAATTAACAGAATACACGGCACAGGAAACATTTTTTTTGCTCCGTCACAACAAATTAATCAAATATTAAGAACCTTGAACATTAATCAAACAGAAAAAAAAATATCACATAAAAAATAAGTAAACTATGAACACACGCCAATCAAACAGAAAAGAAAACACATTGGGGGAGAATAGTATTGCAAATCATTTGTTATTGACAAAGAAAATTAATTCAAAGTTATATATGGAATTTGTTCGAGGATTTTATAACATAAAGGATGAATTTATTATTTAAAATGTTAATGAAGTTTGACTAGTCTAACTCATGTGAGCTAAGACGTTTTCCAAAAAAATCGAACTGACTTTTCTTCAATGTCATCGAAGAAGTTAAAACAACAATAAAATTTCTTGAATATGTGAAGTTTTTGTTCTTTCGTTTGCATGTGAAAACATCTTTTGTAATTGAGCTATGAATCCTACTACCAATTTTTCCTCATGAAAATTTTCCAATCGAAACCATTTTATATTTTCATAATTCTCAACATCCTTAGAAGAATTATTTGCTACTAAAATATGTGATATGTGGGGAACTCAAATTTTTTATAGTTTAAACAATAAAAGAAACAGTGGAAAGTAAAGCTATATTTAAAAATAATTCTACTTAGTGCCTTGATGTTCACGACTCAAATATTTCACAGCAAGAAAGAACATCTCCACTTTACCATATTATGAACAAGCAATCAAAATAAAATGTATAATTACCTAATATTGTGTAATAAAAAATTAGCAATACTGTTGCGTACGTATTATTTATAAAAATTAAAAGTTGACAAGTTTGTCTATATCGAGTATATTCCAGTGTTCCGGGATATGCAGGAAAAGGCATAAGCATAATGTAACGTAAAATGAGGATTAGATGAAGGGCAATTAAAATCCTTATGTTCTCAGTCGGATCAAAATCTGTTGGATGTAGTTATCGTTCGTAATTATAACACATACCCGTCAATTAGGTTCTTGAAGTGACAACACAAATAAATGAGAAAATGAAATGCGCAGGTAAATGTGAAATGGTATAATCAATTTTGACAGCAACACTGAGCAACAACAAGGACCATCGCAGATCAAAATCGTATAATCGAGGGAACATATATGATGAAGCATGCGCAACGAAAGCGGATGCATCTCAATGAAATTCACCTGAGCTCCATATGGTTGTGGTGAACAGGCAATCAGTCATTGCTTCAAGTGTAATGAAATTTCCTAAAACAGGCAACACCGATTAGTCTCTTCACAAAATTGCATCCATATGGTTGTGGTGGAACAGGCAGCCAAGGTGTAGTGCTATGATGCAGTTCTTTATGTACCTCATACCATACGTTCTTTATGCTTCTGCTTTCTAAAGCGTGCTTCAATATGTGGAATCCTATATTCGTTTTGTTGTTGTGCTCCCTTCCTATTCTACACGTCAAATCACAAACATTGCACCGCAAATTCATAGCAGCAACCAAACTTAATGCAAACAGCATATAGAGCTCAAGAATTACATCTAAAGGAAAAAAGACCCTCGTCCATTAACCAGGGACCATCAGAACAATTCAATTATTCAACAAAAATCCATATAAAGTGACATTGTTTGTAAAGTTTGATCCTAGATAAAATCGAAAAGTTGCCTTCTTCAAAAGAACCCAAAGCTTCTTCACAGAATAAACCTGCAATCAAGAAGGAAAATTGAATGAGACTACATTTGTTGGGAAAGGAACTATGGGATTATTCTTCGCAATCTTTCCACTTTATGAATATTTCGGGTAGCAACAACTAAATAATGCATAAAAGAACATAGTCCAATTCCTTTTGTAGTTCATCTATTAGGGCACGTTTTTCTCTCCTACACATGGTATGAAATAGAAACATTGAAAACATCACATGAAGTGTCAAGGAAGAGAAAGATTGCAACGGTAAATGAAATGCCAGGAAGACAACAAAGAAGGATAGTTCTTAACAGCATTCCTATTGAATAAGGAATACAGAAATATAGCATGGGGTCACATATCTTGCTTGTGTACTGTTAGCCTGATGATTACACTGATCATAACTAGGGATGGCAATATCCCCCTCCCCACCGCGGGGCTCGAGGGCCCGATTTTAGAAAATTTTGCCCCCGCGGGGTCGGGGATGGGGGGCAAACTGCCCTTACACCCTCTTTCGGGGATCGGGCCAGTGGGATTGCCCCCGCCTTGTTGGGTCCCCGAATCCCCACACCTTATTTTTTATTAATATTTTATTATAATTATAAACCATTAAATAAGATACACTACATCTCAATCGCCCATTCCATCATTTATATAAGATAAGAAACCCTAACTTTTTCTCTTTCTTCCTCCCTAACATCATAATCTCTCTCCTCCCTAACCCTAACATCACTGAACCCTGTCAACTGGGTGGCACTCGTCCTTCTCAACGGCGCCTTGAAGGCAACCCCTACACCTCCCTATGCGCATGCACGGCGTCGGCGCCCACAGCGTGGACGACCTCCGGGAGCAAGACCCCAAGCAGATGACAACTAGGCACGAAGTAGAGGAGGAATCAAATGTGGTAGGGCGCAATGGATCTGATGGCAGAGACTCCCATCGGACCATGGTCACAGTGCGGGGAGGAGCAAGAAGTCGTGGCTCACCCGAAGATAGGAGGTCGCGGGGCCTTCGGAAAAGGCTACAGTGCTCGACGAACACCTGGTGCTCGAGATTCTTACGCATGCGAATGTTCAGACGCTCTTTTTTTTTTAGGAGAGTTCAGACGCTCTTGTTGTATGTAGTATTCTTCGTGTCATGGCAGCAATCAAAGCCAGCTCACTCTTCCTCCTCGTCCCCCCTTCCTCTTCCTCCTGGTAAATGCCGATGAAATTGACTCTAGCAGCACCACTACCACCACGTCAGCAAGCACGACCTCCCAATTCTTGGACCTTCACAATAGGCTAAGGAAGAGCATGGGCATCCCTGTCCTATGGTTGGACGCGACGCTGAAGAGGTAACGGTCAGCCAGCGGATGGGGGGACTGTGCACTGACGTATTCGGTGTCGGACTACGACGAGAACCTCCTCTAGGGGCAGGGTAAGGGGTGGACGGCCAGGGACAAGGTCCCCGCTAAATTTCCCCCACACCAGGGATTCAGGGTGGGGACGGCGACGGGGACAGAGGCCAGTCATCGATGTCAGGGCGGGAGCAATGTTGTCAAAATCATGTTTCAGATCATAGAATCGTACTATTCTACGTCGCTACCCAGGAAAATCGTGCTCGATCCTAGGCAGAAACGTTTTCGGCCAGCATGCAATTCTATCGTGTGCTGGCCCGTAAGATCGGTGGAGACGATCCAACAATCCCTTCTTTTTACCTTTTATAAGTTGTGACAAGCGCTCATCTCTCTTTTCCTCCTTTTGTTTCCTGTACACCGATGTTTCTCTGCCATCGCTGCTGCTGACCTGTTGTAGCCATTGCCGCTGTCCTGTTGCCGCCACCAATGCTCATCTGCTGATGCTGCCATCACTCATCTTCTGCTGTCACTGCTGTCTTATCTTCGCCGCCGTCGCTCTTATGCTGTCACCCACCAGGTACGCTCTCTCCCTTTCTCTTCTCTCCCTCTCCCTTTCTCTCTTCGCTCACCCGAGCAGGACTTCTCTCCCTCTCCTCTCTCCCTTCCCCTTTTCTCTCTCCCTTTCTCCCTTCGCACACGAGCAATTTTTCCTTTTCTCTCTTCACACACGTGAGCCGTTTCTCGTTTCTTTTTTCCACCATCACGTCATGCTGTCAGCAGCAGAGACGGCATCAGCATATGACCTACTGTCGCCACTGCAGCGCTCGTGGACAGGGAGCATTTTTTATGTTATAAATTTATAACAATTTTTATAGTGCTACTATTGTTAATATTTGTTTAATAAAATGAAATCACCAAATATTTTTTTTTATCATATCCCCCCCCCCCCCCTTCAATCACAGCACACTGTTCCTAGATCTAGTTTCATCATATTCCTGGGAATAAAGCAGTTATATTCATTATTTGCACTCTGTTATTCTAGTCAGCATAAAATTAGTGGAAAATAAAGATGAAACTTAGATCATGTAGATCCTAAAGATTTGTAATTAAATAACTTCGTCTTGATTAATACAGATTTCTCTAAGCTTGCACAATTTCAACTTCCACTATTAAATTCCTGCATTTGGAACTTGTTTCATTTGACATGTATCTAATACCTTAGTGCACTCACAAGTGTCAAATTTGAGAATGCATATGAAACTAAATCAGTCTTTTGCCAAAATGTGGCGAGGCAAAACAGAAGATAAATTGGTAATCTAGGATCTTAGCAAATAGGCTTTTTCCTACATGTGCTATGAACACTTCATTTTACGAACAAGAGAATTAAAAAAATTATAATCTCTTTTCCTCGTCGTCAAAAATGTAAAAATTATGTTTATGCAATATCAAATATAATGAGATAACTATCACATGACCATTATTCATCAAACTAACGGGCATACTTTCATTTAATTATAATAAGAACTATCCCCACGTTGCCTTGTAGGTGATTGAAAAAAAAAATGAAAATCACAGACATCTTTGAACAAACACTTTTTCTTTTGTTTTTTTTTCAATTGGCAAAACTATTTCAGATTCAGCCTTTCAGGAAGATTTTTAATACCTAAGCTTTGTGCTTTTAGCTTTAACAATACAGTGCGGTTAATTTCGCCTCTCAATGTTTTCCCTGGAAATGTATTCTGACTACAAAAATATATACACATCTTCTGACTAAAAGAAATTAATCTCAGGATCACCAAAACCATAATGTACATCTGGAATTTATTTGCTTTAAGATATGCAAACCTACAGCAATCCAAACTTATAATAACTTACTCCTGTTACGGATGACTCCACATCCCATAATAGAAGCAAGCTCTGAACTCAAATGATTCAGATGTCAAAAACCAAATATAAATTAGAGGGAAAATAGAATGCATGTGAGTGATGTTTTATCTCCACTGAAATTAAATCTGATTAAACCTATACATCAAAACCCCGAGAAGAAGAAAAAGATCAAAGGCGGAAACGATACCATATGGATCGCGGAGAAACGCCCAAAACAAATCGGTAGGAGAAAGCAACGGATGTGCAAATACCTTCAGGACAGGAGAGGAGCGAAGGGAGAGGACGGGATCAGAAGTCGAGCTTGAGTTCTTCCTTCTCCCTGCTGAGGAAGTGGAGAACGTAAGGGACGGCACGGACAACAACGATGAAGGCGCCCATCGTGGCCAAATGGGTCTTCAGCTGCTTGTACGCCGTCGCCTTGTCCGGCCGCCGGGGAATTGCACCCAAGAACATCTTGCCCTCGCTAAAACCCTAAAACTCTTTTTTTTTATCCTCTCCGTACGCGTTAGCAGCAGGAGGCGCTTAAGGGACGGACCAAGTCGCGTTATATAGAGAGATCACGATTTGGGAAAGGCCTCGAAATATGATTTCTCTTTTTTTCGTATTTTACCCTTTTAGTTTCGTGCTTAATGGTGTAGGAAATTAATGTGAAAAAAAGTAAAAAAGTTATTTGTGACATCATATGTACAAAGCTGTTTTCCCGCTAAAAAATATATATTTCAAAGTTTGTTAACTTTGTTTAGTAAAAAATGATATTTTTTATATTTCTTAAGCATATGTTTCTTTTATTTCGATTATTCGTTATTTTTTTCTCAATTAGAGGTGAAAAATAAATCCACCAACCCCTTAAATTTACTCGAGCTAAAAAATTGAATAAAACATCAGAATTAGAAATATATTTTTTATATAACAAAACTGATCCATTTTATTATTTTTTGAATAATTTATGTATAGATTTTTATAATTTAATAGTCTTCCATCAAATTATGGATCTTTTATTTGATTTCTTTAAAACTTTGATGCTATATTTTATGTTATGTTATACAATTAAATTTTATTATTTCATTTTTAAAATATTATTATACTAAAGCAGGGTCACAAAAAAATTGATTTGTTAGAGGGAAATTTTTCTTTCAATGATCTTAGGATGAATTGTTAATTTAATTTTGATCTAGAAAAATCCACCTGACTCGTGCTGTCAAAGCATGATTTTTTTAGCTTTTAGTTTGTGCAAAAAGCGACTCTTGGAAAGTAATAAGTTATAATTTTTTTTGTTTGAGCATATGCCTTCTTTTTTCTTTTTTTTGCGATTATTACGGTATAAATCATTATTTTTGTTCCAAAAGTATAAAGCATATAACACCTCGACTTTTTTCAAATTAAAAATTAATTTTCGTAATTAAAATAAATTCAAATTTTAGGATTTTGTTAAAGATAGATAAAGTTGAAAAGAAATAAGAGTAAGTTAGAGGGAGGATAAAAGTCTTAAAAGAAGAGAATATAAGATAAGAAAAGTTTGAATGTGAATATAAGAGTTATTAGATAAGAGGTAGAAAAAGAGGGATCCTAATTAGATTAGGAGTTGAAGTTATAATGAGATTAAAAATTTAAAATTTAATCTAACTAAAAGTTTAGGATATAAATGAATTATAAGGAGAGTTAAGATAAGAGTTTTATGTTCAAAATATTTAGAAGATAAAATAATATTATTTTATTTTAAAAATTAAAAGATAAGAATAATAAGCATTTATTTAATTCCTAAATTCAGGAATAATTATGTTTAGGAGAGATTAAAATAAAGAAAAAATAGTTAGAAGATGATTAAGGATAAAATTTGTTGAAGAAATGAATTAGGACTTCTAAAGAGGTGGAAATTAGGAGTTTTAAGGATAAAAATATTCAGAAAATAAAATAATAATAAATTATTATTTTAATTTCGAAAATCAAGAAATAATATTATTATTTATTTATTTAAATCTAAAAAATTGAGAAAAATAAAAGATGAATTATAAATAAATAGTATGGATATGAGTTCTAATTATATTAGCACTTGGGGGACTTTACCCTATAAATAGGACCTCAAAGAATTTCCTCCAACACATCTTTATCTTCTCTACTTGCATTTTTCTCCATCTTTAGGCTACGTTTTCTTCTTGCTCGGTGTGCGTGAGCGGGGGTTCCTACCGGCCATCAAATCTTGAATCTACCTTCTGTCCAAGGACGCTGGCCTCGTGGTTAGTCATCGTCGGATCTCGCCGAAAAATGCATCCCAAGTCTCGAGTTTCAAGTAGTATGAAACAGTGAAGGTACGTGAGATGTTGGATTTACTTTTGGATACGATTGCTTAATAAAATAATTAAGATGATGGATGAGTTAGAATTAGTTTGTGTTATCCTATGTTTTAGGAATAGCTTCGTATAGTTTTTATGTTGAACGAAGTACTATGCCGAAAGTTATGATAGGCAAAGTCTCGGAAAAACATCATTGGAGTTCCAACCGACAAAACCGGGCCCGTGTAAAGATGAAACCGGCCCGAGTTCAAATATAAAATCGAAACTTGATGCGCTTCTTTCAAAACCTGACCTGAATTAGGAGGGGACCCGAGCCGGGCTTAGGGTAGCCTAGCCGAGGCTATGTCATGAATGATTTCGGGAGTTTGGATCTTTGTCTCAATGAAACCCGACTCGAGTTGGGTTTATATCCGATCCGAATTGTTCCTTGTGATGATCTGATACGATGACATCAACAAACCCAACCCAAGCCACCCTCGGACCCGGCCCCGGGTTCTGCCAACATAGGACTTGTGTTCCATACACAACTCGGGCTGAGGTCAACTGAGCATGGTCCGAGCTCAATCAAAATTCGACTCGGGTTCTGCCAATAGAGGAGTTGTGTTCCATGCAAAACTTGGCCCAAGCTCAACCGAACACGGGTCCGAGCTCTGTCAAAATCCGACTTGAGTTTACAAGTACTCGCCCCAGGTTCTGCTAGGAAAAGAGGAGAGTAACATCGAGAACTCGATCCGAGTTTCGGTGAACGTGGAATGAGTTCCATCACAACCCGGTCCGAATTGTGTGTTGCTTATTAGGAGATATATATTGTTTAATTATTGTATTATGATTCGATTATTATTCTTTTATGATAATTCTTCTAAACATTAAATATTATTAATTAGGTCAATGGATAAAAGATGTACCCTATAAATAGGACCTCAAAGAATTTCTTCCAACACATCTTTATCTTCTCTCTACTTGCATTTTTTCTCCATCTACAGGCTACATTTTCTTCTTGCTCGGTGTGCGTGAAAGGGGGTTCCTACCGGCCATCAAATCTTGAACTATCTTCTGTCCAAGGACGCTGGCCTCGTGGTTAGTCGTCATCAGATCTCGCCAAAAAATGCGTCCCAAGTCTTGAGTTTCAAGTAGTATGAAACAGTGAAGGTACGTGAGATGTTGGATTTACTTTTGGATACGTTTTATTAATGAAATAATTAAGATGATGGATGAGTTAGAATTAGTTTGTGTTCTCCTATGTTTTAGGAATAGCTTCATATAATTTTTATGTCGAACGAAGTACTATGCCGAAAGTTATAATAGGCAAAGTCTCAGAAAAATAATACTAGAGTTCCAATCGATGAAATCGGGCTCATGTAAAGATGAAACCGGCCCGAGTTCAAATATAAAATCGAAACCCGATGCGGCTTCTTTCCAAACCCGACCTGAATTAGGAGGGGACCCGGGCCAGGCTTAGGGTAGCCTAGGCGAGGCTATGTCATGAATGATTTCGGGAGTTTGGATCTTTTTTTTTCAATGAAACCCAACTCGAGTTGGGTTTATACCCGATCCGAATTGTTCCTTGTCATCATCTGATATGATGACATCAACAAACCCGACCCGAGCCACCCTCGGACCCGGCCCCGGGTTCTGCCAACATAGGACTTGTGTTCCATACAGAACTCGGACTGAGGTCAACCGAGCATGGTCCGAGCTCAATCAAAATCCGACTCGGGTTCTGCCAACATAGGACTTGTGTTCCATACAGAACTCGGACTGAGGTCAACCGAGCATGGTCCGAGCTCAATCAAAATCCGACTCGGGTTCTGCCAACAAAGGAGTTGTGTTCCATGCAAAACTTGGCCCGAGCTCAATCGAACACGGGTCCGAGCTCAGTCAAAATCCGACTTGAGTTTACAAGTACTCGGCCCGAGCTCTGCTAGGAAAATAGGAGAGTAACATCGAGAACTCGATCCGAGTTTCGATGAATGCGGAATGAGTTCCATCACAACCCGGTCCGAATTGTGTGTTGCTTATTAGGAGATATATATTGTTTAATTATTGTATTGTGATTCGATTATTATTCTTTTATGATAATTCTTCTAAACATTAAATATTATTAATTAGGTCAATCGATAAAAGATGTAAAACAAGGTTTTACGTGCACTAATTGTTAATGGGATGGGATGGAATGGAAATATAAATGGAATGGAAAAATTGAAGATGGGTATTAATAGCCCCATCACCCTTCAAATCAAGATTTTTCTTTTTATTGGGCTTGTAATTGCTCACTTTTGATACTGGTTTGATCCACTTTGACCCCATATGAAAATGTCATAAATGTCGATAATAAAAGAAGTCGAGCTCGTATTAGGACAATACATATAGGTGTCCTAGGAATATGTTAAAATAAAAGATGTAGTGAAAAAAATAGAAAAGAAAAGAATGGAATAGAAAAGTGAAAGAACGAAAAAGAATATAAGTGTTTCTCATATTGAAAGCTTGCCTATTTTTTATTAAATCTTCTTATTCATTTATATTATCTTATGTAATGAGTATTTTATACTCATAAAATTTCTATTTCCCTGTGTTTGAATCCTACAAATAACTGAACTGACATTGATAGAGACATATTCAGCTAAAGATGTTCGTGGTGATGCAGTTGCACATGAGATAGATGTTTAGTTTATGTTATTTTATTTTCTTTAGTTGCTACTTTGATATGATAGAAAGATAAGAGGACCACTTGGAAACAATAGATATGTTAGCTCCCGCATTCATGTGATGTTAGTTATATTAGCTTCCGCACTTTTATGATAGTAGTTATTGATGAATTCTTTAGTAGTTTATTCTTGTTGCTTCTTATATGGATATGAGAAAGTTTAATGAATAAAGATGAATAGTGAAATTTCGGGTCGTTACACATGAACTTTTAGGTTGTGCAAAAATAGAAATCCACATTGGAGTGTGACTTAATAACTAACATAAATAAGCTTTTGATAGCACTAATCTAATTCAAAATGAATTTAATTAAACAACCTACATGTAATTTTTCATTATACGGTAAGGTATCCTCATCTCATTAATGATTCATATTTCGATTTGCAATGTTCATACAATTATAAAATATCTCCTAAAAGGTAATATGGTGAAACAAAGATAAAAAAAATAAAATGATAAGATAAATATTCTTATATTTCCATGATGTATGATGTTACTTATAATAAGAATGTCGAATGTGTTATTATGTTATGTAAAAATTCACGTATGTTATCATTCTTTATGTTGGATGTGATCAATACAAGACGGCTAGCTACCGAAACAATATTAACCAACATCATATTATTGATCATGACACATTGATATATATCATTTTCACGTACTCTAGAATATGTAGACAAGAATAAATATATTTAACCCGTGATAAGCGTTAACACATCCATAGCATCATTTAAAAAACATGTCCAAAAGCATTTTAGCCATTATATGCCTATGGATTAACTTGAATGCAATATTGTAAGACCCAACCTGTCTGACTTGTTGGATTGGTGTTTGAGTATCAAAACAATCCCCGGATCATTCAAATTCAACCTTGAAGTTGACCCATTTTGGTTCATTCAAATCACCATGAATTTGGATGACCCAATTTTAATAGTGACCGCTTAGTTTGATCAAGAGGAAGTGATTCATCCTTATCACTCATCGGGGCGGATCGAGTCGATGAGTCTGACTGATTCATCTTTACCATTCATCAATCCGGATCGAGTAGAGTCGAGTTCGAATGTGATTCTAAGAGTAATATAAAAGTTGAAAACAAGTGCCAAAATATGCATCGACTAAAGGTCCACCAAGAAACATCTTATCTCAAATCAACGGTTGGAAATAACCTCCTTAAAAGGACCTTAAAATCAAGCATCGCACATGTTCATCCCTCTTTCAGAGGCAAATTGTTACGGAGTATCAACTTCAGGACCTCGGGTCAATTGAACCCAACGAACCAACCTATGGGTTAGAAAAGTCTAACTAGAATCGACCTGACCAATGACCCAACTTTCTTTACTTTCCATTTAAAATTAAGTTATTTTTTTATTTAGTTTAGAGCTCTTATGTAATTTAAAATTTAAAACATATGAAAACGAAGCACATTGTATAGAAAAATAAAATTTAAAAACTATTTTATGCTTTAAAACAAAACATTTTAAATATAAAAGCATGTAATATAAAAAGGAAGAATTAGTGATCGGACACCCAACCGATGATCGAATTTGAATCCAAAAAAAAGATACTCAACTCGATCAAAGTTGATCAGATTGGATTAAATTTGAATAAGATCAAACCCAATCCGTGTATACCTCCATCAATACTGTCAGACGTTAATTAGCCAGCACAATTCCATCTCAAACTACAGTCATAAAAATTGAATTTAATCAGTTGACCTAAAAGCTTACAGCTGAAATGAGTTCATAAATCTATTATCCATAAATCTTGGCGAAGGGGTGCTATTGCAGACTCTTTATACACGCGACCTCAATCATTCTACGGTCTATTTCTGAAGCACAATCCTTATTTAGCAAAGAAAAATGAAGCTAAATATCGGCAAATCTTCCTGAAACAAAGCCAGCTGGAACAAGGTCCACAAGCCTCTGCAGTCGAAAAGAGACCCCTATGATTCCAACTCAAGTCGAGCTTTCTGAAAACATAACGAAAATGGTCGTAATAGCTGAATAGTTGAGAAGTTCCTCTTCGCAATAATATTGTAGAGATAAGTAGTACTCTGAGATAACCAACCTCTTTTCCCTGCTTGAACTTTTATGTTTCACCATTTGCCAAATAGCAAGTCTTGTTTTTGCATATTCCGAAAAAAATTGAGAGAGCCTACTATTACCAAACTGCGAGTTAAGTCAGGTACGGATGAGCTATTTTCTATCATATCTAATACAATGAAGTCAAATGCACAGAGATTATAAATCAGAATTCAGCTAATGAGCCTTCTTCAAAAAGAATCCAGCTAATCAGGACGCAGCATTTCAGTTACATGCCATAATAGTATTATCACATGAAAAAAAAGTAACAGAAGCAAATGAATTACATCTTTTTGAAGGGACAAAGGAATTACATGTTGGTTAAATTGCCTGTCAATTCCTATAAAATTTATCAACAGTCAGCATCATACAAAATATGTATTCTAGTTATGGCTTCATAAAATGACATCAGGACTTGCTTCAAAGCTCAATATACAAAGTTAATGGAAAAGGTGTAACATACAGTCAGTAGTTCTCTGCCACTGGTCGGGAAGGGAATAGCCTGAGAAGAAATGTCGCCAGAGACCACAAACATACAATACCAAGAATTTGGAAAACAGCGAGCATTGAAACCAACGCATTACTCATCTCCATTATTGCCGGGTTCACGGATGTTTCTTTCATAGTGAATAACATTCTTTCAATAAAATGTGCACCTTTATTTAGCTGATACAGCCTGTATATCTGCAAAGTAGATTTAGTTAGAACTTAAAGATTCAATTGAAGAAAGATACTGAGAGCAAGTGAATGTGTACCTCAAAAATAATTGGTAACACAGGCCAGCATGATGAGTTACGCTTTTGAAGTCGTATCTCAAATGCATATTGCACAGCACACCCCACTAAAAATGGAGCCACAGCAATCACAGCTGGGAGACCAATAACCGGCCAAACAACATAGACGGCAAGAATAGGAGCAAAGACCTTCAGTCCCATAGTGAAGAAGGCAGAAGATAGGTACCCTTTGAGACCTGTTATAAGGCTCCATCTCTTTGGACTGTAGTCGAGGTATGGCCTCTGAACATGGTCAATTACGGAAAGAAAAGCAGAAAGCCCCAGATAAAATATAACTTCTGAAGAAAATGATGTAACAATCTCTGCAAGAGCACAGTTAGCTATCAGTTGAAATTCAAGGAAATGTCCAAATTAATGAACTAAGTGCCATACAGTACAGAAACAGAAAAATGAAAAGAAAGTGAACCTCCTGAAGAACATTTCTGCCTGATTCACCAAGTAAAAGTTATCCAGATACAATCACTGAATAACTATCAAGCAATTCCTCCTAATAATTATCCCCTTTTGGCAAAGTTCTTAATAATGGAAAACTCAAACAAATGACGGTTTTACTCAAGAAGCCGATGGCACTTATTGCACCTGCCAGAAACCTATTGAGCATCCCAAACCAAAACAAAGTACTAGTTTCTTGTGTCATAAGTAATGTGTCCCTTATCCTTTGATATCTTGCACAGTTTAAAAAGTAGCAATGCAACCAAGATTGCAATTTGATGTTTTTTGAGAAAAGGATGCATTTTAATGAAGCATCATATCATTATAGAATCTAAAGAAGAGATGCAGATAAAATGAACACATTGCTAGCACGTGTCAACATGTCACACGAGATTGGTAAAAGACATATCAACCAACTTTTAGCTCATGTGCATCTATCGTGGCAAAACATATCAGAAACGCTTTCGTTTGTTCACAAGCTTGAAGCTAATTTCCACTGATTATGATTGATCATCTTTGGATGAACATTTTTGCAAACATATAAACAAACTTCAAAGGGAAAGACAAAGAAGGAACAGAAAAAAGGCATGCAAAAACTAAGAATATGGAAATCTACGTTTCAAAAGAATAATAATAGAAAATTTTCCTTCTTTAAATCCCATAAACTCCTATTTTCTAAGGGCGAGCTGAAGATAGCATGATATTGATATCAAAAGAGAGGTTTTTTTGTCAGATATGATTGTGCCCTATCCTCGAACTCTGAAATCCAATTAACTCATACGTAAAGATACAACTTAGGCAAGTATTGTTATCCAATAATTAACATAAAGGTCAGAAGAAAAAGGCATATAAATGAGCATAGGAGAAAATTGCAGTTACCTGCAAGGATGTCATCCCGAATAATGGACCCAAAAACACCACCAAGGACAAATTGAGGAATGACCAACGACGCTATCAAAGCTAGGGGACCAACCACCCACAAGACTGAGCCTGTGCCCTCTTTGAAGGGGGATGACACCAGTTTTCCTTCTTCAAGCTTCTCGTAACTCAAACCACAGAAAGAAACGGAGCCCAGCTTCCCACGAAAAGGATCCAAGCCGGCCAGCCTCCTATGAGACCCAGCAACGCCCGGCCCAACACCATTGGACGCTGGTATACCGGCAGCGGGGCTCCCGTTGGTGTTCGCCGACGGCACACCAGCGGAGGAGCTCCCATTGGAGTTTCCAGCATTTGACATATATGATTCAATCTTCCCGGATACCATTGAGACAACCGATTTTCTCATCGGCGTCAAAATCCTCTCGGGCACAACTGATTTTGATTTTCCAAAACCCAAAACCAAATCAATGACATTAGTAACTTATTCTCTTTCTCATTGATAATTCAAAAAAAAAAAACTCTACAAAACCCTAAACCCAGAAAAGGATACATTTTTCTCAGTAAAACAACCTTTAGAAGCGCAACCATGACCAATCCCCCCATTCCTCCTCCACCCCACGCCAGCCAGAGACATCTGCAAATAAGTATCAAGAGTGAGGAGCGCACAAGAATTGGAGAAGGAAGGCTGGGCCCCGCTAGGGTTTTAGGACGAGAATAACATGCTCTTGTTGCTATTACTGATACCGCGGATGGTATGAGTTGGGAGTGCGGCCATCGAGAAGATGGAGGAGGAGTCGAACTCAGGACGAAGGGCGAGTTCATCGCTGTTCGCCGCTGCTGCAACCAGTGATGGTAGCTGTGGGTGAATTGGTGCGGGTTCTCATGCAATTTACAAATGGCTTACGAATTTAATTTACCTCATCGAGAAAAAGGGCTTAAGTTGGAGGCCCAACTGCAAACCCGTAAATATCAGCCTCTCAAATGTCAGCATCTATGTTTTATTTTGCAAATAAAAAAGAAACTATTTCTTTATTTTCATATTTAAAAAAATAATCAACTCTAGAGAAAAAAAAAACATTTTCCCCTAAAATACTCTTTCTGAATTATATGTATTGGAACTATTAACTTTGTTAAATTCTTTGTTACAGTATCAATTGTATGAAAAAACATCTAAAACTTATTTGAAAATATTCAAAAAATACTTTTATTGAAACAGGAAATTAGTTGTAAAAAAAATAGTTGAAATAAGATGAATATTAATCTGCTACCATAAAAAGTGGCAGCACAGTGCGATCACCCATCAGGAGTCATCCGAACCTAGATGGATGCTAATTGACGGACAAGATGAGAGTTAATTTAAACTGGTTTTCAGTTTGAACAGGATGAGTCGCGATTCAATGCACAGTTCGGGACCTTGGGTGGCACGAAAAAATCGGCCAATCTGAGGAGGAGGCAAGAGGAAAGAAGGTGGCAGCGGCAAGTGGAGGGCGGAGGCAGCGACAAGTGGTGGGCAGTGACAAGCGAGACGATCGATGAAGACAATCTATGAAGATAATGTAGAGGGTGTAATCCCAGCATCTATGACACAAATCCACTACTATGGCATAGATTTGTGGCCTCCTTCGTCTTTACTTTTCTCTCGTTTGCAAGGCGTGTCTAGGGCAACAACAAGGCACCCAGAGGCGGCCTCCTCCTTCACATTTCTCTCCGCAGGCATAGCTATAGAGAAGGAGAGATGGATCTGTGAGGTTGGAGGAGACATTGCAAGGTTGGAGGAGGGCATGTTGCGAGGCCATAGTGTTAAATTTGATGTGCTGGCCAATTTTCCTAAAAACTTAAACCATTAGGAAGAGCAACATCTATTATTTTATATTCTTAACATTCTCCCTTACGTGTGGGCTGCTAACAACTTTTTGGTCTAACCTAAGCACAACACGTGGACAACTAAGAGAGAAAATTAATTTTTAATAAGAGCTTAAGAATGTTCGAACTCTTGACATATGGCTCTGACACCATGTTAAATTTGATGTGTTAACCAATTTTTCTAAAAGTTAAAGCCATTAGAAAGAGCAACATTTATTATTTTATATTCTTAACACATAGGAGGAGACGTTGTGGGAGGTTTTCATCCACGTGTGAATCACTGCTACTGGAGGGGAGACTGAACCACTGGGAACTGAACTTGTTGCTTGAACTAAATTGTGCACATCAGAAAACTTATTTCCCTCGTCGATCAGTACACATTCAAATTTGACGACTTTGTTTTTGCGGACAACACACAATGCTACCACAAGCTCGAATATTCCCCTTCAAATAAAGATGGCCCCAATATAAGAATATAACAATATAGCTAATTTGAATAATGCACATATACGTTCTACATATTCATTATTATGTAATAATTCAAAGATGATAAAAATGAGGGAGCATTTTCTAACACCCCTCGGCATCTTACACCCATTTATATTTCAACCTACACTAGTCTCACGAATCAACCTATATCTTCTATGATTTGAAACGGATTCTAGAACTTATCTTTTTTGCAAGAGCATTTTGGCCCACTGCTTATTTGGAGCATACATACATGGATTCGTCCAAGTGCAAAATTGTCAATATCTCGATCTAGATCTTATGATTTTATGATTCTACTACTCATTATCGATCTTGATTTCATCTTCAACTTATTATGTGTAAGATCTTATGGAATACAACCTTAATTTTGGTCACACGGGACTCATATAATTAGTGTAATCATTTAAATATTTTAATTAAAACTACATGTATGATAATAAGAAGTAATTAGATGCAGTTTTAATATATTTTAATCGTCTTTAATATGATTTGATGTATTTTGGCTTAAGATTTGATAAAAAAAATGACTTAGTGTGATGTAATTTAATATTTAAGTGTGACAATTTGATCAAAAAATATTTATTATTTTAATATATACTTTACTAATAGGTAGAATCTTGCAATCTTATGACTTCCTTTCAATTTTATAAAAGATTTTGATCTTGACAATCTTAGTCAGGTGACACTCACGATTGTCTTTGCCAGATCTGTTTATATTCATTATGTTGCAACCAAAATGACTGTAGGATGGACTTAAAAAGCCTTATAGTGCATTTTGTTTGTCGCAAAGATTTTACACTTATGTATGGAAGATTATGCATGAGTGTCTGTGATCATCAATCGCTTCTCTCCTTTTTTTTGGTAGCCAGTTGTCGATATTTGAGAAGCGGTGCCGACTGTCCAACCCATGCGGCGCTACTGAGCGCACAGGCCAGGTTTGAAGGCCGGCCTACCATCGAACTTAATTAAGTTGGTAAGATCATCCTGAATCACGTGCCTGACAATGATATATGAGACTCTCAACAAAAAATTTTTACTTAAGCGAGGAGGAACCGCTATCACTCCACATTACCCTCTTCTTTGATGAACACGACTCATCTTTGTGGTCAAGCACTAGCGTGCTCCATCAATAACTCCAAGTTGTTTTAAACTTCACCTTCTCTTGCTTCCCCTCTTGGCACTAGCGAAGCTAGCTTGCTAAAGGCAAAAGGCTTGCAAAAACCCTGTAGGATCCATCCGGGGATTATGGTCGATGCACAATTATTTATTCTAGAGAAAACTATGGCTGGATGTAATGAGGGCACGTCCACCAACGATCTCATTTGGGTAAGGTTGGAGCCTCCACTTGTGAGGTGGTTCAAGAGGAACGCTGATGAATTCTTTTCTAATCCATCGGAGCTTAGGGTTGTGTTTGGTACGAGAATTTTGGAAAAAAAATTAGTTCCCGAGAACTAATCGATTAGATAGAAAAGTTTAAATTGGTGTTTGGATGAAAAAATGTAATGATGGGAATTTAAAAAATTGATTTGATAGATAAGTTTTAGTAGGTGCTTGGATAAAAAGTAAGAAGTAAAATATATTTTATTATTTTTATATTATTAATTACACAATATTTTTATAATTAGCAAATTAGATAGAAGAAAAAAATTTAAGATAAACTAATTAATAACTAAAAAATGAAATATAAAAGAAAATATAACATCATATTTATATAAAATAATTATATAATTATAATTTATTTAGAATACTATAATTAATAATTTAATTATATTATACTAATATCATACTAGTTAATTTTTATTATGATATGTGATAAGTAAAAAAAATAAAAATATTTACATCAACATTTAAACAAGAAAATATATTTTTTATAATAAATAATAATGGGAATTTTTTTATTATAACACTAAGTAAATTGTAATGAATAATAAATGTATTTTTTTGTTATTACATCTAAATAAATTTATGATAATATAATATAATATATGTATATATATACATATATATTTGTATATAATATATATATGTATATAATATAATATATACATATAATAATATTATTAAAATAATATGTTATAGGTCTAAAAGTAGCTCCACCTAGTCACCTACTTTTAGACCTATAACAAAAAAAAGGTTGTTCTTGTTATTAGCGAGAACTTTTCGCTAATAACAAAAAATTTTTGCTAAAAATTCTAACCCTACATCATGTGATCAAATTTCCTTCATATAAACTGTTTTTGAAACTTGGGTCAAGTTCTGATTTAAGTTCCAGAATCAAACACAGCTCAGGAGAACATGATTTATAATCCATTCTTACTAGAATTCTTTTATCTTTATGCGTTTTTGTTGCCACTATTGGAAACATAAGCTTGGAGTCTTTTAAAAGGTTTGGAACTATGCAAGTCTATGGTTGTTGACAACCTCATCATAGAGTACTGCTGACTCAGCTAACTTCGTCAGCATTATAACAATAAGAGAGACAACCCATTGCTTTAGTTTATTTACCTCACTTTCCCTTTTGTAATTAAGCATATATATCATCAATTCACACAGGGCTGTCGATTACTTGACAACTTTGGTAGATCAGCAATCACTTATCTTTTTTCCTTTTTTTTTTTTACTGGAGCAGCCTCACGGCATCTGAGATATTTTTTACGCCAATTCTTTTGAGCAATTAATCAATAGATAAACAATTTTATTTCAAAATATATCAGCGAGCATATGGACGTAGATGCATTCATATGATAAAAATAATTGAAATATATATATAATGCTGAATATTGATATAAAAAATGTTTCAGATCTTTTATTTGTATGATATCATCACAGTCATTAGATGCAAGTTGCATTATAGACTTTGATAGAATGATAAATCAGGAAAAAGATGGTTGAACTTGTGGTCACATTTGCTGTCATAAACTATTGAGTATCACGTACGGTTCATAAATGAGTAAGGCCACAAAATAATATACAGTAAGATCACAAGCAGACGGTGATGGAAACCTAACTTTCAACCTCGAAACAGATCAAACAAGATTTCCAACAAAGAGATTTTGGTATACCAAGTCTTAAGAATATATATGTCATCCACAATGTCATTTCTCCAAATTACATGTACACCATGTCATGCACAAAGATATATATATATATATATATATATATATATATATATATTTACTGAATTGTTATTGCAGATAGAAATCAATTTAAGAAACTTTTTACTACAACAACAACAACAAAGCCTTATCTCACTAGGTGGGGTCGGCTACATGGATCATACGACGCATTCGTTGATCCATGTTCATGAGATTCGACAGGGTTTTACGCTGGCTGTCGGGGCCTAACACAACCCTCCTCCTTTATCCGGGCTTGGGACCGGCTATAAAACATAGGCGGAATTAAAGAAACTTTTTACTACATTTAAGAAAAATTAATCTTCACAATCCACATGGAATTTGTGATTACAAGCAACGCCTATAGGTTTCCCATTTAATAACTAAATCAATTGATTTTTTTTCTTTAAACCAGTGATATATTCATTTGTAAGTTTCCTTACACATATATAAAAGCATCCAATAATGCAATTTATCGTCTAATTAATATGTATTTGAGTATTCCTACGACAACGGGTACATTCTTGCCAAGCTGTACAACCTACAAAGCATTTTACAGAAAACATGCGACGGGGCCTGCCAACAGGAAATCCCCACGTGTCCACGCGAGATGTCCGCGGAACAGCCGCGTCCGACTCGCCACCGCCAGACTTGCTGGGGAACCAAAGCCCTGCGGGCGTCGCTAGACGTGTACGCCGCTAACTCGGACGCGCAGCGGCGATCTCAGCATCCCCTCGCTGGCATTTGCCGGCAATTGCTGCGGCGTCCTCAGGAACGCTTCAGGCGCCTTCTCGGACTCTAAAACCCGCCAGACTTTCACCGACTTATCCAAGCTCCCGCTGTAGACCACGTACCGCTTTCCACCAAGCTTGGGGCCACCGGCCCCGTCCTCGACGTCCTCTTGCACGGCCAGGCACTTGACCGGGCCCTGGTGGCCGGAGAGAACCGCTAGACGCGAGTGGCTGCCGCCGGCATCCCGCAGCCACACCCGGAGAGTCTTGTCCGCGGACCCACTGACCACCACGTTCCCTGCCGCCGCCATGCACAGAACCGCCATCCTGTGCCCCTGGAGCACGCCGCCGTGAGTCGGCCACCGCCCTTTCTCCCATCTCCAATGGTTCACTTTACCGTCAGACGACCCGCAGTACACTACTCCGCTCCCGGCCGTCGCCGAGTCCTCCGCCACCGCCACGGCCGTCACCGCGCTTTCCTGCTTCAACAGCGTCTTCACTAGGACATGTCTTGTGGCACCCCGCCCAGCGAGCTCCCGACGCCAGGCCTTCACGGTGCCGTCCGCCGAGGCCGTGAACAAGACATCGCCGAAGCCTCGAGCGACGGCGTTCACGGCGTCGTCATGCGCCCTGATGGACTCGAGGCACTTGGAGTCCGAGACCCGCCAGACCTTAACCGTCTTGTCCCAGGATCCGGAGTAGAGGACCCCGCCGTCTTCGTCGAGGCTGAGACAGGAGATCGCATCGAAGTGCCGGAGCCACACGGTGTTCCGGTGCCTCCGCACTTGGACGTAATTGGAAGGGTTCATGGAGCTCTTCAGGAAGTCCCTCAGCCTCGGCAGCGACCCAATGCGCCTATAAACCGACGACGTCCTGGAGGAGGTCCTCCAGACACGAATCTTCCCGTCCTGATGGCCCGTAAAAATCCTGTCGCCGGCGACGACTATAGCTTTCACGAAGCCGCTCCCGGACTTGAACCCGGCGAAACCTTGCCGCCCCTTCCACACCCTTATGTTCCTGCTCTCGGAACCAGTGTACAGGAGGTCGCCGGAGGCGGCCAGAGAGTAGACGTGGCCCTCCTCACGGACGAGGGAGCCGACGAGCCCGGTGGAGAACGTGTCGTTCTCGTCCAAGATCAGGGGGAGATGAGTCCAGGGAGACCTGACGAAGGGCGATGCCACGGCCGGAGACAAGCCGTACGGGGAAGCGTAAGGGCTGATGGCCGAGAAGTTTTTATCGGAGTAATAACCAGGACTGGTACCGGGAGCCATGGCGCCTCCGTCGGCGCTTCTGAGGAGCTCGTCGTCGGACTGAACCGCCGCGGCGTCGGATATGAAGAGTCCAGAGAGCTTGGAGCACTCCGGAGACGGCCGGACGTCTCCGTTCACCTCCTTCGGAGGTCTCATGGCAGATCAAATTTGCAGTAATAATTAACTGGAAGGAGTAGTAATTAAAGATACGTCGTACGCATCGATTAGTTGCGTTACGTGCGTGGTCTGTAATGGGTAGTAGGTGCAGAAGGCAAATGAGGTGGAACAAATGATACAATATGTCTATAAATAGGCGGGGGAGTGCGTTCACGAGGTCGTGACACGTGTAACAGGGATTGCCTTGGACGCACGCAAGCGACGCTGCAGTCCGAGTTAGACCAGAGGAAGCCCGCGGCCGCCATGGCTACACGTTTCCATGCCACAACAGGAAACAAATTAATTAATCTAATTACTATCATTATATTAGATTAATAATAATCCTATTTTTCCTGACAAGACTCGAGTGTTGTCCACGGAGTAAAATTAATGAAGCAAACGATGACTTTTATCATCCGTCGCTATCCGTTCCGATTCGAGTGATCAGGGTTTAAACTTAATTGAGTAAATATATTATAATAATTATCATCCGAACATAATAATAATAATTATTAATTTGTGTATCTGTGATATATATTCATGCTACACACGCTTTATGTTATATTATGTATATTTAATTCGAGATCTTATCTAAGATTATAAATTATGTTCACAGTTTAACTACATCGCATCAATCGTTATTTGCAATTGAATCGTTAGTTTGCATCCGGTCTCCGGCATTTTATTAGCCACACGGGTCCTTGTTCCATGCGAAGTTGACATCCGCAGGAACCCAATGAGGAATAAGTGCATGGATTAGAGGTAGAATGAGAATTGTCTCTATACCACAATATATATATATATAATTGAGAAATTAAGTCCATCTAGTAGCTACTGGTTTGAAGTTTGGCTTCACCAATTTCTTTTCGGCCGTCATTTTTTTTTATGGAACAGTTGATGGAATTCTTTAACATCCATTTTAAGTATCAAGATTTCTAATTGCAAAACCATCTGATTGAATCCGATTTAGATATATAGTTTGATTTATACTAAAAACTAGGTCCACTTATTAACATGGAAAAGGCGAGTCCATGGCACTCTCTATCAAGAGTTTAATGATCATTGGCATTGGTATAACTTTTACTTTTTAAATCAATTTTTTTATGGGCATTAACATGGGAAAAAAAGAGAAACTACAGCACGAAACAACAATATCGCTGTCGTTTACAAATAGTAATCTTGCACAAGAAAAAACGGCCATAGCCTCCATGGGAGAGGCATGTTCCTCGGTCTGCCCTAATTGGTAAACCTTTCACTTTTTTCACAAGAGGTGAAAGTAATCTTTTTTTTTCTTTTGCTATTGACGTGTTGGAAGCATAATCGTACAGCACCACCTTGTCGGAATTCAACTAGCCAAAGTAATCAAATGATAAACTCGGAATAATAATCTTGATAAGAAAACCATGAATTTACATGTATCAATTACTCGTGAAGTAACTTGAGAACTTACGCATTTTTTTTTATTATTTAGATGTATTAGGTGTTCGCCCGTAGGTTTATGTTACCTACTGGAGATATATCGGATTCATTTATATGCATATAATAATTAAATGAAAAGCAAGAGGTTGATGGGGAAAAAAATTTCTTGATTACATAGTTAAAAAATTAGGTCCCTATGTCGAAGAATGATAAAATAATAATACGTATAGCTGGACGTAGTATCAGGACAGCACATTCAATTGAGGCAGTGGTACTTGTCAATAATTGTAAGGTGGCCTATGCATGCAGTGCTTCCGCCCACACGGTTTCACAAACTATGGGAGCTGCATGCCATGAAAATAACGTGAGTTGTGATCGATCGATCTCAGCCCTCTATTCACCCTGCAATCCCATCCATAATATCCTTCCTGCACTGCTCCACGTCCACAATATTGTGTCAAGGTCTCGACCTGTCATTTTTCAAGGATAACCAAATAAATTAACCTTGTAGTCGAGACCCCCACCAGCCTTGATGTTTCATGCCTCCTCGTTATGATTCCTTTTCTTGTTGGTCGTTGGACATGTAATATATAGTGGCTTAGTGGAGGATTTGGGAGGTGTTAATTAAGATTAAATGATACATGCTAGATTAATGTAAACATGTTCTACACACGTGGAAGCTTTGAGCAACAAAATGGGAATCAAGGCAAGACAAGATCCATGCTTTAAGTTAAGTTCCGTGTAAGAAAGGTGCAAAGAAAAAATCGATTGTGTGTATATATGTTGTATGTTCATGAGATATCTGAATTTAGTTAGAGCTCACACATTAAAAAGTTAATTAAATATATAGTCAATAGCAGACGTCGCCTCACATTTGTTAAGCAAGACTTCGTCTTCCCCTTTTAAAGCATTTCAGGCTTTTCAGCTTGTAGGATATATAGAAAGGTGTACGTCTAGTTTCTTTATAACACAATTAAATTGTTGGAGATCCACCCCTTGATCTCACCCAGCTTATGTATCAGAACCAATATGCTTTGATTTAATACCATGCATCTTTCTTTTAAAAAAAAATTGTTGGGGCACATAATAATTAATTTGCTCGATATTTCTTATAAACAATTATAAGTTTCTTTTTAACTTTCTTTTCCGTCTTTTCCTCTCTCAAATTAATACTATTTCTTTCCCTTTTACTTCCTTTTTAATGTTCTTAATTCCTTCTTCTCTCTTTAATTTCCTTTTTTTCCATCCTCTTCCCTTTTTTTCTTTTCTTCTGGTGTTTACATTCTTTCTTATTTTACACTATGTTCCTTTTCTACTTTTTTTTCTCTCCGTTTTTTTCCTTTACGTGTCTTTCATTTTCTCTCGTCATCTCTCAAGTATTATCTTTCCCCCTTATTCTTATTTTCTTTCTTCATGATCTCCATCTTTTCAGCCGTGTGATACTTATTTGACCATCCTTTCTTTTTTGTTTTCAAGTTTTTCGTTCCACTTTTTCTTTTTTGTTTTCAATTTTCATTTCGACCTTAAACTGATTTTTTAATTAAGGTTCACAAATTCACCAATACATTTTTCGTTCAAAGCATTTAAATCCGAGAAAAAAAAATCGTTAATCGTATGGAAACATTTACTCCACAAATTTACATATTATTATTAAGGCCGCATGCAAGGTGGCCAGTTCTCATGCATCACACGATGCTAGATATAATTATTATTTGTATTATTAGTATTTTAATCTCGATCGTTTAGATAATGCATGTGTGCTTGATAGGGAACATGTGAGCCTATATCTCTTAAATGGAGACACAATTACGTGTGAGGAAGAAATAATTAATTATCACACGTTCATGTGTAATCCTTAGTTATAAAATTATACTTTAGCTTATTATATATATATACCTTTATGAGCCGTGTTTCACAAAAACAAAATAAGACATGTCTTCTCTACCTATTAAAATTAAAGTGTCGTCGTTATTAATATTTTTTTATCTTATCAAAGTGCAAACCGACCTAACTATTTTGAAACGGCCGGGAAATATATATTAGTACCTTCTCGGTAGAAACTTTCTCGAAAGTGATTAACAAGTGCATTAGTCTACATACATATCTTATATAAGTGAACATATTCATCTTAGTTTCGCTACTTAACATCACAAGTAGTACTTCGGTAGAAAATATGCATATATGAGATTGATGTTGAGAACTGCAAAACTCATTTTTCCTCGGCAGACGTAGAAATCCGAGAGATATGGACGGTGGAACTTTATATTATGAGATCAAATGTTATTAAAATATTTCTGTTTAGGTTATGATCTGACTATTTTTTTCTAAAAGTTTAAGTCGCTAGAAATAGCAATATATTTTATTTTTTAACTCCTCCTCATGTTTAGATTGTTGGCATTTTTCATCTAGTCTAGCTCATTACGTCGACAACAAAGAGAGAAAATATTTTTTTAATAAGAGTTTCACGAGGTTTGAACTCTTAACCTTTGGCTTTAAATTTAATGTGCTGACTAAGTTTCTTAAAAACTTAAGCCGTTAGGAAGAGCAATATGATTTTATATTATTAAAGGTTTGCCTTTGTCAAAAAATCCTAAATTATGTCCTGCCATCCTAACTGATAATTAATGATCATGCAAACATAATTAATTGGCCTCACAGGCATAGAATTAATCGTGATTTCCAATAGGATAAGATTAATTAATGGAAAGATCTTTCTTTATTTTCAAACTGCTGAGCAACAGCCTCATATGAGGAAATTAAGATTCAAAGCAAGCACAAGATCTGATCACGCATGACGTAGAAATTACGATTCAAAAAAAAAATCATGCATTCAATGAGGATGAAAAGATAAATTCAATAGTGCTTTTAAAATTTGATTGCGACACATGCCGTGATTAATTCACGAATGACTGCAATTTGGATGACTCAAATCATATATAATTTCATTTAATTGGTTGACGTGTGACGCCCTAATTAAGCTGCCTGTGTGAACCTGAAACGAGAGTACTAATTTTATGAAACTTAGCCAACATGACATAATGTGAAGAAGTCATGACCTAATTTAATGTTTCTTGACAGACGTCAGCACTTAATAGGCAACATCTATTGATGCAAACAACACATGAACGTCCAAACAGATATTTGGTTGGCTACATATATAGAATTAATTAAAGCTTATGGAAAATGAAATAAACAAGAAATGGTCGACCATCTCTTCTTTCACATTTACGAATAATTCATATAATATTTTGAGATATTATACAAAAGTTTCAATGATTAGTAGCACCCGCTGAAATGGTCAACTTGATATATATTATACAAGTTAATAAGTTTTGATTGCACTATGTTTTGTCCATTTCAAGAATTAATTGATAGTTGGCTCAAGAATATTAATTACTTGAGCTGCTGTAATAATTCAGAAGCCATACGTCGTATACTTTAATTATCCATCCCTTGCTTTGTACTCTAAAACTTCTTTGCAAGCCACATTTTTTTTTCAATTCAACAGCCAACGAGCTCCTATGTCAACAACAACAACAACAAAGCCTTATCCCACTAGATGGGGACGGCTACATGGATCATACGACGCCATTCCGCTCTATTAGTAACCAAACCTTTCGGTATATTATTCATCAATAGATCTTGCTCTATTAGTTCGTCAAGTGTCCGCCTTGGCATCCCTCTCCCTCTTTTAATCGGACTCCAGATTATTTGATCTACTCTTCTTACTGGCGCATCTAATGGTCTTCTCTGAACATGACCAAACCATCTCAAACGATTCTCTACCATTTTCTCACTAATAGGAGCCACTCCGACTCGTTCACGTATATGGTCATTCCTAATCTTATCTAATCTTGTATGACCACACATCCATCTCAACATCCTCATTTCGGCTACCCCCACTTTACGTTCATGTTGTCCTTTCATAGCCCAACATTCACTACCATATAACACTGCTGGCCTTATAGCAGTACGATAGAATTTTCCTTTAACTTTATTGGGTACTTTTCTATCACAAAGAACTCCAGTGACTTTCCTCCACTTACACCAACCAGCTTGAATTCTATGATTAACATCGTCATCAATCTCACCATCTTGTCTTACAATTGATCCTAAATATTTAAACTTTGTCACTTGAGGAATTATATCCTCCCATAACCTAACTTTCAAATCGTCTCTAAGTTGTTTATTTGTGAAATTGCTATGCATATATTCTGTTTTATTCCTACTTAAACGAAAACCCTTTGACTCCAACGTATTTCTCCATATTTCCAATTTTGTATTAATCTCTTCTCTTGAATCCGCTAAAAGTACTATATCATCCGCAAATAGCATGCACTTAGGTACCTCCTCTGTGATACTCTCGGTTATAGCATCGATAACTAAGTTAAATAGATACGGGCTTAAAGCTGATCCTTGATGTAGGCCAATTCCTATAGGAAATTCATTTGTCTCACCTCCAGGTGTCATAACCCTAGTCAATGCCCCATCGTACATATCTTGTATTACCTTAATGTAGGCAACATTCACCCTCTTCTTTTGCAAGGCTTTCCAAAGTACATCCCTTGGTACCCGATCATACGCTTTCTCTAAGTCAATGAAAGCCATATGTAAGTCTCTTCTCCTACTTCGATACTTCTCCATCATCCCCCTTAGTAAATAAATTGCCTCTGTAGTGGATCTTCCTGGCATGAACCCAAATTGTCTCTCAGAAATACTAGTCTCCATTCTCAATCTATGCTCAATCACTTTTTCCCATAATTTCATAGTGTGACTCATAAGTTTAATCCCTTTATAATTTGCACAATTCTGAATATCCCCTTTATTTTTGTAAATAGGAACTAATGTACTTAATCTCCAATCATCAGGCATCTTTTTCGACCGTAAAATCTTATTAAATAGTTTACATAACCACAACACACATTTTTCTCCTAAACATTTCCAAACTTCAATCGGTATACCATCCGGTCCAACGGCTTTACCATTCTCCATTTTCTTAAGAGCTTCGCTAACCTCCGAGACTCTAATTCTACGATAAAATGACCTATTAAGTTCACATTCGCTAACTGTCAAGTCCTCCAAATCACAACGCGAACCTTCACATCCATCATTAAATAGCTTATAGAAATACTCTTCCCATCTGTTCTTAATATCTCCTTCAGTAACTAAAACCTTGCCAACTTCATTTTTTATGCATCTTACTTGATCCAAATCTCTCGACTCCTTCTCTTTGTTCATTGCAATCTTGTAAATCCTTTGTTCACCCGCCTTTGTCCCTAACTCCTTATAAAACCCCTCGTATGCTTTAGCACGAGCATCACTAACTGCCTTCTTAGCCTCCCTTTTCGCCAAACGATACTTTTCCCAATTGTCAGAACTATTGTCCAAGTGTATCGTCTTGAAACAATTCTTCTTATTACGCACCTTTTCTTGGACCTCCTCATTCCACCACCAAGTCTCCTTATCTCGTGGTTCAAAACCTTTTGATTCTCCTAAAATGGCTTTAGCAACCATTTCAACCTTTTTTGCCACATTCTTCCACATGATACTAGCATCTCCTTCTAACTCCCACACACTTTCCTCTAATAACTTACTTCTAAAAGTCTCTCGCTTCTCCCCCTTTAACTGCCACCACTTGATCTTTCGATCAAAAACTGTTCGGGATTTTGGTTTTATACATTTTATTTGCATGTCAAGAACTAACAATCTATGTTGTGTAGTCACTCCATGCCCAGGAATTACTTTGCAATTAGTGCAACGTCTTTTATCAGTATTTCTTATCAAGAAAAAATCGATTTGAGACCTATGAGTTCCACTTTTGTATGTGATTAAATGTTCCTCTCTCTTCCTAAAACAAGTGTTGATAATCTTAAGGTCGTATGCTAAAGAAAAATCAATAATAGTTTGTCCTTCCTCATTCAACTCCCCAAAACCAAAACCACCATGAACCCTTGCATGTGGTCCTGCCTCTTTACCAACATGTCCATTAAGGTCTCCCCCAATATAAACTTTCTCGGTTGTTGGTATACTTTCAATCAAACCCTCCATATCTGCCCAAAACTTCTCCTTGAGATATGATTCTGCTCCTACTTGGGGTGCATATGCACTAATAATGTTCATAGTCTCCTTTCCAACAATTACTTTCATGGATATGATTCGATCCTCAATCCTTTTAACTTCCACAACATTCTTCCTCCATTCTGCATCCGCGATAATACCAACACCATTCCTTCCATTTACCTTACCTGTGTACCAAAGTTTGGAACCATTTAACCTAATCTCTTTACTTCCCTCTCCTACCCATCTAGTTTCTTGCAAGCATAAGATACTAATCTTACGCTGGTCCATTACTTGTGCCACCTCGAGGCGCTTCCCATTCAACGTCTCAATGTTCCAAGAACCTAATCTGACCTTAGTCTCATGAACTAGCTTCTTTAACCGCCTCCGTCCATTAGAGTGCGGTAGCCCTTGCTCATTTAACACTGCATTCAGGCGAGGATGCAGCGGCTCTTGCTCTCTTATCACTGTACCCGAGCTGTACAGCGCGTTACTTACGGGTAACGACCTAGCATTAACACAATATATTCGTTGATCCATGTTCATAAGATTCGACATGATTTTATGTTGGCTGTCGGGGCCTAACACAACCCTCCTCCTTTATCCGGGCTTGGGACCGGCTATAAAATATAGGCGGAGTTAACGAGCTCCTATGTCAAAATAAGAAAATTGAATGTGTGAGCTTGCAAGGCCTTCAAGGAATTAATTCACAAAAAACACGTTGAGGTCTCATGCATTTACACAAATTGTGAATTTACACGTGTTACGCCCTACGAGCATTTTGACATCGATATTTATCAATTACAAGTGAATATTAATTCCAATGAGAAAATAACTAATATATGTTCTTATGTAAGGCTCCTAAAAATGCATGATATATACTCCTATGAAGATATTAATTACAGGACATAGCATTACATAGCATACATACATGAATGTTGACTCAAAAATAAATTTTGACTAATCAACACAAAAAATATTATACATACATATATATATATATATATATATATATCATAACAAAAGAACTAACACACTTATGAATTTGAGTAGCTTATCTGTTTGTTATAAAACCATTTAAGATATTACTAAAAGAAAATAAAATTCAATGCTTGAAAAAAAAAATAGAAGAGACTCAAACATAATATCTGATGTTTCTAAGAACTTGATTTGTCGTCAATATCACTATATTTCATTATTAGCTTGGTCGGTGATTGCAAGTTGCAACATTGAATTAGAGATGAATCTCATGAATTTTGACACTCAATATATAAAATATAAACAATAATAATTAATTCGTGATACTTAAAACAACAATGAAATATTACTATAGGAAACATGATAACTATATCAAGAAATATATTATAATAATAATAATAATAATAATAATAATAATAATAATAATAATAATAATAATAATAATAATAATAATAATAATAATAATAATAATAATAATAATAATAATAATAATAATAATAATAATAATAATAATGGGAAATGATCACATATCAAATCAAAGTGTCTCTTGCCACTCATTATTATGAGATCAATATTGATCAATAATTTGTTTTTCTAACTTCGATATATATATATATATATATATATATATATATATATATATATATATATAGGAACATGTTTTTATTAAAATTCATCATAAATAGGATTATTATATAATCAACATGCTTCTTACTTTAATACATCATCCCGTTGCATCCATCGATTTTATAAGTGAAAGATATTTCAACTCGTAGAGTATCTTTTATCTCACGTGTGATTGTTAAGGTGCTTCAATTTTTAAGGTGACTATAGTCAACATGTACTATATAGGAGAACTCTTGAGAAATTAGTGCTTCAATTTTTAAGGTGACTATAGTCAACATGTACTATATAGGTGAACTCTTGAATTAAGATTTTTCAGCTTTTATCTGCAGAGATTACATCCATCTTCAATGCATATCATAAGAGATCATAAGCCAACATAAAACCAATTAAGGATCAAAGCAGAGTGTAGTAATTACAAATCATACACAAAACTCCTTATATATCATTAGATTGATTATTATTAAATTGAGTGTGAAATTTTTCTGGCTATAAAATTTGAGAATTCATGAACTACAATAGTAACCACAAATTATCTCCACAAATAAATAAATCACCATGGTTAAGATGTTACTGACGCAAGTCAAGTTCTTATGTTTTTGAATTCGATAGCGCAATCCGCCTGAGCCTATGTTGGTCCAAGGTCGAGTTCATAATAAAAAATTGGTTGCCAGCAATAGCCACCTTAAAAACTAATTATTTTATTGTAATACTAGTCTTAAATATATCATCATAAAAATTAAATATTCATCTTGTCATTTACAACAGTACCGACCTTTAAAACTAATCATAATGGTAAGTTACATGAAAAATTTTCTTCTAAGAAATACATCTTGATCTAAAATAAAAAGAATAAATGTTAGAATTTTTTCTAGTTGTTCATATAGGTAACTGAGGCGTAAGTTCTTACTTCTAACAAGAACTCAAAAGTTGGCTCTTGCTAGAAGCAATAACTTCTTTGTTTTTTTAATGTCAGCATAATAAGCCTAAAAGTAGGGTCACCGACTTAAATACATAAATATAATATATATATATATTACATCTATATATGATTATTTAGTCCTAATATTAAATATTTTTTTATTAATTACTTTAATATTAAATATTATATATATGATATATATTTATTAATATATTATATAAAGATTTATTTAGACCTAATATTGAATAAGTATTTTATCACTTATTTATTATATTCTACTTAGTATTTTATTGAAATGAAAATTTATTTTTAATTAAGTAAATTTATGTAAATATTATGTATAATTATTGTATTTATTATAATACAAATTTATTACTTAAAATTTTCAACTGTGTTTAGAGAAATGTTACATAATCTAATTTATGTGATTTATGTAAATCATTAATCATAATATTAATTACTTATAAAAGAAAACTTTAATCAATATTAATATTAATATATCACAATACAACTTATTTTCTAATAAAATCCAAAATTTTAATTAATAATTAACTATAATGCTTTTAAATAAATAATTACCTATAATTTCTTATTTATTATAATTTAATATCTCATAAAATAATAAATTATATTATTAATTCTTACCTTTTATCCAAACACTTATTAAAACTTATTCGTCTAATCAATTTTTTTTATTATTCATTATATTATTCATCCAAACATCAAATTATATTTTTTTGTCGAATCGATTAATTCTTAAGAACTAACAA
This sequence comes from Pontederia crassipes, assembly GCA_030549335.1. NCBI lineage: Eukaryota > Viridiplantae > Streptophyta > Magnoliopsida > Commelinales > Pontederiaceae > Pontederia > Pontederia crassipes. The sequence continues at coordinate 30,131,520 of CM060193.1, forward strand.
GAATTTAAGTTCCTACATTCAAACATGATCATAAGGAAAAAAAGTTTCCTCAATCATTGTATCAACTATATGCTAATTGTGTGAGTCAAATTCTTGAACTAACAAAGCCCGTAATTACATTCTCTCTTTGATTCATAAAATTACTATTGACAATTGGTCATTCTCGTTGGCGCCTTGTCGTTTGTTCAAGACCGAATAGTGTCATCACGTAGGACATCCATCCTCTGTGACACATTATATGCAAAGAGCTAGGGCATCATCATTCTCAACTAGGCATCGTCATTCACCAAAAGACCATCGACTGTCATCATGGTATGTTTCCCTGTGGTCTTTACAAATATCACATGCTAATACCATTGACCATAATTGTTGGTGTAACAACTAATTTTGTGCCATCTTAAGCTATTTTGTTGTTGAAACAAGCAAATATTAACAATAAATTATAGGATGACTTTTTATAGATCATGTGTAAGGCTTGTGTAGATAAAGTATTTTTGTAATAAATACGATAAAAAAGAAATAATAGTCCCATGCAACAATTGAGGAGTAAACCTCTAGATTATACATATTTATGAGTGCGATAGATAAGTTAAATAATGTCATGGATGCACCAACATTGATCAATAAGAACTAGAGAAACATTTTACTAAATGCATTAGATAATTAAGAAAAAAGTAAAATAATCTATTCATATAATAAGACTTGTTAATGAAATTTATAATCAAATAGAGAAAGGAATAGCTAAGAAATTATATGTGAAATTTACAGTTATATCTTAGTGAAAAGTTGATAGGTAATATACTTTTCAATTTGTGCACTAATAGAAAGGTTTGAAATTGGCATGGACGAATAATAAGCAACATCAACATGCACAATGCGGAATAATCCTACAATATAAAAACTTTCAATAGTATCATATTCATCATCATTTCACACTCATGTTATATGAATGAGAGAAATGCTTTATTCATTAGTACCATATTCATCATCATTTCCTTTTATTTTATCATTTTTTGGATACTATGTTATAAGATATGTTGTTTGTGTTATATAAAACTTGAATTTAGCTAGCTGCTCCTAATGAGAGCCTTGTTTAGAACAACATTGTCATAAATTTCTTTATATTCTCCTATGCATGCTTCTTAACTTGGATGACTATATCCTTATATATTAATATTAAACTTAACAACACACAATAATATTGACATATATACCAAGGAATTGAAATTGATGGCACTTCCTCATATTTTGTTAGCATAAACTTCAAATTTACTTTTGTATTATTGAAATTGAGACCCTAAAGTTCCACAAGATATTTTTAACATATGAGCTGATCTTTGCTTGGTTGAGGATATTGCACACAATTTATTTTGAATTTATATTAAACAAATACTTGATTTTTTTTAGCAAAATTATTTATTATTTGCTCGCATAACCCTATGACTTAGAATTTCAAGCAACACTTTTATTATCTACAAATGTTTACTGAATTCAACATCAATCCCATATTGGGCCAAATTGGATTGGTGATTTCCTAATCCATGATCTTATCATTTTTATCTTTTTTAAATGTATTTTTAAGTTAATTTAGAGACTTTATACAATTAAATATATGAAAAACACTTAAAATATATGAATATAATTAATTATGCTTTAAAACAAAATACTAAATATTTTTAATATTAAAGATGATAAAAAATAAAAAATGGTGTCATATTATTTGACCACCCGATCTAATTAAGTCAAGTTGGATAAGGTTTGAAATATAGAAGACATTCAATCGTATCCTAACCAAAATTTGTAAAATTGGGTCATATTTAATGTCAAATTGAGTCGAACCTAAAACATGAACACCCCTAACTAATTAATGCGTTATTTTAAACAGTAAGAGGATTAATAGTTGATTAGTCGCTAGTCTATGGTTAAAGTTTGATTGAAAAAATTGATGTATAATTTGTCCCAATGTCCATGTCATTATGCAAATGCCATTTGCTTTAGACCCATTTAATTCTTTTCAAGTTCACTTGGGCATTTAGTTAATCTTTACTTGTACCAACACCTAAATTTCAATGGAAAAGTCAAATATCAAACTTAAACATCATATTTTAAAAACTATAAATACTACATCTAAAAACTCATCGTGAAATAAAATTTATTTCAGGACTATTATAGTTGTTATTAAGTGTATGGTCATTAAACAAATTCTTAATAATGACTTGTGAAATCTATGACAAGAAGAAAAAGTTGTCCTTAAAAATATCTTTAACAATAGGAATTGTATCACTCATTAATATTTTTTAAGATCGTTTATTCCATTCGATTATTGTTGATCTTTAACGATAGAGCCATAATCAATTTCTTCAATAATTAATGTGTTTTAATGACCAAAAGCTAACAATTAAAGATCAAATTTCCCTTCATTAAATCTACATTTTTATGTAACGTGAAGGGTGTCAAACATATTACAAATTAACGTCTCAATATGATTTCTTCTTTATTTTTGCACCAAAAAGATTACTATAGCCATATGAGTGGAAAAAAATAATATTTTCTAAAAGCTCAATAGTTGTTGCCAAAGAAAAATTATCAATTGTATTTAAAAAAAAAACTCCGCCTATATTTTATAGCCGGTCCCAAGCCCGGATAAAGGAGGAGGGTTGTGTTAGGCCCCGACAGCCAACATAAAATCCTGTCGAATCTTATGAACATGGATCAACGAATGAGTGGAATGGCGTCGTATGATCCATGTAGCCGACCCCACCTAGTGGGATAAGGTTTTGTTGTTGTTGTTGTATTTAAAAAAAAAGAGTGAATTTTATTGGGCAATTGATTTAATATATAAAAAAAGTGTAACTAGATTTGTGGTATAGAATATTGACACACATAAGCGACAAAGGATTCTAAGTTCTGACAAGATATTCTCACATTACTTTAAAATTCTAAATAATTATGATGAATTATAGAGTAACTCGTTTCAGAGAGAGAAATTAATTGAATTGGTGTATTTTTTGTTTTGTGGTCTAATAAGTTGTTTAAACTTATAGATCTATTTTATGAAAATAAAATATTAAGTACTCATATGTTTCCAAAAGTTTCATCTCATAATGAAAAAAAGAGAGAAAATCATTTGACGTATTTTTTTCACAAATAATGATTGTGAATATCTATCTGAAAAATATAAGATTATTGTTTAAAACATGAGGTTAGACATAAATTGATTGTGCTAGAACTCCATAACACAACATTGTTGCTCAAATATAGTGCCTAAGCTCTTACACATTTCAAAGCTCAACTATGACAAAGCTCAAGAAGTCAAGAGCGGGTATTTTTAATAAAATCATCATATGTTACATTTTATGAATATGAAACTTTGGAGATTTAAATACATCAAATAAACTGAACAATAATTATGAATATCCAATTTTACATACCTCAACAAGGGAACAATGTTCTTGTACAGAATATTCAAGCTTTAAATGCACAATGATTATTGAAGATAATAAGACAAAGGCAAATAGAAAAAAAAACAAAGTTGAAATGATGTGTCAAATTGGTCAATATAAATTCATGATGAAGATTTTTCGCCTCATAAGTTGAAAGGAGAGATTGTTAGGCCTAAGTTTTAATCTAGCTCTTTAGAAGTGTTAATATGTTTTAAGTTGAATTAATGAATTTCTCTCTCTATGGGTTTTTTTCCCTTTGAGTACAAAGCTGTCGAGATTTCTTACAAAAAAGTACTTTTTTTTGCTTGCATGCTGCTGTTGAGATCTAAAGGAGAAAAAAAAAAGGTTGTTCACATGGTAGGGGAGAGTAGGGTGTAAGAAAAATCCAACGTATTCGAAAAATCTATCCAACTCGAAAAAATCGATTCGAAAAAAAATAAAATTTAAGGGTTCAAATATGATTTAGGTTATCTTTTTATAAATTTAAAATCACTTGCTAAAATTAGGGTTCCACCCGAAAAAATCGTAGAGGCATGTGGAGTCCGTTTTCATTTATAATTTTTTATTTATAAAATTAATTCATAAGTTATCCAATTTTTTATTATAGATATAATACTTTTTTTTTATAAAATGTCATACTCTTCTATCACATTATCGAACTTTATTTTAGCAACTTTTATATATTAGTAGTATATTTTGAATATAATATAAAGTTAAATAGTTTTTATATTAACTTTAATTTAATATATATTTTAAAATATAATTATATAAAAGTATGAGTCCGAAAAAATTGACTCGTTAGAGGGTGTTTTTTATTTTTTAAATAATTTTAAGGTGACTTTTTAATTTTAAAACTGATTCTAAAAATAGCGGATAATTTTTTTGAATCGAAAATTCGATCCGACCCGAACTACTTTCACCCCTAGAGGAGAGGAGAGGACTACAATGAAAAAATATTCTTTTTTGAAGGAAAAAAATTGAATTGAGAAAATATCTGAAAATTTATTGTTACAAAAGTAATAAAGAACTACAGTAATTATGGATTTGGAGGTACTTGATGGACTTATTAACGTTGCTAATCGATTAATGCTCTGCTCATCGACTTCTAGGCTTCTAGCTCGAATTGCTTCAGGCTTGACACAGGAACTTAGGGGTACAGATCATACTTCAGAGAAATCTGCCATATTATATAGAATCGTTCAAAATTATTTTTGTTTTAACAACTTTTATTATGCTTCTTTATTTTGAGAAAGTCAAACTAAATTTGTATATATATTAACTCATTTAGAAAATTTGTACATATATTTTATTACATGACGCATGTCTCACTTGTGGAACTCGTGTGTGTTTATAATGGAGGTGTCCAGAGACCGTATCTTTTTATTCATTGGATTATAAATGCGGGGATGATATCTGATCTATTTTTATTTAATAATTTTGAATAATTACATAAAACGTGGAAGAAACTTATATAAAAATTGGGATTGGGGGATGCCATGTTGCACTTTAATGTTTTCCTTATACACAATATAATAATACTAAAATAGTATATATGGATAAATAAAAAGGAATAAGATATTATTCTTCCACACTAACACGAGGAGTTTGTGAGATAAAACTAGGGGTGTTCACCAAGTCGGGTGACCCGTGAGCCCGATGATCCGACCTGAATCGGTTCAGGTCGGGTCGGATCGGTGGTCGGGTCGGACCTGACCCGACCCGACCCGATTGATCCGACTTTTTATTTTTTTATTTTTTATTTAAACTTAAGGCTTATATTTAATTTAATTTTTTTAAAACTGAAATAAATTATTTTAACTGTAGAAATAATATTAAATAGTTAGAAAACATATTTTTATACTTTTAAAATAATATTAAATATTATTTTTTATATTAAAAAAATAGTAAGAAAAAATAAAAAAAAAAGAAAATTGGGTGGTCGGGTAACCCGATCACCCGACCCGACTCGAACCGGATCAGGTTGGGTCGGATCCAGCCCCCCAACCCCCCTAAACCGATCTGACCCGACCCGATCAAATTTGTTCACGGTTCGGGTCCAACCCGACCTGTGAACACCCCTAAATAAAACAATGTGCTTATAGATGAATTGGAGGAGAAACATTTAGACCATCTCTATCTTTACAACCAAAACCACTTTAATTGAAGAAAGAGTGCAAATAATTCATTTTCTAAGAGCAAAAAAAGAAAAAAGAAAAAAAGAGAACTAAACCTACAGACATAGAGCGGCTGGTTTAAATTGAGGGTCAAACTAGGGGTGTTCAGCGGATTGAGTCGACTTGGTGAACGATTCGACCCGATCTAGTTTGGGTCGGATACTGACCCGAATCCAATCCGATGGGAGTTCGGGTTGGGCACGTATTGGGAAATTTCAACCCGAGTCGACCCAACCAAATCCGACCCGACATTTTTTATTATTTTTTTACTTAATTTTACTCGTATACTTGATTTAAAATAAAACATTTTAATTATGAAAATAATGTTCAAATATTTAGAAAAAAATACTTTATATTTTATAATAATGATTAACTAATTTTTTATATTAAAATACATATAGAAAGTAAGACAAAAATTAAAAGAAAAAAGAAAAAACCAACCCGACTCGAAATAGATCGAATTTTCTGCCCCTAAAGGCCTTGATTCCACTCGACCCGGTCAAATTTGTCGACTCGTGAATACTCCTAGATCAAATAGTCTTGTATTCCAATTTTCACGGCCATATAAAATAAAAAATATTCAAAAGCCCAACTGTTTACAATCTGGGCTCAACAAATATTACAAGACCAGATAATAACATTGGGAGCGTGCCCTTATTGGGTCTAGAAGCCTTCTTAGATCTTCCAGAAGAACAGTCCAGTTAATATATGCATGCACGTGTGCAAATTTATTAAGATCATCATAAAGATTAGAAAATCTGATCAAGAACCACAAGACACTATCAGTTGATAATTTTTTTAAAAAAAATATGATAAACTTTTTGCACTTAATTCTTAAATTATACGTTTAATGATATCATGTTACATGTCAAAATATAGTAAAGATAGACGATTATTAGATTTCATTTTAGATCACTTATTATCGGCATAAATTCAAAAATTATTATTATATTAATCATTAGAGATTGTATAAGGATCGGATTAAACAAATCAAATCAGTTAAATTAAGATTCTAGTAATATTTTGCTTATAAGATTTTGAGAGTAAATTCGAGATTGTTCATGTTCGTAAAATATTAAGATATAAGTTATATATTTTTCAATTGTATATTTTTTTTCTCACGTGATATATATGCAGAAAATATAAATATTATATACATCATTTGGGTATTATATGGAGTAAATTATTAAATGAGTGAAAATAATTTGTGTTCAATTTATATTCCGAGAATGTCTATGTTTTCTTTTCTTTAGTACCAGGTGTTTGGAAAGCGATATCTGTGTGATGTTAACAATTATATGTGCTATCCACACGTTAGAAATTGACTCACCATCGAATGTAACTAATTCGAATCGTGTACCTAGTAATCACAGATGACATCAAAAAAATTTTACGCTCTCAAATTTGAGAGCTCTGCCTAAACGAGCAAGGACTCCATGCTCTCTTCACTCCAAGCCTTATTGGTGTCTATGCTCTCTTTTCTTTTTTTTTCGATTGTGCAAGAGTGCCATGTTTACAGTTGTACCAGTGATGCATCAATCAGAATATTTTATCACTGCAGACTTTCTGCAGGTTATAATTGGACGCAAAAGATATATATTATTACAGCTGTCACCACGGATTTATGGAGCCTCATCTGATGCATGCCCAACTTGCCTCCCATTTAGGAGCAGGCATTATTATCATCGTTTAATTTTACTGAGCCTTCTCGCTCATGTAACTTGCATGCACTTTGGTGGAACAGTTTTTGCCTCTGAAAATAAGTGACCACTATATATTACATGTGCAAAACCATCTCAGAGTTAATGCCAAACTTCCTGTTTCCAACAAAACTTACACTGCATTATCAAACTTCCCAGGACCATGAAGTTAAAGTACATTCTTCCCTTTTTTTTTTTTTTTTTTTTTGGGGGGGGGGGGGGGGGGGGGGGGGGGGTGGGTGGGTGGGTGGGGGGTATTCTGCCTTTGGCAAGAACTCAACTTGTTGGTTAATCTGGTAGCTCTGGATTCACAAGCATTTGAGGAGGGCTAGCTCGTTTGAAGAATCGGCATACTCAATTTGCCAACTCTGCCTGCCCAATGTGATCTCTAAGCTGGGCAGCTTGGCCAGCACCTTAAGATCATGATGCGGTGTAGGATCAATCATTGTTCTGGCGCTCGGCCCCTCGCTGTCGACCGTGCTGTCTGACCGGTCAATTGTTCTCGCTTCTTCACTGTGTGCCTAGTCACAAGAGCACAAGAAATCATAACTCGTCAAGCTACAGTGCTACCTGCTTGGACTGCAGCTTGCATTGATCCAAAGATAAAAACACTGAGGGTAATAGTAATGATAGTGCTCATTTTGTTGGTTGTTGGGATAAAACTTCCATCTCTCAGTATGTGCATGCATGGTCAAATTTGTCCTTTGCTAAATCTTTTTTCTCCCAGTGCTGATAATTTGAAACTTTGCAAGTATTCAAGTCGGAAAATTAGATCATGTCACAATATTTCTATCCCTATCTTATCATGGTCAGCAGATTGGTGGAAATAGAACTTGCCAGCAAAGTCCAAATATATACCTGGCCTCGTTCGCCTGGAAAGTTGCAAATGAAGTTAGGGTGATGGAAGGTATCAGGAGCTCGTTGGAGTGATGGATTCCAAGCATCTTCATCTGCAGAAGGACAAGGCAGTCTGCATCCGTAGAAAGAGGGAGATGCGAAGATGAGCAAACTTGAGCTCCGAGAAAAATCAATAGATAAAAATAATAATAATTCTAATCAGAGTCAAAAGCCAAATGAAATTAGCGTTGAGTGAGCGTTTGAAATGCATGAGGATCAATCAGATATGGCCAAAACCATATTTCAGTACTTTTGTCTGCACACATGTGTTAACTGTTTACTATTTAGCTTCTGACGAAATTTGAATTGGTAGTTAAGTAACAAGCTGTTTTTCTTGTCCTTTGTCACTGTTTGCCTTTGGGATGTCCATCGGAGGGGTGATGCCACGAGACAGACAATCTGGCAGCATAAGGACCTCATAAATGTGTAATGAATCCATGCATACAGCCATTAATCCTTCCTGCTACTTCTCATAAATGCATCAGCATTATTCCTTGCTATACATGCACTTTAATATCTAGCTCAGTAAGTTAACAGTAGGGGCATTCCTCTAGGCTATTCCTTCATCAACTCATCTGCAAGAATATTTTTAAGCCAAGTACATGCAAGCACACACACACACAAAAGAAATATCTCAATGAAATATGCAGTTATATGTAAGTATGATAGGAGTAAGATGATGTTACTCGCCTCCAAAGCCACTTTGACATTTTATTGCCGTGGTGGTAACAGAATGGACAGCTACTTCACTAACCCGATCTGACGATACAAATTGACCGCGGCTTTCAAGTCCCCAAATCCTTCAAAATTTGAGAACGTTTCTCCCTAGAGGCCATTTAGGTAATATTCTTGGCGTGATTGTTTTTTTTATCGTGATGTTTTTTTTATTTTCCCACACTCTCTCTCACTCTTTCTCTCGCATTATTTTTATTTTTTATTTTATCTTTATTGATTTTGTTTGAATTTTATTTCTGAGCTTTTAATTAACCTAATCATATAATTATGAGACTTTTAATTAAAACCTACTTTATTATTAAAAACATTATCTTATTCATTGACTTAACAAAAAAAATTAATCACATCTTTAAAAATATGTATTAACTAACGACTAACTAATTAAGTATTTTTATATAATTCTAAAATTTTACTTAATTATTATAATTACAAAAATTGTAGGTTTATACATTATTTTATTATAATAAAATTAATATCTTCACTTATATTATTTATACACACATATATATAGTAGTTTTTGTAACTGATTATCTAAACATGCTATGACAATAAAGCATAAACTCTTATTATATATAGTATTTTCATTATTTTGCTCATTATATAAAATATATTTAATTAAATATGATTAATTTAATATTATTTATTATCTTATGACTTGTCTAGTGAGATTTTATTATATTTGTAAAAAATATTTATCATTATTTTCTATCAACTTATTTTCATAAGTTTCAAAATCATCACAAGCCTCGTTTTCTCTCCTGTATTCCGCTTCTCTTTTCATATTATTAAAGAAATATATTTTATCTCTATGATTATCATATTTTGCCAAAACACATATTAATCTTTTGATTTTCATAATTATATTTACTATTCAAATATTATTACGATTAATCTGTTGATTCCACTATTAATAGAAAAATCATAGTACAATGCTACCTTACAGGAAATGCTATCTTAGGAAGGTAAGCTAATTAAAAATTATACTAAGAAAAACCATGAAGGAAAGCTAAGACCAAATACCAATGGCAAAACACATGAGCACCCTTCATCCCATTAATAAAAGCCACCAAATTCTCGCCATTACTAGGGTACAGTACCCTTCATGACCAGTCCATTTGACCAATGACTTTGTCAGTATTTATATGTGGATCTCAAATCTAAGCATCTTCCTAATAGTTAATGCACTGTCTACGCTGTGCTAAACAAACCAAGAAGGCATGACATGACATCTTGGACGAACAGCAGTTCGTGAACCATGCATTGACAGAAACGTATGCGAGAGTACAATTGAACCTTTGAGATGCATCCAAGCTAAATAAATAAAGTGATGCAACTGAAGTGAAATGGCTAGAATGCATACAGACCTAGGAGACATGAGCAGTACTGTTGCTTGTGGAGTTGGTGTGCTGATGGAGTAATTAGAAGGGATGTTGATTCCATTATTCCTCCCAGCTCGGTCACATGGCAGTAGTCCTCCTGCTGCAGCCTCCACTTCTACCATGCCTGTCCTCTGGTTCAAGCCCACATCTGCCCGGCCTTGCCCTGCAAACCATTCCATCCACCACTAAGATACAAAATGGACTGTGCTTTATGGGACACCCGAGCAAATAATTCAGGCGTGAAGAAAGGGCAAACCGAACCCCAGCCCCAGCCATCAGCCAACATCTTCTGAGATGACTGGGGGTGATGGAATCTGCCCCCCGTGGAGGACAAAGACCAAAGGCATATTATAGCGATCAGCACGGGACTAATGCTCTGTGAAATGAAGGGAAAAGTCCAAATACCTGCTGCTGGTGCTGCTGCTTCTCCTCCCCCTCCTCCTCTGTCCGTGCTCTTTACTGTTCTATACATCTGCAGGTAGCAGCATCAGCATCATCAGGAAAAGCTCTTGAAATCTGACCCTAAAAAATGCAAATCAGAGCTACCAAGCAATGCGAAATATAACTACTTCAATACTTCCGTAGATGCCATTTTGTCCTTACTCCTTGTATGCATGCCATGAACAGCTATCTCTTTCCTCCTCAGTGCAACCCTAACCCTAGGTGTTGAACTACTGTCGTAAAAGGTATAAAGAAAAGGTATCACATAGTTTTGGCTGCCACTTTTTTTTTTTTGGTTGCATAAAAGATGAGCAAGTGCCGCTTTTATCTTGTTCCTTTACCTGTAGATGGCTCTTGACATGGGCAAGCGTCAGATCCTTTACGTTCATCAGCTCTAGAACAGACTTCGGCGTCGCTCCTACGCGTAAACATCGATCAGAGTTCTCTCAAATAACTGGGCTCCTTGTTTCTGTTTGGAAATGAAGCATAAAGTTTGCGCGCTTACTCTCATGGCCGCCAAGGAGCTCCACTGCATGGACGAAGTGCGCGTGCAGGGTGGTAGTCCACCTCATTCTCGGAGCCCTTATGCCCCTTTTGCTACCGTGACCCGACCGGGAATTCCGCTTGAATCCATAGATCTGGGGAGCTGGGGAGTGCTGGTGGTGGCGGCCGTAGTGGTAGTTCTGGTAGTTGAGCTGAAGCCGCGAGTCCACCACCGGAGCCTCGAGTCCCAGGCTTAACTTCGGCTCGCCGCCGCCGCCGCTGCCATCACTAGGCTGCTCCTTGATCGCCTCAGGTTGCAGAAAGACCTGCTCGTAACTCATGTAGCAGCTTCCGCTGCTCCCCGGTTCGCTGGCTGCAGCCAAATCGTGATCCCCCACGAAGACTCTCCTCGTCGTTGGCTCCTCCGCGGCCATCAATGGTGGGCTGATGTGCAGTGCGAGGTCAGGATAATTCATCGCCATTGGAGGAAGTGATCACTATCAGATCATGCAAGGAGGGTCACCAAGACCCGGTGAAGAAAAGGAGCGAGTGGTGGAACTGCAGAATGAGGTAGAGAAAAAGAGAGGTACAAAAGTGAATCGGGTGCAACGTGAGAGAGAAAGAGAGGGGGATGAAGGTGAGGTCGATCACTATGATGAATGCGCAAAGGAGTGGCATGTGTGAGCGTGGATAAATACGAGCGTTCCAGTGATTAGGTCATGAGTGGTTTATGATTTCCATCTTTGTGCTTAGAGAGTGAGCACACTAGACCATAAAGAACCTAGAGAGAGAGAGAGAGAGAGAGAGAGAGAGATATGGTGCCTGCTAAAGGGTGTAGGTACTATAGGAAGAGCATAATAAATGCTACAAAAGGGGTTATGAGATGGCGAGGAATTGCAGGGTCCCCAGGTAGGAATAAAATGCAAAGAGACTGACTCAAAGAAGAGAAGGGAGAGAGAGAGGGGGAGGGAGGAAACTGTATATTTTAAGGAAGCAGAGGTATAATATACTCGGAGAGAGAATATAAGATCTTTTTCTACTTCTATGAAATGGGAGGAGAGGCGGTGCAGACAGATAATAAATAGATACAGAGAGAGAGAGAGGCATTGGAATTTGAGAGAACAACAAGAAAACTATTCATCTGAGATGGGCACAGGCCTGGGACCTAATTTGCCCACTATGTGCCTTAGATGCGCCCTAAGTTGGAAACTGGTCAAGGAATTTGGGTGAGGACAACTGAGGTAAAATAGTAATGGGGAGCGCTATGAATAATAATAATAATAATAATAATAATAATAATAATAATAATAATAATAATAATAATAATAATAATAATAATAATAATAATAATAATAATAATAATAATAATAATAATAATAATAATAATAATAATAATAATAATAATAATAATAAAGAAGAAGAAGAAGAAGAAGAAGAAGAAGAAGAAGAAGAAGAAGAAGAAGAAGAAGAAGAAGAAGAAGAAGAAGAAGAAGAAGAAGAAGAAGAAGAAGAAGAAGAAGAAGAAGAAGAAGAAGAAGAAGAAGAAGAAGAAGAAGAAGAAGAAGAAGAAGAAGAAGAAGAAGAAGAAGAAGAAGAAGAAGAAGAAGAAGAAGAAGAAGAAGAAGAAGAAGAAGAAGAATCTGGTGGGATTCGAAGTGCTTAGGAACACACAAAGTGTGTTGCTTAACATGACCATATGATATTGATATATACGCACATATATATGTAAGCTTTTAAATTTTCCTTTTGCTTCTTCTTTTGGTCCCCACCTTTATATTTTGATTATTGCAGCCATTGCAAGTTTGCAACAATAAATGGCACCAGTAGACATGAGACTACACACACACACAGAAAGAGAGAGAGAAAGAGCAGGACCAGCAGCAGCTTATAGCATGGGGATCTTTGGTACTTGCTCGCCATTACTGCCCTAAAAGTGCAAAATGGAACATTATAAAACTCCTTGATGAAGTAACTGTGATTCTAATTTCTTACAGAATAAGAGTTTGAATACTGCGTGGAATGATTTTCAATTCTAATTTTTTTAGACTATGCCAAATAGCCTCCTTTTTATCGGAAAAAAACTTCGTAGAATGGAACATATCGCAATAAAGTAACTAATATAATAAAGTCACTGTTGATTAATTAAGACCATGTACTTGAGCACAAGATGTTTTGCCTTCTAATTAACCCCGTGGCTTATGGGTTCAGTACTGTGGCATGAAGTGACCCTACTCGAGTTCTCTACAAAACCTGAATTAATTGTTGTTTTTTTTTAATCCACTCATTCGCCAAATTAGTAGGATGACATGCAGACATATCCGTCTTTCGTTGGTCATGGATCAGAAGAGACTTTCAAATAGGAAATTATTTTTCACATGCATGAATGTTAAACAGCTGGCCGGATGTAATTAACATGACATATTTTACCCCTTGAGGTATTAATTAGATCAAAACAAGTTCTGATCTTGATCTTGTGCAATTCTTGACTGTGTTTGTGTATAAAAGTAATTAAATGTGCTTTTTGATCCATCTTGAAACGTCTTTTTTATAACAGCTTAATGATACCACAACCGAGGGCTGATTTATGTGGACAGTGGCGTAATTTTTAACCTAAACAAGATTTGTCTTTGAAAAAAAATTATTAAAAATTTCGCGGGCTTATATAAATTAATTATTGAGTGGCAAAATAAATAAAAAATAAAAATATTTTCTTTCCATAAAAAATCCTACTTTATCGAGGAATATTTTGGTTTACTATTCTTGTTCTCTTGACCCAATTAGTGGCATGTTTGTGGAATTTTAGTATACATGTTCTACTGCGTATATATGTAGGGTTTATAGGTAGGCAACGGTAATCATGCAAAACTTTTCACGATTGCTTGATCGATGCTCCTCGAGCGTAGAGAATTTGACTTCTAATTAGTTAGTTAATTAATTAACATATAAACAGAATCACCAAAAGATAATATGCAGAGAAAACAGTGATAAAGAAAAGAGGGAATTTAATGAGCTAGGTTACGAATGACTGTTTAATTAGTGAACTAGTATATTTTCTGTGTTGGCTTTTATGGATGAAACTGACATCCATTTTTTATAAAATGTATTAAGTTTATTATTACACCTTAAAAAAGAATAGGAAGAACTAATTAGCATGCAATTTAAAGATGTGGGACACGTATACGTTGGCTAAAGTCCACTTGTGTTACACATCTCTCCCCCTCTCTCTCTCTCTCTCTCTCTCTATATATATATATATATATATATATATATATATATATATTAATGTCTATACGTACGGTTCCCAACTTGACATTTTTTTCCCATTTTATCTTGTTGATCTGGATTCCAAATGCACTCATTTTTCTTCTCCGCCTTACATAACAAAAGTAGAACTGCAACAAAAACGGGTTGCTCACTAAAAATCGACCTCTCTACTGTAACTGGAAAGTAAGTTTATTTTAGGTAAAAACTTGATGGTGTCAAACGGAGAAAGAAGCGGCCATATATAATGGCCTTAAAACATAAATAACCCTAAGTAAAAATTAAGAAAAAAAGACGAAATGAAAGCTGAAACAAGGTATATGCTACTCTATAAGAGTTATGCACATTGATTATGAGCTGAAGTCTCGGTCTATCATCGAGTTCGATTATTTTGATGTCATCTTGGGCAGCACGTCCGACTATGACAGATGAGACTCTCAGTAAAATTTTTTTACATTCACAAAGATTCGAACTCGAAACTTTTGCTTAAACGGTGAGGAGCTGCTATCAACTTCACCCAAACTCTTGTTGATATATATACATTTTTTTTATATTATTAATGCATGTATATTATTATTATTATTATTATTATTATTATTATTATTATTATTATTATTATTATTATTATTATTATTATTATTATTATTATTATTATTATTATGTATACATGCATGTCGTTCCACGTCCACTGAAGCGCTTGGCCAGTGGTCGCTGACAGCGGGTTGGGATGTCCGGCGACACCGGGGCTGTGAGCCACGTGCGCGGCCGGAGACGCCTCTCACGCCGCGCCGGGGACCCACGTCGCCCCGACGTCTAGCGCTTGTCCTAGTCATCCGCCGATGCATATGTAACTACCTATATTATATTATATAATATATTATACATACATTACGAGCGACCTCGAATTGACTTGTATATATTGGATATGAATTTTATTTTTGAAAAAAAAACCATTTTGGTCCTTATATTATATTATATATCTGTCAGAATTGATGGTCCATTGTTTTATAACTCTAACGTGATTATGCATGGCTCTTTAAAAACATTCAATCAATGAATTGTCCCAAAATATACATCCTTTTATTTTGTTATCTACTTTTTTTCTTGAACTGGTCTCACGAGCCTTGATAAATTCGGGGAAAACAATTAATGAATTATTTGAAAGTTCATTTTTTTCAAAGCTGGATATTTGTTTATCATATTAATTTCATGAGCCTGATGAAAAAAATTGATAGCACAATTAATACTAAAACATTATGCAACTTTTTTTTTCACGCAGCATCCCCCGTTGCTCCCAAGTGCTTAACTCACGTGATATCATCTGCTACCGATGGTTTTTGCGCTTATTACCGACGATTCTGATCGTCGGTAATCAACGTTTTTCTTGTAGTGCATGATTCTTTTCTAGAATGGCCTATAGACCTTTTGTTATGGTGGGTACCAAAAAATTAGTATGTTTTGTGTTAGTTAATCTCTACTTATTTGCTATTTTCTCTATTACTTCCAAACCCTCAAACAATAAAAAGAAAGAAAAAAAATCTTTTATAAATTTTCCATTACAAAGGAGGTGTCTAATACTATAAATACGCAAGTTCAAAATAAATTCTATTTCAACGTCTTTTATTTCATAAGTCAAGATGTGTCGAATGACGAATTCAACTTTACGAATATTGGTTTTAGTAAATTATATATAGCTAGGGACCAAACTACAAGATAGTTCTTTAATTACGTAGGAGTAAGACGTAACTAGTGAAGTCATCTTAATGAATTATATATTATCTATTTTACTTTACAAGTAATTCCGTGCATAAGTTGTTCCATTTTGGACTTAATTTTGATGAATTAATTACATGTCCAACGTTTCTTGTGTATGATACGACGACACACACATATATATCGCCTCGGACACAAATTGAGACAACAATCACTCGAGAAAATTAATAACTTTGACACACTTGAAATAGGAGCACGTAAGAATATTGTATGCCTATAAAGTTGCACATACGTGCAACCGTTCAAAATTGAATCCATCTTTCGGCAATATTAATTTATTAGCGAACCCTATAATTAATATCCCCATGCTGCATGCATATATATATGCATGACCAACTGGCGACAGCTAAATGGCTCCCTGGATTATTCTTAATTACTAGTAGTGCATGCATGTGTGAAGTCAAGAGACTTGGTTTGTAAGAAGTAAGAACTATATAATTTGTATGTAAAGATGTAAACTCCATTAACTCGTTTGCACAACTCGTGCATTCCTACACGGAGCCCGAGTGAGAAAGTTGGAAAATTAATGGCATAGTATGACAAGATCGATCGGATCCACAATATATAACTTGATCATTTGTTAACCAATTAACAAATACTGATTCCTAACCAAGGAATTATGCTTTTTATTCCGTTGGAATAGTTTTATATCTAGTGGGCGAGTAGGAACAAGGAGGAAGAACTTTTCGAGGACAGCGTGAAGTGCTTAAAGTAAACGATTAATCATTTGTTAATTGGATTCCCGAGCCGTGGTCAGCGCCTCATGCGGTGATCTCCTTGGGAAATGGATCGAGCACCTAGCAATATATATTTTTTTTCTTTTCTTTCTTCTTCCTCTCATTATAATTATGATTTAGGAGTAGACCCTTGATTAATTTTGTAGCACTATCTTTTATTCTCTTTGTACTTGTACACACTTAAATTATACGTGTGTTCGGAATATTTAGCACTGAGACAAACAATTAAATTTAATTAATTAAGGGCATGCATGCAGGTGGAGGGGGATCGGCGAGTTGTTGAAGTGGTGACGATAAATCAGTCAAACATTGTTCACATGTAAATTTGTCTACTTTTTTGGATCTTTGTTCATCTTCATATTCGTGAAGGAAAGCGGGCAGAATCGCAGGGCCATAAAAATATGCCAATTTGCGTTGTGGAACTATAACCACATTTTGGAGCATCGATATCAATTCTGAAGCCTTTAACATATAGATATTAGCACGCTTGTGCATGCATGGTGTTGTGCAAGTGTACTGTGTGAGAGTTATGGGAAAATATGATTCGATTGTTTAGCATCAATTGTACGATGCACACTAGCTAGGCATCCATCGTCCTCTCATTAGATTCATTAGTTATTGGGATATTGCTAAAATATAATTGATAAAAATTATGGTACTTTTATAGGCTTCAATTTACGATGGATTTCTCTATCACATATCTCCTAAAATCTATTGCAAATGATTATTTCTGACGGAACTTTTTTTTTTAAAATAAAAGGTTGTGTTATCTAATTGAAGAGGTCCTAATAGAGTCCAGATACATGAGTTGTAGAAGGTCCGAGGGTGGATGTTCTACCCAGTGCACAGGAGTCTGGGTTAATGCAGATGTTTGAGAGGTCCAAATATGCGCATTGCTTTAGTCCCAAGAGGAGAGCCCAAGCCTCGGCTTCGATCACGGATGACATGCGCCTTCTGGACTGCAAAAATAAGGGAGGAGTCATGAGCTCAAATGATGAAACCAGTTCCGACAGCATTATGTGGCCAAATGAAGAACCCATCTGAGTCCAAACGGACCCAGCCAGGAGGGGGCGGCTCCCACCGGACCAACATTTGGTCTTGGGGGCAGATAGGGGCCTCAAGGGTGTGAATCCGAAGGAATTCGTTCCAACTGCCAAGGCGCTTTCCCAAATAACACCAGCGATTGCACGTCTGAAGCGAAAACACATGTCGTTTCTTGCTTTCCATAACTCCTAAAGACATAACGAGATGAGGGAGAGAAGAATGTCACGGGATTGTGAATCTAGGCTCAAGCCTTCTTGATTCTAGGAGCCCATGGGTCAAGAATCAAACTGGTGAAATAAAAAATTGAGCTGCTCTTGGAAGATATCCCAAAGATGGAGGGAGGCAAGACATTGGAAGAATAGATGTGTATTGGTTTCCAGTATATGTCCACACAATTTGCAAGTAGCATCAATGGAATTATTAAAGCGAAGGATGGTGTCCAAGGTGGGGAGGCAGGCATGCAAAAGTTTCTAGAGAAATGTATGAAATTTGGGAGGAGTCAAAGTGCATCACATTTTGCTCCAGACTTGTCTTCCAACCATTGGGATCTGAGGGGAGAGTTGGCGAAGGAAATGATAAGCAGACTTGGCTTTGGCTTGCCTATGTGTGTCCGTCGCCTAGATCCACACATCATCATCATCATCACGCATAGGAATATGAATAGAAGATATTCAGTCACAAATAGCATATTCAAAATAGATATGAAGTAGGGTAGTGTTCCATGATCCCTGAGATAACAACGAGTAGATAGTGAGGCCGTCCAAGGAGACATTTCAGTTCACAAAGGTTGGCATCCATTGGGGGGTAGTGAATATCCAAGGGTCGGAAATGATGGAAGTATTTAGGCCATCTTTAATGAGTTTTAAAAAACCTAACATGAGGAAGGCTCCACTTGGAGGAGGGGTCGCCAAGCGTACGAAGAATTTGATGAGGGCTAGATTATCCGTGGGTGTAAGGGGGGGTGGTATTTGTTGGAGGTAAGATGTGCCCAGGGAGTGTTTGATCGATTCAAAGGATTCGAATATTCTTTTTGCCACTAAGGAGTTGCGGATTAGGAAGAGGTTACGAATGCCAAGTTCCCATCATGTTTGGGAGTTGGACTGTGCCCCACGAGATGAGGTGGTTGGCATGTCTTCTACCATCATGCCCCCAAAGGAAATGGCTGGACATCCTCTCTAGGTCTCGATGGTGCCTTCTATGAGGTAGGTGGTTCCAAAAGAGTAAATAGGTAGGGAGTTTAGGACATATTTGATGAGGGTTATTCTACCAGCTTGGGACAAGAGTCGACCGAACCGGATGCTGAAATTTTTGGTGTAGAAAGGAGAGTTGGCCGTTAGGGATTTTCTTATGGGAGATCTGGGCACCTAAATATTGGAAAGGGAATTTTCCAACATTGAACCTAAGAGTGTGAAGGATAAGGTGGCGACATCTCCTGCATAAATTCTTAGGGAAATAAATTTTGGATTTCTAGATATTGACTTTTTTATTCGTAAGAGTGTTGTATGACTTGAAGGCAGCGTTTAAGGCCATGCAGTTATTTTTTGTGGCAGCCACTCAAATGAGTATATTGTTAGCATACAATAGGTGACTGAGTTCAAAGGTTCTAAGTTTGAAAGGTGTGATGATGTCGCGGTTGACTTAGTCCTTAAGAATGGCAAAGAACACGTGAGATAATAATAAACAAGTATGGCGAGAGCGGATCTCCCTGGCGAAGGCCGCTAAAGGCGTTGAATGTTGGCGAGGGGGCACCCCTTAATGATATAGGAATAGATTGGTGAGCGAATGCAAGCATCAATCTAATTAATGAAAATTGGAGGAAACCCATGGAGTTGAGGACGATGGTAATAAAGTTCCACGAGACGCGATCAAAGACGTTTTCCATGTCTGTCTTAATGAGAATGTGCTTATGTCTATCCTTATTGATTGAGTGAGCTTGCTCCTGTGCAATAAGTACATTGTCCTGGATACTACGATTAGGGATGAAGGCAGCTTGGGTTGAGTCTATAATGTCTGCAAGGGATGGTTGAAGACGATTTACAAGGAGTCTGGATACTAATTTATATAAGACATTACAGAGTGATATTGTTTTGTAATCCATGACAGCTAGGAGTGGAATGAAAACAATGGCAGTGTCTCCCCAAGTAGAGGGAAAGGGATGATGATTGGAAAAAGGAGAGGATCATATTTGATATCTTAGGTCCTAGGATGTGCCAACAGTTTCTATAAAATTCCATGGTGAACCCATCCGGCCTCGGCGACTTGCAAGCCGGCATGGACCAGAGGGTAGCTCAGATCTCTTCCGGAGTGGGGAGGCATATGAGACCATGTCACACTCCACTCCGTGGCTAAGTTCTAATCCCATCTATTATCTTCCTTAATTATGTTTAGCAATTCTATAAATAAAATTAGCAAAATTTCCTCCCTTAGTTATTTATTTGCCAATACATACAAAAGATATATATATATATATATATATATATATATATATATATATTCATCAAAGTTTAAATAAAAGTTATAAGACATCACATTCGCATATTATCATTGTTGTTTCACATACCATTTCACATATAACACCCCACAGGATCAAGTTTCATATAGCCTTACAAAAGTTTCTCACAACATTAACTACAACATTTAGAATCCATAAGAACACGAAAAATAGAACCCTCATGGAGGTCATAGAAGCAATAGTTGTTTTTTTTAGAGATAATTTATAGAAAAGAAATAGAAAACTTACACTACAAGAAATTTGTGAAATAGCGACTCCACAATGCAGCGCCGTGGCTAAAAATATTAGCCATATTTTAGCGTCGACACAGCCCCACTGACAAGAGATGCTGAAAATTGGTAACCATTAGCGTCATCATGAAGCCAAAGCACATGACGATGCTACTAGCGTCACTTGTCAACACTCGGCTGGCGTTATAATGAAGTTATAAGTCGCGTGGCAAAGCGACATACTAAGGCGCTAATGTTACACTTAAGAAATATGCTGACGTCATCGAGACGTCGAGATGAAGCTAAATATAGATGCTATTCTAATGTTAATATGGCACTAAAGCAATCACTAACTCCATTTTCTTGCGGTGCTACTTAGACGCCAATGCGTCGCTAAGAATTGCGACGCTATGTAGTCACTAAAGTGGCACTAAATTGCGACGCCAATGTGGCGCTAAAAAGATGCTAAGTATAATATGTTCATACACCGAAGTAGCATTGCCTTGCACATATACATTTCACGTTACATGTAATCACAAAATACATCAAATTCCTAATCATTTCCATTAAAACATCAAATTCATAATAATTAATTTACATTCAATATTTTACATTACAGTTGAAGCATTATATTCATCAAATTTCTAATCTTCTCGGCGTGGTCCCCTAGCTTCGTCCGATGACATCCCCCTCTCGGGTAACCCCCATTCGCGCAGCCGCTGCCGCCGCTGACGTCGTCGTTCCCTTGCTACACTCCCCTGCATCCTTTGCACCGGCGACATCCCTGAAACCTCTGTCATCTTCAGAGTTGAAGGACCGAATGGCACCGTCGAGACTGTGAGGCGGGGGAGGTGGACGCCAGCATCACAGGTTGGGGGAAGAGGGCGTGGAGGGCATCGTCGCGCTCCCGCCTTGCGAGATGAAAGAGGTGGGTGAGGCGGGGAGCGTGGGATGGAGGGAGCAGAGTCGAGTGTGAGCATAAGCGGAGGGAGGGTTGGGATAAAAGAAAACAAATCGTCAGATAAAAGAAAATGGACGCACACACAGATCATCAGATAAAAGAAAGTCGAGGGTTGGTTCATACTTCGACGAGCACATGAATTGAGTTTAGTGATGCAACAAGTGCGATGCTAACTGGCAGTATAGTGGCGCCAACACCATGCAACACTATTTTGAGGCTATTGCGACGTCGTGCGATTAATTTTTTATTCTTTTAATTAAACTATGGTGAAAATTAAGTCAATTCTCATAATTCTATACTTAAGGAAATTAAAATAAATTTTATAGATAATTAATTTTAAAATAGTTGGATCATCAATTCTAGGTCGGGTCGGGTCGGATTGTCGGATTCACCGGATCGCCTGACCTGGTGACACCCCTAAGGACGAAGTTTTTCCCTTAGCCTCTGTTTGGTTTGGAAAGGGAGTTAAAGATGAGGAAGGGAAGGTAAAAAATTTATTTACCTAGTTTGGATAGATTTTTTATGGAGGAAAATGGAGAGAAATTTACCCTCCGTTCTTCTCCTATGATGACTTTTTTTAAACCCCAAATTGAGGGGGAGGGGGGGGGGGGGGGGGGGGGGGGTAATGGTAGGAGTGTAAGAAAAACTTGATTGAATAAAAAAACTCGATTCGAAAAATTGATCCGAAAAATAAAAATTAGGGAACCGAATACGATTTAGAGCAGTTTTTAGATAAAGCAAAATCGACACGCTTAAACTAGTGCCCCACCCGAAAAACCGTAGGGGCCCATAGAGCCCACTTTTTAATTATTAATTTTTATTATATAATTAGTTTAGTTGTAATCAATTATTTTATTACTGGTGTAATAATTTTTTATATAGCTTAATATATTCCTATCACTTTATGAAACTCTAATTTAATAGTTCTAACACTATATTCTATATTAAATTATAAACTAAATAAGTTAATATTAATATTAATTTATTATTTATTTTTTAAAAAAATATTATTTATTAAAATAGGGGCCTAAAAAACCACCGAGAAATTGACTCGTTAAAGGGTGCTTTTTCTTTTTTCTAAATGGTTTTAGAATGATTTTTGTGATTTGAAAAACTGACCCGAAAAAATAATGGATAATTTTTTTACCGAAAAACTAACCCAAACCTGAATCACTTTCACCACTAGGTAATGGAGGGTAAACAAATATTTAATTATTTTAATAATCCAATTGACGTAATTATCTTTGTATATATCATTATTAAGTTATGGGGATATAATTGGCATACAAATTTTATATTTAAAATCTTCCCTTCCATTTCCTCTATCCATTCAAGGTTAAACTCTTTTCATCCATTATCTTTCTTTTCCTTCCCCCTTTTCCCTTCCCTCACATTCTCCTCCTTTTCATGATATAACCAAACAAAGCCTTAAGAAAAATGTGAATTTCAAATGGCTTGATATTATGATAATCACATTATGTTGATTTAGACATTGTGGACGCGCTTTATTCATACACTTGGAACATCCCATCGGTTGGTGGTTGAAGGGCTTCAAACATGACTCGTTCCTATCATTTATACGCACCTCGTGGACTTTGGTGAATGCAATTAGTGGTTACGAACAAGAACAAATGTATCAATGTCGACATGAATGTATATAGAGGAGATCACCACATCAATGATAGAACATGCAAGAGAATATGTCCCCATTGTTAGGGGGACTTATTCTGCTTAAGGTTTTTGTTTCGTATGTACTATCCAATCAAAGCCACTATATATAAACTTCACATGGTTTAAAGGATACTTATTACTTCCACACATTGCTGTCAAATAGTAAACAAGTAAAGGACTATAAATAGTGATCCTTCAAAGCAATGGTGAGAATTATTTTCCTTTGCAGAAGTATTCCTTTGAGAATTATTTTCCTTTGCAAATTATAATCTCCATCAAATTGGATTGATGGACTCGTAACTGCAATTTACAAATATAACCATTAACATTCAGACTAAAAAAAATTCAAAATGCTAGAGAGATCAAGGTGGTCACTATAGAGATATTGAAAATTTATATACGTCTTAGTAATAACCATTAGTATTTCCGCCTAGTGGTAGAATAAAAAAATACTCCTCTATGAATTGTTTATTGCGAGAGTATATGAAATATTTATATGAAAAATAAAGGGACGAGAGATTTCTATATGATACCGCCCTTAATTTTTGGGACACTTGTGGGGTGTTGTTGAGGGGACATGTCACGATGCGATGTCAAAATGATGAAAATGCTACGTTGTAGAATGAAATAAGTGAACGAGGGATGGGACACCTCTCCTTACCAGTGACGAGTGTGGGGAAAGAGGTGGGGGAGAGAGAGAGATGAGTACTGAGTGAGTGCCTCTTGGGCAAAAAGCATATATACACAGGAAGAAGAACTTTCTCACAGAAGGGTAAGTGATAGCATATATCATCGTACATATGTTGACTTAAAAGCTTACAGCCGTGATTATGGTGTCGCACTGCACATACAAATAGTCATGTTAGTGTTTTCATCACCATGCTTTGATCAGTGAGGAAATTATGACTAGATTCCTTTTGCCAGTCAGTATGAATGAGAGAGATCAGGAGACGGAGAGAGAGATGGTAGAAGGGAGTTCACCTTTCTGTTGTGTGCAATGGTGCTACGGACTCGCAAGTCCGGTCTCTTGGACCCACCTCGGTCGGTGCTGACACTTGGTCGAATCCGCTCGTATTTTCGCACCCAAAAATTTTATGTTTTGCTGGTCACTTCACTTTGATCAGAACTAATTATTCACTAATCATAATTATAAACTCATATTACCATATCTGTTGAGAATATTTGTTTCATACGAGATCTCGCTAGGGTTTGGTACTAGAGGTTGAACTTTTGTGCATTACTAAACTTTTATACAATGATCGTGGATCATGGCTTCAAACAAGACTTGTCAACCCTAATTCAAAAAAAATTGAGATGGGTCTTGGGTTAGAGAATTACAATTCGATAATTTAATATCCAACCCATTTGATTGCAAAAAATTAACAATAATAAAATTATTTAATAATCATATTTAACGCTTATTGTTCTTAATTCTATAGACTTTAATTACTATGATCTTTTAAAAATTATATATATTCTTAAACTAATTAATAAATTTTTTAAAACCTACTGAGATAATTTTATATATAGTATAATTAAAATAATTTTTTTTAATATCTTACTAACTAAGCATTTTTTCTAACAATAACACTTTCTCTATCTCTCGTCTCTCTTCTATATAAGAAAGGGTTCAATGTTTGTGATCGCAATTTCTTTTATGGAGTAGCACTCATCTCAAATTTATGATAAATATTGAGTTTATAAATTAAATTTTTTTTAACAATCATTCATCATAAATCAAACATAACGCAAAACTATAGAAATACCACTGCCTTGATAAAAATTGAACTTTGCTTTCTTCATGTATACAGATAATGAGTTTTACTTGCCGGTGTAAACACATCAAGCAACATAATTCTCATGAATTTATATCAATATACTCAACTTTATTCTATTGAAAGATAAAAGATGCACATAATGTACAACAATTCATTATGGTGTAAATAGTAACATCATGGAAGTTCGCGCCCCATGGGGTAATGTGCAGCCAGTACCCCTTTACAATACTACTCAAGCTGGTTGAGTCAAAGCCAACATCAACACCCAATAATTGAGCTATAAGAAAAAAGGTATCAAACTTTACAACCTTCCAACTTTTTGTGCTCCATTAACTACATACACAGGCCCACAAACAAACAACCCTTTCAAGTTTCAAGTTTTCAACCTCCCACGGAGGAAGGCATGGTATAATAATGATAATTAACAAGTTGAATGTAGCTATGTAGCAAAGCATATATGCATGTATAGTCAGGTATCCGGCATGTAGAAAATTCAAAAGTTGGATTCCAACATAGTAGGTTATGTATTTCTATTTAAATAATAGCAACTTTAGTCTATTATAAAAAGATGCAAAAAAAATCCATAAATGTATAACTTGACACGATTAAATTAGATAGAAATATCAACAAGAGTTGGGTGAGGGTGGAGTAATAAGTGACTCTTTTTTTTTAAGCAAGTTTGAGTTTTGTAAATGTGTAAATTTTTTATTGGAAGTCTCACATGTTATTATCAGGTACGTGACGTGAGCCGATCTAATCGGATTATAGATGACTTATGGTGGACTGACCTTCAATATGAGAGTTCACGGTGGTAAAAGAATTGGTGCCTTTCGGGGGGTCCTCGTTGATAGATAGAGCTTTTCCTCTTTGAGACAGTGCATTTTGTAATGTCGCACAAGTTAAATCATCGGTAATGCTTTTCAAACATCCGGAGCTAGCTGGAAAAAAGATAGAAAAATATTCTAAAATGATGGGTGAAAATAATGTCCCTCTGTATATAGTCCCTAAGTCAGAACCTACTGAGCTGAGGCTACTTATATGTTTATATTTGAGGACACCCATGTTTCAAGGGATGATGAGATTGAAGAAGGAAGAGAAGGATGGGAAGATGAGCCCCACTTTTAACAACCACAATGCATGATCCTGATGATTTATTGTGGAGGAAATGCAACACGGTGGGTGGTTGATCATTCAGATGGGATATTTGCTTCCATTAATTCCCCATCTAATTTGCACTTATGGGCTCCCAATATTTATTAGTTATTTTTGCCTCGTCTAGTTTTATTCCTAGTGATAGATCATTCAGGGATTAGAATTAATGACGTCTATACTTGCCAGCTCAGTTCATAATACTTGTTCTAGACTTCTAGTGCAAGTTCTAGTACAAACAAGTATCTTAATCGTAACAAGAACAGGCCTCCATTTAATTTACTGTCTTCAAGTTTTCTCTTCTTTTTTATTGTCTCAATAAATCTCATGATTCGATGCATTTTTATCGTCGAACTGTTCCAAACTCGTTTCCAGAGCTAATGTGACTATGTCCCTACTTAGGTTTCTTATTTCTTGAGAGGGGTTAACTTAATGTTTGTTTATTATGGTCCTAATAAATGCGAGACTTTTTTTTTTCATGTTTCATCTCTCTATCGAATTCGAACTCGGTTTTCGGAATTGTTGTGTTGTATGTGGAACTGAATAATTAATTCAAATAAAAGAAACTAATTAGCATTGGTTATCGGGTCGGATTAGAGGACTCATCGATCTTGGGATTTGATGAGGAAAGCTGTGTTAGGCTAATTAATTAAGCATATATAAGATATGGCTAGGCAATTAAACGAAGGGCCTGTCGTGTCTATAATATAATATGATAAGAAATATGCTATCACAACTTATCAAATTATTAGTAATTTGCATAACAAGTAAATTTTTTTCACTACTTTCTCCAACTTTGATCATTTTCTCAATTTCATTATTTAACTTTATAACTAGATCATCCTCTAATTATTAACTTCTTTCATCAAATGTCATTTTTTTCGGATCAGTCGTTTCCCGATTGTTGTGGATGTGGTATCCACATAATTGATTTCTCTCTCCTCCACACGAACATCGGTTCAAAGTGATATCATTAAAAATAAAATAATATTAAAATATATAATATAATAATTAAAAAATAAAAAAAGGTGTCGCCCCCTCTGACAACGTTGCCATCATAAGAGGAAGGGGCAGCCCCGCCCCAAACCCCCCCCCCCCTCCCTTCCCTGTGCCAAAGTCATAGGGATGGAGTGGGGGTGGAGACACCTCCAGCGCGAGATCGTAGAGAAAGAGGGGGGATTCCTATGTCGGCACACGTAGGAAAAAGGGGACATCGTCGACCCCCTTTTTATTTTTAAATTATTATATTATTTATTTTAATATTATTTTAAATTTTAATAATGACGACCGATTGATCTCGTGGATGAGAGAGAAATAAACTCGCGTCGATAATGCAGTAAAAAAATAGCCGGTTACGTATAAAAATGACATTTGATTAAATAAGTTGATAGATGGACGATAATTAATTATAAAGCGAAGTTGGAATATTGCAAGGTAATTAATGAAATTTAACCCAAGAAGGCACTATCCTTTTTCGTCGTACATGCATTCCGGTGATTTTCAATCGGACACAAGAAATGTTCGAATAAATGAATATACAAGTAACGGATACAAAATTCAATTTTATTTAAATATATATTTTATATATTACTTTAATTTCAAATTATAATTTAAATAAAATTTAATAGTTGCGTCAAGTCATCTTTCATTTATTCGATCTGTCATTGAAAATAGAGAAGATTATATTCATTGAATTAGACATCGGTGTACGATCGACGAAAACTGTGCACGGCCCATTTGAACTGAAACTTTGTAAATTGGGTACTTATGCAAGAAGAAAGGCCTATTGGGGTGTTGGATTGGGCCAACGTGGATCATTATGTTATAGCCCATTATAACTGCATAGTTTGTGGCCCTCTTATTGATGTCCGTCGTTGTGTCCAGCCGGGGATCTTTCTTCGCCTCATTCTACTCAGCAGCAAAAGGAGATCTCACCGGCGGCGACGGAACGGCGGTTCTCCGACGATGACAGTTTTCCACTTCTTTAACTGCGCGCTGCTCACCTTCGGCCCTCACGCCGCATACTACTCCGCCACTCCCCTGTGAGTTTTCTCCTATCGCGCTTGGATCCGAGTTTGTGTAGATCTGTGGAATTTTGTTGTCATTTTAGTATCGCAGAAGGGAAAGGAAATTTATTTTAATCCGTAGATGATAGATTTCGTCAGCCTGTAAGCTTGCAGTTTCTAATTTAGTTTGTTTTGGAAAAGTGTTAAGTTTTGAGCATAAATCGAATAAGTTGAAATCATTCCGTGATTATAACAATGGTGGAATAGGATTAATTACTTGCCCTTATGAAAATTAAGTAGGGATTTTTCATTTTATTTTTCGATGGGTGTTTGATATGATCAACAACTGATCATCGACGGGACTCGACCTTTTAAGTATTATTAAATTCTGACCTTTTAAGTCCCATAAAAGGTACTTGTTTATAGGACAAAAGTCTCAATGAAAAAATAAACCAATGATTTTGTCAAATTATAAGTATATGAAACATTCCATTTTTCTGCTTATATTTTTTTTCTCTCACTTGTCCTCATCAGGTCCGAGTATGATACAATTGGAACCTCTATCAAGGCTGCTGTTGTTTATCTCGTAACCACACTGATAAAGGTCCAAAATCCATGCTTTATTAAGAAAGTTATATTATTTTCTTGTCATTTGTCTCGATGAGGTCACTGTTTATTGTCCTTATCAATTTATGTTTTATGTGCTCATATGTGATTTCCATTTTAACTTATGCATTGTTTCTTTGCAGCTTATTTGCCTTGCAACCTTTCTCAAAGTGCCAGAGAATGACAATTTTGATCCTTATCAGGTAAGATTTTGTTCTTTGGATATAATGCCTAACTCAAGGGCTCCTATTTGTTCCAAAACTGAAGACAGTTCTTAAGGCATTGTTATATTTAACATATCTTTTTGTTGTTCAGGAAGTGCTCAAGGCGCTAATTGGCTTTGTAGATGTTGCTGGGCTTTATTTTGCACTGACGCAGTTGACTCACAGAAACATTTCTCAAAATCATAAGTTCCAAGCTGTTGGTCTTGGTAAGAAATAAATATATTTGCTTTTCAAATGTGACATTTAAGTTCCTTTTAAATGTCCTTCCATGCTTTCTCATAGTGTATTGTGAGACGATAATTTTGTTTCTTTAACTTTAACACGCTATACTTAGTCGTCCAACATATCATCAGCCTCTTGACCATGTTTTTTTGATAAACTGCATCCCTTGATTTATGACGCTTATTGATTTTGGTTTAGAACATCCATTGATCTGTCAATTTTATTGGCAAACTACTTGCATGGTTCTTTTGGTCTCTTTTGCCGAATATTTGAGTGTTTATTGTATCATGTTACACTTGCAAAGAGCAAGTATTCCATCTCAATCAGTTGTGATAAGTCAAAGTAAAATCATCAAAGAATGTTAAAATGTGAGCAAATATTACTACCCAAAATCTGCAGCTGTCACACAGCATCTACGAGGCCATAGTCTCATTTCATAAGATTTTTCTCTCCCTTCTGCCTTTGAATCTTGATTTTTGTATTTATGAATTATGATGGTTTGCTTTCTTCTACTTCGCAATTTATTCCAAGGAATTTTGGTGGCATGTGTCCAGGTATGGAACTAGAATAATTTTAAAAAAAGAAACAAAAAGAGATATAAAAATTTGAACTTATATTCACATTGGGAACAACAAATTGTGACGTAAAGTGGATGCTCATCTTTTTGGAAGGGGGCGATGGCTACATTACCTAAGATCAGACCATGCATTTCGTTGAGGCTAGGTAATGAAAGAGAGCTTCGTCTTTGGAAAGATCCCTAGGCTATATTCCATGGCAGCGAACAAAGACATTTTAAGGTGGCAGAATATTGGTATCCATCGAGAGGTCGCAATGGGGCATGGATGTCATCTTTCACAAGTAATTTGTCAGAACAATGAATAGATGATTTTGTTGTCTTGATAAATTGGATGGATACGCTCCTGAAAATAATATAAGGGACAGCTGGGTATGGTCAGTTGGTGTTTTTTCAATCGAGAAAGTATATGAAATGATAAGTGCAACTGATGTAATTGATGATGGTGACTTGAAGTTTGGACTGCACCATTATATGGAAGAGCTCAATACCGCTAAGAATCAAAATTTTCGCTTGGCTTCTTTAGACTCCTCACCAAATCTTATAGTTCCCAATGGCAACATGAGGTTTATATCATCTGTATTTTGTGAAATAGTGCTGTCGAGGATATTAAACACTTGTTTTTTGAGTGTGAGGTGGCAAGAGAAGTATGGGCAATCACCAGAAATCAATGGCTTAATGCATCATCGGTAGAAGCATTTTGGAGCTCCTTTCGGAGTGGTAATGTGATGGGGAACCAGCGGAGATATGTCTCGAGGCGGAGCAGAGTATTAACCTTATATGCTCTATGGGCAATCTGGTCGCAAATGAATGCAGTCATCTTCGGGAACGAGCGATGCTATACGGATAATATTGCCACACAGGCTGTAGAGTTATGTAACGAGTAGTGGTGTAGGGAAAAATTCAACATTCAATTACTTTTGTTGTAATTATGATGTAACCTCTTTTTATTATTAATAAATTTGGATGTCTATGAAAATGGTAGTCATCCTTTTTGCTCTAAAAAAAATTTACTATCTGTAAGAAAACTAATCTAAACATATGTTTCATATAATCTAGCACGTATAATTATGAGTCATTTAGTGTATTCATAATAACATTTCCAACTTTTGTTTACTATTAGAAAAAACTCCGCCTATGTTTTATAGCCGGTCCCAAGCCCGGATAAAGGAGGAGGGTTGTGTTAGGCCCCGACAGCCAGCGTAAAACCCTGTCGAATCTTATGAACATGGATCAACGAGTCGTATGATCCATGTAGGCCCCTAGTGGGATAAGGCTTTGTTGTTGTTGTGTTTACTATTAGAAAAAAGGTCAGACAAATAAAGTTTACAGTTTATATGGATGCTTGTAAAATTTTCCCAGCTAGTGTAGATTTTCCTCTAATTTTGAAAAAAAAAGAATACACTAAGTAATGAAGAAAGAAAAACAAAATCTTTTAATCTGTCTCCTTTAAGGACACTTAAATAATTGTCTTTACAAATGATGATTGTTGGAGGGTTTGGGGCTAATAATTGGACCAATTTTATATAATTTTTTACCTAATTTCTTATTAGGATAGATGTTTGTATTGCATACAATATTTATTTGTGATTGAGCTGTGTTTGATGGACTACTTATTAATTGTAAGCAAGTTGATCATCTTAACAGCTATATATATTCTATACCTATTACATGGATCATTCTTTTAGCTATATATATATTCTATACCTATTACATGGATCATTCTTTTGAATTATAATAATTCATACACAATACGGTTATGGTTATCAGTATCGAGTATCCAGACACTCTAAAATTGATTTTCTATTTGTATTCTTGTCCCATTGTTTAACAAAAAGTAGAGGAATAGGGGATGAACAAGAACTGATGTTTTGTGCTAATGTCTTGGTTCTTATATAACACAGGATGGGCTTTTGCTGACTCAGTTCTACACCGTTTAGCACCACTTTGGGTTGGAGCACGAGGATTAGAATTCACATGGGAATATATATTTCAAGGCCTTGAAGCAAATGCAAATCTGGTTTGCAACAAGTTCTTTCGTTCTTTGAACCAACTGTTAATAGTTTGAGCTTTTGTTCTTCTAGCCTAAATGTCCACATGCATTTTATGATAAAAATGGCTGGTTTTATTTATTTTTAGAAAACCATGATTATATTACTTTACTAAGTTATATAAATTACCATGTTATTTTATGTTAGGTGTTCAATCTTTCTCTTGCTGCACTTGGATCCTTGATGTGGCTTAGAAAGAACAAGCCCAAAAGTTTAATTCCAATCATTTATGCTTGTGCCGGGGTTCTTGCAACTATGCCATCAATCACAAGGTTCTTTATCTTCTTGCCTTTAGATAACTTTCTTGTCTCATTACACACGACATCTGTTCCTCTAAATCTGTATGATTTTGCAGCTATTTGAGAAGATCCCTTGGGTGGCAGCCTCCGGAGGTGGTTGGTTTTCAACTCTTCTCCTCACTGGTGATGGCATTCATTAGTTGGCAACTCTTTTCCGCTTGTCAGAAGCCATCATCACAATAGATGGAGGTTACAGGATTTAGCCACTGGAAAGGAAATTTGTCCTGATAGATACTAGACATGGGGGAATAGATCTTCATCCATTTACATTGATTTTCCCTTCTCTCCATTTCAGCAGTTGTGCTAACTACTTTATTCAAGCTTAAGCCAGCACCATCCTTACGAATTTGGTACAGAGCTCAATTTCATGGTGTAACAGTGTTCTGGAGCACATTAGATACTCACATCCTTATGAATTTTCTCTATTTTCTTTCTACCCTTTTTTCTAAAACTTTTGGAGCATCTCTTTTCCTGTTATAGATCTCAATCATTCACCTGTTCTGTCTTAAACTTCATTTTCTACTTATTTCAGCCCAGTT
Source organism: Pontederia crassipes (assembly GCA_030549335.1). NCBI lineage: Eukaryota > Viridiplantae > Streptophyta > Magnoliopsida > Commelinales > Pontederiaceae > Pontederia > Pontederia crassipes. The sequence continues at coordinate 30,164,388 of CM060193.1, forward strand.
TTTTGAACTAGCCGCCTCACGGTATCAGCTACCTTTTGTATTGGTTTTGGCGGTTCCAGAATAACAAGCTTTCGGAACTTCGGAGTTCTTTCTTCTTCCTTTTCCAAGTCGAACGGATTTGAATGAAGTTTACTTGTGTTTATTTCCTGATCATAACTTCGTTTCGTCATTGATTGGACAAAATGACAGATGAATTATATAGTATGAAGGTCCGGAGCTTGTTTCAAATCTTCGTCTACAGTTAGTGTGAAAAAATCGTGTTTTACAATTGACTTGTAAATAAAAAAGAAAATTTCTAACGTTGGGATTTGTACAAAATGATATTCGATTTCTTTTTTTTTCTGATCGAGATTCAATAGCATATCACTAATTTGATGTTCGGGTGAGGAGAAAGTAATTTTGAGTTGTGATCAAATCAATGTGGTGCCTGAAACTAGTAGTTTTTTTAAACTCTCCTAGACCTTGCTATTCGTTTATCATCATGAGTCAATGAACTTGGTGATTTGATTTATTATCCTCCCATGCTTTATCAGGAGTAACTAAGCCAACGAGTGCAGAAAATTAATTTGATACTTAGAGTATAATTAATTGATGACTGTAACAACTTCCAAAAGCAAATTTTCTCAGTTGCGTGATACAACTGAATAATTTTTTTTTTTCGATCAGATACAACTGAACAATTTAGTCCACGGAAACAATCGACAGCAGCAGGTTGACTGAGACGAAACATCGACTGAGCCGCCGACCGTCGTCTACTCGGCTTCCTCCAGCGACGCCTCCACCCGAAGCAGAACGAAGCCGACGGCGACGCCGATGAGCACGAGGCCGTTCATGATGGCCGCGATCCTAAATATCTCGCCGGCGGCGTTGCAGGTGGACGAGAGGGCTCCCCCGCCCCTCCCCTTCTTGCCCTTACCCGGCGCCCTGAGGGAGCTCACGACCGTCGCGAAGGACCGAGCGGTGCAGGCCGGAACGCCGAGGGATGTCACCTTGTTGTCGGCCTTGAGCCCCCCGAAGGAGTTCATGCCTTCGACGTATGCGGCGCTGGTCCTCCTCCTCATGGAGGAGCCGAGGGCGCTGCCGGAGCACGTCACGGCGGCAGCGGAGAGCGTAGCTGCAGAGACGGCTGCCATTGCTGCCTGAAACCAGCGACCTGCATCAGTGAGACAAATGTTAGAGCAGCCACTTTGTGTGCCGACTGTGAGCAAAGTGCGTAATCAATGTTACAGATCGATGGAGGAGTGGTTGATCGAGTACCAACCTGTTGTTGTGGTCTGTGATCGGATGAGAGAGAACGGAGCAATGAGCAGACCGTGGAGGACGGAACGCAGAGTTTTGTATGAAGAGTGGTGGAGAGGATAAGGTGAGCAAGACGATGGTTGGCTGCCAATGAGAGTATTATCCTCCCTCGTCTCTCTTCTTCCTGGGTGCGTGTCCAGGAGAGAGAAAGAAACTGAGGTCCAGATGTGTCGTCAAATCTTATTAGTCACCATTAAAATAAAGTTTTTTAAAAAAAAGAAAAAAATAGGAGAGCGATTGTGTTGCAAAAGGATTTTGTATAGTGACACATTATTCGATTTTTAATTAAGATTAACATATATATATATATATGGGTGTCCTTAATACCATTCTTCCAATCTTTAATGCCCCTCAACATTTTCCATTTTACCCTCATTTTACTTTAATTATTTTTTCTCATCTCTTCGTCCGTGTCCCAGCCTTTTTAATTAATGAATATTCTAATATCTTTCCCTTCATCTACTCTCTCTCTCCTAAATTAGTGCTTTTAATTTTTTATATAAAAATATAATACTTATTATAATATGAGATAGAGACATACATATAAATTTAATTAATATGAAAAATATTATTGCATCAAATATGTAAGGTATTAGAAAAAAATAAAATAAAATTGTCATAAAATAAAAATAAAGTACTATAGACAAAACTAAAAAATAAGTTTTATAAATGATTGTATCTTTTTTATTATTCAATAAGTATTTTTGCCTTTTTCATTTTTTTTCAGAACTCTTTTGTCTTATATTTTTCAAAAGTAATTTATATATTTGTTACAATACTATATTAAATTAATATAATATACGTCTCATATCCCATACTATATAATATTAGTATTTTTTTAGTCTCTTCTCTCTACAAGTGTCCCTTCCATTTCTATTACACTTGCCATCCAATTTCTTAATAATTAATCTTCTAACTAATTTTTCTTTCTTTACTCTCTCTCCCAAATTTTTTATGATAAAAAATAGGGTGTCCTTAATGCCACTCCTCCAACCCTTAATGTCACTCCACATTTTCTTTAATTCCCTCATATATATATATATATATATATATATATATATATATATATATATGTGTGTGTGTGTGTGTGTGTATGGATAAAATGGGAATGAAACACCCTAAAAAACGTTCTGCCATGGAACACTCTAATCCAAACCCTTGTTTGTGAATGAATGGAGTAGATTAAAATCTTCTCCCAAAGGCAATCTGTTACTCCTCTTTCCTTAGGAAGCCATGGATATATATATATATATATATATATATATATATATATATATATATATATATATATATATAATGATTTGGGCATGATGAGCAACCTTTTTTTAGTAAGTAGTGTATGTATATTATTTATCTTTTGTAATGTTATGTAACATGAGATCATAGACAAATAACATATGAGAGGCATGCATAGTTTAGCTGTCAAAATATGAAATAAGAAAACATAATGAGAAAGAAGAAGTCCTTTTTTCTGTCTAATGTTCTCTCTCACTTCTCACCCTTTCCTTCAGTTAGAACATTTCATTTGTTTTCTTCAATTTTGCCTACAAATTAAATTACTTAAGAACTACCATAGACAAGAGTTAACTCTCAACTCATCTTGGTATGAAGTCACGTTGAAGAGCTTTTGGAAAAGATTCTGAAGTTAGAGCGGAAGAAAGCAAGGATTAATTGTAGTAGGTATTTGAATGTAACTTGAAGAAAAGCTATAGCAATAACAGAGAGAACAAGTGGTTGAGAAAATTTCCAGCAGAGGCACCAATTTTCTTCATCAACAGATCTGCAAGCACTTAGAAGCCCTAACCTCAATTGAGAAGGCAAGCACACAACCAAGAATGAAGCTCCAGTAGAGACGAAAAGGATTTCAGGTGCGATAGAATTACTTTTTTATATCTTTTATGGCAAATTTGTCGATGTGTTGCCTCGACGCTCATGACACAGGCTTGACACAGATGGACCACTGTTAATGGACTGGGTTACAACTATAACATTGGTGCTCTTGTTGAGTCTTCGACTTCTCCCAAACTTGGAACCTTTTTTTACAAATTTTGAAATTCAATTTCCTGCAAACAAATTCAAAGAACAATCATATAGATATCAAGAATTTTTTTCCTACAATCTGAGTTCCTCATACAATAATGTTTTCTATGGATTTAAAAGTATTGTTATATAATTCTTGAGAATATTTATTGTGATTATTGAGCATATTTTTTACACAATTCTTAAGAGAAATTAGGAATTTTTTCTTGATAATTTTTTGCACTCTTGAAGAAGTGATCTGAAGATCAATCATGGCAAATGAAACTAGATGGTCAAGGATGGAAGAATTAGTAAGTTGCATACTCTTGTGGAACAACAATTTCTTACCGTTAATGAAAATTTCATACTGCTCGTGTAAACATAAGTGCATTAGGATTGAAATTTGATGATTTGAACAATAAATCAACTATTGAAAGCAATTCTAATGGTAATACATATATATGAGCTAATCTTTCAAGCTGTTTTATGAGAAGTACGAATTCTGATACTATGTTCTTAATATTAAAATGGATCTCTCTAAATTTGTTGGAACTGATCCTATGGAATGAATTTTGAAGACTAAATAAAATTTTTAATTTTTATAATATTTTTGAAGGGTCTAATATCACAATGGTCTCACTAACTTTTGAAGATGAGGCACGATAATGGTATAGGTGGATGCATCAAAATAAACAACCTAATTCTTGTAATAATTTTGTAAATGCCTTGAAAATAAGGTTTAGTTCATCAAATCTAGTTTTTGAACCTTAATGTAAAAGTATAGATTGATCATGTTATAGGAGGATAAATTGGAGAATGTATAGACCGATTCTACATATACATATTCAAGGCTGCAATATTCAATTGCTAATTCTTACAATTTTCTACTTCGGTTCAATCGATTCCTAGTTCAACTATTTTTGTGGCCAGTTCAAATGCATTATTTATATTTGATGTGCCTATAAATGAGTTTTTCAAATGGCTATATGTCTCATCACCAACTTAAAAGATAGTTAATGTACATAATTCTAGGTCCTATTATCAAATGGCTATTAGTCAATCAAACTAAGATACAAATAATATCTTTTTAAGGTTAAAATTGTTTTAGAAGAAGTTGCAGATAATATTTTTTTATAGGGATGTTCAATAGCAATTCACTTGTACCCAACACAGCCAACATATGAATGTACAATCATATAGATTTCCTTACAAAATTATGTACGGTTGTAATCTACCAACAATTCCATACTATATTAGAAATCAATTACATGTTGAGGCAAAGGATTTATTTTTCCAGTCCAATATGAAATGGTCACTAAATAAGAGGATCAATCACCATATATGTAGAAAGTTTCATGGGATTGATCAGTAACCTATGAGTTTATCAGATGTTCCATAAAACTATGAGTTCGGTGACCTTGCTATTTTCTGCAAGCTTTAAGAGAAAGTTATCAGTTAGTGAGAATATTTTCAAGTTGATAATGTATTTTGGGAAGATTATATTCAATGTTTAAATCTCAAGAATGAAATCTATTTTCCATCGAAAGGGAAAATTGTTACACAATAAAATATAATAGAGCACATAACATACGAGGCATGCATAATTTAGTTGCTAGAAGATGCAATGACAACAAAAATGAGAAAGAAAAAGAAGCCTTCATATCTTAAAGACTTTGTAAAGGTTCCATCTTGCATGGATTACAATCTAAAATTGATATTAGACATGTAACAATTTTAGCATATAAGAATTGCATTTTAACAACTTTAGCACATAACAATCATTATGATTTTAGTTGGTTACTTTGTCACAGAAAACTATAAATAGAAGAAGGTTAGGAAGAGAAGGCATTATCTATGGGCCAATTTTACAAAATTTTACAAATCCATTTTGTTGAATTCTTGGAGCTTTTAGGGTTGCTTGAAAACCTCCTCTTGCATTCTTTCCTTTTCTACTTGATGTTCTTTCTCTTCTCTCTTTCTTTCTTTCTTTCAATTAGAATATTTCATTTGTTTGTTTTCATTTTTGCATGCAAATCAAATTAGAGTTAACTCTATGACAAGTGAAGAAACTCATCTTGGTGTGAAGTTATGTTGAAGAGTTTATGGGAAAAGATTCCCAAGTTAAAGTTGAAGAAAGCAAGGCCTTAACTACAGTATGTGTTTGGATGTAAACATAAGAAAAACCATAACAATAATAGAGAAACAAGCGACTGATTCACAAACCTATAGACTTCTACTAGTTTTCTTCATCGGCGAACGTGCAAGCACTTAGAAGCTCTAACTTGTAGTAGAGGCAAAAGAAATTTAGGTGCGATAGAATTATCTTTTATATTTTTCATGACAAATTTATTAACGTGTTGCCTCGGCCCTCATGACACGAGCTCGACACATATAGATTTGGTTACAACTATAGTAGTATATATATGTAAATAAAAAGAAGACATTTATCGTCTTCCAAACTTTTACCTTAAAACAACAAGGTAATTCTTCTTTTGAGAACTATGTTTCTGGAATTTGAACACCCTATCTACTTCTTTGAGTTTAACCTATAAATAGTTTTTAGTCTTTCTTTCAAAATAGAAATATATGTTTCTTCTTTTTTATTTATTGGATTAAAAAATTTTACATAAAAATGACATGGCATGACCAACAAGTTAATGGCATATTGAATTTGTAACGGACTGATGTGGAATGTGATGTTGAAAGTGCTACCATCGAAACATCACATGATATGATAAGAACGTTTAATATGTAGCACACACCTTCTGTTCTTCCCTTGTAATAATAAACCTCAGGTCATCAATAATGTATCTTTTAATATAACTTATTAAGATTATAAACAATGTTGGAAGTGTCAAATCCAACCCATCCTCAATGATCAAATCAGATAAATTAATAAAATATGATTACAAGCTGATAGGATAATAATAAATCAATATTAAAATATATTTAGAGAATGTTGGGAATAGAACACTAAGGATCTATGAATGATCAAGGCAACAAAGTAGAGAAATAGAAGAGAAGATAAAAGCAATGATTTAACGTAGTAAAATTCTCTTGATCAATGTAATCATGAGAGAAACATCCACGAGTAACGTATGTCGTCGATAGAATAAATTCATTATGAACAAAAGATAGTACATAATGATAAAAGCATAATCCTCATATATAAAGGTTCATACCGCGGGGGGCAACGCCTCCCACCCTCACAAGAATCAATAGTGGGCTACGGACGGCCTAAGCGCTTCCATCATAGATCCTCATTTTCCTTTTTCTCAATTTTTTCTTTCATAATTTTGGGTACATGGCACATAATTCAAGGCATATCAACAGAGAACTTAGTGGATGTTGCCAATGACATATATAACATGCCCTGGTGCATAAACAAGCAAATTAAAAATATGAAATATAATGTATATGAAGTAAAAAATAATTTAGGTCAAATAATATAACAAAATCATCATATAGCATATACTACAAAGTACTAACTAAGACAATATATGCACTTTAGGAGTCGATGGAGGAAAACTAAAAGATCGTTCTATAAAACATGCCATCAATGATTAAATACTCGATAAGAAAACAAAAAAAAATGTGCAAACAAGTCAAAAATTAAAGAAAGTTTGATGGGATATTATATATATGGTGGGAAACCAAAGAAAGAAAAGTGGAGAAATAAATTTGTAGCATAAATTTATATAAATAATGTGTTTTAAGAAATCATATATTTTTTTATTTCATAATATTTTTTTCGTTTTCAACTTGCCTCATGGATCAATCGGTCAAACTTTAACTTTGACTACTTTAAAGCAAATCGTAATGCTGGAGTTTGAAGCAATGTAAGAAGACTCCATCAACCATCGATCCAAATTGCTCATCGCTTGAAATCAGATCGAATTGAGTAGGTTCAATGGAACGATGAAATCGGATAAGAATAAATTAATATAAGATTATTAAATTAATAAATAGTGATATTTTTACATTTTCTATATTCATAACAATGTATTGAAACTGAGGTTAATTTTACATTTAATTTAGATGAAGAATCAATAAAGTAGAAAGATAGAATTCAATTACTTATATTTCAAATATATTTTAAATTAAAAGCCGTATTTTTTTTATAAAAAGAAATTTAAAAATAATGTAGAATGAAACAAATTAGTTCACCAAATACTTTATGTAAGAAATTCAAAAATGAAATCTTTAAAGTTTGGTCAAGAAAGCTTAGTCTTTTAACATTTTTTTCACTTAATTGAGTCACTCAAATGCAGAATTCACCAATTGAATTTGACCATATTTGAAATAGTCAAGGCGGATCAACTTCTTTCCCAAATTTCAATCAACTTGTGAATCATTTCAAATATTGGACACTAGTTTGATTGATTGGGTCGAATTGAGTCCGACAACATTGGTTTGAAGCAACCACTCCGGGATCATTTGAAACATTGATCCGAATGTTTAAGGAAGGCCGATTTTCATAATATTAATTAATTAGAAATATGGCGATGTTTGACATAAAAAAATGTTTGGTTGCACGAATTCTTGTGTGTTAATTACATGTTATAAGTAGGTACGATGATGAGCAAAATATTCATCCAATTCTATAATTTCTTTTATGTGGTAAATCTCTAAGGATGCGTTCATTGTATTGCCATTCAACATTATCAGATTGCCTCTAACAAAGATTGTCACTCGCTAAATTATCAATAATGTACATTACCTCATTTAATATGCATAAATAATTTATCTAATAATTCATATTAATTACTAATAAAAAATAAAGATTTATAAGTTAATATATGATTTTTAACGAAATACCCTTAATCAAAAGAATCATGTTTACATATATAAATTATTTTTAACTTCGTAAACTTAAATCACAAATATATATTCTCACAAATAAAATTAAAATTTATAAAATAATTAATATAATTGTTAAAATATGATAATAATATATTCATAATAATTAAATAATATTTATTTGATTAATTTTATAATTTTTTTAGTTAGTTTTATAATTTATTTAATAAGTTTTATTAAAGGACAAATGTGAAAAGTGAAATTAAAAAGATTACAACTCAGGTGATAATCTGGATTGCTTCCCCTCGCATAAACAATTTACATTGTTACTTTATAGGCAACGTAAATTACTTAAACAATTAAGATTACTCATTACTTGTCGTAAATGAATAGAATAATGTGGAGAAATACAAGATTACCTGAAAATTTAACACAATATTACTTAATAATTTACAAAGATTACCCATAGATATATAAGGCAAGTCCTAAATTTGGAGAGAGGTAATAATTTGTAAGAATATTGTCTTTGTTGGTAAAGATGTCCATACAAACACTAAATATTATACGAGCTTAATGTATTCCTTTTTTTCTATCCATCTGATCAAATATGTATAAATTAGAAAAAAATTTGTTAAAAATAAAAAGGTTAAAAATAAGATTGATATATTTTAATTTAATGATTAAAAAGAGAAGGAACATGGTGGAAGAGCACCTTCATTTTCTTTAACTAAGGCTCGGATCAATGATGGAGCCTGGCTCCGTTACTCGCTCGGATTGAAGATAGAGAAAGTCATAGCGGGGGAGGGGAGGCAAAGAAGAAAAAAAATCCTCTTATTTGGATGAGATTTCAAGAGAAAAAATGAGAAGGAATGGGGGAGAGATATTTTTCATTCATTTGATTCTATTTTTTCAACTAAAATATTTTATTATTAGTTTACTCTTCCATTCTATTCTTTACTCCTCAAAATAATTATATACAAGTAAAGATAAACTTTTTCACTTATTTTCTTCTCTTATTTTGAAATTTTATTCAAACATGGCCTAAAGAAATTAAAGAAAAAATATAAATGGCCCTCATCATACAAATATTCTAAATGGACCCATTTAGCATTAGATTGAAGGCCCATTTAGTTTTCCAATATTTCGTCCTTGATCCGACAAGTCAACGGTGTCTTTGCTTCATCACCAAAATCCCCCACCATTTCCAAAAAGGACGCCGCCACATCAAAACCCTGAACCCTTTTCTTTCGTCGCTGGCAGCACGAAGATGGCGTGGCGTGGTTCGATCTCGCGATCCCTCCTCGCGGCCGGACGCTCCTCCTCCTCTCTCCGCTCGCCGGGCGCGACGTCGGCTGCACTCCCTCGTCTCCGCCCTCCGTCCATTGCCGGTCCCCGCGCCCAGCGCAGCCGTCTGTTCGGCTCTTCCACCAGGTAAAGGGACCAAACACCTATTGCAATCGGGACTCCACGTATTCAATTGCGATTCACGGAATCCATCTCCTTCGCAGATCTCCGGGTGAATTGGGGTGCGTGCAATCCCTCCTTCCGTTCCCAGCCGCTGTCGTCGCCCCGCGACTCACCTCCCACCTGTCGGCCAACGCGAGATCGTGCTGTGAGCTGTCTCAGGGTACCTTTCCCCGTACTTGTCAAGATCGCTAGTCAGTCTCCTTCTTTGTTAGCTCAATTATAGTATCATTTTATCTCATCCGGCATAGAAACTAAAATGTTTCTGTAATCATCGAAACTTTGAGTTGTATGATTGAAGAAAAAAAATGAAGTCTTGATGGTGTTTATGATCACATCAGTTGAGTTTTGTTGGTTATTGAAATCCAAGTGTTAGCATTTTCAAACCTGAATTTTTAGTTGATATGGGTACATTGGAATTGGGATTTGATAGGGAAGAATGGAAAAGATGGTTGAAGCAAGAGACATGGCGCTGTTCATCGGTGGGAACCCAATATCTAATATAACGTAGGTTTTTCTCTTTTTCCTATAGCCAGGATAGTTAAATTTTGCAAGGAACTACCAGATATTTTATTAACAACTGAAAACAACTTCATCTGATCACATATGCTTTTTGAATTTCAAAATATTTATTATTAGGTTACGGACATCCTTATGTATTTCCTTCTCAGTCCCGTTCTCATATCCTAGTCATGATATTGTTGGAGTGTTGAGTTCTGTTACTACATCCATGATTGCTAAACTATATTATGTTTTTTAGTGAAAAATTTATTAAATTATTAAGTTATATTATGTTGGAGGACCCATTACAAATAGGTTGCGAGTCTTTGTGGTGCATGATATCTGTATACTGGGGTCGATTGTCACATGGTCATAGTCTTTAGTGCTTTGTGGTGCAATTTCATGTAATGTCTTTCACAACTAGTCTCCATTGATTCAAGATACTTGGATTTGGGTTATTATAGGGAAGAATGGTAAAGATGGGTGATGCAAAAGAGATTCTCATGTCAAAGCAGGACGATGGTGCTGTTCTTATGAGCATTTGTAGGTGTCTCTTCTCCTTTTTCATATTAGCTAGATGAGTAAGTTTACATTTTCTTCATTTGGAATGTAGAGGGGGCCAATAACTTTCAATTTATAGACCCAACTTGATAGATATGAGTGCTAACTTGGATATGTCCTATAGATGTAAATATAAGTACGTGGTAAATTAGTAATTAGGCTGAAAACCTTTTCTCTGTCTTCAGCATCGGAATATATAACTGTAAGTTAAAGCATACGATGAGATTTTTTTATCCAGGGGAAATGTTTCTTACTGGACCATGGTTTATTAACTGCATTACATAATTGGACATCCGAAGTGCATTTCACTTGATGTATGGTAATGAAATCACACATTTGGGAGAAGCTAAAGAAAATGTACAAATTACACCAAGTGCTAAAAGCATGTAGGGCACATTCGTTGTGGATCCTAGGTTCTTATATTTAGTCATCTTGTGATATGTTAGGATTTTCAATGTGGAATAAAATTGGGCATTCAGTGCTCGAGACGATTATTCCCACTGGTTGATTGATCATAAATAATTTGTCAATGTGTCATGTTTTGTTGCCATTTCTTTGATTTGGTTGTATCATCTTTTTAACATTCAGATTTCCTTCTTGGGTGTGAAAATACTTGAATTTTTTTGTTACATCTTTGTATGTTAATCTAAATATAAAGGAGAGAGTATGATGTAGTCCCTCTCCAACTAGAAAGGTGGCCAATTTCTCTTCTTGAAATTAAGTGGATCTGAGTTATTTTTTATTAGTTTCAATCTCCAAATATTACCATTCATAATCAGCTGGGGTGAATACTTACAAATCAAGAGTTTATTGAGAATATTTATTTGGTTAAACATTGAGAATATTGATCATCAATTAAACATTGATTGCAGTAATGGATGACTATCCTTTCTATCCTGAAAAGTAGAATGATTAGATGGAATTCGTAGTGTCTGAATTTCTATAGTGCTAGAAGAACCAAGTGAATGACATTAATCAACTATGCTTGCATTCCACCTACAAGGAATTGTTAGTTTATGATACAGGACATTTAGCTCCTTGGCCTAATTTGAAGTCCTAATCCTAGTTGAATCTTGGTGTGACTCTTAAGTCAATATTCTTTCCTTGTTGATTTCAGCTCTAATTTGATTTTTATTTGTTTTTTTTTTCAAAACATCCTATTGTGTTTGTGTATCTCGTTGAAATCTGGGATACAGACTTTAGTGGTGTTTTGAACTATTTACTCAAGATTTTGATTGTTCTTTGAATTGAAACTTACCTGGTAAATTGTAAGGACTATTTTCTTCATTTTCAATCTTGTTTGTCTCCAACCATGTTTTGTTTTGGAATCTCGGTATATGTCTGTTCTCTGAACCACTTCTCTAAGAGAAATTTGAACTTGGACAACAGAAAGCAGCTGCAAGAATGTTTTGTTCTGGTTATATGACTAGCCGATCATTTTATTTAACCTTTAATATGAACCTTGATAGCAGTTAACAGCTCACGAATTACTTATTTGAGCAACTAGCTTCTATGATATTTATTTTAAGCATTAACTTTTTCGATTAAACATTTATTCTTGATGGTCAAGTGGTCCCTAACCAGAAAACAAATTCTACTGCGCAGGCACTTGAAGGAAGTAAGTTTGATTCAGTGCTTGACGAAGCTTTCGAAAGATTTGTGACTTATGTTCATTGTACGGTTTCCAGAACCTTTGTAATGGACTAATTGCTGGATTAGAAAAACTTCACTGTTATCAAAGTTATACTCGGTTTTCTTTCCTAGAGTTCACTAGCTAATAAAATTTTATTGCTTTACTTGGAGTGAGAACCTCTGTTAATGTGATGCACTCTTGAGTATTTAATAAGTTTCTTTTTTTTTATTTGTCGTTAGACTCGTTGATGAACGTTGTTTATGTTTGTCTTTCACCTGTTGCAAAATGATAAATATTGATCGTCTTAGCTCAGTGCACGTTAGTTAACACCAGCATGAGCAAATAGGAGACCAACACAAACTTTTAAAAAAAATAGATCAAATTTTAAATAATATACATATATATTAAAATTAAAGTTAGGGGATGAAAATAATTAATAATTTTTAAATAAGACATTAATATACATTAAGTCATGTAAATAATTAAATCAACAGTATAAATTAAAGAAATTTTTAATCAATTTTAATGTCTAAATCTATATGTGCTCTTTTATAATATGTTTATGTTGAGCTCGTAATCCTCTTTTATATTTGTAACAGTCAACGTACAACTTGTGAAAATGTGAAGTCCCGTGTTCGAAAAACAATTGATTGGTTTACAAAATCCATACTTATTGTTTATATACATAAGCACAAGTGGCGTGTTTGACTACAAGTAGCTGAATAACAACTTTCCAGGATTGGCCCTCAATTAAGGAGGCTATACTTAACTTTTGAATTCGAGTTCAAATATCACTTTCTTTTATTTTTTTATTTATCTTTCTTTTATTAGACCATTGGACATAAAGATTTTTTTTTTTGATATAGACTTGCTAATGATATTATAAAATTCACAAGATATTTGGAGAAAAATATATTTTTTACAAACAATTTATTTATTTTTCTGAATTAGTCGTGTAGTAAAAATAGTTACAAATGTTTTTAATATCTTTTTTTCAATCGTTGAACCTCACATATGGATGTGGAGAATGTCTACCTTATTAATAATTTGCACGTTATCTCGATTTAAATCTGAAGGGAAAAAGAAGTACGAAAAATAATGACATTATGTTTTAGAACAAAATACTCTCCTTCCTCTTCTTAATTATTAGATAAAAAAATTCATGGATAATTTTTATTCATTTTTGAATAATAAAACCTAAAATAAAAAATAACACCAAAAATCGTATATATATATATAAACAATATTTATTTAAGGGAATAAGGACCGTGTGGCCTAAAAAAGGGCACACACCTGTGGCTTGCCCTCGATCGCGCGATCGACGGCAGTTTTCAACATGCGCGGTTCATATGGTGAACTGGCGGATGGTTAGGCTCAAGAAAAAAAATCCTCTGGAGGTTCAAGAAAAAAAACCCGAGCCTTCTTTTCCCCAAATCTCCAACCCCCCTCTTTCTTTCCCAATCCCGCTCCCTTCTGGAAAACCCTTGCATCTCTGCCCTGTCTCCTCCGCTATGTCCCCGAGGATCAGCCGCTTGTCTGACGCGTCTCTGCCCTAAACTCGCGATGCTGCCCTTCATCGACGCCTGTCTTCACGGTCGTTGCACTTCCTTCGTCGCACCGACGAATCACGTTACAAGTTACGAATATTTATTCTTTTGATTTCAGATCTTTCGGTTTGCAATTTAGGAAGTTAAATATTTTAGATCTTTGTGTTTAGGGTTTAGGAAGTTAAAGTTTTCAGATCTGATCCCTAAATTGAGATACGACTGTGTTTGATTTTAGATCTTTCTATTTGCAATTTAGGAAGTTAAATATTTTAGATCTTTGTTTTTAGGGTTTAGGAAGTTAAAGTTTTCATATCTGATCCCTGAATTGAGATACGACTGTGACTATGATTCCCAGTTTGTGTTAGTGGAAAGAAAATATTTAAAGTTAGAATCCGTTCTAGAATTCTCTATAGTAAACCTTCAATTTTACTATCGCATGTCTTTACTAGTTCTACAATGATGAAAAAAACTATCGCAGCTAGCACATATATGCACAAGGTTTTTTTAGTTGTGCAGGATCTTTCTTACATCTAAGGTTATTTTGTTATGTAAATTGTGCCTCAGTAACATTGCTGAAAATCTTGCTTCGTGTGTCTTGATGAAAGAAGGTTATCAACATATTAATATGTCAACCCTTGCTTCTTGCTGTTCTCGTTCTTCACATGGTACTTCACAAGGGGATGGTCCATTTTGTGCTTGTGGAAAAAGGGCAAAGATAAATACATCGTGGACGGTAAAAAATTCAGCAAGACGATTTTGGGGATGTCCAAATTATCGGGTATATATAATATTTCCTTCTTATAACTTTTACATTATACTTGTTTTGTGTATTGATATATCTTTCTGTAGGTTAAATCTCCACCAAATGACTGGTTTTTTTCAATGGTTGGATCCGAACATAGAAGATCTCCGCAAAATAATTTTAAAAGAATTGCTTAACTACGATAAAATAGTTAGAACCCCAAGACACAAAGGAGACAAAGAAAGGACGATTTGCATAGAGATGCTCAATCAAATTGTGGCAAGAGATGATACAATTCAAAGATTGGAACAAGTGAAGATTTTATATTTATTTTTGGGCATTATGTTGTCTTATGTTGTATGTAAATTTAGCTTGCTTTAATTTCAAAATGATGTCCTATTGCACCAAACCTTTGTTAAGAATATTTGTTTGAGAATATTGGCTAATTATATTTGCTAAGAATGATGATGTTTTCCTAGTGTCTTCAAAATGATAATCTAGTTAACTTTGCATTCTCACTTCTTGTAAAGCATTACTGTCTAATATTTGCATTTGGAGAAGTAAAATAAGGTTGCTCTTGTCCACCATTTGTTGTGCATCACAACAACTTATCCTATAGACTGTATGAGCCTTGTTGGGCATGTTCCACTATGGGCATGTAGAAATTCATCTGAAAATTCATCTAACATATTTGAAATTCATCATCAATATGAGCTACGGATACTAACATATGAGCTATTCATCATCAAACTTGTTGTCCACCATCAATATGAGCTACGGATACTAACATATTTGAAATTCATCTGAAAATTCAAATGTGCATCAAGTGTGTAGTTTGGTTGCAAATAAATTTGCAGCGAGTATAAAAGAGCTTCAATAGTTGATTCATTCAAGCCATTACACCAAGTATAGAAGAAGTGTCAACACAGGAATAAAGTTGGCGGAGACCACAACCATAACGTTCATCCTATAGACAAAATATATGTTGAAGTACAGGGCCAATAGAGTTGGTTTTTCTCTCAACAACAACAACAACAAAGCCTTATCCCACTAGGTGGGGTCGGCTACATGGATCATACGATGCCATTCCGTTTTATTCGTTGATCCATGTTCGTGAGATTCGACAGAGTTTTACGCTGGCTGTCGGAGCCTAACACAACCCTCCTCCTTTATCCGGGCTTGGGACCGGCTATAAAACATAGGCGGAGTTAACATCATAAAAAAATTCGAGAGTTCTCTCTCAACATCATAAAAAAAATTCCAATGCACTTAACATCATAAAACTTTCTCAAAAAATGTTCATAACTTTCTCAAAAAGTTCGAGAGTTCCTAGTTGTCTTCTATAGGTGCCTCATGAACCTGTAGCAAGAAGAAAATTGTTTGTCACTTTATGCATAATAAATCAGACCAGTTTGTCACTTTAATTTTTAAAAGAGAAGACCAAAGTAAAATGATTTCATGACCAGATATGAGAAGTCAGAGGCATACAGAATGATCGTATAAATGAAACTATACATACCTGAAATCTAAAACACTGGAAGCTATCTTGAACACTAGAATTCTCTTCCATACCTGTTGGTGGATCTATAGCCACAAACAATGCAGTCATAAGAAACAAAATCATGATAGAACAAAAAATATGAATAAATTAAGTATCAAAATCTGAGAGGATGAACCAATGATAGTGTGATAACCCTTTGTCTTGTTTTTAGTTTTTGCTACTTTCTTCTTCTTGGCTTGTGACATTGAAACTTCAATATCAAATTTAATTCTTCCTAATTGTTTAGGTCTACCTTTTGATTTGACACGTGGAGGATCATGTAAACACCTACAACTTCTGGACTATTATTCTTTGTTGCCAGTGTCAAAGGTGTTGTAGTAAGGAGTGCTAATTTATGAACAAACTCTTCTGCAAGTGTAGAAGCAAGATCAAAATGCTCGGGTGATCGCAAACCCATTTCAGTGGCC
Organism: Pontederia crassipes; assembly: GCA_030549335.1. Classification (NCBI taxonomy): domain Eukaryota; kingdom Viridiplantae; phylum Streptophyta; class Magnoliopsida; order Commelinales; family Pontederiaceae; genus Pontederia; species Pontederia crassipes. The sequence goes on from CM060193.1 coordinate 30,180,922, forward strand.
ATCCTCATATTGTATTTGTAATCTAATTTTTGAATTGGAGTTATAATTCGTTGCCCATCACATATCTCATAAGCACGACTACGATCTGTCCGTGCCTTCGAATATCAGGCATCCAATGTCCAACGATGTAGAATATATTGTTCAGGGATCCTCACAATCTTTTCTGCATATAGAACACACAAAATGTGAGAACAAAAAATTCCATCTCTTTCAAACATTTTGCAAGAGCAAATCACCGAAACACTGGGATGATCGCCACACATCACAATATTTTTCTCTTTGTCTTCAGTCCCACCTAAATACACCAGATATAACACTTTTTCTGATGTGCATTCAATTCTTGTGGAATGATAATAAAATATATGCAAGAATTGCTTCTGGAATAAATAAAATTTTTTTTGAGTATAGATTGCTCTGGCATGTAACTCTAACTGATTTCTAATGATTACAGCAGCCCCACCATTGATACACTTGAAATCTTCTCGTTATTCCACCTCACGACGAGAACGAATTGCTTTGTCATATTGGTGAACAAAATCAACTAAGGACGTATTGGAATTCACGTAACCATAAAAAAAACATTAATGCTTTCGGATCTCTGAGTTGTGTGCATGCCTGCTGCAAAGACATCTTTCAAATTAGATGATGCCCAGTGATGCCACTTTTCATACATAATAGAAAGCCAGTGGTCTTTCTGAATATTATATTTTTCCTGCAAGAGTAACATTGTTTCATCAAATTCTTCCATGCTTGAAAAATCGTGAATCCATTTTTTATAATTTGCCTCGAAACCATCTTGAGCATACAAATCATGCAAGTTAGTTATAGCATTCTTTTGAATATGCCATATACAATACATGTGTCGTGTGTTTGGAAAGACTTTTCGAATTGCATTTCTCATAGCAATATCTTGATCTGTAATAATGCATGTACGATGTTTTCCATACATACATTTCAGCCATGTCTCAAATAACCACACAAATGTGTCTTCGGTTTCATCAGCCAATAAAACACAACCGAACAAAATGGATTGCCTATGATGATTTGCACCTGTAAAAGGGGCAAATGACATGCATACCTTGTTAGTTTTATAAGTTGTATCAAAACTAACAACATCTCCGAATGTGAAATAACTATCTCGAGATCTTGAATCTGCTAAAAAAACACTTCTTGCCATACTATTTTTGTCCACTTCCCATTCAAAAACAAACCCTTCATCATCAACCATTTTATTATGAAAATATCTAATGACACCCATACATTCTTCGCCAACGTTATTCTTTCGTATTTTTTTCAAATGATCCATAACATTCTGCGGTGTAATTGATGGTTCACCAGAATAGTTGAGAACTTTAGCTATTGTACTCGGTTCCATCCCAATTTCATGTAAGTTGGTCATTACACCCTTAGAAGAATCAGCGACTATATTGTGTGAGCGTAACCTAGAAACCTTTGTAGGAGTAGCAAGAAGATGTGTTTGCTCTTCTTTAAATTTTTTCACCTCCCACATTCCATATATTCTCATTGCCACTTGTAAGTGAGCTTCACGATCAGAACAAACATCTCTTCTTCTTTTCACTTGCTTTTTCATGTCCTTCTTGTTAATTTCTTTGCGTCCTTGTTTTGAACATACGAGTAACCTACGGACAATTTCTTTTGTTTTCTTGTTCTTTGAAGTAAAAGATTTTCGCATAGAGAAACCAACCACTTTAACATAACGATTATAATACTCACATGCCCCTTCTTCACATTCAAAGACCATACTTATGTATGGTTTTATAATATCTCTAACATAAACATAGAAGACTATTAGATCATTAAAAGAGACATTTAAACATATATGAATTACTATTCATACATATATACCTTTCTTGTGTGTACAATAATTCTTTTGACTCTAGTTGTTGCATATTATTTGCCATGCTATCATGTGTGTACAACCTGTTTAAAATGCAAACAATACATTGAGAAAGATAGTGGGTGATACATAATAAAGGTACATAGTCAATGATAAATGTAGTTTCCAAGCTTCTGTGGCATCTCTCAGTTATTTATGTTGAGTAGTTTCAACATCTTAAAAGCTAACAAATCATAGTACTAGCAATTCAAAGAGTAGCATGCAATATGGAGAAGAAACAAGCCTAATTAAATAAAACATTGGAGGACACTTCTGCTATTGTGATCGAGATATCAGCTTTTATCAAACATTGTATCAAGGTTTTGCATTACACAGGACCCAATAAAAACACGTAAATGACAAAATGTGAAGGGAGGGGGCGAGGTGACGATAAGGAAATGTAGAGAATGGGGAAGAAAATGATCTTTGATCTCAGATTCGACGAAGGCAAAGAGGCGTCCTTTGCATCCAAGGCAGAGACTCAGTCTGGGCCAGTGGTGAAGGCGAAGGGGAGATTCGTCTGTGGCAGCGGCCTTCACAGATCTGGCAGGCAGCGAAGGCGAAGAGGCGTCCTGTGCAGCAGCGGCCAAGGCGAAGACTTGTCTTGGTCAGCGCCGAAGGTGAAGGGGAGATTCGTCCGTGCAACGGCCTTCACAGATCCAGCATGCAGCGAAAGAGAAGAGGCATCCTGTGCAGCAGCCAAAAATCCATGGCAAAGGAGAATCTGCGTCGCGAAGGCGTTCAAAAATCCAACAACGGGGTTGGAGATTTGGGAAAAAGAAGGCTCGGGTTTTTTTTTCTTGAACCTCCATAAGATTTTTTTTCTTGAGCCTAACCATCCGCCGGTTCACCATATGAATCGCGCATGTTGAAAACTGCCGTCGATCGACGACAGGCCACAGGTATGCCCTTTCTGGGGCCACACAATTCTTATTCCCTTTATTTAACTTTATTTGAATTGTGTGTACATTTATTGTAATTATATTTAAATAAAATTTTAAAATGTAGTACAGTTAATATTTTACTACATAAAAATTGTCATTTAAGAAAAAAATATTTATGCTCTCTTTTAAGAGGTTGTAAAGAAATGAGTAGTAGTGTAGTACAAATACTAAACACTTTAAATTACGTGGGAATGATTTGCGATTTGATATTTCAATTCAAAAGGTTGTGATGAATTACTTATTCGATGTTTTTTTAAATTGTCTAATTAATATGAAAAAAATTCTAAATTTCGAATCCGAGATCGAAAATAATCAGACTTCAAATTCGGAAGAATAAGGTTTTCATACAAATTACTAGATAAAAAAATTATGTGGCTTTGTTTTTTGTAATCAATTCTTTCTAGGACTCGACTTCCGTTTTAACAGAAAAAAATTGAAAAAGAAATTTAACATTAAAATTAGCGGACCAAAGAGTCGTTGTGTCATATAGTAAGGGTAAAATTGTCAAATAATCGAGCGCTTCAAAGGTTTTGGGAGCCAATTCCGAGCCCTAATCGATCGATACACTAGACGCCGGCTGGAGGCCACTGCCGGCGACCTCCGTAGACGCGTCTCAGCCGTCAACTAGGCTTCCGGGGAAGTTACCCCAGCAGTAGCATTCTATGGCATTCTCCTTCCAAACGCCTCCGCCGCAAGCCCAGCAGCCGCTGGGGTCGCCGTTCCAGACCCCGCAGCAGCAGACATCGCTCTTCCAGACACCGCAGCAGCAGGCCACGCCGTTCCCGTCGTTTAGTCAGCAGTCGCAGTTCCAGCTCCAGCAGCAGCCGCAGCAGTTGGTGCAGTTCCAACTGCAGCAGCCGGCCGCGGCGGTGGCTGCCCCACAGCAGCAGCTGTTGCTTCTAACGAAAGATAAGGCGCCGGGGGGTTACAACACCAAGTTTGAAGATCTGCATCCAGACTCCCAGAAACTTCTCATTCAGATCGAGTATGTGATGTGTACGCTTAAGATTGTGTTTCTGCGTGATTTTGATGTTTTCTTGCACTATATATATTTTTTTTGTATAGTTTGTTTAAATCGGATAAATATGGATTCCTTATGTGCTATTTCATTTATTTGGTACGTGCTGACTTCTTGTTCATCAGCATGATTGGTTGCTCTTCCTTTCTGTGTAGATATTTGTTTTTTCTAGTTAAAATTCTTAATTTAGATTGAGAAAGGTCACAATGTTTTTTGGGTGTAAGAATCCAGAAGGCAACTAGCATCATGTGACCTCGTCTTCACATGTTCAACCTGCCAGCCGAGCGAACCAACTCTTGTAAAATTGTTCTTGGATTTCATCCTTCATAATATGTGTATCAATGTATGTAGCTTAAATAGTCACTGATTTATAATTGAGAAGTTGTTATTTTTCCTGTTTTTTCCCTGGTATTATAAGGTTTTACTTGATCCAGTTTCTTAGTTGAGCAGTTTACTTGCCTTCTTAATAATATATATGAGAAAATGTAATCTTTTAGAGAGCGGATTCGAGAGTACAAGGATGAAAGCCAGAGGCTGGAACAATGTAGTCGACTTTATGACTCGTCCGTATTGAATGACAGTTTTGAACTTGATGCCAATAGAATTGAGCAGGTTTTGTTCTCATCTTTTTACTTCTTATCATAACAAGTAGCCACAGTTTGTTAAATTTCATATCTGATAATACTTGCTATCTAAAATCATATTTTGCTCTGCTAAAGTATATAGATTATTGACGACAAGGGTTACCTATTATGCTTTTTATGCATGTATTCAGAATTTGCTCGATGATTTATAGTCCTAAATGTATGTCCTCTCAAAAAAAAATTCTATATGTATGATAATGTGAAGCTTACAACCTAAATTTCAAAATAGTAGTCAAATTTTGGTTATAGGTTGGGTTGTTTGTAAGGTCTACAAAAGGGATTTGAGAGAGAATAAAGTATAATGTCATATGATATGTCTCTATTCACAAGTGAGAAACATTTTACATGCATGCAGAGTTCAATTTAATCCTTTTTTTACTATAATTGAGAGCTATGGTTGAAGGGTTGTTTGGATTTTTTGTTTACTTTCCAAAAAAATTCACAAATCACCTTGCCTCACATAAACTAAAACACTGGTTCTGAAAAACAGTGCATATTTTTTCTACAATGAATGAACAGGGCACTTCTCTTTTTTTTTTACTCTTTACAACCTTGTTTTATTATCTTTCATATGCGAGGAGATTGACACCTAATCCTTTGACACATTTGGAGCAGCTTTCAAAGTTTTTTTTTTTTGAGAGGGGAAAGGATGACCACCGGGATTACAGTTGTCATCCATATATATGTATCTATATATCTGTGTGTGTATATATATGTATACAACAACAACAACAACAAAGCCTTATCCCACTAGGTGGGGTCGGCTTCATACGACGTCTTATCCATGTTCATAAGATTCGACATGGTTTTATGCTGGCTGTCGAGGCCTAACACAACCCTCCTCCTTTATCCGGGCTTGGGACCGGCTATAAAACATAGGCGGAGTTTGTATATATATGTATGTATATGAAAATGTCAACGTGTACAAATAAGAGCTCTGCCTATGTTTTATAGCCGGTCCCAAGCCCGGATAAAGGAGGAGGGTTGTGTTAGGCCCTGACAGCCAGTGTAAAACCCTGTCGAATCTCATGAACATGGATCAACGAATGCGTCGTATGATCCATGTAGCCGACCCCACCTAGTGGGATAAGGCTTTGTTGTTGTTGTTGTTGTACAAATAAGAGCTCTCCCAATTTCTTCCTTTGTCTCACTTGAACAGAGAAATATACATGGAGCGAAGTCTAGCCATCCTTTTAACCTACCAACCCATCAGTTTTGTGGTGAGATGTGTAGCTCTTCACTTCAGAGTGGGGAATGATATCTTTTTGTGATCTCCTCCCAAGTTCTTCCTTTTCTCACTTGAACAGATAAATACATTTGGATGAGGATGAATAGCAAAGGCTAGCCATCCTTTTATCCATCCTTTTACACGTGTAGTTATTATGGTTTTACGGTTTTAATATATGGTGGATGACTACCCAACTCCTTTACCCCCTAAAAGAGAACTATGTTTGTAGTCTATACTACTTTTCTGTTAGTCTGTCTTCATATTTTGTAATAATGAAGACAAATGCTTTGCCAATTTAATGTTGCTCGTGTAAACGAAAACACTGATTCTCTAAAACCACGCATAATCTTTCCGTCCTTATTTTTTTCTCTTTACAACCTTGTGTTATTTTTCATATACCCTGTAACCATGTATGATATACTAATTTCTATTGTTCTGTCTTAGTATTATGTAATAATTAAGACAAAGGCGTTGGGTTCTTTTTTCTGTCAATAACTGGGCTTTTGTTTCTCTGTAAGAAACAAAAAAACGTGGGCTTTTGAAATGCATTGCCACTTGAGTTTATAAGGAAAGATCTACCAGATATCCTCTTTATGCCTATAGAAGCTCCAACTGTACCAGACAATACTTTAGCCGACCCCACCTAGTGGGATAAGGCTTTGTTGTTGTTGTTGTTGTTGTTGTTGTATCAGATGCCTATTTTGCAAGTGCTTCTTTTGTTTATTTTATGGATTGTGAAATTACTTCAGAGGTTGTGGACTGGTTGGACGAGGATTTATTTGTGTTACTGATATTATATGTGAAGATGCCTGAGCGTAGTGTACATATTTTCTTACCTTTTCATTCAAGTTATTACTTTAGAAACCTAAAAGTGTTAGGCATTCTGCTTGTAGCCTCTACTGCTTTAGAGTTTGGTTAGCTGTCCTTCCATCGTCATAGGCAAAAAGTATCTTTATTCTGATCCCTGTGTAGTGTGGTACCTGCAATGAATGCATAACAGAACACGTCATTGTGTGGTATTTGTGAGTGCATAACATGATGCATTGTAATGCTTACAAAGAGACTGACTTATGTTCAAGATTCATAGAAGCTCTAATGAAGAAACTATGTATCATCTGTATGTTGGGAAGGCTGTTACAGTCGATAGTGGCCCTAATACTTACAATTTGAAACATATTTCCCCAATGCTTACAATTTCTTCCAAGTCTTTTCTTTTCATGGAATGACATGTCTCAAAAAGATCATATCTGTGTTGGTTTTTATTCTTGGTAGTATCAGATCAAACTCGGTTCATTTCATTGCCGAATTTATATAGACAAGCTTGACCATGGATTCTCAGCATTTTTATGTTCACATTTTCTTATTATAGCAAATGACAAGGGAGATGTTTCTTGCTTTTCCTTGCAGGAACTTGGTGGAATTGCAAATGCCATGGAAAGAGAAAAAGTTTCCATTCAAGGACTTAGCACATCCATGAACAAAATGATGTGGAACACAGAATTTGCTATCCGATCATATATGATACTTAGGCAAAGGTTTCTTCGTCTTAATTCCCAAGCTACAAATACTGCCCCTGGAAGTATGGGAGCTTCTGCTCAAACCAGTCAGCTGGTTACTACTTCTTTGCCAACTTATGATTTTTACAGTGGACTTCCAAAAAGACCATCTGTATTCATGGAACAGACAATTGCTCGATTTGAGACATATTTGACTGAGTGTTGCCAGTGGATTGAAGAGGTAGAACAACTGCTTCGGATGGACATGGACAAAACATCTTCAAACTCTGTAGAGGCATTGCCAAAAGTTATGTCTAATGTCCATGATTTCTTCATTCATGTTGCTGCCAAGGTTAGAATACATTTTTGTTATGAATGCTAATGTTTTTTCATTACGACAAACTCATTTTTCTTTTCTGTTAGACAATTCATGCTATCAATCATGTTATTTACTTTTCTAAAATATTCATGTCATTTCCTTGTTTTCTTAGAGGAGAGTGGATGATTATGAGATGATGTAGTCATCCATTTCTTCTTAGTTATTGAAAATATGTACATGTACTTACATAATTGCCAGTTGGCTACATAGCCATGAAGTCTCTTGAGAATTCTGTATACATGCTTGTGCACACACTAATATATTCGATATAAAGAGTAAAGACGCTCTCCTAAAAAACATGCATTTCACATCTCGAAGAAAAAGGATGCGCTTCTGGGTCCCAAAATAGCTCAAATCCCTCATACATCTATTCGTGTATACCTGAGGCCCAAATCTCATGCCAATATGCTAGTACTATATCAGGTCATTTTGGATTAATGACTGCTGGTAGTGTTCGTCTCTTCGGTCAAATAGCTTTTAGAATATTGTGAAATTCCTCAAAAAATAGGACATTGTGCATTTTCACAAGAAAGACATTGTGAATCTTTAGTTGTCAACTATTGAATTCTTCACTATTACAGGTTGAGAGCCTTCATCAATACGTTGAATCTATGAAGGCAGCATATCTTGCTGATCAACGTCGAAGAGGTGATGGAAATGATCCATTTCTTGAGGCCAATAGAAGGGAAGTAGCTAAACAAGAAGCTGCTGCGAGAAGAGTTCATCCGACCTTGCATTTACCTACAATTTTGTCACAGCCAACTACACAGGTTGCTGGAGCTTTCGCTAGTTCCCCTGCACCCAATTTTTCACAGCCATCAGCAGGGGCTTCTGCAGCATCCTCTGGCAGTGGATTTTCATCATTTAGCACACCATCTTCTGCTCCTGCTGTGTCATCTTCTTTCCTCTTCTCGACACCAACAGCATCTGCTCCATCATCGACCCTGTTTGGTCCTACTGCATTTTCACCTCAGTCAACGCCATTTGGGACTGCATCTACCTCTTTGTTCTCATCCACTCCAGCACCTTCAGGGTTTGGAACTAGTTCTTCATTTAGTTCCAGTCTGGCTGGTGGCTCGACACTTTTCTCTACTCCACTTTCTGCTGCAGGTATATCCTAAATCTTCAGTCAGTTTTTTTTTTGGTGAAAGTTGCTGGATTCCTAATGTTGACAAGTTTTGTTCAAGAAATATTGGTAATATTATCATGCAAATCTCATGTTTTAAATGCATAGCTATTTTATTTCGATTTAAAACTAGTCTCTTACCCACAGAAAGTAATGGATTCATGATGGAATGCTTACCTATCCAGAATTCCTCTATTGGCGAATATGCATTTTGATCATATATATAATAATTTTTTGGACAGGCTATTTATTCCCGCTCGTTTTTCATGGGTACTTCAAGGAAGTTTAATAGTGACAGTTGACATGTTAATTTAGTCCCCTTGAAATCTTTTGTCTGCATTGTTATTTTGTGTCCCTTTCAAAATTTGTTACTGTGTTAATGTTTCTTCTGGAGCTTGGCTGTCTGAATCTATAATTTACAAAATTCATTAGTAAAGTTTTCAAGTTTCTCTGTTTTATATAGAATTGCTTGTATGAACGATAATAAGTCTAAGTTGCAACTGGTGAATATGCATATGAGTCTATGACTGCATCAAGCAGATCTCCTTAATGAGCTGTTGTCCTTCACAATATGCAATTCACAAAACTGTTCTTGAGATAAAACCTTTATTTTATTATTTGTGTTCAGGTGCTGCAACTGGTTCTGGTGCTAGCTTTGGGCCATCTGTAAGTTCTTGTTCTTGATAATAGTGAATTTCTGTTTTAGTTAAAAAAGTAATAGTTCTCCAATTGATTTGTTATTTTTCTCTCTAACTTTTTCATGTTCTCAACTGCAGAAATCATCCAGGCCGAAGACTCGCACCAGCCGACGCTAATGTTACAAGAAAATGGCAAAGCTGGCGATTTATAATACTTGTGGCCCTTTGTTTATTTCTTAGATCTTATAATCCATGTCTGAATAACCAAGTTATTGAACTAAGAATGCGCATAGTGATCATTCATGATAATGCCCTTGGCAATTGAATAATTGATGAGCATGAGTATATTCAGCGACCAACATGTAAATAATCGATGCTGGTCTCCTTGCGATGTACTTTTCTAACTTGAGGCAATGCGGTTCATTTCTGATAACATAAACGGGCATTAAAACCTTGCCAACTCCATTTTGCTTCAACTGTACCATCTGTTGGCTACCAAGTTTCGGGGATGGCGACTTGAAAACCTTTTCTATCTTTGACGCCTCCATTTTTTTTTTTTGTACTCTGTTGATTGCTCTGCTGACGGTCTCCAGTGTATGCACACTGTTTGGCATTTGTCCCTTTTTGTTGTTCTGCCAATTATTGACGCGGGATCTGTAGCATGTAAAAATGACTGATTGGTAAAAAAAAGCAAGAACGAGAACAAGCCTTATTCCTGAGTGTTTTTGTACCAAACAGCTTGGCCGCAAACATTTAATAGTGACTTGCCTCGTTTGAAAATTTTAAATAGAGGCTGCATTTTCTTTTTCCTTTTTCACTAATCAAATAAGAAATATATGAATTAGATTAAAAATTCTTAAGTAAAAGAAATCAAATATCAGATATAAATTTTTACACCTAGGGGAGTTTCTATTTTATTGTTTTTGGTACTTTTAACGTGAGGGAAAATTTCGATGTTAGTGGATTACGGGATGATATACACAAAATTAAAATTAAAGATAATGCAACTGAAATCGCTCCTACTAGCTATATTAGGTTTAATTTTCAGAATCGGATCAAATTTTATTTAAATATTAAATTAATCGAATATTAATAATCTTCAACATCTGGATATACCTGTGAATCTCCATAAAAAAGAATGAAAGAACGTTTAATAAAAGAAATTGGAGCATAACTTTGATAAATCGCTGTACTCGAGGAATCATTTGGTAAAAATTACTAATGCCCAAGGCTACTGTGACGCAAGGACTTGCGCCATACGTATTAAGAAAAAGGTGATTTTTATGATGATGATTTTAGTATCTTTGACAAGAAGAAAACATTCTTTATTTAGTCATTCCGTTCATGACGTATATCAGACAAATGAACGAATATTTATTGAGTAAAATTTACTTGTCAAACAGGGGCGATCCAGAGTTCAAATTCAAGAGGGTCAAGTAAAAAAAAAACAAAAAAAAAATATGTTGGTAAAAAGATTTGCATACTGTCATTTATTTAAAGGGGCCAACTTAATACTTAATTCTTAAATTTTATAATTTAATAAATAATATTAATCTTTTTTTTTTTAAAGTTGAGGGGTCAGAGCCCCTCCCCCTCCCTCAAGATTAGGCAATAAAAGAAAAGAAAAAAAAAGTGTCAGATTGAAACTGCAAAGTGAGATCAACGATTACAGAATTCAACATGTTACAAGATGTCACAAGATGTGTGGATGAGTTTTGACTGATCTAGCACTCGTTGGGTAGCTTTCAGAAAAAGGTTGTCAAACTGTTTTTGAGTTGCCAGACAGCGGAACAAAGCAAATTATTTTCAAAGCAAGCTTTCAGGTATTTTTTTCGACAATCTAATTTCTTTTTTTAACCTTTTTGGCAGCATAAAAAAATACGAAAGAAATTTTAGGGAAAAAAAAAGAAAAAACAAACAACAGAGGGGGAAGAAAATGTCACTGCAGAAGAAGGTGGTGGTCCGCCTCTTGAGAAGCTCCCGGGAAGGCGACGACGACCCTTAGTCAACACGGGTCACATATTAGACACTAAACTTGCATCTATTTACTTATCTGCCACATGCCCGGAAGAAAATCCATATGACCGCATTTTATCTGCACGCAAATATTGATTCATCCATATGAGCGCATTGGGCGGTAGTAGTATCATGTTTAATTTATAAAATTAGTATTTTTTTTAATATTAAATTAGTCACGTGCTAATAATTTTATGAATACAAATAAGTTATTTTTAAAGTAATTTACTAATTTGGATTGGCTAATGTTATTCTTCTGACTAAAAACTTACATTAGTTTTATGAATCCCTCATTTTAAATTCCAGAAATCGTTATTCAAAATCAAATTTGTAATATCACTAATTTCATATTTTTCTCTTCCTTTTTTTTTCAAAATTTTCCTAATGATCTCTTTCCCTTGGATGATTGTAAATATTATACAAGTTGATGAATTACGGTAGATATATAATATGAAGACATATATGACTAAAGAATTAAATTAATTATTAAAATTTAAATTTATTATCTGTGTACAACGTACTTAAAGGTGTAAGAAAAAAATGATCAACCTAAAAAAATTTAAAAAAAAATTAGAGGCTCAAATATAATTTAAAATATTTTTTAATAAATTAAAATTCACTCAGTAATACTAGGATCCATCCGAAAAAATCGACCTGGAGCCCATTTTTATTTATAAAATTAATTTATAAGTTATCAATTTTTATTACACATATAATATGTTTTAATATAATTTTATGTTATTCTATCGGAACTCTAATTTGATCACTTTATTATTTTAATAATATCTTTTAGATTTAATTATAAAATTAAATATGTTTATGTTAATAGTTTATGATATATATTTTTAAAATATAACTATAAAAAGCTAAGGTTAAAAAATCATCCAAAAACGTCGACCCAATAGAAAGTAATTTTTATTTTTTAAAAATAATTTTAAGATGATTTATTAATTTAAAAATTGATAATATTTTTTTTAAAACAAAAAATCGATCCGATCTTACACACTCATTTGGCTAAGTTAAAGTGTTGATAAATAGTTTAATGACTGAAATTGATTCAAGATAAGTAGATACACTTTTGGTAATAAAAATGTTTATAAATTATTATTTTAATTAAATGATAAAAAATTCTTAATATTATAATAAATAGAATATATAAAAAAGTTATGTATATTATAAAAATAAAATAATAGATTTATTCATCAAACTAATCAATTTTTTCTACAAAATAAGTTGATCCCTAACTTAATTTTTTTGATTTATTAACAGTTAAAATAATTACTTGTCAGCTCTTTTTGTCAATTAGCAAGTATCTTCAAGAGTACAAGTCATTTAGCCAAACCACCAATTAGACTTAAAGAGGATTAAACGATAAAAAAAAGAGAAAATCCCAATCATGTAAATAAGTCCAACGTCAAGCCTTGATCCAATGGTCCCATGTATTCATAAGTCCTTTCCTTCCTCCGTCACCTTCTTCCATCTCCATCCCCCTCCCCAGTGCCCTCCCCCCTCCATCCCCCTCACCGCCGCCCTCTCCCGGGCTCCTCGTCCATCGCCGCTGCGAGCAGCAGCTCGGGAGGCGCCAACTCCTCTCACAACCAGAACCCTGCGAAGCTTCCCCTCGCGACCCATTCGCCTCCAACTCTTCCCCTCCGGCGAGCCCATACACCCCCAAATTCTCCGGCGTCTCTGTGGCTTCATCTGTATGGCGATCCGCGTCACCTTCTCATACTCGGGCCACGTCGCCCAGGCCCTCGCCTACGCCGGTGGAGTCCGGTTCACGGGCACCGCCAACTGCCGCGCCTTCCTCTACGAGCCCGCCTTCCGACCTCTCTCCCTCTTGGCTTGTCTGCACCCTTCCTCCGTCGGCCATGACCAGCCTCGTCCGGGGAGTGCGTACGCTGACCGAAAGTCAACCCTGACGGTCTGTCTGCTCTCGGCTGTCTCCTCTCGCTCCGGAACGGCCCCCGGCGCCGGCGCGTCCGGCGTCTCCTCCGCTGCGGTGTCGACGGGGTTCAAGCCCTCTTCGTTGATCCCCTTGCTACAGGCCTCAAAGTGGTTCCCTTGCAGCGACTTCCTTCCCTGGTACGGTGTCAGTGGGCCTGTGGACAAGGGAGGGGGCACACCGGCTGCGGTTGCTGCTGCTACTGCTGCGACCAAGTTTTCGATTCCTTCCGATAGCGCGGGAGGGATGGCTCCGGCTATTGACGATAACCGAGCTCTAGGCGCTTCGATCCCGGGACCTGCTGGAAGCATGATGAGTGGGAATTCGTGCGAGAGGCGGAGCAGCTGGTTCTCGCGGCTGATGAATTCCTGCTCTAACGACGCGAAGACCCTCTTGGCTGCTGTCACGGTTCCGCTGATGTACGGTTCACAATTGGGCATCCCGAAATGGATCCCAACGAGGTCGATGTACCCGACGCTTGACGTCGGAGATCGGATTTTAGCTGAGAAGGTGAGATTGCGTTCGTTCTTAGGCGTATATGTGTCCCGGTTTTGATGAGTATATTGGATTGCCTCATTATTCTTTCGCTTGGTTATTTTATTATATTTTTGCAGGTTTCTTATTTGTTTAGAGAGCCTGAAGTTAGTGACATTGTCATCTTCAGGGTTCCCCCTGTTCTTGAGGTATTGTTCAAGTTCTATTCAAGTGCATCTGTATTGCAAATGCTAAGTATGATGGTTGTAAATTTACTCATTACGCTCATGCAATTTTTATATGCAGCAACTTGGATATGATCCAAATGAGGTCTTCGTCAAAAGAGTCGTGGCTAAAGCAGGGGATTATGTTGAAGTAAGCTTCTGATTATCTCTTTTTCTTTCGGGTTCTTCTGAAGTGCATGTTCATGTGCCCAAGAGTTCCTGAAAAGGGTCGGAACGTGTCAATCTTGTCAGGTTCGCGATGGTGAATTGGTTGTGAACGGGATTGTTCAGGAGGAGGATTTTATCCTGGAACCGCATAACTATGAAATGTCCCCAATGGTACACCACTCACCAAGATTCTTTGAATGATGTACTTTATTTTGCTTAGATATTATCCTTTTAGCTGGAACATGTTTGAATACTGATGGTTAACATTCATATGCTTTTTACTAGAGACACCGAATTTACATAATAAAAGAATGGATTGTCTTTGTGATTTCCACGCCTTTTATCTGTATTTTACAGGAACTTCTAGACTGTTTTTTTACCATATCAATTACAGAAACTAATTAGATTTGCTACGACATAATTGACAGAATAAATAGCATTTTGTTCTCAGTTTGGTGGTCTAAGTCTTTTTACAAATGACATGCCATAAATGCTGAATAAAACCTCATGGAGGATTTTCTCTATTGTAATTTCGAGTTCATCCGCCTATATTTTATAGCCGGTCCCAAACCCGGATAAAGGAGGAGGGTTGTGTTAGGCCCCGACAGCCAGCATAAAATCGTGTTGAATCTTATGAACATGGATCAACGAATATTGACGTTGTATGATCCATGTAGCCGACCCCACCTAGTGGGATAAGGCTTTGTTGTTGTTATTGTAATTTCGAGTTCATACGAGTATTGTTTCATGTACTCATAGTACCAGACAACCTAACTTGTGATGGGAAAATTCAAAAACAAGAAGAGAAGATCGCAGAGAGATTGCAGAAAAATAAAGGAGACACACGAATTTACTCAGGTTCACCCTTGAGATTAGGGCTACGTCCTGCAAAGAGGTTCCACTATATCGTTTAGGTTTTTCAGCCGCCACACCGATTACACCAGAAAATTAGGCTATTAGTAGCCTCTCCAAACCGGGTTTAAAACCCAAACAAACAGAGAAAAAACCTAATCCGAACCACACGGGACCGCCGTCGGGGGGCGGGGCCCCCCGAACCCCCCTTTCGTTCGTACGCCAGCAATATTGTTAATTGGGTAATACTCAGATTCCCCTAAGTTTACGTGGGCGAACCCAGTGTGAGAAACAAGGGGTCCTGAAGTATTCACCAACTTCAACAACTTGTAGGAAGTGATATCATTTGTGTGAGCGCATTTATGTGTTTTCTTTTTTGTCTCAAATAAGTTGATTTGACACATACCTATGTAACAGACTTTTGCTGCACCATTTCCTTGGTTTCACCATATTGGCAAATTGATGGCTCTAGCATTGCAGAGTTATGAATTTTGTTAACCATCCGAACACTGACATCAAATTTATGTGGAACTTATCCATAGAATTTTCTCAAATATTTGGAGTCAGAAGTGCCTGTTGTTTTGTTTTCATAGGTTTTTCCAAAGTTTGTTTAGAAAACTTGTGATTTAGCAGATAGATTTCTGTATCTAAATCATCGGTTGCTATTTGTATGCAGCTTGTCCCTGAGGGTTGTGTATTTGTGCTAGGGGATAATCGTAACAACAGCTATGATTCACATGATTGGTAAGTAGCTTTGTGCTATCATCATGTTTTTTTCTTTATGCTAGGATGCAGAAGAGTTTTAGTTTTTTTTATATGTCGACAATTGTTGTTCATATATTTTTTTTTGTTTACTATGTCAGGGGTCCACTACCTATGGAAAACATTCTTGGAAGGTCGATACTGCGTTATTGGCCTACTACAAAAATTTCCGATACAATCACCTGTGAGCAAAATGTTGAGAGAAATGTGCTTGGAATTTATTGACAATGGCTCTTTAATTGCTGAATAATAAGGTTGATATTTTAGAGTCCATGAATTCTACTTCCTCTCTCTCTCTTCTCTAAGTTTTTCCTATAAATATTTGAACTGGAATTGATACTCTTTTTATGTGTTCTATTGCAGATGCTTGATTGTGCATGTGTAAACACCGACTTTTTTGACGTTTAGTCATTTTGATCAAGTCTCAGCTAAATGCAACAGAAAAAGCTATGTGATTCTCTGATCCTGCGGTTCATGGTGAATCTTTCTTGTGGTTGAATTTTATATTTTATGAAGTCTTTACTTACCAAGCATTCCTGCCATAAAAAAGAAAAAAAAACCAAGTATTACTCTTTGAAGTATGACACTTTATTGTGGTTAAGTATTTTAGTTGAATCCAAAAGTTGAACCGGCTTCATAGGCATGGGAACTGCCCATCAAATGAAAACTACGGAGAACCAAGTGGTATTCAACTGTGGGCTGTTGGTTCGGATAATTATTGGAAAGCATAGTTTCATGTACGAAATATTCTGTAATATATCAAGTCGTCGATCCTATGACTTCATACGCAGCCATGTATTTGAGCATTCAATTGGATCTAATGGAACACCATTGGTCTGTCAATAGGCTTTGCTTATACAGCTGAATATTTGGGTAATTCTCAAAGATGGTGGTTTGTGCATGAAGTTTCTTCGAAAGTTCTTAAAGGTTATTTGACCGAAAAGGTCAACTTACTGGTTGATAATTGGACCAAAACATGGGTGGCTTATGATGACTGGTTGTATTTAATTCTTTTTAGGTCTTATTTTATTCATTGCTTGCTGTTTGACATATATATATATATATATATATATATATATATATATATAATAAAATGCAGGTGTGAAACACTCTTGTCTCATAAGCATCTTTACAGTCGTCCAGAACAAATATGAAGGTTACTATTAGATCTAATCGAATGTCATGATTCAGATCCATCTCGCTAGATGAACCCTCATCCATTGCCCTCATGAAATTGGTGGTGATTGCTCCTACCCCCCTCTCGAGAGAGACTTGCCCCCTCACACGATCGACGATGACTTGATAGGAACTTAGTTCCTAATATTAACGAGAATAGTTTATTTTTTTATTAGAATTAGTTATTTACTTACTAATTTGAATTTTACCTTTCAAAAAAGTACCTGCAACTCTTTTTATTATATATGAGAATAATTATTTAGAGCAAGTATCTTGACCCCCTCGAAATGGTTTATTGAAAGCTTATTCCCTCAAAGTGTTCTAATTATGATTTAGTTGGACTAGGAATTTATATGTTCCATCTTCATTGGATAATTATGATATTTCAAATTTTTTTATTAGACCAATAATCTAGTTATATTCATCTTTCACTGGCATATATATCCGCTACTATCATCACTATCACCAGTGGCGCTACTATCATCACTATTAGTCTATCACCACAACTTATTACTATCAACCAACCTCTACCACTAACTCATTATATATTTTATTAATAGTGTACATCCTTAATGTAATATATCAAATATGTAGAAAAAAATTATGGCTTATCAAGATTTATCTACATCGGAGTTTTTTTAACGTATCCGATTGTTTATCTCAAATCGAAGAACGATTCCAACGAATTTTATAGGTATTCAACGATGAAAACAAATATCAACAAGCAAACAAGGAAAATCACGTAGAGAATGAGCTTACAAATATCCAACATTTAAGTACAATCGTAGAATATCAAACTAGTTTTGAATTATTATCAAATCATAGGAATTGGAGTGAACATCGACTAGTAGAAACTTTTGTTGAAGGTCTTCTCCCCGATCTTCGATGAGAAGTGAAAGCTCGACGGCCCATTACTATAGTTGTTGTTATTATTATTATTATTATTATTATTATTATTATTATTATTATTATTATTATTATTATTATTATTATTATTATTATTATTATTATTATTATTATTATTATTTTGCATACATGGAAGAAGAACGTTTATATGAAGAGAGTCATATATCAAGATGATACTTGAACAAATAATTCAGAAGTATAAGTGCAATAATATCTTCATCGAAAGTAGAAGAGTCTAATATTCCATTTCTTCTTAAGTCTTCACCAAAAGATTATCTCAACAAGATGTGAAAGATAGTGAAGATAATTTATTTAAAATTCAATTTTCATATTCGTCTATTGATAAGTCTTTTAAAGATGAGACATTTATAATTCAATTGTCAAACGAGCAACCAACTCTTGAAAAATTCACTACAAATGGCATCATTGCAAAGTCACTAATTTTTTAAGATAATAATAGGGACTCATTCGCATTTATGACAATTGATTCAACCTCAAAGAACATCAAATGCTTTAATGTCCAAAGACAAATTTATTCCTGCAAAAAGAATTTGACAAAGTTAGAATTCTCTTTCTTCAGCCAATGCAAGCTTATCTCAATTCTACTAATGCTTAGCCAAAGCTATGTTCTCAAAAAAGACCTTTATTTGGTCGTTTGATCAAGCATCGAAGGAAAAGTTTTGTGACACGTTTTTGTATAGCCTTGAGGACAAGGCTATTTTGAACAAGACGGGAATGATAGGAACCTAGTTCATAATATTAATAGAAATAGTTTATTTTGAAGAGGGCAAAAATGATTACGATTAGCTATTTACTATCTAATTTCATTAGCACTCTTTTTTTAAAATTTATAGTTCTATTAGGACTTGCTTGGGTTTTACCCTATAAATAGGAACCATTGGAACTATTTTTAATATACATGTGAATACAATCTTCTAATTGCTTAAAGCAAGTATCTGAAAGCTTACCCCCTTGAAGTGATTTATTGGAGGTTTGAAACTCTCGAAGTGATCTAATTAGGATCCTACTTGGACTGAGAACCTATCATGACCTTGATCCACTATTGGCGCCTAATTCGCTATCGCCGCGACTTCGCCCTCGATCTCCGACGATGCCCGACAGAGGTCTAAGTGAGTGAGAGAGAGAGAAAGAGAGAGAGATCTCTAAAGAGACAAGATTGGGTCGGGTCGCCGCTGTTCGTGGTGGACCTTTTAGCATGGTGGATGGTTTTCTTATTCAACATCCAAGAACTACTGTGTGCAATTCATTCCAAGTTGTATCCTTAAAACCAAAGAACCCTAAAAAAAAAGGATAAAGTTTGTTGAAGGGGGTTTCCAAATCTAGTTTCGTATACATGGGGATCAAGAAGTTTGATTTTTGTTTTATTTTCTTTTCATGCACATGCCCTCTTTTTGTACGAGGAAAAAAATCATTTATGAAACTATAAAAGAAACTGAAAAACGTCTACAGAAAATTGAGTAGTTTCTTGTATTCTAAACCATTTGACCTATTTTCAACGACTAATCAACTTACAACAGTTGTCTGATCAAGTAATCCTTGTATTTAAATTTTTAAGCTTCTTTTGGACATGAGTGTGTAATATTGATAGTTTTCCATCCATTTTTTACATCAACTACATCATCCTTAGGATTCTAAGCATAACATCGACGACTATAATTTTTCATACATAATCTAATTGCATCAACTGTGCTATATCACGATAAGAAACATATGAATCCTACATTCTAATGCAAGTCCCTTCATTTTCATGCAAAGATTACAAAACTATTCCATAAATATCTCAAACCAAATATGAATCACATCAATATTATAGAGAAAGGGGGTTTGAATCCTCTATATATCTTCATACTTCTATAGCTAAATCCTGCCGAATTGCAGTTATGATTAAGAATTGCTAATACAAATGGTCATGTGAGGAAGTAGAGACTACTATTTTGTGAAAGAAATACGAAAATAAAATATACACATTTTGATTATAGGATTCTTTTTCACTTCAATATTTAGAAATTCAATTTTTTTTATTAGTAGTTCAATTTGATATAAGAGCCAATGTCACTTTTGAGTTCAATTACACGATCTTAGTTTATCGTGTTTAAATTCATTACCGATATCTGGGAAGTGGAGCCGACTGTCCAACTCACGTAGCGCTACTGAGCACACTGGCAACAGGTTGGAAGGCTGGCCTACCATCGAGCTCAACTAATTTGGTATGGTCCCAACAAAAACTTTTTGCATTCATAGAGACTCGAACCCGAGACCTCTACTTAAGAGGGGAGGAGCCGTTACCACTCCACCCCAACTCTTGTTGGTGCACTCTTGATTTTAAGGTTGATTATATGTGTACCAAAAACAAAAACTAAAGAGAGGAAGAGGATCATGGGATGTACCAGCAAAAGAAATTGAATGAAAACTCCAAATTCACAAATTATTGAAGAAAATAGTCAGGAAAAAAAGAACAAATAAAAAAAAAGAAAGGGACAGCTCTGTACCGGAAAGTCAGTGACAACAATTCTTTATGGCGAAGTCAGCAATTGGTTAAGATCTAATAATGGAAAATATTAATTATCAATTGCAGTCCATAGTGTGTGTGCTATACAATCAAGGGGGCCTGAATTCTAAAACTTTAAATTATAAAATAACATTTAGTAACCAAAGTTATGGAATGGTTGACCTTTATTTAGGGTTCTTAGAGAGTGTTTTGGAAACTTGGAAGGGTATAATGATGAGTGCTAAGAGATTAATACAGCATTTCATATTTATATCCGAAGCTTTAATGTATTTTGAATTAAGCGACCTTAGGTTATAATGTAATTAATTAAAAGTCCATTATATTAATTGCGGGTGTTATAACATTATTTATAGGAGGTGTCGCTGAAGTGTTTATAATTCATATTAGTGCGACAAGAAGATCTCTTTTTTTTTCCCACACTTAGAGAGGTTCATCGACTTAATACAAGAAAATTAAAAATAAAGAAATAAATACTAAAAATAAAGAAGGGCATACACCTCTTAATCTCTATCATTTTAATTTGCTTCTAGAATTAATTATTCTTATATATTATCTTTAAATGTGAAAGGATACGAGAGCATTGACTCAAATCAGATGCCAAGCTTCAATTAAATGTCACAATCATCACAATCTTCGTTTCTTTTCCAACTCGTTTCATTCAAGTCCAAATGAATTAGGTAGGTTTGCGATCTCCACAAAAACGTGCGTCATAGGCAACAGGAGTTGGGATGGATCGCATAGTAACTCCTTATTTTTTTTTTAATATAAAAAGTTTTTGTAGAGAATTTCATCGGTCATAATTAAGCATATTGTCTGGGCGATACTAAAATAGTCGAATTCGACGGTGAGTTGAGATTTTAATCTGTGACCAATACATATAATTCTTAATGTCAATTAGATTGAATAATCGGCTTCGCTTCCCGGATGAAAAAAAAAGAACATGCATCATATGCACTATACAGTCGGCGCACATCAAAAGCTTATCTCACACACACACACAGTTCCGATGTAAATTTTGAATCCATTATGTCATTATCATCTAAATGTTGAAATGGTAACGACGTTACTTTCCTGCGAGGTTGCTTTCTTTCGATTACTTCAAATCACAAATATTTAAATGCGCTCATGGATGTGTCTCCAACGATCTAATTATGAACAATGTATATCCACAAAAGAAAGTATTTACAAGACTGGTATTAAATCAAATTTTAATAAGAAGATCACAAGAAAAACATAAAAATAAGTTATTCAGCTTCACTTTTTTTCAACTTAAGCTATATATCTACAACTCACATGATGAAATAATAATAGTATAATTAATCAGTTGGTCGTGACTGAAATTAAAATATGGTGTGGTTCGGTGAAAGCGAGTTCACATTTAGACTGCATTTGGATAGAAACTTTTAAGTTCTCATTAGTTTTTTTAGAACTAATCAATTATATAGAAAAGTTTAAATTTGATATTTGGATGAAAAATATAATGATGAGAATTTAAAAAATTAATTTGATAGATAAACTTTTTTAGGTGTTTAAATAAAAAGTAAGAAGAATATAATTTATTATTTTATGAGGTATAAAATTATAGTAAATTAAAATATTATGTATTTATTCAGTTAAAATAATAATAATTAGCTTAAAAGATATTATACATAATTATTAATTTGAAATCTATTAAAAAATAAGCTGCATCGTAATATATCAATATTAATTTTGATTATTTGTTCATATGTTATTAATATTATAATTTGCCAAAAATATTTATATTAGGTTAAAGAATTTATTTTATAACCTGAGTGATAATATATTAATAAATAAAATATTATAATTAATTATTATTTAAGATAATATAAGAATAGTTTAATGAATAATATTATAATTAATAATATTTTACTAATTAAAATATAATAAAAAATTAAGAAAAATTTCGTTCACTTCTAGTGAGAACTTTTTCAAATTTTCATTGCAATAACTAAAGTTTTCAATTCGTGTCACATGATTGGAACTCAAGTATTTGATAGAATTTACGAGAACTAAACTAAATTCTAAGTCTTAGGATCCTCAGAAAATATGTATATGAAATAAGAAATAATGTTTGTAAATTAAGTTCGTAATTTAGCAATTAGCATTGAACCCATGTCGACATTTTGTATTCACATTAAATCTATATCTTACTCATTTTTCTAAATAAACTGGTATTTAAAATTCATAACACACTATTAATTGAATACTCAAATTAATATATATATATACATAAAGCAAATTCGAAATTAATAATTTATTCTATAAATAAACTAATTAAAAGATCAATTACTCAGAAGTTAACCAAAAAAAACCTATAAACTCGTGCCTACAAAACCTTTGGGCCATTCTAAAACCAATCAATGCGAAGTGCCTCTCAATTCCTATCCACGTGATCACACATCAACGGTTCGTTAATATCCCATGTCCAATGTCGTACCATCGTCTCTCCTCATCTCCACTGCAGCAGCACATCTTCTTGCTACCAATTTCACCTCGACGGAACGAACCAAAAACAAATTAAATCCTCCATAAATCATTCGAAAATGTTCCTCCTCCTCCTCCTCCTCCTCCTTGTAGGGTTTTAGTATGCATTCTGCGAGATAAAGTCCAGACGATAAAAGTTCTGAATCACCTCCTCCCTCTCTCGATCCAATGATGACCTCAACTGTTGCAATTACTTCTGCTCCCTCCTCTCCTTCTACTTCTGCATGGCTTCTTCACTCCACCGCCTCCAAATCGACCTCCCTCCCCCACCTCTCAATCCGACCTTCGAAGAGGGCCCTCCGAATCTCCGCCGCCGCGCAACCTCCCGCCGCCGCCGGCGACGGTCTGCCGGAGGAAAAGGGGAGCCCGCTCTCTGCCGTCCTCGAAGCACCCAAGGCCCTCTGGCGGCAGACGCTACAGCCTCTCAGCGACTTCGGGTTCGGGCGTCGGAGCGTGTGGGAGGGCGGGGTCGGCCTGTTCATGGTATCCGGCGCCGTCCTCGTGGCCCTCACCCTGGCGTGGCTTAGAGGGTTCCAGCTCCGGTCTCGGTTCCGCAAGTATCAGGCGGTGTTCGAGTTCTCGCAGGCCTGCGGGATCTGCGTCGGCACCCCCGTCAGGATCCGGGGGGTCACCGTCGGCAGCGTCGTCCGCGTGCATTCGTCCTTGAAGAGCATCGAAGCCGTCGTTGAGGTGAGCATGCTGCGGTCGACTAAATGCCTCCTGAATATATTTGCGTTCGGATGCATCGGCTTATGCGAATGATATATTTGTGGAAACTTTAGAAGAGATAATAAAGCATAGCTCCAGTTGGTATATTTTCTAGCATTCCCGGGTATTCTTACTGTGGCTGTGCATTCTTGTTGTTCCAATAGTTAGTCTTATGCATTTCTCGTTTGTTGTTCCAACCGCTAGTTATTGCATAAGGAGACATCATATAGTAGTTTCAGTGATTTGGTAGTTCAGTTTCTTCTGTTTCCTTTTATGAGTATTCTTTTTTCGTATATGCCTCAATAATGCTTGATTTCATAGAGAAACTTAAAACCTGCATTGTTTTCACAATATCACTAGGAATTCAACTTTGTATAGTTTACCTTAAATGAATATTGCGTTAAAAATGATACAAAAGTTTCATGAGGGGAGAGAGAGGACTACAAACAAATAGATCGTTATTGCCGTCATCTTCCATTTGGCAGGTTGAGGATGACAAAATTGTCATCCCTCGGAATTCCTCAGTTGAGGTGAACCAGTCTGGCCTTCTTATGGAAACTTTAATTGATGTGACGCCACGGGATCCGCTACCTGTACCTTCTGTAGGCCCTCTTGACCCTGATTGTATCAATGAAGGTGTCATTGTTTGTGACAAAACAAAGATGAAAGGAGTCCAAGGAGTAAGCTTGGATGAATTGGTTGGGGTATACACCCGTCTAGGAAGAGAAATGGATGAAATTGGTGTTTCCAGAACCTACCAACTGGCTGAAAAAGTAGCATCTGCTGTAGAAGAAGCTCAACCCCTGCTTGCAAAGGTGCGTAGAACTCTTCCATGTTGCTTGAGTAAGTTTCAGCATCGTCGTGAATGTTTCTGATATAGGCCGTTACACACATTTCATACAAAACAATCTGTTATTTCTCTGTAATTAGTGACCATATCATGATGTTGTAATTAAATATCATGGTTCTTACTTCATCTTGGGTTTCTTTATGTTGTTAAATATTTTATGCTGAAAGATTGATTTCTTATTGGCTATTTGTTCTAATTCTTCTGAAAGACAAATGGAATTTGTACCTACTAAAGAACAATTTTCAGTTTACTTTTGAGATTGCATTTCATGTTATAATAAATACTGAATTTATTCACAAACCAGTTTGCACCATACTCGAGGAACCCCCTAGTTTTTTATTCTATGCTGCTTGTTATCTACGTTAATCCATTGTAATTTAGGCAATTGTGCTATCAAGAAAGATGAGTATCCGATTGTTTAGCACGTCAAAATAAACATCTTTGTATTGTTTATGTTTTATTTCACATAACTCTTTATTCTATTGTTAAAGCTCATATTAAGTCCTTTTAATAGTGCATCAAACATCGTGGATATGCGTGCTAAACTTATAAGTCATTTGATGCTTGAATTCTAGTTATTTTTCTTGTGTAATATTCTCAGTCTAGTTTTCTGAGCACACAAGATGCAATTATTGCCTTCTTGTCACTTCATAGCTTATACTTGCACATACAAATTTAACCTTCACTATTGTCCTCCGTTTCTTTCGGAGGTGCTGACTTTCGAGCCTCCACTTGCTCCTGGAAATCCATATTCTTTCCTCCCCCGAAAAGTCAAAGGGCTTACCTTATGACTCAAACTGCCTGCTTTCCTCGATGAAAGCCCACAGAAGGGCCAAAGCATTACCTGACATGCTTTAGGGGATAAAAGCTGAAAAGCAGCGAGATAGCAGATCTTTCATTCATCAAGAGAGCCCTGGTCGGTCACTTTTCTGGGCCGGGATCGAGAAGTGATTCCTTTCATATAAATATACCTACTAAAAACCAAGATACATTCATTAGGCGTGGTTATTTATACATACAAATAAACCCAACCCCCAACACCCCACCCACCCACCCCCACCCCACCACACCCCCCCCCCCCCCCCCCCCCCCCCTCCCTTGTTATGCTCATTTTTCAATTCTGGTTTCCTCCTTTGATTATCTTTTCTGAGGGATCCAATTCTTGTTTTGTGCGAGTTAATAAAATTTATGTTGTAGTGATGTAACAGATTGAAGCCTTGGCTGAAAGTGTGCAACCTTTGCTTGCTGAGGTTCGTGATAGTACTTTGGTAAAGGATGTGGAGAACTTAACAAAAAAACTGGCTGAAGCAACTGAGGATTTAAGGTATCAGTTCCAAACTTTATCTGACAAATTAACCTTGTTTTACTTGTGCTTTATCAACCTTTTAAAGTTCACCTGTATAAATATCACAGGTTTGATGAACTTTGCATAGGATCTCATTGCATAAGATACTTTCACTGATGAATTTATATTCAACTGCATGAAACTAATTTCTGTTCACTCTAAATGAATGCCTTTATTTTATAGGTATTATATATTATTCTCTTTGTTCTTTTGGAGTCCTTTTCTTTGTTAGCGTATAGCTCTCTCTTACTCTCAATAAAAACTTCTAGCTCTCTCACCCTACAGCACTCTCATGGTGAACTTTTGAGTTCTAGATGAGATGGCATTCCGAGTATCCTGAATTTGTTTTCAATGTGAATATGTTATAAATAGTGTAAACAAGCTGATCAAATTTTATGAAGCAAGCTTGTGACTGGGGGCCATCCTGGGTACTGATGGCTTTGGCATCGATTGAAATTCATTATCTTGCAGGAAGGTTCATGCTACCGTTCTAACCCCTGAGAATGCGGCGCTAATAAGGCAGTCTATTTTCACGCTAATATACACATTAAAGAATATTGAGGTGAGGTACCCTTGATAATCATTTTGATATCCTGCCCTCTGAACAGACTGATGTCTGATGTCTGAGGTGGGTACTGATGTCTTTTTCTTTTAAGCATACTCCCGATGTATTTGCAGAATATTAGCTCGGACATCTCGAGTTTCACAGGTGATGAGGCTACAAGGCGAAATTTGAAATTGCTAATTAAATCTCTCAGCAGACTTTTGTGAGCACAGCTGAAACCCGCCGGAACATTTTCAAAGGACACCGAGCCATAAGTAAGATATGTAGAATCTCTCATTGTTTCTGAAGATATAGCAGATACGAAACTCTTTCTTATTTTGCCCTTGTGAATGGAAATTCTTTGATGAACATTGCTGAAATCACTCAGCAGACAGTCTGATTTTGGTAATCTTTCATCCCCTTAAGCGTTTGCCCTTTTCTGAGTAAGCTTTTCTTTTTTTACACACTCATTTGTCACCATCTCTCCTTGCTCTGGAAAAAAAAGTTGGCACTGTATACTCGGTACTCAATAATACTAAAAACTGTCCAATTACAAGCCGGAGGGACTTGGAAAATGGGGTCTCTTCCTCCACATAAACCTCCCTATAAGTCTTGAGTTGGTACCCAAGAAAATGTCGAAGGATCCGATGTTCACAGCTTACATATAATGATCGTCCCGTACGAATTATGACAAGGGTATTTGTTAGATGGTAATATAATTTACTCTCATCAATCTTCGAATTATATTGGTATTGCGACTGCTCCTGGCTCTGGTCCAAGTGTCTACTTATCACTATGGCAATTCCACCTGTGCAATAGAAATAATATAATATATATGTATTCTATTAACTTCAGTGGCATATATATGGGGTGTAACCCCTAACCTTCTGTAATCTTCACATCACAACCGTCCGAAGATCTAACGTACGGTTGGAGATTAGGGGTTGCGAGCGAGTGGCTGCCTGCGCGAGCGAGTGTCGACCGTCAGCCGACCTCCTGCCTGCCAGTGATAGCATATATGCGCGCGTGCGCGCGCGCGCACACACACACACACATATATATATATATATGGGTAAAAGTGGAGGTGATGAGCACCTTTTGCTCAGCACCGTGTCAAGCGCCATCTTGATCATCCCTACGACATCCGACGAAAGTGGTCGCGGATTTTTTACCGTCCAGATGCGATCGCGTGGTTGATCGAAGTTCTCGCGAGATGGAGCGCCTGACGGATGAAGCCCTCTTTCCGTCATGTCGTACGCCCACCTCGTCATTGCCCTCCTTCTGTGCATGGACCTTGTCGTTGTTGTGCGCCCACCTTGCCAGTGTCGCCTCATCGGAGATCGAGAGAGGGAGAGATAGATTCGCGACATGGGTGTCGCCTCACCTCGTCGAAGATCCAGGTCGTCGGCATCGAGATTGCAGCATCCTTCCCTCCATCGGCCTCAGATCACCTCGCCGATTGCCCTCACCGATCGACCTCGTCGTTGCCTTGTCGAAGATCGAGAGAGGGAGAGAGAGATTCGCAGAGGGGTGGGAAAGGGGAAAGAGAGATACACAGAGGGGGAGAGAAAGGGGAAAGAGATCGACTATCGTCTCGCCATCGAGAGAGGGAGAGACAGATTCTCAACAGGGGTGTCACCTTGCCTCGTCGGAAATCCAGGTCGTAGACTCAAAGATCATAGCATCATTCGTTCTTTCAACCTCCAGATAGTCTCGCGGTTGCCCTCGTTGATTGCCCTCGCCATCGCCTCATCGATTGACCTCATTGTTGCCTTGTCGAAGATAGATAGATAGATAGATAGAGAGAGAGAGAGAGAGCCAGAAGGCGCCTTGTCAGAGATTGAGAATGGGAGAGCCGAATCGTGCATGTGAGAAAGAGAGAGAGAGAGGAATGTCGATGAGCACGAGATGATGTCAAAATATCGCGATGTGATATCAAAATATCACGCGCCTATTAGATCTTGTATGGACGGTCAGATATGCGCGTGACATTGTGCGAATCGACAGTGCTCAACACGCCCATTTCCATTCCCCATCCAGATTCTTCTGAATTGGAACAAAAAAATGAACTCAAAACACAGCTGGGATCGATTGGGACCGAATTGGTACGCAATGGATTGAACCATAAATTGGTCATCTTTATCTGAATATGATATTATATAATATAACAATATTAATTATATGATAAATATAGAAAAATTGAAAACCTAGCTTCATCTCAACTTAGAATTGATTTAGGAAGAGCAAAACGTGCTCAGGATGGGGTCATCTCTTTCCCAATTTCAATCCAATTTTGGTCAAACATTTCAAATTTGAAGTAGTTCGGGTGAGGTCCATTCTAGACCTAAAAAAATCAATTGCTATTTTTTGGGTCAGTTTTTAAAAATAAAAAACCATCCTAAAATAATTTTGAAAAAGTAAAAATCACCCTCTAACGGATTAATTTTTTCAAGCGGTTTTTTCATAGCCCTACTTTTATATAATTATATTTTAATATATATTAAACTAAAATTAATATAAAAATTAATTTTATATTAAATAGAGTTATTAAATTAGAGTTTGATAATGTGATAGAAAAGTATAAAATTTTATAAAAAAAATATTATATATATAATAAAATAATTAGTAACATATATATTAATTATATAAATAAAAAATGGGTTCACGGGTCCTTATGATTTTTTCGGGTGGGGTCCTAATTTTAGCAAATGAATTTTAATTTATTGAAAACCACCCTAAATCATAATGGGGCATTTAATTTTTGGTTTTTTCAAATCAAGTAGATTTTTCGGGTTAGTCGAGTTTTTCTTACACACCTACCTTAATCAATTCTGAATCAAAAACTGAATAATGCCAAAGCAATTGAGAATTAAATTGGAATGACTCTAGTACATTGATTTTATTAAAATTAATTAAATAAATAATAACATATAAGATCAATTATAATCTATTTAGTGTTTTTATATATTAATAATAAAATTATTTTAATTCTATATATCATATTTAAATGCGAGCTTTATGATATAAATAATTGATTACATGTACATTATAAAAGTGTTCCTATATCCTCCTCAAATTCTCGTGACAAGACATAATGGCATGCATTGTAAATTTGTCAACTTTTTTGGGTATTTTAATTGGGTGAGTGTTAGAAGAATTATTAGGAGAACGAGTTATGGAGATTTTTAACATTTTTTATATTATTAATATTAAATGATTGGATTATGAATAATTCGAGTTTCTACAAACAACGGAATCCTGATCTTGAAATATTTGGAATTTAAAGGTGGTGTTTGTTTGCGGAACCGCACCCTTGCTCCGCTCGATTTCGTCAAACATCGTCTCAAAATCAAATTTCGAGGTGAGAACAAATTTGGTAGAATTGGAGTCACCATTTTTTGTAAAACCGGGAGTTAATGATTGTTTTTTCTTTTAATTTGACGTGACATTTTTCCTTTTTTTAAAATTCATTTTTTTTATTTTTCTTTCTCTCACACCATATCTTTCATAGAATAAATTATTTAATAAACATAAAATAATTTTAATAAGAGATTAATATAATATTAATTATTATTTATTTAAAAAATGAATTTTTATATTTAATTTTTATATTTTTTAACAATTTTTTCTATAAACATCTTTTTAGTTTATAATTTTATTTGAATTAATAATAAAATTATATTTTATAATTATATAGCACATCTATTTTTTTCTATCACATCAACCAACTTATTCTTCATCATCAAATTTTACTCTAATTAAACACAACCCAAACTAATCTTTCAATTCAAATATGCACCGAGAACCTAGAAACAACCGCGGTTCCACTTTCAAACGACTCTAAAAAATTCTGAAAAATAGAGTGGGGAGTCTATCGGAGACAGTTGGGCCATCTCGGCTCTTGCTCACCCTTGATAAAGACTAATGAAACTAATACGTAGATAATTTAAAATAATTAGAGACACTTATTGATGGATAGCGCTCAAACTTAGAGATGATATATGAGTTAGAAAGACATATGAGTTTAAAAAAGAATAAATCAAAAAGAGAAAAAGATGGTCAATATTAATAGCATTTTTATGATGGTAATAAAATCGATAATAGGTTTTCGGACTTCGGAGTGGTATAATTTAGAATAGCATTTTCATCGGATTACATAATTTTCATGCTCTTTTTATATAATTTTGTGTTTGGAAAACAAAGGCTTCGTTATAATTCCCAGAGAAATAACGCATTTCTGTCAAAGAACGAGTATTTCGTATACAAGGGCATGCACGCACGGGACGGGAAGAACATACATCTAAATTCTATCAGCTAATCATGTATATGTTCAATTCTTGAAATTTATGTAATAATTCTTTTAGTTTAGTTTCTTTTATCGAAATGAAAACTGTGAATAATTCCAACAAATTAAGGTAGAGGCTCGAGTCTCAAATGGAACATTTTTCTTTACTCTCCTTTCTCTTTTTTATGAATAAAAAAAAATGAAACAAAATCGCAAGCATTTCATTTTCACAATGCCTGCTAATTGTTTTATTATGCCTGACGTTAAACCACGGCGGAAAAAAAAAGTCGATGAGATCAAAATCATGAAACGGGGCACGTACCGATCTCGTCATCAGCTCATGCTGAATAATGAATCTCGATTGGCCAAAATTCTTTTGTTAACCCATAATAATATTTTCCCACTCGCAAGCAGCAGATTTACATACTACATAGTACATATATAGTTAGCGGAACAAGTTTTCATTTTATACAGAATAAAGAGCATGATACCAATATATATATATAGCATTTAATTTAACGTACAATGTAGTATTTTTTATGAGTGCGTGTAGGAGTGTTCACGGGTCGGATTTGACTTGACTCATAAACAAATTCGATTCAACCCGTCCGAGTTGAGTCGAGTTTCAAATTTTTTTTTGAGACATGATCTGATTCGGATTGGGTGGTCGAGTTATTTGACCATTTTTTAAAAAAAATTCTTTTAATTTTTAATATAAAAAATATTTACTATTTTATTTTAAATACAAAATGAAGTATTTTTAGGCTAAAAATATTATTTTAAATATCTACATATTATTCTCTATTTAAAATACATTATTATATATATTATTTTAATTTTAGATGGTATAAAACAGTTAAATTAAATTAAAAATCATTTAAAATTTTTTAAAAAATCAGATTGGAAGGTCGGGTCGGGTCAAATCAGGATGGATTTTTTCAATCCGAATCCGACTCAATCCGGTGGATACCCTTAGATATCTGTGATGGTGCCGTTAAAAACATAAAAAAATCTAATATAAAATAGATTATATATATATATATATATATATATAATTTCAATACTCACCAATAAGTTGAATACATCCAAGTTATTGAAGGATTTTGGAGAGAATTTTGTGTGCTTTAAGACATCAATGGCGTGCCAAAGATGGCAGTGTTTCCTCGATCACCATCAGACGGTGCCTAACTCGAATCTTTCCCTCGGCTACCGTGACCAAAACTAAAACTAATGCTGACCGTCGCGACCCGTAGAGCAATAGACATAGACCGCAGGCGCAGCCATGGCAATATATGCATGCAATCGTTGCCAATTGATCAATGCCCTAGTCAACATATGACTAGAAGATTAAGTTTTTCCTTTCCGACAATTCAGGATTTAATTAGCAAGCAATACGTGCATAAATTTACATATTCACCAATTGCTGTTCCACTACTAGTGGTTCGATCAGAGATTAGAATCAATATTTCACTTGATCGTGTTTTTGTTCACCCTCTGCATGGCTTCACGTAATGTGGATATATATATATATATATATATATATATTGAAGATGCGCAGGTTATTTCTCTACATTGGCACTATGATTTTACTCGGACATGAATAGGATTCAGTGGAACACAAATCATTTGCATCACATGAGGAAGATCCAAAACAAAGAAAAGACAGTACTCTATATGCGATTTCTTTCGGCTCATCGATTGTTGGAGGAATATTTTCCATTTTCTTTGGTCATCTATTCTAGGTATAACATCGACTTCCTGCCAGAGAAGTTGCTCCTGATTCCTGAATAGCTAGGTTTCTGATTGCAACAGCACAAGCATTCATGAACTCCACAGCCCAGAAACTGTGCATGCTGCGGTGGTACGTAGCCCTAGGAAAGCTGACGACGGTGGCCGGATGCTAAGGGAACAACTCTTTTGTATAGGACCACCCCCCACCAAGGAGAGGCAGGACTGAGGTAATGAATGAGTAGAGCCTGGTTAGGGTTCAGACAGGTATCTGCCACTCAATGGTGTCATGTCATGTCATGTCACAATAGATATATACCTCATATCAGGGATCACAGATTCACAGGGGCGCTCACTTGCATGCTTGTTTGGGTAGATATGTACGTTTGCATACCGAGTACTATGGAGCCTTAGATCTGAAATCCGACCGCTGCTGCCTGCTGGGGTAATATATCTCTGAATACAAAAGCAAAACCGGGTCTTTCTGCTTTTGTGCGGTCTTATGGGGCTTTTGAGTTTTAAGCTTTTAATCATAAAAGAAGTCGGTCAAGAAAGTAGTAGTAGAAACTGAGCGAATCTAATCCCTCTGTCACCCTTGTCTCCCCACTGCATGCATGCTTTTATCAGTCTCGACGGTATACAGACATGTACTCTTTTCTGAGCCGAGTGCCAAGGGGTAAGGTGTCCTCTCTCTCTCTCACTCACACACACACACACCCTCTTTGATGTCCAAGAAAGCAGTACTTTCCTTCTTTGCTGAAGCCACTGTTGACTATCGAGATGTCTATTAATTGTATACATAGGCTTGCTCAAAGAATTTAGAATGCACTCAAACTCTGTATTGATCAAGAGATTAAGCTTGCAGATGGGATAAATCCATTATCACATATTAAGCTTTCTATTTTAGTTAGAGCTGAGGTTTGGCTCCCTGGCTCTGGTTCCCAACCCGGCTTAGCTGGAAGCTGACGGAAGGAGCGAAGACGGGCGACTGACTGGATGGAGTACATACGGCCATCCTTTGCAGCCGGCACGCGGGCTCAGTGTACAATGCATCAGAATGATCAGCAAACAAACCAATTTGGGGGTATCGGGAAACGGACAGAATCTGGTTGGCTTGTGATGTGAGCGGTGGGGTTTTCGGCGAGGAACGCTGTCAGGACCCCTACGCCTCCTTCTAGTTGCCCTACTTGGTCTCATGATCACCGATGATGGCCACCTTTTGCACAAGGGTTCGGCACTTGGATTAGACTACTAGACCCGACCTCCCTGGACTCTCCCCCCCCCCCCCCCCCCCCACCCCCCTCCCTCCCTCCCTCCCTCCCTCTCTCTCTCTCTCAATAACCTGCAGTCTGCATTTGCGTTGCTTACAGTCGGGAGGGCCAGTGATGAACGAAAGCTTAATTGAATGAAATGCTGCCAATTTGGCAGAGGATGTGGATCATGTACGTCAACAGGTCGGAACGCCATGCAACTTGGACCTACCTGTTGCTGTGATGCTACTGGAGTGATAAGTTGGCAAGCTGTGCTGCTTTGCTTCTGAGATGCTACTGTTTGTGATGGTTTTTCCTTTAACTAAGAAAACAAATATCTATTTAAAATAGGGATCAGAAATGTCCGAATACACTGCAGCTACATGAATCAAGTCTATCCGTTGTTGCATGTTCTTATAAAACAGTAGTCAGTAGGCTATCAGCTTGGGGGCCAACCTTCCAGGGGAGATATCAGGACGAGAGTAGGTTAAAAGACGAACATTAGACTCGATCTGTTCAGACAATTAGCAAATTTGATTACATGATCTGGGGATTAGAGTAACTAATTACGCATGCTCCAAGTAACTAAGGTTCACTGTAAATCACCAAGAATAAGTATGTTTCTTTGTGTTTGTTTTCACAGTGTACTGTTGGCCGGTTAACAATTATTGAAGAAATGACTACTGCTGCTTGCATTGCTTCGCGCATGCCATCTCATGGCCAGAAGATGGACGTGAAATCTTCAAATAGTTTGCATTGTTATTATATGTACCTTGACATGCATAGGGGAACATTAATCTCCATTACATGATCTCAATACAAGAATGCTCCTATCATCTGTGGGAGAGTGTGTGATCTTCTTCTGCAACATGGATACTTTGTTCCTTCCATATACATTATACTAACCAAGACTCCATATAAAAGGGCGTGAACGGATGATTGACCACCCTGTTCCTATAACCTTCCTTTAGAAACAATTTCATGATGTATATTAAACATATTCTGGTCTGTCACTAACGAGTTAACCCGTGATGTAGCCATTGACTGCGTGACCGGATCCATAAGTTTTCTATGACAAATAATTGAACATAAATCACCATCCCCTCGCACTGATTTTGTTTTACCACAATGAAAAAGAAAATGATAATCAGATAACATTGGTCCTACTGATTTCCAAGTTGCACGGAGGGTCCATGTATGATTTGTTGATCTGCATGCCCACAAATTTAAAAATAATAATAATGACTTATCCTGCCGACATACTTAATTGTGACTGATATACAGTACATAACATATAATATATATTATACATACATGATCCATATCCTCTTGTCATTTCCGTATGTATTCTTAACCTCATGTCATTTAAGTCATTAATTTAGTCTACGTTGTTTTCTTATAGCAACCATACATATATATATGTAATCGACACATATTACATATTATTTAATGCCCACAAGAAAAAAGTATCACAAAAACCCCGACCACTCTCTCTCTCTCTCTCTCTCTCTCTCTCTCTCTCTCTCTCTCTCTCTCTCTCTCTCTCTCTCTCTCTCTCTCTCTCTCTCTCTCTCTCTCTCTCTCTCTCTCTCTCTCTCTCTCTCTCTCTCTCTCTCTCTCTCTCTCTCTCCACCGATATATACAGGGACGGAGCCAGGAGGAAAGAGTGGGAGGGGCCAACATTTTTAACTCATCAAATAGAAAATAATATTTATTAATAATACTAATTTTATGATACGATTTATCACGTAAAGATTGATATTTTTTAAGTTATAAAAATATCTATAAATAAATTAATAATATTTTTTTATATTTTTTCTCAATATAAATAATCAAATAATAAGAAGAAATTCATTTTTAATATTCTTGTGAAACTGATTTTTTTATTATATTTGTTGCCAAAAGGATCCGCTTTGTCTTTTTATTATTTTTTTATTTGTCTAATTTCACTTTGCCATTCATTATTATTTGAAAATTTTAAATAAATTATGAAAAATAGTTGTCCATTTGAAAAGTAGGGGAAAATATATAAATACAAATGATCCATATTTTAAGTATATTTTTTTTTTGCAAAGGAAAATAAGAAAAATAACAAAGCCGAATAGGAAAGATAGAAAAAAGGAAAAATTTATAGTAGAAAAAATAAATAAATGAATGTAAATGATCCATCTAAAATAGCTGCACACTAAAAAATAAAGGAAAGTTTTATAATAGAAATAATTAATCATCAGCTATAAATGAGTAGAAGAGAGTAGACGAATGGAAGAAATAAGTTTTAGTTTATTTTTTATAAGGTTTAAAATTTAATTCAATTCAAATTAAAATCATTATATAACATAAGATGGAAACCAAAAGCTGGGGGGGGGCTCACGTAGCTCCGTCCCTGGATGTATATATATATACTTATCCCACTGACAAACCAATCCACAGAGCTACTCATGTAACAACTCTTTATATATTCATCGATCAAAATACGACACTACTACATATTTCCCTCGCCCTTTCAACCCTCAGAAAGCTCACACCCCTTCTTGGACTCCCCTTCCCTAGTGAAAGGTCTCTCTTTCTCTCTCCTCTCTTGTGTCTGACCGATAGCTGTAGGAGAGCGAAACAAAGATGATCCAAGAATTGTTAGGCGGAGTGATTGAGGAGAGGAAGGTCTCCGTTTCTTCACCTACTTCCTCTTCCGTTTCCTCGCAGCCTCCGCCCGCGTCCGGAGAACCGCAGCAGAACCTGCGGTGTCCTCGCTGTGACTCCTCCAACACCAAGTTCTGTTACTACAACAACTACAACCTGACACAGCCACGCCACTTCTGCAAGACCTGCCGCCGCTACTGGACCAAGGGCGGCGCCCTCCGCAACGTCCCCATTGGCGGCGGGTGCCGCAAGGCCAAGCCCTTGCCCATCACCGTCGCCGTGGCAGGACTCGGCGGAAAGACCAACGTCTCGAATATGGTCAAACCTGCATCGTCGGAATTCCTGGCGAGGTCGCTCCCTGTCGGCGTTAACGTTGTCGACCAGGAGCTCCTTCCGAGTCCCTTACTGTGGGCTTCATCTCCCCATACTGCTCACTTTATGGCACTGCTGAAAGCTGCCAATGTCCAGAATTCTCACGTTAAATCTACAACAAGTTTTAACTCTAATTCTGGCATGGCAGCCGAACCAGCCATCAGTGCTTTCAGCACGAACGGGCACAGCGCAGACCAATTGGGTCAGTTTATACTTGACACCTCTCTATGGCGGAATAGCAACCAGTGCTCCCCGTACCATTACCAGCTGCCACAGTCGCCACTATATCAGCAAGACAACTTCTTGTTCTCAGGCTCAGGGATCCATGAGCTTTGCCAGAAGTCCAAGCTGTCGGATACTAACAGCGCTCATGAGCAGTACTTTCAGGCCATTGCCAGGGATGTTGCTCTTGGTCTGGATACTTCTTGCTCCCCTGCCACCAGTACAATGACCATGGCCACCAGTGTGACAACCTCGGCCATGGATCCCATCCCTCTCGCAGTTGGCGAGTTCAACTACTGGAATTCGGCTCAAGCAGCATTTCCGTCATGGGCTGACATATCAACTGCTAATGGTGCATTGCCTTAGATTAGTTATTCGTTTGCTCTGTGTTCTTAATTCCCGGTGATGCTTGTTTGGCTATTATTTTATTATGGACCATACCTTTGTTCTAGTTTTATTTTTTTGTTTCGACCTGTTAAACTTTGTTTGGATTGTGTTGATGATCGAGATGAACTCTCGCAACAGATAGTTTGTAATATTAAACTATTAATATGTTCTTTACCGAAATTTATTAGTGCAGGTATTACGAGTGTTGAGAACTAAATTGAACTGAAATGGTGCAATTTGTTTGGTAGAGACATGTATATACACTCTATAACAATACCGGAGGTGCGTTGATTAATCCAATTGGCAGAGGAGTTTTAATTTTGGGTGTGAATATTTTATGACTAAGTTTCGTAA
The DNA here is from genome assembly GCA_030549335.1 of Pontederia crassipes. Classification (NCBI taxonomy): domain Eukaryota; kingdom Viridiplantae; phylum Streptophyta; class Magnoliopsida; order Commelinales; family Pontederiaceae; genus Pontederia; species Pontederia crassipes. The sequence goes on from CM060193.1 coordinate 30,218,532, forward strand.
TATTCGGTAAGGTTTAATTCTTTATTAAATTATTAAAATGAAATAGAGTAATGCGATAAAGCAGAAGGAAGCAAGGATTTGAAAATCTGAAGAGCCATTGGCCTAAAAGCAGCAGGTTCTCAATCATCCCAAAGAGAGAGCGAGAGAGTCAGAGAGAGAGAGAGAGAGAGAGAGAGAGAGAGAGAGAGAAACTCTTTGTCCAACCTTTAGATGTACTATTCCGCCGCATGATCTCTTGTTTAGAGGATTCGTTTATCTGGTCTCACTTCAGGTTCTTGGTTTGAGTATAACTGGTGTGGATGATAGTTAATTATGACCTGTGATATTCGTTTGGATCTACAAAGGGGCAAAACTTTCAAAGCTATTAATGAGCCGTAATCACATCACAGGGAGCTAAGGGTTGACTATAAAATAGAGTATGAAAAATCGGAATTAGATCATGAGACGCCAAGTTGATGAGTAGTTTTTATCAGCCGAGAATTCCAACAACTACAGGGCACCACAATTGATTAAGGGAGCTAATCATTCTTCAAATCAAGGCGTTAATTGGATATTCTCTTGATTTTATCTCAGTGAAATTTATCAGGCCATGAACTAATTAGCCAAATGTGTCATCATTCGATTGAAGAAGAAACGAAGTGTGACATGAAGGAGACTTTATCCAACGAGAGAACAAATTTTATCATGACAAATATTTAAAGATGATCGTATGATATCAACGTAAGACACTGCCACACCTATAAATACATGACAAGACTATCATATCAAAGTGTGTTTTGGAGTTTAGTTTTCTTCCATCGTGAGTTGGAGTCTGCATAGAAAGAAAGACAGAGATGGATGGATGGTCCAAACTCTCCGACGACCATATTTTCCCTATAATTTCTTTAGGAAGAACTCCATGTTTCAATTATTTTATTCTAGTAAGTTTTTATTTGAAGGGAGATATTGTGAACCCTGAATTTATTATTGAAATTATTTTTTATTAATTTTTAATTATGTTTAATACTTTTAATTTAATTATTTGAATTTTTTAGTTAAGTAATTATCAATTCATGGACTATTTGTTTTCATATTTCATAATGAAATTAAATTATTTATTATAAAATTTAAAACTTACATAGATCTGATAACTTATGTTTGGAGAATTAGTAGTCAATTTATTGAGTGATTAATAGTCTAGAATTTTTATTTTCATGCATCTTAATTTTAATCTTATCTGATTAAGATAGTAGTTTGTGGAATTTTAGTTTTGATTAAATCTAAGATAATTTAATTTGCTTGATTAAATTATGGATATACTAATTTGTGGAGTCTATGATTTTAGTCTTATCAAATTAATAATTTAGAAAAGTTCTAATCCATCTTAAAAAATTTAATTTATCCTTTTTCGTTCACATATTTATTCTTAATTTGTTATCATCCTAAGACCTAACTTTAATGACATTATCTTATCACTATATTATTATATTATTACCTTATTTTCTCTGTTTTATTGTGAAAATAAAAAATTGTTTTCAAATTTTATGTTTTTTCTATCTTATTAATTTATAAGATCAGATATTTAATTAATAATATTTCTCATGTGTTCAATGCTCTTTACTCTTTTTTAGACTAGTGCACTTGATAACAGATTTATTTTAACGCATCAAATACTGGCCCTCGTTGAACAATGAATCCTTTGATGTGTCCAATGTCAACTCAGATCTTGCAAATAAACTGAGAGTAGGCGAGTTACTAATGTATCTTTCACTCTTTTAGAAATCTAAGCAAATATTCGCAAATATCCACCTCGTATTGTCCTAACTATAGGATCAAAAGCACCAAGGGGGGGAGGGGGATGAATTGGTGTATAAATTTTTTTTTGGCAAAGTCACTTTCGAAAAAATCAATAAAATCGATCACAAGCAAATAAAGATAAGACGTAAGTGAAATATAAAGAACAAATGCAATGAGACACAATATGATGACGAAGTTCGGCCTCAACTCCTTGGCCTACGTCCCTGCTCCGACTTTTCGACCTCGAGACCGTCGGAGATACACTATCTTTTTCTTTTCTTGTATGGAGAGAACAACCCTCTTTACGCAATAAGCTTCTCTGGTCAAGAGGCAATGCACACTTCTTTTACAAAGAGCTCTTAATCTTACTATAGCAAAAAGAAAATATTTCTCTCTAACTCTTTTCTTCTACAAAATTTTTCTCACACTCAAAACTAAGAAAAGAAAGGGAAGAAATTTATAATTTTGTGCTCAAGAACTTGAGAGGAACTCTAGGGTGTTCTTGCTTGCTTGAATATTTTTTCTTCATATTTTGACACTCCTTTTATAGACTCCTAGATGTGAGAATTCGTTCAAAAAGTCTTCCACAAATTTCTCCGCAAAATAATAGTCATTACTGTTCATTTGACTGTGAGGCCGTCGACCGCTGCGATGAGTCGGTCGACCGGTCCTTCGACCGATACATCGATCGGTAATGTCTCGACGTCGTCCGGTACATCTCGTCGTCGATCGGTGCATCGATCGGTGTTGTCTCGTCGTCGACCGGTATAGTCTCGTGATTTTCTGAGTTCATTGATTGTGCTGACTGATCGACCAGTGTAACGATCGAATATTCGACTGGCATTGTCTCATCTTTTTTTCGCTTAATATCAATCGACCGATTGCCTTGGCCGGTCAATCGTGTGCTGAAATTTTTTCTTTCGATCTTAATTTGGTGATTTCTTCTGCAAATGATGTCATATCAATCCTACATCTGCATTATCATCACTTGAGCATAAATTAGTAAATTTTATGTCTATTTTAATTTGTTATCATCAAAACATAGGATTCAACACTAGCCATCTCCTTCCAAACAACATCCCTTGCAAAATAGATAAGTTTTATACGTATATAAAGTGTTACATAAATACGTATTTTTTTCGTGATACATTACTTGGTGGATGAGTGCTAGGGTCATTCCCATAGTTCTTGATCATCTTTTCATCATATGCATTCTAAAAGATTTAAACGTTGCAAATTTGAAAAATCATTTAAACTAATTTGAACAATCAAATAATTAATTATGAGGTTTAATATGTTAATCCTAAGAAAGTTTGCCTTCCATGAACACTAAAATCAACTAGAAAGGAGTTGTGTGAAGCAAGTTATAATTTTATCTTCTCTGGTCACTCATTCTGCTCTGAGTCATTTGTAAGTTAATATTGTAAATTAAAGCATAATTATGATAAACAAAGTTGTAGTTTGAAATTTACATATGCTTTATCAAACTTTCTAAGAGCTAAGTGAAAAGTGGAATAATCTAACTAGAAGTATAACTTATTGTATGGAGAAATAAACTTTTCATCTCATGTGATCCATTCTATTAGATTTGAGAACATGAATGAAACATATTCTAAATTGAATATTCTTGTTAGAAATATATGCATTTTAAATTCTATATTTACAACTTGTAACTCTATAAAAAAATCGGGCGTTTGAAGTTAAAGTTCAAATATTCAAACGTGTCAATTGAGAAATCTTAGTAGTTTTGAACATTTCGAAGAGGATGTCTGAATGTTTGAACAAATTGAAACTCATAAACAATAAAAAAAATCAAAGTGTCGGCCAATAAGCCCTAATGTCCAAAGATTTGAAAAGTTAAGATCCAAAATCTTTTATCACTTGTGATCAGATATTCAACCAATCGTCCAGATGTTTGATTTGTTACTTGTTTAGAATGTTAAAAATTTGAAAAGTTGAGATCTAAAATCTTTATCACTTGTGATTGAACATTCAACCAATAGGATGTTTTAGAATGTTGAAACAATCATGATTCCTCCATATGATAACTAGAAAGAAAAGTGTTCTAGTGACGGTATTTGGATGCAGAAGTTTAAATTCTTATATTAGATACAAAAATTTTGGTTTAGCATTTGGATGAAAAATAAAATTATGAAGAATTAAAAGTTAATTAGATGGATAAATTTTTATGGGTGTTTGGATAAAAAAAGGTAAGAACTAAAGACATAATTTATTATTTCATGAGATATAAAATTATAATAAATAAACATATTATAAGTAATTATTATTTTAAATATAATTTATAGTATATAAAAGTATTATAAGCAATTATTATTTATTAATTCTAAATTTTGTATTTACTAAAAAGGTTGTATTATGGTGTATCAATATTAACTTTGATTAATTTTTTCTTTTATAAGTAATTCATATTATAATTCACGTAAATAATATAAACTAAATTATGTAAAATTTCTCTAGAAATAACTAAAAATTTTAATTAATAAAAGTATATTATAATAAATTTAATAATTATAGATAAGATTTACATTAATTTAATTAATTAACAATAAATTTTTATTCCAATATAATACTAAGTAAAATATAATAAATAATTAATAAAATACTTATTCAATATTAGGTCTAAATATTTTTTATATAATAGATGTAATAAATATATATACACATATAATATTTAATATACAACAACAACAAAGTCTTATCCCACTAGATGGGATCGACTACATATAATATTAAATAATTATTATATTAATTGGTTTATATTAAATATAAACCAATTAATATAATAATTATTTAATATTATATATATATATGTATATATCAATATACATAATATTAAAAATGATCCTACTTTTAGGCCTATACGTTGAAACAAATAAAACATAAAAGTTCTTGTTTAGCTTGAGTTTCAGTCGCGTGATCGTTTAATCGGAACTCAAATTTCAAAGTTTTTTCCGTTGATAGAATTTGTTCACAAATTCTGATTTAAATTGTCATGTGAAAATCGGCCAATGAGTTGAGAAAAAAAAGATTACGTGGAAAAAAAATTAGGACACAAATGAAATTTTGAAATATTTTTCCTTTCATATTTTGGGTTTAGTGCTTATTGGGTTTGGTGGCAGATATGGGCCTCTATCTCTTAATTGAGCGTTACATTTCACTTTTCTGATAAAAAAAATGTTTTTGCGCGAATGAGATTTACCGTCTGATCTCTCATATGACCGTTCACCGTCTGATCTCTCATATGACCCCTAAGATTTGCTACAATTACTCTCATGCAATACTCGTTTCTTATAAAAAAAAAAAGAAACACGAGGAGACACAATTGTTAAACCATTCTTTCTTATTTTTTTATTATATTTCAAAGGCCTGCTTATGTTTAGAATGCATTTGTTTCCATAACAAAAAAAATAATGAAGTCGGGTATAAAAAAAAATTTAGAAACCCAAAAAAATGTATATTTACTTTCTAGCAATTAATCGTACTTCAAGTTGAAGTAGAATATTGAGTATATATAATGCCATGCTTTCCTTTTTATTATTATTATTTGGATAAATTTTGGGGTGTCGAGTTATTTAGGTAATGACTAAATAAAAATAATATTTAACCTAGAAATGACAAAAATACCCATATCAGACCAGAAGGTGGGGAAAAGGAGGCGACGTTTCCAACCAAAATCCCCAATGAGCCCAATAGAGGAAGGAAAACAAAGAGGGAGGGAGGGCGCGTGAGAAGGCTCGCGCGAGCAAGAGGAGGCGGCCAAGATGGTGTCGGACGCGGAGCTGGTGGCGCGCCTGCGGGAGTTCCTGCGGGCCTCCGACCTCAACACCACCTCCACCGCCACCGTCCGCCGGAAGCTGGAGCAGGACTTCGGCCTCGACCTTTCCCACAGGAAGGCCTTCATCAGGGAGCAGGTCGATCTCTTCATCACCTCGGAGCTCAACGGTGGTGGTGAGGATGAGCCCCAGGATGAGGAGGAGCAGGGAAATCCGGAGACCGGCAGTGGCGGGGAAGACGAGTTCGTGTCCGCGGAGGAAGAGATGGAAGAAGCTGGCGACGACGAAGATGAGGACGAGGATGGGGAGAAGGGCAATGAAGGCAGTAGCAGGAAGAGGAGGTGGGTTTTCTTGCATATAGTTTGCATTTTGGTTAATTTTCAGTTGATGTTTTGGGAAATTTGGGCGTGAATTAGGGTTCGGCACTGGTAACTTCGGCAAAGCCGAACCTTTTCTTTCGTATTCAAGCGTTTCTCCTATTGATAAAGTATGCAGGTCGTCAATCTTTTGGTATTTTTCATTCTTATTTAGGACTGTCTGGTTGCCCCAAGTGCGCTAGCGCTAAGATTGTGTTCTATCCCTTCATACCACAACTACTTACGAAATTTTAGTTCCAGGATGAAGGTTTTTCCTGTTTTGGGGAGGATCTACTACTGATAACAGGATAACATAGTACACAAGTAGAATTAAGTAATCGTATCACTTTTTGGAATGTTTGACCAAATGGCTGTTAACGCACATCCTGTCCGTTGACATGTAATGAGTTTGTTGTATGAGTTAAAATGGTTGTATTTGTTGGATTAAATGGGTCATGTATGATTTCACTTTATTTTTTTGTACCTAGAGTCCTAGACACTCAGTTTATTTGCAAGTAGACCATGCATCTTTCTTTTACCCTGTCCTTCTCATCACTCATTAGTTCCCTTTCAGAATTTTCTCAATTGCGTGGTGTCCATCACCTTCTTTTTAGAAACAGTATCCGTCACCTTTCTTGTGTGAAACTGTGATTGTCCAGACATTCAGAGGTTGCGATTGATCTTGATAGGCTTAGTGCCTATCAGTTTCAAGAAAATAGGAAATTGTTGATACATGTTGCTCATTTCATTAGACAATGACATGAATCTATGTCAAAATCCATGAAAGATGTCATACGACTGTGATAGATTTTTACTGGTTGAATCACATTTTGAGAATTTTGACATGTTTTCATAATCTATCGATGCAAGATCAAAGGAAATAAACAAGGAAGAAGGCAATAAGCGGGGTGGTGGATTTAACAAACTATGTAGTCTTTCTCCACAACTTCAGGATTTCCTTGGAGAATCAGAGTTAGCTAGAACAGAGGTACTGATTTTCATGTTATATTATCTCATTGTTTGGTGATCTATGTTCCATTTTATCATATATGAATTAACTTTTCCATTTTCATATTTTTTATTATCTCATTGTTTGGTGATCTATGTTCCATTTTTTATCATATATGAATTACTTAACCTTTTCCAACCGTACCTTGGCATGCATTTCAGGTCGTTAAGCGGCTGTGGGCATACATCCGTGAAAAGAGTTTGCAAGACCCAAGCAACAAAAGAAAGATAATTTGTGATGAAAAATTACTGCCCCTTTTCAATGTTCATCATATCGATATGTTTCAGATGAATAAAGCATTGTCCAAGCACATATGGCCTTTGGACTCTGTAGCTGGTACTTTGGAGCTTCAATAGATATTACCATTCCATCATTCTAATCATTCAATTGTTTGAAGCATTCTCATTTTATGCGAGCACATTGGTGTTCCTTTGGGTCAATGAACTGGAACAGTTTAATTTTGTAATTGCTATCTAATATACCATATTTTCCCACTATGAATTATGACTAGTGGATAAATTTCTTTCATCTATCTATTGGAAGAATGAAAACATTGTTGGTGCTATTGTAAAATATAATAAAGATTTAGAGTACTTTTCTCACAGTTAACGATGCAATTATTTCATGGCATGCTTATAGATAAACATGTTTAAAGTTAGATGATTTTATATATGGTGTGGGTTTAGAAGTCCTTAAAACCTTAAATGCTTTGCTTCTTCCCGAGTTTGGTTGTTGTTGTTGTTGTCTTCTTTTTTTTCTTTTTGAGGAGGTTTGGTTGTTTACATTGGTGCAATGAGTCTAGGTTCAATTTGCAATGCAGCTATTTTATGTACCAACATGCAACTTTCCAGAGGGATGTCATTTCCTTCTATTACTTTTGATTGTTGGTTGGGTATGATTTTACCGAAAACTTGAAACTATTCCTCTATCTCATTTTATATTTATATATGAGTTAACATATGATATTTTTTATCCTCGGTACATATAATTGATATTTGTGTGTTTTCTGATAATATAATGATGCTTTAATCCTAAGCTGATATGTGGGTTTTTTTTCTGATCATTCAGAGAAGTGCATTAATATAATAGCAGGAGAATGTCTAAACTATATTTAAAATGCTTTTATAATGATGCTGTAATCCTAAATGGCTTAAGGGAAACCTCTCTCTCTCTCTCTCTCTCTCTCTCTCTCTCTCTCTCTCTCTGTGGGCGCGCGTGCGCATGTGCATTGTATTTTTTTGTATATTGATTGATATGGTTTCCATGTGTGCGTGCATGCTATTTTCAGGTACTTCAATTATAGAATTGCTCTATTGCAAATTGCTGTTGTTTTGTACCTTATGCATTTAGGTTCCATAGAATAGTTTTTTTTTCATGTAGAAACTGCTTCACTAATGTGCATTATTGTTTTCTTCCAAATCAGCAGGTCCGGTGACCACAGAGAAACCAAAACCAAAACCAAAGCCAAAGAACAAGCAACAGAAGAAAGAAAAAGAAGGTTGGAGAATTATTACTGATTTAACCATATTAGTGCAACTAGTAGTGGTATATCACCATACAAACTTATGAGGCTTGGCTCAATTGCAGGAAAGAGGCAAAGAACAAATACTTCTGGGTTTCTTATGCCTCTTCCACTTTCAGCGGATTTAATCAAATTCATTGGCACTGGAGAAAGTTTGTTATCACGAGCAGAGGTTGTAAAACGGATATGGGACTACATAAAACAAAACAATCTTCAGGTAATTCTTGAAACGGCATCATCATGTGGAAGTGTTAGTGCACCATGGTTGTATTATGTTTAAAAGTTTGTATATAAACATATTCCCTTTCGAATTTGAGTGTTAGAAATTATCTTGCAACATGTCAATCATTTTAAATCATTCTAATGCTTAGCATGTTTGTAAATGATAACATTGACCTATACAAGATTGCCTATTTTACACCCTTAAACCGAGGAAACTTCAGTGTAATTGTCAGACTCACAGCATTTCTCAAAGAAGCTATATTTATAAGAAAATAATTCCAGTTTACAATTTTCATCCGTAGCTATTAATAAGAAGATTAATTTTTCCTTTTATGTGAAAAAATGAAACTAATACTATCATAGCATGAATATATTCTGCATTTCATGGTAGATACATTGTAGTTTCTCTTTTATCGAAACATTGATTTTCTCAATTTTATGTTGAAGGATCCTGCTGATAAGAGAAACATTATATGTGATGACAAGCTGAAAGAGCTCTTTAAGGTTGAAACCTTCACTGGCTTCGGGATGTCAAAGTTGCTGACATCTCATTTTGTGAAGGCAAAAGAGTGAGATGCCTCATGTAATGTTTGTTCGAAATGATCAATTTTGTTTCAAGGTGTAATCTTGGAATTCATTATAGTTTTAACTGTTTAGTTTTCTTAGAGGATAGTAATTGATAAACTCTGGAACATCTACCTGTCACACCATCAGTAGGATTGAAAATTTAGGCCTGTCTGACATGAAGAGTGTTGATATGCAAGTGGTCAGCTGACTTGTGGCTATTCCTGGGAGATGAGTATTTTGTTTTGGCATTTGCTCACGCGAAAAACCCAGATGTAACTGCACCAATGGATTGAATAGTTCAAAACCCTGTTTCAACGCGATCATGTGGTATTTTGGCGTACTTGCTGCTGTTCTTGGAACATCCTGCTTTGTCTGTACTTCATGACTTAGGCATCTTTGGACAGCTGACCATTTATAGTCTCTTCCTTTCCTCTGTTTCTGTTTCTCATGTCTCATGAATGGATGGCAAATATGAACCTGGTCTACATGAAGCAGAAAATTATGCTCGCCAATTGCACGACAACCATGGTTCAGACGATTTAATGATCTTCGTAGGTAAGTTATTTTAGGTTGTTGGGAGTGATACCTTTCTGGATAAAAAACATTTCTTTACTAACAGATAAGTGAAAGGTTGGAGCTGATCATTTTGTGTTCAAATTCTAACTCTTTTTCCCCATAAACATGTCAACTTTTTTCGATGTAAAAGAAAAACACATTATCGTCGAATATGGTTGCGAATTTTTTCGCTAACATCTGGCAAAATTTCAACCAAGGATTCCTTTGGTCAAAGATAACTCTTCAAGCTCTTGATTACCTTGCCGTGCTTTGAAATTTGAATGACCAGGACAGCCCTGGGCAGTAGCAGCCTCCTGGAACACATCCACACAGCCAGTTTATGGCAATAGAACATCCATACATAAACAGACAAGACTTAAAACACATTAAAATGTCCAAAAGATTTTAGGAAAAAAAGAAGAGAAAGAAAAGATGAGAGGTTAAACATTGTTCAGTCAGTCAGCCAACTGTGAGGACTGTGAGCTTCTGTTTATCCTAATCCCGGGCTTGATTCATACAAATTTTCGGAACCACAAATAAATTGGAGACACAATTAAAGTTTTTTTTATTAAATGCATGCTAAATATTTGTTCTCTCTCATTTTATTTTGTTTTTAGCTTTTCACCAAGTTTCTAAATGAAGAAACCACGAGCCGTCCTTTTTTTTGCTTTATCCACGAGATTTTCTAATATAGCACAAATATAATGTTTTCTTTTTGTTTGGATGTGTCGATGTGATTTGTCATTGTTTATTTATATCTGTCTCAGTAATCAGAAGGAGGAGATAAAGAAGAAGGTAGGTGTTGTTTGACGTAAAAAAAAGTTTATTGATTCAATGATATCAGCATATGTACATAAAAAGATGTTACCAATATTAATAAATAATTTGATTTGATAAAAAAAATTCGGTGGATCAGGTAAAGATTGAAAGTTTATTCGAGGGTCCAATAGTTATCTGACCTTATTAAAAGTCCATTCGATCTGTCGAATACTATTATTAACCAATTATTAAAAATAATTTTGATTAATTCATGAGTATTGTTATTATGATTGAAAAATTTTACTTGATCAAAGTCGTTTAATAGGAGGGTACGAGGAGATTGAGAGCGAATCCTGGAGCAGTGTGAAACAAAGCGGGGTCGACCCCAAAGTATATAAACATAAAAAAAGGGGGTTTTAATTTTTTAAACTTTAAAGCGACAACCGGCGCGCGGCGAATGCCGTTCAGTCATTCGCTTATGCGGCGAGCCGGTTATAAATGTCCGCGTCAGCCGCCACTAACACCCGACACCGCCACGTGCCTCCACATTTTCCTTCCCCATATGGAATCCTCTCTTTTTATTTTTACATATATCCTCTAAAAATCAACCTAAAAATTCTCCTAACAAGACACCATTGTAAATTCATCAATTTTTTTAGGTGTTTTAATTGTGTGAGTGTTAGGAGGATTATTAGGATGATGAGTTAGGAGAATTTAATATTTTTAATATATATATATATGATTAATCGGGTGTACCACTCCTTGTAAAATTAAGTGCAACTTTTGCATTTGAGCCGTTAATTCCAACGGATGATTTAGATCAGATCTTTTAGATTAGGGCATTGAAGACTTCCCCTTTGTCCCTTGATCAGTGTGATAATTGATTTGTAACGCAGGCTCAATGACGAACCATGGCGGCAATCTGGTTTGACGCACTGGATCAATGATAGCGGCACAAATCAGGGACGACGATCGGAGGACAGAGGTGAGAGAGGGGAGGACAGGGGGCGATAGGACATGTGATCGAAGAGCTCGTAGGTGGGTTGCAGACGCAACTCCAGGTCGGGGACGGGCGCGCCTACGATGTTCAGAGAAGAGGAGGAGGTCAGAGATCAACAGCGGCGTGACCCGAGTTCGATGACAACATAGGAGAAAAGGAGGCGGTAACTCGCAAGAGAGAAGAGAGAGAGCGTGTGCAAGGGAGAATACAGAGAGTGAGAAAATGTCAAATAATTTGAATCATAGATATAAAAATGAACGATCCGAATCGAGGCATTGCACAGTATTTTATTCAAAGAATGTTATAGAGAGAGTGAGAAAATGTCAAATAATTTGAATCATAGATATAAAAATGAACGATCCGGATCGAGGCATTGCACAGTATTTTATTCAAAGAATGTTATACCCCATTAATCTCATATATATATATATATACATTATTGAAATTAAAGGTATGCTTGATTTAGGTGATAAAAAAATTGATAAATTTAAGCGTTAATAATTAATTTATTAATTAAAATTTATTTTCAAAATAAATAGTTATATATTTGGATAAAATGATTAACATTAATAAGAAATAATTAGTCACGATTAAGCTAATTAACATATGTTTGTAAAAGAATAAGCAGTCATATCAGTCACATTCTAGAATTGTCGAACACTGACTTCATATTTGTTTGTAAGTTTAGCCAAACGGATTGGAAATATGAGGCGAAATTGAAGGCATAGTTCCACAGCCTCGATTCTTGATAGAATGCGACTTTTTTTCGACGTGTCATTTTTGTTTTTTTTTTCTTTTTCATTCCTCTCTCTCTCTCTCTCTCTCTCTATATATATATATATATATATATATATCCACTCACAAATATTCTTTCAAATTACTTTATTTTTCTATTGAATTATTTATTTAATTGTAAAACATTAAATAACTCTTTATTTTTTATTTAAAATGCTAACTCATTCGGTTGAGTTAATATAATTGCTAACCTAACAAAAAAAATCGGATAAGTCATTAAAGTAATTAAATATTATAAATCAAACTTACTTTTATTTTATCGAATTCCTACGATTTAACTAAAATATATATTAAATAATCAAAATAAAATGAAATTCTACAGCTAATATTTTTTATTAAAATATATAAAAATTATATTCACAATGATATAAAATGTTAATCATTAAAGTAATTTATTTATCCATTATTAATAAATAAATAATTTGTAATTAATCAAATATGAATATAAAAGGTAAGTAGTTGAATGGTGATAAAATAAAAAGGAGAAAATAATAAGATAAATTAAGAAAAAAATAATACATTTGAATAAGAATGAAATTGAAAAACAATATATATAACTCTAACTTCTAAACGTTAAACACTAATAAAAATAACATTTGAACCCCTATGAAACAGAGTTTAACAGTCTCCAATTCTTTTTATTTTTATTTTTTTGTCTTTTAATTGGGTTGTTACAAAAGTTGAAGGTGGCATCTCTAAGAGTGACACCATAAAACGTATCTAACACTTCCAAGATGAAGACATTTGAATCATCACCTGGCTTTATGTGTTTGATATTGTTGAAGATATTTGAATCATTATTTCAAAGATGAAACCTACAACCATGTGATTGGTACAATGGATCCCCCTTTTCTTTCTGTCATTTTTATGTTAAGAATATATCCCATTGGGACTTGGGAGTTTGACATATGACAATCAAACAAGGCCATGCATCTTTTGATTCAATCGATCCTCGAGATCCGAATCGAGTTAAATATTTTTCACTCGCCTAATAAATAGAATTTTCAGGCGACTAGTATCCTTATACTATAATCTATTACCAAAAATAAAAAAACAACACTTATTTTTCTTTAGGCCAAAATTGAATTGAAGGAGTCATCATAACTAAAAGTTATGACCTTCCCTATCTACGTCTTCATTCAATGTGCAATACATGATTTTTTTTCACATTGACTAAGACCGTTTGGCTTACGGTGAAGAAAGAAAAAAAAAACATGGATCATCTGAAGAATATAAAGATCTTATAATCTGTAATAAATAATTTTTGGATCGAGGACCCATGCAGTGAAATGGTTAGGTGTTCCTTTTGACTCCACCAACTACTTTGATTGGGATTTTAAGTGCCGACTGACTCAGTCAATTGCAAACAACACCTTAATTAATCCAACACTTTGTTTGATTGAATCGAAATGTTTCAAGCTACCTTTTCTACGAGACTTCTGCAGACGTGTCCATCAGAGAAGCTACTAAAGCTATTTAATGTTTCATATGTCTTTTTATTACAAAAAAAGGCAGGACCGAAGAGACTAATTCAATAAAGGGAAAAAATAATTGACTCGAACTTTCCCCCAAGAAATACTATATATATATATATATATATATATATATGTCAATAAACTTAATTTGTCATAACCCAGAAATTTCTTCTCTTGCTTAGCTTTATATATCTTATATATACACGTTAATAATAAAAAGTTAGTAAGTTCTGCCATTGGAAAACATTGAAGTATATATATATATATATATATATATATATATATATATTAAGGTACACCATAAGTTTTATGAAAATATAATCTTGTAAGCGTGGTACGAATTGGACAGTCGATAGTCGCTTTCGCATTGTAAAAAAAAGAAAATGTAATATTGAAATATTCACATTTTTCCGGTGATAAACCTTCGTGTTTTCTATATGCGTGATTGGACTTCGGGATATATATTTTTCGTTGTCGATTGCACCGAATTTAATTTGATCATATATTTTGAAGAAAAATATCAGCGCAAGAGCGAATAATAAACACTGCATCCCCAACAGAAAAATAAGTGCATGAAATAAATGGCACATCTCTTCATTGGCATATAAAAAATATCGTATTTAAATTCTCCCTAAATAAACTTTTGTGCTAGTTTTTTTTTTAATTTATTATCATTTTGTTATATTAAGTGCACATGCTTCTTTTATGACTAGAAAAAAAAGAAGATACTATCATATGCATTCCCATCCACCTATGAACCATGGTGCGTCTCTATGTTTTATGATTTATCACATGCATTTATCTATCAATGGGCCCAATGCGAGAAAATGAAAATAAAAAGAAATGAGAAATAGAAATGAAAAAAGATATAAAATATAAATCTTTTGAGTGCGATAAGATTTAATCCTACCACCTATAATTTTTAGTTGGAAAGATTTGATTCCAACAGCAATAGATCCCAAAAATTGACCTCAACCCAAGATAAGGAAAACAAAAATCAATGAGCACATTGGGCAGTACCCCCAGGCAAGAACAAACAAACATATCAACGTTTCTTTCTTTTTTTTTTCCCTCTTAATTTCTAGGTATAACTAGCATCTTTTAAGGCAGAAAAAAATTCAATATTATAAATGGTTTTGTCATCTTCGTATTCATCTTGAAAATATCCGGTCGTAGAAAAGAAAGATCCGAGGCAGCTGCAACCCAAGGGGGGAGAGAGAGAGATAGAGAGAGAGAGATGAGGATTAATTTCATATTATGAACATATTACTAAATTTTATTATGTATTTAGATCCTTTCGTTAAATTCTATTAATTTTTTGTTATTTTCTATCGACAAAAAAATTAAAATGCCTTTCTCATAAATAGAAATAAATGTTTTTTTTTCTTTTTTACTTCACCCATATCGATGAAAATTCAAAATTATGGAAGAATATTTTAATCTATTCATAAATTTTAAAAAATAACAGAGAAAAAAATTTGATGGAAGGAGATTGAGATAAAATTTAGGAACATTATGCAATAAATTTATAATCGAGAGCTAGATCCAAAAAAATCGTTTACAATTCATAAAAGATTCATAGAATTAAACCTAGAAATAATTCTTGTTCCAACCGCTCCATAGAGAAAGAATCTGCACGTATTGATTTATCATCTCTTTTGTCCCCTCGATTTGGTGATGACATGATGTGCCACCATCTCTCTCTCTCTCTCTCTCTCTCTCTCTCTCTCTCTCTCTCTCTCTCTCTCTCTCTCTCTCTCTCTCTCTCTCTCTCTCTCTCTCTCTCAAAAATCCGCACATGCACGAATGACGAATCCCATGTTTGCTCAAAATTTTTAATTAAATTAAAATGTAGATTTTAGTTCTTCGGTGATTATCTGAACTTTTCTCGTTATCCATCATGATGAATAAAGAGAAGTTGCAGTAAACAACCGATGAAACTTTTGATTTCAATTTATATTTTGTGGGAACAAATGTTTTTGGGTGACAATTAAGTGAAACAAAATAATAAGATGACCCGATAATTTTAAATTGACTCGTAATTCAATTTATATTTTGCCACGCCTGCGTACCATACTTTTTAACATCACAAAATAAATTATGTAAGAACCTCGTACTTAATTCCATATACCTAATCTAGAACTTATATAGTATTCTTATGTTTCTATTCCCATTTAATTTAGATTCCCCTTTTGCATCATGCAAGAATAATTAGAGTTTGGATTCGCTCATGAGAGAATGCAAATGAGTCGACAATGCAACAATATATAAGCAAAATAGGTATAATTAGACATCAAATAATTAGTACCAAAATTTTGGTTCTATTAACATAAGCGGATGACATGTTAATAGTCCTAGGATGATTTGAGCTTGTAAGTGAACTTAAAAGTGTTCTAAATGCAAGTTTAAGATTAGAGATCCTGGAGAAAATATTTTATGTGGAGATCAAATGAGATTTGACAATTTAGAGAAAAGAAGAAAGAGTGAGAAAAATAAAACATAACAAGATAATAAGGGTCTTTAGAAAAAATAATGAAATAGTTAAGTGAAAAAAATAACAAACTTTAAATTACTATAAGAAATCTATCAAATGGCGACATAAATTAGCGACTCAAATATTATGACGCAAATTTGACGTCAATAGCGTCTAAATAGTAACATCGTTGGGTCGACAAAATACTACTCTAAGTGCCTCCCCGTAGCGTCTATTTAACATCGCATTAGTGTTACCGCTAAATCCGGCGCCATTGCGACGCTACTTCGCCACTCCTATCACACGTCGAAATTGAAAAATGCACGGTAGATTATAGAGTTGTATTGACGTCGACACATTGTGACGTTAAATTAGTGTCACCGTTCATGCGACGCTAAGTCGGCCCCAGTTTAGGAGGTGATATTTGGCATCGGTGTCATACATTGTATTGGCGTCGACACTCAGCGCGGCCACTGCATCTCTAAGTCGATGCTAGTTCAAGAGGCGATATTAGTGTCAAAGATGTGCGATGCTATCGTGAGGCTAAATTGACGCTTTATCGTTGCGTCGCTACTGTGTCGCAGACATGATGCTAAAGTGAAATAAAAATCATATATATACCTTTATTGATTTGTATAGGTAATGTTAATTTGTATAGCTATATATGTTATTATACTATACCTTTATAGATGTATTGATGCATATAAACACAAATACATACATACATGCATACATACATACAAACATATATATATATATATATATATGTGTGTGTGTGTGTGTATGTAGAACATAGTACATTTAATTTATATACCTACATGTATGCACACATGCCAATATATTATACATACAATATATATCATATCTTAGTTATAGATAAATTAATTTTATATTTTTAATCATGGAATTACGAGGGTTGAATTAAGTGACATAATTTTCTTAGAAAAGTTGAAATTGACACATATTTAGCGCCACCGTAGCGCCGCAATGGAGTTGATGTCGTATAAAAATAGTGTCAATTTGTCATCCGACACTAATGCGGCTCCAGTTTGCGTTGCTTTAGTGCTTGATCAATTGTCGACGCTAAAATAGAGCCACTACAATGTCAATGTCGCACTGTCGGTTCCTGACGCTACATCGGTATCTCATGTGTGTGACATCGTGCCGATGCTAAGGCATCACTATTTTATTTAACCACGAATTAACATTGAGATAGCAATGCATAATTGGGTTTTTATTTTATTTAGCCGACTTCTTTTGATTATTAGATATATGGTACAAGTTTATATTATATTATATATATACATATATATTTGATTACTAGATATGATTTTCTTAGTATGTGGTACAAAAAGTTTATATATATATATATATATATATATATATATATACACATATACATACATAAATTATCCAACTATTTTAAAATTAATTATCTACAAATTTTATTATTGTTTCCTTAATTATAGAATTATGATAATTGACATTATTTTCTTCATAGTTTAATTAAAAAATAAAAAATAATCGCACGACGTCGTAGTATCCTTGAAATAGTGTCGCACATTGTTAGAGCCACTTTACCGTCAAGTTTGCATCGCTAAACTCAATCAGTGTGCTCGTCGAAGAATGAATCTCAACCCTCCACTTTCTTTTGTTCAGCGATCCGTGTGCGCGTCAATTTTCTTTTATCCTATGATCCATGTGTGCATCCATCACATATTGCATCCGCTCCCTCCACTCACGCTCACACTCCGCTCATGCTTCCCACGCTCACCACTTTGCCCACCTCCTCCATCTCGTCACTCGAGAGTATGACAACACCCTTCGTGCCCTCTTCCTCTTCCACTAGTGCCAATGCAACAGTGATGACGATGACCTGATGCCGACGTCCACCTTTGCTGCCTCACTGTCTTGACGGCACTATCCGGTCCTTCAACTCTGAAGATGGCGGAGGTCACATGGACATCATTGGTGCACAGGCTACGGGGAGCGCAACAAGGGAATGACGATGTCAGCAACGAGGGCGACGGCCACATGAAGGGGGCTACCCGAGAGGGGGACATCGTCAGATGGCGCCAGGGGATGTTGCCGAGAAGATTAGAACGTGTAATGTGCAAACGTGTAATCTTCAACTATAATGTAAAAGATTAGCACTTGATGAATGTAATTTAATGATTAGGAATTTGACGATGTAATTTGATGATTTATTGGAAGTGATTAGGAAATTGATGATGTAATTTGATGTATTATGTGATTATGTGTAGTGTGAAATGTATATGTGCAAGACAATATCATTTCAGTGTATGAACATATTGTACTTAGCGTAGCGCCACATTGGCATTGCAATTTAGCGACTACATAGCGTTGTAGTACTTAGCGATGCATTGGCGTCTAAGTAGCACCACAAACGAAAAGAAAATGGAGTTAACGATTGCTTTGGCATCATCTTGACATCTCGATGGTGTCAGCATTGCTATAGCATCACAATAGCGTCTCTGTCTGTCGCCTCGTCATGCGACTTATAACGTCATTATAATGCCAGACTAGCGTCGACAGGTGACTCTAGTAGCGTCGTCGTGCGCTTTGGCACCATGACGATGCTAATGATTATCGATTTTTGGCGTCTCATGCCGGTGACGCCGTGCGTGGCTAATATTTTTAGTCACGAGTTAGTATCGTGTTTAGCGATACATTGTGGAGTCGCTATTTCGCAAATTTCTTATAGCAAAAGTACAACATAAAATTTTAAAAGACATAAATCATATGTGAAAATTCTTAATAGTTTATGATGAAATTATCATTTGAAAAAACACTTGAATTACTAAAGTATAATGAATTAAACTTGAAGCAAAGAAAAGAATAAAATTATTACAAAATTCTTTTAGAATTCAACCCACTAGCAACCAGCCAAAGGCTAC
Source organism: Pontederia crassipes (assembly GCA_030549335.1). NCBI lineage: Eukaryota > Viridiplantae > Streptophyta > Magnoliopsida > Commelinales > Pontederiaceae > Pontederia > Pontederia crassipes. Next base: position 30,237,753 of record CM060193.1, read on the forward strand.
AACTCTCAACATTGAATCCATATGGATGACAGTGAGGCACATATCTCTTCTCTGTAGCAGCATCTTTAGGTTCCTTTCCGCCCTATCTTTTGATTTTGTCCTTTCCACTAAAATTCTGCAAAAAAAAATCCACATATGATTTCCTTTCCATTATATATATATATATATATATATCAATTTCAAAAGAATATAACAAGATTCATCATATTTACATGCAATCATATATATTTTTTAACGGACATCATTTTAATTTAACGATAAAAATTATTTGTGTTCTATATGCCATCATATCAAAACGATATTGATTCAAGAGTTCGGGCGCAATCATAAATTCACGATAATTTAACTATATATCTGTATTTAGATGTAAGTTAATAATATTGGTAACTTCTTACAACTATATTATTATATTTAATTATTAATGTCTACAAGACAATGATCATGTACTTTCTTCTATAATTTGTGTGTATATAATAATATAAGTTCAAGACATTAATTAACTTTTTTTTTTGTTATGTTACATGGGAGAGTATTCAGCAAAACAAGTTGATCATTTTTCCATTAAATAAAGATGTGTTCGTTGTTTCACCGAAAACGGTTCCTCTTTTAACCTTTGAAAATGGAAAATATAAGAAAGAAAATCTTAAAAAATCTTTTTAACCTTTGAAAATGGAAAATATAAGAAAGAAAATCTTAAAAAATCTTTTTATTCTAAATTCAATTAGATTTTTATGTTTCTTTTTTTCTCTGAAAATAATGAGAAAATTCTATGAAAAGCAACAATCCTATGATTTGGATAATGCAAACAGTCTTTTTTCTTCAACACGAATCTAACCACAAAAAAAAAAAAGAGAGAATGGAGAAGGATCCATAGACAAACAAAAAAAAAAGAATCTTTGGTTCGCAACGCGCAAACAAAATAAAACGTTGCATCAATCAATCAATCTCTCTCTCTCTCTTTCTCTCTCTCTCGTAGCAGGTGGAAATGAGGAAAAAATAAAGGGTACATGGGGCAATAAGATTGGAAAGGAATCAAAATTATGGGTCTTGGAACAAGGAAATGATTCCATTTGTTGGAAGCCAAACAAAAACTTTTGAACAAAAAACTAAAACAATGTCTTTTTTTTCCTTTTCCATAGGAATATTTTTTTATACCGGAAGGTTATTTGTACCTAACATTCCATTAATCCAAATGAGAATGTGTGATATTAAAATTATGTGCTTTTATTAAAATTTGAAACTTGAATTTATGGTTATTTGTCCTCAAAGCCCAATCCCCTAATTAGTGAAATCAATTCCGGCTGATTTGCAAGAATAAAAAAAATTAGTATGAAATAACTTCATCTTCATCTTCAAGTTTAGTATCCGGATGTATTAATATAATGTAAGAAAGAAAACAATGTCATGCCTATTCTAGAATAATAATGGAATTAATTATCCATGCCGACCAAATATTAATTGTGCAAATTATACGGGAGACAGACATTTAAGTAGTTAAAAAAGAAGGAAATATTTTACTATTATGGAAATTATTATTCTGGTATCTATTTATACGTAAGAATCATTATTATTTTCCTAGTTAAATTGCAGACAAATTCGTCTTATACTTATTAAGGATTTCATTATGGATATTTTTATTATCACTTCAAAAAATTCAAAAAATACTATTGTCAGTGTTGAACATTTTTACTCTTGAAAAATAAAATAAAAGGACAAAAATATTTTTTGAAGTGATAATAATAAAATATTTTTTTATTATTCAATACAATTATGTACTGACTCCAGTAACTATTATTTAATTATCATACAGCAAATATACGTATTATATAATAATAATAGTTGTTATAGGATAAGAAAAGGGCAAAGTGGTAAAATAAGCGAAAAGAATCCTCGCAAGCTTCGTCACAAGACACCGTCCACGGCAGAAGAATCTAAGAAACCTGCTAAAATGGTTTATTAAAAAAATGGAAAGAGTCATTTAAATGGATAAGAAATTAATAAAAAAAATAAAGTAACAAGATTCTAAAATCGCCGCGTTAAAGGACGATATGCCGCATCTCTGATGCTTTTCCATCCGGTTCCAGGGAAACCAGAGACGAACCATCGCCCTCTGCGCATAAAACACGACCATCTCCCTCTCTCTCTCTCTCTATCTGGCTTCCGTTTCCCGTGACAGATCTGAGACACGAGGTGGGGGGAGAGAGAGGGATTGAGAGAAAAGGGAGAGTTGGACGAGTTCCGATGGGATCCTTGGCGACTATGATCGGCCTGGACCTGAAGCTGTGCGCAACGAGAGCCGTCGGCGGCCTCGTGGGTGCGGACGCAGCGGCCGGTGACGGCAGGCTCGAGATGCTGGAGGAGTCTGTGAGGAGCTTGGAAGAGGAGAGGAGGAAGATCGAGGTCTTCCGGCGAGAGCTTCCCCTTTGCATGAGTATCCTCACCGACGGTTCGTTTTCCTGACATTTTAGAAAAAAAAAAGTTGGGATCTTTACTTTTTTTTCTGGTTTAAAGATTCCATTTTTTATGGGTTCTGACATCTGTTTATTGCAGTGATTGAAGGGTTGAAGAAGGAAATGGAAGAATCCCGGTTAGCCAATTGCAAGGAATTCATGCCCGCTAAGCGTGAATTAGATGAGGATGAGGCCAAAGCTGAAGCTGAATGCAAGGAAAAGATGAAGTGGATGAGCTCCGCGCAGCTATGGAGCAGTAATTCGGAAGACGAAAAGAACAAAGAAGAAGAGGCATGTAAAAAGAGCTTGTGCTTCTGACATAACTCGGATTTGTTTCCGTGAAATAATGTTCTTTCTTGTTTACGGCAGGGATCTGATAGTGAGTCGAAAAGCCGCTGCGGCGCATTTGTTCCCTTCAAGGCTCTCAGAGAGCATGACACAAATGTCCCGTTGAAGCCTAATCCTTTGCCTGCCATCTCACTTCTAGCACCAGGGAACAAGAACAGCCCTAGTTCTTTGTCTCCTCCAGTTGAGGGTCATCAAGTTTTCTCTAAAGTCATCAGCAGAGCTCCGTCTCCAATGGCTACATCTAATGGCCACGGTTGCCTGCAGACCCAGCAGCTCCCTGCGAGGAAGGCCCGTCGCTGCTGGTCGCCGGAGCTGCACCGTCGATTCGTTGTCGCACTCCAACAGCTTGGTGGCGCTCAAGGTTCGATCATAATATTCCATTTTATAAATGTAAAATTAAGCTCAAAACTCTCATTCTGATTATAGTTGTTCTTGATGCAGTGGCCACTCCGAAGCAGATAAGAGAGCTGATGAAGGTGGACGAGCTCACCAATGATGAAGTGAAAAGTCATCTGCAGGTGGGTAAAATTCTTGAATGAATGGTCGATGTGCGTATTCTAGCACTTCTCTACTGAATTGACATGCCGCGTTAAAATTCAGAAATATCGTCTGCACACACGAAGGGCGCTCAGTGCTTCTGCGTCCACCAAATTTCCGGTTGTAGGAGGGTCACGGGCTGCTGCTTCAGAGAACTACTCGAACTCCTCGGAGCAGAGTCCTTCAAAATCTGGCTCTCCCCAGAGCCCCTTTCAGGTCACTGGGTCTAATCCGACGCTTTCCATTACTGTTCGAGATAGCAGTGAGGAAGAAGGGAAATCCGAGAGTTCTAGCTGGAAGCGATAATGATGGCATTTTTAGGGCTAGAAGATAGTTATGAGTATGCTTCCTTTGCTTTTTTTTTTCCTGAAATATGAGGCTGTAGGTTTCAACTGAAGAGACTGACACATGATCATGCATGTATAGATAGATATATGGTGAGTTTTTCTTTATACAAAAACACCTTGGAATGTAAATCCAGGACTTGGATTATATGTTTAGTATGAAAGATGGAAGAGGGGAACGTTATGCTGAGATAAGCATTCCTGGATATCCTCGGATGAGATCTTGAGAACAATTCAGGGTTCTTCCTCAGCGATCTTCCATTCTAATTCTCAAGTTTTGTTTCTACAGATTAAGGGGCCATTTTTACAATGTCCCATGGAAACTGTCATTTTTTCCTCAAATGATATAGATTTACTGCTTTTTGGACATGCTTGTTCTATGATTATTTGCTTGAGATTGCTGAGTTCAAAGTTTTGCCAGATTGTCTAGTTTGTGTAACAGTAATGTTTTGAAGAACATATTCATCTATTTGCAGAGAAAATTGGAAAAAGCAGAGAAAGTTGTTCTTGCAGTCTGAATTCCAAGTTTAGTGGAGTTTGCTGGGGGATTTACTGCTATGGAGCTCAGTTATTGAATACAAAATGTCTTCTTTAACCCAAGAAGATTTCCTACTCCAAAGATTCTACTTCAAAAATCACTTTCTAAAATTTATTTGTGTGCGCTGAACTACGCATTTCACACTAACATGGTCATTGCAATTCCTAATCACAGAACTTGATTTGTCGGTCATCCATAACAAAACAAACAAAAGAAAAAAAGCACACACACACGAGGAAATCTTTTTTTTTTTCTGGTCTGTGGAAGCTCCCTCATTTCATGTGATTAGGTATATGGCCATCAACTAACACTGATTCTAACTAGTTAAGGATGAGCCAGCTATATACTTAAATGAATTGTCTGACATCTTCAATGGACAAACATTTATCATTCATCTAAATTAACTAGAGATTTCACATTCTTTATCGGGTGTCTTAATATATGTGGCCAGTGCCTTCCAGCACCTTTCTGCCTGCAGTCACTGGGATTTCAACACCAATGTGCTGCAATTGCAAGCAGTAGGACCTGGGGAAACGGAGTAGATGCTCTTGGGCCACTTTTAGGTGGCAGCAGGACAATATTCCTGATAAGAACTCCAGATAAACACATGCACATAGAGTAGAGGTAGAATCTTAGATTGGTGTGGCTTCCTACCTTTCTGACAAAAACTTGGACCATTTGATACGGTCGATTCCATTACCTGTTCTGGGTTCCAGAATGCTTTCACTGCTGCGCCCATCAAATTCACATGACCGCCATTGGAGGAGCCTTACCAGGATTCTTTCACATCGCGTCGCCAACATGGACCCAAGAAACTTGACCGCAGCTATTTTAGTTGCAGTCCTCGTTCTTCGCATGTGATCCGATGACATGCGCCCGAGGTGGAAAACTAGAACAGCAAAACAAGAGAAAGCAATAGTAGTAGTGTCTGAACAGGTAATTCTTTTCTGACACGTTTGTGCACGAGAGACTTGTGTGCGTTCAAGTTGAAGGTGCAGTTCTTGGACATGCATTTTTAATGCATGCTGGCAGTTCTTGGTCTGTTCAGTGACCCAGAACAGAGGCTCCAATCGTTATCCAACAAAACTGTATTCCTTATGATTCAGATGTTCCGACAAAATTTGTATTCTTAATTTCTTATCCAACGAATGCCTGTTGTTTGGTGGTGGTGGATCCTGCGTCTGTCCATTCTCAAACCACCTCCATGAATGGATATGATCAAATGTGGACAGGGTGTTTTGCTTCCTCTGTAAAAAAAGGGGAAGAAATGAGATATCTCTGTTATGAGGACAAGTATTTTTTCTACAGGGGAGAAAACTTGGATTCCTTTGTACCAAAAGGAAAATAAAAGCTTTTAATAATAATAATAATAATAATAATAATAATAATAATAATAATAATAATAATAATAAGACTCAACTTGAAATTGCAAAAACTCTAAAATCTTTTTTTATCGGCCTATCGCTTGTTCATTGAAAAAAAAAAAGAAGGAACAACACAGAGGATCTACCAAAGCTATCAAGAAGAATAAACTTAGAATCATGATTATAGCAAAGGGTGATTTTTAATAAATCAAAACTAACCTGTTCAAAGTAGGATTCACCCAAAAAATTACTAAAGATCCAAAAAACTCATTTGTATTTGATATATATTATTTATTCATCTTATTATTCCTTATAATCAATTTTATTATTAGTATAATGATTTTGTAAAAAAAGTTTAACATGTTTTTATTACAGTATGGAGTTTTCATTTTATGCTTTAGTTGCATTATTAAATATAACTATATGTTTTTATCTCAATATTTAAAATATTATAATGGCAAAGTAGGGCTCGAAAATATCATCCGAAAAAATCGACTAGTCCCAATGTATTTAGAATGAGGATGATTTTCCTTTCATATGGACTTAGAATGAGTTTTTAATTTAAAACTTATCCCAAAAAAGATCGAATGGTTATTTTTAAAAAAAATAAAACACGATCCAATCCAAATCACTTTCACTCATAAGACTATTCCAATCTCATAGATAATATAGTACTCCTTTATTTGTTAATTTCTTATTTCCTCTTTTTCTATGAATCCGATAATTAAGAAGATGAGATTACAACATCGGTGAAAACTAAAAGAGAATAATGTATGAGTATAAGCTTACATCTGCATTATTATTTATGACATGCATGCCATGGTAAATTGTTTAACTCTATAGCTCTTGTACACACTACATATTTATACATGCATTATGTTAACTAAATTATAAGCAGAACGAAGTGCATGATACAACTCGTTCTATTTGTGAAATGAGAATATGAGGGGTTTGGGTTATTCGCTTATGTAACGTTGCAAGCTTGATTCATTGTATTGTATATTTCGAAAACTTCTATTTTTATTTTACCTTTTCCAAATCTTTTTTTTTATTTTATAAAGCTCTATAAGTGCTCCAAAAATGAAATATTAATCAACTCACCATAAAAAAAAAAAATTTTTCTCAACTCACGTTTATTCTTGATTTTGTTCTCATTAGTTCTTTTAAAAAAATATTTCAGTTTTGTGAGCATTATGAAAATAGGTATTTATATTTTTAAAATATATGATAAAAAAATTTGAAGGATGCCACCCAAATCCAAATTAAAAAATTTTAAAATATAAATTTGAAGGATGTCCACTCTTTCCAATCCAAATCTCAGTGAGGCCTTTATAAACAAGGCCTATAATGGTAGCCCACAGATAAACAGAAAGGGTCCACTTCAAAAAACCTCGTAAACCTCCGAGTCAGTCCAACGCAAGGGCCGACGGCAGGCAGGCGACGAGTGATGGCGAGGTGGTGGAGAAGCGGCGAAGAGCTCCTTCGGCGGACGACGGAGGCGACGCCCGCGTCGCTTCCGTGGAGGATGAACCAGGCTGCAGGTCACCACCGCACGATCCAAGCCGTGCCTAGGGAGTCGACAGGGAGCGGCGCGGCCGCCAGGGAGCGTGCCGCCGGCCGGATTCCCGCGGTGGTCCTCACTCCCTCCAAGTCCAATGGCGTCGCCTCTAATAAACTGCTCCTCACCGCGGATGCGAAGCAGATCCGAGAGATCCTGAAGCAGTCCCCTTTCTTCTGCTCCACGCCCATGCGGCTCCAGGTCCGAGCCGGCACCGGCTCCTCCGTCGTTCTCCAGTCAGGAACTGTCCTCCCCATCAAGGTATTTGTGGAAAAAATGGTATCTTTAGCGTAATTTTTAACTTTATGAAATTATGTGGTTGATTCGGGTTGACATGCAAGAGGAGTTATGATGGTTTTGTGGGGGATGATAGGTTCATAAGGACGAGGAGACCGGTCGAATACTGAATCTTGTGATGGCATGGGCAGAGAAGGGGGCAGAGTTGAAGGTGGACGTGCCTATAGTCTTCAAGGGAGAAGACGTGTGCCCTGGTTTGAAGAAAGGTTTGGAGCTTAGCTTCCATTTTGTTTGCTCGTCTTTTGATTGGTGCGATATACATTATTTATGTAGTCATCACATTTTGACAATGGGGGAGATTGATGCTATTAACATAATGGTAGAATGATAATTCATTAAAATGAAGTTAGAACAAAGATATTCATATTATACATAAATAATGTTCGTGTGTGTCTACATGCTTACAACGGACTGCATTTGTCCACCGTATTCACTTTCTTTTTGTTGTAGGTATCGGCAATTACAGAACCACCCATGCCAACAAATGAAGATATCATTATAGCTAAATGACTACCACTTTCATTGTTATCCACTTTAGCAAAGTCTATCTTATCCGGCCAATGGAAATAAAGCATCCAAAAATTCTGGTGCTCTTACGATAGTAACCTATGGTCCATTCTTGAGATTTGAACCATGTTCCTACATGACCTGATCAATTCGATGAGGCACTTGTCATCTATTTTCATTGTTTAATTGTTGAACTAAGAAATGTTCATGTGGAGAACATGACCATGCTGAATGTTTGTTACATGAATGTGCACAAAATTTGTGAGACTATCCCCTCAAAAAAAAAAATTTGTGAGACTATTTTGGATACCACTATTTAGTCTGTTTTTGTTACAGCACTCTGCATCAAACCGTGTAGACTTATTGTTTGATTTTTTCCCTCCACACTGAATCTGGATGACTAATAATACATTACTACTGATAGTCGCCTTTTTTCGCTTTTGAAAAACTATAAGAAGGGATGTCACTGAGGAAGATTTTGTCAATCGGCTTTTAGATGTTAATGGGGTTCAATTGCTTTCTAGTGGTCTTCTCAAAAAAAAATTGCTTTCTAGTGGTGGTAATAACATCTCAGATACAACTTGAACTAGCAGAATTGTGATATAGGTACGAGTGTAGGACTAAATCTAGGTGGTGTAGGGTTATTTGAGTATAGGTGGGCGTAGGGTTATTGGACTATATGTACGAGTGTAGGACTCTTTTCTTTCGTTAATGTTTCTAATTGGGTTAGGCGTCAGTCCTAGTTGGAGTCTTTATATGGATAACATGGTTTATCATGCATGATATCTTTCTCATGCAACCCCGACTATATTTTTTGAACAATGAAGCTATTTTCTCTCCAAACAAAACACAATAGTTAACTATATGTTATATGGTCGACCAGTATAGCTCAATACAGCTGCCAGTATGATGAACACAATGCCCACAAAATGTATGATAAACACATGGAAAAGGTATTGGAATTCTCTGATGTCTAGGAGATATTCCTATGTTTCAGGAGCTTAGATGGAATTTTGGGAGACTACTACTTAAAGTTTGTTCTAAGAATGCTCATTCTGATCAAAGTATAAAGGTTTTCCTTGAGGCATATATATACACACGATATATATAATCTCATATGTGTTGTGTGACATTAAGGGGTTTCTTTGGGAGTCTTGGTGTAGGTTTTAGATTGAACACCAGATTTTTTCCATTCAGTAATAAGGTTTTCCTTAGTTTTTGCTATAGTATTTTTGTTTCTTTTGATATTTGTTGCCATTGTTATTTACTCAATAGTGCTTGTATACTCATTCTGATTTTTTTCTGTAAACAGGGGGCTACCTTCAGAAGATCCGAGCAAGTCTGATGTACCTCTGTCCAACAGAACACATACCTCCAAAAATTGAGGTGGACCTGACAAATCTTGATGTCGGAGATAGGGTTCTTATGGATGATGTTGAAGTCCATCCTTCACTGAAGTTATTGAGTAAAAATGAGACAATGCCTATCTGTAAGATCTTAGCAGCAAAGCCAGCTGAGAAAGAATCAAGGCTAAGTTCCGGAGATAAGGAGTCAACAGAAGTTGCAAAGGCCTAAATTGATGAAATGCAAACTCAAAGTTTCTCTAATTTTCAAGGGTTTAGCAAGGTGTAAAGCCATGTCACTTCATTTCTTCTGTATCGTGTATGCATTACCAATTTAAAGCTTTCTTCAATCGGCTGAATACAGGGAGTTTGTCTGAAAATTCATGTCCTTGAGGACACTCTAGGCCATAAGAATCTCTCTATTTTCAAAGTTGTCATCAGACTTACCTGTTGTGATGTGATATTCTTTCCTCGTTCCCTGTATCAAATATTTGGACCCGACTCCCACTAACTACTGCTTAGATTTCTTGCCGTGGCCATCTCTTTCATGTTACTCATCACGGTGTAAGTTGTGACTAATGCAGGTCATATCTGATTTGTGGCAAGATAATGAGAGTTTTCTTGTCTATAACCTAGCTCACACTATGGTAGCCGTTCATGCCACTTATAGTAGGTTTTTTTCTTATTATTCATGCCACTTATAGTAGGTTGGTTGAGGTATGCCCCCAAGCCCCTTCCCAAATTCTTTCTCCAGTCGCTGCTACCAACTCCCTCTCTCTCACTCTTTGAAGAAGCATCATCGATGTGCTTTCCATCATCACACCTGCTTGAATTCTTGATATTGTTACATGGTGGACTTGGATGGCTAGTCACTTGGGTGGTGTTTGGTTAGGGGATAAGTAAGGGAATATATGGATATTCTTTGGATTATTGTCAAACGCGTGTTTTATCCTGCAAAAAGTACAAAGGGCAATTTTATTATTTTTAAAAAAAGTTAACTTTGTAAATAGTGAAAATATGTGAGTTATCGTATTATTTATAAAAGGTGGAATATAGTTAATCGGGTGCAAATTTTAAAAACCGTCTAATTCGATGGAATATATATCTTAACCCCAACCTATTTTAATCTTCAACCAAACGGGTTGGGCATAAGATTAAGAAATTAGATGTACTTAAGGTCAGAGTATGCTATTGTAGTCGTGATTGCAGACATATCCAATAAACTTGTCTGAAAACATGTACGTTGTTATCATTATGGTGGCATGGCTTTGACCATCGTCGCCTGGCAACGCTTGGGCATTGAGACAACAACCACCGAACAAAGTTGGAGATGTAATTAGAGATGTGACATTGGCGACATACCCCATTTGGATTGGGAATAGCATAATCAGGGGTCTATCCTCTCTTTTTTGTCACTTTTTATGTGTTCTTGATCTCACCTGGATCCGGGTGCTCGTGCCAAAAGAACATCCATGTGATCAATTTATTTTAACCCCATGTGCTGCCAACGGCAATGCCTTGGTCACAAAAGAATTTTTGTCTAGCCTGCTTGATCGATGAGTTGACTGCACAAAGTGTGCTACTAAAAAAGGTACAAGGAGTGATTGAACATTAACTCAATTCCCCGTATCTTCTCTCCATCCAAAATCTTGAAATGACATGTCCTTCTCTAGTTGGACACGTATAAACAACGTGATTGCCTACTTACGGAGCCAATGACAATAATTCTGTTCTTGCATACAGGGAGTCAAATATCAAAGAGAAACATATGGTTTCTATTTTCCTATTCGATGTTTGCTTGCACCTACGAGATTAGAGGTTTTAACAGTCATTGTTAGGCCATACTTGTTCACAAGCATCTTTATTAGTTGAGTTACTATCTTAACAATGAATCCTTATCTTAATTTATTTGCAGATGGCCATACTTGTTCGTTGAATATCATCATCGGTCGCGGCACTTGATCGTTGGCAACTTCATGTTGGGTGTGGCACTGTCACTTGCATGCATGAACATTGAACATGGAGGCCTTTGGGAGTGCCGAAGGATCTCCCACAATATGTAGGAACCAAGGAGCATATCCTACCACCACATCACCATAACCATGATTAAATTGCATGTGGTGCATGTTCTAGGAAAAAAAGGGAAAAAAGATACAATAAGATTGCCATGATATTGGCAACCATATGTGTTTGATTGTGGATCCACTATGTTGTAACGCGGACAGTTGTACGAGAGATGAAGCACCAAGTATTGAAACAATAAGTGTTATTGCCATATGGCTTATTCTTGTTGTTTCAATCGTGCTATCAATTCTTTGTGGCAGAAACAAATATGTTGACCAGGCAATAACATAGACATCATATGCAAATAATATCTTGAAACTATGCGAGTCCATCACCAAAAGACGGTGTTGAAGAATCTTATCGTGTGTCCTTGTATAGTTAGAGGTAAATGGACTTTGGACATCAACTATCACCCTAACACTACAATCAGACAACTCCAATTTTATTTTTAATCAAGCCACATTACAACTTGAGGAGCCTAAAACTTTGGGGTTCACTACTACTGGAGTGGAACCAGATTACACACTTGCCTAAATAAGTGTGGATTAGGAATGGACAAATGACGGAGCATGGTTTGGCTCGGGTTAGGTCATGCAGCCATTTTTTTATTCTAATATTTGGACTAATAAAAAAAGTAATAAAAATATGATAATATATGATATTATGATTATTATATATAATATAATAATATACGTCTAAAATGTAAATATGTAATAAAAGGATAAAAAATTGTGCTACATCGGGACTGCCCGAGTTGTGCCCGTGCTCGTCGGACTCATGTCGAGCCATGCCAAGCATCCTGTTTGTGCAGACTAGAACGATCTGGCCTGAGCCCAACTTGATGGTAAGGCTCAGGCCCGCCCCACGCAATTCTGTGTAGGGGCGCGTACTGTGCTTATCAAAGTTTACAAGGTAATTTAGGTCAAAACCACACTCGAACCAACACCTTACACTCATCAAGGGTACGCACAAGACCATAATATCTAAGGGCTAGTTTGGTTGCCCCATGAAAACCCTCTCTTGGAATGTAAGGATCTGTTGTTCCTCCTAACACTTTCGAAGATGGAGAACCCGACGTGGCTATCCTAAGGGATTCAAAGTTGACTTCCTGTAAGGCATTAGCTAGCTATCATGATAAATTTTTTTTAGAGAATTTTCAGCCTCGATATTAACTATGCAAAGTTCCTCTTTATTCCCTTTGGGATGCATGCATATAAAATATGTGCATGAATGCTCGCGTGAACTTCATCATCAATCAACACCTTTCCTTTTAGTTATTCCATGCATCTTATGCTGGACATATGCATATTGCTTCAGGACTAATGCTTATGCTAGAACATGGACTTTATGCTTTATCCCATTTAATTCTAATAACACATTCATTGTAATGAGTGAGTTTATTCGAAAATTATTTAAGGTAAAAAGAGGTAACATATTCATTGAACTTCATATCCATATCCGACCATCTTACATTATGATTTTGATTGAGATGGGCATAGAAAATTTGTAATGTGATTTATTACCTTTTCACATAAACAAAATTTTGTTTTAATTCAATTTTTATGTGCAAGGACATGACTCTATCTCTGCGAGAATTCTAAAGTGTATAAGGATTTAGTTAAACAATGTTGTTATCGATCAAGAACGACTAGTTATTCTAGTCGTTGAAGGATTTATCTAGTTTATGTGTGGATCGATTAACCTTCCTTGATCGATGACTCGTTCGTTAGTCAACAACCTTTCATACTTTTTCAACCTCATTTTCCACTCTTAGCAACTATTTTTCAATTACTCCAAAGAAACTTCAATGGTAAAATACAATGGAAAAATTATAAAACACTTCCTAATGACTCCAAAAATGATTTTCTTACATGTTAGATCATTTTTTATCACAAGTTGAATTTTGAGACATTCATGAGCTTGAATTTGGTATGTCCGACATTGAATTATTTAACCATTGTAATAGGAGAGCATGAGATCAAATTATTGTAATCATTGGTGTGATTTAGAGGTCCTTGTAGAAGAGGCCTCACCTCTTACCTTAAGCAAAAGAAAATGTGGTTCTATAAGTGTTTTCCTTTTTCCAAATCAAAGAAAGGTTAAATAGTAGAACTCCAAACTTTCAAAACACGGTATGCCAAGAAGATTATGTCGAACCTTGTGAACAAGAGTTTGCATTCCTTCTCTTCCTAGTGTCTTAATTGTATTGGGTTATATTTGTGTTTGATTGTTTGATGATTGTTAATATTTTCTTGTGACGATGAATTTCTTTGAAAAAAGGAGTTTAAGACACCAATTCACCCTCCCCTTCTCTTGCCCCCTAGCAATCTTACATTTTGTATTGAAATTTGGTTGCTTATTTGGTTTGTTTTAAATATTTAGCTTGTGGAATTAATTAACTTTCCTCCTTTGAAAGGTCGATAGATCATGTATCCTTTGACTTTCAGCGTTTTGAATTTTGCTTAGTGGAATATTATAGAATGTAAGACTATGCATGTTCAATTAATTATGATATTTGAGAAATTGTGAAAAATGATTTTGTTACTCCTTTTTTCTCTCACACAATGCATTCAAAATGAAAAGCATGTGTTAGATTGGACCGGAAAGCGCTTTATTATGCTCTTGAATTTACTCAATTTAATCAAAAAATTTTCTTAATAATATTCTCATGAAATTCAAAAAGTTTAGTTACACACGAAGAAACTAATAATGTTAAGAAATCTAGATTAAACATCTTGAACTATCAATATGCTTATTTGGATTGTGATTTTGATTTTGTGTGTTGGTTGTTGAAATCTTACCACTTGTCGAGTAGTGTTTTAAGAATGCCCTCGGCAATGGTGTGTTGTCTTCTAGTTCCGGAGCAATATGCAACCTTTAGATCGACATTTCCTCATCTATTTTAGATTGTTGATAACAAACATATGTGTTTACCATATTGCTAGTATGCAATGGATGGATGTGGTAAAAGACAGTTTCCCTTCTTTACAATGCACCTTCACTACCAAATGTTTGATGAGCTACTGTTACTAAGCATGGTTGCTGAAAGTGGGCTACCATTTCTCTTACGATTCATGGAAGATATATCTCACTCAACTAACATTATCTTACTTTGACTCATACTGAGGCGGCGAACCAAGGCAGGCACTTCTCAAGATCAAGGTTTTCCCTTAGACACTAGGACGACAAAGCGCCTTGACAAAGACATATAGACCACCCCCTTGGACACAAGATGATTGACACCTTGTCTCCTCTATTGTACTACTAAAGAAGATGAAGATACCACCACTCACATAATTTTCAACAATCATAGGATGAATTCACACGAGCCCAAAGAAGGCCTTTTTGTGCTCTTGCTGCTATGGCAGCACAAATATCCATATTCACACCTCCAAGTTCAAAAGGTTTAAGGTCCTCCTTGACACAATCTTTCGTGACAAAGCATGTATGTGCTAATAATTTCATCCATCATGCAAATATCTCATTTGGGGAATGGATGAGGAAGCTCTAAATTAATTTATATCTTCATACGCTACACCTTTTTTCTTCTTCTGAATCTTTCTTGTAAGTTTTCTAATGAAACATCTAAATGACTACCACCCTACTGGTCATTATTTTTCATTACAAAGAAAAAAAAGTGTCAAATTGTTTGATCATTGTTCTAAGTTTGAAGTTTAGGACTTAAAATTTAGGATCGTAAATTTTTGAATGCTTCATATGATTCCATTGCTTTGATTTAGTTTATCGACTTAGTTTATGACTTACTTTAATGACATCATTAAATAAAAAAGTCACGTGAGGCTACTATCTATTTTTATTTTTACAAAAGTACATGGGTTTATGGTATTTTTCTAGTTTTATTTTGTAAACGAGGGTTTTTTTTTGTTTTCAAGGTAGTGCCAGTTTAAGAAAATTTGGTAAAAAATTGTTTAGATTTTAAGGTGATTTGTGATGAAAGAAATAAAAATGTGATTTATTTCACTTATTAATTTATAACTTCTCATTTTCCATGATTTAGATTTGTATTCAACGTTTTTTGTTTCATTACACACGAAGGTATTAGAGACAAAAAAAATAAAGGACACACACGTAAGATTTAAACTCATAATCTTTTGATTTTCGAATAACGATGTACACTAAGGCGTTGTTTGGATAGAGATTAAAAAAGGGGATAAGGATTGTGTGGGACAAAAAGTGACCCATATATATGAATCACTATTGGATCGCGATCTGATGATTCACAAATAAGTGCTATCAAGATGTATACAAATAAATGTTTATTTGTGAACTGTCATATCACGATCCAACGGTAGCCCATATATATAGGTCACCTTTTTTCCCACACAATCCTTATTCCCATTAAAAAATAAGGGATTAAGTCACATATTCCATCGAATTAATTATTTTTTGAAGTTTGCAATGGATTATATGTATTCTTCTTTTTGAAAAGAATACGATAACTCACATCTTTTCACTATTTACAAGGTTAACTTTTTTTAAAATGTCGTCTACTTTTTGTACTTTTTAACAAATGAAACATACGTTTTCCAAGGAATATTGACGTATTCCCTTGGTTAACCCCCAACCAAATGCCACCTAAGAGTGTTAGTGTATTGTCCTACACTGACATTCTCATTGAATTATTAAATTAAGATGTAAATTTGTATTTATTGCAGTATTACACACATATTTATAGTTGCACTATTAGGACATGTTGAAATATCATGATTTAATTTTCTCGTTGACATATTATATATTTTTTGTTGTGCTTGACATTTTTTAGAGTCTAAGAAATCACAATTTTGAGATCAAAACGTGGAAGTATTTGCCCCAAGTCTCCTAATTATATAATATTTTATGATAAGGTTTAGCTTATGATATTTAATATTTTCCACAATAAACTAAAAAATCTTCGTCGACGTTTTGGGTTTGTATATTTATTTTTCGGCTATTGTAAGAAAATTAAAGACGAAACATTCCAATATTGAGTGGTAAGACACTTTTCGCAATCATATTGTGTTTCTACCAACGAGTGCTATGAATTTATGATCCTAATCAGTCTTACTTAATACTAATTATATAGAGGGTTTAATGGATATCCTCCCCTGTAGAGGAGAATGGTTCTCCTTCCATCTGCGATCGTCGGATCCGCATTCAATGGCTACAGATGATACACGCGGTTCAATATAAAGGAGTGCGCGATTCAGGCGTTGCGAGCCGGTTTGGATGCACAATTTAACAACAAAAAAAATTAAAGAGAGAGGGGGACACGACGATTGCGACCTCGCGACGATCGTGCGGGTTGCAACAAAGAGGCACCTCACGACGATCGTGATCGTGAGGGTGGTAATCTCGCAACACCAACGAAGATCGTGCGACGATGGCGGCCTCTTCGCCTCCGATCCGGCCTTCTTCGCCTCATCGACGACAACGAAGACCTCTTTGCTATTGTCCGTGCCACCAAGTCCCGCCGCGTCCCCTTCGCATTCAATCAGCCTTCTTCGCCCCATCCGACGCCGCAGGAGACTTGAACTCCACCGCATACATCGTCCTCACCGAGTCCGACGCTTCAAAGTCGAGGGTCCTCAACATAGTCGTGAAGTCCGACTAGGAGAACATGACGGACAAGAGCGGCAACATGGGACGCCGCCGCCATGCGACTTCGCTGCCATGGGACTTCGAAATTGGTGACATCAGGGGCGAACCTAGGAAAAATTCAAAGGGGGGCCAAAATAATATTAAAAAAATAAAAATATTAGTTAATTAATTATAAAAATATTAAATAAAAATAAAAAATATTTAATTAGATAAATTTTATTTTAATTTAAGAGGGTAAAATATTAAATATTATATACTTATTTGAAAGAAATATAACTAAATATTGTCTAAACTTATTGTTTTATTTAATTTAGTTCTTTTTTTTGGGGGTGTGTGTGTGTGGGGGGGGGGGGGGGGGTGGGGGGTGGGGCACAACTTCATATTTTATATTATATTTATATATATAATGCATATATATTATGGGGTAACAAAAAAATTTGCCCCCCAATTGTACATGGGTCTGTCCCCGAGCAGCATGGAACTGGGAGAATCATCGGGATTCCTCAGGGCGATAGTGACCTCACAACGATGAAGGAGCACTCGAGGCGACCTCACGGCAAGATTGCGGAGATCTCGCGAGCGACGACGATCTCGCGGATCGTGCGGCGACGACGTCTTCGCTATCCGGCCTTCGCCCCATCCCACGACAGTGACAACGAAGGAGGACTCGAGACGACCTCACAACGAGATTGCGATCATCTCGTGGATCATGCGGCGACGACTACATCTTCACTATCCGGCCTTCTTCGCCCGATCCCACGACAGCGACAACGAAGGAGCACTCGAGGCGACCTCACAGCGAGATTGCAGTGATCTCGTGAGCGACGACAATCTCATGGATCATGCGACAACGATGACGTCTTCACTATCCGGCCTTCTTAGCCCCATCCCATGACAGCGACAACCTCTTCACCATGTTCGTGCCACATCTTCTCTCTGATTTTTTCACCACGAACCGCACCCTCATTTGCCTCAAACCGCGCACGCTCCTTACGCATGAACAGCGGATGGCGGGAGAACCATCCTCCCCCTATATATTGTGATATCTAACATTTGTAGAGTTTATTTCTAATAATTCAGGTATAATTTGCTTTATGATTCTTGTTGATATTTAAATGATGATCATGTCTTAATTCCAACGTTAATTATTATATGCATACTTAGGCACCGTTTGATTCGTTTCCTGAGAATACAACCAAACACAATGTGCAATAGAAATAACACCATCAAATTTCATTTTCAATGAAATCACCTTGAATTATGTGAAACCATCCATTTTGGTACATAATAAAGAATATATTTATTCTTTCATTTTTTCATAAAATAAAGATATTTTCCTTGTTTTCCATTTTTTTCATATTATTTAATTTTCATTATTTAACTATATATTATTATATTATAATTTGCATAATAATAATAATAATAATAATAATAATAATAATAATAATAATAATAATAAATGTAAATTATTTATAGTAAAATATTTTTATTATCAAAATAATAAACTTATTCTTTTCAATAAAAAAAGTAGAATAAGAATATAATTAGAATATGATATTTTTTAGAATAAAATTTATTATTTCTTCAAAAAAATTTCTCCCAGCCATTTGGTTCGAAAATAGACCCTAGAATATCATCATATTCTAGGAATATAGGCAAACACAAGTTAGAATAGAATTTTTATAGTCAAATATCAAAAAACGTAAAATAATCTTGAAAACGATGAAACCGTGAAAGAGAATATCCCTATTCATCTAAATGGCACCAATAGCAGTATTCTTATCATTTTAACTTTTTTATTATTTCATTTATTTTTTTTATAATTTTACCATATATTATTATTCTTATATTAGTAATATTAATAAATGTCAAGTATTTATAAAAGATATTTTAATAATAAAAATATTATATTTTTAAATTATGATATTCTCGAATCTAACACTAATGAAAATAAGAATATGTTTATTTTTCAATAAGATCATATTCCAATAGTTTACTGAAAATATTCTTCAACCAAACGTAAGCGTACTGAGCTGCCTAATACATCAGTATTGCTGGTTGGAAATATAGAAAATAAATATATTGATTAAATATGGAATTCATAAAAATACGCTCGTTAAATGTACCTAGGGCTCGCGTACTGTGTATATGTTTCGCTCTTCTTTCCTGATCGGGTTCAGAGTTTTGAAGCCCTCCTCGCATGGCGTCCGCCATGGGCCGAACTTAGGGCGAGGGTTTGAGAATTGAGACGGAAGTCTCTTTCCTCTTATTCCTTGGGTGTCGTGTTCTCCGTGGAAGAAGCAGTGATAAGCTTGAATTCTTCTCCCATGGTCGTCGCCGAACGCGACGATGCCGTGGTGGAAGAGTTCCATTTCAACCTCGTCAGCTTCCTCCTCACCCAAATCCACCTCAGCCTCAGCTTCATCCTCCCCCAAATCCCCCGCCCGCCGCTCCATTGACCACCTCCACAACTTCTTCGGCCGCCGCGACGCCTCCAACCCCCGCCTCAGTCGCCCGCGTAAGCTCCTCCAGTTCTCCCGCAACGAGGCCGATGTTGTCATCTCTAACGGCGTCACTGGAGAACCCACCTCCGCCAGGACCGAGTCGTCTTCCCTGCGCCAGAAGCTCCCCTTGCCAGAGTTGTCCACTTCCGAGCCTTCTGCGGCTGCGCCGCCCTTCGCTGCTTCTCCACACCGGGAGCCTGTGGATGGGGGGCCCTTGAGCTGCCCTTTGCCTTCTCCCGGAGGTCATGGGGATGCTGAAGAAGCGAATGTCGGGGTTACAGAGCATCTAATCAATGCACAGATCATGACCGCAAAGACCACTCCTACCAGTCCGCTAGGAAGGTAAGTCAATGTGTTATTCTGGTTGAGTCAAACACATGTCTCTGTTTTAAACTGTAACTAGGAGTGATCTTCATATATTTTCCTTTCTGGTATCAGTGAGAGATTAGATAAATGCTTACGTAGGTATTGTTTCCTAATTCGGGTATAAAAAGATAAGTCTTTATTCCTCTTTAACATTTTCTTCTTTTTATGCCAACTTATCTATCGTCATCCAATCCCACATTCCAAATGATGTTTGCCTTAACCCTGTTGATTGAAGTTAACTGAACTTAGTTTCTCATTTATTGTTTGTTGTAGAAAGATACTCAGGGAGGTTTTGGAGTATCTAGTTTGACATAACCAACTCAACTTTCATACTATAATGTAAACATTAAGATGACTGATCGGGAAAGTTTTCTTGATTAACGGAATAAGGCTAAGTTCATCAGAAGTTAGCTTACTGAAAAAGGAGAGATGGATGAATTTCTTTGGTTGTTATATACAAACATGATACATTAATACCGGAGGTAATTGTATCAAAAGTAAAACTGTCTTCTGCTGGAATAGTATTAGTTCACATTCATTGAAATGAAAATACTAAACTAGATTAGAATAATGGCGATTTTCAAATTCATTGAAATGGAATTACTAAGCTAGAATTTCTTTACGAGTACTGCTAGAGAACATTGCTGCTTCATATCTGGTCCATTAAGACCGTATATACTATTCCTTTAGAATCCGTCTTTCTAGCATGTGTAGGAAGCCTCCAAGTGTAACCAAGGCCTTCTTACTTTTCCTTTTGGAGGGAAATCACGCCCTTCTTACTGCATCAGCTTGTAATCCTACTTGTTAGTGATTGGCAAATGGCAACTGACATGGAATATGTCTACAAGGTTTCATGCATGTCCTATCTAATTATGGTACTTCAAATTTATTTTTTTTGGTGAAACGAACCATGGTACTTCAACAACAACAACAACAAAGCCTTATCCCACTAGGTGGGGTCGGCTACATGGATCATACGACGTCATTCCGATTCGTTGATCCATGTTCATGAGATTCGACAGAGTTTTACGCTGGCTGTCGGGGCCTAACACAACCCTCCTCCTTTATCCGGGCTTGGGACCGGCTATAAAACATAGGCGGAGTTGAACCATGGTACTTCAATTGAGAAATATTTTGCATTATTCATTTTTTGATAGATATTTTGCATTATTCATGTCAGATGTCTTGCATGTCATGTGCTCACTTCATGGATCTTTTTTTTAGGGCATTCATGGATCTTTTGTCTATGGAATATTACTACTATAAACTCACTTCCTTTCTTTTTTGTATTTTATAATGTTGAACATGCAATATATGCTCATTCTTTTGCAGTAAAATTACTTATCAACGTCCTAACAAAGGTCCAGAGCTTGTTGATGTATCATCAAGGGAGTCAAAATTTAGCTATCGTAGGAAGGTATTCCAAGACCCAAATTCAGGTGGAACTAAAAATTTCAGGTTGAACATACCACCTAAAAGTGCTCCTACTAGTCCTATGCGTAGCCCTGTGCGCAGCCCTCGAAGATTAAGTAACATAGACTCTGCCTTTGGCATTGGGACCTATGGGTTTCAGCGTCGGTCATCTGCAGAAATTCCTGTTACAGATATGTCAACTGTGTTCTCTCCGCAGACTTCACCTGACAACATTGTTGGCAGCCCTGATCGTTCTCCAATTTATAGTCCAACAATGAGTAGCCCTGTCTTAAGATCCCAAAATTTTAGTGCTCCTTCTTCCCCATTTCATCCTAAGATGTTTTCTGAGAACTCTTATACACGCCATGATAATGGGTATAATGGCAATGTCTACCCACTTCCTCTTCCCCCCGGACCGACAACTTCACTACCACCTGCTTTTTCACCGAAACCCGAGTCGCCGCCAATGACAAGTCAGTGGCAGAAAGGAAGACCGATTGGAAGTGGCACTTTTGGGAATGTTTATGAAGCAACCAACATGTATTCTCAGACCTTGATTGTTTGACTTATTCTAAATTCTTTTTTGTTGTTCGGATGTGACTATTTTAACTGTGCAGACATACTGGAGCTTTATGTGCCATGAAAGAAGTTAATATAATTCCTGACGACTCCAAATCAGTTGAAAGCATCAAACAGTTGGAACATGTTAGTTCTTCGTATCACCTTATATGTATTAGTAGTTATTCCACTTATTTTTAAAAGCTTTCTGACAATACCAATTTGATGATCATTAATACCTTTTGTTTCTTTTTGTTTCCTTTTCACTGTTTTATCATTACTTAATATGATTTATGTGATGTCCATATGTGTCCATGATGAACTTATTGTGATTTGGTTACAAAGATTGTGTTGTATAAATATTTGAGCTATTGACTATCTCTACCTGCAGAAGTTGCATTTTATTTCTCTCCTGTTGAGTTAGCCCAAATCACCCAGATTAATTAATTTCCTTAAATGATTTTTTTTTCTGTTTCCATTCCACTTTTTTTACTTGATCTATGCAAAGTGATTGATCATGGTTTTCTTGGTTACAGGAAATAAAGTTTCTTAGTCAATTTAAGCATCCAAATATCGTACAATATTATGGAAGTGAAATCGTGAGCATCTCTTCTCTTTTTTTTAGACCTTTTATATAGCTTTTATCTTTGCAGCATGCTGCTTAATTCTTTCTCTTATATCCAGATCAATGATCAGTTTTACATATATCTTGAGTATGTTCATCCTGGGTCAATTAATAAATATGTTCGCCAGCATTGTGGTGCTATGACAGAATCCATGGTCCGAAACTTCACTCGTCATATTCTTAAGGGGCTGGCCTATTTGCATAGCAAAAACATTATGCACAGGTATACTATTTTCGGTGAAGTTTGTTCCAGCACCCCCAAAATATATTGGCCATACATTCATCCTGTCGTGAAAATTTATGAATTTGATGACTTTGCTAACTTATCTATTAGTTTTGTCAACTGCCATGTTTGTTAGTTTCACTACCCTTTGTGTTTGATTTGTTTTGGAGCATATACTATTTAAAATACTGATGTTCTAACAAATAAATCAATTCTAAGCATAATATCAATGACAATCTGATGCAAAATTGTTTGTCTTTATTTTTATTGGTGTTGTTTTCAAATCATGTTCGTTCTCAAATTTTGATGCAGACCTATTTATTTCGTATATGAATTAGGAGTGTTCACACATTCAACTTCTTTATTATGTTGCATGTTTTCTTCTTTGTGTATATTAGTACTCTTCTATGCAATTGTATCATTGTTTTGCGTGTTTATCTACACTTTGCAATACCTGTAGGGATGGAATCAAGTTAATATTTTGTTCTTACACAATGATTCACCTCTATAGGGACATCAAAGGACCAAATTTGCTTGTTGACATAAATGGTGTTGTCAAGCTGGCTGATTTTGGCATGGCAAAACATGTAAGGATGATTTCTGGACTTAGATAATTTTCATCTTGCATATCATG
Source organism: Pontederia crassipes (assembly GCA_030549335.1). NCBI lineage: Eukaryota > Viridiplantae > Streptophyta > Magnoliopsida > Commelinales > Pontederiaceae > Pontederia > Pontederia crassipes. The sequence continues at coordinate 30,261,024 of CM060193.1, forward strand.
ATGAAACCCGATGCCTGCATGATGATGAGCTTCTTTTAGTCTAAAAGGGACAGTTTAACCTTTCTAAAAAAAGGGATGTTGACAATGTATCCGCTGTCCAGTCACAGAGGTTATTGAGTCAACACTCCACATCTTTGTTTTGGATGAAGGATTACTACGAGGCTAGAGTTGTTACCTACCTTGTATAAAAACTGTCAAGTGTACAAGTGTAAGTAGATAAAAAATGCAAAAGCAAGACTCAAAATGGTGTGAAACTTTCTACAGAAAGATTCTATCCAGCTTTCTCTCACCCCACAAAAAATGGCATTTACAATGATTTCCGCCTAACATTTATATCCTCCAAAACTACTGCAACTATGCTGGAGCCACACAGTTCAGATGCCCACCATAGACATCGTCAAAGGACACCACCATCTTGTCTCATTCTGTGAACAAAGTCTTCATATCAACGTCCAAAAAACATCAAACCAAAAGTCATCCTCTGGTAGTTGGAAGTGAACCTGCATAGTGTGGGGCACTCAACGATGTCATCTACTTCCACCCTGCAAGTGTATAGGAGGTCTCCATGCTGAGTGCTTATCTCATCTTGAAACTCTGTTGAGGATCCTTTCATGCCTCAATAGCTAAGCAACAAACTTGACTCTGAGTGGCATGATTCCTCTGAAACCAAATGGACCAAAGAATGTCGATGATTTTAGCTCTTCCCTCCATGATATGTAAGTAGCGTTACCTGGCTGACAGCTTCCCTTCTAAATGACATCTAGAAAGTCTCCTTCAATGTGCAGCATATCCAGGGTGTACAGTCTACTGATTCAGTGATTCCATACCTCCCTCAATTAGTCACATCTGAAAAACAGATGGTCTTTGTCCTCTTCTCTGTTGCATAGCCACACATTGATTGTTCACCCGGCATCCATCTTGACTGGTACTTCCTTATCATGATTCTTCTGCGTCAGTAGCCATATGAAAATTTTGATTTTAATTGGCACTTTGAGCTTCCAAATGATACGGAAGTCAGCGCGGTGATTGCTGTCATTATCACTCTGCCATGTTCCCTGCAGCAGGTTATAAGATTTTTTGCTAGTGAAGTTATCATCTTTCCTGGCTGCCTGTCTGGAGCTGTCCAGCTGCTGAAGATTGAACATCTCAAGAGTGCATATCAGTTCCTCCAATCTGTGATCGGATTGAAGCTGAGAAAGTCAGCGCCCAACAACATTGGTCAGACCCCCACCAGATCCACCCAAACATCCATTAGTCTTATCATTTTTCCCTTGGGCCGAGACAAATAAGTGCAATAATCTCAAGGCCAAAGGACCATCACTGAACCAAATGTTGAGCTAGAAATAAAACTTATTCCAAGTCCAACCATCCGACAGAAGTACTGTCTTGGGCGTGGGACGATTCCAAAAAGGTGAAGCATTTCAATGAGAATTGAAATGTGATTCCAGGAGAGCTTGCTGCCATAAATCATCTTGAATACTAGAGAGAAGAGGTCCTTTACGGGGGATAGAATGTGATAACCCCATCTACAAAGAAGTGCGACATTCATGGTTCGTCATTTGATAATACCAAGCCCATGTTGAAAGGAACAAAGGTTGACTTAAAGTGGTTAACTCATAAGCCAGTAAAGTCCCCAGAGATGTCCAGTAAGATGGTCATACAGCAAGCTGCAAGCACCGTACCCTCAATAAGAAAAAGGGTGTCATCGAAGTATTGCAGCTGAGGTATCTCCGAATGCTGCTCTCCCAGTGACCCATACCCACAAATCCGTTCCACATTGTACACCACCAAATCAACGGCAATAATAATAATATTGGCTCATTTGGACAGCCCTGCTTCACTCCCCTCTGCGGTTGGATCCACTGTCCATTCGATGTGCCGTTTATAAGGTTGGTAGTTAGATGAACAATTGACCATCTTATGTAGACAGTCTCACTGCTGTAATTATATAAGTTTATTAATAAAGCAGGATGTCAACAAAGCTCTCTAGGTACCCTTTTTCTTCTAAAAAAGAGAGTCCTCAACAAGGGGAATATCCTGGAGACACCATGGCATTACAACCTGTATATTATCTATGGAAGGTAACCTTTTCTTTTTCTTTTCTTTGAGAGGGAAAAGGATGATTAACCATGGTCGGTAACCTTCCAGGATTTCATTATTCTAACCTGTATATTACATCAAGGCCAAAATAAAAAAAACATGTTACTAGATCATCATTATAGCACACAGTTCCTTAAACCAAAGCCAGATTCTCCGCATAGCAGCAACTGTCCTAAAAGATAGCATGGTTCGTTGTATCCAAATTTGGCAAAAGATAGTGTTCACCTTTTTCCCAACATGATGGAAAATGCCTAAAGCTATGTAAAATATGGATTATGGGGAAAGGAGGTTAACACTTAGAGAGTGATAGAAGCAAATGAACAATGAGGCCCATGTCTGTTCTAAAACTAAAACTATGATTGCAATACTATAAAACCCTAAATGGCAATTAGACTTTCAATCTTTTTTTAAAAAAAAACTCTTGTACGGGATGCTGCAGCATAAGCAAGTTAAAGGCTGATCTCCATATCTTCAACATCGATGGAACACTAGACGAAAGTAGATTAGATGTAATACAGAGTCATAGAAATGGGAAGATGACCAGGCCAACAGGCCTGACTGTCTATCTCGAAGGTGTACAAACTGACACACTCTGGTTCAAATTGCATGGAGTCCATTAAGTTTCAAACTATAAATAGTTGGGTATCACAATTATCATTTTATTCCCATTGTTTGATACAAGTTAAAGGAAAAAAATACAAGCCATGTGCATCTCCGTCGATCAATATAAGTTAAAATGGAAAACAAAAAAAGAAAGAACAAAACAATATGTTGTCCCGTTCCCTTTCAAAAAGTTGTCTCCACTATTCATCTTCAGTTCAGACTTAATGCCACGCATGTATGCATACCTTGTGCAATAGTGGTTCTTTATCCAGTTTGATTTTTAAGGAACCAGTAAAGTCCATAAATTTGTATTCAATGCTAAATTGCAAGTACAATGAGAATGACTTGAAAGAACCTTCTAATGAGACTTAATAAATCTCCCCCAAATGAAGATTTGCATTTGCTTTAGGTATCAACCTTCTATCATCAAAAGATTTTTGTCGAACACTACTGTCATGCAAGCTCTGAATAGGCTAACTTTTAATATCTGAAATAAACTTTATAGGTATATGAGTTGTGTTAATAGTTTATGATGCATGATATCATTGCATGTAAAGCCTTCCCCTTTTTTCCTTTACGAAAGAATGCTATCTGTGCAAGGTCATTGATCATCTGCATTTACTGAACTCAAGGAATTGAATGAAATGGGATCACTTTCTGCATCGCATACTAATTTTGCAAGAAACAAAAATCTAGTTACCCATTTCTTTCGTAGTTTCTTTAGAGGGAAATGATTAATATTTAATGATAGGGATGTATGAGGGACAAGCTATACATTCACATCACAAAAAAATGCATACTGCAAAATCTCTCACCTCGTTAAATGCTTTCTCCCATTCACTGATTAAAGAAAAAAAAGTGTTGTATGATATTTTCTCTGTGGCACCTGGGTCTACCATATGTTACTTTGTAGCCAAATGGTCCAAATGGCAGCTTGTGTTGTGGTTGGACGCTGTGTTTTGTATCTGTGTGCCTCCAGCCCCGGAACTCCTCCAAAAGCTCTCTAATGTGCATGTCACAATCTAGTCGACACTTTTGGCATTCCCCATCTCCCTTGCCACTGAGCCTTCAACAAATAGGAATGACTCCCTTCAAAATTCCTGCACAAATCACCACATCATATCTTCACCTGGTGCCCATCTCACGTTGTAAACTCTTGTGATGAACCTACCCTTTCTAAGTCTGCAAAGAGCTTATAACCATGAGGGGTACCCACGTCTTCTGTATCAGATACCGTCTTTCCTAAGATTCTCATCAATCTATAGATCCTTGAGGCTCATTGATGCGTTGAATTTGTAACAAATAAATTTGTTAGCAAGTGCACTAGTCGTATCAAGTAATAAAGTAGAGAGTAAAGTGTCGAACCCACGAGGAATTAGTTAAATCTAATCTATCCTAATACTCTACTAAAAGAAGAAAAGAGTGTTGTGATATGAAATCAGAAAATTAAAGGTGCAGAATAAATCATAGGCAAAATAAAAGAAATTGGTGCTGAGCCTTGAGAATTATGAATGATTAATGTAAAGATAAACGTGGATGATCCTCTATAATAGTTGAGTTATAATAGAAAATAATAGATTCGATTCTTAAGACGGGTTAGGAGTACCTAAGATATTGACCTCTCTAGATGAGTAAACCAAACTACCTTAATTTTTAATAAACTAACAACCGCAAACGACGAGTCAATTATTAATTTTACAGAGAATTAAGATACATGAGTATGTATCTCCTACACTATTAGTCACCCACAAATGTGGACAGAAAAAATAGATTGTACGAAATTTGGCACAAACGACGAGTTACCGAACACGCGTTATGCATGCTTCAACTTAAAAGTAAAAGATCAATTATCAAAGTAACAATAATTTTTGAAACTAATAACTCCTACAGGTTTGTAATCTAATCTCAAAAATCAAATTACTTATCAAAAGGCAATGAGCTCAACATGCATAATCAAAAGAAACCGACAATAAATTAGCTCAACTAATAATAGGGTTCAAGCAGTTTTCCTTTTTGAAAAGAATATAAAATCTCTATTACAAAAATAATAAATTATAAGAACTAGGTAAAAGAGTATCCAAATAAAAGATAGAAGAAGAATTCTCAGCCTTCGGACCTCTGGACGTTGCACAGCACAATCGACGAGTTACTGCACAACCTTCTCCTTCGGGTGATCTTCAAGCCTTGAAATTCGTCCTCTGCAAGATGGCACGGATCCCAGGTCTCAAGCACCACATTTTCTATCTCCTAGGGCATTTATTTATAGCCTCCAGTGTCTCAAGAGTTTTCATAGAGTTTCGGTTTGATTCGAAGTCTTTTTGATTCGGAATAGACTTTGATTGGTCTTTAAAACCATCCAAAATTTTTTCAAATCTGAGTAAATATGTTTCCTAACCATCCCTGAGGTTTAGGATAAAGTTTGAGTTCGATCTGGACTTGAAATTCCTAAGAAAAGTCGAATAAATTTCGAAAACTAGCCCATAACAGCCCTTTAACGGACTGAATATGGATTTTCACGGCCCGTAACATTGATTTCACGGCCCTCACAGTGTCCGAATCGGTGTAAAAGTGTGATTTTAACGCCTCGTAACATTCTGGTTACGGCCTGTAACTCGGGCAAGCTTTTTGGGCGAAATTGGGGATTTAACGGGCCGTTACATACTCTCACGGCCCGTTATTCAACTTTCAGCCTTTGGGCGAAATTGAGGATTTAACGGACCGTTACAGACCTCTCACAACCCATTATATTCAACTTTCAGCCTTGATAGCCTTTGCTAATTTTCAATTTTTGGCTCTGTTTGAACTCCGATATGAGTGCGATTTTCTTCGGTGGCTTCCTAACTCAATTCTCTTGCTTTTTCTGCAATAAAACATATAATTTGGGTAGATTTCTATTTTTATAAAATTAAAGCAAATAAGGTCAGAAAATGATGCATGCTATATGAAAATGAATCGAAATGTGATTAAATGCATGGGTACCAAACCTTCTATCACGAGTGGTCGGCTTACTTTGTTGCGATCGGTCCTTTCCGCTATTCCTATTTATTTCATGTCAGTCCTACCTCTTCCACGTTCTGTGGAAACTCGGATTGAAAAAGTTAAGAAGCAATTTCTTCTGGAATCACTCGGGCACTAGTACCCAATGTACACATTTAGTGGCTTGGAAGGATATTTGCAAGCCAACTTCAGAGGGTGGTCTTGGTGTTCGTGACCTTCATCGAACAAATGAAGCTCTCCTTGCTAAATGGGCATGTCGCTTGATGGGTGATCCAGGATATCTGGTCTATTGTGATTTTTGCATGTCACGGGAGGACCGTCTCATGGGAATCACGTCTATTGTTTCCATCTGGTGCTTCATCCTATTGGAAAGGGGTGACGTCGGTGCTAGGGATGGCAATATTCCCCGCCCCTTGCGGGGCCCTGCGGGGCCCTGCGGGGAATCCCTGATCGGGGCCCCGAACTCGGGGAATTTTCCCCCCGCGGGGTCGGGGATGGGTTGGAAAATTGCCCCCGAACCCTCTTTCGGGGATCTCCCCCCGTCCCGCCTCCCCGTGAGGCCCCGAATCCTCACACCCCAAAGAAAAAGTGAGTGTACAACAATAGTCCCACATTGATAGTAGTAGGAAAGTGAGAGTAAATAGACAAGTATAAATGAATGAGGAGACCAATGGATCAATATTGAATGTTTATGGAGAAAGTCCACCTTGGATATTTTCCAAATTTATAATAATATTTTTTATCAAATTATCTCTTAGTAAAAAAAATTAATAAAAAATTTTGACTGAACCAAAAAATACGGTTCAACTCGATTTTTTCCGATTTTGATCGATTTTTTATCGGTTCGATTCGGTTTAATCTGGTCCAAACTAGGATTGGGTCGCGGGGTTCGGGGTCCCCGCGGGGATTCGGGGCCCGCGGGGATCGGGGCGGGGGGTAAAATTTCCCCCGGACCGGGGATTCGGGGCGGGGTCGGGGGCGGGGGTGGTGTTCCCCGCCCCGAACAGGGTCGGGTGCCATCCCTAGTCGGTGCTCTCCAAGATCCGCCCATTTCTATTCACTTGTTTGGGTAACAGAAGGCTTTTTCGATTTTGGGAAGATGATTGGGCATCGACAATTTCACTTGCTGAATTGTTTCCAAGATTATATGCCCTTGCTGTAAACAAGCAAGCATGTGTGCCAGATTGTTGGTCACCCATTGGTCACTCCAATGGGGCCTGGCTACCTCCTTTCTCAACTTCTCTATCCGACCAACGACTCTCTGATTTCATCAATTTACTAGGGATCATTGAGTGTAAATGTTTGACGGCTGATAAGAAGGATTCATGGATTTGGTCCTTGGGCATTTTCTCGGCCAAAAGTGCATATTTAGCTTTACACACAGTAACAAGTCATGTGGACAATGAGCTGAGGACCGATTGTAGGCTGCTTTGGAAGCTACGGATGCCATTAAAGATAAAAATTTTTGCATGGCTATTTCGTCGTGGGCGTCTCCTCACCAAAAGCTATCGTAAAAAGTGGCTGCCTACATCTGATGCTTCTTGTGCCCTATGTGGAGATGCCGAAGAAGACATCAACCACCTATTTTTTGAGTGTGTCTTTGCAAGGGAGACGTGGGCAGCTACAAGATGCCAATGGTTAGACATATCCTCAGTTAGACATTTCTGGCAATCATTCGAACAAGGAGGTAGACATCAAGCAATCATGACATATGGTCCAAGACATAAAAAGCTGTTGCCAATGGCTGTCATCTGGGCAATTTGGTTACAGAGAAATGCCTGTCTTTAGGGATGAATGCTGCTATACAGATAATATTACATCCCATGCTTTGAGCATGACAAAGTTGTGGTCGGATGATTGATGCACATTTGGTGCTTGGTGTTAGTGCTCCTTTTGTATATAAGTTCATTTGTCTGTAATTTCTAAATTATCCTCTCAATAAAGTCGAATGCCTACATCTTGGTAGGGATCCCCAATATTTCAAAAAAAAATTATATGTTATATTTTGCATGCATCACTCATTTATGTATGTTTTTTTTTCGGGAGAGGAGGAGGAGGAGGAGGGGGGGGGGAGGTCTCTCCAACTTTGATGTTTGATCAGCGTTACCCTTCAACTTTACTTTTATCACGAATGCTCTCCATCTTATAATTTGTTTCATGGAATGCCCTTTCGACCGAGAATACCCAGTTTTCGGTCACTCCGTTGACGTGGCGACACTCTCCTCCACATAAGCAAAAATCCGACGTGGCATCATTAAAAAAATTTTAAAAAATAAGGAATGTGTCGCCCTTGCAAGCTCCGGCGAAGGGGGGGGGGGTCGCCGGAGTGCGCTGACGAAGAGCAAGAGGGGGCCGGCTCGCCCCCCTCTGCAACCAAAACAAGGGTTGCAGTTGGAGGGTAGAGTTAGGAAAACGACCAAAGTTGGAGGGCATTTGGCATAATTTTACCCAGATAATGGTTATATGTATCTATTGCATTAACATAGAATTTTGGGTTATTTTCTTTACTGTAAATTTACAAATTTTAGTTTTTGAACTTATACAGTTTGATACTTGAGATCTTCCTTTAAGTTTCATCCAGATTTTTGTTAAGTTATTTTTTTATTATTTATGAATATCAATTTTGCCTTTATTTTTTAAATTTAAGACAAAACAATAAAAACAAAAAATATTAACATGAGAATAGTATTGCACAAAATATGATTACTAGACACTATTTTTATCCATATTGATTTTTTTTGTATTTTAAAATGTTTTAATTTTTTTGAGAAGATAAAGGATGTGAGCTAGGTGCTCACGTCCAGATTTTATTCACTATAAAAGCTTGTATCTATTACAAAATATCTTATCCCACTCTCTTGCCAAATTTCTAGTTGCTATTACAATGTTTTTTTGAAACGAAGTTGCTATTACAATGTTATCAATATAACACTTTTCTTCCTTGAAAATACAATCATTGCGTTGCCGCCATATTGCCCATAAAACCGCAATTGTTCTGATTCATTGTCTTTTTGATGCATGTGTAAATTTTTGCCATGCCCACCTTGTCTAAATGTTCTAATTGTAATAAGAAAGTAAGGGCAAAAATGATCCTTCTCAAGAAAAGGCCAAAAATGATATTTTTCACAATTATTAAAAAAGTTAACAGAATTTTGAAGCGAACTTCACCGAAGGACCTCAGTTTCAAAGTTGAACAAGTTGAGGGACTAAAATTTGTAATTTTATAAAAATGGATGTAAGCACCTGGCACACATCCTTTATCTTCTCAAAAACAAATTGTAAATTTATAGTTTTGGGCTAGATGTGAAAAAAAAGTTACCAGGGTGTTAGAGAAAGTAACCCACCCTAGAATTATTTGCAGTCCAAATAGTTCCAGTGTAGTTTTTGTATATTTTGTGGTTAGGTGCTATGTGGAGAACATCGTATTATTTGCTCGACCGTGATTAGAGAATGGGGAGGGGATAGTGATATCAGAATAATTTACTTACAGTTGTAACATAGCACACCTTTATCAATAAAATAGTATGCCAGTAACTGGAAGAAAATGTTGACTGCACAACACATTTGTCATCCCTTTTTCCTTCAAAAAAGATTATATTAATGAATTTTAGATGATAATGCGAATTGATGTGTTCTAGCATTTCACATTGTTTCCTCTAAAAGAAGCATTTCACATTGTTTATCATTTGCAGTTGTTTTTCAGTTTTCCTGTTAGATGATCTTTAGCAGTTGATATGTATTTTTTTTATGTATCAGTTAAGTGGAGCAATGGGGGCTCTTTCACTAAAGGGAACACCATACTGGATGGCTCCTGAGGTTTGTTTCTTTTTCTTTTATATCAACACGAGGTTATGTTTTTCCAGGTGTGAGGTTGTTGCTAATTGAGGTGTTATTTTGCATTTTCATTGCTTTGTCTGGCATGATCGTGCATAAAAATTACATCTTATTGATAGAAACTTGTCAATTTTTCCTTAAAAGATAGTAAAAAAATATAGTGGGAAATTCTTCTCTCTCTCTCTCTATATACACACACACACATATATAGGATATTTATAGTGGGGAAACCATTTTTCACTTATGATTTGTGTTTTCAGGAGTATGTTCTTGCCTTAAACTTTTTTTTAGGAGATGCCTTAAACTATTTTTATTGTTTCCTCTTTGTTATTTGTATACATGCCTCAAAGTTTCCTTATATATATACATCCTATGAAGCACGTGCACGCCAAACACTTGGAGGTAAACTTCAGGTATGATTACAGACGCGTACCCAAATATTTAATATTAAAAACATAAAAAATTAAAACTGGATAGCTCAGGGGTATGTTTTGGGTACGGGAAAGATTCTTATCCAATGTAGAAATGTGAACAAATAATAAAAGAAAAGGGTAAAGCGAGTTCAAGGTAAAAGACCAACTGAAACTTAGGAAAAACAGTGGTGGCATTGACTCGATGAAGAATGGGAAACTTTTCTTGTGAGAGGTCTCGATACCAAAGTAAACGAAAGGATTAAGAAAAGGAAAAATAAAAATAAAACACACTTTCCACACCTACTTTAAAATGGAGCTTGCAGATCGCAATAACATAAGAAAAAAGTAGAAAAAAAGGGAAGAAGAAAGAAGTCATGGAACTTGAGAAAAGAGACATGGGAAATAACACAAGAAAGAAGGGGTCGGTGAGATAGAAGAAAGGAAAGTGAGACATGTAGAGGAGTGGACAGCAGTACTTTGCAAGAGAAGGAAAGAAAGGTGTGCAAAACAAAAAGGAAAGCTGGCAGCTCAAAAGTAGGTGTTAGCGCTATAATTTTATTTTATTTTTGAAGGCAAGACTTAATGCTGTAAATTTAATTAAATTTCTTATTTGTTGCCTTAATTAATGACAAATAAAATTAAATATATGATATGATAAATTATTTGATGTTAATAGAAACATGAAATATCTTTGCTGCCTTATGGCAATTCATACCTAAAAGGAATTTTATTATTTATTTTTTAAAGGAATAAGGATGTCTATCAGTTGTGCAGACATCCTGCATTAATGAGAGCTTATACCGTTACATCTAAAAGAATATTTACAAAGTATGGCTACCTTCTTGCTAATCATCCTTTCTCGTTTCAAAAATAAGCCAATCCTGCTTTATAAATGAGAGCTTATATTGTTACATCTAAAAAAATATTTACAAGGTATAAGCCAATCGTATCATTTTAATCATCAGCCCACAATTTATCCACATTTACAGCATGTGAGATGATGCTTTCCAAATACCAACGTGCACTTCTGAAAAGACAAGCATTTCTTTGGTACCCTATCAACCACAGGACAGCTAGAGCTAATCCCCATTGAATAATAATAAAAGGGTATTATTGGAATACCTCAAAGCGGAAGAACAGATCACCGAAGATTTTTTTGCGTTGTTTCAAACTCGTTGTCAAGAGCTCCATCACGTACGAAGGAGAACAAATATCCACAATCCAAAGTACCACGAACGTTGTCCGACAGCCTGTTGGCGCTCAATGTTCTACAACCACCAATCAAGGCCAGTATTGGACTTCTTATTATAGTGTAATAGTGCATGGTTGCAAGAACTGCAATGATAGTTCATCAAACTGCATAATATGGCAGTTTGTGCAACTGCACACTTGCAAGACCCATTATGGGCATACTTGCCATGTCCATCATAAGTAAGCGTCCATGTCGGAGGGGCAACACAAATATTTAAACGTGTGGTGGTTGAATTGATCGCCATATAAGCTGACAATCAGTAAGTTGACGTCGAGTTGCAAGCCCCCATCTCTGATCAATGCCAAGTATACCTTCCTTGTAGAGAATTGGCTGGATGTCCAGAGCCACGAATTTTACATTTGAGTGAAAAATTCTCAAGATATCCCAGAAGTGTAACCGCGGCACCCGCATCAAAGAAGGGATACAGATATCCCTTCTTGAAAAGAAGGGATACCGCAGCACCCGCATCAAAGTGTGACCAGCAGTCAGCAGCTGTTATTATTATAGCTTGATTTCTTATATTATATATTTGTTGTATACAGTGTCCCTCTACCCTGGATTTTCAAAAATTGATGTATACTTATGCAACACAGTTTGTACTCTCTTTAAAAAGGTATATTCCTTCAGGAGATTGTTCTAGCATGGATTTTCATTTTTCTGTCTATCACTGTTTGTGAGCTCCGCCTAGATGTGCTTGGGAAGTAGACAAGATGAACGCCAATGCCCGTTGCCAGTTTCTCTCCCACCATTAGTGGACTCATCTATGATGGTCTTGTTGCTACTGGAGGACATGAAGAGTAGAAATTTTATTTTTCATCAATTGTTTGATTCTCATCTATTTCACTAGAACAACAAAAATGAGCTCCTAAAAAAAAGAGATAAATTTATAATTTTTAGGGTCCACCAGATTAACACGGTTGGATGATTTTTAATTTGCTGGTGATCTAAATTTTCACCTAACTTGTGAAATGTCTTTCAACATCAAGGTGGAGTTACATATCATATTTTTGCCAAAAGTAGCCTACCAATCCTTCACCCCTGAAAAAATAGCTTACCAATCTAACTATTAAACCTTTCCTATTCTATAAAAAAATGATAATTTCCAATTCATTTGCTCAATTTCACTTGAGGTTGACTCTACCTATCCTTTATTCATATTTCCTTTTCTCTTTTCCTATCAATTATAATCAAAGTTTAAAATTACTTTTGAGGTATTTTTGCTCATAATAATCATGATTATTTGAATTACAACTTACATAATGAGTACTTACCTCCTCTAAAAAAAAATAATTAGTACTTACCAAACACTATAATGTGATGATAGTAATGATTTTAGAAGTTGTAATCTGTTTTAGTGGTGTTCCAAATTGCCAGTTAAGTAATAGAAAATTTATGTCTACTCAAAGATGAACCTCATGTCTTCACTTTCGCTAACTAGCACTGCGTATGAGATGAATTAACAAACAACAACAAAGCCTTATCCCACTAGGTGGGATCAGCTACATGGATCGTATGAGATGAATTAACAAACATAAAAAAATTCTAGGAGTCTAAAACAGGTTTGGGAGGGGAGAGTGAGGTGTGTGTGTTGGGGAGGGAGGGAGGGAGGGGGGTAGGAAAGCGGAAGTGAAACAGGGACAAACTTGCTTCCTCTCCAATAGGAAGTAAGTACGTCTGAGGCCTGAAAACCTGGGAAAGGGTAGAAGAAGGTGGCCTATTAGGGATGGCATAAAACAGCAATGAAATAGGTGACTGAAAAGAAAGCAATGAAATAATTGTGATGACAATTCAAGGGTTTTGATCTCTTATTTTCCCTGATGATTTCTTTATTAATTTGGATGAAAGAGATTTTTTTTTGAGAGGGGAATGAAAGAGATGAATGTTACATGACACTTTAGAGTGAGAATACAATAAATTCTATATTTCATTATAATCAACACAAAACCAGGAAATCTGCTATAATTAGTAAGATGAACAATAAGGAAGTTGAAGTTTGGGGACTGTTAAGGGAGGATAGTTGCTAGATGTATCTTGTCCTAAAGTTTTGTAAACATTGTCCACATCAATTTGACCTTATTACTTTGTTTCATTTCTTTTTACTTCTTCCATGAAACTCATCACTGATTTGCATTTCTAGTTTCTCTTTCGTTAAAACTTTATCATGTATTTCTTTCCAACGTAACTCTTCTGCAAATAGTGAGTATATCCTTCTACTTAATTTGGCATGAAGAAAAATGTATGCATGCATGTGCTGCCTAAAATGTAGTGTCCGGATATTTTTGCTTTTATTACTATTCATCCTTATAGAAAAGTACCCAATAAAGTTAAAGGAAAATTTTATCGTACTGCTATAAGGCCAGCAGTGTTATATGGTAGGGAATGTTCGGCTATGAAGGGACAATATGAACGTAAAGTGGGGGTAGCCGAAATGAGGATGTTGAGATGGATGTGTGATCATATAAGATTAGATAAGATTAGGAATGACCATATACGTGAACGAGTCGGAGTGGCTCCTATTAGTGAGAAAATGGTAGAGAATCGTTTGAGATGGTTTTGTCATGTTCAGAGAAGACCATTAGATGCGCCAGTAAGAAGAGTAGATCAAATAATCTGGAGTCCGATTAAAAGAGGGAGAGGGAGGCCAAGGCGGACACTTGGCGAACTAATAGAGCAAGATCTATTGGTGAATAATATACGGAAAGGTTTGGTTACTAATAGAGCGGAATGACGTCGTAAGATCCATGTAGCCGACCCCACCTAGTGGGATAAGGCTTTGTTGTTGTTGTACTATTCATCCTTATGCGTTATTGTTCTTAAAACCACTTTTCTCCCATTGCAGGTTGTGCGGGCTACAATGAACAAAGATGTTGGTTATGATCTTGCTGTTGACATTTGGAGCTTGGGCTGTACCATCATCGAGATGTTTACAGGAAAACATCCTTGGAGTGGTCTAGAAGGGGTACTACTGAATTTCCATTGTAGTCATTTCCGTTTGGCTTTATATCATTTTAAGTTGCTGATGATATTATAATTTGAGTAGGTTATATTACCCTTTTAATTTAGAATTTGTTAGTTGTACCCGGCAATAGTTTTTTGCATGTCAAATTGCATGAGGTCTTATCGTTCAATTATACATTCATAATAATACTCTACTTAGAGGAAGGAAATCAGCGCATTATCTTGTGATTAAGAAGTTTGGAGTTCAATTTCTACCAATAAAGCTTCTTGAAATATTTTATTTCATATGTTTTTCCTGTACTAGTGGAACTCTTGTTGCCAGAAAACACATCATATTTAGATAAATGCATCAAGAAAATAAATCATTTGTTGATAATATAATTTCTATACTCGCCTTAATGATTGAGATGAAACTTGTATTTGGTTTCTTAGTTCTTTCTTCCTTGAATCAACTAATTTGTACCTAGCTTTTCAGTTATCTCTATTACGGGATCTGCTCACTGTCAGCATATTTGTGAAATTACTTCTGTTTTTGTTGCTATTTTGCATTACATTTTCTTGTTGATGTATCCAGCTGACTTAGGATAAATCACAGGCTGCAGCTATGTTTAAGGTATTGCATAAAGATCCACCAATACCTGAGGCATTATCCAATGAGGGCAAGGATTTTCTGAAACGCTGCTTTCATAGGAACCCTGCAGCAAGGCCAACTGCAAATATGTTGCTAGAACACCCGTTCATACGGCTTGCCAATCACTACAACCACCATAGTTCACTTCAAGCATTTGCAGGGATGAGACTAACTGTAAGCCTCAAGACATGTATAAATAAAATGAATGCTATGCTATTCCATAAAAAAATGACAGATAAATTTGTAAATCAATATCTTTTCACATATGCTAAAAAGGATTTCTGTTGCAGGATAATAATATAAGCCCAAAGGATAAGACTAAATCGAAAAGTGAAGCTTGTGTTAAGAACAAGCACTCTACAAATTGGTGAGCTAAATTTACTGTTGGATTATCAATTATTCAGGTTTATTGAATTTTCGGGATTCCAAAATCATTGAATGTTTTTCGTTTTCTGAACAGTGAACACGTGAGTCATTCCCATCCTGAGATTTCTGAGGCAACAGCCTCTAGGCCTTCACCTCGTTCTGCTCCTGAGATTCTTAGTTTATCCCCATTTAAAACTTGACGCTAGTTCCGCAATGGATTCTGTGCCAATGGCTAGTGGAGCCTTCCCGCCTTATACATTTCCAAACCTTACGTGAAGGAGTTGATGTCGGAATAGGCAGTTTATTTGGTTAGCGGAATTATGATTTTCTTTCAAGTACCTTGGATACCGGAAGCCTAGTGGTGATCTATCTGATACTAGATGGTCTTGGAGGGGCAGAGTTACAGAGGTTGGTGGAGGTTAATTATTTATGCCTTCCAGCCTTGCCTGTGTTCTTTTACTTGTGAAAAAGATTATACATTTCTTCCACAGGAAATTAGAGGATGTTTTCCCTGTAGGGAGCTGTCTGTTGTGTCATGTTTTTGTTGTAGAAAAGTTAGTCAGGGATTCAAGTCCCGTTACCCCTCGAAACAGCATCGTGATGTCAGAATCCAGCTCGAGTTTTGGTAAAACTCTTCCGTGATCGATCCACGGCATCATGCAGGATTGAGCAGTTAATTTTAAGCGATTGACCGGGCACTATTCAGTTCAGGGGGATACTGTTCATAGTGTAATGTTCACATGTTGTGTTAACTTTTTAGTGCTGTACAGAATTACAAGTCCTTTGTATATGGGTAACTAATTTACCCGTGAATCGATATGTACCTTTTGTGGGACTGCAATCTGTAATATTTCACGTGTTCTCTTCCCTTCAAATGCAATTCGAGCCCTTGCAATAAATATCCTTTGTTATTTTCAAGTTTCACCTGGACTGTTTGGTGATTTAGTAAGCTGGACGGTCTTTGTTCCTTGAATGATCGAGGACTCACTTCTTATGTTGCCATATTTTGCATTATCTTGTTTGATTTCTCTGCTCGCTCTAAATATTACTCGACGTCTAAATTTTACACTACAGCATAAAAATTGCAGATCCAATATGATTAGTTTATGTTGGACAAAAAAAATGTTCTCATTTCTTTTATTTATAATAATTATAATAAAATTTAAAATTAAATTATCAAAAAATTAAATTAAATTAAAATTGCGGTGTACAACTACTGTATAGACCTCGAAATTTTCTTAATTTTTTTTTGGAAAAACATTCTTTTTCAAATAACAATTCTTCTTACACTCCCCACACGACAATTTCTTTTTTTTTTTGCCAAAGATTAACGTTAATTTCTTACATCTATTAATAGAATAAGCGTTAATATCTTATTACTTCTACTAATAAAGTCTGACTCTCCGTCATGATGCCACTAGAAACCGGACTGATCAACAAGGTGTCTAACGCCTCAAAACTTCACACTTCTAACACACGATATTTTGGGCATGTATTATTTACACTTGTTTCCCTTTTTACTTTCACAGTTCAATATAAAAAAAAACAAATAATAATAAGCTACTTTTATTAAAATGCAGAAATTAAGATACTCATTATTTTCAATAGCCCTGTAACTCTAACAAACTAACAAATAATGATTACATCATACTAGCTATATATATATATATATATTGATAAAATGACCCTATGTACAATTGCATCATCACAAACTTCCATTGGACATGCATCTAACTTGACTTTAATTGTTTGTGGGATTTAAATATATGGATACAAAACATCTGTGAGCAATTACACTCAGTACATAATATAATATAATTGAATAAGATAGATTAATAGAAATAATTTAACTTTTAAAATAATAACTATGATGAAAATCAATAAGGAGCACGAATAAAATATTTTTTCCTGTTTTATTCCATTCTTTATCATTCTTTTCAGGTGAGTTGCACTACAACTTTTAGTTTAAACAATGATATAAAAACTTATGTGTTGTTCTAGGTGAACTCGATTTCTTTTGTTACTGATTATCATGGCACTTTCATGTACATGGCACTTTCATGTATCAATAGGGTTAAGGTGGATCAAAACAAGGTCACAGGAGCAATTAAAGGTACAAAACATAGATATTGAGATAATAAAAGATACCTAAGCAGGATTGTAAAAATTCTCCATTATTTAACTTTACTTTATTAGGACCGTAAGAACTATCTATTCTTTAACAATCAGTGAACATGAAAATTTTTGTTTTATAGTTTTTATCTTTAAATATAATTACTATCTGTGTAAGTCTCAATTTAGCATAAAACAACATACGGATCAAAAGATAATTTAATAACAATATACATCAATTCCTGAATATCCGACATAATCTGGGTTGGATTGTTACAAACCCAGGCCAGATCTATTAGATCGCATGCAAAATAACGTGAGTTGTGCTTCGTCGAACTCCTATTTGAAATAATTCCATAAAAACTTGGACCGAATCCGAGGAGACTCGGGTTGGGTCTTTCCATTCGATGCTAAACACCGGTAAACATCAAGGTCGGGTCCTCTAAAATTCGGACTAGATTACATTCGAATCTAGGTCAGATTCATACATTACCACATCGGATTCGGAAAACATATGAAGAACTCAGGTCCAATTATTTCAGCTCGGGCCGGGTTTTAATGCCGTGGAACTCCGGTGCAATTTTTCGAAACTTTGATGACACCTTTCGACCAACAAGGACGCTTTCGATGTGAACTAAAAAGAAAATTGTTTGTGGATCATAGGAGAACGCAATCTATGTTTTAATCTTGTTTTTAACTCAAGGATTTTATTAACATATCACATTCAAAAGTGAAAAAATAAATTTTACGTACCTTTCCAAGTAGAACTATTTGGAATCCGAAATTTGATGCAATTTCTTCGGTAATCTTGTTTGGTTTCTGGCGATAACTCCAACGTCCTTTGACAACGCAATCAACTATGAAGAATGGTCGAAAGTTATAATTGTACACGTGCAACGAGGAAAGTTTTCTGACTAGGGTGGATTTATTTATAGGAAAAAGTTATTTTAAACTTGGGTTAAATTATAATTCAAGATTAGATGCTAAACCTCTTCTAACTCTATTTCTAAACTATATCTATAATCATTCTTAATTATCTTAATTAAACACTTTACCTTCTTCCTTTCTTTTTCTAGTCAAGCTCTTATCCATTTTTAACTTCTTTAACTTTAAATATTCCTCATTTTTTAAAAAATTCGAAATTAAGTTTTCTGATGTTACTTTTAATTAATTTTAAAAACTTGGGATTGTTACAAGGTTCATTAATAAATAGGCAGTCAAAATAATTATTTTTTAAAAGGGCAAAATAATTACCCAACGGCACTCCACTCGATTCAGTCTTTCTTATCAAATGAATTTAATTACATCTCAACTGATAATTGTTTACAATGCTTACAAATTTTCATTTATTCAAAGATTTCCAACATATTTTCACCTTGCAGGCTTGCACAAAGTGTATACCGCAAGGAGCTGCCGAACTATGAGTAACTCCACCTCTCTCGTTGTCTTGACTTCAGTGTATGAATTAGATACACAAAATATTTCTATTCAGGAGTTCTTGTAAATAAAAGAAAAAGCAAACGTATTCAGAAGTTGAAATAAAGTAGGATTAATACGACGGTCGAGTTAAGCAACTGAGACATTTGTATGTTTGCTCAACGGGAGACGTTCCCATGATCGAACATAATGGCTATTATTTGCATCCACAGTTATAAGAACTATTCAACATCAGATTTATTTACAGAAGCGACAACAAATGATACACGGTCTTGATGAATGATTACTAGAAATGACAAATCAGTAGAAATTAAGAGCGACGACAGGTATTAGAGATGCAAGTGATTGAATTGAGTAGCTGATAAGTGTTTTGTGACGAATGAGATCTGTCTTGATGTTCGATAAGCTTCAGGCAGTATCAGTAATAAGCAATGCCTCAAGTTCCTCCCTACGACGTTCCAGTTCCTACAGACAAAAAAACGCTCAACTTGTGTAAGAAAAAGTTAGAATACACATAGCAATAAGGTGGAAACACGGTAGCATAACCTGACCGCAAAAAAATCATCCACAAATGTGAAAAAATCTCAATCGAAGGAAGAAAATAGAAAAGAAAAACTTCTGCATCATTCATTTGTGGGTACTATTTGAAGCTTTAACATAGCATATCGGCCATCGAATTAGAGTCCAAGAGAAGAGGAAACCAAAAGACCAACAGGAAATATGGTAAGGATGCAAAAGTGATCTGCCCGGATATCTGTCTACAAGAATCCTCTTTATGAGAAACCAGTACGTTAAAGGGATTTCCTGAACTCTTACAGTGCAAAAAAATGAGCTCAACGTGCCAGTTTTTTTGTCCTTCCATATTTCGTTTGATTACTTTTGTCAATGTTGGGAGGCTTAAAATATTCATTGTGAAATTAAATCTGTTTAAGCTTAAAGGCGGAACCTTCACAGGCTTGAGATCTCTTCATTGTGAGATTGAATCTGTTTAAGCAAACTTTGCTAACAACAAAAAATCTTTCAATAACTATAATGTCCCACCCTGCATTTGGATGTACCAATATATCAGAGCCCAAAATGAGCTCCATCATCTGGTTCTCATCTTCAGTATAAGCATGGGGTCCAAACTTTTTCCCAATCACTCTAATAGAATGCTGATTACACCAATAAGCAAGCCTCGTTCTCAAACTTGGATGATTCTTACATAAATAAGATAATGAAAAGAGACAAACTCACCATTCATTTTTAACATCATTGAATAAACTTAAACTTTGTTGTTATATTTGCTTACCTCTAAATCCTTTGCAGCTTGCTCCCTTGTAATCTGCTTCTTCTGCCTTTCACGCTTCAAGAAACCAATGCATAGTACACCCTGAACATTTATGCAGAAATGGTGCCAGAAAGCATCAACATTGCGATTACATAGTTTTTAGTTCAGGTTAAGTAATGCTTCCTGAATAATGTCCACTCAAACTGCATATGACAAAGTCAAAAGCTGCCACAAGCTTACATGATTCTGATTCTATGTGAAAATGAATGCAGTTAACATATGAGGATGCAATATTACCGAGATCACATAGGTCGCGCCGCAACCAAGAAGATAGTAACTGGCAATCTCCTGAAGAAGTATCAGATTCCTGCGCTCTCCCGTGACATCGGAAAAAGCTCTGGTCATTACAGCAACGCTACAGAACAAACAGAAACCAACCAATTTAGCTCCACATTCATATGTTTCCATCAATCTCAGAGCATGAAAGTTCATACTTCTACACTTGGAACCATTAAATGCATGTTAGCAGTAGAAGACATACAAGATTTGCAGCATGCCTCTGCCAGCCCAATACTCCAGCACCTATAAATATCCATAACAAAAAGAATGGTACACCAAGAGTTAGCAAGATTCGCTGACAGTTAAAAATAATTTGTTCCCCTTCTGAATCGGATGCCAAGCCAGATGTCGAACACTTTACCCTCGAAAACTTGATGATGAAACTCCACTCGGTCTCGGCGACGGCAACAAAGAGGGCGATCACAACGGCGTAGCACCGGAATATCCCACCAAAAATCTGCACGAATGCAACAACGAATGGATCCTAGCGGAAAGATGGTGGCGCCGAGGGTTTTCCAGACGTAAAATGCTCAACTTACATCGGAGCCATTCTTGAAGGACCGCACGGCAGAGAGGACGTTTACGAAGACGCAGAGGACGGCAGCGACGGCGGTGAGGAAGCTGAAGCAACCGCAGACGACCAGCAGTGGATCCGACGGCGACCTGACGCGGCCTTGCGGAGGCGTCGCCGGCGTCGGAGGCGGTGGGTTTCGTTGGGAGGTCTCGGCGTCGTCGCCAGCGCCTCTCGCCATAGGATCGATTTGTAGGGGGGGATCGAGGGAGGCGACGAGTTTGGTGCTTTTGCGCAGCGTCAGCGCGTCGGAATGGAAGGTAGACGTTGGGAATATAAAGCTTCCTTTTTTTACTTTATTGTAATAAATTTATTCCTTTTTTTTTCATTTTTTGGGGTTGGCTACTCGCCTTCCGGCCATGGGAACTCGAAGGTTTCGGAAGCGGGGAGAAGAAAAGAACGAGAGAGAGAGAGAGAGAGAGAGAGAGAGAGAGAGAGAGTTTAGAAAAAGTGATCTGCAACGATTTCTGATTCCTTTCTTCTTGCAAGCACTTCTATCAGATTCATATAAAATTTTTCTTTAAATCGCATCTGAGTTTTTTTAAACAATTATATCATAGAGACTTTTTTAGAAATTGTTATTCGACATAATAATAAAATAGAAAATACAATGTTTTAGAACATAATTTATGAGTTATTTTCAAATTACCCCCCTTACATGGTCTAATAACAAATTTTATGTTAACTTTAGCATTTTTCTTTATCAAGTTAAAATTTTAACGTTTATAAGGTTTTGAAATAAAAATGGGAAGAGAAAATAAAATAAACTTTTAACGGTAACCAATGACGTTTTTATATAAGATCAATGTATTTTTTATTTATCATTTATTTTCTTAAGTAGTAATAAAGGGTATAGTTATAATTAGATAGATAGAAGAAGACAAAATTTAACCCCAAAAAAAGTTAGGGAGTGCCTTCTGAACATTTTAATTGTGATTACATCTCTTGTAATATTGTTAAACAAATTATTTTAAATTACCTTGTCCGTCTTTCCAAAATACAAATAAAAACAAAACGCATCGGTCGCGAGATTATAATTTCATTTTTATTGTATAATTATTAGATAATATGAATAAAAGAATGAACAAAACATAATAAAAAGTAGAAGTAATAGTTATTAGTGATACACAACATTTATGTTTTCTTACTTTTCCTATGAATTTGAAGTATCATAATAGATAACATGAGATTACTTGATGATAACTATTTGTAGAAATTGTTAACTGCACACACAATATATATATATATATATATATATATATATATATATATATATATATATATAAGGATTAATGGGTGTAACACCCCGTGGGTGAAACATTGTGTAACATCTTGATCTGGATCGTTCATTTCACATCTACAATTTAGATACAACCTCATTA
Organism: Pontederia crassipes; assembly: GCA_030549335.1. Taxonomy (NCBI): domain Eukaryota; kingdom Viridiplantae; phylum Streptophyta; class Magnoliopsida; order Commelinales; family Pontederiaceae; genus Pontederia; species Pontederia crassipes. The sequence continues at coordinate 30,283,289 of CM060193.1, forward strand.
TCTCTCTCTCTAGGCGATCGACAAATGATGGCGCAATCGGGGACGGGGATCGGGGTGCGATCGGGGGCGGCAATTGTCTCTCTTGATGATTGACGACGAGATCTGGTCGGGGGCAGTGATCGTGGGCGATGAACGGGGATGGCGATCGCAGAGTTTGGGGGCGATTGTCGGGGCGAGGCGACAATCGTTAAAGGGACTCATTGGATCGTCGAATGGGGCGGCGATCTAGTTCGTCAGATCGCAGCTGATAAGCTCGAAGGCGGCCCCAAGCGGGGGTGTCAGCACTCGAAAGCAGGGATAGAGGTAGGAGAGTGGGGCTGCCGGCTGCGGCTCGACTTGGTCGGAGCGATCGGAGAAGAGATCGGAGGCGGCAACACAAAGAGAGAGAGAGAGAATGTGAGGGATAAAGAGAGGGAAAATGCCAAATAATCATGATTGTGGATGTAAAACTAACGGCTAAGATCAAGGCGTTACACAATGTTACCCAAGGGGTGTTACACCCCCATTAATCACAGAGATACACACACAAACGATCATCCATTTATCTTGAGCGGTGCATATCAAACCTAGAAAAAAGGAGAAAATGTCATATATCCATAATGCCCAAACCCAACTCTCATGTTCACCCACTTGCGATGCTGGTGGAGTTCAACACGCGGATGACCCATTCACACAATGTTATATGGTGGTGTTCAACACGTGAATGACTCATTCACACAATGTTATATGGTGGAGTTCAACAACAATCGTCGATGTCGCTCATGGGGGAATGGTGTAGTCGCCAATGTCATCCCCTCTCTTGCATCATCGGCTACCCGTTGCGTGAAAGGGGGCATCACCCCCTATGCGGGTCGCCGAGGAGCAGCGATGTCACTTGTTTTTTGGGGGATTGGGGGGGGGGGGGGGCAATAGTTGAGGTTGCCCCTCTCTCGCATCATCGGCGATGTGCCTTGAAAAAGGGGTGCATCGACCCCTCTGCACATCGCCAGCAAGGAGCGACGACATTGCTCATGAAGGAGGTCACCCTCTCTCCCGATTTTCTGTGACACTCTACGAAAAAGAGGCATCATCCTCTTTGCATGTCGCCGGCAGGAGAGGGGGCAATCATCAATGCCACCCTCTCTCTTGCATTGTAAGTAATGCACCGAGAAAAAGGGAGCATCGACTCCTCTATGCGTAGCTAGCCTACGAGTTCTCTATCGTGAACAGAAGCAAGGAGCGACGACGTTGCTCATGAGGGAGGGGGCAGTCACCAACGCCACCCTCTCTCTCGCATTTTCAGTGACACGCCACGAAAAAGGGGCATCATCCTCTTTGCATGTCGCCGGCAAGAGAGGGGGCAGTCATCGACTCCACCCTCTCTCTCGCATTGTCGGCAATGCACTGGGAAAAAGGGAGCATCACCCCCTCTGTGCATAGCTGGCCTACGAGTTCTCTGTCGCGTCCGTGAATGGACCTGCTTGTAATCTTTTTTTAGCTCAGATACTTGAGTTTTGATCTACACCGTTCAAAAGAAATGGACGATCAAAGGTTCAAGCATTTCATGACATTTCACGTAATGGGCGCTTCACGTCCATTATTAGAGATGAAACACGAGGTGAAACACACACACATATATAATTTTTAATTCTATGGAGTGCCTCATTTTCATTCGTCCATATTAGATATGTGGTCCAGATTAAAACTTTTCATATACGGATATTAAAAAAACACTAGACTTTACCACATCATTACCCCATTTTGTTCATCTCTGACGACCCCTCTTGTTTGGATGTCATGGCCTCCCAATTCTCCCTTCCCTCATCCATCAAGTCTTCCACCGATGGATGTTGAATAGAGCACTTTGGGATGCTCTCGTCGAGCACTTTCAGATTAAACCAAGTGATGGTGTTACAAGAAGGGGAAATTATTTGAATTTCTTTGTTATCTTATTAGGTCTTTATAGAGTCTTTCTTCCATTTTTATTCCTTATCTTTTTTTTTTCTATACACTTATGAGGTTGAAGGAATGAAAATTACTTGTTTGACTATTGATATCTCATTCTTTCTTTATTGGCTTGTTCTTTCTTTATTTCTCTGCAAACTCACACTAGGCTTATGATCAAGTTCTCTCTTTATATCCATTACATAAGTATGAGAATATGTGAGGGACTTAGAAGGTTCTTGTCATTATGTTGCAAGCCCTCTATGATGTACTGGATAATTTGGATCAAACTTATCTTAGTACTGAAAGTAACAATCAAGTACGATAATTTGGATCTAACTTATCTTAGTACTGAAAGTAACAATCAAGTACGAGTTCTGATTGTGAAAGCGATAGTGATCACTTGGGTTGCGCTTTGACAGGGAGAGAGTGATCGGATGATGCTAGGGGTGATGAGGATTCCGACTAGCGTTTTAATAGGGAATCACACGGTCGTCAAGGATTTCAATGTTTTAATGAACAAAGATGAGCCACTCCACAAAGTTTCGACCCCATTAAACTCATATATATATATATATGTATATATGTAAGAAAATATTATTGTGTTATGTCGAATCCGTGATGCGCGCTCATGGATGAAAGAGATGAAGCGCGTCCGGTTCACTCATCTGGTTCGAGTCGAATTGAGGGGTTCTCTACGTGACGATGCTCTTTATGTGATGACGGATCGAGCGACCCCTCTCTGCGCGACAGTGCCGGGCGAGGACAACGATGCTGGTGACGGAGTTCCTGCAAGGGAGGGATCTTGGCAGGAGGAGATTGATGAGGGGTGATCGACGAGGGATGGTCAATGATGACTTGTGAGGGCGGAGGGAGGCGACGACCAATTTGCGACTGCGACGATCCGTTGGAGAAGGAGACATGATCTATGACTGCTCCAATCGTCGAGATCCTAAATAGCTCCCTCGTCGAACCTCCGTTGCCTATAGTCATAGCATCACACAGAGAGGGGAAGGGAGAAGAACTAGGGACCTGACACTCACGGACGCTCAAAGCACTCCCTCGCTGGCCCTTTGTTGCCTCCTTTCCCAATGTCGTTGAGGGGAGGAGACACACAAAGGGGGATGAGCATTTTTGTGTAGAGAGGGGAGGAGATGCATGGACCCGCTCGAACCGGATGCTTGAACCACTGCGTATTGGGCACCTTCATCTCGTCTGCCCAACCTCGTTGATAGTGCAATATTGACTGTAAATTCATAGTTAATCATAGATATTGTTAAGTATAACTTTACAACTTTGGAAAAAATGAACTTTCTTTGAGCATGAGTATAGTATATAAGAATTATCATTTTTACTTAAAACTAAATCGTGTACTTTTCTTCCTTTCTTTTTTTTTTTGAATTATCTCGCTTGCCAATCTATGCGAGCATTGGGTAGCCTATGATGACGAGCTCTCCTTTTAGTATTTGATTCATCCTTTTTTTTCCCAGCAATTACAAATTTTAATTCTTTGTTTCTCAATACCTCATAACTGTTGCACATGCCAATTAATATTTTGATTCATTTGTTTTAGTGATAACTGTTTATGTGTTAAACTAACGAAAATAATACACACCATTTTTTTTATGAATAGCAAAGAAACATTAAATACACTGATACATAGTTGCTCATTGCTGAAGTAAAATTTTGATTTCAAATTTTTCGATACAAAACGAATTAGTTAGACTATTACTGGTTAGACTCAATAGTGAACGAAGATTTTGGCTAGTGCACAAAATCACATTGGGACTGTTTTGGTGAAAAACAATTGTTCTCGAACAAATTTTTTTACCCTACCGTTGTTCTCATGCCTTAATCTCCCATGAGCAAAGATGTTTTACATCACAAAGAACATGAAAATTCAAGAATTTCATTGTTCTTGCAATAATTATATGTGGGGTCCATGATGTAAAACAAATGACGTTTGAATATAATTCCGAGAACAAGACTTATATTCTCAACATATCCCCATACGAAACAAGCTCTTAAGAGGTGTTTGGTATCATAACATCATAAGGAATAAGGTCCTATTCCTATAATTGCATTCAAATATTTTTAGAATTAAATTATCTCAGTCAACTCTCATCATTACACTTTTGTTATTTGTGTTAGAGCAAAGTTGTTATTCCCTATATCATTATATTTTGATGATACAAACCTCAAAAAATTGGAGTTATATTTAAAATGTCAAAAAAGTTTAAATAGAAATGAGTGACTTCATGCACTAAACTTTCAATTAATATTTGTCTATGTTCCCATGAGATTTACATTAAGAGGTAAATATAAAAGTCATAGATAACTTTCTTATTTTTGTAGAAAATTAAGAATCATCTCATTAGGACAATCACATAAAACGTTATGTTTAAACAAGTGAAACTTAAAAAGTTCAAATTGAATTTGATATTTTTATGTACTAAATTTGCACTTAATTTTTTAATATTCCATTATGAATTTTGGATAAAGAGATTAATATAAAAGTTACATATAATCCTCTTATCTTTTCATAGAATTAAAAATCACCTCATTTAGACAACCATATCAAAAGTTATGCAAAAAATAGTAAAGTTCGACAAGTTCTATTTGAAAATGATAGTTTTATGTGCTGAACTTTCATTTAATATTTGACTATTTTATCAACCGATTTGGGATAAGAGGTGAGCATGAAAGTTGTAAATAAAATTGTTAGCTTTTTATAAAATTAAATATCATCTCATTTGGATACTGATATGAAAAGTTATGTATAAAAGAGTAAATATTTAAAATGTTTCATTTGAAATGAATAACCTTGTGTACTGAATTTTGAATTAATATTGAACTATGAACTCATTAAATTTTGGATGAATGATGAATAAACAGTTGTGGATAATTCTGTTATCTTTTAATGGAATAAAAAATCATCTCATTTGAATACTCGTATGAAAAGTTATGTATAAATGAGTAAGGTCTAAAAAAGTTTAATTTGAAATTGAAAATTTTATGCACAGAACTTTGATTGAATATTTGACTATTATATCATTTGATTTTGGATGAATGATGAATAAAAAAGTTGTAGAGAATTCTGTTATTTTTCCATATAATAAAAATTCATCTCATCTGTATAAATGTGTAAAAAGTCAGGTTGTCAATGATAAAACAGACAACCGAAACTATATCGGTCGACCATTATGGGTGAAAAAGAATGAATGATTTAAAACGGATGGCCGAAGCTACTATCGGAACAACCACTAATTATAGAGAACAAAGACATTTATAAATCGTACGATCGAAACTATAACGAATGACCATTCTGGACAACAAAGAACAAAAATGTGGAAATCGGACGACCGAATTCACTGCATGAACGACCGCAGAGAGCGCAGACATTTCTAAAATGGACGAGAATCACTTTCGTCGACCATTATGGGAGCAAAGGCAATGACAACGGCTAAATCCTTCTACGGACTACCATCAACGGATAACTACGCAGAAAAGACAAATGCAACGGCCAGTTTCGTTCATAAAATGGATGACCGAAATAGTAACAGTTGGCCATTACTGTTTAAAACGGATGGCCGAAACTAAAACGATCAATCGTTTTAGAGGTGATAGCACAACACTTTTTAAATTGATTTACAACGGCCATAGTTTTAAGAGAAGTCTATAAAAGGGATTCAAAAGTCTGAAAGAAGATTATCTAAGCAAGGCAAATCACTGTAGAGCTTCCTTCAAGTCCAAAACATTTTTCGTGAGCTTAATCTTGCAAATCATCCCTTCACTCTTCTAGTTTCTTAGTGTGAACATTTTTTCTAAGAAGAGAGAATTAGAAAGAATTCTTGTGCTCTTGTTTAGAGAGTTTTGATAGCACATTATAAGAAGAGGTGTGTCTTACCTCTTGAACAAAAAAGAAGGCGTTGCGGTGTAAAAAAGATTATTCTCTCCCTACAAGAAAAAAGAAAGTTAGTGAATTTTCGACGGTCTCGATGTCGGAAAGTCGAAGCAGGACGTAGGTCAAGATGCGATTGAACCTCGTCAACAAACTACTATGCATTTTATGTTTATCTTTCTCTCTCCTCTCTTTTGTGATTTGATTGCTATTGTGTTGATTTAAATATTAACGAATCGATTTTAAGCTTTCGCGATGATTTTCGTAAAATCGATATTTTACCAATTCACCCCTTCCCCCTCTCTTGGTGTCTTGTGAGCCTATAATTTGAATTCTTGGTAATAGTAAGAACAACACCAGAACATAATAGTTATGTGCATTTTGTATGACATTTAAATTCTTTTACCCAAACAGGTCCTTGAAACAATAAAATAAACAAAGAGACAATAAATCTACATGAATAACGGGCCGACAAAGATACGGCCCAATTATTTTAAATCAACGACGTCGTTTGCCCTTTTTTTCTACCTCGGTGGAAAAGCCACGATGTCGTTTACCGTCTCTTTTCCTGTCTCCATTCTGATTTGTCTCTTTTTTTATCGATACGATTTGGAGGGTTTACGGGTTTACGGCTTTACGCCACAAGACTCCAAGGAGGGTTGTAGTCCACTTTACCATTTCACCAGCACCACCAGCGGCAAAAGCAGCAGCAGCAGCAACAGAGCGAAGGGGGGAGAAGCTAACTAGTCATGGCGGAGTTGTTGTTCTGTTGCCCCCTCCTCCGCCACCACCACCACCACCTCCTGCTGCTGCTGCTGTTGTCCATTGTGCCATTGCATGGTTTCGTTGCTGGTAAGTGATGAGCCACCTTGGCTCGTTCTCTTTTTTGCTTCATTTATTTGTTCCTCTCGTATCTCCACCTGGTTCTGGTCACATTGCTGGTCACCCATGCAGGTGAAGATGCCCTCCTGCTGCAAGGTCTTCCTGAGGCCACATCGACAGTCTCTGTCACTGACTCGGACCTTGCTTTAATATCTTCTAGTGTCTCAGCAGCAGAGAGTTGGTTAAGAAGCAATGTCCTTGTTCATCTTCCTGAAGTTGGCGTCAGCTCCGTTGTGGTAGGCGGAGGAGCGCCCTGCGACTGGCGCAATGAGCAACAATGGAGTGTGCTGCTGCCGGCTTTGAAGAACTTGTACCACTGCCTAACGAGGTGGGGTTTGGTGGAGGATGTCAAAGTTTTCGCTGCATTTTCCCTTCATTCCCTGCAGCACAATGTCCTGTTGTCTGCAGGATTTATTGATTGCATGGTGGAAGAAAGGGCCAGACACTTGCTGAGCTCTCACCGGGTCTCCAGCTTTGCCTCCTACTGTGTTCGAGCACACATCTGCTCCAAGCAAGGGACTTCTGAACGCTTTTCTGCACCTGAAAGCTTCGGTTCTTCGCAGGTCAAAGAAACAAAAAGAATGAGCAGAAAGCTTTCATCGTCGAGCTTCCCCTCACTCCCAAAACAGCCGAAACCTGCGGTTTTCCTCACACCTGTCCAGTTTGCGCCGGTGCCGGAAACCTCCTTTGCCTTTATCCCCGTCCACTCCCCCTCTGAGCTCCCTGCAAACCCACCATACTCTTCTACATTCCCGTCACCGCACTCAACTACGGCACCATCTAAGTCTCCTTCCTTCCCACCTATCCCTCATGTCCTTCCACCGGCACCTTCTGTCCTTCCACCTGCAATGCCTGTTAGCCCACCGAGTTTCGACGTCCCCATAAACCCCCCTGTTCTGCCTGCTTTATCCCCACCAGCGCCATCTCCGACGATCGGAGCAGCAGCCCCTGGGCCTGGGACAGGGAGAGAGCCAGATAGTGGGTTGTGGTGCGTAGCAAAGCCAACGGTTCCCGAAGACAAGTTGCAGGAAGCAATGGACTATGCTTGTGGAGAGGGTGGAGCTGACTGTCACGAGATTGGGCCTGATGGAAGTTGTTATTATCCTGATACTGTCTTGGCCCATGCGTCATTTGCTTTCAATAGTTACTGGCAGAAGGCCAAACATGCAGGAGGCAGCTGCGACTTTGACGGGACTGCTGTGCTCATCTCATCGGATCCAAGTAATTTATGTGCACAACATTGATATTGTTGAGTTTCGTTGCATGCTCTTTTACTCTTGCTGCACTCCTGCACAACTACATCTTTAAATATTCTGATGCTAATGTTTGCTTAATACTTTACTATGGTGAGAATCGAATATGAAGCTTTCAACAGTTTGAGGTGTTCGTCCCTCTGCTACACCCTTCTCAAATATAAAGCCTTAAAAAATTATCTCTTCATATCCAATTGACTAATTTCTTGATAGCTGAAACTAGCTATTTTCTTAAAGTTACTTTTATCTACTTTGCAAGAACTTGAATATCGCGTTTCAGTTTTTTTAAGTCTGTCTTTCCCCCAACTCAATATATGTTGTGATTTACTCTCAACACAATATATATTGTGATTCAAATTTAGAGGTACTAATAGCTGGCTTGGCTAAAATGGTAAGTATGATATAAGATTATGGCAAATCTTCTGTTGCAATAATGATTTTTTGGTGAACAATAAAAGCAATACTCTAAAATTATTGACATTGGAATATCATAAGATCTGAGGAAAAAGACTTTTATGTTATGAATCTGTCATGCTTGGTCAAATTGTGAAAGCACACTGATTTGTTATTGAGAATATTTAGTCAGGATGCATTTCTCAGTTTTCCTTTTTTCTTCTTTTTTTTTTGCAATGGTGTTGCTTCCCTAGGCATTGATCTTCTCTTTTCTACATATTCTCTTTCTCCCATCTTTTTCTTCCTAGGTGAATGTTATGGCATCAAATTATTTTTCAGTAATTATGGCATAGGATGTGTATCATGTATTTGATGCAGCTTCTCTCTGCGTCGAAAATATGAGCTACTCAAGGATTATATGGAAGTTGCCCATACCTTTGAAAATTAAAATATTCCTTTAGTTACTTAGGCTGGCGGGCTAATGACCAAGACCTACTGGAAAAGGTGGCAACCTTCAGCTGATGTTACTTGATGTGGCTGCGGAGGATATCAATCATCTTTGTTTTGAATGTAGGATGGTTAATGAGACATGGCATACACTAGGATGTCAATGGTTGAATCTGTCCTCGATTGCGAACTTCTAGCAATCTTTCTGACAGACAACAAGATGTTAGGGTGTTTGTCTCAAGATACAGGCAGGTACTTTCAGCTACTGCACATTGGGCTATTTGGTCTAAAACAAATGCGGGTATATTCGGGGGGAAGATGTTACATGTACAATATTATCACACACATGCACAACCTGGCTAAGCTATGGTTACAATGTCTCAGCTGTATTTTTTTTTTTCTATCAATTCAGCCTTTCACTTCTAAAAGAAAACTAATGAAGAAAATGGTGAGTCCTGCACATCCAGTTTTTCACCTTCTACTCGATGTCCAAATTTTAAAGTTAGGATATGCTGCCCAGAACGATTTTAACAAGCATGCATGCTGAACCATCATGGCATGCCCTGATCAGAGTTCAGCATCTTCCTTAGCTACCTCTCATTCTTTCCTTTACAATGTCAGGGATAGTTAATATAATCTTTTCTTGTTATGATATTCATGGTTACTGTAATATATGATCTTTGGCTTATTTGTCTTTAATGTTTAACATATATCGATTTTGGTTTCTCAGGTCTTCCTAGCATTCTTTGCTTTCCCACCATTATGTTTGTGAGTGAATGTTTTTTTATAGACAGTACCAATATTGAGACCAATTTTCGTAGACATAATACCTACCAATACTGAGACCAATGTGATATGACATTCAGTTTCACTGTTTCTGCTGAAAGTTTTATCCTTCTAATATTACTCTTCCGAAAGGGCTAGAAGATGTTAGATTGAAATTGATGTTTATATTATTATAAAGTTTAATTGTGCCAAGTAGTCATGAAAGAATGGGCAGTGTGTTTTTTGTATGGAGATGAAGTATGAAGAGAAGTTGCTTGGATCTTTATTTTCCCTATATTTTCCAGCTTCATCCAAACTTAATTAGTAAGATACCTCTTAACCTAGTTGAATTATCTTGTTGCAGGCTTTCAGGAATGCCATTATGTGTTGAATTGATTGAACTGGTGGCTACTCGGCAACCACTGTTAAGAATCCATCAAATTACAGCAAGTTTATGCTTCATCTCTTAGTTGAGACTACGAGCATTCTGCACTTCTAGATAGCAAGCTGACTATCAGGTGGCGTTTCTTTTGAGTGCATCCTCCTCCTTGGTCAAGAATGTCTGCTTGACAGGAGAAAACTCTGCAGTTGAGCTTCAGGCACGTTTTTGTTGAGACATGTTGAATGAAGTGTCCTGACTTGTTATGTTATTTGAGGGTGTCATGAAACTACCATTATTATATGTTTGAAAAACATGAAACCCTCTACTGCGACTTGTTGATGAAGATGAAACAAACACTGCGTATTTTATCTTAGCTCTTGGATGGTAGTCTGATGCCCTTGTCTCATGTGCTTTCTTGTTTGTTGTAATGTGTTGTTTTCATTAACGTTTTCGGAGTTTTTAAGTTTTAGTACCGTTATATTTTCTTCAGAAGAACGGATTGACTAATTGCATTCTGTCTTCGCTTTTTCTTTGTATCATATTTTTTTAATGTCATCTTTTTTATAATAGTATAATGGTCCTCCAGTACTTCAAATTTCGTTTTGTTCTTTAGCCTTCACTTTTTAATAAAATGATCTTCCAGTTTATGATGGATAGAAAATGATTATGAGATATAGTGGGGTGGGGACGCCTTACACATGGTCAGGGTGGATTTGGCTGTCTTCCACACATTTGCCAATGGTAGAGCGGAGGACCCTCCATTAAGTAAAATCCAATCTTTTACAGTCGGACCCTGCATTAATTTGATGCGTTAAGAGTACACTTAATTTCATTCGACTCTAGTGCATTAAGAACAATTCTTGCATTAAATCATAAACTATAAAAGCCAACATTTATCTCATATACTTTCTACACAGACTAGTTTCCTATACATTTTTTTCATCAAGTAACAACTTACTGTCTAAGTTATTTTTCTGAAAGAGTAGGAATTGCTTCTCATGCATCAATTGCGCTTCCTCATCACCCAACAATTCAATTTAAAAACGGATGGATATAGATAGAAATAAAAAAATATTCAACGAGTTAAGTGTCTTGTCGTAGTTTATAGTTAGATGCAAACGGAATTAAGGAAAAATAGACGAACTTAGATAACTCTGAACTAAAATATATCTAAGGCCCTTCGTTCGGTAGCAGAATTTGACAAGGAAAATTAATGTTTCATGTAGACAGTTTCCTCACGAGAAAAAGCTACGTCAGTAAAATCATACAAGCATAATTCTTTCACGAGGAACAAACAATCACATAATCATCATCAAATGACCATTAATTAAGTTAAACCGAACAAGTGTCAACATTGGAATCGAGAGAACTCATCAGCAATGTCTTCTTAACGCCTTTATTGTCATATTTGAGAATTCCTATCCCAGAATCCTCATATAAAAAACAATCAGACTCCTTTCAACAAGAAATCAGTGACCGGTTAGCTTTCGGATAAATTACTCCCCCTTGATAAGTACAAAAAGTGGTTTATCCCCCAATCTCTCACGGCCCTGGAACACAAAAATAAAGTGACATCCAATAAGCGCATCATCCAATAAGGATGATTAATGAAATATGATTAAGCTTCAAACTCTAACCAAAAATTATAAAATCAGCATGAGAATTAGGCAAACATAGCTTAGCTTTCGATTGTTTCTGGAATATGTTTTTATTTGTTAGGACTAAATTGAAAAATGCAACTGAATTTTATGACATGAGAATGGTCGATCCTACCTTCAATTCTGGCAATTCAATGATGCAAGCGCATTCAATCACCTCAGCTCCAACACGTTCTGCAAACAAAAAACATCCATGGAATAAAAATGAAACAGTAACCAGCTAGAATGGAAGGATGAAGCATTACCAAATGTTATAGTTTATTTATGTCATAGTTTGCCTAATAGAAACACGCAAGTGTGCCTGTGTCTTAGTAAGACTACATGGAAGAACCACGTTAATCACATACATTGACATACACAGCGTGATGCTAACATGAAAAAGATTGTATATATCTAAACAATGATTTGGACAGTCAAGTTCTGCTTCATCATTAATTTAAATTTATTGAAATAAAAAAGATTAACCAAAAAAATTGCTTCAAATTTCCAAGAGAACATTTTGTTGTGAATCAAAGTATGGCAATTGATATCTCAACAGGAAAGGCAAAAACAACCTGCATGCTATTAAAACAAATTATTTTATTACCAAGAAGCCTGACCGCAGCACATAAGGTCCCTCCTGTGGCAATAAGATCATCAACGACTAGGGCTCGATCCCCAGGATGTACAGCACCCACGTGCATTTCAATTTTGTCTTTGCCATATTCCAGGGTGTATTCCTCTGAAATGACTTCACCTAACATTCATAGTTACCAGTATTTACAGCTTCAGTCATCTTTATGCAGAAGAAATGAGACTAGTCAGCAAGTTTAAAAGAAATAAAAAAAACATGTAAACCAAAGTTACCAGGCAGCTTTTTTGGTTTTCTCAGTGGAACAAACTTCGCTCCAAGCGCTAGAGCAATGGGTGGCCCAAATATGAATCCTCTTGCTTCAACACCTGCACGAAATCAAGTAGCACATATTTGTGCATTATTGCCTAGAGGTTGCGAATTTATCAAGTAGCCCAAACGACAGCAACATTGTAGGAACGCAAGCACAAAATAGTTTCCCATGCATTCCTGATTACAATTTACAACATGATCGCAAAAATGCAATTAAACGGAGCAAAATATGTTACTTCCAAAGAAGACCTTGAAGTGAGAATCGTAAATTTAACTATGAAATGTCCTACTAAGAACAGATGCAAGTTATTACAATTGAATAATTTTTCCCCTTGCCGCACAGAATTCTACTCAATCTGCATTGAATATGCATATGAAACAAGAATCGAACGGAGGAATCTATCAGACAAATATCGCTCGGGCAGTAGCAGTTACCAGCCACGACGGTAATCCCCATGTCTTTGTACCTCTCCACAAACAACTCGATCGTCTCCCTGAATGCCTTCGTATCGAGCAGCAGCGTCGTGATGTCCTGGAAGATGATCCCTGCACGCCCGCAAGCCAAAAGCCCCAAATGCCATCAGAGGAAAAACCCAAGGAGTTCGAGGATCAAGGTTTGCCTTCTACGCACCAGGTTTGGGGAAGTCCCGGATGACGCGGATCGAGGAGGCGATCCCGGCGAGGCGGCGGTCCGCGCCATTCTCCGACGATGCGGCCATCACGGCGGTGCGCGGCGGTCTCCGGGAGCGAAGGCGAAGGAAGGAGCGTGAAGAAAGAGGAAGAGAGGCGGCGGAGACGAAGGGGAGGAGGAAACGACGAGCGGCCGCGGGCGCAGTAGAAGTAGCGGCGGAGGCCGGCGACAAAACTGGAAACATAATTACTCACCTGCCACTGGCAGGTGGTCGTAATCAGCACTCGATAAATTTCCGGGGTCGTTGGATTTGGCCGCGTCGCCGAGACGCGCTCGGCAGGAGCCGTCAGATGTGGTCCTCTGTTCGACGTAAAGGGTCGATGGGCGAATCCCGACCGTTCATGTCATTTTCTACCGAGACGCCTTTTGTTACGTCTCCATGCACGAAGCTTGCGGTAATATGGGCTTTGGGTTTAGTAGTTTGAGGCCTGTTTTCACGGGTAGGCCCAAATAAGCATTTGTGTTTTGGTATCAAGGTTTTTTTTCCTTCTAATTTTAAGAGATATCTCACTGTATTTTGGTTTAAAATAATTTGGACATTTATCACTTAAACAACAGAATAACATCAGACTTTATTCACCAATAAAAAAAGACCTGCTGCGCCACAGCATTGTATCCTTCCTTAAAACACAACATCTCTTTTACTAGAGATATCTGAATTATTTCATTTCATGACAACTCAGAATGAAAATTTAGAATAATTAGTGAAAAAAATTAATCAGCTAGATTTTTAGAACGGTCACAAATCCACAAGCCATTATCCAGTGTGGACATTGTATCCATATGCCATATTAAAATAATTTTAAAAGGGCCCGGTTTAAGTTTTTAATATATATATATATATATATATATATGTATAACTAATAAAATTTTGAAACAACTAAGGGGGCACTGGGGCAGGGACACCCGGTTTCTTTGTGGGCCAGCCTCTGAGGGTGACCATCCTTTTTATAAATATGTTATATTATATTTTTCATAAAAAAAAATATGAAAACAAAAACGAAAATTTAGATAACGAAATGTTCAAGTTCATTTACTTTTGTGACAACACATTTATTCGACAATATTTTTTGTCAACATTTTTTCCGCAATAAAAAAATATTTCTAAAGTTCTTTTTTAACTTTTTTTTCCTTAAGTTCTTTTTTTAACTTTATAAATGAGTGGGGAAGCGTCATTTGCATATATATTTTTCTTCAGAAATTAATGACAGTATTAGTATTTTGTGAAATTAACAGATTAAACCGTTAAAGCAGCTGGTTCAGAGAATTAAGCAATACACTCTGGGACATGTCTGAATTCCATATAATTAGAGCTCTCGAGGTCAAAAGGTTAATTTATTTTCACGTGAGGAAAAAATATCGAATACTTATTGGTAAAAGTTCATCGTACACGATGCCAATCCACCAAACCTCTCGTGGCGTTCAAGTTCTAAGAAATTAACGATCATGATAATATAGTAGAATATTATTGAAAAACATTATACTAATTGTTTTCACAATTTTAAAGATATACCATAATATCCCCTATCTATTTTTAACTTCATCGCCCGAAATTTAATCTTTTTATTTATCCATTGGTTTTTCCTAATCAACTACTCATTGGCTAGCAAAGTATAATACAAGCAAGAGCTGCAAGTTTGACTAGTTGTTCAATCCGTATTATTCCTTACTCCTTCGGTCGAGAGAGAGAGAGAGAGAGAGAGAGAGCTTCATTCAATTACCTGCCACATTTCAATATAATTTCTTCCACAAACCCACGTGTTTATAAATTGAACATCAGCTGGTTGTGACATCTTGGAGAGTAATGGCATTCTGGTTAGGGCAACAACCTACTTAATTGCTAACAACTCATGCATGCTACCACATGTCCATTTTCTATCTTATTGTTTCGTACCGAAAAGATAAAATTAATAAAATACGAGGTAAATTGATCATTGTAAATTTCAAAAGTAGGTAGTCATTAATATCATTTTATATTGATCGAATAAAAATTTAAATTGCTATCATTCTGACCAATATATATATCTTTTTAGTTGTATTTCCAATCATGTTGAATGAGTATATATGGTTTAAAACTTAGGAGCACGTTACTCATTAACTGTAGATTCAGATAAATATAAACGTAAGTAGGAACAAGGATGCATCCTATGGAACCATTTGGTACGAGAACATAGTGAGAACATCAAACTTCTTCTAGGCTGTGTTTGGTTGGTAAACATCGGCCAAAACTCTACGTTGTTCACCCAAACAGGTGAAGAATTTCGGGTGGCCCACAAGAATTTAAATTTCAGTCAATGGTTGTTGTTCCAAAATGTTCCCATCAAAAAGTTCTTGCCAAATCAAAGAACTTTCAGAGTTCTCACGCGCACCCAAACTTGCATAGTATTCCATGCCCTTTTTCATTATTTTTTTCCAGTCTCGAACTTGCATGAGTTATCACCAAAGTGCATCTTTTTATCATTTTCCCTCTTATTTTACTATCAACGCATACTTAACAAATTAATTATTCCAAGATTATAGCGCTCAATTGATGGTAACATAATTATTATTAATGGTAATATTATTTATTAAAATATTATTATATTAACTTATAATAATCAATTATAATATTTTAATTATTAATATAATATTATTTAGCTTATAAAATTAATTCTTTAACTTAATATGGATATTTTTTTATAATATTAATAAATAGGGAAAATAATAAACTATAATAATATTAATTTTCATAAATTATAATATTAACATAAGTATTTTTTGTAAATTATAAAATATAATATTAAAACAAATATTTTCCATAAATAATTATTTTAACTAACTAAATAATATTTTAATTTACTTTAATTTTATATTTCATAAAATAATAAATTATATAATTAGTTCTTACTTTTTTATCCAAACACCTACTAAAACTTATCTATCAAATCAATCTCTCAAATTCTCATCATTACATTTTTCATCCAAACACCACATCAAAACTTATCTATCAAATCAATTAGTTCTCGGGGACTAACGAAAACTCAAAATCCTCGTACCAAACACGACCCTAAATTTTTAGCCAAATACCATTTTTTAGCAATGTGGCCCCCACCATAATGATTACGAAAAATAAGAGTTTTGTGTGTTTTTGCTCTTGAAAGAACAATACGTTCTTGCTGAAATGAACATATGAGAACATTGTTAGGTTATTAAAATTATGTTCTACAATAGTTATAAAGCACCCAAACAGGCCCTATCTGTTCGGAACGGAGGACACTCCCATCGTCCTGAATTTGTTGATCGGTCCCCGCTCTCTCCCCTATGCGGGGAGAATTTAATCCTTCGTCTCGATCTCAGCCGAGCCTCGTGAAAAATCGTACAAGCAAATTAAATCGGATCACGACGAATCATTAAGAAACTTAATAAACTTAATGCGAAAACTTACAATTGTCCATCGCTCTCTTTCGATCACGAACAAGTTGTCCATCAACTTCTTGTGTTGATGAATACTTGATGTATGGATTTCCAAAAAGACACATCGAAATCTATTCTTCTTGGCACGAATGGAAAATGCAAAAGAAGAATTTTTCACCAAATATATTTCATCCAAGTTGTGTATTTTGGGGACCATCATCATCTATTTATAGTAGGCACAAGGGTTTGAAGCTTCACCCATCATGAAGCCTTCAAATGCATTCTTTTTATCCTCATACACATTTTAGTATATGAAAACATATACATCTTTAAACTTTATATACCTTTTGGTTTATATATACATCTATTAAGCTTTATACATCTTTTGGTATATATACACCCTTTGACCTTTTGGTATATACACTTTTTGGTCTCTACATGTATAATTCCATATAATATTGATGAATATGCCTATAAATATTTTGAACACTTTATTTGGACCTCAATATATTTTGACAATTTTTAATTATATAATTATTTTCATATTAAACTAATGTTAGAATTATGTTCCAACACCCCCAACCCATGGGAACCCGATTCCACAAATTTTTTTATTGAAAAGTGTAATTCAATCACCTTTATCCATCACAAAAAAATATAGAATCACCTTTGTCTACACCCAAAAACTTCTGACTCTTTCCACCCAAAAAATTGAAAATTGTATAATGGCTGCCCATTTGGGAAAGCATCGCCGCACAGCTTGAGCACTGCCCGGTCGTAGACTAGAGCCGGCGTTTGGATCGACACCGCATAGGGGTGGGGGTGGGGCGCTCAACCTCACGGCAGAGCTGATAGCGGCGTCCAATCTGGCGGAGGACCTGGCCCACATGCAGTTGGTACCTTGGTTGACAGGGGGGACGAGGAGAGGAGCACCGACGATTTGAGATTCACCTTATGGATGAGACCTCAGGGGACGAGGAGAGGAATGCCGACGGCTTGAGATATTCGCGTTACAATTGAGACCTAAGAGGGGGGGGGGAGATGAGGAGAAGAGCACCAACGGCTTGAGAGATACACCTTACGAACGAGAAGAGGAGCATGGGGTAGGGAAGGGGCGGGGTGAGGAGAGGAGCGTCGATGAGCTATGACCTCGATGTTGAGGGGCGAGGAGAGGAGCGTCGGTGGCCTAGGGTTAGGGAGGTAGGAGAGAGATATACTGATGTTAGGGAGGACGAAAGAAAAAAAAATAGGATTTCTTGTGATCGACGATTAAGATGTAATCTATTTAATCTGATGATTGATAATTATAATAGATTATTTATAAAAAAATTAAGACGCAAAAATTTGGAGATTCGACAAGGTTGGGGCAATCCACCTCGTCCAATCTCCGAAAGAGGGGGCGGGGATAGTTTGCCCACCATCCCCGACCCCATGGGAGAGGAAATCCTTGAATTTGATGGATATGGGGGACGAGAAGAGGAGCGCCAATGATTTGAGAGATTCGCCTA
This sequence comes from Pontederia crassipes, assembly GCA_030549335.1. Lineage (NCBI taxonomy): Eukaryota > Viridiplantae > Streptophyta > Magnoliopsida > Commelinales > Pontederiaceae > Pontederia > Pontederia crassipes. The sequence continues at coordinate 30,301,368 of CM060193.1, forward strand.
TATGGCTGAGACCTCGAGGGGACGAGGAGAGGAATGTCAATGGCTTGAGAGATTCGCCTTACATTTGGGACCTCAGAGAGGGGGAGGGACGAGGAGAGGAGCGTCGACGACTTGAGAGATTCTCCTTGTGGCTGAGACCTCCGGTGGATGAGAGGAATGTCGACGGCCTGAGAGATTCGCCTGACAACTGGAACCTCAAAGAAGGGGGAGTCGAGGAGAGGAGCACTGACGCATTCAGAGATTCGCCTTATGGCTGAGACCTGGGGGGACGAGGAGAGGAATGCCGACTACATGAGAGATTCACCTTACAACTGGGACCTCAAAGAGTGGGTGGGTGGGTGGGGGAGGCGAGGAGAGGAGCACCGATGACTTAAGAGATTCACATTACGAACGAAGAAAGGAGCATGGGGGGGGGGGGGGGGGGGCAGGGCGAGGAGAGGAGCGTCGATCGGCTGTGACCTCGGCGTTGGTGGTGGGGTGGGGGGGGGGGACGAGGAGCGGAGCGCCAGTGGCCTAGGGTTAGGGAGGGAGGAGAGAGATATTATGATGTTAGGGAGGAAGAAAGAGAAAAAATAGGATTTCTTATGATCGACAATTAAGATGTAATGTATCTAATCTGATGGCTTATAATTATAATAAATTATTAATAAAAAATTATGACGTAAAAATTTGAAGATTCGATGAGGTTGGGGCAATCCATCCCATCCAATCTCCGAAAGAGGGTACAGGATTAGTTTGCACCCCATCACCGTCCCCGTGGGAGAAGAAATCCTTGAATTTGATGGCCAGCGAAGACGAGGTGAGGAGTGCTGATGATTTAAGAGATTCGCCTTATGACTGAGATCTCGGGGGGACGAGGAGATGATTGCCAACAACTTGAGAGATTCACCTTACAACTGGGACCTCGGAGAGAGCGAGGGACGAGGAGAGGAGTGCCGACGACTTGAGACATTCGCCTTATAGCTGAGACCTCAGGGGGACAAGGAGAGGAATGTCGATGGCCTGAGAGATTCGCCTTACAATTGTGACCTCGGAGAGGGGGAGGGATGATGAGAAAAGCGCTGACGACTTGAGAGATTCACCTTATGGCTGAGACCTCGGCGGACAAGGAGTGGAATGTCGACGACTTGAGCGATTCGCCTTACAACTAGGACCTCCGAGGGGGGGGGGGGGGCGAGAAGAGGAGCGCCGACAGTTTGAGACATTCACCTTACGAACGAGGAAAGGAGATGGGAGGAAGGGAGGGGCGGGGCGAGGACAGGAGCGTCGATCGGCTGCAACCTCAGTGTTGGAGGGAACGAGGAGAGGAGTGCCGATGGCCTAGGGTTAGGGAGGAAGGAGAGAGATAATCTGATGTTAGGGAGGAAGAAAGAGAAAAAGTATGATTTCTTGTGATCAACTATTAAGATATAATGTATCTAATATCAAGGATGATAATTATAATATACCATTAATAAAAATTTAAGACGCAAAAATTTGGAGATTCGACGAGGTTGGGGCAATCCACGCCGTCCAATCTCCAAAAGAGGAGGCGGGGATAATTTGCCCCCATCCCCGACCCGTGGGAGAAGAAATTCTTGAATTCGGAGTTTCGACTGGGGAATCCCATGGGGCTTCACGGGGGACGAAGATATTGTCATCCTTAGGTAAGAAGATACAATATGAACATGGACGGTAATTAAGTATAATTAGTAATTATAGAGGTTTCAAATATTAAGCTGCATAATAATATGAGCACAACTTCAGGTGGTCGTCTTTAATAACATAACATATAGCTGAGAACTAGGGTGTAGCATGCACAAAATTTACTTAATTAGTTGACCGAGAAATCATTAATTCAAATTTTACATGCTCGTGCCCCTTTATCTTTAGTATCTGAGCTAAGCCTCCCCCACTCCCCCTCCCCTCAAAAATAAAAAAATTGCCATTCTTTAATTATATAGTATATAATTATATAGTAAAATTTAATTTTGACCCCCTAAATTAGATTAAATGCAACTTAACATTATATATTTATAAATATTTATTATATATTATGTATATTTTTAATATTTATTATTTATAAATCTTTTTTGTTCCCTTTAATTTTCTGACTTCGTCCCTGCTTTGAGTCATCTTTTAGTTCCGTTGCCTACCCATCCATTTATGTTAGTTGAAATTAATAAAAGATGTTAATATCTGAATAATAATTTGATTAAAGAGACAACACATCTTTTGTGACATTTCTTTTAAAATATGAATATGAAGACTGCTAATTCTAGAAATGAGACTTTGATGGCTTTCAAACTTATACACAAAGCAAACGCCTGTTAAGTTCGCCTTTTATTAGAGGTTAATTTTTGTGTGTTTTCGATAAGTAGACGTTAATTTGTTGGGTTCGACTCACAAGAAACCGAGGACTTTGACTCACATGAGGCGCTGTCTGTGCGCCACTTGCGGTGGCTTGCCGACCAAACCAATCCTCTTCTCCTAATTTAAAATAAGAAAGATAAGTGACTGAGTCATAATTTTATAATAATTTGATAAAAAAAGGTGACTAATGTTTTAATAAAAAAACGGATAAGTGTTTGACGAAAAAAAATTGAGTGTGTAGAGGTTTTTAAGAACGTAGAACTACACAACCCCATTATCTAATTACATCTTTACCTTCCTTCATCACTGGTAAAAAAAAAGGTTAAAAGAATCTAAAACAAAGATTTAGGGCATCTGGAAACTAAACAAAAAATAGTAGTATATATTTATGTTTGATTTCGCTTCCGCGTGTAATTAGACATAGAGAAAAAAGGTAAAAGTTCAAAAAACAAATTGATAGGTGGACAAAGGAATGGAAAAGCTCTCAAAAGCTTAAGAAAGATAATTGGCTGATTCTTTTAGGAAGAAAATAATATGTAGTATTTTTTTCCTCGGAATTATTATTAAAATTACGGTTCACAGTTATTTCTAATTAAAATTTACTCATTACTTTGAAGAAAAATATTTTTGTACTTCCTTATATCTCTACCTTTACATATATATCCATTATTCTTTATGTCTCATTTGGTTCAGGAATAATCTTAAGAATAATCTCGTTCCGATTATCTTTACCAAACACTTTTTTTCTTCGTATCGTGAACCCTTCAATTACCATTACAAAATATGAGAACATTACATTCGTAGGGCTAAAGAACATTTATGGTTTTATCTGTGCTTAAGAACAAATTTGATGAAGCCAAACAGGACTTGAGTAGGGGCATAAGAAAAATCAGACCAATATGAAAAACTCATCCGACCGGAAAAATCGAATAAAAAAAATAGGAGTCCGAATATGATTTAGGATGATTTTTTATAAATTAAAATTCACCCGCTAAAATTAGGACCCATCTGAAAAAAATTGTAAGGGTCCATAGAGTCCATTTTTTATTTATAATTTATAATTTATATAATTAATACATATATTATTAATTCTTTTGTTATAAATATAATATTTTTTGTATAAAATTTCATACTTTTCTATCACATTATCAAACTCTAATTTAATAACTTTAAAATTTTAGTAGTATATTTTATGTTTAATATAAATTTAAATAATTTTATATTAATTTTAAGTTATTAAATATATTTTTTAAAATATAATTATATAAAAATAGGGCTCCGAAAAATCACCTGAAAAAAATCGACCCACTAGAGATTGATTTTTATTTTTTAAAAATGATTTTAAGATAATTTTTAAATTTTAAAAACTGACCTAAAAAGTAATAGTTAAATTTTTTTTAGACTGAAAATTGGATCCGATCCGAATTGCTCAGACCCTTAGACATGAGAGAAATGAATATGAAAAGATAGTACGAAGGTAAATATGATAACTCAATATAAAAACTCACTCAAGCACACATGTAAGACTCTCGTGTTTTAAAATGAGAATGCAAGTAGTGATTTAACTACGTACACATGCTAATACGCCGCCCCGCCTAAATATTGGCACATGCACTTATTATTCCTGCAGGACAAACATATCATGTACGTGTGATCAATCCAAGTTAAGTTCTCCGACGAGTTACAACTGACAGGGCGAACTTAAAGCCGCCGACTCCGTGCTCATCTGTCTTTCAACTCTATTTTCAATTCTTCAATCCCACTAAATCTTTTGACAAAAAAAAAATGATGTTTCATCAACCGATTATTTGCGTGATTGTCAAAACACATAAAATCCTTGTGACAGAATATTTGAGATATTTTTTATTTTTTATTTTTAACTTTTTTTTAACGCTCCTCTGTAGCAGAAGTAAACTTTTTTTTTTTTAACTTGAAGTCACTTTTTTGTAATTTTATTTTTCTTTTCTTATTTTCTCTCTCACACGCATTTCTCTTATAAAATAATTTATTTATTATATAATAATATTTATAGTAAATAATTAATATAATATTATTTATTAGTTATTATTTTATTAAAACTTTTCATGTTTGGTTAAATATAATTAATTTAGAAAATGATTTTTTTACATTTAAATGCTATATTTTAAAACAATTTTCCATATTTTTTACATTTTTTATTTTATTTTTATTAATAATAAAATTATAGTTTATATTTATAATAACCATTTTAAATTTAAAACTAATAAAAAATTAATTTATCACATCAAAATTTTCTTATTATATCAACTTTCTCTTTTTACTCCATTCAAACACATATCACAAATTAATCTATCAATTGAATTATTCAACGAAAACTTAGGGACTGCGTTTGGTGGAGAACAAATCATCGTAACATTGAAATGTTCTACCAAACAGCATATGTGATTGAAACCTTGAAAAGTTCTCGTCACGTGACTTTGGCCAATTCTGACCAAAAGTTCTTACCTTTGGCAAGAACGAAGACAAGAACTTTTCTTTCTTTTTTGTTTGTCTTTTCAGCCGTCAACTTTTCACCATTTTTTTTCCTTTTTTTTCAACTCCCTAACTACATCTACTTTTTTTAATTATTTTATAATGTAAGTATTTAATTATTTATTAATACATTACTATTCATCTTATAAAATAATTTATTAAATGTTATTAATTAAAAATTATAAAATATTTAGTTCTCATAATTAATAAATAGTTTATTAATTAAACTATTCAATTATTTTTTAAAAATTATATTATATTTGGATATGTAAATTATAATATTAATAACATTTAAAAGATTTAATCAAAATAAATAAAAATAATATTAATAATATAATAATTTACGTAAATTATAATATTAATAATATATTCTTATTTATTATAATTTTATACCTCATAAAATAATAAATTATATTCTTAGTTCTTATTTTTTATTCAAACATCCACTAAAATTCATTTATCAAATTAACTTTTTAAATCATCATCATTACACTTTTTATCCAAACACCAACTCAAACTTTTCTATCAAATCGATTAATTTTCGAGAACTAAGATTCTCTCAAAATTTTTTTACCAAACGCACCCAGGAAGAACACTAATTTCATTTTCAAAAGCAGCTAGAGACTGTGCACATAGGAATTTTAATTCTCTTTACAGCTCAATCGGTTACTCACGTACATAAAATATATATGGCCGTGGTGTCACCTCTAATGCCATTAATATCTAACTCCAACTCCTGTCTTTAAGCTTCTGCCTCTTGCATCCAGTTCACACATATATGACCACTGACCACACACATCCATTAACATCAGTGGCATTGCTTTTAAAAAAATAAACAGTGGAACTACATACGCGATTTATACGTCATGCGATGACATATATATTGACTCCGGCCCATGTCAAATTTCATTGCTTAAAAAAAAAATTGGTGTCCAATAAGAAGAGTCGATGGAAGATGGGACCTTGAGGTTAATCTTGGTTCCACTCTAATTATAAAGTTTAAGCATCAAATGAATTTATGATATTTTATCTGGATTATTGATTAACTTAATACTTTCTTTTTTTTCTTTTCTTATATTCTTCCAGCAAACTGTTATCTCTTGGTAACATCAACTTATCTTCTAATCATTGAAATTAAATAATAATTATTTTTAATACTGAATTTGTGAAACTACAATAGTAATTTTTTATTATTATATTTTTTAAATACTTTTATTTTAAGTTAACTTAAGCAACTTATTTCAATATGCCTTTCTAATCCTTTTCTACTTACCTCTTAGCCCTACATATCTTATAACTTAACTAATTAATTTATATTAGTATTTCCTAAATTTTAGAATAAAATATTTATTTTATCTTTTAAATATTTTTGAACTTAGAATTCTAATCTTAACTCATTGTGAATCCTTCATATCCTAAATTTATGATTAGATTCAAATTATTGAATCTCTAATTTTAATCTCAATTTATTTTAATGAGGACTTATCTTTTCTTCTTTTTCTATTTCCTATCTAACTATACTTTTTATTCCTTTTCAAACTTTACTTTAATTATCATCTTTAATAAGTAATTAGTTTTAAATTTTATTTAATTACAAAAAATTATTCTTTTATTATTGAAAAAAATCAGGAATGTTACACGAAATATTTTGGTCTAATGCCTCGGGATTGGCATCTTGGTCATCATATCAATTTTTTGTGTGACCAATGCCCAAGAGCACTTGGACCACGTTTCCTTCCCACCTTGCGGCTTGCGAACCGAACTGTCTACCCGTTCCGCCGTGCTCAAATCAAATGCAAGTAATTTGACGAGACGCTTAAACTTGAATAGTTTTGTCAATGCGCCCATGTGCTTCATATGGTCTAACTCCAACGGTGGTTAACAAATGAAAAACAAAAATAACACAAAATCACGAAATTAATCTGCTAGTGGCAGAAGTGATTAGAACATATAAAAGCGTTAAGATTTCATTAACTAATTTATCATTAGATGTCAAATTTAAAATTTAGAGAAAATTAATATTTACTTGTCAGGACGTATTTTAAATTGGTACGGTTCGAAAATTATACGGACGGAAAGTGACACACTATATATCATAAGTGCCGATGAATATGCAGTCTGAAGTTATTAATCTTCCCAACTTAATCTCTAACTCAGCACAGTTAACGATTAACCAACTAGACACATATACATTGAACAATGTTCGCATGTTTAGTGCATTATGTTTGACGACTTATACTACTTACTACTGATTAAAAGGAATGAGTCACGCACGCAAGGCTCTCTCTCTCTCTCTCCTGCCTGGATCCACGATCCAGGTAACTAGTCGTACGTAGGTCATCCCTGCCACAACTCTTCCACAGTTCCACTCCACTTCACTCCTATCCTCCCCCCGCGTTGACCCATGAACAACTCTTCTTCTCCCCTTGTAAATTGCATGTCACGTTGTCACCACCTCATTCAACTACCAGCTGTCGCATGCCGCTTCAACCTTTTCCTAGTAAGAGAAGAGAAGGGAAGAGCAAAATTCCCACTCCAAGGCCCATGGCCGAAACCTAATGTGGAACTGTCACACATACCTAACCAACCAAGTTGCTTTGTAATTTATGAAGTTCAACTTTTCTTTCTTCCAGAACCCACACATTTCATTCATTTTTTTATTTTTAATTTGCTTTTCCATGGCTAGAATTCTAAAAGGTTGCAACGTTTTTTTAACCTTACTATCACTAATTATCTTCTCATTCTTGATGGAGTAATTAACTTTTTAATTAAGCTGAGTTAGACCGAGTTCTTTTTTGTTTTTTTCTTTTATCAGCTCCACTTCTGAGATTAAGGTTAAGGAATGGTACACACATGCACGCGGCTGGTAGATAGAGTTTACTTGGATAACAAAACTGTGTTCCAACTCTTGAAGAGGAATCGTGCACTTTTTCTCCGCCGGCTGATGGAGTCACTCATGCACGTTACTGCTTGGCCTCTTATCCCCCCCTTTGCAACTATATATTACTACTAGTCCTAGTCCTAGTCCTCCTCTTAATTTGCCGCCTTCGTCGTCGTCGTCGTCTCGTAGTAGTAGTAGTACTCGTTTTACTCGAAACTAATGGCGTGTCACACTTCCACTCTCCCTCTTTCCCTCCCTTTTCCCCTCCTCCATGTTGGTATATAACTATATACCCCCACCCACCATCCACCACCACAAGCCACAAGCCACTCCACTCCTCCAACTCTTCCTCCTTTCCAGCAGTCTTCAACTCTTCAACTCCCCTCCCAAAACGCGTGTTCTGATCAGACTCCTTCTCGCTTTAGTACTTCTTCTTCCTCCAGCTCCATGGCCTTCGTTGAAGCTGTTGACGCGGTGGGAGCGGCCGTGCCGCCGCAGAGCGCCGAGACCAGCGACGAGGAACTCCCGCACATCGAGGGCTGGGCCAAGAGGAAGCGCTCCAAGCGCCAGCGCTTCTTCGACCACCCTCCGACCGAGGAGGAGTACCTGGCGCTCTGCCTCATGATGCTCGCCCGTGACGGCGCCGGCCGCCGGGCCTCCTTCGCCCCCGGCGCGGTTGGACAGCCTGCGACGAAGATGGAGTACAAGTGCTCCGTGTGCGGTAAGGTCTTCGGCTCTTACCAGGCCCTCGGGGGACACAAGACAAGCCACCGAAAGGTCAACGCTGCCGGAGGCGACGAGTCCTCCGTCGTCTCCTCGGCCGCGTCGGCTTCGGGTTCGTTGACTGCCGCAGCCGCAGCCGCAGCCACCGCCGCTGCGGGGGTGGCGAAGACCGAGGCCTCCGGTGGAGGCGGGAGGGTGCACCAGTGCTCCATTTGCCTCAAGACTTTCCCTTCCGGCCAAGCCCTCGGCGGGCACAAGAGGTGCCACTACGAGGGAGGCCACTCGAGCGGCGGGGCTGCGGCCGCGTCTTCCGCGTCGGAGGCCGCTAGCACGAGCCACAACAACAAGGGGTTCGACCTGAACATGCCGGCTCCCATGGAGTTCGCCTTCGACGGCGGCCGCCGGTGCGTGGCCGCAGCGGCGGTGGACGAGGAGGAGGTGCAGAGCCCGCTGGCGTTCAAGAAGCCGAGGCTCCTGATCCCGGCATAGACGTGGTCCACTGCTTGCTACAAGTCAACATCAAAATTTATTTGTTTTTTATTCACAAAAAAAATTTATTACGTAGTTATTAGTTGTATCTGTACACAGAATTATTCATTCTTTGTAGCTGGCAATCAAATTGTTTGCAATCATTCTTATCACGTTTGATTTCTTTTTTTCTACAATTCTACTTATGTGTACAAAAAAACGTTATGATAGTTGTTAATGGATTCAATTGATTTATTGAATTTATTGTTTGAGGATAAGTACTTTAATTTCCATTTAACATGCACGAACTTTATGCATTAACCTTAGTTTTACTTATATAAATAAATATATAACAATAGTCAAATGAGATTTCAGCGTCTCCGTTTGCTGCCTTCCAAGTAATTACATGGGTTGTTCTCATGGCCTGGCATGTAGGAATTCATAGTCTCGGTTCTTTTATTTTTTGCATGGATTAGAATATATATAAACAAAGTCAAACACAAATTAAACATGTTATATACTAATAATGGTGTTTGAGGGATGGGATGAGTTTGTAATAAACTAGGACAATCGAATTTTGACCGGACATAAAAACGTTCCGTTAAATATATTTAATGGCCTAACAATTTTTGATGGCCTAACAATTTTTGATGGCCTAACAATTTTTGAACGGGGCAAGTCCCGTTAAATATATTTAAAAATAAGTTATCATTGTATTATTTTTTTCTAAAGTAGATATTATTCTTGCAATTATTTTTATATTCTCTTATTGTTGATGAATTAATTAATAAATAATAACAATACAATAACTAAGGGCTAAGGAACCGTTATTTTTTCTTTAGTATATTAATTTTTTTTAATATTTTATATAAAATATTAAAAAAATGTTCACTTGCATATCCTTTTCATTATTTGTTCACTTGAATTTTACATTAATAGTTTTAACAAATCAAATTAATATTGAATAAACTACTTATATTTTATTATTAAGTATATTATTATATAAGATTGCTAATTTATGTTATTGGTATACATTATATAAGTAATAATTAATCACGTTTAAATAGTTGTTATTATTAATGAACTTTATTAGTTAACGGATGAATATCCAGCAAAAGGTCTAAAAATTGTGCTCGTCCCATACGGATGATTTATCAATTACAGATCGACTTTCAGGTGGTTCGACGAATGTTAGTAGCTCGAAAATCGATTGGAGTCATCACTTTGATAAAAATAATATTATTTTTTTCGAATTAATTAAGTGTTAGTAATATCAATACCGGACGGAGTGGATAAAAAACATCACTACATGTTGCCAAGGTGAATAAAAAATATATATAAACTCCCACTTCGTCCCATCAAAATCTTCTGAATTATTCATAGGTTTTAATAGTTTTGGGCAGTTGGTGTATAAGTTTCAATGATAATTAATTAATGTTTTTGGTGGCAATGGCACACAAAGAAGGAACGCAGCCGGCCCTCTCTTCTCTTATGAGTGGAGCTCCGCCAAGAGAAGAAGATTCCCCACCCCCATTTGGTCCACACGCCAAGAAGAAGAGAAGAAGACTCTTCTCTTCTTTGCACATTGCATGGTTCATGCATGACCAAGGATTTCCCATTCTGCGTCTTCACATTGATTGAATGAGTCTTCAACAACTATATATATATATATATATATATATATATATATATATATATATATATAGTAAGAGGGGAGGAGGACCGCCCTCCCACATCCCGTCCGTCGGACGAGGATCCGATGGACGCTTTTTTTCAATTTAGGGGTAAATAATTTTTTTTCCAGTTTTTCCTCGACGGAAGTCAGAACGAGTCATCCGACGGGCACTTTTTTTTCGGTATAGGGGTAAATAATTTTTTTTCTAGTTTTTCCTCGTCAGAAGTCGGAACAAGTTTGGTTTTTTTCTGCCCTCGTCATCTCCTCCGCCCTCCGTAGCGACCGTCGTTGTTCCCCTGCCGCTCATCTTCTCAGGGAAGCAACCCTCGTCATCGTCTTTCCAGCACGAGATCGTTGCCGCTCTCCGTCATTTGATGCCGCGCAAGGTCATCGCCGCCACCACCGCTTGCTGTCATCGAGAGTTCGTCATCATCCCTGACGCACGACCCTCTTCTTTCACTACGACCGTTGTCGTTCCCCTGCCACTCGTGAAGTCGCCGCCTCGTTGGATGGCGCAAAAAAGGTCGGATCGAAAGCAAAGAGATCGCCTCGCCGTGAGATCGCCGTCACTCACGAGGTCGCTGCCCGCAAGATTGTCGCTCGTGAGGTCACTGTCATCGTCGGATGGGGTAACACCTCGCTGCACAATCTTTGTCGCCACCGTGAGATCACCGCCGCTCGCGAGGTCGCCGCCGTTGCTATTGCTGCCACCGATGCCGCCGCCGCCTCTGCCACCGTTGTTGCTCGTTGCCAATGCCGATGTCATCACCATCGTCGCTGCCGCCGCCTGCCCGCTGCTACTACCACTGCTTGCCGCTAACGCCGCTGGCGCTGCTTGCTGTTGCCACTGCTCACCGCCAATGCCGCTGCTCACTAACGACACCACTGCTACTGCTGACGTGGCCACCGCCCGTTGTTGCCGCTGCTCATTGCTGACGCTGCTGATGTTGCTCGCTGCCGCCGCTGCTCTCCCTCTTCAATGTTTTTTCAAGCTGAACTGCTTTTTTTTCCAAGCAAATCGACCTGCCTGAGCCGAAAAAAGCACCCGTTGGATCTCCATCCGACGGACGCGGATGGAGGGGTGGGTCCTCCCCCCTTGTATATATATGTTGCACGCGAGGCGAATTAAAAAACATATTGGAGTTTGTATCTTTAAAATTTTCCTTTCTTGAAACTCTAGAAATCTTTTCAATTAATTATTATTATATAGCTAAAGTAAAACTCCACAATAGAAGGATCTTAGGACTGAGATTAATCTTTATGCTAAAAAAATATGTGAATATAAATGTTAATTAATACCGAAAAATATTTAGTTGGAACAGTTCGTCGTCCTACTGTCTGTCTTTATTGGAATCGATCTTTGCAGACAAAAACTTGGTATGCCCAGCTGGTTTTTCTTTAATTCTTTTTATTTTTGTTGTATCCGGTGACTCGTCAAATGTGCTTTTTTTTTAAAAAAAAAATCTGCCTTTCCAACTTGGTGGGATGATGTCCATATGATATGCTAAAATTAATTGATCCAACGTGCAAAATTTTCATCAAAAGATGAAGTGGAGTATTATGCATGCCTATTTCATTTACTTTCAATTGCATTATTATTCTTCCTCCATCTACGAGACTTCTTTTGTAATTAAAAATATCACGGTCTCGTCCCTTTCTTTAGCTTTCAAGGAAAATAAATTGCTCTCGCTCTTTATATATTTTTTCACCTGTTTTTTTTTCAACCAGTGAATTGACTAAACTCCTGAATTGTCACAAACTCATCAAGACATGCATTGATGCCTAGAAATATTTCATTACAAGAAAAAGAAAACATTCTAAAAACAATGTCTTCACACGACTTGTTGAATTATCCAAGTAATTAATGCGTGTTGGGATAAATTGCCAACCAATTAACGACCTCAGAAGAAAAATAAAATTCAAAATAATCTAATGTAATGTCATGTAATATAATATAAGATGTACTCTATAATTGACTCAATGTGTGCTGCTTGCAGGGAAATTCATCGGTCGGGTTGGAATCGATTCATGAACAAATTTAATTCGATCCTACCAAATTTTGGATCGGGTTAAGGCTCTAATGAACAGAATATTTGATCCAACTCGACTCGGTTGTCGAGTGATCAGGGCCTTTTTTAAAATAACAATCTTACTTTATAATTTTTAATATAAAAATATACTTAATGTTTAATATAAAAATCTACTTAATGTTTAATATAAATATAAAATATATATTATGAATATTTTAATATAATTTATGTAATTAAAGTATTTTATTTTAATATTTTAATTCAATTATTAAAGTAAAATTAAATAAAAAAGAAAAAATATGGGGTCATCAGATCGGGTCGAGTCGACTCGTATCGGGATTTTTCAACCCATACCCCTATCGAATTAGGGCTGGATTGGGTCTGCTCCTACCCGACCACCGACCTTGGGTCATCAGGTTCATTGGGTCACTCAGTAAACATCTCTAGTTGTGCGTGTCCCGAGGGCTTCTCCCCGGGCACGTCGAGTTATCTTATCATGTATTTTCCTTTTCAACTCACTTTTGTACTTAGTTTATTTTCTAAGTGTGATGATGGCAGTTTTGTAATTTGCACTCCTGAAAAGTGCACCCCCGGAGATGGTCCTCCACATCACACGTCGCAATTTTACCACCCGAAACGGTGGTATAGTAAGGGAGACCCGCTAGTCCTCCCCTGAAGCGTTGTAATCATTCCTATTTACTCAACAAAGATTTCAAGCTTCCCTAAATCTAGCATCGTGCCTCAAGCGTGGGGTGGCAACCCACAAAAAAGCGTCCCAAGCGATCGAGCGTTACGCCGAGGTGCCCGTTTGTTCACAAACGCCTCCACCGAAGAAGCGTCCGCTCGGGACCGTGCGTCCCAAAAGTTGTGGCATACGAAAAGTGGCATAAGCAAGCTTCCGCAAAGCGCTCAAAAGAGCTTGCCTAGACGTTGGGCACGTCTAGGCGCCGCACGGGTCGGTCGAGCGAAAAACGACCACGTGACAAGTTGGTATCAGAGCCAGGTTTCTGGGACCGCTCAAGTTGGCGTTCGGCGATCAAGGTGAAATGACGTCGAACTCGAAGATGATGAATGAACCCGTTGCACCGGAGAAGGGCCGCCAGGATCGAGGGCGCGCCCGCTCGAAGGACACTATGTCCGCCTTCGAGCAACGCCTCGGCCAATTCCAATTGGACGTGGGCGAGATGCAAGACCAACTCGCAACGCACGAGCGGGAGTTGGAGAAGATCGTGGATCTTGCCACGGTGCGGGAAGAGATGGCGCCGTTGTATACGCGTCTCGAGTCCATGGAAGCGACAATCATGGACATGCGGGAGACCTTGGACAATGGTCTCTCAAACATGCGGTTCGAGATGGAGCAAGAGTTCCAGACCTTCCGGGAGGAGCTCAAGCGACGCTATGGAGACGGGCGGTGTCCCGAGGCGCCCGCCCCGCATGAGGCGAGAATTGATGTGCCAAAGCCGAGGCCCTACAAAGGCGAGCGGTCGGCAAGGGAGATCAACGACTTCCTGTGGAACGTCCGAAGGTACATGGAGGCCTTGGACGTGACGTCCGAAGTAAGGATGGTGAAGACCGCATCCTTCTACTTACAAGATGCGACGAGTCTATGGTGGCGGTGCCATTGCGACGATGTGGAGCGTGGCATTGTGGGTCCCATTGAGAGGTGTGACGACTTCAAGAGGCAGCTTATCAACTACTTCTGCCCTGCCAAGTCGGGACTGGAGGCCAAGATTGCGTTGTTCAACATTTGTCAGAAGGGCACGTTGAAGGAGTACGTGAAAGAGTTCACCGAGCTCCGCCTACAGAATTCCCAAGTGGACGAAGACACGTTGTTGGCGGTCTTTGTGAAGGGTTTGAAGCCATGGTCTAGGACGGAGTTGGAGCGACGAGATTGCCCCAACCTCCGCTCGTTAGTCGCCGCTGCTGAATCGCTCGTGGAGTATGCCAAAGCGAGCACTCCACCACCAAAGCCCTCGGGCAAGGGCAATGGTGGGGGAGAGAAGTCCAAGTCACAAGGAGGCAAGCCGCACTATCAGGACAAAGGCAAGGGACACCAAGACGGGAAGTCCAACAATGGAAGATTCAAAAGGGACGGGAAGCCGCCAAAGCCTTGCTACATTTGCAAGGGTCCACATTGGACGAGCGATTGTCCGCAAAAGGCGACAGTCAACGCAATGTATTGCCCCGACGAGAAGGAAAAAGAGAAGGAGGAGGCGTGTCTCAGCTCGATGCACGTCCTCAGCGCCATCAACGCCTCGAAGGGTCCTTCATCGGCTGCGCGACTTTATGCGGATATCGAGTTGAACGGGCAAGTCTTCAACGCCCTCATTGACACGGGAGCATCGAAGTTGTTCGTGTCAGAAGTGGCCGCTAAGAAGCTAAAGCTGCCACTCCAGAAGACTAACGCCACGTTCAAGACGGTGAACACAAAGTCTATCTCGACCACAGGAATTTCTCCTGGAGTGAAGGTTCGCATCGGCAAGTGGTTGGAAAGCTTCGACGTGACGGTGGCACCAGTGGATGACTACGAAGTGGTGGCGGACATCTCTTTTCTGCGACACATTACCGCATGTGTCATCCCGCTCACCAATTCGATGGTTATCTTCGATCCCAAGGGACCTTACAACGTCCCTGTGAGGTCAGGCGGAGACCTCAAACAGAAGACCCTCTCCGCCATGCAAGTGGCGAAGGGGTTGCGCAAATAGGAGCACACCTTCCTGGCGACCGCCATCTTGGAAGATCCGGGGCCCTCCACTCCAACACCTCCCAAAGTCCTTGAAACCCTTGAGGATTTTGCGGACGTCATGCCCCCGGAACTCCCAAAGCGGTTGCCTCCGAAGCGTGAAGTGGACCATGTCATCGACTTGGTCCCAGGATCTAAAGCTCCACATGGAGTCCCTTATCGGCTCGCCCCTCCGGAACTCGCAGAACTCCGTAAGCAACTCACCGAACTATTGGATGCAGGATATGTTTGGCCTTCAAAATCTCCATATGGCGACCCGGTTCTCTTTCAGAAGAAGCATGATGGTTCCCTCCGGATGTGCATCGACTACCGGACGCTCAACAAGCTTACGGTGAAGAACAAGTACCCCATCCCCTTGGTGGCGGATTTGTTCGACCAACTTGGCGGCGCAAGATGGTTTACCAAGTTGGACCTTCGTTCGGGCTATTGGCAAGTCCGAATCGCGGAGGAGGATGTGCAGAAGACGGCGTGCCTCAAGCGTGGGGTGGCAACCCACAAAAGAGAGTCCCAAAGCGTCACAAGCGATCGAGCGTTACGCCGAGGTGCCCGTTTGTTCACAAACGCCTCCACCGAAGAAGCGTCCGCTCGGGACCGTGCGTCCCAAAAGTTGTGGCATACGAAAAGTGGCATAAGCAAGCTTCCGCAAAGCGCTCAAAAGAGCTTGCCTAGACGTTGGGCACGTCTAGGCGCCGCACGGGTCGGTCGAGCGAAAAACGACCCCGTGACATGCGCGCACACACACGTTCACCGGATTGAGTCGACCCGATGAACTCGATAATTCTATTCGATCTGACCTACTTTGTTTTCTCATTTGATCAAGAAGCATTTTCTCTTGTGCAGAAAAGAGCATGCAATTTTGAAAAAAAAATAATCTTTTTAACTTATGTTTTCTACATAAAATCAAATGCAGAAAAAAAAACTCTTTTTTTTAAACATTATTTTCCTTTGGAACTTATTTTCCGGAAATATTCATAGGCTAATTAGGCCCAACCTCTCCGGACTAAGAACCAGCCCGGCGTAATTAGTTGAAAGTGTAGTGCTGTTAGATTCTCTGGGCCTAAGACTAATACTAAAACCCAGCCCAATAACTATTTATCCTTTTTTTCTCTACTAGTCATATACCCGTTGGATACTTGTGCCTAATCTAAATAGATAATTTTAGAACTGTCGATATTAGATTAGAAAAGTTAGGAAGGAACAAAGCACATTGATTTATAACTACTTATTTATAATTAAAATCATAGGAAAATTAATTTTCATATATATAGTTCTGGAGCTTTTGTCCTAATTCACTTGGTCTCCCAACTTCCTTTTGGTCTCCAAATTTATAATTTATAATAAAATAATCAATTTGAATTCAACTTTAGACCATATAAGTATTAACATAATATCCAATTATTAATTTAAAAATTATAAGGCTAAGGTTGAGCCATATTCCAAAAATATAATCAATGTTTTGGGATAAACTACGTCAAATATCATCCAACTTTGTTCGTTTTCTCAACACTATCCTCCAACTTTACTTGTAACAAATTGTCCTTCAACTTTAAACTTATTTCATCAAATGTCCTTTTGACCGGCTATAAGCTGTTACTCAGCCGCGCTACTAATGTGGCGCCAACACGACATCTTCTTTCTTTTTCACGCAAATATTTTGTCGATATGGCAACATTAAAATAATAATAAATAATTCTAAAAATGCTTGCATGAAAGACCGCGTTGGTGAAGTTCAAAACGCGGCAGGTTGACGGTGGCACGATAGGCCGTGGGAGGGGGGTTTACATACAATGGGGGCAAAGAGGTTTATGATTGAATCTCAAAGACATTATTATCATTTGGTAGATCGAAGTCTATGGCTTATTTCAGGGGGGGCCTTCTGCGACCTCTTCAAGACCTCGCCGAAGGTCGCAGAGGGGGGCAAGTGCCGACAAAGACAAGAGGGGTGAGCTTGCCCCCCCTCTCCCATGACCTCGCTCGATTAGATCCGGCCGCGAAACGACCACAACGGTTGGATGTGGCCGGATCTAGATTGCAGCTGAGTTGACGGTCGAACACGGTCGAATTAGGCTTGCAGCTGGCGAACGACGACCGTTGGACAATCGCCGACAACATTTAATTTTTTGAATTATTTTTTTATGTTGCCTCGTCAACAAATGCTTGTGATGATGAGAGAGAAGATGTCACGTCTGAGCCACATCAATAGCGTGATGGATAACAGCTAATGAAAAGGCCATTTGGTAAAATAAGTAAAAAGTTAGAGTGCAATTTTGTTACAAATTGAAGTTGGATGATAATACTAAAAAAATATCAAAGTTGAAGAATATTTTGTGAAATTTATCTCAAAACAAAAATATTTTCTTTAAGAGTAATTATGTTCTTATTAATTTTAATTTTTAAATATTATTCTATTTTTAACTTAATTATATTTAATTATATTAACTTTATTGTTATTATAATAATAACAACTTCATTTTATAATAAAATATTTTAGTCATAAAATATTATATTTTTTATATTTTATTATCTTTAAATCAAATATCATTAGAACAAATATGTTTACATTTTTTTTAAATATGATGTTTTATTATTTTATTTATTTAAATTTATTATTCAATAAAATGACTCCTAAGAAAAAAAAGGGAAAAAGAAGGGAGAGAGAGATAAACCACCTTCCTTCGGTTCCGAATCGCCCCCCTCTCGAGAGCAGCAGCATTTCTTTTCTTATTATTTTAATTTTTACTTTATACGAAAATTAATATATATAATTATAATTAGGTGTTAATTATATATATATATATATATATATATATATATAAATATAATCGGCAGGCGCCCAACGATTGAAGGCGTTAATGTGCTAACCATATAATTAGGTAATGGTTTCTGTTCCCCTCATGCCATGTGGCAACTCTGTGTGCGAGTAGAATCTTTAATTAAATGAACATGCCATTAACTAACCAAATCAAACTCACCGTAATTAATTAACCAAGAGGTGTTAGATACATTAGAGCAAAGTTTGCAAGCACGTAACTATGTTTTAACCAAACGTGTTCGTCTATGAGTTAGGCGTTGTTGTATCCATATCTTTGATTAAAATAATATTTTATGTACATTGGGAAAATGTAATTATGGCAATTGACACATATGGGATCATAAGTCGGTCTAGCGTTTACACAAAATTCCTAGACAAGATGGAGACAAGAGTTGATTTTGTTTCCTTTCATAAAAAAATGTTGGTTAAGATAATGGGAAAAAAGTCTACATAATCCCGGTTTGAGTTCTGCCAAGTACACAAAATTATATTTTTGTTCTCTTAGAAGGAACATATATTAGAAACTCAACTTTAAGAACTCATAAGAGTGTCCATAATGCCGCTTCAAGAATTTAGTGTCGTTCTTTTAAACCTATTTTACCCTTACTTTATCATGACACACTTTATTTAAGTAATAAATAAGTGTAACTAATAAATGACTCTTGAAAATTGAAATATTATTTTCTTCTAAAATTTAAATAGATGTTAAACTAATCAAATTCCTGTTATTTAATGCACTATTCGTCAGCTACTTTTGTTTATCATAAGTAATTTTTATTAGCTTCATTACTTACTTATATTGTAATTAATCATATATAATTTATGATTCCATTAGCATTTTTCCTTTTCCCTTTTATTCAATACATTGTAATGATCCTTTATTTTTCTTGCTCTAGTTACTATATACCTATTATTTAAATATTTATTTATTTATTTCTTGCAAATAACCAAATGATTAGAATTTGTTAATTTCTTCAAGTATTTTGCATGCTCTCATTTGAAGTCCTAAACTATATATATATATATATATATATGACTAATAACAATATAAATTATAAATAATGAATTAATGAGAGAAAGCAAGCGGTGTCTCGAAAGTCTCCGCGCGCTAAGGTACTTTATAAATAATGAATTTAATATAAATGACCTATATTAAACAAGAGTAGCTGGAGAAAAAAGTTATTGTGTAACTACATTAATCATGGATTGACAAAATTGGCCAATCTTACAGAATTTGATAAGTTGATTAGATACATTGTAAGATTGTCATCAAAACTGGTCAATCGTACAAAATTAGATAACTGACTTATATAATTCTCGTTGTCAAAGGGGAAAGGGGATCTTTGACTGCTACAAATAGAACATTGATTGTCCTCATTCCTAAACCCATAACTCCAAAGACCATCGGTTAATTACCCCCTATAAGTATGTCCACCACAATTATAAAGCGAGCTACTAATACCATTGTTAATCGGTTGAAATCTTTTTATGTCAATGTGGATAGCACCAAAACTTGCAACAACATCATCAATTTAAGCATCGAGAGGTCACACATTGCATGAAGCATATTAGGACAGTTAAGGAGGGCTAGAAGTACGTCTCTGGAGTTGGGGTCATCAAAATATGTCTATAATTTTTACAGTGACCCAATGATTGAGTACCAAGGATATCAATGTTTTGTCCGAATAAGTAATATACGTCTGTAGTTTGATGTAAGCTCATGACAATTTTTATATTTTGTTCCGGCAAAAACTGTTACGCCAATAGTAAGTACTACAGTACTACTTATAAGTACGGGCATCATACATACAATCTGTTTGAACTTTCGTAATTTGTTGATCCCATGTCTGCTCCCATATATTACAGGAAAAATGGATGTTTCTAATAGCGATACACTTCATATATGGATATCCAATCTCCTGGACATGTGGTTGAGTGATTAGTTTAATTAATAATGCAGAGAGACCTGCAGGCTAGGCCAGAGCTGCACGAGTAACACGATGCATATTAGGTCCAAGTTATATTATGCGGGTTTAGGTTTAGGTTCAGAGTTGTGGAAGAGTACGTGCATTTTAATTAAGAGAGTATTGGTGAGGATATATCCAGTGTTTTTAAAATCGAAGCGGACGGTCGGTTCGATCGGTTCAACCATGAATTGGTCATCGGTCCAGCCCGATTAGTAGATAATGTTGGAGTAAAGTTTTAATGACATATGAAATTATATTTTGATGATATAAATCTCGAAAGATTAAAATAAATTACTGAAAATGTTTAAGTAAAAATGAATAACTTTATGCACTAATTTTGATTAAATAATTGACTACAATTTTATTAGATTTTGAATGAATGATAAATATCAAAATTATAGAGAATCATGTTAGCTAAAAATAGAATAAAAGATTATCTAATTTGGATAACTATACAAAAAGTTATGTTCAAAATAGTGCATGATGATCAACCTGTCGGTCGACAAAATAAAATCCGATCGAGACAACACCGGTCGACCGATCCGAGAAATCGGACGACCGATCAATGCATGCGCTGTCCAAATTCATGATGAGACTATACCCGTCGACGCCGAGACTTTATCGATCGACAATCCGGTCGACCAATCCATTAATACGGTCGATCGGTCCCGGCTGGAATGAACAGTAACGGTTAGTTTTGAATGAGAAAATTGTATAACAAATTCTGGACGAATTTTTCACATGTTGAAACCTATAAAAAAGTGCCAAAGTCAGAAGCAAAGGCATCCATCCTGAAAAAACTTTAAGTTATCAAAAAAAGATTCTTTCCTTGAAATTTTCATTTTTAGTCGTTCTCTTCTTTCTCTCTTCCAATCTTGTGAGTTTGTCATTGTAAAAGAGAAAAATAATTATTCAAAAAAAAAATAGAGAGAGCTTCTATGTAAAAGAAGTTCTATATCTTATCTCTTGAGCAAGAGAAAATATTAGCTTTATAAGAGAAGAAGTTGTCTTATCTCTCAAAGCAGAAAAAAATGTAGTTGATGTAAAGGACTATTCTTCCTTACCCCATTTGGAACAAAGAAAAAGTTTAGTGGAATATCCGACGATCTCGATGTCGAGAAGTCGAAACGAGAACGTAGGTCAAAGTGTGGCCGAACCTCGTCAACAACCACCATGTTCTTTATGTTTACTTTCTCTCTCTCCCTCTCATATTATGTTTATGATTTAAACTACGTTGATGTAAAAGATTTAAAGAATTAATTTTAAACTTTCGCAACGTATTTTGTGAAATTGACATTTTTTATTTTAAATACCGATTCACCCCCTTTTGGTGCTTTTGGGTTCCTACAAATAAAACTCATTTGTGTAAAAAATCGGATTGAACCGGTTTAACTCAATCAAAACAGTTGAACCGAAAATTTGATTCAATCCAGTTTTTTTTAAAAATAATAAAAAAGAGGTGAATAAATGAGAAAAAAATAAAATAAGGAAACTATATGATAACAAGGAATATGGAATAATAGACAGGGGAGTAATATAAGTGATTTGATGGTGAAGGATGAATGGATGTAAATAATAAAGAAAGTAATTTGAATTTGAAATAAAATTAAAAAGATAGTAATAAAGATAAATTTGAATAAAAAATTATCATGAACATAAATAAGAAAATGATAAAATTTAAATTATTATAAATAATACACATTAAAATATGAAAATAGAAACATAATAATATAGTAAATTTATAGGATGAACTTATACAAGAAATCAAATAATATGAAAAGAAAATTTGAATTTGAAAAATAAAATGAGAGCAAAGAAAGATAATAGTAATGAAAATCTAAAAAAGGAAAGTATTCATGAAATTATTAGATAATTTATTATAAAATTAAATAATTATAAAATAATATATATTCTTAAAATGTAAAAATAATTTATTAATATTCGATTAATTTAAAATGATGATTATATACTTTTATTTCATCATCTTTTTATCTTTTTATACTTTTATTTATAAAATATTATTTTAAAGTAATAAAATAAATCTAATTCAATTCGGTCAAACCTAATTAAATGGTCGAGATCCGATTTTAAAAACAGGATATATCCTTCAATAATAGGAGGCCGGCATGCATGCATGCATGCTTCCAGGAAAAGTAATACGTGAGCTGGCCTATCTATATGTATAGCCAGGTTGTAGAGCACTGCTAATAGGGATAAGGTTACTTATTAATTATGTACTTGGCTTTTGAGCACTGGCCAAATTAATGCTCATAATTAACATAAGGTTACTTATTAATTATGAAGTTAGCTAGAGGAAGCTGGTTGATGATATTATTTATTATTATTTTTATATTGTCGTGTTCGGTCATTTTGACTAGTCAAGCCTTAATATTTATTATTTATTGTTTTTTTATATCAGTCGAGAGGGGTAATTTCTCTCAAATTTTTATATTACTTTTTTCTTGTGGTGATTAAAGTTTTTTAAATCGGACGGATCAATTGGCCTGATCAGTTCACTTTTAGATGAATTCTCATAAATCACATGAAAAAGGAATGAGAATATGTAATAGAGGCTAAGGTCGAAGAGCAAAAGTGAAAAGAAAAAGCAGAAGTGGATAAAAAAGTTAAAAACAAATGTAAAATATTGGAATATGAAATCATGGATAAAAAAATGAAAACTTTTTTGATCGTGGGATAAAAGAGAAAAAATGTTGTAAAATCTTATAAAAAGATTGCGTTTTTTAATACGCACATTATATATACATGTATATATATATATATGTATATATATATATATATGTATATTTGAGCTTTTAAGAGTAAAACGGAAAGCAAGAGAAATATTATAGAAAATAAAAATACAATACAGACAAAAATGAAATATGGTATATGGAACAAACAAGTAAAGCTAAAAAACAAAAGAAATGAGGAATTGATGAATATGGAAGAAATTAATAAAAAAAGAAATATGAAAAACTAGATGGGAAGAAAAGGAAATTTAAATAAAAAATAAAAAATATATATTAAGGACAAAATAAAAAGAGGAAAAAAATCCAAACAGTTCACATAGTGGTATTTAAAAATAATGTGAATAGTTATAACTAATATTTGTCTTTATCAAGTTATTAATGGTAGATCTTTACATGACTCCACGTAAACCAAGAATAGTTGCCGCGTAATATTTGTTTCTCTTGGAAATAATGCATTAGAAAAAGTAAGAGAGCATATGAAATATTTATTTATACTGTTATATATATAGCACTTGCGTTTATTAGATTTGAAAATCTTGAATTCTTATAATTACTTTAATGTAAACAAATGAAATTTTGACTTTTGGTAAAAACTTTAGCTGAATCGTTTGATAAATATTTTTTTAAAATGAAGTTAAAAAGTTAAAAAGGACACTAATTATATACTCTCGTTAGTTTATTAATATTATTATTATTATTATTATTATATATATATATATGGGTAGAATGAAGGTGCTGAGCGCCGCTCACCACCGTATGAAGCACGATCTGAGCTGTCCGAATCAGATCAGAAGGCTCAAATGAGATATACTTTGATGCTATCAAAGTTTGATCAAAAGACTCATGTTTATCTCACAATACACCCTCCCATCTCTTTGTCTCTTCTCTCTCTCCCCCTCGTTCCCTCGCTCGACCGCCCCCTTTTCGTTGGTCGTCGTTTCCCAAGCCACCGCCCGATCTGTGACACAACTCGCCCCACTACGTCATCGCCGCCGTCACAGTGGGCTTCGACTTCCAGTCAGATATCGAGAGAGAGCGCCGCTGCCTCGCCAGATATTGCCGTCGTCGCTTGGCTAGAGATCGCCGTTGTCGCCTCGTCAAAGATCGCCTTCGTCGTCGTGGTCGAGAGAGAGAGATCACCGATGACGTTATCTTGCGATCTGGATGGCTGCCTTCATGCTCGATCGCCAGCGCTATAGCTTCTAGATCGCTCGCCTTCGCCATCAATCGCCAATGTCGCGACCTCCGACTTTGCCGCCCTTGTCATCGCCACAGCCTCCCTCGCTGTCGTCACTATCTCTGTCGCATGGTCTCTCACTCGCGATCGATCGCCTCGATGTTGGCCCTCACGATCGATCGCCTCGCCATTCGCCCTCATCCTCGTCTCTTCAGAGATCATTGGTGTCACGATCATAATTTAAACCATGATTTAAACCAAAGTTTGCGACTTATTACGAACGATCAAATAAAATCGAAAAAGATTATGAAAATGTGATGTAAATATTTTCTTTTTAAAAGCAAAAGAAATGAAAATATATCATTAAATAAATTACACAATTTTATGATGATCATTTCAGAGCAAACTAACTACCCTAAGTTTTATATTTCACAAAATTACTTTACATTCTTACAAAATGACAAATATATAATACACATATCAAAGTCTCTCGACATCCTAACAAAAGGACATGAGAGTAACAACTCCCCTCAATATCTTTACATCAGAGGAGCTAAACTCCGCTAAGATTATGACCTCGCACGATCCAAGAAACTATAATGATCTGAAAAATGTTAGAAATAATAGAGTGAGCTAAAATAGCTTAGTAAGTTGATAACTCATAGTTTATGTGTTACCAACTAATTAATTCGTAGAGACATGAAAATCATACAATAATCATAATATCAAAATAAGTATTCTCAGATATTTGATAATTACTTATACAACATTCTAATCAGCAACATCATACTCAATTTGCAATCAATATCGTTTAGATCATAACAAACATATGTATGCAAATGCAACATTCTCATATGGATGCACGAATCACCAACTAGCCAGTGGTCGGTAGGTGGATTCTAGAGGTGGCTCCCATCGTGATTAGTGGATGTAGTACTTAGCTCCATTTCACTTTATCCCTTTCGAGGAATATATCACATAGCGATAGGTGGATTCTAGAGGTGGCCCCTACGAATTCTAAAGATGGCTCCCATCGCGACTCCTCACGATGTAGCACTTAGCTCCGCATGGCATTTAGCTTCAGTCTATCTCATCTCATTTATGGGGAACACAATGATGCATTGGATTCTAGAGGTGACTCCCATCGTGATCAACGATGTAGCACTTAGCTCTAACCATCATACATGTAATGCAAACAGATGCAGATGCATGATTCATCATATAACAATTATATCTCAATATCAGAAGATAAATCATATCAGATATTATTTCAAATAGAACAATATTTCACTTCTCGTAATCCATTCATATCATATCACATATGCTTTTCAAATGTGCAATCATACAATCACTCATAAATATTTTTCATAGTTGCATTCCTCGAAACTAATTCATAATTTATCCAAAATATATTCAATACATATAACAGTCGATGTCACACCGAACTCAACAGATGTGAATACATAGAGTAGGAGAAACCAACTTACCTGACATGAAATTACTTTTCCTTTCCCTTATCATTCTTCATCCTATAACGTTTTTATCAATATTATGGTCTGCAAACCCTCATGTCCTACATGGACACAACAATGATCAATGCCATATACCCCTCATATCTTTAGCCCTATAACTTAATTAATTGGTAAATCGTAAGAATTCGTCTTGTACCCTAGGAGATGGTGTACTTGGTGAAATAAAATTCATATCTTTTATTGAACATAATACAACCTTATGGTTCTAATCCTATATGTATAAATACTGCAACATAATTGTCCAATAAAAGTTTAAGACTTATTTCCTAAGGGTTGGTACATAGAAAAAATTAGTATTCAA
The DNA here is from genome assembly GCA_030549335.1 of Pontederia crassipes. Classification (NCBI taxonomy): domain Eukaryota; kingdom Viridiplantae; phylum Streptophyta; class Magnoliopsida; order Commelinales; family Pontederiaceae; genus Pontederia; species Pontederia crassipes. Next base: position 30,327,290 of record CM060193.1, read on the forward strand.
CCTAGATTTTCTACTACTTCTGTGTTACGCTAGATTGATTGACCTTGATTGTATAATGTATATCAATTAATAAATAACTCATATTTCCTTACTTTCAATTTTATCTGAAAGGGTACTTAATCAGGTTTAACTCATATAATTCATAGAGTTTATACCTTTCTAGACCGAGCGCAACAAATTTAACAAATAATAGAATGCTCTACTCTAAATTCATTCTGATAGACTGAGTAGAGCTCGGTTAAGAATTTATTACTTTCACTATACATAACATTTTCATATGATTCCAGGTACAAATAAAACTTAACTTCGATATCCTTCTGACCCTAATTTATAAAATAATTTTATTCATATTTGATTTAATACATAATTTATAAATCAGGTGAAAGTTTTTAGAAGATAAGATGATAGCACCTTAAATATGAATGCATAACTTTCGCTATGTATGTGCAATAAATCTGATTCCAAAGAACAATAAAATTAGACTCTAAAATGTACAACATATATTAATTATAGATTTTTTTACTCCGCATAATTTATCTACAGAAACTTCCGTGAACACAAAGATAGTATTATCCTGTTCATACTTCTAAAAACTGAGAGTTACCACTTATTCTTTTCATAACTCCCTCTACTCAAATTGTTTTGAAGTGATTCAAATTGTATTAAAACCTTAGTTAATGTCAGGTTGGGACCTATAAAATTCATAAATTATTTCAAAGTATAAAGTTTAACACAATTTTTAATTATGTCTACTTCTTCCATGACATCTCCAAACAAATAGAATATAACTTTTTAAAAAGATGAGATATTGAAATAATTCTTTCTTTTCTATAAACTACGATTCTAGGGGTTCACTTGATACAAATTTCATAATTTGTTTTCACCATAAATGTTTTCCTAAGTAGGTAAAAATTTATCTGTTATAATCTATAATTAGAAAATACGTTCCATGATTCCAATCAAAAGATGCAATTTCCTTGTTGGTTCAATTGATATGACACAAGTAAATTTAATACTAGGTGGCAGCATATTGTAAAAGCTACATACAACAAGTTCACGTGTAACTTTTTCCACCAAAAGGCTTAGGCGGTTTGGAGTGAGGTGTCAAATATAAATAAATAAAACTTAACTTTGAATAATCAGGTAGACACACATAGGAGACCTGATGTGGTTATTCAAATATTAATAACCAAGTTAATTAATTTAAGCTAAATAATTGAGTCACTCAATTCATAATTAATTAGCTATATTAAGCAGTATTAATTATGTTGGATTACCTAATATTAATTTAATTACCCACTAATTCTTTACTTTTAGCCTGCTCAAGAGAATAATTATATCAAAATTAACTTATATAAAAAAATTGATTATTACAAACTCTACATGAAAATAATAACTAACTTAATTAATTTATACTTAAGTTAATTAACTCGTTTTTTATTGTTAGGATATTACAATCGGACTCACTGCTGTGGCCTCACATCGCCTCGCCTCCCCTCCTGGTCGCCTCACCATAGCGACCTCGAGAGATCGGGAGGAAGAGAGTTCGGATAAAATCTCATCAAAATATCGTGAGATGATGTAAAATATCACGCTCGATATTATGAGTCATCACTGTGCTGAGTAAAAGGCGCTCAGCACGCTCATTTTATATATATATATATATATATATATATATATATTTATATTTATATTTATATATTCTTTTTTCAGTAAAAAAACATTCAATTTTTTAATATCAACTTTCATATTTGATTACAATTTTTTAATTTATTACACTAACCATTGTACGCATTGATTATAAATTAAAATTTCAATTCGATTAATTTGGTGTCCTCCCGTGCCGGGATCGATTGTCAGCAAAAACTTTTTTACATGAAATTGAATTTGAGAACTTAGCTAAGGGATGAAGAACTCCTTGTCACTCTAAGAAATAAAATAATTGATTTATTATTTATTTATATATTTAACCCTAATATTCGTATGATAGAAAAAAGGTTGCTTGTTAATTCCCTCTTTTCCTCCTTTCGTCGTGTAATTTTTATGGTTCAAACTGTCACTCCACGAAGGCATTTCCATCACTCGATAAAATATATATTATCCCATTGAAGTGTCACTATTTATTTTTGAAATAAATTTTATGGCTTTAATTTTTTATTATCATATAATTATTCTCTCTCTCTATATATATATCAGAAAAGGTACGAAAATAAAGTTGGATTGGCATATATAGACTCACGTCACTCAACCACCCTATGAAGATCAGAACACATAAGCATATGATCGATACTATTTGAGTCTACCTACACACCATACAATTCATAGAAAAATGTGTCTTGAGCATAGATTCAACCAATATGCGGATGTTATAACATATAGGGTGCGTTTGGGATAGCAGTGAGAAACTTGCTTTTCAAGAAAGATAATTTTTTTTTTCATCTGATGTTTGGTGAAAATATTATTTTTGCTTTTTGTCAAAATTTTCTACGTGCCACAGTCATTTTCTTTGGATCACAGTAAGTTTTTCCCCTAATTACTTTTCTAAATAGTATCCCAAACGCACTCATAATGTCCATGTGTTATGACTCTCATATGCATTTTAGAGAGAGAGAGAGAGTTAATGGCATATATCCATACAGTTTTGACTAGAAATTAGAATAAGGAATCAATGCAAACTATATGCAAAATGGTCAAAAGGAATAGATGGGAACATGGGGCTAAAAAGATATGTGATCACAAGGTGCTAGACGAGTGCAAAAGACCACCACCAGGATTTCGTTTTGCCTATAAGCACCAGCATATTCCACGTATTAATATCTGAATTGTGATAGTATAGTATAAACATATTGCCCTAATAAAGTGTTAAAAAAAATTAAATTTCCTCAATAACTAATCGAGTATTTTGATATGAAGATTATTTAGAGTAAAACACATGTCGACAGATTTTAAATAATTGTTTTGTTTTTTTTCTTGACATCTTTCACTATTTATAGCTAAAAAATCCTTGATATATTTTTTAAAAGGATGAAAATTATTATATTCATTTTTAAAATTTTGATAACTTGTAGATAACATAAATCTTCGTTACGAATATAATTACTTTTTAATAATTTATTATATTGTAATATTATTTTTTGAGCATCATGAAAAAAACCTTTGAGTAATAACTAAGAAAAATATAAAGAAAGGAATATGTGATAGGTATTAGATAAACAAAAAACTTTACATATTCATTAAATCTTTTACGTATAAGTTATCTAAAATGTTATAATACTAATATTTGCCTTGATCAAACGGATCATATATATACTTAATATTTATCATGATGCGTCTAATATTAAAATGGATCATATATTTCATGTATTAATCTTGGAAAACAGAACCCATGTGAAGGGGCATGATGGCCCTTGCCTTGGAGAAGTAATAAAGTTATAAACTAACTCATCAATTGTGCTCGTAAATAGGGAAGGAATAAGAGTATGCATGCGTGCGACTTCTTTCAAATTAACTATCATGTGTTAATCCTAACATAAATTTATATACGTGTTATTCTTTAAAAGGATGTGAGCATCTCCTGGTTTCAGACTTCGACAGCACACAGTACGTTCCATAGTTCTCTAACAAATGAACAAAAGAAGATGCCAAGAGATATGAACGATCTTCCTTTTCCTTTTTTTCGCGTCAAGATGAAGATATTGATAAGGATTAATTCTTTAAATTTTGTGATTTTTCATATCTAATTATAATATATAAATTTATCATAGGACATCCTTAAATTATATCACGATTTTCACTTTAATTCATCCACATAATTGTCATAACATTTCCATTTTTGTCTATTTATTAAAAGATTAAACTATTTTTCTCCTCTCATTTATTTTTAAAATGTGTAAATAATATATAATAAAAAATAATAAAATTATAAAAAATAAAAAGGGATGCTGCCTATGCTAAAATAATAAATAATAAAAATTTTAAAAAAACATAAAAAAATGGCGCTGCGTCGAAGGGAGGAGGCTGTGCCCCATATTTTTGTCCCTGACAAGGGGGCGCCACCCCTTATGAGCTCGCCGGTGACACAAAACAAAACGGAAGAGGGGCGATGTACCCCTTTTCTCTCCATTTTTTTATTGTATTTTATTTTAAAATTTTTAAGATTAAATGAGAGAAGAAGGTCAATTTAGTTTTTTATTAAATAGAAAAAATGAAAAAAATGAAAAAGTTAACAAAATCATACAGATAGACTAAAGTGGAAATCGTGATATAATGTAAAGGCATTCTACGATGAGTTAATATATCAGACACGAAAAATCGTTATAGTTGATGAAGATTTTTTATAAGTAATCAAACATGTGAGTTGTTTATGGACGTGTAATTCCAAAAAGGCACACATATTAAAGATATTGCAAAGGGATATGTTTATTTGTTTATTTTAAAAATGATGTGATCATGATATAATATGACTTTAAATAATATATAATCGATTTACTTACAACTAAGATGCATTCAACATATCTGAATTCTTGAAGGAAGATTATCTTGAGAATCTCTATTGAATTCATATTACTAAAAAAAATAGATTTCATGCTATTTAATCTAAAAAATAGTTTAAGTAAACACGCAACTAATTCTTTTTTTTACTAAGAATATGCATCCCATATATTTGAAACGATAGATGAAAAATATGTTATTAAGATTTACTTGATTTAGCTTCAATCATGTTACTATCATCTAATTATCAATATCTGCTGAACATATACAACAACAAAGCCTTATCCCACTAGGTGGAGTCGGCTTCTGCTGAACATATAATTATTATAAAAAATATAAGTCATTGAACTAAATCATACTTTGCAAGTCCATTATACCAAAGATTTGAGAAAGCTTTTTTTTTTTATTGCCACCACAGTATTTGAAGTGGTCAGATAAAATTTTCGACTAATTTGTGTTACTCCGAGTGGCATACTTAATTTGAGATAGTTTTTGAATGTGTGAAAAAGGACGAAAGCCTTCGAAAGGGTACTTCAAATAAACACAACATTTAGCAGGATGATATAATTGTAACTGGTGGGAAGAATCACTGCATGTTGACATCTTGTGCTTGATCCAAGAATGGATGCCAAAAGAGCTTTAAAATAACAGATGCCCCAAAATTCACACCATTGTCCAGTTCTTTTCCTTGCAATTATTTGCGTTGAATTGGAACTTGGACCACCAATAAACTGATGAAACATAACTTCCCCTCTATGTACTGTGAAGAAAAGAAAACAAAAAAGCCACTCCATTTGCAATCCTCTTTTCCAATCTGATCTTAGTTTAATGTATGTCTTTTTCTCACTCTTGTAAGATAAGCTCAATGGTCCCTGATCTCGCAGGCTTCAAATGATTTCCATTTTCTTCTGATTGAAATCCACATAAAGAGTTAAAATTGTATTTGTTATGAGAATGTAACATTTTACTGCCAGTTGCCATTGATCATTCACAAAACAAGTTGGGCCCCTGAAAAAGAGTGACCATGACCAATCAGCACCTGGTGATCTCATCTCATAGTGTATTTCCAATTCATGCTTTGCTTACAATAATACTATGGAACCTCAAAAACTTGGACAAGTTTAAAAGTAGTGTAGTGCAACAGTATGACATTCTGTTGTGACTGATTAAGAAAGTCTGAATGTTTTAGTTAACATCTTAAAGATTCCAGATGCTATTACAAATTGCAGAATAAGTAGTCAAACACTCCAGACAACTTGGGTAGGGCTGTGCTTAGGCTGAAAGCAACCAATGTCCTAATCAGTTTCTTCATCCACATCAGACGCCTAAAAGTATTTGAATTTTTGTTTTGAGATGTCTGAACATATCTGTAAAAGAAAAAAAAAACACTAAAAACTTTGCAACTGATGAACTGCTGCCACATGATTAAATCTGTTATCCATCAGATATCAGTAAATTTATAATTATGTGTCATCATGACAATTCAAAACTGTCTCAGTCCCTGCACGGGAAGACATTTATTGCTGTTAGAAATTGCTGAATTAGGACAAAACATTCTTCTGCGTTACTCGTTGACGTTGAGGTGATATTTCTCGTAGTAAATCTGAGGGGAGTACTTCAAGTTGGCCACCAGCAGATTGACTGGCTCATAGTCAGGGAGCACTCTGTATCTTGATTTGCTTGATTGCTTTGAATGAAAACTGGGACTCATCAAGATCAATTTATCATTTCGATGGCTAAGATAAAACATGAGGAATTTGTGTCATTTCCAAATCACCTCTGAGTAAAATTTTTTCCCTGCAATCATCTGCATAGTCATAAACTAGAGGAAGCTGGATGAAATGTTGCCATCTCAGAAATATAATGATTGATTGATATAATCACGCTGTTAAAGAGCTGACATATTTAAAAGGACAAGTAATTAAACTTTGAATAAAAACTCATTACTATAGCCCACGACAGTAACCCACCGAAAAGAAAGCCTACGACAATAAACAAAGAGAAGAGGACAAATAGGGGCATAAGTGGCATATCAAATGAACAGTTCTAACACGAGCAGCAGAGACGAAGCAATTAGTTAAGACCAACTCATGGAGGAGCTGGGCAGGAGGAAGAGGGAGAGGCATGAAGAATGCGTTATGCCTGCTAAAATTACTTGCATCATCATGCTAACATATGCACCAACCACCGTCTGCTGGAAGAGGAGTTGCAGGACTTGATCAGCCGCACAGTGGTCAAGTCATTACTCATTACACATACAGAGAGTGGCTTCCATACAGTGCATGATTCCTTTCGGGTAAAAGCTTTTGGCAGCCGTTTTCTCTGCGCTTGTCTCCTTTTTTTGCGCCAATCTTTGGGTTGCTTGGATTTGGTTCTTTGAATTCTTGCTCTGACAAATCACAAAAGAAGCTTAGAGGGGCTCGGCCTGATCAGGTAGGGAGCTATGAATTGATGATGGCCCCTATTGAGTGGGTGCTGCTGCTGCTTCTCCTGGACTGGTTCCTGGCACGACAGCTGGAGAATGGTAAGATTTTTACTCCTATTTTTCATTTCTATGGCTAATATCATCCTTTCTTTTCTTGTTTTGGTTTTTGTTTCTTTGCTGCTCACTGCCTGACACTCTTTAATGATTTCTACTGAGCTTTCTGTTGCTTTTTAGCTGCTGTTCCATGTGCATGTTATTATTGTTAAAGACACTATTAGTAATTGCCTCTGAAGATGAAAGCAGTAGGGCGGTCTGTTTAGCTCTCTGTTCCTTACAATTCTTCTATGTCCAATTGCGCACTAAAACTATTCTCTGGATCTTATGGATTGCAATTTTCACTTTGGGAGGACCCCAATTGCTTCTCATATGTCTGCACCCCATTTTGTGATCTTGGATTCATGCATCTATGCAGAGGCACAGCTATCTAACAGGGAAGGAAGGAATGCCCATGTGCCTTGTATTAGTTGCATGTCTGTTTAATTTATTGAGGTTCGCGAAGATTGCATGGATGTATGTGGTGATCAGCATTTATTAAACTGTCAGCCATTCGCCCCTCATGATCTGCAGAAACTAAACACCTCTCTCTCTATATATATATATGCGCTGTTGTCTTTCCCAACTTCTACCTCCTCAAAATTTGCCCTTTCATGCTTATTGTTTCTTGATCTTTGACCTTGCAATTTGCATGGTTGTGTCCCCTGGGTGCTGAAGTCTGGCTTTGCATCATCTCTCAACTTGATAAGATTCCCAAACAACAGCAGGTAGGTTGTTGACATGATCTGCCTGCGCCCCTTTCCCCCCTCCCCTGCTGGTGTTAAAAAGATGCTTGCTGTCTGTTGGTTCCATTAGTCCATTCCTCTCACTTGAAGATGCTGCCTTTCCCTCTATAGGTCGTGGCATTGCCAGTCCACATTGGGATCAGTCTGAGGGCATGTGTTGAATTCTAGGGCCTGCAGCCTGAGGTCTTCGGCAGAGCAATCTTGTTGACCCTCTCTCTCTCTCGCTCTGACAGTAAAAAAAGTACACAGGAAGAATAGAGGTGGCAGTGGAACAGCTCCAATTCACGAGCTTAGCAGGGATAATAACCCAAGAGATCTGTGCGTCAGTTGAGTGCTTGCGATTGTCCCTGCCGCCCCTCTGATTTGTTTACTAATCTGAAGGGCTTCTCGTGCTGTGTTCCCCTCCGCCCCATTGCTGTGCCCGTTGCCTTCCGCACTGGATGGGTGCTGCCGCGGCATAGGGATACAAGGAGTTCTTTCTGTTAGAGCGCGTCCTACGGGCTCTTGCTTGTTGAAAGGACAAGGTCGAACAGTGAAGTTTGGATCTCGGACCCAATTACCTCTGTTCTGCTCGTCGCTGCAACCCCACAGTTGACTGTCCTCGGTAAAAAAGATTCTTCTTTGTTCCCCTCTTTCCTTCGTTGAACTAAATATTCTGCAATTCCATTTCCATCATATTCCTGATACAAGCAAGTCCAATTACGGGCAGTTTTCACATGGTCATGTACTCCTGTCACCGTCGTTATGCTGTGCATTTGGAGCGACTCGTTGGAAGAAAGAAGTGTTCTTGATATATGATGGTTTAAGGGCACCGGAGGTTTCAGTTGAGCTCTGCATTGTGAAGTAGGAAGCCCCGCTGTTCCCTTCTTTAGTTTGGCAAGATGAAGTATATGAAGCTTGGATCAAAGCCTGATGTTTTCCAGTCTGATGGAAACAACATCAAGTAAGATACTCTATCCTTTTCTTCTGCTTTTGGTAAGGTTATGTTAAAAAGAGGTTAATGTTGAGCTTTATTTTCTTTAGGGGTGGTTTAACTTGGACTTGATTTGCAATCGTCAGATCTGCATTGACTTTACCTGTTTCTCTTCTGTGTTCAGTAGTTTTCCTGTTGTGGGAGCTCCTCATGTTCGGTTCTAAAAAATTTTCTTGCAGGAAATTGCATGTGTACAAATCCGTGGTCATGCACTGATGACATCCTAGGATTGCAATTTTCTTTTCTCATCCAGACTTTTGTTTCATTTTACTATAACTGTAATTTCAGAATTATGACATCCAAATATAAATGAAGAAATCTGAAGTTAATGATATGGGTAATTGTTTAGTGTCCTCGACTCGTGGGTGGGTCTTGGTTCCCAAGACCATGACCCAACATTACATTCATCATTGTTTGTAAAAGTTCATGTCTAGGAGCCGATCCACACTTGTTTATGTTCTGATATCTAAAGATAATTGCAGAGAAGAACTATTGGCTTGTAGTGGTCTCTGATTTATTTCTCTTTCATGTTATGCATGTTTTATTAACCCACTGCTAATGAGGAAGTGATATGACTTGTCTTCTGTTGTTAAACTTTAAGTCGTGATTTTCATTTGAGTTTCCCTAGCATATGCTATGCAAATGGAAATTGCGTGAGATTCATTGTCTTGTGCTAGCCTTCCTTTTTTTTATGTATTAACGATTATGATCTTGATGGTTATAATTTTGGTCTTCAAATAACAAATCCTTCTGGTTCTTTCGAGATCTAAAGTTGGATTTGTCTTCCTTGATTTTTCGGGTAACATATGATGCTCTTTATTCTTCATGGACTATTTAACTTGCTCACGTTTAGACATCTCTGAAAATCAAACCGATGGATGGTTTGAAATTTTGGTGTATAAACTAGGTTTTATTTCCATTTTTTATATTCCAATCAAAGATAACCAAGGATGAGTAGGGACAATGCTTGAAGTCCCAAACTTTCTCATATTTCCTTCAGGCAAATGGAGCTGCGATATTCAGAATCGTGCAACTGAAAACTGTGTTGTTACCAAATAATTTTATGAAAGTAAACATGGAAGACATGCTAGTATGGGATTCATATAAACTGGATAAAGTTACTTATCGCCCGATCACCTGGAAATCACATTGTTTTGCTACTTGGAAAGAATGGTTCCTAGTCTGTCATGCATTGTTTGTTTAGTAGTCATTCAAAATTATCATTTCAAAGTGTCAAATGCAACCTTTTCTCTTAAAGAAGGTATTATAATAGAACTTTATCGATCATGTAGGTTATTTCTCTTATCTTTATGTTACCTTAGAATAATTAGCTTTTTGCAACGCTGCACTGAAAAACTTCACCCTGTCAGGTTTGTTGCAACTGAGCTGGCGACTGATATCATTATTAATGTAGGGGATGTGAAGTTCTATCTACACAAGGTAGAAACTTTAACTTACAACATATTAGTATGCTTCTCCATCTAGACTTTAGATAAATTGTTGTTTATCTATTGTATTAGCTTGCGTGATTAACTGATTGTACCACCACCATCTAAACGTTCTAATTTAACTCACCACCATCTAAACGTTCTAATTTAACTCACCACCTACGTGGTCCTCATTTCTTTCCCTATGAATATGTCAACTAAAAATTTAGGATTTCTCTTCTCTAACAGTGGTCTTTGTATTTCTGCTTCTTTTTTTCAATAAATCTGGTCATATATTTCTGTTTCTTAGTAATTATATTCCAATTATGTGCAGTTTCCTCTCTTGTCCAAGAGTTCTCGCTTGCAAAAGTTGGTTGCAACCAAGTGCGAAGAAAATAATGATGAGATTGACATTCATGATATCCCAGGTGGACCTGTCGCCTTTGAGATATGTGCTAAGTTCTGTTATGGCATGATTGTGACACTCAATGCATACAATGTGGTAGCAGCTCGTTGTGCGGCAGAATTTCTTGAGATGAGTGAAGCCATTGAGAAAGGCAATCTAATATACAAAATTGATGTATTCTTAAACTGTAGCATTTTCCGAACATGGAAGGATTCAATTATAGTCCTTCAAACAACAAGATCACTGCTACCATGGTCTGAAGATTTGAAGATTGTTAGTCACTGTATTGATTCTATTGCCTCTAAGGCCTCTATTGATCCTTCTGAGGTTGAGTGGTCCTACACCTACAACAGAAAAAAACTTCCTTCTGAAAACGGTATTGATTCACATTGGAATGGTGTTAAGAAACAACAGACTGTTCCAAAAGACTGGTGGGTGGAGGATCTTTGTGAGCTTGAGATGGATCTCTACAAGCGAATTTTAGTGTCCATCAAGACAAAGGGGAAAATCTCCAGTGAAATAATAGGAGAAGCAATTAAATCTTATTCCTTAAGAAGACTCCCAGTATTTGTAAAAGATAATATAACCAATGTAACTGATTGTGTGAAATACCAGAGTATTCTAGAAACAGTTGTTTGGTTGCTGCCCACAGAACTGCATGCAGTTTCGTGCAACTTCCTCCTCAAGTTGTTAAGAGCTGCTTGTGTGATTGAATGTGGAGAAACATGCAAGATGGATTTGATGAAAAGGATAGGTCTGCAGTTGGAAGAAGCTTCTGTTTTGGAACTTTTATTTCCTGTTACAAAAGGTGAGAATGGGCTCTACAACATCGACTTGGTTCTAAATATAGTAGAGGAATTTGTTATGCAGGACAAAGGTGTCACTCAAGCCAGTCCAGAAGATCCTGAAGAACTTGAAGTTAAGAGCCCCATTGTTGTGACTAAAATTTCAAATGTTGCTGTGGCAAAATTGATTGACGGCTACCTTGCTGAAGTTGCAAAAGATCCTAATCTACCTCTTTCAAAGTTTGTTCAACTTGCTGAAATGGTTAATGGGGATTCAAGACCATCACATGATGGGCTTTATCGGGCTATTGACATGTATCTCAAGGTAAGCCTTTTTGTAGCTGTGAACAATGCATATATATCAGGGTTCTTCTGGACTAATTATAGCTGCCACAAGTGACATTGTGTTTTTTATGTTTTCTGGATATCATATCTAAATATACCTTCTATGGAATTTTGTGTGTGAATCTTCTTTATAGACCATCTTATTCCAAATCCGTGTTTTGGTAGTCTCATCTTTCTGAAGCCACTGTGACATACATAATTTCCTTTAAGAACTCAAGGATATCTGAAATTCGTAATTCCCAAGTATGCTTCATCTAACTTCTACTTTATTTTTTCACGGTCTTAACTTTCTGATGTGATTCTCATAATTGTTATAGGCAGCATATTGATTGCAATTTGTAAAAAAAAAACTTACGTTTTTGACATCCCAGATATAACTTTGGTCTTTATATCACCCTTGTAAATATATGTTCATATGTTCTCTCATTATCCTGAGTATAAACCAAGTATGGTACAGATAATTAAATTGCTATATCCACTAAATTGAGCACCGATCCTGTTCAGTGCAATTCAACACTTTAGTCAGCATCTTAATTAAGTGATTTTGGCTTTAGAAACATACAGGCATAACATCCTCGAGTTCTGTACACTTATTCATCAATATAATTAATGGATGTATATTCATATGCTAAGAAGATTATCCGCATGATGTCAGCTTTAAAAGGCTATCATTCTTGGTGTTGAATCAGGAGCATCCAGGACTTAGTAAAAGTGAAAAGAAGAAGATATGTGGTCTGATGGACTGCAAAAAGTTATCGGCCGATGCCTCCTTACATGCTGTGCAGAATGAGCGTCTTCCACTGCGTGTCGTGGTACAAGTTCTATTCTTCGAGCAGATGAAAGCTTCTGCTGTTGCTGACACAGGGACAGGGACTGGAATACCTGGGAGTGTAAAGTCACTGCTTCTACGAGAGAATGGTGGTTCCTATGGCAGCTCAAGGTCTGCCGCAACAACTAACACTGAGGATGACTGGGATGGTCTTCCAACTGCTGGAGATGTCAACTCTCTTAAGTCACTCAGTATTTCCGGAAAAGGTGGGGGAAGCCAAAGGAGTAGTGGTAGCAGTGATGTTAACAAGAACGGTGATGACAAGAGCCAAAACAAAGTTAAGGGAATGTTGATGCCTAAAAAAATGCTCAGCAAGCTGTGGTCAGGCAAGGGGCATATCGGTGAAAACAGTAGTTCCGACACCTCTGAAAGCCCTGGGTCGATTACCCATGACGACTCCAAGTCCACACCTTCAAGGAACACAAGGCATTCCGTCTCTTAAATGAAAATACTTCAGAAGATCTCCATTCTTTTAATCAATTGTTCCACCCTGACATAAAAGTTCCAGAGAGGTTGCTACTGACTCAAGAAGCCATTCGCCTGGGATAGATGCCAAAGAAAGAAATGGATAGTGCTTAATAGTTTGGACTTCCAGTGGCTTATTAAGGACCTCTTTTCTCTTTTGGCTTTCGCGTATGGTCCAATTTTTGTTCTGTAACATGACTGATATAAATTGTTATTGATATAGGTAGAGTTTATGTATAAGATGATTCTGATATGAGTTTGTTTGACAGGTTAAAGGGGAGAAACTCCCCTCATGCAGAAAAAAGTACCGAGCAAGAACTAAGGAAATTGCAAAACATGTGGAATTGCAGAATTTTGATAGATGTTTATGATTAGTTTTCTGATGTTGTTGTCAACTTGGACCAGCTCTCTCTTCTCTCTTTTCCATACAGTTGAATGCTGACATATGGCCAAGTTGTATAAGCTTCTAAATATCTACACTGCTTGAGCAAACAACCAACTCAATCACCACCAGATGTTAATTTTCTTTTTCCACCACCAGATGTGTTGCAAATAAGTTGAGTTGTTTGTGAGTCCTTGATGAGCTACAGGTATATGATGATCATCCTTTTACGATGTTGTGAGATGATGAATGACAATTTTGGGGATTCCTCGTTTTTCAGATCAATTGTTTGAAGTGGATTTACCATCCAAAGTGTTACTAACAAGCCCTCACTCAGAAAACGTTACTTCGGCAAAGTTTTGAACTAAAACTGTTAGTAATTAATCATATATGATAAGCGTGGTTTTACCAACTTATCAATGCATCCTAGTTTACAAAATCGATCGCGCCCACGTAACTTGAGCGTCCATATCCACGATGTCCAACTGCATGCTGCATGCATGTGAAGGTGAGTATGTACCCTTCTTCTACTTGTCAGGATCAAGGTTTGGGACCTTACTGGAGCACTTGGTAGCATGCATGCTGCAAATTAATTGAAGGTACGTATTTGGAGGCATGCAAGTATACATGGAAGTCGACCAAACCTAATCAGTGCCTTGGGTTCGAGGGCAGGAGACGTCCTCAACGTACCTCGCAAATGATGATTAACCAAACCGGCAAAACATATTCTCTCCTGCCAATAGAAAAATCCCACGTACAGAACAGAAGGAATGGGGAATCAAATTTGTACTGCAGCTTTCTGCTCACCTCTTCTGCCGGAGCAAAACCAAAACAGTACCGAGATCGCGTCATTTGCCAATGACAGTTTCTTTACGAATTCAGACGATTGAGGTTACAAAGGAGTTGGGATAGGATCAAAGTGTCCACCACATTGTCAGCGAATTCTGAATATTTTCTGATTTGGAATACTGAGTGGAAAAAAAGAAGATTAACTTATATTGATTGGTTTAGCTAGTTAAATCTTCAAACAATTCGTTAATGATCTGAACAGTTTTGAATTCCAATATGATTAATCAAGATATATTAGGAATACCAGAGTGTACACTAAAAGATCCATTAATCACTTGATTAAACACATGATTATATCTTAGCATTGCATCTCTAAGATTATAATGAACTACTTGAAGAAGTGATGAAGGAGTAGAAAAACGATCGCAGGCAGGCTCATACACACACGCACATACACAATTCTTCGTATCATTACAAGATTTGATATATATACCTAATGTTAATAAGAAGGCATAAATTAAACAACTTGTCATAAAACCTTAGAATCAATGATGATTATGGCTTCTCACACTTTTAAAGCTTCCATTATTTTATTTTATTTTTTTGGTGCCAAAAGAAAGAGCCAAGAAGTCACCAACTAATCAATTTTCCTATTTCCTTCCAAATACACGCACACAAAAGAAAAAAAAAAGCCTTATTACAAGAACTATGTAGAAAATGATGAGTGAATGAGGACGAGGAAGAGATTAGCCTCGTAACATCACCTAAAATCTTGTTAGTAGACAACATCCTAATTCCCACTACAACCTAGTTTGATTATGGCCGACTCAAAAGGCCTAGAAGATTTTTTTAGAAAAATGTATCGGGACACAAGCTCTTAACTTGTATTTGATTTCACTAATGTGCTGATAAGTCGTACAAGGCCAGGAGTTGGGTGACAACTGGCAAGATATACTCAAGTACCATGTTTAACTTTAGCACTAAGGATAGGGCAGTTGAATTAAAAGTATGGAATTACGAATCTTGATAGGGATGTTTAATTAAAGGTGTTGATATCAAATTCATCAAATTCGACGATGAATTAAGACTCTAATATGTGATTAGTGCACATAAATTTTATAGAAAGGTGGACACCACTTTTAGATGGATAATGGAACAATCGGAAAAAAAAAAAGAAGAATGAATGAAATACGAACACACGTAAAAAGCATGTTTGTCAATGCTCGTTTTCAATTTTTTATGTAAAAAACATCGGTACATCATATAGGCCTAAAAATCCAAGATTCTTAAAATCTCGAGTTTAACTCGAAAACTCGTATGAAATTACTATTTTACACTCTCGAAAGAGTGATCTCGACATAGAATCGGAAATCAGAAATTGAAGTAATGTTGGATAAACTCGTAGCTAAACTCAGTGAACTCGAGTAGAGACTAAGAGGTAGCATCGTAAAGTTTATATTTCTAAAGTTTAGAAGACGTTGTTAAAAAAATAGAAAGGGAGAATCATCGATAATATCATGTGCTGCTCATAATAATGCATTTGACCATACCTCTCTCGTAATATAATATTCAAGAATTATTTTCCTTCTCACCATTCATAATAACATTGCTGACTACTAGTTAAAATCAGTGATATAAAAGGAAATCATGATTTGAACTTTTTTCCATGTGACTGTCCATGTCATATCACATCTCATATCCCAAAATTGTACATCCCACTAACTTCTTAAATTTTCTCTTATCACTCTCTGGTGTGTGATCAACTTGCTTTTTAAATTATTAGTGAAATTTACAAAAAATGTCGAGTTGTCAATCTTTTGTTCTATTATAAACAGTTAACGAATAATTGCTGTACTAGATATTTTATAGTTATAAATATATTGTACATAAATTTCATGAGTTTCCATTCCGAGCTTATTACTTGAGTTTCCAATTTTAGAGTTCAGCTCTCCAGTTTGAAAATCTTAATTATAACAATTACTAATAATAGTGATAGTAAGTAACATATATACTGACCTCCACTAGAGAAGTCATTCAGTTTTTCCAAAGAAAAAATGGTTGGAT
Organism: Pontederia crassipes; assembly: GCA_030549335.1. Taxonomy (NCBI): domain Eukaryota; kingdom Viridiplantae; phylum Streptophyta; class Magnoliopsida; order Commelinales; family Pontederiaceae; genus Pontederia; species Pontederia crassipes. The sequence continues at coordinate 30,343,510 of CM060193.1, forward strand.
TTAGGACATTAAAGCCTAAGTGAGCATATACCATTTACGATTACTAATAATATGTGCTACAACCAGGAACAGTTACAGACCCACATATATCTTAGGAGGCTCTCCCCCTCCTTTAAATTTTAAATTTTAAGTAGTTATACATATTAATGTATAAAATTTACAGTTAAAAATTAAATTTGACCGCTCTTAAATATTTTCAGTATGACATTATGATCCAAAATATGTCTTGCTATAGTGGTTTCTTATTTTTCAGCGCCCTCAAGATATTATTCTTGACCCTCCTTTATTTTTTACTCTACGTCCCCTCCCAGTAACAATAATTTATTAACATCTCAATTTAGGCGATTTAGTTGTATTTATAGTCTAAGTAAATTATATAATCTTATGACCAGTTTGGAAAAAAAAAGAATATATTTTAGAGAATATAATATTCTTCTCATATTCTTAATTATTTTATTCTCTGTTTGGTTTAATAGGAATAAAAATTAAAAAATATAATATTTTATAACTAAATTATTTTATTATAAATAGTTGATATTTATTATTACTTTATAAATAATAAATAATAATATAATAATACATGAATAAATAATAAAAATAAATTATGATTGAAAAAATGAATATATATATATATATATTCATCTAATTTGAAAGAATAAAAATATTCTCAATTTTTTTATTAAAATCAGTGATTTCATCATTTTCAAAATAGTTTTCAAACAATCAATGTTTGACCGTTTTATTTTTAGTCCACTTAGTTTTGATTATATTTCGAGAATATTATGATATTCTGCTGATTAATCTCGAATCGGTGCCTTAGATTTTCTTTTGTAAAATAAACTATAAAAAAAGTGGGACTTGATGCCGTAGAGTTCATTTTTACCACATATCCAGATTTCGTTTAATCCCAAGTTCTTGGTCCAAGCTCCATGGGCGGTATTCATGGTCCTCATTTGAATGATCTAAAATTATATACAGACGAAAAAGATCGCTCCATCCGTCGTCAAATCATTATATGGCATCAATTCTCAATTGCAGTGCATGAACCCCTTGAAGCCGTGAAAAAAAAAAGAGAAGAAATAAAATTCTCAAATGCAGTACATCAGAACTTTTAGAAGGAAGGAGGTCCAAGTATAATATTATGGGAAAAAACTAGATAATTAAAATAAGAGATCAACCACGTAAAAAAAATGAAATTTACATTGCACTCCAACATATTGTGCACATCAAATCTCAAAATCCGAAAAGTAGTGCAAAAATATCACAACACATGGACCACTCATCATAAGCAATAACTTGTATAGATAATTTATATGTTCAAGGGTGTTAGGTAAATGTGAATAACTTGATGAATAATGAATTATTCAAAAATTAATTTAATCTTTTTGAAACTATCTACAAAAAATATAAAATCATTCTCTAGTTAATCTTTACTACTGTGAGATATCGATTCTTAATTGCTCATAGAAGGAACACCACCATTCCACTCTTTATTTTTTTTTTTCAATTATGTTTTACATTTTATTCATTTTAATTCAAACACAGTATAACTAGAAGAATAATCTATACTTTAGGATAAATAAGAATCAAAATTGTATTCTTTCGAGAAAGTCCAGCTATCCAATCACCTGCTATTCACATAGAAATGTCCTTGGCTTGGTGCGTGACGAAGCAAACGCCAAGTGACATGCAAACCATGCAAAATCTAGCGCACGTTCTACATGCAAATACGACCAACAGCAGGTCGCCTTCAACAGGAGAGCGAGATTAGATTAGATTAGATCTCATGTTAAACAACAATATTATTGTTGTTGTTAATATCTTAAGTTCGAGTTTTAAGATTATGAATACTTTTTAATGATTGCAACTCAAAAACATGAAAAGCAAAAATAAATAAGTACATAAAATTCTAAGCCCCAGGTTGAACTGACTAGTGGAAGAGATCTCATATGAACCGCAAATGGGCTCTCGCTCACAGGTCACAACTCTCTGGGATCCACAAAGATTGAGGGTCGGGGCGCCGCCTTGGTCCAGTCGCCGAGGGCCCCGTCGCCGTAGTCCTCGGCCAAGCGCTTCATGCACCACACGTCCTCCGCACACGACAGACGCCGCCAGTGAGGTATCCCCCGCCGGAGCGGCTCTCCGGCGGCCACCTCCGCGGCTACAACACCGACGCCGGGATCCCCGGCGGCCATGTTGTGCGCGAGCCGGCACAGGGCCTCCACGAGCTCCGCCGCACGGGGTCCCACTCCGCCCACGCCGTAAAGGAAGTAGAACCCGAACGGCCGGAAGATGTCCGGCACCGACGGTAACTGCAGCCACGGTGCCGCTCGGTCCACCGCCCTGCTCAAGAACGTGGCTACCCTCCGTAACCTGCCCGCCCCGCGCACCTCAAGGCGGAAGACGTCCTTCGCGTTCCACACGCTGAGCACCGCCCACGACTGGGGCGGTTTCTCCAGGAAACCCTCGACGTTGACGTCGGCCCCTTCGGACGGCCAGCGGTACGTGGCGGGGACGGCGAGGAAGGTTCCGAGGGAGAGGGGGCTGTGGAGGACGGCGTCGATGTCACGGGGGAAGAACTCGGTGCAAGCAGCAAGGCGGCGGCGGTAGAGGCGCTCGGCGTCGTCCGGGGAGAGGCGGAGGATGGCGACGCGGCGGCGGGGGAGAGGGAGGAGGTGAGCGAAGACCGGTTGGACGAGGATGGCCGGCGTCCGGAACTTGGTATAGCCGCACCGCTCCGTGAACAGGCGCAGCGACGCCTCGTTGGACTTCTCGGTGGCCATGTAGGCGTAATCAGCGCCCTTCGACCTGAACCAGTCCTCTAATCGCTGCACCAGCTTCTGTGCAATCCCCCTTCGCCGGTGGGAAGGGGAGACTCGAAGGCCAAGAAGGTAGGCGACCTTGACGTAGATGGGGTCGGGTTCTCCGGCGCCAGTGACAGAGAAGCAGCGGCGCGGCTTCTTGGCGGCGCCGCAGGCCACCATTTTGACGCAGCCGCGTATGACGCCGACGATTTGGCGCTCATCGCTAATACTATTATTCGTTTCTGCCACCTTAATAAGATTGATATGCGTAATCTCGTCAATTGCTTGATATATACAGGCATTAAACTAATTAATAAATACTATTCTCTTTATCAGTATATATATTATATATAGTTTAAACTTAATACGAACTGATATAAAATCTCATGCAATAAACGTCGGCAACAAACCTTTTAAAACTAAACTTGAAGAAAAAACTATTTAGCAGCAGTAGAGAAACCAAAGGGTATGTGTACTACGTAGGCGCTCAGTTAATTACCAGCATCAAATAGAGCGGAGAGCAGCGAACGCGAGCCAAGGGGTCTCCAAGGAGGTGGGTGAAGAGGGACAACTTGCCACTGGGGCCGACCTCGCACTTCGCCTCCAGCGCCTCGACGGCGGCGCAATCGCGCGCGTCGTCGTACTCTCGCACGCTGACGGCCACCGTCGACTTATGCTCGTCAGCTTCTTCCTCTAGCGCCTTCGCCATTTTACGCATCAATCTCGTCTAATGGAGCAAGAGGAGCAAAGGAGAAGAGTGTTTCTTCTTCCTTGTTTTAAGTTCTTCTCAGTTTGTAGACTGAGACACAGATCTCATCTCGTGCTAACAAAGGCCTGAACTGTTCGTGTCCCACTTCATCTGTGCGCACTGTAGGCAATCCCTGCAGGCCAGGACGATCTTTGGCAGCTAGAGATGCCAATTAATGCTAAGATAGGGAATTAATTGCATGCGTTTGGTAGGGAGGGTGGAGGTGGGTTCGAGGTAGAAGAGCGCAGGGGCATCGCTATATATAGCCGTTTATTCTGGTACTACTGTTACAACGTACGTACGTAAAGGGATTAACAAGGATTGGAGAAGAAGAAGAAGAAAGACGATGACGGATGGACAAAGTTGTGATGCTTTTGCTTAATTCTAGTTTATAGTTAAATAATAAACAAAGAAAGAGGACCATATATTATATTATATTATATTGTATTATATATGTGTGCGCGCGCATAGAAGTCATGGGGCTTTCGTTTTCAATATGGTAATAAATAGGAGCTATCAATGTCAAGGATGGAATGGACCTACGTACCTCGACTTTTTATGTATAACTCCGACCCCGAACAATTATTACTTGTTCCATTGGGTCCCTCGCGTGCCTCCCTCCATGTCCGATGCCTCCAAAGGACTCCGAAATCCTCCTCTCTTCTTGTTTCTCTCTCTCTCTCTCTCTCTCTCTCTCTCTCTCTCTCTCTTTTCCCGCCATCGACATTCTTCTTTTTGGTGGTCCTCTTTTAATTGCTTCATTTTTTATTTCCTATGTGCATGAATATTAACAGTTAATTAATTTAAAATAAAAAGGCAGAATAAAAAAAATTGAATCTGAGACCACTATCTTGCAAGAACTCCCTAGAGCACAACTCGATCTATTAACCAGTTGCCAAATTTGATTATTGCTTCGTATTATTTAGAACTAGTGATAAAAACTCACTGCACATGAATATTTAATGGAATGATCAGAAGTGAACAACAAACACAAAGGCGAGTAATACAAGATTGAGGGTCCCTATCTTTTATTATTTTAGAAAGGCCAGGAAACGTTCACGAATATAGAGAAAGGCACTACAGAAGAATGGCAATCTCCAATTAGGAGAAAAGAAAGAATGTTAGCTTACCTATAATATTCGAATTATTAATGCGTGATCACGATGATAATGATGGGATATGTATTTTCCCATTAAAAATATCAGTCATCGGTTTCCGACGACCGATCCTTTTGTTTTTTGACGCAGGGGGGGAGCGTGAGCAATTAAAGCAGATAAGATCAAGGCTAACAGAGAACCGGAGAGTCTATCAATTAGTAACATTGATAGTATGCATCTGATCATTAATCACCATTATATTCATCTGTTCACTTTAAAAGTCATCAAGGACAGTGTGAATCTCAGTGATCATGTACCTCAATCAAGAAATAATGTCAAGGTTTAACAAATATATATATAGTTTAACTTTAACTCCAACAAAAATGAAGATGAAAACAACAAACGTCGAATTCTCTGATATCTAAAAAAAATTTGATGGCGTCAAGATTATTATCTCAAAGGACTGCTTAGCCTTTGGATGTACTAGCCGTTCCAGCATAGGGTTTGACAAGTCTCACACTATTCATGTCTTTGATATCCCCTACGGAATAAGTATTTTCCAATGTGACCTCAAACTATATTATTAATCATTTAATTGCACTGTCTCTTAGGTATGCTTAACGAGCCTATAACAACGTATAGTGTTGAGAATAATTGTTTCAAGCAGTTCATATTGACTTGCTGTGGAAGGAATATGTGCTGAAGTCACGTTAGTGTTCCCTTGTTAAATGAAATAATACTGATGCACCTCAAGACAATTGACAACTTAATTTCCATTCCTCCAAGTTATAACTTCTAGACATTAAAAGTTATGTTTAGATTTAGACCCACTGATGTCAAAACTACTAGTATTTAGCTAATTAATTCGATGTCGAACGAGAGCAAAATGATAAATTCTGATAAAATTGGTCTATTAATTAAAAGTGTAGTAATCGTTGAATGAAAATGCAGAATTAACTTTTCAATATTATAATTACACTTACGCTTCCCTTCCAAAATTTACAAGCAACGTTATTGTTCTAGGAGTAAGATCGACTAGAATAAAAAGAATATGTCATAAGCCATTCCCAGGTTAAAGGTAGCATGATTTTTTTTAATATCGTAAGGTAAGAAATTCACAAAACTTCATTACATATTTTATGTAATGAGAGCATCACTATTAACTTGTACCAACTAAACGGGTGGCTGATGTGCCTTCAAATGCAATATTATATAGCTTGATTCCCCAATATTAGTTTTCTCACAATTTTAGAGAAATATTCCAAAGTTGCTTCAAAATTTGAGCAGTGATATTCAAGTTATGCACTACAAGAAAAAGATCGATTAGAGACGCAACAAAATAGCCTCTAATGCGACTAACTCGGCACTGAAGAAAGTAGCGACGCATTAGCGTCGACTTCGCGTCATAGGCTTGGTGACACAAAACGTATGACGCTAATAGCATCGACTTTGCGCCCATGAGTTTGTTGACGCTATTACCGTCGAACCACGGCGCTACTACGACGTTGTAATGACGTGAAAATTGACGTCGTGAAACGCTAATATGTGTCGCTATTTTGACATAAAGCGACACTGAGTCTGTTGACGCTATCTCGACCGCTACAGTGCAACTCTAATATGGCGCTATATCTTAGTTCCATTACGTTGTTACTGTGGCGCTACGACATTGCAACGCCATTGCGACGATAATGTGGCGCTAAGAGCTCACTGCAACGCGAAAGAAACACTAATTACGATATCTTCACTCAACGAAATGGCATTGCGCCAACAACTGTCGCAAATTCGTTTGTTTACATTATTGATATCATTCAACGAAAAGAAATAATCAATTACATCAAATTCATTCAATTACAACTTCCATTACATCAAATTAAGTCGTTTACATTCTCCATTACATCAAATTACGTCAGGGCAGCGCAACAGAAGGAGAAGGAGACGGCAGCATCCGGGCGGCATCGAGGCAGCAACAATAGGAGGAGGAGTTGGCGTTGGGGCAGCAACAACAACAGGAGGAGGAGGAGGAGGAGGAGGCAGCGGTGGCGTCGAGGCAGCAACATGAGGAGGAAGAGGAGGCTGTGGCAGCATCCGGGCGGCATTGAGGCAGCAGCATGAGGAGGAAGAGGAGGCGGCGTCCAAGCGGCATTGGGGCAGCATCAACTGGAGGAGGAGGAGGAGGCGTCCGGGCGGCATTGGGGCAGCATCAATAGGAGGAGGAGGAGGAGGCATCTAGGTAGTAGCAACAGTAGGAGGAGGAAGAGGAGGAAGAGGAGGTAGCATCCGAGCTTTATTGCGACCAAGTGGGCACAGAAGATGGCGAATGCACGGGGAACGTCGGATAAAAGAAAATGAATGATTAGGATTCGTTCTTCGATGGGGACACGGATCACCAGTTAGCGATGCACTTTATTGCGACGCTACGGCAACATACTTTAATTCAATTCTTAGAGATAATCATTTATAAAGTACATCACATAGCGTCGCACTTTAGTGCCTCCAATGTCGCAATGCTAAAGTAGAACGACGCGCCGCATTAGCGTCACAATGTTTGAGACGCTAAATTAGCGTCTCAAACATGTGATGCTATAAAGAGTGGCGTCGCAAATAGGCGACTCTACTGTGACGCTAGGATGAGTATGTCGCTATTGCGACCCTGCGTTGGCGCCAAAATAATTGATTGAATGTATATGTTATATATGTAATATGTATATATGTTATATATTGAGTACAAATAACATATATTAGAAAAGAATATCGACGTCATCCAAAAAATTTAAGAATTGTATGGAGACCAAATAAGTCCAATCTATGAGTCCCGAGTAGTCCGATTTTCTAGAAAAGTAATTTTTAATCTTTTTTAAGGTGCATGAAGCAAAATAGACCACTCTTATTAAGTTTAGATACAAAAAATTCTAACAAAATTGTTATTTCTTGAAAGAATTGAAAAACTATGTCGACTAAATGGGACCATTCCTAGCATTGTCAAAAGGTTCGATTTTCAAGAACACATATTTTTAGATTTCTTAGGGGAGACGGAAGTTCTGATGAATTTTTAGAATTACAAAAAATGGGAATTTTAAGAATCGGAGGAAATGGAAAAGACATGAAATGTGAAATGTTTGCGTCGCCCCACCTTCCTGAGCCCTTCGAAATGCCTATTTTTTCGTGCAATCCAAGTTAGGATTGCGGAGGACCGACCGTTTCTATTTCGAAAATGTTTTATTGAATTTCTTCCGACCTCCGATCATTGCAATTTTTGTTCAAGTGGACAGCTCGCATCGATCTCTACGAGTCCATAATTTTTGTTTCGACAGATCCCTGCCGCACTCATGTCGGCGACCGTCGGAAGACATTTTTTTCCTAGTTCTTAACTCTGTTGTCCGGCCTCCTAAAATCGTCAAAAAATACTGAAAAAGCTTTGTTGCAATTATCTATTAGGGGTACAAATTTTGTGATGACCTGATAGTCGGATCCCTGAAAATCACCATTTGAATTTCATAGAAAATGAAGAAGCACTATTCCCCCGATTTTGAACTTTGAAAATTGAAGTATAATGTATGTATAGCATGGTATATTAACTTTTGTATATTATATAATAGGATAATATAGTATAGTATGGTGTATAATATAGTATAATGTATAGTGTAATATAGTTTAGTATATAGTATTGTATAGTATAGTTAGTACCATATAGTATTGTATAGTGTAGCTAGTATTATATAGACTATACTAAAAAGAGCACAAACTAGCGTATACTTAGTCGCCAACCCTGTGACGCTAAGTTAGCGTCACCATGGTCGACGCCGCTACAACGCAAGATGTCGACGCTGATACTGTGTATTATATTAGCGATTTAGCGTCGCGTCTCCTGTGACACTAACTTAGCATCGCATCTTGGGATGCCAATACAATGCTACCATCTGTTGCGCATTTATTAGTTTTCACACGTGATAATAATGTCGAAATAGAGTCACTTTGGTGCCTCATTTGGCGCCGACATTTTGTGATGCTAATGCGGCGCTAAATGGATGCTATAGAGAGGCACTTTGCATCTCTTCTTGCCGACCCAATGATGGCGCTATTGAGACGCTATTAATGTCAATTTAGTGTCATGTGGTATGGTGACACTAATTTGCATCGCTATTCAACAGTTTTCTTGTAGTGATGGATCAACATCATATTTTGACATTATGGCACACTTTAATTATTTATCATTTCTTTTATAATGGATATATGCATATTTCGACTTTCATTAGTCGTCCTTTCTTATATATTGGATATGATTTTATATACAATGATTCATTTTTTTATTTATTTAAGATGAAACGATAAAGAAAGGTAAGTTATATCATGATACTAATTTAGAAAAAGTCTACATTTGATATATCATAGTAATTGGTCGCGGAGAGTTGGAACATCTTCATTAAATTTTTTTTAGTATGCATGTGGCTTTAGAATTTTAGCTTGTTTACCCCAAATTTCTTTTGTAATTATTTAATTGATAAAATCTATTAACATCTACTTGAGTATGCATATTTAGAGAAATATATTTATATATCATTTGACGAAAGTAATCTCTTATAAATGAAATTAGAAAGATGAAAAATATTTTTACACAATATTTTGGGTATCATATGCAATTTATTCTTAATAAAAGAGTGAATTACATTTGTGCTTGAATCTGAAATATGAATTTGCACTTTATACTGTATATAATGAAGTGTTGGAAAATATGAACTGTCAAGAAATAAATAAAAAAAGAGAAATAAATTTCAGATTATTTAAAAGAGTTATTCGTCACTTCATTATAATCATAATATACTTTAAACAAAAATAAAAAAACATTGAAAAAAGTTTTCACTATATTTTAAAAGCACAAGTATGCACTGACAGTAGGATAAACATTAAGTTAAAAAATCATTAATATAAGGTTGTGGTAACACCGAGAGTAGGATAAACACTTCTAGACATATAAAAGTTGATATATGAATTTGTGATAGATAATGATGATTATCACTTAAATTTCAAAGGTGATTTAGAAATACATTGACAAAAGTTAGGTTGTGAACAATTTTTATTGTAAAATAAGATTTAAACATCTAATAGTTTAATGATCGATACACAACTTTATCTTAGTGAACCACTTGCTTCATAATTCTAGAAAGACATGCAATTATTGATATACTAACCTTATGAATTTATATTATTATAAATGCATATAGAAGAAAACTAATTAGAATTTTATACATGTTAAATATGCATAATTTAAGAAGGTGGGCATGTGATCTTAATATATTGATAATTATATTATCAAGGAAGTCCATCTCTATGAACATTGAAGAAGCACCATTGCTCCCAATCAAGAGTTTGGATATTTTATTGTTGCAAATTTTCATTAGTTATATTAGCTTAAAAATTTACCGTAATAGAAGACTTTACTAGTGGCACCTTTTATATCTACAAATCATACAACTTATGAAAATCTTGTAACATAATGAATATTTATTGAGTACTTAGAACGAATTCATAGTTAATGATATTATTAATTCTATTGGTTTATATTTATGATTATGTTTTCTTGTATTCATATTGCAAAATGTGTAGAATATTATAATTAAGATCTTCTTTCATGAAAGAGAACATAATGCATAATTTATTAAGCGACTAGTGAGTATAGTATTCAAATAAAGGAAAGCTTGCTCAAGTCATTTTCAACTTTAAGAATTTTTACCGATCTTTTTCATATTTTTAAGTAAGCAATTCACAAGTACTTAATATACCAAGAAAACTATCATAATTAATTATATAATAACTGGAAAAGCATTGAAGCATTATATATTTGTATTAATTATTATCTACTATTAATTCTCAACACTATGATCAATCAACTAGAATTTTGACTAAATCTCCACACATGCAACCTCATTGGTCAAAACTTGCAAGTGTAACATCCTCGAAATTCGCCCCATGACACGTGTTGTGAGCGAGTTCCGGAGTGCGTCATATGATAAATGATACAATATACACTGTAAATTTCATTAATATAATTAAACAAATGTAGCAAAAAAATATTATAAGAAAGGTGTATAACCTAACATGAAACACAATGGAAGCGACATAATATCAAGAATAACAAGGCTATAAGCCCAAATGGCACTAAAGAACACTATGACGAATAATCCAACTACGTAACATGACTCGATGTCCATAAAAGATAACAAACTCCATCATGTTCCTCATGAGTGAGGTCATATAACATAAACCAAGCATAATCCATAATAAGATCCATAGGCCGATAAATAGATAATTATGAACACTATGGCATAAGAAAATCTAACAATAGGACTGATACCATGTGCTAATTGTAATCATAAGCTTGCTGCCAACTTCATCTTTCACTCTTTCATACTTGCACGAACTCGGATGCAAGGGAGGCATACCTCTCATTAGTTGTATGTAAGGGTCATAAATAAATAAAACAATTAACAATATTATCCAAATGGAAATAAACCAATAATTCAATATCTCAATAACAATCTTCATATAAAGCATCATACAAATCGATCAAAGAATCAATAATTAAACTATAAGGTATAATGTGCCATTCTTCATGGTTCATAATCATTTCTAATAAGAACAATAACATTATTTATTCTTATTGCCCAATTCAATTCTTTTGGTGACTTGAAACACCAATCATATGACAACCTAAGTGCTCAATTAACAATAGTTCCAATATGTTCAAGCCACACAATTCAATACAATATAAGTTAGCTATTTTAACTTCTTAATTATTCAATAAGTAATCACTAAACAATCATTTTTTAGTGAGCCATTTAAGCCATTGTGGGACTTTGTTTGCCTCGACGCCGATATGGTTGGTTAAGCTGGGTCGCACTCGCATCCATACAATACAATACGATGAGAGACATGTGATACATCAATGAATTCATTCACTACATGCAATATTGAATTTTAACCCTGCGACAACATGTATTTTAGAAGTATAGTTGTGTCAATCATAACATGACACTGATTCAATAATATGATAATAAGGACTAACTTAAATAACATTGTCGTAACATAGCACAATTGTCTAAATTTGTTCATAAAATATAATCAAGATAAACATTCAATAATCATTTTAAAATCATTCCATGGTACCATTGCGGGCAAATCATCATTTAATTAAGTAATAATTATGTTAATTAGCTAAAGTTGGTCACTACAATTTGTTTGAGGTCGCTACGACTCGAACGGCGATGTTACGACTCAATTGTAGTCCACTAGCATCAAGCTCCTCCTTTGAAGATGTGCGCTACGGTTTAAATGGCAAGAATACGAGTTAAATGACAAAAAAATACGGTCTATTAGTATTTTTGAAGTTGCTCTACAGTTTAAATGGTTACGCTACGATTTTGTCCATATTTTGTAGGTAGAGCATGTGAAAATGTGTTATTTCCTTGATTTTCTACTCACAATCTCAATATAATCCATTTTTTCACAACTAGGGTTCATATCACAAGTTTTCAACCACATAAACTCCTAGATTGATGTCATCTAAGGTGAGAAAAACTAATTACATGAACATTTCACTCCCTACCTTCTCCATTTGAGTCCTAACACTTCCAACATGAATCCATAATAAATAAGCATAAGAATAAAATCAAATCGATTCAAATCTGATAAGGGAAAGTCAAATTAATCCAATCAAATCTCAATCTCAATATGTGTTAGACGGATTAAAAATTGGTTCACTCTTATACCTAATTCCTAAATGTTATTAGGAATTTTTCCTTCCTCTTCTCACTCTTCTCCTTCCTTAAATGGTCTCCTCTTCTACGGTCGGTGCTCCTAGGGCACATGGATGGAGCTTCAAGTGAGAAAGAGAGAATGGTTGCTGTTGAAAATGGTGAGGACGAGGAAGAAAGGAGAGGGTTTCGAGGGTTTTGGGTGATTGGTTGTCAACTTATTTTGCTTGTAATAAAAACTCGGTGCAATATAAAGTGCATTGTAATATACATCCTTCTCGTATATATTGCTTGTTGGCGTCGTGGATTAATTGATTTTTCTTTGTCATCTTGGATCCATCCTGAAATTGTTCCCTTTAACGTCCGACATCCGCACTCTCTTGCCTTGATCTTTAGTCCTCCTCATGCTTCCTTGTCCCCCTTTACATTATATCTTGATCTTCGGCATATAAACTTGGTCGACTCTCGGACATCCAATGATTAATTGCATCGATCCTCATTAACATTTTATTTGAAGTTTTATCAACAAAATGATTGGCATGCACCATCACCTATCTATGATCTATCCTCATTATATTCATATGCATGCTCTTTCCTATTCTGGTCAAGATTTCTTTTTTTTTCTCAAAACGTCCATGTGCCTTCATATTTCCCTTTGCTTTCATTTTGGCACAGACATAGTAATATGTACGTGGACCCATCAATGGCCTTACTCATGACGCCATTATAGAAAGGTGATAGAGAAGATGACAGGCGACCTTCAGGACGGAAGAAGAGAACACCTTCGCAAACATTCGTCCTCGAGCATGTATAGAAAACTACATTAACCTCCCAATATATCAATGGATCGAGATTGCTGAATTCTTTATCCTAATTTGTGACGTTGGCATTGCATTGTCCCCACACATCAAGAGGAGCAAGGCGACTCATTGGCACCATTAGGCCTCGATGACATCTTCCTCATGATCCATGCCCCCTTTGATGTTTCTCCGTTCAAACTTGAGACTTGAGAGGGGGATATTGAACCATGATTGGAGATCATGATCAAATTGAGAGCACCATGTCATCAAGATTTTTCATTATAATATATGAGAGAGAGAGAGTCAATAACTCAATAAGTCCAAACTCAAATTATATAAATTATATATGTAATATAATTTGAGTTTGGACTTATTGAGTTATTGACTCTCTCTCTCTCTCTCTCACTCACTCTCTCTCTCTCTATATATATATATATATATATATAGTCGGGTGCGGGGGATAAATGAAAATTATTGAAAATAACATGATGACTACATTCATTGTCTCCATATGTTATGACAAAAAACCATTATGTATCTTTTTCATTTTTAAGTTACTTGTTGTAAAGAAGGATCAGCTGGTGCAAATTAAGGAGGTGACCGCGCATTGGAGAAAACAATTGAAATATGTTATATCAGTCAGTTGGGTTATAATTAGATCTTGATATGAATAAGTTGTCTACAATCATTATGGATGTCTTTTCTTGTATAACTAGTTACTCAATTTGTCATGTATATATAACACTAAAGAATTTATTTTATAATAAAACATATACTTGTATTTGAAGTAGTACGTGATCACTCTCAAGTTGCAATCATAATATGTTTTACATCTTTCCCTAGTTAAAAAATATATTTTTCAAATCTAATATATATATATATATATATATATCTTTAACAACGTAATATTTTATAAAGGTCACGATCAATGTGGCCCGAGGAAAAAACGTTGTGCACTTATCAAATTAAATATTTCTTGCAAAGCGTGGTTAAGTTAGTATATATGATTATATATGTTTCTACTTTGTATAATAAATCAATATATTTTTTTTTTACAAGATTGTATAATCTGCATGGTTAACATATCACTAATGCCTTGATGGTTAATGGTACATAGCCCTTTTTATTATTTCTGAAAGATAAAATAATTTGATGTGAAAGATTTGAAGTCAGCATGCCTTTGGAATCGATCCTTGGACAAAATCTCGAGTCATTAGCATCATTTTCCATATACCAACGCTAGTTTCTAAAAATAAAATAAAATTTAGAAGTATCAACATTGCGAAAGAAATTGATCTATTTTTTTTTAAATTAATTAGTAATGACTTGAATACCTCCGTGTTTCCCTTTGCTTTCATTTTGACACAGACATAGTAATATGTACATGGACCCATCAATGGCCTTACCCATGACATCGTTATTGAAAGGTGATGGAGAAGATGATAGGCGACCTTGCATGAGGACGAAAGAAGAGATCACCTTCGCAATCATTCGTCCTCGAGCATGTATAGAAAACTACATTAACCTCCCAATATATTAATGGATCGAGATTGCTGAATTTTTTATCCTAAATTGTGACGTTGGCATTGCATTGCATGGAATCCCCCCACATCAAGAGGAGCAAGGTGACTCATTGGCACCATTAGGCCCCGATGACATCTTCCTCATGATCCATGCCCCGCTTGATGTTTCTCCGTTCAAACTTGAGACTTGAGAGGGGGATATTGAACCATGATTGGAGATCATGATCAAATTGAGAGCACCATGTCATCAAGATTTGTCATTATATGTACATATATATATATATATATATATATATATAGTCGGATGACTACATTCCTTGTCTCCATATGTTATGACAAAAACCATTATGTATTTCTTACTGTTTGACATCAACTATATTTCATTTTTAAGTTACTTGTTGTAAAGAAGGATCAGCGGGTGCAAATTAAGGAGGCGACAACGCAGTGGAGAAAACAACTGAAATATGTTATATCGGTCAGTTGGGTTATAATTAGATCTTGATATGAATAAGATGTCTATAATCATTTATTTAATAGATATTATTGTTATGTATATGTTTTTTCTTGTCTAACTAGATACTCAATTTGTCATGTATATATAACACTAAAGAATTTATTTTATAATAAAACATAGACTTGTATTTGAAGTAGTACGTGATCACTCTCAAGTTGAAATCATAATATGTTTTACATCTTTCACTAGTTAAAAAATATATTTTTCAAATTATATATATATATATATATATATATATATATATATATATATATATATATCTTTAACAACATAATATTTTATAAAGGTCATGATCAATGTGGCCCAAGGAAAAAACGTTGTGCACTTATCAAATTAATATTTCTTGCAAATCGTGGTTAAGTTAGTATATATGATTATATATGTTTCTACTTTGTATAATAAATCAATATTTTTTTTACAAGATCGTATAATCTGCATGGTTAACATATCACTAATGCCTTGATGGTTAATGGTACATAGCCTTTTTATTATTATTTCTAAAAGATAAAATAATTTGATGTGAAAGATGTGAATAAAATCTCGAGACATTAGCATCATTTTCCATATACCAATGCTAGTTACTAAAAAAAATAAAATTTGGAAGTATCAACATTGCGAAAGAAATTGATCTATTTTTAAAAGAAAAATTAGTAACGGCTTTAATTTTTGTTTGACTATATCAAAACTAACATTTCAAATATCATTTAGCAATTCAAATATTATTTTTTTATTTGATAACTGTAAAAATAAATAGAATTTAGTGTTTTGTATAAAAATATTGAAAAGCTACTTCTACCAATATTTAGTAATTACAAGTTAGCATTTTATAATTTTTTATCCTTATTAAAATGCATTATTTATTTATCAACTTATCTTATTTTTTTATCATTATTTAACTATATTTCTTTTTATGTTCATGCTTAATTAATTAAAAGTTATTTATTTGTTAACAATGAATAAAAATTAATTTAATAAGTAATTTTTCATATGATGTATGCACTATATAAAACTTATTGTACATATAAATTTCTATATATTTGATTTTGTTTTATATATTCCTATATATTATGATAAATTTGTATAGAGGTTGAATTAAATAATTTATCATATGTTCAATTATGTCATTTTATATTCATCAATTAATTTTACCGTCATGTTTATCAAACACTTACTTGTTAATATTCTAAGGGGCTGTTTGGCTAAGCTTATAAGTCACTTATAAGTTAGTTTAAAAAAATCTCAGCGTTTGGTAACTTAAAAATACGACTGATAAGGAGATATCAAATATATTTATAAGTAAAAAAAATAAGCAGGGGGAGGGATGCTTATTTTCTTTTCAAAAAATAAGTCAGTTATTTGTATAATAACTAATTATTTGTTATTAATATAAGTAATTTTATCTAAACGTGCAACTGCTTATTTTTAAAAATAATTTTTAGTCAATAAAATACTTATCAGCATGTTAACTTATCAACTATTTTATATCAACTAAGTCAAACGGGCCCTAAATGAACTCCTAATATCTAATCATCATTCGTTATCCGCTAGTTAAATCGTTATCTGTTATCAAATCGTTATCCGCTTTTTAAATAGCTAATAATATCAAACATAGTATAGAATTATCATTGAAAAAAAATTATATACTTTTTTGGTCTAATTTAATTGAGTTGTTGAAATGTTAAAGTTCTACTTTTTCCAAAAATCTAACCTCTAAACCACTATTGATTATTAATCGATTACTTACGGGTAATAATATCATAATGTCATCTACTCCAAAAAAAAGTCGATTACAAGATTTTTTTTCTTTTATAAATAACAAATCAATATGATTTTAAACCAAGTCATAGCCTCTAATAATTTGATTCAAATTAATATGCGCCAAACAAGTAAAAACAAAAACAACTTTAACCGCAGTACAATATATAAATTCAATTCATTACATTCATCTGCAATTGTCCTGTTGTTGGAAATATAAAATTATTGGAATCTTTTGCATTATTAATGATTAGCAATTATTTATATTTACTATTGGTGCTTATTAAAGGAAAGCTGAGATGACGTTACCTAAAAGCCCTACTCAAGTTATGGTAGAATTAAACACCTCACATGTGAGAGAAAACAAACAACTTAATTCATGACAACTTGAGAGCTTGGACAAATTGCAACTATTATACTTGATGGCATGATTTAGGTGAAAACAAACCGTCAGGAGTGTGGAACCAAATTTAGCTAAAAAATTCAAATTCTAGGGCTGGACACAAGTTTGGCCGAGTTAAACTTCTACTTAAATAGGTCAAGCCTATTATAAAATAAAAATATTTAAGCATGACCTATAATCTATAACAAATCATGAATATAAATTTAGCTTGACTTGTTTGATTATCTTTTAATGTTTGATCTACCTTTTTAATATGTTAAGTCAAATATATTTTTTGATGATCTACTAGATTACATATACTAAATCTTACTTATTAAAAAAACAATAGATATGAACTAAATAAAAGAGAAATCACTAATATATTTTTTAAAAATATATAATAAAAATAGTAATATTAAATTCAAAAATTGAAGATTTAAAAGATGAAGGATTAAAAATTTTATATATATATATATATATATATAAGCTATAAAGTTATGTTAATTATTAAGAGATTAAGCCTCTTTAAGAAAATAAACTTTATTTAATATCTGACTTATTTTGATAATAGGTCGATCCGAACTAGGTCAAAAATAGATCGAGCCATGAGTTGCTCACGAAGGACTCGGTTTATTTCCAACGCTATTCCTAGGTGACAAGAAATTTTATTTAAACAAGAAATTTTATTTAAACAAAAAAAATATAAGTATTACGAGAGACGGAAACTTAAAATATATATTTTGTTTGTTCTATATAGTACATTGATTCGATTGAATAGAATATAAATGGCTAGCTCCAGGAACATTAATTGAATGCTTTTCTTGAGAAGTTATACAATAATTTAAATTATTACTTTTTAAGAAAGAATTAATATCATGAAAAATAAGAACTACACTTGTTCTCTAATTTGAGAACTAGAATGGTACGATATAGAGAAAATAATTTTATTAATTTAAAGTGTACAGAACTTTACAAGAGAATATTTCTTGTAAAAAAATATATACTTTTATATTCAGAATTCATACATATAATCATTATTTTCTTCATATATATATATATATATATATATAGCTTCTTCTAAATATATATCTTGGCGAAACAAAGGCATAGTTTGAGTCATCTCTGCCAAAATAAATTTGACGTGGAGTCAATTTTTTAGTACATTAGTTTTTGGTTAGCCAATTTTTAATATCTGAGAAAGTGCCGACTGTCGTCTTAATGATTTTTCTTTTCGATAAGTCGTCTTAATAATTTGTTATCGATCATTTACATATATGCAGGTGATAACATTATGGCATGTTTTTATATATTATTTTTTTTAGTATTTTTTGGGTAGCTAATTTTAGATATCTGAGAAAGAGTTGCCGACTCTCTGACCCACTTCTTAATAATTTTTAGGTCATTTATATATATGCAGGTGACAACATTATGGCATGTTTTTTTTTGTCTCTTCCTCATTATCAATATAAAACAAGGGATTGTAGATCTTATATTTATCAAAGGTCAGGCATTTAACAGTATTTGTAAGATAATGTTGCTGATTTGGATCAAACTTTTTTTTCATTATTATATATGCTTCGACAGAATTATTGTGTTTTCTTTTGTTTAATAATTACGAATAGAAAGAAATTAAGGTAATGATAATAATAGGCAATATATATAAAAATGAGAATAAAACATGATATAAATCTATTTTTTGATAATAAAATCTCCCATGTTTCGGTCATAAATGAAAATTATCATTCCTTGTTAGATATAATCTGTTTTTGGCGAATGAAGAGTTTTAGTTTGTCTTCAATTTCCACATATGTGATACAGATGTATAATACTTCATTCAAATTAGTACACGTAATGAGAGATGTGATCGAGAATTAAGGTACAGTAATTGTAGTTTTCATTTCTTTTATAAAAATAAAGAGTTTGGAGTTTTCAACGATATTATTTATGTCAATTGTCTTCCTTTGTAACAGAAAAAAGAAGAGACTAATGAAATTAAAGAAATTTCTTGGACCGAAGTAAGTTTTATATGCATGTGTGTAACCATAATGAGTAACGGCAGTAACGGAGCCAGGGTGGATTCATAGGGGGGCCAAGTATAAAGAAGTATACATATATTTTTATTTTTCCTACATACATAGTGTATATATTATAGGGAATTAAAATTTTTTTTTTTTTTTGGGGAGGGGGGTGGGGGGGGGGGGGGGGGGGGGGGGGGTGGGTGGGGTGAAGAGCTTCGTTCTTTTCTGCTCTATTATTCCTGCGTTATATAACATACACTTCTCTTGTAACTTGTATTTTATCTTGCAAGTGTTCCTGAAACAACACAATTAATCTGCATGATAAAATTTGAGCCGAACTCTCAAAGATAAATTTATCGTGAAATTTAAGTGACCTCTTGAATATCATCATATTAACAAAGTGAAGAAGTATTATACTTAATAGTGCCTTCTGCCTAAGGTAAAAGACCATATTTAATTAGTTGCATGATTGGAATCATCTTATGGGTTCCCTAATCAGCTCAGAAGCTTCAGATCATGATACCGCCCGAAGCGTCTTCCCTTTTGTTTTTTTCGTTTATCATAGTAAATAAAAAAGAAAGAGGAAATAGAGGAGCGGTATCTTCTTTCTACCTTAGGTAGCAAGATAATTATGCATCTCCTGAGGCATGAAGCATCTTTGTGCATTCACTTTATGTTAAATAATGCCTTGAATCCTACTTTAACTGAAAATCTGTTTGGATCCAAAGAAGTAATAGAGAGACTTTGAAAGATGCTTGGACGAGAAGTGCAATGTCGGAAGGATTCCTACTTCTAATAGGAATAGGAGTCGGCCGGTTTCCGATATCAAGAAGGATGTGGCGGATTCTTGGAGGGCCGAGCTCCCTTCTGGACCGAAGAGCACTTGGATATGGAGTCTGGACGTGGAGGAAGACTTGAAGACAGCAGGGGCGCCTGGAGGAGTCCCAGTCCGAGTGGGACTCGGACTGGACAGCCAGGACGAGCCCGGGCGTGACGGGCGCCAGGTGAGCGCCTGGCCCAATTGGATTCCAGGGAGGAATTCAAGTTGATCGAGATCTTCAAGGGTCTTCAGGAAGTCAGATTTCTACTTCTAGTCCAAGGAGGTTTTTCTAGAGAAGGGGCTTACATGCCTAATAGGATTAGGTCCTTAAGTTAGAGTATGAGTTGTTTCTCCAAGACCCTATAAAAGGATCAAGGCTTGTAAGTCCATCCTGGACAATCCTGGATCATCTGATCTTGTAATCCTCTTCTGTTTCTTCCATCTAATACAATTCTGCGTCGCCTTAAATTTCTCGGGTTTTCTCGCGATGCGTAATTTCTCTCGTGCAGAAATCGTAACAAACTGGTATCAGAGCGAGGCTTCATCATCGATCCTCCGTCAGGCGTAGAGATGGCATCGCACAACGTCAACGTCGAGAAATTTACTGGACGAAATATAGATATGAAGATTGAGGATGAAGATGCTGCCCTATTTTCTGTTGGTGTCTCTTCCTCTGTCGTACGAAAATTTCGTATAATCTGTTATCATCGGAAGAGACATAATTACTCTGGAAAAAGTAAGATCGAGTCTACATACTCGTGAACTTCGTCATAGGGCGTCTGACAAGGCTGTGAAAAATCAGAACAGGGATTGGCGGCGGCAGAGAGTGTTAGATATCTGATTGTAGGATTCAATTCAAGGTGGAGATTTGTTAAATAATGCCTTGAATCCTACTTTAACTGAAAATCTGTTTGGATCCAAAGAAGTAATAGAGAAACTTTGAGAGATGCTTGGACGAGAAGTGCAATGTCGGAAGGATTCCTACTTCTAATAGGAATAGGAGTCGGCCGGTTTCCGATATCAAGAAGGATGTGGCAGATTCTTGGAGGGCCGAGCTCCCTTCTGGACCGAAGAGCACTTGGATATGGAGTCTGGACGTGGAGGAAGACTTGAAGACAGCAGGGGCGCCTGGAGGAGTCCCAGTCCGAGTGGGACTCGGACTGGACAGCCAGGACGAGCCCGGGCGTGACGGGCGCCAGGTGAGCGCCTGGCCCAATTTGATTCCAGGGAGGAATTCAAGTTGATCGAGATCTTCAAGGGTCTTCAGGAAGTCAGATTTCTACTCTTAGTCCAAGGAGGTTTTTCTAGAGAAGGGACTTACATGCCTAGTAGGATTAGGTCATTAAGTTAGAGTAGGAGTTGTTTCTCCAAGACCCTATAAAAGGACTTATAATCAAGGTTTGTAAGACCATCCTGGACAATCCTGAATCAATCTGATCTTGTAATCCTCTTCTGTTTCTTCCATCTAGTACAATTCTGCGTCGCCTTAAATTTCTCGAGTTTTCTCGCGATGCGTAATTTCTCTCGTGCAGAAATTCTAACACTTTACATCAATGTTACACCATTGCATGCCGCAAGTTATTCCCTCCTGATCAGAGCTTGTAACATAAGACTGGAAGCCCCTATAATATACCTCGCCATGTAGAAATCCAAATATGTAATCACACACAAGAGAGCTAGCGGCAGTAATGATCCTGCAAGCTAGACAGAAAATTATGGGAGGAAAGTAGTTTATAAGTCGAAGCCATGAAGGGCAGGGTCAGTTGGCAATTTGCTCTGGCTTGCATGGCTAGCACCATCATGGTCTTTTCACTGGCTATACAAGGTGAGATCTTGGAGGTGCCAAGGATAACCGGAGTGCCGGATCAAAGCCATCTCTGTGTGTGAGCAAATGTGGGACCTGTCCGGTCATATGTTCCCCACCGCCACCTCCATCGCCGATGCCGTCTCCTCCTCCACCAACATCCAAATCAAAACGCTTGCCCAAAGCACCTCCTAAGAGCTCTTCATCTAAACCAACAAAGATACCACCACCGGACCGAGGGCGGAAGGGAGGGACGACGAACCCTTTCTATTACATATATACTTCTGAAGGGACAACGAACAGCCGTTTGCGCCATGCAACTCTGACCCTGGTGTTGCTGTCTGCTAGCTTAATCATATATTAATTAGCTTACCTATGCTTTGATTATGAGGCATCTGTAATTATGTGGTGGGTGGAACAAGTGCCTCCTAATATATTTTTCTTACCTTTTTTTTCATCCTTTCCTATTATATACTCACAAGTGTGTTAGCCGAGTGGCGTGCGTTTGTGCGAATGGACGTCGACCCCCCATTTACTAGATGGTGCATTTGCTGTGGCAACTATCAATTTTTCTCTTAACACTGCTAATGCTAGATATACATCTTTCGGTCTACGCTTCCGCTTCCAATCTAATAGATAAAAATTATCAGGATCAAAGATTCATACCCTACTCAGATTAAGCAGATGTGATTTAAACGTAATAAAAACAGATATTCTAGATCGCAAAATTCTCTGTAAAAACATGAGCGTCAGCAAGATCCTTCAAGACACATTGACACAAGGACCAGCCGCCTGACGGTTTTCCAAGACAAGAATAGTACAAGAGATCGACATACATGTTACACCTGTTATATTCCTTTCACCAATTTGGTTCATTAATTTTGGCAACAAATCAAGTTTGTTAAGACTTTTCCAACAGCGAATACCAAGCATTGATGTCGTAGTCATATGACCCACTCATTTCATCGTATATTACACTATCGTTAGAAATGATTCTCGCATAAGACATTCACACAATCGAAAAATACTAGCAACCAACAGAAAAAGAAAGAAAACGAGTAGTTCATTGACACCAAGTCACGACTCAAATGTAATTTCTGCTGGTTTCTGCACTTCTGACAGGGTTGAAGTAAGGATGCGCCTGGTCAGAAAAATCAGATGTTAATAATTATATTAGTGATAAATTTCCAGTGAAAATTGCAGTCACCAAGGATATATTGTGGCGGCACATTTGTATATAAAACAAAAAATTACCATTGCTTCTTTTGCTGTGGGCCGCTCCTGGTGGTCATAACGAAGCAGTCTGTCCACGAAGTCGATGGCCTGCAAGAACATAAAACAAGTCAGCTGAGGCTGGCCCATTCCAAGTTTAGAGCATCACATAAACTCACCTCTGCAACCGCCAAATGCTGATTGTCAGTATTAATGAATCTTGCCCATGGCTTCCTACTATGCCTGTGATGAGGAAAGAAATTTGTGATCACAAAGAAATGGCTGCTAATTAGTCATAGCTATATGCACAAGGAACACTTTTTAGACCTTCCAATAAGTGCTACAAATTGGGGATCAAGCTCTATGCGGTATTTGTTTAGATAAGCATTCAACTCATCCGTACCAAGAACCTAAACAAACAACGGAGTCACTGATAAGTCTTATGTGAAGATATTTGTCAAGCCAATCAAATAAAACAATATCCTGCTGCTTTGGCCAAGAAAATAAAACTATCATCTATTTTGAAAAGGGGATAATAGATAGAACAGAAATATGAGATAATAACTGTGTTCATAGTCTGATGGGGATAACTAAAACGTAAGAAAAAACAGAAATGTTACTCAAACTACTCTTAGAACGAAGACTCAAGCTCTATAGCCAAGAATGTGCACGAGACAGAGGAGGGCGCCACCCACTTATTCTTCGAACGCCCTGTCCCGGAGGTCTGGCTACAGATGTCCTCCATTGAGGTAGTTCCTTCAGCAGCTGAGACGTTTTGGCAGTCCCTTCGGACCATTGTTCGACAGAGACAGAGGTAGAGAGCATTTTTGGCGACCTTTCTAGCCAGTACCTGATCCATTTGGCTCCAGCGTCCAGACCATCTTTTCTGGGGAGCGAAGTCAGGTCGAGAACATTGTACATCATACTTCTTTTCTTCTTTGGGAGTGGGGTTTTGGTTTAGACAATTTACATCCTTTTTTGTTGTTCTCTTCTTGAGATCCCACACTTGTACATGTTTCTCATTTCATAGTGATTTATATATGTACACTTGGTGGTCATCCTTCTCTCAAAAAAAAAAGTAATGAGAGGCCAAGAAGCTAATGCTTTTGAGATCAGATAGATATCAACCAGGAGTAACAAATTGACCTAAAGAAAGCCAGATGTAAAAGGAGGTATGATCTGGTATTAGAGAGTGATGGTAGAAAGAATGAGAAATGAAGGTGATAGTGTTAAGATTTCTACACGAGAGAAATTATGCACCGCGAGAAAACCCGAGAAATTTAAGACGACACCGAGTTTTATTAGATGGAAGAAACAGAAGAGAATTTACAGGATCATACTACTTTCTGGTTGGACCCTTAGAGAGTTTATATAGGCACTCTCTTTTACAGACAATAGGAATTATAGACCAACTGGGACTCTAAATTAATCCCCCAAAATAGGACAGCTATCTCGTGATAAGGAAATTAATCAATTCCGAATCACATACAGAATACCCCTAAAAAATTTTCGCTGCACCCCCCGCGGGAGGAATTCGGGGGATCCCTCCTGACCCTGACCCTGTAGGGAAAGGGGACCATATAGGGTTACAACTGGATTCAGATTCAAGGCATTATCAATAGATAGAATGACAAGGGTTCATATATCATGTCCTGTTGCCAAAATCGCATGTTAACTGGTGGAATCGCCCACTTGTATGATACTACCAGGAAACTGAGATTTAACTCAGTTATTAGTTATTAGTTGTTATGGCATAGAATATAGACAGATGTTTTATGAATAAAGGAGGAGGGTTGTGTTAGGCCCCGACAGCCAGCATAAAATCATGTCGAATCTTATGAACATGGATCAACGAATTGGCGTCGTATGATCCATGTAGCCGACCCCACCTAGTGGGATAAGGCTTTGTTGTTGTTGTTGTTGTTGTTATAGGTAACTGAGGTGGAGAATTATGTAATCTTCTGCTGCCTGTGGTTCTGGACCCTCTAGTGGTAGTGATCGTGCTTCTGGTTCGCAACCTCAAACCAATGTTATTAGGACCGGACCGGACGACGACCCGGAAAAGTGTCCGTTTCAAGTCGGACGGGTCGGTTGGACCGGATAATAATAAAATATTATATGATATAGTGAATCAACAACTCCGCCTATGTTTTATAGCCGGTCCCAAGCCCGGATAAAGGAGGGTTGTGTTAGACCCCGACAGCCAGCGTAAAATCCTGTCGAATCTTATGAACATGGATCAACGAATATATTGTGTTAATGTAGGTCGTTACTCATAAGTAACGCGCTGTACAGCTCGGGTACAGTGATAAGAAAGCAAGAGCCGATGCATCCTCGCCTGAAAGCAATGTTAAATGAGTAAGGGCTACCGCACTCTAATGGACGGAGGCGGTTAAAGAAGCTAGTTCATGAGACTAAGGTCAGATTAGGTTCTTGGAGCATTGGAACGTTGAATGGGAAGCCCCTCGAGGTGGCACAAGTAATAGACCAGCGTAAGATTAGTATCTTATGCTTGCAAGAAACTAGATGGGTAGGAGAGGGAAGTAAAGAGATTATGTTAAATGGTTCTAAACTTTGGTACACAGGTAAAGTAAATGGAAGGAATGGTGTTGATATTATCGTGGATGCAGAATGGAGGAAGAATGTTGTGGAAGTTAAAATGATTGAGGATCGAATCATATCCGTGAAAGTAATTGTTGGAAAGGAGACTATGAACATTATTAGTGCATATGCACCCCAAGTAGGAACAGAATCACATCTCAAGAAAAAATTTTGGGCAGATATGGAGGGTTTGATTAAAAGTATACCAACAACCGAGAAAGTTTATATTGGAGGAGACCTTAATGGACATGTTGGTAAAGAGGCAGGACCACATGTTTTGGTTTTGGGGAGTTGAATAAGGACAAACTATTATTGATTTTTCTTTAGCATACGACCTTAAGATTATCAACACTTGTTTTAGGAGAGAGGAACATTTAATCACATACAAAAGTGGAACTCATAGGTCTCAAATCGATTTTTTCTTGACAAGAAATACTGATAAAAGACGTACTAATTGCAAAGTAATTCATGGGCATGGGTTGACTACACAACATAGATTGTTAGTTCTTGATATGCAAATGAAATGTATAAAACCAAAATCTCGAACAATTTTTTATCGAAAGATCAAGTGGTGGCAGTTAAAGGGGGAGAAGCGAGAGACTTTTAAAAGTAAGTTATTAGAGGAAAGTGTGTGGGAGTTAGAAGGAGATGCTAGTATTATGTGGGAGAATCAAAAAGTTTTGGACCACGAGATAAGGAGACTTGGTGGTGGAATGAGGAGGTCCAAAAAAAGGTGCGAAGAATTGTTTCAAGGCGATACACTTGGACAATAGTTCTGACAATTGGGAAAAATATCGTTTGACAAAAAGGGAGGCAGTCAGTGATGCTCGTGCTAAAGCATATGAGAGATTTTATGAGGAGTTAGGGACAAAGGCCGGTGAACAAAGGATTTACAAGATTGCAAGGAATAAACAGGAGTCGAGATATTTGGATCAAGTAAGATACATTAAAAAATGAAGTTGGCAAGGTTTTAGTTACTGAAGCAGATATTAAGAACAAATGGGAAGAGTATTTCTATAAGCTATTTAATGATAGATGTGAAGGTTCCCATTGTGATTTGGAGGACTTGACAGTTAGCGAATGTGAGCTTAATAGGTCATTTTATCGTAGAATTAAAGTTTCGGAGGTTAGCGAAGCTCTTAAGAAAATGGAGAATGGTAAAGCCGTTGGATCGGATGGTATACCGATTGAAGTTTGGAAATGTTTAGGAGAAAAATGTGTGTTGTGGTTATGTAAACTATTTAATGAGATTTTACGATCGAAAAAGATGCCTGATGATTGGAGATTAAGTATATTAGTTTTTATTTACAAAAATAAAGGGGATATTCAGAATTGTGCAAATTATAGAGGGATTAAACTTATGAGTCACACAATGAAATTATGAGAAAAAGTGATTGAGCATAGATTGAGAATGGAGACTAGTATTTCTGAGAGACAATTTGGGTTCATGCTAGGAAGATCCACTACATAGACAATTTATTTACTAAGGGGGATGATGGAGAAGTATCGAAGTAGGAGAAGAAACTTACATATGACTTTCATTGACTTAGAGAAGACGTATGATCGGGTACCAAGGGATGTACTTTAGAAAGCCTTGCAAAAGAAGAGGGTGAGTGTTGCATATATTAAGGTAATACAAGATATGTACGATGGGGCATTGACTAGGGTTAGGACACCCGGAGGTGAGACAAATGAATTTCCTATAGGAATTGGCCTACATCAAGGATCAACTTTAAGCCCGTATCTATTTAACTTAGTTATCAATGCTATAACCGAGAGTATCACATAGGAGGTACCTAAATGCATGCTATTTGCGGATGATATAGTACTTTTAGCGGATTCAAGAGAAGAGATTAATACAAAATTGAAAATATGGAGAAATACGTTGGAGTCAAAGGGTTTTCGTTTAAGTAGGAATAAAACAGAATATATGCATAGCAATTTCACAAATAAACAATTTAGAGACGATTTGGAAGTTAGGCTAGGGGAGGATATAATTTCTCAAGTGACAGTTTAAATATTTAGGATCAATTGTAAGACAAGATGGTGAGATTGATGACGATGTTAATCATAGAATACAAGCTGGTTGGTGTAAGTGGAGGAAAGCCACTGGAGTTCTTTGTGATAGAAAAGTACCCAATAAAGTTAAAGGAAAATTCTATCGTACTGCTATAAGGCCAGCAGTGTTATATGATAGTGAATGTTGGGCTATGAAGGGACAACATGAACGTAAAGTGGGGGTAGCCGAAATGAGGATGTTGAGATGGATGTGTGGTCATACAAGATTAGATAAGATTAGGAATGACCATATACGTGAACGAGTCGGAGTGGCTCCTATTAGTGAGAAAATGGTAGAGAATCGTTTGAGATGGTTTGGTCATGTTCAGAGAAGACCATTAGATGCGCTAGTAAGAAGAGTAGACCAAATAATCTGGAGTCCGATTAAAAGAGGGAGAGGGAGGCCAAGGCAGACACTTGGCGAACTAATAGAGCAAGATCTATTGGTGAATAATATACCGAAAGGTTTGGTTACTAATAGAGCGAAATGGCGTCGTATGATCCATGTAGCCGACCCCACCTAGTGGGATAAGGCTTTGTTGTTGTTGTATGATATAGTGAATCAAGCTATGATATTTTGATTATATAAATATATATATGATGCCAAAATGTAATTACAACAACAACAACAAAGCCTTATCCCACTAGGTGGGGTCGGCTACATGGATCATACGACGCCATTCCGCTCTATTAGTAACCAAACCTTTCGGTATATTATTCACCAATAGATCTTGCTCTATTAGTTCGCCAAGTGTCCGCCTTGGCCTCCCTCTCCCTCTTTTAATCGGACTCCAGATTATTTGATCTACTCTTCTTACTAGCGCATCTAATGGTCTTCTCTGAACATGACCAAACCATCTCAAACGATTCTCTACCATTTTCTCACTAATAGGAGCCACTCCGACTCGTTCACGTATATGGTCATTCCTAATCTTGTATGACCACACATCCATCTCAACATCCTCATTTTGGCTACCCCCACTTTACGTTCATGTTGTCCCTTCATAGCCCAACATTCACTATCATATAACACTGCTGGCCTTATAGCAGTACGATAGAATTTTCTTTTAACTTTATTGGGTACTTTTCTATCACAAAGAACTCCAGTGGCTTTCCTCCACTTACACCAACCAGCTTGAATTCTATAATTAACATCGTCATCAATCTCACCATCTTGTCTTACAATTGCTCCTAAATATTTAAACTTTGTCACTTGAGGAATTATATCCTCCCCTAGCCTAACTTTCAAATCGTCTCTAAGCTGTTTATTTGTGAAATTGCTATGCATATATTTTGTTTTATTCCTACTTAAACGAAAACCCTTTGACTCCAACGTATTTCTTCATATTTCCAATTTTGTATTAATCTCTTCTCTTGAATCCGCTAAAAGTACTATATCATCCGCAAATAGCATGCACTTAGGTACCTCCTCTGTGATACTCTCGGTTATAGCATCGATAACTAAGTTAAATAGATACGGGCTTAAAGCTGATCCTTGATGTAGGTCAATTTCTATAGGAAATTCATTTGTCTCACCTCCGGGTGTCCTAACCCTAGTCAATGCCCCATCGTACATATCTTGTATTACCTTATTGTAGGCAACACTCACCCTCTTCTTTTGCAAAGCTTTCCAAAGTACATCCCTTGGTACCCGATCATACGCCTTCTCTAAGTCAATGAAAGCCATATGTAAGTCTCTTCTCCTACTTCGATACTTCTCCATCATCCCCCTTAGTAAATAAATCGCCTCTGTAGTGGATCTTCCTAGCATGAACCCAAATTGTCTCTCAGAAATACTAGTCTTCATTCTCAATCTATGCTCAATCACTTTTTCTCATAATTTCATTGTGTGACTCATAAGTTTAATCCCTCTATAATTTGCACAATTCTGAATATCCCCTTTATTTTTGTAAATAGAAACTAATATACTTAATCTCCAATCATCAGGCATCTTTTTCGACCGTAAAATCTCATTAAATAGTTTACATAACCACAACACACATTTTTCTCCTAAATATTTCCAAACTTCAATCGGTATACCATCCGATCCAACGGCTTTACCATTCTCCATTTTCTTAAGAGCTTCGCTAACATCTGAGACTCTAATTCTACGATAAAATGACCTATTAAGCTCACATTCGCTAACTGTCAAGTCCTCCAAATCACAACGGGAACCTTCACATCCATCATTAAATAGCTTATAGAAATACTCTTCCCATCTGTTCTTAATATCTCCTTCAGTAACTAAAACCTTACCAACTTCATTTTTTATGCATTAATTTTATATGCCAAAATGTAATTATACAAAAAAAAATAACACATAAATGTATAATTAATTTTAAGTTTTGATATTAAAATTATTATACACTTAATAAATTAGAACATTGAATTTGATTATTATATGCAAATTTTATGTTGGTTAATTCCTTTTGTATTTCATATCTTTATTTTTTTATGTATAAATGTAAATGTGCCTCCGCCTATATTTTATAGCCGGTAACTCCGCCTATATTTTATAGCCGGTCCCAAGCCCGGATAAAGGAGGAGGGTTGTGTTAGGCCCCGACAGCCAACATAAAATCATGTCGAATCTTATGAACATGGATCAACGAATATAAAGAGGGAGAGGGAGGCCAAGGCGGACACTTGGCGAACTAATAGAGCAAGATCTATTGGTGAATAATATACCGAAAGGTTTGGTTACTAATAGAGCGGAATGGCGTCGTATGATCCATGTAGCCGACCTCACCTAGTGGGATAAGGCTTTGTTGTTGTTGTTGTTGTTGTTGTTGTATAAATGTAAATGTGCCAACACGTGGAAAAGTGTTAAAAAACGCTCCCGAAAATAGAAGCGATCCTGGTTGGAGCCATGGGTATGAGGTGGATGGCAACGTTAGAAAAATAAAGTGCAAATACTGCTCAAAACCAATTTCAAGAGGTGTTTATCGTTTGAAGCATCATCTAGCTTGCACTCAAAAAATGTTGGAGGTTGTTCGCAAGTTCCTGAAAATGTTAAAAATGAAATGTTTGGAATCGTGTACAAGATGCAAGAACAATTGACTCGCAAATCACGAATGGACGAGGAAAGAGAGTACAAAGATGAAGATTGTGCACAAATTGGTGAAAAAAGAAAAGAAGTGGACAGCAAACCAATATCAAATATTTTCAAAAAGAAGACTAATCAAGTTACCATCAACTCAATGTACAACAAAGAAACAAGGGAGGAGGCATACCAAGCAATTGGTAGGCTTTTCTACAACAATGCCATACCATTTAATGTTGCAAAGAGCATCTAGTTTCATAATGTGTGAATTGATTTCACGCCATGGCATGGGCTTCAAACCACCATCATATCATGAAATTTGTGTCAAGTATCTGAAGAAAAAGATCAAGCTAACCAAAGAAGTCATCGAAGGGCATAAAGCTGAGTGGAGGAAAGTTGGTTGCACAATTATGACTGATGGTTGAATGGATAGAAGGATAATAATCAATTTCTTGGTGAATAGACCTAGAGGAACAGTTTTTTTAAGTTTGTTAATACCTCCAATCAATGATGTCAAAATCGCGAGTTAAATCATAGAATCGGCCGCTCTTAAGATCCTATCAGGGAAAACCGAGTTGGATCGGTTGCCAACTCGATTTTGATCAGCACACGAGCTAGATCGTAGAATCAGTTGACACGATGTGCTGCCGTGCCAACCTTTTTCTTATTAAGTGTGTACCTCATTTGTCCTAACGTTCTGCCACTTGTTGCCGTCGGCAATTGCCTTCCCTGCTGTTGCCGTCACCGGTCGCTGCTGCCCTGCTGACATCGTCGTTCGCTGCTGCTGCTGCCACCTGCCGTTGCTGTCGCTGGTTGTGCTGTTGATGCCGCCGCCGGTTGCTGCTGCTGCTGCTGCCGCTGCTGCCTGCTGTCCAGGTTTCTCTCCTCTCTCGCTCCTCTCTCTCTCTCTCTCTACGTCTTCTGCTCATTGGGGCACTCTCTTCCGCTCGCAAGCAAAAGAGGGTGACTCCTCTCTGCCCTTCATCTTCCCTCTCTCCCCTCTAGAGCAGAGAGTAACTTTCTTTTGGATATGTAGAAGTCCCGTCCCTTCTACTGTAGCAGACATGCTGCAGTCTTTTGTTTTCTTTTTTTTTTTTTTTGAGGGAAGTCTTTTGTTTTCTGGATTTGCAAAAGACTCGTACTTTCTGTTCAGACTCATCGTCCTTTCTGCTTCAGACTCGTCCTCTAACAGTTTTAATTTTTAGGTTTTCAAAAGACAAGAAAATTACAGTCTTTTTTTTATTTGCCAACAGGAAAAGTCTTATTCTGTCTGCTGCAAGGATGCAGTTTTTTTGGTTCATATTTTTCTGTTTTTTTAATTATTTTGGATTTCTGCTGCTTGATGTAATGTATTGTTAATTTATTAATTATTATTATTATACAACAACAACAACAAAGCCTTATCCCACTAGGTGGGGTCGGCTACGACGCCAATCCATGTTCATGAGATTCGACAGGGTTTTACGCTGGCTGTCGGGGCCTAACACAACCCTCCTCCTTTATCCAGGCTTGGGACCGGCTATAAAACATAGGCGGAGTTAATTTATTAATTATTATAACTTATTAAATCATTAATTATTACTAAAAAAATTTAATCATATTAAATTATTAATTTAAATACACTTTTAGTAAAATCGGTCATGTCATGTTACGATCTCACATTTTACGTGTTCACCCGAGCTTTTCGTGTCGACTCCGATTCGTAAGACAGCAGAAAACGTTTTTGAGGTGATAGGTGATGTTGTAGTAGTTAGTGGAGACAGACAAATGCTAATGGAGAAGAGAATAGACACCTTGTGCTGCCCATTGTATTGATTTAATGTCGAAGGACTTTGGGAAGAAGTAGAAGGTGCACAAAGACACTATTATGAATGGAAAAAAAAAGCTACATCATGCATCCATTCAAAGACGGCACTCATTGTGATGTTTCAACATTTCACCAAAGGTAAAGATTTAATTCAGTTGGCTGTCACTCATTTTGCAACTTCATATCTTACTTTAGGTTGCCTAAATGATAACAAGGATGCATTGATGAGGATATTTACTTCAAATGCATGGAAATCTAGCCGGTTCAAGAAAACAAAGGATGGAAATGAAACTGAGGATGTAGCTAGTGTAAGGGACAAATATACGTCTCAAGGCCTCTTGCCTCTCATATGTGTCTCTTTATATTAAGCGCATCAATTCCATTTCACGTTGCACTCTCTATACACATTCTATGCGAGTCATTGCCCAATACCATAGCTCATCCATGCTTGTAGGATATGTCAACTCATCGACTCCCGGGATTATCTTTGGTGTCTCTGGAATGGCTGCTAGTGCTCCCTTTGGTGGAGGCCGGCAGCTTCCGCAGCTAGGCAAACCTCCCCATCTGCCCACCTGGCGAGTAAGTGTTCCCCAACCGCACTATCATCGGCAACCAGCGAGTCTGGCATGGTCTGCGGGGCACCCCCACCACAGGCTGTTGAGGTGATGGCAACGAGGACAGTGCAGGTGGCTGCTGTCTCGCCAACGGCGACAGCTGTTCGGGCGTCTGCTGCCCTTTTGGGTGATGTCGAGCGTCTCTTATGGCTGCTCCTGGCATGGGTGAGCAGGCGTTGTTGTGGTCGGTGTAAGGCCACTCTTGCACATGGACGCCGGCATGTATGGCGGAGGCCGGCAGCTTCCGCACCTAGGCAAAGCTCCCCATCCGCCCTCCTGGCGAGGAGGTGCACTCCGTCAACACGGTCCGAGGCGGTCAGTGAGTCCTCCATGGGCTGTGGTGCCCCCCCCCAACCACCACCACGTGCTGTTGAGGCGACGGCAGCGATGACAATGCGGGTGGCTGCTGTCTCGCTGACGGCAGCAGCGATGACAGCTGCTGATCCGCTGGCGGAGATGGTGTGATAACCTGGGCAGTCCGACGTGGTAGAAGAGGGGAGGAATTACTTGATCATCACCTGTGGGTGTGGCAGTCATCGGGATGACCACAAGGATGCCGGTGAGCGCAGGCAGTGAGAACCATACATGTAATGATGCCGGAGGTGTCTGGCTTATGGCGAGGAAATGAGGCGAAACTGGCGGCGACGGGCTTGTGGGTATGGAGGTGGCGGCCAACTGTAGGAGGACAAGGGCGAAAGAAAGGGATGGGGTCAGCTGGTTCTCGGTGTTGGAGTGATGGGGCAATTTCACGAGCTCAGCATAAGGGGGGAGGGGGGGGAGTAGTCAGATTTGGATTCGAGTTCGCTTGGGCTCAAAGTTGAGTTCACAGTCGTGCTCGGCGGGCAGGTTCCGATCGAGTGCGAACACGATGGGAATCAGGTGCGAGTGATGGGATTGGGTCTGAGGGATTTTGGTTGGTGGGTTCAGGATGTGAGGTGGTTGAATCAACCTGCGAGTGTGTGTCGAGTTCAGGAGGGAGTGGGTTAAGCAGTTGGATAGGGTTCAGCTCACATGGGATTGGATTCAAGGTAAGGACGGGATTTTGAATTTGGGTAAGGCTCAAGCACCATGGTTTGAAGGTTGCCATCCATGTATATATATGACTATGAAATGATCAAAATGTACAAGTGTGAGCCCTCAAGAAGAGAGCGGCAAAAAAGAAAAAGGTGTACATCAGCTACCCAAAGCCAGCTACCACTCCCAAAGGAGGAAAGAAGCGTGATGAACAATACTGTGTCGCCAAAACGAGAAGAGCTCTCCTGTGCCGAGAGATGGTGTCATGAGCGGGCGCACCCGTGGAAATAGAGTTTTTTGGAAAATGATTGGCTACAATCTGGTTTCTTGGCCTCGAGATTTCCTAAACTGTTTGTGATCGCTCATGACAAGGGCACCATTGCTGATGTCTGGTGCTATCTGGAGGAGACACAGGGCTGCTGGTCTCCATGTTTTTCCTCCCCTCTTTCAGATCGGAGAACTGATGATGTCAACGCAGTTTCAAGCTGGCTTCAGTTATGCAGAAAATATTATCTCTCTCACATCAGGACATCTTGTGTACAGGGACCAGCTGACATCTCTTTTGGCAAGAATTGTATCCCTTTATACCTTTAAATGTTTTAATTTAAGTGAGCTGGATGGCTAACAATTGGTTAATCATCCTTTTTTCTTCTCAAAAAAATTGTAATAATTATTGTGGCAGCAAATTAAAAAAAGGTGAGAGACTGCCTAGTTGTCCATTGATATGGTTGTTATAGCATGTGCACTTGCAAGGATATTGTAACACAACAAGAGGTGAACAATAGAAAAAGGAGCACAAATTCTCAATAAAGGACCATATGCCCATGTTGAACTCTTGACAGCTAGGCAGGAGATGAACAAAAAAAAATTGTGTTAAAATGCTTGTGGTTTCAAGGAGTTCAGCACTTGATTGATGATCAGTTAATATCTAGCGTTGATGACAAGAAAACCGCAAAGACAGGTAATAGGTAAGAAAGCAATCCTTTTAACCTATAATAAAAGGTTCACTTCAGAATTAGGCACATACCTTTGCTATTTTTACCAATTGGTCATAGTTATCATGCCCGTAAAAAAATGGCTCCTTGCGGAAGATCTGATTACCAAGAAAATCCTTCAATTCCTACAGATTAAAAATGCAAATATGAACTCAGTTCAGACTGCATACCATTCCAGCAAACATACAGCCAAGACTCCACATGTCCAATGAATAATCATAATCTTGCAGATCAACAAGAAGTTCTGGGCCTTTGAAGTACCTGAAAAGGATTAAAAACTTTATTTCTCAATAAATTTTTATGTTTTCAACTTTACACCTTACAATTAGACAATACAACCAACCAAATCGCAGATGATAAATCTTACAATTGTACTTGAAAAGGACTTAAAGCTTCAAGTACCTTGAGGCAACTCTAACATTATATTCTTGTCCAGGATGATAAAATTCAGCAAGACCCCAGTCAATCAGACGAAGCTTTCGCTGCTGGTGATCAATCATAACATTGTGAGGCTTCACATCTCGGTGCATGATACCTTGAGAATGACAATAATCTAGTGCCTACACAAGAAACTAGATAAGTCAAGAAAAAACAAAATTTAAATAAATCAAAATTTATCACCAAGTATGAGAAGTACAAGTGAACTCAGGCAAACAATATAATAACATATAAATTTGCATGCATATGTTTAGATAATGCGTCGCTGCAAGATTGGCTGTCGCAATAAAATTATGGTTTGCTGAAACAGGGCTTTGTAGCAACCTCTATGACTGCATCTAGGGGTACAT
Organism: Pontederia crassipes; assembly: GCA_030549335.1. Taxonomy (NCBI): domain Eukaryota; kingdom Viridiplantae; phylum Streptophyta; class Magnoliopsida; order Commelinales; family Pontederiaceae; genus Pontederia; species Pontederia crassipes. The sequence goes on from CM060193.1 coordinate 30,379,654, forward strand.
CCTACATAATCAGATGGCATTGATTCATAATCTTGTGAGCCTATCCAGTATAAAACTCAATAACAAAGAGTGAGATCACAAATGCAGGAATGATTATTGCAATCACACAACCATCTTGAGACCCTGTCTAGTATACAGAAGAATGTTGTTGTTCCCTCCGTCACTCAAGAAAAGATCACATGTGCTGACAGATGCAAGAAAGATTATTGCAGTGACACAAGCATCTTGAGAGCCTGTCTAGAATACAGCAGAATGCTGTTGCTCCCTTCCTCACTCAAGAGAAGATCACAGATGCTCTGTCTACTATACAGCATTATGCTTGCCATAAGAGCATCAGAGGGCAGGGGACGCTTCTCTTCTGCCGTCTGCTGCTTGCACTAGAGAAACCTGCCTCTTCTCATAAGCAGAAGATGTCTCTCCTCTTCTGCTGAAGAAGACAACTCCTGTTATGCTCTCATGCTTCTGCTTGAGCAGAAGAGAATGCCCAATTCGTCTCGACCTCTTTTTTTTTTTTTGAGAGGGTCGTCCTGAGCTCTTCTTTTTAAGGGAAAAGGATAACCACCAGACTTGCGGTTTTCATCCATGTATATATAACTATGAAGATGTCATCATGTAATTTAAGTATGGGCTCTCAAGAAGAGAGCGGTACAAAAAAGGTGAGTAGTGCCTATCCAAAACCCCACACTCCCGAAGAACAAAGGAAATATGGTGTACAACACTCTCAACCTTACATCACTCCAAAAAAAAGCACCCGGTTATGCTAGAGCCAAATGGCCCAAGTAGCAGCCAAAAAAGTGGCCAACAATACTCTCCAACTCTGCCTCCTTCTGGTGAGACCTCTGTGTGCAATTATTATTTGATGTATTGTAAATTTGCTACTACTTATCAGTTCTGCTTAGAAAACCTATGTCAAATGTATCATTGTATTGTTGATATTTTGTAATGGAAGTTCAATGTAGTGATGTTTTGCAATCTTCTTATTTTTAATATATAAGTGTGACATGCTAGATTCACAAGTTTTATGTGTATAACCAGCTTTTCAGTATCGACTCTAATTTACGAGTTCCGCACATAGGTTTCATGTATAGCATAAATATGTTTCATGTATAAGACAGTCTTTTATATAATGAATACTAATGATTGTCCACTCGATATGGACACTTCATTTGTAAAATTACTTTGCATTATTTTCCAGCAATACAAATTGTCAATTTTGAAATGGTAGACACAGCCACCAGTGAACACATATCAATGCCCATAATCCCAACACTTCCACCCCTAACACTTCAAGCTCTACCCAATCTCTCATGCAACACCCTCCAACAAAAATAAAAGGAAAAAAATGCAACCAACCTCCACTTACAGTCATTCCACCAATCAAATATCCCAACAGTTATATGCTATCAGTTATGTCCTATAAACCAATTATGCATTGAGAGCTGACGTTACAGTAATTAAGGTGCAGGCTGCTTGTATCTATCCTTCAAAAATCAGACATGAAGCTTCTGCCTAAGGGGAAGACAACAGCTTCCAGTTGGACAACAGTAACTAAAGGATGAGCTCCATGGATAGAGCTCAACGACAAATATATTACAAAAGCTCATGGCAGATGAAAGGGCATGCACATCATCCTTAAATGCAAAAAAAATCCCAAGTTTGAAAGCAATTATACTCGATGAATGATTATAAATTTAGAAAAGATATGTATTCTACTATACTAATGAAAGATAAAAAAACCAATTTGGCATCCACGTACCTAGAATGTGATGTTGCCGATGATTTTCTTGGTTAACAGTAAATGCACATTATTACAATTTAGAAATGTTTGGACCAGCTGAATTCCAAAACACCTTTAATATATTTGCAGCATTAAACAAATGTTTGATTGTTGCTGATACATTAACATTAGGAAGATCCTTGCGGGTGACAGATTTGTGAAGCAGTCATTTGGATGTGTTACTGAATGGCCTCATAGATGAACCAAAAACCAATGCTCACATCCACAAAGCATGATAGTAAACAAGTTGAGCCCCGTCTCCCTCCATAATATCTGATTGAAATGTCATTTTCAGAATGCACTTTAGTAAGAACTACATTATGATTGAAATTGTGCCCATTCGGTTTTAAGATTTATGGACGAGACCCTTCCAACTATCCGTTCTTTTGGTAAAGAGGATATCCATATTGGCAGAACATCTAGAGTTGTCGGTCCACACTATTATTAAATGTGACAAACTCATTGCATATGAGTTGGAGTTGCTCCCAAAAAAGGGTACACCCTATTTTTCACGTCTCTCTACTAACACTAGCATGAAAATGTGCTCCAACCTCTTCCAATCACAGTTGTATGGAATAAATCTTATTTTCAACTGCACTTATTGTACATAATGGGTTCAAAATTCTAATTCAATTGAAGAGAACTTTAAAAAACATCAATTGAAATGGGCACAGACATGCACCAGGGGGATTGTCCCTTTGGCCTTTGGCGTCTGAGACCTTTTGGCAGTCGCTCAAAACTCTTAGTGGCCGGAGCCAGAGCTGGAGAGCAACGTTGGTGACATTCTTGGCCGATGCCTGGGTCATATGGCTCTAGTGTAACGAAGTCATTTTTTGTAGGGAGAGACTTCATGTTGATAATGTTTTTCTTTTCTTTTCTCCTCTAGGAGTGGGGGTTTGGTTAGGGGTTTTACATTTCTCCTTTCTTTTTTGCCACTCTTTCCTAAAGAGCTCAAACTTGTACATGTAACAATTTACGAATACATACATGGATGACAACCCAACCTTTTTTTGAGAGAGAAATGACAACCCAAATTTGGTTGTCCAACCTTTCCCCTCTCGGAGTGCAATCTCTACATTTGATTCCTGCCTACCACCACTTTGTCGGAGTTCAGGTCAGACTGCAGGCTCATTTGGCGCGTCCAGATACCGCTGAAAGTCAAGATCTTTGCTTGGCTCATGCGGCGTGACGGACTACTTACCATGAGATATAGGGCGAGATGGGCGCCTGACAGTGACACATCCTGTGTGCTTTGTAGTGAGGCGGAGGACATCACCCATTTATTTTTTGAGTGTCAAACTTCTAGAGACATCTAGCGGCAGACGAGCATCGCGGGCATGTTCTCGCCTGACCCAGGGCTGGTGTGACAGTCATTCCGAGATTTGGCCTATCAGAGAAAAAGGTAGAGCCTGCCAGCGCAACCGGATCATCTTTTATGGGGAGAGATGACAGACTAAGCGCATTGTACACCACATTCTCTTTCTTATTCGGGAGGGTTTTGATTAGTTGAGATACTTTCCTTTTTTTGTTGCTCTCTTTGAGAGCCTCTACACTTGTATATGACTTTCATTTCACAGTTATATATAGATGGATGACAACCACAACTTTGGTGGTCATCCTTTTTCTCCTCAAAAAAAAAAAAACATTTCCCCTCTCAGAAAAAAAAAACAATTGAAGAGGACAAATGATAGGGATATGCTTTAATTGTTGGGGAGAGAAAAGGACAAAGTCACTTTTCCAAATGGTGGGGGCAACAATAGAAACCCTCCCATACAACTTATTCTAGTAAACCATGGGCCAAAGCTTTTTTTTTAGAGAGAGAGGGAGAAGGAAAAGGATGACTATCAGTTTGGTTGTCAAACATGTATCTATAAACCATGGGTCAAAGCTACCGTTGCAGCTGTCAGAATATGCATATTATAAAGAGGGTAAATACATGTGAATGTAGCTTGAAGATAGGTGAATAAAGGGGCTGTGTACCAGCATCACCATGTTTCAACCATCAGCTATTCTTACAATGAGTTCTTATTTCCAAGTAGTCAGTACATGTACCTTTTCTGAGGATATTTCTTTTGAAGATTGAGAAGATCTAATTCATGTATTCATACAAAATAGGTGTTGGAATATGCATATGAGAAAGCGGTTGAACAAGTGTGAACGTAGCATGATGAGAGGTGAATAAAGGGGTTGTGGGCAAGCATCACCATGTTTTGACCACCAGATACTCTTCCAAGAAGTTTTTATTTCCTAATTAGTCCCTACATGTAACTTTTGTAAGGACATTTCTTTTGAACAGCGAAAATATCTATTCATATATGAAAATATCAAATGTTGCATTGTTTGCTATTAAGATAGTTTATGTTTTTTAGAGGACCACCGTGCATATTTACTTTTTTTTAGGGGAATGCATATTTACTTTTATATAGCACATTGGGAGGCTTGCTTGTTCCATGTAAACAAATTATTTGCAGTATTACTATGCATTTTATTTCAACAATATGTATTATTCCATTGAATTTCAAGTGTTAACTCATGTGGTTAGTGCATTTTACTTCAACAATATGTATTATTCCATTCAATTTCAAGTGCTAACTCATGTGGTTAATAAATAACCTAAGATCTACACTAGGCAAAGTTCATTTCTTTAACTACACAAATGTTCAATGTGATTTAACCTCTTAAGTATTTTACACATGACCACGATTAAAAAATACATATTGAGAAGATCTAAGTCATGTATTCATACTAAATAGGTGTTGGAATATGCATATGAAAAAGCGGTTGAATAAGTGTGAACGGTTGCATGATGAGAGGTGAATAAAGGGGTTGCGGGCAAGCATTACCATGTTTTGACCACCAGATACTCTTCCAAGAATTTTTTATTTCCTAGTTAGTCACTACATGTCACTTTTGTAAGGACATTTCTTTTGAAGAGCGAAAATATCTATTCATATATGAAAATATCTAATGTTGCATTGTCTGCTATTAAGACAGTTTATGTTTTTTGTAGAGGACCACCATGCATATTTACTTTTTTTAGGAGAATGCATATTTACTTTTATATAACACATTGGGAGGCTTGCCTTCTCCATGTAAACAAATTATTTGCAGTATTACTATGCATTTTATTTCAACAATATGTATCATTCCATTGAATTTCAAGTGTTAACTCATGTGGTTAGTGCATTTTACTTCAACAATATGTATTATTCCATTCAATTTCAAGTGCTAATTCATGTGGTTAATAAATAACCTAAGATCTACACTAGGCAAAGTTCATTTCTTTAACTACACAAATGTTCAATGTGATCTAACCTCTTAAGTATTTTACACATGACCACGATTAAAAAATATGCCGATTTATGGAAAAAGGTGAACTTATGAGCTCACTTCAATCTCCTTAACAAACAATATGATCATTTATTAATGCAATGTCATTATACATGAAAACCAAGCCACTTGCAATCTCGTCATCCTTATGAAAAAGACCCTAGAAACCACATATGAAAAATCTTCTAAAAATGCATATGAAAATGTCAGCTTTCAAAATTAATGTATAAGAAAAAAATAACAAGACGATTCTCTTTTGACAAGGGTATTGAGAAAATTATAACATTAATGATTGTATTCATAATACTACCAATGTAATAGCACAGCAGAGTGAATCAGTGTTAGCAATAAAAAAGAAACATGCCAATGTAAATTTGTAATTATGATTCGCTTGGCAAAATAATTTTTATATTCAATGACAAATGAGAAGAAAACCTTGCCTTCAGTAGTTCATAAATGTAGTAACGAATATCATAGTCTGATAAAGTTGGATAGAGAACTTTGAAGTCTGTGTTGTTCACATGTTCGAAGATAAAGCTGGGTGTCTTTGATTGAGGATCTCTGACAACATCAAGTAATTTAATGATGTTTGGCCCACCACAAAGATTCTGCAATATCTTAATTTCTCTCTTAATCTGTGTTCCGGAAACAAGCCAACAGAAAAAAGAAAGAAACGTGAGAAGACAAATATATAGCAATAAGACATAACAAGCATACAAGGAGTATGGAAAAAACATCTCTTCAGGTTCTCTTGCTAAGAGATAAGATTTCCCTTTCAGAAAGAAAAATAGCAGAAAAGAAAGTTGTAACCATCAAAGAGTGGTAAATACAATAACATAACATATTTCTTATACATACGGTTGTCATTCCACAATCTACAATCATGCATAACTATATAACTCAAGCTCAATTCCTAAGCAAGAAATAGAAGACAGATCACTCATGAATCATTTGCCAGTGTGACATGGACAGGGATGAAATAATCACGGTTGTTTAATTTTCCATAACAATTTCTTCTGATATAAACTAGATTATGTTCCCTTCTAAAATGCATATCAACTGGGATTAACATTAGGAGTAAAAGGATAATACAAAAAACGTGAAGCCGTGGTCAAAGCTAATTTATCATGAAGGAAGACAGGCATAAGAATGATTCGAGACGAACAAACAAGCGCACCTTTTTCTTCTTAACGGGCTTCAAGATCTTTATTACACATTTCTCATTGTTAGGAGCATGCACACCTTCGAACACCTCGCTGTACTTCCCCCTCCCAACCTTCCGGACCACCTCGTAATCATCTTGTTCCCTGCGAGAACGGCGAAAGATTTGCATAAGAAACATAAGAATAAATCGTCGGATCGAGAGCAAAGCGGGAAGAGGATTCGGGCGACAGTACCCCCACTGGATGACGAGGGATTCGTAGTCCCAGTAGTCCTTGGGGCGGACGAGATTGGCGTCGGCAAAGACACGGGCCTTGGAGGCGGCTCCTGGGCGGCGGACCGCCTTCCCGATCTTTTGCGCCAGGGCTCCGGCGACGAAGGACTGGGGTAGGGGTTGGTGAGCGGCCTCTGCCACGGAGGAGGTGGCGACGGAGATCGATTGGAGGGGCTTGAGCGGGTGGAAGAGGCGGTGGCAGCGATTAGGTTTGGGGATTTGGGAAAGAGGCGGCGGCGCAGGTGGTGGTGGTGAACGCAGAGGCGGTGGGAAAAGAGGGAGGATGGAAGAATAAGAGGCAGAGACCGAAAGGTCATATGGAGGGGGGCAAAAAGAAGTCGGTGGGGTGATGATATCATATCACGAGGGCAACAGGCAGCTCCTAATATTCCATTTTTTTCATATTTCATTTCAGAGAAATATGGTGCATATTTTATTTTTTTTTTTACTTCTTTTCGATTTTCGTTTAAGAAAATATATTTGACCTTTTTCAAAGGTGAGGAGCAAAACTTTACAACCAATTAGAAATGATTGAACTTTTTGATTTTGATATTAAGGGGGTGTTTGGTTATAGAATAAAATTGAAGAGAATAAAGTAGTGAAATAGTGTATTCTTGTAAAAGTAAATATATTCTTATTTTACATTTTGTTTTGTTAGAAGAGAATAAATTTTAAAAATATAATATTTTATATTTAAAATATTTTATTACACAAAACTTGTGTTTAATATTACAATAATAAAAGAATATTTATATAATAATATATGATTGAATTTTTAAAGAATAATATACGTTTGAAAAAATTGAGAATAATCATATTCTATCATTTTAGAAGAATTAGTTTATTCTTCTGACGAGGTATAAAACGACGATTTCCCTTTTTCAAAATGATTTCACATTTTTCGAACTTTGACCGATATAATCTTATTCTGTGAGTTATTTGATTATATTTTCGAAATATCGGCATATTCTCGTATTTATTCCATAACTAAACGGTCCCTAAGGATTCAAAGTCACAACATGCCAAACTTTTTGAGTCAAAAAGTGAAAATTTTATTAGTTTAAAAAAATTTTGTCTAGTCTTATCTATTATACTTCGGGCTGTTACTTAGAATGACATCGGGTTTGAAACTCTAACTTATGTGGTTTTAAAAAAATCATCATTTTGTCAATAAAATGACAATTGAATTGAAGAGTTAAAAAATTGAAATTGGAAACTTGAAACTAGTTAAGCGATGGAGTTAAATATGAAAGATTGCAACAATAATACGAATTGCCTATTAAATAATAAAATAGAAACAAGTGTTAAATTTAGGTTTCTCTTTATATTTACTATTAGATACCATATAATAGACTGATTCATTAAAGAATAACTTCACTTTGCGAAATGAGAAAACGTTTTGATATGGCAAGTTTGCCAACCCCATTTCCTTTCATATATTTCAAAGTCAAACACGTAAAAAATCGTACCTTATTATCCGTGCTAATTTATTTTCGTCAATATATACATAGGAGCTTAAATTATTTTTTTTATTTTTCAATACCTTATTTTGGACGTTTTTAGGCCAATGGAACAATGAGTAACCAATTATCGGATTTAGAAAATGGAACTTGGCCCAATAAGACTGCACCATATTTTTTCCTCCTCGTTCATATTTAGAAACCGACTATTTAATCTATTATATAAAAAAATGATCTAAAAAGATGTTTCTGTTAAATCACGATGTAAATTTAAAAAAAAAACTGATGATATCATCATATGTTAATAAGATAAAATTAATATGATGTTCATATCCAAACTCAGTTTAATCTATTTCAGAAATAAACATATGAAATAATTCTAGCGGATTTCGAAAATGATAGCTAGACCCTATTCTTTTTTGCTTTTTTTCCTTTTGTCTTTACAAATGATAACTTTAGTTTTATTCCATAAATAATTATTAGGTTGTTTCCGCCGTAAAACTGGTCAAATGTAGGTTTCTCCATCCGGTTATTTGTTAGGGCCTGTTTAGTTTAAAATTCATTAAAGAGAATGAAAGATAAAGAGTGGGAAGGGAATATAGGAGAATGAAGGTGAATAGTTAATTTTATTTAGTTGATATCATTAAAGAGAAGAAAATTGAATGAATGTTAAGTGATTAATTTATTTAGACGATTTTATCCTTTATATATATAGTTGTATGTTTAATTTATTTGGTCGAAATTGAAAACTCATACTTAATATGTCTTTCCCCTCCTTTTCACCCCGATTTGGAGAGGAAAGAAAAATGAAATATTGGATGGGAATGGAAAGAAAACGAGGAGACTTTCCCCTTTTTTCCCCTCAAACTTAAATTCAACCAAACGAGGAGAACGGATTCTCATCCTTTCCCTTCATAATCTCTACTTTCTTTTCACCACCAACCAAACAGACACTTAGAGTGCGTTCACTGCATTGTCATTCAACATTACCTAGTAGATTGCCTCTTAAAAAGATTATCACTTGTTAAATTATCAGCAATATATATTACTTTATTTAGTATGCATAAGTAATATATCTGACAATTCATATTAATTATTTATAAGAAAATACATATTTATGAGTTAATATATCATTTTTACTAATATTTCCATAATCAAAAGATTTATGTCTAGATATACAAATTATTTTTAACTTCATAAACTTAAATCACAAATATATATTCTCGCCCATAAAATTAAAATTTATAAAATAATTAATATATTTTAAAAATATGATAATAATATAGTCATGATAATTATAATATTTATTTGATCAATTTTATAATTTTATAATTATTATTATAATTTATTCAATGTGTTTTAGAATTTATTTAAATAAAACTGTAAATGATAAATGCATAAAGTAAAATTTAAAAGATTGCAATTCATGGATTGCATACCCTCCCATAGACAATCTGCATTGTCACTTCATAAGCAATGTATATTGCTTTGGTAATGTAGATTACTCATTACCTCTCACAAGCGAACAGGGTAATGTGATGAGTCCGGATAATTTAATATAATATTACCTGGTAATCTAGAAATATTACCTCTAAAGAAACGCCTCCTTAGTTCTCTTTTTTTCGCTTGAATACGTGAAATATCACTTTAAAAAGGGAAAAAATACTGAAAAAAGTGTTGTCTTTAGGTTTTGTAATTACTTTAGTACCTCAGACAATATAATATATATATATATATATATTGAGTGGTGAGTTGAAGATGATGACTTCTATAGATTTAAAAAAATAAGTCATTTTCATAAACTTTTTCCTAAACTATCACGATTTTTCGCATCTAATTTCAAATTATGAATTTATTTTTTTATTCATAAACTATCATGATTTTTTCACTTTAATCTTTTCGTCTACTTCAGTTATATTTTTTCGTTATTTTGATTTTTTAAATAATAAATATAAGAAAGAAAAAATTTGGGGGTAGTTTAGTCTTTTCATAAATGATCAATTTTTTTGTTTACCACTTTAATATTTCCAATGATATTTTTTATATTTATTATTTTAAGGAGGGTAATTTAGTCTTTTCATAAATAAAAAAGTAACAAAAACGTAATAGAACTATATCGAAGGACTAAAGTGGAAAAATCATGATAGTTTAGGGATAAAAAAATTAAGAGTTTGGAATTAGGTACAAAAAATTGATATTTATGAGAGGTCTATGGAAATAATTCAAAAAATAAAGACTAAAATTAAATCAAATGGAGATTGACATATTAAAACCTGTTCGATTGGTAGTTATACTTTTGCCCTATCCTATAGTTTAGGTTGTTAAAAAAATATACTTATGTTTTAATGAAAAATAGTTATTTTCTATAAAGAATCGGTTTTAGGGAATTTTTAAACCTAAATTTCACCCATCATCATCACGGTTGCATATAGTACATTTTTTGGATAAATTTCACCTCCAACTTTACTTGTTTATCAATTATATTATCTACCTCCGATGGGGAGGGTGATCGCAAAGGCTGGTCATCAAGGGAGAGGGTCGCGAGGGAGGAAGGGGGTTGCTGCGCCGATGGGTGGGCGGAGGAGGGGGTCACAAAAGCGGCGCCCAGAGGGGAGGACGTTGTCGCGGGAGTTGCATCGTCAGTGGCGGATGTGGGGTGGGTGGGGATTTGCTCATCGGCGACAAGTAGAAGGGGCTCCATTGATGCCTCCCCTTGCCAGCGAGGTCGTTAGTGGTCGAAGAAAAGGGAAAGGGCGTCACCCTCTTATCTTTTCTTTAAAAATTATTTAATTATTATTTTCATTATTTAGCGACTTGCCACGTAAGCAATAAACTTGTAAATTATCTATACCTAATGAAAAAGATAGTTAGTGAAATAAATTAATAGTTGTAGGAGTCTAGTTACAAAAGTAAAGTTTGATGATAGAATTGAGAAAGGCTGCATAATAAATAATTGATCAAAGACATTCAGATATATCAGATGATCATACATACCAAGGATGATTTATTTTCCTTATAATTTACATGATCTAATATCATGATGTCAACCCAAAACTCACACATAATTTGGCTCTTAGTTTTATTTTTCCCATAATAATTTTGTGAAAAAGTGTTTAAATATCTCTCATGATATGCACGACTTTCGAAATTGAGAGAACATCAATTTATGAGTTGTTTGGTGGTAAAAAATTCATAATGATCATATCGAGTTCCATGTATATAAAGGTTGAGATATAACATTCTTTAACTTTAACTAATGGTATCCATATCTTAAAGTCATTTTTGATAATCTGGTAGTACTTGTTATTGATCAAGCAAGTTACCCATTCTTATTAAGGACACTTGAATTGTATATAATTCATGCCCAACTAAAGAACTTTTTGAAGAATAAATATGAAACTCAGAATTTTGATTGAATACAAACCTCATCGGAATGCTCCAATAGCCTTTTAATCTTATAGGTGTTCTACAATCTTAAACGTATGAATAGTTCTATGGACTATATCCATAAAGAATTTCCTCAATCTCCTCGATCATAATTTAGGAATATCTTATAGGAATATTTTACAAATTCCTATATGATTGGAATATCCAATCGTGACCCCTTTTCCCTTTAACTCGATAACAAAAGCAAAGTAAGCTTCTCATACCTTTCTAATTAACTTCTCTATCATTATTATATAAAGTAAGCTTCTCATACCTTTCTAATTAACTTCTCTATCATTATTATATAAATAATGCAAGAGGAGAAAATTCTAACATTTATCAGAAAATATAACTCATAATTTTCTTGATAATTCAAAATAAACTTCTTCCTTAAAACAATGTGAAGTGGCATGTTGACGAACTAATCAGTTAACTTCGGGTAAGACATTATAGTATTAGATATTTAAAGAAATAAAATATGTCATCATTTTCCACTTAGTCTCTCTTGACTCCATATTCATTTATATCTTTTACAAGTACTACTAGTTTGATCCGTAACATTGCCATCATGAAACATTATTGATGGACCCATTATGATCACATCATCACATAGGGAGGATCATTGTTGGCATCAAATGACACACCATGTACCGATGCATGATGCATGAGATGAAAATGAACTCTTAATAGGTCGACCGTTAGGCGGAGCAAATTTACTAAAGCCAATAATATCAAATTATCCTTCACCACATTACTCATGTGGTGATATTTTTACCCCTTCAAAATAAAATAAGAAAAGTAATTAAAAGCATGCACTATTAATCTAATGCACATAATGTCACCTAACCTTAAACTTAAGTCATACTGTCTACATAATCTTATAACATAAGCTCTGATACCAAACTCTGTTACACCCCACTCCGTGACTAAGTTTTAATTTCAACTATTACCTTCATTAATTATGTTTAGCAATTCTATAAATAAAATCAGCAAAACATCCTCCCTTATTTTATGTTATTTGCCAATACATACAAATGATGCATATATATATTCATCAAAGTTTAAATAAACAATTATAAGATATATCATTCACATATTATCATTATATTTTTTTTCACTAACCACCTCACATATAATACCTCATAGGATCAAGTTTTATACAATCTTACTAAAAGTTTTTCACAGGCTTAATTACAACATCTAAGACTACCTATTACATTCATGTTTCAAAAACAAAAGTGAAGGGAAAAATAAAAGTGAAAGAAAAATAGCAACGCTCCGACGATTCGATCTCTTTTATATGTCTCAAACAAAGCTTCGAGTCAACTCAACTTGAGAACTTACGAGTATCTGAAAAATTTAAAATGGGTACTGTGAGCAACAATCATTTGCTCAGTGAGTGTAATAAAAGTACAACATAGGGAAACAATATGAATGTATATAATATTTAAATAATCATATTTCTTTCATATGAGAAAACATTTAAAGCATAACTCGTATCACATAATTTTTCAAATCATATGAACTTTTATATAAATATAAATTATTCAAGATATCATCATATTCACAATTAAACTTCACACGTGTGTCATTGCACATACTCATAATGGGTCAATACGTATCCCTCTATGATCATGTGTCATACAGTTAAGCAGAGCTTCATAATCAAAAGTATGAAATGCGTAGAACAAATCATGGATCAATACGTATCCCTCTATAATTGTGTGTCATACAATTAAGCAGAGCTTCACAATCAAGAGTCTAAGAGCAAATCATGGGTCAATACGTATTCCAACCATAATTGTGTGTCACTCAATCACGATTCTCAGATACGCAGAGCGATCATGGGTCAATACGTGCACGCAGAGCAGCCCCCAAAAGGCAAAGACACCCGATATACGCCACAAATGCTTCATGTATATTGAATGCGGTCTCAAATTTTTTTTTTCAAACAGCATGACTAATGGACACATGGAGTTTAAAAATATCAAAATACACATGTCATAATCTCATATCATTATCAAGTAAAACTTATTTTCACTTCACAAACATTGTTTTCTGAAAACATTTTTGTATAAGATGTTACTCCATCTTATATGAAAACTTTGAAACGTACATAAATACTTTTCATATCTCAAGATATGTTTCAATAATAACAATAATAATTTTTGCTTGAGATAATATCATAAATAAAAGAACTAACATATAACATTTTGCTATATTGTAAATTATTCACTCACCTTATGTTTTATATTTTCAAAGAGATTTACTAGATTTTTCTCCTTTCACTTTTAGTTTGTTGATTTCCTACAAGCAATGATGCTATTTTATTTTCCAATTACTCATAATAATAATATGCAATGCATGCTCATGCATTAACACTTATTCACCTTAAAATGCATATAATCTCTTCTAATACTAATATGTAATTTCAGGTATTTATGTTCATATGCTACTTCACACTCTCAACTATTCAATTTTTCAAAATTTAACTAGGTGTTGTCTTAGAATTTCAGACTGAATACTTGTTAATGAATAAACTATAACTTCTTAACCACAAAGGCAAATATCATGATTCTGTATAAATTAGAAACTACATTAACTAAGTCCAAGTGAGTAATTCAAAACATTTCAGAATCTAATTAGGATTTGTGTCCTGGCAGACTGTGTGTCATTGAATGATTAATTTATATTTTTAATAATATTATTTATTTGATGAGATCCTAATTTTCCTAAAATCTAGACTCCAGTAGTGTTTAGGCATACAAATTATAAAAATTTAACTCATTGTATGACGTTATAACAAAAATAGTTAATTAAAGTCGTGATATGTCCATGTTTTGGAATCTCATAGATGAAATGAAAAATTCATTTCTCCCAAAATACAAGTCCAAATAGGATGTTTCACTTCTCACTGAACTCTTAGAATGTCTAATTAATCATATAAGCCATAATTTACAAGTTGAACATGTATCAGACTCGGGACAAGATGAGTGACTAGCGAAGTTAAGATAACTTCCTCTATAAAACTCACTTTTAGGTGATTCCAGATGCCATGGAAAGCTAACTTCGAATAAATTAACCATACAAAATTTCATAATTTATGGCGTGATAATCATGAAGGAAAAATCATCTCAATCAAAAGAACAATTTTCGGATCGAAACCTCACTTTGAACAGCCTATCTTGTCAATTTTCCCAGGTCGTTTCGCTCAAGTTCTTCCTCTATAAATTATTGGTCCATCAAAGGATAGAGTTAAGCGGTTTATATTTTTTTTTTCAAAATTTTCAGATATCATATGGCGGTTTGGAAAAATATCCATCTAAGCATATATTTACTTGTCTGCTTCAACTGCTTAGAACTTAAGTGATGGTCAATCACATTTTTTTGTCATAACTAAGTGTTTTAACTCTAATTAAGCTTACTTAATCCTATTTAACCATATATATTATAATATTTAGAAATTTTACAATTTATTTTTAATAAACTTATGTAATTACTTTTCTAAACAGTTAAATAGTCATTATGCTATAGTCAAAATATTAATTACTATATACAAATATCACTAAATGAACATCGAAACTAACTTAATATGTTAATTAAATGCATAATTATGCATAAATGATGTTTGTAGAGCACGTCCGTGATAATGTTATTATTTATAATTTAAAATTTTATATTTATAGCAATAAATAGAGGGACTTTCAATGTTCATTTGCATATGCAACGTCTTCTTTGAAGGCAAAGAATACGTGCGGACCTATAAATATAGGTATGTGTGTGATAAAAAAAATTACTTATATATAATTTTTTTTGACCAAAAAAATGTTATAGGAAAAATTATTTATATGTAATTTATTTTTGTCTAAGAAAACATGTTAAATGGCATGAGGGACTTTCAGTTTTCATTTGCACACTCGACGTCCTCTTTGAAGGTAAGAGTATGTGAGGATCAAAATATTATGTCATGATATCAAGTTGGAGTTAACAACATGCATTTCATATTATAATGAATATAAACACAAGTTAAAGACGTTATTCAAGTTCTATAAATTAAATATTTTTTCTATAACAAATAATATATGAAATAAATTATATACTTTTTGTTTTATTTATAATCATATATTATTTTCACTAATAATTTTTTTAGTTGTATATAGTTATTTTTTTGTTGTAATCATGTTATTATTGTGTCAAGTGGATAGAAATAATCAATCAAGCTTAATCATTATTTATTATTAATAATATTTTGTTAATTTATTATTATATGTATATCTATATGTCATAGTTCCTTATAAATACGTAATCACCTAATAATAAAATAGTCAACAAAACTTAATCATTTCGTTATTACCATTAATAGTTAAATTTATTATTATATGTATATAAAAAAATATTGTGTTAATAATATTCATAAACATATATTATTACTACTAATAAGTTTTAGTTGTATATAATTATTTTTTATTGTTATAACATTGTTATTGTATGAAGGAGATAGAATACTTATCTATATCAATCATTTAACAATTCTGATTCTTAAGCATTTTAATGTTATTGAATAGTTTGTTATAAACCCATATAAGATATGTAACGAACTAATCACAAAATAATAAATCAAACTTAATCATTATTTTATTATCATTAACAATTTGTTAATTTATTATATGTCATAGTTCGCTATAAAACTGATATCGAATACATAATCACCTAATAACAAAACAGTCAATAAAAAATAATAATTTTGTTATTATTATTAAAAATTTGTTAATTTGTTATGATAAGTATATCTATATGTTTGATTATATATATATTTTGTGTTAATAATATTTATAATCATATAATATTTATATTACTAAATTTTAGTTATATTTAGTTTTTTTTGTTATCAAATTGTTATTCTATCAATGAAATAGAAGACTTACATATATCAATCATTTAATAACTATGTTTTGTATTTTTTTTATTTTTATTGAATAATTTGTTACAATTTTATATAAGATACACAATCAGTTAAAAATAAAATATTAAACCAAACTTAATCATTTTGTTATTATTATTATTAATTTATTAATTGATTGAGATATTCTAATGAACTAATAACAAATTATTCAAAAGCTATCATATATAACGATGCTTGAGTCAAAAGCTTGCATCTGATAATATATATATATATTGACAATTAATAAAAGAATCCTCAACATTTTAATTATAATATTATGATAACAATTATAATGAACTAATATTAATTAAAATAATTGTTTAATAATTTTAATAAGTATAACATCATTTAATGTCAACAATATTTTTGTTATAACACATATATAATTCATTTATATCCATATTTACATATCTATATAAAAGAAAATGTAGAATATACGAGTATCACTCTCTCATTAAGTTATGTGTCACTAAAATTACTTTTTAAAGGAAAAATGGTAAAATATGTTAGCTATGATAGATAGTAATAAATCAAATAATTTATAATAACAATTAATATATATATATATATATATCATAATAATATTTTAAGTGTAATAAACAAGATTATATATATTTATATAAAAACAAAGTTAAATTTGTCAAATGACAACTCTCACAAATTCACCTATTATTATATTTTAAAATGATAAAATGTTAAATTATTTTATTATAATGAGTAACAATAATATATATAAGCATAAGTAGAAAGTGTCATGTAGAGCTCCGATGAATTCAAGTATAAAATGATAATATTTTAAATATATAAATACTCAAAAGTTAGTTATTAAAAACACATATTTTTATTTATTCAAAATTTTAAAATAATATATTTGTACCTATAAACAAGGGGCTTTCAATTTTCATTAACATATTTCACGTTTTCTTTGAGGGAAAAAGTACGTGCAAACTTACAAATATAAATTTGTACATGATATAACATACACACATATATACATATATATACATATATATAATTTCTCTATATTTAATAAAAATATTAAATGTTATAATATATATAGTGATATATTTAAAAAATTATGTTCTCATATATATCTCGAGTTAAAAACTTGCATCTCTCTATCCTAATTATGCTATTTATTTTTTCGATGATATAATGATGATGATATTTATTGATTAACATAAATATGATTAATTTTAAAATTATATTATTATAATAATTTATATCTACATATATATATAAACAAATGTTAAGATATGATATGAATAAAATTTGATACACATTTTTTTATTGGAATTGTTAAAATAGAATCATGATATTAAAAACTTAGTTATGAAAATATATAATGTTGTTTATTTATATTTTAAGTTATAAATTATAAATATTTTTAATTTTAACAATATATATTCTAATTTAATTTCACATTTTATATTCATTGCATGAAAATAATTAAAAATATTTATAAAAGAAACCATGTGCAATTGATGAAGTTGATTCATGATAAACATATTTCATTGATGAAATATTTTGGCTATAGTTAATAATATTATATGAATACTATTTAAAAGAAAATGATAGATGATGATATATGTCACTCCATCATGATATTTTCTTATGGAATTAATTTTGATATGATGAATAATAAAGTATATTATTAAAATAAACAATGAAACGTAATTGGTTCAAAATTAATTATAACTTGAATAAGAGTAATTGGACTTGTTTAATTTAGTCCCACATTTAATGCTTATAATATGAAAAGAGATGTAATAGACTATAAAAAGTGTAAATTTAGAAACACGGTAGTTATCTATTTGTATTAAGTAAATCAATATCAATAATTAGAACTTAAATCAGAGACACATGATTGATAATAAAATAAAAAGTAAATAAGTTTTAATACTCAGGTATATATAAGCACATATTATAATATATATTGCATATCTTCTTTGAATGATGCATAAAAAATAAATTTCCATATTATAATATGAGTTAAATTATGGTGAAATCACAATATGAGATTGCATGTTTTATGCAATTAAATTGACATTATTTTAATCTGACCACACAACCAATATGAATCATTGGATCAAAGTTTTAGTCCCACATTCAAAATTTGCTAAATATTAAAAAAAGTTTTTAAAGAAGAACACATGTCTAATGTAAGAATTTGATTAAGAATGATTTATGACTAATTTAATGACAATATTAAAATAAGTTTTAAACAATTATTTGTTTTAAATATTAAAATGAATATTATCAACATTAAATATATAATTTTAGTCATATTAAGATAATGAAGTAACATATTATATTCAAATTAAATATTTTTAATATATTCTTAAGTAGAATATTATATATATATATATGTGATTATATGTATATATTAAGGAGATATATTACTTATTAATTTTCACATTTAAATTTATTAAATGAAAGGGTAGGAATGTTTATTTAAATGAAATGAATTTGGTCTACACATGAGTATTTTTTAAATAAAAATGTTAAACTAAACTATAATATTCATTAAATTAGGAAAAAATAATAAATCATATATTATAAATTTTAACTACTATTTTATGTATATTTTTTATTAAATTACAATAATAAATCACAATGGACTAATATAACAATCATATTCATATCTATATTGTATTATAAAGAATAAAATATATTCAGAGCAACCCAAATGACGAATAAAAAAAAGATAAATTTATGTATTAATAACAATCCACATTATATTTGAGAAGGAGACGTGATAAATGCTAATGGCACGCGCAAAATAGTTTTTTTAAAATTACTTTTAAATACTATATTATGTATATATATAATGACAACATGAATAAACTAAATATTAATTTATGTAAATATATCATATATTCTTTTAGTTCCTCGTGTGAATATTATCAAACACTAAAAAATATGATCATGGTGAGGATTTGCATGGAATTAACTTATGATCAACTTAAAAAATTTTCATTCATACTCAAATTAAATATATATTACTTATATTTATTATTAAAATAAATGCTATCAACATCAAATATACACTTTTAGTTATATTAGATAAAATATTTAACTTCAATCATTATTTATATCTAATACATACACAACATGCATATATACACATACCTTAAAGAGAGTTAAAAGTTGGATGTAATATAATATAGATAATTGATTTTTTTAAAGTTAGATAATGTATGATAAAAAAATAATATTAATTAATTTTTAAGAATGAAAAAAATATAATTGTATATATAGATTATTGGAAGAAAGTTATAACTATTAAGTATATATTTAAAATAAATCATTTATAAAATATACTTAATTAAGAAGTGAATGCATTGTGGTGTTTCTAAAAAATAATCAACAAAATATAATTAACTACAAATTATAAAAATTTATAAGTGATAAAAAACTTTACATATCATTATGATCTTTGTCATTTCATCATCAATTTCTCTCTCTCTATATATTATGCATATATAATTAAATGGAAAGGTAGAAATTGATCTATGGCACTATTTTTTTTTGCATCATCTTTGAAATCATATTTTTTACACTGCCCTCACAAGTTGTATATTACTTAAAATTATTTGATAAATTAAATATTTTTTTCAATATAGCATGACTAAAAATATTGATTTCATCTCTTATGTAAATCTAATTAAGATGCAATGAAATATCAAAGTATGTGTAATTAGATTGTATAATATTCCCAATTATTATAATCTAAACAATACACACTCCAACGAAATGATATTAGAAAATGAAAAGGTATTAATATAAATATATATATAATATAAAAGTACATTTTAAAATCTATAGATTTTTTACTACTTTTTTTTTATATTTTGCAAGGAGGCCGCTTTCATTATCTCATGTGAGATTATTTCTAAAAAATAAGTGTTTATACATGGACAATAAGTTATTTTCACAGATGACAAAATAAAAAGGTCTTAAAGTTTTATCCTACGATGATGATAAATAAATAACAAATGAGGTCACAATTATACTATAAAAAAATGAAATTTAAATTGAGATATTATAATTTTTTCCTTCATTAATATTTTAATAATGAGTCACAATTATACTATACAAAAAAATTGGAATTTATATTGAGACATTTATTATATTTTTTTCTTCATTTATTATATTTTTATAGTTGCATGACTTTTTTTGTACCATTAATATCAGTTTTAAACTTTTTATATGATCAATTTGTTATGCTCCTGTACATCGCATGGGTCCTTACACTAGTATATATATATATATATATATATATATATAAGCTAAACAGTGGAATGCCACGTGGCATGTCCAAAATTTTTAAGAAAAAATAATTAGAAAAAATCAAAATAATAAGAATAAGAATACTTTAGATTTAGTTAATATCAAATGTAGTTTAGATAGGATTTTTATTTTATTGTAAGTTATTCTGTCTGAGAGACCAAGTTTGTTGAGTGAATTGAAGAATAAAGTATAAACAGAATTTTTGGGAGCAAAAAGAAAATAAAGTTTGATTAAAAAGTTAAATAAAGCTGCATGTCCGGTCATCCTTCCACAAATCCTGACGGCAGACCAAAATTCACAATAATCATTTTAAAATGACCAAAGCCTCTGTAACCTCATGAATTCTTATTTAAAAATATATGAACGAACCTTTTGCTTCATATATATATATATATATATAATCAAATATTACAAATTATTTTAAAAATAAATTTATTAATATATAATATATATTTTAATTTATTTTAGCTCTTTATTAATATATTAGACCCATTGATTGAAATAACACATAAAATTAATAACTTATTATTTTTATCTTATAAAGGAATAAAATTAATTAATTTTGTTAAAAACTCTGTATAACTAAAAACAAAGTCATGCTCAAAATTTTATTATATTTATTATTTACGAAAATTTAAAAAGTAATAAAATAAAATAAATATTATATTATTTTAAAAAGATAATTGATAAGTATAATAAAATTAATAATATGACTTTTAAAACAGTAAAATAACATTTTCTTTTTCAAACATAATGTGTTATTTCAGTAAAATAATTCTTATTTAAAAATATATGAACGAACCCTTTTGCTTCATATACATACATATATATATATTAAATCAAATATTACAAATTATTTTAAAAATAACTTTCTTAATATATAACATATATTTTGATTTATTTTAGCTATTTATTAATATATTAGAACCATTGATTGAAATAACACATAAAATTAATAACTTATTATTTTTATCTTATAAAGGAATAAAATTAGTTAATTTTGTTAAAAACTCTGTATAACTAAAAACAAAGTCATGTTGGGGCTCAAAATTTTATTATTATTTATGAAAATTTTAAAAATAATAAAATAAAAATAAAATAAAATAATTATTATTTTATCTTAAAAAGATAATGGACAAGTATAATAAAATTAATAATACTTACTTTTAAAAGAGTAAAATAACATTTTCTTTTTCAAACATAATGTGTTATTTCAGTAAAATAATTCTTATTTAAAAATATATGAACGAACCCTTTTGCTTCACACACACACATATATATATATATAATCAAATATTACAAATTATTTTAAAAATAACTTTCTTAATATATAACATATATTTTAATTTATTTTAGCTCTTTATTAATATGTTAGACCCATTGATTGAAATAACACATAAAATTAATAACTTATTATTTTTATCTTATAAAGGAATAAAATTAGTTAATTTTATTAAAAATTCTGTATAACTAAAAACAAAGTCATGTTGGGGATCAAAATTTTATTATATTTATTATTTACGAAAAAACTTAAAAATAATAAAATAAAATAAATATTATTCTATTTTAAAAAGATAATGGACAAGTATAATAAAATTAATAATATTTACTTTTAAAAGAGTAAAATAACATTTTCCTTTTCAAATAAATGTGTTATTTCAGTAAAATAATTCTTATTTAAAAATATATGAACGAACCCTTTTGCTTCATATACATATACATATACATATATGTTTATATATATGTATATATATATTAAATCAAATATTACAAATTATTTTTCAAATAACTTTCTTAATATATAACATATATTTTAATTTATTTTAGCTCTTTATTAATATATTAGACCCATTGATTGAAATAACACATAAAATTAATAACTTATTATTTTTATCTTATAAAGGAATAAAATTAGTTAATTTTGTTAAAAACTCTGTATAACTAAAAACAAAGTCATGTTGGGGCTCAAAATTTTATTATATTTATTGTTTACGAAAAATTTAAAAATAATAAAATGAAATAAAATAAATATAATTTTATTTTAAAAAGATAATGGACAAGTATAATAAAATTAATAATATTTACTTTTAAAAGAGTAAAATAACATTTTCTTTTTCAAACATAATGTGTTATTTCAGTAAAAAAAAATAAAAGATAATGGACAAGTATAATAAAATTAATAATATTTATTTTTAAAAGGTAAAATAACATTTTATTTTTCAGACATAATGTGTTATATCAGTAAAATAAAATAAATAATATTTCCTTTCTAAAGATTATTGGAAAATATAATAAAATAAAAAATATTTAATTCTAAAATAATGAAATAAATAGAATTTTCTTTTTCAAATATTATGTATTATTTTCATAATAAAAGATAATTTGAAATAATGAAATCATTTTAAAATAATATATTTCATATCTGTTAAAATCTTAATAATTAAATTAATAATAAATCTGATCATATAGCATTCTAATTTTAATATATTTATATATAAGTTATAATCCTAATCAAATTTGATATAATGTCATTAGAAATGTGATAAGTGGGGTAGTCATCTAATAAAAATTACATGATAAAATTAATTTTTCAAACAAATTATAGAGAAAACGTATTAATTTATTTTAATTTTTTTACAATGAAAGTCTCATTCAATCAAATTTTAAAAATTATAATATGTATCCTATTAAGACTAAGATATATGATAATAATCCTTGACCTATTTCTAAAGAACAACAACAACAATAATGATAATGACACATATTATATGACTAAACTATCTTTTCTTATTAGTTTACAATTTTTAAAACAATAATAACAATTATAAAAGAAATGCTATATTTATAAGAACGAGTTTTAAGAAAAAGGAAGAGTTTTGTTATTTAACTGTTTAGAGAATGGAAACAGAATTCCCTTTTGGTTATTGCTTAGACTAAATGAAAAATATGTTCCTTTTAAACAGACAAAAGAAACTAGAATTATATATATAAAACCCTTTTTTTGGTTATATATATATAACAAAAAATGAAACTAAATCAAATTACAAGAAGATTAATTGAATATGAATGAAATTAGAAATTTTAGTTGAATTAAACAAAGAAAACAAAAAATATTATTTTTTGTATTTTTATACTTTTAAATAATTAATTATTTTATGACATAATAGTATATATGTAAGTGTGGATCTTATTGGGATTAAACAAAAATTATCCGTTGAACTAAATCGGAAAAATGTTTTTTTTATAAAAGAGAATAAAAAACAAAGGCATTATGTATAGTAGTTTTTTTTAAAATCAAAATTTCTATATAGAATGATAAAAAATTATTGTCTATATCTCTAAATATACAATGTTCCTTTGTTAAATGAGGAACATGATGTTCTTTATCTTTTTAGTTGTAGGATTAAATATATGTGTATATATAATTACAATGTGTTTAATACAACAAATGTGAAGCATATTTTTGGTACAAAGAATGAAATATATATATATATATATATATATATATATATATATATATAAGAAGCCTTCTCAAATTTTTGAACAATTATTATTTGGATCAAGTTAAAGAAATATATTTTGAATTATACCGCTCTTAGATGTGTATGGTATTATTATCAATTTATAACATAAAATTGCACAAGCACAAAAGATGATCACTTTTGTGAAAATATTAGAGGCTACAATTTTATATTTTTATTGACTTCAATGGGTATAAATTTTATAAATCAATAAGATCAATAACTTTCAGAATGTATGATCAAAATTATTATCTAAAAATTGGTTGCCTCCATATTGATAGTTTACAAAGTTCACACGATTATACACTTTTTTATATACAAAATGACATACAAAATAGACTTCATTTCATGTGGTTAATTTACATATATATAGTGTTATACTTGTTTTTTTTCACATAATGATTTCAATAACTTCGTTTAATCCTCCTTCTCTATAACTTTGTCAAAGAAATAAATAAATTTCATAGGCATATTATTGTTAACTTGAAACAACTGTTGGATGAACACAATATTTTAGCTAAGATCTTTAAAATGATAAGAAAATAAAATCAAGAAGATGAATTGTATAGTACAACTAAAATTAATAAAGAAAAAGTGCATTGAGGGAAGAAGATACTATTTGTCAACTAATTACTTAGATAGTAAGAGGTTCTGAAGTTTCTAAAGATGATAGAGATATTATTATTGAAATTAAATACGAAAAATTATAAAGGATAAATAAACTAAAATCAATAAAGGAAAATGGAATTTCATTATTTGCACTATCAAGAAATTATTTCAATAATTTTTAGTTGATGCATATATCATGATTTAAGCTTCTCTATTCAAGTACATAAGACTCCATCAAAAGTAATTAATAGCTGAAATATATAGAGTTAGGAGACACTGTTTCGTGTGTAGAGATTAATCGTGGAATGCCACGTGGCATGTCCAAAATTTTTAAGAAAAAATAATTAGAAAAAATCAAAATAATAAGAATAAGAATACTTTAGATTTAGTTAATATCAAATGTAGTTTAGATAGGATTTTTATTTTATTGTAAGTTATTCTGTCTGAGAGACCAAGTTTGTTGAGTGAATTGAAGAATAAAGTATAAACAGAATTTTTGGGAGCAAAAAGAAAATAAAGTTTGATTAAAAAGTTAAATAAAGCTGCATGTCCGGTCATCCTTCCACAAATCCTGACGGCAGACCAAAATTCACAATAATCATTTTAAAATGACCAAAGCCTCTGTAACCTCATGAATTCTTATTTAAAAATATATGAACGAACCTTTTGCTTCATATATATATATATATATATAATCAAATATTACAAATTATTTTAAAAATAAATTTATTAATATATAATATATATTTTAATTTATTTTAGCTCTTTATTAATATATTAGACCCATTGATTGAAATAACACATAAAATTAATAACTTATTATTTTTATCTTATAAAGGAATAAAATTAATTAATTTTGTTAAAAACTCTGTATAACTAAAAACAAAGTCATGCTCAAAATTTTATTATATTTATTATTTACGAAAATTTAAAAAGTAATAAAATAAAATAAATATTATATTATTTTAAAAAGATAATTGATAAGTATAATAAAATTAATAATATGACTTTTAAAACAGTAAAATAACATTTTCTTTTTCAAACATAATGTGTTATTTCAGTAAAATAATTCTTATTTAAAAATATATGAACGAACCCTTTTGCTTCATATACATACATATATATATATTAAATCAAATATTACAAATTATTTTAAAAATAACTTTCTTAATATATAACATATATTTTGATTTATTTTAGCTATTTATTAATATATTAGAACCATTGATTGAAATAACACATAAAATTAATAACTTATTATTTTTATCTTATAAAGGAATAAAATTAGTTAATTTTGTTAAAAACTCTGTATAACTAAAAACAAAGTCATGTTGGGGCTCAAAATTTTATTATTATTTATGAAAATTTTAAAAATAATAAAATAAAAATAAAATAAAATAATTATTATTTTATCTTAAAAAGATAATGGACAAGTATAATAAAATTAATAATACTTACTTTTAAAAGAGTAAAATAACATTTTCTTTTTCAAACATAATGTGTTATTTCAGTAAAATAATTCTTATTTAAAAATATATGAACGAACCCTTTTGCTTCACACACACACATATATATATATATATAATCAAATATTACAAATTATTTTAAAAATAACTTTCTTAATATATAACATATATTTTAATTTATTTTAGCTCTTTATTAATATGTTAGACCCATTGATTGAAATAACACATAAAATTAATAACTTATTATTTTTATCTTATAAAGGAATAAAATTAGTTAATTTTATTAAAAATTCTGTATAACTAAAAACAAAGTCATGTTGGGGATCAAAATTTTATTATATTTATTATTTACGAAAAAACTTAAAAATAATAAAATAAAATAAATATTATTCTATTTTAAAAAGATAATGGACAAGTATAATAAAATTAATAATATTTACTTTTAAAAGAGTAAAATAACATTTTCCTTTTCAAATAAATGTGTTATTTCAGTAAAATAATTCTTATTTAAAAATATATGAACGAACCCTTTTGCTTCATATACATATACATATACATATATGTTTATATATATGTATATATATATTAAATCAAATATTACAAATTATTTTTCAAATAACTTTCTTAATATATAACATATATTTTAATTTATTTTAGCTCTTTATTAATATATTAGACCCATTGATTGAAATAACACATAAAATTAATAACTTATTATTTTTATCTTATAAAGGAATAAAATTAGTTAATTTTGTTAAAAACTCTGTATAACTAAAAACAAAGTCATGTTGGGGCTCAAAATTTTATTATATTTATTGTTTACGAAAAATTTAAAAATAATAAAATGAAATAAAATAAATATAATTTTATTTTAAAAAGATAATGGACAAGTATAATAAAATTAATAATATTTACTTTTAAAAGAGTAAAATAACATTTTCTTTTTCAAACATAATGTGTTATTTCAGTAAAAAAAAATAAAAGATAATGGACAAGTATAATAAAATTAATAATATTTATTTTTAAAAGGTAAAATAACATTTTATTTTTCAGACATAATGTGTTATATCAGTAAAATAAAATAAATAATATTTCCTTTCTAAAGATTATTGGAAAATATAATAAAATAAAAAATATTTAATTCTAAAATAATGAAATAAATAGAATTTTCTTTTTCAAATATTATGTATTATTTTCATAATAAAAGATAATTTGAAATAATGAAATCATTTTAAAATAATATATTTCATATCTGTTAAAATCTTAATAATTAAATTAATAATAAATCTGATCATATAGCATTCTAATTTTAATATATTTATATATAAGTTATAATCCTAATCAAATTTGATATAATGTCATTAGAAATGTGATAAGTGGGGTAGTCATCTAATAAAAATTACATGATAAAATTAATTTTTCAAACAAATTATAGAGAAAACGTATTAATTTATTTTAATTTTTTTACAATGAAAGTCTCATTCAATCAAATTTTAAAAATTATAATATGTATCCTATTAAGACTAAGATATATGATAATAATCCTTGACCTATTTCTAAAGAACAACAACAACAATAATGATAATGACACATATTATATGACTAAACTCTCTTTTCTTATTAGTTTACAATTTTTAAAACAATAATAACAATTATAAAAGAAATGCTATATTTATAAGAACGAGTTTTAAGAAAAAGGAAGAGTTTTGTTATTTAACTGTTTAGAGAATGGAAACAGAATTCCCTTTTGGTTATTGCTTAGACTAAATGAAAAATATGTTCCTTTTAAACAGACAAAAGAAACTAGAATTATATATATAAAACCCTTTTTTTGGTTATATATATATAACAAAAAATGAAACTAAATCAAATTACAAGAAGATTAATTGAATATGAATGAAATTAGAAATTTTAGTTGAATTAAACAAAGAAAACAAAAAATATTATTTTTTGTATTTTTATACTTTTAAATAATTAATTATTTTATGACATAATAGTATATATGTAAGTGTGGATCTTATTGGGATTAAACAAAAATTATCCGTTGAACTAAATCGGAAAAATGTTTTTTTTATAAAAGAGAATAAAAAACAAAGGCATTATGTATAGTAGTTTTTTTTAAAATCAAAATTTCTATATAGAATGATAAAAAATTATTGTCTATATCTCTAAATATACAATGTTCCTTTGTTAAATGAGGAACATGATGTTCTTTATCTTTTTAGTTGTAGGATTAAATATATGTGTATATATAATTACAATGTGTTTAATACAACAAATGTGAAGCATATTTTTGGTACAAAGAATGAAATATATATATATATATATATATATATATATATATATATATATATATATATATAAGAAGCCTTCTCAAATTTTTGAACAATTATTATTTGGATCAAGTTAAAGAAATATATTTTGAATTATACCGCTCTTAGATGTGTATGGTATTATTATCAATTTATAACATAAAATTGCACAAGCACAAAAGATGATCACTTTTGTGAAAATATTAGAGGCTACAATTTTATATTTTTATTGACTTCAATGGGTATAAATTTTATAAATCAATAAGATCAATAACTTTCAGAATGTATGATCAAAATTATTATCTAAAAATTGGTTGCCTCCATATTGATAGTTTACAAAGTTCACACGATTATACACTTTTTTATATACAAAATGACATACAAAATAGACTTCATTTCATGTGGTTAATTTACATATATATAGTGTTATACTTGTTTTTTTTCACATAATGATTTCAATAACTTCGTTTAATCCTCCTTCTCTATAACTTTGTCAAAGAAATAAATAAATTTCATAGGCATATTATTGTTAACTTGAAACAACTGTTGGATGAACACAATATTTTAGCTAAGATCTTTAAAATGATAAGAAAATAAAATCAAGAAGATGAATTGTATAGTACAACTAAAATTAATAAAGAAAAAGTGCATTGAGGGAAGAAGATACTATTTGTCAACTAATTACTTAGATAGTAAGAGGTTCTGAAGTTTCTAAAGATGATAGAGATATTATTATTGAAATTAAATACGAAAAATTATAAAGGATAAATAAACTAAAATCAATAAAGGAAAATGGAATTTCATTATTTGCACTATCAAGAAATTATTTCAATAATTTTTAGTTGATGCATATATCATGATTTAAGCTTCTCTATTCAAGTACATAAGACTCCATCAAAAGTAATTAATAGCTGAAATATATAGAGTTAGGAGACACTGTTTCGTGTGTAGAGATTAATCGTGGAATGCCACGTGGCATGTCCAAAATTTTTAAGAAAAAATAATTAGAAAAAATCAAAATAATAAGAATAAGAATACTTTAGATTTAGTTAATATCAAATGTAGTTTAGATAGGATTTTTATTTTATTGTAAGTTATTCTGTCTGAGAGACCAAGTTTGTTGAGTGAATTGAAGAATAAAGTATAAACAGAATTTTTGGGAGCAAAAAGAAAATAAAGTTTGATTAAAAAGTTAAATAAAGCTGCATGTCCGGTCATCCTTCCACAAATCCTGACGGCAGACCAAAATTCACAATAATCATTTTAAAATGACCAAAGCCTCTGTAACCTCATGAATTCTTATTTAAAAATATATGAACGAACCTTTTGCTTCATATATATATATATATATATATAATCAAATATTACAAATTATTTTAAAAATAAATTTATTAATATATAATATATATTTTAATTTATTTTAGCTCTTTATTAATATATTAGACCCATTGATTGAAATAACACATAAAATTAATAACTTATTATTTTTATCTTATAAAGGAATAAAATTAATTAATTTTGTTAAAAACTCTGTATAACTAAAAACAAAGTCATGCTCAAAATTTTATTATATTTATTATTTACGAAAATTTAAAAAGTAATAAAATAAAATAAATATTATATTATTTTAAAAAGATAATTGATAAGTATAATAAAATTAATAATATGACTTTTAAAACAGTAAAATAACATTTTCTTTTTCAAACATAATGTGTTATTTCAGTAAAATAATTCTTATTTAAAAATATATGAACGAACCCTTTTGCTTCATATACATACATATATATATATTAAATCAAATATTACAAATTATTTTAAAAATAACTTTCTTAATATATAACATATATTTTGATTTATTTTAGCTATTTATTAATATATTAGAACCATTGATTGAAATAACACATAAAATTAATAACTTATTATTTTTATCTTATAAAGGAATAAAATTAGTTAATTTTGTTAAAAACTCTGTATAACTAAAAACAAAGTCATGTTGGGGCTCAAAATTTTATTATTATTTATGAAAATTTTAAAAATAATAAAATAAAAATAAAATAAAATAATTATTATTTTATCTTAAAAAGATAATGGACAAGTATAATAAAATTAATAATACTTACTTTTAAAAGAGTAAAATAACATTTTCTTTTTCAAACATAATGTGTTATTTCAGTAAAATAATTCTTATTTAAAAATATATGAACGAACCCTTTTGCTTCACACACACACATATATATATATATATAATCAAATATTACAAATTATTTTAAAAATAACTTTCTTAATATATAACATATATTTTAATTTATTTTAGCTCTTTATTAATATGTTAGACCCATTGATTGAAATAACACATAAAATTAATAACTTATTATTTTTATCTTATAAAGGAATAAAATTAGTTAATTTTATTAAAAATTCTGTATAACTAAAAACAAAGTCATGTTGGGGATCAAAATTTTATTATATTTATTATTTACGAAAAAACTTAAAAATAATAAAATAAAATAAATATTATTCTATTTTAAAAAGATAATGGACAAGTATAATAAAATTAATAATATTTACTTTTAAAAGAGTAAAATAACATTTTCCTTTTCAAATAAATGTGTTATTTCAGTAAAATAATTCTTATTTAAAAATATATGAACGAACCCTTTTGCTTCATATACATATACATATACATATATGTTTATATATATGTATATATATATTAAATCAAATATTACAAATTATTTTTCAAATAACTTTCTTAATATATAACATATATTTTAATTTATTTTAGCTCTTTATTAATATATTAGACCCATTGATTGAAATAACACATAAAATTAATAACTTATTATTTTTATCTTATAAAGGAATAAAATTAGTTAATTTTGTTAAAAACTCTGTATAACTAAAAACAAAGTCATGTTGGGGCTCAAAATTTTATTATATTTATTGTTTACGAAAAATTTAAAAATAATAAAATGAAATAAAATAAATATAATTTTATTTTAAAAAGATAATGGACAAGTATAATAAAATTAATAATATTTACTTTTAAAAGAGTAAAATAACATTTTCTTTTTCAAACATAATGTGTTATTTCAGTAAAAAAAAATAAAAGATAATGGACAAGTATAATAAAATTAATAATATTTATTTTTAAAAGGTAAAATAACATTTTATTTTTCAGACATAATGTGTTATATCAGTAAAATAAAATAAATAATATTTCCTTTCTAAAGATTATTGGAAAATATAATAAAATAAAAAATATTTAATTCTAAAATAATGAAATAAATAGAATTTTCTTTTTCAAATATTATGTATTATTTTCATAATAAAAGATAATTTGAAATAATGAAATCATTTTAAAATAATATATTTCATATCTGTTAAAATCTTAATAATTAAATTAATAATAAATCTGATCATATAGCATTCTAATTTTAATATATTTATATATAAGTTATAATCCTAATCAAATTTGATATAATGTCATTAGAAATGTGATAAGTGGGGTAGTCATCTAATAAAAATTACATGATAAAATTAATTTTTCAAACAAATTATAGAGAAAACGTATTAATTTATTTTAATTTTTTTACAATGAAAGTCTCATTCAATCAAATTTTAAAAATTATAATATGTATCCTATTAAGACTAAGATATATGATAATAATCCTTGACCTATTTCTAAAGAACAACAACAACAATAATGATAATGACACATATTATATGACTAAACTCTCTTTTCTTATTAGTTTACAATTTTTAAAACAATAATAACAATTATAAAAGAAATGCTATATTTATAAGAACGAGTTTTAAGAAAAAGGAAGAGTTTTGTTATTTAACTGTTTAGAGAATGGAAACAGAATTCCCTTTTGGTTATTGCTTAGACTAAATGAAAAATATGTTCCTTTTAAACAGACAAAAGAAACTAGAATTATATATATAAAACCCTTTTTTTTGGTTATATATATATAACAAAAAATGAAACTAAATCAAATTACAAGAAGATTAATTGAATATGAATGAAATTAGAAATTTTAGTTGAATTAAACAAAGAAAACAAAAAATATTATTTTTTGTATTTTTATACTTTTAAATAATTAATTATTTTATGACATAATAGTATATATGTAAGTGTGGATCTTATTGGGATTAAACAAAAATTATCCGTTGAACTAAATCGGAAAAATGTTTTTTTTATAAAAGAGAATAAAAAACAAAGGCATTATGTATAGTAGTTTTTTTTAAAATCAAAATTTCTATATAGAATGATAAAAAATTATTGTCTATATCTCTAAATATACAATGTTCCTTTGTTAAATGAGGAACATGATGTTCTTTATCTTTTTAGTTGTAGGATTAAATATATGTGTATATATAATTACAATGTGTTTAATACAACAAATGTGAAGCATATTTTTGGTACAAAGAATGAAATATATATATATATATATATATATTATATATATATATATATATATATATATAAGAAGCCTTCTCAAATTTTTGAACAATTATTATTTGGATCAAGTTAAAGAAATATATTTTGAATTATACCGCTCTTAGATGTGTATGGTATTATTATCAATTTATAACATAAAATTGCACAAGCACAAAAGATGATCACTTTTGTGAAAATATTAGAGGCTACAATTTTATATTTTTATTGACTTCAATGGGTATAAATTTTATAAATCAATAATATCAATAACTTTCAGAATGTATGATCAAAATTATTATCTAAAAATTGGTTGCCTCCATATTGATAGTTTACAAAGTTCACACGATTATACACTTTTTTATATACAAAATGACATACAAAATAGACTTCATTTCATGTGGTTAATTTACATATATATAGTGTTATACTTGTTTTTTTTCACATAATGATTTCAATAACTTCGTTTAATCCTCCTTCTCTATAACTTTGTCAAAGAAATAAATAAATTTCATAGGCATATTATTGTTAACTTGAAACAACTGTTGGATGAACACAATATTTTAGCTAAGATCTTTAAAATGATAAGAAAATAAAATCAAGAAGATGAATTGTATAGTACAACTAAAATTAATAAAGAAAAAGTGCATTGAGGGAAGAAGATACTATTTGTCAACTAATTACTTAGATAGTAAGAGGTTCTGAAGTTTCTAAAGATGATAGAGATATTATTATTGAAATTAAATACGAAAAATTATAAAGGATAAATAAACTAAAATCAATAAAGGAAAATGGAATTTCATTATTTGCACTATCAAGAAATTATTTCAATAATTTTTAGTTGATGCATATATCATGATTTAAGCTTCTCTATTCAAGTACATAAGACTCCATCAAAAGTAATTAATAGCTGAAATATATAGAGTTAGGAGACACTGTTTCGTGTGTAGAGATTAATCGTGGAATGCCACGTGGCATGTCCAAAATTTTTAAGAAAAAATAATTAGAAAAAATCAAAATAATAAGAATAAGAATACTTTAGATTTAGTTAATATCAAATGTAGTTTAGATAGGATTTTTATTTTATTGTAAGTTATTCTGTCTGAGAGACCAAGTTTGTTGAGTGAATTGAAGAATAAAGTATAAACAGAATTTTTGGGAGCAAAAAGAAAATAAAGTTTGATTAAAAAGTTAAATAAAGCTGCATGTCCGGTCATCCTTCCACAAATCCTGACGGCAGACCAAAATTCACAATAATCATTTTAAAATGACCAAAGCCTCTGTAACCTCATGAATTCTTATTTAAAAATATATGAACGAACCTTTTGCTTCATATATATATATATATATATAATCAAATATTACAAATTATTTTAAAAATAAATTTATTAATATATAATATATATTTTAATTTATTTTAGCTCTTTATTAATATATTAGACCCATTGATTGAAATAACACATAAAATTAATAACTTATTATTTTTATCTTATAAAGGAATAAAATTAATTAATTTTGTTAAAAACTCTGTATAACTAAAAACAAAGTCATGCTCAAAATTTTATTATATTTATTATTTACGAAAATTTAAAAAGTAATAAAATAAAATAAATATTATATTATTTTAAAAAGATAATTGATAAGTATAATAAAATTAATAATATGACTTTTAAAACAGTAAAATAACATTTTCTTTTTCAAACATAATGTGTTATTTCAGTAAAATAATTCTTATTTAAAAATATATGAACGAACCCTTTTGCTTCATATACATACATATATATATATTAAATCAAATATTACAAATTATTTTAAAAATAACTTTCTTAATATATAACATATATTTTGATTTATTTTAGCTATTTATTAATATATTAGAACCATTGATTGAAATAACACATAAAATTAATAACTTATTATTTTTATCTTATAAAGGAATAAAATTAGTTAATTTTGTTAAAAACTCTGTATAACTAAAAACAAAGTCATGTTGGGGCTCAAAATTTTATTATTATTTATGAAAATTTTAAAAATAATAAAATAAAAATAAAATAAAATAATTATTATTTTATCTTAAAAAGATAATGGACAAGTATAATAAAATTAATAATACTTACTTTTAAAAGAGTAAAATAACATTTTCTTTTTCAAACATAATGTGTTATTTCAGTAAAATAATTCTTATTTAAAAATATATGAACGAACCCTTTTGCTTCACACACACACATATATATATATATATAATCAAATATTACAAATTATTTTAAAAATAACTTTCTTAATATATAACATATATTTTAATTTATTTTAGCTCTTTATTAATATGTTAGACCCATTGATTGAAATAACACATAAAATTAATAACTTATTATTTTTATCTTATAAAGGAATAAAATTAGTTAATTTTATTAAAAATTCTGTATAACTAAAAACAAAGTCATGTTGGGGATCAAAATTTTATTATATTTATTATTTACGAAAAAACTTAAAAATAATAAAATAAAATAAATATTATTCTATTTTAAAAAGATAATGGACAAGTATAATAAAATTAATAATATTTACTTTTAAAAGAGTAAAATAACATTTTCCTTTTCAAATAAATGTGTTATTTCAGTAAAATAATTCTTATTTAAAAATATATGAACGAACCCTTTTGCTTCATATACATATACATATACATATATGTTTATATATATGTATATATATATTAAATCAAATATTACAAATTATTTTTCAAATAACTTTCTTAATATATAACATATATTTTAATTTATTTTAGCTCTTTATTAATATATTAGACCCATTGATTGAAATAACACATAAAATTAATAACTTATTATTTTTATCTTATAAAGGAATAAAATTAGTTAATTTTGTTAAAAACTCTGTATAACTAAAAACAAAGTCATGTTGGGGCTCAAAATTTTATTATATTTATTGTTTACGAAAAATTTAAAAATAATAAAATGAAATAAAATAAATATAATTTTATTTTAAAAAGATAATGGACAAGTATAATAAAATTAATAATATTTACTTTTAAAAGAGTAAAATAACATTTTCTTTTTCAAACATAATGTGTTATTTCAGTAAAAAAAAATAAAAGATAATGGACAAGTATAATAAAATTAATAATATTTATTTTTAAAAGGTAAAATAACATTTTATTTTTCAGACATAATGTGTTATATCAGTAAAATAAAATAAATAATATTTCCTTTCTAAAGATTATTGGAAAATATAATAAAATAAAAAATATTTAATTCTAAAATAATGAAATAAATAGAATTTTCTTTTTCAAATATTATGTATTATTTTCATAATAAAAGATAATTTGAAATAATGAAATCATTTTAAAATAATATATTTCATATCTGTTAAAATCTTAATAATTAAATTAATAATAAATCTGATCATATAGCATTCTAATTTTAATATATTTATATATAAGTTATAATCCTAATCAAATTTGATATAATGTCATTAGAAATGTGATAAGTGGGGTAGTCATCTAATAAAAATTACATGATAAAATTAATTTTTCAAACAAATTATAGAGAAAACGTATTAATTTATTTTAATTTTTTTACAATGAAAGTCTCATTCAATCAAATTTTAAAAATTATAATATGTATCCTATTAAGACTAAGATATATGATAATAATCCTTGACCTATTTCTAAAGAACAACAACAACAATAATGATAATGACACATATTATATGACTAAACTCTCTTTTCTTATTAGTTTACAATTTTTAAAACAATAATAACAATTATAAAAGAAATGCTATATTTATAAGAACGAGTTTTAAGAAAAAGGAAGAGTTTTGTTATTTAACTGTTTAGAGAATGGAAACAGAATTCCCTTTTGGTTATTGCTTAGACTAAATGAAAAATATGTTCCTTTTAAACAGACAAAAGAAACTAGAATTATATATATAAAACCCTTTTTTTGGTTATATATATATAACAAAAAATGAAACTAAATCAAATTACAAGAAGATTAATTGAATATGAATGAAATTAGAAATTTTAGTTGAATTAAACAAAGAAAACAAAAAATATTATTTTTTGTATTTTTATACTTTTAAATAATTAATTATTTTATGACATAATAGTATATATGTAAGTGTGGATCTTATTGGGATTAAACAAAAATTATCCGTTGAACTAAATCGGAAAAATGTTTTTTTTATAAAAGAGAATAAAAAACAAAGGCATTATGTATAGTAGTTTTTTTTAAAATCAAAATTTCTATATAGAATGATAAAAAATTATTGTCTATATCTCTAAATATACAATGTTCCTTTGTTAAATGAGGAACATGATGTTCTTTATCTTTTTAGTTGTAGGATTAAATATATGTGTATATATAATTACAATGTGTTTAATACAACAAATGTGAAGCATATTTTTGGTACAAAGAATGAAATATATATATATATATATATATATATATATATATAAGAAGCCTTCTCAAATTTTTGAACAATTATTATTTGGATCAAGTTAAAGAAATATATTTTGAATTATACCGCTCTTAGATGTGTATGGTATTATTATCAATTTATAACATAAAATTGCACAAGCACAAAAGATGATCACTTTTGTGAAAATATTAGAGGCTACAATTTTATATTTTTATTGACTTCAATGGGTATAAATTTTATAAATCAATAAGATCAATAACTTTCAGAATGTATGATCAAAATTATTATCTAAAAATTGGTTGCCTCCATATTGATAGTTTACAAAGTTCACACGATTATACACTTTTTTATATACAAAATGACATACAAAATAGACTTCATTTCATGTGGTTAATTTACATATATATAGTGTTATACTTGTTTTTTTTCACATAATGATTTCAATAACTTCGTTTAATCCTCCTTCTCTATAACTTTGTCAAAGAAATAAATAAATTTCATAGGCATATTATTGTTAACTTGAAACAACTGTTGGATGAACACAATATTTTAGCTAAGATCTTTAAAATGATAAGAAAATAAAATCAAGAAGATGAATTGTATAGTACAACTAAAATTAATAAAGAAAAAGTGCATTGAGGGAAGAAGATACTATTTGTCAACTAATTACTTAGATAGTAAGAGGTTCTGAAGTTTCTAAAGATGATAGAGATATTATTATTGAAATTAAATACGAAAAATTATAAAGGATAAATAAACTAAAATCAATAAAGGAAAATGGAATTTCATTATTTGCACTATCAAGAAATTATTTCAATAATTTTTAGTTGATGCATATATCATGATTTAAGCTTCTCTATTCAAGTACATAAGACTCCATCAAAAGTAATTAATAGCTGAAATATATAGAGTTAGGAGACACTGTTTCGTGTGTAGAGATTAATCGTGGAATGCCACGTGGCATGTCCAAAATTTTTAAGAAAAAATAATTAGAAAAAATCAAAATAATAAGAATAAGAATACTTTAGATTTAGTTAATATCAAATGTAGTTTAGATAGGATTTTTATTTTATTGTAAGTTATTCTGTCTGAGAGACCAAGTTTGTTGAGTGAATTGAAGAATAAAGTATAAACAGAATTTTTGGGAGCAAAAAGAAAATAAAGTTTGATTAAAAAGTTAAATAAAGCTGCATGTCCGGTCATCCTTCCACAAATCCTGACGGCAGACCAAAATTCACAATAATCATTTTAAAATGACCAAAGCCTCTGTAACCTCATGAATTCTTATTTAAAAATATATGAACGAACCTTTTGCTTCATATATATATATATATATATAATCAAATATTACAAATTATTTTAAAAATAAATTTATTAATATATAATATATATTTTAATTTATTTTAGCTCTTTATTAATATATTAGACCCATTGATTGAAATAACACATAAAATTAATAACTTATTATTTTTATCTTATAAAGGAATAAAATTAATTAATTTTGTTAAAAACTCTGTATAACTAAAAACAAAGTCATGCTCAAAATTTTATTATATTTATTATTTACGAAAATTTAAAAAGTAATAAAATAAAATAAATATTATATTATTTTAAAAAGATAATTGATAAGTATAATAAAATTAATAATATGACTTTTAAAACAGTAAAATAACATTTTCTTTTTCAAACATAATGTGTTATTTCAGTAAAATAATTCTTATTTAAAAATATATGAACGAACCCTTTTGCTTCATATACATACATATATATATATTAAATCAAATATTACAAATTATTTTAAAAATAACTTTCTTAATATATAACATATATTTTGATTTATTTTAGCTATTTATTAATATATTAGAACCATTGATTGAAATAACACATAAAATTAATAACTTATTATTTTTATCTTATAAAGGAATAAAATTAGTTAATTTTGTTAAAAACTCTGTATAACTAAAAACAAAGTCATGTTGGGGCTCAAAATTTTATTATTATTTATGAAAATTTTAAAAATAATAAAATAAAAATAAAATAAAATAATTATTATTTTATCTTAAAAAGATAATGGACAAGTATAATAAAATTAATAATACTTACTTTTAAAAGAGTAAAATAACATTTTCTTTTTCAAACATAATGTGTTATTTCAGTAAAATAATTCTTATTTAAAAATATATGAACGAACCCTTTTGCTTCACACACACACATATATATATATATATAATCAAATATTACAAATTATTTTAAAAATAACTTTCTTAATATATAACATATATTTTAATTTATTTTAGCTCTTTATTAATATGTTAGACCCATTGATTGAAATAACACATAAAATTAATAACTTATTATTTTTATCTTATAAAGGAATAAAATTAGTTAATTTTATTAAAAATTCTGTATAACTAAAAACAAAGTCATGTTGGGGATCAAAATTTTATTATATTTATTATTTACGAAAAAACTTAAAAATAATAAAATAAAATAAATATTATTCTATTTTAAAAAGATAATGGACAAGTATAATAAAATTAATAATATTTACTTTTAAAAGAGTAAAATAACATTTTCCTTTTCAAATAAATGTGTTATTTCAGTAAAATAATTCTTATTTAAAAATATATGAACGAACCCTTTTGCTTCATATACATATACATATACATATATGTTTATATATATGTATATATATATTAAATCAAATATTACAAATTATTTTTCAAATAACTTTCTTAATATATAACATATATTTTAATTTATTTTAGCTCTTTATTAATATATTAGACCCATTGATTGAAATAACACATAAAATTAATAACTTATTATTTTTATCTTATAAAGGAATAAAATTAGTTAATTTTGTTAAAAACTCTGTATAACTAAAAACAAAGTCATGTTGGGGCTCAAAATTTTATTATATTTATTGTTTACGAAAAATTTAAAAATAATAAAATGAAATAAAATAAATATAATTTTATTTTAAAAAGATAATGGACAAGTATAATAAAATTAATAATATTTACTTTTAAAAGAGTAAAATAACATTTTCTTTTTCAAACATAATGTGTTATTTCAGTAAAAAAAAATAAAAGATAATGGACAAGTATAATAAAATTAATAATATTTATTTTTAAAAGGTAAAATAACATTTTATTTTTCAGACATAATGTGTTATATCAGTAAAATAAAATAAATAATATTTCCTTTCTAAAGATTATTGGAAAATATAATAAAATAAAAAATATTTAATTCTAAAATAATGAAATAAATAGAATTTTCTTTTTCAAATATTATGTATTATTTTCATAATAAAAGATAATTTGAAATAATGAAATCATTTTAAAATAATATATTTCATATCTGTTAAAATCTTAATAATTAAATTAATAATAAATCTGATCATATAGCATTCTAATTTTAATATATTTATATATAAGTTATAATCCTAATCAAATTTGATATAATGTCATTAGAAATGTGATAAGTGGGGTAGTCATCTAATAAAAATTACATGATAAAATTAATTTTTCAAACAAATTATAGAGAAAACGTATTAATTTATTTTAATTTTTTTACAATGAAAGTCTCATTCAATCAAATTTTAAAAATTATAATATGTATCCTATTAAGACTAAGATATATGATAATAATCCTTGACCTATTTCTAAAGAACAACAACAACAATAATGATAATGACACATATTATATGACTAAACTCTCTTTTCTTATTAGTTTACAATTTTTAAAACAATAATAACAATTATAAAAGAAATGCTATATTTATAAGAACGAGTTTTAAGAAAAAGGAAGAGTTTTGTTATTTAACTGTTTAGAGAATGGAAACAGAATTCCCTTTTGGTTATTGCTTAGACTAAATGAAAAATATGTTCCTTTTAAACAGACAAAAGAAACTAGAATTATATATATAAAACCCTTTTTTTGGTTATATATATATAACAAAAAATGAAACTAAATCAAATTACAAGAAGATTAATTGAATATGAATGAAATTAGAAATTTTAGTTGAATTAAACAAAGAAAACAAAAAATATTATTTTTTGTATTTTTATACTTTTAAATAATTAATTATTTTATGACATAATAGTATATATGTAAGTG
Organism: Pontederia crassipes; assembly: GCA_030549335.1. Classification (NCBI taxonomy): domain Eukaryota; kingdom Viridiplantae; phylum Streptophyta; class Magnoliopsida; order Commelinales; family Pontederiaceae; genus Pontederia; species Pontederia crassipes. The sequence goes on from CM060193.1 coordinate 30,421,222, forward strand.
TGGATCTTATTGGGATTAAACAAAAATTATCCGTTGAACTAAATCGGAAAAATGTTTTTTTTATAAAAGAGAATAAAAAACAAAGGCATTATGTATAGTAGTTTTTTTTAAAATCAAAATTTCTATATAGAATGATAAAAAATTATTGTCTATATCTCTAAATATACAATGTTCCTTTGTTAAATGAGGAACATGATGTTCTTTATCTTTTTAGTTGTAGGATTAAATATATGTGTATATATAATTACAATGTGTTTAATACAACAAATGTGAAGCATATTTTTGGTACAAAGAATGAAATATATATATATATATATATATATATATATATATAAGAAGCCTTCTCAAATTTTTGAACAATTATTATTTGGATCAAGTTAAAGAAATATATTTTGAATTATACCGCTCTTAGATGTGTATGGTATTATTATCAATTTATAACATAAAATTGCACAAGCACAAAAGATGATCACTTTTGTGAAAATATTAGAGGCTACAATTTTATATTTTTATTGACTTCAATGGGTATAAATTTTATAAATCAATAAGATCAATAACTTTCAGAATGTATGATCAAAATTATTATCTAAAAATTGGTTGCCTCCATATTGATAGTTTACAAAGTTCACACGATTATACACTTTTTTATATACAAAATGACATACAAAATAGACTTCATTTCATGTGGTTAATTTACATATATATAGTGTTATACTTGTTTTTTTTCACATAATGATTTCAATAACTTCGTTTAATCCTCCTTCTCTATAACTTTGTCAAAGAAATAAATAAATTTCATAGGCATATTATTGTTAACTTGAAACAACTGTTGGATGAACACAATATTTTAGCTAAGATCTTTAAAATGATAAGAAAATAAAATCAAGAAGATGAATTGTATAGTACAACTAAAATTAATAAAGAAAAAGTGCATTGAGGGAAGAAGATACTATTTGTCAACTAATTACTTAGATAGTAAGAGGTTCTGAAGTTTCTAAAGATGATAGAGATATTATTATTGAAATTAAATACGAAAAATTATAAAGGATAAATAAACTAAAATCAATAAAGGAAAATGGAATTTCATTATTTGCACTATCAAGAAATTATTTCAATAATTTTTAGTTGATGCATATATCATGATTTAAGCTTCTCTATTCAAGTACATAAGACTCCATCAAAAATAATTAATAGCTGAAATATATAGAGTTAGGAGACACTGTTTCGTGTGTAGAGATTAATCGTTCTTCTCAAGAAAAGACAATAGTTGTTCCATCTAACTTACAAGTAGTGTGAAACATATGATTCAAAATTACAAGGTATTGTCATCTTTTTATCACATTTAATTCCTTGCAATCCTGAGATATACAAATATTTAAACAATAAGGGCCTCAATCCTAAAGACTATCAAGACTTACAGACAAATTAAATCAGTTGATAAAGAACTTTTTTGCCATAATAATTTTGTTTTAAAAAAATTCTAATTGAACATTAGCAAATGGTGATAGAAAAATCGGGAATTCAATTGATATTATTGAAAATGTACAAATATGAAAAGATATTCTCATAAATTATTATTATCACCTAATTACTAAAATAAAAATTTTGACAAAAAATAAAGTTGGAGAAAAGATTTTCATCCTAAGAATGATATTGAATTTATATGATGCAAGTGTACCATTTAAGTTTTAACATAGTCAAGTATGAAATATATTTTGCAATGAAAAGTCAAGATTAAGTATTATCACTGTAACACCCCCAAAATCGTCCCTCCTGCCACGTAGGCAGTCATGTTAATCCCGGGAGCGCTACTCTGTCTATTGCACTATTGACATGACCATTCAACATAATGTCATACGTGGTTCAATATTATAATAAAATATATTGAATACTTTAATGCGGAAGTTCAAAAGGCAGAATGTGAAGAGACACTATCAATACTTATAGGAAAGACAAATGCGGAAGAGTCATATCTTTAACGAGTTCGACAGAAATAGAGATTCAATAAGCGGAAGAACATGATGTCTGCCAATGGAAAGTAACATGCTGAAATATAATGCAAGTCTCAGTGCTTGTGTCATGTGCAGCGTTCTCCAAGCTCTGCGCCCTCCAGTACCTCATCAATTAGCATTCTCACCTATAAAATCCCATTGCAGGAGAATAGAATATCCATGAGCAAAGATGCCCAGTACAATATCAAATAGATGATGAAATAAGGATCAATGATAATCATGTAAACAATATGTCAATGATGAACAACTGCATACTTTAACTTCTATACATTGACTATAAAGAATCATACATCATGCTCTAACATTAACTATAATGTGCTTTGTTCTTTGCTATAACGATACTTTGTCTTTACATTACTCTGCATTTTCTTTACAATGCAATGTTTCATACTTTACTTTACAATATCTCTGCCATAAGATACCCTACTTTACTTTGCATATGTTTTACTGTGAGTTGCACTACGTCTTTTACATTACTATAATATCCTTAAAGTTTGTTGTCCTATGCGAACTCGACTTTATTAATTGGGATGCCAGAGGTGCCTCTCTGAATCTCTGAAGCTAGTAAGCCCAAAAAGGAAAAAGGGGTGGGTGTTAATGCTTCATCCAATTCGGAATGTAGGTGGGAGAGAACCTACACCCCAGGAACAGTGGTCAATTAAGAAACATGTAGGTTCACTGTCTCCTCAGTTAGCTACATGTCCCTCTGGCACAATACTTTAATCTCTGAGGGAAGGAGTGTGACCAAAGTATCACCCTTCATTCGAGATACAGGTGGAAGAAGACCTGAAATCTCAGGAAGGTCATCGAAGACCTGAAGCTTCACTGTCTCCTCATCTAACTACCTACCCACCTCTGTACTTTACTTTGATCTCTGCTCTATACTTTGGGGCGGCACGTAGCAATTCCATATCTTCATCTTTACTTTGTTTATCTTTGTTTATCCTGAAATTTATGATTTAGGATCCAACCGAGCGTTAGTCTTTATACATTAGGACTCAGCCAGCATAAGTAAATTGGTTTGAGTATCGGATTATGATTTGAGTGAGTCAATCCAATTAGTTCAGACCGATAGATCTGACTACCGGACCGGTCGACCATTCCTGGTGGACTGGTGGTGAACCGGTCGACTGTTCTTGGTGAACCGGTCGACCGTTCTTTGGCATCGGTCGATCGATCCTCTTGGATCGGTCGGCCGTATTCATGGTTGGATGCTTGTGAATCGGTCGACCATGCACATAAGGCGATCGACCGGTTCCTTTAGGGTCGATCGACCGTCCCGGTGGCCGGTCGATCGGTTGTAAAATCGTGGGGATGCACAGTGCTCATCAGATCGGTCGACCTTTCTGGAAATCGGTCGACCGATCGTTAAAATAATTCAATTTGTTGACAGGAGGATCGGTCGACTGCCTTGGTGTGGCCGGTCGACCGATCGACAGATCTCTGATGAGACCCTCACACAGACTGGTCGACCGATTGCAGTTATCGGTCGATTGGTCCCTGCGGTAAAACAGGACCGCTAGACTTATTCTCCATTTTTGGCGGTCCTCCGGCCATCCAACGGCGATGATCAGAATACAAAAAATGTTGCTAACTACTTCAGGATTATAATGAATCAACTTTACGCATAAAATAATCCTTAGTTCGTTGTCTATGGGATTTAAACGTGAGAGTACTTTTTTCGATCAAATATGGGTTCACCGATGACTCTCCTCGTTATTCGATGATCACTCGTCGCTCCTGACCGACGAGGAAGACTCATCTGACTCTCGTGGATGTCGAGGAAGCGTCCGTGCATGTCAATTGATCGAGGTACACGCTGGACGATCGTTGCGTCGTCTCTGCTCTGTTTCGCCGCTCGGACGTGAGTGCGTCGGTGGCCGGTTCGAAGGAAGAAGAAGAGGAAGCGGCGACGGCTGGCTAGGGCATCCAAGAGGGTCGCAGGGTGCTCCCCATCCTCCCTTTTATAGAATCGAGATGGCCGGCCGATCATGGGGCGCGATCAGGGGAGGAATTCCCTCCCCTGGTCCGCCGTTCCCTTTCTCATTCGTTTTCTTTTTGTAATTCGAATTCGATTTGAATTCTGCCATTAATGACAATTAATTTCCTATTTGAATTATTTTCTTTGATTTTTGAATTCATTTCTTATGTGAAAAATTGGATACATTACATTATTACCCTCTTAAAAGAAAATTCGTCCTCGAATTTTGATAAGAGTCATGACTTACAAAATAGTTTAGGAATTTTCTCTTGTATTTTTGATTCTACTTCCCAGGTAGCCTCTTTTCCTTGATGATGCTTCCAAGCCATTTTGACTAGCGCTATCTTCTTCCTTCCTTGTTGGTGTTCTTGATACTCCAGTATCTCTGTGGGTTGTTCTTCATATGTCAAATCCTCCTTGAGGTTTGGTTCCTCAATTTGGATCACATTGGTGTAATCATGCTTGTACATTCGGAGTAGAGAGACATGAAAAACATTGTGTACTTTGGAATAAGTCGGAGGCAAGGCCAACTTGCATGTTGAGGCTCCAACCATATCTAAAATCTCAAATGGGCCTACGTACATTGGACTTAGTTTTCCACGCTTACTAAAATGCATTACTCATTTAGTTGGAGAGACCTTTAGTAGGACTTGGTCTCCTGTCTTGAACTTATGTTCTCGGCACTTCTTATCCGCGTAGGCCTTCTGACGATTTTGAGCAGACTTCATTCTTTTCTTTATTAATTCCACTCTGTCCGTGTACTCTTGGGTCTGCTTCTGTAATTCAGCGCTCAAGATCTTTCTTTCGCCCACTTCGCCCCAACATGTCGGGGAGCGACATGGTCATCCATATAATGCTTCAAAGGGGGACATCTCTATGCTAGCATGTAAGCTGTTGTTGTAGGAGAACTCTACGAGAGGTAGATGCTTATCCCAATTGTCATGCCAATTCAAAGCGCATGCTCTAAGCATATCTTCCAGCGTCTGAATCGTCCTCTCTGATTGACCATCGGTATGAGGATGAAATGCGGTACTATAGCGAAGTCTCATCCCGAAAGTATTTTGGAGGCTCTTCCAGAATCTTGATGTGAACCTGGGATCTCTATCGGATACGATGGTCGATGGGATCCTGTGAAGTCTAACAATCTCCTGCACGTACGGATCCATTCAACTTTCAAGAGATTATTTTATCTTATGGATAGGAAATGAGCCGATTTGGTGAGTCGGTCCACTATCACCCATATGACGTCATGTCCTTTTTGAGTCTGGGGTAAGCCAGTGATGAAGTCCATTGATATCTCTTCCCGCTTTCACTGTGGGATGTCCTGACTATTTAAGGTTCCTTGAGATTTCTGGTGCTCTACTTTAACTTGTTGACATACTATATATCTGGAGACGTATTCCGCTATTTCCTTCTTCATGTCTGGCCACCAGAAACTCCTCTGTACATCCTTGTACATTTTTGTACTCCCTGTGTAGATTGCGAATTCTGACTTGTGGTATTCATCTAGTACTTCACTTCGGAGTTCAGGATTATTCGGTACCCATAAATGATCGCGGTATCTGATGCCACTATCTACTGAGATATTGAAGTTTGTAATTTCAAGACTAATCTTTATCATCATAGTTTGATAATCTGAGTCTTCTACTTGAGTTTCAATGATCATCCCTATAATATCTGGTACTATACGCTGCATCATCATTAATGATCCGTCATGTCTTACTCTTGGTGTCCACTTGAAAAATTCCTCCATCATTTCAAATTGTTGAAGGCGCGTGAAGATAGAGGTGTTCAGCGGGTCGGGTCGACCCTCGAACCCGATGATCCGACCCGACCCAAACCAGTTTGGGTCGGATCAGATCCGTGGTCAGGTCGGACCTGATCCGACCCGACCTCAACCCGACCTCGGTTCGGGTCGGGTACGGGTCGGAATTTTCCGACCCGAGTTGACCCGACCCGACCCGAAGGACCCAAATTTTTTTTTATTTTTTTAGTTTTCAGCCTATACTTTTATACTAAATAATTAAAAAATATTAAAATAAAAATAATTTAAATGTGGAAAATAATATATAAATGTTTAACAAATTATTTTATGCTTTTAAAATAAATATTATATCATATTTTGTATATTAAATAATAGAAAAGGGAATGAAAAAATTTAAAAAACTCGATCCAACCCGACCCGAACCGGGTCGGGTTGGATCGGATCCATCCCTCTAAAGAGGGCTGACCCGACCCGACTCGACCCGATCAAAATCGGGCGGGTCGGATCGGGTCCAGGGTCGGGTCGAGTCAAACCCAACCCATGAACACCCCTACATGAAGGCAATCGATCCTTCTCACTTTCGACTGAGTGCATTTGCTACAGAGTTTGCTTTACCAGGATGGTAGTTGATAGAGAGTTCATAGTCATTTAAGAACTCCATCCATCTTCTTTGGCACATGTTTATGTCCATCTGTGTGAAAACATACTTCAAACTCTTGTGGTCAGTGTAGACCACAAATTCTTCTCCATATAAATAATGGCGCCGAAGCTTAAGGGCAAACACTACTACTGTCAATTCAAGATCATGCGTTGGATAATTAATCTCATGCTTCTTCAATTGTCTGGATGCGTATGCCACTACTTTTCCATGTTGCATCAATACGCATCCCAAATCTGTACCACTAGCATCACTATAAATTACATAACCACCGTTGTCTGATGGTAACGTGAGGATTGGTGCTGAAGTTAGTCGCTTCTTTAATTCTTGAAAGCTTTCTTCACACTTGGACGACCAGATAAACTTTTCTCATTTTCTTGTAAGCTTGGTCAGTGGCAATGCAATTCTGGAGAAGTCCTTGATAAAACGTCTGTGGTAGCCTGCTAGATCAAGAAAACTTCTGATCTCGGAGATATTCTTTGGTTGAATTCAGTTGTACACTGCTTCTACATTTGCCGGATCTATTACAATTCCATCTTTAGAGACGATATGACTAAGAAACATCATCTACTCTAGCCAGAATTCACATTTGAAAAACTTTGCGTACAATTTCTTCGCTCGCAAAGTTTCCATCACTATCCTCAGATGTTTTCTGTGTTGTTATATGCTTGGCGAGTAGATGAGGATATCGTCAACGAAGATAATTACGAACTTATCCAGGTGTTCATGAAAAGTTCGATTCATGAATGCTGCCGGGGCATTTGTTAACCTAAACGGTATTACCAAGAACTCGTAATGTCCATATCTTGATCGAAATGCCATCTTTGTGATGTCTTCTTCTGCTACCTGTAACTGATGGTATCTGCTTCTTAGATCAATTTTGGAGAACATTTTTGTTTTAGACAGCTGATCAAACAAATCGTCAATGCGAGGTAGCGGATATTTGTTCTTTATTGTGTCTTTGTTCAACATTCTGTAGTCGATTACAAAGTCTTAATGATCCGTCATTCTTTTTGACAAAGAGGACTGGTGCACCCCATGGTGAGACAATAGGCATGATGAAGCATTCGTCCAGTAGTTTTTGGATTTGGTCCTTCAATTTTTTCATTTCTGCTGGAGCCATGCGGTATGGATTTGGAAATTGGTGCTGTGCCGGGTGCCACTTCGATATGAAAGTCTATCTTTCTTTTGGGCGGTAGACCACTAACATCACCAGGGAATACATCAGAAAATTTCCTCACAACTTCTATGTCTTGAGGAGTCTTCTTTGGTTCCTCTATTTTGGTCACGCTTTTAGGTAACTTCTACATCCCTTTTGAAGTAATTTATGTGCCTTCATGACAGATACTATGATCTTTGGTTCCTTCTGTGCAATACTCCTGACAATGACTTTGTCCATACTTTGTGTTCTATCGTCTTCTTTTGCTTGCACAAGATAGAAGCATCATGGAAGGTTAACCAATTCATGCCCAAAATTATATTATGATATCTCACGGGAATAATGATAAGATTTGCAGGATGATTCTTTTTCTCTATATTTATGGGTACATTAAGGAAGTACTTTGTGGTAATCAAGGTTCCTTGTGGGATTAATATATTCATCTTATGCTCTAAATTCATTGCAGTTAACTCTAATATTTTGGCACATTCTTTAGATATAAAGGAATGGGAGGCACCAAAATCGAACAATACTGTAGTAGGTAAATTAGCTACGAATATAGTACCTAGAATGACCTCAGCGTCATTCTGTGGAGCATCATCTTCTAAATTGAAGATTCTTCCTTGCCCCAACTGCTGTTGTCCCCGTCTTGGACAATTTACTGCAATGTGGCCCATTCCACCGTAATAGTAACATGCTCCAGACTTCATGTGACATTCTCCCGCGTGGGTCATGCCATAGGTATTGCATAAGACCCGCTCACCTTGTGCAGGTGGTGCTTGAAGGGTCCTTGGAGGCTGTTGCCTTTGCTACTGAGAAGGGCGCCTTTGCGCTTACTGAGGGAGTTGCTGTTGTTGTTATTGTTGTTGCTATTGTTGTCGGGGAGGAGCTGGTTGTGGAGGACGGTAGGGTTGTTAATGTGGACGATTGTACTACTGAGGCACTGGGTAGGGGCGGTATCGGTTGTCCCGTCGTCGTTGTTGATGGTTGTTCCCACGAAATTATTGCTGTGGGTGGGAACTTTGCCCTACGCTCTGCTGGGCCCTCTTCTCCTTCAGCAGGACCTGATGGTCTTTCTCGACCATTGTTGTGAGACTGACAGCTTCATTCAGGGTTTTGCAATTCTCTGGCCTGATTTGAGACTTCAGAGTGGGGCTCAATCCATCCACAAAACGCTTCGTCAGAGCCAATTCGTCCATAATCAAATTCGAATATTTTTTCAATTGGACGAATTTGGTCATATACCGGGCCACCATCATGGTCCCTTACTCCAAGTGCAGAAACTCCTTTTGCTTCAGATCCCTTTGGAAGGTAGGGAAATAGCGCATCTTGAACGCCTTGCGGAAGTCTCCCCATGCAACAGTTCTAACTTTCAAAAAACTGGTGGCCTTCTTTGCCTTTTACCATTCTTTTGCATCTTTCTAGAGAGTCTCTCCAGCGAATAGTACATTCTTGTTCTCTGGAACATCGAGGATATCAAACTTCTCTTCGAGTGTCTCTACCCACTGTTCAGCTACTTCTATGTCTCCCTCCCCATTGAACGTCGGAGGTTTTGACCTCCAAAAGTCTTGCATGGTGCATGTGATGGGAGCTTGGTATCCTGGTTGTGCTGATGATTCAGGTAAAGGAGGGGAAGGCGAAGGCGGATACGTTGGAGGTGGGGGAATAAAATGGGTCTTCCCTTCGTTATATATTTCGTTCTCGCTAGTGGACGCTGATATCCTTCTTTGAGAAGACATCTATAAAAAGATAATGAGAATATTTGATATTTAACATATAACCAAAGATCTTTAATCAAGGTAAAAATCTTAGATCAAAATTGAGACCTTACGGCTCAATATCATATTCACTAAATCAAATGTAATCTCATAGTAGAGTTAGCCAAAACAAAGCTTAAGCATTCGTCTAAGGCACACTAAGGCCTTCACATCAAGAAACACTAGACTCTAATTGCTACGTCGTGAAGGTTCTCCGGGTTCATTCTCGGGGTCTTTCTCAAGCTTAGGAGGATTCGGGAATTCATCTTCGAAATGCCCATCTTGATCACAGTAGCTGCAGTAGGGCTCTGGATCGGTCTGACTTATGGGGCTATCATCTTGATTTTGCAATTCTCTTCTAGGTTCAGGAGTTTCTTCTTCTTCATCAGAAGACAGACAGATAGGATTGTTGATGTGTCCTCCTATAGTCTGCAAATTCCACATTCGTCTCCTTTCTACAGATGTCTCTACTGGCGGGGAAGGCGTCACTGGATCATTGCTTCTCACGCTTTCTAAATCAGAATGCTCCTGTTCTTCTAGAGCAGGAGGCGGTGGAATTCCACGGCCAGGGCCACGTCCGCGACCACATCTGCGACCCTGTGCAGGTACTTGCACCTGCTCTTTTATTGAGCATGTGCAGCTGATGGGTGCATGACAGCTTCAGCAACTCAGAAAACTCTTCTCCCGCCACGCACCACTCTGGACGTTATGCGGTGTGGAGGCATCTATGAGAACAAGTTACCTCAATAACATAAGTATCTTTCACATGAGAATATATTTAATACTTACTTGAGGAGTGGAGTCGCAGATGCTTGAGAAGTTTGCACATGACTTTTCTTTGAGCTATGAAATAATATGAACAATAAATGCTATGCATGAACATCTACTCTACTATGATCAATGAGGGAGCCAAGAACTTAGGCTCTGATACCAAACTGTAACACCCCCAAAATCGCCCCTCCTTCCACGTAGGCAGTCATGTTGACACCGAGAGCGCTACTCTGCCTATTGCACTATTGACCATGACCATTCAACATAATGGCATACGTGGCATCAATATTATAATGAAATATATTGAATACTTTAATGCGGAAGTTCAAAAGGCATAATGTGAAGAGACACTATCAATACTTATAGGAAAGACAAATGCGGAAGAGTCATATCTTTAACGAGTTCGACAGAAATAAATATTCAATAAGCGGAAGAACATGATGTCTGTAAATATGTGGAAAGAACATGATGTCTGCCAATGGAAAGTAACATGCTGAAATATAATGCAAGTCTCAATGCTTGTGTCATGTGCAGCGTTCTCCAAGTTCTGCACCCTCCAGTACCTCATCAATTAACATTCTCACCTGTAAAATCTCATTGCAGCGGAATAGAATACCCATGAGCAAAGGTGTCTAGTACAATAGCAAATAGACAGTGAAATAAGGATCAATGATAATCATGTAAACAATATGTCAGTGATGAACAACTGCATACTTTAACTTCTATACATTGACTATAAAGAATCATACATCATGCTCTAACATTAACCATATTATGCTCTGTTCTTTGCTATAACGATACTTTGTCTTTACATTACTCTGCATTTTCTTTACAATGCAATGTTTCATACTTTACTTTATAATATCTCTGCCATAAGATACCCTACTTTACTTTGCATCTGCTTTACTGTGAGTTGCACTACGTCTTTTACATTACTGTGATATCCTTAAAGTTTGTTATCCTATGTGAGCTCGACTTTATTAATTGGGATGCCAGAGGTGTCTCTTTGAATATCTAAATCCAGTAAACCCAAAAAGGAAAAAGGGGTGGGTGTTAATGCCTCACCTAATTCGAAATATAGATGGGAGAGAACCTACACCCCAGGAACAGTGGTCAATTAAGAAACTTGTAGGTTCACTGTCTCCTCAGTTAGCTACATGTCCTTCTGGCACAATACTTTAATCTTTGAGGGAAGGAGTGTGACCAAAGCATCACCCTTCATTCGAGATACAGGTGGGAAAAGACCTGAAATCTCAGGAAGGTCATCGAAGACCTGAAGCTTCGCTGTCTTCTCAGCTAACTACCTGCCCCTCTCTGTACTTTACTCTGATCTCTGCTTTATACTTTGGGGGCGACACATAGCAATCCCATGTCTTCATCTTTACTTTATTTATCATGAAATCTATGATTTAGGATCCAACCGAGCGTTAGTCTTTGTACATTAGGACTCAGCCATGATAGGTAAACTGGTTAGAATCTCTGATTATGATTTGAGTGAGTCAATCCGATTAGTTCAGACCGATAGATCTGACTATCGGACCGGTCGACCGTTCCTAATGGACCGATCGACCGTTCTTTGACACCGGTCGACCGGTCCTCTTGAATCGGTCGGCCGTATTCATGGTTGGATGCTTGTGAATCGGTCGACCGTGCACATAAGGCCGGTTGACCGGTTCCTCTAGGGTCGGTCAACCGTCCCGGTGGCCGGTCGATCGGTTGTAAAATTGTGGGGATGCACAATGCTCATCAGATCGGTAGACCTTTCTGGAAATCTGTCGACCGATCGTTAAAATAATTCGATCTGTTGACAGAAGGATCAGTCGACCGCCTTGGTGTGACCGGTCGATCGATCAACAGATCTCTGATGGGACCCTCACACAGACCGGTCAACCAATTGCAGTTATCGGTTGACCGGTCCCTGCGATAAAACAGGACCGCTGGACTTTTTCTCCATTTTCGACGGTCCTCCGGCCGTCCAACGACGACGATCAGAATACGAAAAATGCTAACTACTTTAGGATTATAATGATTCAACTTTACACATCAAATAATCCTTAGTTCGTCGTCTATGAGATTTAAACGTGAGAGTACCTTTTCCGATCAAATATGGGTTCGCCGGCAACTCTCCTTATTATTCGCTGATCACTGGTCGCTCCTGACCGACGAGGAAGACTCGTCTGACTCACGTGGACGTCGAGGAAGCATCTGTGCACCTCAATTGATTGAGGTGCGCGCCAGACGATCGTTGCATCATCTCTGCTCTGTTTCGCCGCTCTGACGTGAGTGCGTCGGTCGCCGGTTCGAAGGAAGAAGAAGAGGAAGCGGTGGCGGCCAGCTAGGGCGTCCAAGAGGGTCGCAGGGTGCTCCCCGTCCTCTCTTTTATAGCATCGGCCGGCCATTTGGCCGGCTGATCATGGGGCGCGATTAGGGGAGGAATTCCCTCCCCTGGTCGGCCGTTCCCTTTCTCATTCGTTTCCTTTTTTTTAAATTCGAATTCGATTTGAATTCTGCCATTAATGGCAATTAATTTCCTATTTGAATTGTTTTCTTTGATTTTTGAATTCATTTCTTATGTGAAAAATTGGATACATTACAATCACATGTGAGATTATTTCTTATGAAATCTATATTCTCGCATGGACGAGTAGACAGGAACTTGAAATTTTAATTTATGACGATGATTACTGTATAACAAATTCATGTAGTCTATAAAAAGTTTTGAAATTTTATCTAAATTTATAATGAGATTCAATTTTTTTAATATACATGAATACTAATTAATAATACTAAAAACTTAATATATTATTATTTTAATTATATTAATATAATTTGCAACATCCGTGCCATGCACGGGTCTTAGACTAATAATAATAATAATAATAATAATAATAATAATATATAGTAAAACATAAATTTGTGATCATTCAGTTCATTTATTCTCCGAAGTCGTATAAAATTGGACTTCATATATTGGAGCCACCAGGGTTGTGTGTGATGGGCAGCTTCCCGTCATACGTGCACTTCATAACATCTGGTAATCTCTTCAGCACTCGTGGTCCTGCAGGCACTTTACCTTGCCTTGGTCTCACATCCTTAATTTGCTCTCCCGTCAACATAAAGAAAAGGAACAGAACAGAACAAAAGTAAGGGATGGTCAGCTTCTTTACAGATGAGAAAAAAAAAGAAGACATCCAATTTCAGAAGAAATATATGACAGACGCACGGTTGCAAAACTTTCTTTCCCACAGTAAATTAAAGCAGCAAGCACATAAGTTTATTTAATTTAGAGGTTGACCAGTTACCTGATCAAAGATTGAAGTAGGGATGGCAAGGGTGGCAACAGCATTAGGGGAGTCCACAATTCCAGATATCCTGCCTTCACAGGGGCAGCATGACAGCAGCAAATATACCTGAACATTGTTGTTCATGTGAAAGCAGAATTCAAAAAGCCCAAAACTATTATGATCGGTAAGCAAGCACCGAATGTTAAATAACTAAACTGAGATGAGGTGGTACATTTATATGTTTCTTTCTCGTCATGTATGGAAATCTGATAGCTACTGCCTACTAGGCCACATTCTTATTGGTCTAAGAGCTGAAGCAATGAAAACTACGAGAAGTCAAGAGAGGGAGAGAGAAATGAAGGCATGCGCGTACCTGTTCCTTGGAGTAGCCAAACTTGGAGAGGTAATCGATGGCGTTGAGAACTGCTCGCTTGAAGGCTACGGAGGCATCGAGGTAGTGCTGCCGCCCTGCTTCGTCTACGCTGATTCCTTCAAAGACCAGCCATTCCGAGAACCTCGGCTCCACTGGTCCTACCTCAAAGATGGGATTAACATGCAGGGGCGTCGGACCCATTGGCGTCAGGTACTCCCTCATTCCACCCCTTATGATCTCGCACCTGCACAATGCACACAAAATTTATTCTGTACACAGACATGATCAATTATTTCTGCTTTTTTTGCAACACGATGCTGCTAACTAGTCATGATGGAGAAAGTTTATATGTACCAAGTAGCAGGAGAAATTAGCTGCATTGTCTGAAAAAGATATATACTTATATAGGGAAATTAATTTTTTGTGCAGATGAAGATTACAAACTGTGAAGTCAGAAGCATGTTATCAAAGATTTTAAGGCGAAGAACGACTAGATGGGGAATTGAATTAGGAGAAGGTAATTACTTGAGTTGTAAGAATCCACTCATCTCTATTGCTCCGCAGAATGATACCTCACCGTCACCTTGGGAGAAATGCATGTCGCCAGTACTGAGATTTGCTCCATCCACGAAAACTGGCAGGTATATCTTTGAGCCTCTACTAAGATTCTTAATGTCACAGTTGCCTCCGTTCTCCCTTCCAGGTATGGTCCTTGCGGCCTCATTGGCAATCCTTTCCCACTCAGGGGTTCCTTCTTCTATCTATACATGTACAGAAACAAGAACATGATGTGCTGAATCCGCGTGAGTCTTGAACTGACACTAAAAGAAACCCGAGCTAAATTTCTTTGCAAACATCTGCAAATTAACCTGCCATAGATTCATTACCTTCCCTAGGAGGCAGCTCTTTGGAGTTGGCAGGCTTGCAAGTGGCCTCTGGTGCAAGACTTCACATAGTCCGATAGAAGTGCTGTTGGCATCCACCAACTCCTTTTCCCTCCGATTCCATATCTGCAGCAGTTCAGCCGATGGTGCAGTACCAATGATCCCAGGATGAGGCAGACCCGCAAACCGAACACCTGCACGCGTGCCAGTGACAGCATAATCAATTTTTGCCACTTAATTAGCCCTGCGGCATCTGTAATATGCATGTCATATAAAAACAGACCTGGGATTTGTGGGGAGTGTGCGTATATTCCTTCAAAGTACCATATGGCTTTTGTTGCACAGGGGAAGTGGTCAGTCAGGAACCCCCCGCCGTTGTCCCTGTCAAACGTCCCCGTGTAGCCCCATTCATGCCCGGGGAGTGGACCTAAATCCAATATCTCGACTGCTAGCAGATCGCCGGGCTTCGCCGGAGTCCCTTCCGCATCGACAACTCTTATGGGTCCACTGAGGTAATGGGTCTGTCAAACCAAGGTTCAAGGTCAGTAACCTGTACGCAATCAATGGCACGCTGCAGAAGACAATCTTATCCTATAGCTTACTACGTCCATTTGAGAAGAACTATTTAAGCTTGGAACATTAACATGCATGCACGACATAAATCACTGCGAAGAGGAAGGTAGTACTTACGACGGAGAGGTCCAAGGCCTTGATGTCCTCGGCGGAGTTGTTGTCTGCAACTAAACCTCCAGTCCAGTCCACCATCTCCACGCGGAAGACTTCGCCTTCTGCGACGTCGGCTACGGGAGGTATGTCCGGATGCCAGCGGTTGTGGAGGGGAAGCTTCTGCTCCCATGGCTTCTTCTCCAAGTCGATGGGGACTACAAGCCTCGGAGTTGGAGGAGCCATTACAGCAGCAGGGATGGGGTATCTTGGAGTGTCAGAGGAGACGAGCAGGAATTTTTGTGTGACAAAAAAATTCCCAGCTTGCTGGGTCCACAGTGGATAATGCCTTGGAATGGTGGTCACTCCAATTATTATTATTTTTCGAGGAATAAATTAAATCACGACGATAATCATATTTTAGGAACTTTTATGGTACGTATAATTAGTTTTTTTATGATTTATTATGTTATAAGTAAGGAGTTGTTGTTAAGAATCTTCTAAGTAATAATTCATATATCAAAGAAAATAAATTTCCTAAGTAACGATTAATAAAGTATATCAAAGAAAATAAATTTCCTATCTAACACATATCACTTCAAATTATTTTACCCATTTGTTAAACTTTAATTTTAATCAAGATCGAGAGTCATAGGATGGACCTATCTATTAATAAAAAATATATTAAACCAAATTACACCGCTAAACTATTCTTTAATTCAATTCTTAAGATAAATTATATAAAAACATATTAACAATAAAAAATTATATAAATTAAATAATATTAACATTTAAATACTTATATTAATTATATGAGATAGTATATGATCGAATAAAATCCTATAATCATGTAATTAAAACTAAAGTTGATCTTAGTCAAAAATTTTTATGGATAGTAAAATTTTAAAATATTCTACAATCAACAAACAGAGTAGTCGCGTCTATGCAAAATAATTTTGTTGAAAATTTCATTTATTGTAATGGGAATGATAGTATGATACAGATTAATAAAAAAATATAATTTATTTCTTCCATATCTTAACCATATAATTTATTCCCAATATTCGAGATATATAAAATAAATCGTATATTCGAGATATATAAAATAAATCGTGCATTAAAAAGATCACGCATAGGTTTACTTCGCGAAAAATTGAAAATGATGTGTGTTAGCATCGTGCATTTTGTCAAAATGCGGAGAAAAAACAGACCACGTAAATTTGTTCCTAAAGCGAAAATGATATCAATAGGGTTTTTTACTTCACACCACAAATATATCTTTATGCTCGGTAAGTTGGTATCTTTAACATTCAAACATTTGTAAATAAGTAGATTTCTTAATTGAGGAATTATATTTTTTTGTCCTTTGTTCTCCCCTGCCTAAGGCTATGTTTCACAAATTTAACGGTTTAATAGCAAGTAGCAATTTGATCATAATGTTTTGATCAAGGGATAACAATTAGGTTAAAGCTTAGATATTTAATTAAGAAATTAATAAATAAGTGTTTTATAAATTTAACGATTGAATTAATTTATCTATATAAAATGATGTAAACGTACATAAAATAATAAATTATTTAAGTTTAAATATTATATAAAACTAAGTTAGGTTAGCAATGTAATATACTAAATATTCATATATGATAAAAAAATACTTAAAACTATCCATTTTGCATGGATTAATCGTTCTTCAAATAATGAATAAAATCAATATAATATTACATCAGATAGTTTAAATTCTAAAAGTAATAGAATAATTATTATAAGATCTCTAAATTACGTATAATAACGATATAATATTATAAGGACAAATTTAAAATAAAAGTTCACCCTTTACCATGTACCCAGGAGTCTGTTTAGCAAAATTTTGATTAGAATATAACGATTAGCTAATAGTCGATAGCGATTTATTTACAAATTCAATAAAAATTATATGGTAGACATAATAATTAAATTAGCAAAATGTATAAAATAAAAAAATAAACATAAGAGATAATTTATGATCATTTTTATATACATATTCATAATAATTAATGTATAATATTTTTATTTTGAATAATAAATTTTTAAAAATAAAATTTGATTATTTCAAAATAAAAATCTTATTTGAGTTGTAAGTAAAATTAAATATGTGATGTACTAAAATAAAAATAATATATGATGTTTAATAATTAAATAAAATTTTTTTTTTAAAAATAAGGATGTAATAGGAATAAAATATGAAATTGTTACCTCTATACTATATAAGTGTCACGGATGTGCTCCGCAAACATCCTTTTTATGTAATTATGCATCTAAACAGGATATTAAGTTAGTTTAGATGCTTATATAATTAAGTTTGTGTGTAGCAATTAATATTTGAATTAAAATATAATGATAATTAAATTATTGATAAGTATTATAAAGAAATTATATAAAATTATCGAGAATAAATTGTAATATTTGTAAATATTATAATTACACATGTTTAACTATGATTAATTAGAGGTTAAATATCGATTTGTAACAAAGAAAAATGATTGGACATTCATTTCAAGCATTTGAAGCAGGCACCTCACCAACTATTTATAAATCTATTTTCCAAATTATCATATGACGTGTCAAAATTCTGAAAAAAAATATATAAATCACTTATTCTCATCCTCTACAAGATAAAAAATTTCCAATATCAAATACCTATCCGAACGGATTGAAGAAATTTGACAAGTTTTCTAGGTTAAAGTGAATCTACGAATTTGAAACTGGCCTTCAGCTTAATGTGATGATATCTTCCTGATTCTTTCTTCATAAATCATAAAATTTTACATGCTTCATTATTTTGAAGTTAGATTTCCATGACCACAAGAATCATCTAAAAAAGACTTTTACAGAGAAAGTTATAAATCCATCATCATAGGTCACTCACTCTGTCTCGAATGAGAGATAAGTCCACTTTGTAAATTAGGGAATGCGTTATCTTTTAACAGATGTGCCGCCCCAGCCAAACTCCCCACCTGACAATGTCTTCCGCCCGGATCGGCCCGCGCGGCGCGGGCCTTGGGTCCGAAAGGAGGGGCGGCGCCCCGCCTCCGGGTCACAGAATAAGTAAAATAACGTTAAAAGTAGTAGTATTTCACTTCCGCCGGACGGGCCGGCTCCCACTTATCCTACGCCTCTCAAGTCATTTCACAAAGTCGGACTAGAGTCAAGCTCAACAGGGTCTTCTTTCCCCGTTGATTTCGCCAAGCCCGTTCCCTTGGCTGTGGTTTCGCCGGATAGTAGACAGGGACAGTGGGAATCTCGTTAATCCATTCATGCGCGTCACTAATTAGATGACGAGGCATTTGGCTACCTTAAGAGAGTCATAGTTGAATTTCTTCACTTTGACATTCAGAGCACTGGGCAGAAATCACATCGCGTCAGCATCCGTGGGGACCATCGCGATGCTTTGTTTTAATTAAACAGTCGGATTCCCCTTGTCCGTACCAGTTCTGAGCCGACCGTTCAACGCCCGGGGAGGGGCCACCCGCCCGGAGGGGCGGGGCGGCCATTCCCGGTCCGTCCCTCGGCCGGCACGCGGCGGCCCGCTCTCGCCGTGGAGGCAGTTCGAGCAGTCCGCCGGCAGCCGACGGGTTCGGGGCTGGGACCCCCGGGCCCGATCTTCATAGCCAATCCTTTTTCCGAAGTTACGGATCCATTTTGCCGACTTCCCTTGCCTACATTGTTCCGTGGGCCAGAGGCTGTTCACCTTGGATACCTGATGCGGTTATGAGTACGACCGAGCGACGTCGGCACTCGGTCCTCCGGATTTTCAAGGGCCTCCGGGGGCGCTCCGGACGCCGCGGGACGTGCGGCGCTCTTCCGGCCGCCGGACCCTACCTCCGACTGAGCCGATTCCAGAGTGGGCGGGCCGTTAAGCAGAAAAGATAACTCTTCCCGGGGCCCCCACCGACGTCTCCGGACTTCCTCGCATTGCCGTCGGCCGCGTCGTCCCGGCTCGGGACTTTTGACTCGATTCCCTTTCGGAGCTCGCGCACGAACGCGCTGTCTGACGGGCTTCCCCCGTCTCTTAGGATCGGCTAACCAATGTGCAAGTGCCGTTCACATGGAACCTTTCTCCTCTTCGGCCTTCAAAGTTCTCATTTGAATATTTGCTACTACCACCAAGATCCGCACCGACGGCCGCTCCGCCCGGGCTAGCGCCCCGGGCTTCGCGGCGGTCGCCGTGCCCTCCTACTCGGAGCTCTCGATTCCGCGGCGCGGCCCAGCGGAGCGGCCGCGCCGTCCTACCTATTTAAAGTTTGAGAATAGGTCGAGGGCGTTGCGCCCCCGATGCCTGTAATCATTGGCTTTACCCGATAGAACTCGTCGCTCGAGCTCCGGCTATCCTGAGGTGAATACGCAACTCATAACATGGGTTCATACGTGCACGCATAGCAGCTTCTGAAGTTTACACCATGTCATATGAAAATTTTGAAACATATCATAAATATCTTTCATAACTCGAGATATGTTTCAGTAATAATAATAAAAATCTTTGTTTGAAATAATACCATAAATAAAAAAAAGCATCGTATATTATTTTACTATGTTGTAGATTTACCCACTCACCTTGTACATTATGTTTTCAATGAGGTTTACTAAATTTGTTTCCTACAAGCAATAATGCTATTTCACTTTTCAAATATTAATAATAATAATATGTAATGCATCATGAAGCATGAATGCTTATGCACCTTAGAGTGCACGTAGTTTTCTCTAAATATTAGTGTTCAATATCAGGTATCTATGTCCATATGCATACTTCAAACTATTTAACACTATCCAATCTCCCAAAACTTGACTAAGTGTTACCTTAAATTTCCAAACTGAGTGTATGTTAATAATTAAAGCTCAAATATTATTATTCTAAATGAATTAGAAACTAGACTTATTAAGATTTTCAATCTTCAAATTCATCAACTAATTCCTAATAAGTAATTCATAAAAATCAAGACAATTTGACATAGAGTTTGTATTTTGAAAGGCTGTGTGTATTGAAAGAATATTTTATATCTTTCTCAATGGTTGTCTATTTGATTAGATACTAATTTATATCTTTCTCACTGAAAGTATTAGTTAGGCATAAAAATTGTAGAATTTAACTTTTTTTATTCCCATCTGACAAAAATAATCAATTTGACTCATATTCTACCAAACACAAGAAGACATACGAAAGGAAAATTTCATTTCTCCATGTCTATAAGTTCAAATTGGATGATTTCATTTTTAATCATAATTATGAAGTTCTACTTAACTGTATGACACATATTTATGGATGGATACATATAGATCCATGTTATGGGGGGGGGGGGTGTACATATCCGAGGATTATGATCATAATATTCTGCTTAATGGTATAATACATGATCATGAAGGATGTATTGACCCATGTTATGCTTTATGTATCCGAGAATCATGATCATAATGTTCTGCTTAACTATGATAGGTCACTCACTCTGTCCTGAATGAGAGATATGTCCACTTTGTAAATTAGGGAATGATTAGGATAAAATGAATTATGGTTTGAAATTTGGAGATGTTTAATTATACTTCACAATGGTTTGGTGAAAATAGAATCATCCAATTTGAACTTATAGATATGGAGAAATGTAATTTTCCTTTCGCATGTCTTCTTCGGCCTAGTAGAATATGAGTCAAATTGATTATTTTTGTTAGATGAGAATAAAAAAAAGTTAAATTCTACAATTTTTATCCCTAACTAATACTTTCAGTGAGAAAGATATAAATTAGTATCTAATCAAATAGACAATCATTGAGAAAGATATAAAATATTATTTCAATGACACACAGTCTGTCAGAATACAAATCCTAGGTCAAATTGTCTTGATTTTTATGAATTACTTACTGGAACTAGTTGATGAATTTGAGGATTGAAAATATTAATAAATCTAGTTTCTAATTCATTTAAAATAATAAGATTTGAGCTTTAATTACTAACATACACTTAATCTGGAAATTTAAAATTTAAGGAAATTTGGGAGATTGGATAGTATTAAATAGTTTGAAGTATGCATATGGACATAGATACCTGATATTAAACACTAATATTTAGAGAAAACTATGTGCACTCTAAGGTGAATAAGCATTCATGCTTCATGATCATGCATTACATATTATTAATAATAATATTTGAAAAGTGAAATAGCATTATTGTTTGTAGGAAATAAATTTAGTAAACCTCCTTGAAAACATAATGTACAAGGTGTGTGGGTAAATCTACAACATAGTAAAATGATATATGATATTTCTTTTTATTTATGGTATTATTTCAAACAAAGATTATTATTATTATTACTGAAATATATCTCGAGTTATGAAAGATATTTATGATATGTTTTAAAAAGTTCATATGAGAAGGAGTAAACTTCGGAAGCTGCTATGCGTGCACGTATGAACTCATGTCATGAGTTGCGTATTCGAGAATCATAATTATGAAGTTCTACTTAACTGTGTGACACATAATTATGTATGGATACATATAGACCCATGTTATGGGGGGTGTACATATCCGAGGATTATGATCATAATATTCTGCTTAATGGTATAATACATGATCATGAAGGACGTATTGATCCATGTTATGCTTTACGTATCTGAGAATCGTGACCTCAATGTTCAGCTTAACTGTATAGGATATGATAGTGGAATACGTATTGACTCATGTTATGCTTTGCGTAATAGAGAATCGTGATCATGTTGCTCTATTTACTTGTATAACACATGATTATGGAGGGATACATATTAATCCATATTGAGTATGTGCAGTAACACACGTGTGAAGTTTAACTGTGAATTTAGGGTTATTTCCTCTAACCACTCTTAAACTATCACGATTTTTTAGATCTAACCTCAAACTACGAACTTCATTTTTTGGGTCCTTAAACTATCACGATTTTTTCAATTTGATCATTCCGTCCAATTCCATCAATTTCTCCGTTAATTTTTATTTTTCATATTTGTGAAAAGTCCATTATACCCCTTTTTTAAGTTTAATCTATTTTTACATAAAATAATAAATATAAAAACAATTTAAAAATGGCCACGTGTCATCGGAGGGAGGAAGGTCGGACGAGGTCGCAGGGAGGGGGCGACCTCTCCACCCCTTGCGCCGAGCGCAGGGAAGGAGGAGGGGTGTCACCCCTCCATGCGACCTCGTCGGAGGGGTATCACCCCTCCATGCGACCTCGTCGGAGGGGTATAATGGACTTTTCATAAATGCGAAAAATAAAAAATAATGGAGAAATCGATGGAATTGAACAGAATGATCAAATTGGAAAAATCATGATAGTTTAAGAACCCGAAAAATGAAGTTCATAGTTTGTGATTAGACCTGAAAATCGTGATAGTTTAGGGGTGGTTAGAGGAAATAACTTAATATAATAATATCGTGGATTACTTTTATTTATGTAAAAGTTCATATTATTTGACAACTTATGTTATATGAATTATACTTTAAATATTTTCTCGTATGGAGAAGCTGACTATTTAAATATTATATGCACTCGTATTATTTCGTTATGTTGTACTTTTATTCCGATTACTGAGCAAATAATTATTGCTCACATTACTCTTGTTGAATTTTTTAGATAATTCTAAGTTCTCGAGTTGAGTCGACTCGAAGCTTGCCTTTAATGCATATAGAAAAGGTCGAGCCTTTGGAGTATTTTATTCGTTGTTAAGTACTCTACTTTTTTTTTGTGTCAACATTGCTTAAATGCTAATCAGATTAACTTTTCTAAAACATCTAATTAATCGTAAAATGTTATTATCAAAGTTGTATTATCAAACACTTTTTTATTTAGCGAATTGATAAAGTTAATTTGTTAAATGCTAAACTAAGCTCTATTTTTTTGAGTTGGCAAACAGAGCCTAAATCATACACAGTGAATTCTACAAGTTACCGTATTTGAGAAACAGAGCAGCCAGTACCCCTTGCAGCGTCGGAAGATTTGAATTCTTCATTAGTATTCAATAATGTTGAGTAAATAGATTATTGGTAATTCTGCATTTTGGCCAAACATAGTAGAAAAAAACATGTTTAATAATTATTTGATCTGTATTCTTATACAGTTGTTTCATTTTTTTTTATTTCTAACTAGTCAGGTGCTCTTTTACCTTGGAAAATTTGTCCGCTAAAAGTATATTTCGAAATATTTGGTAATTCTAAATATGTTTAACTTAAAAAGAGCAGTTGCTATTTTTACGATATTGCAAGTGCATATAATATCTTAGAAAGGCAAAGACAAGTGATCTCATTAGTTTTCAGCTTAGTTTTTCTTGTTTTAGGCACTATTTGACAAGTACAAAAATTAGAGTATTAAATAGCGATTAGCATTTTGATCGAGTTAAAACACTACTATGATTGTTCGGTAAATGTTTTTTAAAGTAGTATTTAGAATTTTTAGGATAAAATGCTATAAGCTACTCCTATTAGTTTATAAAGAGTAGAGTATAGCGATTTTATATTTATTCCTATTATACCCTCATTTGTTTTAATATAAAACTTTGTTTAATATTTTAAACATCATATATTATTTTTTATTTAATATATCACATCTTTAATCTTACTTAAAATAAAAATTATATTTTAAAATAATCAATAATTTGTATTAAAAATATTTTATTCAAAATAAAATATTTTGAATTAATTATTATGAATATGATGCTTATAAGAATAAATCTAAATTACATTCTTATGTCTATTTTTATCATTATACAAGTATACGCTAGTTCAACCACTATATTTATCAAAAAAAATTTATCAAATTTATAAATAAATCGCTATTCGCTATCAGCGAATACCTAACCGCTATCCTCTAATCAAATCATTATCATCTAGTCAAACCGTTACCACTAATTGAACCGCTAACTTTGTCAAATAGAGCCTTAAACAAAACTTTTGATTAATATTTTGATATCTATCATTACGTAATTGACACGTTTAATGAAAACAGGTTAAATTTTCATGTACTTACCATAATCTCATATATTACTCACCAAAACATTTGTAGGAAAGAAAAAACCAATAGCACATTATCCAAATTCATATGATTTCAATTCTAATATAACATTTCCGATAGGAAGAATTGTCCACTTCCAACGCCTGCAACCAATGTTGTAGGATCCGATTCGGATGTACAAACGGGTCAAGTCTGACCGGTTTGATCTAGTTCGATCGGATCGAATATTATAAATTAATAGAAAAAATAAATAAGTTAAAAGATTATTGTAATATTATTAATATGTAATATATTTATTTAGTAAAAATATAAAATGTATTAATTCAGATCAACAACAACAACAAAGTCTTATCCCACTAGGTGGGGTCGGCTACATGGATCATACGACGCAATTCCGCTCTATTAATAACCAAACCTTTCAGTATATTATTCACCAATAGATCTTGCTCTATTAGTTCGCCAAGTGTCCGCCTTGGCCTCCCTCTCCCTATTTTAATCGGACTCCAAATTATTTGATCTACTCTTCTTATTGGCGCATCTAATGGTCTTCTCTGAACATGACCAAACCATCTCAAATGATTCTCTACCATTTTCTCACTAATAGGAGCCACTCCGACTTGTTCACGTATATGGTCATTCCTAATCTTATCTAATCTTGTATGACCACACATTCATCTCAACATCCTCATTTCGGCTACCCCCACTTTACGTTCATATTGTCCCTTCATAGCCCAATATTCACTACCATATAACACTGTCGGTCTTATAGCAGTACGATAGAATTTTCCTTTAACTTTATTGGGTACTTTTCTATCACAAAGAACTCCAGTGACTTTCCTCCACTTACACCAACCAGCTTGAATTTTATGATTAACATCGTCATTAATCTCACCATCTTGTCTTACAATTGATCCTAAATATTTAAACTTTGTCACTTGAGAAATTATATCCTCCCCTAGCCTAACTTACAAATCGTCTCTAAGTTGTTTATTTGTGAAATTGCTATGCATATATTCTGTTTTATTCCTACTTAAACGAAAATCCTTTGACTCCAACGTATTTCTCCATATTCCCAATTTTGTATTAATCTCTTCTCTTGAATCCGTTAAAAGTACTATATCATCCGTAAATAGTATGCACTTAGGTATCTCCTCTATGATACTCTCGGTTATAGCATTGATAACTAAGTT
Organism: Pontederia crassipes; assembly: GCA_030549335.1. NCBI lineage: Eukaryota > Viridiplantae > Streptophyta > Magnoliopsida > Commelinales > Pontederiaceae > Pontederia > Pontederia crassipes. Next base: position 30,446,721 of record CM060193.1, read on the forward strand.
AAATAGATACGGGCTTAAAGCTGATCCTTGATGTAGGTCAATTCCTATAAAAAATTCATTTGTCTCACCTCCGGGTGTCCTAACCCTAGTCAATGCCCCATCGTACATATCTTGTATTACCTTAATGTAGGCAACACTCACCCTCTTCTTTTGCAAGACTTTCCAAAGTACATCCCTTGGTACCTGATCATACGTCTTCTCTAAGTCAATGAAAGCCATATGTAAGTCTCTTCTCCTACTTCGATACTTCTCCATCATCCCCCTTAGTAAATAAATCGCCTCTGTAGTGGATCTTCCTGGCATGAACCCAAATTGTCTCTCAGAAATACTAGTCTTCATTATCAATCTATGCTCAATCACTTTTTCCCATAATTTCATTGTGTGACTCATAAGTTTAATCATTCTATAATTTGCACAATTCTGAATATCCCCTTTATTTTTGTAAATAGGAGCTAATGTACTTAATCTCCAATCATTAGACATCTTTTTCGATCGTAAAATCTCATTGAATAGTTTACATAATCACAACACACATTTTTCTTCTAAACATTTCCAAATTTCAATCGGTATACCATCCGGTCCAACAGCTTTACCATTCTCCATTTTCTTAAGAGCTTCGCTAACCTCCGAGACTCTAATTCTACGATAAAATAACCTATTAAGCTCACATTCGCTAACTGTCAAGTCCTCCAAATCACAACGGGAACCTTCACATCCATCATTAAATAGCTTATAGAAATACTCTTCCCATTTGTTCTTAATATCTCCTTCAGTAACTAAAACCTTGCCAACTTTATTTTTTATACATCTTACTTGATCCAAATCTCTCGACTCCTTTTCTTTATTCCTTGCAATCTTGTAAATCCTTTGTTCACCAGCCTTTGTTCCTAACTCCTTATAAAATCCCTCATATGCTTTAGCACGAGCATCACTAACTGCCTTCTTAGCCTCCCTTTTCGTCAAACGATATTTTTTTCAATTGTCAGAACTATTGTCCAAGTGTATCGCCTTGAAATAATTCTTCTTATTACGCACCTTTTCTTGGACCTCCTCATTCCCACCAAATCTCCTTATCTCGTGGTCCAAAACCTTTTGATTCTCCTAAAATGGCTTTAGCAACCATTTCAACCTTTTTTGTCACATTCTCCCACATGATACTAGCATCTCCTTCTAATTTTCACACTTTCCTCTAATAACTTACTTCTAAAAGTCTCTCGCTTCTCCCCCTTTAACTGCCACCACTTGATCTTTCGATCAAAAACTGTTCGGGATTTTGGTTTTATACATTTCATTTGCATATCAAGAACTAACAATTTATGTTGTGTAGTCACCCCATGCCCAGAAATTACTTTGCAATTAGTACAACGTCTTTTATCAGTATTTCTTGTCAAGAAAAAATCGATTTGAGACCTATGAGTTACACTTTTGTATGTGATTAAATGTTCCTCTCTCTTCCTAAAACAAGTGTTGATAATCTTAAGGTCGTATGCTAAAGAAAAATCAATGAAGACATTAAAATATATAATAATAAAATATTTGATAAAGAAATATAATAATAAAATATTTGATAAAGAAAAATCTTAAGGTCGTATTAATTCAGATCAAATAATATAATAATAAATTAAATCATTAATCAAATATTTGATAAATAAAAAATCTTGTGAGATAATTTATAAAAATACCAACGAAATTTTATATATATGATCAATGAAGACATTAAAATATAAATTTCAAACAAATATATATATATATATATATATATATATATATAATATGCCTAAAAAGTTTTAATTTTTTTTCAATTTTTTTATATTTTATAATTTGCCCCCACCAAGTTGGTTAAATCTACTCATGTTTTGATCGTCCGAGTTTTGAATGACATCGGTCAGACCGGGTTCTCTAGGATATCTTGGATGTGACGCACCATTTAGTTGTATAACAGTAACTTACATGGAACTATACTGGGCTGTGCTTGAATATTTCAGGCATAAACTTCCATCAGAGTTTCAACATTTCCCTTTCGAGATATAACAAGTAATTGATACTTCAGAATTTGTCAATATCATCTACTTGCTTGCCAATGGCAACAGAAATCTTCGACACTACTCACATGACCTATGCATGAAACATGACATGTCAGAGGCATTTAGAACAAAACAGTGTCCATACACCAGCATTTTTTTAGGGGTTGTTCAAACGCCAGGAATTGCAATTCTATGCCAATATAATATACAATGACCATTGCGCTTGCGCGATGATTCACAAAGGAACTTTGACTAGACTTTCTATGTTTACAGGCAACAATGTTGAAGTGCTTGAATGGTTTAACGAAATCAACAAAGCTCACGTGGAGCATAAATTAGGATAAGGAGTTCAGACTTCAAATGTAATTTAACCAAAAGAAAAACAAATGTGAATAAACATTACAGTTCCTGCATCTGAATTATATATCATAACAGAGTTCTTTTCTCCCAAATCTTGTTCTCAAACTATTAGTTCCTATGTTGCAACATGCAATTATTAGCTTCTCAAGTACATCACTAGAAAAGCCACACTATTGCCAGATCTATGCTAACTAGCTACACAAAACAATATTAGGTTTCTGGTGTACCATGGGAACGAGACCGTGAAATTTAAAGATGTATCCAAAGTGTTGCCTATTATATATATATTTTTTATATGCTAGACCTGATTCAAAACGTTTACATAAATATTGCATACTTCATCATATGGCTAATAGATGTTTACACAACTAATCCATATGTTTCTTGCTGGCCTTCATTTTGAATAGTTGAAGAAATCAATGTTATTTCTTGCTGTAGTCTGAAGTAGTGCCTTCCACATCGCATGCTCGATCTAAGCAATCAACCTTGCCCCATCTTGCTGTTACCCTGTTACACGGGAATGCTACTTTTCCAAGACTGCCATCATAGAAAAATATGCATGACATTTAGTATAAGCACTCAAAATGAGGATGAACAACATGGATGGAGTACAACATCACCTTCGATTAACAACATTGTGCATATGACATAGCCACATAGAAAACTCTTCCTGTGAACCTGCTTGGACAGGAGTTGTCCTGCAGAAACGATACCAGGATTTCATAATGTAATCCTGTCATCCCAGTTTGATGACAAATTATCAATATACAACGAGGTGAAATATCTATTACTTACTTTAAAATCTCCTTGAAATGGTCAGCGCATTGCTTACAAGGATAAAGACGTGATAATATGGCCATCTACATAATGGAAAAAGAAACAGAAAATAAGTTTCTTCATTCATTGGAGGGAAGAACTCCGCCTATATTTTATAGCCGGTCCCAAGCCCGGATAAAGGAGGAGGGTTGTGTTAAGTCCCGACAGCCAGCATAAAATCATGTCGAATCTTATGAACATGGATCAACGAATGGCGTCGTATGATCCATGTAGCCGACCCCACCTAGTGGGATAAGGCTTTGTTGTTGTTGTTGTTGTTATTCATTGGAGGGAAAGTATATAACTAAGTATTACAATAGAACAAGATCTCCTGGATTGAGGAAGTAGGAGAATCAAATAATTAGGAAGTGACTCTTAGTCTGTATATTAACAAATATATGTTAACAAAATAAGGAAGCCTTAGTAAGTGCTGCATTGGCATAGATATCATTTCATACTCTCTAAAGTGATCAAATGGAGCAGATGAATATATTTGAAAATTGCAAAGCATACCAATTCTTTTGCATCACGTTTTTGCTGCCTCGTTGGCTGATCTGGGAACTGAAAATTGAAATATGACATATGATGAGTAACACGTAAATCAACAAAAGCATCACGAGGTTACAATTTCTATTGTACAAGTAATTTAAATGCCTACAGTAGCACAAGGATGTTCCGGAGGATGCCTAAACATCACCTAGAGTACTTCAGTGTATTGAGTGATAAAATGAAACTAGGGTAACTTGATGACCGATGAGTTACAATGGAATCATCTGATCCTGATGGCTCGAATTTGGGCAAATCAATTCCTAAGAACCTATCAATGACATGTTCTGGAGATTTCAGAGAACTCGGGCGTTTTCTTGTTAATTTGAAACATCAAGTGTTACGGTAATATCTCAATGCAACCATAAAAATGCATATTTTTAGCTCAAAACCTAAGAATACTTCAATGTGTAAAATGATAAAACATTATATGACTGATAAATCAGTAACAGAGAGGAGAAACAATACATGGGCCGCAATGGCGTGAAGCAGGGTCCATGTCGACCGTCCGAGCTCCTCCTTTGTCAAAGGAGTCGCGCCCTTGCCCTGCAAGTATCCCCCCAAGAGAAGTCAGCAACTCGGAAACTCACAATTTGCGATCTGTAGGGCACTCTGCGGCAATCACCTTGTGCGGAGGATGGCCTATGTCGGAGCTTGACGACGAGGTGTTCGAAGACAGGCCGAATAGAGGCGGCGGACTAGAGAGGTCTCCTCCACCGGAAGGGGAGACGCGGTGCGAGGAAGAGGCGGGCGAAGGGAAGAGGCGAGAGAGCTGGGCTTGGACGGAGCGGGAGATGCTATCGCAGGCCTTCGCCATGGCCTCGAACGGGTTATCCCCCATGAGCGTTTGGACGCAGAAGGATATCCACCGGAGCGGTAAAAGAGAGCGCGGAAGAAGGCGGTAAGAGAAGAAACGCGAAGATACGCCGTAGAGTGCTGAAAGGAACCGAGGGTGCAGTCATCCCATTGGATTTGTTTGCTTGTGGAACCTGTTTATGGGCTTGGGCCAGTTGGGTCTTGGGTTAGGTGGCTCGTACGTGGCGTGCTTTTTTTGTTTTGTTTTTATTTTTCATTTTTGTACCTTTGGGTCGTTTCTAGGGTAAACGAGAGGCACAAAATAATTTTATTAGATAATTATAAAATAAATAAATATTATAAAAAAGAAAAGCTATAGATAATTTTTTGTTTTATGCTAGCTTATTTTTGTTTTAATTATATATAATAATTATAAATTAATTAATATGTAATAATAAATTATGAATCCATCATGCAATCACACATTTCTAGATTCTTAGATTGACATTATTCTGATTTAATGGTCAAATATGGATTTGATTTACAAGTTTAGAATGTGTGATGCGCGATGCAATCAGATTGAACATTGATATTTTATTTATTTTTCTTTAATAATATATAAATATTATTTTTATGTAATTTTAGTTATAATTATATGTAAGATAATTTGTTTATTGTATTAATGTATAGATAGATAACAAACAATGAGCTATAAATCATTTCAATCAAAATTATTGAAATAAGGATAAGGAACAAGTAACTCTTCATCTCACTCTATTGAATAAGGATAAGAAAGAAACTCTTCATCTAACAACGATTTACAGAGTAGACAATTCGCTGCTTCCTTTTACATAGGTAGGAGTATTTTTTTCGTGTAATAGAAAGATTGTCACCTATTAAATTATTAACAATGTGTTTTATCTTATTTACTATTTAAAAGTAATTTTTTTAACAATTTAAATGATAATATATTGTTGGGAATGAAATACCGATAATTGATGAACAATGAAAATAACGAAAGAAAAAAAAGATGAACATAAAGATTTAACGTGGTAAAATCCTCTTGATCAATGTGAATAAGAGAGAAACATCCACAAACAAAGGAGGTCGTCGTCAGAAGAATTTCACTATGAGCCAAAAGAGAGTACATCATATAAAACCCTAACCCTCATATATAAAGGTCCATACCCTAACCCTAACCCTCCGCTTCCGCCACAGATTCTTATTTTTTTTTCTTTCTCATTTTTTTCTTTCATAATTTTGGGTAAATGATACATAATTCAAGGCACATCAATAAATCTTCACCTTGACTTGAATTTCACAAAACTCTCAAAAAATAAAATGCTCAACATGCTCTCCTTTGCCGAATGGCCCACGTGGGCCTAGCTTGATCTTTGCGTAACGTCCGCAAAGTCTGAACAATAGTCGAACTTGACAATAGGTAAGCTCTTTGTCATCATATCTGTTGGATTGTCATGTGTACTAATATTCTGAACTTGAACATCTTGCTTTTCCACAATATCTCAAACAAAATGATATCTCACATCTATATGCTTTGTCCTTTCATGATGCATTTGATCTTTTGTAAGATGTATTGCACTATGACTATCACAATATATGACAGTAGCTTCCTCTTTTATAGTGAGTTCCCCAACTAATCCTCTTAACCAGATAACTTCTTTTACAGCTTCAATGATGACCATGTATTCAACTTCAGTGGTGGATAATGCTTCTGTATCCTGCAAAATAGCTTTTCAACTCACAGCACAATTAGTAATAGTAAAAACATAACCAGTTAGGGACATTCTTCTATCAAGATTTCCTGCAAAATCTGAATCAACATAGCCAATCAGTTCAGCTGAATTTTTACCAAATTCCAAGCATACATCAGAAGTACCTCTTAAATATCTTAGTATCAACTTAACAGCTTCTCAGTACTTCTTTCCTGTATTAGACATATATCTACTAATAACACTGACGGCATGAGATATATCTGGACGAGTGCAAACCATTGCATACATGATGCTACCAACTGCACTACAATAAGGAACTTTTGACATATACCTTTTGTCTTCATCAGTGTGGTGAACATGAAGCTGAGAGTTTAAAGTGTGCTGCAATCGGTGTACTGACAGCCTTAGCATTCTGCATTCTAAAACGCTCCAAGACTTTTTCAATATATTTCTACTGAGACAGAAATAGTCTTCCTGAACTTTTATCTCTAGAAATTTCCATTCACAAAATATTCTTTGCTGCTCCAAGATCCTTCATCTCAAATTCAGAACTTAGCTTATTTTTTAAAATGTTAATTTCAGATATGTCTTTCGCTGCAATTAACATATCATCAACATAGAACAACAAATAGATGAATGAACCATCGGCAAGTTGATTCAAATAAACACAACTATCATTTTTGCTTCTAGCAAAACCAATACTCAACATGAATGAATCAAACCTTTTATACTATTGCCGAGGGGATTGTTTAATTCTATACAAGGACTTTTTCAGATGGCAAACTTCATCTTCTCTACATTCAACATGAAAACCCTCTGGCTGCTCCATATATATATCTTCTTCTAGATCGCCATGTAAGAATGCAGTCTTAACATCTAACTGCTCAAGTTCAAGATTCTGCAAAGCAACAATAGCAAGCAAAGTACGAATAGAAGTATGTTTCACAAATGGAGATAACATATCATGAAAATCAACACCCTCCATTTGACTATACCCTTTTGCCACCAATCTTGCTTTGTACTTTGTCTCTTCATTATTAATTTCTTCTTTCTTCTTGAACACTCATTTGTAGCCAACAATCTTCTTATTCACATGTTGTTTTACAAGATTCCAAGTGCCATTCTTATGTAGATATTTCATCTCCTCCTGCATTGCTATTAACCACTTATTACAATCAGGATTTCAAATAGCTTCAGAATAGGAGAAAGTATCAGGTAACTCAATATCTTCAGCAACACTTAATGCATAAGCCACTAGTTCTTCAAATTCGAGCCTTTGATGTGCTTTTATTTCTCTCATCGGTCTATCACGAGCTAACATGTATTGCTGCTGAACTTGAGGTGATGTATGAACTTCAGGAGCATTAGGAGTATCATTCTTTTCATCAGAAGAACTTGACAGTTCTAACTCCACCTTCTCCAAAGTTTTCTGCTTTTCTGTATCACCAATAATAGACAAATCTTTTCTCGAGTGAAGCATCACAGATTCATCAAAAGTAACATATCTACTGATAATACATTTCTTGGTTTCAGGACACCATAATCTATAACCTTTAACACCAGATTTATAACCAAGAAATATGCACTTCCTAACTCTAGGTTCAAACTTTTCATCATTAACATGTGCATATGCATGACAACCGAAAACTCTTAAATGTGAGTAATTAGGAGAATTACCTGACCACACTTTTTCAGGAATTTTTAAGTCTAAGAATCGGTGAGGAGACCGATTCACTAAGTGACATGCCAGGTTGACAGCCTCTGCCCAAAACTCTTTGTCAAGTCCTGCATTTGACAGCATACATCATGCTCTTTCTAGTAGAGTTCTGTTCATTCTTTCTGCGACTCCATTCTGTTATGGAGTTCTCACAATTGTGTGATGTCTTGCAATGCCTTCTTTGTCATAAAATTTATTGAACTTAGAATTACAGAATTCTAGTCCATTGTCAGTCCTCAGCCTCTTCACAACTTTTCCAGATTGCTTCTTCAATAGAGTTTTTCATAACTTGAATGTTTCAAATACTTCATCTTTATGCTTCAGAAAATACCTGTTTCCTCCTTTCGAAGGAAACTGAGAAGGACCTCATAAATTTGAATGGATGTAATTAAGGGTTCCCTTCGTCTTATGAATGACTGAGCCGAAACTAACTCTCTTTTGCTTTCCGAAGATACAATGCTCACACAGTTCTAATTTTTCAACTTTTGCACCAGGAGGAAGACCTCTGTTGCTGAGAACTTACATGTCCTTCTCACTCATATGGCCCAAACGCATGTGTCATAACTTTGTGCAATATTCCTCTGAGGTAGATGAGACTGCTGCTGAACCTATCACCGTCGAACCTTGGAGAACATACAAGCTACCAATTTTGAGGTCTTTCATCAACACAAGAGCACCACGAAAAATTTTCATTCCATTTGACTCAACAACAACTTTGCAACAATTTAAGTCTAAGACACCGAGAGAAATAAGATTCTTCTTCAGATCAGGAACATGTCTGACTTCAGATAATGTCCTAATAATCCCATCATGCATCTTAATCTGGATGTACCCAATACCAACAGTCTTACAGGCAGCATTGTTGCTCATAAGAACAACTCTACCTTCAACAGATTTATACATGGAGAACCAATCTCGATTGGGACACATATGGTATGAGCATCTAGAATCGAGAATCCATTCTCACTTTTTGCTACACCGGCATCTGCAACTTCAGCCTTCTGATTTTCCTTCTCGTTGCTCTCGTTAATCCTTTTATTCTTATTTTGTAATTTGTAACATTTTACTTTGATATGCCCCTTCTTCTTATAGTAGTTGCAGACTTTATCTCTGTTCTTCGACTTGAATCATGATCTATCTTGATTTTGATTTCTCATCTGATGTTTGTCTCTTGCGATCAGACCTGAGACTTGATCATTAGATTTGCTGCTTGATCCCAATTCGTTATCCAACTTTTCTTTGCTCAACAGTCTGCCCTTAACATCATCAAACGTGAGTTTGTCCCTACCGTAGATCATCGTATCTTTAAAAGTTTTATATGAAGATGACAGAGAAAAAATGAGTAATAGGGCCCGATCTTCATCATCAACTTTCGCATCTACGTTCTTCAAATCATTGATTAGGGCAATGAACTCACTGATGTGCGATTTGATCGACGTACCTTCGGCCATACGAAAGGTGTACAACCACTGCTTCAACACAAGTCGATTCGCTAGGGTTTTCTTTAGATACATAGTTTTCAACTTCGTCCAGAGACCAATCGTCATCATCTCTGCGAGGACTTCCTGAAGAACATCATTCATCAGGCACAACTGGATCGCAGACAATGCCTTCTCGTCGAGTTCCTCCCAGGCGGACGCCTCCATGGCATCTGGCTTTTGACCCGATAGCGCCTTCTTCAATCCGTTCTGAACCAGGATGGCAAGCATCCGAACTTGTCACAGACTGAAATTTGTGTTCCCGTTGAACTTCGTTGTAGTCATCTTCGCGGAAAGAAACTCGGCTCTGATACCAATTTGTTGGGAATGAAACACCGATGATCGATGAACAATGAAAACAACAAAAGAAAAGAGAAAATGAATACAAAGATTTAACGTGGTAAAACCCTCTTGGTCAATGTGAACAAGGGAGAAACATCCACGGACAAAGAAGGTCGCCGTCGGAAGAATTTCACTATGAGTCAAAAGAGAGTACATCATATAAAACTCTAACCCTCATATATAAAGGTCCATACCGCGGGGGGCGAAGTGGCGGGCTACGGGCTTGAGCCTAACGGTCCAAGTCCTCCGCTTCCGTCACAGATTCTCATTTTTTCTTTCTTTCTCATTTTTTTTCATAATTTTGGGTACAAGGTACATAATTCAAGGCACATCAACATATAATTGTTTTTACTAAAACACCCTTTATTACTAATATTAAATTAAATAGAATCCAACTTAAAACTCAAATAAAAATAATAAAAATAATAAATTAAATAAATATAAGTATAAATATTTAATATCTTTTTTAAATGAAAATAATAGTAATGAATATATATCTATATAATATTTAAAATAATAACTAATAATATGCAATTCAAGTGAATAACAATAATAAAATAATTTGTAAATAAATTAATATTATTAATTATGATAATAATTATGGTAATAATATTATTTGTTGTTGTTATATGAATTTTTATATTATTTTTATGTTGTATTTGACTACAATTATAAAGAACAAGAATGAAAAGGAAAAAATAGATTGTCATTTTGGTGGCAATATGAATCGATACCTCCCTCCTAGTAGATTGTCACTTCATAGGTATTTTATATTGTTAGACAATTCAAATTATCTATAAATTAAAACAAAGTAAATAAAATAATATGGTAGACCCAAATAATTTAATTGGAAATGCCTAGTAACGGGAATGGTTACAACCATTTCCCATATCATACTTCCTTTCACATAGGAGTGATTTTTGTTTTCAACTCATAATAATAAATTTTCTTATGTAAAAAACTCATTTTTGATTTATTTAGAAAAAAAGGAAAAGTCACACAAAAAACAACATAACAACATTTATAATAAGAAACAAGTTTAATATAAATACATGTAATATAGCTAAAGTATAAGATTTGCTACCTCAATTTTAAGCATGTCAAATATGAGTTCCAAACAGAACACTAAACCACATAAACCAATAATACCAAAAAACAAATAAAAAGTAGGAGATCATGTATCAACTAATAAAAGAAAGCAATTAAATTAAATTTTATTGGCATAACTGGTTTGGTTAGCAACCCTATTTCTTAGGAGTTAGGTTTGATAAGCTAGTAATATTGAGTTCAAATCCAGGAGTAACCAAATTAACAAAAATAATGTTATTTAGGCTCTTTATAAAATTAAGCTGGCAATCAGATATTCAAATAATAATAATAAACAAATAACAGTCTATTAAAAGCATTTCCCTAAAATTTCATCATGTTCATAAATTTATATTTTCTTTTTCATCTTTTTTGGGTTGTAAAGGTCTTTTTAATTTATCAAAATTTCTCTTACACTCCTAATTTTTTTCATATATTAATTAAAAATAAAAATAATATTATTAGATAATTAAATTTATTGTATAAAAATTTATCTATACAACCTCACAAAATAATATTTATTGTACAAAAATGCATATATTGTGTACCTTGTTAGAAATGCATATTTAGCGCACAATGGATAAAAATCATAATGTTAATATGATGCGTGTATAATTTATAATAATGATGTACTTTTTATGAATATTTGTAATACAATTTATGACAACAATGTGGTAGACAAAAAAAAAAAATGTAAGAGGGGACCTTATATGATAGAATATCAAAATCATAAGATGTGAGAATTTTATAACAATAATCTTTGAAGCACCACTGAACATATAAAATAAATCCTAATGGGGTGCCATCATAATGTTTTATTCATTTTAATAATTAAATTATCCACTTAATTACATAAATCAAATTATAGAACCATGGGTATACAAAACATTATGTCCCGTTTGGCATGGGAATAAGGAAAATGTTAAGATCTTATTTAAAAATTTTCATTCAAATGCTTTTGGATCAAGATTGTGGTACACACTTATAACATTGCAAAAATGAATAAAATCTTATAGTTATGTGTTCTTCACTTCACAAGGAACAATTTAATCTTGGTGAGTTAAAAAATACGAGAGTAAGTGTAGGATAAGCAAAATCTTATTATGGAATAATTGTTTGTTACCAAAATGGGCTTGTTTGGAATATGAATAACAGTAGAATAAAACACTTATTTGGATGAATTCGATCAACACTCTTTAAATTGATTGTGGGCCCCACTAAACTTTTTTATCCAGTCAACTAAAAAAATTGTGTTAACCTTGAATAATAATTCATCTGCATGGCACGAATAATTAAACCACTAAAAAATAATATCCTTCTTACATCTCATCAATATAACGCGGCCCACAACAAAGAGGATGGAGAGAGATCAAAGAAAGAATAATTATGGAATGACAACACTTTCGATGAAGACCAAAAGAGTCGAGCACGAAGAAGTTAAGAATAGGGTAGAAAAATAGGGTTCAAGCTCACGACTTTTTGCATGATAGACTAGCACTCTAACCAGCTGAGCTATTTCTCCTACCACTACAATTGATTTGAAAGTAACCTATCGGTTACCTTGGTAATTATACAAAAGTAGTTGTACAACTGATACTTTTTCGATGGATTTTCATCCTTATTCCTTTCTAGTAATATTTCATCCAAGTAGAAACATATTATTAGAAGAATAATTTTCAGAGATAGTAAATCCAGTAGGTTAACAATTTGTATTCATCGAATAACAAAACTTCAACCAAACATCACATATATGTTGTTGACTATCTTATAGATGAATGAGGTGAAAATCGTGGTATGATGTTTTTAAACTTAAATAAAACCATTCCACATGCATATTCAAATTCATCATTCAAGTGTTAAAGTGTAATGATTTTTTTAATCTAGATTATTTTCTAAGTATGTGATAACTTTGTAAATTTTATATAGACGAATAATATTATATTACTCCATAAGTTCACAAAAATCGCATGTTAAATTATGTTTTTAAAAGCTTTTGACAATATCATCTTTTATATCTTCTATATTTTCTTATAATTTATTTGTACATTGAATAACTGTACATTCAAAATGTATAATACATAATACATATATGTATATATACATATAGAGTTAAATTAGTGTACAATCACAACGTACAAAATTGCATATTTTGAACATTTGGATTAATCTGATGATCCAAAACACAATCAATCTACATCGTAAGATCTATTTCAAAACCAAGACCCAAACATTGTGATTACATGGTGCAATTACAATTTATGATTTCACAATAACATATATTAGGGAAATAGATAAATAAAGATCGAACAAATTTTATTTTATTTAAAATACATTTAAATTTTAGGCAAAATGTTATTTTTGGGATTGTTCCAAATTATCTTTTTATCTTTTATATTTTATGGTACAAAAATGTTGCACTTATAAATTGGAACATACTTATAAATAATTTGTACTAGAACAACAATAGACATCAAGAGCATGCTAAGATATGCTGGGGAATACCCCTATAGGTCCATGAGTACAAGTCATAAGCAAAATTAAGATACCTCAACCATCCTCAACCCACATTTCGAAAAAAAATCATGTGTTTTGGTTTTAAAATTTAGTTGGTCTTTGATAAAAAGAGTAATATGATAGAATGTTAGCAATAAGAATGTGAATTATTTGAAGGATCATAATTTTTAGGACTTGGTTCATTAACTCAATTAGTAACAAATCCTTACAAACAAGTTGGAAGCAAGTGCTACAACTTTATCATTCCAAATGGCCAATAGAATTGATGCATTAACTGAACTAAACACAAAAAAAAAAAATGATGTATGCTATCCTATGAAGAAAAGGTTGGGATGACTATCTCATATGGAAATATCCATCAAATGGACATTCTTATTTTATGAAGTTTGCATAAAAAAGAAAAGTAATAAACTACAAGTAACAATTTTTTTTCAACATGCCTTAACAATCAAAATAGTACAACTCATGAATGATAAACATCCATAACTACATAGTGTGTAGATGATGTAACATTAAGTCAAAAGAATAGAAAATAGGCCCTAAGAATCTTCCCAAATTGGATATCAATCTCTCTCTCTCTCTCTCTCTCTCTCTCTATATATATATATATATATATATATATATATATATAAAGCTGATACATTGGAAAGGCTCACGTTGCATCATTGTAAATTATCTTTTTTCTAAGTGTTTCACGTGAAATTAGACTTTTTGTGCAACTTCCATATGGCCCATCAAATTAATGCACTGATTCACCTATATGTTGTGTAACTTCAGCTCCTGCTAATTTTTTTTTGTAACTCCTTAACAACATATACGATTTTATTAACTCTAAAATGCATAGCATTTAATCTTTGAACATTAATAATTCGTAACTTCTAAATTGTTTAATGAATCATTAAAATTTGACGCTATGCATTTGATAAAAAAAATCTAATATGTGTAAGCAAATGATAGGAAAAGAGAAACCGTCTCATTTCTTAATGTTGAAATCCTATGTCATTAATAACAATTCAACTCAATTCCAATTTAATATTTTGTGGTAATTTCGTTGAAGAAACTCATTACCTTTCATATCACTCTTTGATCCTTCTATATAAATCCTTTTTTAGGAGAGATTGCAAGGGCAATGAAGTCTCTCCAGCTTATCGGAGACTGCCAATTAGGTCTGTTTGTGCAATCTCAAGCTCGAGGCCCTCAACAAGGTTGTCTGGACTATGAAAGGAGATGCAAATTAGGAGTTTCCACGTGCGCACTGAGCAAGGGAAAGCAGTAGGTCAAGGCAAGGTGTTGACGGAGGTCATGCACTTCGTCCATCATGAAGAGCTCACCACAGAAACCGCAAGGAGGTCGAGGGTCGTTCCCGGAGCATCTACATATTTGGAGGGGAGCCAACCATGAAAGGAATAAAAATTATGATCATACTAAGTGGTTACATTTCTTTAATCTCAGGAAGAAAATCATTTAATAAAAATGTCTTAGGAATTAATATGCCAGTAATATAATAGGACTCGAACTAGACTTTCTTTAAGCGACTCATTTATAAATATGACCACTTTTTTAACTCCACTTATACAAAGTACAAACTGATAATTTCTTAATCTGCTTATTTTTTATTTATTTCCTCAAATAATTTTTATTTTATTTTAAAGTGACCTATTTTTTTATTATGGCAATAACTTAGTACCTTTAGATCTTTTAGAACTCGGCTAAATATGTTAACTTGTGTCTTTCCAATTTTTTTGACTAATATCTGGTGACCTATTATCATTCTTCAGCCTTTCTATTAGATATTATTGTATAATCTTCAAAGTTTTTCATCTTTTAGCATAGCATTGATGGATTTGATGCTCAGCTATTTTATAATTTTTTTCCTATAGGCACTCGAAGATAAATATTCTTTTAAGTTGAGTATTTATCTATTTTGTCATTTTTTATTATTTTCCCTCACATCTTCCTCTCTTCTCATGCACCATGGTATATTTAAACTTCACACATCTACGTTTAATGTCAGAAAGTCACCTAATGAAATTTTAACCGTTACGTGCTAAATCATTAATGATTTGTTTAACAAATTTTATTATAAATTAAAATATAAAATCTTTTATTTTTTTATAAAATAGTTCTAACTTATTTTATACTCTCCCTTGAAAATAGTCTTTAATTAATTTATATTCTCCCTTATTATTATTATTATTATTATTATTATTATATGAAAAAATGGAATCATAAGTTACCGTTTATTTTTCAATTATAGGATGTACTATGCATAACACACATTAATTATCGTTCCTTTCGCATTCATGTCCACCGCCACTCAATTATAACATATCAGTTATTAACCAACCGATCAACCATACCCCAATATATGATCACCATTCATGGAGAGGAGCACCGTGCACATTATGTTGAGAAATGTTTTCCATCCTTCAAAAATATTTCAATATGTCACGTTTTAATGTCTTTCATTTCTCTCAAATAAAATTGACCTCCACTAAAAATTCTATATTAGAATATTTTTTTTGTTGGCCAACACACTTTCCAAAATTAAATCTAATACGCAGTTTTGGTAACTAATATATCACATGCAATCAATCTAATATTTCTTGACAACTTAATATAGAAGATATAAACCTTCATTTAACACAAAATTAAAAGAATTATTTAAAAATGATTCACATAATTTTTATAATAAAAAATAGATATTTATTAAGTGGTATATTATAATAGTTTAAAATTGCACGAAGTGCAAGGGCTTTCACTAGTTATAAACTAATTCGAGAGAAGTTAAACAAACAACTCTTTTTGACAAAACCATAATTGTAGTGGGGCATCCCATCGAATATAACATCCACTATAGCTGGTTTTTGAAATATAGGCGTGTAACACCTTGAAAAAAAGATGAAAAATGATAAGTGAAGGAGGAGGAACAATACAAGACTCCAAATTTATCATATGACAAACGCATTAGACTTTGTTTTACTATTTCTTACTTGACATTTAGTACTTAAAAAAATAAAGATGAAGAAAAAGTCATATTAGAATTCTTCTATACCAAGTAACCATCTCTAGGGATTTATTTTCTTATTTATTATTTGACATTTAGTATTTTGAATGTGAGAGAGGAAGATAATTCAAAATTGAATTCTCTTATCTTAAGTAATCTAGTATGCATTTTATATTTATTATTTGCCTCTTAGTATTTTGGACATGAGAAAAAATATTCATAATAAATTCTTCCCCTCAACAACTATCAATTGACAAAGGAACTTTGAAGTAAAATTTGTCTCCATCAACTAACTATAACCTAGAGAATAGTGCCCCATTTATTATAATTTTTTGATATTTTGTACCTTTCTTTTATTTTCTTCTTTATACTTAATATCTTTTAAGAAATAATTTCCCTTTCCATCACATGCACTCAACATCTTCTTGGATGCACTCTTTTTCTTTTTATCTAGTGGCCTTGAAAAGAAGATAACATATTGACACAAAACAAAAATTAGCATAAAAAACATTTGTAGGAAATTAAGAGGAGAATGCCAAAGTTAAATTGGGATGTTAAGACTCGAAGGAAACATAAAACAAGTGTGATAATAGGATCTAAATTATGACATGAGTATTTTGGTAGGTTATACATACTGAGGTCTTATATAATTTCATACCGTTAGCGTTTGGATAATACTAGAGATTGACCTTTAGGTTGAAACACTTATCATGCCCCATACGATAGATAGTATTTCTAGCTAATGCTTAGAATTACTTCATTAATTATCGAAAGATCGGCTCTTTTCATCTGCAGGGGCACTGAGACGTGGTGGCGATTCTGCTTTGATCTTGGAGGCCTGGGCAACTTTTGAGGGCCTTCGCCGATGCAAGGAAATGCAATACACCCACATTTGGCTTGAATCAGACTATTTTACCATTGTCAACATCATAAACAAGAAGATCAGAAGTTTGTAGAAGCTATGATTTTTTTTTATGAGCCTACAATAGCTAACTGAATAATTTACTCTCTTCAATTGCACACATTGTTATAGAGGAACCAATTTTGTAACTGACAAATTGGCAAATATTGGCCGATTGTCACCGGTTGATGTTTTTTGGGAGAATGATCCACCTCCTGACATTCTCCATCTTTTGCAATATGATGTATCATGAGCTTATATCAATAGATGAGGCACAACTTTTGATTTAAAAAAATTATCGAACTTATTACTACTAGTGATTTGGAGCACTCATTATTGTGCACAAAAATTAATATTGGACTGTCCATTTTCACCAATCATTCTAATCTTTATCGTTGAACCAATCTCTACTACTAATTTGGACTGCTATTATTTTGCACAAATATTGAATTATTTTTTTAGACAATCGTGAATTAGTCCTTATTATTGATTTGAAGCATCATTACTCTGTACAAATATTTGATTGCTCAATTTTCACTTAATCATTGAATTTATACCTAGTCCTAATTTGGAGTATTCATTATTTTGTACAAATCATTGATTGTTCATTTTCACTCAACTATTTAAGTTTTTATCATCCATTGATTATCGAATCTATACCTACTATTAATTTGGAGTATTCGTTACTTTTACATGATCGATTATCGAATCCATCCCTATTATTGATTTGGAGTATCCAATACTCTTACATGATCCTATCAATAGTTGAATATTTTTAATCAACGAAGTTCTTATAAACATTTATCAATCTTGCATAGTTATGGTCCAAGTTTTAATTAATATAAAGCTAAAAAAATGAGTGATTATATTATTGACTTATTGTATTTATAATTATAGGAAAAAAATACTTCACCTTAATGGATCAAAAGATACTCCACCCTGGAGAGTTGAAAGACACTCCATACTCGAGAGAAGTCGGGATGTACTTCACCCCACGAATTAAAAGACACTATTTTCTTAAAAAAACACTTGCCATGGTGATGTACAACCACAACAGAACAATATATGATAACTTATTGTAACAAAAATGTTAATCATGATTATCTTATAAAGTTTTCAAAGATTATAAAATTAAAAGGACAATTTTCATTGGTCATTGCTACGGGGAAAAATGATTCATTGATTATTATTACCAAAGAAAGAACATCAACTTTGATAACTCATAATTGACTGATTAATGTTCCATTATTGTAGACATGTCAATATGTTTTAGTTGACACAAATGTCATGAAACATTATTATAGTATAACATGGTGTGCATATTTTTCAAGAAATAATGTATAATAAAAATATAATATTATCCAATGATAAACTTAAGAGGGGATATGCTTGCTCTCCCTATTGTTTGTTATAACATGCAGGCCTTTTCACTCTCTATTGTTGATGACTAAATTATGGAAGAGGAAATACCTGTACTATTATTCAATTGAAAACTTCACTTGATAGAAATTGTTATTTGGAGTTTTTACCATTAGATTAATTCAATCCAAAGGGTGAGTAAAAAAAATGAAAGATTAAATCCTATCCCATGATATTTTGTTACTAATCTTGGTTGGCACATTTTTTTTTACATTCATTGGGCCTAGCTACCATCATATTATCGTATAGACTCAATATTTTTTTCATTACTTGTTCATGTGGTATTCATCTAATATATGCAACTTTTTAATCAGTTAAAGGGTGGATTTAAAAGTTTTATTGTATTTTTATTAAGAATGATCTTTTCTTTAATTAACTCAATCTTACTTAATAATCATTAACAAAATTATTGTTTTAACATGTAAAAGTGTGTTAATTAATGATTGGTATTCACGTGAATGGACCATAACTTTCCATAAATTATAGTACAATAGCAAATAATATTATGAATAATTAAAAATTAAAATGCATATGAAAATTATTTTCAAGTATTAAAAGACTTTGTAAAGTAAACAAAACATCGAAGTCCGTAAAGTAGAAAATATAAAATATTAAAAATTATTCTTTTAAAAAGTTATGTCACTATGTTTTTTTTAATATTTGGTCCTTCAAAACAAAGTATTATGTGACACAATTAACATGGCTTTACTACTCACGTTTGGAAGAGAAGCTAATCCAATGTTGTGAAAGAAAATAAGGCGAGGATAAATGTACCACAAAAAATTGGGCTGAATACATTATTATTATAAATTAAAATATTTGAACACAATAATAAATTCTGAACCAAACTTGGTGAAAATTAATCACTTGTTACCTCAAAGGTAGCTTTTCATAATGTCCTCAAAATTTATACTCTTTTCAACTCTCTCATCAAACTTTATTTTGTAAAGGAACTATCCTCCAATTTTTAATTTATTTTTCCAAAGGATCTTTTGATCCAGTTGATTGATATT
This sequence comes from Pontederia crassipes, assembly GCA_030549335.1. Taxonomy (NCBI): domain Eukaryota; kingdom Viridiplantae; phylum Streptophyta; class Magnoliopsida; order Commelinales; family Pontederiaceae; genus Pontederia; species Pontederia crassipes. Next base: position 30,466,472 of record CM060193.1, read on the forward strand.
GTTGGCTACGTGGCACATTAGTAAAAGTTAAAATAATAGAAAATAATAAAAGGATATAATATACTAGCTAGCTTGGCGGCCCTCCACCGCATCTGGCCCATCTCAGCCGCCCTCGCCCAGGCCTCCTCCTCGAGTGTCGCCGCTCGGCAGTGCTCCCTTCTTTTCTTTAAATATTTTTATTATTAGTTTTTATATTATTATCATAATATTATTCTTTCTACTATTTTATCTTTTAATAATGTGCCTCATAGGCAACAATTACTTGATTAAGTTAAAACATGTAGAATATTGCCGTAACGAAATAAAATTTTAAGACAAAGTTAGAAAATAGAGTAAAATTCGACTGGAAATTTATGGGTTACCTCAAATTTATCCCCGGGACTGAGGACTCAAATGAAGTTTCATTATGATTATTGACGGTATCACCGTGAACCACTTGATAAAACTAATTCAACCGCAGTTAAAACCCATGGTTTAACTACATGTGTAATTTAACATACGCATGGAACTTGGTAAAATAACTTGCAGTTGCAGAGGCTTTGCGCTGACTTTAATGTTTACTGAGGTAATTATGGATGTTGCTGGTGTAGTGATGGTTCTTTTGTTTTTTTATTATTTTTTTCTGTTGTGATTATGCATGCTGTTTTATTACTTGGACAACGCAGACACTCTTTAGACAAAATAAACTGCTTATAAATTATAATCTAAACTAATTTATTAGTTTTTTTGGTTAGGAATTCAAAATTACTAGTATAATTAATCGACGTTTGAACTCAAATAGAATTATAATACCCAATTCAAATTATCGACTCTAATAATCGAAATCAGAATTTAAAGGCATAATTTTGTTAATCAATTTTGTCGATCAAACTTAGTTATGCGTGTGTGCCAAACAAACAAGTTTGTCTTAGATTACTTTAAAGTTTAATTAACTAATAAGTAGTCTCATGATATTGTTTAGTGTTTTACTTCGAGTTCTGGACTCCTTTGCAGGTTATGCGCCCGGTCAGAAGAGAGAAGAAGAGCTCCACAGTTCTCCACTCAATTCTCATCTGTTTTCTGCATCACTAGCTCTCATAAATATACTATTAGGCAGTTCAATTGCATCCTATGAGTGAATGCTTAATTGCATGCAGTTTTTGCTCTCGGAAACAACATAAATTAAGTGTAGTCCTGTCGAAGAGGATGATGGCGTTGTTACAAAGAGGCTGAGGCCGCTGAGCTCATGGTGGCTCCTCCTTTTGAGGCGCCCAGCCCGTGCATGGACTTAAACAACTCCGTACGTCCCGTGTGCCTCGTGGCGCCGGCAGCGCGTGCGCGGTGCGCCATTGTCGGGCGCTTCGAGCTCTGGGCGCTTTTAGGAGACTACTCACGCACACATGACCTCAACCTCTGCACAAAAAGGAACACTCTGATAGCCATGATGGTTACACTGCAGTAACACTGTTCTCGCCTTCTTCTTTCTCAAACAGACAATTTCTTCATGTGGTGGCAGAGAATTTTATATTTTATTTTCTGTACTGTTCGTAGGCATATTTTTAATTGTTTGCGATACCACAACGAACGGGTGTTCCCTCGTGCGGATTCATTTGTGCATCGTCTGTTAATCTGCTCATGTAAACTCTGAGTTCTCATGGACAGCTTCTGGCGTTTTCGTGAGCAAATAGTTTGTAGGGAACACAAGCAGTTCGTACTTTCGGCACCAAAACTGCGCCATGGCATCATTGTTCTTTGACTCTTGTCATTGTGCACCGGCGCAAAGACAAGACCGAGCAACTGACCCCCCCAATGGAAACGGGCAAATCTGTATCGTTTGTGTCCTTAATGATGCTTCTCATGGTGAACTAGGAAAAAGGAAAAAAAAAAGAAACATCAGTGATCTTTATGCATGCTTGTTTGTAACTTCTTTGGAGGAACATTTTAAAAAGAAAAAGGAAAACAGGTCCTTCTTTTCTACCATAAGAGCTGATCATAAATACAAGAAGATGTATGGCATCTTTATACACAAGCAACGTACTAGATATGCAACAACTAGTTTGGGATGATCTGGAGCTTTTCGCTCGTGTGTACATAAATCTCGATCTTTCTTAATGCCGAGAAAAAGGTGTAGTTTATCTATTCACATTACTGAAATGTACATTTCAACATGTGTATGTGAAGTGTTCTTTTGTCTGCTGGAACTTTAGAAACTTTACAAGTACAGTTATCACTGAACATGCATGTATTATACAAAAGGTGGGTGGTGTAAATAAAATTTTCCCCACTTCCTCCTTTTAACAATCAATTTCCCGAACCGTAACACTTCCCCACATTCCATCAACTCTGCCATGCTCCATATTAACAGGATGTACATGCTGAGATGACTTGTTTTTTCAGCAGGAACTCCTGTTTGACATGCGATTTTAACATGAATGATGTAAACTGTACTCTCTGGTGATCCTCTGTATAAGTGCTCTTAAACTTTACAATGCCATTTATAATATGACCAAAGTCTGCTTTTTTTAAACCCCTGTCAGTTGTTGCCTATGTCTGGAGCACCCTCTGACCCCCAGGCAATTGAGTTTGCAAAAGGCCAGGGAACAAGGGCTTGTTCGGCATGCCCATGGGTCCTACTAAAATATTACGCTAAGAGCTCGCGGAATGTAGTTTAAATTCTCGCTGCCTTGCCAGGGTCAAGGGAGTGTCTGAAACAAAACTGCATTTCAGAAGAGGTCCTGGTGAAAGGAGATACAGCTATAAATACAACCCCTCTCCACCTCGCAGTTAATGACACCTGCACCTGCACGAAGAAAATAACAGGTCAGTATCTTACTAATCCGGTACCTCTTCCTCTCTCACCTGCAATGATTTTTGCTACGTGTTCCTTTTTCTCTTTGGTTTGCCCTGTTCCATGATGTTGTGTGTTTCTGTTTAAGGTTTGAAGAAACGTGTACCATGTTTAAATTATCATAATATAGCTCTTTTCAGGGGCATCAGTACGTTTATAAGCTTGGATCACTCATCTATTAATTAAGCATCCTCCTTAAGGGTTGGCCCTTGTCTATGAGCGCTTGTTTCTCTTATGTAATTATGATAATATATGGAAGTCCCTAAAGTTTCTCAGAGATCATATATAACCACGAAGATTTCACAGAAGAGCCTCTGAGTCACAAAAATCTGACTTTTATTTCAAATATGACATCCAGTATTATAACTTTTGCCACCTATGATTTCATTTATATATCAGCATTGGTCTCTTTCCATTAATAGCACCAGTTCTGACTTCCCAATTGCATTATCTTGATGATGTACATTTACACCGATGACAGTTCTACCTGATTCTGAATGACTTTAAGTCATAGCCTATAGATACCATGCCTTCAGATTTCAGACTAATGGTCCACAGTAATCATTCAAGTGCAACAAGCCCCATGTTTCTTCACGGTTCATTTCCATAATTTTGTTTCTTTCGACAGTCTCAGGAGCAGTATTTTGCTTCTTTTTTTTTTATCTCCTCGTGAATTGGTATCTAATCTGAGGCCTGTTACCATTTGCGATTCAGAACTAAACGTGCATGAACTATGATCCATCAAAAGTCTAATTACTTCTGACCAATCCACAGGGTTAAAAAGCAATCATCTCTATTTGATAGATTCCTGCAAGTCATCGACCTCAGTTGGTCTTATTACTGAACAAACTCACGAAGCTCAACTGTCAACTTCTTGGCGGACACTTGACACCTGCCTTCACAAGAACCTCGTTTGCAGCGATGGAGGCATTGTTGAGGAAATATGATAGGGAATGCATGAAGATGGCCATAATGAAGCAAGAAGAAATCTTCAAGCAACAAGTAGGGATTTTGCACCAATATTCATTTGACTCTATGCTCCTTGTGAATCTTACTCTTTCATGTCGGTAATTCTCACATGAATGCGTCCTCTAGGTCCATGAACTCCACCGCTTGTATCGAGTTCAGACGCGTCTGATGAGAGACCTCAAGAACAGGGAGGTGAAAAGTCGACAATGGCTACCAAGATGCAGCCAATCTCATCTCCTCGCCAACGTGGACGGCGGTATGCTCGCGTTCGTGCCAAGTGACAGTCCCAACAGCGAGATAACGCCTCGGCGCCGGGCACTCAACCTGGCACTCCCGGCCGACGAATACATAATGAGAGCGGAGCAGCGGACGACGGTGGAGGTCGAACAGGATATCGACGTCGAGCTGACGCTGTCCGTGGGCAACAACAACAACAGCAACTGGACGAAGAGGGAGGCGGCGGCTTTTACTTGCGACTCCTCGAGCTTTTCCTCGTCCTCCACCGAGTCCGCAGGAGGGTTGAGATTAAGCGGCGGCCACGAATGGGGACTTCATCACCAGATCGAGGACGCCTGCGTCGGCTATCAGAGCGGTGTTAAGAATGGGTTTGAAGTGGAAGAAGGAACAGGGGAGGAGGGTGGCGTCAAGCAATCGCCTCGCTGGTTCTTGGAGTGTCTGAGCCTTAAGATGGCGTGAAGGTGGTGGTGGTGTATGCTTCGTTAGGCTCTGAACGTTGTTATCTTCATAGTTTTTAGTGGCCCATAGAGAAGTTTCATCTCTTCTCTCATGTTCGCGTTTATGATGCTTTTGGTTTAGAATCATAGCAATCACAGTCCACAGAACGCACGGAAAATGGTGAAGTTTGGAAGATACTGAGAAAAAAAAATAGTTAGTAGTTCTTCATAATTCTAATTCGGGATCAGAGGGGACTGTGTGTGTGTGTGTTTCAAGTGACTATTTATTTTCATAGCCATGACGTCATGGCTTAAACTTAGACCATATCATATTCAAGTGTCAACAAGAGCAGGGAGTTCCAGGCTCCACTCTCCATATAAACATCATATGAGAAATTGATTCTTCATTTGAATATTGTTCTTCCACTAAAATGATATATTCGAAAAATTGAATAAATTTTTTGTGAATATATAACACATGTATAGCTCGTACTTACATATAATTATTTAAAAGTTTAAATACAAAGATAAAAAGGTATCTATTTGATATTCACGCATTATGAGTGTTAAAAATCTAAAGTTTTCAACTAAGAGATAAATATAGGTCAATAAATACATGAGCATGCACCTAAAATACAACTCCTAAGTCAACTAAGGCATATATGTTGCACTATACTAAATAAAATTTTTATGTACACAATAGGTCAATCTATACTAGGGGTGTCCACCATTTTCTTATATTTTATTTTTAATACCAGAAATATTATTTAAATATTTTCTTTATTTTTAAAATACATTATTTTGTATTTTAAAAATTTTAAATGCTATGAAACACTTAAATTAAATAAAAATACTTTAAAATAAAAAAAATTGGATCAATTGAGTTAAAAATTTTCAATCCGAATCTGATCCGATCTTAGGTCGGGTTATGATCGGATCAGATCATCCGATTCGATGAACACCCTAACTCATAGCACGTGCAATTATTCAGTTATATATATTAACAATAAGAGACAATAAAATATACAAAAATTAAATAAAATTATGATGACGATAACAATATTCTCTTGTAATTGAAGAAAATCGTAGGCACTGGATACATCAGCCCGATGTGGGGCACCTTGGATATTAATTAGGTTTGGAGAAACATTCATATAGTTAGAAAGAAATTAGTTGGGCCACTATGTAATTACTTAATATTTTAATGGAATTTTCCAGGTATATAAAAAGCCTGCCACCTAATCGATTATAATTATGATATAGTAAAAACGTAGAGGTCAAATGATTCGCTAACACTTCATATGGTTATCATCACAATTCCAGATCTCACATGTCGACAGATAAACGTGCAAGGCACATGAAATTTTACATTTGTCTATTGGAAATGAATTTTTATAATGCATATATATATTGTTTTTTCTTCTTTTTTAAAAATATCCGAGGAATATGTATAGATGTACATTAATTCTAATTAAACATGGAAAATGTCTTCTTTACAAAACAATCTAAGATTTTTTTTATCAGTTCATGCAGAGTTTTCATGTTATACATGACAAATTATAAATTTGTAAATAAATTTGGAATATATTAGTTTTATTTTATTTTGACCGAGTTGTATTCTTGATAACCCAACTGCCAACCATAATGTCCCTACTTTTCTTGTAACATAAAAAGAAAAAATCAGCTGACTAGTTGAGCAAGATATTTTTTAAGAAGGCAAACAGTGTACAGAAAAAAGTGCCCCTTTTTCATTTTCTTCCTTACTTTATCTTGATATCTATTTATTAGACCCAGCAAGAGACAAATAGGAGAGAGAAAGAAATCTCTAATCTTTAGCTACATAAATTAGTATCAGTAGCGCGCCCGGAGAGAGAGAGAGAGAGAGAGAGAGAGAGAGAGAGAGAGAGAGAGAGAGAGAGAGAGAGAGAGCAGTGGGCATTGCATGACGATTGCTTCAAAGCTCTTCTACTTGCGGAGTTCTCGAACTAGCCGCGAGGACGACGACAGCCAAGTTCGTGACGTCGAGGCCGCCGCCACAGGACACCGTCGCCTCCCGCAGCAGCCCCTCCGTCGCGAACCTTCGTCGCACCCTCTTCGGCGTCCCTCCGTCCCGTCCTCCCATCTGGTAATATAGTACGCATCCCTTTTTGCTGCTACTTTAATTTTGTTGATTCTTTTCACTCAATTGAGAAACCTGAGAGAGTTTGTTTCTGATGGCATAAAAAAGTTGGTATCCCCATTTTTCAGATGAAAGATCAGCTTAAATCTGCGCAAAGTGTAATCCCTTTTAACTTGAATTGATAATTTTTTAGTCAAAAGATGCCATGAGTTTATTTCGGGTACTTAAGCTTCTAAAAGAAATGAAATTTTGCTGATCTAAAAGAAATGAAAAGTTCTTTATAATCCTGAAACTACGAGATACATATAATCTTATTTCACTACCTTGAAACTATGAGAAAAATATATCTCTTTGAGTCATAGGAAAGAAACGAAATTTTGCTAGCAAAAGACTAGCATATGACTTGTAGTATGCTGCTGTGCAGAATCACTCCACATTGTTATTTGGGAATAACATTCCATATCTGCTAGGTGCTCCTTCAAATGTCCTAATTAGAGTTGGGGCACTTATGTCATCGCAGCCCCATCAAGATGGGTACGACTTAATTCCTGCCTCGAGTTCAGAGTTATGTGCCTTTAAGATTCTCATTTGTTGGAGCCTGGAGGTAGTCATGCAGTTGTTGTAGCAATGTCTTTCAGACACACCGAACTTTACCACAACGTTCTAAAGGGATTATTCATACACGATCCATGATATTTGGGATTTCATAGGTTCCACATTGAACATTTTGACATGAATATTTCTGAATTTTGGAACTTCCAATGCAGTATCTAGTACCACAAAGGGCTCCTTCATAGCTATTGTCAACTCATTTTGGAAATGGGGAGAGCAACTGGAAGAGATGGTTCTAGTTATTCTTGTTGATCAATTTGTACTCATTTTCTAGTTTGTCACCAAAGAACTTAGATGACTACTGCCCCCAAATAATCTCATCATTTCAGCAAAAATCTAGGATCCTTTCCTATCTTGTTATGTATGTGGTCGAGATTGAGGGAACAAAATCTAGGTCTTGCAACTCACTTTGCGTCCTATAATGCTACATCATTAAGTTGTCATCAGTTAGTGGTAATGCTATATTACGGATCAACATATTACAATGAGTAATGATATATGTAAGGTTTTGTCGCACACTTAACATATATTGTGTACTTGTCATATTGATAGGAACACAATGTTTCACATACAAGATTTATATACAAAAGTCGCATCTAAAGAATACTACGTGAATACAAATTTATATGCAAAAGTTGGAGCTCACAAAAAGAATTCTCGATGACTTTTAAAGAAGCTATCGTCAACTTACATGAATATCGTCAACTCAATCCATGTTCTCGAAAGATTTTTATCTCATTCAATGTTGATGTTTTCGTAGATTCACCATCTATTTTGTCAATCACATTTAGCAAACCATGCATCACGTCGGACTGTTGGCAAAAGGATGTTTGATCATATTGAATAGCAGGATTAAGATAATATGCAGTTGCACGAAGGTCTTGACACAACATACAATCTCACCTCTTATCTATAATATCAACGTAAGACGTGTACACTTTTTTTTGTTTTTAAATATAGCCACAATTCCTAAACTGTACATTCCTTCATAAACATAACCCAAAGATGGCTTGACATTAATATCACAAATTCGCAACAAACGTAGCAATGGAGTCCTCACCTTGACAATTAATAAACAATTATTCCAAAAATTTTAATCATCCAACACAATTTGCTTTACTTCTTTACCTTTCTTTTCTTTTAAAAACTTTTTGAAATCGTCACTGATTACCAAAGCTTGTAAATCATCCTTATATTGATGCAAACTATGTAAGACAATAAATGTAGTTGCAAATCGAGTTGCACTTGGATGAGTAATTTCATGCCAACCTTCTTTCTTTCTTAGCCAATTCAAAGTCACCTTGTGATTGTGTACCAATACAATCACTTTAGAAGTAAGGATTGCTAAGCTTTATACAGTAGGCATCTCTCCAACATCTTTTAAAATCAATTAACATAGCGGGCAACACAATGTGACAAAAAAATAAAATGATATTTCTCCATAAGTTTACTACATGTAGTTTTGTCATTTGCACCATTCTATGTAACGGTATGAACCACATTTCGAGGACTAATCCATTCAACAATTTCACTAAAAGATTGCACAAATTTTCATCATTAGTACAAATATGAGAACCATCAACTAACTTGATAAAATAAATTCCCTTAGAACAATAAACCAAAAAATTAATTAAAGATCTTTGTCTTTGGTCTGTCCACCCATCTCACATGATAGTGCAGTCTGTTTCACTCCAAGTATTTACGAAGGAATCAAATAGCAACACCCATCTCCCATGATAGTGCAACTTGTTTCACTACAAATATTTATGAAGGAATCAAATACAAATCTCACTTGAATTGTAATATCAGGCAATAAATTTACATGCAATGCATGAAAAGAGGGAGGCTTATATTTATGTCAAGCAATGTTATGAATAGTAACATGAAAATAGGGTGAATTGCAAACATTAAAAGGAATGCATGCGTCATAAAACCACCTTGCAATTGACAAATTAGTATTTTTCCATTTTTCTTACTTTGCATGCATGCTTTGATACTATGTTGTGAAGGATCATTTACACCTTGAATTCAATTTCATAAACCTTTATTTTTCTTGTAGCATTGACCTTCATTAGTTTCATCTAAAGCAAGGTCTTTGATCAATCCTTGTCTGTTCTTATTTTTATGTGATATAGTGTCTAATGTGTTTTTTTTATCTCAAATTTGACTTCAACAGGAACCTTTTTACATGCATCAATATTTTATTTTATTCCAGCTAAATGTTATTTCATTCTATTGATACTTCCACTTGCAACTTGTTGTTGACAAAAACAACATAACAATATCTTTCTTTCATTTGCATTTGTTGCTTCACTAACATATTTCCATGCTATATCCTTTTTTTGCCTAACTGAATGATCCAATATAGGAGTTGTACAAACTTGCATTGAAGGTGATTCTTGAGAAGTCATGCTTCTCTACAATATTCAACAGCAAACTAATTAAATTCCATATAAAATCAGATCATATAAATAAAAAAAATCAATATTCTACAATAGTAAATGAAAAGTAGTATCTAATTAATTGCATTGAACATTAACTATTTAATGTAATATCTAATTAATTGCCGAAACAAATCATATAACATTAAAACTAAGACAAATTGATTGGTATTCTATATAAGTAAAATAATTAATATTTGCTATTATATCAACATACCTAAAATCCAATTACATTCTGTAAAGCAAATGAAATATGTTTGATTTTATGTTACATATTTTTTAATATAAATATAAAATTTTCTATTTGCAACTTTCTGAATATAAATCAACAAAATCTTAATACATCTTTCATGTATTAATTGAATATCATTATTTTATTTTCAGCAAAGTATGTGTTTATCTGAACGTCCATAATTACAGTGAAAGTTTCTTCAATGACATGCTGACAAGACATGGTAACTTGCAAGGACATTTATTAACGAGAGCCTTTTTAAGCTTTTTAAATATAACTCTAGAACATTTTATTTATTTTCACATGATGATTACTATTACAGATGTCAAGTACATCATCAAGATTGTACTACACCTGACATATACTAATTGTCATAAATCAGATGACAATAAAGTGAACAAACTAAAAGTACAAAAGCATAGCACTAAATATAAAATAGTATGGTTTGGATAGTACGCGAAAGCCTTATGCAGGAGGGTGGGAGCCAGCAATGATAGAGAAAGAAGTTTGTTTATTTACTCCAAAACTTTATAGGGTTGAGACAGTAATGGTGGAAGCTGTCGAGTGTCATAAAAACATTCTAATCTAGTCAAGGCTACCGAAAAATAGGGAAAAGAATAAGTGAACCATCTACTGTAAACGAATGGAGCAAAGCATGACTCGCAATGACTTGTTTTGCTCTCTTTGGACTGTTGGACATGCAGATTTCTATGGATAGGCGCCGGGAGCAGTGTTGTCAAACACGTAAAACGGGCTCGACACGGAGGGTCGGCAAAACACGTAAATCGTGAACACGTAACACGACACGGCTGATTCTACCAGATTTTTATTTAATATATATTATATATATACATGTAAATATATATATGTATATATAAGTAATTAGTGGTGAGATGCAAATTCTTTTGAACTTATAAGTACCAAATGCAATATTACATAAGCAAAATTCTAATTTTAAGATCAATTCATGACATTAACAATTATTTTCTTATATATTAAAATATTAGTTCATGAAAAATTAACACCTCAAAAAATTATAATAAGAACAGACTAATGGCAATTGATAAATCAATAAATAATGTTAACAGTTAATTCATGAAAAACTAATACATCATTAAAATTATAATAATAACAAAAATTAGCACATCAATTCATAAAAAAAATTCGTGATCAATTCATAAAAAAATAAGACAACAATAAATTTAGAATAATAACAGAGAAGCCGCTCACGTGTGCGGAGAGAGAAAGGGAAAAAATGCTAGGGTGTGCGAAGGGAGAGGGAGAAAAGGGCAAGGGAGAGAGGAGAGGGAGAGAAGGCCTGCTCGGGTGAGTGAAGAGAGAAAGGGAGAGGGAGAGAAGAGAAAGGGAGAGGGCGTACCTGGTCGGCGACAGCATCAGGACAGCAGCAGAGAGCGGCGGCGGCGGCGAAGTAAAGACATCAGTGACAGCAGAAGATGAGTGATGGCAGCATCAGCAGACGAGCATCGGCGGCAGCGGCGGCGGGACAGCGGCGACGGTGGCAGCAGGTCAGCGGCGGTGATGGCAGCAGGTCAGCGGCGGCGGCAGCAGGACAGCGGCGACGGTGGCAGCAGGTCAGCGACGGTGATGGCAGAGCAACATCGGCGGACAGGAAACAAAAGGAGGAAAAGATTGATGAGTGCCCGTCACAAGTTATAAAAGGTACACCATACATGGGTGAACGAGCAGGTAAAAAAAGGGATCGGCGGACACGGAGTCAACACGCGATTCCACCGATTCTACGCACTGACACGCGATTCCACCGCGTGTTGACGAAACACGATTCTGGATAGAATCGAACACGTTTGGCCGGGGTAGACTCGTAGAATCGTACGATTCTACGAGTCGACTCGCATTTTTGACAACCTTGGCCGGGAGGATGTCACGATGCTGAAAGGTGAAAGGTCTGCGAAAAGTTCCCTTCTGACCCCATTACGGTAGATTTTTGGTTTAACCCTTTAGAAACTTTAGTTATTTCCAATATTGACCTTCAAATTTAATCAAATGTCCAATGAATGAAAATTGCCTTTGAACAAGGTTTGCACTGGTGGGCGGTTCTCGATGGTTAAATTCGGGCCAATTGCTTTTCTAGTTTTTAGTGTTGGCTCGAATCAAATTATTTCGTGGGCCGTGGTTAAATAGGCTAACCGATTAGTCCGGTCCGTTTTTAATAACATTGTGATAAAGGATTGTTCTTCGTGATCTTTTCCAACATCTCACTTGCCATCTTTTCTTCGTTCAACATATAAATGGCCAAGTCAATTGTCTTTAACTTCTCTTTCTCTTCTTTATTTAAACACCTTTTCAATACCCTACTTTAAATTCTTATGCTCTTCTTTAGAACAAACAAAAGTTATATTTATAACATTTTTCGTGACTTTAGACTTATGTGAAAATTCACTAATGTGGAATACATATTATAATAATTGCATGCTTCATTATTATTGTCAAATGCCATGCTAATGGATGAAATTGGTAGATCATATGATTTCACAAGATTAACATGCACTTACCGATTCTCTTACTAAACATCTTCAACATTAACTCATTAATCCTTTCTTGCATATTATCAGCTACAACAACAATTTTTACCATTACCTTTAATAAAATAATCTACAACTAAATAACTAATTAAAATAAGAACAAGAACATAATGCTGTCTATTCTCTCAATAATCATGAAATCATATGAGATTTATTTGTAGAACTACATTGATCATTTGGGATGAGGCTACAATGATAGTAAATTTTGTTTTGAAGGTTTAGATAGAACTTTGAGAGATATTCCCGACTTGATACATCATAATAGCAATGAGATACCAATCAGAGACCTTACAATTATTTGGGGCGCAGATTTCTATCAAATACTTCATGTTGTTCCTAAAGGTGGATGAACCGACATTGTCAATGATTCACTTAGATCTTCATATTTGTGGCAACAATTTATTATTTGCGAGCTTAAAAAAACATAAGACTCCAACAAGGAAGAATGATAACACTTTTGAAATTACTTCTTCTGATAAATGGATGCTTCAACTAGTAGAAGGAACTTTATTTGAATATCCAATTAGAGAACTGGTTTGTTTAACTTTTGATATTGTTTTCTGAAACAAATTGCAAATCATATACAAGACATTAGAGAAGTTGTTTACCCGTTTTTGACAATCACAAGAATCTTTCAGTCAAAGCATTTTGAAAATATAACAAAACCCATTGTTTGCTTAGGTTATACAAGTCCTCTAATCAATGACTATTTAAGATATCAAACTTTTGCTTCAGAGAAGACGAACTATTTTTAATATTTAAGATATCAATGACTATTTTTTTCATTTTTAATATGTTTTGTTGTATTTTGGTTTAAGATTCAATAAAAAATTACTTAGTGAAATGTAATTTAAAATTTAAGTATGACAAATTTATCAAAAATATATTTATTATTTAAAATTTTTTTATTAAAAGGTAGGATTTTATGATCCTCGATTTCATCTTATGATTTTCGATCTTACGACCCCCCTCCGATTTCGATCATGGTCAAGGTAGTCAAGATCGGGATCTTATGTAAGATCGGAAGGGGTCCGTAAGATCGTAAGATCAGATCGGGAATCATAAGATCCTACCTATATATTAAAATAATAGTTTAATATATAAAATTATGTAAAATAATATTTTTTAAATAAATTTGTAATATTTTAAATTATAAATAATGTTATCTTTAGTACTATCCTATTAAGACTTGTTACATATGCATATATATACTATTTATATAATAATAATTTAATATAGATTGACAAAAAAAGGCAATAATACGATGAATATGAAATAACATTATATAATAACTTTTAATATACATTTATAATAGATTTATTTTGTGCAAAAATATTTTTAAAATTTTAATTATAACCAATAACCTTTTTCTTAATTTTATTTATAAAAAAAATCATGTTGCACTTGGTGAAAATTTAAAAAACAAAACAAAAAATTGAAAAAAATTGGATTAGTAGGATCGGTAGGATCGTAATAGCAAGATCGTAAGATCCTACCGATCCTACAAAAATGATCTCAAAGTTGAGATCAAGATCGCAGATTCTAGGTACGATCGTACGATCAAGATCGCGATTTTGATAACCTTGATCATGGTATCCTTGTTCTAAATCATGGTATAAGCCTAAAAGTGGGTAATGTAGTAATCCTCCTTAGAAATCTAAATCACACAGAAGAATTATGCAATGATACGAGATTAATAATCACTCATGTAGAAAAATGGTTAGTGATTGTTGAGTTATTGAGTGGAAGTGTTATATCAGATTACTCAAATTGGAACAGTTCTTTCATGTTTGGAAATAAATGACAATTAAGAGAAGACACTTTAACACCTTCCATGTGCATACATCATCGCACCACGAGCAAAATTGCTGCATATGCCACCATCATCGATGCATTAGTTATTTGTAGGATCAATGTAAGGAGGAGAATTCCGATGTAAGCTTGGCAACAATTGGCAACACCATATGTAAGAAATAAACTAATGGAAAGATTTAATGGGGATACTACCCACCTAAGTGGGTAGCATCACCTCTTACCACCTAAGCCATTAGATTGGCGATTGAAGGATGATGACATGAGCTAGAGTTTAATTGGAGTTTTAAAAAAGGGTTATTTCCTTAAACTGTTGCGATTTTTGCATCTGCCCTTAATATATGAACTTACTAAAGCGCCGCCCTAAACTATGTCGCCATTTCTACTTTAGTTTGATCCATCTAGTTCCGTTAACTTTTCCATTTTTTCAAATTTTTTTATTTATTAAAAGATTGAACTACCCTTTTTTCATATCTTCTAATATTTAAAAGTTTAAAATAATATATAATAAAAATAAAAAATAAAAAATAAAACATGCTGTGCAGCGTTGTAATCGACGGCGCAGCGTGCACGTCGGCGAGGCTGGTGAAGGTGGACAGAACATCGAGGGGCCACGACATGCTGTGGAAGCCATCCAGGTGTTCACGGACCTAGGCCTCGCGATCAAGAAGACCTACATCTCATCCGATAGCCCCTGGTTCATGGACGTCTTCCACATCGTCGACTGCCGTGGCCGTGAGCTCTCCTACCCCGCCCTCCTCTCCCTCCTCGAGCGCTCCCTCGCAGAAGCCGCTGCCTTGTCTGCTGACAACTGCGCAGCCGCCGACGCCCTCACTGGGCTTACCGCGTTTGAGCTCCGTGGCGGCGACCGCCCCAGCCTGCTCTTCGAGGACTTTGCCGTGCTCCGCAACCTCGGGTGCAACGTTGTGGCCACCAAGGCCTGGACGCACAATGCCCGCATGCTGCCCCATTGCCGGTGAGATCGTAGAGGGGCGACACAGAGCAAAAAAAAGAGGGAAGGGGAGTGTCACCCCCGTTGCGTGAGCCAGCGTGCCTATTTTTTTAATTTTTTATTATATATATTATTTTTTAACTTTTAAAGATTAGAAGATATGAGAAAAAGGCAGATTAGTAAAAAAATTGAAAAAATAGGAAAAGTGAACAGAACTAGATGGATGGACTAAAGTGGAAATCATGACATAGTTTAGGGGGGTGTTACGGTAAGTTCATATATTAGGGGCAGCAGGTTGAAAGAGATAGGTTGAACAAGTATGGTCGTCCTCTATTGGGATGTACTATTAAACCTAAATTGGGATTATCCGCAAAGAACTATGGTAGAGCGGTTTATGAATGTTTACATGGTGGACTTGATTTTACCAAAGATGATGTAAACGTGAACTCACAACCATTTATGCGTTGGAGAGACCGTTTCTTATTTTGTGCCGAAGCTATTTATAAAGCGCAAGCTGAAACCGTTGAAATCAAAGGGCATTACTTGAATGCTACTGCAGGTACATGTGAAGAAATGATTAAAATGGCTCAATTTGCTAGAGAAGAAAAATTGCTATAGTTCAAGGGAAGATTAAGGAAATAACCCTTTAAAAAATTAAACTGATCAACCTATTAACTCGGTTCTGTTTAAGGAAGAGATTAAAGCTTGATATTCGACTTTCACACTACGTGATCCTGTTCACTTATGCAAACTCTGCTCGACAAAGCTGCCCTTTGATCTCGTTAGGACACTCCACTCCACTTGACCTTGCCAATCCGGCTCACTGGACCTCGCTATCACTTTGCTCAACCTCGCCACCATAGAGTTTCTCTCTCCTCACTCGCAACTAGGCAATCCCATTCACGACAAAGCCACCTTGCCGCTGCCACATGTCCTCACCGCCACTTGGCATTGTTATTATGCTCGATCTCGTCCCACTCGAACAAAACATTTGTCAATCTCATTGCACTGGTCGATTCAACTTGACCTTTTGACAGCTGCCAAAATTTGTGATGTTTATTGCAACTCTAGATCAAATTGGCTTAAAATTTGTGATTTTTACGTGTGAAAATCTATATGTAAATTTATTACATGTTAAAATCTATGACTTTTATGATTAATTTGTCTTCCTGTGGATGAGCTCAATGACTTAGAAATGTAGCATAAGTTAGTGAAAGTTTTCAATTATTGAGAAAATGTGAAACAACCTAGGAGAGCTTCTTGTCTATGCGTCTAAGTTTGTCTTTCTCTATGAGCTTAACTTGATCAATTACTATAATGATCTTCCTGCGATATCAATGATGAGGTCAATCCTGTATAAAATCAAGCTCAAGTAAAGATGTGTAATTATTGATTTCAGAACATATATGCAATGACATATGAAGCAAAATAGGTTTTGACGAATATTATTAACAATCAATACAATGCTTTGATTGGCTTTGCATTGCTTTGTGTTTTACTTTGTTTTAATGGTGTTGTATCAATGCACTCTTCAATATATTGCTAATAAAAGTCATCTTCATCCTCATTTTTTAGTCTTATTTTACTACGACTGGTTAACATCTTGGTGACAAAGAGGTGTCATGACAAGTGGTTGTAGATACGATGACGGGTGAAGTATCTTTCAACTCCATGTGATGTTTTTCAATCAATGTTGTCAAGGGCAGACCAGACTGGCTGGTCGGACCAGACTTACTGTCAACCAGCGAGCTCCCTAAACTGGATGTGCAATTAGACCAGGTTGAACCGATCAAGAGTGGTTAAAAATCGGTCAAAACTGATTAAAGACGATTTAAACCATATTTCTTGATCCAATCAAAACTTTTATTAATAAATAGCTTAATAATTGTTTTTTGAATTTGGAGAATAGTCCAAATATGGACTTCCCAATTAAAATTCAGACATTTTGGCCCATTTGTCTCCTCCTATCTTAATATTTGTCCCTTTTATTCTAATCTTCTTACTCTCATCAATGTGTGATTATATTTGTACACTTATTTTTTTCTTCACTTAGTTTAGAACTTGTTAAACTTTAGACTTTATCTTATGAATTGTGATCTTATTCAAACTTTAAACTTTATCTTACTTATTTATAAGTAACTTGTTGTGGATAAGAGCCTAATTCATAAGATGAAGCTTGTGAAACTTTAAACTTTATTTTATGTCCCAATAAGTAACTTTATCTTTTGGATCAGAATGACAACAAGTTACTTATTGGGTCATAAGTCATAACCTTTTTTACAAAGCTTGTATTAAGGTGATTACTGTTTCTATAAAAGTAGACTTGAATATCTTGCCATAACACATGACTTTCTCATAAGTAAAGCTCATTTGAAAGTTTATTACAAGTTAGGTTAAAAAAATTTGGGCAGAGATGAAACATAGCCAGACAACCAATCCATACATAAGAAATCATATAAAACATCATCAGCATCAACCTCAATATATAAAGCTCTTAAGGTTCAACCATATCATGGTTTCCTACTGAAAATATAATCCAGGGGTTGATCCGACAATCTTACATCAGTTTTAGTGTTTCCTTAATTCCTTGTGTCATTCCTTCCTTTCCTAACCCCTTCTCATTCAGTTGTCCCTGTGAGTTCTTCAAGTTCCACAGCTAATTCTCGTCCTTCTCCTGATTCCGGTGCACTTGGGCGTGAGATAAAGAGGGGGAAAACATGATGGAAATGAGAGGGAGAGATGTGAGGGAAAAAATATAGGGCCAGCTAGGTGGGTTTACTTGAGGGGAGGGATATTTTATTTCCTAATCAAGGTTGGTTAGAGATAAAATCTGTGTGGAACTAATCCTTTTTTATTTGTTTGTTCGAGTTATTACATAGACTCTCTTAGTCACGGGGGAAATAAAAAGAGGGATTAAGGGAGTAGGTAGTGAACTACACATGTAGTGTACTTTGTGAAATTTGAAGGGTAGATGTTGGCTCTGTGTACAACTTGCTGCATATGCATTTTTCTAAATAATAAAAAAGATAATGCCATCAGCTTTCAGAAATTTATTGTTTTATAACATGATATCATAGAAAATATTTCTCTATGATATGTTGATTGTGGTCAATGTGTATATTTTACTAGCTCCAGTTTTGCTGGTTGGAACTGGTAAACTTGGTGCAACGGAATAGTTAATCGAAGACTGTTTCATAGTCTCAATCTAGAGATATTCGAATACACCTCATTGTTATGGTGAGTCTGTATACAGGTAATAGATCAATGAGAGGATATATATTGTCAGTTGGACCCCTATGCCATACATGTTTGGTGTGTTATGAATGACCCTGATAAATAAATCAATATTTTTTTATTGGTTTTGTCCTGTTAAGGTTCATTTATAATAAAAGCTGCAAAATTCTGTAGTGCTTTACTTTTTCGTGGTTGTAACATTCTACCGTGCTTTTTCTTACTAATCTTACCATTTCAGGTGCATAGTACCCCTTAAATTTCCTAGATTATGCATAAATTTCTTGATACTTATTGAAAAAAGTCTCCCTTTGCCTTCGTACTCTAAAAATCTGAGCCCTATTTTATAACAGAAGTTAAAACTATTTAGTTGACTTGGGATTTCAGCTACTTGACCGGGAACTGGAATCATTTTCACTGGATAAAAGGGGCTCTAATGATTATGGAGCACGAAAGAGCAGCAAAAATATGTTTGCAGCTAACAGGGTTTGTAGATCCCAGCTTATCAAAGATCAATATCAGTTAGATGATCGACTCCCTAGCCATGTACTGGAAGCTCGAGCACGACTTACTGAAAAACTCAGAAGTTTTCATCTTACAGATAGCAGGTAAATGACATTCCATTTTCCATTTATGATTTGCAATAATGATCATAAAATTTGTATGGATTGTGATACAACCACAGTCAATTTGCAATTTGCTGATTCCTGTATCTGGTTTCCTTAGACTGCAGACCTCAATAACAAGAGCATACACAAATGGCCATCAGAATCCTGCAGTAGCCATCAGAGATTCTCTAGATTTGAAAGCTGAAGCTGCTTCCAAGGTTCTTGAATCTGGCATCATGCATACAACTTCTTTTCTCCGAAGGGACCTTATATCATCTTTTCAAAACACGATGAGGAAACCTTCCTCACTTAGCTTTGCAGTTCTTCAAAGATTGCAGGAAGAAAATTTTATTGACGTCGAAGAGGAAAATGAGGATAATGAAGTATCGTTGGAGTGTTCCATATGCCTCGAAAGGATTTCAAATGGGGACAGACTAATTCGGCTGAACTGTGGGCATAGGTTCCATCATTCATGTTTAGAGCCATGGGTTCAGGCACATGAAGTATGTCCCTATTGCCGAGCTAGCATTGTAAGTTGACTTAACATATATAGTATAATCAGGGAATGAAGTTTCATGGTTCATTTTCTCCAGCTATCATCATGATGTTTCAGCAGTTGACTGAAACTTAATCTTTCCATGTGTAAATACTTAACTGCTTATATCATAATAGAACTACCACCTCGTCTGAAGCTATGGAATGTTTTGACATATGAAAATAGGCAGGTACAAGGATTGGAATTGAACTAGTTGATCAGGATTGTCATGAAACTGACAAGTTTGAGATGCTAAATTCACAATAAATGTATTTCCTCTCTATTAATTCCTTCTCTCCCTTATTTTTCATCGGACATCTAAACAATTGTCCATATTCTTTGACTGTGAAGCAGTTCTGGCATTCGAGTTACTCTTTTTGCGTTCTTTTTCTTAATTCTAGTATAATGCATTTAATAAGTTATACTACGGAGTACGGACAATAATGTGGTGCCTTTGACTGCAACTTCTGCTCAAAACTGTGGTCTTTGGTAGCTTCCCTTTCATATTCTGAAGTTCTATGTTCATCCCCCCTTGTTCACAGAACACAATGTTAGTCACTCCGGTGCTGCTGCTGCTGCTTTGTCTTTGTTTAATGCTTATGTCAAAGGTTTCCTTTATATCAAATTCCTACATGCACTACAACAAAATTAATATTTAGGGACTATATTATAGGGACCAATCATAATTAAGTCCCCAAAAAATATTTATTTGAGACCAATGAGAAAGTGGACCTAAATTTCTCATATTTTTAGAGACAAAAACTTAATTTGTGTCTAATACAAATGTTATATGAATCAATTAAAATATTGGTGTCTAATAATTCTACATAAGGATCCATTTAAGGACCAATCACTATCTTGGTTCCGAAAAATAAACTTTAGGGACATTTTAGTGGTCCCAAAAAATATAATATATTTTTTGTTAATATGTTTTCTACGATTGGGCTAACTCCAATGCCCTAACTCATTTGCTCCCTCCCGAAAAACTTAACTGTGCCCTAACTCCGATCCTGTCGCGCGCGGTGTCTGGCTCCCTCCGCTGGGCTTCGATCCCTACAACCGCGGCCTCGCTCCTTTCCACCGTCGAGGCCTTCCGGCGATCTCGAGGTCAACGGCGCCTTCCTGCCCGCCGTTGAGGCCTTCCGCCAAAGATCCTTGAGGTTGACGCCATCCCGTTCGTTCCCTCGCCGGTGAGTTCCATAATCGCTCCTATGTCTTTGTTTCGTTTTGTTCCATCATCACTTCCTCCTTCCGCTGAATTTGCTCTCGCTGCCCTAGATCCTCCCTCTTGCTCTCCGTGCTCGTACACAATCGTGTCTCTCTGCTACTACTAATTGTGCATTTCTCTTGCGCCCTGCATCTAGATCGAGACTTCCATTGCTGCTTGTCCTGCTGCTTCCGCTCACTTCCTACTTTTGTCGATATGCTCTCGCTGCCCTAGGATCCTAGGTTAGGATTTGAGGAGACGCCTTGGCTTCTCTCTAGAAATTCGGCAGTGATTTGATTCGAGGGAGGTAATTAGAGTATTTTTCCCCTTCAAGCAGGTCTTTTCTCTAATTTTTTAGTAGTTCCTTTAATTTTTTTCCTATTTTTTTCTCTAATTAGGGTATTTATTTTGAAGGAGTATCGGTGGTATGATTGAACGATTGCAAGACATCACTCATCCTTGATTGCTACGACTACTTGATACTTGCAACATACTTCATTCATTCATTTTTTTAGCATATCTTGAGTGATTCTCATGATTTTATTTGTTCACAAATATCTCAAAATACCATGCTTGAGTATTTATCACAAAAGCATCATGTTCAAGTACCATGTTGAAGTATCATGTTAATAGCAAAAGTATCACAAAATACAAATATCAAAAGTATGTCGAAGTATCATGTTCAAAAGCATATCATTTATTTTATTTGGTATTTGCAAGATATTCTCAAAAGCATGTTCAAAAGCACTCATAATCCATATTTGTTCAAAAGCATCCGCCTCATGATTCTCCCCTGTTAGTTTTTATCCTTTTATTCAATATTTTTGTTGTTGCTTGTCTCTGTTTCTTTTCCCTTCTCTGAAGCATAACTTATATCACTGGGAAATATAGTTTAATGATATTATGCTTTGTCATTTTAGTAATAAGTAATTTTAATACTATATAGGTGGAGTAAGATGGATAACAATTTTAATGATCTTGATAAGAGTTGGATGAATATCCATGATAGATTTTCAGTAGATTATCTTCTTGGCGTTGACTCATTTATGAAACTTGTCGAATTTCACTTGGGAACGGACTCTAATATTCGTTGGCCATGTCGATATTGTCTGAATGTGTGCTTCCAACCAAAAAAACGTTGTAAGAGATCATCTAATTATCAAAGGGATAAATACCACCAATACTCGATGGGTATTTCATGGAGAAGGACTTGAAGTCAATGACAATATTGAAGACGAGAACATTTTGAGTAATGAAGCTGAGGTAAATATTGATGATGTGAATCAAATATTGGAAGATGCCCAAGTGACACATTTTGTAAATGTGGACCTTGAAGGACCTTCTAGATTTGAAGGCACATCTTCGTCCCATAATGAGGAGGTTAACATATTTGATGGATTGTTAAAGGATGCACGACGTCAACTTTATCCTAGTTGTACAAAGCATTCATTGTTGTCAGCGGTTGTACGATTGCTTCACATGAAAGTTCTAAATCATTGGAGCATTAAATCATTTAACATGCTCCTTGAGTTTATTATGGAAATTTTGCCAGCAGGTGAGGTACTTCCCTCATCTTATTACGAGACAAGAAAGGTGCTGCGAGACTTAGGATTAGGATATGAATGTATTCATGCCTGCAAGAATGATTGCGCTCTATTTTGGAAGGAATTAGGAGACTTCGAAAATTGCCCTGAATGTGGAGAGTCAAGATGGAAAATAAATGATGGTAAGGGAAAGAAAATCCCTTACAAGGTGTTAAGATACTTTCCTTTGAAAAGTAGGTTGCAACGCTGATAGTGATATTTGTGGGTGTAGTGATAACTTGCTGGATTTTATGCAAAAAGTGTAATTTTTTAAATTTTAATCTCCCCAACTCACTAGCTGCAAGTGCACAAGTAAGTTGTAGTAGACTCAGGTTGTTGTATTCACAAAGATTTGAGGCCTAAGACTCCTTAAAACAATCTATACTAGTTCTACTTAAGTGGCTAAAAATAGGAAATTAAAGGAATTAGACAACTGATTTTTAATTGTGCAGAATGATAACTATTTTTGGAGTTTTAGAAATTTGTTAAAACTGAATTATAAATGCTAGATTAGAAGCTAAAAGGGTTTAACTATCAATGAGGAATGTTCTCCTAAGAGTTGGGGTTCATCTAAATTAATTATGGATGGAATGGAACAAGTTATCATTTTTTTAGTCAAATCCAATTCAACCTTTAAAATGGTTGTTTTCACAGCTCAATTAGACCAGAACTAAACAATATATTGTCATATGATTGTTAGCCAAGTTGAATTAGAAAATGATCCTCACTGAAAACTAAGTTATCATTAGGTTCAACTCAATACACTTGCTGATTTTTTGGCAATTTCAATAAAATCTGAAACGATAACTTCTAGATTGCACCTTGAAAATGGTTGGAATGCTTCAATCAACTAAACATGGATGAAATCAATCCAATATCAATGCAAATGCTCCTTGGTTTATCTCTAAACTACAAGAGAATTTAAAATCAACTTCTCAGCTGCAAATTCAAATGAAATCCACATTTTCATCAATGAATTGGATAGAAATCAGCACCTAATACAAGTTTGGAAAATAAAAAGAAAGGCCTTAAAACCATCTCTCAATGGTGGATTAAAGTAGGACTTAACAATGGCAATCAGATTCCCAAGAAATCAAAAATCAAAAATCAAAATTCAGCAAGATAATTTTAGAAATCAGATTGGGAAAACAACAAGGAAATCAACAATGCTATTCATTGGAATTCAAGATTTGCTAAATACTTATTGATCCATCTCTGGACAACAAGAAATCCTTAGGGTTCACCTTTCAGTGATTGAATGAAATCAGAGGTTCAATTAGCAATTCAGATTCCAAAAGAAATTAGGATATCAGAATTCAGGAATGCAGATTTCAGATTTTCAGATTGGGAAAACAGATTTGAAATCATAAACATGTCAAAGTATCTTGATTCATTTCTGTACAAGATTAGGACCAATAACAACCTCTCAGCTGTTCAATTAAACAAATCCCCAATGACAACAGATTTGGATAGTTCAGAAAAATCAGAAATCAGCAGGTTCAGATTTCAAAAAACCAAAAATCAGATTTTCTACTAAAATGGAATCCAGAAACTTGATATTGATTCTTAATTCATTTCTGAATGAAGATTAGATCAAATGATGACTTCTCAGTTATAGATACAAATATGATCTAACAATGGCAAGAATAGATTCATAACAATGTAGAAATCTGAAAATTAGAATTGATAACAGTGCAGGATTAATTTATGTCCATATACATCCAAAATTAACCTAGTGTCCTAGTCCTGGTCCTGGAATTCCTGGTCCTGGTGATGTGATTGTGTCATGTGTCCTGGTCCTGGAATTCCTGCAGAAGACAACAGCTTTTTGGGCACAAAGGAGTGGTCCCCCCATCTTTTTGGCTTAATTCATACATCTTTTCTCTGCTAGAAAATTCACAACAACAAACATCAATGTACTCTAATAAAAAATAAACAAATAAAGATTAGGACAGCAAGTAAACTCAGCTCAATAATCAAAAGGAGTTTGGTGTTATACAAGGATGGAAATTAATATGAAAAACTAATGGTTTTGGAACTCGGAATGATAACTTTGCACTAATTATGAAAATTATCCAAATGCAATGATTCAAGGCATTAGAGGCATCAAATGGATTAGGGTGGCAAGTGAGTGAAGTTAGAAATCAAATATGAATAAGATTTTATAAAAATGATAACTTGGGTGTCAAAACGATAACTTGTTTGCCTTAAAAATGATAACTTGTCATAACTTTTGTTGTGATTATCCAAATGTGATCAAATTTGAACAACAATGAGTTAGGACAATAATATAATGAATGCCTAAGGACTTTGTGCAGAATTGATAGTTTTACATATCGAAATGACAATTTTTCCCTTTAACGATAACTTGGCAATGAAAAAATGATAACTTATTCAAATGGATTTAAAACTTTGCACAAGTTGAGATATGACCATCCAAATATGATTCATTCATGATAGTAATGGATTTAGGGCAAGAAAATCACTGAAAATCAGTTCACTTAAAATAATGATAACTTATGCATTTAGAATGATAACTTGGCTTTAGATTGATAACTTGGCATAGAATTAAAATATTAATGGATTTTGGCATTTTAGAACCTCTATGCACATGGAATTAAGTATAAAATGGGCAAGATCAACTAGTTATCACAATCCATACATTCCAAGCATAATTGGCCAAAAGGTAGGCAAAAATGGGGCTCGATATGAATGAAATGCATCTAAAATGGGATAAAAACTTATAGTGATCAACTAATGATCAAACTCCCCCAAGCTTAACTTTTTGTTTGTCCTCAAGCAAAACATTCAGAAATTAAGGACCAATTTGAATTACAAGTCCACAAATGAAGCAAAGGTCAGCTGAATTGAATCCAATGAGTTTCCCACTTTGCCAACACTTTATTCTCTCCAAAAACTCAATTTCTAATTAAGGAATCATAGAGACTAAAACAAATTTAAGCCATGAAAGAAGTACTAGCAATGACATATTTGAATCTTAGGAATTGTCAACTTTACTACAAGGTTGAACTACAAATCCCTTCATGAACATGTTTTCATTGCTTAAACAGGTTTAACACCTGACCTTTATTCATGAAATGCAAATAAACAGGTTTAGGACCTGATTTTTATTCATGCTTTCTTTAGGAGAGATTCCTTTGGAAGTTTTGCTCTCCTAAAATTTTTTTTCTTTTCTTTTTGCATTGAAGAGAGATTCTTTTGGAAGTTTTGCTCTCTTCCTTTTTTCTATGCATGCATGCAACTTTTTACTTTTCCTTTTTCTCATTTTTCTATCATGTTCATGAAGTGAGCAATAGTTCAAACTCAAGTATAGTTTAGATCCCTTTATTCAAAAAGTCAAGTTTTCCTATTTAACATGACAGCAAGAGCCTTGACTCCCTTTTAGACATCTGATATTACTGATTCAATCCATAAGTATCAGCTAATGTGACCCACAAAAAGAAAAATTTTCAGCTGAAAATTGATTCAAATGCATTTGAATTGAATAGTCAATTAAAGCAACAAGACTAATGGCCAAGTTGGCCACTTGGTATTGGAGTGTACCAACTGTCATAATGAAGTATTTTACCCATTTTAGAGTTAAAATAAATTCAGAATTGAGTTGAGTTCAAAAAATGATAATCGATTGATAACTAGTGATAACTTACAAAACCTACTGATAACCTAGTGATAAATGATATATGGACATTAAAATCAATTAAAAATATGGTGTAAAGATTAGAAAAGCACCATATTTCCTCCTTCAAGCTTAGCCTCAACACTGTCCACAGTGTTGGAAAGTGAAGACAAGGGAGAGAGTTGGGAGGGTATGAAATATATGGAATTTTGTATTTGATCCCTTCCAATGGGTCTTGCATCTCAATCAGGGGCTTAGGGTGATCCATTCTTCATGAATTTCAACCAATCCTGCAGAGAAGTAGGAGATATCAGTGGGACATTAAATTTCAGATTTTTAGGGTGCACAATTCAATAATGCATTGAAATTCACTGAAATCCACTAAAATGCATCTAAGATGGATTGGGATAACTGATTTGCATGATGATTCAGATATTAATGTGATGATTTCAGCATGAGAGAAAAGATTATATCAGTTATCATTGGGATTTCAGTGAGGAAAATAAAAAATGAGGGTAGGGGTACTCCCTTCTTTCAGATTGTGGATGGATCTGATTCCTCTCTTCTTTATTCCTGCAAAATAGAAAAGTTAAGTGTAAAATGGCTTGGGTTACCTCCCAAGAAGTGTCCTACTTTAATGTCTTAGGCTGGACATCTTTCCACTTGAATTCAGTTAGGCAAACTTGACAAATCATGCAAATTCAGTACCTCCTTAGTTGATTCTTGAGCTGTGAGATTATATGGCTTCAACCTCTGTCCATTAACCTTGAATACATCATCCTTATCATTCAGAAGGTCCACAGCACCATAAGGATAAATTTTGTGGACTTTGAAGGGTCCACTCCACCTTAATTTCAACTTTCCAAGAAATAGTTTCAACCTTGAATTAAACAACAATACCAAGTCTTCAACCTTGAATTCCTTCTTCAGAATTCTACTATCATGCCATCTCTTGGTCCTTTCCTTGTAAAATTTTGAATTATAGTAGGCATTTAGCCTAGTCTCATCCAACTCATCAATTTGGAGAAGCCTTTTCTGTCCACATGCTTGCATATCAAAGTTGAGTGCCTTCACTGTCCAATATGCTTTATGCTTCAACTCAATGGATAAGTGGCAAGTTTTTTCATAAATCAATTTGTAAGGAGAAGTGCCTATAGGGGTTTTATAGGCTGTCCTGTATGCCCAAAGTGCCTCATTAAATTTCAAACTCTAATCTTTTCTTGTCAAGGATATTATTTTCTACAATATGGCCTTGATTTTCCTATTTGAAATTTCTGCTTGGCCATTTGTTTGAGGATGGTAGGCAGTGGAGACCTTATGCTTAACTCTATACTTGTTTAGGAGGTTCTCAAAACACTTTTCAATGAAATGGCTCCCTCCATCACTTATGACTACCATTGGGATTCCAAATCTTGAGAAGATTATCTCCTTGAACAATTTGATGACAGCCATGGAATCAGCAACAATGGTTGGAATTGCTTCTATCCATTTAGACACATAGTCCACAACCAATAATATAAACTTGAATCCACATGAACTAGGAAATTGACCCATATAGTCAATGCCCCACACATCAAAGATTTCAACCTTTAAAATCCTATTCTGAGGCATTTCATTCCTCCTTGAAATAGAACCTGCCCTTTGACATTTATCACGACTCTTCACATATAAATAAGCATCTTTGAACAAGGAAGGCCAATAGAAACCTGATTGTAGAACCTTGTCAGCAGTCTTTTGAGTACCTCCATGTCCACCATATGGAGAGGAGTGACATTCATACAAAATTGATTGGAATTCAGCTTCTGATATACACCTCCTAAAAATGCCATCAGGGGACTTCTTGAATAGGAGTGGATCATCCCAATAGAAGTTCTTCAAGTCATGGACGAACTTTTTCTTCTGTTGATAGGAGAAGTCAGAAGGAATGATTCCACATGCCAAGTAATTCACAATGCCTGCATACCAGGGAGTTTGATTAGTTAATATTGCCATTAAGATGTCATCAGGGAAGGCATCATTGATAGGAAGTGTTGAGGACTCCTGAACTGCTTCCATCCTTGACAGGTGGTCAGCAACTAGGTTCTCACTGTCTCTTTTGTCCCTGATTTCAACATCAAACTCTTGCAACAATATGATCCATCTAATGAGCCTTGGCTTGGATTCCTTCTTGTTGATCAAGTGTCTCACTGTTTGGTGATCTGTGAATACAATTACTTTGGATCCCACCAAGTAAGGTCTGAATTTATCAAATGCATACACAACATCAAGTAACTCCTTCTCAGTTGTGGCATAGTTGACTTGAGCCTCATTTAAAGTCTTGCTGGCATAACATATGATATAGTGCTTTCTATCCTTGGTTTGCCCCAAGACTGCCCCTACTGCTTGATTAGAGGCATCACACATTATTTCAAAGGGAAGAGACCAATCAGGTGGCTGGACTATAGGAGCTGAAATAAGTGCCTCTTTTAGCTGCTTGAAAGCCTTCATGCACTCTTCATCAAAATTAAACTCAGCATCTTTTGCTAGGAGCTTGGTAAGAGGTCTGGTTATCATTGAAAAGTTTTGAATGAATCTTCTATAAAATCCTGCATGCCCCGAAGAAGCTTCTTACTGTCTTCACATTTGTAGGGGTGGCAACTTCTCAATTACTTCAATCTTGGCCTTATCCATCTCAATTCCTCTACTTGAAATAACATGTCCTAAGACAATCTTTTCTTGAACCATAAAATGGCACTTCTCCCAATTGAGAATCAAGTTGGACTCTCTACATCTTTGTAGCACCTTGGTCAAATTTTCTAGGCAACTCTCAAAGGAATCTCCATAGATTGAAAAATCATCCATGAAGACCTCCATAATTTTTTCAATAAAATATGAGAAGATTGACATCATGCATCTCTGAAAAGTGGCAGGTGCATTACATAGGCCAAAGGGCATCCTCCTATAAGAAAATGTCCCATATGAACATGTGAAAGTAGTCGTGTTGATCTTGAGGGTGAATTGGGATTTGCAAGAAGCCTGAGTATCCATCTAGGTAACTGATGCGTTAAATTTGTAACAATAAAATTTGCTAGCAAGTGCACTAGTCGCTCAAGTAATATAGTAAAAAGGAGTAAGAGTGTCGAACCCACGAGGAATATTATTAATTCAATATCTGGATTTATAAATTAATAAGAGAGGAAAAACATGAATTTTTGGAAAGAAGTTTTATGAAATGAAATAAAGAAAATAAGATAAAGATAAGATAATGATGTTGAAGTTAGGCCTTATGATGAAAATAGATCAGGATAAATATTTGAACCATAAAAGATAAATTTAATCTTTAAAGATGGATTAGGAATTTTCTCAAGTTATTAATTTACAAGATTAACATCACAGAGTCCACAAACTGGTAATTCTGCTATTTAATCTGGTAAATCAAACTATCTTAAATTTAATCAAACCTAAAGTCCCACAAACTGGTATTCGTCAGATAAGATTAAAATTAAGATGCGTTAATATGAAAATCCTAGACTATTAATCACTCCACAAACTGGTTAGATTAACAGACCACATAAACTTGATTCTCCACACACTAGTTATCAAATTTATGTCAATTATTAATTTCACATAAAATCAACTAATTTAATTAATGAATTCTGAAATTAAATAATCCACAAACTGATAAGTACTCAACTTAGAAATCCAAATAATTAAATCAAAAGCATTAAGCACAATTAACTAATTGATCAGAAAAGATTAAAACAAATAATATAGGGTCCAAATAGTTTCCCTTCAATAATAATCTCCTAAAATGAAATAAATAAAAATATGGAGTTCATCCTAGAAATTCTGGAGAGATAATAACAAAGTAATAATAATTGAAAGAATTACACCCAAATAGATAAAAGTCGAAGCTTCGGATCACGGGCAGACAGTCGGGCAGCCTCTCGGACTTGATTAGGGTCGCGATCAACTTCCAGCCGTCGCACCTCTCTCCTCTTGGTCGTAGCCTGCAGAGCTCACGACTCGCCATGGAAGAAACCTGAACTTCAGAGCACCAATTGAAACGACGAATTCTTTCACGTATTTATAGGGTGCGGACGACCTTCAATTTGATCTCGGCCGTAACATCTTACGGTTGACTTTAAAATTATAAGATAAACTCGGCCAAAGATAAATCATTTTATCATTACGCCCAAAGATAAATCTTTCTTATCTTTTTACGCCCAAAGATAAACTTCGGCCAAAAGAATGATTTCACTGCCATTACCCCCTCCAAATCTCGGCCGTAAGGAATTATTTTATCTTTACTCCCAAAGAGATAAAATTTCTTTTACTCCCTCAAAATCTCGGCCGTAAGGAAGGAACTTATCTTGTTACGCCCAAAAGATAAAATCAATTGATTGTTACACCCTTCATCTTCATGCCATTACGCCCTCCATATCTCGGCCAAAATGATATCTTTTATCCTAATCTCGGCCGTAATGATAAATTCTTCGAAATTTCGGCCGATACAGCACAATCCATTTAAATCTCAATTTTTCCTGCAAAATATTTATCAAAATTTAGTTAATCCATCCACAATTAAAATATTCAGAGATTTTAATAATTAAAATTGATAAATCCGGAATTATTCTTAAAAGTGACTAAAAATGATGCATGCCATGATCAAATTATAGAAAATTTAATTAAAATAATTAACTAAAATGTATTGTATTTTGCATGCATCAAACTCCCCCAAGCTTAAAGTCTTGCTTGTCCTCAAGCAAAAATTCAAAGCAAGGCTCAAGAAAGTTCCATCATAGCCTCCACATTGTCAACTGACTAATTTTCTCACACAGTTCTTCTACACACCTACTACTCAGTATCTCACCATTTTCCATGCACTTAGCTTCATAGAGATTCTGAATGCTACACAAATTTAAACAATCTCAAATTCAGCCTTGTGAAAAAAAAAATTGTCTATCAAATAATAGCATTAATATTGAACACATAAGTACTAATTGAGCTTAAAACTTTTTCTTTTCATTTTTCAACTTTATTTTCAATCATTTAAAAGTTCTAATCTTCAAGCAGGATTGCACAAGGAAGTCCATGTAGCGGGCTTTGGACTGATGACTCCCAGACCAAATGGCCTTAGGGCACCAGGTGATAAAGCACCCCTCGAGTTTACTTGCCCGAAAAACTAAGGTTCTGAATGAAGAGTTCGAACTTAGCCATGATTCAGTACTCCTGTGCTTCTCCATATTCCACAAGGAAGTCCATGTAGTAGGTTTTCGATCGACGGATCCCAGAGCAGTTGCCCTTAGGTCGCCAGGCATGAACCCCTACGGATCTAATTACCCGAACACACCTTGGTTCCGGATAACACTTTTGTACCTACACATAACTTTATTCATCATTTTTCTTTTTTTTTATATATATATTATTATTTTTTATTTGTTGGGGTTTAACTAACCCTTCTTTTTTATAAGCTCAAAAAGTACTTGATATGATCAATAAGAAGGCTACTACTAATCAAGACTTAAAAGAGATAAAAAGGCATGAATATGATTTTGTCGTCTAGTCATTCATAATTCTACTTAGCATAGGCACATAGTCCATAAATTTGATACTAAAATAGCAAGTGATAAGAAAGAAAAGTATTCAAATTTCATCAATTAACAATATGTCTTTGAACTTCTACTAAAAGATAATTAAAATAGTAAGACAAGAGTTTGTAAGATGGTAGCAAAAATAAATGCATGCATTGGTATTTTTTAGAAAATTTTCAAAATTTTCAATTTTTTTGGATTTTTTTACAAATAGATGCAAACATAAGCAAATAAAAAGAAAGAAACATGCAATGCATGAAATGCAAACTCCCCCAAGCTTGAACTAGACACTGTCCTCAGTGTTAAGCCAGCAAGGGAAAGTGATACATACTCGAAAGGAAAATTAAAGAAACGAAAATAAAGAAAAGGGAAAAGACACAACCAGATTTACTGTCTGCGGGGTGGCGATGGTGGATGGTAGCCGAGATTTCCTTGGCGCATATGATACTCATGGATGCGTCTCGTCATGCGCGCATGCTGATTCTGAAGGGATTCGAAGCGACCCTGACGATCATCCATATTTCTAAAATCAGCTCGAATGTTGGTCAACTCTTGTGCTTGTCGAAGTTGTTCTTCCTGAATAGCGTGCAACTGCCCTGACTGACGAAGTTGCTCTTCCTGAAAAGTGTGAAACTCCCCTGCTTGACAAAGTTGTTCATCATACATTGATTCCCATAAGTTTTGCATGGAAGCATAGTCAGACTGAGGTGGCGGAGGTGGATAGTAAGTCTGCTCTGGGGCTGAAGTAAAAGTGGGCTCTGGTGCTATATAGCGATTCTGCACAGGTTCTTGTAAAGGGGCAGATACTTCCATCGAATCGCGTTCCTCATAAGGAGTAGAAGGTATGAACGAGGAATCAGAAGAGCTCTCTTGTGCTGGAGATGGAATCGGAGAAGGCACCGGCATATAAGGTGAATGGACGGATGTGGCATATTGGGAAGCTGCCGGTGATGCAGCCTGGAATCCTTGTTGCTGTTGAAGGTAGGGTTGGGCTGCCGCATAATCAGTAGAATCAAACCAGGAGAAAGGTTCATCCTGGTGTAGCTGTCCGACAGAGGTAGATGATCCTGCATGTGGGATTACTGGAGCTATGACCTGCCTAAAAAGGAGCCAATTATTTGGATTAATCGGCGTAAAAGCATCTCGATCTGAGCAGGGCACCTCCTGATGGTGGCCTTTAAAAATAAAAACTTTGATCCCTGAGTTGTTGGTCTTCACGAGACCCATAGCCTGAATGGTCCTACGAGTGAGGTGAGTGTTTCCTGGCACAGCTTCGAGATCATCCAAGTCAAGTTGTAGGTGCTGAGCGATAGGTGTGAGAAGAACACCCATATTAATGCTACCGCCACGATGAGTAGTGCGGCGCTGAAATCGACGAATGAGGAAGGCACCCACATTAACGGGAGTTCTGTGAAGCATGCTGTGGATGAGATATAACTCTCCTTCTGAGACGGCACCATTATTATCACTGCGTCCACTTATGGTGTTGCTTAGCATGCGATGGACGTAGCGCAGAACAGGATTCTGAATTGAGCTATCTTTAGCGGTGTTCCAAACCAATCGGTCTTCTTCTGTTATCTGTTTCCAAAAAGTTTCAGCATCAAAGTCAGCAGGTACAGAAAGAGATCCATGGTTGGGAAATCCATAGATATTATTAATCTCTCCTAGAGTGAGAGTAAATGGTCGTCCATAAAGTTGGAATGAAATGCGGGGCTGATCATAGTTCCTGCCATCTAAATTAAAGATTTCCAGAGATGAGAGGAATTCCATAATTAGTACTTCATAAGTTGGCCACCAAGAATGCACAAAGTCAGATAGTCCAATTTGAGAAAATAATAGATGAGTATCTGCAAGTAAATTATACTCCCTCAGCAATTCAGTATTTGAAAATCTGGTGGCATGAATTCGAATATCACACATCCGTTCATATCGAGCTTGATACTCCGGCTTAGTCCAATAATAATCTCCGGGGTAGGAGATTAATTGTGAGGGTTGTGGGGCCGGCTGAGCATTCGGATGTCGTCGTTCGTGACGTCCCCTCCATATATTAGCAAATCGCCTCATCTTGATCTGGACAGAAATAAACAAAGAAAAGGTACCGTCTCGGTGGAAGCGGCTGAGGTTTCGACCGTAGTATTCGATGAAGAACCGGCTGAAGGTCGGAGGTGACTCGGCCGTAAGGGACCGGTTGACGAAGAACTTCGGCCGTAATTGATGAAGCTCGGCCGGAGATTGGAGTTTGGCCGTAAGAAGTTGGAGGCGTGACTCGGAACTCGGCCGTAAGGAGTTGATGAACCTGTAGATTTCGGCCGTAAGGAATGGCGGTGTGGTTTCGGCCGTAAAGTGAAAAACTCGCCCGGAGTTTGGCCGTAAGAGAGCGGCGGAGATGGTGTGACTTCGGCCGTAAAACGAAGGCGACGTGGAAACTTGGCCGTAACGCACTAGGCGTAAGGATCGGCGATTGGCGTTTGAGACTTCGGCCGTAGCGCAGATGGTAGGAGCGCGGTGGAAACTCGGCCGTAATAAATGTCGGTGTGCGGTGGAACTTCGGCCGTAAGAAGTTGGAGGCTTGGCACTTTGGGCGTAAGGGAGAAAGCTCGGCCGTAATGCACAGAGGGCGGCGCGGTGTTGAAGCTCCGGAACTTCGGCCGTAAGAGATAGATGAAAGGGTGAGGCGGTGATTGATCTGCATAACACGAGAAGGGGTAAGTATTTTATAGATGAATTGGAGGGGGTAATACCTGTTCCGACAGCACGCAGTGAAGGGTCAAATCCGGTCGTGAAAACATGCATTTTTTTTTCGATTGGACTTGTGCATGCAGATGTGCTGTCATGTCATTCTCGTCTGTGCATAACACCTCGGCCGTAAGAAGGCATCTGGCGTGATCCTCGGCCGTAACGATGTGGCGTCTTGTCATGTCTGTTGGAATCTTTACGGCGTGGTCATCGAGGTGATTCTCGGCCGTAACGAAGAATGGTGGCAGCTTGTCTTGTCATGTCCGAGCTTGATGCATGTGTGACAACTCGGTCGTAATGCACACGTAATGTGTGTGGTAGGGCGTAACGAGGGTGGCAGGGCGTAATGTCCGAGCTTCGGCCGTAGAGAGAATCAATTCTTGGAATTTACGCCCATGCTTGGAGTTGACGCCCCTGAGTTTATCTCTCCTTACAAAACATTAAATATTAATTAAATTAAATGACTCCATAATAAAATAAATATCTAATTAAAATTAAAATTAAAACTATCACCGAAACTAAGATACTAATTAGACTAATCTAAAAAAATGAAAAAATAAAAATAAAAAGGATAGAAATAGTTCTAATTTATAGTCGTCAGCTTGACTTAGTTCTGATGAAAATCAAGGCCTATTTTGCTCTTCCCCTCTTGGATTTTTCTCTGTGTTGCTTGGGAGAGAGCCCGGTGTACGTCCAGTTAGTTGTGCCGCCATCTGGCCCAGTTGTCTTTCCAGATTTCGAATTGGTGCATCCTGACTCGTGGCTCTAGATTCCATATTCTTCTGCAATGCTTGCATTGTGTCTATGATCTGTGCCATCATCTCCTGCATATGATTTGATGATTGATGTTGGGGAGTATCAGGTTGCCTTTTCAGTATATAATCTTTTGATGGACCAGAAGATTGGCCTTGGTTCTGATTATAGGCAAACTTCGGATTATGTCTCCAACCATAATCGTTGTTCCTGTAAAATGGATTGGAAATAAAATTAGCATTTTCAATTTGATTTGAATCTGAAGTGTTACCTGTAGGACTATAATTGCTAGAATTTCCCATTAGTGACATCATCTGCTCGAATTTTTGATTAAGTGATTCCAGCTGAGCCACTATTTCTGAAGACTGTATTCCTTGTGTAGCATGTACATCATGAGTTCGGCGAGATGGTCTCCTTTCTTGGCTTGACTTGAGTGCTACAGCTTCAATAATATCTTGTATCTCACTAGGACGTTTAGATCCCAGTACTGTCCCTCCTGCTGATTGATCGAGTTTGTCTTGATCTGCAGGTCGTAATCCATGGTAGAAATCTTTCATCACTTGCCACTTTGGAATTCTATTATCAGGAACTCTGGCCAGCAGTTCCTTATATCGTTCCCAGGCTTCATATAACGTCTCGTTATCGTCTTGAACAAATGCCCTCAGCTCTCTTCGATATTTGCCTGCTTTTTGTGGTGGACAATATTTTTCAACAAACTTTTCTACCAGCTTCAACCAAGAATGAATCGATCCTGCAGACAAAGTTTTAAACTAGGTGGAAGCTTTGTCACGTAAAGATTGAGGAAATAATAATAAACGAATAACTTCAGAAGAAACATTATTATTTCTAAAGGTGCTCAGAGTGGCAAGAAATTTATCAAGGTGATCGTGAGGGTCTTCATGAAGTCCTCCTCCAAATTGGGATGCTTAATCATCCTCACGATTGCGGGATTTATCTCAAAATTATTTGCGTTAATATCAGGCAGCACGATGCATGATTCTCGGTCACTGTATCTGGCCGAGACATATTCTCTCATAGAAAGTTCTGCTTCATCTTCTCGCCGATTATTATGTGGTGGAATCAGTTCATTCTGTTGCTCCAGTCTCTGATTGTCGCGTGCTTGTTCCGCCATTTTTCTTATATTTCTTCGTAATCGACGATAGGTTCTTTCAATTTCAGGATCAAATTTCAACAGTGGATTTGAACTCCTAGTGCGCTTATCAGAAGATTCCATGATTGGTTGTGATTTAATTTACAATTAGTACCTGCAACAACCAATTTTCAGTAAGATAAACGAATAAAATAAAATAAAAATATATACAAGAAGGAAGAAATTCAGATAATAGGTCACGAAAAATGAGTTTTTAACAAATAAAGTCTTTCGGCATGATAGAATTTGAAAATTCATCATTAAAATTAATTTTCGAGAGGAACTTTTCAGAAATTCTTCAAACCAATACGAATACCAAATATTAATATCGACCAAAAAAAATTTATGATGATGTAGCAAACCGCACAAAATAAGTCCGAACTAATTTGCGGCCGTAAAGTTAATAATCAGAAATAATCAAAAATTATTTTCAGAGAAGAAATAAGATTGATCGGCCGTAATTACAGAAATAAATTTACGGCCGAAATTAGATTAGTAATCCGAGGCTCGTTCGGCCGTAAAAATATTGAAACAGTGTCAAAAGGATTCAACGTGAAGGCCGTAACAAACTAGTTAGTGTGAAATTTCGGCCGTAAGACAGAAAACTAAACAGGGTGTTCGACCGAAATAAAAATCGAACGCAACGTCGACGATTTAATCCTTTACGGCCGAAGAAGAGTAAGATTCATATCGGTCGTAAATCGATGAAAATTAAGTCGAACGTGAGGTAAAACATCAACACATATAAATCGGTCGAAATGAGATTAAATCAAACTTATTCGTTCAGAAATATATTACGGCCGAGACAGACTAAATCGCTTTGGCCAAAACAAAGTCAAATCTTGTTCAAACTATTATAATGTTACGATCGAGAATGAAAAAATCACAAATAAATTGGGGTCGTAAGATGGCGTAAAAATAAATGTTCAGAAATTTTACGGCCGTAAAACCATGAGATCAATTCTCGGCCGTAAAAATAAAATATGAGATCATTCTCGGCCGTAAAAAGATTAAATCGTCAATTAAGACGAGGTCACATCTGTCGAGATGATGTCAACACGAGGCCGTAAAGAAAAAATAGGGTTTCGGCCGAAATAAAAATCGAATCATTACGGCCGAAAGTGAATTAAGAAGATTCTCTACGGCCGTAAAATAACGAAATCAATTCCATGACGTAAACCAATGTTCGGATAAAAATATTACGGCCGTAAAAATTGAAAGTTTAGAACTCAGAAATCATTCATTGCGAGGCCGTAAAATTAATAAAGCCGACACATTAAATCTCGGTCGTAAAATCATAAGTCGACAGTGTAATTCGGAAAATTCAATCGGCGTCGGATTTAAAACTGAAAGTAGACAAATAAAAAATTATCGTGACCTTTATCTGCAAAAAAAAATGTTAGTTTATTCACAAAAATAATTAAAACAATTGATACATATGCACAGAGAATTATTTACAATTTATTTACATCTCCTAATAATTCATAAAAATCAGAAATTAATTAATAAAATATTCCCCGGCAACGGCGCCAAAAACTTGATGCGTTGTATTTGTAACAATAAAATTTGCTAGCAAGTGCACTAGTCGCTCAAGTAATATAGTAAAAAGGAGTAAGAGTGTCGAACCCACGAGGAATATTATTAATTTAATATCTGGATTTATAAATTAATAAGAGAGGAAAAACATGAATTTTTGGAAAGAAGTTTTATGAAATGAAATAAAGAAAATAAGATAAAGATAAGATAATGGTGTTGAAGTTAGACCTTAGGATGAAAATAGACCAGGATAAATATTTGAACCATAAAAGATAAATTTAATCTTTAAAGATGGATTAGGAATTTTTTCAAGTTATTAATTTACAAGATTAACATCACAGAGTCCACAAACTGGTAATTCTGCTATTTAATCCGGTAAATCAAACTATCTTAAATTTAATCAAACCTAAAGTCCCACAAACTGGTATTCGTCAGATAAGATTAAAATTAAGATGCGTTAATATAAAAATCCTAGACTATTAATCACTCCACAAACTGGTTAGATTAACAGACCACATAAACTTGATTCTCCACACACTAGTTATCAAATTTATGTCAATTATTAATTTCACATAAAATCAACTAATTTAATTAATGAATTCTGAAATTAAATAATCCACAAACTGGTAAGTACTCAACTTAGAAATTCAAATAATTAAATCAAAAGCATTAAGCACAATTAACTAATTGATCAGAAAAGATTAAAACAAATAATATAGGGTCCAAATAGTTTCCCTTCAATAATAATCTCCTAAAATGAAATAAATAAAAATATGGAGTTCATCCTAGAAATTCTGGAGAGATAATAACAAAGTAATAATAATTGGAAGAATTACACCCAAATAGATAAAAGTCGAAGCTTCGGATCACGGGCAAACAGTCGCGCAGCCTCTCGGACTTGATCAGGGTCGCGATCAACTTCCAGCCGTCGCACCTCTCTCCTCTTGGTCGTAGCCTGCAGAGCTCACGACTCGCCGTGGAAGAAACCTGAACTTCAGAGCACCAATTGAAACGACGGATTCTTTCACGTATTTATAGGGTGCAGACGGCCTTCAATTTGATCTCGGCTGTAACATCGTACGGTTGACTTTAAAATTATAAGATAAACTCGGCCAAAGATAAATCATTTTATCATTACGCCCAAAGATAAATCTTTCTTATCTTTTTACGCCCAAAGATAAACTTCGGCCAAAAGAATGATTTCATTGCCATTACCCCCTCCAAATCTCGGCCGTAAGGAATTATTTTATCTTTACTCCCAAAGAGATAAAATTTCTTTTACTCCCTCAAAATCTCGGCCGTAAGGAAGGAACTTATCTTGTTACGCCCAAAAGATAAAATCAATTGATTGTTACACCCTTCATCTTCATGCCATTACGCCCTCCATATCTCGGCCAAAATGATATCTTTTATCCTAATCTCGGCCGTAATGATAAATTCTTCGGAATTTCGGCCGATACAGCACAATCCATTTAAATCTCAATTTTTCCTGCAAAATATTTATCAAAATTTAGTTAATCCATCCACAATTAAAATATTCAGAGATTTTAATAATTAAAATTGATAAATCCGGAATTATGATTAAAAGTGACTAAAAATGATGCATGCCATGATCAAATTATAGAAAATTTAATTAAAATAATTAACTAAAATATGTTGTATTTTGCATGCATCAGTAACAGAAGTGGGAGTGCCTTGCCAACCTTTCTAACATCTGATCAATGAAGGGCAATGGGAAATGGTCCTTTCTTGTAGCCTTGTTTAACTTCCTGAAGTCTATACACATTCTCCACCCTGTAATTGTCCTGGTGGATATCAATTCATCTGAATCTGACCTCACTACTGTGATCCCTCCCTTCTTTGGCACAACCTACATAGGACTAACCCATTCACTATCTAAAATTGAGTAGATGATTCCAGCTTTTAGCAACTTCAATACTTCCTTCTTGACCACTTCCTTCATGACATGATTGAGTCTTCTTTGGCATTCAATTGAGGGTTTGTAGTTGTCCTCCATTGGGATCCTATGTATGCAAATTGAGGGATTAATACCCTTGATATAATCAATAGAATAGCCAATCACCTCCTTGTACAGCCTTAGTTTTTTCAGCAGCTCTTCAACTTAATTTTTGGGCAGGTTTGCATTGATGATAACTGGAAATGTTGAATTCTCCCCCAAGAATTTATACTTCAGATGAAAGAGGAAGGCGATTCGTCGGAGAGGTGCGGAGCGGCATCAGCGACAGCGGACGGAGGGCGATTCGGAGAGGTACGGAGCGGAGCGGCGGCGGACGGAGGGCGATTCGAAGATGACCTAAAGCGGCAGCAGCGGCGGCGGACGAAGGGCGATTCGGAGAGGTGCGGAGCGGCAGCAGCAGCGGCGGACGGAGGGCGATTCGGAGAGGTGCAGAGCGGCAGCAGCAGCGGCGAACAGAGGGCGATTCGAAGATGACCTAGAGTGGATGGGCGCGAACATTTGGCCATCGTCCTATTTTTTCATCGGTAGATCAAGACCGTCAATTTCATGCTGACGGTCCGGATTAATTCGTTACACGCGACCGCACGATGGCGCATCGAGGCTCACGGATGAGGCGTTACACGGCGCTACACAGACGGGCGCTACACCCCCATTTAATCCTATATATATATATATATATATATATATATATATCTTGACTCGATCATTCACCACCAGATGGATAGGCCTCCATTTTGTCATGGATTTGGTATTGGAAGTTTGGGAGTAGGTGGATTCTTCGAACCATCGCGTGGGAAGCAACTAAAATTGTGCCTGTTCATATCAGGTCTCCCTAAAGATCTACACCGATCCATAGTTATCATGTCTCAGCTAAGCTTGACAGTGATATTGGAAAAAAAATATGAAATATGATATTTGGAGTGGAAATACTCTCATTTGGAGTGGAAATACTCGTGCTGCAAAAAAAATATGAAATATGATAGTTTGGACAAGGAATGTGTCAAGCAATTTCTTATTCCTCACATATGAACCCTTAAATTATTTTTTTCCCTTTTCCAAATATACGTGGAAAATGATGGAAGAAAACTTTTCTGCAATTACATTTTATACTGAAATTGTTCAGCGGTGATAACTTCCTGCACTTGGTGCTGATTTTCTGAATTTTCCACTGATTGGAATGCTGATTGGTATGCTGCAGCCTCTAGATCCTCCAATTCCTTCAAATGATCAAACATAAGGTACCTTTGCAATGGATCTTCAATGGGTATTATTGCTGAGGCCTGCTCCATAATTTGATCAATCTGTCCATCCCCAAAATCATCTTGTTGACAAGCTGGCCTGCTGATAACTTGTGCAAGGTTGAACTCTATCTTGTCTTCACCAATTTGGAAGGTCAATCTCCCCTCTTTAACATCAATGACAACTCCAGTAGTGACAAGAAAGGGTCTTCCAAGCAAGATGAGTGTATTCAGATCCTCATTCATATCCAAAACTACAAAGTCCACTGGTATATAAAATTTTCCAACCTTTAAGGGTATGTCTTCAATGATTTCATGGGGATATTTGATGGACCTATCAACCAGCTGTAGAGACATGTTGGTGGGCTTCATATCTCCTACTTCAAGTTTCTTGGATAGAGATAATGGTATAACATTTACAGAAGCACCCAAGTCACACATGTCCCTTTGAATTTTTGTATTTCCTATCTCACATGGAATGGAGAACCTCCCTGAATCCTTTATCTTAGGAGGCAACTTGTTTTGAATTATTGCAGAAGCCTCTTCAGTTAGTGCAATAGTCTCACATTCCACAATTCTCCTCTTCTTGGTTAGGATTTCCTTCAAAAATTTTGCATATGAAGGCATCTCTTGAATGACTTCAACAAATGGCACATTGATGTATAGCTTCTTCAAGATTTCTAAAAATCTTCCATATTATTGGTCCTGTCTTACCTTGATTAGCCTTTGAGGGAAAGACACTTTGTCAAAGATTCTTC
Source organism: Pontederia crassipes (assembly GCA_030549335.1). Taxonomy (NCBI): domain Eukaryota; kingdom Viridiplantae; phylum Streptophyta; class Magnoliopsida; order Commelinales; family Pontederiaceae; genus Pontederia; species Pontederia crassipes. Next base: position 30,508,194 of record CM060193.1, read on the forward strand.
CATTGGCTTCATTTTGAAAGTTCCTTTTCTGATTTCCTACAACAGTCTCTTCAATTCCCTTTTTTTTTAGTTCTGGGCAGGAGTGTTCTTCAACTGAATTTTCTTCCACATTCTTGGAGTTTGAATTCTCTTGAGTTGGATTGGTCTCTACATTTTGCATTGGCTTGTCAACTTGCCTTCCACTCCTGAGTTAAATTGCCTTGGCTTGTTCTTTAGGGTTCACCTCTGGCTGTCTAGGAAAGAATAAAGGTGGCCTATTGGATGTGCTTACTTGTTGGGCAATTTGACTTTCAAGCAACTTCTGATTGGCATTCAAGGCTTCATATCCATTTATTAACCTCTGCATCTCCTCCTCTTGCTTCTCTTGTTTCTTTAAAATTTGTTGCAGCAACTCTTCTATCTTTGAGAATTGAGTGGATTGAGGTTGTGGTGGCTGCTCATAAAGAGTTCTTTGCATTGGAATGGTTGATGGCTGATTTCCATATGGAGGTGGCTATTTTCTTGGCAAAATCTTAGGTTGCCAACTAGAATTCTGCATTGGTGACCCTTGAAAATGATTGACCTTGTAGGAAAGGTAGGGATGATTCATGTTTTCTGGAGTATAGAATTCAGAAGGTAGCTTGATTCCATAATTTCCCACATCATTGACTTGATCTATGGATTGCTCATATTGCTGCATTATCAAGTTACAACTCTCAGTGACATGGCCCTGGTTTCCACATACATCACACCTTGATTCCTGATTTGAAGACTTTCCTACATTAGTGGACAAATTCAGGTTCTCCAATGCCTTTTTCAATCCTTCTTCAATCTGGACAGCAATATTATTAACTTGATTTTCATTGGATGGCCTTCTTGTCCTGTCATGTGTAAAGAAATGGTGGTTCTTGGCTATGTTCTCAATCAATTGGTAGGCTTCATCAATATTTCTTGATGCAAATATCCCCCCTGCTGTTGTATCCAATGCAACCTTGTTGGGGTAATTTAATCCTTTGTGAAAATAGTTGACAAGTTGCCATTTTTCAAAACCATGATGTGGACATGCCCTCAACAAGCTTGTGAGTCTTTGCCATGCATCACATATGTTCTCTTGATCCAATTGGTAGAACCTCACAATCTGATCTCTATAGTTATCAGTTTTGCTAGGTGGGAAGAATTCAGCTAGAAACATTTGAATAACAGATTCCCAAGTAGCCATCTCTTCTGGTTTGAGGGTCTTATACCAAGTCTTGGCTTTATCCTTGAGTGAGAATGGAAATAGCCTCATATAGACAACATCCATGGGCATATTGTTGAAGTGGATTGTGTTGCAAATTTTTTTGAAATTATCCAAGTGTGAGATTGGATCTTCATTGCCCAATCCAGAAAATTGGTATTGCCTTATCATTGTCACCAAGGCTAGATTCACTTCAAAGTTTGCAGTTGGTGCTAGAACTCCATTCCCTTGTTGATTTCTGACATTACTAGGAGAATAACAATCCTTCAAAGTCTTTACTTGCTCCTCTTTCTCTTCTTCAAATATCCTTCTTCTTGCCTTCAACCTTTGCAATCTCCTTCTTCTTAAGAATCTTCTTTCAGGCTCAAGATCTAATTGGTAATGATCCTCTTGATTGTTCAAATCCTGCATAAATGAATTCAGAAGTATGAAATTAAGAAAAGAAAGCAAACTAGACAAAAAATGGAAAATTTGGAATGATAACTTGCAAAAACTAAAATTTGGCCTAACAAATGGACTAAAAACTAATCTAAAACTAATCTAAACTATCTCAGTTAGTCTAATTGACCTCAAATCCCCAACAACGGCGCCAAAAACTTGATAGTGATATTTGTGGGTGTAGTGATAACTTGCTGGATTTTATGTAAAAAGTGCAATTTTTCAAATTTTAATCTCCCCAACTCACTAGCTGCAAGTTCATAGGTAAGTTGTAGTAGACTCATGTTGTCGTATCCACAAAGATTTGAGGCCTAAGACTCCCTAAAACAATCTATAGTAATTCTACTTAAGTGGCTAAAAATAGGAAATTAAAGGAATTAGACAACAAATTTTTAATTGTGCAGAATGATAATTATTTTTGAGGTTTTAGAAATTTGTTAAAACTGAATTATAAATGTTAGATTAGAAGCTAAAAGGGTTTAACTATCAATGAGGAAGATTCTTCTAAGAGTTGGGATTCATCTAAATTAATTATGGATGGAATGGAACAAGTTATCATTTTTTTAGTCAAATCCAATTCAACCTTTAAAATGGCTATTTTCATAGCTCAATTAGACCAGAACTAAATAATATATTGTCATATGATTGTTAGCCAAGTTGAATTAGAAAAGGATCCTCACTGAAACCAAGTTATCATTAGGTTCAACTCAATGCACTTGCTAATTTTTTGACAATTTCAATAAAATCTGAAATGATAACTTCTAGATTGCACCTTGAAAATGGTTGGAATGCTTCAATCAACTAAACATGGATGAAATCAATCCAATATCAATGCAAATGCTCCTTGGTTTATCTCTAAACTACAAGAGGATTTAAAATCAGCTTCTCAGCTGCAAATTCAAATGAAATCCACATTTTCATTAATGAATTGAATAGAAATCAACACCTAATACAAGTTTGGGAAATCAGAAATTGTCATTTCTTCTTGGCTCATCTCTGAATCTCAAGGAAGGTCTTAAAATTATCTCTCAATGATGGATTAAAGTAGGGCTTAATAATGACAATCAGATTCCCAAAAAATCAGAATTCAGAATTCAACAAGATAATTTCAGAAATCAGATTGGGAAAATAACAAGGAAATCAGCAATGCTATTCATTGGAATTCAGGATTTGCTAAATGCTTATTGATGCATCTCTGGACAACAAGAAATTATTAGGGTTCACCTTTCAGTGATTGAATGAAATCAGAGGTTCAATTAGCAATTCAGATTCCAAAAGAAATCAAGATATCAGAATTCAGGAATGTAGATTTTAGATTTTCAGATTGGGAAAATAGATTTGAATCATAAACATGTCAAAGTATCTTGATTCATTTATGTACAAGATTGGGACCAATAACAACCTCTCAGCTGTTCAATTAAACAAATTCCCAATGACAACAGATTTGGATAGTTCAGAAAAATCAGAAATCAGCAGGTTCAAATTTCAGAAAACTAGAAATCAGATTTTCAACTAGAATGGAATCCAAAAACTTGATATTGATTCTTAATTCATTTCTGAATGAAGATTAGATCAAATGATAATTCTCAGTTATAGATACAAACATAATCAAGAACAGATTCATAACAATGCAAAAATATGAAAATTAGAATTGATAACAGTGCAGGATTAATTTTTGTCCATATTCATCCAAAATTAACCTAGACTACTACCCTATCCTAGGAGACATAAGATTTAGCTCCTCATAATTACAAAGTTTGAAACAAAATAGATTGGAGAACCGGAGTAAATCATCTTGGATTAAAGTCGGTCGACAGGAAGCAGCAACAGCACCACCATAGTAGTCCAACTCCAAAACCCTTACTTCCTCTTACTCCAAACCCTGTAATGGTCAGTCCCCTTTCCTCCAGAATTTTCCTAGCTTATATATGTGTCATGTGCACCCTTTGATCAGCATCAGAATTTCCTCTATGCACATGGAATTAAGTATAAAATGGGCAAGATCAACTAGTTATCACAATCCATGTATTCCAAGCATAATTGGCCAAAAGGTAGGCAAAAATGGGGCTCGATATGAATGAAATGCATCTAAAATGGGATAAAAACTTATAGTGATCAACTAGTGATCAAACGCTTGTTTATGTCTAGAAAGACTGCCTTAGATATGCGATGGCACAAAGAAAGCAGGGTTGAAGAAGAAAGAGTTATGAGGCATTCTGAGAGGCATGGAAAGATTTTGACAAACAACATCCTTGATTTGCACAAGATCCTAGAAATGTGAGACTTGGATTAGTAGTCGATGGATTCAATCCTTTTGGTCACATGAATAACTCATACAGTATGTGGCCAGTGATTCTTATGCCCTACAACTTACCTCCGTGGAAATGCATGAAAGAACCATTTTCTATGATGTCTTTACTTATCCCTGGTCCTCGTGCTCCTGGAAAGGACATGATGTCTATTTAAGACCCTTAATTGACGAACTTAAAGAATTATGGTTAACTGGATTTCAAACTTACGATGCTACTGTGAAATTAAATTTTACCATGCATGCAGCAATTTTATGAACTATAAATGATTTTCCAGCCTATGGTGACTTATCCGGATGGAGTACTAAAGGCTACCTTGCATGTCCTATATGCAAAGATGAGACTAGCTCTGAGCGTTTAAGAAGTAAGATTGCCTATACTAGTCATCGACGTTTCTTGCCACTCGGACACCCTTGGAGGAGGAGCAAAAAGTTTAATGGGAAATTAGAAACACGAATGGAACCAAAAGAATTAACAACAGACGAACTCTTAGAACAATTGGAATATGTGAAGAATGTGAAACTAGGAAAGCATCCAAATAATAGGAAAAGAAAACGATCAACTGACCAAAGAAACTGGACTAAAAAGAGTATCTTTTTTGAATTGCCATATTGGGAAAAACTGAAACTTTGCCACAATCTTGACGTTATGCACATAGAAAAGAATATATGTGATAGCATCGTGGGCACTTTATTGAATATTGAGCATAAGAACAAATATACAGATAAAACTCGTCTTGATTTAAGTGATATGAATATAAGAAAGGAATTGCATTTACAACAGATTGGAGATAAAATCATTAAACCACCAGCATGTTACAATTTATCACTAATGGAAAAGCAAGGGTTTTGTGAGTTCATCAAGTCAGTGAAATTTTCTGATGGATATGCGGCAAATATCTCAAGATGTGTGAGCATCAAAGATGAAAGACTATTAGGTCTGAAAAGCCATGACTGTCATGTTCTTCTTCAATGTCTTCTTCACATTGGCATGCATGGGTATTTGAACAAAAATGTATGCACAACATTAGGGGAACTAGCAGGATTCTTTCGAAGCTTGTGCTCTAAAACTTTAAGATTAGATATCTTAGAGAAACTTAAAAAATGTTGGTGTTGAAGGTACATCCTATCAACAGCCCAATGCAAATTCCAATCGTTATTAACTCGTGTGTCATTTGTAGTTATTGCCTAAATTTGAAAAGAAAAGTCATTTCCCTCTACTGGCATATAATAATAATAATAATAATAATAATAATAATAATAATAATAATAATAATAATAATAATAATAATAATAATAATAATAATAATAATAATAATAATAATAATAATAATAATAATAATAATAATAATAATAATAATAATTTGTAAATGTATTTGATAAATTTTGATTCAAACATAGTTATTTATTAAATACAATAATAACCATTTCATTTTTTGTACATCTTAATTAGGCTCTCGCAACATTTGGCTTAAAGAGTTGATATTAATTAAACAAAATTGTCCAAATATAAATAAATTTTAATGTTTGTGATGTGTATAATTTGCATGCCTTAGCATGACTTGGTTTGATGTTATGTGATTGGTATATTTGAATAATTAATGCGGAGCCACAATATCTTTAATTATCTAATTATACATTTATAATTTTCTAATTTATATAACACATTTACAATAAGACATCATTGCATAATTACCCCTACGTGGATGATAATTGTAACTTTATTTTTAACTAGGGTACACGAATTTTTTATTTTTTTAAAAAAAATTGCCCACATTTTGAAAGAAAGGTAGTTATTCCAATATAAAAGGTTTGTGACTAAAATATGTGCCCGAAAGTATATCTTAATGATACATGTACCGCCGCCTATTCCAGTCTAACTTAAACTCAAAATTGGAATCACCATCGGACAAACACAAGTCGATCGAATCGGTGAAAACTGATGAATTGGTTCAAGCGAAAAAATAAAAAGAATTGGAAACAAGTAGAAAGGAAAGGAAAATTATAAAAATAAAGTATTTTAATGAACATTCAAAATTAAAAAGGAAAAAAAATAAAAATAACACTAAAAAGGAACTTAAGTATTAATGTAGATGGGGCATAAAAAGAAGAATAGGAAAGTGTCAAAAAAGAAATAAAAGTAAGAAAAAGAAGAGTGGCTTATGGTAAAAATAAATTAATATATTATTAATATAATTAATTGAGAAATACAATTTTAGTAATGAACAATTAATATTAACAAGTTGGAAATCATTTTTTATCAATAATTTTATTTTCAAATAGAATAAATAATTACACTTACATTAATATTTCATTATTAATAAGTTACTAATATATTTCATACACTATTTATTAATATATAATTAAATTATTATAAATAATATTATTCTAATAAAATTTGGTTGAATTCTATTAAATTCCATCCAACCATAATCCAATTGATTGTACCCGCTCCCCAGTTCGTGATCAACAACTTGGTCAAACTAAAACTATATTCATTTCTTATTTTTTTCCCTTTTCTTCAATTAAAAATTTATCTCATCACAACTTTAATTATCATTAATATTTGAAATTAAACAAATAAGTTATTTACTTCATTATTTGGTTATTTATAAAAATTCTGAGTTGTTTTATTAATTAGTAAAAACAAGAAGTGGAGAAGACAACTTCTTTAGAAGCCCTTTCATAGGAAAGCTACGCACTTCACCACGAAAGACAACTTCAAAAGCGTCATCTATACAAATGTCCGTGGGCCACCTATGTGATACAATGTTTAAGAGTCCTCGGTTTGGGACATTAAAAATCTCACAAATCAAGGAATCAGTAAGTTTGATGGTATGACCTAGTACGTGAGATGTCACAGTAGATTTGGACTCTGAGAAAGATAAGTTGGCGTAGAAAAGTCAGACCAACCTAGGATAGACTGGTTCCTTGACGTCAAGGAGGGGAATCCAACTGATCCCGTCAAAGAGATCGTGAAGCATGCACATATTAAGGGATGATCAATCTACTCGCATGTCATGTGCTACCTCCCTAGTAGAACATAAGGTCTCAAAAGAAGATGCAACGGAAGCGTTAACAAAGAGAGAAGAGTTGAAATCGCGAGGAGGTGTTGGTGGAGAGTCCGATGATAAACGAGAAGATGATGCTAGTTCCTTCCTCTTGCGAGGACCAGCACATGTCTTCTTCCGTGGTGGCATTTGGACAAGATCAAATGTTTGTGAGTAAGGAATGATAAGAAATGATGCGGAAGGATAGAAACGGTGGACCTTTATGAGAAACGGTCGATCGGTTTTGTCTAGAATACACGATATATTGTTCGTAGGTGGAGAAACGATCGTCCGATATGAGAAATTCTCGACCATTTTTGTCCAGAATACACCAATATATCGTTTGTTTCTTATGATATTGAACACGACGACAACAAAGGTTTTAGACAACAGAATTGACAGACAATTGAAGAAGGTGTGAGATTGATCCGATATCAAATGGAATACCTGTCAATTAATCAAGAAATTCGAGATCAGGGCATGAACATTTCGAATCAAATTTGATTCCTTGTTAATAGTTTCTAACTCACATTGAATGCAGAGGGATCTATGAATCGTCCTTAATCAGGTTCGCCAGTGTTGAGCGAAAGCGGCGGCAGTTGCAATCGGCGAAATTGGCGGTGGTTGCGATCGATGAAAATGGTGGCGGCGCGTGGCGGAAACAGTGTCCGCGGCGGCGACGGGGACGATGACTGCACTGCGACGACGATGACGGCGAAAGGATTCGTCGGCGAGAGAGATCACCGACGGAATGTAGAGGATCGCTGGAGACGAATCGGGCGGCGGAGGATTCAAGGTCGACCGATTCGAGAATTTGGGGAAAAAATTTCCGATCTGGTTTTTATATCGCATTGAAAATGGTCGACCGATTTTATATCGGGCAACCATTATCTCGTAGATATTTATGCTTAATACATTTTATTTTTATCGGTCGACCGAAATAGTTTCGGGCGACCGTTCTGGAATTGAAACAGAATCGGTCGTTTGCTGACTTATCGGTCGTCCGACCAGCGCAGTAACGGTCGACCGTTACTGAAAAACGGATGACCGATTTAGATATATGTGTTGTGCAACACAATTTTGATGTTCAATTTGATTCACAAATGATACTTGCATAACCAAGTCACTTATGGGTTGAATTGATAGGCAATTAGGTTCCTAACATTCCAAGTTCACGTTTAAGCATACAAAATCTCTCCTCACTTAAGGGTGTCGTAAATATATCCGCAAGTTGAATTTCGGTAGACACATGTTCAATAGCAATGTCTTTGAGTGTCACATGTTCTCTAATGAAATGGTAACACAGATTAATATGTTTAGTTCTAGAGTGTTGGATTGGATTTTTAGTCATTTCTATTACACTTGTGTTATCGCACTTCATGGGTACACTTGAACAACTTATACCATAATCAAGAAGTTGTTTTACTCATAATATTTGTGCACAACAACTACCGGCTGCAATATACTCGGCTTCAGTGGTAGAAAGGGCGATGGAGTTTTGCTTTTTGCTAGCCCAAGAAATGAGAGAGCTGCCAAGAAAGCAACACATCCCACTAGTGCTTTTCCTATCAACTTTACATCCGACAAAATCCGCAACGGTATATGCATGTAAATCAAAAGATGAGTTCCTATCATACCAAATGCCTAAATCATAAGTATGCTTCAAATAACGTAATATTCTTTTAACAGCAACTAATATGCTTCAAATAACGTAATATTCTTTTAACAGCAACTAAGTGTAATTCCTTAAGTGCGGATTGAAATTTTGCACACAAGCATACATTAAACATTATATCCGGCCTCGATGCCATCAAATAAAGTAAACTACCAATCATATCTCTATACTTCTTTTGATTAATAGATTTACCTTTCTCATCTTTATCTAACTTTGTTGTAGTGCTCATGGGAGTTGAACTTGGTTTGCATTCATCCATTCCAAATCTCTTTAACAACTCCCTTGTATATTTCTCTTGATTAAGAAACATTCTTTCTTTGTTTTGCTTGACTTGCAATCCTAAAAAAGAATGTAAGCTCTCCTACAAGACTCATTTCAAATTCTTTTTGCATAAGAGATTTAAACCCTTTGCACAAGCTTTCATTAGTAGCACCATAAACAATATCATCAATATAAATGTGAACTATTAAAATATCATCTTCTAAATGTTTCAAAAATAATGTAGTATCAACTTTTCCTTTTTGAAAATCATTTTCAATAAAAAAAGTGCTCAATCTTTCATACCATGCTCTAAGAGCTTGTTTTAGTCCATAAAGAGTTTTAGAAAGTTTAAATACATGATTAGGAAAATCTGAATTCTCAAACCCTTGAGGTTGCTCAACATAGACTTCCTCATTTATAAATCCATTTAAAAACGCTGATTTTACATCCATTTGAAAAAGTTTAAATCTTTTAAAACAAGCGAAAGCTAAGAGCATTCTAATAGCCTCAAGTTTAGCAACGGGAGCAAAAGTTTCTTCAAAATCAATTCCTTCTACTTGTGAATAGCCTTTTGCCACAAGTCTTGCCTTATTTCTTATTACGATGTCATTTTCATCTAGCTTATTTTTAAACACCGATTTTGTACCAATTATTGGATAGTCTTTTGGCCTTTCTACTAGCTTCCAAACTTGATTTCTTTCAAAATTATTTAATTCTTCATGCATAGCATTTATCCAATTTTTTATCACTCAAAGTTTCATCAATATTTCTAGGTTCAAATTGAGCAAGAAAAGCTGAAAAGGCACATAAATTTTTCAAAGAGTTTCTAGTCCTTATACCTTCATTTATATTACCTATAACTCGATCCAGTGGATGTGATGATGCATGTTTTCAATTCCTTGGAATGATTTGATTGTCCTCCACTTGTGATTCTTTCATTTGTTCCACATTTGAGTTATCCATTCTATTTTTTTCCAATTCTTCATTTTGGATTTGTATGTCTTCAAGATGTTGTTCCACTTCAACTATTTCTTTCTCATCATCATTCACTTGCTTGCTCATCAAAAAATCATTAGTTTCATTGAATTTAACATTGATAGATTCTTCAACAACTAATGTTCTTTTATTATATACTCTATATGCTTTACTAGTGCTAGAGTATTCAAGAAATACACCATCATTACATTTTGCATCAAATTTACCTAATTTGTCTTTAATATTCAAGATATAACATTTACAATCAAACACATTGAAATATGAAATATTTGACCTTTTTCCATATAATATTTCAAAGCAAGTTTTCTTTTTAAAAAGGTCTAAGTGTGACTCTATTTAAAACATAACATGATGTGTTTTTGGCTTCCGCCAAAAAATACTTGGGTAAATTACTTTCATTTAAAATTGTCCTAGCCATTTCTTGAATAGTTCTATTTTTTCTTTTCACTACTCCATTTTGTTGAGGTGTTCTAGGTGTGGAGAAATTATGTGTAATTCCATTTTCCTCACAAAACAATTCAAATTTGTAGTTTTCAAATTCACCTCCATGATCACTTCTAATTTTTGCAATTCTCAACTCAAGTTCATTTTGTACTCTTTTTGTAAATTTAGAAAACATATTTATAGTTTCATTTTTACTTTTAAGAAAAATAGTCCAAGTAAAATGAGAGAAGTCATCAACGATTACAAATATATATTTATTTCCACCTAAACTTATAATATCAATAGGTCCAAATAAGTCAAGATGTAAAAGTTCTAAGGACCTATGTGTACTAATAACATTCTTTAATTTGAAAGAGCTTTTGATTTGTTTACTTTTAAGACATGAATCGCAAACATTATTTTTCTCAAATTTAATTCTAGGCAAACCTCTAACTAACTCATGATATGAAAGTTTGTTCAACAACTTAAAGTTTACATGTCCTAATCTTTTATGTCAAAGATTTATATCATCATGCATAACACTAAGACATTTTTCACTTTTTCAATTTTCAAAATCAATTTTGTATACATTATTATACCTAAAACCCACATGCAAAACCTTTTTGCTTTCATCTAAAATCAAACATTTGTCCTTTTCAAAATTCACTAAATAGTTCTTATCACACAATTGACTTATACTAATTAAATTATGTTTTAAATTTTCAACTAACCACACATCTTTTAAATATATCTTGTTATTCTTACCAATGTTACATATGCCAATTACTCTACCTTTGTTATTATCTCCAAAGGCGACTCTTCCTCCATTTTTCTTTTCCAATATAACAAAGTTTGATGGATCATCCGTCATGTGTCTTGAGCATCCGCTATCCAAATACCATTTGCTTTCAATTTGCTTTGGAGCACCCTACAAGCAAGACATTAAGATTCTCATCTTTTTGGTACCCAAACTTGCTTGGGTCCAGCTTGATTAGTGATGGTCCTTTTAGGGACCCAAATCTTCTTCATACCACTTTTTAATCCTATTCTTACTTTGCATTCATAAGAGTAATGTCCTTGATAACCACAATAAAAACAAATAATATGCGATTTCATATGAGGATTTTGTGATGCTCTAATAAATAGAATCATTTTATCCTTCTTAGTATCAAATGAGCTAAAACCAAGTCCATTTTTTGTTAAAAGATTTTCTTTGTGTTGATAGCATTGCATCTAGCATTTTTCCATCATTTGTAAATTTTTCAAGCTGACCTTTTAAGCTAATATTCTCATTTATCAAAGTTTCAACACTACATGTTTGTTTATCACAAGATAATTTCAAGGTATTGTTTTTCATTTTTAAAGCTTTAATCATAAATTCTAAACTAGAATTCTTATCACCTAATAAATCACAATTTTCACAAACTCTAGTATCATGTTTATTTTTTAGATTCTCAAATTCTATTTTCAAATCACCATGATTCTTTTTAAGAGATATATATTTATCTATAAGAATTCTAAACTCATCATGCATATCGAAAGATTCACTATCACTAGATTCGTATGAGTTAGACAATACCTCATAGCTATTTGTCATTAGACAAATGTAAGCTTCATCATCATCACTTGAGGAGATGTTTGAGTCATTTTCTTCATTTTCACTTCCATCCCGCGTGGCTTGAAGATTTTTCTTTTTCTTCTTCAAATTTTCTCCTACCTTTTCCTTCTTGGCTAGATTTGGACACTCATTCTTATAATGTCCAACCATCTTGCATTCAAAACAAATCACTTGACTTTTACTTGATGATCTTCTTTTTGAAAAGCAACCTTTCTTCTTTTGCTTGGAAAATTTAAAATATTTGTCAAGCTTCTTAGTGTACAAGGCTAGCTTCTTTTCATCTTCATTTTCTTCACTTGTTTCACTTTCATCCATCTTTGCCTTCAACGCCAATGTCTTTTTTTTAGAAATATTTGTTTCTTTATCTTTCTTGACTCCAACCTCATAAGTCAATAGTGATCCTATGAGATCATCAAAATCTAACTTGTTTAAGTCATTCTCTTCGATCACGGTTCGTTTTGTATGCCACTTGGAGGAGAGGGACCTGAAAAATTTCTTCACTTTTTGAGAGTTAGTCCGTGGCTCGCCGAAAGAGGCTAAGCCATTCACAATATCATTAAAACGAACAACCATTTCATTTATAGACTCATTTTCATGCATCTTAAAAGAGTCATATTGATGATTCAAAATATTAAGTCTAGACTTCTTAACCTTATCGGTACCTTCATGCGTAATAATAAGTTTTCTCCAAATTTTATAAGCACTTTGACAATTTGAAACACGATTAAATTTCGTTGCATCTAAAGCACAAAAAGATGATTTTTTGCTTTCCAATCTAATTTCACAAGTAGCCTTTCACCTTCGGTATATTCCAAAGGTGATTTTCCATGCAAGTCAAAATCATTTTCAATTATATCCCAAATATCAATATCAATAGAGCATACGTAAGCTTGCATTCTAATTTTTCAATAGGCAAAATTTGAAGCATTAAAGAGTGGATGGTGATTTGTGGATTGACCTTCACCCAAGATAAAACCATTTGATGCCATAGCTCAAAAGATGTTTAAATTTTTAAAACAAGAGCAACAAGGCTCTGCTACCAATTGTAGGATCGAAAGCACCAAGAGAGGGAGGGGTGAATTGGTGTATAAAAATTTAGAGCCTAAAACGACGTTGAAATAAATTCAAGGTGAATACGATCACAAGCAAGTAAATGATATGTAATAACAGCACAGGAGAAGCAAGATAAGTAAGAGAAGAGAAATATGCGATATGTTGACGAGGTTCGGCCTAACTCCTTGGTCTACATCCCCGCTCCGACTTCTCAATCTTGAGACCGTCGAAGATTCACTATCCTTCTCTTTTTCTTATAGGGAGAGAATAAACCATTTCTACACTACAATGTCTTCTTCTTTGCTTAAGAGGTAAGGCACACATCTTCTTACAAGGAGCTCTAAAAAACTATCTAAGCAAGAATTTCCTCCAAGACTCTTCTTCTTACAAATAGTATTCTCACTAAGAAACTAGAAGAGGGAAGTGATGATTTGCAACTTTGGCACAAGAAAAATGCTTTGAATTTGAAGGGAGTTCAAGAGTTGTTTGCCTTGCTTGGATGATCTTTCTTCAATCTTTTGGATCCCTTTTATAGGATTCTCTTGAAAATTTGACCGTTGTAAAGTAATTCAAAAAGATTGTGTTGTCAGCTCTAAAACGGTCGACCGTTTTAGTATCGGTCGTCCGTTTTGCACAGTAACTAGCCGTTATTCTCTCTGTTGATTCTCCAGCGGTCGCCCATTATCAAATCGATCGTCCGTTTATTAAAAAATTATATCCGTTAATTTGTCTTTTCTGTGTAGTTTACCGTTGATAGTAGGCCGTAGAAGAATTATAGCCGTTCATGCTTTCATAACGGTCGCCCGATATTGAATAGGTCGTCCGATTCTAAAGTTCATTTCATTCTGTGATTAGCGGATGATCCAGTCTTCTATTTCGGTCGTTCATTTTCTTCATGACGATCGACCGATTATAAATCGGTCGTCCATTTTTCCGCGGTTGTTCCATTCTGTGATTAGCGGACGCTCCATCAATGATTTCGGTCGTCCATTATCTGTTATAACGGTCGACCGGTTACAAATCGGTCGTCCGTTTTTCACGGTTGTTCCATTCTGTGACTAGCGGACGCTCCATTATTAATTTCGATCGTCTGTTATCTGTCATAACGGTCTACCGGTTATAAATCGATCGTCCGTTTTTCCTGCAGATAAAAACTTCGGCTATTTTTCTTCGAAAAATATTAACCTTGTTCACGTTATCACTTTAAGCATAATTAATACATCATCTTCCTTATTTCCTATCATCAAAATACATGATATATGGTCTTGAGACCAACAATGATGACGATACAAATGTTGATATATATGCCATGCAGTTATATAAAGGCAAGAACTAAATTGACATCTTGCTCAATGTGTGCATGATTTGACGACAGGAAATGATTTTTCGAGGCACTGACACGACTGCGTTGCTCACTGAGTGGGTAATGGCGGAGCTTGTACTACATCCGGAAGTGCAATCTAAGCTTCGAGATGAGATTGACACCGTCGTGGGCAGCGATCGCATACCCTCTGATGCTGACGTCGCCCGGATGCCTTACCTGCAGGCAGTAGTCAAGGAGACGATGCATGCTCATCCCCCGGGCCCCTTGCTCTCATGGGCTCGTCTCGCTACCGACGATGTCCAGCTTAGCAACGGAATGGTGATCCCCTCCATGACTACCGCAATGGTCAACATGTGGGCCATCGGGCATGATCCGTCCGTGTGGTCTTCCCCGGAGGAGTTCAAGCCAGAGCGCTTCCTCCCGTCGGCCGGCGGCGAGGACGTCGATGTCCGCGGTGGTGATCTACGATTGGCGCCATTCGGTGCCAGTCGTAGGGTCTGCCTCGGTAAGAACCTTGGCCTCGTAACTGTTGGCCTTTGGTTGGCACGCCTTGTTCACATCTTTCACTGGGCACATGCGGAGGGCTTTCCCGTGGACCTCGATGAGGTGCTGAAGTTGTCATTGGAGATGAAGAATCCACTCACTGTTGTGGCAACTCCAGTGAAGAATGCTGGATCTTTTTAAGCATAGTTCGAGAATAAATTTTGTTCCGAGGCATGTCAACATTTGTTTTGGGATTGGTATTTGACCATTTTTTTAGTGCTCTCATTGTGAGAGAGATCAGTGAATTTTTTTCTTCTTTTTTTCCCTTTTTTTCAATTAAACTTTTATCTCATCACAACTTTAATTATCATTAATATTTGAAATTAAACAAATAAGTTATTTACTTCATTATTTGGTTATTTATAAAAATTCTGAGTTGTTTTATTAATTAGTATCATTACTAACATTAATTATATGACTTATAATCAGTAATAAAAATATTAACTACAAGACATTAAAGTATCTTTCCTATGGTCATTAATAAATAATAACAAGGCTGGCTGTGCATGTTAAAAAGTTAGATCCAATGGAAAAATTTAATTCATCGAATCATAAATGAAAATTACCCAAAAAGAAATACTACAAATTTGTGTTAAAATAAAATTCTACTTGTTTAGTTTATAAAGTTTACTATATATTCTTCTCTCTCCTACATGTATTAATTATATAGCCTGTATGACTAGAATTGAATCGAGTGTTGTAATATCTTAGCAGATGAATAAATATTTTTAATATATAATATTGAAATAATATATTTATTCACATATTTATATATGAGTTAATTAATCATTAATATTTTATTCACATATTTTTAAATCTAATATATATGTTTATATCATTTGAAATATAACATGATATATACTTAAAGAAATACTAAATAATAATAATATAATATTGGATCTTAATAAAATATAATATTTTACAAAAATGTGATATAATTCTTAGTATGCATGCAACAATTAATTTAATTTTGATGAAAAATAACGTAAGATTAGATTTATAACATAACATTGAATTATTAGAGTTCATAAAAGTGAGAATAATATGTAAAATATATTAGAATAAAATAATTAAAATAAATTTTCTCAAGGTTCTTTATCTTTATTATAATTAAAATAATTTTTTTATTTTAATAAATAAATTTATACTAATATTGTATCATCACAAGACCCTACGATTTTAAGACTCGACTACAGATTCTATGCATAAAATCTTTTGACTAGGATCGAAATCGTTTTTTTCTTCATAATGTCGTAAGATTTTATTAGTCGAATTGGAATATGACAATCATGATTGATGCCATTATGAACGACGATTAAATCTTATTACTATTTGCTTTCTGTATTAGTATTGTCATCATTGTTAAGTGTCGGTGATATCATTCATAATCGGTAGTAAACATGTTGACTACAAAATTGATTTTAGTATCCTGCGAGCGGTTCTTAAATATCTAAATTCAATGATAATATTTTTTATTCATAAAAAATATACAGAAACTAGAAACATAATTCTTTCATGTAAAAACTTCGAGAAATGTTTTGCCGATAGATTTGGCTATTCTTCTCTCTCCTCGTGAATTAACTAGAGAGAGATCGATATTTCAATGAATGGTATTTGATGTTGTAATTATTTGGCTTGTACACTGTAATTAACATAATTATTAGTTAGCAATTGAAATATTAAGTACAAATGAATAAGGTTACCCTACTTAGGCGTATTAATGATCACAACTAATAAACAACAATCAACACGTGCACACACACTCTCTCTCACCGGTCGCCATCTTTTTTGTTCACATCAAGGTCGCCAGCTTTTTTTCGCATATGTTCCCATCAAAGCCAAATCACAATATCGCACTATAAATACTCGAGATATATCTCATATTTCTTCATCTCTCTCCCTCCTCTCGTGCAGGCATAAAGCCATTCTGCTTAGTAGTTAGTGCTCAGATTTTTGTCAAAGGTTTTCGCCATGACAACACTGAGCACAACAACGGCAGAGTCGAGTTTATGGCTCTTGACCCTTCCAACTCTCCTCAGCTCCGACGCCAACCTCTTTGGCGATCGCCCTTTGCTGCTCTTCTCTCTCTTTGTCGTCCTCGTTTCCTTTGCACTCCTCTCATGGGCATTGTCGCCCGGTGGCTCTGCATGGTCTAATGGTCGTTCCCGTCGCGGTGCCGTTCCCATCCCTGGACCTCGTGGCTTGCCCGTGTTCGGTTCCATCTTCTCCCTCACCCGCTCTCTCCCTCATCGTCTCCTCTCGAGCCTTTCCATCTCCACGTCCGGCAAGTCCCTCATGGCCTTCTCTATCGGCTCCACGCCTGCCGTCGTGTCCTCTGATCCCATTACTGCTCGTGAGATCCTCTCTCATTCATCCTTCGCTGATCGTCCAGTGAAGTACTCCGCTCGTGAGCTCATGTTCACCCGGGCCATGGGGTTCGCCCCGAACGGCACCTACTGGCGCCAGCTCCGTCGCATTGCCTCCAGCCACCTTTTCGCCCCTCGCCGCGTCGCCGCTCATGAGCCCGGCCGTCAGGATGACTGCTCCATCATGCTCGCTGCTATTCTCTCTGAACAGAGGCGCCGTGGTGTCGTCGGTCTACGCTCGCACCTCCAGAATGCGGCGCTCAACAACATCATGGGCTCAGTCTTCGGTCGTCGTTTCGAAGTCACCGCCGCCAACCCTGAGGCGGAGTACCTCAAAGAGATGGTACGTGAAGGCTTTGACCTCCTGGGTTCCTTCAACTGGTCCGACCACCTCCCGTGGCTCTCTTTCTTCTACGATCCATCAAACATCAAGCGCCGGTGTGCTTCCCTCGTGCCTCGAGTTACGAAGTTCGTCGGTGGCATCATATCTGAGCATCGCCAGAAGGTCCTTGCTGCCGATGGCATCAACAAGCACGACAATGCAGATTTCGTCGATGTTCTTCTATCCTTGGAAGGTGAAGAGAAGCTGCAAGATGATGACATGGTCGCTATTCTCTGGGTACGTATGTGACGATGACGATACAAATGTTGATATATATGCCATGCAGTTATATAAAGGCAAGAACTAATTTGACATCTTGCTCAATGTGTGAATGATTTGACGACAGGAAATGATCTTTCGAGGCACTGACACGACTGCGTTGCTCACTGAGTGGGCAATGGCGGAGCTTGTACTACATCCGGAAGTGCAATCTAAGCTTCGAGATGAGATTGACACCGTCGTGGGCAGCGATCGCATACCCTCTGATGCTGACGTCGCCCGGATGCCTTACCTGCAGGCAGTAGTCAAGGAGACGTTGCGCGCTCATCCCCCGGGCCCCTTGCTCTCGTGGGCTCGTCTCGCTACCGACGACGTCCAGCTTAGCAACGGAATGGTGATCCCCTCCATGACTACCGCAATGGTCAACATGTGGGCCATCGGGCATGATCCGTCCGTGTGGTCTTCCCCGGAGGAGTTCAAGCCTGAGCGCTTCCTCCCGTCGGCCGGCGGCGAGGACGTCGATGTCCGCGGTGGTGATCTACGATTGGCGCCATTCGGTGCCGGTCGTAGGGTCTGCCCCGGTAAGAACCTTGGCCTCGTAACTGTTGGCCTTTGGTTGGCACGCCTTGTTCACAGCTTTCACTGGACACCGGCGGAGGGCTTTCCCGTGGACCTCGATGAGGTGCTGAAGTTGTCGTTGGAGATGAAGAATCCACTCACTGTTGCGGCAACTCCAGTGAAGAATGCTGAATCTTTTTAAGCATAGTTCGAGAATAAATTTTGATCCGAGTCATGTCAACATTAGTTTTGGGATTGGTATTTGACCATTTTTTTAGTGCTCTCATTGTGAGAGAGATCAGTGAATTTTTTTTATAAAACTAGTTTTGTATGCGGAAGAGATGGAGTGGGCACTCTTGGTCAATGATTTTTAATGTTTCCACATTTGATCCTTTTGTTATTTTTAATTTTTTTTCTGCCAAAGTCGAGATTCGTCTAGTAATTCGGGTGTTCAATTAACGATAGCAAAAATAATAATTGTTTGTTAAGTTGAGAATTTCATTAACTAAATTTGACTATTATATTTAAAAAGAAACATTAGGACTACTATATATTGTTTGATCAAGAACTCAAATTCACCATTCATCTAATCCAACAAATATTTCTGTTTATCTTTTATTTTTAAGTTTTTGGATTATTTGGAGTCCCATAACTCGGAGGTCAAGTTATAATTAATCGAATAAGGCATAATAATGAACTTTATCATGTTAATAATAATAATCGAATAAGTTATAATTAAAATTGTGCATTATTAGTACAGTGTGACGACGACGACGACGACGACGATGATGATGATGATAATAATAATAATAGTAATAATAATAATAATTTTTAAATGTATTTGATAAATTTTGATTCAAATATAATTACTTATTAAATACAATAATAACCATTTCATTTTTTGTACATCTTAATTAGGCTGTCGCAACATTTGGCTTAAAGAGTTGATATTAATTAAACAAAATTGTCCAAATATGAAAGCTCATTTTTTTATACAAACGACAACATTTGTATCACAAATAAATTTTAATGTTTGTGATGTGTATAATTTGCATGCCTTAGCATGACTTGGTTTGATGTTATGTGATTGGTATATTTGAATAATTAATGCGGAGCCACAATATCTTTAATTATCTAATCATACATTTATAATTTTCTAATTTATATAACACATTTACAATAAGACATCATTGCATAATTACCCCTACCTGGATGATAATTGTAACTTTATTTTTAACTAGTGTACACGAATTTTTTAATTTTTTTTTAAAAAATTGCCCACATTTTGAAAGGAAGGTAGTTATTCTAATATAAAAGGTTTGTGACTAAAATATGTGCCCAGAAGTATATCTTAATGATACATGTACCGCCGCCTATTCCAGTCTAACTTAAATTCAAAATTGGAATAACCATCGGACAAACACAAGTCGATCGAATCGGTGAAAGCTGATGAATTGGTTCAAGCGAAAAAATAAAAAGAATTGGAAACAAGTAGAAAGGAAAGAAAAATTATAAAAATAAAGTATTTTAATCAACATTCAAAATTAAAAAGGAAAAAAAATAAAAATAACACTAAAAGGGAACTTAAGTATTAATGTAGATGGGGCATAAAAAGAAGAATAGGAAAGTGTCAAAAAAGAAATAAAAGTAAGAAAAAGAAGAGTGGCTTATGGTAAAACTAAATTAATATATTATTAATATAATTAATTGAGAAATACAATTTTAGTAATAAACAATTAATATTAACAAGTTGGAAATCAATTTTTTATCAATAATTTTATTTTCAAATAGAATAAATAATTACACTTACATTAATATTTCATTATTAATAGGTTGCTAATATATTTCATACACTATTTATTAATATATAATTAAATTATTATAAATAATATTATTCTAATAAAATTTGGTTGAATTCTA
Source organism: Pontederia crassipes (assembly GCA_030549335.1). Taxonomy (NCBI): domain Eukaryota; kingdom Viridiplantae; phylum Streptophyta; class Magnoliopsida; order Commelinales; family Pontederiaceae; genus Pontederia; species Pontederia crassipes. Next base: position 30,528,544 of record CM060193.1, read on the forward strand.
TTAAATTCCATCCAACCATAATTCAATTGATTGTACCAGCTCCCCAGTTCGTGATCACCAACTTGGTCAAACTAAAACTATATTCTTTTCTTCTTTTTTTCCCTTTTTTCAATTAAACTTTTATCTCATCACAACTTTAATTATCATTAATATTTGAAATTAAACAAATAAGTTATTTACTTCATTAATTGGTTATTTATAAAAATTCTGAGTTGTTTTATTAATTAGTATCATTACTAACATTAATTATATGACTTATAATCAGTAATAAAAATATTAACTACAAGACATTAAAGTATCTTTCCTATGGTCATTAATAAATAATAACAAGGCTGGCTGTGCATGTTAAAAAGTTAGATCCAATGGAAAAATTTAATTCATCGAATCATAAATGAAAATTACCCAAAAAGAAAGACTACAAATTTGTGTTAAAATAAAATTCTACTTGTTTAGTTTATAAAGTTTACTATATATTCTTCTCTCTCCTACATGTATTAATTATATAGCCTGTATGACTACAATTGAATCGAGTGTTGTAAGATCTTAGCAGATGAATAAATATTTTTAATATATAATATTGAAATAATATATTTATTCACATATTTATATATGAGTTAATTAATCATTAATATTTTATTCACATATTTTTAAATCTAATATATATGTTTATATCATTTGAAATATAACATGATATATACTTAAAGAAATACTAAATAATAATAATATAATATTGGATCTTAATAAAATATAATATTTTACAAAAATGTGATATAATTCTTAGTATGCATGCAACAATTAATTTAATTTTGATGAAAAATAACGTAAGATTAGATTTATAACATAACATTGAATTATTAGAGTTCATAAAAGTGAGAATAATATGTAAAATATATTAGAATAAAATAATTAAAATAAATTTTCTCAAGGTTCTTTATCTTTATTATAATTAAAATAATTTTTTTTATTTTAATAAATAAATTTATACTAATATTGTATCATCACAAGACCCTATGATTTTAAGACTCGACTACAGATCCTATGCATAAAATCTTTTGACTAGGATCGAAATCATTTTTTTCTTCATAATGTCGTAAGATTTTATTAGTCGAATTGGAATATGACAATCATGATTGATGCCATTATGAACGACGATTAAATCTTATTACTATTTGCTTTCTGTATTAGTATTGTCATCATTGTTAAGTGTCGGTGATATCATTCATAATCGGTAGTAAACATGTTGACTACAAAATTGATTTTAGTATCCTGCGAGCGGTTCTTAAATATCTAAATTCAATGATAATATTTTTTATTCATAAAAAATATACAGAAACTAGAAACATAATTCTTTCATGTAAAAACTTCGAGAAATGTTTTGCCGATAGATTTGGCTATTCTTCTCTCTCCTCGTGAATTAACTAGAGAGAGATCGATATTTCAATGAATGGTATTTGATGTTGTAATTATTTGGCTTGTACACTGTAATTAACATAATTATTAGTTAGCAATTGAAATATTAAGTACAAATGAATAAGGTTACCTTACTTAGGCGTATTAATGATCACAACTAATAAACAACAATCAACACGTGCACACACACTCTCTCTCACCGGTCGCCATCTTTTTTGTTCACATCAAGGTCGCCAGCTTTTTTTCGCATATGTTCCCATCAAAGCCAAATCACAATATCGCACTATAAATACTCGAGATATATCTCATATTTCTTCATCTCTCTCCCTCCTCTCGTGCAGGCATAAAGCCATTCTGCTTAGTAGTTAGTGCTCAGATTTTTGTCAAAGGTTTTCGCCATGACAACACTGAGCACAACAACGGCAGAGTCGAGTTTATGGCTCTTGACCCTTCCAACTCTCCTCAGCTCCGACGCCAACCTCTTTGGCGATCGCCCTTTGCTGCTCTTCTCTCTCTTTGTCGTCCTCGTTTCCTTTGCACTCCTCTCATGGGCATTGTCGCCCGGTGGCTCTGCATGGTCTAATGGTCGTTCCCGTCGCGGTGCCGTTCCCATCCCTGGACCTCGTGGCTTGCCCGTGTTCGGTTCCATCTTCTCCCTCACCCGCTCTCTCCCTCATCGTCTCCTCTCGAGCCTTTCCATCTCCACGTCCGGCAAGTCCCTCATGGCCTTCTCTATCGGCTCCACGCCTGCCGTCGTGTCCTCTGATCCCATTACTGCTCGTGAGATCCTCTCTCATTCATCCTTCGCTGATCGTCCAGTGAAGTACTCTGCTCGTGAGCTCATGTTCACCCGGGCCATGGGGTTCGCCCCGAACGGCACCTACTGGCGCCAGCTCCGTCGCATTGCCTCCAGCCACCTTTTCGCCCCTCGCCGCGTCGCCGCTCATGAGCCCGGCCGTCAGGATGACTGCTCCATCATGCTCGCTGCTATTCTCTCTGAACAGAGGCGCCGTGGTGTCGTCGGTCTACGCTCGCACCTCCAGAATGCGGCGCTCAACAACATCATGGGCTCAGTCTTCGGTCGTCGTTTCGAAGTCACCGCCGCCAACCCTGAGGCGGAGTACCTCAAAGAGATGGTACGTGAAGGCTTTGACCTCCTGGGTTCCTTCAACTGGTCCGACCACCTCCCGTGGCTCTCTTTCTTCTACGATCCATCAAACATCAAGCGCCGGTGTGCTTCCCTCGTGCCTCGAGTTACGAAGTTCGTCGGTGGCATCATATCTGAGCATCGCCAGAAGGTCCTTGCTGCCGATGGCATCAACAAGCACGACAATGCAGATTTCGTCGATGTTCTTCTATCCTTGGAAGGTGAAGAGAAGCTGCAAGATGATGACATGGTCGCTATTCTCTGGGTACGTATGTGACGATGACGATACAAATGTTGATATATATGCCATGCAGTTATATAAAGGCAAGAACTAATTTGACATCTTGCTCAATGTGTGAATGATTTGACGACAGGAAATGATCTTTCGAGGCACTGACACGACTGCGTTGCTCACTGAGTGGGCAATGGCGGAGCTTGTACTACATCCGGAAGTGCAATCTAAGCTTCGAGATGAGATTGACACCGTCGTGGGCAGCGATCGCATACCCTCTGATGCTGACGTCGCCCGGATGCCTTACCTGCAGGCAGTAGTCAAGGAGACGTTGCGCGCTCATCCCCCGGGCCCCTTGCTCTCGTGGGCTCGTCTCGCTACCGACGACGTCCAGCTTAGCAACGGAATGGTGATCCCCTCCATGACTACCGCAATGGTCAACATGTGGGCCATCGGGCATGATCCGTCCGTGTGGTCTTCCCCGGAGGAGTTCAAGCCTGAGCGCTTCCTCCCGTCGGCCGGCGGCGAGGACGTCGATGTCCGCGGTGGTGATCTACGATTGGCGCCATTCGGTGCCGGTCGTAGGGTCTGCCCCGGTAAGAACCTTGGCCTCGTAACTGTTGGCCTTTGGTTGGCACGCCTTGTTCACAGCTTTCACTGGACACCGGCGGAGGGCTTTCCCGTGGACCTCGATGAGGTGCTGAAGTTGTCGTTGGAGATGAAGAATCCACTCACTGTTGCGGCAACTCCAGTGAAGAATGCTGAATCTTTTTAAGCATAGTTCGAGAATAAATTTTGATCCGAGTCATGTCAACATTAGTTTTGGGATTGGTATTTGACCATTTTTTTAGTGCTCTCATTGTGAGAGAGATCAGTGAATTTTTTTTATAAAACTAGTTTTGTATGCGGAAGAGATGGAGTGGGCACTCTTGGTCAATGATTTTTAATGTTTCCACATTTGATCCTTTTGTTATTTTTAATTTTTTTTCTGCCAAAGTCGAGATTCGTCTAGTAATTCGGGTGTTCAATTAACGATAGCAAAAATAATAATTGTTTGTTAAGTTGAGAATTTCATTAACTAAATTTGACTATTATATTTAAAAAGAAACATTAGGACTACTATATATTGTTTGATCAAGAACTCAAATTCACCATTCATCTAATCCAACAAATATTTCTGTTTATCTTTTATTTTTAAGTTTTTGGATTATTTGGAGTCCCATAACTCGGAGGTCAAGTTATAATTAATCGAATAAGGCATAATAATGAACTTTATCATGTTAATAATAATAATCGAATAAGTTATAATTAAAATTGTGCATTATTAGTACAGTGTGACGACGACGACGACGACGATGATGATGATGATAATAATAATAATAATAGTAATAATAATAATAATTTTTAAATGTATTTGATAAATTTTGATTCAAATATAATTACTTATTAAATACAATAATAACCATTTCATTTTTTGTACATCTTAATTAGGCTGTCGCAACATTTGGCTTAAAGAGTTGATATTAATTAAACAAAATTGTCCAAATATGAAAGCTCATTTTTTTATACAAACGACAACATTTGTATCACAAATAAATTTTAATGTTTGTGATGTGTATAATTTGCATGCCTTAGCATGACTTGGTTTGATGTTATGTGATTGGTATATTTGAATAATTAATGCGGAGCCACAATATCTTTAATTATCTAATCATACATTTATAATTTTCTAATTTATATAACACATTTACAATAAGACATCATTGCATAATTACCCCTACCTGGATGATAATTGTAACTTTATTTTTAACTAGTGTACACGAATTTTTTAATTTTTTTTTAAAAAATTGCCCACATTTTGAAAGGAAGGTAGTTATTCTAATATAAAAGGTTTGTGACTAAAATATGTGCCCAGAAGTATATCTTAATGATACATGTACCGCCGCCTATTCCAGTCTAACTTAAATTCAAAATTGGAATAACCATCGGACAAACACAAGTCGATCGAATCGGTGAAAGGTGATGAATTGGTTCAAGCGAAAAAATAAAAAGAATTGGAAACAAGTAGAAAGGAAAGAAAAATTATAAAAATAAAGTATTTTAATCAACATTCAAAATTAAAAAGGAAAAAAAATAAAAATAACACTAAAAGGGAACTTAAGTATTAATGTAGATGGGGCATAAAAAGAAGAATAGGAAAGTGTCAAAAAAGAAATAAAAGTAAGAAAAAGAAGAGTGGCTTATGGTAAAACTAAATTAATATATTATTAATATAATTAATTGAGAAATACAATTTTAGTAATAAACAATTAATATTAACAAGTTGGAAATCAATTTTTTATCAATAATTTTATTTTCAAATAGAATAAATAATTACACTTACATTAATATTTCATTATTAATAGGTTGCTAATATATTTCATACACTATTTATTAATATATAATTAAATTATTATAAATAATATTATTCTAATAAAATTTGGTTGAATTCTATTAAATTCCATCCAACCATAATTCAATTGATTGTACCAGCTCCCCAGTTCGTGATCACCAACTTGGTCAAACTAAAACTATATTCTTTTCTTCTTTTTTTCCCTTTTTTTCAATTAAACTTTTATCTCATCACAACTTTAATTATCATTAATATTTGAAATTAAACAAATAAGTTATTTACTTCATTATTTGGTTATTTATAAAAATTCTGAGTTGTTTTATTAATTAGTATCATTACTAACATTAATTATATGACTTATAATCAGTAATAAAAATATTAACTACAAGACATTAAAGTATCTTTCCTATGGTCATTAATAAATAATAACAAGGCTGGCTGTGCATGTTAAAAAGTTAGATCCAATGGAAAAATTTAATTCATCGAATCATAAATGAAAATTACCCAAAAAGAAAGACTACAAATTTGTGTTAAAATAAAATTCTACTTGTTTAGTTTATAAAGTTTACTATATATTCTTCTCTCTCCTACATGTATTAATTATATAGCCTGTATGACTACAATTGAATCGAGTGTTGTAAGATCTTAGCAGATGAATAAATATTTTTAATATATAATATTGAAATAATATATTTATTCACATATTTATATATGAGTTAATTAATCATTAATATTTTATTCACATATTTTTAAATCTAATATATATGTTTATATCATTTGAAATATAACATGATATATACTTAAAGAAATACTAAATAATAATAATATAATATTGGATCTTAATAAAATATAATATTTTACAAAAATGTGATATAATTCTTAGTATGCATGCAACAATTAATTTAATTTTGATGAAAAATAACGTAAGATTAGATTTATAACATAACATTGAATTATTAGAGTTCATAAAAGTGAGAATAATATGTAAAATATATTAGAATAAAATAATTAAAATAAATTTTCTCAAGGTTCTTTATCTTTATTATAATTAAAATAATTTTTTTTATTTTAATAAATAAATTTATACTAATATTGTATCATCACAAGACCCTACGATTTTAAGACTCGACTACAGATCCTATGCATAAAATCTTTTGACTAGGATCGAAATCATTTTTTTCTTCATAATGTCGTAAGATTTTATTAGTCGAATTGGAATATGACAATCATGATTGATGCCATTATGAACGACGATTAAATCTTATTACTATTTGCTTTCTGTATTAGTATTGTCATCATTGTTAAGTGTCGGTGATATCATTCATAATCGGTAGTAAACATGTTGACTACAAAATTGATTTTAGTATCCTGCGAGCGGTTCTTAAATATCTAAATTCAATGATAATATTTTTTATTCATAAAAAATATACAGAAACTAGAAACATAATTCTTTCATGTAAAAACTTCGAGAAATGTTTTGCCGATAGATTTGGCTATTCTTCTCTCTCCTCGTGAATTAACTAGAGAGAGATCGATATTTCAATGAATGGTATTTGATGTTGTAATTATTTGGCTTGTACACTGTAATTAACATAATTATTAGTTAGCAATTGAAATATTAAGTACAAATGAATAAGGTTACCTTACTTAGGCGTATTAATGATCACAACTAATAAACAACAATCAACACGTGCACACACACTCTCTCTCACCGGTCGCCATCTTTTTTGTTCACATCAAGGTCGCCAGCTTTTTTTCGCATATGTTCCCATCAAAGCCAAATCACAATATCGCACTATAAATACTCGAGATATATCTCATATTTCTTCATCTCTCTCCCTCCTCTCGTGCAGGCATAAAGCCATTCTGCTTAGTAGTTAGTGCTCAGATTTTTGTCAAAGGTTTTCGCCATGACAACACTGAGCACAACAACGGCAGAGTCGAGTTTATGGCTCTTGACCCTTCCAACTCTCCTCAGCTCCGACGCCAACCTCTTTGGCGATCGCCCTTTGCTGCTCTTCTCTCTCTTTGTCGTCCTCGTTTCCTTTGCACTCCTCTCATGGGCATTGTCGCCCGGTGGCTCTGCATGGTCTAATGGTCGTTCCCGTCGCGGTGCCGTTCCCATCCCTGGACCTCGTGGCTTGCCCGTGTTCGGTTCCATCTTCTCCCTCACCCGCTCTCTCCCTCATCGTCTCCTCTCGAGCCTTTCCATCTCCACGTCCGGCAAGTCCCTCATGGCCTTCTCTATCGGCTCCACGCCTGCCGTCGTGTCCTCTGATCCCATTACTGCTCGTGAGATCCTCTCTCATTCATCCTTCGCTGATCGTCCAGTGAAGTACTCCGCTCGTGAGCTCATGTTCACCCGGGCCATGGGGTTCGCCCCGAACGGCACCTACTGGCGCCAGCTCCGTCGCATTGCCTCCAGCCACCTTTTCGCCCCTCGCCGCGTCGCCGCTCATGAGCCCGGCCGTCAGGATGACTGCTCCATCATGCTCGCTGCTATTCTCTCTGAACAGAGGCGCCGTGGTGTCGTCGGTCTACGCTCGCACCTCCAGAATGCGGCGCTCAACAACATCATGGGCTCAGTCTTCGGTCGTCGTTTCGAAGTCACCGCCGCCAACCCTGAGGCGGAGTACCTCAAAGAGATGGTACGTGAAGGCTTTGACCTCCTGGGTTCCTTCAACTGGTCCGACCACCTCCCGTGGCTCTCTTTCTTCTACGATCCATCAAACATCAAGCGCCGGCGTGCTTCCCTCGTGCCTCGAGTTACGAAGTTCGTCGGTGGCATCATATCTGAGCATCGCCAGAAGGTCCTTGCTGCCGATGGCATCAACAAGCACGACAATGCAGATTTCGTCGATGTTCTTCTATCCTTGGAAGGTGAAGAGAAGCTGCAAGATGATGACATGGTCGCTATTCTCTGGGTACGTATGTGACGATGACGATACAAATGTTGATATATATGCCATGCAGTTATATAAAGGCAAGAACTAATTTGACATCTTGCTCAATGTGTGAATGATTTGACGACAGGAAATGATCTTTCGAGGCACTGACACGACTGCGTTGCTCACTGAGTGGGCAATGGCGGAGCTTGTACTACATCCGGAAGTGCAATCTAAGCTTCGAGATGAGATTGACACCGTCGTGGGCAGCGATCGCATACCCTCTGATGCTGACGTCGCCCGGATGCCTTACCTGCAGGCAGTAGTCAAGGAGACGTTGCGCGCTCATCCCCCGGGCCCCTTGCTCTCGTGGGCTCGTCTCGCTACCGACGACGTCCAGCTTAGCAACGGAATGGTGATCCCCTCCATGACTACCGCAATGGTCAACATGTGGGCCATCGGGCATGATCCGTCCGTGTGGTCTTCCCCGGAGGAGTTCAAGCCTGAGCGCTTCCTCCCGTCGGCCGGCGGCGAGGACGTCGATGTCCGCGGTGGTGATCTACGATTGGCGCCATTCGGTGCCGGTCGTAGGGTCTGCCCCGGTAAGAACCTTGGCCTCGTAACTGTTGGCCTTTGGTTGGCACGCCTTGTTCACAGCTTTCACTGGACACCGGCGGAGGGCTTTCCCGTGGACCTCGATGAGGTGCTGAAGTTGTCGTTGGAGATGAAGAATCCACTCACTGTTGCGGCAACTCCAGTGAAGAATGCTGAATCTTTTTAAGCATAGTTCGAGAATAAATTTTGATCCGAGTCATGTCAACATTAGTTTTGGGATTGGTATTTGACCATTTTTTTAGTGCTCTCATTGTGAGAGAGATCAGTGAATTTTTTTTATAAAACTAGTTTTGTATGCGGAAGAGATGGAGTGGGCACTCTTGGTCAATGATTTTTAATGTTTCCACATTTGATCCTTTTGTTATTTTTAATTTTTTTTCTGCCAAAGTCGAGATTCGTCTAGTAATTCGGGTGTTCAATTAACGATAGCAAAAATAATAATTGTTTGTTAAGTTGAGAATTTCATTAACTAAATTTGACTATTATATTTAAAAAGAAACATTAGGACTACTATATATTGTTTGATCAAGAACTCAAATTCACCATTCATCTAATCCAACAAATATTTCTGTTTATCTTTTATTTTTAAGTTTTTGGATTATTTGGAGTCCCATAACTCGGAGGTCAAGTTATAATTAATCGAATAAGGCATAATAATGAACTTTATCATGTTAATAATAATAATCGAATAAGTTATAATTAAAATTGTGCATTATTAGTACAGTGTGACGACGACGACGACGACGATGATGATGATGATAATAATAATAATAATAGTAATAATAATAATAATTTTTAAATGTATTTGATAAATTTTGATTCAAATATAATTACTTATTAAATACAATAATAACCATTTCATTTTTTGTACATCTTAATTAGGCTGTCGCAACATTTGGCTTAAAGAGTTGATATTAATTAAACAAAATTGTCCAAATATGAAAGCTCATTTTTTTATACAAACGACAACATTTGTATCACAAATAAATTTTAATGTTTGTGATGTGTATAATTTGCATGCCTTAGCATGACTTGGTTTGATGTTATGTGATTGGTATATTTGAATAATTAATGCGGAGCCACAATATCTTTAATTATCTAATCATACATTTATAATTTTCTAATTTATATAACACATTTACAATAAGACATCATTGCATAATTACCCTTACCTGGATGATAATTGTAACTTTATTTTTAACTAGTGTACACGAATTTTTTAATTTTTTTTTAAAAAATTGCCCACATTTTGAAAGGAAGGTAGTTATTCTAATATAAAAGGTTTGTGACTAAAATATGTGCCCAGAAGTATATCTTAATGATACATGTACCGCCGCCTATTCCAGTCTAACTTAAATTCAAAATTGGAATAACCATCGGACAAACACAAGTCGATCGAATCGGTGAAAGCTGATGAATTGGTTCAAGCGAAAAAATAAAAAGAATTGGAAACAAGTAGAAAGGAAAGAAAAATTATAAAAATAAAGTATTTTAATCAACATTCAAAATTAAAAAGGAAAAAAAATAAAAATAACACTAAAAGGGAACTTAAGTATTAATGTAGATGGGGCATAAAAAGAAGAATAGGAAAGTGTCAAAAAAGAAATAAAAGTAAGAAAAAGAAGAGTGGCTTATGGTAAAACTAAATTAATATATTATTAATATAATTAATTGAGAAATACAATTTTAGTAATAAACAATTAATATTAACAAGTTGGAAATCAATTTTTTATCAATAATTTTATTTTCAAATAGAATAAATAATTACACTTACATTAATATTTCATTATTAATAGGTTGCTAATATATTTCATACACTATTTATTAATATATAATTAAATTATTATAAATAATATTATTCTAATAAAATTTGGTTGAATTCTATTAAATTCCATCCAACCATAATTCAATTGATTGTACCAGCTCCCCAGTTCGTGATCACCAACTTGGTCAAACTAAAACTATATTCTTTTCTTCTTTTTTTCCCTTTTTTTCAATTAAACTTTTATCTCATCACAACTTTAATTATCATTAATATTTGAAATTAAACAAATAAGTTATTTACTTCATTATTTGGTTATTTATAAAAATTCTGAGTTGTTTTATTAATTAGTATCATTACTAACATTAATTATATGACTTATAATCAGTAATAAAAATATTAACTACAAGACATTAAAGTATCTTTCCTATGGTCATTAATAAATAATAACAAGGCTGGCTGTGCATGTTAAAAAGTTAGATCCAATGGAAAAATTTAATTCATCGAATCATAAATGAAAATTACCCAAAAAGAAAGACTACAAATTTGTGTTAAAATAAAATTCTACTTGTTTAGTTTATAAAGTTTACTATATATTCTTCTCTCTCCTACATGTATTAATTATATAGCCTGTATGACTACAATTGAATCGAGTGTTGTAAGATCTTAGCAGATGAATAAATATTTTTAATATATAATATTGAAATAATATATTTATTCACATATTTATATATGAGTTAATTAATCATTAATATTTTATTCACATATTTTTAAATCTAATATATATGTTTATATCATTTGAAATATAACATGATATATACTTAAAGAAATACTAAATAATAATAATATAATATTGGATCTTAATAAAATATAATATTTTACAAAAATGTGATATAATTCTTAGTATGCATGCAACAATTAATTTAATTTTGATGAAAAATAACGTAAGATTAGATTTATAACATAACATTGAATTATTAGAGTTCATAAAAGTGAGAATAATATGTAAAATATATTAGAATAAAATAATTAAAATAAATTTTCTCAAGGTTCTTTATCTTTATTATAATTAAAATAAATTTTTTTATTTTAATAAATAAATTTATACTAATATTGTATCATCACAAGACCCTACGATTTTAAGACTCGACTACAGATCCTATGCATAAAATCTTTTGACTAGGATCGAAATCATTTTTTTCTTCATAATGTCGTAAGATTTTATTAGTCGAATTGGAATATGACAATCATGATTGATGCCATTATGAACGACGATTAAATCTTATTACTATTTGCTTTCTGTATTAGTATTGTCATCATTGTTAAGTGTCGGTGATATCATTCATAATCGGTAGTAAACATGTTGACTACAAAATTGATTTTAGTATCCTGCGAGCGGTTCTTAAATATCTAAATTCAATGATAATATTTTTTATTCATAAAAAATATACAGAAACTAGAAACATAATTCTTTCATGTAAAAACTTCGAGAAATGTTTTGCCGATAGATTTGGCTATTCTTCTCTCTCCTCGTGAATTAACTAGAGAGAGATCGATATTTCAATGAATGGTATTTGATGTTGTAATTATTTGGCTTGTACACTGTAATTAACATAATTATTAGTTAGCAATTGAAATATTAAGTACAAATGAATAAGGTTACCTTACTTAGGCGTATTAATGATCACAACTAATAAACAACAATCAACACGTGCACACACACTCTCTCTCACCGGTCGCCATCTTTTTTGTTCACATCAAGGTCGCCAGCTTTTTTTCGCATATGTTCCCATCAAAGCCAAATCACAATATCGCACTATAAATACTCGAGATATATCTCATATTTCTTCATCTCTCTCCCTCCTCTCGTGCAGGCATAAAGCCATTCTGCTTAGTAGTTAGTGCTCAGATTTTTGTCAAAGGTTTTCGCCATGACAACACTGAGCACAACAACGGCAGAGTCGAGTTTATGGCTCTTGACCCTTCCAACTCTCCTCAGCTCCGACGCCAACCTCTTTGGCGATCGCCCTTTGCTGCTCTTCTCTCTCTTTGTCGTCCTCGTTTCCTTTGCACTCCTCTCATGGGCATTGTCGCCCGGTGGCTCTGCATGGTCTAATGGTCGTTCCCGTCGCGGTGCCGTTCCCATCCCTGGACCTCGTGGCTTGCCCGTGTTCGGTTCCATCTTCTCCCTCACCCGCTCTCTCCCTCATCGTCTCCTCTCGAGCCTTTCCATCTCCACATCCGGCAAGTCCCTCATGGCCTTCTCTATCGGCTCCACGCCTGCCGTCGTGTCCTCTGATCCCATTACTGCTCGTGAGATCCTCTCTCATTCATCCTTCGCTGATCGTCCAGTGAAGTACTCTGCTCGTGAGCTCATGTTCACCCGGGCCATGGGGTTCGCCCCGAACGGCACCTACTGGCGCCAGCTCCGTCGCATTGCCTCCAGCCACCTTTTCGCCCCTCGCCGCGTCGCCGCTCATGAGCCCGGCCGTCAGGATGACTGCTCCATCATGCTCGCTGCTATTCTCTCTGAACAGAGGCGCCGTGGTGTCGTCGGTCTACGCTCGCACCTCCAGAATGCGGCGCTCAACAACATCATGGGCTCAGTCTTCGGTCGTCGTTTCGAAGTCACCGCCGCCAACCCTGAGGCGGAGTACCTCAAAGAGATGGTACGTGAAGGCTTTGACCTCCTGGGTTCCTTCAACTGGTCCGACCACCTCCCGTGGCTCTCTTTCTTCTACGATCCATCAAACATCAAGCGCCGGTGTGCTTCCCTCGTGCCTCGAGTTACGAAGTTCGTCGGTGGCATCATATCTGAGCATCGCCAGAAGGTCCTTGCTGCCGATGGCATCAACAAGCACGACAATGCAGATTTCGTCGATGTTCTTCTATCCTTGGAAGGTGAAGAGAAGCTGCAAGATGATGACATGGTCGCTATTCTCTGGGTACGTATGTGACGATGACGATACAAATGTTGATATATATGCCATGCAGTTATATAAAGGCAAGAACTAATTTGACATCTTGCTCAATGTGTGAATGATTTGACGACAGGAAATGATCTTTCGAGGCACTGACACGACTGCGTTGCTCACTGAGTGGGCAATGGCGGAGCTTGTACTACATCCGGAAGTGCAATCTAAGCTTCGAGATGAGATTGACACCGTCGTGGGCAGCGATCGCATACCCTCTGATGCTGACGTCGCCCGGATGCCTTACCTGCAGGCAGTAGTCAAGGAGACGTTGCGCGCTCATCCCCCGGGCCCCTTGCTCTCGTGGGCTCGTCTCGCTACCGACGACGTCCAGCTTAGCAACGGAATGGTGATCCCCTCCATGACTACCGCAATGGTCAACATGTGGGCCATCGGGCATGATCCGTCCGTGTGGTCTTCCCCGGAGGAGTTCAAGCCTGAGCGCTTCCTCCCGTCGGCCGGCGGCGAGGACGTCGATGTCCGCGGTGGTGATCTACGATTGGCGCCATTCGGTGCCGGTCGTAGGGTCTGCCCCGGTAAGAACCTTGGCCTCGTAACTGTTGGCCTTTGGTTGGCACGCCTTGTTCACAGCTTTCACTGGACACCGGCGGAGGGCTTTCCCGTGGACCTCGATGAGGTGCTGAAGTTGTCGTTGGAGATGAAGAATCCACTCACTGTTGCGGCAACTCCAGTGAAGAATGCTGAATCTTTTTAAGCATAGTTCGAGAATAAATTTTGATCCGAGTCATGTCAACATTAGTTTTGGGATTGGTATTTGACCATTTTTTTAGTGCTCTCATTGTGAGAGAGATCAGTGAATTTTTTTTATAAAACTAGTTTTGTATGCGGAAGAGATGGAGTGGGCACTCTTGGTCAATGATTTTTAATGTTTCCACATTTGATCCTTTTGTTATTTTTAATTTTTTTTCTGCCAAAGTCGAGATTCGTCTAGTAATTCGGGTGTTCAATTAACGATAGCAAAAATAATAATTGTTTGTTAAGTTGAGAATTTCATTAACTAAATTTGACTATTATATTTAAAAAGAAACATTAGGACTACTATATATTGTTTGATCAAGAACTCAAATTCACCATTCATCTAATCCAACAAATATTTCTGTTTATCTTTTATTTTTAAGTTTTTGGATTATTTGGAGTCCCATAACTCGGAGGTCAAGTTATAATTAATCGAATAAGGCATAATAATGAACTTTATCATGTTAATAATAATAATCGAATAAGTTATAATTAAAATTGTGCATTATTAGTACAGTGTGACGACGACGACGACGACGACGATGATGATGATGATAATAATAATAATAATAGTAATAATAATAATAATTTTTAAATGTATTTGATAAATTTTGATTCAAATATAATTACTTATTAAATACAATAATAACCATTTCATTTTTTGTACATCTTAATTAGACTGTCGCAACATTTGGCTTAAAGAGTTGATATTAATTAAACAAAATTGTCCAAATATGAAAGCTCATTTTTTTATACAAACGACAACATTTGTATCACAAATAAATTTTAATGTTTGTGATGTGTATAATTTGCATGCCTTAGCATGACTTGGTTTGATGTTATGTGATTGGTATATTTGAATAATTAATGCGGAGCCACAATATCTTTAATTATCTAATCATACATTTATAATTTTCTAATTTATATAACACATTTACAATAAGACATCATTGCATAATTACCCCTACCTGGATGATAATTGTAACTTTATTTTTAACTAGTGTACACGAATTTTTTAATTTTTTTTTAAAAAATTGCCCACATTTTGAAAGGAAGGTAGTTATTCTAATATAAAAGGTTTGTGACTAAAATATGTGCCCAGAAGTATATCTTAATGATACATGTACCGCCGCCTATTCCAGTCTAACTTAAATTCAAAATTGGAATAACCATCGGACAAACACAAGTCGATCGAATCGGTGAAAGCTGATGAATTGGTTCAAGCGAAAAAATAAAAAGAATTGGAAACAAGTAGAAAGGAAAGAAAAATTATAAAAATAAAGTATTTTAATCAACATTCAAAATTAAAAAGGAAAAAAAATAAAAATAACACTAAAAGGGAACTTAAGTGTTAATGTAGATGGGGCATAAAAAGAAGAATAGGAAAGTGTCAAAAAAGAAATAAAAGTAAGAAAAAGAAGAGTGGCTTATGGTAAAACTAAATTAATATATTATTAATATAATTAATTGAGAAATACAATTTTAGTAATAAATAATTAATATTAACAAGTTGGAAATCAATTTTTTATCAATAATTTTATTTTCAAATAGAATAAATAATTACACTTACATTAATATTTCATTATTAATAGGTTGCTAATATATTTCATACACTATTTATTAATATATAATTAAATTATTATAAATAATATTATTCTAATAAAATTTGGTTGAATTCTATTAAATTCCATCCAACCATAATTCAATTGATTGTACCAGCTCCCCAGTTCGTGATCACCAACTTGGTCAAACTAAAACTATATTCTTTTCTTCTTTTTTTCCCTTTTTTCAATTAAACTTTTATCTCATCACAACTTTAATTATCATTAATATTTGAAATTAAACAAATAAGTTATTTACTTCATTATTTGGTTATTTATAAAAATTCTGAGTTGTTTTATTAATTAGTATCATTACTAACATTAATTATATGACTTATAATCAGTAATAAAAATATTAACTACAAGACATTAAAGTATCTTTCCTATGGTCATTAATAAATAATAACAAGGCTGGCTGTGCATGTTAAAAAGTTAGATCCAATGGAAAAATTTAATTCATCGAATCATAAATGAAAATTACCCAAAAAGAAAGACTACAAATTTGTGTTAAAATAAAATTCTACTTGTTTAGTTTATAAAGTTTACTATATATTCTTCTCTCTCCTACATGTATTAATTATATAGCCTGTATGACTACAATTGAATCGAGTGTTGTAAGATCTTAGCAGATGAATAAATATTTTTAATATATAATATTGAAATAATATATTTATTCACATATTTATATATGAGTTAATTAATCATTAATATTTTATTCACATATTTTTAAATCTAATATATATGTTTATATCATTTGAAATATAACATGATATATACTTAAAGAAATACTAAATAATAATAATATAATATTGGATCTTAATAAAATATAATATTTTACAAAAATGTGATATAATTCTTAGTATGCATGCAACAATTAATTTAATTTTGATGAAAAATAACGTAAGATTAGATTTATAACATAACATTGAATTATTAGAGTTCATAAAAGTGAGAATAATATGTAAAATATATTAGAATAAAATAATTAAAATAAATTTTCTCAAGGTTCTTTATCTTTATTATAATTAAAATAAATTTTTTATTTTAATAAATAAATTTATACTAATATTGTATCATCACAAGACCCTACGATTTTAAGACTCGACTACAGATCCTATGCATAAAATCTTTTGACTAGGATCGAAATCGTTTTTTTCTTCATAATGTCGTAAGATTTTATTAGTCGAATTGGAATATGACAATCATGATTGATGCCATTATGAACGACGATTAAATCTTATTACTATTTGCTTTCTGTATTAGTATTGTCATCATTGTTAAGTGTCGGTGATATCATTCATAATCGGTAGTAAACATGTTGACTACAAAATTGATTTTAGTATCCTGCGAGCGGTTCTTAAATATCTAAATTCAATGATAATATTTTTTATTCATAAAAAATATACAGAAACTAGAAACATAATTCTTTCATGTAAAAACTTCGAGAAATGTTTTGCCGATAGATTTGGCTATTCTTCTCTCTCCTCGTGAATTAACTAGAGAGAGATCGATATTTCAATGAATGGTATTTGATGTTGTAATTATTTGGCTTGTACACTGTAATTAACATAATTATTAGTTAGCAATTGAAATATTAAGTACAAATGAATAAGGTTACCCTACTTAGGCGTATTAATGATCACAACTAATAAACAACAATCAACACGTGCACACACACTCTCTCTCACCGGTCGCCATCTTTTTTGTTCACATCAAGGTCGCCAGCTTTTTTTCGCATATGTTCCCATCAAAGCCAAATCACAATATCGCACTATAAATACTCGAGATATATCTCATATTTCTTCATCTCTCTCCCTCCTCTCGTGCAGGCATAAAGCCATTCTGCTTAGTAGTTAGTGCTCAGATTTTTGTCAAAGGTTTTCGCCATGACAACACTGAGCACAACAACGGCAGAGTCGAGTTTATGGCTCTTGACCCTTCCAACTCTCCTCAGCTCCGACGCCAACCTCTTTGGCGATCGCCCTTTGCTGCTCTTCTCTCTCTTTGTCGTCCTCGTTTCCTTTGCACTCCTCTCATGGGCATTGTCGCCCGGTGGCTCTGCATGGTCTAATGGTCGTTCCCGTCGCGGTGCCGTTCCCATCCCTGGACCTCGTGGCTTGCCCGTGTTCGGTTCCATCTTCTCCCTCACCCGCTCTCTCCCTCATCGTCTCCTCTCGAGCCTTTCCATCTCCACGTCCGGCAAGTCCCTCATGGCCTTCTCTATCGGCTCCACGCCTGCCGTCGTGTCCTCTGATCCCATTACTGCTCGTGAGATCCTCTCTCATTCATCCTTCGCTGATCGTCCAGTGAAGTACTCCGCTCGTGAGCTCATGTTCACCCGGGCCATGGGGTTCGCCCCGAACGGCACCTACTGGCGCCAGCTCCGTCGCATTGCCTCCAGCCACCTTTTCGCCCCTCGCCGCGTCGCCGCTCATGAGCCCGGCCGTCAGGATGACTGCTCCATCATGCTCGCTGCTATTCTCTCTGAACAGAGGCGCCGTGGTGTCGTCGGTCTACGCTCGCACCTCCAGAATGCGGCGCTCAACAACATCATGGGCTCAGTCTTCGGTCGTCGTTTCGAAGTCACCGCCGCCAACCCTGAGGCGGAGTACCTCAAAGAGATGGTACGTGAAGGCTTTGACCTCCTGGGTTCCTTCAACTGGTCCGACCACCTCCCGTGGCTCTCTTTCTTCTACGATCCATCAAACATCAAGCGCCGGTGTGCTTCCCTCGTGCCTCGAGTTACGAAGTTCGTCGGTGGCATCATATCTGAGCATCGCCAGAAGGTCCTTGCTGCCGATGGCATCAACAAGCACGACAATGCAGATTTCGTCGATGTTCTTCTATCCTTGGAAGGTGAAGAGAAGCTGCAAGATGATGACATGGTCGCTATTCTCTGGGTACGTATGTGACGATGACGATACAAATGTTGATATATATGCCATGCAGTTATATAAAGGCAAGAACTAATTTGACATCTTGCTCAATGTGTGAATGATTTGACGACAGGAAATGATCTTTCGAGGCACTGACACGACTGCGTTGCTCACTGAGTGGGCAATGGCGGAGCTTGTACTACATCCGGAAGTGCAATCTAAGCTTCGAGATGAGATTGACACCGTCGTGGGCAGCGATCGCATACCCTCTGATGCTGACGTCGCCCGGATGCCTTACCTGCAGGCAGTAGTCAAGGAGACGTTGCGCGCTCATCCCCCGGGCCCCTTGCTCTCGTGGGCTCGTCTCGCTACCGACGACGTCCAGCTTAGCAACGGAATGGTGATCCCCTCCATGACTACCGCAATGGTCAACATGTGGGCCATCGGGCATGATCCGTCCGTGTGGTCTTCCCCGGAGGAGTTCAAGCCTGAGCGCTTCCTCCCGTCGGCCGGCGGCGAGGACGTCGATGTCCGCGGTGGTGATCTACGATTGGCGCCATTCGGTGCCGGTCGTAGGGTCTGCCCCGGTAAGAACCTTGGCCTCGTAACTGTTGGCCTTTGGTTGGCACGCCTTGTTCACAGCTTTCACTGGACACCGGCGGAGGGCTTTCCCGTGGACCTCGATGAGGTGCTGAAGTTGTCGTTGGAGATGAAGAATCCACTCACTGTTGCGGCAACTCCAGTGAAGAATGCTGAATCTTTTTAAGCATAGTTCGAGAATAAATTTTGATCCGAGTCATGTCAACATTAGTTTTGGGATTGGTATTTGACCATTTTTTTAGTGCTCTCATTGTGAGAGAGATCAGTGAATTTTTTTTATAAAACTAGTTTTGTATGCGGAAGAGATGGAGTGGGCACTCTTGGTCAATGGTTTTTAATGTTTCCACATTTGATCCTTTTGTTATTTTTAATTTTTTTTCTGCCAAAGTCGAGATTCGTCTAGTAATTCGGGTGTTCAATTAACGATAGCAAAAATAATAATTGTTTGTTAAGTTGAGAATTTCATTAACTAAATTTGACTATTATATTTAAAAAGAAACATTAGGACTACTATATATTGTTTGATCAAGAACTCAAATTCACCATTCATCTAATCCAACAAATATTTCTGTTTATCTTTTATTTTTAAGTTTTTGGATTATTTGGAGTCCCATAACTCGGAGGTCAAGTTATAATTAATCGAATAAGGCATAATAATGAACTTTATCATGTTAATAATAATAATCGAATAAGTTATAATTAAAATTGTGCATTATTAGTACAGTGTGACGACGACGACGACGATGATGATGATGATAATAATAATAATAATAGTAATAATAATAATAATTTTTAAATGTATTTGATAAATTTTGATTCAAATATAATTACTTATTAAATACAATAATAACCATTTCATTTTTTGTACATCTTAATTAGGCTCTCGCAACATTTGGCTTAAAGAGTTGATATTAATTAAACAAAATTGTCCAAATATGAAAGCTCATTTTTTTATACAAACGACAACATTTGTATCACAAATAAATTTTAATGTTTGTGATGTGTATAATTTGCATGCCTTAGCATGACTTGGTTTGATGTTATGTGATTGGTATATTTGAATAATTAATGCGGAGCCACAATATCTTTAATTATCTAATCATACATTTATAATTTTCTAATTTATATAACACATTTACAATAAGACATCATTGCATAATTACCCCTACCTGGATGATAATTGTAACTTTATTTTTAACTAGTGTACACGAATTTTTTAATTTTTTTTTTAAAAAATTGCCCACATTTTGAAAGGAAGGTAGTTATTCTAATATAAAAGGTTTGTGACTAAAATATGTGCCCAGAAGTATATCTTAATGATACATGTACCGCCGCCTATTCCAGTCTAACTTAAATTCAAAATTGGAATAACCATCGGACAAACACAAGTCGATCGAATCGGTGAAAGCTGATGAATTGGTTCAAGCGAAAAAATAAAAAGAATTGGAAACAAGTAGAAAGGAAAGAAAAATTATAAAAATAAAGTATTTTAATCAACATTCAAAATTAAAAAGGAAAAAAATAAAAATAACACTAAAAGGGAACTTAAGTATTAATGTAGATGGGGCATAAAAAGAAGAATAGGAAAGTGTCAAAAAAGAAATAAAAGTAAGAAAAAGAAGAGTGGCTTATGGTAAAACTAAATTAATATATTATTAATATAATTAATTGAGAAATACAATTTTAGTAATAAACAATTAATATTAACAAGTTGGAAATCAATTTTTTATCAATAATTTTATTTTCAAATAGAATAAATAATTACACTTACATTAATATTTCATTATTAATAGGTTGCTAATATATTTCATACACTATTTATTAATATATAATTAAATTATTATAAATAATATTATTCTAATAAAATTTGGTTGAATTCTATTAAATTCCATCCAACCATAATTCAATTGATTGTACCAGCTCCCCAGTTCGTGATCACCAACTTGGTCAAACTAAAACTATATTCTTTTCTTCTTTTTTTCCCTTTTTTCAATTAAACTTTTATCTCATCACAACTTTAATTATCATTAATATTTGAAATTAAACAAATAAGTTATTTACTTCATTATTTGGTTATTTATAAAAATTCTGAGTTGTTTTATTAATTAGTATCATTACTAACATTAATTATATGACTTATAATCAGTAATAAAAATATTAACTACAAGACATTAAAGTATCTTTCCTATGGTCATTAATAAATAATAACAAGGCTGGCTGTGCATGTTAAAAAGTTAGATCCAATGGAAAAATTTAATTCATCGAATCATAAATGAAAATTACCCAAAAAGAAAGACTACAAATTTGTGTTAAAATAAAATTCTACTTGTTTAGTTTATAAAGTTTACTATATATTCTTCTCTCTCCTACATGTATTAATTATATAGCCTGTATGACTACAATTGAATCGAGTGTTGTAAGATCTTAGCAGATGAATAAATATTTTTAATATATAATATTGAAATAATATATTTATTCACATATTTATATATGAGTTAATTAATCATTAATATTTTATTCACATATTTTTAAATCTAATATATATGTTTATATCATTTGAAATATAACATGATATATACTTAAAGAAATACTAAATAATAATAATATAATATTGGATCTTAATAAAATATAATATTTTACAAAAATGTGATATAATTCTTAGTATGCATGCAACAATTAATTTAATTTTGATGAAAAATAACGTAAGATTAGATTTATAACATAACATTGAATTATTAGAGTTCATAAAAGTGAGAATAATATGTAAAATATATTAGAATAAAATAATTAAAATAAATTTTCTCAAGGTTCTTTATCTTTATTATAATTAAAATAAATTTTTTATTTTAATAAATAAATTTATACTAATATTGTATCATCACAAGACCCTACGATTTTAAGACTCGACTACAGATCCTATGCATAAAATCTTTTGACTAGGATCGAAATCGTTTTTTTCTTCATAATGTCGTAAGATTTTATTAGTCGAATTGGAATATGACAATCATGATTGATGCCATTATGAACGACGATTAAATCTTATTACTATTTGCTTTCTGTATTAGTATTGTCATCATTGTTAAGTGTCGGTGATATCATTCATAATCGGTAGTAAACATGTTGACTACAAAATTGATTTTAGTATCCTGCGAGCGGTTCTTAAATATCTAAATTCAATGATAATATTTTTTATTCATAAAAAATATACAGAAACTAGAAACATAATTCTTTCATGTAAAAACTTCGAGAAATGTTTTGCCGATAGATTTGGCTATTCTTCTCTCTCCTCGTGAATTAACTAGAGAGAGATCGATATTTCAATGAATGGTATTTGATGTTGTAATTATTTGGCTTGTACACTGTAATTAACATAATTATTAGTTAGCAATTGAAATATTAAGTACAAATGAATAAGGTTACCTTACTTAGGCGTATTAATGATCACAACTAATAAACAACAATCAACACGTGCACACACACTCTCTCTCACCGGTCGCCATCTTTTTTGTTCACATCAAGGTCGCCAGCTTTTTTTCGCATATGTTCCCATCAAAGCCAAATCACAATATCGCACTATAAATACTCGAGATATATCTCATATTTCTTCATCTCTCTCCCTCCTCTCGTGCAGGCATAAAGCCATTCTGCTTAGTAGTTAGTGCTCAGATTTTTGTCAAAGGTTTTCGCCATGACAACACTGAGCACAACAACGGCAGAGTCGAGTTTATGGCTCTTGACCCTTCCAACTCTCCTCAGCTCCGACGCCAACCTCTTTGGCGATCGCCCTTTGCTGCTCTTCTCTCTCTTTGTCGTCCTCGTTTCCTTTGCACTCCTCTCATGGGCATTGTCGCCCGGTGGCTCTGCATGGTCTAATGGTCGTTCCCGTCGCGGTGCCGTTCCCATCCCTGGACCTCGTGGCTTGCCCGTGTTCGGTTCCATCTTCTCCCTCACCCGCTCTCTCCCTCATCGTCTCCTCTCGAGCCTTTCCATCTCCACGTCCGGCAAGTCCCTCATGGCCTTCTCTATCGGCTCCACGCCTGCCGTCGTGTCCTCTGATCCCATTACTGCTCGTGAGATCCTCTCTCATTCATCCTTCGCTGATCGTCCAGTGAAGTACTCCGCTCGTGAGCTCATGTTCACCCGGGCCATGGGGTTCGCCCCGAACGGCACCTACTGGCGCCAGCTCCGTCGCATTGCCTCCAGCCACCTTTTCGCCCCTCGCCGCGTCGCCGCTCATGAGCCCGGCCGTCAGGATGACTGCTCCATCATGCTCGCTGCTATTCTCTCTGAACAGAGGCGCCGTGGTGTCGTCGGTCTACGCTCGCACCTCCAGAATGCGGCGCTCAACAACATCATGGGCTCAGTCTTCGGTCGTCGTTTCGAAGTCACCGCCGCCAACCCTGAGGCGGAGTACCTCAAAGAGATGGTACGTGAAGGCTTTGACCTCCTGGGTTCCTTCAACTGGTCCGACCACCTCCCGTGGCTCTCTTTCTTCTACGATCCATCAAACATCAAGCGCCGGTGTGCTTCCCTCGTGCCTCGAGTTACGAAGTTCGTCGGTGGCATCATATCTGAGCATCGCCAGAAGGTCCTTGCTGCCGATGGCATCAACAAGCACGACAATGCAGATTTCGTCGATGTTCTTCTATCCTTGGAAGGTGAAGAGAAGCTGCAAGATGATGACATGGTCGCTATTCTCTGGGTACGTATGTGACGATGACGATACAAATGTTGATATATATGCCATGCAGTTATATAAAGGCAAGAACTAATTTGACATCTTGCTCAATGTGTGAATGATTTGACGACAGGAAATGATCTTTCGAGGCACTGACACGACTGCGTTGCTCACTGAGTGGGCAATGGCGGAGCTTGTACTACATCCGGAAGTGCAATCTAAGCTTCGAGATGAGATTGACACCGTCGTGGGCAGCGATCGCATACCCTCTGATGCTGACGTCGCCCGGATGCCTTACCTGCAGGCAGTAGTCAAGGAGACGTTGCGCGCTCATCCCCCGGGCCCCTTGCTCTCGTGGGCTCGTCTCGCTACCGACGACGTCCAGCTTAGCAACGGAATGGTGATCCCCTCCATGACTACCGCAATGGTCAACATGTGGGCCATCGGGCATGATCCGTCCGTGTGGTCTTCCCCGGAGGAGTTCAAGCCTGAGCGCTTCCTCCCGTCGGCCGGCGGCGAGGACGTCGATGTCCGCGGTGGTGATCTACGATTGGCGCCATTCGGTGCCGGTCGTAGGGTCTGCCCCGGTAAGAACCTTGGCCTCGTAACTGTTGGCCTTTGGTTGGCACGCCTTGTTCACAGCTTTCACTGGACACCGGCGGAGGGCTTTCCCGTGGACCTCGATGAGGTGCTGAAGTTGTCGTTGGAGATGAAGAATCCACTCACTGTTGCGGCAACTCCAGTGAAGAATGCTGAATCTTTTTAAGCATAGTTCGAGAATAAATTTTGATCCGAGTCATGTCAACATTAGTTTTGGGATTGGTATTTGACCATTTTTTTAGTGCTCTCATTGTGAGAGAGATCAGTGAATTTTTTTTATAAAACTAGTTTTGTATGCGGAAGAGATGGAGTGGGCACTCTTGGTCAATGATTTTTAATGTTTCCACATTTGATCCTTTTGTTATTTTTAATTTTTTTTCTGCCAAAGTCGAGATTCGTCTAGTAATTCGGGTGTTCAATTAACGATAGCAAAAATAATAATTGTTTGTTAAGTTGAGAATTTCATTAACTAAATTTGACTATTATATTTAAAAAGAAACATTAGGACTACTATATATTGTTTGATCAAGAACTCAAATTCACCATTCATCTAATCCAACAAATATTTCTGTTTATCTTTTATTTTTAAGTTTTTGGATTATTTGGAGTCCCATAACTCGGAGGTCAAGTTATAATTAATCGAATAAGGCATAATAATGAACTTTATCATGTTAATAATAATAATCGAATAAGTTATAATTAAAATTGTGCATTATTAGTACAGTGTGACGACGACGACGACGACGACGACGATGATGATGATGATAATAATAATAATAATAGTAATAATAATAATAATTTTTAAATGTATTTGATAAATTTTGATTCAAATATAATTACTTATTAAATACAATAATAACCATTTCATTTTTTGTACATCTTAATTAGACTGTCGCAACATTTGGCTTAAAGAGTTGATATTAATTAAACAAAATTGTCCAAATATGAAAGCTCATTTTTTTATACAAACGACAACATTTGTATCACAAATAAATTTTAATGTTTGTGATGTGTATAATTTGCATGCCTTAGCATGACTTGGTTTGATGTTATGTGATTGGTATATTTGAATAATTAATGCGGAGCCACAATATCTTTAATTATCTAATCATACATTTATAATTTTCTAATTTATATAACACATTTACAATAAGACATCATTGCATAATTACCCCTACCTGGATGATAATTGTAACTTTATTTTTAACTAGTGTACACGAATTTTTTAATTTTTTTTTAAAAAATTGCCCACATTTTGAAAGGAAGGTAGTTATTCTAATATAAAAGGTTTGTGACTAAAATATGTGCCCAGAAGTATATCTTAATGATA
Source organism: Pontederia crassipes (assembly GCA_030549335.1). Classification (NCBI taxonomy): domain Eukaryota; kingdom Viridiplantae; phylum Streptophyta; class Magnoliopsida; order Commelinales; family Pontederiaceae; genus Pontederia; species Pontederia crassipes. Next base: position 30,554,400 of record CM060193.1, read on the forward strand.
CATGTACCGCCGCCTATTCCAGTCTAACTTAAATTCAAAATTGGAATAACCATCGGACAAACACAAGTCGATCGAATCGGTGAAAGCTGATGAATTGGTTCAAGCGAAAAAATAAAAAGAATTGGAAACAAGTAGAAAGGAAAGAAAAATTATAAAAATAAAGTATTTTAATCAACATTCAAAATTAAAAAGGAAAAAAAATAAAAATAACACTAAAAGGGAACTTAAGTGTTAATGTAGATGGGGCATAAAAAGAAGAATAGGAAAGTGTCAAAAAAGAAATAAAAGTAAGAAAAAGAAGAGTGGCTTATGGTAAAACTAAATTAATATATTATTAATATAATTAATTGAGAAATACAATTTTAGTAATAAACAATTAATATTAACAAGTTGGAAATCAATTTTTTATCAATAATTTTATTTTCAAATAGAATAAATAATTACACTTACATTAATATTTCATTATTAATAGGTTGCTAATATATTTCATACACTATTTATTAATATATAATTAAATTATTATAAATAATATTATTCTAATAAAATTTGGTTGAATTCTATTAAATTCCATCCAACCATAATTCAATTGATTGTACCAGCTCCCCAGTTCGTGATCACCAACTTGGTCAAACTAAAACTATATTCTTTTCTTCTTTTTTTCCCATTTTTCAATTAAACTTTTATCTCATCACAACTTTAATTATCATTAATATTTGAAATTAAACAAATAAGTTATTTACTTCATTATTTGGTTATTTATAAAAATTCTGAGTTGTTTTATTAATTAGTATCATTACTAACATTAATTATATGACTTATAATCAGTAATAAAAATATTAACTACAAGACATTAAAGTATCTTTCCTATGGTCATTAATAAATAATAACAAGGCTGGCTGTGCATGTTAAAAAGTTAGATCCAATGGAAAATTTTAATTCATCGAATCATAAATGAAAATTACCCAAAAAGAAAGACTACAAATTTGTGTTAAAATAAAATTCTACTTGTTTAGTTTATAAAGTTTACTATATATTCTTCTCTCTCCTACATGTATTAATTATATAGCCTGTATGACTACAATTGAATCGAGTGTTGTAAGATCTTAGCAGATGAATAAATATTTTTAATATATAATATTGAAATAATATATTTATTCACATATTTATATATGAGTTAATTAATCATTAATATTTTATTCACATATTTTTAAATCTAATATATATGTTTATATCATTTGAAATATAACATGATATATACTTAAAGAAATACTAAATAATAATAATATAATATTGGATCTTAATAAAATATAATATTTTACAAAAATGTGATATAATTCTTAGTATGCATGCAACAATTAATTTAATTTTGATGAAAAATAACGTAAGATTAGATTTATAACATAACATTGAATTATTAGAGTTCATAAAAGTGAGAATAATATGTAAAATATATTAGAATAAAATAATTAAAATAAATTTTCTCAAGGTTCTTTATCTTTATTATAATTAAAATAAATTTTTTATTTTAATAAATAAATTTATACTAATATTGTATCATCACAAGACCCTACGATTTTAAGACTCGACTACAGATCCTATGCATAAAATCTTTTGACTAGGATCGAAATCGTTTTTTTCTTCATAATGTCGTAAGATTTTATTAGTCGAATTGGAATATGACAATCATGATTGATGCCATTATGAACGACGATTAAATCTTATTACTATTTGCTTTCTGTATTAGTATTGTCATCATTGTTAAGTGTCGGTGATATCATTCATAATCGGTAGTAAACATGTTGACTACAAAATTGATTTTAGTATCCTGCGAGCGGTTCTTAAATATCTAAATTCAATGATAATATTTTTTATTCATAAAAAATATACAGAAACTAGAAACATAATTCTTTCATGTAAAAACTTCGAGAAATGTTTTGCCGATAGATTTGGCTATTCTTCTCTCTCCTCGTGAATTAACTAGAGAGAGATCGATATTTCAATGAATGGTATTTGATGTTGTAATTATTTGGCTTGTACACTGTAATTAACATAATTATTAGTTAGCAATTGAAATATTAAGTACAAATGAATAAGGTTACCCTACTTAGGCGTATTAATGATCACAACTAATAAACAACAATCAACACGTGCACACACACTCTCTCTCACCGGTCGCCATCTTTTTTGTTCACATCAAGGTCGCCAGCTTTTTTTCGCATATGTTCCCATCAAAGCCAAATCACAATATCGCACTATAAATACTCGAGATATATCTCATATTTCTTCATCTCTCTCCCTCCTCTCGTGCAGGCATAAAGCCATTCTGCTTAGTAGTTAGTGCTCAGATTTTTGTCAAAGGTTTTCGCCATGACAACACTGAGCACAACAACGGCAGAGTCGAGTTTATGGCTCTTGACCCTTCCAACTCTCCTCAGCTCCGACGCCAACCTCTTTGGCGATCGCCCTTTGCTGCTCTTCTCTCTCTTTGTCGTCCTCGTTTCCTTTGCACTCCTCTCATGGGCATTGTCGCCCGGTGGCTCTGCATGGTCTAATGGTCGTTCCCGTCGCGGTGCCGTTCCCATCCCTGGACCTCGTGGCTTGCCCGTGTTCGGTTCCATCTTCTCCCTCACCCGCTCTCTCCCTCATCGTCTCCTCTCGAGCCTTTCCATCTCCACGTCCGGCAAGTCCCTCATGGCCTTCTCTATCGGCTCCACGCCTGCCGTCGTGTCCTCTGATCCCATTACTGCTCGTGAGATCCTCTCTCATTCATCCTTCGCTGATCGTCCAGTGAAGTACTCCGCTCGTGAGCTCATGTTCACCCGGGCCATGGGGTTCGCCCCGAACGGCACCTACTGGCGCCAGCTCCGTCGCATTGCCTCCAGCCACCTTTTCGCCCCTCGCCGCGTCGCCGCTCATGAGCCCGGCCGTCAGGATGACTGCTCCATCATGCTCGCTGCTATTCTCTCTGAACAGAGGCGCCGTGGTGTCGTCGGTCTACGCTCGCACCTCCAGAATGCGGCGCTCAACAACATCATGGGCTCAGTCTTCGGTCGTCGTTTCGAAGTCACCGCCGCCAACCCTGAGGCGGAGTACCTCAAAGAGATGGTACGTGAAGGCTTTGACCTCCTGGGTTCCTTCAACTGGTCCGACCACCTCCCGTGGCTCTCTTTCTTCTACGATCCATCAAACATCAAGCGCCGGTGTGCTTCCCTCGTGCCTCGAGTTACGAAGTTCGTCGGTGGCATCATATCTGAGCATCGCCAGAAGGTCCTTGCTGCCGATGGCATCAACAAGCACGACAATGCAGATTTCGTCGATGTTCTTCTATCCTTGGAAGGTGAAGAGAAGCTGCAAGATGATGACATGGTCGCTATTCTCTGGGTACGTATGTGACGATGACGATACAAATGTTGATATATATGCCATGCAGTTATATAAAGGCAAGAACTAATTTGACATCTTGCTCAATGTGTGAATGATTTGACGACAGGAAATGATCTTTCGAGGCACTGACACGACTGCGTTGCTCACTGAGTGGGCAATGGCGGAGCTTGTACTACATCCGGAAGTGCAATCTAAGCTTCGAGATGAGATTGACACCGTCGTGGGCAGCGATCGCATACCCTCTGATGCTGACGTCGCCCGGATGCCTTACCTGCAGGCAGTAGTCAAGGAGACGTTGCGCGCTCATCCCCCGGGCCCCTTGCTCTCGTGGGCTCGTCTCGCTACCGACGACGTCCAGCTTAGCAACGGAATGGTGATCCCCTCCATGACTACCGCAATGGTCAACATGTGGGCCATCGGGCATGATCCGTCCGTGTGGTCTTCCCCGGAGGAGTTCAAGCCTGAGCGCTTCCTCCCGTCGGCCGGCGGCGAGGACGTCGATGTCCGCGGTGGTGATCTACGATTGGCGCCATTCGGTGCCGGTCGTAGGGTCTGCCCCGGTAAGAACCTTGGCCTCGTAACTGTTGGCCTTTGGTTGGCACGCCTTGTTCACAGCTTTCACTGGACACCGGCGGAGGGCTTTCCCGTGGACCTCGATGAGGTGCTGAAGTTGTCGTTGGAGATGAAGAATCCACTCACTGTTGCGGCAACTCCAGTGAAGAATGCTGAATCTTTTTAAGCATAGTTCGAGAATAAATTTTGATCCGAGTCATGTCAACATTAGTTTTGGGATTGGTATTTGACCATTTTTTTAGTGCTCTCATTGTGAGAGAGATCAGTGAATTTTTTTTATAAAACTACTTTTGTATGCGGAAGAGATGAAGTGGGCACTCTTGGTCAATGATTTTTAATGTTTCCACATTTGATCCTTTTGTTATTTTTAATTTTTTTTCTGCCAAAGTCGAGATTCGTCTAGTAATTCGGGTGTTCAATTAACGATAGCAAAAATAATAATTGTTTGTTAAGTTGAGAATTTCATTAACTAAATTTGACTATTATATTTAAAAAGAAACATTAGGACTACTATATATTGTTTGATCAAGAACTCAAATTCACCATTCATCTAATCCAACAAATATTTCTGTTTATCTTTTATTTTTAAGTTTTTGGATTATTTGGAGTCCCATAACTCGGAGGTCAAGTTATAATTAATCGAATAAGGCATAATAATGAACTTTATCATGTTAATAATAATAATCGAATAAGTTATAATTAAAATTGTGCATTATTAGTACAGTGTGACGACGACGACGACGACGACGATGATGATGATGATAATAATAATAATAATAGTAATAATAATAATAATTTTTAAATGTATTTGATAAATTTTGATTCAAATATAATTACTTATTAAATACAATAATAACCATTTCATTTTTTGTACATCTTAATTAGACTGTCGCAACATTTGGCTTAAAGAGTTGATATTAATTAAACAAAATTGTCCAAATATGAAAGCTCATTTTTTTATACAAACGACAACATTTGTATCACAAATAAATTTTAATGTTTGTGATGTGTATAATTTGCATGCCTTAGCATGACTTGGTTTGATGTTATGTGATTGGTATATTTGAATAATTAATGCGGAGCCACAATATCTTTAATTATCTAATCATACATTTATAATTTTCTAATTTATATAACACATTTACAATAAGACATCATTGCATAATTACCCCTACCTGGATGATAATTGTAACTTTATTTTTAACTAGTGTACACGAATTTTTTAATTTTTTTTTAAAAAATTGCCCACATTTTGAAAGGAAGGTAGTTATTCTAATATAAAAGGTTTGTGACTAAAATATGTGCCCAGAAGTATATCTTAATGATACATGTACCGCCGCCTATTCCAGTCTAACTTAAATTCAAAATTGGAATAACCATCGGACAAACACAAGTCGATCGAATCGGTGAAAGCTGATGAATTGGTTCAAGCGAAAAAATAAAAAGAATTGGAAACAAGTAGAAAGGAAAGAAAAATTATAAAAATAAAGTATTTTAATCAACATTCAAAATTAAAAAGGAAAAAAAAATAAAAATAACACTAAAAGGGAACTTAAGTATTAATGTAGATGGGGCATAAAAAGAAGAATAGGAAAGTGTCAAAAAAGAAATAAAAGTAAGAAAAAGAAGAGTGGCTTATGGTAAAACTAAATTAATATATTATTAATATAATTAATTGAGAAATACAATTTTAGTAATAAACAATTAATATTAACAAGTTGGAAATCAATTTTTTATCAATAATTTTATTTTCAAATAGAATAAATAATTACACTTACATTAATATTTCATTATTAATAGGTTGCTAATATATTTCATACACTATTTATTAATATATAATTAAATTATTATAAATAATATTATTCTAATAAAATTTGGTTGAATTCTATTAAATTCCATCCAACCATAATTCAATTGATTGTACCAGCTCCCCAGTTCGTGATCACCAACTTGGTCAAACTAAAACTATATTCTTTTCTTCTTTTTTTCCCTTTTTTCAATTAAACTTTTATCTCATCACAACTTTAATTATCATTAATATTTGAAATTAAACAAATAAGTTATTTACTTCATTATTTGGTTATTTATAAAAATTCTGAGTTGTTTTATTAATTAGTATCATTACTAACATTAATTATATGACTTATAATCAGTAATAAAAATATTAACTACAAGACATTAAAGTATCTTTCCTATGGTCATTAATAAATAATAACAAGGCTGGCTGTGCATGTTAAAAAGTTAGATCCAATGGAAAAATTTAATTCATCGAATCATAAATGAAAATTACCCAAAAAGAAAGACTACAAATTTGTGTTAAAATAAAATTCTACTTGTTTAGTTTATAAAGTTTACTATATATTCTTCTCTCTCCTACATGTATTAATTATATAGCCTGTATGACTACAATTGAATCGAGTGTTGTAAGATCTTAGCAGATGAATAAATATTTTTAATATATAATATTGAAATAATATATTTATTCACATATTTATATATGAGTTAATTAATCATTAATATTTTATTCACATATTTTTAAATCTAATATATATGTTTATATCATTTGAAATATAACATGATATATACTTAAAGAAATACTAAATAATAATAATATAATATTGGATCTTAATAAAATATAATATTTTACAAAAATGTGATATAATTCTTAGTATGCATGCAACAATTAATTTAATTTTGATGAAAAATAACGTAAGATTAGATTTATAACATAACATTGAATTATTAGAGTTCATAAAAGTGAGAATAATATGTAAAATATATTAGAATAAAATAATTAAAATAAATTTTCTCAAGGTTCTTTATCTTTATTATAATTAAAATAAATTTTTTATTTTAATAAATAAATTTATACTAATATTGTATCATCACAAGACCCTACGATTTTAAGACTCGACTACAGATCCTATGCATAAAATCTTTTGACTAGGATCGAAATCGTTTTTTTCTTCATAATGTCGTAAGATTTTATTAGTCGAATTGGAATATGACAATCATGATTGATGCCATTATGAACGACGATTAAATCTTATTACTATTTGCTTTCTGTATTAGTATTGTCATCATTGTTAAGTGTCGGTGATATCATTCATAATCGGTAGTAAACATGTTGACTACAAAATTGATTTTAGTATCCTGCGAGCGGTTCTTAAATATCTAAATTCAATGATAATATTTTTTATTCATAAAAAATATACAGAAACTAGAAACATAATTCTTTCATGTAAAAACTTCGAGAAATGTTTTGCCGATAGATTTGGCTATTCTTCTCTCTCCTCGTGAATTAACTAGAGAGAGATCGATATTTCAATGAATGGTATTTGATGTTGTAATTATTTGGCTTGTACACTGTAATTAACATAATTATTAGTTAGCAATTGAAATATTAAGTACAAATGAATAAGGTTACCCTACTTAGGCGTATTAATGATCACAACTAATAAACAACAATCAACACGTGCACACACACTCTCTCTCACCGGTCGCCATCTTTTTTGTTCACATCAAGGTCGCCAGCTTTTTTTCGCATATGTTCCCATCAAAGCCAAATCACAATATCGCACTATAAATACTCGAGATATATCTCATATTTCTTCATCTCTCTCCCTCCTCTCGTGCAGGCATAAAGCCATTCTGCTTAGTAGTTAGTGCTCAGATTTTTGTCAAAGGTTTTCGCCATGACAACACTGAGCACAACAACGGCAGAGTCGAGTTTATGGCTCTTGACCCTTCCAACTCTCCTCAGCTCCGACGCCAACCTCTTTGGCGATCGCCCTTTGCTGCTCTTCTCTCTCTTTGTCGTCCTCGTTTCCTTTGCACTCCTCTCATGGGCATTGTCGCCCGGTGGCTCTGCATGGTCTAATGGTCGTTCCCGTCGCGGTGCCGTTCCCATCCCTGGACCTCGTGGCTTGCCCGTGTTCGGTTCCATCTTCTCCCTCACCCGCTCTCTCCCTCATCGTCTCCTCTCGAGCCTTTCCATCTCCACGTCCGGCAAGTCCCTCATGGCCTTCTCTATCGGCTCCACGCCTGCCGTCGTGTCCTCTGATCCCATTACTGCTCGTGAGATCCTCTCTCATTCATCCTTCGCTGATCGTCCAGTGAAGTACTCCGCTCGTGAGCTCATGTTCACCCGGGCCATGGGGTTCGCCCCGAACGGCACCTACTGGCGCCAGCTCCGTCGCATTGCCTCCAGCCACCTTTTCGCCCCTCGCCGCGTCGCCGCTCATGAGCCCGGCCGTCAGGATGACTGCTCCATCATGCTCGCTGCTATTCTCTCTGAACAGAGGCGCCGTGGTGTCGTCGGTCTACGCTCGCACCTCCAGAATGCGGCGCTCAACAACATCATGGGCTCAGTCTTCGGTCGTCGTTTCGAAGTCACCGCCGCCAACCCTGAGGCGGAGTACCTCAAAGAGATGGTACGTGAAGGCTTTGACCTCCTGGGTTCCTTCAACTGGTCCGACCACCTCCCGTGGCTCTCTTTCTTCTACGATCCATCAAACATCAAGCGCCGGTGTGCTTCCCTCGTGCCTCGAGTTACGAAGTTCGTCGGTGGCATCATATCTGAGCATCGCCAGAAGGTCCTTGCTGCCGATGGCATCAACAAGCACGACAATGCAGATTTCGTCGATGTTCTTCTATCCTTGGAAGGTGAAGAGAAGCTGCAAGATGATGACATGGTCGCTATTCTCTGGGTACGTATGTGACGATGACGATACAAATGTTGATATATATGCCATGCAGTTATATAAAGGCAAGAACTAATTTGACATCTTGCTCAATGTGTGAATGATTTGACGACAGGAAATGATCTTTCGAGGCACTGACACGACTGCGTTGCTCACTGAGTGGGCAATGGCGGAGCTTGTACTACATCCGGAAGTGCAATCTAAGCTTCGAGATGAGATTGACACCGTCGTGGGCAGCGATCGCATACCCTCTGATGCTGACGTCGCCCGGATGCCTTACCTGCAGGCAGTAGTCAAGGAGACGTTGCGCGCTCATCCCCCGGGCCCCTTGCTCTCGTGGGCTCGTCTCGCTACCGACGACGTCCAGCTTAGCAACGGAATGGTGATCCCCTCCATGACTACCGCAATGGTCAACATGTGGGCCATCGGGCATGATCCGTCCGTGTGGTCTTCCCCGGAGGAGTTCAAGCCTGAGCGCTTCCTCCCGTCGGCCGGCGGCGAGGACGTCGATGTCCGCGGTGGTGATCTACGATTGGCGCCATTCGGTGCCGGTCGTAGGGTCTGCCCCGGTAAGAACCTTGGCCTCGTAACTGTTGGCCTTTGGTTGGCACGCCTTGTTCACAGCTTTCACTGGACACCGGCGGAGGGCTTTCCCGTGGACCTCGATGAGGTGCTGAAGTTGTCGTTGGAGATGAAGAATCCACTCACTGTTGCGGCAACTCCAGTGAAGAATGCTGAATCTTTTTAAGCATAGTTCGAGAATAAATTTTGATCCGAGTCATGTCAACATTAGTTTTGGGATTGGTATTTGACCATTTTTTTAGTGCTCTCATTGTGAGAGAGATCAGTGAATTTTTTTTATAAAACTAGTTTTGTATGCGGAAGAGATGGAGTGGGCACTCTTGGTCAATGGTTTTTAATGTTTCCACATTTGATCCTTTTGTTATTTTTAATTTTTTTTCTGCCAAAGTCGAGATTCGTCTAGTAATTCGGGTGTTCAATTAACGATAGCAAAAATAATAATTGTTTGTTAAGTTGAGAATTTCATTAACTAAATTTGACTATTATATTTAAAAAGAAACATTAGGACTACTATATATTGTTTGATCAAGAACTCAAATTCACCATTCATCTAATCCAACAAATATTTCTGTTTATCTTTTATTTTTAAGTTTTTGGATTATTTGGAGTCCCATAACTCGGAGGTCAAGTTATAATTAATCGAATAAGGCATAATAATGAACTTTATCATGTTAATAATAATAATCGAATAAGTTATAATTAAAATTGTGCATTATTAGTACAGTGTGACGACGACGACGACGATGATGATGATGATAATAATAATAATAATAGTAATAATAATAATAATTTTTAAATGTATTTGATAAATTTTGATTCAAATATAATTACTTATTAAATACAATAATAACCATTTCATTTTTTGTACATCTTAATTAGGCTCTCGCAACATTTGGCTTAAAGAGTTGATATTAATTAAACAAAATTGTCCAAATATGAAAGCTCATTTTTTTATACAAACGACAACATTTGTATCACAAATAAATTTTAATGTTTGTGATGTGTATAATTTGCATGCCTTAGCATGACTTGGTTTGATGTTATGTGATTGGTATATTTGAATAATTAATGCGGAGCCACAATATCTTTAATTATCTAATCATACATTTATAATTTTCTAATTTATATAACACATTTACAATAAGACATCATTGCATAATTACCCCTACCTGGATGATAATTGTAACTTTATTTTTAACTAGTGTACACGAATTTTTTAATTTTTTTTTTAAAAAATTGCCCACATTTTGAAAGGAAGGTAGTTATTCTAATATAAAAGGTTTGTGACTAAAATATGTGCCCAGAAGTATATCTTAATGATACATGTACCGCCGCCTATTCCAGTCTAACTTAAATTCAAAATTGGAATAACCATCGGACAAACACAAGTCGATCGAATCGGTGAAAGCTGATGAATTGGTTCAAGCGAAAAAATAAAAAGAATTGGAAACAAGTAGAAAGGAAAGAAAAATTATAAAAATAAAGTATTTTAATCAACATTCAAAATTAAAAAGGAAAAAAATAAAAATAACACTAAAAGGGAACTTAAGTATTAATGTAGATGGGGCATAAAAAGAAGAATAGGAAAGTGTCAAAAAAGAAATAAAAGTAAGAAAAAGAAGAGTGGCTTATGGTAAAACTAAATTAATATATTATTAATATAATTAATTGAGAAATACAATTTTAGTAATAAACAATTAATATTAACAAGTTGGAAATCAATTTTTTATCAATAATTTTATTTTCAAATAGAATAAATAATTACACTTACATTAATATTTCATTATTAATAGGTTGCTAATATATTTCATACACTATTTATTAATATATAATTAAATTATTATAAATAATATTATTCTAATAAAATTTGGTTGAATTCTATTAAATTCCATCCAACCATAATTCAATTGATTGTACCAGCTCCCCAGTTCGTGATCACCAACTTGGTCAAACTAAAACTATATTCTTTTCTTCTTTTTTTCCCTTTTTTCAATTAAACTTTTATCTCATCACAACTTTAATTATCATTAATATTTGAAATTAAACAAATAAGTTATTTACTTCATTATTTGGTTATTTATAAAAATTCTGAGTTGTTTTATTAATTAGTATCATTACTAACATTAATTATATGACTTATAATCAGTAATAAAAATATTAACTACAAGACATTAAAGTATCTTTCCTATGGTCATTAATAAATAATAACAAGGCTGGCTGTGCATGTTAAAAAGTTAGATCCAATGGAAAAATTTAATTCATCGAATCATAAATGAAAATTACCCAAAAAGAAAGACTACAAATTTGTGTTAAAATAAAATTCTACTTGTTTAGTTTATAAAGTTTACTATATATTCTTCTCTCTCCTACATGTATTAATTATATAGCCTGTATGACTACAATTGAATCGAGTGTTGTAAGATCTTAGCAGATGAATAAATATTTTTAATATATAATATTGAAATAATATATTTATTCACATATTTATATATGAGTTAATTAATCATTAATATTTTATTCACATATTTTTAAATCTAATATATATGTTTATATCATTTGAAATATAACATGATATATACTTAAAGAAATACTAAATAATAATAATATAATATTGGATCTTAATAAAATATAATATTTTACAAAAATGTGATATAATTCTTAGTATGCATGCAACAATTAATTTAATTTTGATGAAAAATAACGTAAGATTAGATTTATAACATAACATTGAATTATTAGAGTTCATAAAAGTGAGAATAATATGTAAAATATATTAGAATAAAATAATTAAAATAAATTTTCTCAAGGTTCTTTATCTTTATTATAATTAAAATAAATTTTTTATTTTAATAAATAAATTTATACTAATATTGTATCATCACAAGACCCTACGATTTTAAGACTCGACTACAGATCCTATGCATAAAATCTTTTGACTAGGATCGAAATCGTTTTTTTCTTCATAATGTCGTAAGATTTTATTAGTCGAATTGGAATATGACAATCATGATTGATGCCATTATGAACGACGATTAAATCTTATTACTATTTGCTTTCTGTATTAGTATTGTCATCATTGTTAAGTGTCGGTGATATCATTCATAATCGGTAGTAAACATGTTGACTACAAAATTGATTTTAGTATCCTGCGAGCGGTTCTTAAATATCTAAATTCAATGATAATATTTTTTATTCATAAAAAATATACAGAAACTAGAAACATAATTCTTTCATGTAAAAACTTCGAGAAATGTTTTGCCGATAGATTTGGCTATTCTTCTCTCTCCTCGTGAATTAACTAGAGAGAGATCGATATTTCAATGAATGGTATTTGATGTTGTAATTATTTGGCTTGTACACTGTAATTAACATAATTATTAGTTAGCAATTGAAATATTAAGTACAAATGAATAAGGTTACCTTACTTAGGCGTATTAATGATCACAACTAATAAACAACAATCAACACGTGCACACACACTCTCTCTCACCGGTCGCCATCTTTTTTGTTCACATCAAGGTCGCCAGCTTTTTTTCGCATATGTTCCCATCAAAGCCAAATCACAATATCGCACTATAAATACTCGAGATATATCTCATATTTCTTCATCTCTCTCCCTCCTCTCGTGCAGGCATAAAGCCATTCTGCTTAGTAGTTAGTGCTCAGATTTTTGTCAAAGGTTTTCGCCATGACAACACTGAGCACAACAACGGCAGAGTCGAGTTTATGGCTCTTGACCCTTCCAACTCTCCTCAGCTCCGACGCCAACCTCTTTGGCGATCGCCCTTTGCTGCTCTTCTCTCTCTTTGTCGTCCTCGTTTCCTTTGCACTCCTCTCATGGGCATTGTCGCCCGGTGGCTCTGCATGGTCTAATGGTCGTTCCCGTCGCGGTGCCGTTCCCATCCCTGGACCTCGTGGCTTGCCCGTGTTCGGTTCCATCTTCTCCCTCACCCGCTCTCTCCCTCATCGTCTCCTCTCGAGCCTTTCCATCTCCACGTCCGGCAAGTCCCTCATGGCCTTCTCTATCGGCTCCACGCCTGCCGTCGTGTCCTCTGATCCCATTACTGCTCGTGAGATCCTCTCTCATTCATCCTTCGCTGATCGTCCAGTGAAGTACTCCGCTCGTGAGCTCATGTTCACCCGGGCCATGGGGTTCGCCCCGAACGGCACCTACTGGCGCCAGCTCCGTCGCATTGCCTCCAGCCACCTTTTCGCCCCTCGCCGCGTCGCCGCTCATGAGCCCGGCCGTCAGGATGACTGCTCCATCATGCTCGCTGCTATTCTCTCTGAACAGAGGCGCCGTGGTGTCGTCGGTCTACGCTCGCACCTCCAGAATGCGGCGCTCAACAACATCATGGGCTCAGTCTTCGGTCGTCGTTTCGAAGTCACCGCCGCCAACCCTGAGGCGGAGTACCTCAAAGAGATGGTACGTGAAGGCTTTGACCTCCTGGGTTCCTTCAACTGGTCCGACCACCTCCCGTGGCTCTCTTTCTTCTACGATCCATCAAACATCAAGCGCCGGTGTGCTTCCCTCGTGCCTCGAGTTACGAAGTTCGTCGGTGGCATCATATCTGAGCATCGCCAGAAGGTCCTTGCTGCCGATGGCATCAACAAGCACGACAATGCAGATTTCGTCGATGTTCTTCTATCCTTGGAAGGTGAAGAGAAGCTGCAAGATGATGACATGGTCGCTATTCTCTGGGTACGTATGTGACGATGACGATACAAATGTTGATATATATGCCATGCAGTTATATAAAGGCAAGAACTAATTTGACATCTTGCTCAATGTGTGAATGATTTGACGACAGGAAATGATCTTTCGAGGCACTGACACGACTGCGTTGCTCACTGAGTGGGCAATGGCGGAGCTTGTACTACATCCGGAAGTGCAATCTAAGCTTCGAGATGAGATTGACACCGTCGTGGGCAGCGATCGCATACCCTCTGATGCTGACGTCGCCCGGATGCCTTACCTGCAGGCAGTAGTCAAGGAGACGTTGCGCGCTCATCCCCCGGGCCCCTTGCTCTCGTGGGCTCGTCTCGCTACCGACGACGTCCAGCTTAGCAACGGAATGGTGATCCCCTCCATGACTACCGCAATGGTCAACATGTGGGCCATCGGGCATGATCCGTCCGTGTGGTCTTCCCCGGAGGAGTTCAAGCCTGAGCGCTTCCTCCCGTCGGCCGGCGGCGAGGACGTCGATGTCCGCGGTGGTGATCTACGATTGGCGCCATTCGGTGCCGGTCGTAGGGTCTGCCCCGGTAAGAACCTTGGCCTCGTAACTGTTGGCCTTTGGTTGGCACGCCTTGTTCACAGCTTTCAATTGTGTTTTGTGCTCGTAAAACTCCTATTGATAGGAATCACGGTAAAAAATAGTTTAAATAAGAGTTTTGTGCCCAATGATCCGAAATTATGATTAAAATAGACTTAAAATGATCCATGCAATGAACAAATTATAAAAAAATTAATTAAAATAAGTTGTATTTTGCATGCATCAAATACCCAATATGATTTAACGGGTCTTGAAACATGTCTTACGCCTCGTGAAGCCGAGATGTGTGGATCATTAAACACCGTGATAGTCGTTAATATCCACTTACGACCCATGAAGCTGAATAGTTCCATCAATAATTCACTGTGAGACCCTTAGGGCTCGTGAAATCTGTATAATGTCTCGTGAAATTTTTCTAGGGTCGTGAGTTTAGCAATAATGCAGGGCGTAAGGACTAATGAAATCACTTACGGTCATCTACCTTTATTGTAAGACCTGTGAGTATTGTATAACGACCCATGAAAAGGTCCATGAAACTTGACAAAACTACTGTGAGCTCCGTGAAATAAAGCTAAGGCCCTGTGAAAACTAAGAGTTCAAAAGACCGACCACTATGAGATCCGTGAAAAACATATGACGACCCATGAGATATGTGTAACACCCGTGAAAAGTATATAACGACTCGAGATATTTCATAATGAATATAAAATTTGGCTTGTAACCTATAGAGACCTGTTAAAATAAAAATAACCTAAAGAGGCTAAACAACTAAGAAAATCAAACTAACTAATCTAACATGAACTAAATTAATCTACACTAAATTATGAGAAATATCTAGATTGTAAGTTTAAGGATTGAGAATGAGTAATTCTAAGTTTAAAGTCACAAGGTTGACTTTGATATGGCATATATGTTGAGACTAATATGAAATGACCAAATAAAATATCATAGACAAATATGCAATTAAGGAACAATCTCACCAAATTTAATGTGATCGCGAATACTCATCATGGTGAGGCTCAGCACATGCAATGTTGGATGACGCCTAAACTTTCAATCTGATATTGTCATCAAGAAGTGGTGGCTCTTCCTGTACAGCAACTCTTTGAGGTTGAAGTTGATAGGTGTATTGCTGTTGAACTTGGATTGTGGAATGATTTTTAGGCCTCCATTGTAACGATGCAGTTGGGGAAGATTGTACTGATGTAGATGGAGAAATTTTTTTCTTCCAAAGATTTTGGCGACTGCACTAATGGATTTAAGGAGACGTGTGTTGATGTGCAGGCAACAATTGGTGATTTGCTCTTCTCCTTCAATGGTGGCAGAATTGGAGACAACAATCTATGAGTGATAGGAACGTCCAAAGGCGGGCCCCTCCTTTGAACCTTCCCATCTTTCATGATGTATTTTCTTGTCTTTGTTATTGTTGAGAAATTTGTTTCTATATGCCATCTTCTTTGATATGAATTTTGATAATGGCACAGTCATATGATGAACTTCATGTTCTGATTGATGTGGCTTGAAGATTCATAAGTTAGAGAATCCAGTTATGCAAATTCATTCACTAATGCATGTAGCTTTGCTTCCAATGCCTCAAACTTGAGCTTGGTGTCGAATAGTCAAAGTGAATAATCAACCTCAATTTGTTTCTGAATTTTGATCAATTGAGCCTTCAAATTTTGGATGTGTTGATCTTGCATTGTCAACCTTCTTTCAATTGTTGTAGCGAATTGATCGATCATTTCTATGAAATCAAAAGTTGATTATTTGAATTCGAGAATTGTTGTCACATTCTCATCTGACTTCTTATTGTGTTGCTTAATGTTGTAAATTTGTCTCTCCATGTTTTCAATTTGATAATTTTCAGTAGAGTTCAACAAAGAATCTAATACTTCTATGAGTTCAGCAAATGGATCTCGAAAAATGTCTTCATTCTTTACTTGTTGTGGCTTCTTTTGTGTGTTTATCTTGATGATGATGTCTCAATAGGAATCCCATCTTGTTGAACAATAGAGTTGCTTTCCTCAATTTGTTGATTTGTGGTCATTTTCTTCTTCATCATTGAGGATGTAAAGATCTGCTCGTTATGATCAAGTTGTGAACAAAAATATGTCACCTGAAAAGCTTATACAACACTTGAAAATATGACTCCAAGTTTTCTTCTCTTGGGATTTATTTGCTTATGGAGTCTTCCATTTTTTTTATGTTATTGTCATTTTATATATATTATATGTTTCTACTGTGATGTTATATGTAATTAGGTTAAGAAGAATTTGGCAAAAATAACGCCGCCTAGGTGATAGTGAAATTGAGGAGTTTAGTGATAACTTGCTGATTTTTGGGTCAAAAGTCAATTTTTTTCAATTTTTGTTTCAACTCCCTAACTCACTCTCTACTGCAAGTATACAGGTCAATTATAGTTACTCAAATGTCGTACCCACAGTGATTTGAAGTCCAAGACTCTCTAAACAATCTAGATTAGCCTTATCAAAGTTAAAAATCCAAGAATTTGAAATAAAGTTAAAACCGATTTCTAAAAAGGGCTAAAATGATAACTGTTTTGGAATTTTTGAAAAGTTATCAAAACTGAATTGTAAATGCTAAACTAGAGGCTCAAAGGGTTTAACTATCAATGATGAAAGTTTTTCTAGGAGTTGGGGTTCATCTAACTTAATTATGGATGGAATGGAACAAGTTATCAATATGTGTCAATTTTAATCCAACTTGAAAAAGGGATGTTATCACAGCAATATAAACCAGAACTAATAATCATATTCTCATATGATTGATTAGCTAAGTTGAATAGAAAAGATCCTCACTGAAATCAAGTCAACATTAAGTTCAAAAGTTTAGTTCCTTACTGAATTTCAGTAATTTAATGAAATATGAAATGATAACATTCAATATCACTTTGAAAATGAGGGGAATGCTTCAATCAACTAAACAAGGATAAAACCAATCCAATATTAGTGCAAATGCTTCTTGGTTTATCTCTAAACTACAAGAAGATTTTAAATCAGCCTCTCAGCTGCAAATTTAAATGAAATCCACATTTTCACTAAAGGATTGAATGAAATCAGCACCCAATTACACATGGAAATTCAACAAATTTTCATTGCTCCTTGGTTCATCTCTGAATCTCAAGGAAGGCCATAAGACCACCTCTCAGTGGTAGGTTAAAATAGGGTTTAACAATGAAAATCATATTTCCCCTAAATTCAAGAAATCAACTATAAAAAAATTTAGAAATCAGCACCTAGCAAACATTAGAATTCAGCACATGCCACTCAATGGGATTCAGCACCTGCCATAGTTCCTTGGGTCATCTTTGAACAAGAAGGTAGCCCTAAGTTCACTTCTCAGTGGATTATATAATCAGGGGTTTACAGCAGCAAGGCAGAATCCATGAGTTCAGGAAATCAGAATTTACAAATCAGAATTCAGCAATGACAAGTTGAAGTATTTGCAATAATTCATGGATTGAAACCTTAGAAACTTCATTGTCTCTTGATTCATTTCTGAGCAAGAATGGAACCATAAGCAACCTCTCAGTTATTAATTCAATTAGGGTTCCACAATGATGAAATCAGACTTCAACAATTCAGGAATAAAAAATCAGAAAAATTAGAAATAAGAAATTAGGAAAATTAGATTCTAATTGGAATTGAATCTAGAAACTTGGCATTGGTCCTTGATTCATTTCTGAATAAAGAGTAGATCAAAGGACAACCTCTCAGTTGTTGATTCAAATAGGATCTTGCAATGACAAGAGCAGATTCATATGAGTACAAAAATTAGAATTGTAACCAGAAATTCAGAATTCAGAAATCAGTGCAGGAAATCAGATTTATCCATATCCATCCACAATTAAACTAAACTACTACCCTATCCTAGGAGAAATGGAGTTTAGCTCTTCATAGTTACAAAGTTTGATACACAAATGAAAGAAGAATAGAAGCTATCCATCCTGATTTTTAAAGGCTGTTCTGCAGAAAATCAGCAACCCTTCAGCACCTTCCACCCTAATTCAGCATCAATCCTTCCTTCCCTCTTGCAATGGCCGACCTCCCCTTTCTCCCTTAGGGTTTCCAGCTTATATATGGCCTATCATCACCCTTAGATCAGCATCCAAATATTCAATAGCCTTGATGTAAGCCACCTGTCCAGATGACCCTGAAAATTTCAGCTGCTGCAGCTTTTTGGACCACCAAAACAGTGGTCCCCCTACTTTTTCACCTTTTTACAACATGTTTTCCCTGATACAAAGGATAGAACACCAAGCATCAAAGTCCTCAAATAGTTTATTAACAAATAAGGGTAGGGAAAGCAACTAGGTTCAGCTCAAATGTCAAGTATGATTAAGTGTTGTGCAGAGTTGCAAATCAAGGTTAAAAATGATAACTTATAAATGCCAGGAATGATAACTTTGCATAAATCTTGGAAAATGATCAAATATGGATGATTTAGAGAATTGAAGGCATCAAATTGATTAGGGTGGCAAGTGAGTGAAGTCAGAAATCAAATATGAATGAGATTTCATAGGAATGATAACTTGTGTGCCAAAATGATAATTTAATTGCCTTAAAAATGATAACTTATCATAAATTTTGTTGTGGTTATCCAAATGTGATCAAATTTGAACAGCAATGAGTTAAGACAATAATATAATGGTTGCCTAAGGCCTTTGTGCAGAATTGATAGTTTTACATGTCAAAATGACAGTTTTGCCCTTTAACGATAACTTGGCATTGGAAAAATGATAACTTGTTAAAATGGAATTAAAATTTTGCACAAGTTGAGATATGACCATCCAAATATGATTCATTAATGATAGTAATGGAACCTCTATGCACATGGAATTAAGTATAAAATGAGAAAGATCAACTAGTTATCACAATCCATGCATTCCAAACATAATTGGTCGAAAGTTGGACAATTAAGAGGCTCGATATGGGTGAAATGCATCCAAAATGGGATAAAAACCTATATTGATCAGCTAGTGATCAAACTCCCCCAAGCTTAGCCTTTTGCTTGTCCTCAAGCAAAACATTCAGAAATTAAGGACAACTTGAATTAAAAGTCCACAAATGAAGCAAAGATCAGCTGAATTGAATCCAATGAGTTTTCCACTTTGCCAACACTTCATTCTTTCCAAAAACTCAATTTCTAGCTAGGGAATCATAGAGGCTAAAACAAATTTAAGCCATGAAAGAAGTACTAGCAATAATATGTTTGAATTTTAGGAATTGTCAACTTTACTACAAGGTTGAACTATAAATCCCTTCATGAACAGATTTTCATTGCTTAAACAGGTTTAACACCTGACTTTTATTCATGAAATGCAAATAAATATGTTTAGCACTTGATTTTTATTCATGCTTTCTTTAGGAGAGATTCCTTTGGAAGTTTTGCTCTCCTAAATTTTTTTCTTTATTGCATTGAAGAGACATTCCTTTGGAAGTTTTGCTCTCTTACTTTTTTCTATGCATGCATGCAACTTTTTACTTTTCCTTTTTCTCATTTTTCTATCCTGTTCATGAAGTGAGCAATAGTTTAAACTAATGCAAAACCTTGACTCCCCTCTAGACATCTGATATTACTAATTTAATCCATAAGTATCAGCTAGTGTGACTCACAAAAAGAAAAATTTTCAGCTGAAAATTGATTCAAGTGCATCTGAATTGAATAGCCAATTAAAGCAACAAGACTAATGGCCAAGTTGGCCACTTGGTATTGGAGTGTACTAATTGTCATAATGAAGTATTCTACCCATTTCAGAGTTAAAATAAGTGAGAGAATTGAATTGAACTCGATTAGTGATAACTACTAATAACTTGCAATAACCGAGTGATAACCAATGATAACTTGCAAAACCTACTGATAACCTGGTGATAAATGAACATTAAAAACAATTGAAAATATGGTGTAAATGTTAGAAAAGCACCAGGTTTCCTCCCCCAAGCTTAGCATCAACACTGTCCACAGTGGTGAAAGGTAAGGCAAGGGAGATGGTTGTGTGGGTATGAAATTGGTTGAATCTGTGCATTTGATCCCTTCCAATGGTTCTTGCATCTCAATCTAAGTCTTCAGGTGTTCCATTCTTCATGAATTTCATCTAATCCTATAGAGAAACAAGAGAGATTAGTGGGGTATTCAATATCAGATTTTTAGATGCATAATTCAATAAGACAATGAGATTCACTAAAATTCACTGAAATTCATCTAAGGTGGATTGGGACAACTAATATGCACGATGATTCATATATTACTATGATGATTTCAGCATGAATGAAGAGATAATATTAGTTATCAATAGGATTTTAGTGAGAAGAATGAAAATTAAGGGTAGGGGTACTCCCTTCTTGTCAATTTGTGGATGGATCTGATTCCTCCCTTCTTTATTCCTGCAAAATAGAAAAGTTAAGTGTAAAATGACTTGGGTTACCTCCCAAGAAGTGCCCTACTTTAGTGTCTTAGGCCGGACATTTTTCCACTTCTTCATGTCAAGGAAGTTTGAATAGTATGATATGATCAAGTAGAGATATCAATTTGTAGATAGCTTCACTAATCAAGCATGGATCTCTTAATTTGCCAATGATTGACCTTTGTTTCTCAGCAAGATTTTCTCCTCCATTGTACCAGAAATCTCCTAACTTCTCATCTCTAAAACCTTCATGTATGATATATGAATCCCCTGGACTAGGAAGATGTTTCAACTCCAAATGGGAGAAAGTGTCCTGAGTTGAATTATTGTGGGGTTCAACAGTGATAACTTGATACACTTATTTTTTGGATTTCCCATTGATTTTAAAGAATTCAATGCAGATTGGTATGCTTTAGCCTCTGGGTCCTCTAATTCCTTCAAATGATCAAACATTAGGCACCTTTGCAATGGATCTTCAATGGGAATTATGGCAGAAACTTGCCGAACAACTTGATCTAGCTGCCCCTCTTCAAAATCATTTTCTTGAAAATTTGGCATACTAATAACTTGTGCCAAATTAAATTCTATTTTGTCCTCTCCAATTTATAATGTCAATCTACCCTCCTTGACATCAATGACAGTCCCAACAGTGGCTAAGAAGGGTCTCCCAAGAAGAATGGGGGTATTCAAGTCCTCATTCATGTCAAGTACCACAAAATCTACTGGTATGTAAAATTTGCCAACTTTGAGGGGTATGTCCTCAATGATTCCATGTGGGTACTTAATGGATCTGTCTGCCAGCTGTAGACATGTTTGTAGGCTTCAAATCTCCAACTTCAAGCTTCCTACAAAGTAAAAGAGGTATGACACTCACTGATGCACCCAAATCATATATTGCCCTTTGATTCTTCCTATTTCCAATTTCACAAGGTATGGAGAAGTTTCATGGATCTTTCAACTTGGGTGGCAATTTGTTTTGGATGATTGCAGAGGCTTCCTCAGTCAAGGTAATAGTTTCATGCTCCATAATCCTCCTTTTCTTGGTTAAGATTTCCTTCAAAAACTTTGCATAGGAGGGCATCTCCTGAATTGCCTCCACAAATGGCACATTGATATTTAACTTCTTTAGGATTTCAATGAACCTTCCATAATGCTGATCCTGCCTTGCCTTGATTAATCTTTGAGGGAAAGGCACCCTATCAAAGATCCTGGTCCTGACTTCATTTTGAGGGCCTTTGTTCTGATTTTCTCCCACAAGTTCAGTTGGTTCTTCAGCAGCTTTGGACTTTGGATTCACTTGGGCTAGATTGTCCTCTACTTTCTTCATTGGTTCTTCAACAATCTTCCCACTTCTGAGCTGGACAATATGGACTTGTTCCTTGGGGTTCAATTCTGGTTGTCCAGGAAAGAATATAGGGGGTCTTGCTGAAGTGCTAGCATGCTGAGCAAGTTGACTTTCAAGCATCTTGTGATTGGCACTTAAGGCTTCCAATCTAGAATTGATTTTCAATATTTTCTCTCCTTGGCTGTCTTGCTTCTTCAAGATTTGTTGTAGCATCTCCTTCATTTCAGTTTGAAATTGGGAAGCCTGACTTTGAGGAGGTTGCTCATAGGGGGTCCTTTGTATTGGAACATTTGAGGGTTGAGTTGCATATGGATGTGGCTGGTTCCTTGGCAAAATCTTGGGTTGCCAATTTGAATTCTGCATTGGTGGCCCTTGGAAATGGTTGGCCTTGTAGGAAAGATAGGGATGATTCCTATTTTCTGGAATATAGAATTCAGCAGGGGGTTTAACTCCATAATTTTCTACTGCATTAACTTGCTCTACACTTTGCTCATGTTGCTGCATTATAAGGTTGCAAGTTTCAGTGATATGGCCTTGATTTCCACACACATCACACCTTGATTCAGCATTTGAAGATTTTCCCACATTAGTTGACAAATTCAGCCTCTCCAATGCCCTTTGCAAGCCTTGTTCAATCTGGACAGCAATGTTGTTGACTTGATTCTCATTGGATGGCCTTCTTGTCCTGTCATGTGTAAGGAAATGATGGTTTTTGGCCATGTTCTCAATCAATTGATAAGCTTCATCAATGTTTCTTGATGCAAATATCCCTCCTGCAACTGTATCTAATGCAACCTTGCTGGGGTAATTCAATCCTTTGTGAAAATAGTTGACAAGTTGTCATTTCTCAAAGTCATGGTGTGGACATGACCTCAACAGCCCCTGAAGTCTTTGCCATGCCTCACAAATGTTCTCATGATCCAATTGATAGAACCTAACTATTTCATCTTTGAAATTATCAGTCTTGGAAGGAGGAAAGAATTTTGAAAGAAACCATTGCATAATTGATTCCCAAGTGGCCACTTCTTCAGGTTTGAGAGTCTTGTACCAGGTCTTGGCCTTATCTTTGAGTGAGAATGGGAATAGCCTCATGTAGACTGCATTCATATGAGTGTTGTTGAAGTGGACTGTATCGCAAATCTCCTTGAAGTTGTCCAAATGTGAGGCTGGATCCTCAACCCCTAGTCCAGAGAATTGATATTGCCTAATCATAGTAATAAGGGATGGATTGACTTTAAAGTTTGCCACAGGTGCAAGAGCTCCATCTCTTGGTTGTTTTCTGACATTGCTAGGTGAGTAGCAATCCTTCAAAGTCCTTGGTGCAGCCATATTGCCTTGCTCCTCTTCTTCTTCTTCAAATATCCTTCTCTTCAAGCCTTTGCAATCTCCTTCTTCTTAAAAATCTTCTTTCAGGCTCAGGATCTGATTGGTAATGTTCCTCTTGATTGTCCAAATCCTGCATAAATGAATTCAGAAGTATCAAATTGAGAATAGAAATAAAACTAGACAAAAAATGAAAATTGGGAATGATAACTTGCAAAAATTGAAAATTGACCTATCAAATGGACTAAAAACTAATCTAAAACTAATCTAAACTATCTTAGTTAGTCTAATTGACCTCAAATCTTCGGCAACGGTGCCGAAAATTTGATAGTGAAATTGAGGAGTTTAGTGATAACTTGCTGATTTTTGGGTCAAAAGTCAATTTTTTTCAATTTTTGTTTCAACTCCCTAACTCACTCTCTACTGCAAGTATACATGTCAATTATAGTTACTCAAATGTCGTACCCACAGTGATTTGAAGTCCAAGACTCTCTAAACAATCTAGATTAGCCTTATCTAAAGTTAAAAATCCAAGAATTTGAAATAAAGTTAAAACCAATTTCTAAAAAGGGCTAAAATGATAATTGTTTTGGGATTTTTGAAAAGTTATCAAAACTGAATTGTAAATGCTAAACTAGAGGCTCAAAGGGTTTAACTATCAATGAGGAAGATTTTTCTAGGAGTTGGGGTTCATCTAACTTAATTATAGATGGAATGGAACAAGTTATCAATATGTGTCAATTTTAATCCAACTTGAAAAAGGGATGTTATCACAGCAATATAAACCAGAACTAATAATCATATTCTCATATGATTGATTAGCTAAGTTGAATTAGAAAAGATCCTCACTGAAATCAAGTCAACATTAAGTTCAAAAGTTTAGTTCCTTACTGAATTTCAGTAATTTAATGAAATATGAAATGATAACATTCAATATCACTTTGAAAATGAGGGGAATGCTTCAATCAACTAAACAAGGATAAAACCAATCCAATATTAGTGCAAATGCTTCTTGGTTTATCTCTAAACTACAAGGGGATTTTAAATCAGCCTCTCAGCTGTAAATTCAAATGAAATCCACATTTTCACTAAAGGATTGAATGAAATCAGCACCCAATTACACATGGAAATTCAACAAATTTTTATTGCTCCTTGGTTCATCTCTGAATCTCAAGGAAGGCCATAAGACCACCTCTCAGTGGTAGGTTAAAATAGGGTTTAACAATGAAAATCATATTTCCCCTAAATTCAAGAAATCAGCAATAAAAAAAATTTAGAAATCAGCACCTAGCAAACATTGGAATTCAGCACATGCCACTCAATGGGATTCAGCACCTGCCATAGTTCCTTGGGTCATCTTTGAACAAGAAGGTAGCTCTAAGTTCACTTCTCAGTGGATTATATAATCAGGGGTTTACAGCAGCAAGGCAGAATCCACGAGTTCGGGAAATCAGAATTTACAAATCAGAATTCAGCAATGACAAGTTGAAGTGTTTGCAATAATTCATGGATTGAAACCTTAGAAACTTCATTGTCTCTTGATTCATTTCTGAGCAAGAATGGAACCATAAGCAACCTCTCAGTTATTAATTCAATTAGGGTTCCACAATGATGAAATCAGACTTCAACAATTCAGGAATAAAAAATCAGAAAAATTAGAAATAAGAAATTAGGAAAATCAGATTCTAATTGGAATTGAATATAGAAACTTGGCATTGGTCCTTGATTCATTTCTGAATAAAGAGTAGATCAAAGGACAACCTCTCAGTTGTTGATTCAAATAGGATCTTACAATGACAAGAGCAGATTCATATGAGTACAAAAATTAGAATTGTAACCAGAAATTCAAAATTCAGAAATCAGTGACGAAGTTCGTTGGTGGCATCATATCTGAGCATCGCCAGAAGGTCCTTGCTGCCGATGGCATCAACAGGCACGACAATGCAGATTTCGTCGATGTTCTTCTATCCTTAGAAGGTGAAGAGAAGCTGCAAGATGACGACATGGTCGCTATTCTCTGGGTACGTATGTGATGATGACGATACAAATGTTGATATATATGCCATGCAGTTATATAAAGGCAAGAACTAATTTGACATCTTGCTCAATGTGTGCATGATTTGACGATAGGAAATGATCTTACGAGGCACTGACACGACTGCGTTGCTCACTGAGTGGGCAATGGCGAAGCTTGTACTACATCCGAAAGTGCAATCTAAGCTTCGAGATGAGATTGAGACCGTCGTGGGCAGCGATCGCATACCCTCTGATGCTGACGTAGCCCGGATGCCTTACTAGCAGGCAGTAGTCAAGGAGATGCTGCACGCTCATCCCCCGAGCCTCTTGCTCTCGTGGGCTCATCTCGCTACCGACGACGTTCAGCTTAGCAACGGAATGGTGATCCCCTCCATGACTACCGCAATGCTCAACATGTGGGCCATCGGGCATGATCCGTCCGTGTGGTCTTCCTCGGAGGAGTTCAAGCCTGAGCGCTTACTCCCGTCGGCCAGCGGCGGGGACGTCGATGTCCGCGGTGGTGATCTACGGTTGGCGCCATTTGGTGCCGGTCGTAGGATCTGCCCCGGTAAGAACCTTGGCCTCGTAACTGTTGGCCTTTGGTTGGCATGCCTTGTTCACAGCTTTCATTGGGAACCGGCGGAGGGCTTTCCCGTGGACCTGGACAAATTTGAGAATGTTGTATCTTTTTAAGCATAATTTGAGAACAAATTTTTATTCGAGTCTTGTCAACATTAATTTCGGGATTGGTATTTGACCTTTTTTTAGTGCTCGCATTGTGAGAGAGATCAGTGAGTTTTCCTTTTTTTTTTTAAAACAAGTTTTATTATGCGGAAGAGATGGAGTGGGCACTCTTGGTCAATGATTTTTAATTTTTCCATTTGTTAAATTTGATCCTTTGGTTATTTTTAATTTTTTATGCCAAAGTCAAGATTCATCTAGGGTACTTTCTAATTCGATGTTCAATTAACGATAGCAAAAATAATAATTGTTTCTTAAGTTGAGAATTTCATTAACTAAATTAGACTATTATATTTTAAAAGAAACCTTGGGACTACTGTATACTTGTTTGATCAAGAACTCAAATTCACCATTCATCTAATCCATCAAATATTTCTGTTTATCTTTTATCTCCAAGAGTTTGGATTATTTGGAGTCCCATAATTTGTAGGTCAAGTTATGATTAATCGAATAAGGCATAATAATGAACTTTATCATATTTCACAAACAAGATGCAATGTGTCATTAAAATTGTGCACGAATACTACTATATTTATAATAATATTAATTTTAAATGTATACTACAAGAAATTTGTCGATTGTCGACGCAAGCAAGTCGACGCTAATGCGTGGTTAAAAATAATTGCCACGCATTAGCATCTAAATGGCGTTGCAAGGCGGAGACGCCGGCCTTCCGTGGCTATTAGGGTCACAACGGGCACTGACAACATATGCGACGCTACTAGCATCACGTAGTGACGCTACTGCAATGTTAACATGCGCAAAATGTGTACTCGCGAGGAATTTAAGGGCGTACCTAGTTTGACGCTACGTTGACGTTGCATTTGGCAACACTAATGAGATGCTAATGTGACGCTAAACCTCTGTTAAGCCTGACACTAATTAGATGTTAACGTGATGTCATGTGTCGTCTCTACCGCGACGCTAATGTGATGTCAAATGTTGCTATGCTAAAACGATGCTAAAGTGTCACCAGTTGTGATATATTAAAATAGCGTCTAATATTGTGGTGTCGTTAATGCGATGATAAGGAGACCTTAAATACAAAAAGAATTGTCCCATTCCAATTGTTTGTTCCCTTCCCGCACCATACAAATTATTGAATGCATATATATTGCATTCTTCACATTGATAACAATAATAGTAAAACAAAGGACTAATAACCATCACAAAAGTACGAAGAAGATAATAAAATGATATCGTACATCATAAACAAAATCATATGAAAGATATATTAGCCAAAAGTTTCTATCCTAAATCGTTATGGTCGTCGTTATCATTCTTGACATTCAATGCCGACCTACTCGGTCCTTGTCCTCGTAGGGACTGAGTTTGTGGCTGAAGTACGGTGTGGATCGACTGCAAAATAGGAGCTAGCTGCTTTGAGATGAGTTCCTTGATGTTGTCCAACGTTAGCTCAGGTGTGATGGATGAACTTAGAGCAGATGAGGCGCATGCATACCCTCCGTTCCTCCTAGGAGCCTGAGCGGCTGTGTCTAGGCGATGCAGGTATCCTCCTTGTGTCGTACCGATCACCTCCTCCTAAACATCAGCATCCTCTACAAAATAGACAAATTATATATAATATTATAAATCATATAAATTATATAACATAAAAAAACTTATAAACATACAATGTATTATAACATTAAAAACATGAATCATTTTGGAGATACGTTATTTGGCGAGTGAGTATTAGAATCATTTCCGTACTTGTCGGCCATCTTTTGATTATATGCATCCTAAAAAAATTTAAATATTGCATATTTGAAAAATCATTTACGTTAATGTCAAGAACCAAGTGAACATGTGATGATACTTATTAGAACTCTACGAGCAGTGGGCGTGACCAAGTCATTGGTCTTCCTGCTCTTATGGGTGGCCTCGTAGACCACGCGGAAGTTTACAGTATCACCTTGTTTTACTTCCTATAATAAAATTTCAAATTTTATAAAATAAGTATAAGATAAAAGTTTGATTATTCCATTTTGTATTGACAATACCATGTGTCTTCAATGCTCGTCAAATCGCATGGAGCTACATGTGTGGATGAGCGCCTCGGACTTCGAAAGTCTATTAACTTTAGTCTCTGCAGACTTTCTTTGTCATTCTTCATCCATCTTGTAACATCAAATACATAGATTTTGTAAAATTATAAATTTAATAGAAACAATTCAAATGTAAACTTACCACTTCTTACCTAACAACTCCCGAACTGGGCTCCTAATATGTTTCAGACATCATTGTATGCTTTGCTCACATAACAGCTTTGCGAAACTTATATAATCGATTTCTGAGGTATTTCACAGCCACCTCAAACGCACTTCGGATCGTCCCTAAATTTAGATTCGGATGAAACTGATTGGCTTCCTAAAAAATATTATGGATGTTAGTAATTTGAAAATAATATAAAACAAAATATCTAATGCAAAAAAGATCACACAATAGATGTTAGATAGATGTCATCGCACACTTGAATTGGAACATCTTTCCACGATCCTGCCCCTTCCGACAAGTGGGAAAGAACGAACAAGAGCACTAACATCCCACTCAATGGAAGTGGGTATGAAAGTGGTCCTGTAGTTTACGAAAAAGAATTAATTTTGTGTTTAAAAACAAAACTATAAAATGGGTATGAAAGAACTTATTTAACTTAGCAATATTGTTCACGGTGACCACCCCATTATCGTGGAATCCCTCTTCTTTTGCCAAAGAGGAATCATCATCCGCTGCAGCTAGAGTACGCTGAGAGGGTCTAACATGATCGACGGGTCTTGCTATAGAAGAAATAATTGGTGTAATACAAAATTAAACTAATGATAGTTCATATATCAATAGTAAAATTTGCACCCGTGCGATATCTAGCGTTACCTCATCCATGGCAGCCCGCTCGTCAGAATGTGTCAATCCAATTGTGTGTCCCATCGGTGCGGCTTTGTAACTAACAATCATTAAAATAAAAAATGATTAATATAATTACATGAGAATTGTAAATAAAATACTAATAAATATATCATTTAGCGTAATATGTTGATCGTCATCGCGTGGTCGTGTAGAATGGACGTTGAAATGTGGAGAAGCGTCCATCAGTCTCGACAGAGGCGTAGCAACTGTCACCATAAAAAATAGTTAAAAAAATTGCATGTACTTAAATTTATTAAATACACAAAAAATAACCTAGGGTGACATGTCGATCGACGTCATGCGATCGAGATGATCCACCAATGGATTGCTTACACTGTGGCGGTTCGACTATGTGCCTCGTCGACGGTGGAGCAACTGCCGCCATTAAAAAAATAGTTAAAACATTTGCATGTATTTAAATTTATTAAATAAATAATAAGTAACCTTTGGTGACATGTCGATTGTTGTTATGAATTCGAGATGATCCACCAGACCGCCCATTATGTGATGATTTGGCTATGTGCCCGTCGATGGTGGAGCAACTGTCACAATAGAAAAATTGTGTCTAATTAGTATCAATTAGTCGAATACAAATAAGCTACACAATAAATTATCACTTGGTGGTCGAGGGGAATCACTCATAAGGAATGAGCGCCTGAAAGAGTGGGCTCCACCTGAAACTCGACCTCGTGTAACCATGCCTAAAATAAATTTAGATACATTTGGATACTTAGTGATGCGTAAAATGATGTAGCAAAATAAAATCGCTAACAAGTGCACTAGTCGCTCAAGTAATATAGTAAAAATGAGTAAAGAATGTCGAACCCACGAGAAATATTATTAATTCAATATATAATTTTATAAATTAATAAGAGAGGAAAACATAGATTTTGAAGATAAGTTTTGTAATTATAAAATAAAATAGAGAAAATAAGATAATAGTAAGATAAGATAATGATGTTGAAGTTAGGACTTAGAATGAAAATAGTTCGGGATAAATATTTGAACCATAAAAGATAAATTTAATTTTTAAAGATGGATTATAGTTTCCCTAAAATAGTAATCTACATGATTAACTTGCGATCTCCACAATTGACATCTCTCAACCTAAGCATGCAGAACTATCTTAATTTAATAAGAAGTGAAGTTTCTATGATTGGCATCCCATCAAATCATATTAAAATTAAGATGCATTAAATTGGATTCCCTCACTCACTCCACAAACTGATATAGATTTAACAGACCACACAAACTTGATCCTGCACACATTAGTTATCAAATTTATGTCAATTATTAATTTTAAATAAAATAAATTAATTTAATTAATGAATTATGAAATCAAATAGTCCACAAACTGGTAATTACTCAACTCATAAATCCAAAGAATTAAATCAAAAGCACTAAGCACAATTAACTAATTGATCAGAAAAGATTAAAACAAATAATATAGGGTCCAAATAGTTTCCCTTTAATTAATAATCCCTAAAATAATAATCCTAAAAATATGGAGTTCATCCTAGAAATATTGGAGAGATAATAATAATAAAAAAATCGAAAGAATTAATCTCTAGAGAGTAAAAAAGATCGAAGCTTCGAATCACGGGCAGATAGTCGGGAAGCCTTTCCGACTTGATCAGAGTCCCGAACAACCTCCAGCCATCGCACCTCTCTCCTCTTGGTCGTAGCCTGTAGAGCTCACGACTCACTATAGAAGAAAACCATACTTCAAAGCACGAATTGGGATGATGGTTTACTCCTCTATTTATAGGCGCGGAGGGACTTCAAGCATATCACGGTCGATAATATCATACAGCCGAGTTTAACCTTGTGAGATAAACTTTATGACTTTTAAATCTTGGCCTCTAATGCTGATAAAACTTTATCTATTTTGCGCCTGGTGATAAACTAATTGATGATTCTCAGCCACCAAACTTTGTTAATATTGTCTTTTGCACCCAATGATCGGTTGATGATCACGGCCGATAGCCTTCATCCTTGATTAATGATAGAGTTTTGCACCCAAAGATATCGGCCGCAATAGATAAATATTGCTTAAGGATAAAACTTCTATCTTTGGTGTTGGAGTTCTCGACCGATAATCTCCATCTCCCTTGGTTAAGGATGATGTTTTGCGCCCAATGATAAAACTTCTTATTTGTATTTCGGTCGATAACAACTTTATCATGATATAATATTGGCTAATGATAATCAAGTGTGTTTTGCACCTAACGATTTTGCATCGTAAGATAGAATTAAATGCTTTTTATGGCCGATAATCTCTTTGTATTTGAATTGCAGCCGATCAACATAAGCTAACGACTTGCGGCTGGTAATTCAACTTGATAAATCAGTTGCTAGGTAATCATGTACTCAGCTTTTCCTGCAAAAATAGTTATCAAAATTTAATTAATCTGCCCACAATTAAAGTATCGGAGAACTAATAATTAAAATTGATAAATTCAAAATTATGACTAAAAAGGGCCTAAAATTATGCATGCCATGATCAAATTACAGAAATATTAATTAAAATAATAGACTAAAATACATTCTATTTTGGATGCATCAAACTCTCCCAAGCTTAAGGTCTTGCTTGCAAGCAAAAATTCAAAGCAAAACTCAAGAACATGAGTTCCATCATAGCTTTCATATTATCATCTAACTAATTTTTTCCCACAGTTCTTCTGCACACCTACTGCTTGGCATTCAAATAAGATTACACAAGGAAGTCCATGTAACGGGCTTTGGACCGACGACTCCCAGACCAGATGACCTTAGGGCAACATGTGATAAGGTATCCATCGAGTTTAGTTGCTTGAACAACCAAGGTTCTGAATGAAGAGTTCGAACTTAGCCATGATTTAGTACTCATGTGCTTCTCCATATTTCACAAGATGGTCCTTGTAGCAGGTTTTCGATCGACGAATTCCAGAGCAGTTTCTCTTAGATCGTCAGGCATGAACCCTACGGATCTAATTACCCAAACACACCTTGGTTCCGAATAACACTTTTGTACCTTCACAACTTTATTCAAACACTTTTCTTTTTTTTACTATATTTTTAACACTTTTTTAAAGCTCAAGGAGTACTTAATATGATCAATAAAAAGGCTACTACTATCGAGACTTAACAGAAATAAATAAAAAAGCATGAACATGATCTTATAGTCTAGACATCCATAATTCTACCTAGCACAGATACATAGTCCATAAGTTTAATACTGAAAAAACAAGTGATAATTAAGAGAGAAAATCATTCAAATTTCATGGTCAATGTATAAAAGCTTTGAATGAGGCATGAGTTCTCTCATTTTATCTCTCCTTGTATAAAAGCAGCCACAAATCAATTAAACTAAACTATACTATAAGCGAACTCAATATGTAACAAACTACTCAAGAACTAATTAACCAAAACAATTGAAATATCGACTAAAAAAATACTAACTTAACTTACAACTAACTGACTATAATAAAAAAAATAGAAGAATAGTTAGATTGGTTATGATTAAATTTTCAATTAATTTTTACAACAACCAAGTATCAGATAAAATAATAAAAAAAATATTATAATTCATAATTACAAAGTAAATATAGGTCATGGATCAATAGAAAATATCAATCAAATTTTTATAAAATATTTCAATTAATATCTGTCAAGTAAAAATTGTTGAAGTCGTAAAATCCTCTGGACAATTATAATCCATAAAAGATATGATTGTAGGAATGATCAGAATGTCGAAAAAATCAACAATAAATCGTGGATTTAATTGTCCCACCGTAAGTTTCTCAAATAAAATCGATAACCTAAAATAACTGGATTTAATCAATAATTAATATTAAGAGGCGATTGCAATTGAAATCATTCGAAGAAAATTAGGCTCCATGCAGAAAATAAATTTTATGGAATCAACAAATTAATGTCACAAAATCATCAATTCTTCGAAAACAAATGCGGCTGGATTTGGGGCTAAATCAGAGATAAAAATCTATAGGGGCACAACGTGATATCAAGCGTGATATTAGGAAAAAATATCCTCAATCATAGAATTTGGCGCAAACACTCGGCCGAGATTACGGATGCAAAATGATAAGGAGGTAAAACTAGACATTTGGGCATCATACCATGGAGAGAAAAAAAGAATATCAGTTTAGTTTTGCGCCATATCAGTTAAGAAGGAGTAATTGAAGGCGCAGATAAAAACAATCAGATTGGGCGCCAAAGAAGAAGAAGGCATGCTAGGCATAACCAGGGTCATATCAAAATTAGGAGAGAAAATTCGAGGTGACAGAAGGTGATAAGCAAAACAATTAGACGCCAAAATCATGAAGAAATAAATGCTAGGTCTAATCAGAAAAATAATCAGGATGGTTTCATGGTAAGAAAATCTACGAAGAAAAATTGAAAGCGCCAAACATGAATAAACAAATCTCAAAATTATAGAATCACGGAGATAAAAAACAAATCAATTTAGTTCTACGCCAGAGGAAAAATCAACCGAAATTATGGGTGCAAAGAGATAAAACCAAACATTAGGGGCAATATGAAAAAGAATAATCTGGCAAATTTGGTCTATGGAGAGAGAAGAAATTGAATTTACGGGCGCAATATTTGAAAAGCAACTTGCAATCAGCAATTAGTCGAGACTGAATTGGGAGCCAAAGAAGGAGAGAGAAATTGGATATCATGGCATAATGAGGATGATATAAAAAAATCTACAAAGAAAAATGAGGCTCCAAACATGGAAAAACCAATCGTGAAAATTATAGTATCACGGAGAGAGAGAGAAAATCAAATCAGTTCAATTTTATGCCATATCACGTAGAGAAGAAAAATCAGCCAAAATTACAAGTGCAATAAAGAGATAAAATCGGACATTGAGGTGCAATATCAGAAGAGACCATGTCAGGGAAAATTCAATGCAAACAACGATTAATAGAAACTGGACGCCATGGAGAGACTCGGATATACGAAGAGACCATGTAAGGAAAAAAAAATCAAGGTGTTATGATGGTAAGAGAATTTGCACAGGAAAAAAAATCAGCAAGACGACATAAAAAAATAATACATCACCAAAATATTGCTAGGCGCAAAACAGAATCCTATCCACATCTCGAAATAGAAATGAATCAGCAACTTAAATATTTAACCAACGTGATCATAGGACATATTTGCTTGGCCTCCAAAGAAGAACTATCCACATCTCGGCCGCAATAAGATTAACATGTTGAAGGTTAGTAATAATACCTTAGGCGCAAAACAAAAAAAAAATAATTTTAAAAGGTTACGACCGCTAAAGAACCAAGAGATCAGAAAAAGATTAGTAAAAGAAATCAAAAGTTTGATTGGCATAGGGCCCAAGATGATCACTAGCTGATCATAGTATATTTTTACCCCATTTTCAATCAAGTTCATATGTATTGAGCCCTTATTTTGTATTCAATTTCATGTGCATAACTAGTTGATTTGGTCAATTATGCTTGAAATGCAATAGAGTGTGATAACTAGTTGTCCATCCTCATTTTGTATTCAATTTCATGTGCATAGAGTTTCTGAATGGTTAAAATCTATAAGATTATTAATTCTATGTCAAGTTATCATTTTTGGGCAAGTTATCATTCCAAGTCTTGAAGTTATCATTTTGCTAATTGAGCTGATTTCTAGTTGTTATCTTGCCCTAAATCCCTGATCTAATTAACAACTGAGAGGTTGCTTTATGGTTTCATTCTTGTTCAGAAATGAATCAAGATGCAATGGTATTTCTAAGATTTCAATATGTAATTGTTTCTAATTTCCTTCCCTGATTTAGTCATTTCAGAAATCTGATTCCTTGAATTCTGTGGGATTCTTCCTTGTTATTATAAAACCCCTGATTTCATTAATCATTGAGAAAGTGAACTTAAGATTTTCTTATTATTCAGAGATGAACTAAGAAGTAATGACAATTGATTGAATTCCTATATGTAATCATGTGCTCAATGCTCCCAATTAATTAGTGCTAATGTGGATTCCAATTTACTTTGTAGTCGAGAGACTGATTCTAAATCCCCTTGCTGTTTAGAAATAAGCCAAGAAACATTAGAATTAATATTGGATTGATTTCATTCCTATTTAGTTAATTGAAGTAATTCTCTCATTATTATAAGTGCAATTGGTTGTTATCATTTCAGACTTTACTGAATTGCCAAATTTGAAAGAATTTTTGCAATATCAGTAAGGAACTTGAGTTTGAGCTTAATGTTAACTTGATATCAGTAAAGAATATCTTCTCATTCAATTTAACTAATTAATCATATGAGAATATGATAATTAGTCCTGGTTCAATCATGCTGTGATAACAGTCCATTTTCAAGTTGAGTTAGAATTGACAAATATTGATAAATTGTTCCATTCCATCCATACTTGAATTAGATGAACCCCAATTCCTAGGAGAACCTTTTCATTGATTGATAAACCCTTTTTAGTCCTTAATTTAGTAATTAGAATTCAGTTCTTTCCAATCATTTTAAACTCCAAAAATAGTTATCTTTTTGCCACAATTAAAAATTTGTTTTCTACTTTTCTTAATTTCCTGATTTTGACACTTAAGGTAGGGTTAATCTAGATTGTCTTAGGGAGTCATTGGCTTCAAATCACTGTGGATACGACATTTGGGTCTATTACAATTGACTTGTGCACTTGCATTAGAGAGTGAGTTAGGAGGTTGATCAAATTTTAGAAAATTTTCAACTCTGACCACAAAATCAGTAAGTTATCACTACTCCACTTAATTCACATCAAGTTTTTGGTGCCGTTGCCGGGGATTTGAAGCCAATTAGATTAACTTAGATAGTTTAGATTAGTTTTAGACTAGTTATCAGTCCATTTAATAGCCCAATTTTCAGTTTTTGCAAGTTATCATTCTGAATTTTTCATTTTTGTCCAGTTTTCTTTCTTTTCTGAATTTGATACTTCTGAATTCATTTATGTAGGATTTGGATAATCAACAAGACTATTATCTATTAGGATCACCTGAAAGGAGATTCTTGAGAAGGAGAAGATTGCAAAGGGAAGAGGCAAGAAGAAGAATTTTTGAAGAGGAAGAAGAGGTTAATATGGCTGCACCAAGGACACTCAAGGATTGTTATTCCCCTAGCAATGTCAGAGGACAACAAGGGATGGAGCCTTAGCACTGCTTCTAATTTTGAAGTGAATCCAGCATTGGTTACAATGATAAGGTAATATCAATTTGCTGGATTGAACAACCTCACATATTGACAACTTCAAGGAGATTTGCAGCACTATCCACTTCAACAATACTCCCATGGATGCTGTGTACATGAGGCTATTCCATTTTTCACTCAAGGACAGAGCCAAGATTTGGTACAAAGCCCTCAAACCTGAAGAGATTGCAACATGGGAATCCATAATTCAGTTATTTCTAGCTGAATTCTTTCCACCTAGCAAAACTGATAATTATAGGGACCAGATTTTCAGATTTTATCAATTGAATCAAGAGAATATCTGTGATGCATCGCAAAGACTCCAGAGCTTGTTGAGAGCATGTCCTCACCATGGGTTTGAAAAATGACAATTGGTCAACTATTTCCACAATGGTCTGAATTAGCCATCCAAGGTGGCACTAGACACAGTTGCAGGAGGAATTTTTGCATCCAAGAACATTGATGAAGCTTATCAATTGATTGAGAACATTGCCAAGAACCACCACTTCCTCACTCATGACAGAACAAGAAGCCCATCAACTGATAACCAGGTAAACAACATTTCAATTCAGATTGAAGAAGTTCTACAAAAGGCTTTGGAGAAGCTGAATGTGTCAACTAATGTGGAAAAGGCATCCAATCCTGAAACTAGATGTGATGTGTGTGGAAACCAAGGCCATGTCACAGAGAGTTGTAATCTTATTATGCAGCAATATGAATAATCCATTGACCAAGTGAATGCTGTGGAAACTTTGGAATGAAGCCTCCTGCTGAGTACTACACTCCAGAAAATAGGAATCACCTCCACCTGTCATACAAGGCCACAATCATTGTCAAGGGCCACCCATGCAGAATTCTAATTGGCAGCCCAAGATTTTGCCAAGGAACCAACCACCTCCATATCAGAATCAGCCTTCAACTGCCCCAATGCAAAGACCTCCATATGAGCCACCACAAGTTCAAGCCACTCAATTCTAAAAAATGGAGGAGTTGTTGCAACAAATTCTGAAGAAGCAAGAAAAGTAGGATGAGGCAATGCAGAAATTAACCACTGGATATGAAACTTTGAGTGCCAATCAGAAGTTACTTGAGAGCCAAATTGCCCAACAAGCAAACACCTCTACTAGGCCACCAATGTTTTTCCCAGGACAACTAGAAGTCAATCCTAAGGAGCAAGTTCAGGCTGTCCAACTCAGAAGTGGAAGGATTGTTGAAGAACCAATGGAGAAAGTTGAGGACAATTCAACTAAGACAGATTCAAAACTTGCAGAAGAACCAGTTGAATCTGTGGTGGAAAACAGAAACCAGCACCCTCAAAATGAAGCCAAGGGTAGGATCTTTGATAAGGTGCCATTCCCACAAAGGTTGGTCAAGGCTAGGCAAGACCAATAGTATGAAAGATTTCTGAAAATTCTGAAGAAGTTATATATCAATGTACCATTTGTGAAGGCAATCCAGGAAATGCCTTCATATGCAAAGTTCTTCAAAGAAATTCTAACCAAGAAGAGGAGAATTATGGAACATGAAAACCATAGCCTTGACTGAGGAGGCTTTTGCAATAATTTAGAATAAATTGCCTCCCAAATTAAAGGATTCAGGAAGTTTCTCCATTCCTTGTGAGATTGGGAATAGAAAAATTCAGAGGACAATGTGTGATTTGGGTGCATCAGTTAGTGTAATACCTTTATCACTTTGCAGGAAGTTGGAAGTTGGAGATCTTAAGCTTACCAATATGTCACTGCAGTTAGCTGACAGATCCATCAAGTATCCACATGGAATTATTGAAGATATACCCTTCAAAGTTGGAAAATTCTATATTCCTGTAGACTTTGTGGTACTTTATATGAATGAGGACCTGAACATCCCAATTCTGTTAGGAAGACCATTTCTAGCCACTGCAGGTGCTGTTATAGATGTCAAGGAAGGAAGATTGACTTTTCAAATTGGAGAGGAAAAGATAGAATTTAATTTGGCTCAAGTTATCAGTAGCCCAAATTTCCAGCAGAAAGATTTTGAAGATGGGCAATTAAATTAGATTGTGGAGCAAGTTTCTGCAATAATTCCCATTGAAGACCCCTTGCAAAGATGCCTTATATTTGACCACTTGAAGGAGCTAGAAGATCCAGAGGTTAAGGCATGTCAATCTGCAATGGATTCACTCAAACCAATAGGCAATTCAGAAATCCAGAATGTGGTTCAGGATGTTTTCACTACAGAACTCCAACCCAATTCAACTCAAGATAATTCCTCTAAATTGAAGTTCAAACCTCTTCCTAGCAATCTGAAGTATGAGTTCTTAGGAGAGAATTCCACATTTCCAGTTATCATTAATGCCAACTTGCCTCAAGGGCAAGTCCAGGAGCTTCTGAAGAGAGTGAAACTGTACAGGGAGGTAATAGGCTACTCAATTGATGATATTAAGGGTATTAATCCCTCAAATTACATGCACATGATTTCTATGGAGGACAACTGATCACTAGCTGATTATTATAGATTTTTATCCCATTTTAGATGCATTTCACTCCTATCGAATCCCTAAATTTTTCAACTTTTGGCCAATTATATTTGGAATGCATGGATTGTGATAAATAGTTGATCTTTCTCATTTTATACTTAATTCCATGTGCATAGAGGTTCTGAAATGCCAAAATCCATAAATATTTCAATTCTATGCCAAGTTATCATTTTTAGGACAAGTTATCACTCCTATATGTCAAGTTATCATTATTATGAGTGAACTGATTTTTAATGATTTTGATTTTCTTGCCCTAAATCCATTACTATCATGAATGAATCATATTTGGATGGTCATATCTCAACTTGTGCAAAATTTTAAGTCCATTTGAACAATTTATCATTTTTCCAATGCCAAGTTATCGTTAAAGGGCAAAACTGTCATTTTGACATGCAAAGCTGTCAATTCTGCACAAAGGCCTTAAGAAATCATTATATTATTGTCCTAACTCATTGCTGTACAAATTTGATCACATTTGGATAACCACAACAAAAGTTATGACAAGTTATCGTTTTTAAGGCAATCAAGTTATCGTTTTGGCACCCAAGTTATCATTCCTATGAAATCTTATTCATATTTGATTTCTGACTTCACTCAATTGCCACACTAATCCATTTGATGCCTTCAATGCTCTGAACCATCCATATTTGATCATTTTCCAAGATTTATGCAAAGTTATCATTCCGGACATTGATAAGTTATCATTTTTAACCTTGATTTGCAACTATGCACAACACTAAATCTATCTTGACATTTGAGCTGATCCTAGTTGCTCTCCCTATCCTTATTTGTTCATAAACTATTTGAGGACTTTGATGCTTGGTGTTCTATCTTTGTAGCAGGAAAAACAAGTTGCAAAAAGGTGGAAAAAGTAAGGGGGACCACTGATTTGGTGGTCCAAAAAGCTGCAGCAGCTGAAAATTTCAGGGCTATTTGGACAGGTGGCTTACATAAAGGCTATGGAACATTTAGATGCTGATCCAAGGGTGATGATAGGCCATATATAAGTTGGAAACCCTAAGGGAGAAAGGGGAGGTCGGCCATTGTGCAAAGGGGACAGCTGATTGAGCAGATTGGAGCTGAAGTGTGGAGGAGTGCTTGCTGATTTCTGCAGAACAACCCTCATTTCAGGATGGATTGCTATTATTCTTCATTCCTTTGTGTATCTAGCTTTATAATTATGTGGAGCTAAACTCTATGACTCCTAGGATAGGGTAGTAGTCTAAATTAATTGTGGATGGATATAGACAAGTCTGAATTCCTGCATTGATTTCAATTTCTGATTGCTGATTTCTGTTTGATATGAATCTGTTTCTTGTCATTGTAAGGTCCTGATTGTATCTACAACTGAGAAGTTATCATTTGATCTAATCTTATTTAGAAATGAATTAAGAACCAATGCCAAGTTCTAGAAGTAATCCCAATTAGAAATCTGATTTCTCACTTTCTGAAA
This sequence comes from Pontederia crassipes, assembly GCA_030549335.1. Taxonomy (NCBI): domain Eukaryota; kingdom Viridiplantae; phylum Streptophyta; class Magnoliopsida; order Commelinales; family Pontederiaceae; genus Pontederia; species Pontederia crassipes. Next base: position 30,594,835 of record CM060193.1, read on the forward strand.
TCTGATTTTCTGAAATTTGATTTCTGATTTCCTGAATTGTTCAAATCTGTTTTCTATCATTGTTGAGCCTTGATTTAATTGATAACTAAGTTATGATAAGTTATCATTTTTAAGGCAATCAAGTTATCGTTTTGGCACCCAAGTTATCATTCTATGAAATCTTATTCATATTTGATTTCTGACTTCACTCACTTGCCACCCTAATCCATTTGATGCCTCTAATGCATTGAACCACTTGTATTTGAACATTTTCCATGATATGTGCAAAGTTATCATTTCGGATTTGATAAGTTATCATTTTTAACTTTGGTTTTCAATTCTGCACAACACGAAACCTCATTTGATCATTGAGCTAATTTTACTTGCTGTCCTAAACCTTATTTGTTTAAATCTTATTTGAGGACTATGATACTGGCTGTTTTGGGTCTTCTAGCAGGTATAACAAGGCTGCACAAAGGAGAAAAGCAAGGAGGGAACCACTTGCTTTTGCTGTCCAAAAGCTGCTACAACAGTTGGAATTTTTGGACCATTGGACATGTGGCTCACATCAGGGGCTATGGAACAATTTGATGCTGATCTAAGAGTGGAAGGAAGTCATATATAAGCTGAAGAAACCCTGGAATCAAAGGGGAGCCTCCATTTGGAGGGCTGCTAGACAGGAAGCTGAAGTGGAGATGGAGTGGAGAAGAAGCTGATTTCTGCAGAACAGCCCTCAAAATCAGGATGATTAGCCTCTGTTCTTCACTCAATTTTGTATCTAACTTTATAATTATGAGGATCTAAACTCCATATCTCATAGGATAGGATAGTAGTATAGATTAGTTGTGGATGGATTAGGGACAAATCTGATTTCCTGCACTGATTTCTGAATTCCTGAAGTTCTGATTTCTTATTTTTGTTTCTGAAATCTGTTTTGATTGATCATAATCTTGACATTGTGAGGTCCTATTTATATTTACAACTGAGAGGTTGTCCTTTGATCTACTCCTTGTTCATAAATAAATCAAGGGCCAATGGCAAGTTTCTAGGTTCAATCCCCAATTAGAAATCTGATTCATTCATTTTTGAAATCTGTTTTCCATTTCTGATTTCTGATTTCATTAAATCTGATTCTTATCATTGTGGAGCCCTAATTGAATTAACAATTGAGAGGTTGCTTTATGGTTTCATTCTTGTTCAGAAATGAATCAAGAGATAATGGTATTTCTAAGGTTTTAATCCTTGAATTGTTGCTGATTTCTGAATTTCCATTGTTGATTTCCTGAAATTTGTGGAATATGCCTTGTGATTGTTAAGCCCCTGATTTCACTTAATCACTGAGAGGTGTACTTAAGGTTTTTTTACTATTTAGAGATGAATTAAGAAGCAATTGCATGTGCTGAGTTCCATATGTAATTGAGTGCTGATTTCTATCCAATCCATTAATGGAAATGTGGATTTCATTTGAATTTGCAGCTAAGAGACTGATTTTAAATCCTCTTGTAGTTTAGAGATAAACCAAGGAGCATTTGCATTAATATTGGATTGATTTCATCCCTGTTTAGCTGATTGAAGCATTCCCTTCATTTTCAAAGTGCAATTTAGAAGTTATCATTTCAGATTTTATTGAATTGCCAAAAAATCAGCAAAGTGACTTGGATTGAACATAATGATAACTTGATTTTCAATGGGGATCCTCTTCTAATTCAACTTGGCTAACAATTATACGACAATATATTGTTTAATTCTGGTCTAATTGAGCTATGAAGACAACCATATTGAAGGTTGAATTAGATTTGACTATAAAGTGATAACATGTCCATTTCCATCCATAATTAAATTATATGAACCCCAATTCCTAGGAGGACCTTCCTCATTGATAGATAAACCCTTTTAGCCTCTAGATTAGCATTTATAATTCAGTTTAGTTAACTTTTCAAAAACTTCAAAACAGTTATCATTCTGCATACTTTTAAAAATCTATTTTCCAAACTCTTTAAAAATATGTTTTTGCCACCTCAAGTAGGATTAATCTAAATTATTTTTAGGTAGTCTAGGACTTCGAATCACTGTGGATACGACATTTGAGTAACTACAATTGACCTGTATACTTGCAGTAGAGAGTGAGTTAGGGAGTTGAAACAAAAATTAAAAAAATTGACTTTTGACCCAAAAATCAGCAAGTTATCACTCAACCTCCCAATTTCATTATTAAGTTTTTGGCGCTGTTGCCGGGGATTTAAAGTCAATTAGGTTAACTTAGATAGTTTAGATTAGTTTTAGATTAGTTTTTAGTCCATTTATTAACCCAATTTCCAGTTTTTGCAAGTTATCATTCCCAATTTTCCACTTTTGTCTAGTTTTCCTTTCTTTATTGAATTTGATACTTCTGAATTCATTTATGCAGGTTTGGACAATAAAAAAGACTTATATCTATCTGAACCAGAACTTGAAAGGAGATTTAATAGAAGGAGGAGACTTCAAAGAGAAGAAGCAAGAAGGAGGATTTTTGAAGAAGCAAACAATCCATATTTAGAAGGAGTTGTTAATCAAAACATGGCTGCACTAAGGACACTTAAGGATTGCTATTCACATAGCAATGTCAGAAATGAACAAGGGAATGGAGTCCTAGCACCTGCTGCCAACTTTGAAGTGAATCCAGCACTAATCACAATGATAGGGCAATATCAATTTGCTGGTTTGGGAAATGAAGATCCAGCTTCACACTTGGATGATTTCAAGGAAAATTGCAGCATTGTTCACTTCAATAATACACCAATGGATGTTGTCTACATGAGACTATTTCCCTTCTCACTCAAGGACAAGACAAAGATTTGGTACAAGACCATCAAACTAGAAGAGATTGCCGCTTGGGAGTCCATAGTTCAATTATTTCTAGCTGAATTCTTTCCACCTAGCAAAACTGATAACTATAGGGACCAGATTGTCATATTTTACCAACTAGATCAGGAGAACATATGTGATGCATGGAAAAGACTCCAAAGCTTGTTGAGGGCATGTCCACACCATGGATTTGAGAAATGGCAGTTGGTCTACTATTTCCACAAGGGTCTGAATTTTCCATCTAAAGTGGCATTGGATACTGCTGCAGGAGGGATTTTTGCCTCCAAAAACATTGATGAGGCCTACCAATTAATTGAGAACATGGCCAAGAATCACCATTTCCTTACACATGATAGGACAAGGAGGCTATCCAATGAAAATGAAGTCAACAACATTGCTGTGCAAATTGAACAAGGATTGCAAAGGGCACTGGAGAAGCTGAATTTGTCACCTAATGTCAACAAGACTTCCAATTCTAAATCAAGGTGTGACGTGTGTGGAAATCAAGGCCATGTCACTGAGAGTTGTAACCTGATAATGCAGCAACATGAGCAAGCCATAGACCAAGTGAATGTTATGGGGAATTATGGAGTGAAGTCCCCTGCTGAGTTCTATACTCCAAAAAATAGAACTCATCCCTACCTCTCCTATAAGGCCAACCATTACCAAGGGCCACCCATGCAGAATTCTAGTTGGAAACCCTAGATCTTGCCAAGGAACCAGCCCCCTTCACATCTGAATCAGTCCTCAACCATTCCTATGCAAAGACCCCCTTATGAGCAGCCATCACAACCTTAACCCACTCAATTCTCAAAGATGGAAGAGTTGCTACAACAAATTTTAAAGAAATAAGAGAAGCAAGAGGAGGAAATGCAGAAGTTAACAAATAGATATGAAGACTTAAGTGACAACCAGAAGTTGCTTGAAAGCCAAATTGCTCTCATCCAATAGGCAACCCATGTTCTTTCCTGGACATCCAGAAGTGAACCCAAAGGAACAAGCCAAAGCAATCCAGCACAACCAAATGTTAGGAGAGAAAAACTTCCAAAGGAATCTCTCCTAAAGAAAGCATGAATAAAAATCAGGTCTTGACCTGTTTACTTGCATTTCATGAATAAAAGTCAGGTGTTAAACCTGTTTAATCAAATGAAAATCTGTTCATGAAAGGATTTTTAGTTAAACCTTGTAGTAAAGTTGACAATTCCTAAAATTCAAACATGTTATTGCTAGTACTTCTTTCATAGCTTAAATTTGCTTTAGCCTCTGTGATTCCCTAGTTAGAAATTGAGTTTTTGGAAAGAATGAAGTGTTGGCAAAGTGGGAAACTCATTGGATTCAATTCAGCTGACTTTTACTCATTTGTGGACTTTTAATTCAAGTTGTCCTTAATTTCTGAATGTTTTGCTTGAGGACAAGCAAAATGCTAAGCTTGGGGGAGTTTGATCACTAGCTGATCAATATAATTTTTTATCCCATTTTGGATTTATTTCACCCATATCGAGCCCCTTAATTGCCCAACGTTTGGTCAATTATGTTTGGAATGTATGGATTGTAATAACTAGTTGATATTCCTCATTTTATACTTAATTCCATGTGCATAGAGGTTCTGAAATGCCAAAATTCATAAATATTTCAATTCTATGCCAAGTTATCATTTTTAGGACAAGTTATCACTCCTATATGTCAAGTTATGATTATTTTGAGTGAACTGGTTTTCAATGATTTTCTTGCCCTAAATCCATTATTATCATGAATGAATCATATTTGGATGATCATATCTCAACTTGTGCAAAATTTTAAGTCCATTTGAACAAGTTATCATTTTTCCAATGCCAAGTTATCGTTAAAGGGCAAAATTGTCATTTTGACATGCAAAGCTGTCAATTCTGCACAAAGGCATTAAGAAATCACTAAAACATTGTCTTAACTTATTGCTGTTCAAATTTGATCATATTTGGATAACCACAACTAAAGTTATGATAAGTTATCATTTTTAAGGCAATCAAGTTATCGTTTTGGCACCCAAGTTATCATTCTATGAAATCTTATTCATATTTGATTTCTGACTTCACTCACTTGCCACCCTAATCCATTTGATGCCTCTAATGCATTGAAACACTTGTATTTGAACATTTTCCATGATATGTGCAAAGTTATCATTTCGGATTTGATAAGTTATCATTTTTAACTTTGGTTTTCAATTCTGCACAACACGAAACCTCATTTGATCATTGAGCTAATTTTACTTGTTGTCCTAAACCTTATTTGTTTAAATCTTATTTGAGGACTATGATACTGGCTGTTTTGGGTCTTCTAGCAGGTATAACAAGGCTGCACAAAGGAGAAAAGCAAGGAGGGAACCACTTGCTTTTGCTGTCCAAAAGCTGCTACAGCAGCTGGAATTTTTGGACCATTGGACATGTGGCTCACATCAGGGGCTATGGAACAATTTGATGCTGATCTAAGAGTGGAAGGAAGTCATATATAAGCTGAAGAAACCCTGGAATCAAAGGGGAGCCTCCATTTGGAGGGCTGTTGGACAGGAAGCTGAAGTGGAGATGGAGTGGAGAAGAAGCTGATTTCTGCAGAACAGCCCTCAAAATCAGGATGATTAGACTCTGTTCTTCACTCAATTTTGTATCTAACTTTATAATTATGAGGATCTAAACTCCATATCTCCTAGGATAGGATAGTAGTATAGATTAGTTGTGGATGGATTAGGGACAAATCTGATTTCCTGCACTGATTTTTGAATTCCTGAAGTTCTGATTTCTGATTTTTGTTTCTGAAATCTGTTTTGATTGATCATAATCTTGACATTGTGAGGTCCTATTTATATTTACAACTGAGAGGTTGTCCTTTGATATACCCCTTGTTCATAAATAAATCAAGGGCCAATGGCAAGTTTCTAGGTTCAATCCCCAATTAGAAATCTGATTCATTCATTTTTGAAATCTGTTTTCCATTTCTGATTTCTGATTTCATTAAATCTGATTCTTATCATTGTGGAGCCCTAATTGAATTAACAATTGAGAGGTTGCTTTATGGTTTCATTCTTGTTCAGAAATGAATCAAGAGATAATGGTATTTCTAAGGTTTTAATCCTTGAATTGTTGCTGATTTCAATGTTGATTTCTAAATTTCCATTGCTGATTTTTTGAAATTTGTGGAATCTGCCTTGTGATTGTTAAGCCCCTGATTTCACTTAATCACTGAGAGGTATTCTTAAGGCTTTCTTGCTGTTCAGAGATGAATCAAGAAGCAATTGCATGTGCTGAGTTTCATATGTAATTGAGTGCTGATTTCTATCCAATCCATTAATGGAAATGTGGATTTCATTTGAATTTGCAGCTGAGATGCTGATTTTAAATTCTTTTATAGTTTAGAGATAAACCAATGAGCATTTACATTAATATTGGATTGATTTCATCCCTGTTTAGCTGATTGAAGCATTCCCTTCATTTTCAAAGTGCAATTTAGAAGTTATCATTTCAGATTTTATTGAATTGCCAAAAAATTAGCAAAGTGACTTGGATTGAACATAATGATAACTTAATTTTCAGTGGGGTTCCTCTTCTAATTCAACTTGGCTAACAATTATATGACAATATATTGTTTAGTTCTTGTCTAATCGAGCTGTGAAAACATCCATATTGAAGGTTGAATTAGATTTGACTATAAAGTGATAACATGTCCATTTCCATCCATAATTAAATTAGATGAACCCCAATTCATAGGAGGACCTTTCTTATTGATAGATAAACTCTTTAAGCCTCTAGATTAGCATTTATAATTCAATTTTGTTAACTTTTCAAAAACTTCAAAACAATTATCATTCTGCATACTTTTAAAAATATATTTTCCAAACTATTTAAAAATCTGTTTTTGCCACTTCAAGTAGGATTAATCTAAATTATTTTTAGGTAGTCTAGGACTTCAAATCACTGTGGATACGACATTTGGGTAACTACAATTGACCTGTATACTTGCAGTAGAGAGTGAGTTGGGGAGTTGAAACAAAACTTAAAAAAATTGACTTTTGACAAAAAAATCAGCAAGTTATCACTCAACCTCCCAAATTCACTATTACTGCACATTTTCTCATTTTTGCGGGCGATAATAGCGCCAAAGTAGCATCTCTAGGGTGGCGCATTTAACGTCGACGTGTTGTAATGCCAATATGACGCCAAGCGGAAGCTATGTTGACGCACTTAGCGTCTCTTATTGGTGACACAACGACGACACTACAGAGACGGCATTTGCGCCAACATAGCATTGCCTAATTATTATTACTATTCGACAGTTTTCTTATCAGTGACACAACGTCAACGCTATACACACGCTAATGTGCTTGCATTAACCCCACCTCCTGACATAGAGTCCTTGAGTGTAAGTCGATGCTCAGCCAAAGCCCTCACTTAGTACCAACAAGTGAGAATCCCACTTTGGTGGATTCTTATAAGTCTGATTTCGAGAGAGAAAATAGAGAAAACTCTGGGCAAACCTCTAAGTCGTATCCATCCCTAGTTGCTCGTGACTCCTTAGACGCAACTCAACCGTCACTCCAACTTTCAACATGCATGCGACAATTGTAGAATAGATTATCCTCTTGGGGGGGTGTCAGCGACACTAAAAATAAAAGACAATTCGGACAAAAATGAACTTCAACAAAGGAAATGACGTAAGGGTATTTCGAGTCCACCTCTTGGTCTCACTGCCCAACTAACCATCGAAACATTCTTAGAGGCAAACCAACCATTGCCCCACCTCTCGGCACACATGCAACGATTGGGGAATATAGTACCATTTCGGGTGGAAGGTGCCGACGTTGAGGTGTATGGCCGAAGTTTTGAAAACAAGGGATCATATCTCAAAAATAGAAAATAGGAAAAGTATGAGTGCATTGCCCTCAGCCGAACCTTGGCGAATGGTGATTCCTTGACATATCCTAGCACCGGTCCAACTTCTCGGCTTCCATATATTGGCTAGGGATTGTGAACACCCTCTTGGGCAAAAAATCACTATTGCCGAAAGTTGTCCGAACTGAACCTAGGGGTTAAATGGAAACATGAAAAAATTGACAAAGAACTGACCTTGCTGAAGGATCCCAACTTCAAGCTCCTCACCTCTGAGCCTTGAATCTTGAGCTAGTACCTTCTCGATCCAAGGCACAATGGACGGACAATCGAAGAAAACATATCCAATAATCATAATTTCATCACGAAAATCACAACAGCAAAGACACAATAACCATAAGAACAACAAAACAATAAGCATGAGATTAAAGGTAAACGATTGTTGCCTAATAGCTTAAGTTCAAAAATAAAAAATGTTTAGAAACAGAGATATCCATCACAAGTTCCAGAGCCACTAGCTGGCTAGTTTAGTTACACATTAGAAACAAAAAAAAAAGGGAAAGAAGAAAAGGAAAAAGAAAAGGAGAAGGGAGGTTGCTGCCGTATTCTCCTTTCCGGCCTCTTTCTGTAGTGTAATGGAGATTCAGGTTCAAAGATTTTGAGGGCCCTTCTTGGGAAACCTCCATATCCTTTTGTACTCCAAGGGATATGTACCACTTACTCTGCCCACATTTTGGTCAAAGGAATATGCTTGTGGTACTTCGTTGGCTCCCTCTTAGCTTACCACTGTCCAACTTTTCCAGCTACTCCTTTGTCCACATGTGCCCATAAAATTTTATGTAGAGGAAATTTTCTTCCTCTAGTACAAGGGAATCTGTTGGGTTGATGTAGAAAGATGTCTTCCTCAAGTTGTTTACTACTTTTCGACGCCTTCTTGAACTGTGCTGCCCTCTCTCGAATTTGCTTAAGTGTCTAGGTGGTGGTATCTGCTTGCATGCCCCATTTGATGCCTTCCTTGAAATCGTCTAAGTGCGTAGGTGGGGGCATCCACTTGCATGCTATCATGTGTTGTTCACTGGAATTTCTACATGAAAAATAATCAAAACAAGTTAGAAATGTTGATTACCATATTTTACAAGATGAATATGGAGAAATAATAAAAGTTGTATTTTAACAATAAAACATATGTACGAACATGATGTCATAGAAAGACATGAAATAAATGCATATTGAACATAAGTAAAAAATATACATAACTCCTCCATATCATACATATAATTGTATGTCTTATAGAGTTTGTAATTGGATAATATAGCAATTGAAATAAATATAAACTACAGTAATTCAAAATAAATGTTTTTAGTTAAAAGAAAATGTTATATTAGTAGGCTTTAAATATATGTATGATTATGATAACATTCTTTTTGGGCAAATTTTAACATACAATTTATTTATCCAAGTTTGACAATTAAGTTTCTCTCATCAGATTTAAAATTAAAATACTTTTCATTGAAATGTTTTTCAATTTTGCCACCGGTGGACGTCGGAGTACTCTCCACCCCCAATGACGGAAGGCAAACACTAGGAATGACGAGTCAGATGTTATTATTATAATAAGATTAATTTTAATTTTTAAGAAAAAAATATATTAAAATGTTACTATAGTAAGTAAAATTATGATTATATAACTATAAAAGTAAAATTATGATTCTATAACTATAATGATCATTTCATTGAGCATTAAATAATAATCACACTTTCCACTTGACCAATATGATAATTGTATCCATACTCTCATTATTGGTGTAGTGTTAACTAGAAACATTACTTCGAAGTTCATTATCCATAATATTTCACATTAACTCAATTATTTTTTGACCTCACAAAAACAATATGTTATTAGTATTCCAACTACATTTTTTTATGAGAAAATTAATCAACATGCAACAAGGTCACTACTCTGGTAGAGATAATCAAGGCTGCTATAGTGTGGTCTATTATCCCAAAATATTCCATCCAATAATCCTCTTATGGGAAAATTACTTAACATTTACTATTGAGCTCAAAGGACACTTTCTTCATTTCTTTCTTATTCATTGTATCCTAACTATAGATTAGATTAGTTAGAGCAAATAACACATTTCTTAAAGTTTACGTCACATAAAATTATTTGTACAAAATACAAAGTCAAGCTCAAATACAAATAACCAACTTTTTCCTCGTAGCCATAAAACGACATCAAAGGTACAAGTCTTGTACTTATAAGAAGCATCGAGACACAAACACCTTAATACCTTAGGACCAAAAGAATTTGCAATCCCACTAAGGCTCGCACTCACACATATAAAAAAATGTTATTGATATGAAAAATATCTAAAAAAAGCGAGAAATCAAAATTAGCTCAATAAGTTCATAACTTATTCGATTGAACAAATACCAATGAACAATCTTAACAATACAATTAGTATAGACATAAGAAATTTGCATCTTAGATTATTTAATATATATCATACTGATATATGTGTTTATGAATTACACTCATAAGCACATATCACTAATTGATCAGTTTGTATAGTAGATATATGAATAATCAAGGTGTCTTTCACCATGATTTCTCACAATCTGTCATGTTATAAAAATGGGAGAAAAGAATTGCACACAGAGGAGAAACACAAGATTTATGATCCTCATCTTATTCTAGGTTATGTCATTGGGCAATGATAGTTTCTTTTATGTGGAATGTTACAAGGATACTGAATAACACAATTGTCATGGAGTTTATTTATGAACTTCAATACAAAAATAAAAAAATAGAAAATTCGCCTCCCCAATTGTTTGAGCATGTAATGCCCTGAGACCCCTACGTGACTTTAACATACTCAGAGTCGTCTCAGAGACACTACACAATTCTTTATAAAAATATTTTTTGAGGAAATACTACAAAAAAATTGGCGATTAGCAACGCAAAATAGCTTCCCAACTCCGACTGGCGCTACGTCGATGCCACAAGCATCGTTATAGCATTGTAGTTAATTCTCAAAATGAAGACGCTACTTACCTCTCAATAGCGTCACATTAGTGTTATATTAGCATTTCGTCAAATAGATGCTAAAGGAGGCGCCATAAAGATGCCACTTCGCCGCTATTATTATGGCCGGTTGTTGTAGCGTCGACACCATTCGACACGAATGTAGCATCTTAGGATTCGTGACGCTATGTCGACACTATCTTGGAACTGATATGGGCGTCGTATATTTGCACGAGTTTAGCGTTGAGACGTGGGATGCTACGTGGCGTCACAAATGATGCGACGTTACATAGACACCAATATAAAGACATGTTCCTATTGTTGCCTACACATGTAACACATACAACACTTAATTGACACTATTTTAACACTTACTTGACGTCTCATAACTATATATGTTTGAGGAACATATATGTTAAATAAGAAATAGATAACTACATATACGCTCTCTATATTTTTATAGCTATATGTTATCTATTTTGATGCAACCCCATATATGTTAATATATATTATCTATACTATACTTTAATGAATAAATAAATTAAATATTATATATGTACCTTCAACATATATATGTATTCTTACATAATTACTTAAATATGCCTACATCATAGGAGTGTTCCTAAATATATAATTTGTTACTTATATTATATATGTTACTTATCCATACAATATATATCATATCTTAATTATACATATATTCTTTTTATATTCTTAATCATAAAATTATGATTGTTGAATTAAGAGACATGATTTGTTACAAATTATCCCATTTTAGCGCCGTAGTGGAAGCTCAATAGTGTCTACGTAGCGCCACACTAGAGCCACAATTATGGTCGACGCTAGAAAGACACTATTGGCGTCTCCTTATTGGGATGCTAACACGTATGAGATGCTTGTCGACGCTAGTCGTTAATATGTTTTAGCGACTCATTAGCGTCTCTATAGCGCCGTAGTAGTTGACTTTTTATTACACTCACTTAATCGGGCACATATAAATATATAAATACACGTATATACTTATACTTATATATAATAAGTACACATATACATATTATTATCACTTAATCCCGCACATATAAACATATACATACATACATATATATATACTTATAATACGTATACATATACACATTATTGTCACTTAATCTCGCACATATATAGATATATACATACACGTATATACTTATAATACATATAGATATACACATTGTTGTGACTTAGTCTCTCACACATATACATATAGACTTATAACTTTATATACATATACATGAATAATTATATATGCATTCCATAATTTTTAGATTGTGGGAAGAGAACAAAACGACTAGAACGGGGCACAATGCGATGAGACGCTATCTTGAATATATAGACCTAACATACCTATTAGCGTCACCCTAGCATGAGATGCTAAGATAATGAAGATGCTACTACGATGCTAGTGTGTCGCTAATATATTTTAGCGACGCATTAGCTTCTCTATAGCGATGCATTAGTCAGATTTTTATTACCCTTACTTAATCGGGCACATATTGACATATAAATACACATATATAACACATACACATATACATATATATTATTACCACTTAATCTCGCACATATAATCTTAAATTAGGAAGAAAATTCGAAATAGCGTCCCTACAGTCTTGAAATAGCGTCTCAATGATGGCGTCCCCTTAGCATCTAACATCTAGTTCAAGCGTGAAATACTTAACTTAAAACCCTAACCGCTCTTATGTGTTTTCACTTTTTACAGTTACTTCGCTTGCTCGTCGATTTTCACCGCTGCTCCGATGCCCGATGGTCGATGCCTGCTGCTCTGTCGATGCCCGCTGCTCCGACGCCCGACCCCTCCCTCATCGAACTCATCATCGTTCGCCCAGCCGCCCTCCTTCGATTCGCCCTGCGCCGGCCTCCTCCGCCCAACCGTCGCCATTGCCGAACCCCACCGTCATCCGCCTAACTGCCCCCTTTCGATTCGCCATGCGCCGGCCTCCTCCGTTCTCTGCCTCTATGGTCCACCACCCTCTGCCTCCTCTGCCCTTTGCCTCCTCCGTGGCCCGCCATAGCCCGCCCTCCGCCTTCTTCGCGGCCCGCCCTCGGCCTCCTCCACGGCCTGCCCTCCGCCTCGCCCTCCGCCTCCTCCACCATCTGTGCTCCTTCATCCAGTGCCCCCCGTCACCCGCCGCACGCCGCTTTCCTCCACCGCTTACCCTCCTCCATCACCCACTGTCGTACTTCTCCGCTTAAGAAGGTACGAGCCCGCCACCATCCATTATGTAATCCCTAGTTAATTTGATATTTTTTAATCTTATTCATGTTTAGTTAATTACTAGTTAACTACTTGAAACTGATCTAATTCCTAGTTAATTTGCTATTTTTTAATCTAATACCATGTTAAGTTAATTATTAGTTAATTACTTAAAATTAATATAATTCCTGATTAACTACTTGAAATTAATCTAATTCCTACTTTATAGATGGTTGAGTTAATCATAACGTTCGACATTCTTGGTAATAAAATGAGATTATGAAAAATAAGAGACATCAGAAAATGACAAAAAAAATTATCAGTATTTGGTACCCAAAATATACATTATGGTCGATTCTGAATATGACGATCAAGTATGTGAAACATGTGATTTTAGACTTCGTAACTTCAAAATCACACGTTTTAAGTACAAGAATTTATTGACATATGGCTTAATGTTGTCCGTTATAGAAATGATAAAGCCAGATCGTAGTTGGATTCGTCATTGGAAGGATAAACGTGGCATTATAATAGAAGAATATAAGGATGATGTTGATGAATTTCATAATGTGGTATATCAAAATGAAGGTGTTGCTTTTTCATATGACGAAATTTTATGTCCATGCCGAAAGTGCAAATGTTATCAGTGGAAAGTAAGATATGATGTGCAGTAGGATTTGTATTACAACAATTTCTTATTGACATACACAAATTGGTTCTTTCATGGGGAAGAAAGATGGGCTAAAGAGACAAATAATGTAGATACCAATGTGAGTGAGTCGAGCAATCCGTACAGGGAAATGATACGAGATGTAATATTTTGAGAAAATGTTGGTGAAACATTGATTGAAGAAAATTCGAATCTTTGGCTTCTAAATTTTATAATCTTCTCAAAGAAGCAGATGAACCTTTATGGGATGGATGCGTAAAGCAAACTACACTTTCTGTATTGCCATAACTAATGAACTTGAAATCAGAATTTAATATGAGCGAAAGTTGTTTTGATCGGATTCTTGCCATTAATAAGAGTATGCTTCCAGCTTTAGAGAAATTACCGGGACATTTTTACAAGTGCAAAAGATTAATGAAAGATTTAGGGTTGGAATATCATAAGATTGATGCATACCTCAATCATTACATGTTGTATTACAAGGAAAATAACTCACTTATGAGTTGTTCTATTTGTGGCGAGCCCAAATACAAACCGAGAAAGAATTCCCAAAGTTTGAAAAAATGTGACAAATACAGTATTCAGATGCTTTTCTATTGTTCCAATATTACAATGACTATTTCTTTCTAAAAAAACTACATCATTTATGAGGTGGCACAAAGAAAGGGCACGTGATGATCAAAATTCCATTACACATCCTTCAGATGCTGAGGCATGAAACGATTTGATGCACTTCATCCACTTTTTTTGCAAAATCACGCAATGTTAGATTAGGACTTTGCACCGATGGCTTCAACCCATTCGGCTAATCAAGTACTACTTATTTATGTTGACTGATTTTTGTGACACCTTATAATTTACCTCCAAGCATGTGTATGAGACGAGATAACATATCGCTTACCTGTATGATCCCGGGTCCTCGATCTCCTGATAAAAGTTTAGATGTTTACTTAAGACTTTTGATTGATTAACTCAAGATGTTATGGAAGGACGACGTGGTTACCTCTTAGAAGTGAACTTTGACAATTTCGTTGACAATGACTCGAACCAAGATTATAGCGACGATGATGACGAAGACGATGAAAATGAATCAGAATACGAAACAAGCGAATGAATCCCGTAGTTCTTCTAATAACACAAGCTTGTTACTTTTTCTAGTTATATATGGTTACCGATAAAAGAAAAGATTGTTACTTTTTTCAGTCATGGTTACTAGAGGTCGAACATCTGGATCATCTCGCTCTTCTAGGCATTCACTCCGGATGAGTGAGCCATCACGACCACCAGGTATTATATTTATTGTCAGTTGCTTATTTTTAGCTGATTATAATAGTTACATTCATTTTTTTATAATATCAGTTGCTCCGCCGCCGATGGGGCACATACCGGATCGTCACATAGTTGGCGATCCATTGGTGGGACGGCTCCACGTATCACTCCAGGTACGTGTCACATAGTAGGAGATACATAGTAGGCGATAGAGTTTTCTAAATATTTTGTTCTTGTGACTGTTGCTCCACCGTCAATGAGGCACATAGTCGGGAAGTCTCAATTGCACAACGACGATCGACATGTCATACTGGGTTATTTTTTTGTATAATTCATAAATTTAAACGGGAGACAAATTTTATGTATTTTTTATTATGATAATTGCTATGCCACCTCCACCGCCAAGATTACCGGGCGCAACACCACATTCTAGCGTTGGCGAGCGACAACTTACCCCAGGTGATATATTTATTATATTGACATTATATTTTTCAATTAATTACATAAATCATTTTTAATAATGTTAGTTGCTACACCGTCAATAGCACAAGCACCCGGCTTGTCACATTCTGACGAGCGGACTATCACGGATCATGCAACGATAGACATCACTCGATGTGAGAACATTACTGTTCAAATATCAATTATCACTAGTTTAATTCGGTATGACACTAATGATTTATTTTGTATTAAGTCTCTTATATGATGTCAGACCTTCTCAGCCTACCCCAACTGTACCGGATGATGATTCATTTTCAATAGGTGAAGAGGAATTACACAATAATGGGTGGTCACCGTGAATAAAATTGTTCGGCCGTAAGTTAAATAAGTTGTAGAAATTTTATTATAATTTTGGTTATCATTGAAAATTAATTCTTCTTTGTAATTTGCAGGACCATTTTATACCCGATAGTACCATGCGTGATGTCAGTGTTCTCGTTCTTTCCCACTTGTCGGAAGGGCAGGATCGTAGAAAGATGTCCCAATTCAAGTGTGGGATGACATCTTTCGAGCCTTTATAATGCGCTATTTGGGTTACATAATTTATTTTATATTATTTTTAAATTACTAAGTTTTAACGTATTGTGTATGAGGCAAATCAGTTTCATCCGAATCTTAATTTAAGGATGATCTGGAGAGCTTTTGAGGAGGTGGCTGCGAAACGCCTCCAAAGTTCATTGTACAAGTTTTGCAAGGTCGTCATGTCCGCCGGCCTCATTTTGGAGCAGGGCATACGAAAATGCCCAAGGCATATTAGGCACTCGGTTTAGGAGTCCTTATGTAGGAAGTGGTAAGTATATTTACTTTTAAATTACTTTTATTAAATTTATACTTTTTGAAAGTCTAAGTATTTGATGTTCATAAATGACGGATGAACAATGGCAAAGAAAGTCGGAAAAGGCAAGAGTTAACCCACTTTAGAATCCCAGGACCCACATCCACACAAAGGGGTCGATGTGATTTGAAGAGCATGACGAGGCATGGTAATTTACATATAAATTCAATTCATCAAACTTTTAACTTATACTTATTTTATAAATTTTGAAACTTTATTGTAGGAGGAGAAATAAGGTGGTCCTGTGAACTTTGGTGTGGTCTACGAGATCATGCATAAAAGCCGAAAGACCAACGACTTGGTCACTCCCACTGCTCGTAGGCTTTTGGTAAGTCTCATCACATGTTCACTTGGTTGTTGACGTTAGTGCACTATTTTTTAAACGCGCAATGTTTAAATTTTTTAGGATGAGTATATTGCAAAAATGACTGAAAAGTACATAGATGATCCGAGTACTCAGCCACAATGTAATATTTTTTGGAAGGGATTCATGTTTTTAATTTATGTGTTTTTTGATATATAATTTATATATTATATGATTGTATATTTTTTTCTATTTTATAGAGGACCCTCTTATTTGGAAGGAGGTGGCCGGCACGATACGAGGAGGATACTTGCGTGATCTCGACACAGACGCTCATGTATGTAGGTGGAGCGGAGGATATGCAGGCAGCCCATCTGCTCCGAGCTCATCCGTTGCACCTAATATGACACAGCTATCGCAGCAACTAACGCAGCAACTATTGGAGGAGATATCGCAGCAGATGTCGCAGCAGATGGCTCCGCTATTGCAGGCGATTTAGGGATTGATCCTGATGCAGAATCAATCCTCGCGAGGCCATGGACAACAATATCTTCCAAATCTAGGATGAAAACAAACCATGGATAGAAACTATACTTTTATTACTTATAGATTTATTATTAGATATATGTATAGTTTGTTAGTTCAGTTTATTACTTTTCATATACTTATCTTAAATATTGTGCCTGTGATGCTTTCGTATTATGTCTGTGATGAATATCAATGAATTTATATGCATTTTATAATTGTATGGTGTGGGAAGGAAAAAAATGTGATTGTAATGGGTCAAGAAAATCTCGTGTCACGTTAGCATCTCATTGGCAGCGCAACTAACCTGATGTTGGCCTCACAGAAGTGTCGAAATAGCGTCAACTAACGCATAATGTTAGCGTTTCTTGAGCGTCAGAGTAGTGCCTCTCGCGCCACTTTAGCGTCTCCTTAGCGACGTCTGTCTACTGCTCCCAATCAGACATCACGCGTCTTGGTAATGTCGAGATAGTGTCTACCGTTAGTGCTAGTAGCGTCTCCACCTTTGTTGGATCTATTGCGGCGTCATTAGCCACCGATTACCGACGTCGCATTTTATCAACGTTATTTGGACGCTAAAGTGACGCTATAAGTTCCAGAGACTCAATAGCGCTGGATTAGCATCAAGTTCATTGGGTCATTATTCTTCAATTTTTGTGTAGTGAAATATAAACTATAAAATGCGGAAATAATAATAGGAAACATTCCATAATGTCAAAGGAGTTGGATCGTCCATAACTCAACAATACTAAAAGTGTGGAAAACTAATGACTAACAAATAAATCTAGAATGACACAATTCTACACCATGTGCAATAGAGTCTGACCACTTGCATCATCATCTTCTATCATCAACTCACCTGCATGGATCCAGATGCAGGAAAAAAACTCATGACTATAAAAATACTTAGTACGTAAGGTCTAAACATAATAATAATAATCAATAGTGCTCAATAAAATAGATAATGATATGATACGATAAGCAATATAGCACTGAATGGATCAATAGAGTGAGAGCTCAATAAATCAATAGATCAATAAATAAATATAGCCATAGATCTTTGAAGAGGATCAAGAAAGAGGTCAAAAGAGTAATAAATATCAATTAAGAATTAACAATAATCAATTATGCTTGATCGCTATGACACTATCTGATTTACGATTTCAATTCAATATTAATATCAATGGTCATTGGCCAATAACAATTTCCATTCGATTCAATGGACGGAGGCAAGTCAACGCCAATATTCGAATGACCATGATTCAATTCAATTTCATTTTCATTCAATTCAATTCAATTCGATCAATTCAATTCAATCTTTGGAGTTAGCCAATACCATAAGGAGCGCTCGATCAATTAAGAAAAACTCCATGTTTCTTTCATATAAGCTAGTGGGTGTCAAGCCACGGCAAGTCTCCCTCTAATAATAGCGCTAAACAATAATTCGTGATGGCGGAGGACCATGGCCATCATAGGACAACCATAACTTCCCTAAAAGATGACATCTCAAACCTCTAGGTACACTATTTATCCCATACAATACGATAACAATATGGCCAGGGGACTTAGAGACAATCGAAGAACATGGAGACCCAATAGTTTTTGTCTTTTATCTTGTCTACCCTAAAGACATGTCTTTAGTAATTCACTTTAAGTTAAACAAGGCCTAATCAGAGGAAAATCACTGGATCAATATTACAATGAATCACATGATCTGATTGAATAATAATAACAACAATCTCAAAATCAAATCTAAAAGATATGATTAGAACATATCTATTAACGATATGATCGAGGATGATCAAGAATAATGAACCATAATAACTATCCAATTATCCATAACATATTTCTCAAAAATAGATTTTCTACCCCAAAACTCGGCTCGTGTCGGATGAAACCGGGGTCATCTTCGGAGACGACCAAAATCCTCTCGGCTAAAGTAAACCTGAGTCGGGTGTATGGTGAACTCAAGTCGGGTTGACCGGTTCACCTCCAGTCACGATCGCACCACACTCGCGCAGCGCCGTAGCACAACCTGGGCCGGGCCATTAGAACCCAAGCCAAATTATGCAACTCGGTCCGATTATGAGTCCAACTCAGTTTGGATTCTATGAAATCCGAGCTAGGCAAAGCAGAACTCGGGCCGAGTTCTACCGCCGATGGAGAAACGCATTCCGATGCGACATTTTAATCACCATAATTATACCATACGATGTCCAAATGATGCACAATTCATATCAATAGATTCTCAGTATATAGGAGAAGGGAATAGGGTTTCACGTCGCAAAAATGGGTGTCACGATCCCAATTTAAATTGTGATTTAAATCACAGCTCACGACTAATTACGAATGATCAAATAATTTGTTTTTTCAAAACATTTGTGCATAACTCCACTAGAAAATATAAGAAGATGATAACACACATAATAAAATATCACAGTTTATATTAATCATTCAGAGCATGTAACAAATCCTAGGGTATACACAACCACAAAGTCATAAAATATTTTTATTTTATAAGATACAAAAGTACTTTAGTGTACACATCACTTATCAAACTCTCTCTATATATTTTAATAGAGGGATATGAGAGCCACAAGTCTTCTATTTAATACACGCGGTGGGGCACATGACTTTTCGATACCTTAGCAACAAAAAGGATCCACACCATACTAAGACTGGTCTCTCGCGATACCAAAAGTTCTATTGATCTGAAAAGGTGTGCAACAATATTGTGAGAAAATAATTGCTCAGCAAGTTGATAACTCATAAGATTTGTGTTACCATCTAATAAATTCGAAGAGATAATGAATAGTAAGAAATATCCAATGGCATACATAACAACAACTTTTATAATCATACACAAAGTACATAACAATCACTTTACATTTACAAACATATAACAATTTTCAAACAGATGAATGTAAAATGTAATATTCTCATATGAATGCATGGATCACTCCCATCCTCACGGTCCGCATGGCACTTAGCTCCTTCTTATCTCATACCATCTCTAGGGAACATAATGATACATTGGACTCTAGAGGTGTCTTCCATCTAGCACTTAGCTTCAGTCATCATACATGTAGATGTAGGCAGATGCAGATTCATGATTCATCATATAGCAATTGCATCTCAAATATCAAAAGATGAATCATATCTTGTAACCAGATATCAATCATATCGAATAATCATTTATGAACGAAATTGCATTGTATAATATCAATTCATAACATATCACATATGTCATTCAATATACAATCAAATAATCCTTCGGATATACTTTTCATAGGAACAGGAACATATAATGACAATCAATGTCACATCGAATTAATAGGAGGTGAATACATAGAGTAGGAGAAACCAACTTACCTATGAAGGCTAACAAAAGTTTTCCTTCTCTTTTTCACTATTTTACTCCTCTATTCCTATAACAATAATAGTTAGGAATATATTACTACTATGATCTGAAGGCTAACATGTCATATATGAAACATAAATAATTGAAAATGTTACATTCTACTAATGCATTAAGTCCTATAACCTAAGTAACTATTTTTCATAATGATTAACCTAATAGTATGACAGATTGCATGCATAGTAAAGAAATCCATATCTTTTGGTATAAATAACCAAACGACATCATTCCAATTTTTCTTACTTCAAGATTACTAAGGTCTTAATCTATAAAAGTTTCAAATTTTATTTCATGGTGGTTTGTTCTCAGGAAAATCTAGATTCAGTCCAACTTCCATGATTGTTTTGTGTTCTACTTGACCTTACTCTTCTTATTTACATACAATAGTAAACATGAGTTAGATGAGAAATATGTAACTAAAGATTCGGGAACCAATTGAACATGGGTAAGGTTAATCTTACTCATGAACAACATGAGTTTTGTCCCATGATCAAGTAAAATCCAAAAATGAATAGATGAGAAAGGTTCAAAGAAACCCTAATTAGGAATTATGTATGTAAAATCCAAAGAGAATGAAGTAGGAACTTACCAAAATCTAAAACCCTAGTTGCCCCTTCTCTTCCTCCAATTCCTTCAACAAGTATTGATTCTTTTTCTCTTGCCTTAAGTGTTTGGCCAAAGGTGGTGAAAAGGGAAGAGAAAGCTAGTAAAATGTAAAAGGATAAGTATTAGAAGGAAAGGTGGAAATCGACTTAAGTATTAGAAGTAAATGGTTTAACTTTTTCTATTTATTCATTTACTTAAGACATTACATGCAAATAAGAAATTACCCCCAATTTGAATTCAAATAAAATATTTAGAAAAATAAATAACCAAGGAATCGAAATCTATAAATTTTTGTTTGAAGAACAAAAGTCGTAATTTCACAGATTTTTTTTATTTTGTGTCTACATTTTACCTAACTCACACACCTCCTAAAAATTGTTAAAAATCACTTTTAGAATTCTTTGATATATAGGAACAATTACCGGAACTTTAATTTTCCAAATTTTCCACTTTTCTGAAATCACATTTTCATGCCTTAAGTAAATTTTCATCGCTTTCGAACGCAAATAGTTGACATTGTATTGTAAGTCTTAACATCACATTCATAATAATTATTGTTGGACATTACGTCCGTTAATGGGCTTTGGACGTAACTTCACTCCATGCAGTTTAATTAACTGCTTAATTGAAGTCGAAGATGCACTATAAAAGGTGGTGCTTGGCCATTCTTTTGGTGTGCGCATATGTGTTGTCCAATGGATTCTATTGGACATTCGTTGTAGTCCTTCGCATATTCTCGCCTAGATTCCGATGATGCTCGTGGTATATGGATTCTGAACAAGTGTTCTCCTTCCTCGTGATAGAGTTCCCGACGACGAGTCCGAAGCAACGTAGAAAAGTCTTCGGTGATTCTCGCGTTCTTCCGTTGCGAGGTATCAGAGCCAAATGGACTTTTTTTGTTATGATTTTATATTGTACAAATTAAATTGTGCAAATGATTTTTTGCTTTCTGCGAGTTATAGTGCATGAGTTGCGCGATTGTTTTATTGTTTTATTGTTAATGCATCCATTGCGAGTTGACAATATACGAGAGTTCTAAAACTATGCAATTGTTTGCAACTGTTGACTTGAAGTGCCATGCGTGGAGGTGCGTCCTTTGCTTGACGATGACTCATACATGCAAATGTTCCATGCAAAAGAAGGATAAATTACATCAAATGCCCTCCAACTTTCAGGTTTGCTCAGCGATGCCCTCCAACTTCACTTTGTAACAGCGATGCCCTCCATCTTCAAACTTGTTGCATGGAATGCCCTTCCGACCAGGAATACCCGATTAAAAATCCCGATCGGTCTGCTGACGTGGCGATGCACTCTCTCCGTCACGCAGGAAAGCATTCGACGTGGCACCACCACATCAGCAAATTAATAATATAATAATAATAATAATAAAATATTAAAAAAACCACTTCCTCTCTCTCCGGCGTCCTCGCCGGAGGGAGAAGAGGAGGCTGGCGAAGAGCCCCTTCGACCTCCGGCGAGCCCGCGTTGGCAAAGAGCAAAGGGGGGGCCTCGTCCCCCTCTGTGACCTCCCTCTGTGACCCCCTTTGCCCACGCTGGTGAACAGAAAAAGGGGGGGCCTCACCCCCCTCTGCGACCTTCGACGAGGTCGTAGAGGGGAGGGGGGCTCGTCCCCCCTTTGTGACCTCGCCGGAGGTCGCAGAACTGGGGCGAGCCCCCCCTCTAGCGAGGACGCCGGAAAGAGAGGAAGTATTATTATTATTATTATTATTAATTTGTTGATGTGGCGTTGTGACGTCGAATGCTCTCCTGCGTGGCGGAGAGAGTGCATCGCCATGTCAACAGACCGACCGGGAAATCGGGTATTTCCGGTCAGGAGGGCATTCCATGCAACAAGTTTGAAGATGTAGGGCATCATTGTTACAAAGTGAAGTTGGAGGACATTGTTGATCAAACTTGAAAGTTGAAGGGCATTTGGTGTAATTTATCCTCCGTGCACGGCTGGCCACTCACATGTCTTGGACGTGCTTGTTATTTAAAGCATTTTTTTGTTTTTACATGTGTTGTGTCATGTTATGAAAAAAATGGTGCTACAGTGCCGCGCTACAGTGAGCGCGGAGGCCTATGGCCCGCTGCGCGGCACTATTTGGCGTGGCGCGAGCAGGAGCCTCGGCCCGCTCCGCGGCACCACCCAGCGCGATGAGTGTGCGGGCTTCGGCCCACTGCGCAGCGCCTCTTGGTTCACCACGCGGGCCACGGCCCACTACGAGGCACTTGCACAGCCCGACGCATGCGGGCCAGCGGCCCGATCCCCGGGGCGCGTGGGCATGGGCTCGCTGCGTAGGCTAGCACAATGCGCGCGGGCCGGTGGCCTACTGCGCGATTTGGGCCGGCAGTGGCCGAATTGAATAATTAGATTTGAAAAAACTCGAGAAAATATAAAAAAATGAGAAAATTGTGTTTTTGTACCTCAGAAAATTCTGAAATTCATTCTGATAAATGTATGATATATTTGTGACATAATTGTATGCATTTTTCATTATGATGCATTTTCTCTCTTATTATGTCCATGATAAATATATATGAAAAAATTAGATTAGTCCTAATTTATGCACATTATTGAGTTAGAAAATTATGAATAATTTTATGTGATGAAAATTTATGTAATAATTTTTTAATTAACAAGACATGCATGATATGAATTTATGTACATGATTGATACTTATGTGACATAAATGTAGATTTAGACATGTAATAATATTTGTGTGATTATTTGTATGTCTACTATCATGCTTATGTTAATGATATGAGTGTGACAAATAATATTCATTTATATGTAAATGAATTGTATGATTATTTGTGTGCATAGTATACATACATATATGTGATTTATGCAATGTTTATTTTGAATGCATATTTGTGAATTATGAATGTGACATGTTTCATAAAACTTAGAATATAGGTTTTAACATTATGAAACATAGGTAGTCCAAATAGGACAAAGGCATATAATTTGTATGATGGTCATGGTAATAATTTTTATTGAGTTGTGCGTGACATGTGCATGTCTAGAAAAGTACTGAAAAGAGATTGTTAATGAGAAATTCAGTACCCTCTTTCTCTGTGGACTTACCTGGTGTACTGCTAATGCGGTTTCCAAGAATTATTGTGTTTACATGACGTGATGACAATTTTTCAATTATTTTAGTGACAAGGCGAAGGGGTGATGGTTTTCTAATTGGCACCTTACAAATATAAGGAAGAGCTTCCATCACATAACCCTGATTGTCCTGGCCACATTTTTTGAAAATGGTATGTTAATCACATCATATATGTTTTAGATGATTTTGGATGTTTGTCTTCCAAAATGATTAGAATAGTATACCTTGGCGCAAGATATTATTTTTAATGAATAATAATTTATTTTTTCGGATAGTGTGAGATGAGTGGGAGCATAGCGACCATCTCGATGTCATTACCTTAAAAATATTATTATGTCATTACTTATAAATATATGCGACAAGAAGACATGCAAAAACTAACTCATTTCCCTTACGTATGTTGACCATACATAAATGACACAAAAAATGAGTCTTTGCAATATGACAAAATCAAAAGAAATATATAAAAAGTGACGCATGACAAAAGATTACTTCTGTCGAGGACAATCACTATCACGATTCTCACAATCTTGATGTAACGAAATCATCAAGAAAATAATAATTTTTATATAAGTTTTTTTCTTCAACAGATATGTTATATATCTGTATATGATGATAAACTTGATGGCTAAGTTAACGAATCTTGGTCATACTTTTTAGAATGACCACGTGATAGTTACTTATTTTTTGATAAGTACAGTAAGCTTGCGCACATATTCGATATTTAGTGAAAATATCAAATATTTTGACATTTACTTTGAATAATGTTTGTCATCTTCAACTATGACATATGTTGTCCATGTCAAAAACTAAGAAAATTGCTGCAAGTTTTCAACAGAAATCATAGTCCAGTGAATAATGTATACATACTGAGAAGGGCTAATGTTACTCGCATCGATGTGGGAAGCATGATGGCAAAGTTAATATAAACAAAACAAAGTGCTACGCTTGTGACAAATACGATAATTTTCGCTCGTAATTGCATTGAGTCAAAAAATGTTGATATAATCATATGGTCATTTTGTTTAATGATAATGTTGTTTCGTTGTTGAAATTCATCTTTTTTGTGGACTGAGATTATTGAAACAACTTATCATGAAATTAAAAATAATGAATTCTTTATATGACAGCCTGCAAGCCAAAGGATAGTTGGAAACAACATGAAAGTGGGAGTTAAAAAGATTATGAGTTGTAAAATTTTCTTTTGTAATAGATGAAACTTCTTATCTTCATTGTCCTATTGTACCGCTATGTATTCACTTTTATCATTACATTTCGTATTTAATGACATTCCTTTATGAGAATTTTTTGAAAAATGATTTTCTATGTCTTGATTACTTTAAGTATTCAAGTTGCATATTTATGTCACATGTGACATAAATATGTGTGCCAAAACTCTTAGATAGTAAATTTGTGACATTTTTTAGGCACTATAAATATAGACTAACTTGAGAATATTTTCTCGCTAATGTTATTTTGCCTACTTTTATGACAATGTTTGATTGACGAGAAAATACGAAAATCATTTATGAACAAAAAATTATAATAATCCATTTGTATTGAATGTCTAAGGTTATATATGGTTTCTTCCATCACTTTTTCGTATTATACAATCATACATATGATTTATCTAAGTTGGTAACATGAATTATCTTATACAAATTCATGAACTTAGATGGAGATTCAATTATGATCGCAAGATTAATGCCTTGCTGACTAAATTGATAATGCAAAATGGTTGAGACTTATTCAGATAGTCTAGTGATGAAACTCATATAGTTATGCGACTAATTATATTTCACAATTATAAGTGTTGCGGATACGATGAAACCATAATATACTTGATTGTATGGCGCACATAAATTTTCAATGTTATATTTGGAATGTTGTTAGTAATGCTACCTAAATGTTATTGAAATATCAAGTAGAGATGTGACATTCATGTATATATTTTCTTGGCTGAACGAGATTATGTGACATCCTCACTTTAGAAGTTGAAGATTTAGAGTTGACATTGCATGCGGAATGATTTGTGGTTTGTCCCTATTCTCTTCCCACACCTCACTCCGAGTGGAACCAATTCATAGTCAACTCATGATTAATGTTCATTTATTGAAACATATGAGTTGTGTTTCACGTTGTCAATGTCGAATGACTATATGAAATAAACATGAGCCTAAAATAAAAGATGGAGGCTCTCTCGGCCTAGAGAAGAAAATGGATTAATGCAAAGAGTTAGAGTCTAAAGTAGAAAATCAAGTCATTGACTTGTTAAATCATATGTCTTGTTTCGAAATAAGTCGATATGAATGATAAGAGATTTAAAAGTAACGAAAAGCAATAGTCGCAAAAATTGTGTGCTGATTATAAAGAAATTATGATGTTTTCTCTCATTTGTCAAAAGTCTAGCTATTGTTTCACATATGTATTAGATGAAAATTATATAAAGCTATTTGAATGCTTAAATGTAAAAGTATTGAGCGCAATATATAGTTTGCGACGGTCCATTTATGAATTTAGTATTCACCTAAATAATGATATAAGTATCATTATGTGTATATCCGTTTTTATGGATAAAAAATGTCATTATGACATTATATGTGAAACAACATTGTGCATAGCTAGAAGTAATAAGAGATTTCTTCTATTAATAAAGAATTTAATAGAAATGACATGGGTGTTAGAGTTATTCACACCTTTTGTGAAATTTATATTAGAATTGTTCAAGTAAATTTATTGCTTTGTAGCAAGAGTCATCTATCATAAAGACGAATTGAACATTCTATGGAGAACTGTAAACCCAATGATACTCTTATTACAAAAGATAAATTTAAATCTCATAAATATTTTCTAAGACTTTATGAGTAACAAAAGTAAATGTCCTTTTGTAGATATGATCAGTGATCAGACATGCACAATAAGTTAAGTAGTCTGATATTTGTGTCAATGGTCAAATGGAAAATTTATGTATTTATATAGGGCGCCTATATTAGATGGCGATTAAAAGAATAATGAGACACCTTAAGGGCATGTTGACTCTCGTTTTGCCCTATGATAGAGATTGTGTTATAGATTTGCTTAATAAAATAGACGCCTATTAAGAGGGTGATATAACAAGCAAAAGTTTATCTCCAATTATGTCTTCATGTTATAGAATGACATATTGCAAAGTTTAGCTAAAGAAAAACTATATATAAAGTAGTCAATTATGAAAACTGAGTTTGTGTTATATTCAATGATGGTATAAAACCCTCTGGTTAAGTAAATTATTTTACTTCTGTATTGACAATGGTCAAGTATGCCCTTTGGTGCAATATGTATGTCACTATTGCTTGATAAAAGGATGGACCATTATAAGGGAAAATACACAATGTAAAGAAGATATGGTTGATGAATACATGTGTAAGTATGTGATATATACTAAGCATTTTTTATTGACGCATTAATATGCACAAAGTTTATGCGGTGATGTATTCCATATCTTTTTGTGATGAATAAAATTATGTTAAATTTTATTCTAGAATTAGTTAATGTTTTTTATAATGCATGTAGAGTATGTCAAATTAGGCACGAGATTATCAGTCACATGGATGATCGCATCGGCGCTTAGTACATAGCGAGCGGAGATGAAATGATTTAGATCTAGATATATGATCTAAGATCACCCTGATATGTTCGGGAGAATAACACGGGTTTGTATAAAACTCTGTGTAGCTTGACAAAAGAAGCCAAATGTAAGACCTCGTGGCGCCAATTCTTGGGCGATTAGTGGAAGGACTCACGTCAGACGTCATGGGTAGATGTTTGAACTCTAATATGTGCGGTGTTATGAGTTTATGACATACGCTCCTTTAGTGGGAGTCTCCACCGCAATACTTGATTATGAACCTAGTATGCTAAGTCGACCCTAAGACTTGACGAATATTTTATAATTTTTCGTCAGAGTGTGAGTCTTTAAGGATTGAACAAGTCTAGAGATTGCCCTTAGACTCTTGACTATATTTGATCACTATCTGATCATATTATGTTTTTATCCCATTTTCTATTCAAATCACCTATATTGAGTCCTCAAATTGCCTAACTTTTGGCCAAATATGCTTGGAATGCATGGATTGTGATAACTAGTTGATCTTTCTCATTTTATACTTAATTCTATGTGCATAGAGGTTTTGAAATGCTAAAATCCATAAAAATAATAATTCTATGCCAAGTTATCATTTTTAGGGCAAGTTATCATTCCAATGTGCAAAGTTATCATTATTTTAATTGAGCTGATTTCCAGTGATTACTTTGCCCTAAATTCCCTGCCATCATGAATTAATCATATTTGTATGACCATATTTCAACTTGTGCAAAGTTATCACTTAATTTCATTGGTTATCGTTTTTTAGTGTCAAATTATCGTTTTAGGGCAAAACTATCATTTCGATATGCAAGGCTGTCAATTCTGCATAAAAGCATTAGACAATCATTATATTATTGCCCTAACTCCTTGCTGCTCTGATTTGATCATATTTGGATAATCACAACCAAAGTTATGACAAATTATCATTTTATGGCATCAAGTTATCGTTTTTGGCACCCAAGTTATCTTCCTATGAAATCTTATCCACATTTGATTTCTGACCTCATTCACTTGCCACCCTAATCCGTTTGATGCTTTCAATGCTTTGAACTACTCATATTTGGACAATATTCATGATATATGCAAAGTTATCAGTCCGGGCATAGGGTTATCATTCCTGTGCATTGATTTTTATTCTTGCCCAACATCTGATTTCTTTTAACAAGGGATTTGATATCAGTAGTTGTCCTCATCCTTATTTGTTTATTTTCTATTTGAGGACTTTGATTTTTGGTGTTCTATCTCTTCTAGCAGGGAAAACAAAGTTACAAAAAGCTGGAAAAGTGGGGAGGGTGGGGGGACCACTGTTTTGCTGTCCAAAAGCTACTGCAGTCAGCTGGAATCTTCAAAACTATAGGACAGATGGCTGAAATCAGGAGAATAGAACATTTTGATGGGGAGCAAAGGGTGCACATGACACATATATAAGCTGAAAATTCTGAAGGAAAGGGGGGGGGGCTGCCATTGCAAGTGTTTGACCAGGAAGGAAGGAGCAAGGAGCTGAAGTGGGAGCTGATTTCTAATTCCTGTCGACAGCCTTCAATCCAAGATGATCTGCATCTATTTTTCATTCTATTGTGTATCTACTTTTGTAATTATGAGCTAAATCCCATGTCTCCTAGGGTAGGGTAGTAGTCTAATATATGTTATGTATGGAGATGAACAACACTGATTTCCTGCACTGATATCGACATTTTTTTATTTCTGAAACCTGATTTGTATTTGAATCTATTTGTCATTGGGGAACTCTGATTGATTGAGCAATTGAGAGGTTGATTATTAGTTCCAATTTTGTTCAGAAATGAATTAAGATACTTGATATTTCTATGATTCAAATATGTGATTGCCATTGGTTTTTCCCTGATTTTGATATGGTGTTGATATCTGTTTTTCTGATCTTAATGGGAATCTGATTGTCATTGTAAAACCCTACTTTAACCTACCACTAAGAGGTGGTCTTATGGCTTTGTTGATGTTCAGAGATGAACTAAGGAGCAATGACAATTACTGAATTTCCAACCTGTAATTATATGCCTATTGTTTCCAATTAATCAGTGTTAGTGTGGATTTCAATTTTATTTGCAGTCGAGGGACTGATTTTAAATCCACTTGTTGTTTAGAGATAAACCAAGAAGCACAAACACTATTATTGGATTGGTTTCATTCATATCTAGTTAATTAAAGTGATTCCCTTATTTTATTAATGCATTGGGTAGTTATCATTTCAGACTTCATTGAATTGCCAATCTGTGAGGATTTAGGTAAATTTCAGTGAGGGACTTAATTCTATGCTTAAGGTTTACTTGATATCAGTAAAGACTCTATTCTCACTCCACTTAACTAATTAATCATATGAGAATATGATAATTGGTCCTAGTTTGCCATGTTGTGAAAATAGTCCACTTCCAAGTTGAGTCAGAATTGGCAATTATTGATAATTTGTTCAAATCCATTCATACTTAAATTAGATGAACCCAACTCCTAGGAGAACCTTCCTCATTGATAGATAAACCCTTTTAGCCTTTAGTTTAGCATTTATAATTCAGTTTAGTTAACTTTTCAAATATCCAAAAATAGTTATCATTTGCCACAATTAAAAATATGTTTTCTATTCTTTTCAATTTCCTATTTTTGCCACTAGAAGTAGGATTATCTAAATTGTCTTACGGAGTCTTTGGCCTCAAATCACTGTGGATACGACATATGGGTAGACTACAATTGACCTGTATACTTGCAGTAGAGAGTGAATTAGGGAGTTAGATAAAAAATTGAAAAATCTGAAATTTGACCCCAAAATCAGCAAGTTATCACTACACTCCTCAATTTCACTACCAAGTCTTTGGCACCGCTGCCGGGGATTTGAAGTCAATTAGATTAACTTAGATAGTTTAGATTAGTTTTAGACTAGTTTTCAGTCCATTTATTAGGCCAATTTTCAGTTTTTGCAAGTTATCATTCCCAATTTTTCAATTTTATCTAGTTTTCTTTCTTTTTTCAATTTGATACTTCTGAATTCATTTATGTAGGATTTGGACAATTAAGAGGACCATTATCAATCAGATCCTGAAACTGAAAGAAGATTCTTGAGAAGGAGAAGATTGCAAAGGTTAGAGGCAAGAAGAATGATTTTTTAAGAAGAGGAAGATGAGCAAGTCAATATGACTGCACCAAGGACATTAAAAGATTGCTACTTACCTAGCAATGTTAGAAATCAACCTGGAGATGGAGACCTAGAACCTGTGGCAAATTTTGAAGTGAACCCAGCACTAGTCAGTATCAATTTTCTAGATTAGGGACTGAGGATCCAGCTTCACATTTGAACAATTTTAAGGAGATATGCAGCACAGTGCACTTTAATAATACTCCTATGAATGCTGTCTACATGAGGCTATTCCCTTTTTCACTCAAAGACAAGGTCAAAATCTGGTATAAGACTCTCAAACCTAAAGAAGTGGCCACTTGGGAATCCATTGTGCAATTATTTCTATCAAAATTTTTCCCTCCTAGCAAGACTGATAATTATAGTGATCAAATAGTCAGATTTTATCAATTGGATCAAGAGAACATTTGTGATGCATGACAAAGACTCCAAGGGCTGTTGAGGGCATGTCCATGGTTTTGAGAAGTGGCAGTTAGTCAATTACTTTCATAAGGGCCTGAATTATCCATCCAAGGTGGCACTAGACACAACTGCAGGAGGGATCTTTGCATCAAAGAACGTTGATGAAGCCTACCAATTAATAGAGAATATTGCCAAGAACCATCACTTTCTCACTCATGATAGGACAAGGAGACCATCTGTTGAAAATTCAGTGAACAATATATCATCTCAATTTGAAGAAGTGTTGTATAAAACCCTGGAGAAGCTGAACCTAACTCCTAATGTCAGCAAGGCTTCCACCTCTGAATGTAGGTGTGATGTATGTGGTAATCAAGGTCATGCCACAGAAAGTTGCAATATGATTATGCAGCAATATGAACAGTCCATTGATTCAGTGAATGCTGTGGGAAACTTTGGAATGAAACCCCAGAGAATAGGAATCATCCCTATCTATCATACAAGGCAAATCATTACCAAGCCCCACCCATGCAAAATTCCAACTACCAACCTAAAATCTTGCCAAGGAATCAACCACTGCCATATCAGTCACCTAATGCTCTAATGCAGAGACCTCCATATGGGCCACCACAAGTTCAACCTTCTCAATTCTCAAAAGTGGAGGAGATGTTGCAGAAAAGTTTGAAGAAGTGGTAGTGAAATTGGGAGGTTTAGTGATAACTTGCTATTTTTGGGTCAAAAATCAATTTTTTTTTTTAATTTTTGTTTCAATCCCCTAACTCACTCTCTACTGCAGTGCACAGATCAATTGTAGTAACCCTAAATGTTGTATCCATAGTGATTTGAAGTCCTAGACTACCTAAAAACAATTTAGACTAATCCTATTTAAAGTGGCAGAAATAGATTTTTTAAAGGAAGTGAAAATAATTTTTTTTTTCTTTTTGGGAATACCGAATGATAACTTGTTGTAGATTGTTGAAAAGTTAATTAAACTGAATTGTAAATGCTGATCTAGAGTCTAAAGGGGTTTATCTATGAATGAGGAAGGTCCTCCTAGGAGTTGGGGTTCATCTAATTTAATTATGGATGGAAATGGACAAGTTATCACTTTTTTTAGTCAAATCTAATTCAACTTTCAAACAGCTCAATTAGACAAGAACTAAATAATATATTGTCATATAATTGTTAGCCAAGTTGAATTAGAAGAGGATCCCCACTGAAAATCAAGTTATCATTAAGTTCAATCCAAGTCACCTTGCTGATTTTTTGACAATTCACCTTGAAAATGATAACTTCTAAATTGAAAATGAAGGAAATGCTTCAATCAACTAAACATGGATGAAATCAATCCAATATTAGTGCAAATGCTCCTTGGTTTATCTCTAAACTACAAGAGGACTTTAATTCAACCTCTCGGCTGTAATTAAGAATGAAATCCTCACTTAACACTAAATAATTGAAATCAATATGCATAGAATCACAAGTTTGGAAATCAGGAATTGTCTTTGCTCCTTGCTTCATATCTGAACTACAAGGAAGGCCATATGACCACCTCTCCGTGGTAGGTTAAAACAGGGTTTATACAAAGGCAATCAGATTTTCAATTAAATCAGAAAATCAGAAATCAACAACATTGAAATCAGTGAGTAGACAATGGAAATCACAAATTTGAACTATAGAAATGTCAAGCATCTTAATCCATTTCTGAACAAGATTGGGATCAATATTCAACTTTCAGTTGCTCAATAAATCAAGTTCCCCAATGACATTCAGATTCAAACAACTCAGAAATCTAAAATCAAGAAGTTCAGGAATTCAGAAATTAGAAAATCAGCATCAATTACAAATTAGAACCTTAGGAATGTCATTGCATCTTGATCATTTCTGAACTAGAATGGAGCCATAAGATAACCTCTCAGTTGTCAACACAATTGGGGCTCCACAATGACAAAATAGATTCTAATAATTTAGAAATCAGAAAGGCATTCAGAATTCATATTTCAGAAAAATCAGATTTCAGATTATCAACTAATTTGGAATTCAGAACTTGGCATTGGTTCTTAATTCATTCCTGAACAAATATTAGACCAAATGATAACTTCTCAATTGCAAATACAAATAGGGTCTTCCAATGACAAGATCAAATTCAGAACAATTCAGATTTCAGAAAATTAAATGATTCAGTGCAGGAAATTGGATTTGTCCCTAATCCATCCACAATATATATTAGACTACTACCCTATCCTAGGAGGCATGGGTTTAGCTCCTCATGTTTACAAAGTTTGATACAAAATGTAGTAAAGAACAGAAGGAAATCATCTGGATTGAAGCTTGTCGAGAGATATCCTTGTAGCACTTCAGCTCCAATCCCAAGACCCTTCTCCAAACCCTTTTTTGCTCTTCACTCCAATGGTCGGCCTCCCCTTATTCCCTTAGGGTTTCCAGCTTATATATGGCCTATCATCACCCTTAGATCAGCATCCAAATGTTCCATAGCCTTGATGTAAGCCACCTGTCCAGATGACCCTGAAAATTCCAGCTACTGCAACTTTTTGGACCACCAAATCAGTGGTCCCCCCTACTTTTTCCACGTTTTTGCAACCTATTTTTTCCTGCTAGAAAAGATAGAACACCAAGCATCAAAGTCCTCAAATAGGAAATGAACAAATAAGGATAAAGGAAACCACTATGGTCAGCTCAAACATCAAGTATGATTAAGTGTTGTGCATAGTTGCAAATCAAGGTTAAAAATGATAACTTATCAATGCCCGGAATGATAACTTTGCATAAATCTTGGAAATGATCAAATATGGATGGTTTAGAGCATTGAAGGCATCAAATGGATTAGGGTGGCAAGTGAGTGAAGTCAGAAATCGAATATGAATAAGATTTCATAGGAATGATAACTTGGGTGCCAAAACGATAACTTGATTGCCTTAAAAATGATAACTTGTCATAACTTTAGTTGTGATTATCCAAATATGATCAAATTTGAACAGCAATGAATTAGGACACTAATATAATGATTGCCTACAACCTTTGTGCATAATTGATAGTTTTACTTGTCAAAATGATAGTTTTGCCCTTTAACGATAACTTGGCATTGGAAAAATGATAACTTGTTCAAATGGACTTAAAATTTTGCACAAGTTGAGATGTGACCATCCAAATATGATTCACTCATGATAGTAATGGATTTAGGGCAAGAAAATCATTGAAAATCAGATCACTCAAAATAATGATAACTTGCCATATTGGAGTGATAACTTGTCCTAAAAATAATAACTTGGCATAGAATTGAAATATTTATGGATTTTAGCATTTCAGAACCTCTATGCACATAGAATTAAGTATAAAATGAAGAATATCAACTAGTTATCACAATCTATGCATTTCAAACATAATTGGCCAAAAGTTGGGCAATTTTGGGGCTCGATATAGGTGAAATGCATCTAAAATGGGGTAAAAGGCTATAGTGATCAGCTAGTGATCAAGAAGCAGGACAATCAGGAAGAGGCAATATTGAAAATTAATTTTAGACTTGATACTATTGAGAACCAATTTGCTCAGCAGTCTAGCACCTCAGCTAGACCACCTATATTCTTTCCTGGACAACCAGAAGTGAATCCTAAAGAACAGACCCAAGCCATTCAACTCAGGAGTGGAAGGAATGTTGAAGAACCAATGAAAAATATTCAGGACAATCCAGCTCAGGAGAATCCAAATTCTAAGAATGTGGAAGGCAACCCAGATCAAGAAACCCCTTGTTCAGAACCTGTTGAAAAGGCAATTGAAGAAGCTATAGTGAGAAGTCAGAACAAGAATTTTCAAAATGAAGTTAAAGGAAGGATCTTTGATAAGGTGCCTTTCCCTCAAAGGTTGGTTAAGGCCAGACAGGATCAGCAATATGGAAGGTTCCTAGAAATATTGAAGAAGTTGTACATTAATGTACCATTTGTTGAAGTCATTCAAGAGATGCCTTCATATGCAAAATTTCTTAAGGAAATCTTGACCAAGAAGAGGAGGATTGTGGAATATGAAACCATTGCATTAACTGAAGAGGCTTCTACAATAATCCAAAATAAGTTACCTCCTAAGCTTATTTTAAAGGTAGAAAATTAAAGGATCATGTTGAGAAAATTAGAGGATCCAGAGGCCAAAGCATATCAATCAGTGATGAATTCACTCCAACCAGTGGGAAATTCAGAAAATCAGAATGAAGTGCTGCAAGTTATCACTGCTGAGCTCCAACCTAATTCAGCTCAAGATAATTCCTCCAAATTGGAGCTCAAGCCTCTCCCTAGCAACCTGAAATATGAATTCTTGGGAGAGAATTCAACATTTCCTGTTATCATCAATGCCAACTTGCCTAAAGATCAAGTTGAGGAGTTGCTGAAAAGACTAAAGCTATACAGGAAGGTAATAGGCTATTCCATTGAAGATATTAAAGGTATTAATCCCTCAATTTGTATACAGGATCCCTATGGAGGACAACTACAAGCCCTCCATTGAATGCCAAAGAAGACTCAACCCAGTAATGAAAGAAGTTGTCAAAAAGGAAGTGTTGAAGTTGCTGAATGCTGGAATTATATATTCCATTTCAGATAGTGAATGGGTCAGCCCTGTGCAGGTAGTGCCAAAGAAGAGAGGAATCACAGTAGTCAAATCTGATTCAAATGAATTGATATCCACCAGGACAGTTACAGAATGGAGGATGTGTATTGACTTTAGGAAATTAAACAAGGCAATAAGAAAGGACCACTTTCCTCTTCCTTTTATTGACCAAATGTTAGAAAGGTTGGCAAAGAACTCCCACTTCTGTTATCTAGATGGCTATTCAGGATTCCTTCAAATCCCAATTCATCCTCATGATCAGCATAAGACCACTTTTACATGTCCATATGGGACATTTGCTTATAGGAGAATGTCATTTGATTTATGTAATGCACCTGCCACTTTTCAAAGATGTATGATGTCAATCTTCTCAGATTTTATTGAAGATATTATGGAGGTTTTCATGGATGATTTTTTAGTATATGGAGATTCCTTTGAAGCTTGTCTAGAGAATTTGACAAAGGTTCTACAAAGATGTAGGGAGTCTAATTTGATTCTAAATTGGGAGAAGTGCCATTTTATAGTCCAAGAAGGAGTTGTCCTAGGACATGTTGTCTCAAGTAAAGGAATTGAAAAGGGATAAGGCCAAAATTGAAGTAATTGAGAAGTTACCACCACCAACAAATGTGAAGGCAGTAAGGAGCTTTTTGGGGCATGCAGGTTTCTACAAGAGATTCATTCAGAACTTTTCAATGATAACCAGGCCTCTTACCAGATTGCTAGCAAAAGATATGGAATTCAAATTTGACCAGGAATGCTTAAATGCCTTTAATCACTTGAAGCAGGCTCTCATCTCAGCTCCTATAGTACAGCCACCTAACTGGACCCTACCCTTTGAGATTATGTGTGATGCCTCTGATCAAGCAGTAGGGGCAGTGTTGGGATAGACAAAAGACAGAAAGCACT
Source organism: Pontederia crassipes (assembly GCA_030549335.1). Taxonomy (NCBI): domain Eukaryota; kingdom Viridiplantae; phylum Streptophyta; class Magnoliopsida; order Commelinales; family Pontederiaceae; genus Pontederia; species Pontederia crassipes. The sequence continues at coordinate 30,631,747 of CM060193.1, forward strand.
ATGTCATATGTTATGCCAGCAAGACTTTAGATGAAACTCAAGTCAACTATGCCACTACTGAGAAGGAGCTACTAGCTGTTGTATTTGCATTTGACAAGTTTAGATCTTACTTAATTGGAGCAAAGGTGATTGTCTATACTGATCATCAGGCTATTAGGCACTTAATCAGCAAGAAGGAATCAAAGCCAAAGCTCATCAGATGGATCTTGTTGTTGCAAGAGTTTGATGTCGAAATCAGGGACAAAAGAGGTAGTGAAAACTTAGTTGCTGATCATCTTTCCAGTATGGAGGGAGAATAAGAATCTTCAATACTTCCTATCAATGATTCCTTTCCTGATGACTTTTTGATGGCAATATCAGCTAATCCAATTCCCTGGTATGCAGACATTGTGAATTACTTGGCATGTGGGATTGTTCCTTCTGATTACACTTATCAACAGAAAAAGAAGTTTTTCCATGATTTAAAGGATTACTACTGGGATAACCCCCTTTTGTTCAAAAAATCCCCTGATGGCATGTATAGGAGGTGTGTACCACAATCAGAATTTCAGGACATCTTGCATGCTTGCCATTCATCTCCATATGGTGGACATGGTGCCACTCAGAAGACAGCAGCAAAAATCCTTCAATCTGGCTTCTATTGGCCTAGTTTATTCAGAGATGCCCATATGTTTGTAAAAAGTTGTGATGGATGCCAAAGAGCAGGCTCTATCTCAAGAAGAAATGAAATGCCACAACAAGGAATTCTGGAGGTGGAGACAGTTGATATATGGGGCATTGACTACATGGGCCCATTTCCTAGTTCATGTGGATTCAAGTTTATATTATTGGCTGTGGACTATGTATCTAAATGGATAGAAGCAATTCCAACTATAGCTGCTGATTCCAGGGTTATCATTAAATTGTTCAAGGAGATAATCTTCCCAAAATTTGGAATCCCAATGGTAGTCATAAGTGATGGAGGGAGTCATTTCATTGAAAAATGCTTTGAGAACCTCCTAAACAAGTATGGAGTTAAGCATAAGGTCTCAACTGCCTACCACCCTCAGACTAATGGCCAAGCAGAGATCTCAAATAAGGAGATAAAAGCCATTCTAAAGAAAACTATTTCTTTGACCAGAAAAGATTGGAGTTTGAAGTTAAATGAGGCACTTTGGGCATACAGGACAGCCTACAAGTCCCCAATTGGTGTCTCCCCCTACAAACTTGTCTATGGGAAAACCTGCGTACCTATTGAGTTGAAACATAAGGCTTATTGGCCAGTTAAGGTCCTGAACTATGATTTGAAGTCTTATGGACAAAAGAGGCTCTTGCAACTTGATGAACTAGATGAGATTAGGCTCAATGCCTATCATAATTCAGAATTCTACAAGGAGAGAACCAAAAGGTGGCATGATAGCAGAATTTTGAGGAAAGAATTCAAGGTTGGAGACCTTGTGTTGTTATACAATTCAAGACTCAAGTTGTTTCCTGGAAAGTTAAAATCAAGGTGGAGTGGACCCTTCAAAGTCCACAAAGTTTATCCTTTTGGAGATGTGGACCTTGTGAATGATAAGGATGATATATTCAAGGTCAATGAACAAAGGTTGAAGGTGTACAACCCCACAGCTCTGGATTCAGATAAGGAGGTGCTGAATTTGCAAGATTTGCCAAATTTGCCTAGCTGAATTCAAGTGGAACAATGTCTAGCCTAAGACACTAAAGTAGGGCACTTCTTGGGAGGTAACCCAAGCCATTTTACACTTAATCTTTATGTTTTGCAGGAATAAATCAGGGAGGAATCAGATCAATCCACAAATTGGCAATTAGGGAGTATCTCTACCCTCACTTTTAATTCCCCTCACTGAAATCTCAATGATAACTGATATTATCTTTTTCTTCATGCTGAAATCATCATATCACCATCTGAATTACCATTCATATCAGTTATCCAAATCCATCATAGCTGAATTTTAGTGAATTTCAATGCATTATTGAATTGTGCACCCTAAAAATTTGACATTGCAGATTTCCCTGATATCCCTTATTTCCTTGTAGAATTGGTTGCAAATCATGAAGTATGGATCACCTGAAGACTCTGATTGAAATGCAAGAACCATTGGAAGGGATCAAATGCACAATTTCATGAATTTCATACCCTCCCTCCCAACCCTCTCCCTTGCCTATCTCTTTCACCACTATGGCCAGTGCTGGGAATAAGCTTGGGGGAGGAAACCTGGTACTTTTCTAACATTTACACCATATTTTCAATCTACTTTAGTGCTCATATCATCATTTACCACTAGGTTGTTATTGTTTTGAATAAGTTATCACTCATTTCACTCGGTTATCACTAGTTATCACTGGTTATCATTTATTGGGCTCAATTCAATTCCTGCATTCATTCTAACTCTAAAATGGGTAAAATACTTCATTATGACAGAGGGTACACTTCAATACCAAGTGGTCAATTTGACCATTAGTCTTCTTGCTTTAATTGACTCAATCATTCAGATGCATTTGAATTAAAATTCAGCTGAAAATTTTTCTTTTTGTGGGTAACACTAGCTGACATTTATGGATTGAATTAGTAATATATTATGTCTAGAGGGGAGTCAAGGTTCTTGCTGCCATGTTAAATAGGAAAACTTGACTTTTTGGACAAAGGGACCTAAACCTTACTTGAGTTTGAACTATTGTTCACTTCATGAATAGAATAGAAAAAGAAAAATGGAGAAAAGAAAAAGTGAAAAGTTGCATTTTGCATTGCATGCATACATAAATAAAGAGAGTGAAATTTCCAAAAAGGAACCTCTCCTGAATAAAGCCAGAATTTTTATCCAATGACCAGCATGAATAAAAATCCGGTCTTGACCTGTTTACTTGCATTTTCATGAATAAAAGTCAGGTGTTAAACCTATTTAAGCAATGGAAAATCTGTTCATGAAGAGATTTGTTGTTCAACCTCTTTGTAAAGTTGACAACCCCTGAAATTCAACTTGTTATTTCTAATACTTCTTTCATGGCTTAAATTTGCTTTAGCCTCTGTGATTTCCTAGCTAGAAATTCAAATTTTTGAAAAGAGTGAAGTGTTGGCAAAGTGGGAAACTCATTGGACTTAAATTCAGCTAATTTCTAATCCATTTGTGGACTGTTAATTCAAGTTTGTCCTTAATTTCTGAATGTTTTGCTTGAGGACAAGCAAAAGGCTAAGCTTGGGGGAGTTTGATCACTAGCTAATCATATTATGTTTTTATCCAATTTTCTATTCAAATCACCTATATCGAGCCCTCAAATTGCCTAACTTTTGGCCAAATATGCTTGGAATGCATGGATTGTGATAACTAGTTGATCTTTCTCATTTTATACTTAATTCTACGTGCATAGAGGTTCTGAAATGCTAAAATCCACAAAAATAATAATTCTATGCCAAGTTATCATTTTTAGGGCAAATTATCATTCCAATGTGCAAAGTTATCATTATTTTAATTGAGATTATTTCTAGTGATTACTTTGCCCTAAATCCCTTGCCATCATGAATTAATCATATTTGGATGACCATATTTCAACTTGTGCAAAGTTATCACTTCATTTCATTGGTTATCATTTTTTAGTGTCAAGTTATCGTTTTAGGGCAAAACTATCATTTCGATATGCAAGGCTGTCAATTCTGCATAAAAGCATTAGTCAATCATTATATTATTGTCCTAACTCCTTTCTGCTCTGATTTGATCACATTTGGATAACAACAACTAAAGTTATGACAAGTTATCATTTTTATGGCATCAAATTATCATTTTTGGCACCCAAGTTATCATTCCTATGAAATCTTATCCACATTTGATTTCTGACCTCATTCACTTGCCACCCTAATCCCTTTGATGTTTTCAATGCTTTGAACCACTCATATTTGGAATTTTTTATGATATATGCAAAGTTATCAGTCCGGGGATAGGGTTATCGTTCCTGTGCATTGATTTTTATTCTTACCCAACATCTGATTTCTTTTAACAAGGGATTTGATATCAATAGCTGTCCTCATCCTTATTTGTTTATTTTCTATTTGAGGTCTTTGATGTTTGGTGTTCTATCTCTTCTAGCAGGAAAAACAAAGTTATAAAAAGCTGGAAAAGGTGGGGGGTGGGGGACCACTGTTTTGCTGTCCAAAAGCTGCTGCAATCAGATGGAATCTTCAGGACCATTGGACAGATGGCTGAAATCAAGAGAATAGAACATTCTGATGGGGATCAAAGGGTGCACATGACACATATATAAGCTAGAAATTCTGGAGGAAAAGGGGGGGGGGGGGGGGGGGGGGGGGGGGGGGGCGGCTGCCATTGCAAGGGTTTGACCAGGAAGGAAGGAGCAAGGAGCTGAAGTGGGAGCTGATTTCTAATTCCTATTGACAGCTTTCAATCCAGGATGATCGGCATCTATTTTTCATTCTATTGTGTATCTAATTTTGTAATTATGAGGAGCTAAATCCCATGTCTCCTAGGGTAAGGTAGTAGTCTAATATATGTTATGGATGGAGATGAACAACACTGATTTCCTGCACTGATATCGACATTTTTTTATATTTGAAACCTGATTTGTATTTGAATCTGTTTGTCATTGGGGAACTCTGATTGATTGAGCAACTGAGAGGTTGATTATTAGTTCCAATCTTGTTCAGAAATGAATTAAGATACTTGATATTTCGATGATTCAAATCTGCGATTGCCACTGGTTTTTCCCTGATTTTGATATGATGTTGATATCTATTTTTCTGATCTTAATGGGAATCTGATTGTCATTGTAAAACCCTACTTTAACCTACCACTGAGAGGTGGTCTTATGGCTTCCTTGATATTCAGAGATGAACCAAGGAGCAATGACAATTACTGAATTTCCAACCTATGATTATATGCCTATTGTTTTCAATTAATCAGTGTTAGTGTGGATTTCAGTTTTATTTGCAATCAAGGGACTGATTTTAAATCCACTTGTTGTTTAGAGATAAACCAAGAAGCACAAACACTATTATTGGATTGATTTCATTCCTATCTAGTTAATTAAAGTGGTTCCCTTATTTTATGAATGCATTGGGTAGTTATCATTTCAAACTTCATCGAATTGCCAATCTGTGAGGATTTAGGTAAATTTCAGTGAGGGACTTAATTCTATGCTTAAGGTTTACTTCATATCAGTAAAGACTCTATTCTCACTCCACTTAACTAATTAATCATATGAGAATATGATAATTGGTCCTAGTTTGCCATGCTGTGAAAATAGTCCACTTCCAAGTTGAGTAAGAATTGGCAATTATTGATAATTTGTTCAAATCCATCCATACTTAAATTAGATGAACCGCAACTCCTATGAGAACCTTCCTCGTTGATAGATAAACCCTTTTAGACTCTAGTTTAGCATTTATAATTCAGTTTAGTTAACTTTTCAAATATCCAAAAACAGTTATCATTTACCATAATTAAAAATATGTTTTCTATTCTTTTCAACTTCCTATTTTTGTCACTAGAAGTAGGATTAGTCTAGATTGTCTTAGGGAGTCTTTGGCCTCAAATCACTGTGGATACGACATTTGGATAGACTACAATTGACCTGTATACATACAGTAGAGAGTGAATTAGGGAATTAGATCAAAAATTAAAAAATCTGAAATTTGACCACAAAATCAGCAAGTTATCACTACACTCCTCAATTTCACTAATATTTCAAAGTAATGTGCTAGTGTTTCTATTTTAGCGAGGTACTCAAAGGATAAAATTGTATGTGCCCCATGGAGCCATGACTAGAAAAGCATCTGACTTAGAATTGAAAAATATGAGGGCGAGATAAAGATTCACTGGCGTTGCATGGTATTTGTGATGTAATTGTCCAAATAAGTAAGCATACAAATACGGATCAATCGAAATCATGCATGATTGATAGTGATAATTATGGGTGTAGTGATAACTTGCTGAATTTTAATTTGCATCCCCTCAATCTAAGTATGCAAATTAAACTATCTTAATTTAATAAGAATTGAAGTCTTCACAAACTGGCATCCCATAAAATCATATTAAAATTAAGACGCATTAAATTGGATTCCCTAGACTATTAATCATTCCACAAACTGGTATATATTAACAGACCACACAAATTTGATTCTCCACACACTCGTTATCAAATTTATGTCAATTATTAATTTCATATAAAATTAATTAAATTAATGAATGAATTCTGAAATTATATAGTCCACAAACTGGTAATTACTCAACTCAGAAATTCAATTAATTAAATCAAAAGCACTAAGCACAATTAATTAATTGATCAGAAAAGATTAAAACAAATAATGTAGAGTCCAAATAGTTTCCCTTCAATAATAATCTCCTAAAATAATAATCTTAAAAAAAACATGGAGTTCATCCTAGAAATTCTGGAGAGATAATAACATAATAAAATAATAATTGGAAGAATTACACCCAAAATAGAAGTAGAGCTCTCGAATTGGGCAGACAGTCGGGCAGCCTCTCGGACTTGATCAGGGTCGCGATCAACCGCCAGCCGTCGCACCTCTCTCCTTTTGGTCGTAGCCTGCAGACTCACGACTCGTCGTGGAAGAAAACCTGAACTTCAGAGCACACCCTGAAACGACGGATTCTTCACGTATTTATAGGTGCGAACGACCTTTAATTTGATCCCGGTCGTAACATCTTATGGCTGGATTTAAATCTACGAGATAAACTCGGCCAAAAATGATAATTCTTCTAACTATTACGCCCAAAAGATAAATCCTTTTATCTTTACCCCCTTTGAATCTCGGCCAAAATGAAACTCTTTTATCTTTATGCCCTTTGAGATAAATCCTTTTACTCCCTTCGAATCTCGGTCGTAAGGAAGACCTCTTATCATTACCCCCTCCAAATCTCGGCCAAAACAAAGAGGATTCCTTATCATTACCCCCTCCAAATCTCGGCCAAAACGGAGATTTCCTTGCCATTACGCCCAAAAAGATAACTATCATTTTATCTTTACCCCCTTCATATCTTGACCAAAATGATAAACAATTCATATCTTTACACCTTTACATTTCGCCTTCACATCTTCTAATTTTGGCCAAATCTCGACCAAAATAGACCTTCTTGTAATATCGGCCAAAACGAAGAAGAGTCTTTTAACGTTACACCCAAAACTCAAGTTGCATTCGTTTTTCCCCCAACGAAGTAAGATGTAACTTCTCCAACCATGAGATCATCTTGACCGAAATTTAATTCTTTACGGCCGAGTCATATTGCCTGCAAAATAATTATAAGAATTATGTAAATCCCTCTTCGGTTAAAATATTCAAAACATTAATAATCAAAATCGATAAATCTGGAATTACGACTAAATTGACTAAAATTGATGCATGCCATGAACAAATTACAGAAAAATTAATTAAAATAATAATCTAAAATATGTTGTATTTTGCATGCATCAAACACCCCCAAGCTTAAAGTCTTACTTGTCCTCAAGCAAAAATTCAAAACAAGGCTCAAGAAAGTTCCATCATAGCTGCCACATTGTCAACTGATTAATTTTCTTACACAATTCTTCTGCACACCTACTACTTAGTATCTTACTACTTTCTATGCACTTAGCTTCATAGAGGTTCTGAATGCTACACAAATTTAAACAATCTTAAATTTAGCCTTGCAGAAAAATAAATTGTCTGTCAAATAATAGCATTAATATTGAACACATAAGTACTAATTGAGCTGAAAACTTTTTCTTTTTCTTTCTTCTTTTTTTTTCTTTTTTTCAACTTTATTTTCAATCATTTTAAAAGTTCTAATCTTCAAGCAGGATTGCACAAGGAAGTCCATGTAACGGGCTTTAGACTGATGACTCCCAGGCCAGATGACCTTAGGGCACCAGGTGATAAAGCACCCTCGAGTTTACTTGTACGAAAAACCAAGGTTCTGAATGAAGAGTTCGAACTTAGCCATGATTCAGTACTCATGTGCTTCTCCATATTCCACAAGATGGTCCATGTAGCAGATTTTCAGTCGACGGATCCCAGAGCAGTTGCCCTTAGGTAGTCAGGCATGAACCCCTACGGATCTAATTACCCGAACACATCTTGGTTACGGATAACACTTTATACCTGCACATAACTTTATTCTTTTTTTTCACTATTTTTTTCACACATTTTTTAAGCTCAAGGAGTACTTAATATGGTCAATACAAAGGCTACTACTATCAAGACTTAAGAGAAATAAATAAAAAGGTATCAATATGATTTTGTCGTCTAGACATTCATAATTCTATTTAGCATAGGCACACAGTCCATAAGTTTGATACTAAAATAGCAAGTGATAAGAAAGAAAAGCATTCAAATTTCATCAATCAATGATATGTCTTTGAACTTTTACTAAAAGATAATTAAAACAATAAAACAAGAGTTTGTAAGATGGTAGCAAAAATAAATGCATGCAATGGTATTTTTGGGAAATTTTTCAATTTTTCAAAAAAAAATTTTAATATACATGCAAATATAAGTAGATAAAAAGAAAGAAACATGCAATGCATGAAATGCAAACTCCCCCAAGCTTGAACTAGACACTGTCCTCAGTGTTAACCCAGCAAAGTAGAGAGATACAAATAAAATGGAAAAACTAAAGAAATAAGTAAGAGAGAAAAGATACAACCGGATTTATCGTCGATGGGGTGGTGAAGTACTCGGCCTCAATAGTTGTAAGGTTTTGGCCGCAATATATATGACAGAGTGTCGGCCGTAATTCGATAAAGATCTCAAAATCGGTGGTCAGCTGAAGTCTCGGACATAAGGATGAAAGCTGTGAGGAACTCCGGCCGGTAAAGAATAGGGGCTTGGCACTTTGGGTGTAAAGGCAGCGGAGACAGCGGGAAACTTTGGCCGTAAGGTGGTGTGGATGACTATCTCGGCCGAGATTGTAGTGGTTGATGGTTTCTGGGCCGATAATTGATGGCTCTCGATCGACATTCAAGGAGAAGCTTTGGCCGCAATCTCTGAAGATCTCAGCCGATAGTTGAGAGTCTCGACCGTAAGGAGGGACAGGTGGTAAATGTTGCAGTGACGAGGTCGTCTCTCCTTGTCATGTCCGACGTTCCGAAGTTCTCCCCGCGCACATAAATTAATTAGATGACTCCATAAAATAAAATCTTAAGGAAGACCTCTTTTATCTTTACCCCCTTTGAATCTCGGCCAAAATGAAACTCTTTTATCTTTACGCCCTTTGAGATAAATCCTTTTACTCCCTTCGAATCTCGGCCATAAGGAAGACCTCTTATCATTACCCCCTCCAAATCTCGGCCAAAATAAAGAGGAGTCATTATCATTACCCCCTCCAAATCTCGGCCAAAACGGAGATTTCCTTGCCATTACGCCCAAAAAGATAACTATCATTTTATCTTTACCCCCTTCATATCTTGACCAAAATGATAAACAATTCATATCTTTACACCTTTCCATTTCGCCTTCACATCTTCTAATTTTGACCAAAACGATGAGTTTTCTTTCCGTTACCCCCTCCAAATCTCGACCAAAACAGACTTCTTGTAATATCGGCCAAAACGAAGAAGAGTCTTTTAATGTTACGCCCAAAACTCAAGTTGCATTCGTTTTTCCCCCAACGAAGTAAGATGTAACTTCTCCAACCATGAGAGCATCTCGGCCGAAATTTAATTCTTTACGGTCGAGTCATATTGCCTGCAAAATAATTATAAGAATTAAGTAAATCCCTCTTCGGTTAAAATATTCAAAACATTAATAATCAAAATCGATAAATCCGGAACTACGACTAAAAGTGACTAAAATTGATGCATGCCATGAACAAATTACAGAAAAATTAATTAAAATAATAATCTAAAATATGTTATATTTTGCATGCATCAACAGGTAAGTTATAGTAGACTCAGGTTGTCGTATCCACAAATATTTGAAGCCTAAGACTCCCTAAAATAATCTAGACTAGTTCTACTTAAGTGGCTAAAAATAGAAAATTAAAGGAATTGGAAAAACAGATTTTTAATTGTACAGAATGATAACTATTTTTTTGGGTTTTGGAAATTTGTCAAAACCGAATTATAACTGCTAGATTAGAAGCTAAAAGGGCTTAACTATCAATGAGAAAGGTTCTCCTAGGAGTTGGGTTTCATCTAACTTAATTATGGATGGATTGAATCAAGTTATCATTAAAAGTTCAAATCTGATTCAACCTTGGATATAGCTGCTCACACAGCTCAATTGGCCCAGAACTAATCAATATATTATCATATAATTGTTAGTTAGGTTGAATTAGATTAGGGTCCCCAATGAAAATCAAGTTATCATTAGGCTCCAATTCAAGTTCATTGTTGATTTTGTCATTTTTTTATAAAATCTGAAATGATAACTTTTAGAGGCAATCACAAAATGAGGAAATCACTTCAATTAGCTAAACATGAATGAAATCTATCCAATAATAGTGCTTGTGCTCCTTGATTCATCTCTGAATTTCAAGGAGATTTGAAATCAACCTCTCGGCTGCAATTTAAAATGAAATCCACACAAACTCTAATTAGTTGGGATTAAAAGGCATCCAATCTTAAATTGGGAATTCAATAATTGTCCATTGCTCCTTGGTTCATCTCCAAATCTCAAGGAAAGCCTTAAGACAACAGTAGATTAAAATGAGGTTTAACAATGGAAATCAGATTCCAAAGAAAATCAAAAAATAGAAATCAGCAGGATGATTACACATGAAAGTTCAACAATGTTGTTCATTGGAAATCAGCATTACCAATTGCTTCTTAATCCATTTCTGGACAACAACAAATCCTTAAAGTTCACCTCTCAGTGGCTTGAATGAAATTAGGATTCAAATGGCAAAGCAGATTCCAAAAGAAATCAGAAAACAGATTTCAGAAAATAAATTCAGAAATCAGATTGGGGAAACATGTTTGAATCTTGAATTGTCAAGCATCTTGATTCATTTTTGAACAAGATTTGGACTAATATCAACCTCTCAGTTGCTCAATTAATCAAATCCCAATTGACAAACAGATTCAAAGAAATAAGAAAATCAGAATCAGGGATTGCAGGAAATCAGATTTCAGAAATGGAATCCAGAAACTTGTCACTGATTCTTAATTCATATATGAACAAAGGTTAGATCAAATGACAACTTCTCAGTTGTAGATACAAGCAGGACCTAACAATGACAAGAACAGATTCATTTCAATGCAAAAATGTAAAAATCAGAATTGATAACAGTGTAGGATTAATTTCTATCCATATCCATCCAAAATTAACCTAAATTATTATCCTATCCTAGGAGACATGGAGTTTAGCTCTTCATAATTACAATGTTTGAAACAAAATAGATTGGAGAATAGGAGTAAATCATCTGGATTGAAGTTGGTCAACAGGAAGAAGCAGCAGCACCACAGTAGTCCAACTCTAAAAAACTTGCTTCCTCTTGCTCGAAACCCTGCAATGGCCAGTCCCCTTTTCCCCTCCAGAAATTCCAGCTTTTATATGTCTTCTGTCCACCTTTTGATCAGCATCTTAATGTTCTTCTATGCCCTGATTATGCCATCTGTCCCTGTTCTGAATTTCCTGCTGCTGCAGCAACTTTTTGGACATAAAAAGTAGATGGTCCCCCCCACTACTTTTCCTCTTTGTGCAGCCTTGTTATACCTGCTGGAAGGTCCACAACAGCAAACATCAAAGCCCTTGAATAGGATTTAAACAAATAAAGCTTAGGACAGTGGTATATATCACCTCAAACACCAAATAGGATTGGGTGTTGTGCAAGAATAAAAATCACAAATTAGAATTGATAACTTATGGAACCCGGAATGATAACTTTGCAAATTTCATGGAAAGTGTCCAAATATGAGTGGTTCAAAGCATTGAAGGCATCAAATGGATTAGGGTTGCAAGTGAGTGAAGTCAAAAATCAAATATGAATAAGATTTCATAAAAATGATAACTTGGGTGCCAAAACGATAACTTGTTTGCCTTAAAAATGATAACTTGTCATAACTTTTATTGTGGTTATCCAAATGTGATCAAATTTGAACAGCAATGAGTTAGGACAAAAATATAATGAATGCCTAAGGTCTTTGTGCAGAATTGATAGTTTTGCATATCGAAATGATAGTTTTGCCCTTTAACGATAACTTGGCAATGGAAAAATAATAACCTGTTCAAATGGACTTAAAATTTTGCACAAGTTGAGATATGAATATCCAAATATGATTCATACATGATAATAATGGATTTAGGGCAAGAAAATCATTGAAAATTAGTTCACTCAAAATAATGATAACTTGACATATAGGAGTGATAATTTGTCTAAAAAATGATAACTTGGCATAGAAATGAATTATTTATGGATTTTGGCATTTCAGAACCTCTATGCAGATGGAATTAAGTATAAAGTGAGGAAGATCAACTAGTTATCATAATCTATGCATTCTAAGCATAATTGGCAAAAATGGGGCTCGATATGAATGAAATGCATCTAAAATGGGATAGAAACTTATAGTGATCAGCTAATGATCAAACTCCTCCAAGCTTAGCCTTTTGCTTGTCCTCAAGCAAAACATTCAGAAATTATGGACAAATTTGAATTTACCATCCACAAATGAATAGAAAAATCAGCTGAATAAGATCTAAATGAGTTTCCCACTTTGCTAGCATTCCATCCCATTCTTTCCAATCCCAAATTCTAGCTGAGGAGTCACAAAGGTTAAAGAAAATTTAAGCCATGATAGAAGTACTAACATTAACCGATTTGAATTACAAGGATTGTCAACTTTACTAAAAAGTTTAAAACATCAATCTCTTCATGAACAAATTTTTCTTTCATCGCTTAAGCAGGTTTGAAAACTTGACTTTTATTCATGAGGATGCAATAAACAGGTTTGAACCTGATTTTTATTCATGCTGGTCACAGGACAAAAATCCTGGCTTTATTCAGGAGAGGTTCATTTTTGTAATTTTCACTCTCTTTATTCATGTATGCATGCAATGCAAAATGCAACTTTTCACTTTTCCTTTTTCATTTTTTTTATTCTGTTCATGAAGTGAGCAATGGTTCAAACTCAAGTATAGATTAGATCCTTAAATGCAAATAGTCAAGATTTTCTATTTAACATAGCAGCAAGATCCTTGACTCCTTTCTAGACATCTTCTACTTTCCAATTAGTCCATGAATGTCAGCTAGTGTTACCTACAAAAAGAAAAACTTCAGCTGAAAATTCATTCAAATGCATCTGAATTTATAATGTTAATTAAAGCAAGAAGACTAATGACCAAGTTGGTCACTTGGTATTGGAGTGTACCAACTGTCCTATGAAGTATTTCACCCATTTTAGAGTCAAAATAAAGGCAAGACTTGAATTGAACTCGAATAGTGATAACTAGTGATAACCGAGTGATAACTTGTTCAAACAATTATAATCTAGTGGTAATTGATAATATAAACATTAAAATAGATTGAAAACATGATGTAAAGGTTAGAAAAGCACCAGGCTTCCTCCCCCAAGCTTATTCTCAACACTGTCCCTAGTGATGGAAATTAAGGCAAGGGAAAGGGTTGGGAGGGTATGTAATATAAGGAATTTTGCATTTGATCCCTTCCAATGGCTCTTGCATCTCAATCCTAGTCTTCAGGTGTTCCATTCTTCATGAATTTCATCTAATCCCTGCAGAGAAACAAAAGAAATCAGTTGGGCATGCAATATCAGATTTTTAGATGTCCAATTCAACAAGGTAATGGGATTCACTAAATTTGCACTGAAATTCAGCTAAGGTAGATTGGAACAACTGATATGCATTATGATTCAGATAATAATATGATGATTTCAGCATGAAAGAAAAGATTATATCAGTTATCATTGGGATTTTAGTGAGGAAAATGAAAAATGAGGGTAGGAGTACTCCCTTCTTATCAATTTGTGATGAATCTGATTCCTCCCTTCTTTATTCCTGCAAAATAGAAAAGTTAAGTGTAAAATTACTTGGGTTACCTCCCAAGAAGTGCCCTGCTTTAATGTCTTAGGCTGGACATCTTTCTCCTTGAATTCAGCTAGGCAAATCTTCCAAATTCAGCACCTCCTTTACTGAATTCATGGCTGTGGGGTTGTACAACTTCAACCTCTGTCCATTGACCTTAAATTTATCATCTTTATCATTCAGAAGGTCCACAGCACCATATGGATAAACTTTGTGGACTTTGAATGGTCCACTCCACCTTGATTTCAACTTTCCAGGAAAAATTTTGAGCCTTGAATTGAAAAGCAACATAAGGTCTCCAACCTTGAAATCCTTCTTTAGAATCTTGCCATCATGCCATCTCTTGATTCTCTCCTTGTAGAATTCTGAATTATGGTAGGCATTTAGCCTAATTTCATCCAACTCATCCATTTGTAGAAGCCTCTTTTGTCCACATGCTTGCATATCAAAATTGAGTGTCTTTACTACCCAATATGCCTTATGCTTCAACTCAATTGGTAGATGACATGTCTTTCCATAAATCAATTTGTAAGGGGAAGTGCCTATAGGGGTTTTGTAGGCTGTCCTATATGCCCACAATGCCTCATTCAGCTTTTGACTCCAATCCTTCCTTGTTAATGAAACTGTTTTCTCTAGTATGACCTTTATCTCCCTATTTGATATCTCTACTTGACCATTAGTTTGAGGATGGTAAGCAGTGGAGACCTTATGCTTAACTCCATACTTGATTAGGAGGTTCTCAAAACACTTTTCAATGAATTGGCTCCTTCCATCACTTATGACTACCCTTGGAATTCCAAACCTTGGGAAGATAATCTCCTTGAAAAGCTTGATCACAACCCTGGAATCAGCAGATATGGTAGGGATGGCTTCTATCCATTTGGATACATAGTCCACAGCCAATAAGATGAACTTGAAACCATATGAACTAGGAAATGGACCCATGTAGTCAATGCCTCATACATCAAATATCTCCACCTCCAGAATTCCTTGCTGAGGCATTTCATTCCTTCTTGAGATAGAACCTGCCCTTTGGCATTCATCACAACTTTTCACATATAAATGGGCATCTCTGAATAGGCTGGGCTAATAGAAACCAGATTGTAGGACCTTGGCAGCAGTCTTCTGTGTGGCACCATGTCCACCATAAGGAGATGAGTGGCAAGCCTCCAAGATGTTCTGAAATTCAGCTTGTGGTACACACCTCCTGTATATACCATCTGGGGACTTTTTGAATAGGAGGGGGTCATCCCAGTAATAATCCTTCAGGTCATGAAAGAACTTCTTCCTTTGCTGATATGTGTAATCAGGAGGGATAATTCCACAGGATAAGTAGTTCACAATGTCTGCATACCAAGGAATTTGGTTAGTTGATATTGCCATCAAGATGTCATTAGGAAAGGCATCATTAATAGGGAGTGTTTGGGACTCATGTACTCCTTCCATCCTTGACAGGTGGTCAGCAACTAGGTTCTCACTGCCTCTCTTGTCCTTGATTTCAATATCAAACTCCTGAAGTAGTAAGATTTATCTGATGAGCCTTGGTTTGGATTCCTTCTTGTTGATCAAGTGCCTAACTGCTTGGTGATCTGTGAATACAATAACTTTGGATCCCACCAAGTAAGGCCTGAATTTATCAAATGCATACACCACAGCTAGTAGTTCCTTCTCAGTGGTTGCATAATTAATCTGAGCCTCATCTAGAGTCTTGCTGGCATAGGATATAACATAGTGTTTCTTCTCCCAGGTTTGCCCCAACACTGTCCCTACAGCCTGATCTGAGGCATCACACATGACTTCAAAAAGTAAGGACCAATCAGGTGGCTGCACTATAGGAGCTGAGGTAAGGGCTTCTTTCAATTGCTTAAAGGCCTTGATGCACTCTTCATCAAAATGGAACTCAACATCTTTGGCCAGCAACTTGATAAGAGGCCTGGTTATCATTGAGAAGTTTTTAATAAATCTCCTATAGAAACCTGCATGTCCTAAAAAACTCCTTACTACCTTCACATTTGTAGGTGGTGGTAGCCTCTCAATTACCTCAATTTTTGCCTTATCCACTTCAATCCCTTTACTTGAGACAACATGTCCTAAGACAACACCTTCTTGGACCATAAAATGACACTTCTCCCAATTAAAAATTAGATTTGATTCCCTGCATCTTTGTAGGACCCTTGTCAAATTTTCTAGGCAAGCTTCAAATGAATCTCCATATACTGAGAAGTCATCCATAAATACTTCCATTATGTCTTCAATAAAATCTGAGAAGATGGACATCATGCACCTTTGGAAAGTGGCAGGTGCATTACATAAGCCAAAGGGCATCCTCCTATAAGCAAAAGTCTCATATGAACAAGTAAATGTTGTTTTGTGCTGGTCCTGAGGGTGAATTGGGATTTGCAAGAAGCCTGAATATCTATCTAGGTAACAAAAATGAGAGTGCCTAGCCAACTCTCTAACATCTGATCAATGAAGGGCAATGGGAAATTGTCCTTTCTTGTGGCATTGTTTAACTTCCTGAAGTCAATACACATTCTCCAACCTGTAATTGTCCTGGTGGATATCAATTCATTTGAATCTGACTTCACTACTGTGATCCCTCCCTTCTTTGGCACCACATGTACAGGGCTGACCCATTCATTATCTGAAATGGAGTATATGATCCCAGCATTCAGCAACTTCAATACTTTCTTCTTGACCACTTCCTTCATGGTAGGATTGAATCTTCTTTGGCATTCAATGAAGGGTTTGTAGTTGTCATCCATTGGGATCCTATGCATGCAAATTGAGGGATTAATACCCTTGATATCATCAATAGAATAGCCAATCACCTCCTTGTACAGCCTTAGTTTTTTCAGCAGCTCTTCAACTTGATTCTTGGGCAGATTTGCATTGATGATAACTGGAAATGTTGAATTCTCCCCCAAGAATTCATACTTCAGGTTATTGGGGAGAGGCTTGAGTTCCAATTTGGAAGAATTGGCTTGAGTTGAGTTGCCTTGTTCAGTAGTGATAACTTCCTGCAATTGGTGCTGATTTTCTAATTTTTCTACTGATTTGGATACACTTAATGCATATTGGTATGATGCAGCCTCTGGATCATCCAATTCTTTTAAATGATCAAACAGTAGACACCTTTGCAATGGGTCTTCAATAGGAATTATAGCTGAAGCTTGCTCCATAACTTAATCTAGCTGCCCATCTTCAAAATCATTTTCTTAAAAACTTGGCCTACTGATAACTTGTGCCAAATTAAATTCAATCTTCTCCTCTCCAATTTGGAAGGTCAGTCTCCCTTCTTTTACATCTATCACAGCCCCAACAGTGACTAGAAAGGGCCTCCCAAGAAAAATGGGGGTATTCATATCTTCATCCATATCCAACACCACAAAGTTTACTGGTATATAGAATTTACCAACTTTGAGGGGTATGTCCTCAATGATCCCATGTGGATATTTTAGGGATCTGTCTGCCAGCTGAAGAGACATGTTTGTAGGCTTCAAATCTCCAACTTCAAGTTTCCTGCATAGAGATAATGGTATGACACTCACAGAAGCACCCAAGTCACACATGGCCCTTTGGATCCTTCTATTTCTTATCTCACATGGAATGGAGAAACTCCCTGGATCTTTGAGCTTAGGAGGAAGCTTGTTTTGAATGATTGCAAAAGCCTCCTCAGTTAGAGCAATAGTTTCATACTCTTCAATCCTCATCTTCTTGGTCAGGATCTCCTTAAGAAATTTTGCATAGGAAGGCATCTCCTGAATGGCTTCAACAAAAGGCACATTGATGTGCAACTTCTTCAAGATTTCTAGGAATCTTCCATATTGCTGATCTTGTCTTTCCTTGACTAACCTTTGAGGGAAGGGCACTTTGTCAAAGACTCTGGCCCTGCCTTCATTTTGAGGGTGTTGACTCTGATTCTCCACCACAGTTTCAGCTGGTACTTCAACAGCAATTGAATCTGAATTGACTTGATTATCTTCAGCTTTCTTCATTGGTTCTTCCACCATTCTTCCACTCCTGAGCTGGATGGCCTTTGCTTGCTCCTTTGGATTCATTTCTGGCTGTCCAGGGAAGAATATAGGGGGTCTTGAAGAAGTGCTAGGCTGCTGGGAAATAATATAGGCGGTCTTGAAGAAATGCTAGGCTGTTGGGAAATCTGATTCTCAATGGTATTAAGTCTAGAGTTGAGTTTCAGTATTTCTTCTCCTTGGTTGTCCTGCTTCTTCAAGATTTGTTGTAACATCTCCTTCATTTCAGTTTGAAATTGAGAAGCTTGGACTTGAGATGGTTGCTCATAAGGGGGTCTTTGCATTGGAACATTTTGGGACTAATTTCCTTATGGAGGTGGTTGGTTCCTTGGCAAGATCTTGGGCTGCCAATTAGGATTCTGCATGGGTGGGGCTTGATAATGTTTAGCCTTGTAGGACAAATAGGGGCGGTTCCTATTCTCTGGAGTATAGAACTCAGCAGGAGGTTTGATTCCATAAGTGCCCACAGCATTCATCTGATCAATAGATTGCTCAACTTGCTGCATAATTAGATTACAACTCTCTGTCACATGGCCTTGATTGCCACATACATCACATCTGGCTTCATGATTAGAGGCCCTATTGACATTGGAAGTTAGGTTCAGCCTCTCCAAAGTTTTATACAGCACCTCTTCAAATTGAGATGACAGGTGGTTCACTGAATTATCCATGGGTGGTCTTCTGGTCCTATCATGTGTAAGAAAAATGATGATTCTTAGCTATGTTCTCAATAAGTTGATAGGCTTCATCAATGTTTTTGGATGCAAAGATGCCTCCTGCATCAGTGTCCAGTGCCACCTTGCTAGGATAATTCAATCCTTTATGAAAATAGTTAACTAGCTACCACTTCTCAAAACCATGATGGGGACAAGCTCTCAATAGTCCTTGAAGCCTTTGCCATGCCTCACAGATATTCTCTTGATCCATTTGATAACCTCACAATCTGATCTCTGAAATTGTCAGTCTTGCTAGGAAGGAAGAATTCAGATAAGAACAATTGGACAATTGATTCTCAAGTGGCAATCTCTTCTGGTTTGAGGGTCTTGTACCAAATCTTTGCCTTGTCTTTGAGTGAAAAGTGAAATAGCCTCATGTAGATTGCATTCATAGGGATATTGTTGAAGTGTACTGTGCTGCAAATCTCTTTGAAGTTGTCCGATCCTCAGCCCCTAATCCAGAAAATTAGTATTGCCTTATCATAGAAATTAGGGCTGGATTGACTTCAAAATTTGCCACAGGTGCTAAGGCTCCTTCTCCAAGTTGATTCCTGACATTGCTAGATGAGTAGCAATCCTTCAAAGTCCTTGGTGCAGTCATATTGCCTTGCTCCTCTTCCTCTTCTTCAAATATCATTCTCCTTGCCTCAAGCCTTTGCAATATCCTTCTTCTTAGATATCTTCTTTCAGGCTCAGAATCTGATTGGTAATGTTCCTCTTGGTTGTCCAAATCTTGCATAAATGAATCCAGAAGTATCAAATTGAGAAAAGAAAGAAAACTAGACAAAAGTTGAAAATTGGGAATGATAACTTGCAAAAATTGAAAATTGGCCTAACAAATGGACTAAAAACTAATCTAAACTATCTAAGTTAGTCTAATTGACATCAAATCCCCGGCAACGGCGCCAAAAACTTGATAGTGATAATTGTGGGTGTAGTGATAACTTGCAGAATTTTATGTAAAAGTGCAATTTTTTAATTTTTGGTCTCCCAACTCACTAACTGCAAGTGCATAGGTAAGTTGTAGTAGACTCAGGTTTTCGTATCCACAAATATTTGAAGCCTAAGACTCCCTAAAATAATCTAGACTAGTTCTACTTAAGTGGCTAAAAATAGGAAATTAAAGGAATTGGAAAAACATATTTTTAATTGTACAGAATGATAACTATTTTTTTGGGTTTTGGAAATTTGTCAAAACTGAATTATAACTCTAGATTAGAAGCTAAAAGGGCTTAACTATCAATGAGGAAGGTTCTCCTAGGAGTTGAGTTTCATCTAACTTAATTATGGATGGATTGAATCAAGTTATCATTAAAAGTTCAAATCTGATTCAACCTTGGATATAGCTGCTCACACAGCTCAATTGGCCCAGAACTAATCAATATATTATCATATAATTGTTAGTTAGGTTGAATTAGATTAGGGTCCCCACTGAAAATCAAGTTATCATTAGACTCCAATTCAAGTTCATTGTTGATTTTGTCATTTTTTTATAAAATCTGAAGTGATAACTTTTAGAGGCAATCACAAATGAGAAAATCACTTCAATTAGCTAAACAGGAATGAAATCTATCCAATAATAGTGCTTGTGCTCCTTGATTCATCTCTGAATTTCAAGGGGATTTGAAATCGACCTCTCGGCTGCAATTTAAAATGAAATCCACACAAACTGTAATTAGTTGGAATTAAAAGGCATCCAATCTTAAATTTGGAATTCAATAATTTCCCATTGCTCCTTGGTTCATCTCCAAATCTCAAGGAAAGCCTTAAGACTACCTCTCAGTAGTACATTAAAATGAGGTTTAACAATGGAAATCAGATTCCAAAGAAAATCAGAAAATAGAAATCAGTAGGATGATTACACATGAAAGTTCAGCAATGTTGTTCATTGGAAATCAGCATTACCAATTGCTTCTTAATCCATTTCTGGACAACAAGAAATCCTTAAAGTTCACCTCTCAGTGGCTTGAATGAAATCAGGATTCAAATGGCAAAGCAGATTCCAAAAGAAATCAGAAAATAGATTTCAGAAAATAAATTCAGAAATCAGATTGGGGAAACAGGTTTGAATCATGAATTGTCAAGCATCTTGATTCATTTCTGAACAAGATTTGGACCAATATCAAACTCTCAGTTGCTCAATTAATCAAATCCCAATTGACAAACAGATTCAAAGAAATCAGAAAATCAGAATCAGGGAGTGCAGGAAATCAGAAATCAGAAATCATATTTCAGAAATGGAATCCAGAAACTTGTCACTAATTCTTAATTCATATCTGAACAAATGTTAGATCAAATAACAACTTCTCAGTTGTAGATACAAGCAGGACCTAACAATGACAAGAACAGATTCATTTCAATGCAAAAATCTAAAAATCAGAATTGATAATAGTGTAGGATTAATTTCCGTCCATATCCATCCAAAATTAACCTAGATTACTACCATATCCTAGGAGACATGGAGTTTGGCTCTTCATAATTACAAAGTTTGAAACAAAATAGATTGGAGAATAGGAGCTGGATTGAAGTTGGTCGACAGAAAGCAGCAGCAGCAGCACCACAGTAGTCCAACTCCAAAAAACTTGCTTCCTCTTGCTCCAAACCCTGCAATGGCCAGCCCCCTTTTCCCCTCCAGAAATTCCAGCTTTTATATGTTTTCTGTCCACCTTTTGATCAGCATCTTAATGTTCTTCTATGCCCTGATTATGCCATCTGTCCCTACTCTGAATTTCCTGCTGCTACAGCAACTTTTTGGACATAAAAAGTAGATGGTCCCCCCTACTACTTTTCCTCTTTGTGCAGCTTTGTTATACTTGCTGGAAGGTCCACAACAGCAAATATCAAAGCCCTTGAATAGGATTTAAACAAATAAAGCTTAAGACAGTGGTATATATCACCTCAAACACCAAATAGGATTGGGTGTTGTGCAAGAATGAAAATCACAAATTAGAATTGATAACTTATGGAACCCGGAATGATAACTTTGCAAATTTCATGGAAAGTGTCCAAATATGAGTGGTTCAAAGCATTGAAGGCATCAAATGGATTAGGGTTGCAAGTGAGTGAAGTCAAAAATCAAATATGAATAAGATTTCATAAAAATGATAACTTGGGTGCCAAAACGATAACTTGTTTGCCTTAAAAATGATAACTTGTCATAACTTTTATTGTGGTTATCCAAATGTGATCAAATTTGAACAGCAATGAGTTAGGACAAAAATATAATGAATGCCTAAGGCCTTTGTGCAGAATTGATAGTTTTGCATATCGAAATGATAATTTTGCCCTTTAACGATAACTTGGCAATGGAAAAATGATAACTTGTTCAAATGGACTTAAAACTTTGCACAAGTTGAGATATGACCATCCAAATATGATTCATACATGATAATAATGGATTTAGGGCAAAAAAATCATTGAAAATTAGTTCACTCAAAATAATGATAACTTGACATATTGGAGTGATAACTTGTCTAAAAAATAATAACTTGGCATAGAAATGAATTATTTATGAATTTTGGCATTTCAGAACATCTATGCACATGAAATTAAGTATAAAGTGAGGAAGATCAACTAGTTATCACAATCTATGCATTCCAAGCATAATTGGCCAAAAGTAGGCAAAAATGGGGCTCGATATGAATGAAATGCATCTAAGATATGAAACTGTTGGTACTCACTCCATAGATCGATCTTGAGTACACCTAGCCATAAATAGGTCATCTATGCATGGTAACAGACACTTGTATCTTGATGGTTATGTTATTTAACAACTTGTTAATAAATCTTTAGATTTATAGAGTCATTATTCTTCTTTATAAAAGTAGTGGAACATCTAGGATGAGACCCTGGGTCTCATGAACCCCTTGTCTTAAGATTATTAAATTTATCTTTTCAGTTCATGCGTCATGAGGCATTGGATATCAGGATCATATTTGAAAGGAGGTCGATATGACACTCAACTTCTAACGATAACCTTTTAGATGATTTGAATACCAGTAACTATCTTCTTCTTTTTGCATAATACTTATACATCTTAGGAGGAAGAATCAAATAGGAATCTCATTACAATCCTCATAAGAATTTTCTAATCGATGTGAAGAAAATATCTTATCTTCAATCGCCATTAATATCTCTAGGATGGACTTAATGGTATGAAGTTATTTCCATAGGGTCATCGTTCTTATCGGGTAGCCTATTTCATGTAATGATCAATAGGATCACTAAGAACATTGTCCATTATCGTAGATAATGGCATCATCATATGATTTGATAAAATTAGTGATGAAATCATGTCAATCATCATCTTTATAAGGTCAATTTAGATCAATAACTTTCACGATGACCTATGCTTGATGTGACCCTACTCTAAACATCATCATAATCATTTAGCTTTTGAGTGGAAGACATAACTTATTTGACTACATTGATCTGGTTCTTGCAATGTCATATCATATAATTTCATAGCAGGCCAGGGTTATATTTTACCACCATAAGTTGTTTCCTTGGGTATCTTGAAACACTCTGAATCAATGTTAAGGTTGAATGATATCTACGATGAGGGGTTGATCTTATAGTACAATCTAATTCTTAATGAACAAAACCATTTGTGCACATGCTCTAACATAAGTCCTTAGTAAAAACATCATGAATGTAAGTTAAACACATGGAATGAATTCAAACAACAAAACAGGAAAACAAAATAATCAACAAAACAAAAGACAAGCAATCATTCTTCTTCTTTGTGCATCATTTCATGATCCTTTGCATTAACGATATCTTGTAGCACATGGGAGAGGGTCGGGATAACTTTAAAGTTGGAACGGAGAACTAATCCATTTATAAGACTTATGATCAAATCATAAGTAGTCCACTTGACCAAGATAAAATCTTGAACATTTTTCATCATATTGACGTAGAGGCATCTTAGAGAACATTCTATATATCATCTTATATCTTGCGTCTTAGAGGACATTCTATGTATCATCTGATGGCTTGTTTAATCCATTATCTAAACATATATATGATTTATTTTCCCTCTTGAACCATCAACCATGATTATATGATTAAATATCCTAAACGTTTTGACATTATTATGAAAACTATAATTATATTAAAACTTGCATAATCATCTCTCTCGGGTGCATAACTTGCTTTTCTAGAAATCTTGTAGGGGACTTATAAAATTCCTCATACTTTACCTTAACCCCTCATACTTTCTAAAGATTTCCTCATTTGGTGTTTTGATCTTTTAATACTTAATGGCTGGAGGCTCATATCCTCTTCAAGCTTATCTCAGTTAAGAGACCTTAAGTCTTTTCAAAATTTCTCACATTCATTTTAATCCTTTCATGCCTTGCTTGTTCTTATATAATTCTTGTATTAACCATATTAGTCTATTTTGAAAATATATATACATTGCGATGATAGAGAATTCATTCTTTAATAATGGCTACATAAAATATACTTCATGATATTAAAATTTCAAATCCACCCTATACTAAACTAAGTTAATTAAATCTATTTATTTATTCATTTATTTATCTTTATATGTTCATAGGTATATTATGTTATATATACATATGTGCGTGAGTATGCTAGATCTAAATGTTCGATTAACTCAGACAGTCACTTATTTATTAAAAATTTCTCCTAACATTTATTCAAGCCAATGTGACTTCTAAACCCTTTAAGCTGCTATAGTTGTCCCTCCATGCCTTATACATGATTCTTAGACAGCTTACTAATTCTTTAAACTATTGCACACAGATATTACATAACTTGAACATCATTAATAATTTGATTCTTATTTTTTCACATAAGGTAGTCCAACTAAGAATTTCGTATAACTAGTTTAGATTTGCTTATGTCCATTATCAACATAATATAAGGGGGGGGCATATGAAGTATAAAGCACAATGAGCATTATGGATCCATACTTATCAATATAAATGTATCAGATAATTTATTAAACCCGTATATTGCTAGACCAATGGAACCACATAAGTCATATCTATCAATCATAACGATAAATCATAACTTAGACATGCTTGAAATTATATCACACCTACGTGTTGTGTGAGTCGAATCCTTTAATTACTCTTATAATTTCCTCGTTTCTTTCTTAAATCTACATCTCTTTGCAACTGATATGCCTATTCATTTTCCTCTTCATACTGCTATAGTCAGCAGAAGAAGTCCGTGACTAGAGCGATCATGAAAGATATGGAAAACATGAATTATAAGAAACATAATCTTTCTTATATTTTATTCTTTAGATATCTGTAAGACTCATTTTTCACATAGGTATATTTATCCACATTCTTATTACATATTCTATTCCAATTTGTTTGTAACCTTCCTACGATGCAGAATAACCTCCTTAGGAATCAATCACTCATGTGAAATACATATCAATACATCAATAATGAATAACATGATACAAGAAAGATCTTACTTGTACTTTACGGTGGAGGGTGTGGCGATTGCTCGACGATAGCACATGAACCAATACCATACTTAGTCTATACATTAGGATGTTAAGAGAGTCCTGACTTTAGGCTCTGATACCATAAATGTAACGCCCCCAAATCGACCCCCGCCACATGGCGAAGACTAACATGGAGACGCTACGCATGCTATGACTTTGACTATGATGTTGACCATATCTCAGTCAAGAACCGAGACACGTCAACAAAAAATAATAAAAGAAAATAAAATAACATGAATATGCGGAAGTCTAAAAAGTGGCTACATCATTCCTGAATAATATAATAAGGTTCGACATCATGAGCTATAAATGCGGAAGGAAAAAGGAAACTAATAAGTCATGTGGTTCATGTGCTATCTTGTCGCCAGAGCTTCGTCACCACACACCTATTCTACCTCGTCATGACTTGGTCCTGTGGAAATCAGACACAGGGGAGGAGGTCCTCCCATAAGCTTTACAGTCTAGTGGGGAATCACATGATATACAATGCATAACATGAATAGAATAATCAGAGATAAATAATAATGCTTAACTTAAACTTGAAAGGACAACATGGCAGCATCATAGATCATAATAAGAATCAAAGGATATCATAAATCATTAGAATCAAATGATGCTTAGTAAACTTGAAATCATGCATACTTGAAAATCATGACGATAACTTGACTTGACTTGAACATGCTTCTTGATCTTGGTTATTAATTAGCAATCAGGGTGACTTTAGGTGTCTTTAATTCTTGGGGTATACCCAGCAAACGATACGGCCTTGTGCGGGTCAATGGGTGATCAAACCATGACTAAGGGAGCGACCCTTATCTTGATGCACTTGGCTTGGACTGGCAACCCATTGTTAATCTTTCATCTAATCTTATTAATCACTTTGAATAACTTGTAGCTCTTTCTTTTTTGTTCAATGAATACAATGAGATCAATAAGAAAATAAATCAATAAGAGAATAGATCTTGGAAACCAGTGAGGGATCTATGTAGGGTCAAGAAAATAGGATCAATTGTACATAGGCAATATTCAGATTTAAAAAGATAATTAATTAATATATCTAATAAAAGGTTCATGAAAATCGGTATGAGGTGAATCAGGAAAAAGAGTTCATGTTGAAATCATAAGGCAATCAATAATGTTCATATCAAAATAAGGAATGACTGATGGGTGGAAAATCAAGGGCTGATGTGGCCGGGCACGGCCGTGACAACCTAGTGGCACGGCCGTGTCGATCTGAATGGCACGATCGGGTACATAGGTGGTGGCACGGGCATGCCATAACAGGGTACGGCCGTGACAGAGGGTGGGATGTCGACCAATTCAAGAGTCGGTCGACCGATTATCCTGCGTGCGTCTAAGTTAGTCATGGCACGGCCGTGCCGCAAGGGTGGCACGGCCATGACCGGTTGAGCACCCGGTCGACCGGCATCAGCCGACCTTTTACTTAGGTTTCGTTGAGTCATGACACGGGCATGCCGGCAGGGTGGCATGGCCGTGCCGGTAATGGCACGAGCGTGCTAGGAGATGGTGCGATCGTGACGGCGGCGGATTTCGGCCGATTTCAATACGAAAATTGCATGTACTTTTAATATACCTTCGCCCTAACCTAATTTCTACATCCTAGCAATCAATATGACAGAAATAGAATAAACAGAATTAATTCAAACAATAAACAAATCAGGAATCATACAATTCAAACAATAACTCAATAATCAAATCAAATAAGAACCCTAGGATAACTTCTTAATCCTTTTCATTTCGAAATCAATTAGGGCATGGATTAGAACAATTCAGAGGTCATGCAAGGTGATTTCGATTCACCCATCTCTTCTCGCGAAAATTCATTTCTTGGTTCGTCGGAAACTTGATCAATAGCGCCCTCTGTTTCCTACGCTTTCTGCCCCTGCTCTTCCTCTCTTTCTCTGCCTGCAATCAGTGCAGAGGCGACGTGAGGGGGAGCAAACAAATTAGATTATGAGAGGAGAGACTCTGCCTACCCTTGCACCAAGAACGGCGAAAGAAAACTCCCTGCCTCTGCTCGCGTGGGAGGAGGACGAAGGAACCAGGAAAGGATTTGTGGGGGTGATCTAGAGATTAATGGCCAATTAGTTTTTATTTACTCTAATCCCCTCGTGATCAAATCCCATATGAAATAAATTTGATTGGATTACACCCCTCTCTTCGGATTGGTTTTTGTCTCCTATTGGAAATAAATCTGAAGTTATATGCTGGCCGCTTAATTGTTTGAGTCAAACTCAAAATTATATTTATTATTATTTTTTATCTTATTTGGTTGTCGGTTATTACAATTTTCATGAAATTATTGCCTAGGAAGTCATGCTCCTAGCATAAGAATTAAGAGTACTTCTTTATGCCCTATTTGATATGAGAATATGATCGGGATTAACCTTTTATTCCAAGATTTTTTGCCAAACAAGTAATTTTATGATCCAATGGGACCCACTACATTTACATGTGGAAAAAAATGGGAGCACTTTTATCAATTGAGAATATAGTGATCCCACAGGATTAAGGAGACGAGAGTATGTTTAAGGCTTCAATTAAACTTCTTTAACATGACTTAGTCATTGAAAAAACCTATATAAAAGTGAATTTAAAATTTTATATGCCTTAGACTTTGTTCTACCTTAAATCCTTGATTTTTGTCACTAGTTGTCAACTTAGGTTGGTCAGCTGCAGGGAGTACACATGCATGGTAAGTGGAGAAGGGAGAAACAAAACACAAAGGAGATGGGAAGAGAAATCGAAAGAAGATGGGTTTATTATATAGGAAAACTAAAACTCTAATGGATCAAATTTTAATTAAACTAAAACTTTACTTTTTAAACTCTGTTTGGCAAAGTTAGTATATTATTAGCAAATTGTGATTTGCTAGGCGATAGTGGTATGATTACATGATGGAGGTTAAATATTAACTAAAGGTGGATAGCAATTTATCTATAAATGTAATAAAAATTGCTTGATAAATATAGCACTAATAATAATTACAAAATGTTTTTACAAAAATAGACCTTATATATATACATATTAGACTCATTTTATATGCATATATTTTTTGACTTTATGATATTTTATTTTGAAATACTACTCAAGTATAAAAAGTATTTATTAGTTTAAAATAAAATATGAAAAGTCTTTTTTTAGAAGTAAAATTAAAGACGAGAAATTTTAAGGGTTATTTCCTCCAATTTGATCCTTCCGTCCAATTTCGTCAACTTCTCGGTTATTTTTTTATTTTTTACATTTGTGAAAAGTTTATTATTCTCTTGCTACAAGTGTTAGTCTATTTTTGCTTAAAATAATATATAATAAAAATCGGCGCCCCCTAAACCTCTTTTCTTTCTTCCTTGTGATCCTTGAACGCGGCGGTGAAGGAGGCGGCAGCGGTGGAGGCTGTGGAATTTGCCTGTTGGACTGACGAGATGGCGGTGGAGGTGGGGGTGACGAAGGTGGAGTGACGACTTCTCGATGCAATCTGGAATACCGCGACAGAGGCAGAGGGGGCGACGGCGGCGGAGGAGGAGCCGCCATGGTAGAGGTGGAGAGCGAATGGATTTTCTGGCTTTTGCTGCCACCTTTCTTAGAGAAGAGCTGATGGAAAACAGAGGAGGGCAGAAGTGGTGGAGGTGGGGGTGGCGGCGGAGGTGGAGGCGCCTGAGACGTGAAAGTGGTGGTGTTCAGGTGAAGCGATATGTCGTAGGGAAAAAAAGAGCTCTCTTCTTCTTGTTCCCTTTCATCTTCTTCTGGTAGAAAGAAGTGAGAGCATAGGCGATGTCCTTTGTCCCTCCGCCACTCCTTTTTTTTACTTCACTTCTCCTCTAGCCGAAATGGCAGCGGCGGCGGCGGCAGAGTGAGGACACCGACGGTGCTGGCACTGGAGTGCGCGGCTGTTCCGCCTCAAAGTTGACAGCTTTCTCTGTGTCCCATCCCCAAAGATCATCTATGCTTCTTCTCCTTCGATGTCGAGATGGTGGCACCGGCACAGAAAGGTTGGTCTTCTCTAGCGCAAAGTTCTCTGGAAGAGTCTCGAGGCTCCTCCTTCTCCGATGTCGTGACGATACCGGTGCCATTTCCACCAGTGACGGGGATTGTTTCTCCGGAGCAAAACTCGAGCCTTGCTTCGCCTCCATAGCCGAAAAGTTCTTAAGGCTCCTCCCTCTACGATGCCGCTCTAGCTGGGGAGGGCCTTCTGCCGACGACGGCGTTGGTGGATGGAACTTCTCAGGTTGAACGATGGCATCTTTCTCCGGCAAGTTTTCAGAAACTTTGTGAATGTTTCTCCTCAATTGTTGCTGTTGCGATGGGACAAGCGGAGGGGATCTGGATCTCGACGACAGCGAAGGGCTTCCCTTGAGAATGAAGGTATCCACCGGAATGGTCTTCGTCTCGGACGACCGTCTCCGATGCCACCGCTTCCGCCCCACGTGGTCGTCGCCTCTTGCCGCAGATCTGGGTAGGAGATGCTGCTCCGCATCCGGAGAATCCCCGATGCCCGATCCGCCGGCCCCCCTTGTGGGAGGAGGGGTGCCCCCTCCCCCCTTTCGCTCCGGCGACACGGGGGCGATGGCCCGCCATCATCTTTTTCTTTTTTTAATTATTTTTATTATGTATTATTTTAAGTAAAAATAGACTGACACTTATAGTAGGAGTATAATGGACTTTTAAAAAATGTGAAAAATAAAAAATAATCAAGCAGTTGACGAAATTGGATGGAAAGATCAAATTAAAAAAATCGTGATAGTTTAAGGACCCAGAAAATGAAGTTCATAGTTTGGAGTTAGATATGGAAAATTGTGATAGTTTAGGGTGGTTAGATGAAATAACCCAAATTTTAAATGAAAACTAATACATCATGTTAAATTAAGTATGCTTATAAAATAAATGAGAGTACATTAGGAATAACATGTCAAACAATTGTACTCTATACTCTTCAGGATAGTGGGAGTAGCCTATAGAGTTTTATCTTGTAACTCTAAACTCTTTTTAAATAATATTTATCAAACATCTTAATTAGAGTTTTGACTAAATCAAAACTCTATCAGTTAGTTAAACCTCCTTTATCAATGTTGTCAAAATCAGACTGCACCAATCAGTTCAATGTGTTCGACCATGAACCGTCGCCTATTCCAGTCTAACTTAAACTCAAAATCGGAATCACCATCAGACCAAAACAAGTCGATCAAATCAGTGAAAACTGATGAATTGGTTCAAGCGAAAAAAAATGGAAACAAGTAGAAAGGAAAATAATAACAAATATTTATGACATAACATGGAATTATTAGAGTTCATAAAAGTGAGAATAATACGTACAAAGCTAGAATAAAATAATTAAAATAAATTTTCTCAAGGTTCTTTATCTTTATTATATCTTTTATTTCAATAAATAAATTTATACTAATATTGTAGGATCACAAGACTCTACCGATTTTAAGACTCGACTTTAGATCCTATGTTTAAAATCTTTTGAGTAGGATCGAAATAATTTTTTTCTTCATAATGTCGTAAGATTTTATAGTCGAATTGGAATATGACAATTATGATGCCATTATCAATGATGATTAAATCTTATTACTATTTGCTTTCTATATTAGTATTGTCATCGTTGTTAAGTGTTAGTGATATCATCCATAATCAGTAGTAAACATATTGACCACAAAATTGATTTTAGTATCCTGCCTGGCCGTATTAATTGCAACAGCAAATATCATTAATTTATAGCTGCGAGCGGTTCTTAAATATCTAAATTCAATGATAGTTTTTTTATTCATAAAAAATATACAGAGACTAGAAACATAATTCTTTCATGTAAAAACTTCAAGAAATGTTTTGCCGACAGAGTTGGCTATTCTTCTCTCTCCTCAAGAATTAACTAGAGAGAGATCGATATTTTAAAGAACAGTATTAGATGTTATAATTATTTGGCTTGTATACTATAATTAACATAATTATTAATTAGCAATTGAAATATTAACTATAATTAAATAAGGCTACCTTACTTAGGCGTATTAATGACTACAACTAATAAACAACAATCAACACGTGCACACACTCTCTCTCACCGGCGTCATCTTTTCTTCTGTTCCCATCAAGGCAAAATCATAATTTCGCACTATAAATACTCGCCATCTTTTTTTCGCATATGTTCCCATCAAGGCCAAATCACAATTTCGCACTATAAATAATCGCCATTTTTTTCCGCATATGTTCCCATCAAGGCCAAATCACAATGTGGCACTATAAATAGTCGAGATATCTCTCATATTTCTTCATCTCTCTCCCTCCTCTCGTGCAGGCATAAAACCATTCTTGCTTAGTAGTTAGTGCTCAGATTTTTGTCAAGGTTTTCGCCATGACAACACTGAGCACAACAACAGCAGAGTCGAGCTTATGGCTCTTGACCCTTCCAACTCTCCTCGGCTCTGACGCCAACCTCTTTGGTGATCGCCCTTTGCTGCTCTTCTCTCTCTTTGTCATCCTCGTTTCCTTTGCACTCCTCTCATGAGCATTGTCGCCCGGTGGCTCTGCATGGTCGAATGGTCGTTCTCGTCGCGGTGTCGTTCCCATCCCTGGCTTGCCCGTGTTGGGTTCCATCTTCTCCCTCACCCGCTCTCTTCCTCATCGTCTCCTCTCGAGCCTTTCCATCTCCACATCCGGCAAGTCCCTCATGGCCTTCTCTATCGGCTCCACGCCTGCCGTCGTGTCCTCTGATCCCACTACTGCTCGTGAGATCCTCTCTCATTCATCCTTCGCTGATCGTCTAGTGAAGTACTCCGTTCGTGAGCTCATGTTCACCCGGGCCATGGGGTTCGCCCCGAACGGCACCTACTGGCGCCAGCTCCGTCGCATTGCCTCCAGCCACCTTTTCGCCCCTCGCCGCGTCGCCGCTCACGAGCCCGGCCGTCAGGACGACTGCTCCATCATGCTCACTGCTATCCTCTCTTAACAGAGGCGCCCATGGTGTCGTCGGTCTATGCTCGCACCTCCAGAATGCGGCGCTCAACAACATCATGGGCTCAGTCTTCGGTCGTCGTTTTGACGTCACCGCCGCCAACCCTGAGGCGGAGTACCTCAAAGATATGGTACGTGAAGGCTTTGACCTCCTAGGTTCCTTCAACTGGTCCGACCACCTCCCGTGGCTCTCTTTCTTCTACGATCCATCAAACATCAAGCGCCGGTGTGCTTCCCTCGTGCCTCGAGTTACGAAGTTCGTCGGTGGCATCATATCTGAGAATCGCCAGAAGGTCCTTGCTACCAATGGCATCAACAAGCATGACAATGCAGATTTCATCGATGTTCTTCTATCCTTCGAAGGTGAAGAGAAGCTGCAAGATGATGACATGGTCGCTATTCTCTGGGTACGTATGTGATGATAACGATACAAATGTTGATATATATGCCATTCAGCTATATAAAGGCAAGAACTAATTTGACATCTTGCTCAATGTGTGAATGATTTGACGACAGGAAATGATCTTTCGAGGCACTGACACGACTGCGCTGCTCACTGAGTTGGCAATGGCGGAGCTTGTACTACATCCGGAAGTGCAATCTAAGCTTCGAGATGAGATTGACACCGCCGTGGGCAGCGATCGCATACCCTCTGATGCTGACGTCACCCGGATGCCTTACCTGCAGGCAGTAGTCAAGGAGACGCTGCACGCTCATCCCCCGGGCCCCATGCTCTCATGGGCTCGTCTCGCTACCGACGACGTTCAACTAGCAACGGAATGGTGATCCCCACCATGACTACCGCAATGGTCAACATGTGGGTCATCGGGCATGATCCGTCCGTGTGGTCTTCCCCGGAGGAGTTCAAGCTTGAGCGCTTCCTCCCGTCGGCCGGCGGCGAGGACGTCGATGTCCACGGTGGTGATCTACGATTGGCGCCATTCGGTGCCGGTCGTAGGGTCTGCCGGTGGTATATTGTTTTTTTCATTATGGATTAGATCATACCATATAGCGACCCCTCAACGTAGATATCATTCGGAGTGTTTTTCACCTCCATATGATTATTATACTGATTCATTCTCCATACACGGAGTTGAAAGATACCCATTCAAGAAGAAAAGAACTCGGTGTGGTAAGGTGTAACCACTAGCCTTCTATGAAATTATATGATATGACATTGTAGGAAAAAGATAATTGAAGGTAATACAATGTAAAACCAAGAGGTTAAAAATGAAAGCAACTTCTATGGTCAGTATATTAAACAAAGTATTAATACAAGGTATGGAGGCATAGAAAAAGTGTTGAATGATTTATAACAATATTGACTGATTTAATTGTCTTATCTGACAATTAACTAGTTCTGTGCTTTCAACAATCTCTTAAGACATCTGATCTAAGATGGAAGTCAAGAGAATATATTTATGAAATACTACCAACATTCTATATCATCAGAACATCGACATTGGATGATGTTAAATGGTGAATCCCATTGAGTTCGAACGATTGATAAACATAGGGATCCTAGACTTTCAGGAAGATCAACTGTATTTTATCGGATCAATAGCTATCTTAATATGCAACTCACAAATGCAATGATCCACGGGGCGTATAAAATTATGAAATTGTGATAAAGTTTTACTCTAAAGTCTAATGTCAGACAATTAGGAAATAGGAGGATTTTATAAGAATGATAAAAATGTTAAAAGCTTAGTTAATTGATAAATATAAAGGCTCATTATGACATTGGGGGCGACTAATTAAGTGTACCTACACTACTGTTAGCATAGGCTAAGGATAGAGTGAAAATAATAATAATAATAATAATAATAATAATAATAATAATAATAATAATAATAATAATAATAATAATAATAATATGATAGTAAGTGCATGTGATGTTGGAAATTTTAATTGAATGTAATTTCAGAGTAGATGTAGTGCTTGCTCATTAAGTTCAAATTTACCAATATGATTGAAAAAAAATGATAAGAATGTCCATTAACACTCCTTTTAAGGAGGTTATTGGCTCTAGTGATTATAATGTTATACACTTGGAGAATAGTAGAATAAGAAATACATGTTAATAGAGATGATCCGTTATGTTGGATCAAATTTTTGTAATGATCGTTATCATTCGACCACCGACAAGACACCAATTAAAACTTTGTACGGGTGAAACTGTCGCTCACCTACTCGTTGGGTGAAGTGGATAAAGAAAGGATCATGAGCATAGAGAAAGTGAAAGAAATAGTGGAGTACTCAAAGAATGTTGTGAGGATCTAGAATATGTTGTCGACTGTACACGATAGATAGAAGAGTTACACATATAGGGGCAGACAAGATTAGGATCTTCAGACTGGTGAACAAGTTTTGCTGAAAGTATTTCCTATGAAAAATGGTCATGAGATTCAACAAGCGAGGAAAGCTCAGTCCTCGCTATGTAGGCCCTTCGAGATACTCGAGCTGGTAGACGAGGTAGCATGCAGACTGACTCTACCCCCATCTTATGGGAGAGTGCATAATGTATTTCATGTATCCATGCTCAAGAAGTACAAGCACGATGCTGCAAATGTTCTAAAGATAGAGGAGTCAGATCTAACTGCAGACCTGACCTTTGCTAAGTATCCAACACATATAGTGGAGCGTAAAGTGCAACGTCAAAAGAACAAGGATGTACCCGTGGTCCGGGTAGCTTGACGCTTCCATCGTAGCGATGATATGACATGGGAGCTAGAGTCGAAAATGCGCCAAGAATTTCCTCACCTTTTCGGTAAGTCCTCTACCCTATGCAAAATTCGAGGATGAATTTTTTTTTAAAGGGGTAAGAATGTAACAACCGACAAACAGAAAAAAAAAAGTCAAACGGCCAACAGAATTAAAGGAAAGGACCGAATAGAAGTGGGGATAAATTTTAATCATATCAAATCTAACTAGGAGAGAAAACCTTTATAAAAGAATACAGAATTAAATTAAGGGGTTTTTTCCTGAACACCTCACGAACCCTCCTCCTGTGTAAGAAGAAACAGCCCTGGTCGTCCCAACTACAGGCAGAGATCAAGAGGAAAAATAGAGAGGAAGAGCAAGGGCAGAGAGCGTAGGAAACAGGGGGTGTCATTGTTAATTTTCTGAAGAATCGAAAGATGGATTAATCGCGAATAGGTGGGTGAACTGAAATCACCTTGCATGACTTCTGAATTGTTCTAATCCATGCCCTCATCGTTTATGAAATGAAAGAAACAAGAAGAAGGCTCCAAGTTATCATTTTGATTTGTTTGATTTTTTATTTCTTTAATTGTTTGAATTAATGTTTGATTCGTTCTATTCTGTTGTTGTTTGATTGATTTCTAGGAGTTAGGAACTATTTTAGGTTGAGATTGCACTGAGGATTTGATGAAATTCGCAAGTTCTGTAACTTTTTGTACGCTGACCGGTCGACCGGTCTGTATGCATTGCCAGCAACTGGTCGACCGATATAATGACCCACAGCCAATTTCTTTTTATGTCGACCGGTCGACCGATCCGATCCCTACCCACCGGTTGACCGTTCAATTGAACGGATCGGCCGATCCGATTAGCCTAGAGACAACCTACCGATCGATCGATCTTAACAGATCGGTCGACCGACCCGAAACCAACCTTTCGACCGTTCCCCAAAACCAGTCGACCGATTTCTAGTAAACATTTTTATTTGATTTATTAATTAATCCACTTCCTAATCCGAATATTGCCTTTGTACAACTATCCTATTTTCTGTTCTCACAAAGATCCATCCCTGATTTTTAAGATCTATCCTTTTAAATGATTTATTTCTCATTGATCTTATAATCTACAATGAATAAAGAACAAAGAAACATAAGTTATTAAAAGTGATTAATAAGTTCAGATGGAAGGTTAACAATGGGTTGCCAGTCCAAGCCAAGTGCAGCAAGATAAATGTAGCTCACATAGTCATGGTTTGATCACCCACTGACTCGCACAAGGTCGTATCATTTGCTTGGCATACCCCAAGAATTAAAGTCACACTGATTTCTAATTATAAACTAAGATCAAGAAGCATGATTAAGACAAGTCAAGTTATCGTCGTGATTTCCAAGTATGCCATAATTTCAAATTTTTCTAAGCATCATTTGATTCTCATGATTTATAATATCTTTATATTCTTATTCTTATTATGATCTATGATGTTGTCATATTATCCTTTCAAGTTCAAGTGAAGCATGATTATTTACATCTGATTATTCTATTCATGTTATGCATTGTATTTCAAGCTTACGGGAGGATCTCCTCCCTTGTGTCTGATTTCACGAGGTGGAGTAAGTGTGTGATGACAAAGCTCTGGCAGAAAGACAACACATGAACCATAATGCTTATTAGATTGTTTAGTAGTTTTTCTTTACCTTCCGCATTATAGAATCATGATGTAAAACTTCATTTTATTTCTTAGAAAAGATATAGCCACTTTTATACTTCCGCAATTAAAGTTATTCTTTTTCTTTATTTCTTTCTTCCGCTAACGTGTCTCAATTTTTGACTGAGATATGGTCAACATTATGGTAAAAGTCATAGCATGTTGTAGCGTCTTCAAGTTAATCTTCGCCACATGGCGAGAGTCGATTTGGGAGCATTACAAGTGATCTACGATTGGCGCCATTCGGTGCCGGTCGTAGGGTTTGCCCTAGTAAGAACCTTGGCCTCATAACTGTTGGCCTTTGGTTGGCACGCCTTGTTCACAGCTTTCACTGGGCACCGGTGGAGGGCTTTCGCATGGACCTCGACGAGGTGCTGAAGTTGTCGTTGGAGATGAAGAATCCACTCACTGTTGCGGCAACTCTAGTGAAGAATGCTGGATCTTTTTAAGCATAGTTCAAGAACAAATTTTGATCCGAGTCATGTCAACATTAGTTTCGGGATTGGTATTGGACCATTTTTTTAGTACTCGCATTGTGAGAGAGATCAATGAGTTTTTTAAAAAAAAAGAAAACAAGTTTTGTTATGCGGAAGAGATGGAGTGGGCACTCTTGGTCAATGATTTTTAATTTTTTTCCATTTGTTAAATTTGATCCTTTGGTTATTTTTAATTTTTTTCTGACGAAGTCAAGATTCGTCTAGGATACTTTCTAATTCGGTGTTCAATTAACTATAGCAAAAATAATAACTGTTTGTTAAGTTGAGAATTTCATTAACTAAATTTGACTATTATATTTAAAAAGAAACCTTAGGACTACTATATATTGTTTGATCAAGAACTCAAATTCACCATTCATCTAATCCAACAAATATTTCTGTTTATCTTTTATCTCCAAGAGTTTGGATTATTTGGTGTCCCACAATTTATAGGCCAAGTTATAATTAATCGAATACGGTATAATAGTGGACTTTATCATATTTCACAAACAAGATGCAACGTGCCATCAAATTTGTACATGATTAGTACAGTGTGATATTTATAATATTATTAATTTTAAAATGTGTTTGATAAATTTTGATTCAAATATTTTTACTTATTAAATACAATAATAAAAATTTCATTTTTTGTACATCTTAATTAGGCTCTCGCAACATTTGGCTTAAATAGTTTGATATTAATTAAACAAAATTTATTTTGTCCAACTATGAAAGTTCATTTTTTATACAAACGACAACATTTATATCATAAATAGATTCTAATTTATGTGATGTGTATAATTTGCATGCCTTAGCATGACTTCCTTTGATGTTATGTGATTGGTATATTTGAATAACTAATGCGGAGCCACAAGATCTTTAATTATACAATTATACATTTATAATTTTCTAATTTATATAACACATTTAGAATAAGACATCATTGCATAATTACCCCTACATGGATGATAACTGTAATTTTATTTTTTAACTAGGGTACACGATTTCTTTTTAAATTTTCCCACATTTCGTAAAAAATGTATATATTCCAATAAAAAAGGTTTGTGACTAAAATATGTGCCCAGAAGTATATCTTAATGATACATGTATTCTTGTAAGAATTTTTATATAGATATTAGATCACATGGGTCAATATAACTTATGTGTGACTTTTGATATCCCAGTATATACATTGGATATCTGTATGAACTTAAAAAAATTGTAAAATTTGCAAATGCACTTGTTATTTCTATCTTAATTGTCATTTGGTCATTTGATTTCTTAAAAGGTATATTGTTTATCACTTCATATATCATAACGTTAGTGGGAGCGATATCAAATATAACCTAAAAATTTATATTTATATGGCCGATAAGACAAAAGTGTTATGTTTCAACAAAAAAAGGTATATAGAAAGAAATGGCACAGAGAGAAGAAAATATATCATTACAAATATCTTCACATTTCTTTATCAATGAGTTATATTTAGTACGATGTGACATGATATTTGGTTATAGAATTGTCTTATGGATTTGAGAGAATAATTATCTCTAAGAGGTAATTACTATGTTGACAAAGAATATAGAATTGGGCGTAAAAAAATGTGTTGTCGATAATAAGAACTTAGTCATGCATTAAGGATAACATTAAATTCGAGTGATCATATGTAAAACATATTTATATCGTATATATACCACAAATTTCTTAAATCCATATGAGATAAACGTATATAGTCATTAAGAAGACTTAGCAGTATGAGATGCTCATTTTGCACTCATGACTTAGTTTTTTTGTCAAAACACATTTAATGAAATTTTTATTGTTATCTATTTGTCGAATAAGAATAAACATTAAGATTTATTCATAAATAAAAATAATGTGCTTAATGTCATTTAAAATAGAAATGAAATTATGTGGTAATACATAGTAGGTCATAGTTTGTATATGAATCCTATACTATTGGATCACAATACATCAAAGAGGGATGAATTTGTGTTTAACTCAAAAATAAAATGCAGAAGCAATAAAATCAAATTCAATCAATTGAATACGAAGTTCTATTCACACAAAGATAATGCAATCAAAGTAAAGAATAGAGACAGTAATCAATCACTTTTATTGATGTTTGGTCAAATACTTTAGCTTATGTCGGCATCTCTTGACTCATTGACCTTGAGATTGTGGGGTATATATGATAATCCAAACTCTTCTTTACTTTGGTAAAGGAACATCCATACAATAATGTTTTTGTTCGCCCAAGAGGTAAAGGAAAGCTCTTCAATAAGAAATTTTGACAATGATCATTCAAACTCAGAACTCTCCAAGTTACTCCCCTGTGTAATAATGATCCAACTTTTAATCAAAAGAGATGCATAGATTTAAACATCGAGGTGCGAGAATGTATTGCAAGCACGTAATAGTTCTTTAAAGTAATTTTCTATCAAAGGGAAAATATTTGTAGTCACTTGAAGCTTTTGTACCCTTTCAACTCTAAAATGGTTGTTGAAATTTATTTGAAGTTGTTTGAGTCTGAACTTAGCCAATTAAATATTGTTCGGTTGACCATACGAAG
The DNA here is from genome assembly GCA_030549335.1 of Pontederia crassipes. Lineage (NCBI taxonomy): Eukaryota > Viridiplantae > Streptophyta > Magnoliopsida > Commelinales > Pontederiaceae > Pontederia > Pontederia crassipes. The sequence goes on from CM060193.1 coordinate 30,671,399, forward strand.
AAATTTGACCATTGACGTTCATCGGTCAAACTACATGATCAATCACTATAGGTTTTTATCCCATTTTAGATGCATTTCACCCATATTGAGCCCCTAAATTGCCCAATTTTTTACCAATTATGTTTGAAATGCATGGATTGTAATAACTAGTTGATCTTCCTCATTTTATACTTAATTCTATGTGCATAGAGGTTCTGAAATGCTAAAATCCATTAATATCTCAATTCTATGCCAAGTTATCATTTCTAGGGCAAGTTATCACTCCAAGTGTGCAAGTTATCATTTTTCTAATAGAGCTGATTTCCAGTGATTATTTTGCTATAAATCCCTTGCCATCATGATTTATTCATACTTGGATGATAATATTTCAATTTGTGCAAAATTATCAATCCATTTGAACAAGATATCATTTTTCAATGCCAAGTTATCGTTTAAGGGCAAAACTATCATTTCGATATGCAAAGCTATCAATTCTGCATAAAGGCATTAGGCAATCACTAAATTACTGTCTTAACTCACTGATGTTCAAATTTGACCACATTTGGATAATCACAACCAAAGTTATGACAAGTTATCAGTTTTAAGGCATTAAGTTATCGTTTTTGGCACCCAAGTTATCATTCCTATGAAATCTTATTCACATTTGATTTCTGACCTCATTCACTTGCCATACTAATCCCTTTGATGCCTTCAATGATTTGAGCCACTCATATTTGGACATTTTCCATGAAATATGCAAAGTTATCATTCCGGATTTTATATGTTATCATTTCTTATTTATGGTTTTCATTCCTGTACAATACCTCTATTTGATGTTTGAGCTGATATATATATCACTGTCTTAATCTTTATTTGTTTAAATCATATTTAAGGGCTTTGATGTTTGTTGTTGTGGACTTTCTAACAGGTATAACAAGACTGCACAAAGAGAAAAAAGTAGGGGGGGACCACCTACTTTTGCTGTCCAAAAAGCTGTCTCCTGTAGTTGTTTCCAAGACCAAGACACATGGCACAATCACATCACCATGGAACATTCTGATGCTGATCAAAGGGTGGACATGACACATATATAAGCTGGGAAAATTCTGGAGGAAAAGGGGGCTGGCCATTGCAGGGTTTTGGACAGGAAGGAAGCAAGGGTTTGGAGCTGAAGGCTGCTGCTGCAATTTCTGTCGACAAGCTTTCAATCCAGGATGAATTACTTCTGTTCTTCATTCCATTTTGTATCAAACTTTGTAATTATGAAGAGCTAAACTCCATGTCTCCTAGGATAGGGTAATAGTCTAGATTAATTATGGATGAATTAGGGACAAGTCTGATTTCCTGTATTGAATCAAGTTCTGAATTAAATTTCTGAATTCTGAAATCTATATTGATATGAATCTATTCTTGCCATTGTTAGATCTTATTTGTATCTACAACTGAGAAGTTGTCATTTGATCTAATCTTGTTCAGAAATGAATTAAGAACCAATGCCAAGTTTCTGGATTCTATTTTAATTCTGAAATATGATTTTCTGAAATCTAGATTCTGAAATGCCTTTCTGATTTCTGAATTCATAGAATCTGTTTTGTCATTGTGGAGCCCTAATTGTTTTGACAACTGAGAGGTTATCTTATGGTCCCAATCTAGTTCAGAAATGAATTAAGATACTTTGACATTTCTATGGTTCAAATCTGTGATTGTCATTGGTTACTCCCTGATTTTAATGTTGTTGATTTCTGTTTTCCTAAATTTAAGAGAAATCTGATTGCCATTGTTAAATCTTACTTTAACCTACCACTGAGAAGTGGTCTTATGGCCTTCCTTGAGATTCAGAGATGAACCAAGGAGCAATGACAATTGTTGAATTCCCAACCTGTGATTATATGCATATTATTTCCAATTAATAAGTGTTAGTGTGAATTTCAGTTTCATTTGCAGCCGAGAGGCTGATTTAAAGTCCTCTTGTAGTTTAGAGATAAACCAAGAAGCACCAGCACAATTATTGGATTGATTTCATCCCTGCCTAGCTAATTGGAGTGATTTCCTTATTTTGTGACTACATTTAGAAGTTATCATTTCAGATTTCATTAAATTGTCAAAAATCAGCAAAGAACTTGAGTTGTGCTTAATGATAACTTGATTTTCAGTGGGGATCCTCTTCTAATTCAACCTGGTTAACAATTATATGACAATATATTGATTAGTTCTGGTCTAATCGAGCTGTGAGAACAGTCATACTTAAGGTTGAATCAGATTTGACTAAAAACTGATAACTTATTCCATTCCATCCATAATTAAGTTAGATGAACTCCAATTCCTAAGAGAACCTTCCTCATTGATAGTTTAACACTTTTAGCCTCTAATCTAGCATTTATAATTCAGTTTAGATAACTCTTCAAAAAACCCAAAAACAATTATCATTTTGCTATAGTCAAAAAATCTGTTTCACTTCCTTTTAATTTCTTGTTTTTGCCAATTTAAGTAGGACTAGTCTAAATTATTTTTAGAAAGTCTAGGGCTTCAAATCTCTGTGGATACGATAACTTGGGTCTACTACAACTTATCTGTGCACTTGCAGAAAGTGAGTTGGGGAGTTAGACCAAATATTGAAAAATTGCACTTTTTATATAAAATCCAGCAAGTTATCACATTACTCCTGAAGATCATTATCACTACCCCAATTGATGTCTCCATGGATGCTTCAACCAATGTAGCAAACAATGTTTCTAGAATTTCTATTGCTAGTTCAATTGATCCATCTCAGCCAACTCATTATTGACCTATAAGTCGAATTCATTAGTTGGCATGATGCTTATAATTCATTCTAATGATGCAAGGTTGGCCAAACTATTCCAGAGCTCATCTTAGCCAATCACAACTTTGAAAACCAATCCTTTATCGTTAATCTGGTTAGCTACACTTCCTTGACTGATTACATGGATCTATCAATCGTAAGCTAGATTTGGTACTTTTCTCTAGGTTCTCAAAAATCCATGTTCACAACAATTCCTTTATTATGGATCTTTGAACTAAAATTCCATTTAGTTCTTCGGAATCATTAGATTTGATAGATTTATTATGGTTGAGTGTTTGAATGAAAGTTCTTATGATGGAGAATTTTGGATGACTTATGAGGCGACTTAAATGTAATAGAGGCAAGCTCTGATCATGAGCAGGAACTTTTTTACCAATATTTGTGCGATATTGGAACTTTGATTCCAATGGGGCCCACTAGAATTTGATGTGTTGTTTGGCAGAACTAAACTAAGTTTTGACGTTTAGAGTTCTTATCCAAACACAACCTTAAAGACAATGTTATATGATCATAATATAAAATAATTAAGCATAATTTTCAATGCATATGACTATCTTTTTCGCATTTAACATTTTTTATATATTGTTCATATAGTTTGGGGTAAATTACATAGATCGTCTCCCAACTTTAACTCAATATATCAACGGTCTCCCAAATTTAATTGAAACTAGAATGTCCCTCAACTTTGATTTTCTTACACACTTCATCCACTTGACCGTTGATAGTGGATTTCTCTATTTTCTCGCTTACATGTCTTTCATCCATGTCATTTAAGAAAATAATAAAATAATATTAATATATAATAAAATAATATTAAAAATAAAAAAGGTGGCAGCCTCGTGCCTATCGCCGCTCGTCGGAGCCGGCGAGCTTCGCCCACACCTGTGTGTACTTGCTGGCCTGCGCGAGAAAGAAAGGGGTGTGTCGGCCCCCTAGGAGTTGCGAAGGGGGGACGACACGGTGACATCCCCCTTTCTATCTCGCGCGCCAACGAGGGGGCACCAATCCCCCTCTGTGCGAGCTCACCAGAGATCTATACTCAAGAGTTCATGCTCCCACTTAAAATAAAAATTGTCTAATTCAAACACATTTTGCAAAAGTGATTTTCGTATTTCTCAATACTTCTCCCACATATATAATTAAGAATATATAAAAGATATCAAAACACACAATACTCCCTCAATAGCTTGAAAAGATAGGCAAATTTAAGTTCATATTATTTTGGGGGGTAAAACTATGAAAAATATAAAAGCATGTATGATAATCAAATAAAATAAAGTATTGAGGGAACAATGAGAGTGAATATGAATAATAATCCAAATCAGAATTTTAGTGTTGTTCAATTTTAATAAACAATTACTTTAAAAAATGAGACTTACATAAGTCACTCATCAGTTGAATTGATTCACACATCGAGTAGACATTCCTAACTTATTTCTAAGCAAGTTAAATCTTTTTTTCTTGCTAAGAGGCTTTATAAATATGTCTGTGAGTTAAATTTTTGTGGAAACATACTCTATAAGACTATAACAATAATATTGATGTTGACATGCTCACATATAAAATGGTAAGGTCAATATGCTTGATCCTACAATATTGTACCAAACTTTTTGTCATTTCTATGAAATTAGTGTTATCATATTTTATATGTCTATTCTTACACTATATTTCATAATTTAATAATTGTTGCTTAATTTAAAAAAAAGTGCACAACAAAAACAACAATATACTCAACCTTCACAATGAATAAGTCATAAGATAGTAAAATTTTGCTTCTTACTAGCTCATTAGTACTCTTTCTATCAACTAGCTAGAAAATAATGTATTGTCAATATTAATTACTTATTCATTAAGGAGAACATTAAATTTGAGTGCTCATATGTGAAACATATTTATATTGAACACATATAGCAAACATATAAGATGTATTTTTTTACAAAACACATGTAATGAAATTCTTACTATTTCTATTTCAACTGAGAATAAACATTTAGTTTTAATCTAAACAAGAATAATATGTTTGATTTCATTTTAAATAGAAACTAAATTATATTGTAATACATGGAAGGTCATAGTTTTGTATATGAAGGTCTTGATTCATATGATTTAATTCTTATTTTAAAATATCAATATTTTTAGAAATGTTATTGGGAAAAATAATATTGGACCAAGTGGGAAAATGTTGGAATTTATCACATATCAGTTAATATATTCATTACGTAATATCATGTATACATATATATGATATTATTTATGTAATGAATAAATAGTTATATAAGTTACACAAAGATGGTTTCCATAGCTTGTATCTTAAATGGTTTTATTAACTACATCTTAGTTTTTTTTTTCCTTGATGGAAGGTATGTTATAAATAGATCTTATGGATTCCTAACTCAATAAAATCTTCATACTTGGTTTTCATCACATTAGTTTATACATTTCTTTAAAGACATCCATATAGAAGTTATCATTTAGTTTGGTGGAACTTATATTTATATTATTGTCTTTTAGGCTATGATTAAAGGCATAAGTTCTTAATGTATTGATATGCTTTCATATTATTTTTTTATGTCTTATGTACGTTTATTCCAAATGACTTTCATAAAACACTATCACCTTTTGTCGGTCGACTCATTTTAGCTCCTCACTAAATTTAGATCGAGGAGAAAGCAATTATCTTTCTGTAGATTTAACCTACTATTTTGTAATGTAAAAATTAACAAACTATTAGTGTAAACATTTATTTCAAAAATACTTAGTTACTTTTCTTTGTGTACATTAGAAAAGGTGTACGAATAATTTTTTTGAAGTTATAGATAAATGTTTCACTAACAACCTTGGGTAAAATGCATCTAGTATAGTCAAATTGTTTTAAAGGATGAATTATGCTGGAGAAAAGTTTTAATGTCCTATAAAATTATATTTTGATGATATAAATCTTGAAATGTTAAAGTTATATGCTGAAAAAGTATAAATAAAAATGAATAACTTTATGCACTAAATTTTAATTAAATAATTGATTATGATATTATTAGATTTTGGATGAATGATAAATATTAACATTGTAGAGAATCATGATAGCTATCCATAGAATCCAAGATTATCTCATTTGGATAATTGTGCAAAATGTTATGCTCAAAATAGTGCAAGAGATATAAATATTATAATTGTGCAAAATGTTATGCTCAAAATAGTGCAAAATGTTATGCTCAAAATAAATATTAACCAGCCGATCGAAGCAATGATAGTCGGTCGAGATAGTTCGGTCGATCGATCAGACATACCGGTCAACCGGTCAATGCATGAGCTGCTCAGATCCATGACGAGACTATACCGATCGATAGACCGGTCGATGCACCGGCCGACCGATCAGCTCGACGGGCGAAAATCAAAATGTCGAGACTATACTCGTCGGCTGACCGGTCAATAGTTCGATCGACTGACCGATCGATAGTTCGCTCAACCGACCAGCTACGGTCAGTGAGCAAATAAACGTGATGGTCATATAGACCGGTCAATCAGATCATTAGTGCAGTCGATCGGTTCCCGACTAACATGAACAGTAACGGCTAGTTTTGAATGAGAAAATTGTGGAACAAATTCTGAACGAATTTTTCACATGTTGAAGCCTATAAAAAGAGTATCAAAGCAAAGACATTCATTCAAGCATTGAAGAAAAACTTCAAGTTAACAAAAGAAGATCCTTTCTTGAAATTATCATTTTAGTTTTTCTTCTTTCTCTCTTCTCTTCTTGTGAGCATGATATTGTAAAAGAGAGAAACAATTATTCAGAAAAATTGAGAGAGCTCTTGTGTAAAAGAAGCTCCATATCATGCTCTCGAAACGGAGAAAAAATTAGCTTTCTAGAAGGAGAGGTGTGCCTTACCCCTCGAAGCGGAGAAAATGTGGTTGATGTAAAGGGGTTTTCTTCCTTGTCCCATTTGGAACAAAAGAAGCGTTTTAGTGAAATCTCCAACGGTCTCGAGATTGAAAAGTCAGAGCCGGTACGTAGGCCAAGATGTGGCCGAACCTCGTCAACAACCATCTGTGTTCTTGTGTTTGCATTCTTTATCTCTCTCTTTCTCATATTATATTTGTGATATGATTTGATTTGTTTTGGTTTGAAGATTGTTTAATCGATTTTAAGCTTCCGTGACGTATTTTGTGAAATCGATATTTTTTATTTTAAACACCAATTCATCCTCTGGTGCCTTGGGATCCTACAATTAGTATCAGAGCCAAGTTTCTCTTGTTTTTAAGTTTTAATCAACTTTTAGAGCATGGCACCTATTTTTCAAGAAGGTCGATCAATTTCTCTTCCGGCGAGATTCTATGACTTACTTTTTTCATAATAGAAAATTTACATGCAAGCCCATTTATTTCTCTTGATTATGATTTATGGAAAATTGTTGAAAATGATTTTGAAAGGCCTAAGCAAGTTGTAAATGGTGTTTTCATTGATCTTTCATTTTTTTTTAATATAATGATTTTCAAGTTTCACTCGCCAAACTTGATTCTAAAACTTGAGATGCATTTTATTGTACTTTAGATGTAGAAAATTTAAATATCATTTCTAATTGTTCTACATCTCATGAAATTTAGCAAGTTTTGTTAGATAGGTATGAAATGAGCAATTTTGATGAAAAGGGCACATCGAATATTGACAATGAAGACATTGCAAATTCTATATCCACGACATCCGACCAAGACATTGAATTATGTTTTATGGAAAAAGCGAGGATAATGACGTATCCTCCAATTCCTCTTATTGCTCTAGTACTAATAATGATAATGATGATAATATCAATTTTGATGTGCATAAAGAATTTTCTTCCTTAATCAAAAAATATCTTACTCTTAAAAAGAATAATGAAAATTGATGGATGATTTCATGTTATCAAAGATGACCTTAATATTTTGAAAAAGGGAAGAGATGCTTGTCTAGTTCATAATGAAACATTAATGAATGATCTTCATATTATGAAAAATGATTTTAAAAATTTAAACAATGAAAAGAATGCATGTTTTGTTGAAAATAAAAATTTGAAAAACATAATTATTTCCTTACAAAAAATCTTTGAATGATAAACTTGATATACCTTTGAAAAGCATTATCAATGATGATTTTCAAAAGTCTACAATTAATAATTGCAAAGTAGCTAAAAAGTTTATTGCCCATGAGAAAATTAATTTAAAAAAAGATTACAAAAACTCACATGGATACTACTTAAAATATTATTATTCTTCAAAATCAAAGCATGCTAATGATTATCATTTAAGGAATAAACATTTTCGTGATCTCTCTTTTAATGTTAAACATTCTAAGGCTTCTCATCATGATTATTCGAAATTGAGATATGTTCATGATCATTCTATTAGACCATTTACTACTTGTCATTATTGTGGTGTTCATGATCACTATGTCTTCGAATGCAAAATTAAGAATTCTATGAATATCGACATGAAGATGTTGTGGGTTACAAAAAGAACCATAACTAATAATATGGACCCAATTAAGTTTGGGTACCAAAATGCAAATGATTTTTGTTTATAGGTGTGCTTCACAAGGAATGAAGAAGAATGCTTCAAGTAAAGTGAAGGCACACACTTTTTTGGTTGTGTGACATGAAAAGAAAAACAACAATGAAGTTGAAATGAGTTAAAGGCATAAAAGTTTGTGGTAAAAGCATTTTGGTATATTGAAATAAAAATTTGAACTTATTTTGATATGATGCATATTTATGTCTTGAATTTGTCAATTTATTATCCTAATATATGGATAAAGTTCATATGGGATAAAAGATTATGATTCTTGTGCATACTATAATTATGTTGCTCATCTAATTTTAAAAATACATATATTATTCATTTTTACTAAATGAGAATATGTCTATTGAATTGTGTATGATAATTGCTAAGTTGACATTTTTGGACTATCTTGCTAGTTAAATGTGGGGATCATATTTATAAAATATAAGGGCAATTATATCAATACTAAAGTTTATATGCATGATTCTTCATACTCAAAATATGTTTATTTTAGCATGCATAATTAATTTATATGACTCTTGTGTTATGAGCCTTAGTGTATAAACTTATTATGCATTTTGACTTATTACACTATATCATTTGGACACACCTACACATTATGATTTGGAATAAGATGATTGATCATATTGATGTGCCATTTGAAAATTATTACATAATACATCTAATTGTTAAACTCTATGCTTATGCACATGTTTGAAATAAAGCATATCACTAAAGATATCATTTTCAACTTCTATATACATCTTCTATCAAAGTCGATTTGTATGATCATTTTTTCGAAATACTTTGACATGAATCTTATTCTTTCATACTTCAAATTATTATATCATGTAATGAAAGCTATTTCTCTCATTCATAATTTGAAATAGTCATTATCATTTTAAGAAAGAGGGAACATGTAAAAGATTAAACTTTGAACATCTTTTTAGTTTCATTTCTTGTCACCATTTTTATTATTATCTTGTGACAAAGGAAGAAAAATAAAATTGAATTTGAAGGAGTGCAAACACAAATTTTATAGTAAAAATATTATGTTGAACATAAAAATGAAAAATTGGATATTCACAATTATTTGTGCATTATACTTGTCTATTAGTTATCATAATTTGTGCATAAACTTATGATTGTTGAAAAATCAACTTTTGGGCATATTTTGATATGTTAAACTTAGGAAATGCTTATGCTATTTATGATGCTTATTTATTTGTCTTAGCATATGGAATCATGCTATGAGATTAATGTGCATAAATTCATATGGTCATAACTTTTTATCATTTGAGTATTCTATATCGTATGACATTTGACCATCAAATTTGGAATGATGCTTAAATAATATCTCTCTTGAACAAATGAAAATATATATAAGATTTTTTTACTTGTGTAATAATATATTTACATTTGAAATATTTATGTCATATCATGAAATATATTAATTATATAACTTATATGAGCATGGATTTACATTTTCATGATTTGCAAAATTATTTTATTATCATATCTTAGTACAAATCTTTTAAGCTTAAAACCTTCATGTTATGAAAACTAAGCTATGACCCATCATTCATAATGTTATCATTTTCTTTGGAAGAAATAGGAAACAAATAGAGAAAGAGAAAGAAAATTGGTCATAGTGATAGGAGGAGCTTGTTCAAAAATTTGAAATATTATTTCATCCACCCACTTTGAATATGACTTTGTTATTCTTGTTGTCAAATTTTTTTATTATTTTACATAATTCAATTTAAATTTTACATATCATTGTTATATCAAAGTTTTATGTAATATTTTGATTTTTAATATATTTTTTTTACTTGTGGCTCTCACAACCCTTAAATCAATTTGATAGCCGTAAATTAAGGGAGAATTATTTTTGCATATTTTATAATTATTTATGATGTAATAATTTACATATTTATCACAAAAAGGGAGAATAAATTTTCTAAGACAACATGATTAACGGGGGAATTACATATGGTTTCTTATGTCCTTCATGTGCAAACTACTTTTTGATAAAACAAAAGAGGGAGAAATATAATTTGAATATAACTTTATATGAAGAGCATCTTACAATTAGTACTTATGTGAATATCTATCATTGTAAGAAAAACTAAGTTTAGGGAGAGAAAATTAATTTTACAAGATTTTACAATTTTTTAGCAAATTATATATTTTTCATATTTCTCGGTTTGTCTTCATAAAAAGGGGGAGATTGTTGGAGCAAAGTTTTAATGCCTTATAAAATTATATTTTGATGATACAAATCTCAAAAGGTTAAAGATGGGTCTTTGAGTCATTTTCAAACCGGTCCCCCGACTTCAATTTGTAACTAGAGTGTCCCTCATATTTATTTTCTTTCACGATTAATCCTCTTAACCGGTGATCGTGGGTTTCTCAATTGTCTTGCTTACGTGATTGTCACATGAGTCATTTCTCTCTCATACACGTCAAGGTAAAATCCTCTCCCTCGTTCAAATATATTAAAAAATTAAAAAAAATGGAACCGACACCCAAGTTCGCTGTCGGGGCCAGCACCCCCTCTTCTCCCTCACTACGCATGAGGGAGAACAATGTGCGCGAGAATCACAGAGGGAGTTGCCACCTCCCTCATCCTCCTTCATCGCGCGATGAGGGAGAACGGGGGGCGGCGGCCCCCTCTGCGAATCTCATCGGCGAGCGAGATTGGTAAAGGGGGGCCATCTCCCCCCTCGTTCTCCTTCACTGCGCATGAGGGAGGGGGGCCTCTGCGAATCTCGCCGGTGCCCCCCTTTCCGCGAGCTCACCAAGGGGGGTGGCGAACTCGGCCAGCTCCATGTTTTTTTATTTTTTTATTTTTATAATATATTTTAACGGGGGAGAGGGTTTTGCCTTGATGTGGATGAGAGAGAAATGACTTACGTGGCGGCCACATAAATAAGACAATCAAGAAACCCACGATCACCAGTCAAGAGGACTAATCGTGCAAGAAAATTAAAGATGAGAAACGTTCTAGTTACAAATTAAGTTGGGGGACCGATTTGAAAATGACTCAAAGTTGGGGGATCAATCATGTAATTTACCCAGTTATATGCTGAAAAAGTTTAAATAAAAATGTATAACTTTATGTACTAAACTTTGATTAAATAATTGATTATGATCTTATTAGATTCTGTATGAATGATGAATATTAAAATTGTAGATAATCATGTTAGCTATTCATAGAATCCAAGATTATCTTATTTTGATAACTGTGTAAAAAGTTATACTCAAAATAGTACAGATCGATCAACTAGTCGGTCGAAGCAATGAAGGCCGATCGAGACAGTCCGGCCGACCGATCAATGCATGAGCTGCTCAGATCCACGACGAGACTATACCGATCGATGCACCGATCAGCTGAACAGGCAAAAATCAAAATGTCGAGACTATATCGATCGATTGACCGATTGATAGTTCGATCGACCGACCAGCTGCGGTCAATGAGCAAATAAGTGCAATGATCATATAGATCAATTGATTGGTCCATTGGTACAGTCGACCGGTCCCCGAGTGACATGAACAGTAACGGCAAGTTTTGAATGAAAAAATTGTGGAATAAATTGTGAACAAATTTTCCACATGGTGAATCCTATAAAAGGAGTGTCAAAGCCTGACGCAAAGGCATCCATCCAAACATTGAAGAAAATTTTTAAGTTATCAAAAGAAGATCTTTTCTTGAAGTTATCATTTTAATTTTTTTCTTCTTTCTCTCTTCTCTTCTTGTGAGCATGATATTGTAAAAGAGAGAAACAATTGTTTAGAAGAATTGAGAGAGCTCACGTGTAAATAAGGTTCCATATCTTATCTCTTAAGCGAGAGAAAGATTAGCTTTCTAGGAGGAGAGGTGTGCCTTACCTCTCGAAGCGGAGAAAACGTGGTTGATGTAAAGGACTTTTTTTCATTGCCCCATTTGGAACAAAGGAAGAGTTCTAATAGAATCTCCGACGATCTCGAGGTCGAGAAGTCAGAGCGGTGACGTAGGACAAGGTGTGGGCAAACCTCATTAACAATCACCTGTATTAGGATTAGAAAAATGTTCGACCCATTACTTTCTCATCATGACTTATAATTCGGGTAATGTTTAAAATTAAATTGTCTCTTTTATGTGCATGTCACTTACTACTTTTTCAAAGGTCATTTCATAGTCCTTGAGTTTTATTTTATAGTTCTTGATAGTTTCATTGATTTTAATTTTTTTACTTCATTTTAACACTAATTTAAGTGAGTTTTTTCTAGTAGTTTCATAACCCACTTCCTTGTGTTTTCTAACCAAAAAATGTAAAACTTGTAAAAAGCTATGTTTTAGTGAAATTGATATTTTCAATTTTAAACACCAATTCATCCCCCCCCCCCACACCCCCCCCCCCCCCCCCCCACCCCCTCCTCCCCCCCCCCCCCCCCCCCCCCTCCCTCTTGGTGCCTTGGGATCATACATCTAATTGTTTTATTTTCTAAACTAAATGTTCTTGATAAAATGACTAGACATTTTTTATTGTCTTACATAAAGATTAAAATTCCCAAGAATAAGTTAACCTTGGAGAATTATTTTGATTGGTTTGTTTGTTTCACAAATAATACCAAAAGAAATTGTCTTTCTCCTTTTTCTTCTAAGCATGCTTGTTAGGGCTAAATTGACATACTGGTATGATTGGTTCAATTGTCAATCAGTTCCCAATTTAGTGTTTGATCAATCCCAAATTTCAAAATGATATTCGGCTTGCCCAATAGATCAAAACATAGAATTTGATCCTCCTACATTAATAAAGATAAAAAAAAGTACAACAAACATGCACTTGATTTACTTATGAATGGGACATTTTCGCTAATGCTGATGATGATTTGTGGATTTGAGAGAATATCTCCCATGGCATTGCTAATGTTGATTTTGTCTACAATTTTCTCTGCCAACTATCCTTGCCGCCACTTGGGGTTGGGTGGTCTGCTTGCTGCTACGTGCGAAAAATCCCTGGCCCCTAAGATTTACCATTTTCTCTGAAAACTAACTCATAACTGATTTTTCAATGTCGGCTTAATGGATAGGTGGTGTGTAGGGCTGAAAATGAGCCGACCCGTGGCTTGGCCTATTTTTGGCCTGGCTCGGCAGCCTATTATAAAAATAAGCCAGGCTAAAAAAAATTAAAAAGTCTATTTTCTTAAAAAGGCTTAGCCTATTAACAATTAGCCTGGTCTCATAGCCTATCAGTTTAAAATTTATAATTTATTAGATTTTATATAAAATTTTATAAAAAAAAATAAAAGTGTCTCTTCATCTTCTCAATATTGATAAATATTAAAAGTGTTAATATCTTTTCAAATCCACATGTTCAATTTCCTAGACGTGAGCATTTAATAGCTTTAGAAATTTGAAACTCTCTCTCTCTCTCTCCTGTCAGGTTGTCATTCCCAAACCTGGCATTTTATCATAACAAGTTGCAGGTCTCGTATGTCATTTGCTTGTTATTTTTATGTCTACTTTCAACTCAAAATTTTTGGGGGCCAACGAGACTTGCAACTTTTGGTCTCGTATGCTGGTTGAAGAGCTTGGCGGCGACGTCGTTGTCCTCAAAGCCATGGAAGGACAAGATGAAGCTCTTGAAGGAGAAATTTCAGATTTTGTCTGCTCTCCTACTCCTTTGTAAGTGAAATTATACTTCTAATCTATTTTTTTTCTTAACTTTGTTTTCCCCATATGGTCTCTTTGTTTTTTTCTATTATTATGTTCGTGCTCCTTCTATCTGGCAATTGTGGCCATATTTTTGTCTTGTCCACCTTATTAGCCATGGGAATCACAGAGACATTTTTTCCAAATTATTCTTAGTGTCATGGACATTTATTATTCCTTTCCTCCCTCTGGTACGAGTCAATAAGGAACATGTAAAGATACATTCTAGAGCTTTAATTTATTTATCTTCCTTTATAATATTTTTTTATGAAATTCTTTTTTAAGTAAGTTGACTGTTGGATTGTGGATTGACCATTAACTGACTTGAACAAAAAAAACATACTTTTAGTGTAGCAAAAAATATAATATTAGAGACTTGTATTTTTTTTTTTTTTTGCTGTAAGAATTTTTTTTAGAAAGATTTAATTTTATGAAGTTTGTAGTGTGCCATAATTTTCATTTGAATCTTTTTTCTAGGGTGATCTCCCAAGAGAACAATGATAATGAGGAACAAACAATGGTTTCATTAGAAGAATTTGAGTCAAGAACATAACCAAGAGAAGATTGTAATGCCAATAAGCATTCTTTGCCCTTCATTTCAGTAGAAGAAGAAAATGAAGAAAATGAAAACGCATCTCTTATTCTAAGGAAGAGAAAGAAAACATCTAGGATTTGGACAGATTTTAAAGAAATTATTGATTCAAATGGTACTAGGAAGGTTGTTTGCCATCATTGCAAGACTTCATTCTCTATAGGTGGACCAGGAGCTAGCACAAGTGCTCCTCTAAGGCATATGGACAAATGCATAGAAAGAAAGAAATATTTGGCCAAGCAAAAAAGAAAGCAAACAATATTACCATTTCAACCATCTGGAACCGGTATACTAAATCATCCATTTATTATTCCAGGTGCCAAATATGAGCAAGAAAATATGAGAGAATTGCTTGCTACATTTATTTTAATGCATGAGCATCCATTTAGCATTGTTGAAGAAGATGGTTTCATATTTGCTCTAAATATTCAAATTCTGAATATGAAAGAGTCTCACGTAAAACAGTGAAAAAGGATTGTGTGACAATATATGAGACGGAGAAGAAAAAGTTAAAAGATATACTAAAGAATGTGAGCAAGCTAAGTCTTACTACTGATATGTGGAAATCAAAAGCTCAAACAATTGAGTATATGGTAATCACAGGCCATTATGTTGACATAGAATGGAAACTTCAGAAGCGGGTTCTAAGTTTTGTGAAAGTACCTCCTCCTCGTCGTGGCATTGATGTAGTTGATGCTATTTTCAAATGTTTAAAGGAATGGGGAATTGAGAATAAAGTATATTCAATTTCTGTTGACAATGCTCATTATAATTATTCATGTCTTAGGATATTGAAAGACATATTTATAAGAAATAAGAAAGTAGTTCTTGATGGAAAATTATTTCATATTAGATGTGCTGCTCACATACTTAATTTGTTAGTGCAAGATGGTCTTGGTGAGATTAAACACATAACTCATGATATTCGTGAGAGTGTAAAATTTGTTAACCATTCAAATGCAAGATTGAAGATATTTTCTGATATTGCTCAACAACTTCAATTAAAAGATAAGAAGTTGATAGTAGATTGTCCCACTCGTTGGAACTCAACTTATGAGATGTTATTTGCTGCTCAAAAGTTCAAAGATGTTTTTCCAATGTTTAAGGAAAGAGAATCTCACTATAATCATTTGCCAGATTATGATGATTGGGAAAAAGTTGAGATAGTTTGTGATATTTTAAAAGTATTTAACACAGCAACTCATATTATTTTTTGTAGTGATTATCCTACTGCTAATTTGTATCTTACTGAAATTTATAGAGTGAAGGAGGTAATAGATAATGCATCAACGAGTGATAAAGACTTTTTGCGCATTATGGCTTTATCAATGAAAAAGAAATTTGATAAATATTGGGGAGAATGCAATCTTGTGATGGCTATTGCATGTGTTTTGGATCCAAGGTTTAAGTTATTTGGAGTTAAGATAATATTTCCTATGATTTATCATCCAGAGGTTGAGGCTATAAAGAAAGTGGATACCATAAAGGAAGAGTTACATAAGTTATATCTTGAGTATGAAAGTCTACACAGGCAAGAAATGGCAAATAAAAATGAAGGAATAATAGTTCAAGCATCAATAACTCATCCACCCTTATTGCTCTAGGTTTTGATTCTGGAATGTCTAAGATCATAAGCATGATTCGTCAACAAGAGTGTATGCCTTCAGCCAAGTCAGAGTTAGACACTTATCTTGAGGAGGGTTGTGTAAATTGTGATGACAATTCTTTTAATGTTTTCCACAGGTGGAAGGAGAATAGCTTAAAGTATAAAATTATGTCTAAAATGGCAAGTCATATATTGGCCATACCTATTTCAACTGTGGCATCAGAATCTACATTTAGTGCTGGAGGACGAGTTATTGATTTATATCGAGCTTCTCTGGCTCCTGAGACAGTTGAGACTTTAATGTGTGGTGGAGATTGCTTCGCAACAAATATGGTGCAAAGAAAAAATGAAAGATAATGATTTCTTGTTAATTTTTTAATATATATTTTACTTTTATGTTGTCTTATCTTTTCATAATTATTTCTTTTATTTTTAATACTTTGTAGGAAGAGCTGCTGCAAAGTGAAGTGATATTGCCTACATCTTGACACATAAGAATTTAGTTCGGTCACTTCCTTTTTCATTCATGTTATTATTTTTTTCTAAAGTTCAGTTTATTTTCTTTAGTATGGACCATGGTCTATATTTTATATGCTTTTTTGTCACTTGACAGGTCAAGTTGAATGAAAATGAAGCCACACATTTTTTTTTGGAGTGCTACAAGGTGTTGTGATGACAAAGAATGCAATATGTTATGGATGGAGAAATTATGAATTGAGAAGTGCACTATTTTGTTACCCTTTTTTTGTCATGGATTGTTGTTAAGCCAAACTAGAAAGTTGAGTTTATGTTCAGGTTGAATGAAATGAAGCCACATAAATTTTTTTTTAGTGCTGACAAAGAATGCAATGTGTTATGGATTATGAACTGAGAAGTGCACTATATTTTTACCCTTTTTTTGTTATGGAGTGTTGTTAAACAAAACTAAAAAGTTAAGTTTATGTTCAGATTGTGTTTTGATATTAAGATTGAATGCTACTATTTTTATTTTCTATTCAGAAGACGTAAACTAGTGCTATTATTTAATTCATATTTTTTATTAAATAAAATTTATCATATTTAATATAGTATATTATATAAAAATATATTTGGCTTGATAGGCTAATAAGCTAAGTCAAACATGAAAAATTAATTAAATAAGTCAGGTCAAGCTTTTATTTTTTATCTATCATAGGCTATAGGCTAAGCTTAAATATGTTTATTTTATAATAAGCTTAGCCTATTTAAATGAAAATCTGACTTGGCGTAGCTCGTATCCTTCCCTAGTGATGTGTTGGCTCTTGATTGTAGGAAGGCTCTAGTCTTGTAAATAGCTCCAAAGTAAAAGTATTGTCTCTTTTGTCCTAGTGTGTTTGGGGCCTTTGGGGCTTACGAAATGATGTTCATTTCCGTGGAGAACATTCAACCATCCCAACGGTGTGAGAAAACGTGATTGCATAGTACAAGAAATATGATAAAATTCACGCTCCTAAGGCAATAAGTTGAACTCAGACTAATCTCTTATAACAAGAGAGTAGCAAGAGAGAGGTCTGGGGGAGCTGACTATTTACTGCCATCTTGGCTTTCAGGAGGGAGGTGGAGTTAATTATGTAATTAGAAACATGGAGCATTTTGTAAGTATCAAGATGGAAAATCCAGCAAGGCTACAATCGGATCAATACTAGTACTGAGACTAGTACGCATACTTACTAATGCACCCCAATGCCCATGGCAAATTTGAAACTTGGTGACAGATTGACATGACACTTGCCCTTTATTATGTTTGAGATCTCAAACATGTATTTCGAGAAGTCAATCAACACGTGAATTATCTGGTCAACTTAGGTCGCTCAGGGCGATATTTTTTGGAAAAGTGCTCCTCTAAAACTCTTTCAACTTTTGTACCCGGATGTTTTAGTCTATTTTAATGGATAATGCATTTTAAGTCAAAAACTGCGAAAAGAGATCGGAGACTAAGGGAGAGAGGAACAGAGAGGGAAAAGGAGAAAGAAGCAATAGCGTGAGAGGGCAGTCAATTATTTCTTTTTAATTCGGGTAAGTTAAACGGATCGAATAAAATCTGATTGGTAGATTTCATCAATGTCAAAATATGACCTTTTAGCCTACAGACCAAGGAAAAACATGAACATGAAGCTTTTGTTCTATTCATTTTCCAAATTTGTAGGTATTTTGTTTTCAGATTGCACAAAAAAAATTAAAGAAAAAAGATACTCCTCAATGTGATATTTGAAACATTCTATCGTGGGGAGAATTTATGATTATTTTATTATAAAAGAGGTGAATTGAAAATAAAGAGGCAGACCAACCTACTGGAATCTGGAGGTGCACTGTTGCGATCCTTTCAAGCCTAAAGCCGAACAGCCTAAACACCTCGCCCGAACGAAAAAGAGCCTACACCCACGGCACTGTTTCTGATGCTTGATAAGTTGATAGGATAAGATAAAGAGGCGACACAGCCACCAATGAGCTGAGGCAACCACTGGCCATCGCCATTTTCTCTTATAACCCAGGTCAGATGTACTGTCTCACAGTATTGGGTCATGGGTGTCATAATCAATTAATCATTAATCTATTGCAGACAACAGGTTGGGATATAACTATTACTGTAAAAGAAACAATAATGTAACTGGTTTGTGATAAATTAAACCAACCAGAGATTAGTTAATGACATTTTTGTTGAAAACAATAGTATTACATAGTAACATATCCCTTTACTCCTCGATCAACAAGTTTTAACTTCGATTCTTGAAAAATGTGTTTCATTTTTTTTTTCAATTTATCTGTCTAATATTAATTTTTTAGCATTCCTGTCTAACAAGTAATAATTTTCTTCATCTAACAGTAACTTCAATCAGGAGTTACTTCTCTCTTTTTTCAAATAAAAAAAAGTACACAAAGATGAAAGATCTAATACAAAAAAATAAATTTATAAAAAAAATCTCTCATTATCAATAGAATCTGAATTCGAGATCTCTTAATCTTTCTTGCCAGCTTTTTTTCTCATTTATCAACTAACTGAATTAAAACTCGAACAAACAAGCATGACCAATTTTCTGGGAAAAGAAAAAAGAGAATGATATCCTGGTGGAACTTATTTGCCTCTCTTTTCAGATCACTGCGTAGCAATCATCAAGCTTGCCATCTTCTAGATGTATCAAAACAACGTGCAAGGGAGATAAATAGATACACAATTACTTGTTTAATTTGGAGATGCCACGCTCCCATCAAATAACACTGTTATCCTACTAGAAAAGGGGTGCAAGGCCATCAATGAGAAACACCTGGAAGCAGGAGCAGCAGCAGCAACAGCAAGAGGAAGTTTTTTTTCCTCCTCCTGAAGGTCATACAAAATTAGCAGACATGAACATTAGTTGAAGAAGAGCCGGTATTGATATAAAATTCTCCCATGCTATCTGAATTCAAGGACAGCGCCATGCAATGAATGAGATGGAGGAACCACATGGGGAGCTTTCCAACACCCCCCACGCCCATACTGTAAAGATACTTTTCGCATCTCCGGCACCAAAGACAAAGCAGCCAAGGGCCCAGCCATTTACCACTGTACCCTGGCCTCTGCCAACAAAGCCGCCATCAATGAAGGTAGATTTAATGTGCACAAGGTAATTTATTCCCTTCCATAGAGAAGAGCATGTGGCCCCAAATTTCATCAACAAGCCATAAAGTGCAGTTATGCAATGAAGGAAAGAAGAGAGAGTAAATAGTAGATCCATGAAAAACAGGCGGGATGTACAAAAAATTCAACCACAAGGCATTGTGAAAAAAACGAAATACATGCAAGCATTAATATCAGGTAGAACATGAGTTTTGTTTACATCAACTTATAGAGAACAAACAGACAATGGTTGCAGTTGGGGACAGGGATAAGTTAGCTCCCACCCACTACTTCCAATCTAAAGGTGATACAGATTAGCTTCCAACAAACAAAACACACATTTAACACTCCCGTCTCAATACCATCTAAACAGTGGTAATGCTAGCAGTCTGGTTTGTGGCCACCAGCAAGAGAACTATTACCCTAAGAATGCAATGGCACCACCATGATGCCTTTAGGGCATGGAAGGCAGCACCCTGTCGGAAAAAAGAGACGGAACCCCCATTCCATCCCATCTACAAGCCCTGCAATCAGAGTATAAGGACCCACTCAGGCCTGCAATAAAGAGACCCATGAAGGATTATGCTCCTATCTACAGAGAATAGTGCATTTAGAAAACTGCAAATCCCCTAATATTAGACTCTAGTAGACCTATACTTCATTGTAAGTCAGTAGGTTAAGAGAATAGTATAAACAATCCATCTGTCCTCCCAATCCTAAGTTTCATTAACATTAGACCTCCACTCTCCACATGAAATTATCATCAGAGCTAAGGTGTGGTTTCTCCAACGCTGCAACTTTAGCCCTATGGCTCCCGCTCATGTTCTTCCCTCTCTCTCCATGGGGTAGCTCACACGCTTCACTGACTGACCCACATTTTAGATCAGCTGGAGGGATGAAACAGTCCATTGAGAGGCCAGGGATATTGAACGCCACCTCCTCTATTGTCCATGTCTCTTCCATCCTAGTCTTTGAGTGACTCATAGCCACCTCACCAAAACGGAAAAGGGTTACAACTGAACGTCCAGAATGTGCAATCATCATGCCATCCACTGGGCGGTAGTCGCCGATGTAGGAGTTGATGCTGGTCTCCCAGTACACAGCATCACTGCCCACACTGGATTGAATCCTGGTCAAATGGGAGTCCTCCATTTGGACAAGTAGGCCAGTTCTTTGGCTAAAGTACCCAAACAAAACATGCCTAATGATCTCAGCAGGGCCTTCACTCCTAGACTTCAGTGTAAGCGGATCTGCGCAAAGCTTAAGGATGAAGCAATCCTCCCCATTGACTATCTTCTCACCGATGCAACGCGCATTTGCAAACATGCTCGCTGTGGTCAGTGGATCAAGACCCTACGAAATCAAAACAAATGAAGCACAATTCAACAGAAATTCATAAACAAGTAACCTCAAGATTCCAACACAGTGGCTAAATGAAGACATTCTCTCTGGGCATCAGCTCTATACCTGCAGAGATCGACGAAGAGGTCGGACAGGTCCTTTGGCAGCATGAGCACCTAGCCATGGGGTGTGACGCCAAACTAGTTTCCCATTACAACCAGCATGAACCTTGCTGCCCCCAACCGCAAGCTCAACATACCACATTTCAGGAGCCATTTGCCAGAGCACAAAACCACCAGATTCTGTGTCCCTGGATGCATGTCGATTCTTGATGACCCTGGTTGCAGTTTCGAACTCAGAGGCCACCATCTTCACTTTTCCCATGGCATATGCATTGCGGATGGAGCTCAACAGCTTCAGACCCCCCGAAGCTGCTATGAATTGCTGAAGTATGTATTGTGCGGACGACGTTTCCTATCAAAACAGGAGGCAGATCTTATATTCGGTGTTACACAATGATGAAATGCAGTCGGACAGGAATTACAGGCAAAGTAGTTGGAAAGACAAATGTATGAACCGAGTCGAAGAAAATACGCAATCCCTATATCCTACTACTAGATTGCATTTTGCCAAAATATATCTAATTGGGACTAGCATCTGCATTCCAACTATGACAGACATAAATTACAGGAACCATGCATTTCTTCCAACCAATTAACCTCCTTGATCCAAATCGGAAACAAAACCAGAAAATTACGAACCCATGAAAGTCGAGGCCCAAGGGAACCCTGAAAATTGAACAAAAAGACCATCGAGGGAAGAAAAAGAGGGATAAGTGGTAATGCTTACGATGGGTGTATCTTTGATGCTGAGATGAGGCAATGGGTCAGTGACGCACACATGAACGGGCGCCAGCGGCGCGCCCATGACGCCAAGGAGCAGGCGGAGGTCCGAGCGACGGCAGGGACCGGCGGCGCCGACAGTGGACATCGACGGAGCACGCGAGAGCTGGCCCTTAACCCATTGCCCCCATCCATCCTTCCTCGGATCCACGCCGCCGTCCCCTGGCTCCGGACCCTCCATCAGCGGCGCCAGGCTCCCGGATCTCGGCACCGCCGACTCCACCTGCACAAACTGCCGCCGCCGCCACCTCCGCCGCGGCAGCAGCAGAAGCTCCGCCATCGGCGACGCCGCCGGGCTCCGCCTCGGACTCTCCGACCTCGACCTCGACTTCGCCGGCGACAGCCCCCTCGCCATCTCCTCCTTCAGCGAAGAGAAGAATCCTTGCCTTTTCTCCATCGCTCTTCTCCCCTCCCACAAGACTCCAACCCCAAACTGCAAACTCCGAGAGAGAGAAAGAACGACGCAAACCCTAGAGAAGACAGAGAGAGAGAGAGACGGGACAAGGGCCTATTCCTCAAATGTGCTTCCGAGAAGCTGCCACCAGCAGTGTTTACAGTCGTCGGAGGCGATGGGGAACAGGGACTAAGATGCGAAATAGTAATATTCAAGGGCGCTTCGGAAGAAGAGTGTGCACAGAGTGAGAGCGAGAGCAGGAAGGCGAGAAGAGGAAAGAGAGAGCATATATATAATAGAAAAAAAAATAAGAAGAAAAAAAATAAGGGAAGAAAACACCGTTACGGTACGAGATCGGTAACAAAGACAAAAAAAAAGAGAGAAAAGAAAAGCGAAGTCGTAACGGACGCGAAAGCGGTACGGTCTCCCGCCACTTCGATGGTTCGATGCCTTCCGATATGTATAAAAATTAAAAAGGCAAAAAACAAATCGAAGCGCGTCGGTGGCCGTAACGGAGCCCCCCCCCCCCCCCCCCCCACCCCTCACGGCTTCGTTGGCGAAGGTCCGGCCGTTAGGACGGGACGGGAAGAGCACACGTCAGCCGCGTTGTCCGTTAACGGAAAAGGGCCGTTATCGGCACGTGACGCCGAGGACTGAGGGAGCTGGGATTAACGTGGTGCTTAATCAGGACGAGTTATTAAAAGAAGATTAATCAATTAACTAATCATGTTAACGCTTGACTCCACAGCCAATAGTTCGATAGAATTGAGAGTCATTAGCCTTCATTAATTTATTTAATTAACTTGCCTCGCTTCTATCCAAAATTTGTCCAACTCATACTCTCTTAATTTCCAGTTTACTATTTGTAGTATCATTTTTTTAAGGAAAGAAAACAAATTATCTTAAAGATGTGTACATTATGATGATGGCATCAATTTTTTTTTTTATTAAGTAAGCATAAGCTGGTGAAGATGGACATGCGATAATTGGGTCATTTAAAAAAATGGTCATAAGAGAAATATCTCAAAAATTGATACATAAATATTGAATACTAGTCCTTGATTAACTGTCTTACTTGTATACAAAATTTGGCCAACTCATATTCTCTAATTTACATTTTACTCTCTGTAGGGAGAAGTGTAATGTTTTACGGAAAAAAAAAGAACAAACTCTCTTAAATATCTTGTAGACTATAATGATGAAATCAATTAAATTGTTTCGGAATAGTATATTGCATTGGTTTATAGAATTGATCACATAACCAAGAATCATTAAAGGGAGATAATACAATCATAACAATTCAACTTAGATGAACTCACAAAATTAGAGCATAATGTAACTAGTACACTACTCATGCAATAAACATGCGATTCGGGGGGATATATATTTAAAAATCACTATTATCGAATATAATATATGCATGTCGTATATATCGAGCTCCATAGAATATGCACGTCGTTTCATTATCAAGATATATGGTACGAAGATATGAATCGATTTAAATAAATCATTATTGCGCTCTTATTATACCAACAACACGATGAAAAAAAAACGTATATGTTAACCATTAAACGAAGCGGTGTGCTTCATATATTATAAAATATTTTTCAGCAGCTAAATTTTAGGTGACTTATTTAATAATTTGTTACTGTTATATTAAAGGTTTTCCGTATTTTATCTTTTAAGTCGAAACTAAAGCCATAATTTCACTTTTTCGCATATATTCCACGTATTTTTTGCATGACTTGACATATATAACATATGCCAATGGCCCGGGGTTGGGGTTAATATATAATATGAAACAATATATATATATATATATATATATATATACATATATACGCCATAAACACAAATATACATGCATGTTATATGGAGCATTAATTGTGGGGGGCAATCTCAAATATGTTTGTGATGGATGTGTGTTGGTGGTGGATGCATGTGCTCGTCCTTTTTTGGTCGGGGACCAAGCCTTCAACTTGCACTCGTCCACCAATTTGTTGATCCGGCCGTCCATCCGCTCCATGGCACAGGGGGCTCTTAATTCTCCCTCGTCTCCATTTTTCCCTTCTTTTATTTTTTTTTCTTTTTGATTAAATGCACATTTTATTAGTATTTATCCATATATATATATATATATGCACATTTTTTTCTTTTTACAGTTTCTCTATGTACATATAGAAAATGTTATATATATATATATATATATATATAGGAATATATGTTATGTATTTAAGGAGACAATCTTAATAACCATGCATTAAGAGAGGCCCCCGCCCATGAATCCATATATTAAATGTCACAGAGAATTAAATGATTATATATAGTGGAATAGCATCTAGAAGGCACGTGTTTAAAGGCATTCATCAACTTGTGAGATGTGCCGACAATTATACGATCTAGATTTTTGTTAGGTATAAATATACGTATACGTATACATACAATACAGTCATTTGTGTATATGGTCCATTCATACTAACAAAGTAATATTTCAAGTAATATATATATATATATATATATATATATATATATCTTGTCTTAATCCAAGCTGTAATGGATCATGGTTTCGATCTTTTATGTTTATGTTCATGTCTAAAGTGATGCTCCATATAACTTAACTAGTACTAAGACCATGCACGGAGTTGCAAAAATTAATTATTATTAAATATTATCACATTATTAGTTCAAGTTATTTATTTAAATAAAACAATAGTAAAAAGGAAATTGTTAACTACAATAAAATCATTTATTTTTGCATATTTCTTTATTATTTAATAGTACTTTATCTATTAACGTATTTTTTCTTTAGGACTATTTTTAAAAATCATCATTGGAATGCATCTAATGCTAAATTATGAATTTATTATATTATATCCCTAAATTTTATTGAGATTTCCAATTAAATCTTTCCGTTTGATTTTTAACTTTTTTATTTTTTAAAATTTTTATATTTTTGAAAAGATTAAAATACTCTTTCACGAACTGTCTTTTTTTAAAATATTTAGATGGAAAAATTTCTTATATTTCAATTGAGATTTAAGAAAATAATCATATTATTTTATATAACTAACTTTTATTATTTTATTTTTTGAAAAAATAAAAAATATTTATCTTAATTATACTCAAATTTAATTTACTTTTCATCAAGTAAAAATATTAATTGTATCATTGTTTTAAATTACTTTTTAATCCAAAATAATACGCTATTTTGAAAAAAAAAGTGAGAGATTATTAATTTCATCGTATTCAAATTAATACCTTAAATAGCTAATTTTTTATTTCTATTCTTATTTAACAAATGCGAAATTTAAATATTACAAATTATCATGAAAGTCATTTCTTTTATTTAATTATTCTTAAAAATAGTACTACTTTCTAATCTATAGCTTTCTTTTATTTTTAACTCTCGTTTATTCCTATTTATGTTTTATTAGCATTCTTAAATTTATTAATTTACATAAGGGAGTTTCAAATCTTTTTCTGACATAATGAATTTTGATTACTAAATCAATTTTATTATTATATCATATAAAAAATTTGATTTCTTTTAAACAAACTGAAATTAAAAATAAGAAATGAAAGAAATGTATAAAATAAATAATGAATGAATTTTATAAATTTCCCTACTCATACTCGAATAAATTTACATTTATTAAAAATAAAAATGGAATAAATTTACAAAATTTCTACACCTAATGAAACTAAAATTTCAATTTTAAATTACTAATCAAAATTAATATTCTTTCAATTATTTTATTTATTTAATCATACCAAAACTCATACATCTACTCAAATTAAATTTACTTATTTAAAAATGAAACTCATTTAATTATATATTGTACATGTATTGATATCTTAGATGACTAACTTTAACTATCTTGTTATAATATTTTTTCAAAAAATTTTTTTATCTTTGTTGGTCTCCAATTTAATATATTATTTCAAGTATGCCTATTCTGGCATCAATGCATTATCTTAGAGAAAGGAAATGTTATTTATTTATTCTTTTAAAAGTAAATATTATTTATGGTATTATACTTGTCCATTATCTTTTATAAAGGGAATATTATTTATTTTATTTTGCTTGTGCATTAGATTTTAAAAAGGAAAGATTGTATATTTTAATCATAAATATTAATGTTAGTCGGATTCTAATTGAATTTATATTTAAAATTATTTTTTAATTCTGTAAATAATATATTATCATTTACAAATGAACTATTATTTATTTTATTATTCATGTGCATAATCTTGTATAAAGGAAATATTATTTATTTTATTATACTTGTTTGTTATTTTCTTAGAAAGGAAATATTAATTTTAGTTGGACTCAAATTGAATTCTTGGTTTAAAATTTTTTTACTACAAAATATAACACATTATCTTTTTAAACTTAAATATTATTTATTTTATTATACCTTTACATTACTTTTCATATATAAACTATTATTTATTTTAATTAGACTCGAATTGGGTCATTTAGTTTAAAAATTTTGGAAATAATATATTATCTTTTAGAAATTAAATATTATGTATTTATTACATTTTCCAATTACTTTTAGAAAACAAATATTAACTTAATTGAACTCAAATTGAGTTAATTATTTTAAATTTTCTAACCCTGAAAAAATAGTTTTTCCTTATAGCTATACATCACCTTTTACAAAAGAAACCTTATTTATTTTTATCATACTCATTTATTTAGTAATTGCGGCATTTATACATTATGTTATATAAAAATACTATTATATTTCTTCATTATCTTAAAAAAAGGAAAATTATTTTAAATATTTTTAATTTATGATAAAATATAATAAAATATTTCTTTCATACTCAAATGTAATTTTGACACATGCTGTATAAAAAATATTTTAATCATATCAAATCTAATTAAGGAAATATTATTTATTTTATGAGACTCAAATTGAGTAATTTATTTTAAATTTTGGCAATAATGCATTTACTTTTTTGAAAATAAAATATTATTTCTTTATTATATTAATTTATTATTATAACTCTCACGGGCGCATCCCTTATATTTTGTATGTTTTAATCTAGTAGATATGTAATTACTCTCAAGAACCTTGATCAAAGGTGCAAATATTTTATTTAAAAAATCTTGATACATTGTTACACCAAAGTTATTTCAGCTTATTATTATTATTATTATACAAAATTTGTATGATATGTTATTTTACAATTATAGAGTTTAAAATTGCTTTTGAAGTTGTTTGTATTATATTATATTATATTATATTATATTATATTATATTATATATGTTTGTATTGAATTTACCATTAAGTGACATTTCATTGTTTATTTTTTAAAAAATGTGATTGTACTAGTTAATATAGTAGCCTAAAAATTACTCAAAAAACATTTTATTATTTAGTTCTTAGCTTGTTTAAAGTTTGAAAAAATAACAATATTAATGGTTTTATTTCTGCCCCCAAAAATGGACCCAACCCATGAACTCCCAATTAAGGTGATTAATAAGGTTAGGACTTGACCACTAAACTTAGAACAAAATTATTAAATTAAATTTATAATATTTAATCATTTATATTTAATATTATATTTTTAAATTATTCTACAATACAAATTTTGGCTGTGATAATTACTTTTAGGGATGTTTATTCAGTTATAAAGGGAGGCCCGCCAATCTCATATAAGGAAAGTAAAGATTGAGAATATTATTTTTATGTTAGCGATATATATAACGTGTTTTATATATGTTTCTTTGCAATCATTTATAGACTATATAATTCCAAAAATAGTAACTAAATTATTTTATATATGTTAGAAGATATTAAAAAATAATATTTATTTTAAATAATGTTAATAGGTGGTATTCAATTGGGATATTTTAATTTATATATTGAAGAGCCACCTAATTTTTCTTACGATAATAACTGACCTAAAATTAAAAATGGTGTTAATGTCGGTTTTTTTTATATTTTGTTTTCATGCCCTTAAATATTTTTTTAGTATTCTAATATCTCAACTTATTGTTCACTTAAAAATATATTTATCAAATATCACAAGCAAAGTTTTGGGAATTTCAAATTTTACTTGTTATCTTAGATGCTCCTTGTCAAGGTCAAACAATCTGACAAAAATGCTATGTTCAATTTCATTATTTTAGTATTCTAAAAATATGAAAGAAGTTTTCTTGACAAAAATTAATATTCTCCTGACAAAAAATCTGGCATTGTTATTCGCTTGTTTGTAAAGAGAATAAGGCATATAAGACTAAAAGAAAATTACTATAACTCTTGTCATATAGAAAGTCAAGAGAATAAGACATATAAAAGTAAAAAAAAGGATTTACTATAAAACTTGAAACAATCATCACATAAATAATATCAAAAGTTTCATAAGAAAATTGACAAATTTAATTTTGTTGTAAAAAAGTTGGATCATTGTGTATACATTAAGAAGAGTAGGGTTAATTCATAATCATGTTATTATATGTAGACGACATTTACTCACCAAAAATTATTCTATATCACAATGCTATCTAAAATAAAAGAAAATTTGAGGAAGTAATTTAGAATGAAGGGCATGGATCAAGTTGTTTATGTTATTAAAATTCAAATTACTCAAAACAAAACTTGAGGACATCAAGTATGAGTCAAGAATACTATTTGAATAAAAAAAATCAAAAGATCTGGAATGCATAATAGTATTACAACACTTACCTCAATTATGATTGAAAAAAGGAAAATCAATTCCCCAACTTAAGACAAGAACCATCAATGTTCTCTATACATAGTATAGTCGGTAGCTTGATGCATACAATATTATGTAGGCATGATTTAACTTATCCTTTAAGCATTATTAGTAAATATCAAAATATTTAAAAGGCGCAACAAAAAGCTATTAAGAGAATTCTTAGATATTGAAAGTCATAAATTTTGAGATTATGGGTTAATCAAATGCTAATTTTGAAAGAAATATTAATGATAAAAGAATTTACATCATGTCACTTATTTTTGTTAAGTGTTGTCCTTATTTTTTAGGGTAAAATAAAAGTATGTCATAATATATATATATATATATATATATATATTCATTACTTGTAGTATCACAACCACTTATGGAAAATAGTTTGACATTTTTCTTTGGAATTCACATTGAATTTGGCCAATGAATCATTGCAAATGTACTATGACAACTAAGTGGCAACAAATTTGATAGACGATTAAATAACTTTAGAAAAGTACATAAAGATAAAACATTTATGTACATGATATAGTGAAAGTGAAAGAAATCTGTTTGGTGACATGTTAGTTGATTTTTTTTCATAAGGAGAATTTTCAGCCAAAATATTTGTTAAACACGCTGATCTAATAAGGCTTAGTTATATTTGAGCCAAAACAATGTTGACTAAAAAAATTTGACATTGCAATTTCATAAAAAAATGGATTTCATAAAACTCATTAAAATATTTTTTAATGGGACTATGACTCAAAATGCTATATCATGAAAAACAGTTTTTTTTATCATAATTTTAAGTTTATACTACACGGATAATAAAACGCTATCGGAGTATGAATAGTGAGAGTGAAGAATTATAATTTTAATAATGCTTAGAATCCTATTTCAATTGAAACTCGCCTGGACTTCAAGATACTCCGAAATAAAAGACGTCTTCGCATTACGAGGGTCTCGCTGCCTGGTCAGCGAGTCTATGAAGGATCAAAGGAGATCTAGGAAGATCCCTCTTTCCAGGTATGTGTGTGCGCCGGGGGGATTAATTTAAAGTTCTAATCGGTATGAAATTCATATATCTGCAAAGAAAGTGTCTATATAGTAATCCTCTTCCGTTTTCCATCTAATAAAATTCTGCATCATTTTAAATTTTTTTACGGTGCATAATTTGTCTCGTGCAGAGATCCTAACATATAGTTACATCAGTTAAGCAAGAGATGTTATACTTAATTGATCATGATTATTTAACTATAATTAATTGATCTATTTCCCATTAATTGTCTTTTTTCAGAAAACAAAACAAGAGATTCTCGACATAATTTTGGTGGGGGGATTTTCGAAATTAATTTATTTATTTTATTACGAGATATATATTTTATCTTTGAGGAATTAATTTAAAGTTCTAATCAATATGAAATTCATATATCTGCAAAGAAAGTGTCTATATAGTAATCCTCTTTCATTTTCCATCTAATAAAATTCTGCATCGTTTTAAATTTTTCAATTTTTTTGCGGTGCATAATTTCTTTCGTGCAGAAATTTACATCAGTTAAGCAAGAGATGTTATACTTAATTGATCATGATTATTTAACTATAATTAATTGATCTATTTCCCATTAATTCTCTTTTTTTAGAAAACAAAACAATAGATTCTCGACATAATTTTGATTGATGATCACACCACACACCCACCAGAAAAGGATAACATGATCGAAGAGGCAGATAATAGAGACTTGAAGAAGGTCTGCTAATTGGCGGTTGGCATGAATAGTTTGGTGACTTCCTACGAATTTGATATCCGAGGTCGTCTGGTCGTGCTGATATGATGGGATGGTGGAGGGAGAACGGTGGATCAATCCGAACAAAATGCTCACACCTGCTAAAGGCAGTCAGTCAGGCTGACATTACAACAGCCAGTCAGCCCCGGATACCACTCTTCTTCCATTTTTAGGTCCTTTCATGTATCTATACTTTATAATCATATAATACATTGTCTTATAAAAGATTCTATAATTTACATGGTCGATATACATTGATGCTTTATATTTTCGAAGATGAGAATCATTTTCTTCTTAGAAGTTCCTGTAATCAAAGATAATTAAGGTAATTCAGGGTGGTTTGTAGAATTTCATCTTGACCAATGGTTTGGTACGCATATATATCAGAACCTCAAATTTCGCAACCTTAACTAATGAACACACTGAATTGCCTCTTAAAACAATGATTTAATCTGGTCACGCCCATAACAAATGTACTAGCTGTATTACAAAAAAAAAGTCTATATCCGCGTCAACTTACCTAGAAATTTTATTTATTTTCCGTTGTACGTTTTGTCCATGAATATATGTTCCTACATTTTTTTTGTTAGGAGATCTAGTAATTGTAGTGCTTGTGGCTACTACATAATGAAAATATTTGTGTTCAGGGAAAAAAATGAATTATAGAGGCCACTGCCTTTAATTCGTAGCATTTCCTGCCGTGAGTCACGCAGCCCTTCTCAAGTCAAATCTGCAAATGATTGAAATAACAACAATACTTCATATCATGTGCTACTGATATATATTTGACTTAGTCTTACATATGTTATGTTAAATAATTAATTAATCCTCAAAAACTTCTCGATTGGAAAGTCCAAGAACTAAAATTTTACACAATATTAATTTTTTTGGGGCGAAAAAGATACATTTTGCTTTTATTCAAAGCTACAATATATAATTAACAACAAAGGCAAGTTGAAAATATATAAAAGGAACTTGTTTTGACTTCTTTAACAACATATTATGTTGTGAAAGCTTAGACATAGGATCAGGGAAATCTGTTTTCTATTTCTTTCTCCTTTTTCCTTTTTTTTTGGTGGTCCATTTGGTCAAGTTGACAGAGAACAAGCTTCCAGTGAAGATTCTTGATGACAAAGCATGGCTTACTTAAGGAAACAGCTTAGCCATGATCAACAAAGGAAGACTAGTTAATTACAAGCTAGGGCGCAGTAATATATAATCCCTAGACGAGAAAATGAAAGGCGTGCATTAATTTGGTAGGTAGGGGAGTTGTTGAACGCTCGATTATATATCGCATTCTCCATTTTTATGAATTAATACCATGCCATATTATTTCAAGCAACCAGTACCTTTCCAGGAAAACTGGGTACCACCAAAATTATCTGATCAATCACCTTACAATCAGCTATCTCATTTGTAGCTGTTTGCACCGATTGCGATGTGTACAGATTGTGTGAATGCATGAATGATATTTTATCTACCTTTCTTCTTGTGAATTAAGTTCTAAAATATTTATTATGCATGGTCCGGTGGACCTAACTATAATAATGACAGGATGAAACATGTCATGTACATTATTAGCAGCATGCCATGTCCGTATGATTAGCAGTTGGTACGCTGCATTCATTTCTCCGCTTTGTATACTGATCTACTAGACAAAATACATGTAGTTTAATAACATCCTTTTCATACTTTTAGATGCAGATCATGACAGGAAGACAAGCTCGTGTGTGAGTATGTATTTTGTCAGAGATCTAAGTTTAGAGATGTCATGATGTCACACTCGGTTCGGAGTTAAAATAAGTTATGGCTTGCATAATGCATTGGAGGAGTTGGAGCTAAGGAAAGCTGCACTACTTTATCAAGTTGTCAAAAGTTGAAAGATAGGAAGGTGTGTGCATGCATGTCTGCTTGATATGTATGTGTATCCCAGTCCCACCCTTGCTCACACTGTCACAATGAAATAAAATGAATCTAATACGAGGGGAATGTGAAACGAATATGGGAATTTTAGAGCTGGCAGCAAATTAAGATATGTATAAGATCTAGGGCTCCCACACAAGGCCATGAATTCTAAGGTGTACTATCTTTGTCACGCCGTT
The DNA here is from genome assembly GCA_030549335.1 of Pontederia crassipes. NCBI lineage: Eukaryota > Viridiplantae > Streptophyta > Magnoliopsida > Commelinales > Pontederiaceae > Pontederia > Pontederia crassipes. The sequence goes on from CM060193.1 coordinate 30,704,469, forward strand.
GATTGCGGTCGCTAGCTGTACACTTTAAAGTGCGTCCTCTTCGATTGAAAGTGACCTCGTTCTTTTTCTTTATGCATGTACATGGAATATGTCGTCTTATGTCTTAATCGGCCTGTTAAACTCATGAAAGCCAAATTTAAGATTCTTGCGTACACTTATTTATGGAAGAGATAGAAAGTTCCTGAATTGTATATGTACTACTAATTAATCCAATTATCCATGGAATGACTGCACTTCATGCACCTATTAACATTTCGCATCGTAGCAGGAACTTATATTTATCTTCACATTGATCTGAAAATTAAACCTGTACTTAGACAATATGTCTTTTGATCATGCTATGATATGAAAATGAGAACCTTTATTTTTTAAAAAAAATTAAAGGTACGATTAGAATCGACTTGTGGTGAGTCTGGTGACCTTCAAAGAAATTATATAAAGGGTGGGGTAGAATGAAAAGCCAGTTCCTCTGCAACTTTTTAGCACCAAAACTGAGTGGTCTCACTGAAGAAAGAAGTAACCCCAATCCATCACGTAAGAACGTTGAATGACTCGATCATGAGCTCCACACGAGCAGACGGAGAAGTCAAAGCATCCTAATCAACCCTACGCCTGGGATTACAAGGGATTGGATTCCAACCAAGCGTTGGGCCAATGGAAGAGTTGCCCTTTCTTTTTATCACCTTTCTCCTCGGTTAGGTCGCACGTCGCAGCATGCAGGAACATTACCGTGCACTTTGTTTCCGCTGTAGCATCTTTTCTTTCCCACTGCAGTCAAGATCCCAGTGGTTGTATGCCCCCCCCCCCCCCCCCCCCCCCCCCCCCCCCCACCAGTGTCCAAGTCGCGGACAGCTGCTCAAAACACACGCCAGAGGCAGTCAGTCAGTCAAGGCATCCAAGGCGTCAGCTTAACGTCGAGTTGTGTGCATGCCTATCCATCTGCGTTCTGCTGCAACTTGGCATTGCGACTATGGGAGCTCATGTTAAGAAATAATAATAATGTTCGTCCTGCTGGGTGCACCCTAATTACGTTTTGTTCCAACTTGGCATTTATGGCCATGATTCGACCAGATTCACTTGGCATGCGCCCAGCACCTTAGACAACAAGCCATGTTCACCCAGGTTGATCAGTTTCGTTTCTTATACAACAAAACGTGGAAACAGTAAAAAAATCTGTTTAAACTTTTGGCAGCCGAAAGATTCGAAACAATTCATGTGCTTTTCCTGCCGCAGGCACGAACAGTCGATAACGACTTGAGAGAGTGCAGGTCCAGCGGCCCTTGTGCATGGCGAGCTGTGTGGTTGGCGATTTAGTCTGCTGCGTGCGTACATGATGGGCGCACAGGGATATGGATACGGCGGAGGGGAGCCACATCAACAGCCATGGCATGTGAATCATATTCGCACCATACGCGCCGATTCACGATGCGTGCATGGCGCTGGGGAACTGCGTCTGCGCGCACGGGTCTCCGCCCGGGACGACAAGCTGCATGCGTTGTCCCGGCGTCGGCCGTCCCAAGTACGTGGACGTGAGTCGCAACGGCCGGACGTCGTCCTGCTGCGAGTGCATTGTTTTGGAGGGTCAAATCACCGCATTGCCCATATGTCCTTCCACGCCACATTAATTTTAATTCCCTGTTCAAGTTGTTCGGCCTTATGTGCCGAATGTAAACATGTTACGTGACATACACATAAAAATATAGAGAGATTGGAGAAGATGGTTATAAAATTTTACCATTGACGCAAAATTGAACGATCGCATATGTAATTTAATACACGGATAAATTGATATATAATATTTATCGATACTATTCAAACCGATCGCTTGACTCAAATGCTCGGCAATACGTAAACATCAGGAAGGTCTAATGTAGATCTCTAGAAGATATATATACTTTTCTTCATAAATGAATGCTAATATGAGTACAGTGTTTTTGCTGTAGCCAATAATCGTCACTGTACGTGACTGCAATTAATGGACACCTTAGGCTGTCACGTTGGTTAAATAATGCACTTGCATTGACCCTATATATGCCTCGTTCAACGCAGTTATGCTACTTGACCTCCGGCAGGGCTTTAGGCAATGCATGCACTATAATTTTATAAATATAGTGATCAGCACCTCTAATTAATTTTGCTAGCTACTTGACCTGCCCAATTTGTTTTTCTTTCTCCAACTACATGACAAGAGTAATATATCGGAGCTAGGATAATATAATTTTGACAGCAAGGAGAGTCAGCTAAATCAGTATGCATGCATGACAGATCCATGCGGAGCCTATTTTTCTTTGATCCACTTGAGACTCAAATTAAATTGAGAAATTCAGAAATTAAATTCCAAGGAATTGTAACCAGAGTAAGCGAATGGAGCTTATTTTGCAACACTTCCATTTGGACCAAGACTGCATCAGAAAAGTGGGGAGCAATGATTTCGATTTCGGATGAAAATCCATCTAGAAGCTAAGCATAGTGCCCATGGAAACTATAGAACATTATGAACTGTATATGTTTGGCACAGTATTTTTAATTTATTTTAATATAGAACATATACTCCGCGAAACCAAGAAGATAACTTTTTCATTAGATTCATCCAACTATTCGGTTGTCAAGAGAACTTTTTATTCCAATAAATAATTAATCCTTTTGTCAAGAGAAAAGATGCACTTCTGACAACTGAATAATTGGAGGTGTTGGCCATATGTATTATACAAAGACTGAGAGAGACATTATATCCAATAAGAATTAAGATCCGGAAACTGAACTTTGTTGTGTATAGCAATTATTCGAAATCAAGAATATTGCTGCATTGCAATTCTTCTTCTTTTTTTTCCGTTGAAATGAAATGCACAGCAATTCTTTAATCGTACAGTGTGGAGAGGGGGAGGACCATGACATGGCACATGCATGGTTCATGCTGTACCCTGTGGTCGAATAATATCGATCATGTCCATGCAATACAACTTTTATTCAGCACATGGCTATGCATGCAGTTAACTCCAAGGCATGGTAGGGTAAGGAACCAGATACTGCATGCCTACTACCACGGTAAGCTTTCACATGAGATCACTGTGTGATCAACCCTTCTTCCAGATTTTGCTACTCTGTCTCCTCTTTTTCTTTTTTCCCCTCTTTGTAGTTGGTATTATATTACTACTACTACTCCTAAAGTGTTAATATAGTGGCCCTTTTTCTCCATATTCCACGAAGGGCACAGGGAAGAAACGAGCTCATGCAAGAGAACATCAAGCATGGCCATGAGCAACAAACGGGCTGTGGACAGGGGATGGCCGTGAAGTGGCCCGGGATCGGAATGTGCATGCTTTCACATTTTTGGATTACAAAGAAGCCACCAATATAATATTTTTTCCTATCATAAAGGAGACCCATTGGCCTACCGCCAACATATGAATTTATAGTGATGTGGCCGAGAATGTGCATCTTTTGAACAGGGAAGTCCATAATGGTTATCGATTAAAAGAAGAATGACATTCTTTACCCCAAAAAAAAAAACAAGAGGAATGCCATTTATATTATCTTTGAATTATGAAAATAATTTATTTCAGCTATTACGAATTTAATGCGAAAGAAAGATTGTAACACAATACATGAGGTTCATTATTAACAACTAAATTTTATTCAAATTTGAATAATTTACATACACAATATCCCCGATCCCTCGTAGAAAGAGTCGTCATAAATCTCAGTGAAATCCTCCATTGGACTAGTTGGCGGATTAGCAAAAAAGCCACCCCAAATGGAATACAAAAGAATGCAAAAGACGCCAATATGAAAGTTTCCACCGAAGGTAAGTCCAAAGAAGGCCTTGGGTTGAACATGACAAGGTTGAGGAAGATGAAGCGCCAGACTTGACCGAAAGACGTAGGGTCAAGTAGCCCCTCCATCATAACTCATAAGACCATATTGTTAATAATGTTTTGAATTTAAACCTAACTATAATTCTACATAGACCCCTATGTAATCAAGCGCTTCATTTCATTTCTTACGAGGGTCTCGTTGTCCGGACAACGAGTCTGAGCGGGGTCTAGGGGATCGTCTGCAAGGGCTCGGGGGCGGAGCATTCGAAACCTAGATGGTTAAGTTTTTTATGACGATTAAGTTATTTTGCATCCTTGTAATCATCATTATTCAATAATAAAGAGAGCCGCCGTCGTCCGAGGACGTAGTCCAATTTAGGATGAATCTCGTAAATCTCGTATGTTCTTTTGTGTTTTGTGTGATCTCTCTCCCTCCGTTCGTAACACATATCATGCATGAGGCAAGTGACCCGAAGAGATACCACTCTCCTCCATCCATCTTAATTATACAAAATTGGCAAATAATCTTGGAGTGGGATATTTTAGTTGAAACATAGACTTAATCGATTATATTTTAATGATAAAATCTTGAGTATTTAAAGTCAACAATTTAGCATAATGAAAATTTTAACTTCAATATATTATAGGGATATCAAGTTAAAAAATTATAATTGATTTTTGATGGACTGTCAATGAATTTTTTGAAGATCTTTTTATTATAATCAAGAATGAACTCATTTAAATATCCATGCAAAAAGCTATATCCAGAACAATATCATCAAGCTAGATAAAAATTATAATGGACTAAGTTTTGTTCAAATGATTGGAAACAATCATGTTGAAGTTTGGAGACAATAAAAGAACTTCCAAAGGACTTGAATAAGACAAGACTAGAGGGAACATTAAGCATTAAGGGAGATAATTTTTTTATGCATTCAAGCCAAAATATTGAAACTTTTTTTCTTTTCCCTCTCCCTTTGAGTGCGACCTTAAATTATATTAGAGAAAATCAAAAGTTGTTTTCATTGTGAAGTTATGATTTTTTTTGTAAAAGAGTTTGTCATTTTACCTATTGAATTAGCAAAAAGGGTGTGAAATGTAAGCTTTCATTAGACTTTGGAATTTTGCCTACCTCTTGAAGCGGAGAAAGACAAGTTTGATTTAATGATAAAACTCCGATGGTCTCAAGGTCGAAAAATCAGAACGGAGAACGGAGTCGGACTTTGAATTTGTGTTCATTTTTGTTTTATTCTTTACTTGCATTACATTAGTGGTTTATCTTTTACTAATCAATTTTATACTTTTGCGCTTAACTTAGAAAATTGATTTGAAAATTTAAACATCAATTCATCCCCTCCTTCTTCCTCTTGATGTCTTATAATCCAACAATTGATGTCAAAACAAGATTACTCTCTTATTTTTATGTTTAATCATCTTGAGATCTATGTCATGAACAAGTTATACTTTTGATGAGGGTCAATCAAATTTTCTTTTGTTAATATTTTGTGAGTTAATTTTTCTCATTGAAAAATTTACATGCAAGCTTACTTATGTTCTCTTGATTATATTTGTGGAAAACTATTGAAAGTGGACTTGAAAAGTCAAAGAAAAATGTTAATGATATTTATGTCAATCTTTCTTTTTGTGAATATTTTACCAAAATTCTTGTGTAAAACTTAATTCTAAAACTTAAAGTTCTTTTCATTGTTCTTTGGATATTTATAGTTTAAATTTCATCTATAATTATTCTACCTCTAGTGAAATTTGACATTTTTTTAAAAGAGATATGAAGGGTGTTATTATGATGAAGAGGACACATTAAATGTGGACAAAATGAAAGTGACAATTTATATACGAGGTCCGATATATATGATAAAAAGTAAAAATTATGAGATAGTCTAATATTACTTTTATTATTCTAATAATTATAGTGACGATGATGTTGATCTTACTTATGATGTGCACAAATAATTTTTCTCTCTTATTGCAAAATAGTTAATCTCGAAAATAAAATATGAATATATGATTATTAATGGATGAGTTTAATACTTTGAACAATGAGTTTGAAACTTTTAAAAAGATAAAATTAGACGCATGTCTAATTCAAAATGATTAATTAGCAAAGAAAATTATTTACTTATAAAATTCTTTGGATGACAAATTTGATACATCTTTGAAATGCAACAGTGATGTTCAAAATCTTACTTATGATATTAAAACTCTTGTAGAGCCTATTTCTCATGCACTAATAAAGAATTCTTTTTTTTTAAAAAAAGAAACTCTAAAAAATCACAAGAACATTATTTGAAATATTCGTACTTTTTGAAATCAGAATATTAATTATGATTATTTGAAATTATAACTATTATTTTAATGCTAGAAATTCGTATACCTCTTGTAATGTCACTTTGAAATTTAAGTATGTTAATTATCATCTATTAATTGTTATTTTTGAGGGTTTCATGGTGATTATGCATTTGGGTGATTTTTTTTTAAAAAAATCGTGTATATAGACATGAAAATGATGTGGACCTAAAAAAAACATAACTACTAATATTGGACCTAAATAAGCCTATTTTTTTAAAAATAAATTATATTAAAAAAAATTGTAGGGGTGCTTGATATGGAATGAAATACTTGTTGGGAATTTAATCTCTCTTCTTATGTGTGAATTAAATAATATAAGTCAAGCACGATACACAAGAAAATAATAATAGAAAAAAGAGACCAAATTTATATGAAAAAATCCTTCAATGAGAAAGAAAAAACCACAGGGCAATCACAGAGCAATATCACTAATCCAATGATATAGTACAATGTCTTTCGAGTTTTACCCAAACCTGAATAATAATCCACTAGGATAAATAGTTTTTTTTTCTAAAATAACAGTATGAATAATATCACATGATTACTACAATCATTTGTGATTATAGTATCAGCAAAACATCAGAGATTCTTTCAATCTGTCTTTGTTCTTGATTCTTTGCTCTTTAAGAAGAAATCTTCTACCTTCTTTTTCAGTCATCTTCTCTTCTCTCACTCTTCTTTTCTTTATCCATTGCTCAAAGAAAAAAATCTCTTTTTTTCTTTTTCAATCAACTCTAAACACAAGAAAAGAAAAAAAAATTTTCTTTTCTTTTCCAAACTCGTAGGGAGAAGAAGAAAACCCACTTTTGTGGCCCTCACAATCCAAGAGAGAAGAGCCTTTTAAGTTAATTAGGTTTAATTAACTTAAATATGTTTACCTTCTTAATGGACTGGATTAGTTCCAAAAGTCCAACAATCTCCCCCTCCAACCTATGAGAAGGAGATCCTCCATCAAGAATGATCGCTTGATCTTCATGCCGGCCAATCTGGAACCTGGTTCTGGCTTTCTTTTTAAAATTGTCTTTGGCTCTCCCTCTTCAGCAATCACTGAGTATTCAGAATTTGGATATCTAGTAGAAACATGACGCTCTCTTGTAGATCTGCAAGATGGAGTAGCATTTTGCTCCCCCTGCACAAAATCCTCTACATTTGCATCTGTATCCACATCTGGCTCATTGTTTCCAAGTTCATCTTGTACATAATCATTGCTTTGCTTCTTTAATTTCCTGAAGTCTGCCAAAGTTTCTAATTCAAACCACATCTTTGCTTCTGATGATTTTCTTCTTCTCTGAATCCCAAAACTTATATTTAGAATCTCCATCTCCATAACCCAAAAATATGCACTCTTGAACCCTTTCATTAGATTTCTGTCCTTGTTCTTTTGCCACTTGTGCAAAAGCTTTATAACAAAAAACTTTCAAGTGAGAGTAAGACACATTCTTACTAGTCCACACTTTTTTAGGAGTATATGAATCCAAAGGAACTAATGGAGATCTGTTAATCAGGTAATAAACAGTATTCGCAGCTTCACTCCAAAAGATCGGTAGATTAGCCATCCTTAGCATACACCTAACTCTATCCATAATGGTTCTGTTCATTTTTCAGCAACACCATTGTACTGTGGAGCCTTAGGTACTGAATTTTTATGTCTGATGTCATACTTTGCACAATAATCTTTGAATTTCTAAGAAGTATACTTACCACCGTTGTCCGTGCGAAGATATTTCATATGATTGCATGTCTCCTTTTCCACCATAACATGAAACTTTTGGAAAATTTGAAATACTTAATTTTTTGTCTTCATAAAATAAATTTATAATTTTCGTGAAGCATCATTAATAAAAGTAACAAAATATATATTGTCACCTAAAGAATTTACCTCAATGGGACCACACACATCTGAATGCACCAAATCCAACTTATTCTCCTTCTTCTTAGAATCAGACACAAATGACACACTGCACTGTTTACAAAATAAACAATCATCACAAGTATTCAGAAATTTACCTTTGGTAATATTGATGTGAGAATTCCTCGCAAGAACCTGTATTCCTTTCTCACTCATGTGTTCTAATCTTTTATGCCATAAATCTAGTGAAGCTTCTTCTTCTATTGCATTAATCGACTGTCCAATCAAATTCACTTGAGTTTTGTACAAGACTCCTGATAGCTTTCCTTTAGCAACAATCATGGATCCTTTGATAATTTCCACTTTCTATCACCCATGTGACTGTAGTAGCCTTCCTGATCCAAAAGTCGAGGAGAAATCAAATTGAGATGTAAATCTGATATGTGTCTGACATCCTTTAGAACCAACTCACAACCAACATCTATTTGAATACATACATCTCCAATTCTTACAATTTTAAACTCTATCTTATTGCCCATCTTCATTGTGCCTAAATCACCAGTCTTGTACACATTGAAGCATTCTTTTAATGGAGTTGCATTATGCAAAGCCCCTGAATCGATGATCCACTCAACTGAAGAGTATGTGACATTGCATTCTTCATTTTCTTCTGAAAGGTAATATACATCCACATCTGATGCTATTGTAGCAGTACTCTGATCATTTGCATCTTTTTTATTCTTCTCGTTTTGTTGCATCTTCCGATCTCTATAATTTCTCTTGATATGTCCCTCTTTGCCACAGTGATAATATGTAAATTTTCCTCGTGACATATTGTTGTCATGGCCTTTTCATCCTTTGCTTCTATTTCTACTTCTTTTCTCTGTGACAAAAACCTGTGTAGTATTCGTTCACATGCTCTTCCTCTTTGTTCCTTCATTGAACAAAGAATCTTTGACCATGGTGAGTGATACTACACCATTAGGAGCAGAATTACTGAGTGCTATCACCAAAGTTTCCCATGAATCTGGCAAGGAAGTCAGGAGCATTAATCCTTGCATCTCATCATATTATTTTCATTGCTCTCAACTAATTTACTATTTTTTGAAATTCACTCGTGTCCAGCAATAGAATTTTCATCTTTAAACTTCAAATTCACCAATTTCTTGATCATGAAAGCTTTATTCTGAGCAGTATCGTATAAATCTTGTAACTTCTTCCACAAAACTTATGCATCTCTCTTGAGCAACATGATGAAAAACACTGATAACAATAAATTGTCTAATCATCCTAATAGCTTTTATGTGCATCTTTTTCCAACTTTCATCAGTTTTTCTTGTCGGGCTTTTATCTCCTAATTCAACGGGATCAAACAAGTCCTTGTAGTAAAGAAAGTCCTTCATCTTGGCTTTTTCAAACTAAATAATTATGCGATGTCAGTTTGATCATCGTGTTAAAATAGTTTTCCTCCGTTTAATTCACACAAAAGAAATTCCAATTAACCTCGCTTTGATGCCACTTGTTGGAAATTTAATCCCTCTTCTTATGTGTGAATTAAATAATATAAGTCAAGCATGATGCACAAGAAAATAATAATAGGCAAAAGAAACACCAAATTTATGTGAAAAATCCCTCAAATGAGAAGGAAAAAAATCACAGTGCACTCACAGAGCAATATCACTAATCCAATGATAGAGTACAATGTATTTCGGGTCTTGTCCAAACCTGAATAATAATTCACTGGGATAAATAATTTTTTTCTGAAAAATACTGAAATAACAGTAGGAATAATATCACCTGATTATTATAATTCTCTGTGATTGTAATATTAGCAAAACCTTAGAGATCTTCCCAATCTGTCTTTGTTCTTGATTCTTTGCTCTTCAAGAAGAAACATTCTGTCTTCTTTTTCAGTCCTCTTCTCTTCTCTCACTCTTCTTTTCTTTATCCGTTGACCAAAGAAAAAACTTCCTTTTCTTTTTGAATCAACTCTAAACATAAGAAAAGAATTTCTTTTCTTTTTCAAACCTTCGGCGGCTGGTGGTGCAGGGAGAAGAAGAAAACCCACTTGTCTTCTTCACATGGCGGCCCCCACAATTCAAAAGAGAAGAGCCTTTTAAATTAATTAAGTTTAATTAACTTAAATATGTTTACCTTCTTAATGGGCTGGATTAGTTTCAAAAGTCCAACAATACAAAGATCAAATAAAGAAGTGAAGGTTCATGCATTTTGCTAAAAATATCATTCATTAAAAAGTTTAACTTTTTTATGCAAATGTGATTTGAATTGTCATGTTTTTTTCTCATAATTAAATATGCATTTGACTTGGATTTGTTTATTATTACATAACTTCAAATGAGTACATGTTTGTGATTTTGAAATCTTCATATTGAAAAAGTATGTGATGATGTTTACTATGATTAAGCATGCATGACTATTCTATTTACACTATCATGAAACTTGCTTATATATCAAGGGCACCCTTCAGAAATTTCTACGGTGTCGAAATTTATGACGAACAGGTGCCCTTTTGGAGTCCCGACGAGGAGGGGGGAATTCGTTGAAAACCTTTTTTAAAAAAATTGACCACTGGACTTGCAGCTAGATCGGTTGGTTCTGACTGTCCTTCGGCTAGATTTGTCGTGGTCGCTCCCGCATTATTCTCATCCTTTCACATCGTCCTCCATCATTGTGATGGCATCCTCCATCGCCACTATCATCGAGCACATCGTGCTTTTCAAGGTCCGTGACAACACTGATCATTCCAAGATCAATGCCAATGTCTCCAACCTTTAACACCCTACGCCTGATGTTGGCAAAGCCCAAGGACGAGGGTGTCGCAAAGGAGGAGCTATTGGTGGCCCTCAAGGTGGTGAAGGCATATGCTAGGGGACATAAATCAAGTGAGCTACAGGAGAACTTCTCGACGAGCGCAAAGGGGTACAACGTGGGGATGCTAGCAATGTGTCCTGTGGTGGAGGAGCTTGACTGCATGGGGGCGATGCAGTAGATGTTGTCAAGGAGAAGGTGTGGCCTCTGCTTGAGAGCATTCTTGCCCTCGATTTCAAATCCAGAGAGAGGGATAGGGAGAGGGAGGGAGACAACGAGAGATGGACAGAAAAATGGTAAGGGGAAAGGAAATAATATTTTTTATTTTCCAACGATCGAACCCTTCTGTCAGTAATTTCGAAGGTTATGACCAACGAAAACTTCAATATTAAAGTATTAATCATTATGTCACTATTTTATTATATAATATTATAACATATTTCATTATAAATTCAAATATCAATGGTCTTAACCTTGGGAACTACCGATGAATTTCCATCCATCGGTAATTTTGAAGGGACCATCAAAAACTTCAATATTAAATATTATTCTTTATGTCATTATTTTATTATAAATTCAAATATCGATGGTCCTAATCATCGAAACTACGATGGATGAAAATTAGTCAGTAATTCCAATGGATACCGACCATCATAAGACTTAATATTAAAATATTAATTGTATGCCTATATTTTATCATATAGTAATTCCCGCAAAAAATTCTAATGAATCCACATAAAGCATACATATTTTCTATATTTATTCTCCCTCCTATTTTTATGTTTTTTCAATCCTTGTCTTCCTTTTGTCACATAAAAAGATATGCAAATTAATATGGGATGACAAAGAATTTTCCCCTAAATCCATTCTGAATACTTAATTTTTTGTTCATTTTTTATCATTTCACACAAATGTGAAAAGTAATATGATAGATGAAATAAACTCCCCTAACTTTATGCATAGTTTTTCAAGGAGTTATAAGCAATAAATGATTTAAATTTTCATTGCTTAGGGTGTATCACAAAAGGCTTAAAGAATTAAATCAAATTATAACATAAAGCCATGGAACAATAATGTTAGAAGGTTCTACAATTTATCACTTATGTTATATGACATTAACGATATGAAAGTTAAATATGAAAATATCATTCAATAAATCAATTTGATTTAGAAAACAATCATAACACAAAAATCATGATTGTTTGCTAATAGTCATAATTCTTTCTAATTATATGCACAAGTATATTTGACAATAACATTCCTTATGCATTGACTTCTTATTTACATTAATTTCATCAATCAATATATATAAATATGAGAAATCAAAGTTCATAAGATGCATGCATATGCATATAAGAATCTCGAATTTAAATCCATGTGCTTATGCCTCATGAGATTGCACAAACATAATTATATTAAAATGATTATCCTAAACATGAAGTCCGAATATTATTTAAGCATTCAATTACTATCATAAACAATTGTAAAAGTGTTTTTCAAGTTCTCACTCAATTTCCTCATAAGTATCATGTTGATATTTCTAAAGGAATGAAAAAATATAATTTTAAACCACGAAACTTATTTAACATTATTGTATCAACATTACATTTATGCTAGAACATAATATCGAGATGTTATCCTAAGAGTGAAATAAATAAACCAATAGGCTCACCTTGTTGAATCCATCGATTCTTCCTAAAATTTTGATAATAATTAATCAAAATTAGTTGCAATGTTATTAACTATTTTTTTAGTGTAGAAACATAGGCATAAGATGAATATGTGAATATATTTCAAGAATACACAAAGTGAGAATTTCAGAACATCAAGTTTATAATACCACTGATCAAACAATCAATCAAACTTATGTGACTGATTGAAGGGTCGGTCAAAGGTTATTTGAGATGACAACTCAAGGAAGTGTGATCTAACCAGTCAATCTTGTGTTGATTGACTTCATTAGTGACATTCCCGACTAAAGAATATCTCACACCATTCTACTAGTGGGTTGATGGTGTCTACAATGCTATTACTTCATAATCGATTGGTGACTAATTTTTGGACTGAACTTTTCAAATAATACCCCAATCCATATGAAGAAAATGAGTCTATAAAATGACCCTAAACCATGAAGAGAGGAACGTTATGCAAGTTAAATCATTCTAAATTCTTCCAAATTCAAAAGCACATTTTTTTTAACATTCGTTTGAAATTCCTTCTCTCTTTGTTTTAATTGTGAGCATTCATTGTAAGAAGAGAGTATTGGAGTGGGGGGGACCTGTATATTCTCACCATCAGTCTTACATTCTTGAATTTGAATTTCTTATGTGTTTGTTATTATTGTCTGCTCATTTTCACTTGGCTTTTCAAGAAATGATTTAAAATTTTTTATTGTGGTTTTTATACATCAATGTTTTGCAATCTTACAAGTAGTGTTAAAATAAATTTGCTCTAGCACTGAGATTTAAACATCTTTGAGTTATGGCATCAAATAGTTCCATTCACTGTGAAGGTCGATTGCCTACCATACATTGCTTTTTAATACATCAAATTTTACATATTGAAAAATTAAAATGTAAGTATATGTATGCTCTATTAATATTAATATTTCAAATGTAATCAAAATTATTTTGAGTTGTAAGAAAAATCTTTAAAATATATCGAATGAGAAAGACTTTTGGATAAATTTGATTGGAAAGCTAAAAATATTTTTTATTGTGCTTTAGATTTCACAAAATTTAATCATATTTATAGTTATTAAAATGCCCGTAAAATATGAAAAGATATTATTATACATGATGAAATTGACAAAGTTAAAAGAATTAACATTAAATATTTTAAACCATAAATATAATGCTTTCAAGATGTTTGAAAATGAGTTGTTTTGGGAAAAATGAAGAATTCTCTAAACGTGAAAAAAAAAATCTCAGATCACTTTCTTTAAAATAATATACAAAGAGAACCTTGATCAAGGAAAATGGCTTAAACAAGTTGAACTTTGATGATTCATTAAGTTTACTCCTAACCTATGGTTTACTCACGAGTCGACCAACGTGCCTATCAACTTCATCAGTCACGTCCTTGATTAAATAATCCCTGACATCAGACGACCATTGTCTACAATGTTATGCTTGGATGAAGTAAAGTAGGAAACGATCGATCACTCTGTTCAATTGGTACTCACAGCATCATGAGCGGTCGATCAATCGGCCAAATATGGGCGACTGGAAAATATGATGGGTCAACAGAAAAAATGCAATGGTCACTTTCACAATTACAATAATGACTAATTTTTTTGTTGGATTGTTAGGAAATCATTTTTAATGGCCGTATGAAGTCAATGAACATCTACATGAAAAGAGAAAGATATTGAAACTTTTATGATACCAACATGTTTTGCATTCTTAAGTTTTCTTCTCTTATTTTTATTTATTATCATTGCACACTCATTCTGACTTGGCTTTTCAAGAAACAATTTACTTTCACTTTTTGTACATCAATTCACCCCACCCCTCCTTTCTTAGCATTTTTAATTCTACATATTTATTTAGAGCAATCAAATGACAACATATAATTTTGCATAATTAGATAAGTAAGCATTGTTTAAACATGAATTTATTTTTCTTTCTTATTTGATCCCAATGGTCTTGTATCTGATACACAAAGTGATTTTCAAATAAAATTCATTAATTTTGTTTAAAAATCATGACAAAAGTAAATATTCTCAATTAGTTCAAGAATCTGGATTTTTGAATAATTGATGGTCCAACAATTTATGATTCAAACCTTCAAGGAATTTAAATTTCTATCCAAGTAAGTTTGAATAATAATTTATATTTATGATCATGGTGCAAATAGCTACAAGATTATGGTATAAATGAATAATTAAGCATCACACTATAATTATCAATCTTTGTCACATTTGTAAATAGATAGTGTTAAAGGAAAATTTTAAATTGATAGCAGCTATGACATTTATGAACATAACACCTATGACGTAAATGAGATTAAAGTTATACTTTTCTTTCTTTGGAAATGTGAGGCAAAAGAACAATTTTGCAACTGAATCACACAAGTGAAAAGAGGTTAAAATTTTCAACTCCACATAATAAAAATATCTTATCTTCTTATTTTTAGCATCACAATAGTTTTCAAACTTTATATCATCAAATAAGATAAATAAACTTTAGGGAAATAATAATTTTTACTATTTATTAGGAACATAAGTACTTGTCATATTCAAGCAAATTTAATATTGATTCTACATAGATTACATTTTCAATAATTATAATCAATATGAGTATGTAATCTTATAGTAATCTCATAAATATCATTTAGATTTGAAACCTCGTTATTATTCAAATATTTTAGAATTGTAATTTTTCCTACTTTATGATCATAAACATTGTGTAAATATGGTGAACAAATGTCAAAATGCCAACTAGAAAATAAAATTCATGTACAATCATACATTCTCATAGTTCAAATCGATGCACTTCAAATATGCCCTTGTTTTATTAAATAGATTTTCCTAATTGAGTAATCAAAATAGTCTAAAATGCCAAATAATACAATTTACATATCAAGAAAATGTTTTTAAGATTATGAGTTCTTTGACAACTACAAATATCCTCTTAAGTTTCTTATAAATATTTCATTTCAGAGGTAGGATATTAAGATGAAAACAAATGGCATTATCATTGAAAGTAACATCGTCGCAATATTTCAACTTTTTTACATTAAGTATTAGCACCAAAATAGATATTCAATATTTGATATCTACACCTTAAAATTGAAAAATAAAACTTGCATGAAATAGGTGATTTAATATATCAAATCCAATTAAAAGCACTAAACTATCATCAATAAAGTCACAAATATTATGATGTCAAAGAGTAAAAGGTCGACGGGTTAGTTCCATGGTTCTGAAGGGTGCTTTTGCGACGATAATACCCGTAAAAAATATCCATGGTTTTAATGCGCCCATCGAAAAATCATTTTTAACAAGCATTTTTCCAACGACATTGTCCATCGAAAGATTTTCGATGAATTTGGTCGTTAGAAATTCAAAAAATGTTATAGTCAGATAGATATGCAGAAACTTATGATTAAAATACTATAGATGTATCAAGTTGAAAAGTTATAACGACTACTTTTTAGTGAGTTGGACTCCAATAAGATCTTTTATGATCTTTCATTGCTTCTGGATGAGTGGATCAATTGTGAATAATTTTGTTGGCTTTAAAAAATCAAGAATAAATTCATTTGGACATCAGTGCAAAAAAATATAGTTGAAATATTATAAGAGTATCAAGTTGGAAAATATTATAATGGATAGTTTTTGTCCAAACAATTAGAAAGGGTCACATTGAACTTTGATGGTTATATGATAGATTTAAAGGGCTATAGAATAAGGCAATACTTAGGGTAAATTATATGAATCATCCCCCAACATTAGGTCAATATCTTAACAGTCCCCAACTCTAATTTGTAACTAGAATTTTTCCCAAATTTTATTTTTCTTGCACACGTCATCCTCCTGACCGGTAATAGTCGATTTTTTTATTATATTACTAACATGGCACAATAAAAATATTATAAAAATTAATAAAAATTGAAAAAATGATAGGGGGAGCCGGCTCCCCTGCACCGACAAGCTCGCGAGGCGCTCGGTGCCCCTTGAGTTGGTGAGCTCACGAGGGGGGGGGGGGTTGGTGCCCCTTTGCCAGCTCATGGGTGTTGTTCCTCGCCGTGCATGAGGAAGAAAAGGAGGGCCGACGACCCCTCTGCCAGCTCGTGGGCGCGTGAATTGATAGAGGGGGGTGACAGTCCCCCTTTTCCTTGCTGGGGAGTTGGTAGATGGGGGCGTTGGACCCCTTTTCTTCCTCGCGCGCAGTGAGGAGGAAAAGGGGAGCCGGCGCCCCCCTCTGCCAGCTCGCACTTTGGCAAGCTGACAGCGGGGGGCATCGATCCCCTTTTCTTTCTCGCCGGCGCGGGGGCAGGCTCTCCTGTTGCTTTTTTATTATTTTTTTATAATAATAATAATATTTTTTATTGTGCCATGAATCGGCTATTACTTGTTAGAGGATGATGCATGCAAGAAAAATAAAAGTCGGGAACAATCTAGTTGCAAATTGAAATTGAGGGACCGTTGAGATATTGATCTAAAGTTGGGGGACACTTCGAGTAATTTATACTTAAAAGAAAACATCAAGGGATATCAATCTTTTGAAGTGCTTGATCCAAATTATTGAATTTTTTGTTGCGCGAATTTAAGTTGTATTGGAAAAAAAATTAAATTTGTTCCTAGTATGAGATTTGAGTTCCTTTGTAAAATAGGTTGTCACCTTACCTTGTGATATAAAAAAATGATGAGAGTTGTAACAAAAGTTTTGCCTACATTTTGAAACGGAGAAAAATTAGTTGATTTGATAGTGAAACTTCGTAGTTTCGAAATTAAAAAGTCAGAGCAGGAGTTTCAAGAGTTAGACCAAATCAATTCAATAAATTTTGAATTTATTTTAATTTATCTTTTGTTCTTTTACTTGTATTAAATTATGTTTTATATTTTACTAATAGATTTTATAATTTATAAAATTAATTTAAAGCTTTAAACACTAATTCACACCTTTTTTTATCCAACAATTTAAGGGCTTTCAAGCCTTACAATCGCCCATGCAAGAGATGCTTCGATGCTAGGTAGCTTATGAAGAGCGATAAGTCAAATGACGAGAAGACATTACCCAGTAGGTGGAAGACCTCTAGCTAACTTAAAAAGTATGATAATGCAACAATTAGGTGTATATATGATACTAACAATTAGATGTGTAAATTATAACAATTAGGTGTTCAAATTAGTTCAAAGATGAAACTTAATGCTTATGATGCTTGTATAAATGATGGACCAATTAGGTGTACATGATTATTATTATGGACAAATGATAGGTTAAATTCTTATGTAAGGATGATTAGAGTTGTCCTCCATGTGCATGAATATTCTTATATTGATTTAAATAATTTTTACTTTGTTTTAATATTGATTTCTCTTATGTCTTGATTGATACGATGATGATGTTGTTGCTTATGATGACATGTTGACTTATTTTTCAGGTTTAAATTTTTTATGGTTATTAAGGTTAATGAATTGTACATTGAATGCTCTATGATACTAATATTACTATTGAGATGCAGTTCATTGTGGATAAATATGATGGACAATATGATCAAAAAGTTCAAGTATATGTCAAAGGAAACTTATGGGCTCAAGTTGCATGACACTTGAGTACTTATTTGATGATTTAAATAATTAAAATTCCTTATGGACTATGCTAAGTGTTAAAGTTAGTCTTTTTCATGTACTAAATGTTTAGTTTGAAAATTAGGTGAAAATTAAGAAAAATCACAATGTATGTAACTTTGCTAAAAAGTTCGAGTGTTCAAAACGAAAGTTTCGAACTTATAGCTAAGAGCGCTTAGCAGTTCTAGATGTCTAAACTTGTTGGATTGATTCGAACATCGGAATGATTTGAACCTTCATGAATTCTACAAGTTCGAATGACTAACCAATTGATCCTAATGTCCAAAAATTTTGAAATGCTAAATTTGAAATCCTGATCAATCATGATCTGATGTTCGACCAACCAGGTCGGATGTCAAAATCACCATCAATCGAGTAAATTACATGATTGGTCCTCCAACTTTGAATCGCTTTCAAACTGGTCCTCCAACTTTGAATCGCTTTCAAACTGGTTCCAACTTCAATTTGTAATCAGAACATCCTCCATCTTTCATTTTTTGCACGATTAGTCTTCTTGACCGGTGATCATAGATTTTTCGATTGCCTTGCATACATGGTCGTCTTTCTCTCTCATCCACGTCAGTTTAAGTCATCCACGACATTATTAAAATTTTAAAAAATAATAAAAAAAGATGAGGCGTCTAGATCATTATAAAATTTTAAAAAATAAAAAAACTCCAGCGGGAGAGAGAGAGGGAGGGGTAATACCCCGCCTCTGGCTCGCCAGAGCTCGACTAGAGGGGGCGATAGCCCCCCCCCCCCCCCCCCCCTTCTCTCTCCCGCCGGAGTTTTTTTATTTTTAAAAATTTTTCAAATGATGTGGACGACCTCATTTTTTTACTATTTTCTTATTTTTTTATAATGACGTGGATGACTAACATGGATGAGAGAGAAAAGCGGTCACGTATGCAAGACAATCGGAAAACATGTGATCATCGATCAGGAGGACTAATCGTGCAATGAAGGTTGAAGGACGTTTATGTTATAAATTGAAGTTGGGGGACCAGTTTAAAAGTGACTCAAAGTTGAGAAATCAATCGTGTAATTTACCCACATCCATCAATCTATACAATCACAATTGATCTTGATGACTTGTTGAAGAATCAAACATCAATAATATACTTTCAAACGCCTGAAATTATAATTATTACTTTATGCATCGTGCTCGAATCAAATGTAAATGATTTATACTACTTTGGAGCTTTCCTTTTTCTCATATGACGATTGCATATATATAAATAAAGCATAATAAGTGTACTAAGAAAGATAAAAACCAAAAGATGTTCGTAGTTTATCACCGTCATTACATGTGCAAAGAAGAACTAAAAATGATGAGAAGGAATTTGTATTATAATAGAGGCAAAATAGTGAATCTACAAAGAAGTTCGGTGATGACAAATACCAAAATTCATTGTTACTATTATGCGAGAGATCACTTCACTCTAAACATCATAGAGGATTTCATCCAATGAGATTATCCTTTTCTAAGAAAGATTGCACTTACTGTGACATTGACATATTTTATTATTTTTATATATTAATACAAAAATAGTATTAAACGTTAACTTTTTTCCCCTCCCCCCACCTCAGTCTGTATTGTAGTGGTTGGCCCTGCTTTGAGAGTGGTCAGAGAGGAGGAAGGTTCATTGAAACGCTTATTACATGATCATGGTTATATATTAATGCTTATGATCAAAAGATGTTATCTCATTATATTTACTTATTAGTTGACGTCTCGCCCTTCTTAACCCATCTTTATCAATAAAGAGTTTGACGATATGGTGCTTATCTTTTCAAAAAGACTCTATATATTCTTTAATAAATTATGAAACTTTCTTCCATGAGTGGATTGAAATTTTATTATCTTCTACTAATATTCAAACTACAATAATTTGAATATTCAATTAGAATGCATGAGAGAGGATTGTTAAGTAGCCTATTTGGAAACAAAATAAAGAGATATAACATGGAAGAAGTTAAGGCAAAGGCAAATTAATTTAAGACAAAACATATTGATGTTAAAGAGTCCAAAGTTATATATGGCATGGATGATATTTTTTGCAAAAAGACAAGGGGCATACATTGTTCAAAGGTCCTCTTTATGTTTTACAGGTTGTAAGGTTCAACATTTTGAGCAAGTAGATAGCAAGTGGATCCAAGTGTGAGCATGATTAGCAATACATAGAGAGTTAGTACCTGGTACTTTATGAGTGCAAGGCTAATCTTAGTATTTTAAGTAGATCAGGTGCTTTCACATTCTATATATAGTAAAAATACATACAAAGGGGAAAAAATAAATAATGCGAAACAAGACCAAACACCTTTTAAGTGGACCGGTTGAGATTTTAATTTCACGATCAATAATTTGAGTTAAAGTAATTTATTCTTTTACAAAATCAAGGAGCTTTCCTACTATGTAATTACTGAGAATTAAAATTTGTGTATGTTAATTCACTAATTATAACAATCGAAAACTTCACAAACTTAATAAAAGGGAAATCCATGATAATCAAATGATTAAATAGTTAATTAGATTAAAGAACGAAAGCTAGAGGCTTCCAGTGCCTTCTTCCAATTAAGTCGATCGTCAAGTAGCCCTTCTTGTTGTACGAAGCCAACTCATCAAAGCGAAAATTCTCCCAGTTACAATTAACTTAATTATAAATAAAGGTCGCTTCAACTTTAAAGTGCAGCCTTTAAATTAACCTGAGCATCTGCTCTCGATCTTAATTGCGATCTCGATCCATCTCCCCAGGAGAGGAAACCGCGTACATAAAGCCCACACTAACGCGCTGAGAGAGAGAGAGAGAGAGAGAGAGAGAGAGAGAGAGAGAGAGAGAGAGAGAGAGAGACTTTCGGTTGACCGAGGCAGGCTTGAGTCCAACCAAAGTAATTACTCCTAATAAGTTAAGCAAAGTAATTAAGTACTCAAAGTTTTCACTATTTTACAGGTGTTACGTCATGCATGAATAATATTTCGATAAATTATGTTACATACATGCATTTTCCCTTTCTATGAACACTTCAAGTGGGGGAAAAAACTTTGAATGCGCTGGCTCAAGTACCACGAACTGTTAGTGGAAAAGAATAGTTTCAAGTTATGGATTAAAATGGGAAATCTGATAGCTTCCAACTCGAATCTCAATAAATGGTGGTCAAAGAGGTTAAGTCGAAGCTTAACTTAATTTGATGTAAATTTACATATAGAAGTCCTAACTACATTAATGTGTCGCATAATTCGTTCTTCGCAACTTGAATACATAAACGCGATGATGCAAGTCTTTGTAGTAGGATATTAAGATGGAATCATATTTATGTGTGCAGTCATGAGCTATCATATTTAACGGTGTGGCCCCGTGCATATATATAATATATATATATATATATATGTATATGCATTAAAAGACCAATTAAGCCCTAGCTATTGGATGCCAGCCCATGAGGTTATAATTACTCATGGACGTCGTCCTCACCTAACACCACAGTCCACTCGATCCCACCTCTCTCTCCTTTCTCTCTCTCTTCTCTCCTCTTCTCTCCTCTCTCTCCCTCCTATAAATGGATCCCATATGCGTCTCCCTCCCCCCATTCAAGAAGCGTCTCCCCCACTTCATCCATCCATCATCAGCTCAGCTCTGCAGTGACATCACCAAAGTTGCAAGCTCAAGGTCGACCGATCGTAGGATCAAATGAAGCCCCTCCACGCCGTCTGCGCCCTCTTCCTCCTCGTCCTCGTCACCTCCTCCTCCTTCATTGAGCTCACCATGGCAGGAACAGGTACGCCCGCCAGCATCGTTAGCTATGCTTAAACTCAGTTATAGCAGTAGTTTGCATCTCTTGATGGTTATGCTTCTTTAGCTATCTAAGTCAATGGTTTCTTCTTCCTTAAATTTTGTTGCATAGCCTTCTGCGGCACCAAGTGCAAGGTGAGGTGCTCGAAGGCCAGCGTTCAGGACCGGTGCCTCAAGTACTGCGGGATCTGCTGCTCGACCTGCAACTGCGTGCCGTCAGGGACGTATGGCAACAAGGACGAGTGCCCCTGCTACAGGGACATGTTCACTGGCGAGGGCAGCAGGAAGAGGCCCAAATGCCCCTGATCTATACATGCATGTAATCAGCCAATTAATTAGCCCTTAGCTACGTACCTTTGATCATCCATATATATTTTTTCTATAGGTGTTCAGATGATGATCAAATTATTTAATTACGAGATTTGTGGTTCGGTTCATGTGTACGTAAAAGGTTTGAGATTGAGAGAGAGAGAGAGAGATGTATTTTCGATTGACCTTTGGTACGTATTTCGTAGAAACTATATTAATAAAACAATGTGGTGGTGCGTACGTACGTAAGCACGAAACTACTATTACTTTTTGCAGAAAATGATCGGTGGAGAGAGACAGATAACGAAATCTGTGCTGTTTATGTTTAATTATCTTTGATGCCTGCGGCATCTATTTGACAAAATTAACGATTTTATTAGAGGATAATGATTCGACTAGAGAATAGTGATTTGATTAGAATATAACGATTAACTATTAATGAATAGCGAATAATGATTTATTTATAAATTCAATAAAAACTATTTGGTAAATATAGCGGTTAAATTAGTGTATTGTATAAAACGATAAAAATAGACGTAAGATATAATTTGTGATCATTTTTATATGCATCATATTCATAAAATTTAATTAAAAGTATTTTATTTTGAATATTAATATTTTTTAGAATATTATTTTAATATAAAAATATTGATTAGTTCAAAATAAAAATCTTATTTGGGTTGTAAGTAAAATTAAGATATGATATATAAAATAAAATTACTATATGATGTCTAATAATTAAATTATTTTTATTTTAAAAATAAGGGTATAATAGAAAAAAATATGAAAACACTACATCTATATTCTATAAGCTAGTAGAAGTAGTTTATAGCGTTTTGTGCTCAAATCTCTAAATGCTACTCAGAAAAAATATTACCAAACGTTTATAGTAACGTTTTGAATCTAACAAAACGCTATCTGCTACTAAATACTCTACTTTTTGTCATGTCACATAGTGCCGTAAACGAAAAAAAATAAAAAAGTTCGAATTGTTCCGTATAATGCTTGCATAAGGCACCTGTATAGTGCATGTCGTGCGTAACATGTATACTAACATACACGTTACATTTTTTGGTTAAAACTTAGAAAAATGTACGTACGTCTTTTTGTTTTTGTTGCAAGGTGCACGTACCACCTTTAAGTCCTACAGACAATACTATGAAATCTGATCGAAGTAATTCCCTTTTTTGTGAATGCTGATGAAGGAAATTATATTGAGAAGTTATATAATTATATTTCTCAAGATATATAATATGAGATGGAATTGGAGATATGATGATGAGCGTAGATATGACTTAAAACATTGGTCACAACTTTAGTTACAAGTCACAGCGTGCGCGCGCGCGTGCAGTTGTACTGGGATCACATGTTGTGTTTCCGCTCTATCGACACCAAAATATTCTTTTCTTGTTACGAGACTGGAAACTGCCACCAGAAGACCAGCAGCACGTCAGCGGCTATTCTCTTCTTTCCTAGTCTAAAATTCGATGTAGTAAAAAAACTAAAAAAAGCTCACAGTAAAACATCGGCGCCGTTGGCAACTGCGACTAGGCGAACCTAATCAAAGTAGAATCACACTTCCGGAACTAAGGACCTAATTTTCACTTTCTGGTAGATACTATAGATAAGAACAATTTTTTTAACGTGATGGTTTTTTTCAATTTCATTTAACTTTTTTCCTTTCTTTATTTTATCTCTCATACATTTCTCTTATAAAATAAATTATTTATTAAATATAATATATTTATTATAAAATGTTAATTATTAGTTATTACTTGCAATTTCAAGTAAAAAAATTAATATTCCATCAAATATGATTTATCGAAAAACAATTTTTTGTATTTAAATAATATATTTTTAAGCAATTTTTTATTAAAAAAATTTTACTTTCTACTTTTATTTTTATTAATTAACAAAATTATATTTTATATTTATAAATTTTATTTATTTTATTCAAACACTAACTAAAATTAATTTATCATATCTACTTTTTTCTATCATAATTCCTCGTAGTTTCACTCTATTCAACACATTTTAAACTAATATGTCAATTTAATTATTCACGTGAAATTCGGCATAACCACAGTTCCAATTGTCGTAGCCTCCAAAAACTTGTTATTCAAATCAAGTATTTTTAATTAATAAATAGTACTTGTGGAAAAGAAAAATAATAAACAAAAATACAAGAAATGTGTGATATTTTTAATTAGACTACATCATAGAACGACAATCAAGTATTTGTTTTCCTAATATCGAAGAAGTAGATGATACAGGTGCAAAAAAATTCAAATAAAGAGCTTATATAGGATCTCTTAATACAAAATTAAAAAAATTATAAAATTATTTAGATTATCTTTAAAGAAAATAATTGTCATCTAGTAAAATAACATCCAGAGTGAGAGGAGACTCTGAGGATCACATTCTCAAAAAATGTCATTTTTTAGACAATTAGAAAACGGTCAAAATTAGTGAAATGATCGGCTGCCTACTTAGTCTTTCTATAATAATGATTTAGCTTTCAATTGAGTTAAATTACATGAATGATTATCTAATTTAAGTGTGATAATTATTCACTTATTTAATTTTAATTTGTAACGAAATTATGTCCAATTTGTAACTAATTATTCACTGTCAATTTATCGATTGTAATGTGGCACAATAAAAAATATTAAAATAATATAAATATATAAAAATAATATAAAAAATAACTAACCAATAAAAGTTCTAAAACCATTCCTCGCCGGAGGAAGGGTTTGACGGCAATGGCATCACACCCCCTCCCCCAGTGAACCCCCCCCCCCCCCCCCCCCCCCCCCCCCCCCATGGCGTTCCCCGACGTCGGGCGAATTTTAAGACAGCAGCATGGTGTGCTCAGGCTGCCGCCGGGGTTCAAATGCCCCCCTCCTCCCGCCGACAAGCCTGCGTTCGGCCCCCTCCCGCGAACGAGCTCCTCCCAGCGCGAAACGGCGAGCAGCCTTCGCGACCCCCCAGCGACGGCTCTCTTTTCCCCTGCCTGCCGGTGAATCGATCGTTCCACCCCCTTACCACCACCCCCCTCCCCCTTACATCTCTGTAGACCTCTTGCTTGTCATTCAAATAGTGGTAATAAGATTCAATATGTTAACAATTATTCCATTCAATTATTTTCCGAGCTCAGCACTTCATGTGAGCTACTGAGGCTCTTCTAACTTTTTGCTGCAAACCACTTTAAAGGAGTAGTATCATGTGGCGCTGCATTTCTTTAACCAAATCACTGTAAGCATCACCATCAAACAAAACAAAAGCACACAAGTGTACATGTCATTCTGAAGCAGCTAACTTGCTAGCTGGAGGTAATAAAGCTCTGCCAACAATATTATATCAAAATCTATCCAAAAAGTTTCCTGTAAAAATTAAAGTTGTTAGGTGAAGTGCTGCCGATCAAAGAATGTGCCTGGCCATTATGGCTCAGCTCATAGAAATGACTTCTACTCTACTTCTGTTCCTCTTTCCATCACCGGATGCAAGCTGCTAGCTGTAGGTCATTCTGACAATTGTGCACAGCAGTGCAAACGAGACCTTAATAGGATATTTCTGATATGTATATAGCACATAGGAAATTGTTGGGCCTTCCTCTCTTAGTAAGGCATTGAAATCAGCCTCCTCCTCACCAATATCTGTACATACATGGGACATTTTTAAACAACTGGCATGCAGTGTAGTAACTGTTGTAATTGAATGAGGTGTGCCTTCTTCTCGTGGATTTTCGACCTGTTCCTTGCAGGTTACTTTTATTACGGCAGTCCATTAATTGGACAGAAAAGGTTTTGTGAATTCCACTAAATGGCATCAAGTCTGGTTCAGATTGCCAATGCTCCAGGAATTCATCATGGGTACTGGTAAAATAATGCCAAGGTTTCAGCACTATGGACAGCAAAGCAAACATATATAGATGCGATCCACCGACAAAAGTGTCGAGTTTTGCACGAATAACTTCATAATTAACTTGCCATCCGGAAATGCAAAGATAAATTGATAAAAGTTACCAAAGGCTGGCAGATAATAATTACTAGCAAGCAGAGAGAGGTCAGTGAAGGAGTTTGGGTTCCTCCATGCATCAAATGGACCTGTTACTTTCTCTTCCAAATGGACTGGTGAATGGTGATCTATATCACCCAACTATAGCTTCTAAGATGGAGCTTAGTTTTCTATTTAGCTGATCAGAGTTCTTTTTCCCTTCTTTTTGGAAAAAAATGTCTTGCTTTATGCTAAGAATATTATATTTTACTTGTTATATTTGATCTTGGATGGATCTGTAAGATATAAAGAAGGGAGGGTGGTACAGTTGAAGTGCAACAATTACATGCCCAATTCTTCTTCTTTTTTTATTTTTTCTTACTATTTTTATATTTATTTAATAAAAATATTATTTAAAGTATGAAATAAGTTTTCTAACTATTTAAATATTATTTCTATATTTTAATTTTTTTTCATTTTTTAAAAAAATTAAAGTAAATATAGGTCTAAGTTTAAATTAAAAAATAAAAAAATCAGGTCATCGATCGAGTCGGGTCGATTCGGATTGAAAAAATGCGACACATACCCGACCCGACTCAAACAAGGTCGGGTCGGATCGTCGGGTTCACCCAATGAACGGGATTTTGAATAAAAAAGAATGCGAATGATAATTAGTTAACTCTTCAATGATGGGTTTGGAAACAATTTATTTCATTTGCATAAACTTGTGCCCTTCTTCTCTTCCTTGGTTAACTTCCCAATTGAAATATACGTTTGATAATTAACAACAATAATATTGGGATTAATGGGCTTGATCCAGATGCGAAATAATGTGATCCTTATTCATTTGGGCCGTACTAATTTAAGCCCAATTACAATAGAGATAGGGTGGTTTGGATGCCGGTCCAGGAAGGCTCATAATATTCAATTTTTTTAGATGAATTATAATTAAAGTTTTATTTGGGTAACAATGATAAATAAAGTTGATAACATTTACTAGACCCCAAAAAGTTTGATAGGACTGAAAAATTAATTTAGTAGTTCAGATTATGATTAAAAAATATTAATATCTTTTCTAGTGATCAATATAAACACATATTATATATCAATTAGACAATTACAAGATTGCAGACCAGTATGCAGAAGTTTGGAGAATTTTTTTTTTCATGTTTTTGAAAAAAAAAGCTGAACAGAAAAAGAACATGCTTGCAATTTTTTTTTCTATAAATACAGTGTTCATGTAGTATAATTCTTTATATCATCCTATTGGGTGGTTGTAATGTTTTAATTGCATAAATAAATAAATGGACGTGAAAAGAGGAAGGTGGCCCGAGTGATGTTTTTTCCGGATAAGAAAACGCCCAAATCTTCATTAAAATAATCTTTTAAGCTAATTAGAGATCTAATTTATTATTCTCTTTTTTAGTTGAGCAGATTTTTCCAAGTTGTAATGAACTACTAAACATCTGAATTTATAATACAATTGTGGAAAGTACGTATTTCAATATTACAATTGAGCACCAAAAAAATATGTGCAATTGAAAGAGGTCCATAGATACAAATTTACCTTTGGATTAAAATTAAATAGCATTTGTTGATTTTAGAAAAGTAATAGATCTATTTTTTATTTGTAAATACCAACTCTACTCACTAACATATCAATAGGCCGTGAAAGGTAAATTTACAACTTCATTTGCAGATAGCCAAATTGATTGTATCCATTTTAATTATATATAATTATTTAGTTATAAAAATATCTGATAATAATAGACATTTTAGTTTCAAAATCTGTATCTTACAACAAAAGAGGTGCAATTGCAACCTCGCTATATATCTTTGTACACAACTTTAATTACAATAGTCCCAATTAGGTTTGAAAACTAAAATGAGATCTTGTCTATTTATCTTTCATATAATTATCAGAATTATGTGCCATCTATATGAATTATGGTGTATTTTCTTAAACAACCTGATAGCTATACCGGGCATCGAGATAGGTAATCACCATTTCTCCCGTAACTCTTCCTACACATTTTTTTATTTACTATGATGTAATCCTATAAAAATGAGTTTTCTAAACAATAGTTGCACAAAAGTTTCATAATTTTTAAGTGGCCATAATTTAATCAATAAGATTACCATTCGGCTGCTAAAAAAATCATTTTAGACATTTATGATCTAATTAATTCCTTACACCTAAACCAATTTATCTAATTTTCTTCCAAATATGACCCTCACAATAAACTTAGCTCTAAGCTTAACTTCTTCTTAAATTTAAAACACCATAAAATTATAAACGCAAGCTAAAATATAATCGAGTCGACATGTCCCTCAGGCAGTTTAAATCCCAGTATGAACTCAGTATCTCACCCTTCAACCAATGTTATAATACTAGATCGGTCATCGATCCGGATTGATTAATGTGTCAGACCGAATAGTATAAATTAATAAAAAGATAAAGTAAGTTAAAAAGTTAATTATAATATTATTAATATATAATATCTTATTTAAACAAATATATAATATATAATATAATTAAAATAAAATAAAATAGATTAGATTAAATGATATAATAAAGTTAATATAAATTAAGTCATCAACATAAATAAAAAAATTCTTGTGAGGTAGTTATAAATAAAAAAAATTTATATATGTTACAAGAGGACATTGAAATATAAATTTCAAGCATATATATATATAATGTCTAAATATTTTAATAATTTTTTTATGTTTCAATTTTTTATTTTCGATATTAATTTGGTCAGGCCAATCAAACATGTTTTTTATTGAACTCGAATTTTGATCGGATTTAATCGTGTCAAAGCATGTCAAACTCTTTTTCCAATTTCAATCGACCCACGGACCATTTTAAATCTCGAACATCAGTCCGATCAGCCGGGCCAGGCCACGACAACACAACCTTCAACTCACTTGTTTTCCTAAAAATTGGCTAATGAAATTAATGATGAAAGGGAAGAAAACAACTAAAATAAAAGTAGGTGGTGGTAATAAGATAATTTTTTATGTGAGGTAGTGGGGTGTTGAGTTGTTGACAAATAAGGAAAAAACTTAGGGGTAGTTGGGGACGAATGGCAGTGGAGAATTTGCATGGTGGATTAAAAGTTAATAAAAACAAAATAGGATGAGTTGGTTTGAGAAAGTGGAATGGGATGAAGACAACAATTCATAGTGGGTGGGTGGAAGCGCAGTCCAAGTATTAAATAATTAGACTAATTAGTGAGCCAATTAAAAGGTAAGAACCATTCATATTGCATTAATCGTAAAAGCCACTAATTTAACTCACAAATTACAAATTATAAGTTACGTTAACTCAAATCTCTAACCCATGGTTAATAATAATTGGAGATCAAAATAGTATAAAATTAAAAAAATTATGGTTGTAATTAATTAATCATATTTAAGCTATAACTAATGCTATTGCAGTTCTGAATATTACATAAAATGGCGTCCTATTCATTGGCCTCCTGTCCCTCAGCAACAATAATGTATAATTATACATAATACATTATTTATTTGTAAGCAAAAATGAACTGAAAGAATTGCTACCGATTTAATTAACATTACTAGTTAACAAGGTGCTTAAAAAAGCCAAAAAAACAGGATCTAAAAGCCTAATTAATTTTTCTGGGAAAATCCTAATAATAGTGTGATGTAAGTGCATACGCTTAACTAAACTCAATCTCATACGCTTACGCCATTGCTTAGCACAAATGAACACATTTTAATTATTTCACTATGTTGTTGAGACTTTGTTTCCTCGGGGAAAAAATTGTCGCAGACCAATTTTAAAAGGATGACAAATGTCACTATATTCTATTATATGTCGATAAGGGTGAAATCAGTGCGGTAGAGCAGGGCCGGCTTTTGGAAATTAGGAATTTAGGAGGCCTAAAGAAAAATTAAATTTTTTTTACATAAATAAAAATATCATATTTGCACAATTAAATTAAATTAAATTTAGTGTGACTCATAAGTTTAATCCCTCTATAATTTGCACAATTCTGAATATCCCCTTTATTTTTGTAAATAGGAACTAATGTACTTAATCTCCAATCATCAGGCATCTTCTGATGATTGGAGATTAAGTACATTAGTTTCTATTTACAAAAATAAAGGGGATATTTAGAATTATACAAATTATAGAGGGATTAAACTTATGGGTCACAATATGAAATTATGGAAAAAAGTGATTGAGCATATATTGAGAATGAAGATTAGTATTTCTGAGAGTCAATTTGGGTTCATGTCAGGAAGATCCACTACAGAGACGATTTATTTACTAAGGGGGATGATGGAGAAGTATCGAAGTAGGAGAAGAGACTTACATATGGCTTTCATTGACTTAGAGAAGGCGTATGATCGGGTACCAAGGGATGTACTTTGGAAAGCCTTGCAAAAGAAGAGGGTGAATGTTGCCTACATTAAGGTAATACAAGATATGTACGATGGAGTATTGACTAGGGTTAGGACACCCGGATGTGAGACAAATGAATTTCCTATAGGAATTGGCCTACATCAAGGATCAGCTTTAAGCCCGTATCTATTTAACTTAGTTATCGATGCTATAACCGAGAGTATCACAGATGAGGTACCTAAGTGCATGCTATTTGCGGATGATATAGTACTTTTAGCGGATTCAAGAGAAGAGATTAATACAAAATTTGGAAATATGAAGAAATACGTTGGAGTCAAAGGTTTTCGTTTAAGTAGGAATAAAACAGAATATATGCATAGTAATTTCACAAATAAACAACTTAGAGATGATTTGAAAGTTAGGCTAGGGAATGATATAATTTCTCAAGTGACAAAGTTTAAATATTTAGGATCAATTGTAAGACAAAATGGTGAGATTGATGACGATGTTAATCATAGAATTCAAGCTGATTGGTGTAAGTGGAGGAAAACCACTGGAGTTCTTTGTGATAGAAAAGTACCCAATAAAGTTAAAGGAAAATTCTATCGTACTGCTATAAGGCCAGCAGTGTTATATGGTAGTGAATGTTGGGCTATGAAGGGACAACATGAACGTAAAGTGGGGGTAGCCGAAATGAGGATGTTGAGATGGATGTGTGGTCATACAAGATTAGATAAGATTAGGAATCACCATATACGTGAACGAGTCGGAGTGGCTCCTATTAGTGAGAAAATGGTAGAAAATCGTTTGAGATGATTTTGTCATGTTCAGAGAAGACCATTAGATGCGCCAGTAAGAAGAGTAGATCAAATAATCTGGAGTCCGATTAAAAGAGGGAGAGGGAGGCCAAGGCGGACACTTGGCGAACTAATAGAGCAAGATCTATTGGTGAATAATATACCGAAATGTTTGGTTACTAATAGAGCGGAATGACGTCGTATGATCCATGTAGCCGATCCCACCTAGTGGGATAAGGCTTTGTTGTTGTTGTTGTTGTAAATAAAAATATCATATATATACTTTTTTATATAAATTTATAATTATATATTAAACAACAATTAGTATATGAAGATGATAAATAAGAACTATCTTTTAAGTGTCGTTCTTCTTTTCGAACAACAATAATAATAGTGAAAAAAATTAATTGAATTATTATTGATTTTTGAGAAAAAAATCAAATATGGAAAAATTGACATAAATTAAATTAAAAAAAAAGAAGATATTTAATTATGATTTAGGTAGTGAAAGTAAACGATATTAAAAATGAAGATATATATACTGATTTTAAATCAATAAAATATTAAAATATAAGCCTTTTTAATAATTAAATATTATTAAATTAATTCTTAATATATAATTAGGGTCTTCCATTACCCTAGGGTGGATTGGATTTTTTGTGGTAAAAAAATCACTCTGTATCTTTTGACTGGGTTTCTAAAATCAATAACATTTTATCAATTTGTTCGGATGGCAGGATTCTGTATTTCATACATTTTATATTTATAAAAAATATTAATGATATAAAAAGATGTTTTGTTTCATAAATTAATAACTTTCACATGTTATATATGGTAATAGTGCTATTAATGATTTATACTAATTTTATATACATATAATAGGATAAATAATATATTTATTGGATAATTATATATATTATAGGTATTTAAAATATAATATCAAATATACATTATAAATTCTAATTATGTAAGTCTTCATCAGACTTCTCGAGTGTTTCTTTTCATTTAATATCTAGTTTTTTCAATTTTAAAATTTAAAATTTTGTGTCGAATCGGGTAGATTTTTTATATTTTCAATTTTTTTTTTCTTACACCCCTTTTTGTGAGGATAAAAAAAAGTCAGGAGAAAATGATAATGGCATTTTTGTGAGCGACTTTTAAAGCTTATTCTTTTTTGTTAGATTAATTTTTTTATTTTTGGAGTAAGTCTTGTTCTGTTTTTATAAACTAAGGTATTCTAAGCACGTTCATTTGCTTTCAAGAGTTTCTTGTATATTTATTTTGATTTTGTGATACCAATGTGAAAATTAAACATTAATTCAGATTATTGATATCTTTAAGTTTCCCAACTTCGTTAAACACGAAGTCTCGACTGTGCAAAGTAGAACAAACCTCCAAAAAAAATAATAATAATGACAGCCGTTGACATCATACATCGAAGATACCGCCCTTTGGGACCTTCCAAAATCCAAAATATGAATTTGTGTCTCACAAGAAAAAAAAAATGAGGAGCACAAAAAAAGACATCTATTTTCAGGAGAGGGAAAAAAGTTAGATTTTTTGTGTAATCCCATTTCCACTCCGTCCACCTAATGGCCAATCAACTGTGGCCACGTGTACTGCAAGATTCGCGTGCTGTGGTCCTGGTCGCGTGTAGCGTCGAAGTCTGGAAAACAATAAAATAAAACTTTCAAACAATAAAGATAATAATAATAGTTGTATTTAATATTTATATTATTGTTGATGAAGATGATGCAGTCAGAGTTTTGAGTTTTCGGTGTGCTTCGTTTTGGTAGCGAGAGGAGGAGGTGACGGCCCGTGGCGGCGGCGGGGCACATGCCGACTGCCGCCTTGTTCCTTCCTCGGGCGACGTTCCACCTCACTCGCCCCCGAATTCCGTGTCCGACCTCGGCGTCCCTTTCCCGGCGGCTGCCGGCGTATCTGCAGTTGGAGACGACTGCGAAGCAGCGCCGGGGTCGGATCTTCGTCGCCGTCGCATCCTCCGGCTCCCTCTTCGATGGACCCGACCCAGAGCACCGGCGCCGAAAACGCTCGACGCCCGGTTCTAAGGTCGGTTTTTTCCTTTCTTTCCCCTCTTTACCTGTGTGATCACCGAAAACTTAAGCTGGATTCATTTTAGCGTCCTCCAGGATTCCTGAATTCGACGGTAAAAAAATTGACTACTTACTCTGACTGCCAGCTAATGATTGCATTCTTAAAAGTGTTAACTTTGGGGAAATGGACAGCTAATTCTTCAATTTTGTTGTCGTTGCGGTTGCGCTGACTGTAAATTATCTCTTTTTCTATAAATGAATCGGAGAATTGAATATTTATCAGATGTATTCTTGATTGATTATTCACACGCAGGTTTGTTGCTTATTTGATTGTTAGCATGCAGATGGGATGGTATTTTATTTTGTTTCAAGTATTAGGGATATAAAATAGCTTATAAGTTGAAGTGCTATAAGTAGTTTAATGGCTGAAGCTGATTTTAAAAATAAGCAGCTAAATGTTTGGAAGTAAAAAAACTTATAAGTTATTATTTTAGTTAAATGATTAAAAAGTCCTTAACATTATAATAAAGGAAAATATGTGAAGAAGTTATCTATATTATAAGGGTAAAATAGTATATTCTTTGTTCAAACTGATCAAATTTTTCTTACTTATAAGCAGGTAAAATAGATGCTTATCATTTCTTTTTTTTTCAGTTACCAACCATGGAGAAAACTTCAAAACTTCTTATAAGTCAGTCAAATAGGCCCTAAAACCCGCGTCACAATCAACTTCACCAACTTATACTCCACTATTCTAACTCACCCTACATCATTAAAAAAACTAAACACACTCTTAGGACCGTTTGGTTGTAGAATAACTACGAGAATACGTCCCGAGAATATAGCCAAACACCCATCAGAATTAAAATATCTCAATCAAATATTAAAAATCGTGAAACCACCTAAAAAAAATGTAAAACCATGGTATTTATCCTCAATAGGGGAATATAGCTATATTCTCGTATTTTCAACTTTTTCAATTATATTTTATTTTTCAAAAATTTAGTCACATATTATTATTATTATATTATCATTCTGTTATTATAATATTAAACATCAACCTTGTATAATAAAATATTATATTTTTAAAACATATTCTAGTCAGATCAAACAATAGGTGGAATAAGGATAAATTTAACTTTTTGAGAATACGATATCACACTGTTTTATTCCTATTGATTTTATTCCGTAACCAAACGACACCTTAGGTTCTGTAAAATGTCGTAGTCAAATATATAGCTTATATACCATACCAATATAACTTCCTCAGAAATAATCTCTCAAGAAGACCTTGAAGTTAAATCAAGCTATTCTAGTTGTAGTTCTAAGATACTCTTTACTACAGTGCTGCCAGTAAAAAGATATCATTAGTATATTATAACAGTTAAAAGCAGCTTCTTCTACATTTGATGTGAAGCAGCTTTTGGAAAAGGCAAGGATGATTATGAGTATCCATCCATTTTATTAATGGGCGACAATTGTACATGTACGCTATTAATAGTTTGTCCACCTGCCAACATATTTCTAGTCAATGTTACAATATTTTCAACGTAGCTTCTCTTTCCATAGAAAATGTACCCATTATGCTGGACCCAAATAACCCAAAAGTAGTTTTCACAGAGGGCAAGATAAAAAGAATCATCTTGAAGAGATTGCATATTGAGTCTCATGAATAATTGTGCTTATCTTGATTTTGCTGTATCCATTTATTTGAGTTTTCTCTTGTTAGCTTTGAATGTTATTTGAATATGAATTATATGATTATTTGTATGCATTTTTTCCTCCACTTGTTCCTCTTCTATGTATATGCATACTTCTTTCTTAAATTGCATCTCTTTCTGTGTTTCAGAAATCCATTCTATTAAATCTGATTCAAGACATAGAACCTTTGGATGTCACCCTTATTCAAAAGGATGTTCCTGTTAATACAGTTGATGCAATGAAGAGAACCATATCAGGCATGCTGGGTCTACTCCCATCTGACCAGTTCCATGTTCTGGTGGAAGCCCTATGGGAGCCACTTTTCAAGTTATTGGTTTCTTCAATGAAGACAGGGTATGCTTGTTTAATCAAGATGCATATTGCTTTCTGCATAATGTTGCTCACTTGCAGGAAAGTTTCCATACAAAATAGTATCTGAAGATGCTTAATAGAAGAGATAGGTATCTGACTTTTGGAAAGCACAGTTTTCTATAAGTAACCGATGGATAGTGAAATAAATATTTCTTTTTTTTCTGCTTTCAGCGGCTATAGCTTCTTTCCTAAACATATCCTTAAGTAGTATATGATCATGTACATTCTGCTGATAATGGAAATGTGATTATGGCATTCCTAAAATTAAGTATAATTATTTATCTTCCCATGACACATCTTTTTTTTAAATAAAAGAAAGTTATCTATTATAAAAAGCTCCAAAGGAGTCAGAGTACAAAAGATCGATTAACCAACGAGGTGGGCAATCATCCCGAAAAAAATGGCCAGAAGTAGTTCTTACAAAAGAAGCCAGATAATTCGCTGGCTGCTTAGCTTCCCTATTACAATACTCAATAGTGTAGTTAGGAATTTGGCTTAACAAGAGGTGGATGTCTGAAAGGATAGCATGAAGGCGCCATGGCCATTTAGATCGATCATGCAGGAGCTGAACAAGGCTGGCACCATCAGTGCGGATGCATATGCAGGATAGAGTCTTCTCAACGCAGCAGGAGATTCCCAAGAGCAAAGCGCGAGCCACAGCTTCGAGGGGGGACACAACCACATAGGAGGTAGCACCTGCAAAAATAAACTGGTCAGTATCAGTTCGAAGGAGGTAAGCAGCACCACTTGCCCTAGGCTCGACAAAAGATCCATCAATATGAAGGCAAAGCCAAGAAGGAGCAGCAATCTCCCATCGGACACTGAGGGGGTCTTTGGAGGGTGGCCTCTGGTGCATGGATGTCCGAAAATTCCAAGCAACCAACAAGCGCCCGATTCCAGACCAAGCCGACGGTTGCATGTTTAGATCAGAAGTGTGCGTCACTCCGGTTATTCCAAATACCTCATAGGGAAAAGGGAAAGATGGCAAGAAACATCTGTCGAGAATGAGGCGCAAGGTTAGTTCCAGTGGCCATGGTCCCAGGAACGGGATAAGTAATTGAGCGACCACTGAAGGATGTGCCACATGGATTG
The DNA here is from genome assembly GCA_030549335.1 of Pontederia crassipes. Lineage (NCBI taxonomy): Eukaryota > Viridiplantae > Streptophyta > Magnoliopsida > Commelinales > Pontederiaceae > Pontederia > Pontederia crassipes. Next base: position 30,741,113 of record CM060193.1, read on the forward strand.
AGCAAAACAGCAATGGAAAAATAGGTGGGAAATAGTTTCAAGCTGCAGTCCGGAAAGACAGCAGGAAAGGTTGGTGGATGGGCAAAAACTGGCTATATGGATCAACGTGGGGAGGTGCTGGTGGAGAAGATTCCATAAGAAGTGGTGAATTTTTTGGGGTACTGAAATGTTCCATACTTTGGACCAAAGCTACCGTCCAACCGGTGGTGGGACCAGGGCCGGGCTTCAGAGGATTCAGTAAACTGATTTAGTGTGAGCAACGCCATGGGTATCCATCACCCAAACCCATGCATCACCATCGGCCGCCAACGAGCAATGCATCGAAATAATAATATTGAAAATATCAGGTCATAAGATCTGTGAGAGATGAGAGGCGTCCCAAGAGTCATTAGATTGCAGAGATGCAACATTCTAAAATGCAAGAGGGGAGTTGATGTTAATGTAAGTTGGCATATGGCTGATTGGAATGTGGAAGAGCCACGTGTCAGGGCCGGGCTTCAGAGGAATCAGTAAACTGATTTAGTGTGAGCAACGCCATGGGTATCCATCACCCAAACCCATGCATCACCATCGGCCGCCAACGAGCAATGCATCGAAATAATAATAAATTGAAAATATCAGGTCATAAGATCTATGAGAGATGAGAGGCGTCCCAAGAGTCATTAGATTGCAGAGATGCAACATTCTAAAATGCAAGAGGGGAGTTGATGTTAATGTAAGTTGGCATATGGCTGATTGGAGTGTGGAAGAGCCACGTGTCAGGAAGAATGAAGGTGCTGGAGCCAGACCTGATATGTTTCGTGAGACCACTGCAAATGAGAGGAAGAGAGTGGGCAATAAGCTTCCAAGAGTTAGAGGATCTATCTGTAGACGGGGTAGCCCGAGGGTGAATGGGGTCATATTTATGTGAAATTAGCTGAGTCTAGAAGGAGTCGTGATTGTTGAGACTATCCAGGATTCTCTTGGCAATGAGGGAGGTTCAGGCAAGATGCAATGAGCGAATGCCTAAACTGCCAAGGTACTTGGGTAGCTAGATAGTGCTCCAATTAATGAGATGCATATTGCGGGTGAAGAGGTAGGAGTGTGCATTGGATGGAAACGCTTTGTCAGGAATGGGAACGTCGAGGTAGGTAAGAGGGAATGAGCCCGCCCGGAGTCGCAAAATATGCAGAATAGACTATCGTCTGCGAGCACAGAGAGATTTAGGGAAGTAGATGTTTGACTTATTGAGGTTGACCTTGAGATTTGTGAGGTGTTGGAAGAGCTTTAAGATGCTCAGTAGGTTGTTGCAAGATTTTTTGGTTGCCCGGATAGCGATTAGTAAGTCAGTGTAGAGAATGTAGCTAATGGCCACATAGCCACAGGTGAGAGGCTGGATATCCGAGGTTTCAACCTGCTTGTTTAGCAGGGAGGACAGAGCCTGGGTGGTAAGGACAGAGAGATTTAGGGAAGTAGATGTTTGACTTATTGAGGTTGACCTTAAGATTTGTGAGGTGTTGGAAGAGCTTTAAGATGCTCAGTAGGTTGTTGCAAGATTTTTTGGTTGCCCGGATAGCGATTAGTAAGTCAGTGTAGAGAATGTAGCTAATGGCCACATAGCCACAGGTGAGAGGCTGGATATCCGAGGTCTCAACCTGCTTGTTTAGCAGGGAGGACAGAGCCTGGGTGGTAAGGACAAAGAGATAAGGAGAGATGGGGTCTCCTTGACGGAGGCTGCGGTGGCTCGTGAAGAAGGGAGAGTCTTCCCCGTTTAGAGAGCAGGTGAAGGTGATCTAATGCAGCAGGTTGCCAAGAAACAAATTTTGGAGGTAACTTCATGAGTAATAGGATGTTTTTTATTGCTTGCTAGGAGACATTGTCGAAAGCTTTTTCTAAATCAACTTTGATGATGATGTGCTTTGTCCTGCCATGGCCCAAGGAGTGGGCTAATTCTTGGACGGTTACAAGATGTCAATGGTTAGACATATCCTCTGCATTTCTGGCAATCATTTAGACAAGGAGGCATACATCAAACAATCATGACATATGGTTCAAGATGTAAAAAGATGTTACCAATGGCCGTCGTTTGGGCAATTTGGTTACAGAGAAATGCCTGTGTCTTTAGGGATGAACGTTGCTATACGGATAATATCACATCCCATGCTTTGAGCATGACAAAGTTGTGGTTGGAGGATTGATGCACATTTGATGCTTGGTGTTAGTGCTCCTCTTGTATATATTTACTGTTTGTAATTTCTAAATTATCTTCTCAATAAAATCGGATGCCTAATCTTGGTAGGGATCCCCCCATATTTCAAAAAAAAAACTTGGCCAGTTGATTTATATATTTCTAAATGAACTTGTTTAAATGCATGTAGCCGATCTATATATTTGTTCCTCAAACTAATACAATGTCATGCAGATTTTGTCACCTCTCTTTATTCAAATAATTGTTTTTTAGTAATTTTGGGGATGTTTGTCACTTTGTTGATTTCAGTTCTATCCAAATTGTGTTAAGACATAAGCAACTCAGGTAGATCTAGTTTGTTCATGGATGTTCAACTCACCTTCTAATCCTCAGAAGCACGAGTCCAGTTTTGAGATAACTTGGATGTTTTAGCACAACCAAGGATCTAGTGCAACAAAAACTTCTATACTCGTCAGTACAACTTCTCAATGACAGAATTGTTGTTTCTCATTAGTTTTCATCGTTTCAAACTTCAATTAGATTCAAATTTTGCCTTCATCTGTTACCATATTTCGTTCCATCTTTATCATTTTCCCATCAAGGAACATTAACTCCCAATTTATAATTTTGTATCACAGATATACTTTGCGGAATGCTGAATATAGGCTTTGCCTTGAAAGGAACTTGGATATCTTCGAAGATGGTAGCCAAAGGGAGAATCCAAATACTCTAGAAGATGATATTCATGAGAATTTGACTGATAGTTCTGCGGAAATGTCTGATTTCCCTGTGAACAACAATATTAGTAGAAATCCTGAGAACATTGGGCTTGAAGTTTTCTATGATGATATGAACATTGAAGGCCTTGGTGACGTCACACCAGAAGCTCAAAAATATATCCTCTACCTGCAGTCTCGTTTGAAGTTTTCAGAAAAGGTATATTTTTTTCAATCTGAGTGTAATTCCAGTAATAAGTGTTGGGTTCGGAGTCTTCAATGTTTTTTACACTCTTCCATAATGTTCCCAATGAAGTACTTTATCGTGTTTTTCCTTTGTTTTAATGTTCTTGGTGGCCAGCTTGTTGTCCTCAAACTCAGTTATCTTTAGCTATTTTCTACTGGGTGATCATTTGAAGGATCTAATTTCCTTTGCAATTTACCCTAGAAAAATTCCTTTGCAGTTTGTCCTATACTCCTACTATGTTTTCCATTTTCCCAATATTATTCTTTTCTGCTTGTACGCATTTTGATTTGGTTTCAACCTGGCATATGACTTATCTCATTCTTGAACTGACAGGAACTGCGTGATATCAAAAGGAAAAATGCTGCTTTACAGATGCAACAGTTTGTAGGAGACGAGAAGAATGATTTGCTGGATTACCTTAGATCCCTGCAACCAGAGAAGGTCATGCTCAAACTAGGCTGCTGTTTATGATATTTGCCATGGACATGCAAACTGGTCCCTTGTAAATATTATTCTTTACCTTTGTCGTTTCACTGTTGTCATCTTTTGTGTTAGGGGAAATCTCTTTGTGGTTACTGTCATATGAATTGCCCTCTTATACTATATTGTGTTCTGTAACTGTGTTATTTCTGTTATCATTTTTCCAGTTTTCCATCTGTAATTTATTGGGGAAATCTCTTTGTGGTTTCTGTGTCATAATGCTTATTGTTTCCTCTGTTGTAGGTTGCTGAACTTTCAGAACCAACTTGCCCAGGGGTGGAAGAAGCTATTCACTCTGTTGTACATGGCCTTCTTGCAACTCTTTCTCCAAAGGTGCAGTCAAAACCACCCCTTCCATCTGAGAATGCTACAGGTGGAACCATAGGTCTTGGGAAAGATGACTGTGCTGAGCTTGTTGAAAACACATCCATACAATTCCAGCCACTGATATCTGTTCCCCGTGATTATCTTGCACGCCTCTTGTTCTGGTATGGTTGAAATATTGTTTTTCTTAATCTTCTGTGCAATTCTTGCCTTTGATATTTACTATCTGGACCTTCGTGGTGCTGTTTAAGGTGCATGCTACTGGGTCACTATATTAGAGGCCTTGAGTACCGGCTCGAGTTGATGCAACTCCTAACGATCTCCGGTGACATAGACACTACGCAACTACTGCAACATAATGGTGAATCCAATTCTTGAAGATTTGAATCATACTTATTTAAACGTTTTTCCGCAAAAGGCGACTTAGCGATTGCCGTTGAAGCCCTCCCTGCTGATTATATATGAATGCATGGGACGAAGAGGTGTTATTGTGTACATCGGCCAGCTATCCAAGCTGATGCTTCTCAGCAATATGTAGTCTTTGGTGATCGCAAGATCATGAACATTGCGACGGAGCAAAGTGGGCGGTGGATGGTAAATTCAATGCTAATGTCATCCTTGTAAATTTTATGATTCACTGTTATTACTTAACGAACATTGGCAATCTGCATTTGTTCATTTGCCATGTGATGCAGAGCTGAAGAAAAGAAAGGAAGTAGCTTATTAACTTTTTTTTCCTTTTTTCCAAACTAATAAGCACATTTTCTTAGTTGTTAAGGGCTTAAGCCTATTGCAAACTAGAAGCGATTAAATTTGGTGTAGGATAATTTATATGTACATTTTTTTCAATACAATAGGAGCCCTAAGGTCTTCATATAAGAAAAGGAAAGATAAATTTGAAAACAAAAGGGCACGAAGAATTTGAACTTTAGACTACGGCTCTGTTTGGCATTACTAACGATTTGATGAGCGGATAATGGTTTAATTAGCGGATAGCGAATTAACTAGTGGGTAGCGGATGATTATTAGCGGTTAGAGGTTATAACAAATAAGTGTTAGGTAAACTTAGCGGTAGAATTAGCTGATGAATATATAATGACATAATTAAACATATGACAAATTATTTAATTTAAGCACTATACAAATTGTACTATAATACAAATAAATTAAATATTTATATCTTATTTAAATAAAATAAAATTTCATAACTAATTTTTTTTGTTAAGCATGAATATAAAAAGAAATGTAGTTAAATGATTAGAAAATAAAAATGAGAAAATAATAAGATAAGTTAGAAAGAAATAATATATTTGAATAAGGGTAAAATTGGCAAAAATTATAAAACGGTAACATCTAAACGCTAAAACCTAATAGAAGTAGCTTTTCAATATTTTTCATATGAAATGCTAAACACTATTTATTTTTGTCATTTATCAAACAAAAGAATTATCGTTTGAACCGCTAAATGCTACTTGATACGTTAATGGTGTTGTCAAACAGAGCCTACATCAAGGAATGTGCCACTACATTACTCCTTATGGAGGTCCAAATACGATTTATGTTAGAGAGTCCAAATACGAATTATGTGAGATCCGACCACTCAAATTAAGGTTCCACTTGAAAAAATCGCAAGAGTCCGAGGAGCTCATTTTTTATTTAATCATTATCTTTATTAGTATAATAATATTGTTATACGGTTTAATATTTTTCCATTTCCATTGTGGAACTCTTTTATGATAGTTTTAAAATTTTACTACTATATCTTTCTAGTATGATGACTCACGTGATGCGTAGATGACACAAAATTAAACACAAATTTTTATTATAAAATAAGAAATTTTATTTTATATAAATTTTATAGACTACCTAATCATTTTGTCGCCTTATAATTTTATATATGTAAATATGTTATAATACATAAAATTATTTGAAATTATTTTTAAAATTTATTACATTCTCTTTCATTTTTAATTATTTTTTACTCTAACTCTACCCCCTTAACTTTGTTACTTTGTTAACATCTATTACTTAAAATTTTATTTTATTGATGTCAATTTACATGTGACACTCCTTTCAAACTATATATCTTTCTAATTTCGATATAACATAAATATAAATTTATATTTATATCTATATTTTCTTAATAATATCATATCCTAGAAGCAAGTAAATACTATTTATTTTATTATTTTGTTTTTTATTTTATCTATTTTATTTTTTATGTGACACGTAAAAATGTCATAGTTGACATGCTATATATATGTAAAGATATATAACATAAATAAATTAAATTATTATATTTCATAGTAAAATGATTATTAAAATTATTTAAACATTTTAAGCTTTATATGTGACTTAATGAAATAATGCCATAGGTCAACTTCTACCTTTCCATTTAATTTAATATATATATATATATATATATATATATATATATTAGTTGTTCCCTATCTCACTTTGTTTTCTATTGTCTCCACTATCAAATCTTCATCCAATTGTGATAAACTATTTGAGAGATTTAATCATGAACTGGATGAATATCTAATGATGTAAAAGATATGGAACACTAAAATTGAACCCTATATATATAGGATAAAATGAATATACAACACACAAGTTTCTGTAATCCACAACACCTATCCAGATCATCAATCTCAACCTCGTCCAATGGTCGGATTTGCACGATTAAAATGGAAAAGTAAACAATGGGATAACTCTCATTTTTTATTTTTCTCCTCGTTGTGAACATAAGGTAGAAAAGGTACCCACAACTCCACTTCAACAGCTGAGTTCTTTCTCACCTAGTCGGCATAGAATTGGATGGCGACATTTTTTCCCCTCTCTGAAGTTGATTAGAGAGCACATAGCAGTATGCATTAGATGGAATCGTCTCTTGAGAGAGAATACGAACAAGTTCTGTTATGTATGAAATGATATAAATAAATAAGATCCTTTTACGAAATGTATTAGTTCATTACTCCCGACCTTTGTTACTTCTTTGTCTTCTCTAATTTCTAATTTGAGATCACACTATTAGCAGCACAAAAGCATTATGGTGCTTTGGTATCGAATTCTTATGCGTTACAGTGCAAACATCGCTGGCCTTTTTTGGGATTTCTTGCATTTTTTTTGCTTGCCTCTGCAGTCTGCACTTAGCGATATGTGATTTTAAGATTCGATGAGTGAAGAGGAATGAGGAAAGAGAATGAGATAAGATATACAAAGAATGGGGAGGAATTGATCGTAGAGGGAATTGAGGAAAGAGAATGAGATGAGATATACAAAGGAGGAGGAAGAATGGATGGCAGAGGATTAAGAGATAGGAAAGAGGAAAGATAGAGTATAAAAAAACGAGAGGGGAAAAAAAGAGTTGTACATCCAGTGTCCCCATACATATATATATATATATATATATATATATATATATATATATATATATATATGGGGAGAAAAAAAAGAGTTGTACATCCAATGCCCCCATATATATATATGTGTGTGTGGACAGATTGATGATGAAATGACAAAAAAATGATAATGATATGTAAATTCTTCTATTACTTATATCTTTTTATAATTTGTAGTTATTTATATTTTGTTATCTATTTTTTAAAAAAATGTTCACCACAATCCATTCACTTCTTAATTAAGTATATTTTTATAATAATTTATTTTAAAATATATACTTAATAGTTATAGCTTTCTTCCAATAATATATATAAACAATTATATTCTTTCATTCTTAAAAATTAATTAATATTGCTTTTTTTATCATACATGATCTAACTTTAAAAAATCAATTATCTAGATCATATTACATGGATAGTGTTACATCCAATTTTTAACTCTCTTTAGGTTGTGTTTGAAAACGAAAACGTAATTCCTCCTAAGTTCTCGATAAATAGATGAATTGACAGATTAGTTCGAAATATGTTTATATGGAGTGGAGCATGAGGAATCATGTGTTGATATGATAGGAAAGAAGTTGACGTGATGGATGAATTTTTTGTGAGTTTTGAATTAAAAATGATTATTATAATTATGAAGTATAATTTGATTATTAATAAAAATAAAATTATAAAATAAAAGATTTTTATAGAAAAAATTTTGTTAAAAAATATATTATTTAAATATAAAAACGTTTTTAAAATTAATTATATTTAATGAAACATTAGCTTTTAATGAAATAATAAGTAATAAATAATATTGTATTAATCCTTTATTAAATTTATTTTATATTTATTAAATAATTTATTTTATAGGAAAAATGTGTGAGAAAAAAAACAAAAAAATGTCACGTCATATGAAAAAAAAATTGGTTCCTAACTACAATGCCCCGGTTTCACCAAAAAGGTGGAACTGGGGCCACCGTGATGACCTGGTTCTAGTTTCTAATTCCAATTCCGGGCGGATGTTAAGACGGAACCAAGTGAAAATCTAGTTCCTTTGCCAAACGCAGTGTTAAGATGTGCGTTTATATGCATGTTATGTATCTATTAAATATCAATAATGATTTAAGTTAAAAATTTTATCTAATATAACTAAAAGTGTATATTTGGTGTTGATAGCATTAATTTTAATATTATTATTTGAGTATGAGTGGCAAATTTTTAAGTTGATCATAAGTTAATTTCATGAAAATCAACACCTTGGTTATACTCTTTTATAATATTTTACTTTTTAGTGTTTGATAATATTTACATGAGGAACTAAAAGAATATATGATATATTTCTATAAATTAATATTTAGTTTATTCATGTTGTCATTATATATGTACATAATTTTTATTTATAAGCAATTTTAAAAAGATTATTTTGTGTATGCCAGGTAGTATTTATCCCTTCCTCCCTCTCAAATATAATGTGGATTATTAATACATATGTTATAGCATTTAATATACAAATTATAACATTTAATATTTTTTTATTAGATGAAGAGAAATTATATATATGTATTTTTTTATCACCCACAAGCTTATATTTGTGGATCTGCATATATCCTTTGTCATCACAGAGGACATCGAGTATGCAAATGTAAAATAAAAGTCCCTTATAATATTTAATATTTTATTACATGAGAGAAATTATATATAAGTATTTTTCTTATAACATTTAATATTTTTATTTGATGGAGAAAACTTATATATAAATATTTTTTATCACGCACAAATCTAGATTTGTAAATTCACACGCATTCTTTGTCTTAAAAAAGGTGTAGAGTATGCAAATGAAATTGAAAGTCCTTATATTTATAGTTACAAAAATAGAATTTAAAATTATAAATAAGATCCATATATTTTCTAATAACTAACTTTTGAGCATCCATAATTATGTAATTATAATATTATCACTTTATACATTATATTTAAGATGCATAGTATCATAATCATATATTTAAAAATTTGATTATACTTATATTAATCATCAAGAGCAATGTTATCAAAACCAAACCGGACTGGCCGGTTCAATCAAAAATTCGATTCGATTTGATATTAAAATTAGTTTTGGCATTGAAGCAGGGAAAATCGGTTGAACCCTGTGCAACCTTGTTTAATGCCAATTTTGAAGAATAAAATTAAAAAAATTAATAAAAATATGAAAGTTAAAAAAGTAAAAGGGAAAGGAATATAGCAAAAGTAAAAAAAAGGAGGGAATATGACATGTCTAAAATTAAATAGGAATTGAAATAAAAAAGGTAGGTATTTAAAATTGAATAGCATTAAAATAAAAAAATATCAAAGGGCATAAATTAAGGAAATAAAAAGGAAAGTATTAAAGAAAAAGAGAAATAAAAATACTTTAAGATGAAATTAATAATAATCTATATATTTATATGTTAATCATTATTCAAATTTTTAATAAATAAAAATATGTTATATTAATTTTTAATATTTTTAATAGGTTATTAGTACAATATTCATATACTATATCATAAAACTTATATTATATTTTTATAATTGTTATAAATAATATTCTTTTAATAAAATCCGCTTCAATCCGGTCGAACCCGGTCAGATCAGTCCAACCGCGAGAGTCCGATCCGATCGCCGGCCCGGTTATGAAAACATTAATCAAGAGATATTATAATTATGGTATGAAATGCATGTTTTTGACTTGAACTTGACATGATAACATATACTTTTCAGACTTTCCTCGTATATTTAAATTATAGCATTTAATATTTTTATTAGATGAAGAGAAATTATATATAAGTATTTTTTTATTATGAACATATTTATATTCGTGGATCCACACGTAGTATTTGTCATCAAAGAGGGCATCGAATATGCAATTGTAAAATAAAAGCCCCTTATAATATTTAATATTTTTATTAGATGAGAGAAATTATATATATTTATAATATTTAAAATTTATTTATCACGCACAGATCTATATTTATAAATTCACACATATTCTTTGCCTTTAAAGAATGTGTAGAGTATGCAAATTGAAAGACATTTATTTATAATTACAAATATATAATTTAAAAGTATAAATAAATAAAATCATATAAATGGAGAAACTATATAAATATTTTTGTGTAATGCACAAATCTATATTTGTAGATCCGCACGTATTCTTTGCCTTCAAAGAAGATGTGGAGTACGCAAATGAAACTGAAAGTCCTCTATTTAAAGTTATAAATATAAAATTATAAATAAATAAAATCATACATTTTATGTATGCAAATGAAATTGAAAGACATCTATTTATAGTTACAAATATAGAATTTAAAAGTATAAATAAATAAAATCATATAGATAGAGAAAATATATATATAAATATTTTTGTATAATGCACAGATCTATATTATCCACACATATTATTTACCTTCAAAGAAGATATGGAGTATGTATATGAAATTAAAAGTCTCTATTTATAATTACAAATATAGAATTTAAAAGTATAAATAAATAAAGTCATATTTTTTAATATAACTCTTGAGTATTCATGATTATATAATTATAATATTTATCACTTTACATTTTCAATTTATGAGAGCTCGACACGTGATACTTTCAACCTCTGCTTTTATATATAGATAGATATTTAGTTATAAAATTAGATGTATTTATATTAATTTTAACCTAATATTTTTTTGAATATATTATGATACTAAAATAAGACCTTGAAAAATCACCAAAAAAAACTCACTCACTAAAAGGTGTTTTTAAAATGATTTTATGATGATTTTTTCTAATTTAAAATACCTACCCAAAAAATAGCCGATGATTTTTTGGACTAAAAACTGATCCAACCCGAACCACTTTCAATCCTAAAAAATAATTCGGGTGTTATATGTTTTATGATTGCCAAAATTTCAGAATGATTGAATGTATTCATTTTGATCTTTCAATTATATGTTAAATAAGTTAATTATGTTTGTATCCTTTAATTTTTATATTTTTGTAGGGCAATCAATTGTGCACTCTATTTCAATTGTCTAGACCCACTTGTTGACTCAAGAAATAAGATGATGATTAATGAATTATTACGGAGGATGTATATGTTGAATTCTCAGATTTGAACTCTTGAACCATTTAAACAAATATATGTGCAAAGACCACCCTGCTATGAGTAACTAGTTTTTTTATATATACAATTATCATCACTCAAGTATCAAATCATTTTCTTTGACAAATTTTTTATATTTTTAAGTGTAAAAACTTAAACATGAAAATTAATTACATAATTAAATTTAAAAATAGATACTATAATGATCTTTCTAGTTTAAGTTAATATTAATAGTTAGAGAAATATGAATTCATAAATTATAGTTCAGTATATTAAAATTACATAAATCTCATTCACAATTGATTTCTTAATTTTAATTAAAACTTTTAATCATATTACTGTGCTTAGCTATAAAAAATATTAATATTATTTATAAACATATATTAATAAGTATTATAGTTTATATTTTTATATTATTTTATTAACAATTAGTTCAACCATCCAGATTAATTAGTTTGATCGGTCCAACTTAACCCGGAGACTTATCTAGGTCAACATTCGGTATGACAGTGGTAGAGCCAAAATTTTTTTGAGTGGGCTCACATTACATATAGTTGAAGAACTCACGTCTTTCTTTCTTAACTTTTAAAATTTTTAACACTATATATATTGATATATTGACTTTAAAATACAAATTTTAGTTTAAGTTTTTTAAAATATTTTTATTATGATATTAAAACATAAATAATAATTCATAATATTAATTATGATAGTATAAAGTTAAAAGAGGTCACGAGTACAATTTCTCTTGCACTATTGTTAGCTAAAAAATATGTTTCTATGGTCAATTTAATTGATTCATTTAAAAGTTAATTTTAATACTTAACAAAAAATTAAGTGTAATGTAGATTATACATATACATTTAATTATATTAACAAAATAGTAGTGCATAATTATTTATGTATATCGATGATATATAATAATTATATATCAAATCATCATACATAATATACTACACCACCTAATTAAAGAAAAAAATCCATTTATAAATAATTAAAATAAAAAATAAAAAATAGTAAAATATAATGTTTAGAAGAGAAAGGATGAGTTGATTGGATGAAAATAGAAGAAAAAAATATTATAGTCAGATTTATAAGACTTGGAAGACTACTTATAAAAATAAGTATAAAAAAATTGTGGGCTGATGAAAGTTAATATATAAATAAAGCAAATAAACAAAAAAATATAAAATAGTAATATTAACTATTAAGTAAAGGAAGAATTGATTGGATAAAAATAGAAGGAAAAAATATCATAATACAAACTTGGAAGATGAGGTGTTACTAATTAGATATTAATCATATATAATAATTTTACTATTCTAAATTATTACAGAGCACATGTAACAAAAATTTGGAAGAAGGGATGTTAATCATAAAGCCAAAACATGTTTGTGAATTATTGCAGTACTAAATAATAATAAGAATTCAAGTGTCTACACTTGGAGGCACGGAACTCATGTAGCTTCGACTTTGCATACTGGTTCTACAACATTATTTGAAAGAGAAAATGGTAGAAAATTGAAAGCATAAATCGATAGAAAAGAGGAAAAATATAGTTGTGTGATTTAGAAAGATGTTAAAATTTTTAATAGATAATAAATTTTGTATATGACAAATTTTGTTTATGTTTAAATATGTTGCACTTTGCTTGGTTTAATTTATGTGGTAAGAAGAATGAACTTATCTTGTTGGATGGACAATTTATGAATGCATTTTGTTTAATTAATTTTTTTTAGTGGACAGCCCCGATGTCTGAGAAGCGATGTCAATGACTCAACTCGTGCGATGCTAAAGAACGTACTGTTCATAAGTTGAAGGTCGGTCCACCATTGAACCCAACTAATTTAGTTAGGATCGTCCCGAGTCGCATATCTCAGTGACCAACAAAAATATTCTACATTCATAAGAATTCGAACTCGAGACCTTGCTTATACGATGATGAATCACTCACTACTTGATCCCAACTCTTGTGAATTGTTTAATTAAAATTTGATTGTGTGATCACCATCGTTATTGTCTTGAAATAAATGTCATCAAAATGTCATAGTTGTATTCTCCAACTTTCTCTCCATCCATATCAAAAGGTCATAGTTGTTGTTGAGGAACAATATGTTCGATTAACTTTTTGCGAGAAGAGGAGGATCATCTAATCAAGAAATCCTCCTGGTCATGTATGAATTTAGGAGGAAATGATGACCATTATGTAGTTTGATAATACATGTAGGAGAGAGAAAACCTTTTAAAAATTAAGCAAAAAATTCACGTGGTTGCTGGCGAAACGATTCAAGTGACATCCATGCATGTAGACGTTTTACCAGAAAATGACTAACAATAAATCATGATGATTACAACTAAAATGTTTTCCAAAGTTGAGTTATGAAGTTCAATGTCTATTTTGGGAAGACTTTTAAACGATCATACATGAAATTTACTTATTCTTTAAGGCCGTTTGGATGGAGGTTTTCAGCAGGGTAGCATCCTGTTTCAGCATTTGCATCCAAAAGTCGTGGGGGTTTAAGAACAAATTGGGAGACAAGAAAAAAAAATGTCGGTGAACTGTTTTTTGCTTGGAAAATTGAAAAAGCGAGAGTAGAAAGTTCCTGCCATTGGAGAGAACATCAGAGGAGTAGCTGAATTTTATTTTTTAAATTTTAAATGCACGGCAATTGTACATAACATAAATGTTCTTGTACACTTTTTACTCTTTTAAATTTTAATAATGTCATGAATCATACTTCAACTATAAATTCATCTGGACCCAAACACTGAAATAAAAGAAAATATGTTTGACATATTATATATATATATATATATATTTTTTTTTAAGAAATTAATTTATTTCTTTATCACAAGGTAAGTGCCCTATTTTTGGAATTAATATAAAGTCGTAGTTGATATATAATTCCTATCATCTGTTAAAGGGAGTGTCTATATAAACTCCTTAGGGGGTCCAAAGAGAAAGAAATTTGATCTTATAATTCTCTTTTGTTTCTTCCATCTAATAAAATTCTGCGTCGTCTTCTCGGATTTTCTCGCGATGAATAATTTTTCTCGTGCAAAAATCCTAACAAACTGGTATGAGAGCGATGCTTCATCGTCGATCCTCCGTCAGATGTAGAAATGACATCGCACAATATCAATATCGAGAAATTCACAGGGCGAAACTATTTCAGTCTCTGACAGATCAAGATGCGAGCTCTTCTAAAACAACAAAGAATTTGGGCGCCGCTCACGAACATTTCGAAGAATAAATCAAAGGAGGAAGACTCGAATGGACTGTTTGAGTTTCGCTTGGCTCCAATCGGTTCCGCCAAATGACGAGACGTTTGGCGGAACCCGAAATGAAATCTAGTTCCAAAAACCAATCTTGGTTTCACCAAAAATCAATTTTGGTGGAACCAGGTACTGTAGCATTTTTTTTAAGTTGACGTGTTACTTTTTTTTTCAATTTCATTTATTCATTTTTTTCCTTTTAGTTTTTTTCTCACACACACATGTAACTTATAAAATAATTTATTTATTAAATATAAATTATTTATTATGACATATTAATATAACATTATTTTTTACTTGTTATTTGATTAAAAAATTAATATTTTACTATATATAGTTTATTAAAAATCCGATCCCTTGATATTTAAGTAATATATTTTTTTACAAAAATTTTTGGAACAATTTTTTTAATTTTTACTTTTATTTTTATTTATTAACAATATTTTATTTTATATTTATAATATCAATTTTTATTCCAAAACCCATCAAAAATTAATCCATCACATATACTTTTTTCTATCACATCAACTACCTTATTCCTCATCATCAAATTTCACTCCATCCAAACACAATTAGAACTACGGAAACTTAATAGAATGCCTAGTTCCCATTGCCAAATGGCCCCGAAGGGCAAAGAAAATGAGATTAACCTCGCTACTTTGATGGCACAGGAAGAGAAGACACACTCGATGATTCTATTGTGTCTGGCGGATGAGGTGATAATCAACGTCGCAGATGAAGAAAAGGAGACCGATCTGTGGTTGAGACACGAGAGTCTATATATGACGAAGTCTCTCACCAATAAGTTGCTGTTGAAGCAACGTCTGTTATCTCTCCGCATACAAGAAGGTACCCCTCTAAAAAAATATCTTGATCAGTTAAATTCTTTGTTTATGAAACTGAGAAATATCGATGCTAAGATTGAGAATGAAGATGCTGCCCTAATTCTATTAGTTTCGCTTCCTCCATCATAGGAGAATTTTATTCAGTCTATGATTATTGGGAAGGAAACTATAAGTCTAGAAGAAGTAAGATCAAGTCTCCATACTCGTGAACTTCGGCATAAGACATTTGAAAATTCTACAAAGATTCAGGCCGCAGGGTTAGTAACAATCGCAGAAAAGACAAACCCTAAAAAGAGTAAGTTGAAGAAGAATGTCAATCCGAAGGACATCTGCAACTAACGCAAAGAACCTGGTCACTGAAAGAAGGGCTGCCTCAAGAAGAAGAAGCAAGACACGGTTACTGCAGTAGCTCACCAGAATAATGAATCTGATGACGATTTGAGTCTCATGGTGTCTGATAAAAAATGTTTGAAAGAGAGTTGGATTCTCGACTCAGGATGTTCCTATTATATGACTCCGCACAAAGAGTGGTTCTCAACTTATCAGAATATTGATGGTGAAAACATCATCATGGGCAATGATGCGGCCAGTAAAATATTTGAAATCGGCTCAATTCAGATCAGAACCCATGACAATCGGTTAATGACATTGACAGAGTCCGTCATGTTCCACAACTGAAGAAAAAACTGATATCGTTAGGAGTTCTGAACTCCAAATGATGTCGGATGGATGTCGCAGAAGATGTTCTCACGGTCACCAAGGGTGATGTTGAATTCATGAGAGGAATCAGACAAAAGTCCTTGTACATACTACAAGGCACAATAATTTCTGACATGGCTACAATAGGCAGTTCATCCAAATCGGAATCAGAAGCATCCAAGTTGTGGCACATGCGACTTGAACATATGAGTCAGAAAGGGATGGACATCATAAGCAAGCGCAATCTTTTGGATGGTCACAATACAAGAAAAATGCCATTTTCCGACGGACAATTTCCGACGGATAGAAATCCATCGCAATTTACGACGGAAATATTTTCGACGGATTTTTTGACGGTTACAACCGTCGAAAATGAAAATATTAAATTATGTAATTTGTTATATTATTATTTTATTTTTTGACGATTAGGAACGTTGATATTTCGGACGGATATCCATCCGTCACAATTTTCGACGGTTACAATCGTCGAAAATGAAAATATTAAATTATGTAATTTGTTATATTATTATTTTATTTTTTGACGATTAGGAACGTCGATATTTTCGACGGATATCCATCCGTCGCAAGTTCCGACGGATTTTCCGACGGTTACAACCGTCGGAAATGAAAATAATAAATCATGTAATTTGTTATATTATTATTTTATTTTTCGACAATTAGAAACGTCGATATTTTCGACGGATATTTATCCGCCGTAATTTTCGACGGTCATAACCGTTGGTAAATGTATAATAATATAATATGAGGATTATTTTATTAATATAATTAGCGACAGTCCGAACCGTCGCAATTTTCTACGATTTCGATCGTCGGTAATAATTAGAGACAGTTCAAGCCGTCAGTAAAATAAAAAATAAATATTATATATAACTAAATATAGTATTTTATTTTTATAATTAAATAATTTACGATGGTCACAACCGTCGATAACTTTAAAAATAATTAATATTTGCTTTTCCGACAGTCGGGCCGTCAGTAATTAAAATTTCACTATCCCGCTTTTTTTCATTTTCCCGCTTTCTCATTCCATATATATATATATATATATATATATATATATATATATATATATATATATAATCTTCCCAATCTACTTCTCTCTCCCTTCCGGGCGACCTCTCGGCTAGCGACCCTCTCCCTCTCGGATGACGATCGTCGGCGACCCTCGCGCACCGCGGGCGGCCGGATCTTGCCGTGGGCGGCCGGACCTGGCCGCCGGACGGTCGGTTAATTTTTTTATATTTTAAAATATCTTTGCGACGATTGCGACCGCCGAATATTCGATGGTTGCGACGATCATCGAAAGTTTCGACGGTTTGTGTCCGTCGAAAGTTTCGGCGGGTTACGACAACCGTCGAAACTTTCGACGGTTTTGACCGCCGAAACTAGTCAAAACCGTCGATACTTTCGACGAATTTTCTCCGACCGTCGAAAAATAATTTGCGACGATCATTTTTTCGACGAATCGGTTCCGTCGATAAATCCGTCTGTAATCTCATTATAGACGGTTTTGACCGTCTGTAATCAACATTTTTCTTGTAGTGTCAAAAGATGTATGAAATTAAATTCTGCAAGCACTTTGTTTTTGACAAACAAAAACGACATCAATTCAGTAAAGCCATGCACAAGACGAAGGCAACACTCGATTACATCCACGCTGACTGTTGAAGCCCCTTCTTTTTCCATTTCTAGGAGGTTCTAGATACTTCTTATCTGTGATAAATGATTAGTCAAGGATGACATATATATTCATGATGAAGCATAAGAGTGAGGCATTCGAAGCTTTCAAACAGTGGAAGACTCTAGTGGAAAATCAGACATCGAGAAAGGTGAAATACTTTCGTACTGATAACGGTTTGGAGTTCTGTTCATCTTAATTTGATCGATTCTGCAAGGATGAAGGCATTGCTAGACATTACACCGTCAGAAATACATCACAGTAGAATGGTGTAGCAGAATGCATGAACAGAACTCTTCTGAAGAAGGCACGGTGCATGCTCTCTAATTCTGATCTGAACAAATTATTCTGGGGCGAGGATGTTAGCACAACATACTACCTTGTCAATCGGAGTCCTGCAACCACGATCAATCTGAAGACTCCCATTGAGGTATGGACAGGAAACTCTGCTGATTATACTAATATGAAAGTCTTTGACTGTCCAGCATATTATCATATCAGCGAAGGAAAGCTGAAACCGAAGGTCAAAGAAGGAGTCTTTGTGAGATATGATGCATGTGTAAAAGGCTTTAGAAACTGATCACCTTCAGAGCAGAAGATTATTCACAGTAGAAATATATCTTTTGATGAAATGTTTATGCTCAAACAAAAATCAAATATTGTTAAATCACCAGAGGAGGATGTCAACAAACAGATGGAGTTTGGATTAACTCCAATTCAAAATGGGGCAGAAGAATCTCATCAGGCTAAATAACCAAAGTCTGAGGAGCAAGCAGAAGAAGCAGTGACAAGTCTAGCTGCTGGACGTGCACGCAGATTGATAGGTCCTCCTAAGCGTTATGGATTTGATAACATGATTGCATATGCATTTCAAATAGTTGAAGAGGTGGAATCGCCAGATCAAGCTACAAGGATGCTATCGCATGTGTAGCATCAGAATAGAGACTGGCGGCGATAGAGAGCGTTAGATATCTGATTTGAGGATTCAATTCAAGGTGGAGATTGTTAATAATGCCTTGAATCCTACTTCAACTAGAAATCCATCTGAACCCAACTTTGAAATAAAATGAATATGTCTTATATATTATGTATATTTCCTTATCATTAGATTATTAAGGAATTAATTTATTTCCTTATCATAAAGTAGATGTCCTATTTTTGGGATTAATATAGAGTCTCAGTTGGTTTGTAATTTCTATCATCTGTTAAAAGAAGTGTCTATATAAACTCTCTAGATGGTCCAAAGAAAAAGAAATATGATTTTGTAATCCTCTTCAGTTTCTTTCATCTAATAAAATTTTGCGTCGCCTTAAATTTCTCGAATTTTCTCGCGGTGCATAATTTCTCTCGTTTAGAAATCCTAACATACTCCTACCTTGTAAGTTTGAATATTTGTTATGAAATGAGCCCAAAGGAGCTTTCTAATAGAGATGGAGGATCGTGCAGACCTCACAACTCGGCACACGACCCGCACAACCACACATGGTTTGCACGATTTTTTGTCAGACTCCAGACACCACCATCTGATCGGGCTCGGGCAAAATCATGTCCGATTGCCCAACATGAAGCTGGGCATGACTCGACACGGACTCCGGGCAAAATCGTGTCCGACTGCCCAACATGAAGCTGGGCATGACTCGACACGGACCCGACGAGCATGGCCCGACCTGGCGAACACGATTTTTATTTTTATTATATAGTTAAATATTAATCATATATTATAAGTTCCATAACTTATATTTAATCATATATCCTAATTTTTATAATTATATCATATAAAAATATTTTATTATATATCTAATAATCATAATATCATATATTATAATATTTTTATTATGTTTGTTATTTTTAATTATCCAAAATTTTAGGACAAAAATGATGTGACACATTTTTATTTTAAAAAACATTTTATTTTTCTAAAAAATACACAAAAAAGAAAAAAAAAGAGCAGACCGACCAAGCTGGGTCGGGCCGAAATGGGGATTTGTGTAAAGACACGATCAAATCCGATTTGATCGGCCAGTCCGAAAGTCCATCTCTACTTTCTCATTCCACATCATATTTTTTTGTTTTCTTTAACCATTCATCGTAACTTTTTCGTGTTTTTTATTAGTTACTTCTTATTTCAATCTATTAATGATGACCTTTTAAATTAAATTGAAAAGTAAGAAAAATGATAAATTAGTCATTGGTAAATCTCAAATAATTATATTCAATAGCATTATGATTTTTTTACACATTTACCTTCACAGCTAGGGGTGTAAGAAAAAATTGTCCAACCCGAAAAATCTATCCGACCCGAAAAAACCGAACTAAAAAAATAAAAAAATTAGGAGTCCGAATATAATTTAGGACGGTTTTTAATAAATTAAAATTCACCCGCTAAAATTAGGATCCCACCCGAAAAAACCGTAGGGGCCCGTGAAGCCCGATTTTTATTTATGATTTTTTATTTATATAATTAATACATATGTTAATAATTCTTTTCATAGATATAATATTTTTTTGTATAAAATTTCATAATTTTCTATCACATTATCAAACTCTAATTTAATAATTTTAAAATTTTAGTAGTATATTTTATATTTAATATAAAATTAAATATTTTTATATTAATTTTAAGTTATTAAATATATTTTAAAATATAATTATATAAAAGTAGGGCTATGAAAAAACCACTCGAAAAAATCGATCCGTTAAACGGTGGTTTTATTTTTTCAAAATGATTTTAGGGTGATATTTCTAATTTTAAAAACTGACCCCAAAAATAGCGGTTGATTTCTTTAGACCGAAAATCCGAACCGACCCGAACTACTTTCACCCCTATTCACAGCTTTTATTAATATTATTTTAAAAAATGAAGTACTTTTGAATTTTCGAATGGTAACAATGAAGTACTTTTGAATTTTGAACACATTAATTAACAAATTATTTAACGTCTTAAATAATATGCCATGATAAAAAAGAATTGAGCTCTTTTATGCTATCTTTTTCATGATATTTAAAATTTTATTTTACTAAATTGTATTTATTAGTTATATGTCTACAGTTAATTATACCTATAATCAATTGGCATCGATTACTTAAAATAATAAAAAATTAAGAAAATAGAAATTAATGACTAATGGTTATTACAATATTTCTAAGGAAGTATATTTGGTTTTTTTTAGATCTTTTCCTATTCATTTAGACAAAAGGAATATGCTGCCTGATAGGGCTGTAATTTACACGGTAGAGTCGTCCATCGACCATTTAATCCGACGAATAGGGCATCAATTTCTTCTCCGGTTGGTCACGATTCCCTTATGCTGGTTGGCTTCTCCCTGCCGCTAAGATCTGCTGGAGCTGCTGCGAATAAGGCATCGCTCCATGCTACTGCGATCCGGTGAATAGGACATTGCTTCCGGCATCGCTTCCGTCGCCCAGCATTGCAGGTGATTCTTCTTCCTATCTCTCTGTTGTTTGATCAATTCTCATTCGCTTGCTTTTCTCAGCGGATCCTGATATTTCTCTTCCCGATTCTCCTTTCTGCCACGATTTTATGTTGGTCTCGCTTCTCCCTTATGTCGTGATTTCTTCTCAGCGCCTCTCCGGCAATTGCCTCCCGGCGTCGCGTTAGGCATCGCTGCCCAGCATTGCAAGTGATATTTAATAACATTAGCGTTCAGTAGTATTGGGGTAAATTACACGAATAGTCTCCCAACTTTGAGTCGATTTTTAATTGGTCCTCCAACTTGAACGTCCCTCATCTTTTACTTTCTTGTACGATTAGTCCTCTTGACCGGTGATAGTAAATTTTTCGGTTGTCTTGCATACGTGGCCTTCGGTTGTCTTGCATACGTGGCCGACACGTCAGCCATTTCTCTCTCATCCACGTCATTTACGTTATCCACGTCATTTAACGCTCCAAACCAAGTAAATTACACGAATCGTCCCCCAACTTTGAATCAATTTCTAAATAGTCCCACAACTTTAATATTATTACACGATTGATCCACTTGACCGGTAAGAAATAGTCTTCCGATTATCTTGCGACGTGACATAATAAAATATAATAAAAAAATTTAATTAAGTGACATCACACAATAAAAAATATTATAAAAATTTCAGGACGTGGACGAGCTGACAGAGGAGGGTGTCGGCCCGCTGTCCAAGCTTGCCCTTTGGCGAACTGGCATAAGGGGCGCCGACCCCCCTCTCCAAGCTCGCCGCACAAGGGGCGTTAACGCCCCCTCGCAAGTTCGTCGACGTTCTTATCATTTTTATTTTTTATAGTCTTTCTACTTTGAGTTATTTAGGGTCGTCGATGAGCTCGCGAGGGGGCGTTGACGCCCCTTGTGCGAAGCTCGCTAGTGGATGAGCTTGGAGGGAGGGGTCGGCGCCCCTTATGCCAGCTCGCCAAAAGGCGAGCTTGGAGATGGGACCGACACCCCTCCTTTGTCAGCTTGTCCGCGCCCTAAATTTTTATAATATCTTTTATTGTGTGATGTCAGCTAGTTAAATTTTTTTATTATATTTTATTATGCCACTTCGCAAGATAATCGAGAGACGGTTTTTTACTTGTCAAGTGGATCAATCGTGTAATAATATCAAAGTCGGGGGACTATTTAGAAATCGATTCAAAGTTGGGGAACGATTCGTGTAATTTACTTGGTTTGGAGCATTAAATGACGTGGATGAGAGAGAAATGACTGACGTGTCGGCCACGTATGCAAGGCAATCAGAAAACCCATTATCACCGATCAAAATGACTAATCGTGTAAGAAAGTAAAAGATGTGAGATGTTCTGATTATAAATTGAAGTTGGAGGACCAATTAAAAATCGACTCAAAGTTGAAGGACCATTCGTGTAATTTACCTGTAGTATTGGGTAATGGTGTAATGAATCGGTACAAGTAAACGTTTCACTACCGCCTTTTATAATGAAGCGGATGGACTAATTACCTGGTCCGGTCCGGTCCGGTCCGGCCGACGATAACCATAATGGTTCGATGTCTCCCGTGACGCTCCGCTTCGCTTCCTTTCCGAGAAAAAAAAAAGAAAACAAAAGTTATTTCTTTTTCACCGTCTCCGTTCATCGCCGGCGATGCTTTTTAGCCCTGCGACGAACAGGATAGACGTTGTTGGAGCGTTCCACAAATGAAAACCTGATGACGTTTCATTTTGGTGTTCTTGGAGCAGTTCCCGACGTTGGCTCACTGAAACGCTAGACGACCACCGGAGGAGGCCCCGGCTTTTGGCAAGACGAAGGTCCGGACGTTGAAACTGCAATTGAGGTAATTGTCAATGTTGGCAAGGCGATGTCTCCACTGATCTCTGCGTATAATTTTTCCTTTTTACCTGGGTCATGACTGGGTTTTTGTTCTTCATGTACATCACGAAGCCCTAATTTGTTCTCCCCTTTTGTTGCCCTGCTACCTCCGCTGCTGTTGCTCTGCTTCCGCCGCCTCGCTGATCTCTCTTCAGGTTCTTCTCTCTCTCTAGGCATGCATATCTTCCGGAGCTATGATCCATTTGGGCTTATAGGATCCCGTCAACATTGATTCTGTAGCACATTATGAAAAAAAAGCCTTTTTTTTGTAGTACTCTTTGCATCTGGGAAACTTCATTATGGAGGTAGAAGATGACGACGAAGAAGAGGATTTGGACTTCAATCCTCTTTCAAAAGGGGAGTCACATTCAGAAGCTTCATCCGGTTTAAGCTCTGACAACGATGGTCCGGATAATGATAATGTAATATGTGGAAGCTCTCACCGGGATGCTGCTTCGCCATCCAAAAAGACTTCAAGGATCCACTCTCATTCTAATTTGGATTCTGGAAATGAGGATGACGAGATTGTTATGCAGGGTAGACTTGGAATGGAAATTTCACATGGAAAAGATTATTGTCCAGGGGGCTCTGAGAAGAAAGAGCATCAGGAAGAGATAATAAGTTGTCGTGAGGAGTGTGATAACGAGGATGCCTCTATGGGTGATGCTACTTGCAGTTTAGCTAAGGAGTCACTAGGGGTGGATGGCAGTTCCTCAATTCCAAAAAGTTCCAGTAAGCCGGTGGTTGAAGAAAATGTTGAAGATGCAATCTGCACTCGGACTAGGGCACGCCACTCCCTTGCAAATCATACACTTGAAGAATTGGAAGCTTTTCTCCAAGAATCTGAAGATGACGATGACTTAAAGAATGTTGATGATGAAGAAGAATATCACAAGTTTCTTGCAGCAGTTCTTCTGGGTGAGCCCAATGATGGACAGTCACAGCTGGAAGGTGAAAATTTGGATGAAGATGAGGAGAATGATGCTGACTTTGTTGTTGAACTTGAGGAGGCACTGGAAAGTGATATTGATGAGAATGCAGATAATGATGGAGAACCAGAGGACAAACATGATGATAATGTTCATAGGCCAGAGACTAGGCAAAAGAAGCGTCTAAAAGAATCAAATGAAAGCAAGAGCAATGTTCTACAACAGACAAAGTTGCCATTGCGTCCTATTATACCCTACGTCTCAAATTCACATCTAGGGGTTGCCTCTCCCTATGGATTGCAGCTTCCTTATGCCAAAGGTTTTTCTCAAAGCCCATCATCTTTATGGGGGATTGATTTAGCCACTGGTTTTACAGTTCAGCAATTGGGACAGTTGTATTGTTTAATACATGAACACATTCAGCTTCTTATTCAAGTATACTCTGTTTGTATTCTTGATCCATCGAGGCAAGAAATTGCTATGGAAGTCCAAAAGATGATTAAAGAGATGGTTGTTAGGCATGAAGAGTCATTAGCTTGGAGAAAAATTCCATATGATATGTCCTGCTTCCATCCTTCAAATCTTTCTTCAACACTGCAGAGTGATTCACACCAGTCTTCAGATCATCCAGCTTGGACACCTTCAATACATGATCCTACATTCTCCATCCTTGATGTTGCTCCTCTGCGGCTGGCTAAGAATTACATAAGTGATGTTTCAGCCAGTAGGTGACCGGCTGACTTTTGCTGATTCTTTGTTGTTAACTTATTTTGGCTACTCATTTTGATTTGAAACCTTGTTGTTTTGACAGCTGTTCTGCAGCATAGGCAAACCCATCTGGAATATTCTGCTGAGAAAAGGTGCTTGAAGAAGGAACCTCTTTTCCCATCACCTGCGGTTGCCTCACAGAAGAATGTAGATGAATCTTCTCTTGTAGTAAATCCCATGTCTGTAAAGTTAACTTCACCAGTTTCAACTGATCAATTGCAAACGAAAAAGTCCTTAGCAGCTACACTTGTCGAAAGCACTAAGAAGCAGTCAGTTGCTCTTGTCCCAACAGATATTGCAAATCTGGCGCAAAGATTTTATCCTTTATTCAATTTGGACTTATTTCCCCACAAACCTCCGCTGCCATCTATTGCCAATCGTGTGCTCTTCACTGATGCAGAGGATGGGTATGGTTCATTTTCTTCTATCACTCTTCATAATATTTGCAATACCTTGTCTTTTTGTCACTTGTTGCACTTAGCTTTTTTGTTTGCATTACATACATGATATGACTATGAACCAGCATTTTCTGTTCGTTAATGTGATTTCTTAACTGTAGATTCCTGTTTAGCTATTTTTATTTGATGATCATAGTAGTTATGTTTCGGCGATAAAGTAGAAAATCACAAAATGTGGACAGAAAAGGGTAGAATGAAGGGGGATATCTACGGAATTCGGTGGTCATCCTTTCCACACTAAAGTTTAATTTGAATGAGAACTTGTTTTTAAATTTAAGTTGCAGAGGAATTTGACTATTGGCTTATGATCCTTGTGTTGAAATCATACATTTCCAAATTTTTGAAACGTACATTTCCAGATTTGAACATTGATCAAGATTCCTGGGATTACAATTACATGGGGGCAGCTGTATTTGGTAAAAGATCAATGATGTTCTAATTGAAGAGAACAAGTCTCTGAAATACGATTAAAGAGATTGCTTTACTTGATGCACTTTTTAGAAGAGTGGGTAGATTGAGAATAGCTGAAGTCATAGTCATGTGATAGAGAATTAATCAGGGTAAGTGTTATCTAGATCCGACTACCTCCCTGAGAGACCACACATATAGCATTATGGAAGTTGGTGCTGATCACATAAAATCTATCTGTCATAAACAAGGTTCTTAAACCTCCATTCACAACAGGAAAACATACTTATAAAACCAGGTGATCGCTTTGCTAAGTTTGAAGACTTACCTGGAGTAATTGCACAATATAATTGATTGGCTACTAAATGCATATTCAATCTTTCCCTCACGAAAAAGATTGTTGAATAGTAAAAACTATCCACACCAAAGTTCCTTGATTTATAATAAGACATTTACATTTATTTAGATCGTAGATTTGATATGGAAAGGTATGTTTGAATTCTTTTTTTTTACTAGTGTATACATGTGAACATGGATGAGGATTGTGTTAGGCCCCGACAGCCAGCGTAAAACCCTGTCGAATCTCATGAACATGGATCAATAGCCGACCCCACATAGTGGGATAAGGCTTTGTTGTTGTTGTTGTTGTATACATGTGAAAAGTTCTGGTGTTAACATTTCCCTTGTAGAGAGCTTAAATTGGTTTTGTGCCTACTTTCAGAATTTGTTCCTGTCCAATCACTTCATCATACGACTCCCCTGTTTTTCAAAGTAACAATTTGATTTCATTTGTAGTCATTACTCATTCTGTATTTGATGCGTTTTGCAGACTATTAGCTATGGGATTGATGCAATACAATAATGACTGGAGCGCAATACAAAAACACTTGCTTCCATGTAAATCAAAGCATCAGGTTAGTTTATGTGTGTTTGTTTCATAGACAATAGAAATGTTGGTCATATTGGGTAATCCCTAATCATACTTCTTCTTTGGTTCCAAGCCCGGATAAAGGAGGAGGGTTGTGTTAGGCCCCGACAGCCAGCGTAAAACTCTGTCGAATCTTATGAACATGGATCAACGAAGGCGTCGTATGATCCATGTAGCCGACCCCACCTAGTGGGATAAGGCTTTGTTGTTGTTGTTGTTGTTGTAATATCAGCTCTTTCTGTGTCAATAAAATAATAATCGAAATTCTGAGGCTCTCTTTAGAAATATCTTTTACATGCATGGTAGAGTTCCGAGCCATATTCTTCACATGTTTCCATCAATTTGGACAACACAATAAAAAATATTATTGGATAAGCATTGTTTTCTAAACTCTCTTCATAGGGTGAGAAGTGTTATTCTGCTTCTCTGTATGGCACTTTATGCTGTGTACATTGCAAGCTAATTGTTTGTAGTTATCAGATACTTTAATTAGGTTAATGATGTCTTCTTCATGTGCTTGCCTTTAGAAAAGTAACTTGATCCCCTAGGTTAGTTGAATTTCATGTTTGCAATCATTTCTTTCCTAGTCATATCAATATCCGCGCTCTTGTTCCTTGGTGCAATGATAATATCTTCTTAGTTTCTTTTTGTGGTACTTATTATCTGTTTGATACATATTTCTAACTCATTTCAATATTTTCATCAAATCTCTTTTGGAACTAAGAACCTGATTCTTTATTTTTTTATGTAGATTTTTGTAAGGCAAAAGAATCGAAGCTCATCCAAGGCACCTGAGAACCCGATTAAAGTATGCATTTCCCTGTTGTTTTGTCACATAACTTGTCCATTTCATTTTTAATATTGTAAATGCCTTTCAACAACATATTGTAATTTCTAAGCATTTTCACTATCGTTGATATAACTCCGCCTATGTTTTATAGCCGGTCCCAAGCCCGGATAAAGGAGGAGGGTTATGTTAGGCCCCGACAGCCAGCGTAAAACCCTGTCGAATCTCGTGAACATGGATCAACGAATTGGCATCGTAAGATCCATGTAGCCGACCCCACTTAGTGGGATAAAGCTTTGTTGTTGTTGTTCACTATTGTTGATATACTTGGCTAGAAATATGATGTTTCTCTGTAAACTAAAATTTGAAAACTGAATTCAGAGGGAAGGACAAAGAAACAACAACAACAATAAAGCCTTATCCCACTAGGTGGGGTCGGCTACATGGATCATACGACGCCAATTCGTTGATCCATGTTCATAAGATTCGACAGGATTTTATGCTGGCTAGGGAAGGACAAAGAAAATTATTTATAAATCTGGAGTTTGCTGAGTTCGATTGAGGGAAAATGGCCATTTCACCACTCCATAAAAATGATGAATTTTAGGAGCAAATTGTCCATTTGATCAAAGTGGTCATTTCATCCTTCTGAAATAGTCATTCTTTATCATTTAATGAGAAAATTTATCGTGTTAACATGTGTAAATGGACAACTCTAGTTCATTTCGTTGTAGCTTTAAATTTGTCAACTATCTGTTAACTCAAATTGTTTTCTGTAATGCCTGTTCTTGGTATCCTTAGGCTGTGAGGTTTTGCTTGTTCAAGACATGCAGTTTGCCTTCTCTCAAAAAAAGAAAAGATCATGCAATTTGCCTCCTTGCATTAGGTTCTTATTCTTTTTATAAATGAATTTGATGTGCTCTAAGAAAAATAATTTGATGCCTTTTCTCCATGTCATTGAGCTTTGTGACCATGAATTGTAATCCCCCCTAAAAAAGACCATGACTTTTATCAGGCATACCAATTGTAGGTTGGTGTCACGAGGAGACTAAATTAATTGTCAATGCATTTGACATCATTAAAGGAAGTTTAATATGAGATTAACACTTTTAAGTTATACTTTCTTAAAATGGTCTATTCTTCAATTTTCTTAAGTGGTTGGAATTGTAGCATGTATTCTTCAAATGTGTATTTTTCTAAGTTTAATAGAGCCAGAAGTTTGAAGAACTACGATACACTTTCTTTTAACTTTATGTTGAATCTTTATATACTTTTTCTACATGTAGTCCATTACTATTTTTTAAACTTGAAATGTAGGATGTCCGACGTATGAAGACATCTCCATTGACATCGGATGAGAAAGCACGCATATATGAGGTAAACAAATTGGACCCCCATGTCTCTTCATTGATAACAAAATAATTAACCCTTCAAAACAATACTAATAATATAACAATTAATGTCGTTATCCAACTTTCTTTTGTTCATTCCTCATTCAATCCAGGGACTTAAAGTATTCAGACATGATTGGCTGTCAATTTGGAAATATTTTGTGCCTCATAGAGATCCATCTTTGCTACCAAGGCAGTGGAGAATTGCTAATGGGATACAGAAATCATACAGTAAAACTGAATCTGTTAAAGAGAAAAGGCGTATCTATGAAGCAAAAAGGAGAAAGTTGAAGTCTTCTAAAGAGGTTAGTTTAAAATAGTAGGAGATAAGACCTTTTCATCCTTCATCCTCCAGAAACAAAAATCTGTCAAAAAATATTATGGTTTCTCAAGCAATATTTGACTGTTTCAAGTGGTTTTTACTAGGCCAAAAATGGAGGCGACAACAGTGGAGAAGAAATGGACAATGAGAATGAAGCATATGTTCATGAAGCATTCTTGGCAGACTCAGATCCTAGGAGCTCCATTAATATATCCAATGGGCTGCTTTACAATGGTTCATATGCTAGTGGAGAATGTGTTTCTGTCACAAATGAATTGTGCCACCCTTATCAGGATGGGACATTCCAAGATCATCCTAGTTTAAATTCCCAACAGCATGAGAACCCATTGTCTCGGTTTCCTGACATCAGATATTCCAATCCCAGTTTTCCTTTTTCCAATTCAAATTCACTTGGGGCTCGGGCAGACTCATCAGTTTTCCTAAAACATAAAAGAGAAGGTGCTCGTCGGTTAGTCAAGTTGGCACCTGGCTTGCCTCCTGTAAATCTCCCCCCATCTGTTCACATTATTCCTCAGTCAGCTTTTAAAAATCAGCTACCTGGTTCATGTCAGTCTTACATTGGTAAAGGTGCAACAAAAAATCTCGCATCAATATCTCATGGAGTTACAAAGCTAGTCAACTGTAAACGTCTGAGCAGGCCAGAGGATACTGTTATTCATGATAGGTGTCAGCAAGATGCAAATCAATGTGTATCTGAAGAAAATGGCTCAGAATCAGATCTACAAATGCACCCTTTGTTATTCCAGGCTCCTGAAAATCAGTTTTCATCAAATTATTCGATGAATAACTGTTCTACTGCGTCCACTACTTACAGTTTTCTTCCACATACTCGACTTCAATCCAATCTTGAACTTCTTAGAGCTCGAGAAATGCATTCAAAGGATAGTACTAATATGAGCTCAGATCTAAGAAGAGCAGCATCAGATTTGTATACTATTGAGTTTCATCCACTTCTGCAACGAATGGATGATGCGAACTGTGTCTCTGATAATGTAGCACCAGTTAATTTAGCTTCAGGTGGTTTGACTATGGAGAATGGTTGTGATGAAATCTCTAATCAACCTGATTGTGTTCCTAAGCATCCTCTGCCCGACAACAGTAATTTGGTAGTCAATGGACCATTGTCCTATCATCATGGAAGGCAAAATAAAGTTGACTTAGACATCCGCTTGAATTCTGTGTCAGGCAAGGAAAAGATAATTGCAGAGAGAGATCCAAGTAATAATCAAATTGTTGTGGCATGCAGTTCAACAGTTGAACAGAGCATGATAGAGAAAACGAATACTGATATGACAGTTAATGTCCGTAATGTTCCTTTGTCTCACTCTGTCAACAATCAAAGAGCATATTATGAAAATGACTTTAATTCCTCTGTGTCTACGCAACTGCACCCTAAGGGGCTGAGTGAATCTGCAAATGATTCTTATGATGAGTCTATGCAGGGTATTGTAATGGAGCATGAAGAGTTGAGTGATTCTGAGGAAGACAGTGAAAATGTGGAGTTTGAATGTGAGGAAATGGAAGACTCAGAAGAGGATGAATTAGATGGTGCATGTTTTTCACAATTTCAAGACAAGGTATTGTTTTTCCTTTTTGCATCTCCTTTGATTTCTAAGTTTATGTAGATATACTTGATAACTTAAAATGATATGCCTTATATCCAATATTTGATACTTCTTGACATATTATATAATGTAGAGCTGATTTTTAGTTTTTAATTGATTTTCTTTTGTATAACATATTAGATTTTTTAATTCTCATAATAGTTGCATCTGATACTATAATTTAGCGGATTGTATATGTATTTATCAGCCCTACTTTGCAGGTTAAGTGGTATAAAATTTCCAGATAGTTAGAACTTTTAACATGATTTCATGGTAATAAGTAATAACTACACTGAAGGGATGTGATCCCTAGAGAATTTATGGCTTTCATTTTAGTACAAGGAAGCCAATTTAGAAAGCTGATCGTTTGGGAGAAAGAAATTTAGGTTGTAGCAAACTGGTATGAAGGTTTCTTATTGCCATCGGAAGGATAGTCTTGAGATGAGATGGGCAAGCCCTTTTTCTTTTGGAATAATGCCCACACTAAAAACCATGTCAAAAACATCATCTAGTGAGGAACTAAAAATGTTCTCTAGATTTCTTCCCTTCAGTTTTTCTCTGTCATAAGTAATATAACAACCAAAAGGACTTAGACTACAGTAAACCAGAATTCTCATTGTTACTAAATCTTGTATTGTACATAGGTCCTCTTAACCAATCCATTATTGACACTTTCTGCACTTTGGGCAGGAAATACCAAATCCGCTTGCAGGAAAAATTGAGGCCATTCACCACTTCAATCAATTACAATCCGTTTTGCAAGGATCAGCGGATGAAGTCAGGGATAGCCCTTTGCCACAGAGGCGCCAAGCCTCTGGTCAGACCACAGCAACACAGTCGAGGTCTAAACGTAAAAGTGTGAACAAGGAAAAGTCTTCTTCGAGTTCTCAAACTGCACTGACCTCCTACCCTGGGCAAGCTATCAGAACCCAGAAACCAAGGAATTCCAGAGGAAGGCAGCAATCCCATTTACCCACCGGAGGCGAAAGTCGGAATGTTGCTTCAAGAAAACCCAGAAAATCCCCCTTATGTAAATAGTAGTCATCTAGAAAACAAACCTGCACTTTCTTTGGTCGTGGTTCATGCCGCCGGCGATACGTCGTGTAAGAATAATACATGGCATGGCTAATCCAATGTTTTAGTCAAGATAAATGGATAATCCAAGGCGTGGCTTGAAGGTACCAAGATCGCTTTCTACTTCTCGACTTAGCGGAGGGTAAGACACCTGAACGAAATTTGAAGGGTTCATCGTCAATTTATATTTTGTAAAGTTAGCATTTATGTCATGCTCCCAAACCTCTTTTTATATCATTTTTCCGGTTCAACACACACACATATATATAGTGTATACTACTGTCCTTTTTTAAGGATTATGTCTTAAGTAGACGGATGAATTAAAAAGAATGAGACTTATTGGTACGCCCTCGGAACTCCGGATATTTATTAGATATTAATATTTGTTTAATTTAATTCGAAACGGGAGTAAAAAATGGGATGATATTTTCTTGAGCCATCAAAGTTGTTAAGGCCATTTACCCAAAAAAAAGTTGTTAAGGCTAGCTAAGCTTGATTAAAAATTTTATTTTGGCACGAGACCCTTTAAAGTGCATAACAAAAAGCTCTGGCTTCAAAACATAAAATGGCAGTCCGGCTTCCAGAACTTGGACTGTCCACGAGAACCAAATCTTTCATCTTGGAGAACTTTATTGAGAATTTTTACTTAGGTGTGTTTGGTATGAAAATTTTGAGAAAAAAGTTAGTTCTTGGAACTAATCGATTAGGTAGAAAAGTTTGGATTGATGTTCAAATGAAACAAATATAACGATGAGGATTTAAAAAATTGATTTAATAAATAAATTTTACTACGTGTTTGGATAGAACGTAAAGAATATAATTTATTATTTTATGAGATATACAATTATAGTAAATAAAAATATATTATTAATATTACAATTTACATAAATTATTATATTATTAAAAATAGTTTTTAGTTTATTAAATATTTTAAATGTTATTAATATTATAATTTACGTAAATCTTAATATCCAAATATAATATAATTTTTTATAAAAATAATTGAACATTTTAATTATAAAATATTTCTGAATTATTAGAACTAAATATTTTATACTTTTTAATTAATTACATTTAATAATTTATTTTATAAGATGACTAATAATGTATTAATAAATAACTAAATTAAAAAAAGTTATATATACTTACATTATAAAATAATTAAAAAATAAATGAAAGAAAAAAGGCCAAAAGATGTGGCTGAAAAACATAAAGCAGAAGCAAAAAAAAGAAACGTTCTTGCCGAACTGATCGACAAAGGTCACGTGAAAGTTTCCGTCACATGTGCTGTTTGTTCTACCCTTTGTTCTGCAAATAAATACAGCCTTGGAGAACTTTTTGGAGAATTAAAAATTCTTCCTTTCAACAAGATTTTTTTCTTTCTTTCAATTCTTTATTATAATCCTTAATTTTTGCTTTCTATCCAATCACCTACTAAAACTTATTTATCAAATCAAAAATTTAAATCTATATCATTACTCTTTCATCCAAACTAAAAAGAATAAGAATATTTATACTTTTTCGAGAATACAATAATGCGTTGCTTTATTCTATTCAAAAATATTTTTCAACCAAACCACCTCTTTGACTGTGTTTGGATGAAAACTTTAAATATATTTTTAAGAAAAATATTTTGTTATAAATAATTTATATTTAATATTATAATAATGATAAAATAATAATATAAAAAAGAATGATTAACAAAATTAAAAACATGAGAACACAGTTATTCTTCTAAGTTTGAAGAATATCTATATTCTTCCGGATGTTTTCATCATTTTTTTAGATGATTTTATATTTTCAATGTTTGATCAAAATAATTTTAACCCAAGTGATATTTAACTATATTTTATGAATAAAGCCATATTCTGGCATTTATTTTGCAACCAAACG
Source organism: Pontederia crassipes (assembly GCA_030549335.1). Lineage (NCBI taxonomy): Eukaryota > Viridiplantae > Streptophyta > Magnoliopsida > Commelinales > Pontederiaceae > Pontederia > Pontederia crassipes. Next base: position 30,774,972 of record CM060193.1, read on the forward strand.
CTCGCTTTGTATATTATCAGTTTAAGAATGAGTATCGTTTGCAATCATCACAACATTATCATGGTACGTCCAAAATTTTTTTACTTAATAACATTTGGATAGTAGTAGTTTTTCTGAGTTTTATATAAATAGTTGAATTGACCTTTGGATGCTTTATATGAATAATTGAATTCATCAATTAATTTGGGAAATGTTTGGATGCACCGAAAGGATAAAGAATTAAAAATTTGATATGATATGAAAAAATTAATATAATAAATTAATTTTAGTGATTGTTTGATAAATATAAATATTATTTCATTAATTAATAATAATAATAATTTAATTTTTATTAAAAGTTTTTAAAAATATATTATTTTAATATAAAAATTACATTTTAATAAATTATATGTAATGAAATATTAAAATTTTTCATAAAATGATAAGTAATAAATAAAATTAAATTAATTATTTTATATAATAATATATTATATTTAATAAATATAATATTTTTTTTGAAAGACAAGAGAGAGAAAATTCTAATAAGAAAAAATAGTTTGAAAAAAAGAAACATTATTTTAAAAAAGGTTGAAAACAAAAAAATCATGAAAAGTGGCTTGGTTTTTACTAAAAGACGGAATGATCACATCTTCTCATTTGGCAGAATTCAACCTGTCCGCAGCCAAAAAAAATACATATTCATTTTAAAAGAGATCGATTTTATAAGTTTCTACAAAAAAGAAAGCATTTAAGACCGGATGATAGAACTTGACAAAGGGATGCAAATTACAAAAAAAAAAATTTTTTTTTTTGCTCCCACCCAGTGATGTAAACTTGACCCTGCATATACGTTCGAGAGGAAAAATTATTCGGGTCGATCTAAACTCGGGCAACCATTTGACCTGCGTTGATGCGATCAATACCTTAGTCTGTTTGGCCGACCTGTTGGGTTCTTGCTCCTTGATCGGTCTAACTTTTTATTTATAAAGATGTTAAAACTAAAAAATAACTAAAATCCTAAACTTATCTATATATCTGGAAGTTGGTTCCTCATGATTACCTCTTCGTCGATTAAAATATAAATAGTACCAGATTAACTTGATGAAAATCGAGTGATTGGTAATGATAGATTATGATTGCATCCTTTGACAAATCATATTTCTTTAATGTTTTCTCCAAGTTTTTGCCATTAAGAGGGTCCATATGGTACATGAATGCATTTTGTGTTTAATTTATATGAAACTTCTACTTTTTATTAATACAATATTTTTTTTGTTACTTTGAAATACAATATTAATTTTTATGAAACTTTTCATTTTGATTCAGGTGAGATGAATATTTTTTTTTATAAAAAATACTATATTGAAATATTATTTCGCTTTATTTATTTATTTATTTTTAATTTGATTTATTGTTTTATGTTAATTTATGTATCCGATCTGATCATTTGATTGGATCTGATAAATTTAGGTCAAAAGCAGGGTCGGATCTTACAACATTACTCACAGCGCTCGTGCCCGTCATAAGTTCTGAATTCATTATGATAGATTTTTGTTTGGTTACCGGTGGTTCCTTTTGAATTGAATATATGTGCACTTGAGGCATTGTCGACATGCTCTTTGTGAGTTCTTTCTTGACGTCCATTTGTTGATTGTCCATGATGTAAATGCTTATGATTGCAGCAGACTTCTCCATCTCCAATGATCAGAAGTTGCTCGTAGGTCCATCTGGTGACTTAACAGTAATCATCCGAATGAGCTTGCAACTATAAAGGGTTGAACAATGCGAATGCAATTTTACAAATCCAAGGGTAGATTTTAAATCCTATTTTCATCTTCTAGCTCCCAGATAGTTTCTCAATCATGATGGTAATACCACTTTAACAATTATTATCACTTTGTTCTTTATATATTTCACTTGATAATTCAGAATTTGCATCAGATATTTCAAATGAATAAAGTATTCTTTGATGTTCCATTCTCCGATTCAATTCAAATGACATTTGCATGATAATTCTTATGGACTTATTTAAGATCATTGACATGTAGAAGATGTTGTGGATTCTTACATAAAATGATGGAGTAGTAAACCTATAAGCCACTTTAATGAGTTTCTCAAGAATCTCGAACTGACCGATCTATCTTGAAGTTAATTTTTCTTTCTTACTAAATGACATAACGCCATTTGTTGAAAAAATATTGAACATTACATTCTCATTTACTTCAAATATTTGCTTTGTTCCTCCTGTTATAGCCATTTTTGTACATTCAATGTACTCTATGGATAGAAGAATACATAGAGTTTTGACCGTGCAACTCTTTTGACAACTTTGAACCATGGGCGGACCTACATGGTCTTCTATGGGGTCAATTGACCCCATAAATTTGATAATATTTATTCTTATCTATATGACCATATACTAAAAATTATTAGACATATAAATTAAATGAATTATCACCTTCGAAATTGCACTAAAATATAATTTTGTAAATAGTTTTGCATATCCCCACCTCAAGTAGATAATCAATTCACATGAGAAATTTTCTTTATTTTTATAACACGTTTAAAAAAAAATCATTTATCTGTTTTTATACAAGAAAAAATTGTTGAAAAGAAGTATCGGATCATAAGATCATTGTGCATTAACATATTCTTCGAAGCCTATTTTTGTTTATTTATTTCTATTAGACTCATTAACTTATATTTTTAGAAATTCATCATTATTTTTAGGAAAAAAATTCAATCCTATTAATTTGTTAATGCTAACTCCAAGAGTTCATAATCTATGAATCCTTACAACATCTTTTAACTGATTAGATAATTAAATTAAAATAATAATTTATAGGCACATGAAATAAAATTCTTTAACCGATACCATATTTCATTTAGATGATTTGATTATTGAATACAAATAAACAATTCATTGCTTTTTAAACTTTTTTATAGATCATAATCATTATATTTCAAAATATTATTTTTGGATGTTTTATAATTTTATATTATTATAAGAATTAAGTAGTTATAATTTGCACCCATACGTAGTAGGTCCTGAGTCCGCCCCTGCTTTGAAAAACTAATATCTTTAGCTTGATCAAGCCTACCTTATCAATATACATTTGCACCGATTCTATACTAACATATATCTTTTCGCTAAATTCATTCCAACATATTGCGGTTCGATATGCTATTTCATATAGAGCTTCAAATATCGCCATTTTAATTGTTGAATGATAATTAATGTTATAAGGAAATTTCACCATTGGATGATCATTCAAATTTTCATGTTAATTTAGATATATATCCTTAGCATGTCTTTAAGTTGCCAAGCACATCCGGTAAGTAAAGAAGAATTCTTCGGCGAGTATCAATATGGAGTAGATAAACTCTTATAACAAAAACAGGATAAGATCAATACTTACCATAAGTGCCTGCACACAGCCTGCACTGTAAACTCTTAGTCTCCATAAGTTAATGTTCAGAATGTAAGAAATTCTCCTGGAGAACATGTTGATAATGTCCTGTATGCAATCATGGTATATGAGAAGGTTTACAAAACAGCATTTGACTCAAGTCAGTTTCCCAACGAGGACAAATGATGCCCTCGTCACAGCTCTGGCAGCCCTCCACAGCTCATGCTGCACATAATGCCATGACTCCGAAGTGTTCAAACTCTTTGCACTCTCAATGGCGTCGCCAATGCCAGGGAATGATTTCGATCCATAGTCATCATGCTTTGAAGGTCCATAAATCTGTCGGATAATCATAAGGCTCGTTAGTATTTTGGGCCTTCAGAGTTGTATATAGGAAAAGACCCAAAAGACAGTTGTAAGCAAATTCAATGGTCATACCAGATGCTTGAAAAATTCTCTTCCAGGAAGTCCATCGCGATCCGTGAATGCACGTTCTGCCATCATCAACCTGTCATTGAGTTCTCTGATTCTCAACGAATCCTTCCTCCATCCCTGTGTCCAAGTTTTGCTTTCTAGCTCCTATGGATGCAATTTACCTTATCCGCTAAAATTTCAGTCTTCCAATTCTATCATGTATTAAAACACTACAAGATCAGAGCAAACCTTTCTCCGGTTATTAACTTTCGAAGCTGCCTCCCTGAGCTTATCGATTGAATTGTACAAGGGAGCAAAGTTTACGGGCATGCCCAGTACTTCACTCTCCAAGATTTTTGCGCTTTCCTGCCAATTTAAGCACAGATTATAAACTTTATATGACTCAAGTTAGTCAACCTAAAACGCTACAGGTCAGCTTGCAGAACAAAGATTGTTCATATGAATCAGAGGTTAAAAAGTATATCATTCGAGCATGCAATGTACAAAATGAGGAAATACATGTAGTATTGAAAAGAAACATGTTTTTTTCCCCAGCTGGCTAAAATGATAGCCATATATATTATGCATGAATAAGAAGTTTGAATTCATTGAATCTGGCACCTTAAGTTCAGTAGCATAGGAGACATAGTCAAAAGGCAATATCTCTTCATCCGCAAGTTTTAAAGCAACCAGTCCCCAGATGCTTGCAACTGCAGCGTATCAAAAGATATCAAGATCAACTTGATTTCCTATCATCAAATCTGAACTAAAACTTCGGTTTAGTCTACTATTCAATATTTTTTACATGCAGAGAAAAAAAGGTTAAACAAGGTAGGAATGATGTTCCAGAAGGTTTAATTTGAATGAGAGAGAAGGTTATTAGTGTCTCAGAAAGCCATGATCGTGCATTGGACAATATATGAGATGTATGCCAAATTGAGCTTCTTGTGGCCATAAATGTGTCGTCTTTGTTGTGTCAAAAACATTTTTGAAAGAAATATATCATCAGAGAAATCGGGGAAATAATAAGTTTTCCTATCTTTGAGCGTACTAAAGAATTAAAAAACGTTTTATTTATTTTATCTGTAGCATCATAAACATAGTATACGAAAATGCCCTTCTGTGATGCTCGCGAGTCGCGACTCATGATCTGACTGCGCACAATGCTCTCGCTTGCCTCATCACCCAAGTTTCCCTCACCCATCCTTTTCCTATAAAAGGAGATGACTACCGATGGTTCAGTGCATGCCTTTGTTGTATTTCGTCAAAAGTACTTGTACTACGATTACGTGTTTTATTCCACCGAGTTTCACTCTCAAAGTACAAGTGTGCCCAGTAGGCGTTCATAAAAAAGACAATGAATGCATCTCTTCCGCTTCAAGAGATATTCCGCAACTCTAGATTTACATTTATTATAAATTCATCATATCAGAGCTTCTTTAGGCTTTTTCTCGAACTTATGATTCCGCTAAAAAAAATGTCATGATTTTTGGGATCCGCATATCTCAACTATGACCACAACTGAGGAACAAAGTAATTATTGTCGTCATAAAAATATTATGAATGGACATAGATCATAATATATTTTTTATAATTCTTAAATATTTTTTGGCGAATTTTTTTGAAACTTTTGTACGCATATGTTGCAACAAAAAGAGAAATAAGAAACTCTTCCAACGGGCATTAGAAAACGTTTATTTTAAAATTTTAGAAAAACAAAAAAATATGCATTTATGACTACGAATATTTTCCAAAAAAAGTAACTATGACAATATCAGTAGCAATGTTGTCAAAATCTCGATTCAGATCATAGCATCGTACGATTCTATGTCCCTACCCACCCAGGAAAAACATGCTTGATCCTAGGAAGAAATGTTTTTGGCCAGCATACAATTCTACCGCGTGCTGGCCCGTAAGATCGGTGGAGACGCACGACTCTACCGATCCAACAATCCCTTCTTTTTCCCTTTTATAAGTTGTGGCAGGCACTCATCTCTCCTTTCCTCCTTTTGTTTCCTGCCCGCCGATTTCTCTCTGCCATTGCCGCCACAAGCGGCTGTCGCCATTGTGCTGCTGCCACCGACGATGCCCATCTGCTGTTGCTGCCATCACTCATTTTCTGCTCATCTTATCTTCGCCGCCACCGCTTTGAATAGTCCTTCTCCTTTGCCCATTGACTTGTGGAAGGAACGCCATCCTAAACTTGAGTATTGTCCAGAGAAAATTTTACAAGCCTCTCTAAGATTTTGAAATAAATATTAGATCTCTAGCTGACACGGTAGATACCGAAATATCATGCAAACAAACTTCACATATAACTTAACCAAATTATTCATAGATTAATTGACCTTCATATGTACCAAGTAAGTGGACTACAATGTTGCCACTTTTATTCCGAAATTGGTAACGGTGGAAGAAACCCGTAAGGTCTTTAATGCTCTATCTTCTCTTATTGAAAAATGATGCACCTTGTTACACATCGAGAACTTTTTTCTTTATATCTTTCCAACAAAAGTTACTTTGCAAAACCATCTTTTGGATAAGCAAGAATAAAAAGTACTCATAATGGAAAATCGGAATTCTACTTATAATTTCAATATTATACTTTCCAGTTCATGTAATTGAATCAATTGGTTATTCATGTTTAGTATGTGTTGCATATTATGTAATGATTATTTCAATGTATTGATTTGATTAATATATATACTCCTATTTTTCTCTTCTAATGGCTTCATAATTTATTCATTTGCAAAAAGTTTTGTCACTACAAGAAAATTGTGATTTTCCGACGGGCGGTTTCACGGAAGGAAATCCGTCGCAATTTGGGCGGTTTCACGGAACTTTCGACGGTCACAATTGTCGAAAATAAAAATAATAAATTATGTAATTTGTTATATCATTATTTTATTTTTTTGATGATTAGGAACGTCGAACGTTCAGACGGATATCAATCCGTCGCAAGTTCCGACGGTCAAGGCCGTCAGTAAATGAAAAATAATATAATATAATGAGTATTTTATTAATATATTTGGCGACAGTTGAAATCATCGTAATTTTCGACAGTTCAGACCGTCAGAAAGTAAAAAATAATATAATAAGAGTCTTTTATTAATATAATTAGCGATATTTTAAACCGTCATAATTTTCGACAGTTGTGACAAATAATATAATATAAGGAGTTTTTTATTAATATAATATGTTACCGACGGTTCGGACCTTCTGTAAACTAAAAAAATAAATTTATATATATGTTAGTAGTATTTTATTATTATAATTAAATAATTTCCGACGGTCTCGACCATCGGTAACTTTAAAAATAATTAAATATTATATTCATATATATCTTTATTAATTTTTCGACGGTCATGACCGTCGATAATTAAAAAATACTCTCTCGCCGCTTCTTTTTTCATTTTCCCACTTTCTCAACTTTCTAACCCTATATATATATATATATATATATATATATATATATATTTCTACTTTCCCACTCCATTATCTACTTTCCCTCTCTCCTCGCTCTCCTCTCTCTCTCCCTCGACGACCTAACGACCCGCCCGATGACCCCTTATTTTGCTGGCCCGACGACCTCTTAGCCGGCGACCCTCTCCCTCTCGGACGATGACCTGCCGATGACTCTCACGCCCCCTCTCTCTCTCTCCAAAATGTGGCTGCGGGGGCCAGACCGGCCGCCTGGTTGTCGATCCGGCCGCGGGGGCCAGTCCGGCTGCCTGGCGGCCGGATCGCCAGGCGGTCAGATGTGGCCTCAGCCCGCTTCGACCACTGCCCAATCTGACCGCCAACGGTCAGATCTGGCCAGCTGCCATGCTGACGTGATCTGGCCGGCCGCAGCCTGATCGGCTGCCAGCCGGCGTGATTCGGCGGTCGGATCTTGCCACGGGTGTCCGGCTATTTTTTTTATATTTTAAAAATTCTTTGCGACGGTTGCAACCGTCAAAAGTTTGACGGTTGCGACGACCGCCGAAAGTTTCAACGGTTTGTGACCGCCGAAAGTTTAGGCGGGTTGCGACGACCATCCAAAGTTTCGGCGGTCAAAATCGTCGATACTTCCGACGAATTTTTTCCAACCGTCGAAAATTGATTTGTGACAATCGTTTTATCGCGGATCGGTTTCGTCGAGAAACCCATTGAAAATCATGATTTTCGAGGGTTTGGGGCCGGTAATCAGCTTTTTTCTTGTAGTGTGTTTTGCTTAAAGATCTCGAAATCTACAGTTGCATTATATTTATTTTAGGATCAACAGAAGAATCTGAGGAAAAGTTGGGGCAAGACTCTTCTGTGGCTTAACTATGGTCAAACAGTAGCCAGATGGAAATGCAGGAAAAAATTGCATTTATATGATCTTGCTGACAGAAAACCGTTACTGTCGTTTCCTGAAGTTAACTCATAGAGCATATAATATGAAGTTCTTAGCATAGAGAATAAGGCCGAGAAAGTCTCCACACCTCAGTTCCAAGACCATGGTTATTGGTCAGTAGATATTTTCTTCGGTAATAGATAAATATCAGACATCCATAGGAAAATTAAGCATCACTTTTAGTGGATTTTATTATTGACAAGAATTTATTAGATTTAGAATATGCATCGTTGTGTCAAGGTTCAATAGACATCAGCTTTATTTGGATGAAACTAAAGAAGCCCACCATCAAAATTTATCGATGCTTTGAGCCGTCGAAATTCAACTGTCGAGTCGACGACTAAAACCGTCGATAGTGGAGTTTATTGTTCACCGCCTATGTCTAAATAATACTAAACTTCAGTCCTTTAATAAACAAAAAACCATGTATTATTTAATCTTTGGTTCCATCTAATAAGCCTAGTGCTCATGATTCTAATTGTATTTTACTGGAAAAGAACTCCTCATTAGTGTTTTAGTTTAGGTTTACATTTCTTGCAACCTCTTTTTCTACGATTTGCATAAATTGGACAAGAATAACAATGGTGCAAAAATATATTTTTGGATGAATAAAATATGAAGACTCGGTATATTATGTTGAAATTGGAGCTGATTAAATGGTGTGAAATACTTGTAATGGACACATTTCATTGCAGTAAAAGGATTCGTCCGTCTGAAAATTTCTTTAAAAAATAAAAAATTAGGCTGCCTGTAGGCCGATTGGCCCGGTGCTGTGGGATTGGCTACGGATGTCCTGCGGCTGGATACAGACCGCTTGCGACCAGATACGGCTTGCAGGTGCACGACCGAAGTCATGAGAGAGGGAGAGAGAGAGGGAGAGGGAGAGGAAGACGGCGGCTGGAGTTGGAGTTGCCAGAGCCGTGCGTCACACCCTAAAGCCCTGCACCAGAAACCCTAGCACGTGCGGCCTACATCGTTCCCTGCTCGAACGTGCAATCAGCCTCCTTAGTCTTCCCACACAACCGGTCAGACACCCTGCAGTGCACAACGAAAGACCCACAAATTTAAGGTAGAAAGGACTCTTGAAATTCAAAGGAAAGATGGAGATTTTATTGTACAAACTTGGATAGACTTATGGCCAGATTTACATGTGTATTTATAGTGCAAGAGTCCTACTCTTCATCTAAACGCGCTCCTAATCTCATGAGGCCATACAAGATTATATACAATCTTATCTCCAACAAAACCCCTCCTAGTGCTACTCGGCCAAAGAAATATCCGAACCTGCACCTTTGCCCCAATCCCACACGCATTGGATCTTGGCTGCCACACGTCCGCCGCATGCCCTGCTGGCTCCTACTTGAACTCGGATGGTCACATGCATGGCTGAGCCTCCTGCTAGAAGTCGGAGTGCCGACCCATCTTCCTCGCTGTCCTGCATCCATTCCTGACTTTTGGGAAAGACAAAATCACCCTGGGATGATATGACACTTTGGCCATGTTTGATTCCTACTCAAACTAGGAAACCCTACTCCAACTAGGAATAGGAGTGTCACACTTTGACATCTTCCGAAGCCAACGTCCCTACTCATTGTCTGACCACCTTAGATGACGTTTGGGACGTCTCGAATGAGTCTGGGATGAGATGGCGTTCCGCTGCCAAATTGGGCAGCAGACACTCGCTTGCGTGCGCCCGTCCCGCGCATCGCCCCCAGCGCATCTCAGGACACCTGCCTATGGTGGCGGGTGACAATCCTCCCCCACCAAAGGCGTTGTCGTCCTCGGCAACTCTCGTCTATCTTCTTGTGTCATCGATGTGCTCATTTCGTTCACTGCACCATGTGTTTCAATTGCCCTTGAGGAGTCCTCCGCATCTTCATAAAACTTGTTCAACATGCTCACATAGAACACCATATGGATTTATTGCAGATTCTTGGGAAGCTCCACCTTATAGGCCACCTTGCCTATTCTCTTGGTGATGATGAAGGGACCTTCATACCTTCTCAACAATCCTTAGTGTAAGTTTCTAAGCGCTTTGAACTGGCACGTATGTAACTTCACAAGAACTTTGTTTCCCACTTGAAACTCGACGTGTCTCTATTTCTGATCGGTGAATTTCTTCATATTGAGTATCTACTTTTTCAAATAGCCCTCAATGTCTCGAGATTATCTTGCCATCCTCAAGCTACATGATAGACTGCGGGACACTTCCTTACGTACCTGGCCACGAGTCCGTCGGGGTCATGGGCTGACGTCCCGTGATGATCTCGAACGCGCTTTGTTGCGTTGCGTCACTCCGCTGCATGTTGTATGATAATTGCGCAACATCGAGGAGCTTGGCCCGATCCTCCTTATTGGCCGCCACAAATTGCCTCAGGTATATCTCCAAAAGGTGGTTGGCGCTCTCCATTTGGCCATCCATTTGGGGATGAAAAGCCGTGGAGAAGCGCAGCTCTATCCCAGGAGCTTAAAGAGCTCTCTCCAAAAATGTTTCATAAACCTCGGATCACGATTGCTGACGATGATCTCAGGGATGCTCCAATACTTCACTACATGCTTGACAAAGAAGTAGACGACCTATTCCGCTGAGCAATGTTTGGGAGCTGGAATGAAGGTTCTATACTTAAAAAACTTATTAATCACCACTATGATCAACCCAGATCCTCTAGATTTTGGCAAGGATGAAATGAAATCCATGGTCACTTGCCATGGATGCTCCAGAATGGCCAAGGGTTCAAACAACCCCGTTGGCTTCTTCTACTCAAATTTGTCTTGCTAACACTTAAGGCATGTTTGCACATACGCATCAATGTCCTCCCTCATTTGAGGAGCGCCAAAGTTTGGGACACATCGGGGTGGCCGACCCACTTTGTGTCATGACAGTCCTTCAGGATCGACCATTGCAAATCCTTCCATCATGAAACTTACAGCCAACATCCCACTATGAACATCAACCTGTCTTCTTTCCAAAATTGTCATGACTTGCCCTCGTCGACAAGTCGAAGCATCTTCGCGGATCGAGGATCCTGGTTCAATCCCTCTTGGATTTGGTCCTGAAAGTCCATGCGGATGGCACTTATCATCACAAGCTATGTCTTGCATCTTAGGACATCATACACAACATTGGTCCGCCCCGTCTTGTACTCCAACACGTACTCGAACTCCACGAGGAAGTCCTGGCATCATGCTTGCTTCAAACTCAACCTCTTCTGATTATCAAAATAAGATGTAGCTACATTGTCTGTCTTCACAATGAATATGCTTCCGAGGTGATAGTGCTTCCATATGCGTAGATAATGCACTATGACCATCATCTCCTTGTCATGGATCGGATATCATTTCTCGGCCTCATTGAGCTTTCGACTCTCAAAGGTGACTACATGTCCCTCCTGCATAAGGATGCCACCCAACGAAAGTTGAACACATCTGTATGCACCTCAAACGACCGTCCGTAGTGAGGTCGTTGAATGCCCATTGGCACTTCTCCGACCAAACCCACTTCACATTTTCTTTAGATCAATGAGGGGTGCGACCCATGACAAATATCCTTCGATGAAAATCCGGTAGTAGTTGGCCAGTCCCAAGAATGACCGCATCTCCGGAACGCTCATGGGAGGCTGCCAGTCGAGGATGGCTTGGACCTTCATCTTGTCCATGCTGATTTTCCCTGCTCTTATGTGGTGCCCAAGTAATTTTTGATTGGGCGAACGGACATTTCTCCAACTTGACAAATAGCTCAATCTCTCGCAGCAACATAAACACCTCCTCGAGATGCTTCACACGTTCTGCGAGACTTTCCGAGTGCACCACAACGTCATCTAAGTAGACCAACACACACTTGTCCAACAGTGGGTGAAAGATCTTATTCATCATCATACAAAAGGTCGTCGATACGTTCGTGAGGCCGAAGGGTATCACCAAGAACTCATATGCATCATAACTCATCACACATGTCATTTTGGCGTCGTCCCCTTCTGCAATCCTTACCTGCCAGAAGCCAAACCTCATATCCAACTTGGAGAAAATCCTCACATTCCCAAGTCGATCGAAGATGTCTCCGATTATCGAGATCGGGTACTTGTTCTGCAAGGTGATTTTGTTGATGTTGGAGCAAAGTTTTAATGACATATTAAATTATATTTTTGATGATACAAACTTCAAAAGATTAGAGTTAAATGCTGAAAAAAATAAAGGAAAAGAGACAACTTTATGCACTACATTGTGCTTAAATAATTGACTACGATCTTATTAGATTTTGGATGAATAATAAATATCGAAGATGTTGATAATACTGTTAGCTATCCATAGAATTCAAGATTATCTAATTTGAATAATTGTGCAAAAAGTTATGCTCAAAATAGTGCAGGTCGGTCAACTTGTCGATTGATAGAATGAAAGTAGTCGAGACAACTCCGATCGACCGATCCAGTATACTGGTTGACCGATCAATGCACGCACTGCCTAGGTTCAATGATGAGACTATACCGATCGACGTCGAGATGATACTAGTCAATGTACTAGTCGACCGACCAGCTGCGATCAGTGAAAACAATAAGTGCAACGATCATATAAATTGGTCGACCAGTCCATAAATGTGATCGACTGGTCCACGATTCAAATGAACAATAATGACCAGTTTAAAAGGAGAAATTTGTGGAATAATTTTTGGATGGATTTTCACATATTAGAGCGTATAAAAGGAATGCCAAAGCCAAAAGCAAAGACACACATCCAAGCTTTCAAGAAAAACTTCAAGTTATCAAAAGAAGATCATTCCTTGAAGTTTTCATTTTTAGTTTTTCTCTTCTTTCTCTCTTCTCCTCTTGTGAGCTTACCATTGTAAAAGAGAGAAGCATTTTATTTAAAGAAATATTGAGAGGTTCAGAATCTTACTTCTTGAGCAAGAGAAAATATTAGCTTCATTGGAAAAGAAGTGTGCCTTACCTATCGAAGCGGAGAAAAGGCGATAGTGTAAAGGGCTTTTCTTCCTTGCCCCATTTGGAACAAAGAAAGAGTTCTAGTGAAATCTCCGACGGTCTCGAGGTCGAGAAGTCGGAGCGGGAACATAGATCAAGGTGTGGCCGAATCTCTCACTCTTATATTATGTTTATAATATGAATTGCATTGATTTAAAATGTTTTAAGAATCAATTTTAAGCTTCTGCAACGATTTTTGTGAAATTGATATTTTTGGATTGAACACCAATTCACCCCTCTCTTGGTGCCCTTTGTGATCCTATAATTGGTATCAGAGCGTGTTGCTCTTGTTTCAAAATTTAATCATAGATCTAACTGTTTCAAGATTTAATCGTCTTGTTTTAAGATTTAACTATCTTAAGAGTTATAGCATCAAGTGGATTTAGTTTTGCCGAAGGACAATCAACTAGTAGTCCCCCTTTTAAATATATCAAATTTTGCATATTGAAAAATTAAAATTCAAGCATACATTTGTTCTATTGATATTTACATGTGGGACATCGTTGAAAAATATTATTACCTACATGAAAAATTGCCTACAGATTCTGCCGAAAGAGAAATTTTTTTTAAAAAAAACTCGATTGAAAAGTCAAAAACATTTTTTATTGTGCTTTGGATTGGAATTTAATTGGATTTCTAATTGTGAAAGTGCAATTGAGATTTGGAATAAACTCATCACCACTTATGAAGGAACCAATAAAGTTAAAGAATCTAAATTGAATATTTTAAATCATTAATATGATTCTTTCACAATGCATGATAATAAATTCATAAATGATATGGTTGCTCGATTTAATGATATTATAAATGGCTTAACCTCCTTGGGCGAGCCAATAACTAACTCTCAAAAAGTGAAAAAGATTCTTAAGTCTCTCTCCTGCAAATGGCATACGAAGACGACTGTGATTGAAGAAAAAGATTTGAACAAATTGAATTTCGATAATTTAATTGGTTCAGTTCTAACATATGAGATATCAATTCAAGAAGATCAAGAAGAAAAAGTCCCCCAAGAAAAAAACATAGGCACTGAAAGCAAATCCAAAAGAAGAAGACTCAAGTGAAAAGGAAGTGAACGAAAAGAAACTCGCACGCTACACAAGAAAATTAGATAAGTATCTCAAGTTGGTAAAGAAGAAAGAGAAGAATGAGAAGCCAACAAAAAGATCATATAAACAACACAAAGAAGAGACATTTCAAAAAGGGAAGAAGAAAAAAAATATGAAGAGTCAAGTGACTCATCAAATTTTTCTAATGACGAAGCATACCTATGCCTAATGGCACACAACGATGAAGTAAGTTCTAAACGTTCAAACTCAAATAATGACTACTCGAGCTTTTCAGAAGAAAATCTTTCTTTATATGTGAATAAAGACCTTTCCTCCCTTATAAAAAGATAATTTTCACTTAAAGAAAAAAATGAAAATTTACTTCATGAGATTGAGAAACTTAAAGAAGAAAAGGATAATGTAATATGGAAAATAAAAACCTGAAAAATAAAATTGATACTTTGAAAATTACACATGCTTGTGATATTGTAAAACTAGCATGTTCTTTAGAAAAAATAAAACAAGAAAATACTTTTTTGAAAAATGCCTCTTTAAAAAATATACAAAATAAAGTCATGTCTCATGTAACGAAACATATCTTAGAAATCATTTTGAACATAAAAACATCTCAAATGTTTTACATAAGAATTTTATGATTATTATCAATGTAGAATAAGAAAATCATCAAAACATGGTATGATTTGGGTTTCAAAAGAAATATTGTCTAACAAAATAAGACCCAAAGAAGTTTGGGTACCAAAAGTTACTTAATTATTTTTCAGGTGTGCCTCACATGTAAAGCAAAGAACATATGAAAATATGAAGGCACAAATGTTATGATAAAAGTATCACCTACTTTTTTATTCCTCTCAAAAGCTCGAAATCATCATTTTTTTAAGAAAAAGGAAACATGTCAAATAGAAAAAGTAAATTAGTCACAATGATAGGGAGAGCATGTTTTCAACATTATTTTAACATATCATTGTTGTATCAAAGTTTTATGTAATATTTTGATTCCTAATATAATTTTTGGTTTATGGATTTAATAACCTCTATATCAATTTAATTTCATTTTAAAATAACCATAAATTTATGGAGAGTTATTTTTTCATATTTCATGACATTTTATGATACTTTACATATTCATGACAAAAAGGGAGAATGTTTTTTTGACAAAGGGGGAATCACATATTCTTTTTATGCCCTTTATGTGTAAACTTTTTTTTTGATGAAAAAAATGGGAGAAATATAGGAGAAATATGATATGAATATATGAAGAATACCTTACAATTAGTACTTATGTTTTAGGGCGACTAAAATTGATTTTACAAACTTTTACAACTTTTTCGTAAATTATAAAATTTTCATATTGCTCGGTTTGTCTTCATCAAAAGGGGGAGATTTTGGAGCAAAGTTTTAATGATATATTAAATTATATTTTGATGATACAAATCTCGAAAGATAAAGTTAAATGCTGAATTTTTTTAAAAAAAGAGACAACTTTATGCACTACATTGTGATTAAATAATTGACTATGATTTTATTAGATTTTGGATGAATCATTAATATCAAAGTCGTAGATAATACTATTGTCTATCCACAGAATATAAAATTATCTAATTTGGATAACTGTGCAAAACGTTATGCTCAAAATAGTACAAGTCGATCAACCTGCCGGTCGACAGAATAAATTCGGTCGAGACAACTCCGGTCAACCGATCCTGTATACCAGTCGACCGATCAATGCATGCACTGCCCAAGTTCAATGTCGAGACTATACCGGTCGACGTGGAGACAATACGGATCGATGTACTGGTCGACCGACCAACTGCGGTCAGTAAAGAAAATAAGCGCAACGGTCATATAGACCGGTCGACCGGTCCACAGCTCAAATAAACAATAACGGTCAAGTTTAAAGGTAAAATTTGTGGAATAATTTCTAGACGAATTTTTCACATACTAGAGTCTATAAAATGAGTGCCAAAGTCAAAAGCAAAAACACCCAACCAAGCTTTGAAGAAAAACTTCAAGTAGAAGTTTTCATTTTAAGTTTTATCTTCTTCTCTCTTTTCCTCTTGTGAGCTTAGCATTATAAAAGAGAGAAACATTTTATTTAAAAAAAAATATTGAGAGAGATCCTGTGTAAAAAAGGTTTCAAATCTTACTTCTTGGGCAAGAGAAAATATTAGCTTCATTGAGGAGATGTGTGCCTTACCTCTCGAAGCGGAGAAAATGCGATGGTGTAAAGGACTATTCTTCTTTGCCCCATTTGGAACAAAGAAAGAGTTTTAGTGAAATCTCCGATGGTCTCATGGTCGAGAAGTCAGAGCGAGGACGTGGACCAAGGTGTGACCGAACCTCGTCAATAACCATCACGTGCATTGTGATTGAATTATCTCCCTCTCCCTCTCATATTATGTTTACAATATGAATTGCATTGATTTAAAAGGTTTTAAGAATCGATTTTAAGCTTCCGTAATGATTTTTTGAAATCGATATTTTTGAATTGAACACCAATTCACCCACTCTCTTGGTGCCATTTGGGATCCTACAGTTGAGGGCTCGATAATCTATGCACATAGGTAGCGATCCATCTTGCTTCTTCTAGAATAAGACTGAAGCTCCATAAGGTACTTTCAAGGGCCTAATGGACCTAGCTTTGAGCATCTCGCTCAACTTCTTTCAAAGTTTCTTCAACTCCAGTTATACCACTCGGTACGGTCCCATAGTCGGCGGTTTAGCACCTGGTATACTCGACAGTTCTAGTGGCATTACATCCTTGTATTGATCTAGAAGCTTCTTCACTTCTTCCGGGATGCCATGGACTTCAAGGTCGACCTCGTTTAGCTTCAAGACAACCAAGTAGATGGCTTCATTCCGACGCATGCCTTATTAAGTTGCACGGCCAAAAGCATCCTAGACTTGATGCTCGCTCTCGTCATAGACACTTCATGCGATGCTTCCTGAGACAACAAATGTAACCCATCCTAAGTTAGCCTTACCTCGTGGAACACATCCAGGAACTCCATCCCCAGGATGAACTTGTGGTCATCTATGTTGAAGATTGTTGTGTTGAGCGCTCCTTGCCAGCCACCTGCACATCCCTGACTGTCCCAAGGATGGATTGTGATGCAATGTTCACGGTCTTGATCAGGCCTGGTTCCTTGACATACTCAATGCCAAGTCGTGCCGCTTCCTGTGTGGTCATGAAGTTTTGCATGGCCCCGGTGTCCACCGGGGCGGTCGAGGTGTGGCCATTCACCGTGATGAACATTAGGCCCTTCGTGGCCTTCTTCACATCCTTCATCGGAAGTGTTGCGACAGCAATCGTCAAGGCCATTATAGTCCCCAAGTGTGCATACTCTTCCTCACGGTCTGGGGTAGACGTCATGTTAGAGAGGCTATCCTTCTTGCCGCACTCTCTTGCATAGTTCGGCCCACCAAAGACATAGCATCTTATCATGTTTTTAATGTCGCCCTTACTCGATGACATCACCTTCTTGTCCCTCTTATCGTTCTTCTTGCCACCTAAACGGGTTTCATCCCTCTTCTTTGGATTTGCCCTTGTCCTTGGTCTGCCCGCCAAGGTCTCAATTTATCGAAAACTCCACTAAAGCTTTAGCTGCGTCCAATGCATCCTTCGTGATCATTATTTTCTGACGCTTCACCTCTTGAGCCGCCCATGGTTTCAATCCCATGAGGAAGAAGAATAACCATGTCGACTCCCCCATGATCTTGGGCATTTCCAACATTAGCGGCTAGA
The DNA here is from genome assembly GCA_030549335.1 of Pontederia crassipes. Lineage (NCBI taxonomy): Eukaryota > Viridiplantae > Streptophyta > Magnoliopsida > Commelinales > Pontederiaceae > Pontederia > Pontederia crassipes. The sequence continues at coordinate 30,792,938 of CM060193.1, forward strand.
ACTTTTAGATATATTCCTTTATGAAACCCGTTTACTTGAGGGAGGTCAGCTTGTTCATTGCCACCTCTTGCGCATTGCCGAAGTTCTTGAAGTCGACTCAAGAGTCTATGATGATATTGTCATTGGCGACTTCCTCCTTCATGCAACGCCATCACAAGAGTGCACCATTCACCATATAGCGCACATCCATGTTGATTTGGTCCCACTAAATCACAATCTTACTCATCTTGAATCCCTTTTCAAGACACCAAAGACAATCCTCGATGACTGTCGACTCTCTCATGCCATCGTATTTCTTCGGTTCGATCTCCATGGACTTGGGGATGGGGGTCTTCGTTCATAACCCTCCTGTGTCGAAGAGGAGCCCCTTGAGTAGTAGTAACTTTGTCTCCATGGCCTTGAGTCGCACCTCCATGGACGCGATTCGAGCAGCCCGCCTTGCTCCAGAGCCATACTATGGTCGCCTACCGTGGCCTCCAAGCTACAGATTGCCTCATTTGTCTCATAAAGATTTTGCCCTAACATCTCCACATACTTCTCTATGTGGATGATAGGGTCTTTTGATTTTGCCCAAGTTGTCTTCTTTTTGTCTCCTGCGTTTGAGCCCTTACCACGGTCGCCCGCGACAATCTCGGCCTTAGCAGTGCGCCCTCTAGTTGATGGTCCTTCTTCAGACATCGTCAAAGTTTAGATATGATACCACGTTGTCACGCAGTCATGCCCTAAAGCCTTGCACCAGAAACCCTAGCGCGTGGCCTGTGCCGTTCCTTGCTCGAACGTGCAGTCAGCCTCCTTGGCCGTCCCACACAACCAGTCAGACGCCCTACAGTGCACAATGAACCACGGGTAGAGGGGACTCTCAAAATTCAGAGTAAAGAGGGATATTTTATAAAATTGATAAAATTAAGAGGGAGAATTGATAAAATCTCTCTCTTTCTTCTGAATTTCGAAAGTCCCTTCTGCCTTAGATTTGTGGGTGTTTCATTGTGCACTGCAGGGCGTCTGACCAGTTGTGTGGGACGACCAAGGAAGCTGACTGCATGTAACGGTGCAGGCCACACGTGCCAGGATTTCTGGTGCAAGGCTTTAGGGCGTGACAACGTGGGAGGGAAAGGGAGAGAGGGGAGGGAGGGTTTTAGGTCCTGCCAGCGAGCGAGCACCAGTCTGCCGACCTGCTTGCGAGCGAGCGACGGTGGTCAATTCGAGCTCGGGGATCACAAATCAGCGGTGCAGGGGTAGCAAATCAACCACAGGGGTCTCATGCTCGATGGCGGCAGGATCTTGTGCTCAGCGGTGGCGATCCGAGGGATCTAATGCTCGGTGGAATCTCGTGCTTGGAGGGCTTCATCGACGATGACGCTCGTGGGCGGTGGGCTCGGAGGAAGGGACCAGCGGTGGGCGTTGGTGGTGAAAGGGACCGGCGGTGGGCGCTCGGTCACGGTGGCCTGCACGCAGGTGATGAGGAGAGGAGGATTTGAGAGGAAGATCACAATCGTCGGATTGGATGCGTATGATTTGATTTAGGCCATTAGATTAGGGGTTACACCAGGTTTCACCTAAGAGGGATTATACCTCCATTAATCCCATATATATATATATAGAGACATAGAGAGAGAAGAGAGGGAAAATGACGCAGGAAAGTCAGAGATATAGGGAGAGAGGAAAAATGAGGTAGGAAAGTTAGGCTAGAACAAAATTAGAGTTTCCAAAGGACAAGACCGTCAAAAATATTAATAATAAAATATTAAACATATGATTATATTATATTATATATTTTCATTATTAAGTTAATTATCGATGGCGGGATCATAAAAAATATTAACAATAAAATATTAAGCATGTGCTTATATTATATTTTATATAATTTTACGGTCCTGACCTTAAAAATTATCGATGAATTTTTTATTCATATTATTATTAATTATTGACTATGACCGCAATAAATTATCGTCACTATTCCAAAAGATTTTCTTTCCATTTTAAAATATGAAGAATTCTTGTCCGTCGAAAATTGTCTATCGAAAATTCGTGTTTTTTAATTTTATCACCATTTTATTTATAACTAATTAACTCTATACCATAAAGAAGGGTTTCCTTGTCTAAAGTGAATGACGAGGAAAATTTGAAATTCATGTTGTTATTAAGTATAATATTTTTTAGTATTTACATCTCTCTCTATATATATATGTATTTTTTCAAGTATAACAAAATTTTTATAAATTTTTATTATATTTTTAATCTATTAACCTATTTCCTATTTAACTGAAAACAAACTTATCCTTTTTTGTATATTTTCCTGATTATTTCCCTCCATCTCACAAGTCATGACTAATATAACATGTTGCCAACGGAGATAGCAAAAATTTCTCTCTCTCTCTCTCTCTCTCTCTCTCTCTCTCTCTCTCTCTCAAGTGTAAACCTCCTTGCTACTTTCCCGCTTCTACGTTCAATTCCATCCGAATTCCTGCCATGAGCCATTGACGTCGTCCATCCTTCTCTCAACACCTCCACCCTTGCCCTTCAGCGGAGGCGTTGCCGGAGGCCGGCCGCCGCTTCTCTCCCCCATGATTGCCGGTGTAGCATAGCAGCTTGTGTTCGTCCTCGTTCCTAATCGAGTGGCCTGCGGCGATGAACGGAGGCGAGAAAAATGGGGCGGCGGCAGCGTTGCGACCACCCGTTTTCTCCCTCCTCTTCTTCCTCTACTGCTGCGAATTCTTCTTCCTTCTCTCTTCCAGTTTTGCTGATGCTGCGAACTCACCTTCCTCTGCCATAAAGTTCACGTCCTCCGACAACTACCTCATCAACTGTGGCGCCCCTAAGAGCACCCAACTCGACGATGGACGGACATTTCGCTCGGATCCCCAGTCCTCTTCCTTCCTGTCCAGTGATGAGAATATCAAGGTTTCGGCCGCCGACGACTCCGCGGTGTCCTCCAACTCCTCCATATCTCCCTTGTACCACAGTGCTCGGGTTTTCCAGGACAAAGCCACCTACAGTTTCTTCATAGCCAAACCAGGCCTCCATTGGATTCGCCTTTACTTTTATCCGTTCCCCAACACCCGATACGACCTCACCACGATGGCATTCACCGTGCACACCGACGACATCGTCCTCCTCCAAGATTACACCCCGGACGCGCCACCGACGCCTGCGCTCAAAGAGTACCTCGTTGCAGTCTCCGGCGACAGGCTTTCCCTCACCTTCGTCCCGAAAACGGGTTCGGCAGCCTTCATCAATGCCATCGAGATCGTGTCGGCGCCAGACATCCTCATCCCTAACTCGGCCTCGGGCATCCCGCAGGGGCAGTTCGAGGGCCTCTCCTCGCGCGCCCTAGAGGTCACTCACCGGATGAACGTTGGGGGGCCGACAGTCGACCCTGCGAATGACACCCTCGGGAGGACGTGGGCGTCGGATGTCACTTTCTTGAAGACCCCTGAAGCCGCTCAAGACGTGACCGTCTCTCCTGAGTCTGTCAATTACCCGGACGACGGGTCAGTCACGTCGTTAATCGCTCCCAGCATCATCTACGCCAGCGCCGCCGAGATGGCCAACTCCAATACCGCCAACCCCAACTTCAACATCACATGGGAGATGGCCGCGGATGCAGATTTCTCGTACTTGATCCGCTTGCACTTCTGCGACATCGTCAGCAAGAGCCTGGATGACCTCTACTTCAACGTGTACATAAATGACATGATGGGCATATCTAACCTCGACCTCTCGGCGCTTACCTCTGCCCTTGTAGTACCCTACTACAAGGACTTTGTAATCAATGCGACGACCATCACCAATGGAACCATCAGAGTGCAGGTCGGACCGACGGCCAATTCCGGCTCCGGAGTCCCCAATGCCATCCTTAATGGCCTCGAGATCATGAAAATTAGCAACTCCGCGGGAAGCCTCGACGGCTTGTTCTCCGTTGACGGGACTTACCATGGCACCTCAAGCTCCAACGGTCTCTTGAGAAAGGTCGTATCCGGCATTGGCCTCGCTATGGCGATCATGGCGATGGCGCTTTTGGTGGCATGCTGCCGACGGAAGAAGCGTCCCACGGATTGGGAGAAGAAGAACAGCTTCTCATCTTGGCTTCTCCCGGTCCACTCGGGCCAGAGCAACTTCATGAGGAACCCTAGCAAGGGGAGCTCCAAGAGCCGCTTCGGATCGCACAAGAGCAAGAGCGGGTACTCAAGCTTCATCACGTCCAGCGCCATCAGCATCGGAAAGATTTTTAGCCTCGCGCAAATGCAGAAAGCCACCAATAACTTCGATGAGAATGCAGTGATTGGCGTGGGTGGCTTCGGCAAGGTTTACGTCGGGACACTGGAGGATGGGACCAAGCTGGCCATCAAGCGTGGGAATCCATCATCAGAGCAAGGGATCAACGAGTTCCAGACGGAGATCCAGATGCTGTCGAAACTTAGACACCGCCACCTCGTCTCCTTAATGGGCTGCTGCGACGAGAATGAGGAGATGATCCTCGTGTACGAGTACATGGCCAACGGCCCTTTGAGGGATCACTTGTACGGCGACGGGTCCGGAAAGCCGCCTCTCTCATGGAAGCAGCGCCTGGAGGTGTGCATCGGTGCCGCAAGAGGGCTGCATTACCTCCACACCGGCTCTTCTCAAGGCATCATACACCGGGACGTGAAGACCACCAACATCCTGCTCGACGACAACCTCGTGGCCAAGATGGCCGACTTCGGCCTCTCCAAGGCCGGGCCTTCCATGGAGCAGACTCATGTGAGTACGGCCGTGAAAGGGAGCTTCGGCTACTTGGACCCCGAGTACTTCCGGTCGCAGCAGTTGACGGAGAAGTCAGACGTCTATTCCTTCGGGGTGGTGCTATTCGAGGTGCTGTGCGCGAGGCCTGCCATCAACCCGGCGCTCCGAAGGGAGCAGGTGAACTTGGCGGAGTGGGCGTTGCACTGCCACCGGAAGGGGCAGCTGGAGAGCATAATAGATCCCAGTCTCGTCGGCGCCATCTCGCCGTCTTCGCTGAAGAAGTTCGTAGAGGCTGCCGAGAAGTGCCTTGCCGAGTACGGAGTTGACAGGCCATCCATGGGCGACGTCCTCTGGAACCTCGAATACGCCCTGCAGCTACAGGAGTCATACACGGGACAGCCGAATGACGACCCTTTGGACAAGAGCACCAATATAATTCCCCTCGAAAGCCCGGCGCGCAGCACGAACGTGGATTCACCATGACCGACGACATGCACATGCAGCTACATATACGTACCTAGATTTCACAGGAGAGAGGTAAAAACTAAGCACTTCTTGCATGTAGTGCAGCCTGTCATGACAAATATGCTAACTCTGATCAAAATACTCTCAATTCGATGCAGACATAAGTTTTATATCCAACTGTTGCAGAAGTTTCTCATCCTTCAGTCGGAGACATCAAAATGAGGGCCAAACAATTTCCATGTTTTGTAGACGTCTCTGTTATCCATTCATTTTGTTACGTGTTTTTTTGGATTGTAACAATAACACTGCTTGATGTTGTAGATCTTTCCTATTGGATTTCATTTAGTCATAGATGTCAAACGTGCAATCAAAATTATGTAACAAAATGTGGATAATCTTTTGGACTTTCTTCTTCTTAACGTTTGTAAAACATGTACCCGTTTTCTGTTTATGTTCCTTGTAACATACTTCCGAAGAATAACAAAATATGTCGTTACTTGAGTGCAAAGTGTAGGTAGTGCAAGTTATGCATAGCACAAGCTGCATGCACGTAGAATAGATCTACTTTTCTGTATAATAATTAATTTTGCCTTTTATTAAGAGTAATAACAAGCATACCCTCTATTTCTTCGGTAACAATAATCCCTGATTAATATGGTGGCTCCAAAAATTGAATCTCGAGCTACTAATTTCCGACAACTCACCAGAGAACAACTCTATTACCAATTGTGCCAACTAAGCTTCGTTTGACCTTAAAGAATAAAAAAAAAAAAATGGAACGCCTTTCTTTTCTGCAAATGGTTGGCATGTTATAAGTTTGAGAGTTTAACTTAACCCATTTTTTTCTCGTAAACTCGTATCATAAAATAGATTTGTGAATTCCTAGAATTTATGTATGTTGTGAGAAATATGTGCAAGTGTGAGAAGTGGTATTCGCATTCTAGATGCGGGTACGTAAAAATCGAATTCCTTTCGCAAAAATGCAAACAAGTTTAAAAGTTTGTAATCCCAACTACACTTTTCAAGTTGCAAGTATACAACCATAGTTGTTGTATAGACTAGGGTCGACCCGCAGGGAGAGAATTTAAATTATATTACCAAACACTGCCAACAAAATGTCGTGAACTAAAAGGAGCGACTAAAGAAGTAAATGACCAAGAAATAAGAATGTATGTTGCATTTTAAATTTTGTAGTTTGTTTGTTGTTTTTGTTAGAAAGCTCGAGTAAAATAAAATCTGAAATAAGTATCGTCGCTAAATCAATATGTAAAAACAGAGACATGAAGGATCATTCTCATGTAGGAACTCGGCGAACAAATATTGTTTTCTTTAAGATTACATTCGGATGATGATACTTATTTGGTATTTTTCTTTCTCATGAAAGATAACATTTGGTTCTCCTATTCTCATATTCGAACCGAGTCAGTTCATCGATAGGTGATATCAGATTAGAAGTTCGTAGAAATCCTCTCTCGATTCGTTCTACATGAAGAAGTAAAAATAATAGTTACGGCTCTTCTTCTCTACAACTATGTTAACCTATTGGCTCATAGCATGCTATTGATCGACATATGTTCCCTTCTCAAGGAAACTTACTATCACAATGTTCACAAGAATAACATTAAGATCAAACATCATGAAAGCTCATCATCCAAAATCGAGTAAAAACATCAAACCGAGTCTAATCCCTCAGCCTCAAAAGCTGATTAGTTAGACATAATGAACTTAAACTTCAAGGTAATAGAAAAGTTAATACGACAAGATAATGTGCAGAAATGAATGCGTAAACTAAAATGAATGTTCATCCTACTCATGAGAATAACCGAAGATGATCTCCTCCTCATTGCCTGCGAACTCTTTCTTCTATCCAGCCCCCCTGCATCCTTTCAGCTTTTGCCCTTTAATACCCTCTTTCCTCTGGTCTTTATTAATCCTTTTAGTCGTTTGATCTTTGACAAGTGTCCATGTGAGGATTTGTCCTCTTGATTCCATTTGCTCTCGTAAGATGGTATATGCAGATGGCACCACTTGTCTTGTGGTCTAGATAAATCTGATTAGGTTGCGTGCTCCCCTTTTTTGCCACGTCTACTTGTCTTGCCAATCATCCGATGGAGACCGCCTGCACGTGTGCGACAAATAAAGGAATTACAAACAGATATAAGGGGAATATATAAATATAAGCTGAAAAGTGATAGGATGGCTTGGAATGTTGGAAAAAGGGGTAAATGCATGTAGTGCAAATTATTTTACATTCATTATCGGAGAAAATGTGACGCTTTTTCCATGTTAAAATGTGTATAAAATACAAGCCATCAATGTACAAAATTCATTAATCATAAGCACATATCTATTATCCATCCATAAATATTAAATAACTAACATATTTTACTAATATGAAAGCAATACAAATAAGTAATATCACTTACAATTAATAAATGTCAAGTAATTAACCATCAAAATTTATGTTTATTAAGTTAAAAAACTTATAAGACAATAAAAATGAGAAAAATAATTGCATTATAATTTATAATTGTGATACTAATTTCATTCTCAATCACAAATACATTAATCAACTAAAATATTTATGATTTTACTATTTTTATTATATAAATAATAATATTAAGTAACCATATAGAATCATGCAAACTCGTTAGAATCATATAGAGTTTATGAGATTCTACCATTTTTTAAAAAATAATTTTTAGATAAAATACTAAGATTCAGTTATTTAAAAGTTTACGTCCATTTGATTTTTTTACTTATCTAAATTTTTGACTCGTAAGAGTTTAAGAATTCGGCTCGAGAGTTTAACATTGCATGTTGTACTCATACCACGGTTCAAGTGCAAAGAAAAAAAAGAGTGGAATGTGACGTTGAGTGATATAAGTCGAGCTTCTTCACTCACTTTGGCCACATATAAGTGCAGAATGCAGACGTCGCCAAAAGTTTAAACGTCACAAAAACTTGATCTTTCAATGACGTGTAATTGTCTCTAAATGTTATGCTAAAGCGACGTTTAAGCGTCGCTAAAAAATCAATCGTAACCTTTAAAATTATTTCAAACTTCACGAAAGATAAATTACTAATGATGTTTAAATGTCACTAGAATTTTATTTTTGTGATCACTAATATTATAAAATGTGTAACATTTCATAATTTCTTTAGAGGAATTGGATGAAACTTTACATAATTGAAGATAGTATTGACAACATTAAAAAATCCTTACTGCACCAACATGTCAATTTTTGACATTTTGTACATAATACAATTGTTATATTAAAACACATCAATAGGTGAATCAGAATATAACAATTATATAATTTCTATAAGTAAGAAGATTACACCAATAATAACAACTAAAACATCATCAAATCATATTAATGATTTTAAAAAATATATTATAAAGTTCAATATCATTCTCATTTTAAAAATTAAGATACTTTATCCGAAAAAGTACGAAGAGGACACAAAAATATTATTACATCCATTAGTTTGACAAACACTAATACATCTTCAAGAAAAGTATTAGGAGATAATAACTATCATCGTCATTCATATTTTTCAGGCATGGTAGTTCATATTTTCAGGCACGGTAGTTTTGACGAATCAATTTGAGAGTCCCTGTAAAGCAAAGGAAAAAACATTATTAAGAATGGACATAAAACAAATCTTCATGAAAGAGATTTGATCAACTTGATAAGAATGACGCCTTAATAAACTCCATATGATAGTAATTGCCCACTCCATGTGTTCACCAAAATATTAACTGGACCTATATAACTCTAGATAACTGTTATTCTCTCAATTTTATTAATAATCGATGTCCTATGATTAGGGGAAGTCAAGTTAGTAGAAATCAAAATAGCAAATTGATGATGAGTTCTCATATTTGAATCTCATTCAACTTAGTACATACCCACAAAAGTTAGACAACCATATCGTAAAGGAATGGCAAAGAAAGTTTAACAACAAATTTAAAACAAAGATGACTGAGCAGATTTAAAACTTACTTTTCACAAGCACAACTTCCTGTCACAGTGGCCTAAAAAGAATCCAGCAAAACCAACAAAAAGTCGGGCATTCAAATCTAATAAAGATACCAAATTTTTTTTCAAGAATATATAGATTCACAGTCATTCTTATATCATTTCCAGTCATTCTTATTGTTTCTTCAGGAAAGAAAGCAATTATCTTGTCTCCCCTTGCTTTGACAACATATAATTTTAGCTTAGGAGAAACAATAAACTATACATATTTGCTTGCATCCAGACGTGAAATGTGGGTGATAAATGTACTATTTATGTAAAATTAGAAGAGAAATTAGATTCATATCCCAAGGATTTAGGATGCCAAACTGGCTAGCTGGTAGGAACAATATTGTGCATTCGTGTAAATAAAAGAATATAATATATTGGGAAAAAAGGAACTGTTCACAACATCTTTCATCTATTATATCATTCCTAGTCATTCTTATTTTTTCAAGGATATAAGTTCCCAACTGTTCTTTCAAAATTTTTTTCATCTGTACTATCCATAAGGACATCAAGATATATAGTTAGAAATTAGTATAACTATAATGCAAAAGAATAACAAATTTCAGCAGTCATGTTTTGCCTTTAAAGTTGCAGTTCTTTAAAAATTCACTATGAAACCCAATAAAAAGGCTCACACTACTAAGAAATTAAATCACCATAACTTAAACAAAAATGAATGCAAATCATGTAAGTGTAGCTCTAAATAGATCTTAAATTCAGCTTCCACACAGATAACATGTTGAACATATCTATTTGGGATAACTGAAAAATGCGAAATAAATGGATAAGATGAAAGGTCAATTAAAGCTAATCTCTGGAGGAAGCCAAGCAGTTAGTAGACAACCAATTGGTTTAGCCGTCGACCACGCATCCTGCCTCCTAGGGTTTATGCAAGTAGCTTTTTTAGAGATCAAAGTAAATTAAGGGTTGGAAAAATATTGTTTTAGGAAACGTTCCTAAAATATCACTTTAAGAGACGTTTATTAGATGTTGCAAAATAACCAAATATTAATAACGTTTACTATTTATAGCATACGTCATTTAAACTACAAATTCTTGTAGTGGTTTAACAGAAGATCAAGTACCCCTTACTAAAAAAGTATAATCAAGTTCACCTGATTTTGTTGGGGAAAGGTAAAAACTACTTGACTGTTGGTAAAGGGCACATCACACGTTTTTTTTTCTCACCTAGCGTTTTTGCTGATTTTCCAAACGTTGTCTATGTAGCTGACATGTCAACTCTTTTGGAATTTCGGTGTTACAATTATAAGGCCATTTTTTTTCCTATAGACCTCTTCATTTCAAACTTCAAGTTGATCGACCCAATAATTATTGTTGTGCAACCATATTTCTCTTCTTTGCTAAAAGAAAGAAGTAAATAAGATTTTATCATACGGTAGAAACCTAATCTCTAACACGACTTGGAAGACAAAAAATGATATATTCTTTTAAGTAAAATCTTTCGTTAGTTCTCAAATTGAGGGAAAAGAAGATATCGGAGGTGAAGATAAAATTTAACTTCCATTTTTTTATATGGATAGAAATTTGATAGAGGAGAAGAAAAAAATATCTAATGATCCAAATGATTTGACCCAAATTGAAGCTTATTTTAACTCATTTTACCCTCGCTTATTTTCCCTTTATTTTCTTTCAATATCTAAACACATCCAAGGGAAAATTTATGACATGAAGGAAGATATATAGCAAGTGACAAGGACATTGGAATTATTAAATAAAAGTAAAAAATAAAATTAAAAATGACACCGAGTTGAAAATTTTTAATTAGAATATCACTAATTTTATCCTCTTGTGTGATGCTACCGGGGCACATGCTTTTATTTTGACTTTACAATTGATTCAGATGGAACAACTCAAAAAGATCAACTTTCAATAGCAAAAAATAATCTATCCTATTAAGATGCGAAAACCAAATATCAAACACTCGAATGAGTCTTCCATGCCTAATGAATAAAAGTATTGATATTATTCGAATATCTAATATAAAAGGATAAATAAGAAATAAAGGACACCCTAGGATCATGTATCAATATTACACCAAATATTAACTGTTGCACATGACACCATCTATATCTAATAGGATCCATTGCCTACAAAATTCAAATACAAAAGAATGGAACTCTTGTGAACTATGAAGGTCAGCACATAAAATAATATAAGTTATTAAAAGTTTCATAATAGAAATTAATCCTGATTTCATCAAATTAATAATTATCAATAATAATTTGATCAAATTGACAAGTAATTAATTAATCAAATGGCAAATAATCAAGTACTCAAATGATGACAAATAATCAAATAACACAATATTTATTCAAACGAAAGAAGTGCACATGCTTTTTTCTTCTTTGATATGTTGTTCTACATATTTTATTTTAGGAGTTAATAGGGTGCTCCTAACTCTTGCTCCCAAGTTTTTAGCCATTAGATCTATCTTCTGTGGCTGGAAACCCACAAGATTTTTCAGCCATTGGATCTTCGCACGATGGCTACAGATTCGTCCATTGGATTTTTGCTTTTTTTTCTCTCGCTAGCGATTACGACCGTGCGCGAGCGATCCTGACCGTGCTCCTCATCGCTGCTGTGTTTGCCTTCGCTCCGCGTCGTTCCCACATTCACGAGTTGTTGCCACCCGTCGCCGCCGCTCTATTTGTCGAGGCCTCATTCCTCCGAAATGCTTTGATCGTGCTCTTCATCACCTGCCGCGTTCACCACTGCTCCTTGTCGCTGCAGCGTTTTCCACCGCCTTCGCGAGTCATTGCCGCCCATTGCAAGCCCTCCTCCTTTGCTCCGCGAGCCCTCGCCATCGTCACATCCTCCACGAACGACACCTCGCCGCATCCTCCACAAGCGACACCTCACCGCCACGTTCTCCGTGACCGCACATCGCCGCCGCCACATCCACTGTCGCTGTGTTCGCCGAAGCCTCGTTCCACTGCACCAGATAGACCTTGCCAATTAGACATCGAATAGAGACTTGGGAGATTTGGGAGATAAGGAGAAAAAAAAGCCAGCGAAGATCCAATGGTTGGAAAATCATGCGCGGTCGACGACCCCTATGCGAGCTCGCCCCGCCGGCGAACTCGCACAAGCCCCCACCCCATTCTTCTTCCATGTTGGTGCCCCGCACTAGGGGCTCGACTGCATAGGGGCGCCGTGCCCTTCAAGATGGGCGCCGCTAGCACGCAATTTTTAATTTTAATTATTTTTATAATTTTATAATATTTTATTATTCTTTATTATGCCACATTAGCAACTTAACGAGTAAATTATGCCAAATGCCCTCCAAGTTTGGCAACTTTCTCAGTTATACCCTCCAACTTCACTTTGTAACGCGAATGTCCCCCATCTTTTAACGTGTTTCACTCGATTCCCTCTTTACCTATGATTGGTCGTCACCTGATCGCAGAGCTGACGTGGTGCTGACACGACGTCTTCTCTCCTCTCTACATAAACATGGCAATGATGCCGCAATATTAAAAAAATTTAAAAAATGCAACATAGTCATGTCGCCCCTCCTTTTGCGATCACCGACGATCGCCGAAAGGGGGCGAGCCTCCTTCTCTGGGCAGACACGCGCGCTGACCCTTCTCGCCGGAGCTCACAGGCGCATGCATCATAAGGGGGCGAAACAACCCCCACTTTTGAATGTGTGCGTGCGCCGATGATGCATGTAGGCAGAGGGCAGGGTCCCCCGTGCGAGCTCTTGTCGGAGCTCACAGTGGGCGAACCCCCCCCCCCCCCACCCCCCCCCTTTTGCCTGTGTGTGCCGCCGGAGCTCGTAGGGGGTGACCCCCCCCCCCCCCATTTTTCCTACGTACGTGATGCGATAATTTTATATAGCGCAAATACTAGCAAGAGCACTAGGTCGAATCAAGTAATAAAGAGTGAGAAGAGTGTCGAACCCACGAGGACTAGTCTATCTTTATCTTTTATCTTAATTTAATCAGATGAGGAAAAGAGGTAATATTTGATTCAAAATAAATAAAACAAAGAAGATTAAAATTGATCCAGCCTAAAGTCTCAAAATAAATAAATCAGAAAAGTTCAAACAAGATGAGGATAATAATATCTTTCAATATAATATCTAAAACAAATCCAAATTTTCTGATGGAAAGGATGGCAAAAAGTAAAAGTCTCAAACCATATGACCTAACTATCTTATCACAATATTAGAAAGAGAAGGTTCAACCGAATCAATCTCTAACTAATTTTTGATAAGATGTTTTAGCGATGCAATCTTATCTCAAAAATAGCTCAACCGAGTGAATTAATGATCCACAAATCTCTAAATCTCAACCGAGTAAATAGAGATGGGATATGAAATGCTTATCAAAAGATCAATCAATTGAGAGAGATCAAAAGAACAAATCTTGATAATACCAACCAATTAAAATCGAGTACTCAAAAGATAACATAAAATTAGCATACATATTCAGAATATTCAGAGTAGTAAATCTTATTCAACGATCTAACAAAGTCCAACATAAATTGATCCTAATTAGAACTCTGTTGCATAGATAAAGAAACAATAGAGAGGAAAACAAGAGATTAAACGATAGAAAAAAAGCAGAAATAATCTCTTCAAAATTATCTAAACTCCTCTGGAAGAATCTCCACCGAGTAGACGACCAGAGGCTCTTTCTCTTCTTGCCTTTGCAATGGATTTTTGAATTCTAGACTTGGATGATTAAGTGATGTGATATGGACCCCTTTTTATAGTTGAAAATGCATCTGCCTCCTGAGAATCAACGTGAATCATGTCATCAATACCACATTAATCAAAATATAATGATTTGGTTGAGAAAATCTTGCAAAATTAACAACACGAATTGTGCTATTAATAATAGGGGATATTTTATATTGTTAGAGTGATTTCCGCCTAATCTCTCAGATTTGAAGATATGATGATTGTTGGCTAACATGGATCATGTTGAAGGAAACATGTGTTGTGTTACTGGCAAACACGGACCGTGTTGGCTGCTGCAGAAATAAAAATAACAAATTAGGTATCAACTTATTCTTTGAAAGTTTTAATTAAAAATGATAAAAAGTTTATATATAATAGAATAAAATTATGAAAAGAAATAAATATGTATAAAATGTCATGCATCAGTACGTGCGCCGACGATGAATGCAAGCAGAGGGGGGTCACCGTGTCACGACCCCGATTTAAACAGTGGTTTAAACCAGAGCTCGAGACTGATTACATACGATCAAATAATTTCTTTTTTTAGAGAAAATTTGTGCATAACTTCTCTATATAATACAAAAAAATGATAACACATATAAGCAAACCACACAGTTTATATTGATTATTCAGAGCATGAACAACCCTAGGGTTTACACCACCATATAGTCATAAAAGATTTATATTTTACAAGATACAAATTACTTTTCATACATAGCACATATCAAACTCTCTTCATATCCCAATAGAGGAATATGAGAACTACATGTCTTCTATCTAACACGACGGTGGACATATGACTTCTCAATACCTTAGCAGCAAAAAAGATCCACACCCTGCTAAGGCTGTCTCTCGCGATTCCAAAAGTTCTACTGATCTGAAAAAGTGTACAACAACACTGTGAGCAAATAATAACTCAATAAGCTGATAACTCATAAGCTATGTGTTACCATCTAATAAATTCGAAGAGACACAAGCATACATGCATTAATCATAATATCAGGGTCAATATCTTCATACATTTACTACATACATATATAACATCCCAATCACCATCATTACACTCGATTTACATTCATTGTCACTTAAACATATCAAACGTGTGTATGCAATACAACACTCTCATATGTGTGCACGAATCACCAGCTGGCCAGTGGTCGGTAGGTGGATTCTAGAGGTGGCTCCCATCGTGATCGGCGATGTAGCACTTAGCTCCATTCTATCACATCTCTTTCGGAGAATAATCATATAACGATAAGTGGATTCTAGAGGTGGCCCCCATCGTGAGTACTCATGATGTGGCACTAGTTCCGCATGACACTTAGCTCCAGTCTATCTCATCCCATATCTGAGGAACATAAATGATGCATTGGATTTTAGAGGTGGCTCCCATCATGATCAGCGATGTAGCACTTAGCTCCAACCATCATATATGCAAATACAAATGGATGTCGATCCACAATTCATCATATAACAAACATCTCTTGAATATCAGAAGATGAATCATATTCAATACCATTTCAAAATGAACAAGATTGCACTTATCGCAATCCATTCAGATCATATCTCATAAACTTTCCATAATTGCATTTCTCGAAATCAATTCATAGAATTTCAAAACATATTCAATACATATAACACCGAATTCAAAAGAGGTGAAAACATAGAGTAAGAGAAATCAACTTACCTATAAGGACTAACAAAATGTTTTCCTTTCCCTTTCACTACTTTATTCTTCTACTCCTATAACAATAATAGTAAGGAACACATTACTACTATGATATGAGCACAAGCCTATAACACATGAAACATCATTAATTGCAAAGGGTATATGAATCTTAAGTATTTACTCTTATAACTTAAGTAACTATTTAGCATAAGGATTGACCTAATAATATGACATATTGCACACATAGTAAAGAAAAATCCATATCTTCTTATATACATAACCAAATGACATCATTCAAATTTTCTTTAGTTTCATATTACATATACATTCATCTGTAAAAATTTCATTTCCTATTTCATTATGGTTTGCTCTCATGAAAATCAACATTCAACCTAACTTTTATGTTATTTTTATGTCCTGACAGATTGAGTAACTTTACTTTTATGATTTATATAAAATAATAAACATTTCCTGTTCTTGTAATTTTAATTTTCCCAAATTGTAGACATCCTAGGGTGCAAGTCATAAAATTACTTGAATTTCTCTCTATTTTTACTGAGCACACTAAAATTAACCAATACTAGCATAATCTGCCCTAAGCTCCATTCTGACAGACTGCCTAAGGATCGGTAAAATATGTATAACTTTCGATACACATATCATTTTTTAGTGATTTCAATTGTCAATGAAACCTAACATGAATATCTATAACACCATAATTTATCAAATAATTCCATGTCATATTGAATTTAATACATAATTTACAACTTCGTATAGCAATTTCGGTGGACAGAGTGATAGTACCTTAAAGATACGAGCATAACTTTGTCTACAGAAATCATATTAACTTGATTCCAAAGCTCAATGAAAGTAGACTCATAGGGGATCAATCAGAATAAATTTCATAATTTTTGGATCATTCTAAGGATTGAATTATGTAGCTAAAGATTCGTGAATCAATTGAATATAGCTAGGATTAATCTTACCCATGAACAACATGAGTTTTGCCCCATGTTCAAGTAAAATCCGAAAATGAATGGATGATAAAGCTCAGAGTCACCCTAATTAAGAATTATGTAGTTAAAATCCAAAAAAAATGAAATAAGAACTTACCAAAATCTAAAATCCTAGTTGTCCCTTCTCTTTTTTCTAATTTCCTTCAACCATGTAGCATCTTTTCTTCTACCTTTACAATTCGGCCAAGGGTGGTGAATAGGGCAGAAGAAGGTAGTAAAAGGTGAAAGGATAAGTATTAAAAGAAAGAGGAACCGACTTCAGCTGGTGGAAAGCATTTTTTTCAAAAATACCTTGTTATATGGCTTATATAGTAAATGGCTTTTGCATTTTTTATTTATTTATTTATTTATTCATTTACTTAAGACATTATATGTAAATAAGGAACTACCCCCCATTTGGATTCAAATAAAATATTTAGAAAAATAAATAATCAATGAATCAAAATTTAATTTTTTGTCCGAAGAACAAAAATCGTGATTTCACAGATTTTTCGATTTTGTGTCTACGTTTTACCTAACTCATACACCTCCTAAAAATTCTTAAAAAACATTTTTAGAATCCTTTCATATATAGAGCAATTACCGGGACTTTAATTTTCCAAATTTTCACTTTTTCGAAGATCACATTTTCATGCCTTACGTAAATTTTCATCGTTTTTGCACTTTAGTTGATATTGAAGTGCAAGTCTTAACATCACATTCATAGATATTACCAATAAAATAATATAACATTACATTCATACAACTAATTATGCATGATTAACTTAGGAATATTACAGTCAGAGCTCATAGGGGGCGAACCCCCCCCCCTTTTGCCTACGTGCATGCGTCGGGGACACACGCAGGCAAAGGGGGAGGGGTGGGGGGTCTCCCCCACTCCCCCGCAAGCTCTCGCCGGAGCTCGTAGGGAGGGTGACCCCCCTCCCAGCTTTGCTTGCGTGCGTCACCGACGCACGCACACACGCAGGCCAGCGCGCGCACTCAGGCCATCTTCCGATCGTGGAGCTGACGTGACCCCCCCCCCCTCATTTTTCCTGCGTGCGTGCGCCGGTGATGAAAGCAGGCAGAGGCAGGTCACCGTTAGAGCTCATAAGGGGCGAACCCCCCCCCCCCCCTTTTGCCTGCGTGCATGCGTCGGCGACATGCAGGCAAAGGGGGAGGGGTGGGGGGTCTCCCCCCCTCCCCGCAAGCTCTCGCCGGAGCTCGTAGGGAGGGTGACCCCCCTCCCACTTTTTCTTGCATGCGTCACCGGCGCACGTACACACGCAGGCCAGTGCGCGCACTCAGGCTGTCTTCCGATCGCGGAGCTGACGTGACCACCCCCCCCCCCCATTTTTCCTGCATGCGTGCGCCGGCGATGAATGTAGGCAGAGGCTGTGTGCAAGCGTCGGCGGCACACGCAGGCAAAGGGGGAGGGATGGGGGCTCTCCCCCCTCCCCCTCAAGCTCTCGCCGGAGCTCGTAGGGAGGGTGACCACCCCACTTTTGCTTGCGTGCATCACCAACACACGCACGCAGGCCGGTGCGCGCACGTAGGCTATCTTCTGATCGCGGAGCTGATGTGATGTTGACACATCTTCTCTTCTCTCCACATGACAATGACGTGGTAATATTAAAAAATAAAAATAATGCCCACCCCTCCTGCAATCATCGGATGGCGCCGAAGAGGGCGACCCTCCTTCTCTGCCACGTCGATAGAGACACACGCCGGGCGGCACCGGTGACGCACGCAGGGGGGGGGGTCGCCCCCCCTGAGAGCTCGCAGGTGGGGTGCCCCCCTTGCCTGCGTGCGTCGCCGGTGCCGCCCAGCACGCGTCTCTGCCGGCAAGACAGAGAAGGAGGGTCACCCCCTCCGACGACCACCGATGGTTACTGAAGGAGGGGCGACCATTATTTTTATTTTTTAATTATTTTTAATATTGCCACATCATAGTTATGTGGAGATGAGAGAAGATGTGTTGGCGCACGTCAGCTCTGCAACTGGGAGACAACCAATCACGGATAAAGAGGGCCCGGATGAAACGAGTTAAAAGATGAAGGGATTCATATTACAAAATAAAGTTGGAGGGTATCACTGAGCAAACATCAAAGTTGGAGGGCATTTGACGTAATTTACCCGCAACTTAATCGAAAAATCAGCTATTCCCGGTCAGAGGGACGATGTGTGCAAAAAAAGATTTGGGAATGATCTAGTTACAAATTGAAGTTGAAAGACCGTTGAGATATTGACATAAAGTTGGGGGACGATTGGTGTAATTTATCACAAGATATTCATTCTTTTATTATAAAACCTATATATTTATGGTTTATGTTTTGTTAATTCAAATAGCTTTTATTTTCAAAACACAATTATCACATATTTGTAATAGACTATATAGCTGAAGTTGTTAAAATTTATTGGTTATAATTTTTTTTGTTATAATATATTATAATGTACTTAGACAATACCATATGCTATAAGTTTTTTAACAAATAAATTTAAAATGCTCACCATGACCAACTATTTATTATATAGTATAGGTGTAAATGTAGTACTAGTATTGGCAACATTATACTTATTTTTAAACTAAATATATTTGGGACATAGACTATATGATTTTATGATTCAACTTTACGACGCGAGTTTACGGGGTGCAAAACAAATTTAGTTAGACTCTCGATACTGACAAACATGGGGGGGGGGGGGGGGGGGGGGGAGGCAGCTAGGTTTTATTCTTGATGTTTTGGACAAAGTATGTGTGGGATGCAAGACCTACCTTGCAATGACCCAAAGTTTCATAAGTAAGGATACTAATGTGTATTCCCACACGAGAAAGACACATAGATGATAATGGATATATGCAACTAATCCCTTCACCCATCAAGATGTATTTTAAATTTGTTCGAGACAAAAGCTCAAAGCATCCAATAGTTTGATTCAGGGTCTTACTAAGTGAAGAGTGTAATTACATATAAGCCCAACTACCTTCATATTTTGCCCACGTGGGACACTATGCATTGGCCCGTAATTATGAAATTTCAAGTGTGGTTAAACACCTCTGCTTTTAGGACTATGTAAAGCTGAACAATTCTCCACGTTAATTTAGGGGTATGTAATTATGAACTTCAGGTGTGGTTAAACACCTCTTCATATAGAAATTTGCATGAGCTTAGATAATTATTACCTAATCAAATGACACATTATCATCATTAGCCATTACACATAGTCACTTGAAACTTTAACATCACATTATAACACATTGGTTACAATCTAGTATTAAGGTGTCATCGTAGAGTCCCTAATTTGCATCAACGAAAATGGTGAAGCTGTGGAGTTATTAACACATAATGAAACTTCATTCAATAATATCCAATTGATTTCATTCATTATTCAAAATATTTTCCTTTACAACAGCTATTATAATTTAAATATGATAGAATGAGATGCAGTTACTCATATAACGAGTGCCCAAGTTTATAATTGTTACATATTAAAGTCATGTGACCGCATGTGATGACTAGTATAAATCCATTTTCACTTAAAATAAATAAACTTTCAGAAAATAACTATATGAAGAAAATGATCAAATTGACCTCATTGTACATTAACAATAATTTCTCTTCAATTTTAGCATATAATTAAATTGCTCGAGCTACACTAGCAAAAATGGTTGAATTGCTTAAAATGATTTAATTCATTCTTTTGAACTGGATGTGGAAATTTGAGACAATAGATGAAAAGAAATAAAGGATAATGGTGAAGTGAAAAAAGAAAGAGAAAAGAGGAGAAAAAGATAATGTATAAATACCTAAAAAAAATGAAGGAAAAATATGGAATGATTGGAGGGAAGTTCTCTGATTTTAAGGGGTTAAAAAAGGACTAATGTAAGTCCCAAAACCAAAATAGAAAAAAAACATATCATATCATAATCAGATAAGGAGTTTGAAAAGTTACCTAATAAAAAGGATATAACAAACTCCCCTTGTAAATACTCTTTTTCTATCGTCCTCACATCCTCCCTCGTGTGCTCATGTCTAGGAGCCCAGGAGCATACCACATCACCAGAGACGAGCTCAAACACTAGGTGATGAACAACAACCATGGTTGGCCTTCTTCCTAATGTTTTTGTTGTTTTCTTGACTCATTTTCTCTCATTTTCTTCCTAAAACCACATGGCCAGCAGATGAGAAGGAGCAGGGACGAAGGACCTACGAAGTTGGGGGTCCATCTGGGATGGCTGGTGAAGTAGACGAGCAAGACGAACCCGAAGAAACAGAGAAAAAGCATAGGGAAAGCACTCAGAGGTAGGTGAATCCTTAGATTGATCTCGAATTAGTTTTAACGTAAATTTTCATGATCTTCGGATTCAAAAATAATTATTGTATCGTCCCCTATCTATTGTGAACATTTTCATGTATTTACATTAGCCCTAAGAAGTTTATTCGAAATCGCACTAAAAATCATGCAAGTGTTCACCGAAATCTATGAACCCGGTTTGAATTTGTAGAACTCTGCCCAAGTATGATTATCGTCAAGCAAAATGACGTCGAACATGATTCGAGTTCCACGCCACCCAGCCCACGTTCGATGTCATCACGCGCACAAGCACCAAAACCCAATCGAGGTCCACTGAACCTAGCCCGAGTTCTGACATTGGCATTACCAAAAGTCATCAGGGATGTGCCCTGGTTATGCTTGGCCGAGCTAGGGCTGAGGCGTTGGCCTTGATGAGCCCGAGTTCTGTCGAAACATAGTGCAGTGTTAAAGTTCTTAATTGTTTATTACTCTAGTGTTGAACCATGATCTAATGTCACTGATATGATGATATGAATTATTGCATTTCATAGTATGATCTCAAGTTCCAATTTGGGCAAAGACGAGAACATAATTAATTAATAAAGATAAAAAGCTTCGATGCCCAAGTTACGGACCGACGGGAGCTCATGGCATTGCATCGCATCGCATCGCATTGTTGAGGCTGGTCGAGACATGTCCCTGCTGCACGATTTCTCCTCATCGTGTGACAAAAGAGGATACCCTATTCTTTAGTGAGGATGACTTATCGTGATGTTTACAATCAATGGCCACTCATAAAAGTACATGGCATCTCATTATAATCAAAATGTTCATTGACGATATCGCATAAATAATTTGATAAAGAGTATTGAATGATCTTTGATGACACATTGATTTCATTCATAGCATTGTATTGATTTGTTCATTGATCTTACCCAGGGCATAGCATTGATTTACCTTATGGGTCCTATTTAGTGCATATCATTGAGCATAGTATTGTTTCATTTGTTGCTATTATGTTAGAGCACAGCATTGACTTATTACATTGATCTTTTAGTAAAGCATGGTGTTGATCATGGGCGGACCTACATGTGAGTTAATGGGATCAATTGACCCCTTTAAAATTTAGGAGTCTATAGGTATTAACCAAAGTAATAATTAATATAAGCCAAATATTAATAGTAATGACCTACTTCTATTTTATTGCTTTGAAATAAAACAATGATAAATTGTTTTTTTATCTATCTTTGCTCTATTGATAATAAACTCTTCACATTAGTTTATCTTTTATAGTGAAGAACTATAACTCTGATTATACATCTAATGACTTTTAACAAACAAAATCACTCTTGGCGTTATTTTATTGTTTCTAATAACTAATCACTATGAATGTTTTGTTACTAATTAACTTCTTTGTGAATGATTGTATGATATTATTTCATTTAATATTGACAATATTTTTAGCTATTTTATATTTCAAATATAATTTTGAATATAATACTTCACATAGTAATATTTTATTAAAGAATTGCACACTTACAATTGATGATTATATATATAGTTCCCATTCTTATCTATTGTTATCGCTACCCTTTGATTTATTATCCACCTATTGGACTGCGAAACTCATGAGTTATTTCTATAGGTAACGAGAATAATCAAGGATGAGCTCAAATATCTATTCATAATGGTCCAATGCACATGGATGTGTTTTAGGTTGTTTTCTTTCATTGTTATTAGATATTTTCTTGTTATAGATATATTGAGTTGTCTTTACCTTATCACACTTCTGCTAGATGTTTTATCTAAAATACTGTAAGACTAATTTTGTTTTTTGTGAAGTTCAATGGGAAGACAACATGAGAACATGGAAATAGAAAATGGAATAAGGTAAGAAGAAAAATTATACAAGAAAGATATGAAAATGG
Organism: Pontederia crassipes; assembly: GCA_030549335.1. Classification (NCBI taxonomy): domain Eukaryota; kingdom Viridiplantae; phylum Streptophyta; class Magnoliopsida; order Commelinales; family Pontederiaceae; genus Pontederia; species Pontederia crassipes. The sequence continues at coordinate 30,815,755 of CM060193.1, forward strand.
AAGAAATGAAAGAGGAAAAAGCTCGGTAGGAGAAAAATAAAAGAACAAAGGGGACATGAAAATTAAGAAAAGAGTAAATGAAGAAATATAAAACGCAGAAAGAAGAGAGAAATTCATGAGGACTTTAGATATAAAATGTTAGTAACAACTATTATATAGTGTAATATACATTTATAAAATACAAATTATAATTATGATAAGACAAAAATATCCTTCGAAAGCAATTAAAAGTGCTCGTACCTAACCATTCATCCACCTGATGATCTGTAAGTCCACCGTCCACAAAGAAACTCATGCAAAAAAAATTAAACGAGAAGAAAATTGCACAAAAAAGAAAGGCACAGAACCGTAGTAAAAATGGCGGCATCTTGTCATGTGAACATATAAAGAGATACACCTGTCTCATTCTCTGCATCCCATGTGCCATCACACACGAACCACAACTGAGCAAATCTAAGCAGACCACCGCCATTCCCAACCGCAATCATCCCACCTTCCTTTCTCTCTCTCCTCTCGCCCTGCTCTCATCTGTTTCCGTAGCTCTGCAAGCTGCTCCTTGCAAGGAACGAATGGGCAAGGAAACGATGGCAGTTGCCACAGTAGCCCTCTTCGTCTCCGTCGTCTCCTGCCTCCTGCTCTCCCCCTCTGTCTCCGCCGACATGTTTAAGGTCGGCGACGACAAGGGGTGGAACCCCAACGTCAACTACACGATCTGGGAGCGGAAGCACCGCCCGTTCCACGTCGGCGATTGGCTCGGTAAATTTCTCTCTCACACACAGATTTGAACTTTGCGAGCTGAGCCATGACAAATGGCATGCGTGCCCTCTGGTTAATTATCTAACTTGTCGCTGTCTGCGTGTGCAACAGTGTTCTACTACCAGGCGGGGCAGGCGGACGTGCTGCAGGTGGACGAGGTGGCTTACGAGAAGTGCGACGCCTCGCACCCCATCTCCAACTACAGCAAGGGGCGCAGCTACGCCTTCCAGCTCAACCACACCAAGACCTACTACTTCATCTGCAGCTACGGCTACTGCTACCAGGGCATGAAGGTGGCCGTCACGGCCGAGAACCTGCCGCCGCCCTCCCCTCCGCCGTCCAAGCACAAGAACGGCGCCGCCGCCGCCCCTTCGGATCTCGCTTCGGCACTGCTCTCTTGCTCTCCCTCTCTCTGCTTGCTCCTGCACTATTCCTCAGCTAGAAGAAAAAAAAAAATGGCTCGCATGCATTTTTACCACAGTTTTCTTTGTGTTGATTTTGCGGTTTTCTTTGTAGATGGACGGATCGTAATGAGTGAGTGTATTTTGTGTATGAGTGAGTAATTTGATGGACACGTTGTGATCGGATGATTGAGATTTCAGACTGTGTTTAGCCCCCAAAGAAGAACAAACTTTTTTTTTTTCACTTCGTTGCTTCCTTCCACTAGTTTTCGCCTGTTCTGCCTAGAGACGGTGCATGGAATTTAATTCGCATTTGATTGATCTAATTAATTATGGGATCCAGCGCAAGATTGGCTGGAAGCTAACGAATTGATTGTTTTTCAATATTAGTAATAGATCATGTTATTAATTTATTAGATAAGGAAGACTAACAAAGGCATCTAGCAAGGTATGGGGAGGCAGGGAGATCATGGATTGATTAATCAAGCTATTTAACTAATTAACGTTACTTCTGGAAGGAAGCATGAATGCATGCATGCATTGGTGACTGGTCGGTGGCGAAGTGCGTGGACGGAGGACAGCTAAAATAGGAAAGCGAGCCCGATCGGAGCTCTGCCGCCACCTTGTCACTTTTTTTTAGGGGTGTTCACTTATAGAGTTTGACCTGACTCGATTCAACTCGGTCGAATTTGGTCGGATCGGATTTCAATTTTTTTATGAAAGGACCCAACCTAACCTGATCTGCTTCAGGTCATGTTGGGTCGGGTCGGATGTTATCCGATCACCCTTTTTCTTTTTTTTAATTTTCTTTTTAATTTTTAGTACAAAAAAGTATTTACTAATTTATTTTAAATATAAAATAAAGTATTTTTAGGCATAAAAAATATTATTTTAAACATCTACATATTATCTTCTATTTAAAATACATTATTTTATATATATATATTTAATTTTAGATGGTATACGCTACTTAAATTGAATAAAAAATATTTAAAATTCAAAAACAAATAAAAAAATTGGATTGACGGGTCAGATCGGGTCAAATTGGGTTAGAAAAATTCAACCCGAACCCGACCCGACCTTAGGTCGGGTTGGAGTTGGATCCGACCCGACCCCAAATCCGATCCGACCCAAAAAAGTTCGGGCCAGATCAGATATTCGAGTTCACCGGGTCGAATCGGTGAACACCCCTAAGCTTCTTCTCGGAAAAATCATGATGACAATTGCTATTATATTTATTATATTTTGTGGGCAAACTATCGACCGGCAAATTAACAGCCGTTGGTGCTTGAGATCGAAAGAGTAGCACGTGATTGACCCTTTTTCTTTTTACGACGCTTTCACGTCGAAGAGTAATATAAGAATAAATAAAAGATCTTATTGTTCATGTAATTACAGAAATGTTTTATTTTTCAAACAGGTTAAAAAAGTTAGGATGAATTAATTATTGAATCAAAGTAATAATCATGGATAAAAATTTTAAATAATGAATAAGTATTCCTTTTTGTTTTTTTTTCTCTAGTTCGTTACTATTTCTATCTTATTACTTTCTTCCAACATGTTAATTTTTTTGAAATTTTTGAATAAGGAAAAAATAATAAACTTAATTGAATAATTCATATTTCAAAGCCTAAGCAGTAGGATGTGAACGGAAACCAAAGTTGTGTGCAGCCGCTAGATCTTTGTGTGCAGCAGTAGGAGTGAACAGAAACCAAAGTATTCATTTTAATTTTTCACTGGATTAAATGTCTGAATATAATTTTTTTTGCAACCAAAGAATGTTTCAAAATTTTAATTTGTTGTTTTGTTTTGTTTTGTTTTGTTTTTCTAAAAAAATAACTGCATTCCATTGCGTCAAAGCATATATTATGATATAAGGGGATCTCCAACTCAAAAAATTTGGAAGCTAAGGAACGTCCTTGCTTCGGCTGCAACATTCTAATTCCTATTGATATGTATTCATACAAAAGAATCAAAGATTTCAACATAAGGTACATGTCCCGCATGATGCTGTTGATGCGCCACGGACAGTTGGTAGATCTTTGGAGAACCACAATTAGTATAGAAGATCTAATTGATATTGGATGTTGAGGATGTTCATCTCCCCGTATTGTATCAATTCAGAGATTGTTAGTGGAACCGACAAATAAAAAAGTTTATATGGATTAAGAGGTAAGTATCTGCATCCTCCACCACTACAGGCTCAAAAAAGAGCCATCGGTGCTCAATATGGACAGTAAAGAGATGGAAGGCTTTATCGAAGCTCATTAGGGTCCACTGGGGGGTCCTTTAAATTGTTGGGAGTCATCATATGAATTGAAGATTGCCAAGGCTTGCATCCAATAAGCCTGGGAGAGCTAAAGTGCACATCATTTATGTGTTTCCATAAGCTCCAATAAGGGCATGAATAGCGGTTCTTTATTGTGGAAAGAGTTGATCACCCTCATCGAGCTAGTAGCTAGACGGCCATGACTGAAGGAATTAGAATTGATAGTTTTTTTTGTTGAAAGAGTGACTAAAGTTGGACACTACAAGGACAGGCAAAGAACAAGTGCTCTACGGTTTTAACCTCACGATCACACAAAGTACATAGTAGGTGGATGGAGTTATCAAAGGAATTTAACATGACTCTTGTGGGGAGCTTTTTGTGTAATTTCATAGAAAGTGTTGAATCTTTGGTGATGTCCTGATATACTACAACATTCCCCATCCTGACGCGTGCTATGGTTACTAGTCGGATCCTCAATAAATTGGTACACTGATTTGACATGTGAAATGCCACGAGGATCAGCCTCACAAATCCAAAGATCATCATGTGGACCAGCAAGAATGTGAATTGAAGTAATAAGTTTAATGAGAGTTGGGCCAAAGTGTAAAACCAACTTATGAAGATTACATGTATTAAGATCAATAAAATAAGAGACATTCATATCCAAGAGGTTATGGTCCATGCTAATATAAGTGGGTTTCTAATCTATTGAATATTGAAGATCCAAGGGTCAATGAAGGCATTTATTTTAGTTTCATTACTAATAAGTTTTTGAAGCTTGATTTGATCTTTTCAAGGGTTCCCAAGATTAACCTCCAAAATCATGTTGCGAGCAAGATCAAGGGTGCACAGGGCCTACTTACTAAGGCAATGCTGAACCTAGTGGTCTTGGTTTCCATTCAAAACAATCAAGACCTTTTTATTCTAAACCCCTCTTTGTTTTGATAATTTTACCATGTCCCAATTAATGAGATGCATTTTCCTTCTATTACCATCATGGAACTAGAGGAAGGACCTAAATTGTTTTTCCAACGATTCAATAAGATTTGAGATATGGATTAGGTAAAAGGGGATACTGTTATGAATAGATCTGATTATGGTAGACTTGCCAGTCTATGATAAGATCTTGGCCTTCTAACCATCCTATGTGTTACTTTGTTCATCAAGGCAATTTGCTTTTATGAAATTATATGATATAGGGGCTCCGAGATAAGTGGAGGAGTAAGCCATCTTGAATGATTAAATTTAGGTGTAAAGTAAATTTTTTATTTTGATTAGTGAGATTTCCATATTGCTGAAATATCCATTTTAATGTTCTACAATTTGTTATTGTGGCAATAAGATGAAGATGATATCTACAAAGAGCAAATGATTGATGAAGAATTGGTTCAACTTGAAAGGTTTTAAGGAGCCAAGTGACTCAGTTTGCTGCATGAGTGTTAAGAAGACCTGGGAGACAATTATGAAGAAGTATGGAGAGATGTGATCGCCCATGTCTTATGCCACAAGAGACACTAAAAGGCTGGGAAAGTGAATCATTTACACAGCAAGAGAAGGTGGTGGTAGTGATACAAGCTTGGATCCAACTGATGAGTTTGGGGGAAAGTTCATTAATGATAGAGCAATGAGGATAGCTTTTGCCAAGATATTATATCAAAAACCTTTTCCATGTCGATTTTAATAAGAACATTGTTTTGTCTACCAAATTTCATATTGTGTACCACCTCTTGTGCAATTAGTATGTTATCTTAATTAGATCTTTTAACTAAATATGTGGATTGAGCCATATCAATTATGTGTTCACTCAGTAGAGACATTACACAAAGTAATTGGTCGAAAGTCAGCAATTAAAATAGGTCTAAGCTTCTTAGGGATAAAGACGAGGGATGTGTTCTTTCATTTTGGGGGCAGGACCCAGTTTAAAAGAATTCAGTGATGTGTATAATGATTGTGGCCCACTATGTCCCAATTGTGCTTATAGAATTTAATAGTGAAGTCATGAGCCTTTCCTAGAGCCATGCTCCATAAGCAATTCTTGATTTCATAATCAATGATAGGAGAGGTTAAAGATTGGTGCCACTCATGTGAGCGGGTGGGGGGTGTAGGCCAAGTGCAATCCCCAATGTTATTTTGTACCCCCGGGGCCTGTAGAGTTTTATAATATTGTACAAAGTAATCATGAATTAAAGAGTTATCAATGACGGTGTTACCTAAATGATCCCTGATGGAGGTGATTAAGTTCTTTTTTGTCTGAGTATAGTTGTCAAGTGAAAGAAACTAGTGTTTTTGTCCCCATATTTTAACTAATTACTTCTTGCTTTACTCCACCATTTGATAGAGCTACATGGATTCCATATCGAAGACTATTAAGCTCTTGCGAGGTACTATATTTTAACTCTAAGTTATTGATACCTTGTTTTACCTTCTTGGACCTATTTTCAAGTTTACATAAATTCTTTTTATTCCATTTAAGTGTTTGATTCTTAATAGACCTAAGTGTCTCAGCCAAAGTAGAGGTCCCATTTGTAAGTTTAGTCCATTCCTTTTGCACAATGTTTTTAGGTTCCAAATATTCAAACCATAAGTGTTTGAACTCAAAAGGCCTAGGGGTGAATGTGTGATGGTAAATGGAGGTTAAAAGAAGGGGGCATAATATGAGGCACACATCCTCTAGAGTTCTAAGTTTTCGATTAGGAATTTAGTTGTGACCCCGGTCCATATCCATTAGGCTATGAGTGAAGATCACCCCCCTCCCCCACCCATCTTAAGGGACTAGAATGTTCCCCAAAGACAATCCATGGGATGTCATTGATGTTTAAGTTTCGTAAGGAATTTCATATAGAAGTATTTTAGTAAACATAGGATAATAGATATGAAAATTCATTCATAGTGAGAGTCAATAGGGGTTACTAGAAGTTCGCTGCTTTGCCAAGCCACCCGATGTGTCTGTTCCGCGTACACTTAAAAATTTCCAATGAGTACCAAGTTTATTGGCTACCTTGTTAGGACTATCTACAGTTGTATTAGGACTATCTACATTTGTATGGGTTTCAACTAAAGACATTATATTCGAGTGGTGGGATTTGATTAAGATAGTGAGCCGATTGTATACCTTGCTTCTAAGAGCACCCCAGTAGTTCCAAACTAGGATGTGTATAGTGAGAGTTCGTGGTTTTTTCCAAAATCGAGGTTTGGAAGAAGAGAAGACACATTAGCATATTTTAACAAAGAAGTCCTATGGTGTTTTACTGCCTTTTTCTTTGCAGATTTCTTCTTGGACTACATCTCAAAAGGAGCCAGTGAGAATTGTCATGTAGCCTTGTGCCTTTGCTCCGATCATGGGGATGCTAATACGGGTCACAATTTTTCTCTGAGCTCTCTTGATCGTCTGACTACACACTGGACCTTTAGACTTCGCACCTTTTTGCCATTTGACCTTCTTTGTCGGCTTCTTGTATGTCTCTAAGCTTCAACAACATATGCCACGCCAGATCATTGTGAGATCTTGTGTTGTCTCGTCTTGCGTCGATAGAGGGGCCGATGCAGGAAACGTCATCTAGATCGTACCTGGGATCTACATCATCCTAGAGACCGACGAGGTAGGACAGATCAGAGCAGAGATGGAGATGAGAGTTTTTTCTGGATTGCAGGTATCTGGTGAAAGTGGGGTGCTTGATGATAGTGTGTGGATAGTGGGTGTCGGGTCACGTGAGGAGGTGTGCGTCTTGGGGAGAGAAAGGGTGGTATTGAGAGTGTGTAAGTGAGGTACATGTGTATCAAATCTTAGGCGTCCATTGTTCTTGGCATAATTTTAGTCATTGGCTTTACCCAAAAAATTTGACTTTTGGGAAGCTTTTGGAAGCAGGTCATCATTTAGGGTTTTGGGTGGTTAAATGCATGAATTGATTTTCGGCCCATGGCTCAAATTGGAAGACGCCACCTTGACCGGCTCCGTCCATGCCTCGAGCTTGCCGCCATTGTGGTTCCCTCTTGTCATCAGGCTGAGTGCACCCGCATTAGTGGTCCATATAGGAGTACACATGCGGGGATGGCCGGAGGGATGCCTGCAGACATCTGCGACTCGGATTGCTAGTGTGTGGGGCAAGCTACCAGTCAGTGGCCTACCATATCACACCTGAAACAAACCAATGAAAGGTTCTCATAGGTTACTTGCTGAAAAAACCTCGAGTCGTCCGATAGTTGAATCCAGAGACCCTGCTTGATAGCGATTGACATATCCATCTCAACGCAAACTCATCCAAATCTGCAACTGTTGCCCAAGTCGCCCATTTGTCGATCGTCAAGACTTATCCAAACATTAATGCAAAGCATCGAAAGGAGGTCGCATTTTAGATCTCCCATGGTAGGCCCGGGAAACACAACTAGACCAGCACCACCTCAACTGCACCTTAAATGGGCTGAAGAATGGCGTGGACTAAACTATCAATAGAGAGTCTTCGATAGCCCAAGGTCCCTGTGATAGTTGCAACCTCTCTAGAGAGTCAGTAAAAAAAATAAAAGGAAATCTTTATCCATCTCCACCACTTTGATGGGGTTCTTGAGACTCCAAAAGTCATGAAGCTTGGATCAGAGGGTGTCCGCCATTGAATGATCCCCCATCAGTTTTTCGTGAGACTACAACCAATTTATGTCGCCCTAGCCATGATATTGTCATAAGGTATATGGTGGCGACATCAATGATACTCTCCCTCAAGGCCTTCATGTGGTTTTAAGAGATGGTGAGATGCGAGAGGTTGGGGTTTCCCCTGACCACATCTACCTAGTTACCCCATGAGCTTAGGTCAGCATCCATTTCTGGACTAACGGTCAAAGCTTATGGCAATGCTTTGCCCTCCCGTTAGCAACTCAGAGGGGGAGACAAAATAGCCCTCTTAGCGATCTCTTTAAGTGTCAACGTGTTATAGCTTCGACTTTAGTCGAGCACCAAATTGCCTTCATGTCTCTTCTTCTTATGTTGATGCTAACTTACTACACCATGTCTAGATGAAAGTTTCACCTTTTTGTTTTAAACTTCTATTATTATTATTATTATTATTATTATTATTATTATTATTATTATTATTATTATTATTATTATTATTATTATTATTATTATTATGGAGAGAAGGAAAGATAAAAGAAAATACGAAAATATAGAGTTCTTGTTGAATTTGTATTGCTCGGCCACTTGGGCACCCCACCCAATTCGAGTTCACCCATTTTTTTTTTTACCTTTCGCCGCGAAGATTAGAACATCCGCGTCTCAAATTCATAACATGCTTCTGTATCTTATTTCAAAATTTTGATGACTGCGCTGATCGACTTCCCCTTTTTTTGTTCTAAACCGGATGCGAGTCTTCCTACTATTCTTCAAGCTAGTCACGAACCTAAGCAAATAAGAGACCCGATCATTCAAACATTTTGTGGGCCGACACACGTGCTCTATTGTTGCGTAACAATAGAAGCCTGTTCATGCAGCTTCGGCGACACTTTTTCGCCTTCTCTTGGCTTTGGACAGGAGCGCTAATGGACACGGAGAGGGAGCAGACAAAGCGTGTCGTTCGTATGGAAAGAAAGAGACCACTACTTTGCTTCTTTGTTGGACCACGCCAACACTTTGGTCTCTGATGTAAGTTTACATAAACCAACTGCACTTCTTTCAATGTCATTTTCTTCAAAATTTGATATATAATATTGAATCATTGATTTATGAACATCATATTAGTATTATGTCTTTATCAATCTTGTATGATTCTGAATCTACATCATCGAGTCCTATATAATATTATAATTATGATCCAATTATCCACATGAATTATGAACCAAATCTTGGATCTTACATGATTTTATTTTTCATTTCTTATGTCATGTGATTATGATTCAAACAAATATTCCAAAGATGAGAATATAATTAATTAAAATAATAAAAAATTTGAGCGATCATGGTATTAATTTTTGTGCATGTAAAAAAATCTATTAATAGTCTCGACCTCCTGTACGCAACTTAGGGTAACATATGTTGGATTAGTTGAGCTCGATAGTGGGCCGATCTTCTAACCTATAGCCATTGAGTTTGGTAACAACGTACGGGTTGAACAATCAACGCCGCTTTTCAAAAATCGAAGGTTGGTTACAAAAAAAATGATAGGATGTAAATTGATTATATTAAATATATTAACTAAAACGGCCCATAATTAAGGTGGTCTAATAATTGGATGAACATTGATGGCCAATCAACTAATAATTAACTTGAATGTTACAGTTGGGTTCACTTGTGTGCATGTATGAGAAAGTAGGAAAAAAGAATAGGATGTCAAAGAAATTGCATAACTTTGGATCGTATTTTCTTTAAAAAAAAACAAAAAAAGGGTTGGCATTATAGTCATCTCATTTACTCTAGCCTAAAAACTAAGTCAATTAACACGGACAACTTTTTTTTTTGGTGTATTGGCATATTGTTTTGGTTGGATTTTCGTCTTAGCACTTTTCTTTTTGTTCTTTTTTTTTTCTTATTCCTTTCGCATACTAATTTCATTAGACATAATTTGTAATCAAAATTTTTAAGTAATTCTTATTCTCAATTTCATATGTATAACCTAATCAAAAGAATTTTTTTTTTCAAAGTTCTCGTTGATATAATAGTAATAAAAGTACATCTAGCTTATAATCAATAAATGATACGATGCCCTTGCATGATTTGTTATAACTTTACGTATTACTTGTTAGTTGTTCCGATGATGAATCACTATTTATAAAATATGTATATAGTGGAATCTCTCGCAAATCATGCCATAAGTTTCGGCAATGAATGCCCTTTTTTTTCTTCTGTAGAACGTTCCATTGAATAACTTTGATGAATAATAAGAACGCATGATTGACGGCATAATTAATTACTTTTAAATTTTGGATCCACTAAAAGTCGCTTAATTACTTTATCAATGATGCTAATTTAATTGATAACATAAACAAAAACTATTAGCTGACAAATGAGAGCATTAGTGATTTCCAATTAGAACAATGACATAAAAAATCAGAAAAGGGGTTTTTATCATGTGAACTAAATGAATTTCAAATCTTAATAACATCAACATGTAAGTTTCATTTTGGAAAAGAAATAAATAAAAGAGAGAATCATTTAAAGGGGAAAAAAGGTCACCTGGATGTATCATATACATTACATATGTATGTGACAAAGAAAGGAATCACAGAAAAAAAAGAGGAAGCCGAACTGGAAAGAAGAAACAGGAAACTGAAAATGCTGCCAAAAAACGCGGACCAGGCAAAAATGTCTGCACAGCTGGAAGGGGGAGGAAATCCAGCCTGGGCCTTCGCCACCAATGAGAGGACATTTTCCTACTGAATGATGCGACATTTGTCGACACATTGATCACCTTTGAACACACAATCATTGCATTCTTTTTTTTAGATGGATTGGTTATCGAACTCAATTAATACATTAAAATGGTCTATACAAGGTGATAGATGTAACTTCAGAGAATAATATTTTATATTACCACTTCACATTATTCCTTCTTTTTAATACACTGAATAATTTAATTTGTTATAATATATATATAGACGAGGGATCAATGGGGTGTATTTTGGTGTAATCTTATGCAATAATCTAATGGTCCAAATGAAATGGATTAGATCAAATCGAATGGATGGAATCCTCCTCTTCGCCTGCATCCCCTTCAACCTCCCCACCCCACCGTCCGATCAGCCACCGGCGACGCCCTTGACGCAATGACCTCCCCATCCGGCGATGATCCCTTCGACAACTCTCTCGACACAGCGACGATCCCACCGGCGACTCTCTCGACGTGGCGACATCCGGTGATGACCTCGCCCACGACCACAGGCCCTTCTCGCCTGCGACCGCTGCTCCTCTCCCCTTCCCTCTGTCATGCTACCTCCGCCGCCGACAAGCCTCGCCTCCCAAGGTCCCCGACCCCACGCACAACCTCCCCGTGCGACCTCTGTTGATCGTCGTCGCGTTCTTCCGTCCTCCCCTCGCGAGCATCATCGCCGGCCCCTTCCTCCGAGTCCGTCGCCACAAGCCCCCCCCCCCTCCCCCCAATCCTCTACAAGCACCGGCAACCTCTGTCGATTGCCATCGCCGTCGAGGACGGATCTCGCCTACGACCCATCCTCGACCCCCCAAGCCCGCGCGTCGACCGTCGCACCCGTTGTGCCATCCACCGTCGCCGACCTCTGTGCCATCCGCCCCGATTGTCGCCCTCGTTCGCCATCGGAGGGAAGGCAGTGGGGGCGGCAGGGAGAGGGGAGTAATCTCCCGATCTAATCTCGTCTGTCCAGATCGGATGGTTGTGATGTGAGGGGTTACATAAGGTTACACCATAAGGGGTTACACCCCATTAAATCCTATATATATATATATATATATATTAGGGTTATTTTGTTAAGACCCCTTAACTATAACTTTCTTCCACATTTAATCCTAAGTTATAAACTTACAAATTTTAGTTCTCAAGCTTACCTAGATTTGACACTAAGGTCCTTCTGTTAAATTTTAACTAAATTTTATTAAATTCAATTGTGTAATATCTTTTTACTGTTACATTTATATTATAATATTTTTAAAAATAAAAAATCAATACAGTAAAAGTACTAATTGATAATAATATTTTTTTATACAATATTATATTTATGTTGATTTTGTTATTTTTTATATTCTTTTTGTGTTAAAAATAAGGGGTAAAAATGGCATTTCATGATTATTAGAAAACAACTTAAAACTTTAGATTAAATTTAACTGAAGGACCTAAGTGTCAAATTTAGATAAGTTCGGAACTAAATTTTGTAAATTCATAGTTTAAGGGTAGAGGCGGAAAAAAGTTATAGTTCAAATAGTGTTAAAGGAAATAACCCTATATTATATCAGAATAATAATTTGACAAATATATTTTATATACTTCCGGATTGTTTTAAAAAATATATAAGCATGTTGTACTCTCAGCTAACTATTTCTTTCAGAAATTTCTTTTCTAACATGGACATTGTTATAACAAGCAACATGTAAACATTGAGACACTTACGAGATATTGAACTAAGGTATAATTTTAGCTAATGTTGTTAAATTTTTTAATCAAAATTTTAAACTCTTACTGGTTCGTAGGTAAAATGAATTAAATAGATATAAATTCTTAAATAACTTAAACTCTCAAATTTTACTTAAAAGATCAATTAAAAAAATTTGTCGAATCTTATAAACTCTATACTATTGTACACGAGTTTGTTCAATTCTATATTATATACAAGCACTTATTTTGTGTAATTAAAACTTCTCATAGATTCCTTTACGTTGAGGGAGGGAAATAGGGCACTAGGACTTCCCCCATGTCGAGACAGTCCTGTTTGAGCGCAGGTGGAACTAGGACTTCCACCGAACCGATAAAAAGTATCATGTTTGATATATTTATTTTGTTCATTTATTTTTTTATAAGTTTTTTTACTTAATAAACAAAATCGTTCATAATTATTTAACATTTATTACTAGTAAGTGATAGTATTTATTTTGATTACTTTCATTCATTTCATATTAGTAAAATATCTGTATGTTATTTATGAATCATAAATATGTGATTTTTATTATATAATTATTATTTAAAATATTAAATTTATTTGATACATAAATTTTATAAATTCACAAATCAAATTTGCAAAAGGAGCTTATGGAACAAAAAAAATAAGCTTAGTTAAACTCTCGAAATCAATTCTAATTAGTTCTATCGAACAATAAAACCTTGATGAAAACTAAGATAGAATCAAAAAATATGGTTTGGATTCTAATTTAAATGACGAAATCTATTTCTTTTTTCAACTTACATTCTCCCCTCTCTTACACAATTATTTCTTATTTGTATTATGTTCTTCTCTCTACTCTCTCTTTCACAAATTTTTATTGTCGTAATAGTTTAACTTTAAATTTGAAGTTAATTTTCTAAATTAAATCAATCATACAATTAAAAACTCCTTGTTTATCTATTAGAAGAATAATATATTTAGATGACTTAATTAAAATATTAAACTAGTCAAAAGAACATGTTGAATAATTTATTATTAAGTAAGATTGTATTTTCTAACATTATTTATTCAATAATAATATATTTTAAAATAGATATTTAGAGAAAATTATCATTAATTATTTGAATTGACTTGTATCTACTTTAAAAAATTATTTTTTCCAGTCTATATTTATCAAAAACATTTTAGTTGTTATCAATAAATTTAATTTCATTCAAATAGAAGTATGAATTTAACTATTCATTCAATTTGAGATTGAAAGGAACCACTTGATAATGCCTTGAATATGAATCCAGTTATAAGCAGATTTTTTCTACGGAATCTCGTTATTTTAGGCTTTTAGGGTCTCACTGTTTTAGGGTTTTAGGGGTCTCGCTTCAGCTGAATCACCTAGATGGTTTTAGGGTTTCTATTTTCTATTTTGTATTGGAGTTCCATATATAAACTTCATGACAACTGGATTATTTCACATCTTTGTAATCATCATTATTCCATAAAGAGATGCTGTCATCTAAGGACGTAGCCCGATTTATGATGAACCTCATAAATCTCTGTGTTCGTGTAATCTCTCTCCTCTTTTTGTAACAAATTAGTATTAGAGTCTTAAGGTTCGTCAGCGATTCTCGATCAAGCAGGGAGATGGCGTCACAAAATGTAACCGTGGAGAAGTTCACCGGCAGAAATAGTTTCAAGTTGTTGCAGAACAAGATACATGCGCTTCTGAAGCAACAAGGAGTCTGGGCGCCACTCGCGAATGTGTCGAAGAATAAACCAAAGGAGGAAGACTCGAAGGGCAAAGAAAAGAAGATCGACCTCGCTACTTTGGCGGCACAGGAGAAGAAATCACACTCGATGATTATGTTGTGTTGGACGGATGAGGTTATAAACGAGGTCGTCGATGAAGAAAAGGCGGTCGGACTGTGGTTGAGACTCGAAAGTCTATATATGATGAAGTCTCTCACCAATAAGTTGTTGTTGAAGCAATGTTCGCCCTCCGCATGCATGAAGATTCTCCTCTGAAGGAATATCTTGATCAGTTAAATTCTTTGTTGATGGAACTGAGAAATATTTATGTTAAAATCGAGGATGAAGATGCTACCATAATTCTATTAATTTTGCTTCCTCCATAATATGAGAATTTTGTTCAGTCTATGATTATCGAGAAAAAAACTATAAGTCTGAAAGAAGTAAGATCGAGTCTCCATACTCGTGAACTTAGACATAGGACGTTTGAAAATTTTGTAGAGACTCAGGCCATGGGTTTGATATCGATTACGGAGAAGGCATATGCCTCGGCTTCGAAGAAATCCAAGCCAAAGAATAAGAAAATCACTGCAAAAGACACTTGTAAGTATTGCAAGGAACCAAGTCAATGGAAGAATGATTGTTCAAAAAAGAAGAAGGCCCTATTGTTGCGGTGGCACATGAAATAGAAAACTCTGAAAATGATTTAGTTCTCACTTCGAATAAAGAATAGTTTTCATCTTATCAGAAGATTAACGATGGAAATATCATCCTGAGCAATAATGCGTCATGTCAGATAGTTGGGATCGGTTCTGTGCATATTACAATCTTGTGAGGACGCTGACAAATGTCCGTCATATTTCACAACTGAAGAAGAATTTGATATCACTTGGAGTCTTGAACTCGAAGGGGTGTCAAATTAATGCTGCTGGAGGCATTCTCATAGTCATGAAAGGTGATGCTACAGTTCAGAAGAGAGTCAGACAAAAGTCTTTGTATATATTACAAGGCAACGTTGCTGTAGTGGCTAATTCATCCGAATCAAAAAAAGTCCAAGTTGTGGCACATGCGACTTGGGCATATGTGTAGAATGAGATGAATATTCTCAGCAAGCAATGTCTTCTGGGAGATCGGAAGATATCTGAAATTGATTTTTACAAGCATTATGTATTCGATAAACAGTGAAGGCTTTAGTTTGGCAAGGGTGTGCATAAGACGAAGGCGATACTCGACTACATCTATGCTGATTGTTGGGGACCCTCTCGTGTTCCATTATTGGGAGGTGTCAGATACTTCATATTCGTGATTGATGACTACTCGAGGATAACTTGGATATTTTTTATGAACCACAAGAGTGAATCATTCAAGGCCTTTAAGCAGTGAAAGATTTTGATGGAGAATCAGACATCGAAGAAGATGAAGCGTCTTCGCACTTATAATGGTTTGGTATTATGTTAAGTTGAATTCGACGAATTCTGCAAAGATGAAAGCATTGTCAAGCATCACATTATCAGAGATACTCCACAGCAAAATGGAATTACAGAACGAATGAACATGACACTTCTGAAGAGAGCAAGGTGCATGCTCTCTAATGCTAGATTGAATAGGATATTCTAGGCTGAAGTTATTAACATAGCCTGCTACTTGGTGAATCAAAGTCTGACGACTATGATTGATCTCAAGATTCCTACTAACATATGGTCAAAAAATCTTGCTGATTATACTAATCTAATTTTTTTTGTTGTCAAGCATACTATCATGTAGTGAAAGAAAGTTAGAACTAAGAGTCAAAGAAGGAGTGTTCATATGATATGGTGCAGGAGTGAAGGGTTACAGAATCTGGTCTTCTTCAGAACATAAAGTCATCCACAGCAGAAGTGTGACCTTTAATGAAGCATTAATGCTTCAGTTAAAGGTAGCGACTGAATAGAGTGTCACCAAATATGTGGAGATTTGTTAATAATGCATTGAATCATACTTCAATTGAAAATCTGTTTGGATTAGAACATACTCCGAAAATAAAAGGAAACATGTCTAACATATTTTGTTTATTTTCTTATCATGAGATTTTAAGAAATTGATTTATTTTCTTATCACAAGATAAGTGTTCTATTTTTGGGATTAATATAGAGTCACAATCGGTTTGTCATTCCTATCATCTATAAAAAGGAGTGCATATATAAACTGCTTAGGGGTCCAAAGAGAAAGCAATATGATCTTGTAATCCTCTTATTTTTTTTCATATAATAAAACTCTGCATTACTTTAAATTTCTCGAATTTTCTTATGGTGTATAATTTTTCGCGTGCAGAAATCTTAACATTCACACTGGAAATTCACAAGAAATTCACCTTCCATTTGAACTCATGGACCATTTTAGAATTTTGAGTTTGAACGGATTCAGAAATTTTCAGCTGAATTTTGAGTTTTGCTCACCATTTTATCGATTTTCTTCCTTTCACCAACTACTTTTAGAAATTTGCCTACCCAACCATATTTGGAAAAGTAATTTACATAATTGTTTTAAATATTTTTAAAAAATTTACGAATCATTCAAACGGCCAAAATTGCGTATCCAATTAATTGTCTTTGTTGCTTATGGAATATTTAAACATGAGGAAGGACAAACAGCTTTTAGGATATTCGACTAATTTAATGCAAAAAAATTGTGATTAAATTATTATTATTATTAAAATTTAAAAAGTTACTTGCCCTTATTTATTTGTAGGATGTTGATCAAAATCAGGTTATTTGCAACACGATCAGGTCATGTATTACATACGTATCGTTAATATGGTGCCGTTGACATGGATTCCATGGCTCAAGTGATAATTAGATCATTGACCATAAATTACTAATAATTTCAAATGGTACAATTTATGTCTAAGCACTTTTTTACCTAATATATTGCGAACCCGTATAAACTCGAGTGAAATTATAAGATAGATTTTTCAACTATTTTTCGGATTTGATTAAAAAGGGTTTCTTCTCCTTCGTGATTGAGTTGTGGATTTGAATACGATGGTGGAAATCAAATAGCTCTACTTTATAGCACTATATGCATGTTGTATATCCATTGTCCCCATAGTATATTTCTTTCATCTTAAAGAGTCGAGATGCTACAATTTTAGAAAAAAAGAATAAAAGCATGTTCAAGAGGACGACAATCATCTAATTGTTCTAGGAGACGCGAGAGCTAACTCATGAGACACACCAAGTTATTTAACAGTGGGTGTTGATGTTGCGCAGAATGTCGTCTTTCGAGGAAATAGAGTAACTCGCTATTTTCATGAGTATAATATGCAACAAACGGCTCCGGACGAAACTCATGCATTTTATATGATTATTTGTTGTACAAGTATGAGACTTGATATTACTTATTCAATATTGATAGAAAAGATTGTATAGATTCTATTAATTGCTAAAAAAAAAAAGTAATGACTTATGGTGAGTTGAAATGGTAGGATGCAAATGAATATTCAAGAAAAAATATTGTGGTGACGTTTCTCTTGATAAACGTAAAATGAAATTAATTAAAAATTATACTCAACAAATCAAAATAAATTTTTAGAATGTTTATTATTCGTAGCTAACTTTCAGCATGTATGTTTTATGTATCCTTAGGCTCAACAATCAATTTGATCATGCATCCAACTAATGTTGTTAGAATCGGTCCGACCGTCAATTGACTGTCAACGTGAGTTAGTTTGAAGGTTAAAAATGAACTGCCCTTTGAACCAAGTTAAATTGATCAAATTTGGTCAAAATTTTAATTAGACCGCAAACTGAACTGGTGGAAGCGTGACGAAGAACCTTCTTCATGAGAGAGACACATATGAGAAAGAGAGAATTGGGCGTGAGAGAGATATGCATGTGTGGGAGGGAGGGAAGGAGGGAGAGAGAGAGAATTAGAGGGAGATGCGTCTGCGTGAAAGAGAGATTGGGAACAGGAGAGACTAGAGAGACATTGGAAATGAGTGGGAGACATTGGGGAGATGCATTGCGTAAAGAGGGAGAGAGGAGGCAGTTTTTTCTAGAGATAGGAGGTAGTTTTTTCCAACATAATCAATAGAACAGAATAAAAATATGAATTTTGAATATTTTCTTACAAAATATCTTACCTTATTAAGAAAACAGAACTATCAATATTACAATTATATTTTATTTTATGATTTAAACTTGTTAGACTTGAAAATATTATGATTTAATTTTATTATAATATTTTTTCTTTATTGTGTCTAAATTTGATATATATTTGTAACATAAATAACTTAATAATTTGATATATTATATTAAATTATAATATTTTATTACTAAACCGATTCAACTTAAAACTGAAGTCTTTCCGATTCGTTGTCCTGTCCGCCCTTAGCAATGTTGTCTTGTCTCCAACTATGACAATTTTGATTTGGATGCTGAATTTGGACTCAAAGAAGTGGGGAGGCTTGTTAGAGTAAGGGGGAGGAGGATCAGAGGGGGGCGTCCTCCGGATCACTGTGAGGGATGTGACTTTGGAGCGGGGCCCAAATACAGAGGGTGCTGCACTCTGGTTGGACTGCATTCGCTTGGCCGAACACTCTTCCTTTTTTTGCGGTGAAATTTGGCCAAATACTCTTATGACCTGCCTAATACAAGCAGTTCTACTTATCCTGGATGCATGGTAAGAAACTGCAAGCATGCATCTCATTCTACTAAAAAAAATATGTATTTATGTCTCTCTTCTAGTGATTATCTCATATGCACTAGCTAGTGGCTAACAAGGTGGTTAATTCGTTAAGCTCATTGTTTCAATGTGCATCTTTTGCCAGGTGTTATGATTGCTTACTTACTAACAGTGACATGACCAAATGGCATGAGATTTGTTCTAAACAAATCATGGCTTCTCCTTGTTAGCAATCACTTAATCTTCTCTTTCCGAAGATAACAAAACGATTCTATGAAAAAGTACCTTAACATTTGAGTAATTACATTCTTTTGAGAATTTCGAGGATGAGTAATGAGGTCAACAGACATTCGGAGTTTATTAATAAGATTGACTAACAACGCCGGAGAATTCTACTTCATGTGTATTCTGTGATGATTCCCAGCATATGGCCGTCCTCTGTCTTTATAGTTACCGACCTTATTTGCAATCAGTCTTATGACTACATGAATGCATTTCATGTTAAACAAATCACCCTTGTTTGAATTTCCAATCCAGAACTTGATTTTAACATGGAAAGTCAAATCCTTTCAAACACTATATTGGGTGAGCCTTTATTGTTATCTGGTATGGTAATCTACTTAAAGATATTTCTGTCAATGTGAGAATATTTTGGGGAGTCAGGGGGAACATTTCTGAAAAAGAAAACTAAAGTAGTCTCCCAAAATAAAAAGAACTCCCTACCAAGTAGTTGATTCAGGGGCAATTCTAGTTCTATTTTTTCAAATATACAAATGATTCTGTTCTAGATGATGGTGGTCTTATCATATGGGATTAAGACAGTTAACTCCTCTTACTGCATTCTTAACCTTAACTTTTTTTCATTCTAATGAATATGCGTCATAAATACTTTCTATGACTAAGTTATGGTGACGTCTGAAGCCGACGTTTGTTAAACGTGTCAAAAGAGTTTTGGCGACGTTTAATTCAGTTTAAGCGACGTTTGTTAGACGTCACTAATGTCAAAAATTCTTGTAGTGAACAGATCATAAGTATAATATATATGTATGTGAATAACTTATATACCGCAATATATTGTATTGAATGATATATCGATCGACTTATTATATAAATGTGATTTTAATAAACAAGACTTATTATAATCCATGTGGGATATTCAGTGCTTCCTCTCTATATATATTCGGTCGAAAAAAAGTAGGATTAAAAGTTTTATCCATCGTAATCAGATGAAATTATTAACGTCATTTTTCGAAAACTAAAATCACAATCCGGAAAAAAATTAAATGTGAAACATCCATAAATCAATAATCTATCCATGAAGATGTCTGTCACATATGTTATGCCATGTCCTTCAATTCATCGGGTTCCTTAAATAAATTAGAACGAAGCACACGATTAGCAAGGTGACCTTAACTTCCCAACCGTTTGCAGCCAGCTCTCATGGTAGTGGCCGGGTATGGACGTGCACTTCCTTCCATTACCAAGCGAGGCCACGACATCTCGCCTAAGTCCCCCCTCTTCTCACCCACTACCTACCTGCATCTCTCTCTCTCTCTGTCTCTCTGTGTGTTAAATTTTAATCCGTGTGTGTTAAAATTCTAAATTAACTTGGCTTTCAAGTGTTTGTCGCGGGATTTTATGGTCCCATGGCACGGCTTCAACTTTGCGTGCTCCTTCAAACAAGTGAGTAAAACTCAATGGTCATAACTTGATTTAGAGAGAAAGGGAAAGAGCGATGTTGCATATATGTTTTAGCAAACTTATTACTATAACATAATCTCTTCTTGCCAGTCAGGATGTACCATCGTTACTTAGATATCTTAATGGCTCAAAATTGGATTCTGACAAACAAAAAGTTTCAGACGGATAAAACTTTAATAGGAAGTTACAAAGGAAACCTTTAATTGAACCGTGATGCCCCCAAAGAGTACTCCAATTAGCAACTGGCACATAGAAGCATCAGTCGTGCATTGACAACTCACCTGACGAATGGTTCTTGTAGGTCCTGCAATCGACATTGCTTTTTTCTCAGTTGATGGTTTCACTCCATCTGTCTGTTATATATATCATGTTCCTATATCTTTGACTTAATTAGTTCCATCCGGTGATCATATGGAACTTCCATGTCAATCATAATATGTTCAAACATTGCGGTGCACGAGAATAATAATGCTGATTCATGGAGAAAAGACAACATTATGGGACCAATTTTGTTCTCCAGTGTATATACAATTCCAAAACGAAACATCGCCGTAATCAAGCGTGTGATAAAAGAAAAATCTGCAGAAACCTTTGCTCAGACCTGATACTGGTTATCGTTCATTACTGATTTGAGTCCACTATTACGGTGATTAAGTATTCATACATAAGCACCAATCACCGGCAGTAACTGCACAAGTTTGGTTATTAAAATTGATCAGAACCTAGTACAACAATAAGTTTGCTGCTGATCTGAGAACTTGATTTAGAGACCTAATACTGCTGCCTTGATTCTGAGGCACTGGTACATGATATTACGATGTTATCTATGATCACTTTGTAAGCCGCTGTCGGCTGCTGCCAAAAGTACAATGTTTACTTTCCTCGCATTTTCAGAACACAATTGTCAGCTATGTATAATTTCAGTCGCACCTGTCAAATCTTTCATGCTTGTTACGCACCACCTACTACTGCCCCAGTGCTTGAATCACGGCCAAAGTATTCTTCGTCGTATTTATTGATTTTCTTGCTCAACGATGTTGCCAAAAAAGTTGTGCCGCTAAGAACAGAAATGAGAGGAACATATAGTAAATTATCATGATCCTAGAAGGAATCTAGGGTTTCGTCACTCTAATAATTCGGTTTTATCTGAGCCCATTATAACAAAATAAGCACATGGACTAGGAACCTTTTTATATTTACATGGCTTCCTTGGTGATCAGCTCTACATCTTTTTCTCCCAGATCTTAAATTTCACTGTTAAATATTTCCATGTCAGTGGTTGATATAAGACGAGCATGCAGTTCACAGGTGCAAATCATGTATTTTATCCTTAATTAGCTCAATGCAACAACCATCAGCACACAAATGTGCCTAGCAGTAAGAGATAACGACCGAAATCTAAACTGCGTCAGACCCCATTCTTTCGAGCAGAAATAGCATTAATCCAAAATTTTAAAAAGAAGAAAGATATCAGAAGCGGATAGCTCATGATCTAAATCAGGTTAGAAGTCTTAGACAAAAGAGGTTGAGAAGCAACCATAAAGGGGTGAAGACTACAAAATTAAACGCTTTGCAGGTGAGAAGTGAGAGAAACTGTTGCCTTAAACACACGGCTACATGCATCATGAAGGAATTGGGTAGCTGATCAGTAGTTGGCCTATCATATGTCCAAGGAATGCCACATCCAAAGGGTGCCTTTAACCAACCCCTGAGAGACCCCAACAGGTCCCTTCCCTTCCTTTTGCTTACTTAAAAGGCCACCACAAGCCTTCTCTCCACTTCTCCTGTGCCATTTTGCACAAGACAAACAAAACAACCAAGAGAGGATCTCAGTTAGATTGATATTAATTGTCAGTATTAGCCATGTCGACGGTCTCCATGATCATGAGGAAGTCCATCAATGCCTTCTTCCGGGACTACCAGTGGTTCACCTTCGTCGCGGCTTTGCTCGTCTTTCCGGCTTCCGCCGCGATTCTCCTCTCGCAGTCGGTCGTCCCTTCGTCCGCTCCGCTGCTCGAACTCATCGCCTACCGCCTGCAGTCGCTGTTCGCGGCCGCCAAGTTTCCTGCCTCGTCCAAATTGTTCTCCCTCCTTGTGTTTAAGCTCACGCAGACGATATTTGCGTTCACGTTCACTCTCCCGTTGGTCCTTACCTTCCTTCTCTTGGCCAAAGCGGCCGTCGTCCGCATGCTCGGCGAGTTCCCTCTGCGCGCGCGAGGACTGCCCCCGTTGCATTCCCTACTGCCCTTCTACCGCTCGGTTCTGGTCACCCATCTGTCCAACTGCTTCGTCGTCTTATCTGCCAATGCTACCGTTTTCGCCGTCTTGTTCCTGGCGTTCAATGCGGTCGACGTCCTCGGCCTGTCTTCCAGAGGCAGCGCTCTTCTGCTATCGGCTTCGGGCGCCGTGTTGTACTCGGTGGTCATCGCGAACGCAACGGTCGTCTGCAACTTGGCGATCGTCGCGGCGGCCGCCGACAACTGCGGGGGACTCTCGGCATTGTTCAAGGCCTGCCTACTGATCAGGGGAAGAGTCGTGACGGCGTTGGGCCTGGCGTTGCCTGCCAACCTAGGAATGGCTGCAGCCGAGGCTTTGTTCCAGTGCCGGGTGGTGAGGCAGTACAGTGTGTCGAGAACGCTGAACGCATCGCTCCTCTGGGAGGCGTCCACCATTTCTTACATCCATTCGCTCCTCGTCGTTCTTGAGGTCATCATGAGCTGCATGTTCTACCGGAGCTGCAAACAGGATCATTGGCTCACAGATTTCGGACACAGCAATCATGGGGGAGAGCTGGAACCTGAAGAGAAGTGTTCAGTACATGTTTAGTGTGGGAGCAGCACCAAATGATTCTAGTGCACATTATCTGCAAGAAACCCATCGGAAATCTATACATTGTAGAGGAGTAGCATGCTAAACATCAAGGCCGGGCTCAGTGGCTGTTGTTCCAAGCAAACAGGGCTCACAATCTCCAGTTCTCTACGTTCCAAATTTTCTTTTTTTTTAATTGAAACTTGGGATCTTGTATAGAGTTATTAATAGTTTGACATGGAATGAATTCCTTTATTATACTGTAAAAAGACACGTTTCTTTGTTATGTGGCATTCAGTAAGAGACAATACATGTTCCTTCGAAGTGCAGTGGATGAGATTTTAAGGAATCGGATATGATGGTTACTTTGTCGTCTCACTACGAATCAAAATCTACTAACAAAGAATGCACATGACAGTCTTCTCTACACCGGAACCCTCAACTTGCTCTATTTTGTTTAATGATAGTTTATATGTATAATATCAATATTTTTGGTTTACATATCCATTCGTAGACACTATTTGTCTTTCTTTTTAATTCCCCTCTAATTAACACATGCCAAGCTTACTATATCTGCACTGTACCGTGTTTAAGTAGGTTAAGCTCTTTCATGACGTAACTGCTTAGAAATATTTAGGGAGTTCAGGGGCGTGAATGCTATGAATCAAAGGCCGGAAACGTGATTTTCCACATAACGTATATAACTGTAGGCAACCGGAACCATTTTCAGGCAACATTACAACTGAATGCATTGTCATCTATGTTGCATGAACTCTGCCCGGTATATTATGAACTCAATCAATTAGCTTCATGTTGATGATAGACTAGTCATCGAAAATTGTAAGACTTATTTATTTTTCTTTCTCTTTAGAGAAAAACTTGTAGATCGGTGAGCTGAAAAGATCCGAGGACACGCCACACTTGTTTAAATCTCATGTTTTAATCATCACAAACACAAAAATGCAATTGATTCCTTTTGGTGTGTGTGTTTCTGAAGGAAAGCACAGTTTAATAAGGATTTGGATATGAGAGAAGATGAATTGGCCTTGATAAAGTTTTTGGTCGCCAACTTCTTCGACTGCAACTAGTCTAAAACTTAGTACTGGTTAGTAGTAACATACTATTCATTACTAACAAATAACAAGCACCATGGAATGCTCATTATTCATTCAGCTTACCTGCATCCGGGACAACATTAGCGTACAATTTAGATAACAATTTTGGTTTAGTCCAAAGTCAGGTATACTCTGATAATGAAACAGATCATTGCCTAGCTAGAATATACAAACACAAACACACAAGCAACAAATAAATCTAATGCATCAGCTTTTTCCTTTCTATCCTTCGTTTGCCAGGATCCACCAAAGGGTGCTCAAGGTACCATGGAAATTAATTAACAATTCACGCATATGTACAGTAGAAAATATGAAGTAGAAGTTAATGGAGGAGAAAATGACGGGACAAGGACAAAAGTATGCAAATCCAACTACATGAAATGATTGAGGTGTACAATCTAAATTCTGACAAAGTTACAACAAATTGATCATATAGAGGAGGAAATGGCTCTGATTCTGTGGTCAAGGTTCAGAAAAGCCTGAAAACAGAAACAGAGAATGCTGCTTAAATTCATTGAAGAAACAAATCCTGAAGAAAATTCGAGAAAGGTCATGCAAAATTTTTCCATTTGATGCGCTACGGTTATACATGATGTTTTATGGGTTAGTACTGATCTTCAACAAATACATAAAAAGGCAGTAAAAGAAAAAAAGAGATTCAACATGGACTGAAAAAAAATTGGTCTTTCTTGAAGCAGGTACATGAAAGAAACGAAGAGGATACTTTGATAACTTCTAGAATTTTATGAGAAGCTCCACAAACTATAAGAAATTCATTTTTGAGATGTAAAATTGTCTCTTTAAAACTCTTTTGCCAAGAGAAGGGACCCTCTTGCATTTCATCTGTCTTAGGCTATTGAAACATCAAGAACAACAGACACAAATTGGTTTTGCATACAGATGCAATGCACTAGCACTGAAACAAAACATATGCATAATGAATTTAAACTCCTCTCTTGCTGAAAATTAATTCAACTAGGACACCTATTATTCAACTGCATAAGGATGTTACCTTTCTGATGATGAAAGATATCTTTGGCAAATAGCACTATGATACATCTTATATATCTAACTATCAAAAGGTTACAAAAATTAGTTTAACAATGTAGCCATGAAACATAGTTAATTGATGAGGTAATATAACATGCATACCTTTAATACAACAACAACAAAGCCTTATCCCACTATGTGGGGTCGGCTACATGGATCATACGACGTCATATATTTGTTGATCCATGTTCCTAAGACTCGACAAGATTTTATGCTGGCTGTCGGAGCCTAACACAACCCTCCTCCTTTATTCGGGCTTGGGACCGGCTATAAAATATAGGCGGAGTTAACATGCATACCTTTAATACAGAAACAATTTGGCTCCATCTGCAGCATGTGATTAAATATCATGCCCAATCAGAGAAAACAAACTGATTCCCTCTATTCCTTGCATTTATATTACTCAGACTTCTCAAGGTCAAGTCTCAGCATGACAAAAGGCAGTTCTTTTGTTTCTGCTTAACTTCATTGCAAACTGAGTACTCAATGATTCAGCCATATCAGCGGACTAGCTTTTTTAGCTATTGAAAGGATCCTGAAGTTCTAAATGTTATGATATGCTGAGTTCCAGTCCCATTTTCACCAACTTAGTAGCATCCATATCAATTCAACGCCTTTATATGAAGGTTATCACTGTAACTAAAACTTCTATATGCTATCATATTGCCTGCTTCCATCGAAATTCTGGAAGGTTGATATTGTTCTAGATTGCAATGTAAGAAAAATTATATTGACACTCAGACATACTCACTTTAGTTGTTGAAAACATGCAGCTGAAAGGCAACAGAAAGGCATGGATACAAGATTGAAATATCATACAACAGTTCTAAAGCTTGAAAAAGCAGAAAACATGAACAACATCTGTAGAAAGTTAACTCGTTTCCACATTAAAGATAGTCACTACCATATAACAATGAACAAATAATAATGAGTGCATATTTCCATCAAATTTCTGAAATAGACAAATACAATTGCACATATTCTTTAACATAATCAGAAAAGAATAAGTGTATCTATCATGGACAAATATTTGGCATACAACTTCAAACAACGATCATACTAATTTATGAGCCAATTCAGACAAGCCAACACTGAGCTATAGTAGCGAGTAACGGTTACATCATGAGAAAATAGAATTCTATCGATTTCCTAAAGATAATAGGTTTCTGCAATAAAAATATCCATCTAGCAAAGGATGTATTACTATCATTCCTATTCTAGAAAACTTGTGAATTGAGTGTACACATATCATATAGTTGCCACAGGTGCATTAATACGAGAAAAAATCAGGAACTTCAAGACATTAGATCGAAAGATCGACAAACTCAAAATTGAAGTTTATTTCAAATACCAAGTGTAACTGGGACAAAAGAATTTTAAAGTACGCCATCTGATCAGGTTAGTAACCTACATGAACTCTTATATATGCAAAAAAGATGTCTGATTGTAACCTACTCAGAGAAGTAATAAGATTACATTTTTCTGGCCTGATGTGTCTTTGACTTGTCAGTATAACAACTTCCTGATGTATCACTAATCAGATCTAAGACAGAGTACAAGCTAGAAACCACTGCAAACTAACTATACAAAAAGAATTGAGCTCTTGTGCTATAGCTTTGTACAAATATTAGAATACAAATGTTGAGGCTCCTAGTCAGACAAAGTCCCGCCAGAGTTCATATGTCCCTGCAGAAAAAATAGCAAGAAAATTCTTCTCATTATCAACAAAAAGACTGTCATGTGCCAAGGAAAAATGCTGTCATCTTTACTTGTTTATTTGTTGCGTGCATTTTTATGTGAATCTAGCTAAGAAGAATGTAGTAATGGAAACATTATATCACAAACTTACTCCTGTACAAAACTCCAAGTCTCTATTGAGAAGAAGCAATCTCATGTATCTGATCACCAACTCAGGAGTAAAACTATGAATCCACAGTGGTAAATATGGATGTCTCAGACATGAAGAAACCACCATATGCTATGGACGACAAACTAAGGGTCATTTGGCATTAGCTTTTTCACTGTGTTTGTCTCCTTGGATTTTTCCATCTCAGCCTCTTTCTGAGCTTTCTTCTTCTCAAGTTCTGCTTGCTTCAAGTTTTCCTCATGTGACCTCCGAAACATCCGCACAAAATTGAGAATAGTGGTCATAACTGCAATATTTTGAATTTGCCTAAAGAAATTAATTAAGATCAAGTAAAACTATCTTATCTTTATGCTAATGAAGCTGCAATCCGTTTTTTACATGAATCAAGACTGATTATAGTCACTACATGAGTACATTTTTTTTAAGAAAAAACTGCCATTTAAGAAAACATGGATTATAAATACATATTGGAAATGTTGCCATCGTGCATCATTTTTTTTCCAATCTCGGACAACTAGAGCACATGAATTCTGTTTGTTCTTGTGGATTGCATCACTTGAAATAGTAAAAGCTTCCCAGAAATGTAAACATTTAATACTTCTTTCTTTTGCGAAACTTGCAATTAGGACACCAACAACACAAAATTTTAAGGTTAGAGTTACCTTGTTCGAAAGGACAGCGGGCAGGATCCTCCCCAAAGTACAGAGCTAGCGAGTCTGCATTCTTACCCTGTTAACAGTCCAAACAGGAAAATAGAGCTGTTATAATTTGTTTAAAGAAGAAGAATATAAATAGCAGTTTGGAGAAGGACAATTCATTACTATACCACTGCTACGCAAAGCGCTGTTAAGGATCGCACATCAGCTCCAGCAATTGCAATGAACCCCTTCACAGTCTAAATGGCATTTATGATGATTGGCAAAATAAAAAAAAAGTTAATACAAAGCAAAATACTTCTACTTGAATAAGAGTTTCTTTAAGAGAAGAGATTAATACAAAATTGGAAATATGGAGAAATACGTTGGAGTCAAAGGGTTTTCGTTTAAGTAGGAATAAAACAGAATATATGCATAGCAATTTCACAAATAAACAACTTAGAGACGATTTGAAAGTTAGGCTAGGGGAGGATATAATTCCTCAAGTGACAAAGTTTAAATATTTAGGATCAATTATAAGACAAGATGGTGAGATTGATGACGATGTTAATCATAGAATTCAAGCTGGTTGGTGTAAGTGGAGGAAAGTCACTGGAGTTCTTTGTGATAGAAAAGTACCCAATAAAGTTAAAGAAAAATTCTATCGTACTGCTATAAGGCCAGCAGTGTTATATGGTAGTGAATGTTGGGTTATGAAAGGACAACATGAACGTAAAGTGGGGGTAGCCGAAATGAGGATGTTGAGATGGATGTGTGGTCATACAAGATTAGATAAGATTAGGAATGACCATATACGTGAACGAGTCGAAGTGGCTCCTATTAGTGAGAAAATGGTAGAGAATCGTTTGAGATGGTTTGGTCATGTTCAGAGAAGACCATTAGATGCGCCAGTAAGAAGAGTAGATCAAATAATCTGGAGTCCGATTAAAAGAGGGAGAGGGAGGCCAAGGCGGACACTCGGCGAACTAATAAAGCAAGATCTATTGGTGAATAATATACCGAAAGGTTTGGTTACTAATAGAGCGGAATGGCGTCGTATGATCCATGTAGCCGACCCCACCTAATGGGATAAGGCTTTGTTGTTATTGTTATTGTTGAATAAGAGTTTCTTTAAGGGGGAAGGGAACTGGCATATAGCCCTGTCGATCAAGTTTCTAGTTTAATAAAAAAACTGATTCCACTCGAGCAATGAACATTAGATACTGGTATTTAGCACATGCTCCCACTGGACTTTTGTCATGCTCACATAGAAAGATGTAAAACATCAAAGCACGTAACAAGTAAAGGAAGATCAAAAGAAGACAAATGATTTTTGGAATATGTATGTACCTTGTGAAATATTTCAGATACTGGACCATCACTTTCTGAAGCAGTTAACTCCAACTCAACCTTCTCCAAACCTTTAACAATAGCTTGCTGCTCTTCGGCTAACGCCTTCAGTTGTACCTGTTCTAAGGCAACAGATAAAAAGATGTATAAGCTGTAACAACCATGAAGGCAAAAGAGATCAACTGTTGGAACCTTTGATGCAGCTTCCAAGCTGACAAGATCTTTATCAAAGTCGAGAAGGTTGGGTGACTTTTCAGCAAGAACCTGATGATTAATACATAACATGTGAATCAATGCTAACCATGAAACCATGGTGTATATAGCAGTGTTGAATATACATGACAACATCATGCATGCAGCAAACTGAAGACTGAAAGGCATAGCCTACTGAAGAAAAAAGGCAAAGGCATCGAAAAAGTG
The DNA here is from genome assembly GCA_030549335.1 of Pontederia crassipes. Taxonomy (NCBI): domain Eukaryota; kingdom Viridiplantae; phylum Streptophyta; class Magnoliopsida; order Commelinales; family Pontederiaceae; genus Pontederia; species Pontederia crassipes. The sequence continues at coordinate 30,845,580 of CM060193.1, forward strand.
TCAAGTATGGATACCTTACAAAGGTAATGCATCAGCGTCATTTTGTTATTGGTAGCACGTGTATCTGTGAGTTTTAGAAGGCTGTCCAACCGGAAGCCAACAGCTGCACCTGTAAGCAGACAAAGAACAGTGAATACTTGTAGCCAAAAGCTGCACCTGTGGCAGATAAGTGACACTACCTCTTGCTGTTCCTTGGTTTAGTGTATTCCCAAGATATAGAATCTTTTTCATGATTTCTTTTAGCTTGTCAGATCCCCTAACCTGTGGTGAAAATGATTTCCTATAAGATATAAAAGAAAGGGGAAATGCATGGAACTGACATATCAGTTGATATTCACCTCTTCACATGCAGCATCAACAAGATAAAAGCTTTTTCGAATATCTGCAATCTGAAGACAATATGATCATAAGGATTCAAGTGATCATGAGAACCGCATGAAGGCAATTTTCTAATGTGTATCCGAGGAAAAGGCACACACATTTAGCAGTACGCATATGGCAGAGAATCATATGGAACATAGAGGTATTGAGATGACCTGCGAGCCGAACTGAATCTTGAATGCAAATACTCTTAGTTTTGATTCGACACGTGGAACTTTCATCAACTCCAAGAAGTACTGCAGGAAAAAAGGGTATTAACTATTCAGTAGGAATGTAAATCTTATGAACCTTTTGTGAGATGTATCAAAATATATAAAACTATAGCTAGTACCTGCTCACATTTTCCTAGGCTTTCCATGCTGCCAGTGTAGTTCTAGCAGGAATGAAGGCAAAAAGTTAACACGTAAATTAAACAGAAGAGTAAAGAATTTCACCATGACAGAGAAGCAATAGCAACATGAAATGTGTAGTGTACCTTAAGAAGTTCCATCTCCTCTTTCGTCGGACAAAACTTTATTAGGTTCTCCACTTGATCTGCATCTAGAATGGAGTCATCTAGTGCCAAAACAGCATTCTGTAGAAGGAAAAAAAAGATGCTCAAAATCGATGTCACAACTTTACATAATTTTAATAAATTCAATAATTTGAAGATGTATAAGTAGTTTATGAACATTTTATGGTGCGGTTGCACCATCTCTCCCCCATGGTCATTGAATACAAGGACCGATGTCCAACACAACGAGAAAATAAATAAAGGTATCATATAACTAAAAGAAATAAACTTGAACATCTAAGAATTAAATATCATGATAAAATGCGAAAAATAAAAAATATTTCACCTGTGGATTAGAAGGTTTAGGTTATGAAACAAGTATGAAAAATAAGTAGGATAAGATGAATAGAGTTAGTTTACCATCATATCAGATAGTGGCATTTTAATTTTCGTCAACATGATCTCTGTGTTATTTGCCCGCCTTAGTTCAATCTAGGAAGAACAATTAGAAACATTGAAAGAGTTAACCAAGGTTGTCAAAGGGAAAGAAAATCCATCTATCAAAGTAATAGCCAAAAACATAATTAGGGTTTGCAAAGACTAATTTCTATAATCAACACAAATATCTAATATAGAGGTAAAAGTACACCAATTTTATGTTGAGAAACATGTTATAAAGTATCGAATTTTGGTCGAAGAATCTCATTCCATGTTTAAGATGTTTATTGATTTCATATTTTAATGAGATTTTCTTTACAATGAGTCGTGGGGATTTAGTTTTATGATTCAAGTACTGAAATTTGTTTTAAATCTGAACTGTTGATTAAGAGAACAATAAAATTTAAAATTCAAGATATGAACCAATGGCTTATATTCCTCAAGTAGTCATTCTTAATTAAAATTTAGCAATCAAATTTGTGTACTGCATATTGTTCTAGACACAAGTCACACTGAATGTTCCCTTTTCACACATGATAGTGTCTTCCAAATGCATACAAATATCTTATGTCTTCTTTGTCTTTATATTGTCAATTTCTACTCAACATTTGAGAAAAAAATCAGATCGCTACGAATCCTCACATATAAGTAAAATTTTCCAAACCTAAGCCATCATCCATCTATGTTTGCAATTTTCTTCTTTCAGAATTATATCTACATTTCTTGATTTCCATCGTGAAAAGCCATGACATGTTGAATATATATAACCCTATACTTGCACCAGGTTTAAATTGATAATGATGAATACAAGTAGACAAATTTAGGATCAAACTACTTGTATGACTAAAATGACATTATCAATAATATAAATCATGCAATTGGAATCATGGATTGAAAATATGTTTATTTACCAAGTGAACTTTATCAGATTTCGCAGCTGCGGATTTTCCTCGACCTTCAGATTTATCAGTTGACTTTGGAACAACCGCAGAGAATAAAGTTTCAAGTTCTAATACATCAAATTCCGAAGTGCTACAAGAACAAGCCATTTACTAAGAGTTAGGAGATGGAAAGTTAAGTGGAAAAAAAAAGAATGTCAAACTCAAGTAGCAAGCAGTTTCACTAAGGATGTTAGAGATTCAAGAATAAAGAAACAAGGCTAAATTCAACAACAACAACAACAAAGCCTTATCCCACTAGGTGGGGTCGGCTAAAACAAGGCTAAATTCATTTAAAAAATTAATGGCCATAAAAAAAAGGGAATACCTATGAGCATCTGCATGTTTTTGTAATTCTGCCCATAGGCTTCCTTGCATTGCCCTTGTTACTTTTACCCAGTGCAATGGTTTCAATGATGACTTCCGAGCAGATGCAGGCATGCCTGGGCCTGTAGGGCGTGCAAGACCATGTCCTCTTCCTCCGAGTGAAGCTGGTGGTGGAGGTAACCCTTTTGCTCCGGGTTGAGAACCTGCACCCGGAGGAGGTGGAGGAGCACCAGGAGCTCTAGGAGGTGCTGGAGGTCCAGGTGCAGATCCTCTACTTGGAGGTGGCGGCGGCGGTGCTCTTCCATGCCCTCCAAAAGGAGGTGGTGGAGGTGGACCACCTCCAAGAGGAGGAGGTGGTGGCGGTGGACTTCCTTGAAACCCACCAGGAGGAGGGGGTGGAGGAGGAGCACCACGAAATCCTCCAGGAGGAGGTGGTGGAGATGGACCACCTCGAAAACCCCCGGGCGGAGATGGCACAGGAGGAGCAGCTCGAAAATTTTCAATGGGTATAGATCCTTCACTAATACAAGAAGTTGAAGCTATAGGTGGTGGTGGTGGCGGTGGCGGACATGAAAGCCCAGGGGCTATAAGCAAAGAAGATTGTATAGGTGGAATTACCATATTTCCTCCAAAAGGAGGTGGTGGAGGTGGTGGTGGTGCTCCATGTTTTTCAAATGAATGTGTTGATACTCCACTATTCCCCCCAAATGGAGGTGGTGGAGGTGGTGGTGGTGCCATCCCATCTCTAGTAATTGAAGTTATTGTTGCTCCACTATGTCCTCCAAATGGAGGTGGTGGAGGTGGCGATGGTGTTATCCCATGTCTTTCAATTGAAGGTGAAGTTGTTGCTCCACTGTGTCCTCCAAATGGAGGTGGTGGAGGTGGTGGAGGTGCTATCCCATGTTCTACAATTGAAGGTGAAGGTGTTGTTGCTCCACTATGTCCTCCAAATGGTGGTGGTGGAGGCGGTGGAGGTGGAGGTGGTAGTGCTATCCCGTGTCCTTCACTTGAAATTGTTGATGATCCATTATGTCCTCCAAATGGAGGTGGTTGTGCTCCCCCATGTCCTTCAAATGAAGGTGATGGTACTCCACTATGTCCTCCGAATGGGGGAGGTGGAGGTGGTGGTGGTGGTGCTCTCCCATGTCTTGCAAATGAAGGTGATGGTGCTCCATTATGTCCTCCAAACGGAGGCGATGGAGGCGGTGGCGTTGTTTCCCCATTTCCTGCAAATGAAGGTGTTTTTGCTCCATCACTTCTTGTGAAAGGAAGAGGTGGGGGCGGCGGTGGTGGTGATAATATTGATGTTGCTCTCCCATGTCCTAAAGATGGTGATGATGATTTTTCATGTCCTGCATATGAAATATTTGGTGCTTCACCATATCCTCCAAATGGAGGTGGAGGAAGTGGTGGAGGAGGAGGTGATGATGGTGATTGTCGTACATTCTCTTCAAACAAAAGTGGTGGTGGTGATTGTTTTCCATGAATCTGCATATATAAACATGGTGGCGGAGGTGGTGGTGGAGGTGGTGGATTTGGAGCTCTAGCAAGCCCTTCAAAAGATGTAGTAGGTTTATTTGTATGGACTCTAGGAGGAGAAGGTTGATTCAAAGTAGCATTGTGAGCTACCATGAGTGGTGGTGGAGGAGAAGGTTGAGATATAGATTCTCCGCATTCTTCTATGGAAGGTGGAAGTGATAAAATTCTTTCATGCCCTTTGGAAGGAAGTGGTGAAATATTCACGTACCAATTGATAGAAGATAGTGGAGGAGGTGGAGGTGGTGTTGGAGCTCCTCTTATTTCACCCAAAGAGTGTACTAATGGCAAAGCTTCCCCATGCACTTGTATATGTGGTAGTGGCAATGAATCTCTTTCACATCTTCCGAAGGAAGGTAATGGAGGAGGTGAAGGTGGTGGGGGAACTCCTTTCATGTTACTTGGTAATGACGAAACTCTTTCATGTCCTTCTAAATGAGCCACCGGCAATGTATTCATCTCATTCTCTTCAAAAGAAGATGATGAAAGACCTGAAAATAATGGAGCTCTTTCATCCCTTCCAAAAAAAGGTGTAGGAGGTGGAAATGTCACTATACCTGGAGGAGGTGGTGACGGAGATGGAATCTTTTTACATTCTCTAAGGGAACATGATACAAGTGGAGAACTAGAGGATGAAGGCTCTCCATATGCAATCATATGTTGTGGTGGAGGCGGTGATGGTGAAGGAACAACTGTGGGATGAAGAAGAGGTGGAAGAGTTCCCTTGTGCTCTCCAAAACATGGGGGAGAAGGTGGAGGTGGGATGCCTTGAGTGCTTCCACCAAGACTATTTTGTGATGAAGCTCCTTCATGTTCTATCAAAGGTAATGGTGCTGATGATAAAGTACATTTCGAATTATCTCCATGAAAAGGAAGCAATTGAGATGGATTATCATGATCGTCAAGAGCAATGGTCAACTTCGAAGCTTCATCATATGACATAATTGCTGGTGAAGGTGTTGGCAATAATGATAGTGATGTTTGAGGGGGAAACGATAATGGTGACGATGATGATGAAACTAAAATAGGAAGAGATAATGAAGAAGATACTAGAGACAATGGTACCATGTGTTCAATAGGTGAAGTAAATGTTTGAAATGGAACATCTTCACCATTATTATCTTTCAAAATAGATGGTGGATCTCCTTTATATAATTGAATGGATGACTCTCTTTGTGACAATGATGTAAAGTTTGAATATTGCCTAGAAAAAGGAGGTGGAGGAGGTGGAAGTGGAATTCTTTGACAACCTTTAAGAGCTAATGATGGTGAATCTTTTATGTATGCTCCTATGTTTTGTTGCGAATGTAAATTTTCTTGTATACTTGGTACATATTCTAAAGGTATAATTTCTTCACTACCTATTTGAGGAGATGGAATGTCACTAAATACTTCAACTCTTGTATGCAGAGGTGGATGTGTTAGTAAAGATGAGGACATAATTGATGGTGAAGGTATCGATAGAGTACTTGCAATTCCTCCAACGGTAAAAGGTGCATGTGAAGTTCCTTCACCTACTTGTGGGGGTGCGAGAGAAGGTGATTGCAAAGTTGGGATGCTCCCTTGTTCATGAGTAGATGATGATAATGACACTGCACTATAGGATTTTGTGGTTCTTGATGGATATGGGGGTGGTGGGGGAATTATAATTTTTGCAGATCTATTAGATGTGGAAGATGGGACAGGAGGTTCCAAGTATGTCTCATGCTCTGTTTCTAGTGTTCTATCTCTATCACTAGAATCTAAAGACGAAGCTTCGAAGAAGCCAGAAGTAAAGGGCATATTAGATGACAAATTTACATTTGTAATTCCTAAAGTCGTCGGGAGTGAAGGTGGTGGTTGTGTTAGAAATTGATGGTCATTAATTGGTATTGTATTTTGAAAAATAGACAAGGAAGATGGTGGAGGAGAAAATGAGCTGCCAATAATTTGCCTAGGGAAAAAAGGTTGGGTAGGATTAAGGAATTCTGATGATGCCACTTGATATGTTATAATTTGAGAGGAGTTTTGCAAACTTGTGTTGATGGAATTAGAAGGTTGCAAAATGATGGTCTGCAAGACTATATGTGATTGTTGTAAGGTTGGGATTACATATGGAGATGGTGCCAAAGATAAAGATGATGGCGTAGGTGGGGGTATTGGTGGCAAAGATAAAGATGTGCTTACTATAATGGGATCATAACTTGGTAAATAAAGAGAAGAGGAAGCTCCTCCTGGACTTTGGATTTCCATATGTGGAGAGAACATTAAAGTAGAGGAAGAAGCGCTTGATGATTTTTTAAAAGAGGGTAGGGGAGGTGGAGGTGGAGGACTTTTTCTTCTCGATTTTGAAGGTAGATCTGATGCACTTGGAAGTAGTGGATAAGGTAGCACATGAACTAGTGGACTCGTATTAGGTTGTCCAACATCTTCTAACAAAATTGTATGAGGAATTTGCACCTTTTCATGTGATAGAGATTCCTTATCAAACTCCAACATACCAAATATTTGGTTGTGATTATTGTGCTCCACATTTAAATCCTTCAAATTGGATTCATTATCCGCACTAATCCTTGCAGAATCTATGATTTCTGACTCCCATCTTGATTCACTTACATTCTTCAAAGCCACCATCTTATCATTTTCACTACCCATTGTAGTTCTGCTCTCAATAGAGTTATCCGCATCCTCTGTCAAGCCTTCGGTACTTAAATTTTGTTTTTGCTTCTCATCTGCTTGTATAATTTGGTTATCAAACAAGGGATCTAAAGAAGACATAGAGTCACTAAGATGACTGTTATCATTGAAATCTGAAATGTTCATTTCCCTCAGTGGTGGGCTAGAATTGTCTAACTCTTGCTCAGAAGTAGTTGATGTATTCTTGTTCCCAACTGTCAAACATGAGTTCTCTGCCTCAAAACATACACCATCTGTAGTATCATTTTTTGTTGCATTCAACTTGTTAATGTGTTCCACATAACCCGAATCTAATTTTTCCTTTGTCAAAATTTCTGATTTGATGCTTCCATCATCCATGAAGAGAATATGATTGGAATCTACTGACTCTAGATTATTCAACACTTCATCAAGATTTGACGTAATAATTCTGGGGCTAAGATCATCTATCCCATTAGTAAGTGAAAATGATTGTATATCAAGGTCCCTTTGCCCATCATGCCATTCCGGATTACTGAATATCTCTTCTGCTTCAAAGAACTCTTCTGTTGATCCGACTTCTATGTCATCATCTTCTATAACTTCCCCTTCTGTGCTAGAATCCGACTCAGCTTCAAACTCTGAAAAGAGTACCTGGTTCAGGCATATGAATACTTTCAAGTTGTGGAATACCATATGAAACACTACCATGCTAAATGAAAAAAGAGCACATACCTCTGCTTTGAAGTCTTTTGAGAATTGGTCTTTGGTATCCCAAGCAACGTCAATGTCCTCAAAGTTGAGCAACAATATGTGAGATTGAATAAATGATGTATTGAACATAATTCTGAACATTATCTCCTCAGCTGCTAGATCCTCATCCATATTTATGCACTCTAACACAAGATCTCCTTGAACACAACATCGTACATTTAATTTTACGAGTGCATTGTCTGCCTACAACAAAGAATTATAACTTTAAAATTAAAAGAAACAATTTCAAAAATTAAAAGTGCTTTACATATTACCTGTTTGAAATATCGAACATGCTTCTTGGTCCTTGGTGTTGAGAAGAGAACCTTGGAACTTCTATCAGCAGGGAAAAGAGGGTCTTGGCCATAGACACGAACTATTGGCCTACAACCCCCTTCTCCATCAAAATTCGGAACTACTCTAAGAATTAAGCAATCTAGAGTCAAAGGTATATCTTGTAAAGACCATTCTGGTTCATTGATCATTTTGGATACATACTGGAGATATCTAACATGAGAAGATTGTGGATTCAATGGAGTCAAGATATGGAGAAACTCCCTTGAAGCTTGCTTATACATCATTTCCAGAGTTCTCTGCTCACCGGTGTATTGCTTTCTATACAGCAAAAGACCAGCAAGCATAAATGCAAGCATTGGCCATCCGCCCTTCTCACAATGCATTAGCAAGACATTTTGCTGCATATCGATCGTAAGCCATCTCTCACATAACCTCAATAAGTGGCTAATTATTTCCATAGGAAGCAATGGACAACCTTCATATTCACGAGGGTAGTTCCTAACAGTAATGTCATGTTGCATTAAGATTCCTGAAATCTGGCTCTTGCCTTCACCTTCTAAGTTAATTACTAAGAATGAACCTTCTGGAAAGTATTCACGAAGCTGGACAACGATACCATCCATGTAATTATTGTACTCACGTTCTTCCATGATATCCGAAGAAAAGCAACAGTCGAATACTTGAATCACAAATAACCAAAAGAAAATATATTAAACTTCACATATGTATAATTCTAAATTATTTTATATATGATACATAAGCAATAATATAATATATATAAATAACATAAGAATAACAAAGATTACAGAACAAGAAAAGTTTAGCCCATAAAATCTTCACCTAGAAAAAATGCCACAAAAATATGAAATTACACATTGCAACCACAAAGAGTATGCTTTCAATAAGAGATTGCACCAATTATTCATAGAAGATTTCTAAGCAAAACAGTTGTGTTTCGTTGATTTTTCCTTAGCAAGTTTCACCGAGCTCCCAACTACACAAATTGATATAGCAGAAGATATATCAAAAGAACATATTAAAAGAAAATATGTTGAAGTGATTCATGGCAACAATGAAGATCCCAAAAATCAACGTTGTAACTAAGTTTTCTAAAACTATAAAAAAGATCAAATGAAAAAAAAAATCAACGAAGGCCTTATTGTACAAATTTCTACAAGTTTCCATCTTTACAAGACAATGACGCAGACCAACCAATTAAACATCAAAATGCACCAATACACAAACAATAGGGACCTCAAAACCAAGATTTTCTCGGACAATGAGGGGAAATTCAGAAGGCCATTGCACTGGTGGCTTTGTGCGATCAAAGGAAATTTGGGGTGGCAAGAGGCAATACCGTAGACCCTCTCGGTAATCTCGAGGAGCCGATCCGGCGGTTTCTTATAAAAGAGCCTCCTGAAGAGCGCCATCCGCCGGCACCGCCACCGGCGGCGTTCACCGTGGTCGCCTCCAGGTCCGAATTCAAATCCCTCGCTTGTCTACGTCCAAATTGATTGTGAATGTTGAAATGAAACCAGCGGGGCCCACCAAATAACAATTTTTATCTCGAGGAATTTGGAGGAAGTTTCTCCCAAAACATTTAGTTAGGGTCTTAGAAACTCCATGGAAGCTTGGAGAACCCACCAACGCCGATGATTTCGTTTTTCTTCACCATATGTTCCTCTGGTTTCTTTGTTTCAATTTTGGAGACAGAGGAGAGGAGAGAGAGAGAGAGAGAGAGAGAGAAAAAGAAAGAAAGAAAGGAAACAGGAGAGAGAAGGAACCAAGGCATGGGAAAAAGAGGAGCTCAAACGTGGCCATCTCCTGCACCATAGGCTATTTATGAACCTATGTAAACGCTCATATTTATTTGCCTTTGCTAATTTGTTACAATATTTTCACCTTGCACCATATTTTCTGTTAACAATTATAAATGAGATAACAAACAAAAATATCTTGAAACTATATCCTTTTATTTATTTTATGTTCAAGATTAAAATATGATGGAATAAACAAAAGTTAAGAAGAAAATCAATGGGAAGTAAAGTGGAAAGATTTGAATAGTTTACCAAAAGGTAAAATGATATTTCATATTTAGGGGCTATTGAAAAAAATAGTTCATAATTTAGGGGGCACAAATTCGACGCGTTTTCACTTTCTCAATTGTTTGATAAGACTTAAACTAATAAACAGAACAACACAAATGAAGGGTTCAATCACGATTATGCTAACAAAAAATTGTTCCATAATTATGGAAAATAACATGAAATTTAAATAATTATTTTCAGAAAAAGGATAACAAAAATAAGTAAAAGAATAAACTACTACATATTACAACGCACCATCTTACGATGTTTTTAGCATAGCTCCCCACAATGTTTCTAATCGAATAAATGTGTATTCTTAAATCTGCATTCATATTCTTTAGCATCTTACGATATCAAGGTAAAGGCTCTCGAAATGATCGAATAATTGTGTATTCTTAATTGGCAACAAAAATTTCATATTAAAGTTGTACTTGCACTCGCATGACTCGTTTGCTTTTATAGAATAACAAATGATTGAGCATGTTCGAGTAAGAATTTGTTGATGTGCACGCGAAAGGCCATGACTCAAATTACAAGAAAATTACTAATTTTCTACGGACAATTTTTTATAAATAAAAATCATTCATATTTTTCGACGATATTTACGACAGACAGCAAAAACTTTTTGAAATACCGAGGATCAAAACGTCTTTTGCTACTGAGGATGATAAATTTATGTCGGTAATTTACCGATGGACAAAGCCTTCGAAATTTTGTCTGTAATTCCGAAGGCTAGGGTTGTCGATAACTATATTTATAATAATATATATGTAATATAATATAAGTATATTTAATATTTTACTATTAAAATTACCGATAGGCTTAGTCTTTGAAATTACGATGGATGTTAGTAATTTCGAAGGCTACAACAGTCGATAATTATATTATAATAATATATATGTAATATAATGTAAGTATATATTTAATATTTTGTTATTAAAATTACCCGTGGGCTCATCCTTCAAAATTACCGATGGATGTAAATCCGTCGGTAATTCTGAATGGGACCGACGGTAATTATATTTATAATAACATATATGTAATATAATATAAGTATATGTTTAATATTTTATTACTAAGATTACTGATGGGCTTAGCTTTCAAAATTATCGACGGATGTAAATTCTATTGGAGCAAAGTTTTATTCTCTATATAATTATATTTTAACGATACAAATCTCGAAAGATTTAGAGTTATATTTAAAATGCCGAAAACGTTTGAGTTGCTTCTTGTATTAAACTTTCTATTAATATTTTCTTATGTTTCCATGGATTTTACATTACGAGGTGAATATAAAAGTTATAAATAACTCTCTTATCTTTATAGAGAATTAAGAATCACCTCATTTGAACAAGCACATAAAAAATTATATTTAAACAAGTAAAAATCGAAAAGTTAAATTTGAAGTTGATATTTTATGTACTAAACTTGCACTTAATAGTTGAGTATTCTATCATGAGATTTGGATCAACAGATAACACAAAAGTTATAAATAATATTGTTATCATTTTATAGAATTAAATATCATCTCATTTGGATATTGGTAGAAAATGTTATGTATAAAAGAGTAAAGGTCTAAAATATTTTATTTGAAATGAACAACTTTGTGTACTAAATTTTGAATCAATATTTGACTATTATATCATTAGATTTTGAATCAATGATGAATATCAAAGTTGTAAAGAATTATGCTAGCTTTTATGGAATAAAAATTCATCTCATTTGGATAACTGTGCAAAACGTTATGCTCAATATAATGCAGGATGGTCGATCTAGCGGTCGAAGTGCCGGTCGACTAGTCAGGCACACCGGTCAACCGGTCAACACATAAATCGTTTGATTAAACCCCACAGAATGTCTAGAAGATGTTGGTCGAAGCACCGATCGATCGGTCAGGCATACTAATCAATCAATCAGGCCAGAAAATGCAAAAGTCAACCATTTAAAGCCAGCAGAATGTCGGGATGGTGCCAATCGAAGCATCGATCGACCGATCAGCCGATCGAATAGTGTAGAATTCACCAATGGTCATATTTTTCAGTGAAGTGGTCGATCGGTGCAAAGCAGTCGATCAATGCGTATGATGCACTATAACGATAACATTTTGACCTAAAAAGTGAGAAACAAATCCCAAGGACTAAATGAAACTAAGAAGACTATAAAAGAGGACCCAAAGGTTGAGGAATGATTAAGACTTCTAAGAAAACATGGGAAGAACATTTGTGAAGTCCATTTGAGCTCAAAGTTATAAATCTTTCATTTCTTTCTCTCTTATGAGGTTTCAAATTGTAAAAGAGAAATTGTGGAGTGTTCTTGTGATATTGTGATAGTTATTTAGCTCTTGAGTGAAAAGAGGTTGTCTTATCTCTTGAGCTAAAAAAGACGGGTGGAAGTTTACGAGTGAAGAGGTGTGCATTACTTCTTGAAACGAAGAAAAAGCAACAATTGTAAAGGATTTCTTCCTTGTCTCATTTGGAATGAAGAAAGGATGTTAGTGAAATCTCCAGTGATCTCGAATATAGTATATTTGTAATTCCAAAATTTTTTTTACTCATTTCCTTTTAGTATATTTGTAGATATAGAATATAGATTATAAATAAATTTAGAATATAAAATAGATAAATTTTAATAAAATTAAATATATTAACTTTCTATCCAAGATATAACTAATTTTAATAATAATATGAATAATTTTAATCATAAGTATAAATTTTGGATTACATCTTGGATTCACAAAAGATCATTTTTGTAAAAAGCTTCATTTACAATTTTTTTATCATTATAATTCTATTCATAAAAAATATTTTTTCTAAAAAGTACATTTAAAAATTGTAAATGATAAGTATTCTAAGTTCAACCGTTCACTTATTCTTTTTCTAATTATATTTCCTTTTTTCACACTTCTTGCATTCTATATAAATCAAACATCCATTACGTGTATCATTATTTTTTTATTATATTGTTTAAAGACTATGCACTAATTTAAAACACTATGAAAAGTAAGAACATAAAGCTACAACAATAGGATCCGTCAAATTCTATATCAATTAATGACACAAGATTAGAATAAGTCTTCAACCCAATTTAAACATCTTAAAGAAAAATACTAGGATAAGTTTTGATGAATATTAAGATTAAGATATATGCGACTTGGGATAATATTAAGATATATAATATTATTAATATATAAACATATTGATTAATGTTAGTATTATGTATACATTAACATTATAAATTTAGTTACAAATTTTCTATCCTAGTCATAAATTTATAAATTTTATTTCTTGAACTTATTCCTGAGTAATTATTAGATTCTTTCAATTAATTTTATTCAAAACTCTATTAAGTTCCTTTTTATTAATTTTGAAGTGTCAATTTAGTCTTTAGCACCTTATGACAATAAATACATATTAAAAATAAAACAAATATGGATAAAAGTATTTATAAAAACCATATTATGTCTTTTATAATATGTCCTTTTATATATTTTTAAAGGGTCATTTGTGATTTATAAAAAAATAAGCATTATTTTAAAATTTTAGTGCACATTAATTAAAGATGCATTTATATATAACTTTTATTATTATAAATAAAAATGATGAAATATAATATAACAATATGATTATTAATTTAATATTATTGTTATTGACGATTCTCATCTTTGGTAGATCTGTCGGTAAATATTATTATAATATTATATAGATAATATAATATAAAACATATGATTAATATTTTAATATTATTATTACCAAGGATTTTGGTCTTTGGTATTATTGACGGATATCCGTCCGTCAGTATTAAATACCGAAAGGTAGATCCGTCGATAAATATCAATATAATATTATATATAATATAAAATATATTAATAATATTTAATATTATTATTATCGACGGGTTAGGCCGTAGTCATTATACCAGATAAAGGAGATAGGAGAAAGAGAGGAAAAAAATAGGAGCGAAAAACAAAAATTTTAATTTTAATATTCCCAAACGTGTGGGCCCTTCAGAGTTACCGACGAATAAAAAATCTGTCGGTAATACTGAAGGGCCAACCTGTTGGAAACCATATATATAATAAACAAATATTCTCTCCCTCGTGTCACGGGGTCATTCTCGGACACTAGACCACGTGCGGCGACTAGGCGGATAGGCACCTAGCCAAGCTTGTTTTGAGTTTGCAGCGAAAGTTTTATATCCGAGACGACTATGCCGAGAGTCGCTCTTATAGGCATTCAATCTCGGACATGACTAGAGTGTTGGACTACTCGTCATGGGACCGTGGCATTGGCACATTGCGGCACCAATGCAGGCACTTGGGCGCTTAAAGTCCGAAGGGGCGACGAAGGGACCACGGGACGCCACGAAGGGACAGCGATGTGGGTTGCCACCCCACGCTCAAGGCCATGACACTAGAATTAAAGGAAAGCTTACTTGTATTAAATATGATAAAACATAACATACAATTGGGCCTCGAAAGGCACTAGTGAACTTCTCCCAATGTACCGTAGGTATAGAAGTCTTATTACATATTGAAGATGCAAAAGACGTACCCTACAGAAACATCACCTATTTGGCCATTCATAAGGACGGCCTTACAAGATAAATGCCCTAAGGGCGAATAATTTGGTATTCCACAATATTACGCAGTGCGGGGCGGCTGCATGTGTTTCATTGTTTCGACGCTGAGCGGCCGAGGGCTGTAAGTTGAGCGGCACTGGTGCTGCGAGGCTTCACGCTTCGTGTCACGGGAAAACGCCACATGACATTCTCCCCCATCAAAGTCGGCGATGCCCTCGACGTCGTTGTCCGGGCTTCCTCGGGGCCTTCGTCTTCAGTCTTGACTTCGCTTATCTCATTCAATTCTGTCTTCTTTGCCTTGACTTCTACTTCACCAGCATCACGCAACGGCAGGAATGTCCACTTATTGGGGTCTCGCTGAGGACTCCTCCCTCAGGCCTGATCCTTCGTCCCATCCGGGATCATCACTTGTGCAGCGCTAGTGGAATCCGCCATGTGCGATTTGACTTCATCAAGCAACTATCCGTCCATCAAGTTTCTATTGGCTTCACTTTTCTTCGACTTGCGCAGTGTCAACTTGTGTGGTTTGGCTTCTTTGGGGTGAAACAACTCTTGTATACCTTCAGGAATAACTCGGAGGAGAGTTGTCTCAAGGTCGTGTAGAACACAATGAAGAGTCTCGCCATTCGACCTGCATGACTTGACTCGATGCATTTATGTTGCGGATGGCCGCAGCACAAGGTCTCCTTTCCGTCGAATGCGAAATACGGAACCATCTCACCCTTGATGATCGTTCTTGAATTTCGACAGCTTGAAACAGCACAAGCTCTCCGATGTCGACGCTTGCAGCTTGTCTGCTTCGGGTGCCTTGGGTCGCTATGATGAGCGACAAGAGTCTTCCCACGGATGCTTTGGGAAACTTCAGTCCCCTTGTGGGCTTGACTCAACATCTCTATGTTGCAAATGGTTGCAACGTAGATTCTTCCATACTTCTGCCGAACGAAGAGCGCAGGACCACCTCCTCCTTGGTGATCACCTGATGTTTCGACAGACTTGAGGCGGGACAAGCTTCTTTGATATGACAATCCATGCCTTATCCCTCCAAGTCACCATAATGGGTGACGAGAGTCTCCCCACATTCTCTTGTGGTTCAACTCAAGATGGCTGCAACGTTGAGTACTTCGTCCGTCGAGCGTTGGGAGCAACTCCACCTTACCCTTGGTGGACATGAGATATCTCGACGGTTTGAGAGGGAGCAAGGTTCTTTGGCATAACATTCCGCACCTTGTCCACTCCCAGTCGCTATAGTGAGTGACGATGGGAGTCTCCCCACATGTGCCTGTGGTTCGACTCGGTTCTCCTGCTTCGATGGGCTATCCTTGTCTTTGGCATAAGTAGCTTCCTCCTTGCGACTTGAGCTTCTCTTCTCCACCATTGCCCTTGTCCAAGGTCTTTGGTGGTATGGCACTTGTCACGATTGACTTGGCAGCGACGACTAGTGAACAGAGGTTGGACGATCATGTCGTTCCAACTCCTTCCTAGTCCAAAGCTCCTCACCCCTCTGCTTGAAGAACATCAACATTGGGTCTTCATCCTCCTAGGAACACTGTAGGCGAAGCTCGGTGATTCCTTTCACTTCCTCCTTCAGCATGCCCATCTGGTCGATGCTGAACAATGTGATTTTGACCTCCAGTCCTAACTTGTCAGGGCTTGCATAATTGATGAGCTACCACTTCTTCTGTCCCATATCTCAATGGGATGCATGTTTGCCACATTCCACATCGTCGCGATGGTAACGACATCCTGAGTCTGCCACATTTTGCAGGATTCTTAGGATATGCCTTCTTCCGATCTTGAGACCTCCTTTGAAGCTTAGGCAACACCTTTGGGGTAAGGACGGGGCGAGATCGTTGTGCTCGTTCACGAAAAGGATGCACCTTAGATGCTCGTCCGTCCGCAACTTGGACAAAGTAATGTCATTGCGCTTGTCGGCAAGGATCATGCGCCTTTGACATACTTGTCCACCGGGCGACTGACCCTTGTAGAAGAATAGTCGTTCCGGGTCTTCACCAAACCATAGGGATGTTCGTGAAGATGCTCCGCTTGGGTAAGCGGATTGGGGTTGATGAACTCATGACATGAGCTCCCAACATCACCTCCATCTCCATTCGAAGGGGCGACATCGCTAGTGTGTCATTCAAAACCTTCGGATTGCGATCCTTGGAGGGCGCTTCGATTGCTCGAGGCGTTGTCCGAGAGGAAAGGGCACTCCTTTCTTCTGTTGGCAACAGAACACTTGATAACAGCATGCTAAGGTTCGTCGATGCTCGATGCTCAAACCACTTGCCACATTGGTCACTGAGTTGAGGCGTCGATTTGCGTTGGCATGTATCAGGTTCGTCCCACTTCTCGATGGATGACATCGCGCTGCTTACGGGGTGACATTTAATGAGGCAGGCAAGGCTGACAGCTCGTCCACGAGTGTTTGCAAGTAATCAATGCTTTGCTCTTCTTAAAAGTCATCGTGGCGTGGCAGGCGATGCTGCGGCACAACAAGATGCTTGTGATTAATGCTCCTTGGCCGAGAGGATGATAATCCTTAGCCGAAAAGGGACTATGAACCTTGATGTTTGTCCTTAAGCCAACTTCTCCCGTGAAGCAGTTGTGCACTTCACGTTGCATGACTGGGCATGCGATGCGACATCACGTAATATCGAGCAGCGCTAGGTTGTCATCATAATGCATGACCGACAGTCCTTGAATGTGACGCAAGTCCTTCGAGTTACACAACGTTTGTGTAAGCGACCTCTTGGTATGGATAGCGCAAGACCATCATACGAAGCATATGGCCACTCTTAACGCAGCGCGACACTTCAAGATCCCGACTGTATACCTGGGTGGTTGACTACTCGAGTGAGCGTCCCGGTTAGGCGGGACGATCAGTCCGCCATCATAATGCATGACGGACGTTCCTTGACACGACACGGGTGTATGAGGAACATGCTGTGGGGCACGACTGGGCGTGCGACGAGGAAGCTTGCCACGCATTCCTCGTTGGTGTCCACGATCAAAGACCATGGTACCAGTGCACTTGGGCATGAGGGAGTATTTGAGCGGAAGCACTTTTCTTACGCCAGGGCACGTTGCGACAACACAAGCGAGTCATCGTCGCTGGGCGACAACACGAGCTCGACAGAGGGGGCAATCGCCCCCCTCCTTCTCTCTCTCGCACGGTGAGAGAGAGGGAAGGGGCGACCCTGGTCGAGCTCCGACGAGCTCTGTCGGAGCTCGACAGAGAGGGGCGATCATCCCCCTCCTTCTCTCTCTCGCATGGCGAGAGAGAGAGGGATGGGGCGACCGCCGCCCTCCTTCTCTCTCCCGCACGGCAAGCACGAGCGGGGCGGTCATTTTTTATTTTTTAAAATTTTTTTACTGACATGGACGATCTTATCTTTTTTATTATTTTTAAAAAATTTTATAATGACGTGAACGAGTTAAACTGACATGAATGAGAGAGAAAAGCGGCCACGTATGCAAGGCAATCGGGAAAACCATGATCATCGGTCGGGGGGACTAATCGTGCAAGAAAATGAAAGATGGAGGATGATCCGGTTACAAATTGAAGTGGGGGACCAATTGAAAATCGACTCAAAGTTGGGGGATCAATCGTGTAATTTACCCATCAGATCCGCCGAAGGCTTTGACAAGTGTGTATCTGTCGAAGGCTTCGGCGAGTGCGACCCGCCGAAGCCTTCGACGGGTCAAACCCAGGTTTCGACGGGTGGTCTCCCGTCGGAACTATCGATGGGTTTTCCCATTGAAATTCATCAAAACTTGTGAAGGGGCCAACACTCCTATCTCCGGCTCCGGCAGCCGAAATAGGATTTTTCGACGGCAAAATCCATCGGAAGTACCGAAGGATGACCTTCCCTCAGAACTTTCGACGGATTTTAGCCGTAAAAAATTCTATAGGTCATTTTTCCGTCGCAGATTCTGTCAAAATTTCCAAAGGGGATTTTTGAGGACCGTCGATAAATTTTTTTATGACAAAATTTCCAATTAACCAATATCCTCGAAAAATCTGTCACAAAGGCTTCGATCTTTTGCTTTTCTTCACGCTTCCTTTGTCTCTTTAGGCTCTCTCACCATATCAAGGCATGTTTCTTCAGTTTGATGACAATAAGTTTGAGCTTCTTATCTTTCAGGATGCTTTTATAGTCGAAAATTCGTTCGACTGTAGCAAGCCAATCGATGAAGAGTCATGTGCTTAAAGATTTTAAAGAGTCCTCTTCTTAAAGAACATTTAATTCATGCAAAAAAAAGTTTAGGGAACTTTTGGGTTTTAAGTTAGATGAAAGAAAAAAAGTTAGGTGGGCCTTTTGGGTTTTTAGGGGTGCTGATTTCATGCATGCAAAATATAATATATTTTAGTCTACTATTTTAATTAATATTTCCATAATTTTATCATGACATGCATCATTTTAGGCCATTTTAGTCATCATTCTGGATTTATCGATTCTAATTATTAATTCTCTAAATATTTTAAGTGTGGATGGATTAATTAAATTTTGATAATTATTTTGCAAAAACAAGCCGAGATGGTGGATAAATAACCATGCTCAAAAGTTATAATTTAGGGATAAACTCAAGGATCAACCAAAATTCTACCCATTATTGGATGCAAAACACTAGCATTAGTTGACATTTATCTTTCTCGACCGAGAATCGAAGCTAAAGGAGTTTTATCGGGAGCAAAAGACACAAAGAAGTCATCATTACTAATATTTTATCATTTGTTATCGGTGCATATCAAGATGTTTTTAGCGGCCAAGACATTGTCATCAGCATGCGTAAAAGCCAATATATCTGTTGTTTATTGGCCTTAATTCAAATGCAAAGATATTATTGGCCATGAATATATCCAAGGGGATCTTATTTGGGTGCTAAAGATATAAATAGCTTTATCCTTAATCAATATTTTATTAGCCATGGGGACACAAAGTTGGAGAATCAAAATTATTTATTAGCCAATACTTTATCTTACATGGGGTTTTATTGGCCGTGAAGTTTTATCATCAGGCGCCAAAGTGGATAAAGTCATAAACAACTTGAGTCATTTTATCAACCATGTATCCGGACGAATTTAAAGTTGGTTGTACGATGTTATCGACCATGATCAACATAAAGACCGTCCGCACCTATAAATAGAGGAGAAAGCCATCAACTCAAGGGGTGCTCTGAAGTCCAAGTTTCTTCCCTAGAGAGTCTCCAGGCTATGACCAAGAGGAGAGATGTGCGATAGCTAGAGGTTGATCGCAATCATGATCAAGTCTGAGAGGCTTCCCAATTGTCTGCCCATGATCTGAAGGCCTTCTTATCTGATTTATTCTTGGTGCAATTCTTCCAATTTAATTTTTTTATTATCCCTCTGCAATTCTAGGATGAATTCTATATTTTTATTTATTTTATTTTAGGAGATTATTATTTAATAAGGGAAAACTGTTGAAACCATGTTATTAGTTGAGTTAATTTATCTTTTCGATTTCTTTTGATTATGCATGATGAGTTAATTGCCTTTTGATGAGTAATTTAATTTTTTATATTAGATTACAAACTTTTGTTGGGTGATTAATTTCAATAATTATTATTACTTTGATAATTGATCTTTTACTTTTAAATTGAAGCATACGTAACACGTATTTGGTAACTTTCGTGTCAAATTTCGTGCGGTCTAATAAATTATACTGAGCATGAAAAAATTATTAGTTTATAATTTATAATTTCATGCATCTTATTTTTTGTGAATTAAGGGGTTTACTCAGCGCTAGAAATCTTTTAAGTTTACAGCAGTTAAGATAGTTCGATTTAATCAGCGCATAAATCGTTAATTTTTGTGATCCTAATTCGTCATAAAAATCGAAGTTATTATTTACTATAATAGTGGATCATACAAGTTTACCTTTACAAATTTTCATCCTAAAACCTACTTCAACACCATTATATTATATATTATCTTATTATTATTTTCTTTATTTTATTATTTTATAGTCACAAAACCTATTTTCAAAATCCTATGTTTTTTTCTCTTATTAATTTATAAAATTAGATATTAAATTAATAATATTCTTTGTGGGTTTAACACTCTTAACCTTATTTATTATATTAGTTGAGCGACTAATGCACTTGCTAGCAGATTTATTTGTTACAAATTTAACGCAATTCTTCTTTCTTCTTTCTTCTTTCTTCTTTCTTCTTTCTTTTTCTTTTCTTTTTAAAAATTGGAGTACTACATGTTTTGTCATATTACTTTTGAATTATTCCCATTTCCCTTTCCTTCTTTTGATCCAAACTTCTTTATTTTTTTTTTCCTGTGTAGAGCTTCTATTCTTATTACCTATCTAAAAATAAAATAATCTAAGCACAAGAGTTGAATGAAAAGTTGTATAAATATCGATTTTATAAAATACTAAAGTATGAAAATAATAGGCACAATACGGCTTTATTTTAAATTTTTTCACTCATTATGATTAGATTACGAGGAAGAGAAAAGTCTTGAAGTCCCTAACTTTCAGATGGGCTGTGTTAAAGGCAAAAAGATGGTAATAAGTGGTAATATTGATAAGCATTTTAATTGCTGAAGCAATTTAAAAAAAAAAGAATATATATGGGCTGATACTATTAATAATGATTTGTGTAACAATTGATAATAAAATAATTGATAAATTATTTTTATAATTAAAAAACTCAAATGTTTTTTAAGTTTATAAGCTGAAAAAATAATTTAATCACAATATAAAATTATAATAATATGATGTATATATTATTTCTTAATCAAACAACTCACAATCATACGAGGGTGAGGATGCATGTAATCAAAATTATATTAAATTTAGTGTATTCACATTATTGTACCTATACGGTTCTTTTCTATATAAATTATGCTATAAGATGTGTTCCTAATCAAATTTAAAATTCAAAAGAAAATTAAGTTATGTCACACGAGCTTCATAACAAAAAAAAAATACTTCCGAATGATGACGTTCATAGTTGCAATAACTAATGTACAAATTGAAGATCCATTATTTGTTGCACATGATTTGATAACATGACATCTAATTTCTCTTTCCACATAAAATTATCATAGGATTAACAAAAAATAATTCCACATCATGACAAAAAGCAAAAAATAATCCAACCGTCGACAATTTATTCGGCAATTTCCTTTTTTTTTTGCAGCCCGTTCTTCTTCTTTAGTCGGTACACTTATTTTGCATCGATCCATATCAAACGACTCGGACCGACTAACTGATGGAATCAAATGATGATAAAAAAAATTTTAAAATGTGTTTAACTAAAATATTTAATAATATATTATTAAAATTTCTGCACGAAAAAAATTATACACCGCGAGAAAATTTGAGAAATTTAAGGCGACACAGAGTTTTATATATGGAAGAAACAGAAGAGGATTAATTGCTTCTCTTTGAATCTCCTAGGAAATTTATATAGGCATTCTCTTTAACAAATGATATGAATTAGAGATCAATTGAGACTTTATATTAATCTTAAAAATAGGACGTCTATCTTGTGATAAGAAAATAAATTAATTCCTTAAAATAAGAAAATATATAAAATATGTCAGACTGATTTTCTTTTATTTCAGAGTTTGGGTTCAAATGCGTTTCCAATTGGAGTAGGATTCAAGACATTATTAACATATTTATTTATTAATAATTGATGTAATCATACATATAAAAAATGTAATAATACATTAAGAAATTTTTTAAAATGAAAGGAAAAAGACAATTATCCATTTTTTTTGTTTTGGTCTTGGATATATATATGTCATTATTTATGAATTAAATTATTAATATTTATTTAAGACAACGTTAAAAGTTAGACAGAGTAAATGAATATTCTAACACTTTATTTTTTAATAAAAGATGAATTATTTTTTATTTCAACATTTAAAGATGATAAAAAAAATATGACCATGATGAAACATAAATAAAATATATTTAGTACCAAAAAATATAACATGGAGTGATTGATTGGTTAGCGTTCTATTTGAACTTTAACGCTACAAGGTCTAAAGTAGCCTATGTGGATATGTATAAACAATTAGGAAGCAGGAGCCATCTCTAATCGACCTTTGTAATGAATTTGATATTATCATTATGGTCGTAACATAAAGATATGTTAAAGTTGATTATATAGAAGTTAAATATAATATTCATATTTATATTGTATTAGAAAGAATAAAAGATATTTTCATTATTCCATTGAGAGTGATCCAAATGATGAATAGAAACGATAAATTTATATATATATATATATATCATCTATATTATGTATAAAATGAGAGGTAAATGCTACTTGGCGCACACAAAATAATCATTTTAAATATTAATTTATATCAAGATATCATATATGATTTTAGTCTCACATGTAAAGATTATCAAACACTGAAAGTGATATAACTAATATGGAATAAACTTATGAACAACTTAAAATTGTCACTCGTACTCAAATAGTAATATTCAAGAAAATTTTTACATATTATTTAGGTTGATCATTAAAATAAATGCTACCCATTAAGTGGGTAGCAAGATGCTCCCCACATGGGAAGCCGTCCGATGAAAAATATGTGGTTGATCAAATTTAGGTGTGATGTACTGTAGCAAACCGACAATTCCGTCTGATTCATGGCATTTTTTTATTGAACTGGCTCATTGTATTTCTACACATTTGTGAAAAAGAAGATTCATGACTGATGCCTCAGCCGCTCGCTTCGCTTGGACGGAATGGGAGCATGAACCATCTCGCGCAGCTGACGGTGGCTCACTAGCAACAAGAGGACTAAACCATCTCGCGCGGCACCGCCTAACCTCACCATCGTCGCTTGGACGGACAGACTCGTCGGCGCCATGCAACTAAACCATCTTGCCGCGCGGCGCTCGCCTCGCCTCACCAAGGCAGACATCGTCGCCTGGACGAACGGCTCACGACTGACTCGTCGGCGCCCTACAACTAAACCATCTCGTCGATGCCTAGCCTCACCTCGACGGACGGCTCGCGATCGCGACTATCTCACTGACGCCCTTAAGTAGGTAGCAGGATCTCCTCGCCGGTGGCTGACATAATATCTCCTCGTTGACATTCTCTCACCGACGGCTGATCTTGCCCCTGTCAACATTCTATCGTCGAGATCGGTCGTCGGCAACGTGAACATGGATTGCAAAGGCGAGATCAGCCCGGCGGAGACAATGGGAAGCAAAGAAGAAGAGGTTTAGGACAGCAAGGAGTGAGAATGTGAATGCATTAAATATTCTCGCACTGAACCGGGTCGATCGAACATGCTTTAAATCAAACGAAATTGCCTATTTGCTACAGTAAACAACGCCTAAAATTGATCACCACAAATTTTTCATGGGACGGCATCGGATGTGCCCACTCTCAAGTGGGTAGCAGGAACATTAAATCCTTTTACTTATGTCATAAAAATGAATATATAGTTTAGATAAAATATTTAACTTATATCTTTATTTATATTTAATATACTATTATCGAAATCTACCGACGTTATGTAATTATGTATGTTACTAGGGTTATGAATTGTCAAGAAAAATATTAGATGTAACGTCGTTTAGATTTCGACTCTCATAATTGGGATTAAATTTGGGGAAATTGCAAAATAATTATATAATTATGATAAATTAGAAAATATAGCCAAAAAAATTTCGAGGCTCTCGGAGCGGGAGCTACAAGTTTTGTTTTATTACGTACAATACCAGTACCTTCGGCGGAAAATATATTATCTTCTTTCAGTTTAAACTAATAATAATAATAATATAATGCATAATTTGTATAATTAGTCATGATCTCGATTTGAACTAATACTAATAATAACGATGATGATGCATTTGTATAAGTAGTCATGAAGCGGTACATCACATCTAGCGTGCGTAGAAGAAAATTATTGGGTCAATTATTATTTATTGCATTCAAGTGCCATTAGGAAAAAGGACACCTCTTTCGCGTTTGAAGGTTATAAAGGTCTGCCTGCCTTCCATGGGACTTAAACATCAACGAAAATGGATCCTTGGTGACACTTAAGCGAAAACGATCATTTTGAAACATTCAAAACCTTGCTAATATTTTATCTTAATTTACAATATTTAAACTCGTAAGAAGTTCTAAAAGGTCAGACTGACGTTGAGAAAAAAAAAATATGATGAAAGCCTCTCTCTAGTCATAGAATATGTAAATCTGAAAAGTAAAATATATATGTTTCAAAATATATAAATCTTGAATTGAATGAAAAATTATGCAAAGTCGTTTTCTTTAGCCATATATTTAATATAATTTTATTATAAAAGTTATAAACAATAGTTTATTAAATCTTACTTAAATATTAAATATTTTATTAACTCGTGTATTTTAATTAACATAAAAGCAGTTAATTCATATTTTATAATTTTATAATTGACTTAATTAAAGAATGAAACTTAAAATAGATCATAAGTTATAAAACAAATTTGTGAGAGATAAGGGAGAGAAAAGAAGTAAATATAGTTCTAAACTTAAAAACAAGTTATTAAGATAGTATCTGCAAAAGTTATTAAGAATGTTATTATAAAAGTAAATATAGTTCTTGTAATGCCCCAAATTTCTCCCCTTGACACATGGCAATTGGGCTAGTATGAGTCGGCATTACTTATACACATAACTCTTCTGGGACTTTCATAATTCAATATGGCAATAAAAAATAATAATAACTTCTTTTTATAAAAATGCGACAGTTGACCAATTCATAATAATGAATAATAACTGACTAGAAATATGATGCGGAAGCTAACTATTCTTCTCTTTCAAGAAATTCTCTACTATCATATATTATAAAGCATCTATTACATCAAAGTAATCTAAGAGAGTTCTATTAGCAAAATCTAAGACTGACTATGTGCACGAACTCTGTTGCTGCACGCGCCTCCATTTATAGCATCAATTATCTATGGGGTTCAAACACAGTGACATATAATATCCGTGAACAAAATGCGCTTAGTACATGAAATAATAAAAATGAATGTAATAACTTAACTACAGCAAAATTAGCATTTAAGTCATAATCAACAATATCATATAATATCAATGTAAAACTTTACTTTTCACTTCTGTTCTTTTCTTTTCCGGTCAAACTTTACTTTTCACTTCTGTTCTTTTCTTTTCCGGTCAAACTCGATCTGGGTTTACACGGATGCGGGTCAGGTCATGGATGACTCGGTCCGGGTCGGTCTCACAACAATATAGTTTGATCATACTTCGGAACCCGGGCCGGGTGTCTCTGGAGCTTGGGCCGGGTCTCGCGTTGGGGACATTGAGCCGCATATGTCGATGATCAGGGAACTCGGGTCGGGTTCCTACAACCCAGGTCGGACTCAGTCCGAATTCGGACTGCGGGCCGAGTGTGACTCAAAATGTGAAGAACTCGGGTCAGGTTCTTTGGACTCGGGCCGGGTTCCTGCATAGAGGAACTCCGGTGTCGGAAATCAAAACTTTGATCCAATTTTCTAACTAATCTACACATGCTTTTGACATAAAACAAAGAAGGGTCTATTCTAACCATGTTTTGATCTTCAAGTTCTTAGTTAATATATCAAGAAATCACATCCAAAAGTGAACTCAGAATTATGCATACCTTGTTCAAGCAGAACCACCTGAACAACCTACTTTCAATGCAATTTTCTAGACGATAGAGAGGCTCCCGATGAGAAGTCCAATGTCCTTTGATAGAGGGTTGACTGAAGAGTAGATGGCCGGCCGGAGTACTCGCACACGTGCGCCTAGAAGAAAACTCAGGGGCTCAAAGTAGGAAGAAAAATATGTTTTCTGACAAAAGGAAGGTTGAAGGCTGAAAATGGGTCTATTTATAGAGGGGAGACTTTGATTCTTGTTGGACTAATAGTTAATCCGAGATTTAATATTTTATCTTCCCCAAATCTAATTCTCAACCTTTTCCATAATCTTAATTAATAATCTATTTTAAATATTTTATCTTTTCCTTTTTTTTCCTTTCTTTTCTTCTTCCCAAAGCCTTATCTATACACAAACTCCATATTAAACTTATCAACATTTACCTTTTCCTTTAAACTGGATTTTTTGAACTACATAAATAAATATTTTATTTTATCTAATTATTTAATTCATGAAAATCTTGGGGTGCTGCAATTCTAAATTTCAACTGTGAATGGGCTACTGATCCGGTTCGGGCTGATATAGAAACTTGGTTTTATAAAAAGTCGGGATGAACTGGGAAGAATAAAAAAATTGGGTTGAATATGGAATTCTAGTTCAACAATTTTTTTATTACTTTTCTGAATAAGAAAGGAAGTAAATAAGAAAAAATGGAGAGCATAACTTAATTTGAAAATGTTTAATATAAAAAAGAGAGAACCTAAATTATAGGGTATTTGACAATTAATAGGAGAAAAGGGAAAAATAATAATTAATAATTATAGAAGGAAAAAACGAATAATGGGAAAGTTAATTCATTGGATGATGATGATGATGATGAGTTTATTTTGAGTAAGCATGACTTTTTAAAGCATAATAGATATTTAAAAAAAAATAAAATTAGTGAACTCTAAATAAAAATAAGAAAATGAGGTAAAATGATTTATTTTAAACTAAAATTCTTTTTAGAAAAGGAAAAATGTTGAATGAGAAATAAAAAAATTTAACTTTGACAAATAATCATGGGAGGAGAATTGAAAATACACTAATACAAAATTTAAAAATATATACTATTACATCACTAGTACTATATAAATGATAAGAATATATATTAGTGGCTGTGATTTTGAATAAACATTAATGTTTAAAACATAATAAATAATATTTTCATATTAATTTATCACTAGTGGTCTATTATTTATATATTATATTGTGATAGCTATAATATTTATATTAAATATTATTTAAATATATATATTATCTTAATAAAATTTGATTCAATTTGATTGAACTTGATCGAACCAATTGGATGGTAACTGAGTTAGTCTTCCAATCTGATTTAATTATGAAAACAATGGATAGTATGTTAACAAATAGGAAGCTATTATCTTTTGCAATAATATTATTGAGTTTAATAACCAACAAAGAAAAAAAAATCAAACTTAAATAAATTAATAAAATCATAAATCTAAAAAAATTGCCAAAGAGGATAGGAGGTGCAAGAAAAAAGTAAAAAAGAATAAAATTAAGCCCAAGTAAAGAAAAGCACATCTCCCCTTTTCAATAGTGATTTATTTTATTAAAATGATGGAATTGAAGTCAAAGTTACGATTTACGGAGCTATATGAATGCAAACTTTTAGTTCCAGAACAAAATTGAGATGACCCTGCTGCTGCCCCTATCAACTAATTCGGCGAGAGCAAGGATGTTCTCGGTGAGGGCAAGAACAAAAATGTTCTCACTTTTCTTTGTTCTTGCAATTATTGTACGTGGATCCCAAGTCTTAGTTTAAATACTACAACATTGAGAACAAGCTCCTAATTCTAGTTATATCCTCCTATCAAATAGTCCTAAGAATAAGAATAATGGTACAGGAATACCACTAAGAATATAACTAAGAATAAAGGTTTGTTCTTACTTTTGATGTCAAACAATATTTTTTTGCAACCGGTGGACCCCACATTAATTATTACAAAATGCGAGAGCAATCGGTTCTTGGGGTGCGGTGGGACAAATGTTGTTCTTGTTGGATTAATAAAATGAGGTTATATTCGGATTATAATGATTTTGTTCTAGAATAAAAAAACATTTAAGCAAATGACCCTAAGGGTGCCCTTAATGCCACTACTTCAATCCTTAATATCGCTCAACATTTTCCATTTTACTTTAATTATTTTTCTCACCTCTTCATTTGTGTCCCAGTTCTTTTTAATTAACGAATATTTTAATGTCTTTCCCGACATACCTATAAACTTAATTAATATTAAAAACTATAATTGCATCAAATATGTAAAGTACTAGAAAAATGAAATAAAATGGTCATAAAATAAAAATAAAGTCCTATAGACAAAATTAAAAAAATAAGTTTTATAAATGATTTTATCTTTTGATTATTCAATAAGTATTTTTGCTTTTTTCATTTTTTTAGAACTCTTTTATCTTATATTTCCAAAAGTAATTTATATATTTGTTACAATATTATATAACTAGCAAAACTATATATATGTATGTCTCATATCCCATACTATATAATATTAGTGTTATGTTTTATCATAAAAAATATGAGAGAGAGAGAGTAGAGAAAGGAAAAGCAGTTAGAAGATTAATTATTAAGAAATATTGGATGGAAAGTGGGAACAGAAATGGAAAGAACACAGGTAGAAAGAAGAGAAAATCAATTAAAGTAAAAATAAGGGTAAAATAGGAAATGTGGAGTGGCATCAAGTGATTGAGAAGTGGCATTAATGATACACAATTAACTTCCTCCTCACTAATTCTTTCACGATTTCATATCTTTCTTAGTTGTAATAAGTCATTTCTTTGTGGTTGACTGTCACATTGGGAACAAACAAATAATAATAATAATAATAATAATAATAATAAAACCAATAGATAATTTAAATTTTATAAACGATGAAATATATTTAATAAATGACATAAATATTTTTTCTATGTCAATCCTTCAACTCACCTTGTGCTAATAGTTAGTTCATGAGTTAAATCTCAATTCTATATTCTTCATAGGTTACATACATATACAAAAATAGCTGGGAGCCACTTATCATTCCATAACATAAACAATTTTAGGGCTGAGCAAATCTGGAACATCCGGACTCGGTCCCGATCCGAAGTATGCCGGATTAAAAAAATTTTTACCCTCTAACGAACTCGGACCCGGGCGGGTCAAATCCGACAATTCGAAAATTTGACCGGGTTCGCGGCCGGGAATCATTAGCGGCCAAAGTCGAGAGAGAGGGGAGGGGGAGGGGGAGGGCGGACAAAGCCGGAATCGCCGCCATTCGCCTGCACCAGAATCATCCGCCACCGGGTCCGATCCAATGCTGGTGGCCACGATGTGGCACCTAGCGGTCGGATCGGCTCACCCGGTGGCTGATCCGGCGCTTGACGAATACGATCCTACGCCTGGCCGCCGGATCAGCCGCCGGCTGTCACAATCTAGCACCTGATATGGCCACTGGTGGCCGCGATCCATCTATGGCAATTGATTCGACGCTCGGCGGTCGGAGTAGAGAGAGAGGGAGAGGGCCAGATCGGCTCATCTGGTGGCCGATCCGATGTTTGGTGGCCATGATCCGATGCCTGGCAGCCGAATCGGTCGCCAGCTGCCACGATCCTGCGCCTGGTGGCAGCCTGATCGGCCGTCGGCTGTCACGATCCGACACCTGGCAGCCGGATCTAACCACTGGCGGCTGCGATCCTGCGCTGACAACTGATTTGGCGCTTGGCTGCTAGAGTAGAAAGAGAGAGGGAGAGGTGGCCGGAGTCGGGATCGTGTGGTAGTCGTCGCCACCATCGCTGTGGAAGTGAGAGAGAGAGGGCGAAAGAGAGATGAGAAAGAGAAGGGAGATGGTGACCCTGGACCGGTGAGATGAAAAGAGTGGGAGACTTCAGTTACTTATATATTAATAACCCGGGTCGAGTATTTACACTGCAAACTCGGTCCTAATCCGGACTCGACGAGTTTGGATCTAATCCGAGCCGAGTTATTTACCGGATTTGCCGGGTCGGTGTGGTCCGGGTCGATCATCGTGCTCAGGCCTAAACAATTTATCAATTCACCCTGGAGTTCTGATTGAAATTTCAAAGTTGGAGGAACCATTTTCAATGGTTTTAGTTGTCATTAGGATGAAGAGTAAAATTGAAGAAAATAAAATATAAAAATATTAGATTTTTTAAATATAATAAAAATACAGATATGTTTTTATTTCAACTCATGTTTGAATTGAAGAAAATAAATTATGAAAATATACTATTTTATAACTAAATTGCTATGTTCGTTATTGTCGTAACAAAACAATAAAAATATATGGCTAAAAAAATAAAAACAAGTTACGGCTAAAAATCGGAAAATGGAATATAAATATTCCAGCTATTTGAAAGAATAATTTTGTTCTGATTATAGAGGTAAAATAGATGGTTCATATTCTTTTAGATGCTTTTTAGGAGAATAATGTTTGACTAAAATAAATATATGTTACTTGATATTTGGTTACATTATGTTATGATTGTAGAATATTATACAATATGTGGGTCAAACCAAATGAACCTTATATATGGAACAACAATTAGATTAAGTTATTATTTCATTGAGTGTATACCAAACGTTTGAAACTTTGGAAATCAGAGAAACAGAGAGAACAGAAGGAAACACCCTTTTTTTCTTTTATTTAAATACAACAACAACAAAGTTTTATCCCACTAGATGGGTCGACTCTTTTATTTAAATAGTATTATTAAATTAATATTCTTAGTTTTATTAGTTACATCATCATAATATTATATTGTTAGTTATTCTCAATTTTATCCAAGCACCCAACTTGAGAATAATATATTCTCCACATAGGATGTAATAAATACAAATGGTGATAGAAAAAATTACTGTAAAGATGGATTTGATTGTGACTATTTTCTTTGATTGAAAACATCTCTTCAAGGATTAATTTTCTATAGTATCCAATGGAGAAAAGAAATATGTGAATATATCGAAATGTTATTTTTAAAAAAAAATATTCAGGGTGGTGTGTTGGCATAGAATGATTTTTGTTTTGGATTTAATTTTGCTAGTGTTAAAAAAATATTAACACCTGCGTTTAAGCGACAGCAATTGGCTAATTTAAAGACTTCGGAAATGGAATTCCAAATTCTTCAACATGGACGTGCTGCATGGTTGCCCGGGATCAACTGGAGCTGCACAATGATCACATTCTTGATGTGAATCTTTCGGCTGTACACAATTTTTGTTTGTTTTGAGGTAGACATCTATCCATCTGACCAGCACGCCAACGCCAACTCCCTCCCCTGCATCTGGACATCCTCTGGTGCTGTACTTTTTTTTATTTTCTGGTCAGGACTTATTTAATTCGCTAGGAAATTGAGTGGAAATTTAACCACCAAGTAGAAAAAAAAAAATAAGTAAATAAAAAAAATAATGGGTGGAAAATGTGTTTACCTCGGTGGATGAAGTGTCAACTCTGAGTGACCCATCTGTCCATCTTTCTTGCACATTGAGAACGTCATTCTCAAGCTTCGTGCCACCTGCACGAAGCGGGATGAACCAGCCAGCGAGTTGTCCACCTGTTCCTCTCACTAGTCACCATTATGACTATTATTCATGATAATATACAGAAAAGATCACGATTCACGACGGTGGATTAGATTACACTCAATCCAATTTCTTTTGTGTGTCTGTGTGTGTGTCGAAGTCTCAATAATTAAATAAATCATGATACACAGTGTCTTCAGCTCGAAATTTATTAGAAAAATCTTGTTTAAACTATTTATGTTTTTCATATGTATCAGACTCCTATCTCGTAATGGACAAAGATTTCTTTTCTTATGTTTTCTTCTTTTTCAAGTCTAAATCCAATAGATTAATACATGATATTGCGGTACAGTGGCTTAATCCACTGTTGAAATGAGATGGACAGAGGTCTACAACAATGGGGAGTGGAGGGGGGGACCAGACCAGAGGGAGGAAAGAGACAGCTTAAAAATTTAACCCCACTGCTTTGCAGTAGGAATCTGTCTGATAAAAAAATATATAATGAGGAAAGCCTTTGCGATTACGACGCAATCTAATCCGCTTCAACAACCCCCCCTCTCTCTGTCTACTTCTTGGGCAAGGTTGGATGACAAATATCTTGAGATCAGAGGAAAGAACTCGTGGGCGTTCATTCTCGCCTCGTGGTTGCAGCTTTTAAAGCATCCTCTGGTAAGCTGCCAAGTGGCTATTAATATTTGTTCTTCTCAATGCTCGTGTCGTTTCAGCTGTAATTTAGATGTTGCTTCAGATCAGGAAAGAATTTCTCTTTTCTGCTGTGAATGCCACTGATATTTTTGTGTCTTCGCCTTTCTGTTCTTGTGTCAAATACGCTCCTGCCTCCTTGAACACGCCCTGTCAAACGCAAGCCCCCGTTTATGAGTGTTAATCTTCTCGTTCTGGAAGAGCTTCAACATGAGAATTGCAAGAACTGACAAATGAATTTGGATGTTGGAATGTACATTTTCTCTGTAATTTTTGTAGTCTGTCGAATTTGGAAATATGCTTCTGCCATTGATACCCTTGTTACATTGGTTTAGATGAAAGGATTTCAAGAACCTCCAGGTTTGTTTGTAACAGTAAGCGCTGACTTCAAGCGTGCCCTGAAGACATTTTCTCTTCCCTTGAGTCTACTCAGTTGGAAGAATAAACTGCAAGAAAGACGATCATATTCCTTTCTGTTTTTTGTGTTTCCCAAGATTTTATTTATGCATACGTCATGTTGGTTTACTGTGGTATATGTATTAGGCATTGATAGTTTCTTTTTCATGATTCGAGTCTTTATTCTTTTGGTTTAATCTGTGCTGTTTGACAGGTTGATAGAGCTGAAGACATGGGTTTTCAGCTTTTCTGGATTGTCCTTTTTGCTGTTCTTCCTCAGCTCTTCTCAGAACAAGTCCCAGATGTAACTGTCACCATTCAAGGATCAGCTACAATTGCCAACATTGATGATAGTTTTGTTTGTGCAACAGTAGATTGGTGGCCTCCTGAAAAATGCAATTATAATCAATGTCCATGGGGACAGTCTTCTGCTTTGAATCTGGTAAAATCTGCTGCAATAAATTAGTATACTGGCCTTCTTGAAAAGTTATAATGCTTTTAAGCTTTTTGTTGTGTTTGATCAGGATCTAACTCATCCATTCCTAGTTAAAGCTGTCCAAGGTTAGTGCATTTTTTCTTGAGTTTTGTTCTATCTTTGTGGATGTTCACATAGCATCACAAAAGCATGATTCTTGTATTTGCATCAACATCTTCACCATCACAAAATGAATGTGATCAAAGCTTTTGTTTAAGAATTATTTGAGTCATTTCTTAGATATATCATCAATTATATTTGTTCTATAGTCATCCTTGCTGAAGAGGCCACTGCCAAGATCAGTAATTTGATTGCATTGGTTTCCAAATTTCAGCATTTGATGTCTTGAGGATAAGGGTTGGAGGTTCTTTGCAAGACCAAGTTGTGTATGGAATGCCGAACTTAGGATATCCATGTCATCCATTTTCCAAGAAAGCAGGTGGGCTATTTGGATTTTCGGAAGGATGCTTGAGCATGGAAAGATGGGATGAGCTCAACCTCTTTTTCCAGCAGACAGGGTAAAGGTTCATCTAGATGTTTTGTGCATACTGTTCCGTTAATTGGTCTATATTTATCAGATAATAATTACGATTGTCAATTAAGTTCACATTTAGTGAATGACTAATATCAAATACATCATTGTAAGAAGCATTAATCTGTCACAACTGGTCAGGCTCTATTTGCTGATTGATTAGTGCAATTAGAACAACTGAAGAAACTGGTAAAATTAACAACTGTACAGAATGAGTTTTATTCTAAATTTTTCTGCTGTGTCATATTCTTTTGGCTCAGACAGTCCACTGTAGAATTGGACAATAAAATTACATACCTCACCTCCTGCGAGGCAGTTCAATCCACTATCAGTTTGAATATTTTGCTCTCCTGTCCTGATATGGAATGTAACTCTGTGTTTTCTTTAAAGATGAAAATGAAGATGGTTGAACTTATTTATTTAGTCTTGTGACTACAGTGCAGTCATCACTTTTGGGCTGAATGCTCTGTATGGGAGGCATCATGGACGTGGTAGTACCTGGATAGGTGATTGGAATTCTTCTAATGCTCGAGACTTCATTGAGTACACAATTTCAAAGGAATACCCAATTGATTCATGGGAATTTGGTAATTCACGTTTCCCAATCAATTTCTCCTTTTTTCAGAAAAGTGAGATCGTCGTCTAGAGGTCCAATGTGTTTTTATCACATATCAGGGAATGAACTGAGCGGGTCAGGAGTTAGCGCCAGTGTTTCTGCCGAACAGTATTCTAAAGATTTAATTGGCCTTAAGGGAATCCTCATGGAGTTGTATAAACATTCCAGCTTCAAGCCATTGTTAGTCGCCCCTGGAGGATTTTTTGAACAGCAGTGGTATGCTAAGCTTCTTGACATTTCAGGTTTGGGCATTGTGGATGCCATGACACATCATATCTACAACCTAGGTGGAGGTGAGAATAGTACCTTATCTTCTCTTCGATATGGTTTTCATGGAAAAAAAATCACTTGTGTAGTATTTTTTTCCCTACAAAGGGAGGTCCATAGGCCTTATAAAAGGAAATGAAAGAACGAAAATGATGGGTTTATAAGTTCCATTGCTGGAAATCGAACTTGGAACTTCTTGATCCATGAGTGAAGGGTGAGCCATTGTGTGATATGTTTGTTCCTAGTGTAGTATAATTCTGATAATAGGTATCTATGTAAAATTGGGGTTTGCGGCAGGAATAATAGCCAGTAAATAAAGGTAAAAGTTTTATTATAATTAGTAAATAAACATGAAATATAATCGGATTTAATTACCACAAAAGAGTTTTTAATTATGTATATTATTATGATTCTCTGTTTGGCTATATGAAACTCAAATTGTTGCTTTGGGGTTTGCAATGTTACATTATCGGTTCTTGTGCATCATCAAAAAATACCAGATTTTGCAGCTGGCAAAAGGCATAGCTGAAGATCTAGAAATCTTGAGAGATCAATGAATCAAAACTGACTGCTTGTAGACTTAAAATGAATCAATGTACTCAACATGTCATGATTGCTTATTTGTAATGTAATCTTTCAGAAAGAACCAATAATCACTTTTCTCAATATTCATTTTCAGGTGATGATCCTCATATCGAGGACAAGATCATGGATCCACAATACTTAAGCAGGGTAGAAGATACATTCAGAAATCTCCAGTTCACAATACAGAGGCATGGACCATGGGCTTCACCTTGGGTTGGTGAAGCTGGAGGTGCATACAACAGCGGCAGTCGACGCGTGTCTAATAAGTTTCTGAACAGCTTCTGGTAGTTTTCAATGCACTCCAATTTTTATGCAGACATTGTTCCTCAGTTTAACATTCCTTTGAGATGCTCAGGTACCTAGATCAACTCGGTATGGCTTCGAAGTATGACTCCAAGTCTTACTGCAGACAAACTTTGATTGGAGGAAATTATGGTCTACTGGACAAAATTTCTTTCATACCCAATCCAGACTACTATAGGTATGATCATCTTATCTTGTGAAAATTTATGTACATTGCATGATGCTGTGCCAACATTGTTGTGGTCTTGAGGTGCTCAATTTTATATGACAAAAATTTGCTGTGTTACTATACTAAAGTTGAATGAAATAAGCACATTATATTAACAAAGACCAAAAAACTATAGTTTGCTCCATTTATGTATAAATCTTTGCATAGCACACAGAAATAACCTTATCTATGTTCATGACATGAACAGTGCACTACTATGGCATCGGCTGATGGGAAGAGGAGTTCTTTCCACTGCTGTAAGTGGCTCTTCAATGCTACGAGCTTATGCCCATTGCAGGAAAGGAAAGGTAAATATATGCCCCGGATATTTTCCACATCGGATTCTAGGGTAAAAAATAGGTGGCCAATACTAGAAATTATCATTTCAGTTTGATGTTCATGCTGAATTCACCTGCTGCTTCAAAATTATTGGTTGTGACACTAGAAATCTAGCATCATTTTAGGTTGATGTTCATGCTGAATTCATTTTCTGCCCAAATAGTATGGGTTGCCAACTTTTTCAAATACTTTGGTGGTTGAGTTCACAGTTTCTTTTTCATAAGTAAAGGAGAAATTGCAATCACTATGGCATGTAGCTAACACATAGTTGATACTGATTAAACACATGACACTGCCACTTTGGCCATGATTTTTTTTTCCCATGCATTGTGCATGAGACACCCATATTATTATATCTCTGTATCTGATTATTTCTTTCACGAATGTGGCTTCATTCAGGCAGGCATCACCGTACTCCTGATCAACCTAAGCAGGTCTACTTGGTTTCATGTGAGAGTACAAAAAGATAGCACCATTGTTGGTATTCAGGAAGAAGGAACGCAAAAGAATGAACTCTTCAGTGGACTCAGGAAAACAGCCTCCTGGGTTGGAAGAAAAGCATTAGACGGGTCAGAAACCAGAGAAGAATACCATCTGACTGGGAAGGATGGGAACCATCTGAGCCAGACTGTGCTGCTGAATGGGACTCCTCTACAGCTCACCGAAGATGGAGACATCCCGCCTCTGGAGCCCGTCTTCGCGCCGGCCGACTCGCCTGTATCGTTGGCTCCGCTGTCAATTGCATTCGTTGCCTTCCCAACCTTTGAGGCAAGAGCTTGTCTGTGACTTAGAAGTAGAGAGCTATATGTTGTTGTCATGTAAAATGGTGCATGTTTGTATTCTTCATTTGTACATACAACTTATAAAACATAATGGTCCCAGGGATTCATATTATAAGTTCTTCAAATCATAATAAGAAAAAGAATTAATTTCCTTAATTCCATTTTTGTTGAATTAAAAGGCGCAGGTGGCTTTTTTTTTTTGTTTCCACCTTTGCTGCTCAGGACTTCGGCCTGATTAAACTTATTCATTTCATAGAAGACAAAAAAGTGGACGTAGAGAGGGACAGCGATGAAGCAAGGCAAACTACGAACAAATAATCTCAAAATTCACGAGAACCTTATGTAGAGAATCTAGCTAAACCAAATAACTTTTAACAAAAAAATAATATCACATTTAATACAAAGAAGGATAGTACAACTACCACACACTCTACTCTACTAAACACCTCACATACTCACTCCCAAAAACTTCCTACCAAATAACTGCTTCCACTCTCTTGAGCTCACAACATATTGCACTCAAGACTCCTCTCTCTACTTGACACCATATCACTCAATGTTTTCATAACCGGACCGACGATCGGACCGGGCTCTCTACTGGGTCGCGATTGGACCGAATTGAATCGGATTTTATTAAAATAATATTATTTATAATAATTATAAAGATATAATATAAATTGTATGATATAGTATATGAATATGATA
The DNA here is from genome assembly GCA_030549335.1 of Pontederia crassipes. Classification (NCBI taxonomy): domain Eukaryota; kingdom Viridiplantae; phylum Streptophyta; class Magnoliopsida; order Commelinales; family Pontederiaceae; genus Pontederia; species Pontederia crassipes. The sequence goes on from CM060193.1 coordinate 30,883,188, forward strand.
CTAATAATAACCTATTAATAATGTTAAAAATTAATATAGCATATTTTTTATTTATTAAATTTTTTAATAATGATTAACATATAAATATAAATAGATCATTATTAATTTAATATCTATTATTTATTGATGATAGATGCTATATTAATAAATTTCATCTTAAATTATTGTTATTTATCTTTTTCTTTAACACTTTCCTTTTTATTTTCTTTATTTAAGCCTTTTATAAATTTCCATTTTAATGTTATTCAATTTTAAATACTTACCTTTTTTATTTCAATTTCTATTTAATTTTAGACATGTCATATTCCCTCCTTTTCTTACCTTTGTTATATTTCTTTCCTTATTCCTTTTTTAACTTTCCTTTTTTTATCATTTTTTTAATTTTATTCTTCAAAATCTGCATTAACCGGTTCAACCAGCCCGATTCAATGCTAAAAATGGTTTTGACATCAACCCGAATCGAATTCCCGGCCGGTTCGCGATTGAACCAATTGAATCGGCCGGTCCGGTCCGATTTTGATAACATTATTATCACTAGCTAGAGACCACTCGTACTTCAGCTGGACTCATTACTCCAAATGGCCACCCATTGATGGCTATTTATAGGCCATAATTCTCACAGTAAATAAAGTAAACAATTTGCTACAGCTGATAGTTTGTACTCACAGTTTTACATATTATTTTAACCAAGTTAGCTAGAAGGTTCTAGCTATGTCGATGCTAGATTCTAACACTCCCCTCAGCACTGACTCTTTCTTCTTCTCTTCTCATATTAAGTAATTTTAGTTTTCTGACCAAATCTCTCTTTGAAGTTCGGCTCATTCTGATGAGAGACTTCTCTCAGTTGATTTTCTTTTAGCATACTTTCATAGAATTCCGAACTATCTTCTTCATCAACTAAGAATTTTTTTATTCTTTGCTTTTCTTTCTCGTTCTTTTCTTTGAGCTCCTCCGTTGACATCACTTCTATGTCATTGAGATTATCTTGATCAGCTTCATGTGTGAAGTGAAACTCTTCTTCAAAACTTTCTTCAGTTGGCAATAGTGCTTGCCATTCTTCTTCACTATCGTACCCAACTTTCTCAATGTTACACATTGCAAATTCTATTGATTCTCCGAAAACTCGTTCTTGTCCAAGGATGGTATCTTCTTCAACTTCCAATGATGCTTCGAAATCCCTCTCTTCCTCGCTTTGATTCTCATGAGAAGTTGCAGCATTTCCTTCTCCATGCTTATGTTGACAATCACGGGCAAAGTGATCTTTCTTACCACAATTGTAGCAACGCCCTTCTTGTCGTCGAGATCTTTTCTCTTGCTCTTCCTTCTTGTCACAACTGTAGCAGCGACCATGTTGTCGATAAGATCTCTTCTCCTCTTGCTCTTCTTTATCTAATTCTTGATCAGCTCCCCCTTGATGTGGACTTCTATCTCGCCCACGCCTCTGCCAACCTTGTTGACGTTCTTATGCTCGTCCTCTTCTTCTAGAGCAGAATAGTGCTTCCTCTTCATTCTTAATTGATACTCCAGCCATTTGCTTAGCTAACGCTTTCTGATTAGCCAATAAATTTTCTAATTCTAACAAGGTTGATTGAGTAGGCCAACCTTGAATGACAGCTATAAACCCGCTATATTCGGATCTCAAGCCGTGAATAATTATACGTCTCATTCTAGCATCACTAACTTTAAAATCAGGATCTAATTGAGATATTTCACGACAGAGAGACTTTACCTTCATGAAATATTGGCTAATCATCATATCGCCTTGCGATACCGTCATAAGTTGATTCTCCAACAACTGAAGTCGAGCGTCATTCTTCTTAGAGAATAGTGCAGCAAGCGCATCCCATGCAGCCTTAGGTGTCTCAGCGTCCTTAACGTGCTCTAGCAACTCCTCCTCTATCGTCGTCTTGAGAATGAACATAGCTTTTCCTGCCTTGATGTGCCACTTCCTCCGTGCTTCAGCATCCACGGGCATCATCATTTCGGTCCTGCCGACAATATCCCATAAATCTTGCCCTTGCAAGTAAGACTCTATGCATGTCTTCTAATAGCTATAATTTTGATTATTTAATTTTCTTACTCCACCTGTCATACCGAAAATATCCGTCATGGTGACTTGTTGAACGCCCCGCAATCAACCAAGTAAGTGCAGTCCTCGACTCGAACACTTCACAATTCCATATTGTGCACCGGCAGAACCTTCTCACGACCTCAAACCGACAGAGTCTCCACGTACCTTAATCTTGCAAGACTTCTCACAATCCTAAATTGTGCACCTGCTCCTAGAATCTCCTCGTGTGTGTTGTCGAACCGATAGAGTCTCCGCGTAACTTGATCTTTCAAAACCTCGAACTGATAGAGTCTTCCCACGGGCCCACCTGCTCTGATACCACTTGTAGAAAATCTAGCTAAACCAAATAACTTTTAACAAAAAATTAATATCACATTTAATACAAAGAAGGATAGTACAACTACCACACACACTACTCTACTAAACACCTCACGTACTCACTCCCAAAAACTTCCTACCAAATAATTGCTTCCACTCTCTCTTGAGCTCACAACATATTGCACTCAAGACTGCTCTCTACTTACACCATATCACTAGCTAGAGACCACTCGTACTTCAGCTGGACTCATTGCTTCAAATGGTCACCCATTGATGGCTATTTATAGGTCATAATTCCCACAGTAAATAAAGTAAACCATTCTGCTACAGCTGATAATTTGTACTCACAGTTTTACATATTATTTTAACCAAGTTAGCTAGAAGGTTCTAGCTATGTCGGTGCTAGATTCTAACACCTTATAGAAGCCACTAATGATATTGAATTAAAAGTTGTTTGTTTGATTTGATTAAAAGAATAATGTTCTGAAATCCCCTCGAGTTTTTTGGAATCCATCGAAAGTAGATGAATGCACACGGATATAATAAGGCTCGATTTGAAGAAAATATTCTAAGTTTTATTTTATTGGAATCAAAATAAGTCTTATAGGTATAAAATAAACCTTCTGTACCGTGATTTTCGATTAGGTGGATTCCGTCAACTTTTTTATTACTTTTTATTTTTTTTCCTAAAAAACTAAAATATCCTCTCATAATTTTGAATTTCATCAGTATGAATGAAGAAAAAAAGACATTTATTTGTGAGAGGGCATTTTAGTTTTTTCGTGAATAGAAAAGATAAAAAATAATAGAAATGTTAACAGAATTAGGGGTGAAAAAAATCGGGGCTGAGACCAGCCGACTCGGTCCTGACACAATTTGCTCTGAATTTTCGAAAAAGGAAACCTGATGTCCCAGTCAAATCGGGACAGAAATCGAGAATTTTCGGTTGTCCCGTTTTGACCATAAAAAAGTAAAATAATAAATAAAATAGTAAAAAAATAATATTATTATATAAATATGATAACTATCAATTAACTTATATATATGTGATAATATAATATAATGTATATTTAAGATATATATCAAATAAAATATATTTTTTATTTAAAATAAATATAAATATAATATTTAAAAATAATATAATACTAATATAATATATTTAACCAGGACAGAATCTGATCCGGGTTATAATAATTTGGACTTTATCCCGACCCGATCCTGGACGGATCTCAAGAAAATGAGACATGGTTCCAACCCGATTACCCACCGGGTCGAAAAAAACCCGAAACATCTGGGTCGGTGGGTCCGAACGACTGGGTCGTCTCGACATGTGCTCAGCCCTAAACGAATTCTCATGGAAGGACGTGAAAATCGCCATAGAATTAGGAAAAATAAATTTATAATTTAGAGTTAAATGCAAAAAATAAGAAGATTTATAAAATTAATCCTAAAATAAAACCACCTTAATGCCGACCCTTATGCCTAATTGCTTCTGTTTTTTTATGATGGGGTTTTGTGGACCGTGGAAAATTATGATTGATTCTTCAAGAGAGGAAGAAAAAAAGAGGTGTTTCCACAAATTAAATGATTGAGAAAAGAGGATGGAGAGAAAGATGTGTAACACAAAATGAAAGTGGGGAACCTATCGGCAAAATTTTCGATGGTGTCTTTTCTCATTTTAAATAATTAACTTTAAAAATACACGCAATTGGATTATTTTTCATAACACCACAATACTTAAAACTAAATAATTAATAATCTTTTGCTATAAATACGCATCTGGCGGATGCCATCTTAGTATTTTTTTTTCTAATAAAAGCTCCATTGGGATTAAATTTTAGGACCTCTCGAGCTTAATTTGTTATTAAAGTACCAATAACATTAAATATTGAATTCCTAAAAATATCAATTGTCATACTGATAATATTAACCAATAACAAAATTAAAAGGATTTAATGGCCTACGCCTCACACCCACCATTAGATCTAATCCGACGGTGGGCGCTTGAGCGCGCGTGAATTGACGGGCGTTTGAGCGTGCATGAATCGGCGAGTGCTCCTTTTTTTTGCTTCCGGCGGCATCGCTCCTTTTTTTTTCTTCCGCCGCGACCGAAAGAGACGTCTGGAGGAAAGGAGGAGGATGTGGGTGGTGTGCTTGGCAGCGGCCCGATCTGTGGGGTGCCACGAGAAGTAGTGCTCGAGCGCCTCTGTAATGTCCCGAAATTTCACCCTCATGCCACGTGGCAATTGGACTTATTTTGAGCCGCGTTACCTACAATTCATACTTCTTGGACCTTTCCTTACATATAATACGGAAGCGAAATAACTATTCATCTTTCTTTAACAGAGTGTAAAAGACTTTTCTTTCTGACTATTCTTTTCTAATAGTCCTCCAAAGATAACTTAATTGAACTATAGGAGTTCTGATTGACTCAACTTCTATGTGCAAGTTTACATCACCACAAACTTCGCTGTTGCACACGCCTCCATCCTTTCTTCTTACTTCAACTACATCTGGAGTTCAAACATAGGAAAATAGAATTTCCATGAGTAATGAATACTCAGTACGTAAGATAATACAAATGGATGTGATTACTTAATAAAGTCAATTTAACTTTAACTTGTTCATACATAGACAAATAATTAGCAGAATCAAATAAAAACTTCCTTTACTTATCATTTTTCTTCTTACTTTCTTTTCTTGCTTTCTTTCTTACCTTCTTTTCTTACTTTCTTCTTTCCTTTCTTTCTTTTTTCCTTTTTTTTTTTTCTTTAGTGAGTTGCACTACATCTTTTACTTTAGACACAACTTTCTAGAGACATCTATGTGTGTTGTCCTAGGCAAGCTCTTTAACATTTTATTATGAATTACATCATGGCACTTTCATGTATCTTAGGATCATTGTTGATCAAGCCAAGACCAATGATGGGTACCTTAGACCCGAAAACTTTAAGGCTTTACGGATCCAAACTTTCTTCACTTTGAACTTCACAATCAGTGCACATGACGAATCCCATGTTACAACTTTTATCTTCTTACCTAGTTAACTATCTTTGAGGCTTCAGTTTAATCAAATCAATGACAAGGGCAAATAGGTCATTTAACATTAAATCAAAGCATGAAATCAAACTTTGTTAATGTTTATCAGAGCTCGGGCCTAGCAGGCAAAAACTCGAGTCGGGTCCAAGTGTGGCACGGTCTAGATATGCTTCGACAATCTTCTAACCTTTTCTAATATGAAAACCTGGGTCGGGTTTCTTGAAAATCGGGTCTGGTCATTGCGACCAAACATCGAATGAATGGCCGAACAATTCTTTACCTATACTACTTCAAAACCCGAAACATCAATACCTAACCTGAAAAGGAACTCGGACCGGGTTACATAAAAATCGGGCCGGGCTATTACTGAATCCGAGTCGGATTCAGAGTTACAAAGATGGTCTGAAAAAAAACAACGGCAAACCCAGGTCGGGTTTGGGATAACTCGGGTCGGGTTCTGCCAAAGCAGAATTCCGGTTGTTTTTCATTAACTTTGGCCGAGATTTCGGATACCTAAACAACATGATCTTGACAAATTATCTTACGAAATTTATTCATGAATCATAGGAGAACATAAACCATATCTCAATCTGTCTTTGACTTCATTATTCTATTAAGAAAGCACATCCAAAAGTGAACTCAAAATATGTACGTACCTTCCCGGTTTCAGACTACCTGAAACCCGAGACTTTGAGCGCGTTTTTCGAAGAGATTCGATAATGACAAACCACGAGGTCGGTGTCCTTGGACAGAGGGTAATTCCGAAGTTTGATAGCCGATCGGAACTCCCGCTCACGCACACCGAGCAAGAATAAAACGTGGCCCAAAGATTGAGAAAAAACTCTAGTAAAGAAGAGAGAAAGATGTGTTGGAGGAAACCCTATGAGGTTTTATTTATAGGGTAGAGCCTCCAAGTGCTAATCTAATTACAATTCCTATTCATACTTCTTATCCATAATTTATCTATTATTTTTCACGAATTTTTGAATTTAAATAATCAATTAATAATGCTATTTCTTAATTTTCGGAATTAAAATAATAATTTATTCTTATTTTATTTCGTTAATATTTTTATCAATAAAACTCCTAATTTCAACCTCTTTAGGAGTCCTAATTCAATCATTCAACAAACTTTATCACTAATCATATTCTAACTATCTTTTCTTTATTTTATTTCTATTAAATATATTTATTCCTGAATTTCAGAATTAAATAAATAATTATTTATCTTTTAATTTTCGGAATAAAATAATATTATTTTATGTTCTAAATATTTTTGAACATAAAACTCTTGTCTTAACTCTCATTAGGACTCTTTTTATCCAAAACTTCTAGTTAGGTTCAAATTAAATTTTGAATCCCTAATCTCATTATAACTTCATCTCCTAGTCTAATTAGGAATAATCTTTTCCTATCTCTTATCTAATAAGACTTCTATTCATATTCAAACTTTTCTTATCTTTTCCTATCTTCTTCTTTTATTCATCCTCTAAATATATTTCTATTTATTTTCAAACTTTATCTTTCTTTACTAAATCTTAAAATTTGGATTTATTTTAATTACGAAAATTAATTTTTAATTTGAAAAAAAGGTCGGGGTGTTACAGTCTCCGCCTGGGCCTTCACCTTGACGGGGATCGTCGGTCGAGAGAGGCGAACACAAATCTCCTGTCCTCCCTTGGCGGCCCCACCCTCAGCCTCCGATCCTCTTCCTCCTCGTCTGTCGCCCTCGCGGCCAGCGTCTCTGCCAATGAGGACTCCTCCAGCTTTCGCTTTTGTTCCTTCCGCCGTCGACGTCAGCCGCCTCTCCGCCTTCATGAGAGAGAGAGAGAAAGAGGGGGAGAGGGACAAAGAGATGCTCCGCCTCCGCACGTGAGAGAGAGAGAGAAGGGGGTGGCGACAAGGACTCCTATAGCTTCCGCTTTTGTCCCTTCTGCAACTGCACCACCGATGTCTGTCGTCGCTCCACCTCCACACGAGAGAGAGAGAGAGGGGGAAGAGGGACTTAGAGACGCTTCACCTCCAAGAGGTCCCCTCCCCCCATACGCGCCCGTCGGATTTCATTTTTTTTCCATTTCGGCGGGCCGGTTTACTTTCACAATGAAAAAAAAACACGATTCGACGTGGAAAAAATTCGAAGAGGGGAAGCAGCAACGGCAACGAGCAGAGGAAGCTGCGTCGGCGGCAGCAATGGTGGCATCGTCAGCGAGCAGCGGCATCGACGGTGAGCAATGGCAGTAGTAGTGGGCAGGCGACAAGCAATGGCGTCGGCGGTGAGCAGTGGCAGTAGCAACAGGCAGGCGATGAGCAACGACGGTAGCAAGCGATGGTAGCAAGTAGCGACAGCGACAACGATGACGGTGACGGCATCGACAGCGAGCAACAGCGGTAAGAGGGTCCTCTCTCAGCGCTAATCGGACTCCCACGCCACTATGAGTCCTCCCTGGCCGCCGATCGGCCGCCGATCGGCCTCCTTCGCCGTCGCCTCCCACGATCGACCCGCACCACCGCCACGCGTAACGATTGACCCGCACCGCCGCCACGCATCATGTCTCGCGATGATCGGCCCGCACCGCCGCCACGATCAACGATCGTCGACGCAAGATCGTTGCTGCCTGCTGCGAGCTAGGTCGTGCGGGTCTTCGTTCTCAAGGCGTCAAGGTCACCCATCGCCGCGAGCTAGGCCGCCGCTCGCGAGCTAGGATGTCGCCGCCGCTAGGTCGTCGCCACCGCCACTAGGATGCTGCTAGTGCCGGTCGATCGCCGTGAGGGAGGACGCCCAACGGCGAGGGAGGGAGAGCACACACAGTTGTGCAGACCGAACGATGTCGCCGAGCAAAAAAAATCGAAAAATGAATCTGAAATGCGAAAAGAAAATCGCGTCCGTCGGATGGAGATTTTCTTTTCGCGATCGACGGGCGCGGATGGGGGAGGGGGGACCTCCCCCTTAAAGGGGGAAAACCCTCATTAAATCCTATATATATATATATATATATATATGCATATATTATTTTATTTTATTTGTTATTTTAGCAAAACAAGGTATTGCAACATTAGGGCAGGAAATAAGCCGAGCCGTTCGTGAGCAACTCGTGGCTCAGCCTATTTTTGGCCTAGCTCGGCCTATTATCAAAATAAGTCAGGCTGAAATATTAAATAAAAGCCTATTTTCTTAAAGAGGCTTATCCTCTTGATAATTGGACTAGCCTTATAGTTTATCAGGCCAAGATTTATTAATATATTATATTATAATTTGTAATCCTTCATCTTTTAAATCTTCAATTTTGAGTTCAATATTACTATTTTTATTATATGTCTAGAAAAAATATATTAGTGGTGTCTCTTTTATTTATTTCGTACATATTATTTTTTTAATAAATAAGATTTATTATATTTAATCTAGTATATTATTAAAAAAAATATTTAACTTAACAGGTTAATAAGTTAGGTCTAGCATTAAAAGTTAATCAAATAAGACAGATTAAATTTATATTGATGATTTGTCACATCCTATAGACGATACTTCAATAAAATCGGTGATGCACACGTGTTCTAACTATACATTTTCGCATAAAAAAATTTCTCCCAGTATATTCTGTTAGTGGGCAGCTTGTGACTTTTGATTTGACCAAATAGATCCGCGTTTCCCATGCTTCGCCTTCACTCTCTCTCTCTCCAGAGTCCAGGCATAAAGCAGGTCCAAGTATTGGCCTTCGTTACCTTCACTTCAACTCATCGTCTCCTCGGCGGCCGGACGCCAAATGGCCTCGAACGAAGCCATTCTTCTGCTCTTTTCCTCCATCCTCCTCCTCCGCCACGTTGCCGGCCGCGTCCACCTCGCCGCTTCCCCGACGACTCTGACCAAATCCAACCCCACCGTCCGCGTCGCCTGGTCGGGCGTCGACTCCCCATCCGACCTCGACTGGCTCGGGATCTACTCGCCGCCAGACTCCTCCGATCGAGACTTCATCGGCTACCTGTTCCTCAACTCCTCCGTCGCCGGAGACTGGCGCTCCGGCTCCGGCGCCGTCGAGATCCCCCTCGTCAACCTGCGGACCAAATACGTCTTCCGGATCTTCCGGTGGAAGCGCGATGAGGTCAGCTACCACCACCTGGACCACGACCGCAACCCGCTCCCGCGCGGCCGCCACCGCCTGGCCGCCTCCGGCGAGGTCGGATTCGCGCCCGGCGCGGGGCCCGACCAGATCCACCTGGCGTTCTCGGACGTGGAGGACGAGATGCGGGTGCTGTTCGTGACGGCCGACGGCGCTGAGAGCCTTGTGAGGTACGGGCGGGATCCGGGGCAGCTGGATCAGGTGGTCCGAACGACGGTGATGCGGTACGAGCGCACTGATATGTGTGACTACCCGGCGAACTCCAGTATCGGTTGGAGGGATCCTGGATTTGTACACGATGGTCTCATGAAGAAATTGGAGAATGGAAAGAGGTATTACTATCAGGTGAGATGATTCCCGCTGCTAGTTGTTTCCTCTCTTTTCTTGTGCTTCCGATAACTATTACTGATGGTGTATGTGTTATTTGGATCTGAGATTAAAAAGCTTTTAAGTTGAATTGCTACTGATTTCTTATTTTTGAATTGCTATGGTTTTCAACCAACTCAAAAATATACTTGGTGATAAAGAAATTTGTAGAATAACTTGGTGTCTGTTTAGATAGTATTTGCTAGTGGAGATCAGAAAGTCCTCTTAATATGGAATGCTCTATGTAGATGTTCTTATTGGTGGATCTTAAAAAGATTTGTTTTTTTTAATAAGTTGGAACTAACCTTGACGAAGTGAAAGAGTGATTTCTTTTAATGTTTGTGCTTGTTCGATTAAGAGGAGAGAAAGAACTCATTTATTCCCAAATTGGGAGATATTTGGATTTCTGGAATAATGGCCAACAGTAATCTCTTAGGTGCTGTTTGGTTGAGGGTTAAGTGGCAGAATAAATGGATATTCACCAGAATACAACCAAACACATGATTTATTTCATAAAAAGTACAAAGGGCAAACTTGCCATTTTTAAAAAAGTTAAACTTGAAAACAGTGTACTTTTGAGAGATAAGGTATTCTTTTGAAATGATAGAATATACGTTATTCTCGGTGCAAACTTTTTGCATTTATTCCATGCATTTCTAACCTCTAACCAAACGGCCCCTTAGGTTTGTCAATTGTTCTACTTTTTTTCATTTCTTGGTTCATGGTTTTTCTTATCTGTTTGAGTTCATAAAATTATTTGCTAGCCTGGGAACCCATAGAATTTAAGTAGATGTCAAAAAATGGCTGAAGGGTATATGTCAGACAATTCATACTCCAAGGCATGTGACTTGAAATTCAATTCTTTCCTGGTAATAACTTCATTCACTTGCTGTTTGTTCGTATTGGTGTTTTTTTCTCTGAAAGATATTGTACTGATGTTTGTTGCTGTCATCATCTACTTCTAATTGGAGTACAGGTAATTCAAATGAAGCAAATGGATCTGTCTTCTTTTATTTATCACTAGTGATTTGTTATTTTATTGTTAAAGTTCCCATATTAGAATTTTGTCTTTCATCATTTTCTTACTATCTTGATGAGTTCTGTTATTTCCAGTTTGTGCTAATGTGTTGTAAGATAGCTTCAAGCTTTCCCATTTGAAATTATGTAAAACCACCTGTTCCTGCATAATTTTGTGTTTATGTTCATAGGTTGGTAGTAATGCAGGAGGTTGGAGTAAGATCCATAGTTTCATATCTCGTGACAGCAATTCGAATGAAACAATTGCATTTCTTTTCGGCGACATGGGGACATATACCCCCTATGCAACATATTATCGCACACAGGAGGAAAGCAAGTTAACAGTGAAGTGGATTCTCCGTGATATTGAATCCCTTGGAGATAAGCCTGCATTTGTTTCCCATATTGGGGATATCAGCTACGCCAGAGGCTTTGCATGGGTGTGGGATGAATTCTTCAATCAGATTGAACCCATTGCATCAAAAGTTCCTTACCATGTTTGCATAGGAAACCACGAGTATGATTGGCCATTACAGCCTTGGAGACCATGGTGGTCATATGGCGTTTATGAAAAGGATGGTGGAGGTGAATGTGGAGTTCCTTACAGCCTCAGATTCAGAATGCCTGGGAGTTCCTTACTTCCAACAGGAACAGGAGCTCCTGACACTAGAAACCTCTACTACTCCTTCGATGCTGGAGTCGTTCATTTCTTATACATATCAACTGAAACTAACTTCATGCAGGGCAGTGACCAATACAATTTCATAAAAGGCGATTTGGAGGGTGTGAATAGGACCACAACACCTTATGTTGTTGTCCAAGGGCACCGGCCTATGTACACAACAATCAACAAGCAAAGAGATGTTCCATTGCTAGAAAGGATGATTCAGCACTTGGAGCCTCTTTTTGTGCAGAATAATGTGACCCTTGCTCTGTGGGGTCATGTTCATAGGTACGAGAGGTTCTGCCCTATGAAGTTCCACAGATGTGTGGATGTGTCATCGAACTTCACGTATGGGGGTGCACCAGTGCATGTGGTGATTGGAATGGGAGGTCAAGATCGCCAAGCAAGCTGGACACCCAGGCCTGACCATACAGACCTTCCAATTTTCCCTCAACCTGAAAGATCAATGTATCGCGGGGGCGAATTTGGATATACACGACTCATTGCCACAAGAGAGAAACTTACACTTTCGTACATTGGAAACCATGATGGACAAGTGCATGATGTGGTGGAGATTCAATCTGGTTACCAAATCTTGAATAGCAGTGGCAACGAAGAACACATCAAACCTGTAAATCGACGCATTGAAACTGTTGCAATTTTTCCACTATATGCGAAAGCAGCTGGAGTTATGGTACTTGGGGTCGTCATTGGCTATGTTTTTGGCTTTTTAACACAGCGCTGGAGGGACGGAGCCCGTGCCAAATGGACTCCTGTGCCGAGTGTGGAAATGGAAACATGTAGCTAAAATACAGTTACCTGCAGCGATTGCACAGAATCGCAAGCTAGAGAAAAATGCAATTATTGCAGCCCTGGAAGGATTCCTCATGTGGGCAAAAATCTAACATATGTTTTCAGATGTGTTTCTCTGGTGGCAGGTCATCTTCTGAGGTGATAGAGGTGCATGTAATTTCGTATGTATCATTAGAATGATGAGATTTAATTTTGGAGCTCACTATTTTTCTTTTGCAGATAATATAGAGAGAGATTAGATTATCTTCCAGTTTCTTCCAAGCACAGAAAAAGATGTTCCATTGAACTGTTACAACTCCAACCTGAGGCGGAATTAAGCTGACAGCAACAGTATCAATAAACATCGATGGTTGAAATGTGGTAGCACATGCTGCTGAGGAAAATATATTCAGTTCCTTCAACTGTACAATTAGACTAGATTTGCATGTCTGCCTTTACACTAAGAAGGGAATAAGATTTGGATGCAAAAAGGTTGTCTCCTCTTGGTTTCAAGATGGAGAAAGAAGAGTCATGACCCAGAATGGAAGACCAGAAAGCCAATGCCGGCATCATGCGTGTTTCTTCCCTTCTCATTCAATGAACTAACTCATCAACCTTCGGACTCCGGTGGTGGGTGGCAGCTGCCACCGCCGAGCCACATCGTCATCGTATAGCATGGGCAATGTTCAATGCAGGGTTTCTCATTCTTGATCTTGGTAAGGAAAAAACCTTAAGTTCAAAATGGCACTCGTTTCAAATTTTACTTTGTTTCATTCAATCCAGTTGTTAATCCTTATTTATGGACATTCTATCATCGACCGTTATAATCAATGATCACACACTATAATGGTTCAAACTTCATCCTTTGGGTGCTTAGTTTTAAATTGCATTGATTATCCACACTGTTTTCATTATAATCAATGATCACACACTATACTGAAGTTTTATATTGCATTGATTATCCACATTGTGCTACATTTATAACGTTATGAATAGAAATCAAAATGCATCAAAAGCTTAATCAACAAAGAACAAGATATAAACAACGCTACAAAATTCCGCAAAACATGGATCATCTATAGCTGCAACATGAATAAAACTATAAGTAAATTCTCATTGTACCTTTATCTCTATCTTCATGATATAAAACTGATCTGATCTGAATTCAACAACAAATTTGAGAATCTAATTAAATTTGAATTATCAGAAGATTATAATATTCATAAATAATGTTGCCTTATATCAAAAGGAGTTAATATGAATAAAAAGATTACTAAAAAATGTGACAGAATTTTTTTGCCGTGAGTAGGACGCATGATCATTTTTTGACAAACGAAATTGAAGAGCTCCTCGAGGTAACTGCACAAGATAACAAATTAAGAATAAAATCAAACCCAATAAGAGAAGTTTCAAGTATGCATCGAATAGAAACCGTGTAGTTTTTATTTTAGATGAACTAATTTGATGTTTAGACGAGAGTGATATGAATAAATTTTGATTAAAATGATGATTTTAAAAATCGAACTTGAGACTATTAACATTCAACGATATAAAACATATTGCGTATTCAAATCGTGTAATTTTTATCTCGACGACAAAGGGACCCAATGGAATATATCTGAAAATAAAAGGTCACGTTAAATGTGTTTCCCGAGAATCGATTGCATGAACTTGTTATATGTAGACCTTTGAAATAATACATAAGAGAACTATGGTGCCTTAGTTACCCATCCTTTTTTCTTTTCAGAATGAACAAAAAAAGGAATATGTAAAATTGGTTTTGACAATGCAAAATTACAGAGGCCAACTTGGAGGCATTAATGTTCAGTCAAAGTGCGAGGGGGCTGCTTGAGCTTCAATTAGTTATAACCGATCAAATAAAATAGTTATTTATCACCGGTGAAAAATAAAAAAATATTCACGGTCTAATAAAAAAATTTGAGGAATAAAAAGTAATCATAAAAATGGGATATCATATTATTTTTTGTACTTACTGAAAAAAATCTTGGATATATCATAAATTGGAGTGAAAGTTAAGAGTAGGAAAAATAGAGATAATGAGCACTGTGCGTAAGCTCCTAAGCTTGTCTAGTTTTCTAGTCGTACTCTATGAATATTTACAGAAAAAAATAAATATAAATATACATTGAAAGAGAGTGTCTATGAATTAGCTTTTTGAGGAAAATGTTCGCTTACTCTTTTTTATTTCTAGTTCGACTTAACTGTATGATTTTATAAACCTCTTTTTTAATGAAAAAGGAAGAATTAGAAGCCGGCGCATGGGAATGCTTTGTGACCTTCCAATTTCCACAACCATTAGGACCAACTCTACTCTACTAATATACATATATATATATGTAATAGCTAGCTAGATTTGGTCCCATGTATGCACAGCAGCACAGGGCGTGGAATAGTTGCAAGTTATCAGCCTCTGCTACCGTGAATCCACTTTTTTGTGGGAGAGATAAGGTTGAAGATGATATCTGAAAGTGACATGCAAATTTATTCTTTTATTCCACCCTCTGAATTCTCTTCTTTTCTTTGTCCACATACATATAATGCATTCCCTTGGAATCAAACACATATAGACATTTAATCTTGATAGTAATAACATAATATTCTTGTCTAC
Organism: Pontederia crassipes; assembly: GCA_030549335.1. Classification (NCBI taxonomy): domain Eukaryota; kingdom Viridiplantae; phylum Streptophyta; class Magnoliopsida; order Commelinales; family Pontederiaceae; genus Pontederia; species Pontederia crassipes. The sequence continues at coordinate 30,898,199 of CM060193.1, forward strand.
ATGTTTTTTTCCGATCATTTGTCTTCATGTTAACTACAACTCTATTTTCTGTGCATGCAATAATTTAACAAATCTGTACAGCTCTGATTGCGCGTCAGTGAGTGTGTGTGCGCGAGCTGTGAGAGAGAGAGAGAGAGTTGAGCAATTAATAGTGACGTTGATTAATAGTTTTAAGATATAATTAATTTAATAGAAAAAGTAAAATTAAATATTGACAATTTTTAGCAATTTAGATGAGTATCTTTGTTCAAACTTAAACTTATCTGCAATATACGACTACTAACTAACATTCCATGATAAATGAAACCAAAATATATAAATATAATGGAAACTAAGACGGGGCATTTGTTTGGAAGTTAAATAGTAGAATAGAATGATATACAAACGCCACACCACACTTATTCTAAAAAAAAGTACAAAGAACAATGTTATCATTTTAAAAATATATAATCTTGAAAATAATATCTTTGGCGTAACGTGTTCCATAAAAATGACAGAATAGGTATACTTTGAATTCCTTAAAAAAGTTAACCCATCAGATTAAATGAATTTGTTCCTATTTTTATATTCTTAAGCCAAATGACATCTTAAAAAATAATAATCTCATAGATTAAGGCACTTATTCTTTCCACTTTAATATTTTTTTTATATTTGAGAGTCAAGAATAATCTTATTTCGACATTTTAGAGGAATACTTTATTTTTAAAAAGTGCACTTTTGATATTATCATATGTTAAAAAAATGACAACATTGACCTTTTGTTTTGATAAATAAATGACTTTTTGACAGAAAAATAAAATAAAGGTCTGTTCTACTGTTTATTGATGAAACAAACAGTCTTAAAAGTTTAAGGCTTCAACTATAAATGCAAGAATTGGCTCACTTGGTAAAATAGTTTGAGTTAAAAGTTGAGATTAGTAGTCGCATGTTTAAGGCAATCTCTAATTAGTACTCTATATTCTCAATTGAATTAGTTAGATTTCGACCATAAAACTTAGTTAGATATAATTTTTGACGTTCACATATACCATTGAAAATATATAGAATTGTCTTCCTACACTTAAAAGAATTGATGGCATGCATACAATTAGCTGATAAACTTTTCATGCAAATGGCAAGGCCAATAGATCCTGGTAGTAGCACAGAAAAGTTGCAATCAAGAGCAGATGGTTCTCTAGTACAATGGATGTGATGTGATGTGTTGCAGCGTTGTGTTGGCCATCTCTTTCTCTCTCCCCTCTAACTAATAGTTTTAGGCCAGTCCCCCACCCCACCCCCTCACCCCACCCCCTCACTCCACACCACCATCTCCATGATCAAGTTCTGAGGTCTACTGAGGTACTTTTACATGTTTTTTTTTTTTTTTACAAAAGTGGGTCTCCAATTAACCAGTGCACCCACAGACAACCAGCCGGCCTTTAGGCTTTTCCCAAAAGCCATTGGTAGATCAGTGGTCCATATCTCTGATTCATATATTCAATGGCTAAAAAATTAAAAAGTAAATAAAAAATATAGATGGTAAAATGCATGGATTATTTTTCTAAAAAAAATTATGACATCTAAAATGAAATTTCATGCTCCTTTTATTTGATTTTTTTATCTTTGATAATGACAGGGAGTAAAGATTACAAACATTCATCAAGAAATTTTTTTTTCCTTGCTTGAGAATACTTTATTTTATTATCTTTTGGTGATAATCTGAATGAAGAATCAATCCTTGAGATCACTGTGAAAAATTTTAGGATTTATTTTATTAACCTCTTTTTGTAAAATAACTAGATTATCGAAATATTCACTTGCATTCTTTAAATTATTTGAGATATTCAGTTCACTCATGTGTTTAATTTTGTTTCTTTTCCATTTATAAATTTATATTTTAATTTATTTAAAAAAACTAAATGAAATTAAATACTCAAACAAGTATGCATTAGTTATTTCATTTTTTATCTTAATATTTCCTTAAACATTTATAAAGGATAAAGTTAAAACTAATAAATAAATAAAAGTTAATAATGTAAAGAAGATAAATGGATATCTTTATAGTTAAAAAATTGGAATTGAAAACAGATAATATTTTTATAATCGGATCGAATGTCGGAATGCTAACTAGATCACGGTCGATTGATCGCTCGGGTCCAACAGGATCGAATCAAATTTTATTAAAATAATATTATTTTTCTAATAATCTTGAATATAAGTATATAATTAGTATAATATAATAGATAAATAAAAATATTACCAGTATTAGTGATATATTAATATTGAAAATATCATTTATTATGTTTTAAAATGAATGCTTATTCAAAATCACAACTAGAAATTATTTATTATGTTTAAATAATTTATATAATATTGGTGATGTAATATTGATTATTTATTATAATTTAGTTTTAAATTTTCTTTTAGTGTTCCTATAATTATTTCTTAAAATAAATTATTTCTTATGATTACTCACGTTTTTTCCTTTTGGAAGACAACACGACTGTACTTTACAATATTTTTTTACCTTATTTTCTTATTTTTGTTTTAACTTTGAGTTGTATGTTGTTATGCTTTAAAAAATATCAACATCATTATTATTATATCCCATCAATTAACCTTCCTATTATTCAAACTTTATTTTCTTTTTTATCAATTATCAATTATTTTGTTTCCTTTTTTCTCCTATTAAATTTCAAATCTCCTATGATTTGGGATTATACATTCCAACAATGTTTCATTTCCATTTTTATACTGAGTTTTCAAATTTCTTTTTAATACTTTTTATTTTCTATCATTTATTTTCTTTTTTATTCAAAAAAACAAAATAAATTGGGTTGAACTTGAATTGCCGGTCAACCCGCTTTTTTTCCATTTTTTTAACAAATCCGAATTCATATATTCATCCGGATTGAACTGAATCAATAATTAGATCACGATTGAACCGGTCGGACCAACCGGTTCTAGTCTAATTTTCAAAACATTTAAAATAGATCATAATGTAAAGCAGAAAAGTGGAAAAAAAAGGATAAGTGAAAAGTCAACTTCACAACTCAATTCGCCAAATTGTTGAGTTGCCTGTCGGCAAAGGAATATATCCAAGAACTTCTCTTTTTTTTTTTTTACAGGGGAACAAGGAAGGCTTTAACTTTTAAGTACTGTCAGGAAACAAACAAGTTGTCCTCTACTCCTTATACGGTGACAAATACGTGACAGTACTCAGCATTTGCACCTGTTCTTTTCCCTTTTAACATCTACGTTTGGAATGTGCCGATGAGGCATAAATCAGATCACTTGTCTACTCCATTATATTCTCAAGATCTCAATCTGGTTAAGCTGTCCATTTGGATCCAATTTGATAAACGAATTGGTTTGATTAATCAAGGTGAGATGTTCAATTAAGTTGATCGATAGTCTACTAAATATTAAAATTCAAATGTTTCTTCTTTTTTTTTACATGCTATATGAATTAACCCAAACTCTATTCACATAGCTAGGCTGATTTATTTTGTGAAGTCTCCATCACGATGAACAAATTTATTAAGCTCAAATTTGTCAACAGCGCATAGAATTGCCGACATTTGCATTGACAAATTTAAAACGATGGCATAAGAGGTGAAAATAAAGGCAAAAAAATGGATGATTAAATAAATAATAAATTAAACGTAGAAAATGACATTTGAGCATATGTAACTCAAATTTTGAACAAGGACAAAATTGTTTCGAGATGTCATAATTAATTCCGTGTTAATTTATTGCCTATATATCCCAAGTATGCAGGGCAAGGAGGAAACCACGGAAGCGATAATGACAACACCGACATGTGGGTCGATGTTAATTAATGCTAAATGCTAATTCCAACTACGATGCAATTTATTACGATTATCATGTGTACTCTATATATGTAAACCGATTTTATATTCCGGAATTCCAATGTTATTTTCTTATCTAATCGATCGTTCAATTTTCATCTTTCCGTTTTTTTATGTAAAAATGTATTTTAGTTTTTTTTTAAATATATAAACCTCAAAAATGAGGGAGTCGACCCTTTTTTACCTCATCCAAGAAGATGTTAGAAAATGAAGGCGAGTTCCCAATTGCTTTTTGTTTTATTTTTATTTAAATGCAAAATACTAAAACATAACTGAATAAGTAAAAAAATTAAGAATAATAGAAAATACGAAGAAATTGAAAAAATGGAAGTAGGAAATAAACTATATGAATATTAGACATTTGTTGTTATTATTTTAATTATTAAGATGGCATATCTCTCTTTGAAGCCGAAAAATGAGTTTATGTTGGAGAGGCCACATTGATAGGAATGAATGAATGATAGCTAAGACTCACGTACTCCAGAAAACACGCAAGCAGCTGGTCAACCCTAATCCATCTGCCTAATTGAATGCCCCCACAAGCTACCAAATCTTCTCAATTCAATGTGAAAACTCTATCCTTATTCCATCCTTTGGCACTTATTTTAATATATATATATATATATGATATCACCACGTTAAAAGTAGAAATTTTGATGTAAATATATCATTTGTAAAATTAAACTTCGAATTATTCTTGCGAAAATGGTAATGAAGTGTAGATAACAAGCAATGCCCTAAGCAGCCAAGTGAGCAAATTCCGAGTGGCGAATGCTCCAATACAATGAATCAATTGTCATATCATTATCATCTAACCATGCATGTTAGCACCTCATAAAGCAAACTAAACGAAATCATGAAAAAGCAACTTCTGAAAAGGCAAAAAGCACCAGCAAGACTGATATTTAATGTGTCCACTCTCCATATGACTTCACTCGTACACACTATATAAGGCACTTCTATCATAACGCATACAATCGCAGGCCTAATTAAGCAAGCTCGAATATAACGATAAGAATAAATATAGTTAATTTGATGGATAAACTTTTTTTAAAATCTGAATGACCAATAAAGTATTCTACCATTTTGAAAGGGCACGATATGTTTATAAAAGTTATTATTTATAAATTTTCAAAATAGTAACATTGCCCTTCGGACTTTCTATGAAATAAATGTGATGTTTGATCATGTGGAATATCATCATATTTTATCATTTAACTCTCCACCAAACGTCCAAAGGGTCCCTTGCATTAGGGGTGAAGTGGTCAGATGAAGTCGATTTTTCGATAAAATAAGTTATCCATTATTTTAAATTACAAAAATTATTGTGTAAAATATGTTATGAAGTCGATTTTTCGATAAAATAAGTTATCCATTATTTTAAATATTTTTTTCATTATTGGTATAATATTTTTTATATAATTTAATTAATCGTGAAAAAATTATTGTGTAAAATCGTAGAAGCCTAGTAAATTATAGTTTCATAACATATTAAATTATATAAAAAATATTATACCAATAATGAAAAAAATATTTACTTATGAATTAATCGTGTAAAATAAGAATTAATAAGTAGAAAGGATTCCACGGGGCCTCTACGATTTTTTTTCTAAGAGGCACTCTAATTTGAGCGGGTTAAAATTTTACTTTATTAAAAATCATTCTAAATCGTATGCTGTATTTTATTTTTTTTAAATTTAATTTTCTGGGTCGAATAAATTTTTTTGGATAGTTATGCTTTTTTCGTACACCGCTACTTGTATCTATTTATTTTCTGCCTCAATTAATTATTTTAATAGAAAGAATATCTAATATTGTGCGAAGCTCAGCCCTAATCACATTGTACTATCAATAATATATTCTTAGATTATGTCAGTTTTTATATTGATGATGTTAATTTAACAACGAATAGCAACCAAAGATTTACCATTTACAATTTCTCAATAAAATTAATTCATGATATTTTCATAATTAAAACACATTGAGAAATGACATGAATGCTTAATTATATCTACTTCACAACTTTATTTAATTTCAGTCTTGCATGGGAGTTAAGGCTTGTGGTTAATAGTTAATGAACTACCGCGTAGTGATTAAATCTCTATTAGTGCTTGGGAAAACTAATGTCAAATGAAACCTTATTCAAATCAGTTATTTTTCATCTTTATATATCTTTCTGTGTGTGTAGTAGAGTGGGCGTCAAAAATTAAGCTCGATGGTAGGAACAGAAGAAGAGGGTTGGGGGACTTCAATGAATTCTTCTGTCGAGAGATCGAGAGAGAGAGAGAGAGAGAGAGAGACCGACGTGCTTCCGTGCGCAACAAGTAAGGTTTCTGAAAGATTCGAGTTTCGGACCCACGCTACACCCCCTTATCCCCCTCTATCCACCGTCCCATCTCCCTCAATAAAAACTCCCATGATAAGATATGCCAAATCCCACCAAATCTGGCATTTACTAAGTTGAAAACGTATATTCAATCCATTGTTATTATTATGCTTAATAATACTATTTAGTCCACTATTTATATTACTTTTATCCATCTTAATTTGTTTATTCTCTTCGTTCTATGATCGAAAAGAAAATATTCGCACTGCATGGTCAGATCAGTGGTGAATAAAAAAATGGACAGTAAACATGGACTAACTACCGGTATGATGCTATTTTAATGCGATCCAATTCTTCCCACAGGAAGACATTGTCTTCATGTGACTCTGTCATCATCAGGATCTTCTGTTTTTTTTTATATTTACAGAAAAGAAAAGTCGAAGCCTAGTATTAGTGTACATTTTTTTCGTTAAAAAGAATAACAAAATATAGATCCTAATATAAAAGTCACAAGCAACAAGCAAGGGCTGACAATACCTGTACTAATGCTATCTATCATCATTGATGATTAGGCCATACTTTGAATAAAGATTACTCTGGGTTTATATGAGTAGTTGAATATGTTGAAGGAATCTTTTACTTATCAAAATATGCAATGCATCATGCATGTTTCTAATTTATACTTTTCCTACCTTTTTAGTCTTGGTTCCAACATCTAGCTCGCTAGTCCATGTGGGGCAACCAAACACCACTGCAAATATGTGGATGAAGACATAGAATTAATGTGACCGGGATGAGTGCTAATGTAGTGAACAACATCACAGTGCACTAAGACAAATAACTGCGTGCGTCTCGCAATGAGCCAAGTTGACCACCGCGTCTGTGTGAAATTAAGACGAGTAGGAGGGCGACCGTAATTAAAGAATTGTATTCGATTAAACACCTTGTTGCACTCATCTTAATGAGCTCAGTCAGCAGAGAGTACCTATGTGATATTTATACTGATCAGCAAATTTTGCCATGAGCCTCTCATGCATATAATAAAAAAGGGACTACTATTGGTCCACATATCTAAGCTTTTGCGAGGTCTTCGCTTGCATCTAATTAAGCCAGTACACCCCTTTTCCAGGTTCTCTCTCTCTCTCTCCCTCATGTGCAGCAAGGGGAAGCTAAGCATTTTGACAGAAGTATACCTCTAAACTCGTTGTAAAACTTTATCTAACATCTCATTAATCAGTGTCCATCCTTTAATTATCTGAAAGGGAGTTGAGGACCACCAAACTAATGCAGTGCAGTACATGCACAAGACCACACATAGGTCTTTTCAAGGACATGCTTCTCCATGATATCAACGTCTTATTTCGATCACCACACGATGCATAATTAAACAAACAAATCCACGGCCCTGAGTTAATTACCCATTTAACTTACCCTCTCCGATCACACAGCGAACTGTCCGTCAAAATACGCACAATGCATATCATCTTGCATTCTGCTGGCCGGGAACTGTTCTACGGACAATTAACTAAGGAAAGCAGTCCTAAGTAAATCAGAAACAACGCAGACCATCTAATAATTAGCGGAAGAAGATACTGTAAAAAACATACGATAGTAAACTACTATTAATGTTTCCCTATTATAAATATATTTAAGGTGTACCCGAATCCATATACATCTGTAGAACTCATATTTGCTTAGCAAAATTTTGGCTAAAAAAATGAGGAAAAAAAACAGTTTTCTTGAAGAAAAAAATATTTTTTTAAATTCCTGTACGTAGTACTTTTTCCCCATTAGAGTAACAAAAATCTGATACAAAGTGCAGATATCATGTGATGGTAGTACTAACATATCCGATATCTTAAGTAAGTCCGTTATTTATTTATTTATGTCCAGATCGTGATCTCTCCAAAAGCTCATGTCATCTAAAGTATCATGGTGCGCGGTAGGAGGTAATTAAAGTACGATAAACTCAGTACCCTACAAAAATCTTATGAACACATCGATATCATGTACGTACAAAGATACGAATTAATACAGTTGTCATATTGTAACATTTATACAAAACCTGTACGAGTCTCAACTGTTAACACATCCCTGGCTCTCTACATGTACGTATTGTTAGCATATAGCATAATTAATTGAACCCCGAATTTATATCATATGATATTTTCCCCCATTTATCTGTTAGTTATCTGTAACATAATAATTTGACACCGAATTAACCCTAGATGTTGATGATATTATAATGTAAACCCAGTCGGCTTCACACACGTCGCTGTCATATTGGCGACATATCAATGTTTTTTTTTTCTTTTCGGAGTGTCGCCTTAAACTGTGTTAATTTAACATCAACCGAAAAAAGTAAAATTTAATTACCGAGTACTATAATTTTAATTGCTCTCCGGGTATTAATTATATTATTTTGTTTACGATGGAGATGGAATAAAGAAAAAGATAGAAGAATGATAGAGAAAGGCCTCCAAAAGCCTCAACGCGTCTACTGCGGAGACCGAGAAAAAAAATTCTTAAAAAGAAAACAAAACGAGAGAAAGGAGAAAGAGAAACAAAAAGGAACCCGAGAACGCAGGCGAAGGCCTCCGAGCTCATCAGCCACCACCACTACCACTACCAGTCACTGCTTAGAGTAAGCAAAGTAGTGAGGAAGAGGAGGAGGAAGGGGAGAAGAAGAAGAGATCGCGAAACCCTTACCCGGATCCCTCGTCGGCGGAAGCCAACCGGAGCACCGATCGCGTCCAAAGCCTCGTCGATGGACCGGAAGGCCCTCCACCCGGAGCCCGACGGCGTCCCCGGCGGATCGAGCTGGGCGTTCGCCGACAACGACGTCGTCGGCGCTGCGGCAATAACCTCCCTCGACGATCTCTGCCCTGGCGTCGACTTCGGCTGGGGCCTGCCGCCGCTGGAGGTGGGCGGAACGGCCGCCGATGGCGGCGGACGCGAGCCGGTGTACGATCGGCCGGAATCCTCCGGCTGCTCCGCGGCGCCGGCGGCGGAAGGGGAGGCGGACGTGGACGTTGCCGCGGCGGCGCGGGGACCGGAACCGCCGGCGAGGTCCGGCGACGCCGCTTCGTCGTGCTCGAGCGAGGAGACGCCCGCCGAGAGCGAGTGCAAGGCGATCGACGAACCGGCGTGAGTATTGTACTGCACTAGTCAGGTTGCTTGTTAATTTGCTAAAAAGTAGAAAGCTCTCGCTCCGGCGAACGGTGGCAAAGCCGTAATAAGATGCAATTATAGGGACTGGATTTGGGCGAGCGAGCTCGTAAAATAATTAGTTTTCGTGTGAAAATTTAGTTTTGAAAAGTTTTTGAATTCCCTGCCTTCTTTTCCAAGGTTCGTTTCAGACCGCGAAAGAGAGGAGATTTTTTTTCCCTTTTCGTCTCTTGCAACGCGGGACGAGTGACGAGGGACGAAGGCGTAAATAATTAGAAAATGGTGGGGCAATTTGCATCTGTGGGTGCAACGACAGCCGCCATTGCGGCGGGAATTCCGTGTTTTTTCTCTCGTCCGACGATTACGCGGTTTCTATTATTTTCTCCTCCTTTTATTAATTTTTCTTTTCGTTAAGATTTTAATATGTCATTATTATGATAGATCGCAGAAATAAGAAGAACTATGTTTGGACTTATGCGTTAAGTTTAAATGATTGCTACAAATGAAAACCTGAGGGAAAAAAAAATATATATATGTGTATATTTAATTAAATGACAACAACTGGCTTCTTGCGCCCCAAAAAAATTAAAATGTTAGAACATTGCTGCTGCATTAGTATTTACTTTAGGTCGCAGCAGCATGGTGTATGTAACGTCCAAGTTGAATCATGTAGCTTTTAGAGAGCATGAAGAACTTGACCGATCGCCGAAAAGTTTCCATAAGACTAATTTATTCAAGCCTTCTTCCAAGAATGTTACGGTTGAAGAAAATAAACTTTATGTTAAATTAGGGCTCTCTCTAGTTCAAGAAAACTTTAGACTAGTGTCTTCTCTCTCTCACACACGTAGCAAATTAGGGCTTTATCTTTAGTCTCTAGTTGACCTTGTGTTTCTTATGCGCTGATATTGTTTTTGCTCTTGATATTTTCAGGAACAAAAGCGCCAAAAAGGGAACTAAGCGAACTCGTGAGCCCAGGTTTGCATTCATGACTAAGAGTGAGATAGATCATCTTGAAGATGGTTACAGGTGGAGAAAATACGGTCAAAAGGCTGTAAAAAACAGTCCATTTCCAAGGTTAGCTTTTTTCTAATATAGTTATTGTATTGACTTTCTACTGTATTTTTTGTTTATACTGCATAGCAATATACTGATTAAAGTAGTAGGACGATAACTTATTATATAAATAAATATTTGATGCATAATAATTAAGTAGTGGATCCATCAACATGTATGCTCTATGCAGCGCCCCTGAATTTCTTGGTTGTAAATGAAAAGAAAAAACTTTTCAGCGCTGAAGTTTTACTTTGAATCCATGTGACAAAATGCCAAAAATTCCGTCAGATGCTAAGTTCACAATAGCTACTCCTTATATACTGGGAATATTTATGCAAGTGAGCATGCTATAATCACTAGATATTATCATATATTAACGTCTCACTTGAAAATGTAATTGTGTACTAGCTGATATTTTTATTGCTGATGCGTTCTCAGAAATGCAATCATAGTTATAAGAGCATGCTCAATACTACAGTTTTCATGATAAGAATTTAGCAGTTTACTCCTATGCGTAAAATGGCGCGAAGCGCACACTGTAAAATACATTTACTTTGACATCTTGATACGGTCATTAACTCATAAATATTGTCTAGATATATATTCGTCACGCGAATACATTCTTACTATCATATAAAGACACTATTTAGGATAGCCGCTCACATACGCGCATCATAATCCATCCATCCAAATGCACATTCAGGAGCTACTATCGGTGCACGAACAGCAAATGCACAGTGAAGAAAAGAGTGGAGCGCTCATCCCAGGATCCCACCATTGTCATCACTACGTATGAAGGGCAGCACTGCCACCATACCCTGTCTTTCCCCCGTGCGAACGCTCACGTGCACAACGCAGCAGCATTAGCTGAGCGGCTGGCCTTATCCTCCCCTCAGATGTGCCTTCCAGTGCTCCAATTCCATCAGAACAGTACAACTCCGGTGCACGCAACGGCTGCTGCACAACTAGTGATGCAACCGCCACATGTCCAGATGCAGCAGCATCCGCCATTGCGGGGAAGCGGCACAGGTTCTTCAATCTTGCCCACAGACGAGGGCGGCCTGCTTGATGATATTGTGCGACCTGGAACAAGGAAAAGATTAGGAGACTGATATAGGTGAGTTCTCGTCCTCTTTCTCATACTTAATTTAGTTTTGTCAGTACATAAATGCATTCAATCAAATGGAACCTATTGCACATTGGGAGCTTGAACCATATATAATTTTATGGAAGATGTATCAGAAATTATTAATTAGAAGAGTACGTGATAAGCCACCCACCCAGCAGTCAACGCAAAAAAAGAAAGAACCCAAGTGGCCTGGCGAAGCCGTGAGGAGAAAATAAGTTAGAACGTAAGATGAAATACCATGTAAACATATGTGCATGTCATGAAACAAGTGTGATTCTTTTTAGGGTATGTAGTCTAATGAAGATGTAGCATACTTTGTATCGTGAAATAATTAAATTTTAATTTTCATCGCATATGAATAGTCCAGATAAAATATCATCATTTTCGATTTGAATCGTTCACGATAAAATAAAAAAAATCGTATTTAATATTTTCACAGTGCAACGTCTTCATCGTGTTGCGCCTTCGTTATATTATATACATGTGAAAATAATACATCGTTAACTGAAGATTCATGTATTTCCACGTGCATGTCTGGTTTTTCTTACCTTATCAAGATTGTAATAATTTAGTAAAAACCACATCACTCTTCGTTTTTTCCTGGGAAACACATGAATAGAATATTGAGCGCCCCCTTTATATATTTTTAGGGATAAAAGATCAACATAAGTGGACAGCATAGATTGACATTTGAATATCTGTACGTAGTTCATCTACCTTCCAAATAAATTATGCTTCCAAATGTACACTTTTTCCGCTATTGTCTCTTCATTTCATACGAACTGTTCAACCTATTTGAAGTAATCAATGGCGCCCTTCCTTGCAGATCATCGTGCAACATCATTTATGCACGTAAGAAGATGCATATATATGCTCGATGTTTCTACCTTTTTGCTGTTCTGCATGGAGGTTTTTGTGTGCATGCTACTGCAGCCGCGCCGTGCATGGATAGAACCATAAATATATAGAAGGCCGCACCATAATCAAAGAACTGCACCGCTATCCCATCGATCACCCTGATATTGGATCTAATTAATTAACCGATGATGTAGTCAATTAATTTATCATAAGTTTAGGCCTCTAATACATTGATCTGTTCTTTCTTTTCTCTCGTTTCTGTAACCTAGATCATGAGGTCTCTACTTATGTACTTGTTTCGTCTGTAGCTATTAACTATTTTCCTCATTGATATATTGTTCCTGGAACAATTCTCTGCAATGTGGAAAAGACGATACATAAGACAATTTAAAGTGACTCTTATAGGTCGATGAACGTTAAACTTGATTGCAATCAGCGTATGAGTTATTCTCAATTATTGAAATTTGAACATCCATATATATATGAACGTAATGGAGCCTCAGTAGATTTAAAAAAATAAAAAAATAATCTCCTTTCAATTGTATGGAACTGAATGATTCAATACTGTAACCGGCCCATACATATTATTTAATTTTGTCATTCTTATTAATGACTAAACACGGTGATGAAAACAAGATAAAATATCCAAGCCCTATAATCTTTAGTAGGTGCCAAACATTGAGCAATAGCTCCCTTTTCCCTTTTTTTTCTTTTTTGTTTGAGTGTCCACTTGGATTTCGGATATTAATAACCTCTAGCATCCAGAGTCGAAGTAAAGAGCGAAATTATATTTCTCATGGTAAAATTAGTGATTTCATGGTAAAATTAGTGATTTCAAAAATTGGACTCAGGGTCTCATAACACTATGTTCAAATTTCAAATATAAAATGTGTTTCAAAAGAATATTTAATAAAAATATTCATTATTTAAATGAAATGATAATTTTTTAATGAAATAAACTAATGCTTAATATAATTTGAATGAAAGGAATGTTCACATATAAAGGAGTGTCCACATTGGAAGAAATATAAAGAGATTGTTTTCAAATAAAAATGTGTGTCCATTTAAACATCAACCCTTTACAAATTTTCAATTCAATTGCATTAAAAATTCTAGAGAATAAGGGATTGCGAGTTCTTTGACATTGTTAGTGGACAACTATTAAGGTTTTCTTGTATTATGAGAATATTGTCCAAGCCCAATAATAAATTTGGTATAAGGACAAATAATACTCTAAAGATAATAATTCATCATGGGTCAAAATCTTATTTTACTCGTTTTCCTTGATTGTTTCAATAATTTTAGAGATTTTTTTTTTAAAATGATTGTGAACAAAATGATGAATCAAGAGTTCATGAAGTTAGATTATTTTGATAACATCAACATCAGTCATGGAAGGATAATTTGATCTTTCTACTTATGGTGCTCAATGTCATTTACATCGTGGATTCAAATTAAGCCAGATGAACCAATCGATGGAAGGATAATCTTGTGCATGAGAGTTCCCGGGCTGGGTCCGGGTCAAGGTGGGCCCGGACCCGCTGGGTTTGCTCAACTCTAAAATCAACAATATGATTTTTTATTTTTATAATATTGTTGATTCTTCTTTATTGTAATATGTTAAATTATAATTCTCTATATGCATGTGAATAATTATATGTCGCCTTTTGACAAAAAATTTAAGAATAAATATGAATTTTATATTCAACCAAAGATTACAGAGAAACTTTTTAATTATACAATTGAAAGAAATACATAAATATTAGAATTAATATATTCAGATATTTTTTAATTAAAATATTTATTGATGATTGTTCTAGATATACATACATGCAAATGTAAATGTTTAAACTTTATAAGTTTGAAATTGATAATTTACATGAAATTATTTTTCCCCAAAATAATAGAGGTGGATAATATATAATTAATTAATTCAATTTTAAATATGACTCCTATGGTTATAGTGACATAATATTAACTTCAATCAACTTACTTTATGAGTGCTAATCCAAAAAAAAAATCTTTTCATTTTTCGTACTTTACTCATCTAATATTATAACAATAACATATGTTTATATAGGTACTATTATTCGAACACTAATTCATCATATATGGAATATAACAATTACAAAGTTACATATCATTCACATTCTCAATCTAATAGCCTAAGTAATTATTCATCACAATAGTGATATCTAATAATCTCAAAAAGGAAAAACATACTGATATAATAAAGGCATATAAAAAAATTAAAGGTAACTGGAAGGAAAAAACTTTAAATACTTGTGCGCATACCAACCCGTGGTATTTCATTGCCGAGTGAAAAAAATTCTTAAGAACTCGTATTTTCTCCAATGCTTTCTTCCTTTGAGTTAGTCCACAAAGTTTTCCCGAAATAAGGTGAAAAAATTATACCAAATGCTCTTCAACTTTAATATTTGCTCAGTAATATTCTCCAACTTCACTTTGTAACACAAATGCCCTCCATCTTTTAACTCATTTCACTCGATGTTCTCTTTATCTGAGATAGATGGTCTTTTGATTTCCCGTCCACATAGCATCCATGTGACCATCTTCTCTCTCCTCCGCGCAATTAAGTAGTCGTCCGACGTGATATGCTCCGACGTGGCACCATATATTAAACCCTATTACTGACCCTTTTACTTACCTTAAATCGAGCATCACCAATCGCCTATCAATTTCGATCAAGCGGAGCCCATGGGGACGAGTGTGTTGATCTACGCCACATAATCGCCGTAGATGGCCGTCGAAATTGGGTCGTCGATTTGGACCTCCCTCACCCATCGGCTCTCGAGTTCGACTGCCACCAGCGACCGTCCACCCACAAGACAAGCTCGAGATTCATGATGTCGAACCTCAACAGCCACGGCGGCTCCCTGCACACGATTGCATCATCAACGATGCCCTAACTCGCCACGTTCGACCCATTGTTGTCGTCATCATCACCGGTAGTGACGGCTACGTCGACGGATCCGAGGACTGTCCATTGATTGAACAGCCTGAGGCCGTGCGCCACGACACGAGATCTGGTCACACATGCACAATATAACCGCTTGAGGCCGCTGTCGCTCCCTCTTGCTTCTCCTAGTTGCCATCGATCGTCGGCAGTCTCGACCCTTGGCGATGGGGCCAAGGTCCTCGCCTGGTCGGCCTTCGGGTCATACGCGATTATGCCATGAGGTGACTCGGTCCTCTAGAATGTGACTCCTTTGGCGAAGACACCCGACCCTAGGACGACGCGATCGACGGATACACCGGACTGGCTAGATGTCGACTCCCAGCATTTGCCACTGTGGGATGAGAATGCCTCAAAGCGGAGCCTGCCGTTTCCAGGGACCTCGAAGGCACATAAGAGGTGGAAGCAGGAGGGCTTGTCGGGGCACGACACAAGTGCAAGGACAATGGGGGCGACGGAAGACAAGGGCACAAAGGGGGGGGATGCGGTGGCACTCAGCGGTGGCCAGATTGCAGATGTAGTAGGCGGACCAGGGGCCACAGAGGAGGAGGGAGGCCATGGGAGGAGGACTTGACGGAGACGGAGGGCGGGAGGAAGGACAGGGAAGGATCCACGGGCTGGCCTCTGCGTCCAAATGCCGCGTAGGAGGGGGTGCACTGCCTGCCACGACATCGACGAAAGAACATGCTGGAGATAGACCCCTCAGGACCGTCAGCGAGCACCCAATCGCCAGCGACCCAGTGGCAACGACGACGGCTTTGTTGATATGTGGTACCACGTCGGACGGCTACTTGCGTGGAAGAGAGAGGAGATGGCCATTGGACGGGAAATCGGGAGACCGTCTATCCTAGGTAAGGAGGGCATCAAGTGAAATGAGTTAAAAGATGAAGGGCATTTGTGTTACAAAGTGAAGTTGGAGGATATCGCTGAGCAAATCTTAAGTTATAGGGCATTTGATGTAATTTTTTTTGAAATAAGGTGCCTCAAAATATGATAGGGAATAAGAAAGTTGTGGAACTATTTCTAGGCATGGATTGCCTTCGATCACAAGGCGCCTTCTCTGGTTTGGTTCAAAGTCGATTCAGTGATTCAATCATTCTCGACCACATCCCCTGACGTCATTGTTGTCGGAATGCTCTTGCGCCTGACGTCACCTTCCCACCCACCCCACCCCTATCCTCCAATATTCAACTTCCCTATTATTGTGTCGGCACAGGCCCACCTCGGATGCCGCCGCCGTCGAAACAACACTCCTGCACTTGACCCTATCGCTTTTCTCTCAATTGTGGATGAGAGAGGTCTGCCAGCGCAGCCCTCACCCCATGTCATCGCCCAGACTCACCCTTAGACAAGAGAGGTCCGATGATGCCACCGCCGCTTTGGACCCCACCTTGGATGCAAATTTGTTCGACCTCAAAATCTCTCATATGTAGAAGAAAATGAAGACAAGAAGAAAGGGAAGAGTGACACACCTCTCTCGTCCAAGGCGGCAACATCATCGACAAAGAATGGAAGGACGACAAGGGTGTTCGAGGCAGGGATGAACTTTTCGATGTCCTGAATGTGATGTAGTGTCAAGGGCGTTCCGACGATGGCGTCCTCTGATCAAGGGTGTTTTGACACGAGTGTTGAGACGAGGGTGCTCCAGTAGAGGCATTCCGACTCAGGTGGTTTGGCAGGGGTGTTCCAACAAAGAAAGTTGAAGGGGTGGGGGGGGGGGGGGGGGGAGGGGGGCTTTGGGGTAGGGAGAGGGGGAATCGTGAATTGGATGAACCAAATCAGAGAAATTTGCTCGAGAAGACATTGAACCACGCCTCATTGGAGTTCTTCAAGATAGTCGTCGATCATGAGATTATCGACAGTCCGCAGGTTTTTTATTCCCAATAATAAATTGTTGACAAAAAAATCTCTCTCCTCTTACTCAGACCAAACCACATCGTTCATTTGTTGTAGCCAACTGTCGAGGTCGCCGCCATCGTCCAAACCTCATCCTTCGTCCACTCCAACCATTGCTAT
Organism: Pontederia crassipes; assembly: GCA_030549335.1. Lineage (NCBI taxonomy): Eukaryota > Viridiplantae > Streptophyta > Magnoliopsida > Commelinales > Pontederiaceae > Pontederia > Pontederia crassipes. The sequence continues at coordinate 30,915,577 of CM060193.1, forward strand.
CGTCATCACCTTTGCTCTTTGATAAAGGTTCTCTTCTTATTATTTTCCTCTCATTCTCTTCATCTTCTTCTTTTCATTAGCAGTTGACAAGATGGTGTTGCTCAAGCTTAAAAGAAAAGGGCTTTATATTAATAAAACTACCACTCTCTCCAATAATCTGCTTAGGTCGCCCGAGAACAACGATGGACATTCCAAAGGAGGCACCTAAATCTTCACCGGAACCAATTGGTCGCTGGGTCTAGGATTCCCATGTTCAAGCCATATTGTATTTATTTCTCTCTCCTAATATTTTCAACACTAATCCTCCGAAAGAGGATGGTTGGCTATATCCATCATTAGAATTTTGTCAATTCCATCCTTAAAACTGCCAAAATGTTCCATAATCACCTAAATCATTTCCCAACTTATGATTTTTTTCTAGTTCCTCCTCTACAGTTTGCCAACTCCAATAAGACTTATATATATTATTATGACGTGGATAATGTACTAGTAAGGAGAGAGAGAGAGATAAAAAAGAGGAAAGTATATCCACCATCAAAATTTCCACTCCTGAAGAAGAAATGAGATATGGTGTACAATTGACATCTTTCTTCGTAAAAAAATAATTCGATTGCACTAGAACCGAATGATCTAGGCACCGACTAAAAAAATGCTAGTGGTGCTCTTTAGTGTTATCTTCGAGGGCTTTGAGGGACTATCAAAATTCTTTCAACGTAAGGAGTGGACCACTAGTCCAACGAAATTACAACAAGTCCTCTTCAAATTCAATGCATCTGAAGAATAAGTATGAGGTGTCATCATCCATCTCTCCATGTAGAACACATGACGTGTCAATGTGGGGTCCACATTTCACCCTATATAGTTTGGTGTGGATCTTATCATGTTGCGTAAATCAAGCAAACATATTAACTTTAAGCAGCATCCCGACGTGCCAATTAAGTCATAAGTCTTGCCGGAGGGCATTTGTGGCTAGGAGGAAACGAAGATAGAAGTTGCAAGCAGTAAAGTCTCATAAATTTCTTCTCAGGTCCGAAATGAGTCCAGCCAAAATGGGGCAATCCACTAATGAAAGCCCATAAACTTCAGAATGTGCCTATCCTAAAAACCTAATATGAAAGTGGGGGAGGGGGTCCGCGAATTAGTGCAAGGACCATAAGCTTCGAACAACACCAATAAATAAGGAAAAGATGCTGCTAGAGAACCCTCATGAATCCTATCATGATGCCAAAAAGAAAAAGCCTCATAGGAATCGAGAAAGGAAACCATATATGGTTGAATTCGGGGAAGAAAAATTGCAATGCCTCTCTAGAATGCAAAGACCTTACGAGGAAGAAGTTGGAAATCCCAAGAGAGGTCTTGTCCATAATAGGTGAAGAAAATTGAATACCATAGGCTTTTCATGGGGTCCCATGATCCGTCCAACTCACCAAGCTAGGAGGGGCCGATTAGTGTAACAGAGATCATACATGTCAAGCTCTCTCAAGGAAGTGGAATGATAAATTATTTGCCAAGAAACGAGATGAATGGCCCACTGGTCCAGAGAGTTCTCTGCCAAAAGACTCTGCTATGTAAGGAGTCAAATCGTTCTGAACTTGATTTTACATCCGAAGTACTTACATGTGGTAAATCGACAAAGCAGAAAGGACCGAACAAAAAAGTACAAGTCGACTACCACATGAAAGCAGTCTCGAACTCCAGCCTTACTTGTGTTTCAACCTATCAATAAGTGGGGTCCACCCACGAGAGTCAATGTGACGAGCGAAAAAGGAAAGCCCTAGATATGTGATCGACAAGGTGCCAATTGGAGTGCGAAACTTAGTCGTGCACACATTTTCTTCCTCCGAAGCCATGCCAAATGTCAAGTGAGATAAAAGATGGCCTAGTATGGTTGATTTGAAGGTTGGACACTACCCTCAAAGAGATCCATCATGATGCCCAACCACTTGGTTTCCTAAGTCGCGTCCTCAATGAACATAGACCTATTTGGAAGTTGGTAGCTTCTTATGTTGAACAATTTGACCAACAGAACGAGGGCCTTCTTCTGATATTCTTTTTTGGGTTAGAGTTTTTGTTATTCTATATTGAATTCTATGATTTGGAACCTCTATTTGTGCTAGATGTGGTTGTTTCCAATTTTGTCAAAATCATGTCTCAGTTCGTAGAAATCGTGCTTGTTCCTACTCTCAAACTATAGGATCACATACCGGATCTCGTGTCCAGCGATCTTATTTTTTTGAGTCAAGTTAGTTATCACGTGATGTGATCATGTGAGCCGAAAGTAAATATGAAACTAAAGAGTGAATTTTTATGTTAAAAAATCATCCTATATCTTTTGGTCGAGTTTTAAAATAAAAAAAAAACTTTATCAATCTTTTCAGATGATTTTTTGGAAGCCCTAAATTTTTCATATTTTATAATTATAAAAAGTAATATAAAAGATGTTTTATTTTATAAATTAATGACATATTATATATTGTGATAGTGCTATTTATGACTTATATTAATTTTGGGATTGAGAATTGTGTGAATTCAAGATGGATCCACATATATGGACTATTATTAATTTATAAATCAATGCCGGTCTTAAATTCATTTTAAATTCACTCAAAAAAATATTTAATAAGAATCACCTTTGATTTATTAATCAACGGTGAGTCCATATATGTGGACCTATTTTGGATCCACATATTCATTTTTTCCATTAATTTTCTATACATATAATGGGATAAACAATGTGTTTATTGAGTAATTATATATATATTGATATGTAAGATATAATATTAATATAAAAATTTAATTATGTAAATTTTTAGCAGACTTAGGAGCGTTAACCGGGTCGGGTCGACCCGTGAACCCGATGACCCGACCTGGTTTGGGCCGGATCGAATCGGTGGTCGGGTTGGACTCGACCCGAACTCGACTCGACCATGGGTCGGGTCGGGTACGGGTTGGATTTTTCCAATCCAACCCGATCAACTCGAGTTTTTTATTTTTATTTTTTCCTTTTTTAATTCAAACTTAATATTATATTTGATTTAAAATTTATAAAAAATGGAATAAAATATTTTAAGTATCAAAATAATATTAGATAATTAGAAAAGTTATTTTATGCTTTTAAAATAATATTAAATAATATTTTTGTATTAAATAAAAATATAAAAATAGTAAGAAAAAATTAAAAAAAAAGAAAAAAAGGGTGGTCGGATAATCCGACCACCTGACCTGACCCGAACCGGGTTGGGTTGGGTCGGATTCGACCCCCTCAGCCCTCTTGACCCGACCCAATCTAATTTGGTCGGATCGGGTCGGGCCGAGTTTGTTTACGGATCGGGTCCCGAGCGATGAACACCCCTAAGATTCAGACTTTTAAATTTAAAATTCGTCTAGTTCGAGTCTAAAAAAGCTTTAAATTTTTGTGTCGGGTCCAGCGTTGATTTTTCGGTTCTCAAAGCCAATCAAGGAAGAAACGAAAAACCGTGCGTTGCCGCCGTGCCCTAGTTACCTCCGCCTTGCCGCCTCCGCCCGCCGCCCGTCGCCTGCCGCTGTGCAAAGCTGCCGCATCGCGTTGCTGCCCTGCTGTCATCGCTCGCCGTGAGTCGTCGTTACTCCGTTACTCCTCCCTCCCTCAATCTCTCTCTCATCGTTCTTTTTTCTGTCGCACACGCCATTCTTTTCATCCCTCCCTCAATTCGCGAGCAGGGAGCCGTGTGACCTCAGTGCACAGATAGGAGCAGGGAAGCAGGGAGGCCTGTGCTGTTGTCTCCCTGTCCCAACCTCAGAGCGAAGGGAACAGTGCAGGGCTCCCTGCTCGCGAGCCGGGACATCTCCTGCTCGTGCAGGGCTCGCAAGAGGGAGACCGGTGTTTATGAATTATGACTTTAAGTTAGGAATAGGATTATGTAAGTAACTGCTTAGGCCTGTTTAAGACTTCAAGTTAGGATTATAAAAGTAACAGTTGTTGCCCTTCTGTAAAGGAAAAATGGCATCTGATTCGGGTTCAGGAGTTGGAAACACAAATGTGCCTGAAGTTGGAAGTGCTGGAACATCTACAGCTACAAGAGTACTCAGAAAAAAAAAAATGCATCAGTCGTCTTCTAGGCATATGCCAATTCGTTATTTTGTTAACACTTATTTTAGTTTTGGTATTGGTCCTTTGACATGTTGCTTAATATTTGATTTTGCTTCATTTGTTAGATATACTAATACCTCATCCCATTCATATGGAAATCCTGGTTCAAATTCTTCAATCAGAGTCCAGGATGCTCCCTCTTTGCATTTTTTGCGTCTCTTCCTTCACCAATATCATAATTGGAATTCTCGTAAGATGATATACGCCGGCTAAAAATCCGCCTGGAGATCCCGAGGGAAAATTGTTGCTAAATTTATCCCATCAGTTATTTCATATGTCGCTACGGGCCGAATTGAAACAAAGTACTTTTTCTTGGTAGGCATAATCCTTTGGACATAGATCCATTTTTTCAATTTTTTTATTCCTTAGAAATTTTTTTATAATATTGTACTTAGGTTCATGTTAATTAATATATAAATAAATAATCTGTAGGGTCGGCCGTGTCGTGACAAAGGTAGTAAAAAACACGTTTTAAGTCGTAGAATCGTACGATTCTACGACTCCACCCCGGCGAAACGTGCTCGATTCCATCCGGAATCACGTTTGGCTGGGGCGCAGTAGAAACGCGCGTCAAGACGTAGAAACGGTAGAATCCCGTCCCCATCGTCCCCATTTTTTCTCCTCCCGCTCGTTCGCCCACGTGAGACGGCGCGTGACTTCCCTTTTTCCTTCCAAAACCGCGGATGCCCTAACCCCTTTTCCCTGCTCCAACTTTCGCCACCATGACGCACCGCGACGCTGCTGCTCCACCACAACGCCGCTGCTCCAACTCTCGCCGGCCGGAGTTCTTCCGGCGCCCCTGATCATGCTGCTACTCTCTCGCTCCCTGCTCCTGTTGCTCCAACTCCGGCGTTCGCTTTCTTCTGCTGCTGGTAGCCTGGTACTCTCCCTCGCTCCCCCGCTCCCTCTCTCTGCCTCTCTCTCTCTGTCTCTCTCTCTTTGTATGTGGCTGCTCACAGTGCCATCTCTCTCCTTTCTATGTGCGACCTCACTTCGCCTGTTCGTGTTGTTCATCCCTGCAGCCACCTCTCACGTCATTTCCCCGCTGACCTCCTGCAGCTGTCCGCCTGTGCCGGTACGCCCTCCTGCTCGTGGTGTGTCTCTACATGTTTATGATTGTGCCCGTCCTCCCTCCTTCCTCTTTTTCTATTTGTTTGCGAACCCTCTTTTGTTGTATGTGCGAACAGCTGAATCCCTCGGTTCCTCTATTTGTTTGGGAACAGAGGAAGTGAGGAACCTCCCTCAGTCCCTCTTTCTTTGTATGTGCGAACAGAGGAACAGAGGAAGTGTCGAACCTCTCTCGGTCCCCTCCCTTGTGTTTGCGATTAGATGAACCGAGGGGGTGAGGGGTTGAGAATGTTAGAAAATTTGATGATTTGATATTTTGTATGCAGATGGTTTGATGATTTTAAGTAAGCAATTCTGCATCATTTTTTAAAAAATGCCATATATTATCTGGGCCTATTCTAATTAATATATAAAATAATTTTCTGGTAGAATCGGCCGTGTCGTGTTACGTGTATACGATTTCGTGTTTTCTCGGTTTCTCTGTGTCGTGTCCGTTTTACGTGTTTGACAACACAACTGGTCGTGTTCATGATTTTCTCGGTCCTCGGCGTGGTGTCCCTTTTACATGTTTGACAACATTGGTTGTTTCATTAAGTTCCTTTCTTTCTATTTTTTTTGTGGATTTTGGATGGGCTTCTCCTAATTGTTTATTTGTTTCTCATTTTATAGCAATTTGTTTTTAATCTGGGAAAGCCGAAAGAGGTAACAATCTATCAAAGGGACCAAGACAAGAAGATACATGGCAAGTGAAAGCTACTTGAAGACATGGGTCTCAGATAAGTTGATGTCCCTGATGGGTTCCTCCACTGGGGTAGTTGTTCAATATGTTATTCGACTAGGTGAGCATTGTCAGTTTTATTGTTCCTTTCATGAGTTTCTTGCACTATGATGGAAATGGTAAATGTTTAAGGACAACTCATGTGCAGCAAAGGAATCTTCTTCACCTGGGAAGCTAAAGGATAAATTAGTAGAATTTGGATTCTCCTCAACAGCGGAAACACACATGTTTGCAGAGGAGATCTATTCAAAAGTGCCTCACAAGCAATCTGGCCCTAGTGTAAGTTCTCATGTAAATTGTAGTTGTCCCAAAGAAAAAAGGGAAGCAGCAATAGCATTTTCGTTCCATTTCAAGTACTCCTTATAGGCTCCCCTTTTTTCTTTAACTAATGACTAGGATAACTTAGAACATTTCTACTTTTTGTTTATTAGATGCTTAAAATATGGTTAAGCGATATATTTTCCACTAATAATTGATTTTCCATAAACAATTTTTTTCCTACTGCAGCACATCACTCAAGCTGCTTATGTGTTTAACAGTTGTTCAAGTGAATTTGATGTTGACGTTTTTCACACACTAATAATCACAATGAATAACTCTTACTAAACAAGACTAGATTTGTCAATTTTTAATAGTGGTTCTACTCAGATAAATCTTATTCTGCTATGGCCTTTTTTCTCTAGGCATATCAAAAGGAGGAAAAAGAAGCTGCTCAGTTTGCAAAGAAGCAGATGAATTACAGATTAGTGGATGTTGATGATGCTGATGATACTACCGACAATCTTAAAAATGATTCAATGTCTTCTCAGCTACAGAAAAAAAGCTCTCATCAAAAGCAATTTAGAAGAAAGAGGAATGAAGATGATGAAGATGAAGAGGCAAAATCTTCTTGTTTTTTCCTTATATATATTTTATATGGTAAGTTTTCAGTCTGATGCCTCTCCTAACATTTTGACTTTTTGCCGTGATTTCTTCCCGTTGTACAGACGCCTGGGTTAGGAGGTGGGCGTCATGTCCGTAGTCGTACTGCAAAGATAGAGGACAATGATGATAATGATGATGATATCGAGGTATGCTTTTAACTGATTATAGGTTTGATCCCTTAAAAGTCAAAAACTATCTACAGGTTCAACTTCCATTTTCAATTTTGGCTGCAGTGCTTTGTTTTTAGTTAAAACATTAAGCTAGAGAAACTTCTTAATGCAATTAGATTTTAGATTTTACATGTTGGATAACTTATTTTATAATTCTGGATGAGTTCTAAGTGATTGATTAGGATCTGTTTCCAACATTTTCTTGGCAGCTCAAAAGCAAATAGGGTGTTTCTTACAGTTTGTCTCTTGGACAATCAGTTCTACGTCATGCTTAAACACGTAATACAGAATCTGCCATGATCTTAAGTTTCATCCTGCTTTAAAGATACAGTAATTGTAGTGTCTGTTGGCCAGTGGCAGTGCTTAATGTGTTATCTGTTCAAATAGGTTCACATGTATTTGATTTTTCTTAAATAGTTTATCATGTTTCTAAAATGAGTTCTAAGAACTTCCAGTACTCTGTAGTCAGAGGAGGCTATGATGCGTGATCAAGAGGAACGAGCACAATTGGAGAGAAATCTCAGAGAAAGAGATGCATCGAAAACACGAAAGGTGGCAACTCTATATTTCTGTTTACCCAATTTGAGTGAGTACTCGTGTGCAAAATGCTTTAACTTGTTTGTCTTTGTTTTCTGTGTTTGGTAACAGTTGATGGAGCCAAAATTGTCAAAGGCAGATCAAGGTAGAAATATTTGTTTCTTTTCCTATATCTTTTCTCATCTGATTAGTTAATCCTTTTCCTTCATAAATCGTTCTAATGAGCTAAACCTTTTTTTGGCTTCTTGTGCAATAGAGGAGAACATTAGAAGGGCAAAAGCACTCGAGCAAAATGATACTTCAGATTTAAGGTTCGATTTTCCCCTTGATATGCTATTTCATTGTGCTTGTGTGGTTTCTTGTTAAGTACTTCGAAATTAGTATTCTGTATGCCTGTTGAATAAAATTCTGTAAAAAAGGTGAGTCGACATAACATATCTGATGTTCTAGGAGATATCTAAATCGACACTATTTTCATTTTGGTGTTTCACTTCAGTTCATGTTAATTTAAACAAGGGTATCTTATTCAAATTACAAGCTTGAGGCACGTAGGTGATATATCTATCAAAGATTTACTTAAGCATTTTAACCATCTATGTTTGCTCACAAAAAACGAAGGAAGACATGATATCTCAACATCTGCATGATACACATTTGACTTGTCTGGTTTAACCACAAAAGTATGCCATGCGACCTTACAGTGTTCCTTGTTTATATTGTCCTAGGTTAGTTTTGCATACTTGAGTGATCTTTTATTATGTTTCTTGCCACAGAAAAGTTTCAAGGCAAGTGTATTTGCAAAAAAGAAGGGACCAGAAGCTTGTGGAGATCCGGTACATGCTTAGCTTTTATTACATGTTCTTTCTCTTTCTTTAGGAATTATTTCAGTTAGTTTTGAACTCACTGGGGACTTCATTTTCAATTAATTCTGAATCTCTTACATAACTCTGTCGAATATGGTTTCTTAAACCATCTTTTACTTCTTTTAATGCAGAGATGATATCATTGATCATGAATACATATTTGAGGGTGTAAAGTTGACAGAGGCAGAGGAACACCAACTAAGGTTACCAAATTCTCCTTTCTCTTACTGGGTGGTGTATTTGTTCTTTACCAAAGAGTATTATGATTGTTTGCTCAAATGTTGTTACAAAAACGAAAGTCATACACCATATCATGTCTTTTAGATATTTGGTTACATATGCATGAAATTTGTCACACGGATACTTTGTTTCCATAGGTACAAAAAGAAAATATACGAGCTTGCAAAAGATCATGTCGAAGACATTGATAATATTACTGAGGTATTTATCTTTTCTCTTTTCCATTTTTTGTTCCTATAGATATCAACATTCTTCAAGAACAAGTAATTTTAGGCTAACTTGAGTCATTCTTTTTCCTACCCTTTTTGCATTCTATCCTATGTACTATATCAGCATTCTTACTGAATCCTTTTAATGTTCATGTAGTTTAGTGGTTCATTTATAATCTTGTTGCATGATTTACTGGTGTCTTTCATTTTTTTACTAGAATGTATTGCAATTGCTAATTAGCAAGTGTGTATACATGTGCTAGAAGATTTCACTCACAGGAAAAAAAGAAAGTACTGAATAACTAGTTTCCCTTAAGCACTCTATTCCCTTTCCCTCTTAAAAGGTAAAGAAATACCATGTTAATTTTTTACATGTTACCTAAACCATTTATTTATATTTGTCTATTAATACCAGTATAAGATGCCAGAGGCCTATGACCAAGAAGGTGGTGTGAATCAAGAAAAAAGGTTTGCTGCAGCTTTACAGCGGTACAGGTAGTTCTTCCTGCTTTATGAGACTTGTCAATATAATTCAGTTTAATTGACATTGTCGTGTTTATTTTGTATGACATTATTTCTATTGGACATTCATTTGTGGGTTATTATGCCTGTTAATTGACATAAAGAATTATAGAATTGTAATTTTCACCGCTAGCAGATGTAGCACTTTTTAGGACCTAGGCTTGGAAATGCTTGTTTCCACCTGTATTTCTTTTGACCATCTTTATATATTTAGGGATTCTGGTGCGGGAGATAAAATGAACCCTTTTGCAGAGCAGGAAGCATGGGAAGAGCATCAAATTGGTAAATTTCTTTCTTGAATATTTTATATTTTTCCTTTGCTGGACTGCTTTCAGCCATAAATATATTTGGTATAGGGAAAGCAACGTTAGCATTTGGCTCAAAGGACAAAAAAGAAGCTGCAGATGAATACGAGTATGTGATATTTTTTATCCATCTGTTTCCTGTTTGTTGAGTATGTTATTTTCTTTTAATATTTTTTTGATTAAAAAGATAGCCGATCAAATGGATTTTTTTAGCCCTTCAATTTTGTTCAAGATTGATATCTGAAAACTCATGATAAATTGAAACTTTACTTGCTGATCATATTCTCTTGCTGACATGCATTATAGATTTGTTTTTGAAGACAAGGTTGAATTCATCAAAGAATCAGTCATGGCTGGCGAGAATGTATGTTTGATCTTGTTTTTTTTTTAATTCCTCTCTTATGTGATCATGGTTTATTTACCATGCAGCAATGGTCTCACATTGTCATTTCTTTCCTTGAGCAGCATGTGGGTGACTTGCCTGCTATGTCACCTGATGATTCACAAGCAAAATCTGCTTTGGAGAAGTTGCAGGTCCATTATCTTTTTAGTTGAAGCAAAAATTTTCCCTTCATTTAACTGTTTTCTTTCTGAATCAAGTAATTGTACAACAACAACAACAACAACAAAGCCTTATCCCACTAGGTGGGGTCGGCTACATGGATCATACGACGCCATATTCGTTGATCCATGTTCATAAGATTCGACATGATTTTATGCTGGCTGTCGGGGCCTAACACAACCCTCCTCCTTTATCCGGGCTTGGGACCGGTTATAAAATATAGGCGGAGTTGAATCAAGTAATTGTAGTTTTCCAATTTTTTTTTTTGAGGAGATCCATATCTAAAGAATTGTGTAGTTATAATGTTTACATTACTCTTCTAAAAAAAAATGTTTACATTACCTCATACTATGCTACTTTCGATACATTCTCTTTCTTTATGGTAATGATTTGAATTCTACTTGTTATTTGCCAGGAAGATAGAAAGACACTACCGATATATCCGTTCAGGGACGAGTTACTCAAAGCGGTCAATGATCATCAGGTTTTTTTGCATGTCATTCTAGTTGTAACGTTTTTTGTATTTAAATGCTTATATGTTTCAAAAGCGAGTATTTCTCAGTTATATTTTAAATCCTTGCTAGGTCCTTGTTATTGTTGGAGAAACTGGTTCAGGGAAGACAACTCAGATTCCCCAGTATTTACATGAAGCTGGTTATTCCAAGCATGGAATGGTAAACGAAGAAACAATATCTGATTCTATCTTGTGTTTACTCTTATTTGTGATCTTGTTGTGAAATCGTCCATACTCTAATTTGATCTTTTGGCTCCTTTATCCACACAATGAAGGAATACCTCAATACTACTTATGAACTTAGATTTTAATGTTGATATGTTCATAGGTATTATCTTGCTAACTAGGAGTTATTCATTTGGTTCTCTTATTGGACAAGCTTCCGAATTCCCATTCATACTGGTGTTTATGCTTGTATTAAGCTGGTGCTTCTTAGATATGTGATGTTATTAGCTTCAATTTGGTGTTATCCCTTTTTTTTTTTGAGAAGAACTTTCATGTTATCCCTACATTAATTTTTTGTTGCCATCATAGTGTCCAGAAGTAGTTGGATAAAAAGTAATATCACTATCACTTCAGCTAATCTGTGCTGCCATGAGTCGCATGCCTTGTTGTGGCAGATGAGACTCCAAGCAGGAATAATATAATTAACCCCCTTTTGTTAATCCCTATATTTCATATGTCGTGGTACCCTCAAATCCTCAATGTGGAGTTAAATGGAGGGAAACAATTCCTTCTGATCCCTTACATTCTCTTACCTTGACTATAGGTTGCCTTACAGTATTTTATTTTTCCTTCCCTTTCTCTTAATGAATTTCATCTACCGCCTATGTCTTATAGCCGGTCCCAAGCCCGGATAAAGGAGGAGGGTTGTGTTAAGCCCCCAGCGTAAAACCCTGTCGAATCTCATGAACATGGATCAACGAATAGGCGTCGTATGATCCATGTAGCCGACCCCACCTAGTGGGATAAGGCTTTGTTGTTGTTGTTGTTGTTGTATAGCTTTAACACAACACCCAACTTTTGGTGAGATTGGTCCATAAATTTATCTTTCCTCATCCTTATCGTTTATTTTGTTCTACAGTGTGCAGATTAGATGCAAGATCCTTTTGTTAGAATTTGCATGTCAGAACCTTGGGTTGGCCAAAATATGAACTGTTTGTTGTTTGACACATGTTGCAACTTGCAACCTGCTAATAAATAACTATAACCTTGTTATTTGAAACAAAAAAATTCTTACATTATAGTCCAATTTTTTGAATGACAAGATCGTTCTTCTTGTTTTTATCACTTCAAGAGAAAATAGGTTTGATCTTGTGTTATTGCTTATTATGTTATTAGATTGGTTGTACTCAGCCACGTCGTGTTGCAGCAATGAGTGTAGCTGCACGGGTTGCCCAAGAGATGGGTGTTAAACTTGGCCATGAGGTTTGTTTGTCTTCTTTCTATGCTCTTATGTGCTATACACACCCAATTTATGTTGGTAACCTTGCTGTGTAACTTGTAGGTCGGCTATTCCATTCGATTTGAAGATTGCACATCTGAAAAAACTATTCTCAAATATATGACTGATGGTATGTTATTGCGGGAATTCCTTGGTGAACCTAATTTAGCCAGCTATAGGTAAGATGGAAAAGAATAGTTAACTATTTAATTTGTGCATGATTTTACCATATCATTTTTTTATGTATCTTTGTTGGATATTTTAGTGTTATAATGGTGGATGAGGCGCACGAGCGAACACTTTCAACAGATATTTTATTTGGCTTGGTTAAGGTAAGCAGTCAAGACCACATCTATCTTAGAAGTTAAGATGTTCTATTTTGAAGTTACTGAGTATTGATAGTTGTAAATGTTTATCTGGTTATAATAAATCCTATCAGGATATATCTCGTTTTCGTAGTGATCTCAAACTTCTCATTTCAAGTGCAACTCTTGATGCCGAGAAATTCAGCGACTACTTTGACTCGGCTCCTATTTTCAAGATACCTGGGCGAAGGTATCCTGTTGAGATCCATTTTACAACAGCCCCTGAAGCTGATTATATTGATGCTGCAATTGCTACAGTACTTCAGATTCATGTCACTCAGCCTCCTGGCGACATTCTTGTATTTCTCACTGGCCAAGAGGAAATTGAAACTATTGATGAAATCCTTAAACACAGGACAAGAGGTCTTGGGACTAAGATAGCAGAACTAATCATTTGCCCCATATATGCTAACCTTCCAACAGAGTTGCAGGCCAAGATATTTGAACCTACCCCAGAAGGCGCACGGAAGGTGGTCTTGGCTACTAATATTGCTGAAACATCCCTCACAATTGATGGGATAAAGTATGTTGTTGATCCTGGATATTGTAAGATCAAATCTTATAATCCTCGGACTGGTATGGAATCATTGTTAATAAATCCAATCTCGAAAGCATCTGCTATGCAAAGGGCTGGAAGGTCTGGACGTACTGGTCCTGGAAAGTGTTTTCGTCTTTACACTGCTTATAACTATCATAATGACCTTGATGATAATACTGTGCCAGAAATACAGAGAACTAATCTTGCAAATGTGGTTCTGACACTTAAGAGCCTAGGTATTCATGATTTACTCAATTTCGATTTCATGGATCCTCCACCCTCTGAGGCCTTATTGAAGGCTCTTGAACATCTTTTCGCACTCAATGCACTGAATAGTCGTGGAGAGTTGACGAAGACTGGTAGAAGGATGGCAGAATTTCCACTTGATCCAATGTTGTCTAAGATGATAGTGTCTGCAGAGAAGTATAAATGTTCAGACGAAGCTATATCAATTGCGGCGATGTTGTCAGTAGGGAATTCAATATTTTACCGTCCAAAAGACAAGCAAGTACATGCAGATAATGCCAGGAAAAACTTTCACACTGGAAATGTTGGGGACCATATTGGCTTACTTAATGTATGCCCCTTATCTTATTTTAAATGCATTATAATTTCTTGGTGTGAAATATTAATCACCCTCCGAACATATTTCAGGTGTACAATGCCTGGAAAGAGACGAATTTCTCAACACAATGGTGCTATGAGAACTACATTCAGGTAATTAAACTTTGTGCTGGATCATGAATTTGCCTTCTATATGAATCCTTTTCATTACCATATCGGTGCATGTTGAAATGGTAACATTAATGAATAATAATAGGGTTATTTCCTCTAACCATCCCTAAACTATTGCGATTTTTCACATTTAACCCCAAACTACGAACTTCTGTTTTTGGGTCCCTAAACTTTCACGATTTTTCCAATTTGATCCTTTCGTCCAATTCCGTCGACTTCTCCGTTATTTTTTATTTTTCACATTTGTGAAAAGTCCATTATACCCCCGCCTGAAGTGTTCATTTTTACATAAAGCATTATATAATAATAGATATAAAAATAATTAAAAAAAAGAAAAAATAAGTGTCACAGGAGACGACGCAGAGGCGGGCCGGCGAACCCCCCCTCTTTACCTGTGCCGGCGTGTGCAGGGAAAGAGCGAGGGGGGGGGGGGGACGACGTTCCCCCACCTTTCCCTGGGCCGGCGTGTGGAACAAGCGGAGTTATCCAAACCCGAACGTTGCGTTGCGACAACGGCCAGCCGCCCAATGACGACTACCAATCATCCGACAAAATACTCCAAAGTAGAGGAGGGAATCTTTGACGTCTTCCTTAGATACACTTGCTCTCACGCTTCTCCCACCTTCAGAGCTCTAACTTTCCAATGGCGAGCGCCGGCGACAAGGACAGACGACCTGTCCCTGCCGACGAGGAGGCGCCGTGTGAGAAGCTTCCTGCTTCCGCCAACAAGGCCAAGCGCGTCGCCTCGCTGGACATCTTCCGCGGCCTCACAGTGGCGGTAAGCGGTCGCCTGTCGCTCCCTTGTTCTCCTCTGGTCTCTGTGTGAGTGACCAAGGTTTTGATGTTGGGCATTTGTACTGCGCAGTTGATGATCCTGGTGGATGGTGCCGGAGGGGAGTGGCCGGCCATCAGCCATGCGCCGTGGAACGGGTGCAACCTCACCGACTTCGTCATGCCCTTCTTCCTTTTTATTGTGGGGATGGCCATTCCGCTCTCTCTCAAGGTCTGTTTTACTTTGGTGCTCGAGTCGACGTCGTTGGACAAGTGTTTGTTGTGAAGGTTGAATCTTTACTTGGCCTTTGACTTGTGTTACTTGTTTTGGTTGTTCGGTGATCGGACAGAGAATACCCAATAAGTTGCGAGCTGTGAGGAGGGTAGTGGTGAGGACTCTCAAGCTACTCTTTTGGGGCATTGTCTTGCAAGGTTAAAGAATCCCCATTAACCTCTTTCTCCTATTGTTGTTAGTTATGTGTGCATGAACGTGCCTGCAGGATGCTCCATGGATTACATAAGAAATCTTAGATAGGAGTAATCGTTTGTGTCATCGTCGTCGATCAGAGGGGGCGGCGACACCCCCCACCCACCCCCCCACCCCCCGGTGACACTTGTTTTTTTCTTTTTTTTTAAAATTATTTTTATATCTATTATTATATATTACTTTATGTAAAAATGAACTAACACTTAAGGCGGGGGTATAATGGACTTTTCACAAATGTGAAAAAATAAAAAAATAACGGAGAACTTGACGGAATTGGACGGAAGGATCAAATTGGAAAAATCGTGAAAGTTTAGGGACTCAAAAAACGAAGTTCGTAGTTTGGGGTTAGATGTGAAAAATCGCGATAGCTTAGGAGTGGTTAGAGGAAATAACCCATAATAATAAGGTTTTTTAGAGGAACTAATAATAAGGCCATATCAGTTAAATTCCTATTTTGTAACAAACATCAGAAAAGAAAAAAGATATATATTCATCAATATGGTCAATAAGATATCATATATCATCCCTTTCAAAAAGATATCAATATTATCTTTTTCGGAAAATAAAAAGATACATTTTGCTAATTTTCATATTCGTTGACCAAACATCGGAAGTCTGCTCTTTTTTTTCCCTTTGTATCAGCATACCGGTTACTAATAGAGTGGAATGGCGTCGTATGATCCATGTAGCCGACCCCACCTAGTGGGATAAGGCTTTGTTGTTGTTGTTGTTGTATCAGCATACCAAAATGTAATGCACGTTTTGAAGATGTAAAAGAGACTATTAACAATTGTCACTTGAACCAGGTCCGAAGCATGAAGAGAGCTCGAGATATAAGAGACCAGCTAGAGGGGCTGCTTGAGAGGGTCGAAATTGAACCCTCATCAAACCCAAATGATTTGGATTGTGTAAAAAAGGCAATCACATCAGGTATTGGCATGTGAATATTTTTTAAGAAGCTTTTTTATTACTTATGGTCAATTTGGTTCTTGACCAAGGGGTCTTTTTTAGGATTTTTCCACCATGCATCAAAGCTCCAGAAGAATGGTTCTTATAGAACGGTTAAAAATCCACAAACCGTGTACATACATCCAAGTTCTGGGTTGGCAGAGGCAAGTATGCTTAATTCACGTAATTAATTTTAACATTGTCATCTTTTGCTTGATACTAGAATAGGAGCTACATCAGTCGGTCGCATGTTAGAATATGAAACTTTTTCTTCCTCGTGGTACTGTCATTACTTTTTTGTTGCTTGCTCATGATTGGTTTCTTTCTGTTATCAGGCACTCCCTAGGTGGGTTATTTACCATGAGCTTGTTCTTACGACTAAAGAGTACATGAGACAGGTAGGATATTTTTCTTTTCATTTACTTGGCCTTTTTTTTCCAAAAGGATCCATAATCACGAGTTCCTTATGACCACAGGTCACGGAATTGAAGCCGGATTGGCTTGTTGAGATTGCACCTCATTATTATCAATTAAAAGATGTTGAGGATGGTAAAAATAAGAATTAGAAGAGTTTCAACTTTGTTTTCCGGCCTCTTCTTGACAAGATGCTCAATATCTTTTCCTGATTCCTTCTAAAAAAAAACTTTTCCTGATTGCAGGTGGATCAAGAAAGATGCCACGCGGAAAGGGGCGAGCTGAGATGTAACAGGGAAGGTGCACAAGCAAATGCAGGCGCAAGGTGCGCATTACTTTTGCTTTTTCCCCGGCTACCAGGGATGGCGCACGGCGATACTTGTTGAGTTTGAGATTGGGATAGAAGAACCAATTTTCCAGCGAAAAGAAATGATGACACCTATAGTCTAATGTTAGTTTGTACATATCTTAATTCCTTATGCTGGAATTTTACATGTACTTGAGCAGTGTCCCTCATCTCTCATGATTACGAGACCATGTTTGGTTTCAAACAAGACGTTTCAAAATCCAAATCCTTGCTGGGAACAGATATAACATCACAACACAAACTAGGATTGATTCCATTAGGATTATGATCTTGTAACGTTTATTTTGATAAACTGAATGAAAGCAGTTTTGATGGTAAGTCGTAAAATTGTTTAATTTTTTTAACTGCGCGATATGAAATAGTTAATTCGTACCAATAACAACTAAATCTTTTGTACTCCCCGATCAAAGGGGAATATGTCTTCGTTATGTATATTTGCACGGAACCTTGAATAAATATTATAGATTCATTAGCCACACCCAAACGTGATGACCGAGCTCCAAAGTTCGAATTAGACGTGGTAACCAATGTTGTTAAGGTTCAAAAATAATTACAAATATTTTGATAAAATTATAATTTTTATTGCACGAGCTTATGGCAATATCTGATTATATACTATTTATAGGATTATTATAATTGTTTAAATAATAGTAAAATGTATTCGTGACAATAAAATTAATTTAGAATAATATAAGTTTGCCCTTTTAGTTCTCACTGTTTTCAGGTAATTTAATTTAAATATTAATATAAATGATTTAACAACAAATTTATCAATATATATATATATATATAATATTTATAAATATATATATATATATTTTTTTAAGATTTTACGTTTAGGAGTGTTCATCTGTCAATTCGACCAGACCTAATTTTTTTATTAAATTGATCTATTTTTATTTAATTTAGAGGTTTATATGATTAATATTTTTAAAAAGATAAAAATAAAGCCTTTAAAATATAAAAAGTAGTAAAAAAATAAAATATTATTTTCATGGTTTAAGATTAAGTAATTTGACCATTCGACTCGATCCAAACTGGCCGGTAGATCGGATTTGTCAACCTTAACCCACCAAAATTGGATGGATTGAGTCGGTCCATCGCGACCTGTGGTCAACTCTATTTATGAATTTCTCATACTTTATAATTTTCAGTGTTAAGACCCATTTTATCATCTTGGCAACAAATTACTTAAGATCCCAATCTTTGTTCTATTAACTTGGCTTATTTCGCCTAATTAGACAACCTATGCGAGTGTGGTCCGTAGCTGATGTATGCTATGATGTGTACTCGGTCGAATATATATTTTACCGTGGGTCTAGTTAGTCGATATCAGGCTAATTTAGGATGCCAACACTGGAAGGCGGTGAAGAGAATCATGAGATACCTCAAGAGTACTGCAGATCTTGCACTGTGCTATCATGGAGGAAGTTTACAACTTGTTGGATTCACCGATGTTGATTGGGCTAGTGGCGTTGATGAACGAAAATCCACCTCCGGATACGCTTTCTTGCTCAGCAATGATGCTGTTACTTGGAGCAGTATGAAATAAGATTGTGTGGCACTGTCAACTATGGAGGCAGAATTCATAGCTTGTTTAGTGGCAGTACAAGATGCCTTGTGGCTTAAAAGATTCCTTCAAAACCTGAGAATTTCTAAGAATGCAATGAAGAAGATGATCATTCACTATGACAATCAAGCAGCCATTGCTTATGTGAAGGACGAGAAATACCATTGTAAAGGAAAGCATATACATACAAAGTACAAATTTGTACGAAATCAAGAAGTCAAAGAGGAGATCTCAATTGAGTACATATCAACGCACAAAATGGTTGTTGATTCGTTCACCAAATCATTGCCAATAGAGGCATTCTTGAGACATGTAAATGTCATAGGGCTGCGTAGATTATAAACATAATGATGTACTCAATTTTTCAATGAATAAAAGATTATTTTTCTTTGATAAACTAAATGTTATAAAATTTTGTTATACATGTGAAAAGTATGTCAATCAAACCTAGATTTGTTCACTCACACAAACAAATGTTTCCGACGCTCACGGAAATAGCAAACAGAATGAACTATGTGAGTCATTGTGTGATTGTTAAAACATGAGTTTTAGTAACAAAATGTCGCCTGATTAAGAGAGAGAGGCCGGATACGAGATGCAAATCTAGCGCTATAAGATAGCGAGTGATTTGAAAACTCGAGTCAAGCGCTAAAATGTAGCGACTTGACTTAAGTCTGTGTGAGGTATAATTAAACAGAGCTAGACATACGCTCTTTCAATGGGCTCCACCACAGTACTTGTGTTTAGTACCAAGTATGTAAAGTCGACCTAGAGACATGATGAATTGATTTGTTCGATAGTCATCATGGTGTGAGTCTCTGGCAGATGATTCATTTGCATGTGTCCTTAGACTTTTGACTGTCATAAGGAAAGGAATTAGTGCTTGCTACTTTAGCACGGTACTCAAAGGTGAAAAGTAAAGTAGCATGTCGAGCCACGTCTAGAAAAGCAGCTAGTTCACTACTAAAAGACATGAGGACGAGAGAAAGAACTGTTATGAGCTGCATTAAGCTTTTCACGTACAATTGGTCAACTCTTTTTCTTATGTTGAAAATAATGTATATAAAAGATAGTTACCACGGAGCAAGACATGCATTGTCTTGGCTATGCTGCAAGACAGATCTTGGGCATAACGAGTTACATTATTTGAGCATTTGTTGGCTCATATGTGAGCTATTATGAATTCCTAACGGGCATAACATACGCTCTAGAGAGAGTTGAGTGATTGAACCTTAACAGGTATCTTTCTAGCTCCTATAAAGAAGCGTGATTGTACTCGTGTGCAATGCAAAATTCCAGACGAATGAAAGTACAATGCCCAATGCGGACAAGTAGGAGATTGTTTGAATAGTGCAATTTTGGGCACATGAGCCATGCATGCACGTGGCCCGCTTGGGCAAGACGCGCGCAGGACGCACGAACCATTATCCCGCGATCCGCAAAAATTCTGGGCTGCGCAGACACATATACATGCGCGATGGACGCGCGTTATATGTTCTGCCTAACTTCTTGTCCAAGTCTCCCTCCCTATAAAAGGAGACCCATACCAGAGGTCCTAAACATGATTTCGAGAGGTTCTTCTAGAGGCACTTGTACTGTGGCAATGAGTTCCAGTCTCCGATCCCGAGGTGCAAGTGCGCTCGTCAAGAGTTCGTGAAAAAGCTCCGATGATCCGCTTCCGCTACAAGAGGTATTCCGCAACTTCTAGGATTTATATCTATTATAAATTTCTACGATTGAAAATATTATGTCTACATTAAGAACATTACATATGGTATTAAAGCCATTCCGCATGGACCTCTATTTATGGTGAAGTACGATTATTTAATGAGGATGTTAGGTCTCCTAAAAAGGATAAGAATTGGTCCTAATAGATGAGATCCTTAAACACAAGACAAGAGGTCTTGGGACTAAGATAGCAGAACTAATCATTTACCCCATATATGCTAACCTTCCAACAGAGTTGCAGGCCAAGATATTTGAACCTACCCCAGAAGGCGCACGGAAGGTGGTCTTGGCTACTAATATTGCTGAAACATCCCTCACAATTGATGGGATAAAGTATGTTGTTGATCCTGGATACTGTAAGATCAAATCTCATAATCCTCGGACTGGTATGGAATCATTGCTAATAAATCCAATCTCGAAAGCATCTGCTTTGCAAAGGGCTGGAAGGTCTGGACGTACTGGTCCTGGAAAGTGTTTTCGTCTTTACACTGCTTATAACTATCATAATGACCTTGATGATAATACTGTGCCAGAAATACAGAGAACTAATTTTGCAAATGTGGTTCCGACACTTAAGAGCCTAGGTATTCATGATTTACTCAATTTCGATTTCATGAATCCTCCACCCTCTTATTGAAGGCTCTTGAACATCTTTTCGCACTCAATGCACTGAATAGTCGCGGAGAGTTGACGAAGACTGGTAGAAGGATGGCAGAATTTCCACTTGATCCAATGTTGTCTAAGATGATAGTGTCTTCGGAGAAGTATAAATGTTCAGATGAAGCTATATCCATTGCGGCGATGTTGTCAGTAGGGAATTCAATATTTTACCGTCCAAAAGACAAGCAAGTACATGCAGATAATGCCAGGAAAAACTTTCACACCGGAAATGTTGGGGACCATATTGGCTTACTTAATGTATGGTCCTAATCTTGTTTTAAATGCATTATAATTTCAGTTAGCTTGAAATATTAATGATTCACGATACACGTTTCAGGTGTACAATGCCTGGAAAGAGACTAATTTCTCGACACAATGGTGCTATGAGAACTACATTCAGGTGAAGTCAGACTTTGTGCTGGATCATTAAGTTGCCTTCTATATGAATCCATTTCATTGCCATATTGCATACGTTGAATTCCAGTATGTAGATGCATGTCAAAATAGTCACGTTAATGAGTAATAATGAGGTTTTTTTTAGAGGGACTAATAATAAGATCATATCAGTTAAGTTCCTATTTTGTAACAAATATTGAAAAAGATAAAGATACATGTTAGTCAATACGGTCAATAAGATATCATATATTATCATTTTCACAAAAGAAAAAAGATACATAATGCTAATTTTCATATTCGTTGACCAAACATCGGAAGTCTGCTCTTTTATTTTCCTTTGTATATCAGCATACCAAAAAATAATGCACACATTGAAGATGTGAAACAGACAATTAATAATTGTCACTTGAACCAGGTCCGAAGCATGAAGAGAGCTCGAGATATAAGAGACCAGCTAGAGGGGCTGCTTGAGAGGGTCGAAATTGAACCCTCATCAAACCCAAACGATTTGGATTGTGTAAAAATGGCGATTACATCAGGTATTGGCATGTGGATTGTTTCTAAGAAGCTTATTGATAACTTAAGGCCAATTTGGTTCTAACCAAGGGTTCTTTTTTAGGATTTTTCCACCATGCATCAAAGCTGCAAAAGAATGGTTCCTATAGAACGGTTAAAAATCCACAAACAGTGTACATACATCCAAGTTCTGGGTTGGCAGAGGCAAGTATGCTTAATTTACCTAACTTGCTTGATACGAGAATAAGAGCTAAATCAGTCGGTAGCATATTGGCATATGGAACTTTTGCATCCTCGTGGTACTGCCACTACTTTTTTTTGTTGCTTTCTCATGATTGGTTTCTTTCGGTTATCAGGCACTTCCTAGGTGGGTTATTTACCATGAGCTCGTTCTTACGACTAGAGTGAGTACATGAGACAGGTAGGATATTTTCCATTTCCTTTAACTTGGCCGTTTTTTCCCAAAGAAGGATACATAGTCACGTGTTCCTTATGACCACAGGTTACAGAATTGAAGCCGGATTGGCTTGTTGAAATTGCACCTCATTATTATGAACTAAAAGACGTTGAGGATGGTAAAAAAAAAAAAAAAGAGTTGGACAAGTTTCAACTTTGCTTTCCGACCTCTTCTTGACAAGATGCTCAAATATCTTTTCCTGATTGCAGGTGGATCAAGAAAGATGCCACGCGGAAAGGGGCGAGCTGAGATGTAACAGGGGAAGGCGCACGAGCAAATGCAGGCGGAGGCGCGAGGAGCAAACTCACTTTTGCTTTTGAGTTTAAGTTTAGGATGCAAGAACCAATTTTTCCAGCCAAAAGAAAGGATGACACCTATAATCTAATGTTGTTGGATCATAATTTGTACATATACTTGCACGGAACCTTAAATAAATATCGTGATTATTTGAAGGGGGAAATGTCCCATGTCACCGAGCTCCAAAGTTTGAATTTGATTATTCGCTTATGTTGTCGGGATTTTGATATAGATTTTAGGATACAACCATACTATTTCTGACACATTTCGATTTTATTTCAGAATTTGAAATTATGCTATTATTTGATCTTATATGATTATTATAAATATTCAAAAAATAATAAATATATATATTCATGATAATAATAATAATTAATTTAGATGAAATTTAATATATATTTCCTTTACATTTGTAATAAGTTGGAGGATAGAGTTGGAAAAACGATTAAAATTTGAGGACATTTAACGTAATTTATTTTAAATTAATAAAAATAATTTAATATGGTATACTTTAATGTCTGAGTGCAACACATTTATTAAATTTGTTTTTAAAAATATTTTTTTTACTCAAATATTAATTTTTTTATTCAATTTGATGACTTCTAACAACATAAGATCCTCATATTAACAACATTGTTGTCTATTAATATTATGGTTTTATAGCCGTTTTATTATTGCATGGAAGCATAATTAAAAGCACAATATAGGTATAACTATAAACAAGAAAGTGATAAAATAAACGTAACCAACTCCATATGTCTTTTAGTAGATAAAGAAAAATTATAGTAGTAAATTAACGATGGCGTACGAAAAAAAGCATAATTAAAAGTACAATATTATTGCTCCGATTCCATCATGCTACGGCGGGCATGCCCTTCAACCACGCATCCAGAGGCTTACCGATGGCGTACACCACGAACCCGATTGCGCGCAGCTTCTCCGGATCCACCACGTTGCGTCCATCGAAGACGAACGCCGGCTTCCGCATGCTCTCGTAGATCCTCTCGTAATCCAGCCGCTGGAACTCGTCCCATTCCGTCAGGATGCAGACTCCGTGCGCGCCCTCCGCGGCCTCGTACGCGTCCCGCGCCACCGTCACCTGCTTCCCGGCCACCGACGGGCTCAGCGGGCGCCGCAGCAGCTGATCATGCGGGTGATCGCCCCAGTCGCGCTCGTCCACGGCGGCGAGGTCACGCCGTATCTGGTCCTCGGTCACCTGCGGGTCGTAGATGCTGAGCGTGGCCTTGTCCCCCAGCAGCCCCTTGCACACGTCCATCGCGGGGGTCTCCCTCGTGTCACCGGTGTCCTTCTTGAACGCGAACCCGAGGACGGCGATCT
This sequence comes from Pontederia crassipes, assembly GCA_030549335.1. Lineage (NCBI taxonomy): Eukaryota > Viridiplantae > Streptophyta > Magnoliopsida > Commelinales > Pontederiaceae > Pontederia > Pontederia crassipes. The sequence continues at coordinate 30,939,429 of CM060193.1, forward strand.
TCTTGCCGGAGACGGTGTTGAACATGGAGGACACCACGCGGTTGACGAAGCGGCTCTTCTGGTAGTCGTTGATCCCGATGACCTGCTTCCAGTAGTCGGCCACCTCCGCGAGGCCGTTGCACTCGCAGATGTACACCAAGTTGAGGACATCCTTCTGGAAGCAGGAGCCGCCGAACCCGACGCTCGCGCTCAGGAACTTAGGACCGACCCTGGAATCCTTCCCCACGGCGTGAGTCACCTGAGAGACGTCGGCGCCGGTGGCCTCGCAGAGCGCGGACAGCGCGTTGACGGAGGAAATCCTCTGGGCCAGGAACGCGTTGGCCGCGAGCTTCGACAGCTCCGCGGACCACAAGTTGGTCGTGACGATGCGATTCTGAGGCACCCAGTTGGCGTAGACGTCTCTCAGCGCACGAACGGCCCTGCGGCCCTCCGCCGTCTTCCGGCCGCCGATGAGGACGCGGTCGGGCTCGAGCAGGTCCCGGACGGCGGTGCCCTCGGCGAGGAACTCCGGGTTCGAGAGGATCTGGTACTTGATCCCTTTGCTGTTGTGGTTCAGGATCCTCTCGATGGCCTCCGCGGTTTTCACGGGGACGGTGGACTTCTCGACCACGATCTTGTCGGACTTGGAGACGTTGGCGATCATGCGCGCGGCGCTCTCCCAGTAGGTCAGGTCGGCGGCCTTGCCGGCTCCGAGGCCGCGGTGCTTGGTGGGGGTGTTGACGGAGACGAAGACGATGTCGGCCTCGGAGACGTGCTTCTCCACGTCGGTGCTGAAGAAGAGGTTCCTCCCGCGGCACTGCCTGACGACGTCGTCGAGTCCCGGCTCGTAGATGGGAAGGTGGTCGCTGTTCCACGCGTTGATGCGGCCGAGGGAGATGTCGACGACGACCACCTCGATGGACGGAGACTTGAGGGCAATGACGGCCATGGTCGGACCGCCGACGTAGCCTGCTCCAATGCAGCAAATCTTCACCATTCTTCGAGTGTTTCTTTTACGTACCTGTCAAGTAGTAGCATGTACGTAGTAGAGCAACGCAAAATATGGAAACACAACCAACATAAACAAGTTGCAGAGCTGAAACTTGAATAGCTTTGTGAGCTGACACAAGTTCGCGCATTTGGAGGGAGTGAAATAAGAATCATAGTAATTCGATGCTAATTGTGCAGAGAGAGAGAGAGAGAGAGAGAGAGAGAGAGAGAGAGAGATGACAGTACGTACCTAAGGAATGTTTCACTACTAACTCCAATATCCAGATAAAGATGATGAATTCAGCACTTTGAAGAAAGGGAAAAGAGAAGAACAAGTGTGATATAGTGTAAGAGAGAGGGAGGAGACTTGCCCCTGCTTAAATAGTAAACACTCCTCACAGAGACAGAGGTGCTATCCAAACAAGTCTGTCAAATTCCACAGATGAACCATTCAATTCAACACGTCTTCTGGCATCCACAGACTCCTACCGACTTTGTTTTGTTTAAAAGGAAAAAAAAAGACACATGACACGATGATGAACGGAATATGAAATATGTCAAACTTGGTTCACATTTCACATAAAATGAAACTTCGAATTTATGTTCTTTGATTCTGTTTCTAATATAAAAAAAGAATTATGTTCTTATTCTTTTACTTCCGATGATGATAATGATGCGAGGACATACGGCAGGAAGTGAAGGATACAAATGGCAAATCCAAGAACGGTCTGGAATCAAATTGGCAAATCCGACGGTCGGGATTTTAGGATCCCACCAACTCTGCTGTCTTGTTAGTAAGTAAATATTGATTTATCACTGTCCAGATGGTACATAGAGGAAATGCGTTGACCACTTTTCCTATCAATAGACCGACAAATATGAACTTATTATCTTTTATTGATTTTAAGAAAATAAAATAAACAATATTTTTTTATCTTTTATGTGAAAGATGAGAACATTATGCATGGAAATTAATTTGTTAAAACACTGATTGAATTTTTGGGAATAAAGATTGTGTGAAAAAAAGTGACTCATATATATAGGTCATCGTTGGATCATAATATAACATATCTAATTATTTGTATACATCTTGATGATACTTATTTATGAACCGTTAAATTACGATCTAATAGTGACTCATATATATGTGTCACCTTTTGCTCCACAATTCTTATCCCCTAAATTTTTATATGAGCTAATGATATATTCTTTAACCATTAATATTTACGGTAAATTTTATAAAATCAAATAATCTTAATTGATTTCTTTTTTGCACAAAACGGCAAACAAGAAGATATTGGCACCTTTTTTTGTGCACATATATTTTTTATTTCTTTTTTTTAAAAAAAAAGTGAGCATGATCAGGAAAGCAGCAAGATGGAAAAAAAAGAGAGATGGAAAAAATGGTAAAACTTTAAGTATCACAGCTGTGAAAAAAGTTCAGATTCTTTTCCGAACACTCGAAACATCAGGAAGGCCTTAAGCATATTTGATAATAATATTTGGAAGAAAATGCTCATGTATTATCGAAGAAATCCGAATTGTTGGTATACAAAATAAAGAGAATCTCACGAGGCGATCCAAACCAAAACCAAGATTTCAAGAAATTATCACCAAACCAAGATTTCTATTTTCATTTACTGTATCACATCAGTTATATAAAACTAAAAGTGCCCGAGGATTTCAAGAAATTATCTAGACTCGTTTTAATTATATTCAGTAAACTTGTTGATTCACTAAACTCCAATTCTAATTCTAAAAGTATCTCGTATATATACTAAGCTAGTTGAATGTGCATAATGATATTCGAGAATTAATTGTCTAATTAATATGATGATGATTCAGCTTGAATAAAATGGATAATGCATGCACATTGGTCAATGCCTGCATATTACGAGACGTACGTAGCACATGAATTAGAAATTACGCCTCTTAACAAACGACGGAATATATATATATATATATATATATATATATATATATATATATATATTCTTAATGAAAGTGCGATTGGTGCTCTTCCATTTGGACTTTGTAGATAAGGGAAAGAAAGGAAGGTGCCTATGCATTCAAAGTTGAGACATGTATATTATTATTCATTAGATTAGAGCCCACAGTAAACTAACTGAGTCAGCATGCATCGTGCATGGTTTGGCAGCTCTAAATCACAAGGACGTAAGTACGTTGCGGTACCGATGCTTAATTAATTTCATGCTTAAATGTGGATTTTGTTTTAGCTATCTTAAATAACATTCTATATATCATTATAATAGTCTAAGTCAAAAAGTAAAATCATCTTTAAAAAAAAATACTACTAAGATTTTAAGAGTCGCTCTAATTTTCTTATTAGGGGATTCTTATGTATTGTATAAACGCTCCGATCCATTTTTTTTTTATAAAAATAAATTTGTCTCAGCTTCTTTTTCTGCCGGACTTTGCGATGATAAGAATAATTAATAATGCGGTCGCTTGCCGCATTGCATTGAATATATATTAATTCCACGTCCACGAGGACTGTACAGGAAGTTGACTGCATTACATATATGATATGATATATAGATCTCTCATTAGTTAATACAAAGTCGTCCCTTCATATATATATATTGGTCAAACTTCAGCCTAACATTGTACAAAATATTTGTAACACACACTCGAAATCTGTCCAATGACAAGTGTTACGACTTACGAGCATATCTCAGAGTGGAGTCACATGCGAGACATCAATATACATTATAACATTACCATATAACAGCTGGAACATATAATATCATAGCAGCTGGAACATATAACATTAATCCCAATTGCTAATAAATATCCAAGCAAAATGTAACGTCCCGAAATTCGACTTCACAATGTGACGAAATCTCTTTTCGGTGGGGCTACTTGCTTCGGTCCTTCTTTGACTTCTTTGTTGACTCAAATTTTCAAGACACTTGACTTAACGATTAAAATAATACAACAATAAAAAAAATGCAGAAGCAACATATATAATAAAAGTACGTCAATTTGTCTCGATATGAAGCAAAGTACGGAAGCAAAAAATACATCCAACGGTCTGAGTATGAGGTAACAAAAGTAAAAGTATGAGTAATAAATTTAGAAAAGTCTACGGTCAGTCATGACCTGATATGTGTCTCATCCAAATAGATGTATCACCTCACCTATGAGGATCACACAAGAGAGTAAGCTCAATCATTATCATAAAGTTAAATATAAGTTCGTATAAATTATAAATCAGTTCTGTCAAAATAAGCATGGAATAAACGTATAGTCAAATGTAAGAGTGAATCATAAGTAGAGGATAAAAGAGAAACATAGTTCATGCCTTTCCATTTTCTTTATTTTCCATACTCGTTTTCATGTTCATTGTTCTTGTTCATATTCATATTCATAAGGACAAAGTCATTCCTTTCATCTTTTGGCCATTCTTGTCTGTTATCATCCAGCCCGATGGAGCTGGCCGTGGCACTGATCACCCATTAGCCCACGATGATCTAAATAGTTGCACCTTATTGTTCCTGCAATGGTATTCCCCAAAAGAAAGAAAGAGCTCTTCCAAATTATGAATGATGAAACAACTTGAGCCGAGTGTAGGTGGAACCCGGGGCGAGTTCCGACAAATTAATCTCAAAAAGATTCGAGTAGAAACCCGGGCCAGGTATGGGTCATAACCGGGGTGAGTTAAGATGTGATCGGGTCGAGATGATCGTCTCACCCGATCGTCTTCTTCACGACAAACCCGAGCTGGGTAATTCGGGTCGAGTTGCTGGTGTGTGCAGAGCTCGAAGCTCGCGTTAATAGTGGATCCGGGCCAAATCGTGGACGAGCTCAGTCAGGTTGATATAATCCGGGTTAGGTTTCTACTACGCAGAAAACTGTGTGAGTTGTTCACAATTGATCATTTGTTTCTTCTCAGTAATAGCAGTAATCATGCATATATCTTACAATTTATAAACACAAGATGGAGCATCATTTCATATCTATCATTTCATATCTAACTGATACAATTATGATCTAACTACATATCATTTACATTAGTTCAAACTTGACATGCAAATCATTCGATTGAGTTCCTAAAATTCGCAGAAATGAGCCTATAGTTCCAGGAGTTCATATGTTGTGATTTCTAAACATGCAAGCAAGGATTTTAGACTAGCTACAATCCTAAGATCATGCATAAATTCGTCCAAAAACTTAACTTATGAAATAGATCTCGAAATCACACCTTAAACCTACGATTTCACGGTTCACCGGTGCTTCCTCACAATGGTTCATGCCTCAGTTCCCCGCTACCCTCTAACGTCTGCGCTCGTGGTCTTCGCCGGTGTTGTCTCCCCGTCCTCTGGCAGCAATCAACGACAAGCCCACCGCCGGATGATAAGAGAAATAGAGAGTGAGCGAGAGTGAAGAGGAAAACTGAGAGAGAGACAGAGGAGATGAGGGAAGAAGCCATTGATGAGTGTTGATCCTCGCCCCTTGATCTTCCACTTCGTGAAATATTGGCGCCATTGACGAGGGAAGAAGTCGATGAAGTTGGGGGGACGGGAAAGGGCGGGTTCTTCGTTTCTTTTCCCACTCCCCTTTTTTTCTAAGGTGTGTTACACAAAAGATGACATAAAAATATAACACAGATATCACGTGACTGACTTGAAGTCTTAACACAAAGAACATAAAACATAACATTAACAAATTTTCATATCCAAAAGGCCATAGATTAGCATCATAATGTACTAATTAAGAATAAAATATATAAAAAAGACTTGATGAACTATGATCGTTATCGTGTGCAACTTTCTCATTATGAGCATGCCACCTGACCGATATCACACCTTACTTGTACAAGCCAAGTTCAGAAAAAGAAGTTACGAGTGTGTATATATATATATATATATTAAAGCATAATATATATTCATCACAATATCATCAGATAATAGACATATAAATTACAATTCATTATCCATAAATTAGTGGCTTGCAAGACTACTTGCATTAACATTTAATGCCTATAGTAATAACAATAATAATTTCATATGTTCAAATCGTATCTTCATTATCTCTGAATTTCGTTCTATCTATTTGAATTGTTGGTTCACTCTCAACGCCATGTTCTATCTAGTCAAGTCGAGTTGCATATGCACCCAAATAGACACAAAGAAAGCTGTCCCATTTACTCCCACATGGAATCCATAACAAGAAACTCATTCGTCGAAGAACCAAAGTTAAACTCAATGTGTCGTTTTACTACAATACTATTTTTAACATTATGGCTTATGATGGAATTCAATATTTATGTGAGATAAACATTCATGTAGACAAATCTATAGCATGTTTCATAATCTTACATATTAATTCTTAAGTAGGAATATCATAAATAACTCATTATAACATAACATAACATAACAATAAAAGTTTAATTAATTAGTAAGATAAAGCATTTCATGGCCCCTGATAATGTTTTCACGACCATGACTTAACATATATACGCTCTTGACATCTTGGTTATAGCCATAACAATGAGTTGATAATTTCTCACTAGTTGCTCACAGCTCAAATTGACTTGATCATCATGAAAAAAGTACTTTGTTAGCCAATTTTCATTTGATGATTCACAACTCATACATTGCCAATAACTTTGCAAAATGGATTGCGAGGATATATTATACAACTCATAATATACTCTTCACAACATTGGTATTGAGCTTGTAAGTTCATTTTCAACTGGCATGTCATGTAACACTAATGTCACGATCCATAAAATAAACAAATAAGGCTCATACTAATTTTCACGCCATTAGAAGAATGTTTTCATTTTGCTCTCGAATTTCGTGGCTCATGATTCCTTGTCACGGCTCATGAAACTTTCAAACTAGCTTCTAACTTGTTTTTTCCCCATAAACATCCTATTCAACTCCTCTCCCTCTTATTTTAAATAATTTAGGTTTCATATGGCATCAATTTGGAAAAAAATTAAAATATTTAATTGAAACAAAGCATCATACAAACAAATTATGACTTCAATTTCACAAGAAACTCGAGAGTTCTTGAATCAAATTCATAATACAAGCATAACAATCCTAAAAATGTAATAAAGAGTATCATGATTTTATATCTGGATTCCAATTCATCGTTAACATAAGAAGAAGAAATAAAATGATTCAATTGCTCTCCCTCCAATTTTGAGTTGCAAAGGGTAGATATGATATGACTTTGACTTTTGAGATTTTTGGACTTTTATAACCCTCCATTATTTCAATTGGATGAAAATTTCCTTTGGAATTTAATTTATTTATTTAGAGATATTACAATATTATAGTCGAATGATCAATATCACTATTGGCATTAATTTATTAATTTATCATCCTAAGATTATAGATCCATTTAAGTCAAAAGGAATTAATGTGATATGAAATTATGCTCGATAACATATGAAGTCATGTTTTTTGATTGAAAATTGAGGTGATAAGATAGATTTCATTGATTATTTTATTCATTCTACTACGTTTTTTTTTAATTGAGGTGATAAGATAGATTTCATTAATTATTTTTTAACAGGTGAAAAGATAGATTTCATTGATTATTTTATTCATTCTACTATTTTTTTCTTCTTTCATGCATGGGATAACTTAAGAGCATATATACATTACGGGTATGCACATGAAGGTAGTTGGTAGGATCTGTTAACCATCTTCAAAGGCCATTCGTAAGCTCTCATGAACTTCATTTTGTTTAGTGAAAAGTAGTATTCTTCTCACACATTAATTAAGCTTCTTCACATTTGGAAGCTATGTAATGAACACACAACAATAATAAATTTTTCAACAACTCATTTGTTTTGCCTGCTTCTTTGTTCAAATGGTTTTTCACAAAATTTGAATTGTTAGAGCGTGACAATGCATACCCTTGAATTAAACTATAAACCAACAAAAAATGTAGTCAACATTAAGTACTTGCATAAAGTTAGCAAAAAAATCATATTGCATAGTTATGGTGCTACAAAACTAAATTCCATCATCACCAACTACAATTACTCAGGTATCCTTCTTTAGGCAATGAACTAAATAGAAGCTTACAATCAATAACCAGCAGCAAACCAACACACATAATTAGATTTTCTATTTACTTTTAAGAGCAACTTGGAAGTTGGCACATTCATGTATGGCTTAAAGAAAACTAATACTCAATTAATAAGAAAACTAGCATTCAAGTGGAAGAAACTTATAAATTGATAATTGGACTTTAATGCTTGCACATTTACTATCAAAATTTGATGCTAAACAGAACCAACACAATTATCTATTGCACCAATTGATATAGTTTTCGTATAAAATCTTGAACAATTGACACCAACTAATGTAGAATAATAATAGTAATGATGATGATAGATCGAGAAATATGATATAACTCGTAAAACAATGATCCAACAAAAAATGCACAAAATAACTTAAACGGTTCGATATTTCAATTTCGACGTAGTAGCAAGATCTCTGCTTACTTATATTAGTGATTCAAGACAAAAGAAATTTAATATAAAAGATAACAAAAGAACGGTGTTGTCTAATAGAAAACTCAAAAAGAAAAACACATCTCATCTTCTCAATTTCTTATCTTAAATTTCTTTTCATTTCTTCATAATCATAGTAAAAACATTGATTTAATTCATCAGTCATAACTTATTACTATCAATCAATTTCATTTAGTGAAAGTGTCATGCTTATCAGTTAAGATTATATGCAATTATTAATATAGAAATTATATCCATCAAAATATATATTTAAGCTCAAAGCTAATCCACACTAATTCAAAATATACAATATAACTGATCTTTCTTAACATTTAATATCTTATACACAAAACTACAAATTATGAGGATTTATGTGTCCTTACAAAAGGATAAATTTCACTAAATGTCCTCCAATTTTGACATTTTCACAATGCTACCTTCAAACTTCACTTTGTAACAAGACCGATCTCTATCTTTTAACTTATTTCACCAATTATTCTTTTAATCACTGATCAGTGATTTCCTAGTCGCGTTATCCACGTGGCACCCACTCCACCACGCAAGCAACGTCCGACGTGGCGTCATTTAAAAATAAAAAATAATGGAGCAACACACGAAAAGGAGGGGTGGGTGGGGTGACCCCGCCCCCCTCGCCTGCGCCGACGAGCGCAGTCACAAATGGGGGGAGGGGGGGCTCGACCCTCGTCGGCGCGAGGGGAGAACTTTTAACTTATTTCACCAACTATTCTTTTTATCATTGATTAGTGATTTCCTAGTCGCATTATCCACGTGGCGCCCACATATTCTCTCTCCACCATGCAAGCAACGTCCGACGTGGCATCATTTAAAAATAAAAATAATGGAGTAACGCACGAAAAGGAGGGTCGGGTGGTCGCCTGCGCCGACGAGCGCAATCACAGATGGGGGGTGGGGGGGCTCGACCCTCGTTGGCGCGAGGGGAGAAACAACCCCCCCCCCCCCCCCACCCCCACCCCCATTTTCCCTGCGCTCATCGGTGCAGGGAAGGGGAGGGGTATCCCCCTTTGTGACTGTGCTCGTTGGCACAGGCAAAAGGGGGGGATAGAGCCGCGTGACCCCCCTTTTCATGTGTTGCCTCATTATTATTTTTATTTTTTGTAATATTATTTTATTTTTTTAATGATGGCACGTAGGACGAGTACTTGCGTGAGGAGAGAGAAAATCACCGTGTGATGTCACGTGGATAGTGCGATCAGGAAATTGTCGATTTGAAGTCAAAAGGGTAGTTAGTGAAACAAGTTAAAATATGGATGACAGACTTATTACAAAGTGAAGTATGATGTCATCGCTAGGGAAAGAGAGTATTTAGTAAAATTTATCCTCTTACAAAATAATCACAAGAGATATAAGTCTCTTCTATACCAACTATCCAGAAGTGCTTTTAATCTTGATAAAAAAATCAATTTGCGTGAACTCAAGACTCGTCTATATATGTAATAATATAATGAGAAAACTATAGATGAATAAGTAAAAAATTGTAGCTTAAGTATTACCACCTAGAAAATAACTGAAAAAAGCTATAAGGAGCTTATAATAACATTTCTATTATCATATATATATATATCATAATATAACTAGATAAATATTTTTGAAATTAATATATCAATATCATATAACGTCAACATTTTCATAAACATGTATAATGCACTAATTGGTCATATCACTCATTAGAGAATCATACATATCAGACATAAGAGAATCATATTGTCTCTATCGAGAAAATTCATATTATCCCTTAGGATGTCAGAGCACCCCTTTCAAAAATAAATTGAATCAATATTTTGAGAAATAGGAGCATCTAAGCCATACAAGTAAAGTGATCTATTCATTGATAAGAAAAAGAAAAAATAAATTAAATGGCAATTAAATTGATGAGAAAATAGTATGCTAGTCATGAACAGTGATTCAATTGATGATTAAAGAATTTTGTGGTTTAGTTAGCCATTGATCATATTTATCTACATGACTATGTATAGTGTTTTTTTGTGGAAGCTAGTGAAGATTATCATGCTTGAAAAAGTAACAATGAAGCATGGGCAAAAAATTTTACTTTTGCATCCGTACACTATTTAGAAGTGTAAAAATTTACATGCAATGATGTGAAAGCAACAATCAATTATAGCCAAAGTAATACAATTCATAGATTCAAAAAGAACCGTATATTAATTTAATTAATCGCAAGTGCATGGTGTACTAATTGTAGTACTTGGAGTATCGTATCCATAGGAAGAAAAAGGTCATACATAAACAAGAGCTAAATATATTAAATATGAGTGATTGACTACTTAATGGAAATTAAAGGGATTTGTGAAATTGCAATTTCAAAATAAAATATAAGGTTACTAAGCTTTTGGCATTTTTTAGTAATGAAATCTAATAAAAGATCGTAGCTAATGAAATGTAAATTGCAAATATAGTTTCAAGATTAGTTCACCATAAACATTGTGTTGGATATGAAGGCACTACTATTATGGATCAGAAGGGTAGGATTCAATAAATCTGCTCAAGTATTCAACTCTCATTGCAACAATTTCGTAGAAGGCACAATTGAACTACTATCAAAGCTTGAAACGATGCTTTCAATGAGGATAATTCCTTTTATATTTTCCCTCATAAAACTCACATAAAGCACGACAACAAGAAATCAATAAAACCCTCAAGTTAATGTACATGTAATACAATTATTGAAACATTGTTACCAAAAAGGAAAAGACCTCTCAACATATATCGCAGCATATTGACCCTCTCTTAAGGTGCCAACCTATTGGTAGCACAAAGTGGATGTATGGAAAAAGAAATTCTCAACCTCTCGATTTAATTAATAAAGAAAAATTACTTAGAACATTGTATCAAGGGTAGAGAGTCAATTAAATAAAACATATAGAAAACTAGCATAAAAGATTAAGGACCAAGGTATTCCATTTAACACGTATGAATGAGTTATATTAGCTCTGAAATTTAGAAAAAAAATAGCTCATTGAAGTTATAGAACAACTCGAACAATAGAATAGATTGGAGCTTTTTTTCTATTGCCGCCTTCGAGAACAAGCTTTCTTCTCCCTGCAATCCTGGCTTCTAGGGTTCATTTCTCTCCTTTTACATTTATTTTTATGATGTCCACATTTTTTCAAAAGGAAACTTCTATTCTTCACCAATTGGTGATCAAAAGGCTAGGCGCACAAAATTAACTTTTCAGAGCCGTTGTGATGATTGGTTCTGAGGGGTGTGATCTTATAGAATTTTCATTTAAGAGTTATGGAAGAAAGCGAAAAGAAGCAACTCATTTGATTGTAAAAAAAATGATAAGTAGCAAACTCAAATATTATAAGATATTCAATAAAGAACACATTGTGTATAAAAGAAACAATTTCTCTTGAAAAGAGATTAAAATAAAAGGTTCAATAGTTTGTGAAACATGATATATGTGCTTGTACAAGTGCACATCATTCTTCATAACGAGGGAGAAATGATTGATTAAATTATATCAAGTTTGACTCATAACTTATAAAAGAATGACAATGATGGAACAATCGGGATCTATGTATGATACTAAGTTCACATTGATAAAGAGCATCTAATGCCTCATTTTTTAAAGGCATTTTACAATCCTACTTTTTTGGAACAAAAAAATAATAAAAATACATAACATAATAGTGACAAAATATATAATTTTATTAAAGAATAAAACTCAAAAAATGCAAATAGAATAATACTAAATAGAAAGAAATCATATAATTGAAACAAACTTTCTGACTCTTGAATAGAACTGAGCGAAATATGCAGTCTAATACAAAAAAGCCTATAATTTATACTTTATATTGAAATAATCATATTCGAATTTTGAGCAAAGAATAAATAAAAGAAAAGAGGTTAAAAAGCTTCGAACATTTTATTCTAAATATGAAAAGAATAGTAACAAAACATATATAAAAAAAGAAAAAATTGTAATGAAACATTAAATGCCATCCGAAACATATAAATGACAATCTTAATAAAAAAACAATTATATTTGAAAAAAAAATTACTAAAAATGGATTTAAACTTGGAAAGAAGGCCACAAGGATTTGAATGGTAAACCTTAGCTTGATAACAAACTTCGATGTTTAATATTATGTCTCGGAGTCCTGTCTTATTCGAAAACTCAATTCTCGTTGAGTCGTGAGTAGAGTCGATAAACTCATTTAACTCAAGTCACGAGTCAACAAATAACTCACTCAATCCTGGTTTCTTCTCTCTTGACAGCAATACTAACTTATATGTACGATTATCAAGATTACGACTCCACGTAAGCAAACGGATTATACACGCAATTGGCCATCCCGTTAGTTGTTATCACCACAAAGAAATAGGTAAACCGAATAGTCCATTAGAAAAGGTAGTAAAGACACATTAAGAAATAGGTGTTCAAGTAGAGACCACATACACGGGACACGTGATCGAGAAGAGTGATTGGGAAATATAGGATTTGTTGGCCATCTTCAAAGGCTATCCATAAGCTCTCATCAGTGATTAATGGCATAAACATCTTTCTTATATATCCATCTAGAATTGCATACAAGCAAACACAAAAAAGAACAGTACAAAGATATATTCTCAAGAGTGCATATAACAGATGATTTCCAGAAAACTAGTAAATACCATAAACATGTCAAATATCGATCTTCTTTCACGCATCCGCAAAGGTGCATAATTTGTTCTCTTCAGTATCGAATTAAACCATTAGTGCACGATATTCAAGAAGAAATTAAAGATGGCAGCATCAAATGATTGACAGTAAACAACAACAAAGCCTTATCCCACTAGGTGGGGTCGGCTAAAATGATTGACAGTAAACCGACAAAAATTCATCCAGAGTCTGGTACTTAGTTACCTGGTTAACGTCGTGATTACCAGACTATAGACGGTGGGCTGAATGGAAGCCTGCGATTAATAAACTTGGCAGCAAATTAATGCAACAAAAATGAATTTCCATTTTGCTTTTAGCTGAAGCACCTGACGGGAACATCCCTGTGTAGTAAATCTAAGATACAGAAAAGAGGAGAAAACAAGAACAAAAGCAGGAGACTGTATGTGCTCTCCTTTCCAATGAGGAGACCCCTCTAACTACACCCTTAACACCCCCTTTTTCCTCTTGTCAATGCTATTTACCAATTTCTTTCTGCTCCTATGATTTTCCTACAATGTACATCAATGCTACAAATGTCATACTTACAACCGCTGCCGCGTTACCCTGACACCTATACTTTTTTGGCCGCGGAAGTCGAGCTTGCGTGCCCCTCCAGTCCAGTCTTCGTCATCATAGTCATCTTCATCATCTTCAATTTTCCCGCGGGCAACTTTTCCACCTCTTGAGCTTCTAGGGGTGGGGCGTTTTCTTTTGACAGTAGATGTATAAATAGCATAATCAATAGTGTCTTCTCTTAACGACATCTTGAACTCCTACAGTTAGGAAGGAAAGTAAGGATTCGCACCAATGGTACATGTTTCATTACAGTGCCAAAAACTACAAATGAGGAAAAGGTGAAACATTTCAACAATATGTGAGGCTGGATTAAGGACAGATTAACAAAACCCAGTAGCATGCATGCAGATAAGTGATGCTGATCAATATCCACGTCTCTAATCACTCACTCGCGGCTCATGTTAGTGTCTGAACTTGACATTTCTGTGAAATTGCATTAACCTCTTGTACAACTAGTGAATGGCTTCTCTCGAAAAATATATATATTAGTGAGTGGTGATTCCCTGAGCAGTGAAGTTGAATGATTTTAGAACCTGGGTACTCACAGAAGTACCCAAAAATATATGATATCTACGCTTGTCACTCCTAGTTTATCGCACACCTAAAGTATTCGCCACATTAAAGTAAAATTCGTTGAATATAATGCATATAATTCACAATGTTCTCAGGTGGTAACTCCTGGAACAGCAACTGAGAACATGGATTTTAAAACCACTATAAGTAACATATATGCAAACTATATGGAGGAGAAATCTAAAATGTAGGGTTGGAAAGAAAAATCTGAGAACCCAGTGGACAAAGAGAATGTTATCATAGTTGCATACCTGATACTTCTCAACCATAGCATGGTAAGAAGATGGCATTGTGATAGGCATGTCACTGATGTTGAAGGGAATGTTTTGTTTAGAAGCAACCTCTCCCGGCTTTGGTGGTTCCTTCAAAGAAAAGGCCTGAAAGGGAATTGAAACAAAAATGTCACATGAATTATGTATTCAATATAATCCATCGGCAGAAAACATCTAAAAGCAATTAAAATGCTTTCTAGCTGACCTGACACCGTGCATCATTCAAGCCATAAACATTTTTCATGTATCTTTTTAACTTTAGAAGAAGTTGCAATGCCATTGCTTCATGGCAATCAACCTGAGTAAAATAAGTCGTTATTTAAATATGTGGATGAGAATGAAACTGAAAATAATCAAGCAGCTTGGATTATTTTTGACAGGACAGCCTGAAAAGAAGAGAGGTCCAACAGTTTCTAAATTTAGTTTAAAATTTTCTTGAAGGGGTTTAGTTTCAGATTTTAATGCAAGAAAAAGATATGACTGATGATGAGAAAATAGAATTAATTACTTCACTGAAAGCAGTCATGATTTTTTACCTGAAACTTCTGCAGGTCTTCCTCTAAAGTCCCAGTCAGATTATATGATGTCATATTCATATCTTCAGAGATATTGCATTCAGTGACAAGTGGTACACCAGATTCACCCTCAGTATACAAACCCCCACTATGAATTTTAGCAAGGCTCTTCTGCTGTGACAAGGAACTCCATGCTTTCATTTTTGCCTCAACGGCCCCAGCCTTAAGCTGTATTACTCGATTTATATCATAAATCAAGTAAAGGGGCTCATCAAGCAATGTGAACGGGAGAGATGCAAGAATCTCAATGCAATAACTGGACAGTAGACATCCAATTAGGAGATACAGTGAATTATAAAATTTCAAGTATATCTAATAAATGACAAATTCTGTGACTAAAATAGTACGTGTAAATTCTAGATACTCACACAAGGAAACTAATTGGTGCCTGACTGCAGCTATCAGATTCAAATTTCCGTACAATGGAATGGATAAACTTGTTCCTCGAAGCACGATTTCCTTTTATAAGCCTGTATATACGAGATATCCCTGGCCTCACAAAAGCTATAGGATTACTTTCAGATTTTCCTCTTGCATTTCCTAAGATAACATCATGGTTGCTTGTAACAGATTGAACAAACCTAAATGACATCTGAAGGCCATCACCAAGACGGCTTTCAAAGAAAGCAGGATACCTGGAAACATGCATTTACTTCTTCAGTTAGTGTATAAGTTTCCACATGATTCTCAATCATACAGTTAGCCAAGAGACAGTGCATACTTCTCATTCATGTTCATCAACAAATGGTGGGCCAATTTCGAATTCACCTCTAATGGGTCGATTTCAAGAGCTATAAGGTAGGGAACACACGTTATTGGATGGACTAGACCCTGACGTAGAACAATTTCCACAATCTGCACAGTGTAATAGTAGGATTGAGGGAGAATCAGCAAAAAGAAATACAAAGCACTTCTTCATTCTGAATAAAGATTAAAATTGATTAAGATAAATTGATCTTTACCTTTAGAGTTGATTGACGAATCTGAACATTAACATCCAGGGATCTTTCAAGAATACTGTTCCAGTACAGTTGAACAATTCCTCCACATATGTTGGTATCTCCTGCACCTGCAGCAACAGGCACTCCATTTGCAGCAATATCAGGGTATGGTTTTGCATCCTTGGTCACTGAATTTGTACCCAATTGCCTTTCCGCATCGAGAAGATATTCATAGAGATTTTGTAAAGCTTGAATCTGGTTAAAGATATTGATTAAGTCGCATATAAATCAACAAGTTCAAATGCCAAAACTGTACATGAGTTACCTTTAGCCGGGAGTCAGCAGCAGAGGCTAATGAGGCTTCCAATATTTTTCCAATATCCTTTTCCAACATGAACTCCGGCTTTGCTATCAATATATAACCCAGTGCCTGGAGTAGAATTAAGAAGTCAAATTATAGGCTCCAAAAATACAAAAGAAAAAGGTTCTGCATAATCACTTGCCTGCAATGCTCGAACTTTCAAGCTAAAATCCTCCACTACAAGATATTTCTTTAACAAGGATATGATTTTTGCCACACTAAGATGTTGTGGGCCATCATATGATAAAATGAGTTCTTTGCCATACCTAAGAAGCAATCCTAAACAGAAAAGAGATCGCCCCAATAGCTGAATATTCCAGAAAATAAGGGTTAGACAATTATGCATATAATGGCATCAGACGCTGATGACTACATAAAGGAGATAATGGATTTCATATTCAATGGAATTAAGCGTTTCAAATAGGACTAAGAAAATCAGATTTATGTCAAGAAGTCAGAAAATCATATAGTCAAAGAACTAGATAAAGCATTAATAGTATATGACTGAATAAAACAATGATAACATAGTTTTAAAGTCCAATTTCAATGTACATGTATATTAAAATGTTCTTTTAGGAAGTATATTAAAATGTTAACAAATGTTCATGTGTAACTAGCTTATCAAACATTAATGTTAGTTCACAAAACAAATTTGAAAACTTATTGTCACATTTAATTCTACGAGTTTACCTCTGTCAAGTTTAGTTGAAAATTAATGCATTTTTTATCTTTTGTTATCTTTTTAATGACAGTGGAAAATAATGATCATGATAATAGTCTCTTATTTTCAGGCATTAAGTAAAGATAGAAATTTATTTTATTTTACATATGCATTGCTTTTTGTGATTATTTTCTCACTTCACATAAAGTGGGGGTAGCCGAAATGAGGATGTTGAAATGGATGTGTGGTCATACAAGATTAGATAAGATTAGGAATGACCATATACGTGAACGAGTCGGAGTGGCTCCTATTAATGAGAAAATGGTAGAGAATCGCTTGAGATGGTTTGGTCATGTTCAGAGAAGACCATTAGATGCGCCAGTAAGAAGAGTAGATCAAATAATCTGGAGTCCGATTAAAAGAGGGAGAGGGAGGCCAAGGCGGACACTTGGCGAACTAATAGAGCAAGATCTATTGGTGAATAATATACCGAAAGGTTTGGTTACTAATAGAGCGGAATGGCGTCGTATGATCCATGTAGCCGACCCCACCTAGTGGGATAAGGCTTTGTTGTTGTTGTTGTTGTTCACTAATTATGATTGTGCGACGAAGGTACTATGATTATTATAACTTTAAGATAACTTAATCAGAGATGAAAATTTATTTTATTTAAGGATATGGTGAGTTATTATAATTAAATATAACTAATAAATAAATTCTGCAAAGTTTGTGGAACCTCTGTTGAGTTTACATAAACCCTAGAAATTAACAGTCTTCAATAGAACTCAAAATTTCAGCAGGTCATCCTGAAAATATTTGGATCAACTAAATTATCCTAAGTAAAATGATGACCAATAAAGTAATCAAGAAAATGGGATAACATGGCGGCCAGAAACAAATTTCAGTCATATATGGCGGCAAGATAAGCAATTAATAAAAGATTCTTTTAAAATAATTAACTTAAACCCTAAAAAGTAAGATATTCAAAAACATCGAAAAAGTAGTTAACTTAAACCCTGAAAAGATTAACTTAAATAATTCATTAGCCTGACATTTTACATAAAAGACCTTCAGAAACAGCACATATGTTCTCCTGCAGGCTATAATAACTTTCAGAATTGCTGACAGAAGCAATGTGTGTCAAATATTACTTGTTTTCTGCCTTCAAAAAAAGAAACTACTTGTTTTCTGTAAGTAAATCAGTAATCCGGTTTCTTCCACTCCAATGAGTAAGCCTCACAATTACCATTAATTTTAACTACAATATTAGATGATCGATGAGGCATTGACTAGGGTTAGGACACCCGGAGGTGAGACAAATGAATTTCCTATAGGAATTGGCCTACATTAATGATCAGCTTTAAGCCCGTATCTATTTAACTTAGTTATCGATGTTATAACCGAGAGTATCACAGAGGAGGTACCTAAGTGCATGCTATTTGCGGATGATATAGTACTTTTAGCGGATTCAAGAGAAGAGATTAATACAAAATTGGAAATATGGAAAAATACGTTGGAGTCAAAGGATTTTCGTTTAAGTAGGAATAAAACAGAATATATGAATAGCAATATCACAAATAAACAACTTAGAGACGATTTGGAAGTTAGGCTAGGGGAGGATATAATTCCTCAAGTGACAGTTTAAATATTTAGGATCAATTGTAAGACAAGATGGTGAGATTGATGACGATGTTAATCATAGAATTCAAGCTGGTTGGTGTAAGTGGAGGAAAGTCACTGGAGTTCTTTGTGATAGAAAAGTACCCAATAAAATTAAAGAAAAATTCTATCGTACTGTTATAAGACCGGCAGTGTTATATAGTAGTGAATGTTGGGCCATGAAAGGACAACATGAACGTAAAGTGGGGGTAGCCGAAATGAGAATGTTGAGATGGATGTGTGGTCATACAAGATTAGATAAGATTAGGAATGACCATATACGTGAACGAGTCGGAGTGGCTCCTATTAGTGAGAAAATGGTAGAGAATCGTTTGAGATGGTTTGGTCATGTTCAGAGAAGACCATTAGATGCACCAGTAAGAAGAGTAGATCAAATAATCTGGAGTCCGATTAAAAGAGTGAGAGGGAGGCCAAGGCGGACACTTGACGAACTAATAGAGCAAGATCTATTGGTGAATAATATACCGAAAAAATTTGGTTACTAATAGAGCGGAATGGCGTCGTATGATCCATGTAGCCGACCCCACCTAGTGGGATAAGGCTTTGTTGTTGTTGTTGTATTAGATGATCGATGAATAAGAGACAAAGAAATTGTGCAAGCTGCATCATGTACCAATCTATCAATTGTAATAAAAACTATCTTGGGGCTTTCATTAGCACACAATATCAGTTCTTGGTTTAGCATAGGCTTTCAACAACATAGGTGAAGGACACAGGTATAAAACTGAGACAGGATAAAATTGAAATATAATTAAGACCATGCTGAGACGTTCCAGAAAAGGCTAATGGCTCAAAAAAACACCAACAAAACTTGATATTAATGATTCATCAGGTCTTGGATGTCAAAGCCAAAAAATAATTTAATTGAATAAATTGAAACAAGATTGATGCAATAACAGGGTGTCGAGACCTATTTATGAACTTTTACAAGCAAATGCAAAAAAAAAAAATTAGGAACCAAGTAATTAGGACTCCAGGAAGAATGGGACTTAATTTCTACAACTAAGGCTATTAGGACTTATATATTAGAATGACACAGACCAAGACTCCCTGGAACTCTTTAGAGAGAGCCAAACTACCCAAAACTCTTTCATATGTATCAGAACACTTCAATGAGGTTCGAGTAAAACAACAACATAACATGTCAGAATTATTCAAGCAATGAATGACATTCAGATTAAACACCATTCAATGTCATTAGGTTCTCACTAAATAATATCAAGGATATGCACATGCACTAGACTTAAATTGGAATCCATTCTAGTAGTAAGAAAATTAACATCAAGGTGGAAGAAATTTACATATTCATAATTGAAACCAGATGCTTACCTGTTTATTATCAGAGTTTGATGTACTAAGATGTTTGAAGAAAACCTGAATGAGATATTCAACTACACTTGCACCTTTATCTGCAATTTTACTGAGTGAGCAAAGACACCTGAAACAAAATAGAATAAATCTAACAACCCAAGCAGCAAATTTACATCATCACCATAAAATATCAGAATACACCTCAAATAAAAAGGTCAAAGCACAAGAAATTTAACGAAAGTTACGTGATAAAGAAGCCCATGACAAAACTGCAAATGTAAAAAATCTGAGTTAATTGAGTAGCAAATTTACATCATCACCATAAAATATCAGAATACACCTCAAATAAAAAGGTCAAAGCACAAGAAATTTAACGAAAGTTACGTGATAAAGAAGCCCATGACAAAACTGCAAATGTAAAAAATCTGAGTTAATTGAGTAATTCGAGTGCAATATTTAGTGGCAACAAATAACAGGACAAAATATGGTGTCTTAACCTATTTGAACCTTGGTGAATGCTAATAGTAGAAGTCAATTATAAAACTAGACAAGCAGCTGCCATGAACTGGACAGAAAATGGTGTGATCAAATACTAAGTGATATGTGATGTATCATCCATACAACCCAGTAAAGTGCAGTAGATCAAGAGATAAGTCAGAAATGAGCAAATTTCTGGTGTTACCCTTTACTGTAAAGTGTTCTTTAGGATAATACAAAATAAATAAGACGATTCATTTGTTGTAACGGACTCTTCTCTTTATAAAGAAGATTTAGACACTTTTGCTAATAAGACATGATTTACAACTAGATACGACCTTAAGACGCATTCTTGTGGATAAAAGTTTAACTTCTGCCACTCCACATATCTGATTGATCCAATTCGTAGCAACACTGAAGTGGTCAAATTTGTAAATGCTACTCATTTTTTTAACAAAAATAGATACAACCTTAGAAGAGAACAAGAGAAAAGAGAAGGATGTCAAAAGAATAAAATTTAATGCAGATAAAAAAAACCTACTTGATGCAAGCATGGACAACAGTCAAGAATGAATGGCGGACTATCATGTGCTTCAGATCCTGCTCAAGTTCATCTATAACACTTTGAGGTGGCTTTCGAAGCAATGGCAGAACAGCATCTATAACAAATATTATACTTTCAAGCAACTGCGCAACTGATTTGTTGTCCACCTACATATGATAGTAGATCAAAGAAACTATAAGCAGGTATCGAATATATAAAAATGTTGCACTTCATTGTGTTAATGAAACAGAGTAAATATCCATTGTATAGTAGAGATGCTGAACACGACTTGAAGTTTTTGCCACTATGTACCATGCCACTGGGTATGCATATTCTGCATGTTATACTGCATATACACATTGGTGCTGCCAGCGAAAATTATCTCAAAAAAAATGATAGGAGCATCAAAGATGTAATGGCAAGAGAAAAAAAAAGGCTACAAAAGAAAGTCATGATTCCAAACCAAATTGATGTACCTGATTCTTAAGGTATGGTTGGAGTGTAACAACAAACTGGGCAGGGTCAGTGGCTGGTGCACAAAGTGTTGGATCTACAATGCAAAATGAATGCAAAGCAAGCACATAAGGAAGTGCTTGAACTTCTTCTTCATTATTATTTCCTTCTTCTACCTAAAATTTTGAGAATTCGGATGTCAATGCTTGAATTCCATAAGTTGAACAAAAAAATCTTTGTGGGCTCAGTAACACCACCTGTAATATTCTTTCAAGTAAACGTTTGCAGATCAACTCACATCTCTTACGCACAGATGCTAGAGAAGCCATGTTAATCCCACTAGCTTTAGCTGATTGAGGAAGAAAATCAAGTGCTAAGTTGCGCTTTATAATAGTAACAAGAAGATGATTGTTAGCCATTTGTCGTAACATATCGACGATCTGCTCAGTCTTCTTTGCTACTTCCATAGGAACAGAACTACCATCGGCTACATAGTGTTTATGACTTCCAGTTGGCTCTTCAAACCATAGCTCATAAAATGTTTTGCATACCAAGTCCTGTCAGTAACACATTATAAATGACATTTCTTGTTCCCCGATGTGTCATATTGATTTACAAAATAATATAGATTTCAGGCTGCCATGTGATCCTGTACTTGTGGTAAGATATTTACAGTAATGATATGACAATCTTAAAAATTATAATGCATGGGCAACTGTGATAATTATGCTTTACAGCAGCAAGTACATATATTAATCTGACAATTTGGAAATCAGATTGTGCTGCTGTTATCATGTCCAGGTCATTGGTGACGTCATTGTAATAATTTTAGCAAACTGAAAATATACTAAAGATTAACACAATGCTTCTCTAAAAAAAAACTAACACAATGCTGATACGAATGATTAATAAATAGACTGACACATTCAGAAAAGACAAGTAGATAATATTCTGAAATGCCAGAGAAAAGGAAACATAAAAAGACATACATGTGACTTTTCAGACCCCTTTGAAATATGGTGATTCAAAATTGTGTCAAATTTTAATTACAATTTTTATATACAGGAAAAAGATTTGGTCACTAAAAAAAGTATTCTGAGACATTCAACTGTCAAAGAGTACTTAGAGTTGCCACAATGTTTTCCACAAAGTAAAACTAAATAGTTTCAACAAAAACTATCCATCGCTCACCTGTATGCTAGATTCATCATCAGTAACACGAGAAATTATCTCAATAAAGGCACGTGTGGCTTCCGAGAACTCAGGATTCGTGGTACATAACTCCCGTATTATCTTAATTGCTCGTTTACGGACACTTACTCCAGTGTCTTTTATGCGCTCAGAAATCTTCTCAAAGTACTGTCGATTGAAGAAACAAATTAACGATTAAAAACAACCAAGGAACGCAAAAGTTTAATGAATTTCACTCTTACCCACCTTTAAACCAACATCTGGGTGAGAAGCAATGTGCCTACCAACAAGTTCAAGAGCAGCTTCTCGAACAGATATTGCAGAGTCACAAAATCTTCCTTCAACAGCAGATTGGACACGTTTATCACAAAGAACTTCAGGATCAGCTTCAACTATGCCACTAACCTAAGGAAATATCAAAGAAAGAACACAAAAAAAGATGAATGTGCTGGAAAAGTAGTTTAGACCCTACTTGGTATACTGAAAACAAATTACTCACAGCACGGAGGGCCTTCGCTCTAAGGACCGGAGAATTTTCCCTCAAGCTGGCCTGAGAATAGATTTAGCCTTTAATGCAGTACGCAGAAAAGGAAAAGAAAGATGATAGACTTGGTTATTTACCAGAAGTAATGAAAGAATTTTATCAAATCCTCGAGAAAAAGAATTTCTTTGCCCCAGAGATAAGCACATTCTTTTTGCCCAATCTCTTGATAATGACAATGTAATCCCAGAATCCCTCAAGATGGCCTTTGATTTCAATTTAGCAATGCAATAAATAACCTTGTCCTGAGAAGGGGGATCATCCTTGTACCAGAGACAAAGATAGAACCTGAAAGGAAAAGACATCGGTGAGAAGCAATTTAGAGGCAATCTAGATGGAGCAATTGGAGTTCTACCAACCAACGAGTAAACAAGTTTGCATCATTCTCTGGACAAGTTTCCAGGAGATAATTCAACAGAATTTGCTGAAGAGATTCCAGTCCAGTCACAGAATCAAAATCTCCAGAAGTGGTGACTGCTGTCCCTTGGTTTCTTTTGCTATCGTCTTTTCTCTGAACCTTACAATATGAACGCAGCAGAAGAAGCTGCTTCTTGCAAAGACAAATATGACATGTCCAATCCCTAACTAATGTCTCTTGTCCAGCAACTCCAACACAGTCAGCATGAAAACATCTCTTACAGAGATAACAAACAATATTGCTTCCTCTCCTTTTAAGACACACTGAGCATGCATCTCCTGTGCCGTTGACAGCAGTGTCATCACTACTATCTAACTCTTTCAGGATCCAAAGGTTGTCACGACTGCAAGTGACAGCATCACGTTTAAGCCTTGTTGCAATTGTTCCTAAAAGGTCCACAGCCATGCAACGTGCTGATATATCTTTAGACTTCAAACCAGCATTCTGAAGTAGCAATACACAAAGGACCTGTAAAAAGAATACCATGAACAAGAAGCAGCAAAAAATCTTAAAATCAACTGGACAATCATCACCTCTAATATTGAAGCAGAAGCAGGATATTCAGGCAAGTTGAGTGTCATCAGCAAATCCATAACAAGATTTTCTAAAATCGCTTTGGACTCAGATAAATCTTGAGCTTTAGGTGTGGCTAGGCGCTGAAGAACATTGGTCCAGAATAAGCAACAAGTTCCAGTTGCATCTTCATAACACTTAATAAGGAAATTTGGATCCAGCGATGTATCAAGAATGGTATTCCAACTTGATGCTGTCCTCAAATTTTCAGGAAGATTACTGCTGAATTGCACCAACTGAATAAACAAGGCTGTTATCATCTGAATTTGCCTTTGTTCCTCATCTGCGAGATGATAAGTCCGAACAGCCCGTTTTGAAAATTGCAACTTCCTGAGAAGCTGAAGTGTTTCGTCTATCAAGAAGCTCCTATGTTGGGCATATGATGCATACACCTAAGATCAAGAATACTCTGAATAACATAGTCGCTAAAATGAAAGAATCAGATAACCTTTTTTTTTTCCTTCGAGGATGAAGCAGATAAATTGGAAGGGAAAACCTACCCCACAAATCAAATTAATAGACTTCAATTGCAAGAGCTGAATATTATCAACTAAGAAAGTTGAGAAGCTTGCTTTAGTTAATTGTAGGATGCAAGTATCGGTCAGGTGTTCTACACACAACAGTTCCCTGAGTAGGTCTAGAATTGAGCAGAGTTTCTGAACTACAGAATAAACAGCTGAAGAAACCCTGAAACAGAAAGGAGAAGTGAAATCAGATAATTTATCATGCACAGAATCAAACACAAACTAATAGGAATGATACATCGCCAGAAATAATGAAGGAAAAGAGATGGCACTTGTTCATATTGGATTTCTTCATATTAGTACTCCTGCTGGTACGCCGCCTTTTTGCTACAGGATTGTTATCATCTTCATCTTCGTCATCCTCACCACCTAAAAACACAGTCAAAATAAGATAAAGAAATCAGAAAGTGAAAGAAACATGTATGACATAATAGCAGCATTAGCTGTTATCTTTTCCTTTCACAAGTTAAAAGTAGCACTTTGAGTCGAGTTGTCAATTTATTTTGTTTGGGATGGAGCAAGTGCAATCTCAGCTCAAACCAAGGAAAAGGACTCTAACTACTTTGTATTAATTGAATGGTAAGACTTCTAACCTACGGACTAGGCAAGGTTTTATCTACATGAAATTTAGCTAAGTTGAACCAGCTTATCAGCTATTCCGAAAAACTTATATGTTTGGCTAAAGCACATTTGCGGCTGCTAATCTAGTCAAATTAACTTATTTAACCAACTTGTAAGCCAAAATTGAAAAATGGTACCACAGCTTATCTAGTTTTAGTTTATAAACAACCATGTTTTGCCATCAATGGTACCATGTTACCCTCTGTGCTTTAGCCATTTCAATCCTCTCATTCAAAAAAAGGCATGGAAATTTCTTGGAGGAACAAAAAATAAATATCAATTTGATGTTATCGATCATACAACTCATCCTCAAGTGTTATGCATTTAATAAAACTAGGTTGTTATTTTCAAGAAAAGATATTTCCCTTAGAGCTTATTCCAGCAAAATAAACACAACCTTGGATACAAGTAGTTTGAAACTTAATATAAATTAAATGGAGTATATTGCTATTACATGAAGTTATTGGAAAACAATTGTTGGATTATGATGAAATGTTAATTAACAACCAGTATCCAATGTAACATTATGTAGCTACCTCCTCAAAAGCAATATAATGCTCAAACATACTATGCTTTTCTTTTAGAAGAACTATGCTTATTTTTAAGGGGAGCAGGAAGGTTGCAGTACTTGCAATACAATCTCTGCAGCCCATTATTTTGCCTCTTTCAATGAAATCCGACGGGCAAAGATTTTTTGTCCTGTTCACAGGAAAAAAAGTTTGCCCCCAAGTTTTTGTTTCCTTTACTTGCAAGCGGCATCGAGAGAAAGATTGCTAAGCGGACGGCCAATGAAGAATGTCCTGAATTTTTCTTTTTTTGAGTAAGAAAAAGATGGCTACCGAGGATTGTGGTTGTCATCTAGGTGTGTATATATATATCATGGTAAAGAATCATCATGTACATGTAACATGCTCTTTAGCGGAGAGCGACAAAAAAAAAGGGGAAAAGTATAGTCACTAGCCAAATCTCCACTCCCGAAGAAGATAAAAGATGTGATGTACGATATTATTCACGTGACATCTTTCCTCACAAAAAATACGCTGAAAAATGTCCTGCAATTATTTTGTCTTGCACACAAGCTTTTCAATTGAGCTCCAATGGATGCTAGCAACGGGTGAGTTTGCATGTGCTCATGTTGGTGTTCAACTGTGCAAGCTCGCCAGCGTCAACGAGCAGGTGCGAACTTCATGAGCTCGTCTGCACTCAAACTCTCTAATATTGTTGTGTTCTTCTGCATGCAAGGTTGCTATCACAGACAAACTCGCCTGAGGCATGTCGAGCTCTTTTGCGTGTGAACTCACTGACGTTATAATGTCCGATGTGCAATGAGTTCGAGGGACCAGCGAATTAGTCAGGAATGATGATCTTGGAACAGAGAGCATAGCCACCTCTGGCAGTGACATTGCAGATGAGCAGATCTCACATGCAAGGGGAACTCATGTCTGCATGAGGTCGTTGAGGACCTCTTCGCACAACGCCACATATTTGTGGCAAGCTTGGCAGCGTCATAGAGTTGTGTGTGCATGCAGATTCATAGAGTTGTGTGTACATGACAAATGGTAATCATCCTTTGCTCTCTCAAAAAAAATCTTTTGATCTTTCTTAAAAGAAAAATTGTAACACCTATACAAATATCCTAGTCAAGTTTGACTGGTTGGACCAATCAACCTGGATGATCGCAACATATGCTTATCAATAGTTAATATATTTATATATGCAAAGACAATAATATGCTTGAAAAGTTCTAATTAAAAATAAGAAACCCAATGTTAATAAGTTATTTGTTTTATTTCTCATCATATTAATATAATATAAATTCATATTTACCAAATTAAATTATTAATATCAATTTCTTAACTTTTACATTTCAATCAGTGCCTTAATTATTTTTTATTAATCATCCATTTTATTAAATGTTGTTATATTGCAAAAATGTACAGACAAACTTAATCCTTCATCCACTCAACCACTATCTTCTCAGCCATTGCTACAATGTTCTCAACATATAACCTCTCACCCCTAAAAATACAACCGTTGCGTTGGATCCAAAAAGCCCATAAGAAAGCAAAAGGGGCCAGCCGATGCCTCCTTGCACTGTACACTTGGATAAAAGATTACTCCTTTAAAGAACAATTTGAGAAATGCGTATATACTAATAATTGTATATCATTCAGATAATCAAGTGTGGCTTAGTGGCTTCGACACAATTATTGTTCCAGTTGGTCTAGGGTTCAAACATTATTGTTGCCATTATTTCTACAATGTTTTGTTGAAGACACTTTGAATTGCCATTGGTTCAAAGGTTCCATCCAGGTCAGTTGGTCCAACCAGTTTTTGATCACGTTTGACCTATCCAATAGGGTGTCCAGGTTTGACATGACCCATGAACCAATTTGGGCCCCGGATCATAATTGGACTGATGGGTCCAACCGGTCCAGGTTTGACAACAATGATGCTGACATGAGTTAGCTTCAGTCAAGATGCAGCAATGACAAACAGCTTCGACTCTGCGTCTTCCTTCTCTACGCCGAACTCACTTGAGAGCTGGCTGTAATGACAAGCTTTGTGCGGGTGAGAGCTCCCATCTCCAATGAGATTTGCTCACATGTATGTATGACCCATCGTGCAACCCCTCGGAACCAGATTCGAACTTGCAAGGAGAGAGAACAGGAAGGGAATGTGAACAGGGAGGGAAAAAGATGTGCAAGTTATGTATGGGACCTAAACAGTCTAATTATATCAATGGTTCAGATGGAGACTGCACAAGGTGCAGTTCAAGATGTTGGAGCAAAGTTTTCATGCACTATCTAATTATGTTTTGATGATACAAACTTCAAATAGTTAGAGTTATATTTAAAATGACGAAAAAGTTTACACAAGAATGAGATGTTTTATGCACTAATTTGAAGTCAATATTTAAATGTCTCATTCATATTTGGACTAGAACGTAAATATAAAAGTTGTAGATGATCTTGTTAGCTTTTTAACAATACAACAACAACAACAAAGCCTTTTTAACAATAATCATGCAAAAAGATATGTGCATAATAGTGCAGGACGATCGACGGACGGCTAAGTACAT
This sequence comes from Pontederia crassipes, assembly GCA_030549335.1. Lineage (NCBI taxonomy): Eukaryota > Viridiplantae > Streptophyta > Magnoliopsida > Commelinales > Pontederiaceae > Pontederia > Pontederia crassipes. Next base: position 30,967,978 of record CM060193.1, read on the forward strand.
GCAACCAGTCAGCATGAAAATACAAACCTTGAATAGTTAGAGTTATGTTTAAAATAACAAAAGAGTTCACAAAAGAATGAGTTGTTTTATGCACTAATTTGAAGTCAATATTTAAATGTTTCATTCATATTTGAACTAACACGTGAATATAAAAATTGCAAATGATCTTTTAGCTTTTTAACACATTTCGATAACCGTGCAAAAAGATATGTGCATAATAGTGCAGGACGGTGGGATAGATAAATATGTTCAATCGGTCAGCATGCACCAGACTAATGACATTTGAAGCATTGGTCGATCGGTTACTACAATGTTGACATCAGACGAAGTAAAGACGTTGAGAGGTCGACCGACGTTGCAACTGACATTTACAGTGTTTAAAAAGGAAATTTATCGATCGAATAACAAGTCGACAGATAGGTCGAGAAAATGAGACCAGTCGAACTTCCAACGGTCAAATTTTTGCATCGGTCACATAGAGCCGATATGTGGGCAAAAAACACAATAACGACAAGATTTCAAACAAGAAATAGGGAAACGTGCCCCAATGACCAAATGAAGATTAGAAACCTATAATAGAGGTTCCAAAGGTGTAGAGAACATTAGGACTTCTAAGCAAACTTGGGAAGAATTCTTGTGAAGTTCATTTGAGCTTAAACTTGCAAAAGTTGTAATCTTTCTCTCCTCTTTTTCTTTTTGGGTATATATATATATGGATGTATGTATAATGAGATCATGTTATAGTGTAAGCTCTGAAAAAGTTTACACAAGAATGAGATGTTTTATGCACTAATTTGAAGTCAATATTTAAATGTCTCATTCATATTTGGACTAGAACGTAAATATAAAAGTTGTAGATGATCTTGTTAGCTTTTTAACAATACAACAACAACAACAAAGCCTTTTTAACAATAATCATGCAAAAAGATATGTGCATAATAGTGCAGGACGATCGACGGACGGCTAAGTACATGCAACCGGTCAGCATGAAAATACAAACCTTGAATAGTTAGAGTTATATTTAAAATAACAAAAGAGTTCACAAAAGAATGAGTTGTTTTATGCACTAATTTGAAGTCAATATTTAAATGTTTCATTCATATTTGAACTAACACGTGAATATAAAAATTGCAAATGATCTTTTAGCTTTTTAACACATTTCGATAACCGTGCAAAAAGATATGTGCATAATAGTGCAGGACGGTGGGATAGATAAATATGTTCAATCGGTCAGCATGCACCAGACTAATGACATTTGAAGCATTGGTCGATCGGTTACTACAATGTTGACATCAGACGAAGTAAAGACGTTGAGAGGTCGACCGACGTTGCAACTGACATTTACAGTGTTTAAAAAGGAAATTTATCGATCGAATAACAAGTCGACAGATAGGTCGAGAAAATGAGACCAGTCGAACTTCCAACGGTCAAATTTCTGCATCGGTCACATAGAGCCGATATGTGGGCAAAAAACACAATAACGACAAGATTTCAAACAAGAAATAGGGAAACGTGCCCCAATGACCAAATGAAGATTAGAAACCTATAATAGAGGTTCCAAAGGTGTAGAGAACATTAGGACTTCTAAGCAAACTTGGGAAGAATTCTTGTGAAGTTCATTTGAGCTTAAACTTGAAAAAGTTGTAATCTTTCTCTCTTCTCTTTTTCTTTTTGGGTATATATATATATATGGATGTATGTATAAAGAGATCATGTTATAGTGTAAGCTCTGAAAAAGTTTACACAAGAATGAGATGTTTTATGCACTAATTTGAAGTCAATATTTAAATGTCTCATTCATATTTGGACTAGAACGTAAATATAAAAGTTGTAGATGATCTTGTTAGCTTTTTAACAATACAACAACAACAACAAAGCCTTTTTAACAATAATCATGCAAAAAGATATGTGCATAATAGTGCAGGACGATCGACGGACGGCTAAGTACATGCAACCGGTCAGCATGAAAATACAAACCTTGAATAGTTAGAGTTATATTTAAAATAACAAAAGAGTTCACAAAAGAATGAGTTGTTTTATGCACTAATTTGAAGTCAATATTTAAATGTTTCATTCATATTTGAACTAACACGTGAATATAAAAATTGCAAATGATCTTTTAGCTTTTTAACACATTTCGATAACCGTGCAAAAAGATATGTGCATAATAGTGCAGGACGGTGGGATAGATAAATATGTTCAATCAGTCAGCATGCACCAGACTAATGACATTTGAAGCATTGGTTGATCGGTAGACTAATGACATTTGAAGCATTGGTTGATCGGTTACTACAATGTTGACATCAGACGAAGTAAAGACGTTGAGAGGTCGACCGACGTTGCAACTGACATTTATAGTGTTTAAAAAGGAAATTTATCGATCGAATAACAAGTCGACAGATAGGTCGAGAAAATGAGACCAGTCGAACTTCCAACGGTCAAATTTCTGCATCGGTCACATAGAGCCGATATGTGGGCAAAAAACACAATAACGACAAGATTTCAAACAAGAAATAGGGAAACGTGCCCCAATGACCAAATGAAGATTAGAAACCTATAATAGAGGTTCCAAAGGTGTAGAGAACATTAGGACTTCTAAGCAAACTTGGGAAGAATTCTTGTGAAGTTCATTTGAGCTTAAACTTGCAAAAGTTGTAATCTTTCTCTCTTCTCTTTTTCTTTTTGGGTATATATATATATATGGATGTATGTATAATGAGATCATGATATAGTGTAAGCTCTGTAGAAGAGAGCGACAAAAAAGAGAGATGTACAATGTCTATCTAAAATCCACTCCCAAAGAAGAAAAGAGATGTGGTGTACAATGCTCTGAAGGTGATATCACTCCCCACAAAAAGTGACTCAGTTGCGCTAAGATGGCACAGGAACCGGCTAGAAAGGTCACCAATGTCCCCCGCCAACTCTGACGCTCCCTAGCAAGGGTGCGGAGTGACTGCCAAAAGGACTCCAGTGCTGATGGAACAGTGCACGTGATGCTAGTCTGCGGCCAAACCTTGCGTGATACGGGGCACTCAAAAAATAGATGGGTGTAGTCCTCCTCCGCCTTGCAGCACAAGGTGCATGATGTAACAATGTGAGGCACCCATCTGGCCCTATACACTTTGTTGAGAAGTTTGTCTCACCGCATAAGACAAACAAAGATCTCAACTTTCAACGGCACTCAAAAACGCTAGATGAGTATGCAATCCGACCTCAGCTCCTCCCGAGCCGTGGAAGCCCGGGGCCTGCAAGCAAAAAAAGACCCTGATAACCAAACCCAACCATCGACTGCTTCTCTTGTGTGAGCTTCTAAGTTATAAAAAAGAGATTAGGAAAGTGTTGTAATGCCTTGTATTGGTGGTTTAGTTCTTGAGTAGTAAAAGATTGTGCCTTATCTTTGAGCAAAGAAAAGGCGAGTGAAAGCTTCCTAGGAAGAAATGCGTCTTTTCTTTTGAAGGGGAGAAAAGGCATGATGTAAAGAGTTTCTTCCTTACCTCATTTGGTGTAGGGTTAGTGGAATAATTGGCTGCCTTGAGGTCGAGAAGTTAGTGTGAGGACGTAAGCAAACGTGCGGCCGGACCTCGTCAACAAATCTCCTTACACCCTTGCTTTTATTCACCCTCTCCTTACTATTGTGTTTGTGATTTTATTATTATATTGCATTTTAAGTTTTACGAATCGGTTTTATGCCTTTCGTTAAGAATATAAAATCATAGATTTTGCTCTTCCTAACGGCTTAAGCTTTTAGGAAAACTGGTTAGCATATCAAATTCAACATAGTATCAAAGCCAGAGGTCAAGGATTCGAACCTCGTTAAGCTCTTATTAGAAAGGAATTTCCTCCCTTAGTTGTCCACGTGTTGGGCTTGGACTAGACCAAAAGTTGTCAGCAGCCCACACGTGAGGGGGAGTGTTAAGAATATAAAATCATAGATGTTGCTCTTCCTAGCGGCTTAAGCTTTTAGGAAAACTGGTTAGCACATCAACTTCAACACCTTCTAACTTGATTTGACGTAATCAAATTTTATCGACAAAACACTAATTCACACCCACACACTGGTTCCTTTTAGCAAAGATAGGATGCCTGCCCACTTAAGGTGACATCTGAAATTGTATTGAAATTGATAACTTCAAAATTGTATGGAGGTATAAGTATAACTATATGAAAGGGAGACCAAAATGTGCGGTTAAAAAACAAACATCTGCCGAATGCCCAAAGTTTCATTTATCAAATTTTTGTTGCACTTATAAATTATTTTCATCAGTTGAACCAAGCCCACATGACTTCCTCGGTTAGATGAACCAACACATACCTTCAGAAAAGAATCAGCGGAACATGTACTAAAATCTCAATTTAAGGAGTTACCATCAACTGCACCATTTTCATTTTGTTTCTGCAGAATGTTGTACGATGGATTGCACGCAGCCATGCTTTCCGAAATATGATGCCTTGTGAAATCAATGATTCGTTCAATAATCTGTCACAATAAAATGCTGTAAACAGGATGAAAACAAGTTGCTGAAGATAAACGACTAAATTCAAAAAGGACCAGCAGAATAAAACTATGAAAATCATATCTGATACTACAACCAAATGCACAAAGCATATGAGGTAGATACATACTTCTTCTTTATATAATTGCTTTGGCATATCCTGGTGAACCATAATTGCCAGGGCAGCATGTGCCGACTCCAATGCACATAAAACCAACAAGGGTGCATCCAGACTGGGCTGTAAATTGTACAGCTTATGGGCTTATTATCATTGCACTTTGAAGAGATATAATTAAACTAAAACAGAAAGAAATAACACAGAAGAGACTATCTCAGATTTCAGCAATAAAATTGACAATCGAGAAACATAGTTTTCAACATCTTTATTACCTTTCACGTTGGATTAACAACAATGTCCATTTCAATGTAGCACAAAGATAACTGTACCCTCTAGTTAGCCACAATAAATACATGTCATAAACATTCAAAAAAATAAATAAATACATGTCATACATAATAGTCTACATAGTCTATGTGCTACACTTGGTGCTAAGCAATGAGCATATGTTGATGTGGAGCTCAACTGTATATTTGTTATACTAAAAGGTGAATTTCGACCACTACTCTTGAAAATAATTTTGGTCATGTCAAAACTGCAACATTCTCTGCCAACAGAATTACGCATGTAATTCATAGAGGATTAACATGCATTTGTAACCAAGCAAGAGAGCTTAGTGGCACCAGGTAGCACACAAAAGACATGAGTGTCCACCTATCATCTTATTATTTTGTAAGAACAAAAGCATGTGCAAGTATGATCTCATATTATTTTGTAAGGATAAAGGAGGAGGGTTGTGTTAGGCCCCGACAGCCAGCGTAAAATCCTGTCGAATCTCATGAACATCGATCAACGAAGGCGTCGTATGATCCATGTAGCCGACCCCACCTAGTGGGATAAGGCTTTGTTGTTGTTGTTGTTGTAAAAGTATGTGCAAGTATATATTATAGACTTGCACCCTTGGGGCCTTTTTTTTACTATAGAGTTCCCTAATCATCCTATTTGTATAAAAGCTTTGAAAACCAAGACATAGAAGAGTGTAGAAAAGCCAAATACAAAGATAAAGCAAAGACAACTTTTTAGAAAGGGAAGGATGTCTATCCAGTTGTGATAAGCATCCGTATTGTATTAGGACTTTTTTAGGAGACATTGTATTAGGACTTGTAATCAAAATTTATAAACGTGGATGGGAGACAAAAATAAATAAATACAACAATCAGCCGCCCAAGGTGAGATGCCCCAGAAGAAGTCACCCGAAACCCCACTCTCAAATGAGGAACATAGCAAGATAATTCTCTGAATACCTTGATGACAACCACAAGATCTGGTGGTCATCCTTTTCCTTCTCAATTTTCTGCGTGACATTGCTTTTTTTTTAGAGGAAAAAGGATGATTCCAGTTAGGATATCATCCATGTGTATATATATCACCAAAAAGGAACATCATATACAAGTGAGAAGCTCTCCAGAGGAGAGTGCGGCAGAAAGCAAAGAAGTGCTACCCAAAACCCCACTCATGAAGAAGGCAAAACATGTGGTGTACTATACTATCAACCTGACATCTCTCCCCACAAAAAATGACCCGGTTGCGCTGGAGCCAAATCGCCCAGGCACCGGCTATAAAAGATGCCACAGAAATTCTCCAGCTCGTCCTCCGAGTATCCAACGCCCTCATACTCTGCCAGAAGTCCGCCGCCACCTGTGGGACACCCCCCACAATGGAAATCCGTGACCAAACCTCTCGAGCCACGCGGCAACAAAAGAACAAGTGCGTGACATCCTCTGCTGCCTCTCCACACATAACACAGGAGGTGTCCGCGTGCGTCGCCCACCTCGCCCTATAAACTCTGGTAAGGATCCGCTCTCGTCGTTGAAGCCAAGCAAAGATCTTGACTTTAAGCGGCAAGCGGGAGCACCAAATGCGCCTGCAATCCGCTCTGAGGTCCTCTGAGTCGGTGGAAGCAAAGAGAAAATGAAGATAGAGGCTTCGTGCCGAAAAAGCACTCGACGCCCAGACCCAACCGTCAGACTGGGTCGGATGAGGATGAAAAGGGGCAATCATCTGGTGAAGTGCGCATAAATCAGAAAGTCGCTGATCAGAAAGTGGAGATCTGAAAAGGGGAGTCCAGGACCCGGTCCCAGGATCACCCATCTGAGACCAGCACTCCGCCACCAATGCCTCCGGGTGTGACGCAAGAGCCCGTAGTCGAGGGAAGGAATCCGCAAGAGGCCCCCCTGGAACTAGTCATGCCGCCAGAAGGAGAAGGCCTCCCCAGAGCCTAGGGATGGAATCATGAATGACCGCACACGCTGAAAAATGGCAGCTACCCCCCTCCAGAACGAAGAGGAGCCCCGAGGAACGGTGGGTCTAGAGTCCCATGAGAGATCACGACCATAACAGGTGAAGAAAACCTGTCTCCAAAGGTTGTCATCGGCCCCCATAATCCGGCCCACCCACCTAGCAAGGAGCGCCCAATTGGTGCAGCGGAGATCCCGAACACCCAAACCACCCTGCGAGGTGGGTCTACATATGCTGCTCCAAACCACCAGGTGGGCCCGACGAACGGGGCTGCACCCCTGCCAAAAGAATCTGCACCTCAAAGAATCAATCCGTGAAAGTACCTGGGCAGGCATATGGAGTACCGACATGAAGTAAATCGGGAGTGATGAGAGCGTCGATTGGAGCAGAATGAGACGACCACCACTAGATAAAAGCCGAGAGCTCCAGCCCTGGAGACGGCGCTCCATCCGCTCAATAACTGGGGTCCACCTCCGAGAGCCAATATGCCGATCGGATAGGGGAAGCCCCAAGTAGGTAATAGGTAGGGCTCCAACCGGCGTATACAGCTCCTCCGCACATCTTATAGCGTCCTCCGTCACCATGCCAAAAGGAATGAAAGATGACTTGGCATGATTGATCTCAAGACCCGAAACCAAGCCGAAGAGCTCCACCAAAATAGACACCTGCCTAGCCTCAGCCACGGAGCCCTCGATGAAAAAGACGGTGTCATCAGCATACTGAAGCAGAGGCACCAGCCCGCCGGCAAAGCCACTGAAAAGGCCGGATAGGCATGCCTCCTGAGTACATCGAGCGAGGCCATCAACCGCCAGCGTGAACAGCATGGGTGCAAGGGGGCACCCCTGGCGGACCACCCCTCGATGGGACTGCACCCAGCCCCCAGCTATCGACCCATTAACCAGGACCGAGAAAGAGGCGGTGATGATACACCGCTTCATCCAGACAATCCAAATCGCAAGGAACCCTCTCACTTGTAAGACATGCCAAAGAAAAGACCATGAGAGAGAATCATAAGCTCTGGAAAAATCAACCTTCCAGAGAAAGGCCTGCCAGCTGCAACGTCTCCACTGTGATAGAATCTCAGAGGCCATAGAGTAGCTATCAGTGATGGATCTGCCGTGAACAAAAGCCGACTGGGCAGGATGGATGAGGTCAGGGAACACCTCCCGAAGCCGATTGGCCAACACCCGAGCCACCATGAGATATATGGCGTTAGATAGGGCAATTGACCGGAAGTCCTCCACTCTATCTGCCGGCGTGCACTTGGGCAACATGAAAAGTAGGAACCGGTTCAGACGCTCAAAGCCGCGGTTCCCACAAGTGAACTCCTGGATGACCGCCATGACATCCTCCCTCACCACTGGCCAAAACTCTCCGTAGAAGAAAACCGGGAAGCCATCGGGGCCGGGAGACCCCTTGCTGTTGAGGTCGCGGAGTGCGTCGGTGACCTCGTCTTCAGTGATGATCTGCACTAACATAGAAGACTGATCAGTAATACAAGTAATACCCCTTGGGGACCACCTCCAGACCGACGGTGGACGTCGTCTGGACTGGTCCCGATGCGGTGGTGGCCGGTGATCCTCTGACCCATGACCTCCAACTGGTCGATCCGATTTGCCCGTCGCCGCGAGCTCGCATATAGGTGGAAGAAACGAGTATTGGCATCTCCCTCCCGAAGCCAGGTTTGCCGGGAGCGCTGCCTCCACTGCATCTCCACCAACCTATCCTCCAAGTGTATAGTCGACTGGGCCTGCCTGCGCTGAGTCACCTCGGCCTCCGTGAGGTGACGAGAGTCCTCCCGGCCAAGCCGAGAAATGACCTCCAAAGCCTCGGTCCTCCGCGCCTCCCTATCCGTCCGGATCCGTCTCCGACGGTCCACAAGGAAACGCCTCAGGCTGTGAAGCCTATCAGCGAGAGTCCACGAGGCAGAGTTCGAAGCTGGAACACTCTGCCAGTGCTCGGCCACCGCCTGCCTGAATCCCTCCTCGAAAAGCCAGGACCTCTCAAAGCGAAACAAGGAGCGCAGGGGCATTGCTTGGCAGTTAAAACGCTATGGTTCCGTTGAAGCCAAATGTCACCACCATGAACCTCCCCAGTGCCCGCCCCCCTCCACTGGTTGTCTCGTCTACAATGGGTTCTCACTGAATGCCAAAAGGTGTCGGTGTTAGGGAGATCCACATCAATCATGTGTATGTCTCATGACCTCCCGGGTGACCGACACAAATGAAGAATAATTCCCCCACATCCTCAGACCCCCCCCATCACACACACAAGGCATGCTGAGTTGCAACCCCATCACACCCATTGAGCGTGAGTGAGAATCCTCCCACACCGCATGAGTCAGACGAATAGCTTGAGTCTGAAGGTACTCAGGATCTCCGAATAAATGTTCATCCTTCCTGAGCCTGCCTAGTGTTGTGCACTCTAGAAGAAAGCAGAGTTAGGCACTGCACTGAGAATTGAGATCATTGCAACGGGATCCTCTATAATAGGACTAGTAACTCAGAGGTGTGTTGGTCCGAGAGTGGAGTGCGGAAGAGGGGTGTCCATGAATCCTGTCCAGATCTCTGCAACTAATGAAGATTGATCAGCCAAAAAGGCCAGGAGTCTAGGGAAAAATGTCGGCAATGAGCATTCCAATCCAGGCAACTACTCGTAGTGCCAGAAGAAAAAGGCTGCCCAGCACCAATGGAGGCCACCATGAAATGCCGCAAGAGGGGTTACTAGTGTCAAGATGCCAGGCTAGAAAGAGGGCACCACAAGTGATAATAAGGGGCCAATCTCCCAAGATAGATCCCTGTCATAGCACGCGAAGAAGACCGTGCTCCATAAGTCCTCGATTATATTCATCATCCGGACTACCAACCCCACCCCACAAAATGACAGAAACCTTATAGGATATGGATCTATTTCACTTAAGCTCCAAAGTCCACTCCCTAATGAGGAAAGTGACATGTTGCACCATATTCTCAATGTATCATCTCTCTCCAATGAAGATGGTGCAGTTGCGTTGAAGCCACATGACCCAAATAACCAAGAACCGTGATAATTCTTGTATCCTTGTCTGGCTGCCTTTGCACCCCCTGAACTGAAAGTGGGCCCCAAAATGCAATCCAATTTTAGTTTGAATCTCTCTTTGTCATGCACTATCAAACTGACACTTGGACAACTGCTGTTTTTAGTGTCTTATAATGACACGGACTGCTGTACTGAAGTTTATAGTCATTTTTAGTCTCTTACCACTTAGTTTAGTCATCTTGTTTAGCTTCCCATTTATCCAAAGTGGCTACAGAAAAGGACAGTCCCATACCAAGTTTGGAGAATCGACTTTACAACATAAGTTAATGAGATCCAAGTAGCTCTACAAGTACTGGTCATGAGAAGGCTGTTGTATACAATTCATAGGTTCAATGAGTTTGAAGATCAATGTAGCTGACTTCAAAGATTTCTGTAAAGAGAATGAAATACTAAACGAGTGAACTATGATCAACTATGCACTTTAGTATATGATCAAGTAAACATGTACAATGACTAGAGCGGAACCGTGTTTGCTTGCTTTATTGAAACTATTATTGTTGAAAAATATGCCATTAATAAAATATCATATCATCAGCAAATTATCAATAGTAATGAATGGAAAATGAAAGAAACTTTGAAAATGAAAAAATGTCACATATAATCACTCTTGAATACAGATAAGTATAATGTGAATGCTTACATTTTCATTACCATCAGTAGACCAACTTTGTGCATATTGAATATGACGATCTAGAATATTCATAAGTCTTGAGAGAATATCAAGTGGAATCAACTGCAAGGCTTTCTTGGAGCGAATAGACATTATTTCATTAACAAGTGATTTGATATCAGTCAAAGAAAAAGAAGGTTCCTCGGCTCCCTCCATGTCATCAGGAATTTCTGCTTTACCACAGAAGTCTTCTACTAGCTCACAAAAGATTCCCACGACATCTAACAATTAAAGAGCAGTAGTAATATTATCTAGCAATAATAATCACCAATAACAGAAATGAACAGTTGGTAATCTTTTTCTCCCAAAAGTGATAGAAAAAACATAAAATAAAAAGTAAACCTTGGGTTTCAGGAGGTTCTGACCCTGACGTCAATGAAACATTACGGTTATCTTTCTTCTTCAACTTTGGCTTCCTTGAAGTGGCAAGGGAATTTCTGTCCTGCAAATTCTATGACATGAATATTTACTTAGGCTCATGATAAAAGACAGTTCAACAACACACATGTACAAAAATAGAGGGTTAATCTAACTATATTATTATATGAAATACCAACATGGAGCAAATTCCTATTTGAGTGATCATTTTGCTCAACTCCATACTCCGTTTGTATTTGCAAACTATCGGGCATTTTTTGCTCAAAGAGCTTCTTTTCTATTACTTGGTTGTGTCTGCTCTGCGCTGGAAAAGGACCTGAGAAACTTGAAAAATGTAACATATCATAAGCACAGAAGAAGAATACCAAAAGCCAGCAAGATTCAGTAGCAAGGTATGGAAAGTTAACACAAATGATACAAAGTTCAGAACAAGCAGTAAACTACAGCCACTACATTAAGAAAATTTAGCAACAACACAAGGAAAATACTCTTCAACTGATGGAATTATGATTTGAATATCCTAGATAGCTTATCATAAAATCTTAATTTAATCCAACCCACCACGTGGACAACAACTAAGGAAGGAAAATATTTTTTAATAAGAACTTAACGAGGCTTAAACTCTTGACCTATGGCTCTGATACCGTGTTGAAATTGATGTGTTAACCAATTTTCCTAAAAGCTTAAACCGTTAGGAAGAGCAACAACAATGATTTTATATTCTTGGCAGTGTTGATGCAATTGTAGTGTTAAACAATTCGCTATGAGGGCACTCACACCTATTTTTGGATACTTTGGTGGCATGTGAGGTGTGGACAACATTACATTGCCAATGGATAGACACACAGGCAGAGGTGAACTTTTCTTTTAGAGCAGGCAGAGGTGGGCTTCTGGAGAACAATCAAAGGAAGAAGGTTCATCAGTGTGTTATATATTTCCCTACATATTTTTCTGACCAATCAGCTCCAGTAAAACAATAGTACTTTTAGAGATGCAAGATGTGTGAACATGTGTATCGAGAGAACTTGTAATTGTTTCAAACTCTGCATATATCCTTGATGACTTTCCATCCTGTTAACCATCCTTTACTTTCTCAACGTAAAAGGAAATAGACCAATATGTTAATCCTCCATTGTTGTCAACCCTACACAATTGTAGTCGACAGTAATGTCACCATGCCGACCTCTGACATGTCTCTCTATATGTACAGCCACAACTCCAAAAAATTAAAATTGTCTGTTCTTAAATGAAGAAGCCATACACAGATAATAAATTAGACAAAGGACAAAAAGAAACACCTATTGTTGTGTGAATTGTTTTAGGTATCAATAATTTACTTATTGGTTCATAAGAAAAAAATATTGATTGGCAGTTCTCTCTTTAATATAGTGAAGAGCAATAATGTCAGAGCAGTTTACCTGGCGCTAAGCACTTGAAGGCATTAGGATTGTACTTTAGAACTTCCAGGAAGAGCCTCGAACGCTCTCCGGTATCATCCTGAACGCCCTTCCCGTTTTGTTTCAAATCTCTATACACCAAAACTATACTTAGAAGCACGAAAATAAAGGGGCATCCCGAGCACCACCCCAGTCTCCAAATTGAGGCACCAAAGAAATTTGCGGAGCACAAGCACTTACAAGTAGGTCACGTCGCAGTTGCGGAGCAACTCCGAGATGGTACCAGCATGGGAGAGTACCTCCGGTCGGTCGGCGGAGCGGAGGCCGGAGAAGGGCTCGTCGGAGAGGCGTAGCTGCTGGTCCAGAGACCCCAATCCCGTGGGCAGAGAGGCCAGCGGCAGGGAGGGGGCGATCTCCGAGTGGGTGGTGTTGCAGAGCCGGCACGCCCTCTCCAGGCCGAGGCACGGGTTGAACTCCATTTCTGATGCACAGCAGCCCTCAGAAACAGAAGACGAGGACCATGGCCGGAAAATTCAGGACGGAATCCGGCGGAGCGCTAGGGTTCCGTCCGGAGAGACGAAAACCCTAGATCTCGTGGGGAATTGAGAAGTGGTCGGGGTTTCTAAGGCGGGGTGGAAGGGACGAGCGAGGGGTACGAAATGAAAGGTGGAGGCCACGGCGAGAGAGGGGTATCCGCCGGAGGGGTGAGCAGAGGACGCGCTAAATAGCAGAGGTGGACTTGGAAGACGCCGGGAGGTTTTTATGTACCGGTAATGCCCTCGAGGCGCTCGTTAATTACGCATGAGGGATGGCTTCCGGAGACTCGAGAGACCACGCCATTTGAGGCTGAAGGGTGTAATGACGCGAATGCCCTCACGGGTGGCGGGATGTTTTATTATGCCCGAGCGCTTTTCGGTATTTAATTATATTTTTCGTTCTTTTTTTGGTTTAACTGAAGTTTGTGGCTACTATTTTTACCGTTTAGACCAACTGCGTGTGAGGTAAGAAATTTTAACTGTTGTACGCGTTTAACGGTCGTCGACGCATCTCTATGGGCCTACAGAAACGTGATGGGCCTGACATGGCTAAGCCCATGACATGATAAATGTCCAACACAAGATCGATATTTCTCAGGATGCAAATTTTTTTAAAAAATATTTATTTGCATCATTATAATAAAATCCGATGATCCGAATTAATGATCGGATAAGGTTGAATCAAATAATATAAGTTAATATAAAATAAAATATGTTAAATAAATTTCTCTCGTATTCTTAATTCTTTTGTAAGATTCATAATAAATACAATATAATCTAATAAATTAAAATAGTTTAAACGTCAAATAAAACAATAAATTAAATATCAATTAAAAAATTATTACATACAAAATGAAATTTTTTTATAATTATTTAACCGACGATAGCAAAAATAATAAATTAATTTATTTTCTTGACAAAGAGAAATTGTTGATCTGATGTAAGAAAAATAAAAACTTTAAAATAATGGGATATATATGTCCCGTTAATAATCTCCGACTGTGCTAGACACTTATTATCAATAGTCAATTAAATTGTTTAATGGTGCCCTTATTTATTGTTAATTTTACCCTTTGCATCAAAATCTACCGAATGTATTGTTTGTTAACCTTCTTTTTTCGTTAATGCGTGTTTTATTAAAGAAGTTTTACTAATAGGAATCAAACTCACTATTACATCAGTTATAAGTATGTGTGACTAGGCACAGCGATCTTTCTAGTGACTTATTTGTATAATAGAGAATGAACTTATTCGTACTTGCATTTTATTCTTGTTAATTCTCCAAAATTGATCAATTAGATAAAAAAAATTTAAATTGATGTTTGGATAAAAAAATATAATGATGAGTAATTAAAATATTGATTAGATAGATAAATTCTAGTGAATGTTTGGATAAAAAATAAGAAATAAAAAATTATTACTTTATGAGATAAAATAAAATATTATTATTTAAACATATATTATTACTATATATATATATGCATATATTTTATTAATATATAATATATTAATAATGTCCTGATATATTTAATTAAGTTTATAATTAATTCCATAACTGAATTTTTAATCTTTTTGTACTATAATACTAAGCAAATTATAATAAATATTTAATAAAAAAGACTTAGTTATTATTAAATCTGAATAAATTTATTTATAATCTTATGATAATTATTAATATATAAGTAATTATATATGTATATATTATATATAATATGGATATATACATATATAAGTAAATAATATATTATTTAATATATAAGTCTAAAAGTTAAAAGCAAAAAAAAGTTTTTTTGGAAAAAAAAAGTTAGACGAACTGTCTTAGCTCCCCTAGCCGGACCCACATGTTAACTATGGGGTCAATTGACCCATAATTTTAGGATTAGTTTAGTTAGCTTTTTAGATAATTTATAAATATTAGATAATTTTGTTTAAAATTTTCCCCTTAGAGCAAAATATTTTATATTTTCTTCTAAATTTATCTTCTACTCTACCTTCACAGAAATTTTGTTGTTCTCTTTAACACGCATATATTTATATGGATATATATGATCGTATCATCTTAAAAAATTAGATATTAGCAACTTCTTGTACTGCATTTTTATAGCTATAATAATTGTATTTAGCTTTATGAATTTATATTAGTTTATCTCATGGTCCATAAGTTAACAAATAAATTAACAAGTAAGGATTTCAAAAAAAAATCACAAATAAGATGTTTTATTAAAACTATAACCATTTAAACTTGATTTAAAACTCATTCTAAAAATAAATTAATATATTTACATTCATTCACCACAATGTCCTAAGTTCGTCTTTCAGTTCTTGCTTCAAATAAGAACTCAAGTTTTATTAATAGGTCACGTAACTTTTTAATCAAAATTTAGAATGCTTCATCATGCGCCGACCAAGCCCTCTATTTCCAGCTGGTCACTAGTCTCTCTTCTCGTTGTTGTTGTTGTCCCCGGCGACCCGTCGGGAGCGTCGGTCCCAAATGTCGCTCTTGGTGCCACCTCGCCAGGGGCGTCGGCCCCAAATGTCGCTCTTGGTGCCACCGCGCCAGATGCCTTCTCATCCCCCTTCTGCCCCCCGATGTCCACGGTGATCTGTTCCCCCCTCTTTCTGTCAACCCTGCTAATCCAAACCCCCCCCATCCTCCCAACTCTGACCTCCCTCTTGCCACATTCATGGGACGCTGCCGTTCGTGCACCACGCTCCTTTCCACAATTGCCATCTCTCAACGTCAGCTCCGGGGTCTACGAGAAACCATCACTGATGAGGTCTCCATTCTTGCTTGCGACACTGCGGAGCAGGTTGCTGCCCTGCGGCTCTGTCTTCTTGGGCGCTTCGTCGGAAATATTACTGCCCTGCAACAGGCCATACCGGACCTCTGGCATACGTTGGAGCTGTGCACGATCAAAGAACTCGGTAACTATTATGTACTTTTCTCTTTTGCGAATGCTGTCGACCGTATGCAGGTCCTCACGGGTGGACCTTGGGAGTTCGGCGGCACCCTTCTCAGGTGGCTCCATTCTTCAGACCTGATAGCAATGATTCCCTCCTCACCCTACTTGGTTGCATTTTCCTGGACTTCCCCTGGAGCTGCGCTCTACCCGTGCTCTGCGCCGGGTGGCGGCGGCCTTTGGGCTGGTCCTAGAGGTGGATCTCGGTCACGGTGGGGAACCAGGTCGCGCGTGCGTCGAGCTTGATCATGCGGCACATCTCAAGCAGGGGACTTGGGTCTGCCTTCCGAACGGCGGGCGTTATCTCCAATGAGTAGCTTATGAAAATGTTCCCATCTTCTGCTTTCGCTGTGGTATAATCGGCCATCGTTTCGAGCAGTGCCCTACTCGTCCGACCGTCGATGGTGCCCAGCGCGATCGAGAAATCCTACTTTTTGGCCCGTGGTTGCGTGTGTCCCGCCCTGCTTCGGCCCGACATTCCGGTGGCTCCGATCGAGGCTTCGGCCCTTGATCTCAACTGCCTTGCGTCGGACGTTGAGCAGCCGCTGCTCGCCGCCGATCAGGATGCTGGACTTCTCTGGGCTGACGTGGCAGATCCACAACGGTCTTCTGTGGCGCAACGGTCTCCTGCCACATCACCAATTCGTGGCAGGCGTGATCGTCCGGTTGGATCTCCATCGTGCGTTGCCAATGGTTGTGATCACTTGGTAACTAACACACCTCCCTCTGCAACAAACACACCTCCGGACTCCGTGCAGATTGACGACACATATGCAATTCGTGTGCTTCCATCTGATGGTCAGATCCCACTTATGTCTCTTTCCATCGGATCCCCCCATCCTATTGCCACCCGCGACGAACACTTGGAACGATCTGGGCCTTCCCCTCTGGAGTTATCTCATCCTAATCATCCACCCAGTACTCAAAAGCCCCCCTCTCCCGTCTCTCTCACGGTCATCTCCTCAATCTCCCCTCCTATCTCCGCCTCTTCCCCCTTGCCCCCGACCGGGGTTTCTTCCCCCCGTCCGGCCACGTTCTCCTCGCCTCCAGTGTTGATCAACCCTCCTCCGAAACCTACATCCTCCTCATCGCTTCCTCCGATGGCCATGCTCCCGCTGAATATTCCACTGGCTGGAACGAACTCTGCTTCTTTCCTCAGGCATGAGGACTTTGTTGTCTGCGCCGCTGCCTGCCTTAACTAGGCCTCAGGCACCCCCTTGAGGCCACTTCGGAAGATGACCCGGATGACCTCGAGCTTCTCCCTCCACCGCACATACAGAGAAAGAAGACGCATGTTCAAAAGCCGCAGGCGCCGCTTCCTGCCCTTCGCCCTCGGCTAAACAATCTGCGAAAGGTAAAGCTCCTATAAACTCATCTGTTCCCATCTCACTATCCTCGATTCCTATGCAGGTTGCCCCACCCCCCCCCCCCCCCCCCCCGCCCTCCTCTGGGCCTGATGCACGTAACCCATGCGGATCCTAGCGTGGAATTGCCGCAGTGCCTATCGGGCCAAGACTAGAGATCGATTGTTTAGCTTACTTAGATCACACAAACCACACTTTGTAATTTTATTGGAAACACACACGGATTCTGTAAAATCTAAACAGGTGCTTCGTCGTTTTGGCCATGGTTGGGATGGCATCTTCTGCGAGGCTAACGGCACCTCGGGTGGCATCCTCTTGGCCTGGCGCGGCCAAGAGGCTCAGGTTACCTCGCTCCTTATTTCTACTCAGTTCATTCATGCTGCGATTACTTTTGACAGCTTTAGTTTTCTTTTAACTGCTGTTTATGCTAGTATGATCTCCTCTGTGCGCTCTCATTTATGGTTTGATTTATGTAATCTCGTACCTCGAACATCCCTTGGTTCCTAATTGGGGACTTCAATACCCTTGGGGCCCCCTCCGACAAACTTGGGGGTCCCCCCTTCTCGCTTACCAGCTCTATTAGAGCCTTTAATAACATGATTAACTCACAATTCCTCATCGATATCAAGCCTTCCGGACCTTATTACACTTGGTGTCACAACCGTGCTGATCTTGCGCGCATCTTGTGTCGTCTTGACCGGGCACTGATTAACAGTCATTGGACTGAAAGATTTCCGAATCTTAATCTTACCATTCTTCAACGTTGTGTATCTGACCACACACCCCTTCTATTTAGGACTAATCTCCGTACTTGGCGATCCAGGTCATTCAAATTTGAACACTTTTGGCTCTCCCACTCCGCGGCCCGCGACATTGTCGCACGGCATTGGGTGTCCCAAGCCTCTAACGCTTCCACCTCACATGCCCTAAACCTTATTAAGCGAGACATCATAAAATGGAACAAAGAAACCCTGGGAAACTTGGAAATCCATGCGGATCTTGCTCTTCAGGAGATCTCTTACCTTGAGAACCTCGACACGCTTCGGGGTCTCTCTATCAATGAGCTTGGTCGTCTGCGCTCTGCTTACCACCGTCATGCTGCGCTGCTCCAGCAGATTAGTTTGAAGTGGTGGAGTAAATCTCGTGTGTCTTGGCTTCGGCAGGGTGATCGAAACACGCGCTTCTTTCACCTCTCCGCTGTCATACGTCATAAGCATAACACTATTTCCTTGATCCTGGACGAGTCTAATAGCGTTATCACTAATTCTTCCCAGATCCAATCGCTCTTTGTCGACCATTATCAGAACTTGTGGAAACCTTCGCTTCCTCCAACTATCCCGCCTGATTGTTGGCCGCAACTCCCCTTCCTTAACCCTGCCTGGCATTCCTCCCTCCTTGCCCCAATCACTTACCAGGAGGTTACCAACACCCTTAGGAGTATGCCACCTGGAAAGGCTCCGAGACTCGACGGATTTACTATTGAATTCTACCAGACCTATTGGGATATCGTCGGTAGCAAGATTGTTGAGGACATCTCTAATTTCTTTAATACCAATCAATTACCTCCTGAGTGGAATAGCACATCCATTATATTTATCCCCAAAATTGCCAACCCTAAACATGTTAAAGACTTCCGACCTATCTCCCTGTGCAATGTGTTATATCGATTATTATCTAAGATACTTGCTAATAGATTAAGACCCACACTCAGCTCTCTTATTGACCAAAACCAATCTGCATTTATCCCTGGACGCTCAAATCATGACAATATCCTTATCACCCAAGAACTTGCTCACTCCTTAAAGTCTGGACATAATAAATATATGATGCTCAAAGCTGATCTTGAAAAAGCTTTCGACCGTATCTCCTGGCCTGCGGTATTCTCCATACTCACCTTCATGAACTTTCCTGACCAATTTATTCACTGGATCTACCTCTGCATTTCCTCTCCTCGATACCATTGTCTTATCAATGGAGAGCCTTCTCAACAGTTTACTAGCCATTGTGGTATTCGTCAAGGCGGCCCGATTTCACCCTATCTTTTTATCTTAGTAGCCCAAGTTTTCTCCTCGCTTATGGCTCAGCATGTGGCGGCCGACCTAATCTCTCCATTCCGAATAAACTCATTTAGTCTAACTCACCTACTTTTCGCTGACGACCTCTTTATTTGCCTCAGGGCAACTAAATGGAACTGTCTGAACCTCAGGAAAATACTCCAAATCTATGAGCTACTCACTGATCAACACGTTAACCCACAGAAGTCTGAGCTCTATCTACCCAAGATGAATCTCCGCCAGCGCCAGTTGCTTAGCGCCACTCTCAATTTTAAGCTTGGCAACTTCCCTTTTCAATATTTTGGCGTACCTATCTCCCCCAAACATATTCCCTCTCGTGACCAAAACTTTGTGCTAGACAAAATCACCTCAAGGCTTGCTGGTTGGCTCCAAGGCGTGCTTAGTCAGGCTGGTCGTGCTACTCTCATTAAGTCCACACTCGCGACAATCCCAATTCACTCTCTCAGTGTCATCAACTTATTTGGTGGTACCTTGGACTCCATTGAGTGGTTGTCCCGCTCCTTCCTTTGGGATCCTGGGGGCGGTCGCCGAGGTATCCATCTCATCAATTGGCATACTGCCTAGCTTCCCCGTAGTGTTGGGGGCTTGGGAATCAGAAATATGACTACCATCCGGCATTCCCTAGTCACTACGCGAATCCAAGATCTCCTTAACAATCGTCCCACTATCTGGGGGAGCCTTGTGAAATCTAAGTATGGAGCAATCAACATGTGGGATAGTGTTTCAAGTGCTCATGTCGCCGACTCTTGGAAGATTATCCTCAATTCTGTTAGTACTCTCCGCACAGGCTTCACCAAATATATTGGGTCTGGGCATTCGACATCGGTCCTCCATGATCCCTGGATCTTTACAACTCCTCTCATTTGGACACCCACGTATGTTAATATGGAGGTTAGCTTAGATAACCTCTCTGTGGATCACTTCATCATTAATAACAAGTGGAACAGCTCCCTCCTACGTTCCTCTTTTGGCCCGCTCTTATGTTCTCGGATTGAACGCATTTACCTTGCTTCCTCGACCGATGATGATGCGTGGGTTCGAGTAAATAATACCTCAAGATGCGCTAGTGCTAAGTCAGTCTACAACTTTTTTAGTCATCGCTCTATGCCACCGTTTCCCACCGGGGGGCCGTCGTGGCAGCATGTTTGGAAGATTCCTGTTTCCCCCAAAATACACTTCTTCCTCTGGAAACTCTTGCATTGTAAACTACCCATTCTGGACACCATACTATTTTTTCATAGTACTATTGATCCATCTTGTCCACTTTGCGGTCTTCACCTCGAAACCAATGTCCATCTCTTCTTTCAATCATGGTTGTAAGACCCGGCCCGGCCCGCCCGATCGGACCGGTCGGACCGGTGTCCGGGCACTAAAACGGTCCGCGGGTCGTCCAAAACCCGGCCATGGAGTTGACCCGCTTTGATCCGGTCAAACCCGGTCAAAACTCGGGTTCAACCGGTCGACCCGGTGGGTTTGACCGACTCGGTCGGGTCAAATTGAAAAATATAAAAAAATTTAAAATGTATAAAAATTATTAAATTTTTTTAGAATATCATATATATATATACTTGAAATTTATATTTCAATATTCTTCTTTATCACATATATAAAATTCCATTAATATCTTTATTTTTTTATAATTACTCACAAGATTTTTTATTTAGAAAATATTCAATTGATGATTTAATTTATGCTTACTTTATTATATTATTGATCTGAATTATTTTATTATATTACATTATACTTTTGCTAAATAATATCTTACATATTAATAATATTCTAATAGTCACTTGAACTTATTTTATTTTTTATTAATTTATATTACCCGGTCCGACCATTCTGTTCGACCCGGTCCAACCGGTCCGACCTGACCTGTTAGACAATCCGGGTCGATGGTCGGGTCAGGTCTTACAACATTGCTTTCAATGCCCCGTCGCGCTTCAATTATGGACTATACTCCAGGATCGTTTGCACTAGGGATGGCAACCGCCGCTGTTCGGGGCGGGGGACATCACCCCCGCCCCGACCCCGACAACCCGCCTCCGCCCCCGACCCCGCCCCGAATCCCCGGTTCGGGGGAAATTTTAACCCCCGCCCCGATCCCCGCGGGGCCCCGAATCCCCGCGGGGAATCCGAATCCCCGCGGAGGGGGGCGAGAGCGGCGGCGGGGGCGAGAGAACGGCGGCGAAAAGGGGCGAGAGAGCACGGCGGCGGACAAGAGCGCGGTGGAGGCGGGGCGAGAGAGCGGCCGCGGCGGGCGAGAGCACGGCCGCGGCGGGCGAGGGCACGACGGCGGCGGGCGAGAGCACGGCGGTGGGGGCGAGAGCGGCGGCGGTCGAGAGCGGCGGCGGGTCGAGAGACCGGCGGAGGGGGTTGAGAGAGAGCCGGATCCGTGCGGATCTGGCCGGATCCATGCGGATCTGGTCGGATCTGTGTGGATCTGGCCGGATCCGTGCGGATCTGGCCGGATCCGAAAAAGAGAGAGAGAGGAGGGGGCGAGGGCACGGCCGCGGCGGGCGAGGGCACGGCGGGCGAGAGCACAGGAGATCCAGATCCACTTCTTGGAGACCAGGGAGGCGGCGGACCGGTCCCGGGGGTCGTCGAGGTACGCCATGACGAACTCGAGGACCAAGTCCGACAGGCAATCGGTGCTCGTCGACGCCCAGCACTGCGGGCTGCGGGGATCCATCTCCATCGGATCGAGCGCGTCGGATGTCCCTCCACGAGCCACAGATCGGAGGAAGGCGGAGCTGATCTACGCGGGGGGAAGCCCATGAACGCGCCGTTCGGCGGGATCTCTCGAGTTGTTCAATGGAAATCCCCAGAGGACAAAAACAAAGGCGGACAAGATAAGAGAGGAGGAGGAGGAGGAAGAGGAGAAGAAGACAACGACCTTATTTAATCAATCAAAGGAGACGACGGGGGTGATGAGAGGAATGGACGATCGAGATGGAGGTGACGGGGGAGCTGGGAAATCGAAGGCATCCATCGAGGGGAATTGGGGAATCGGGGCCCCGACGGGGCGGGGGGAACTACCCCCGCCCCGATCCCCGAAAGAGGGGGCGGGGGCAGTTTGGCCCCCATCCCCGCCCCCACGGGGAAAAAATTCCCCGAAGATGGGGCCCCGAATGGGGAATCCCCGCGGGGGTGGGGAATATTGCCACCCCTAGTTTGCACATCCCTTTTATGCATATTACTTCTTGGCATCTTGGCACCTGGATTAGTGAAGGGGCCAATCTAGATCAACACTCTAAACACACATTTCTATCCATTTTTGTCCACTGCCTTTGGGGACTTTGGAATTTTCGGAACGATGCTCATTTTAGATCACGACGTGCAACCGTGGATTCGGTCTGGGAAAGGACTTTGACCGGCTTTCATGAGTTTGCTGACGCCCACACACCTGAGGCACTCCGCCCCCACGACTCGCTAGCGCGAGTCCGGTGGGAGCCCCCTCCCCTGGGCTGGCTTCTCTTAGCTCGGATGGCTTTTTTGAGCTTTCAGGGGTTGGGGGTATATGTTACTTTACTCTCTCCCGCACTAACTCTTTCCTCTTTGTAGGTTCTGGGACTGTTCGCGCTCATTCGGTGCTGGAGGTTGAAGCTAGGGCTATGCTTGCTGGACTCCTGAAGTGTACGGATGCTGGCCTCTTGCACATCCATGTCTCCACTGACTCGGCAACCTCGTCCAGATTGTCAATCGCAGCCGGCCTTGCCCTTGGCAGATCAAACGAATTATTTTGGATATCAGAAACACTCTTTCAGCTGTCAACCCTACCATCGTAGTTTTTAGGCCTCGAAATGATAATCGGACTGTGGATTACCTAGCACGTTTAGGTCGCACTCAGGCTAGCAATAATTTTTGGCTGGGCAGACCACCCTCGGGTTTTGCTCAATTTTTGTATTCCAACTCTTTTGAAGTAACTTAATATCAAGTAATCTCTTTTAAAAAAAATCAGAACTTAAAATTATAGTTTTTTTTCAATTGTTTGGCATAACTTAGATCATTTCTAAACCATCTTATGTGCCAAACATAGCCATAGAGGATTAGGAAGAGGAGAACTTCGTTCCAAATATTTAAATCTGTCGTCCTTCAAAATTGAATAAGAGCAAGTTTCATATGTTTAATGATGTTTTCATGGAGTTGTGAGCTGAACTGAAAGTGAGGAATTCACAACAAAATGTTTGTGCATGTCATGGTTTCTTTCTTCTGAATAATTTTATAATGTCAAAAAATATAGTCGGTAATTACATTATTATAGGAAATGTGCAAATCAATGTTTTCAAAATTGGATCGAACCGAACTCACTACCAAATTGTGATTAGACCTATTTTAATTGAGATTCTACATCAAATTTTTTAAACAATAATATTATTTATAATAACTTAAAAATTATAGCATATAAATATTGTAATTATATAATAATATTTTTAAAGTTTTAATAATCATAAATAAAAGTTGTCAACATATAAGTATTAATAGGCTATCATTGATTTTTTTTGTTTATTAATATATTTTATCTTAATTTTTAAAATTCTTTAACATTTTCTTTTTATTTCCATTTTATGACCTTTCATCATTTCTTTTTCAATATTATTCAAATTTTAATACTTGTTTCTTTATTTCTATTTACTTTTTACATCTCATTCTTTCTCTCCTCTTTATTATTTTTTAAGCTTTTTCCTTTATTTAACCCTCCTAATTTATGGGTTTTTTTTAAAAAAGGAATTTGAACCGGTTCAGTGATTTTTTTAATTCAATCAATGTTTTTTTTTCTCGATTGAATGTAAAAATAGTTTTGATTCTCGGACCAACAACTAGTTCATGATTAAAATCCCATTCGATTTTAATAATATTGGTCCAAGCCATCTTACTAGTTCTCCTTCCATCTCTAATTTGCCATGATTGAAAAAATTACCACTCCACTAGTTCCGATGAATAGATAATTCACAATTTTCGATTGATTGGAAATCCCTCCCAAGTAGGAAGGTATAGAACATTTGAAATTAATATAAAATTGACAATGTATTATATTTTTTGGGGATAGTCGAAATTTTGGATGGATGCTTAATTCACAAAAAAAATTGAAGAATTACCTTCCGAAAAATTGAAAGCTATAAAATGTTAAATATTATTTTTTATTTCAACTATTCATATCTCATAAGATAATATAATTGTTTTATTGATGTTTAATCTATTGAAATTTTCCTGAAGTAGGAGTGAGATAAAAAAAAGAACTGAGAGATAAACAACAAATTAAAAAATCGTATAATTAAACTTTTTTCTTTTAATTATTATGAGTTATTGCGATACACACAAATCATATAAATTATAATAATATTACTAATATGATACTAAATAAGATTTCTGAATTACTAAACCTAATAAAAATAATTTGTAAATTATATTTTCTTTCTTATTCCATTGACTTTTGATGGGATTTAGTAGATAAACTTTACAACAACGTATTGACTTGTGATCCCTCTCCTTATCACTTGGCCTTGTCCCTAAATTTCAAAATGGATAAAAGTAGTAGCTAACCAAATTCGTTTTTGATTTTTTTTTCATTGCAGACAATTTTTGGATTTTTTTTAATTTAATTGATTATATCATTAAAATACTTGTGGGTCTGTTCTAAGTATGATAGTGAATAAATTATGTTCATTCCATTAGATCAATTTTTTCCCAATTTCACATGGCAAACTATGAATGTGAGACTAAAGCAAATAATTCCAATTAGTAATCTTGTTATTAAATTTTTTATTATTCTTCTTAATTTATCTATTTTTTAATATTACATTAATACTTTTCATCTCATTACAAGCCATTCTTTTTCATTCCGGTATATTTCCAATATTATCTTTCTAATAATTAGTATATATTACAACCCAAAAAAACTTTGTCAAATACTGAAAATTTTTTATACCTAATCGTGTCTCGGATTCAATCGAATAAGGAAGCTATAACAATTATATATATATATATATATATATATATATATATATATATATTATTTTCCTAATATTTATTTTTTATAATGCTTCAAATTTCTGTCACGTGGCGAAACCTTCTCTCGAGGACACTATACTTCAATACATCTTTAACCCTTTTTTGATCAAGATAACCATTAAGAATGTCACATCAACGACTTATAATAATCAAATAATACAACTTTGAATCATAAATGTGAAAGATAAAATGACATATATAATAAAAGGTATATAATATGGAAGCTCAATAATGGTAAATGCAACATATAGTCCCAAATACATTATATGTCATCATAAAGATGTCCAAAGTCTATGTCATAATACATACCATGTAATTTCAAGGACTCAACATAATCTAACATGACACTATCCATGTGCACATGTCGCATGAGCAAAAGTCAAGTCGTCGCACACCCAAATTAACCGAGGCATGCATGAGATCAAGTACTTGTAAGAATTAATACAGGGAAGGAAATCCTCCTATTAACATGAAGCTAAACATGATAATATCAAGTAGTAAGTCATAAAGATCCTTTAGACATAAGCATGTAACATTTTACCTTTCAATTACATAAGGATCACATGCATGAGAAATAATAGAATATAACTCTTGTCATATAATACAAGACATTTAGAGCCTGTTAATAGAGAGGAATTAATGTTTGACCATGATAAAAAGGTCACATTTTGTAATAATTGTAAATGTAATATTTCATTTTTCACTTGGAAAGAAAAATTAATACACTTGATCGATCATGATGAGAAGGTCAAATTGATGCACT
Source organism: Pontederia crassipes (assembly GCA_030549335.1). Lineage (NCBI taxonomy): Eukaryota > Viridiplantae > Streptophyta > Magnoliopsida > Commelinales > Pontederiaceae > Pontederia > Pontederia crassipes. The sequence goes on from CM060193.1 coordinate 30,994,057, forward strand.
AAAAAATCATGCATTAATTTAGGTAATTTAATTATAATTTTAGAAAATTTTGTGTTATGAAGGAGTTATTTAATGAATTTTGAAATAATTTATTTGAGATTTGATTGCTACCTAAGTTTGGAAATTATTTATGGCATGGCATAAGAGAAGGAAAGGAAGAACATATGTTTTTGGATGCGTAGAATGAAACATTGTAGTATGGGGAGGGAAGGGAAGAATATAGTGCAGGCAGGGCAAAATGTATTGCTGCGTACAGTAGCGACACATTAGTGTCGCCGGTTATCATTGCACTTAGTGTCACTCTAGAGTCACATTAATGACACAATGGTTCGCACCACGGTAGCGTCGCATAAGCTTAGCGCCTCTTTGGTCTTAATGTCACGCCACATTGAAGCAGGTGGTCATGATGGCCTTCGCGCCATAGTAGCGTCACAATGGCGCTAACACGCAGCATGACAATGCCACTATGGAGTCAAAACAACATGTCCACTAGTAGTGTCATTGTGGCATCTCAATTATCGATGCTAAATGCATTTCGTCCATCCCACAATTAGGGACACTATACCGTCTGAATAATGTCATTGCCCTTTTGACGTTGTGTTTATGCTATTAGCATTAGATGTTCAACGTCACATCTCTTGTACTGCGGAGGTGACACTAATGTGTGACTATGTGTTTTAGTGTTAGTCGCTTTAGAGACGCAATTTTGTGTCTCTAATCGTGTTTTTTCTTGTAGTGAGTCATCGATTAGGGCAAGAAAAGATGCAACATGACCTCATAAGAAAGTCACGACCAAGACACTTCAAGGCATGATCATGGTAGAAAGAAGGACAAAGCTCATGGAGATCGATGTTTGGTTACGATCGTGACACACAATCCATCACACTTGTCATCGAAAAATCTCAAGGCGAAGAAAATCATTGTTCGAGCACGATCGTTCCATATAACATCATGTATGTGATCGAAGAATCTCAAGGTGAAGTAAATCATAGTTCGGGCACGATCGTGCCATATAACAAAGAGTGCTTGACCTGAAAATTGAAGCTTCGGTCATGGCCGTTCCAACACCTATTCACGGCCATGCTAGAACAATCCATTATTCTATCATGGCCGTGACAATCCAAAGTACGGTCGTGATGATAGTCTGGCAAGCGATTATAGGATAGATTTTATCTACTTTTCCATTTGAGATTGGGATGGTTACTTGGATACACGAGAAAAACTACAAAAGGAGGGGGAAAGAAATTGGAAAGGTATAGTATTGTTTTGAAGGTCAATAAGTGGAAGAAGTTTGAGAACGATCTCGAAGCTCTATCGAAAACTTGAGATAGGACATACTCTGCATATGCAAGACTTCCTAGTTAAACCCTATTTATATGTTATAGTTTTTCTTAATATTAATTTAGTTTGGATCTTTAATAGTATTGCATGTTTGTGTTTAATGCTTCCATGTAATTATGCTATTTATGAGTTGATTGTTATATGTAAAGTAGTTGGTTTCACAATAGTTTCTAGAATTGATTTTATTTCATGCATTCCACAATTAGATAAATCGAAATAGACCTAATTTGTGTAGTCACCAAGATGACTTGAGAAAGTATCTAATCACAATTCCATTTGAATGCATATTTTGATTAATTATATAAGTTAAAAATCAAAATAATTGGTTTATTCAAATTATTATTAAGAAAGTAGTTAAAACCTAAAATATTGAGTAAATAAACTATGGGAATTGAACTTTATTATTGATTCAATTAATTCTAGTTGAGAAGATCCATTGCATTGCATGATAGTGATAATAGTCAAGTGTTCTAATTATCATCATCCATCCAACTGATCACTTATTTATTTTATTTACATTTGAAAATAAACTTTTCTTAATTTCTCAATTAACAATGTTATAGTAAGATCTTAGTTATTCATTACAAGAAATCAGTCGTTTAGCGACACAAAATAGTGACGCAAAACTATGCGACGCTACTAGTGTCAAAATAGTGACGACATTAGGTCCACTAGATCAGACGCTAATTGCCTCCCAGTAGCATCGACTTAGCGTCGCATTCGCGTTATAAAAAGTCGACGCTAAACCCGACGCCATCACGACGTTATGTAGACGCTATTATGATGCACCAAGACAGGAAATTGCATGGTAAATTATAGCGTTGTATTAGCATCAATAAGACATGACGCAAGTTAGCGTCAATAATAATGCGGCGCTAAATCGACACAAGTTCAAGAGGCGATTTTGGCATCCGCAACTTGCGTTGCATTGGCGTCGATTAGGTGTGGCGCTAATTAGCGTCAAAAAGCTTGCATCGCTAAGTTGACACTAGGTTCTGTGCTGGCATCAAGACATGTCGACGCTAATGTGACACTGAATATTTTGCGACGCTAATGTGAAGCTAATGCGGTGCCAACGTTAGAATTTTAAGAATATACAAGCATTTATACAAGTAATGTTAAGTATTATTTGTGTTTAGGTAATGTTAATTTGTATAACTATATAAGTATTTATACCCAATACAAGCACATATATGCTACCTATATTAATAATATATATACATATATATGCAATAGCCATCGTGATGCTACTTCACATACATATACATACTATACAATACTATATAATATACTTAACTATATACTATATTATACACCATACTATACTATATTATTTCATTATATAATATACAAAAAATAATACACTATGCAATACATACATTATACTTCAATTCTCAAATTCCAAAATTAAGAGAATAGTGCTTCTTCATTTTTTATGGGATTTAAATGGTGATTGCCAAAGATTCGGATCATCGTGAAATTTATACCTCGTGTAGATAATGGCAACACAAATATTTTACTATTTTTTGATGATTTTAAAAGGTCGGATGGCAGAGTTAAGAACCTAGGAACATAAAGTCTTTTGACGGTCGCCAACGTGAGTCCGGTGGGAATCGGTCAAAATGAAAATTATAGACTCGTAGAGATCGACGTTAGCTCTCTGGCCGTGCAAGAATCATGGCGATCGGAGGTCAGAAGAAATTCAATAAAATGAGCAAAATTTTGGAATAGAAACAGTCGGTTCTCCACGATCCTCACTTGGATTGCCACAAAAAAATAGGCATTTCGAAGGACTCGAGAAGGTTGGGTGGCGCAAACATCTCACGTTTCACGTGTTTTTCGTTTCCTCCGATTCTCAAAATACATATTTTTCGTAATTATAAAAATTCCTCAAAACTTTTGCCTAACCTAAGAAATCTAAAAATGCACGTTCTAAAAAATCGGACCTTTCGGGAGCGTTCGGAATGTCTCATTTAGTTGACATATAGTTTTCAATTTTTTTAAAAATTTTGATTTTCTTAGAATTTTTTGTATTCAAATTTAAAAAGAGTATTCAAATATCTATTTTTCTTCGTACACTTAAAAAAATATTAGAAATTACTTTTTTCGAAAATTGAACATCTTGGGACTTCTTAGAATGGCATCATTTGATCGACATATGATTTTCAAATTTTTCGGATGATGTTGATAAACATATACATATACATATATACATATCCATATATACATATACATACATATACACATAGAGATACATATATACATATACATACATATATACATACACACACACACACACATATATATATATATATGCAGATATGCATACATATATACATACATATATATATATATATACTTTGCGACTCATTAGTGCCGCATATTTATAGTGACACAATGGCTTCACAATAGCGTCGGTAGTTTCGTCGCTACTCTCATAATAGCATCGCCGTTTGTGACGCTAGTTTAGCATCTTAGAATGTCGACACCAATGCGACCCTATAGAGCTTAGCATGACAACTTCTGGGTCGCTAAACTGCGACGCTATTTGACATATTGTAGAATTAATTATCTATCAGAACTGAATTAACGTGGCGCCACATTCGCGACGCAATAGCATCGACAGATTTGCGACGCTAAATGGTGATCCGTGTGCTCATCGAAGAACAAATCCAATCAGTCCTTTCGTTTAGTCTGACGGTTCCGCCTTGTCGGGTGTCGCCCTTTTTCCCTTTTAACCACTGCCACATCCTCGTCTCCTCCTCCTCAGTTGTTGCCTGCCTATGGATGCCACCACCGCATCCTCGTCTCCTCCTCCTCCCCCTCCTTTGCTGCCTGCTCGAACGCCGCCGCCATGTCGTGGTCCTCGTCCTCGTCCTCCTCCGTTGCTGCCTATTTAGAAGCTGCCGCCGGATCCTCGTCGTCCTCCTCCTCCTCCATTGCTGCCTGCCCGGACGCCACCGTCACGTCCTCCTCCTCCGTTGCTGCCTACCCGGACGTCGCTGCCATGTCCTCCTCCTCCACCGTTTCTGCCTGTCCGAATGCCGCCGTCGCGTCCTCCACCTCCTCCTCCTGCTGCTCGGACACATCTTCTTCCCACCTAACGGCTAGCCCAATCGGCAATCGAGGCATTGCAGAACGCGTTCAAGACCGGGGCGGCGGGTTTCAAGGCGGCGATGTAATTAGATCATCTAATTGTGATAGATGTAATTTTATGTAATAGAAATGAATATATGATGTAATGTAATTTGATATAATGGAAACGTATATGTACATGTAATGTAATGTGAATATAATAGCAATCAATGGATGGAGCGCCATTGTAATGTAATTTAATGGCCGAACGAGCAAGGCGACAATTCAGTCTGTGGATGAGCATATTGTTCTTAGCGTCTCTTTAACGTCGCAATGGCGTCTCAATATTTAGCGTCACGTTAGTGTCATAGTAGTGACGTAGGAAAAATCAATTTATAGCATCCGATTAGCGTCTGATCAGCGTCGCAACGTAATGCAAACTCGGCGTTCGATGAGCGTCGACAATTTTAGCGTCGCTTTAGAGTCGGAGTAGCGATGCATATTGATGCTTCACGATGACATTTTTCGCGTCATTATAGCGTCACATTAGCGCCACCGTTTGACGGTAATAGCGTTGACATACCCGTAGGCGCGAAGACGACGCTATTAGCATCGGAGAAATGGCATCGCCACGTATGTGGCGTAGAGTCGCCGCTAATGATTCGCCATTGTCTTCAGCGCCGAGTTAGCGACGCATTAGAGTCCATATTGCTGCGTCGCTAATCGATGATTTTCTTGTAGTGATTAACCATACTCATGGAAATGATAATCTTATTCATTACTTTATTACTTGAGTGATTAGTGCACTTATTAGCGTCCACGTGACAAAACTTAAATCATTCATAGGATCATATATTAGTTCATCTTTCACTTGAAAAGAAAATCAAATCATCATTAGAGTTCATCTTTCATTTAGAAAGGAAATAAATAATTCATCATTGTTCCATGCTATCATCATTAGGACATAGTCCTTTCATCATCATATACATTAGGACAAAAGTCTTTTTATCATATAACATTTTATTTCATATTTTCATTCATCATGTGGTTCATCTATTTTATATTTTAAAAATTATTTCGGATTGACTAGTTCAACTAGTTCGATCACAAATTGATTGCCTATCTGGTCTAGTTTAGTTGTAAAATCATAAAAGGCAAAGAATCAATTTAACTCGAGAAAATCAGGAAAAGCGAGTTGAATCGATAAATCAGGTTCAACCCAGTTTTTTTTTTTCAAAAAAATAAGATATATGGAAAATTTCTATTAGGGAGTAATAAGATAGATGGATAGATCTTGTTTGGAATATGGAAGTTTAAAGTTACCAAAATAATTTACATGAAATTGAAAAGTTATGAAGATGGATAGGGGTGAAAGTAATTCGGGTCGAACTGAGTTTTCGGTCTAAAAAAATCAACCGCTACTTTTTGAGTCAATTTTTAAAATTAAAAAAATCATTCTAAAACAATTTTGAAAAAATCAAACCACCCTCTAGCGGGTTGATTTTTTCGGGACCCTACTTTTATATAATTATATTTAAAAAATATATTTAATAGCTTAAAATTAATATAAAAATATTTAATTTTATATTAAATATAAAATATACTATTAAAATTATAAATTTATTAAATTATAGTTTGATAATGTGATAGAAAAGTATGAACTTTTATACAAAAAATATTATCTATAATAAAAGAACTAATAACATATATATTAATTATATAAATAAAAAATGGGCTACACGAGCCCTTAAGATTTATTCGAGTGGGGCTTTAATTTTAACGGGTGTATTTTAATTTATTAGAATTTAAAATAAGAAAATAAAAGGAAAGATGTTAGTTGGAGGAAATGAATACAAATGATAAATATTATTAAGAGAATATTAAAATAAAAGAGAATTATAGATGGTAAGATAATAAAATATAATTATGATTTTAGGTTGAAAATAAATTTGAACTATTATATTAGTAATAATGTATTCAATAAAATAAAATTAGTATTTAAATTACCTTATGGCAACAAATAATAATGATTAAATTGGTTTAATCATTTTTATAGATATTTATATATTTGATCACTCTCAATAATTATAAATAATATTATTATATAAAAAATCTAGTTCAACTAATTTAAATCCGGTTGAACCGGTTGGATCTTGAGTCAATTGGCATGCTGATCCAATTTTTGTTCTGATTTTTAAAACGTTGATCTTCATTTCATCACTTAGATGAAAGAGTTCCTCACTTTTAGGACGTGTTTACTTCATTACCTTTTTTGCATTACCTAACAACCTACATTTGCTTGACATAAAGATTATCACTTATTAAATTATCATCAATGTGCATTATTAAGTATGTATAAGTAATTTTTCTATCAATTCAAATGACGTTGTTTACTTATAACAAATATTGCTATGTAATGCATATTTTTTACTAAAACTTCATTTATCATTAATGTCAAGTTAAAAAACTTGAACAAACAAATAAAATTAATAAATTAAATAAATATAGTGATTATAATAAATTAATAAATATTTTAAAATGAAAAAAATTGGTAATACATATATATAATTTTCAATAATGATTATAATAATATGCAATTCATGTGAATAATAATTATACAATAATATTTAAAATAAACTAATATTATTAATTATGATACTAATAATTGTAATACTTTTGTTGTTGTTGTTATATAATTTCTCTTGTATTATTGATTTATTTCATGTTTTATTGTTTAAGATTGAAAGGGTCAAAATGGAAAGGAGATAAAAGGATGAACACTCCCATCCTAATCAATGTGAATTGTCACTTAATAGGAAATTTGTATTGCTGTCCATATTGACTACAAATTATAACAAAGTAAACAAGACATGGTGGATCCAAATAATTTAATTTTAGATTAGTAATATATAAAAAAATACTTGTAGAGAAATGCACACTTAGGATCCATCTGGATCAACTTTTTTTCCATCGGAAGGTACCCAATCCATTATTTAAAACTCTCATATAGAAACCTTTTCATTTTTGGTATTTGGATAATAAAATAGTGGATTATATATTTCGGGAACAAGACTTCATCCACTGGAAAAAAAAATTAAGTTTGGTCTTTGTTTTATTTCCTTTCGTATCTCGTGCACCTCTCTACGAGGAGTCATCTAACAGTATGCAGTAGCTTTCGTCCACAACGACCATCAAATGAATGGTAATCGGGCAAGGAGGTGAAATTGGAAGTGGTGGAAGTGTGGTGGCCGGCGAGACGATGCTGACGGAGGTGGAGGGGGCGACAATATACTCGAGGTCGTCCTCTTCTCTTCCCCCTTCCCATGTTCATGGCTGCACTCCTTTTAAGTGCGACTCAAGTCGATCTTTGGAATTTTGGTACAGAGCAAGAGGAGATTATCTTTCGAGGCTAAACATGCCCAGCGGAGTCGTCTCGCGCTCATGGTGATTTTGGTTTACCGGCTGCACTAATCGCCGCCACCAGAGGAGCTGCTACCTGTGATGATGCGGCTACGAGAAGATGAGGCGATGAAAGTACCTCCTCATCTGCCTGTGGTGGATGGAGTGGAGGCATAGCCTACGGGCTGCACGGAGGGGGCGCAGACAAGGTGGTGGACTCTAACGAATGCCCTGTCCACCCTCTCCCTGGGCTTTGGTTCCAGGAGAAAGCGTAACTCCGGAGGAACAGCTGTCAGCGCTCCTTGTACTCGGCCTCGTGCACTGGCTGCTAATCTGGCCAATGCAGGTACTCCGAGCGGAAGAGGATGGTGCCTTGCATTATTTAGAGTTCAAGTGCGTTGTTTTCAGCATACGATATTTCAATTATTATTATATTAAATAAAATTGGAAAAAAAGTCAATTTAGCTCGTATCCAAACACTAGGAATGAAATTGATTTCATGGAATAAAAACTAAGTTACTTTTTAAAAAGTGATTTCCTTAGGAAAAATTTCAATCTTTGATTTTTTTTTCCAATTTTGCCAAACACAACCTTAAGATATGTCATGCCAAAATCAATGCAACTTATGTCACCGTAGGTAGTCACTACAAGAAAATCACGATTTTCCGACGGATAATTTTCGACGGTTCTAAATTCGTCGCTATTTGCGACGGATTTTTCGACGGTTCCGTTTCCGACGGATTTTTCGACGGTTATGACCGTCGGAAATAATTTATATTATTATTTAATTTTTCGACGATTAGGAACGTCGATATTTTCGACGGATAACCATCCGTCGTAATTTCCATGACTTTTCCGACGGTTATGACCGTCGAAAATAAAAAATTAAATTATGTATTTTTAATATTATTATTAAATTTTTTCGACGGATTTTCCGACGGTTTTGACCGTCGGAAATAAAAAAATTAATTATATAATTGGTTATATTATTATTTAATTTTTCGACGGTTAGGAACGTCGATATTTTCGATGGATATCCATCCGTCGCAAAATCCGCCGTAATTTCCGAAGGTCAGGACCATCGGTACATCCGCCGCAATTTTCGACGGATACCCAAACCGTCGCAATTACCGACGGTTTTGACCGTCGGAAATAAAAAAATTAATTATATAATTGGTTATATTATTATTTAATTTTTCGACGGTTAGGAACGTCGATATTTTCGACGGATATCCATCCGCCGCAATTTCCGAAGGTCAGGACCGTCGGTAAATCCGCCGTAATTTCCGACGGATACCCAAACCGTCGTAATTATCGACGGTTTTGACCGTCGGAAATAAAAAAAAATTAATTATATAATTGGTTATATTATTATTTAATTTTTTGACGGTTAGGAACGTCGATATTTTCGATGGATATCCATCCGTCGCAAAATCCGCCGTAATTTCCGAAGGTCAGGATCGTCGGTAAATCCGCCGTAATTTCCGACGGATACCCAAACCGTCGTAATTACCGACGGTTTTGACCGTCGGAAATAAAAAAATTAATTATATAATTGGTTATATTATTATTTAATTTTTCGACGATTAGGAACGTCGATATTTTCGACGGATATCCATCCGTCGCAAAATCCGCCGCAATTTCCGAAGGTCATAACCGTCGGTAAATCCGCCGTAATTTTTGACGGATATCCAAACCGTCGCAATTACCGACGGTTTTGACCGTCGGTAAATATTACCGTCGATTAAAACCGTCGATAAAATAAAAAATTAATATTATATATAACTAAATAAAATAAATTTTTTTATTATTTATATTTTCGACGGCCGAAATCGTCGGTAATTAAAATTTCGTTATCCCGCGCTTTTTTTGCCTTTTTCCCGCTTTCTTTCCAAATTTTTTTCTTTATATATTTTCCCTCCTCCCTCTTCTCTCTTCCTCCTCCCTCCACTCCTCTCTCTCTCCCTCCTCTCCTCTCTCCCTCTCCCGGCCGCGAGCACGGACGCCGGACGCCGGTTACGCCGCGAGATCGGCCTCCCCCGCGCGTCGGACACCGGCGACCCTCTCCCGCACCGGCGTATCTCTCTCTCCCGCACGACGCCGGCATCTCTCTCTCTGCTCTCTCTCTCCAGCGGATCCGGCCGCCAACGGCCGGATCCGGCCTCCAGCGACCGGATCCGGCCTCCTGGCGCCGGATCGGCCGCCAGGCGGGCCGGATCCGGCCGCCTGGCGCCGAATCGGCCGCCTGGCGCCGAATCGGCCTCCAGGCGGCCGGCGCCAGGCGGCGGATCCGGCCTCCAGCGGCCGGATCCGGCCTCTAATTTTTTTTATATTTAAAAAATTATTTGCGATGGTTGCGATCGTCAAAAGATCGACGCTTGCGACGACCGTCTAAAGTTTCGACAGTTGGGACCGTCGAAAAATTGCGACGGCTCGGATCGCCGGCCTTTTCCGACGGTTGCAACCGTCGGAAATATCGATGGCTCGGACCGCCGGCCTTTTCCGGCGGTTGCAACTGTCAGAAATATCGATGGCTCGGACCGTCGGCCTTTTCCGACGGTTGCGATCGTCGAAAATATCGACGGCTCGGACCGCCGAAAAAGACTGTTCCGACGGCCAGAACCGTCGATATTTTCGACGAATTTTTTTTAACCGTCGCAAACCGTTTGCGACGAGCGTTTTTCGGACGGATCGATTCTGACCGAAAAACCATCGATAATTGTGTTATCGACTGTTTTCGGGCTGATTACCGACGGTTCGGACCGTCGGTAATCCGCGTTTTTCTTGTAGTGAGTGGAGGATCATTGTCGCAGTGGATACCTTATGAAATGGGGAGGATGCTTTGTTTGTTCAGCGAAATTCTTTTCATTATTTAGGGTGGAATGGCCCTGACAACAGGTGCAGTGGTCACTTATGTTATATTTTTCCTTCATCGGCTTGTAGTTTCATTATTTTACCTTTAATTACTCTACATATCCCTCTATTTACGTCATATATTAATTCTCCTTATATACGTACAAACAATGACAACTCTCATTTTTCATCTTGTACTTTCTTAACCATGAATTCTATCTATCAAAATGGACCTAATCAAAACTTATGGGAATAAGGTCACCTTATAATCAAGTAATCATCATGAGAAAAAAATATGGAGATGTCATGAAATCATATGAAAAAATTTAATTACATGTGTTTTTTTATGCAACTTTCATATGCCCGCTAGGTCGAGCAGTCATCTGATAATTACGGTTCATCGAACGTCCGAAAGGGATCGTCCGATCTCAATATCTCATTCGATTGTTTAGGGGCCAAGTACGATCCGAATGGTCAATAAGTCAAGCGGACGCATGATCTTCCTCAGACGTAAAAGTAAAACTCTCGGTCGAGAGTTTTGGATGCCGAAAACTTGACCGGCCGTCTCTAGTATATCCAAGTCATGTAATATTCATTGGTCGACACATAGAATACGTCGATCGGCCATTCAACTAAGTTTCTATTTCTTGACAAAACATAACAAACATCCTCTAAAAGGATCAGACGTATGATAACAACTATCATTTTTCTAAGAGGAGCAAAGGCCCACTAATAAGGTCGATCATCCGTCCCTCCTCCGCAGACCCACAAGCCATTGCAGAGTTCTTAGATTAACAAAATAAGTATCTAAAACGTACTTATGCAAAATTCAAACATAAAGCGTGATTTAGAGACTATTCATATTCATTTTTTTGCCCGTTTCATCATCAAGCACCATGCATGCTCATAGGATTCTTCTTATGCATTAATTCATGCCAAATCTATAAACTCGTTATGGGAATCATTCATAACTTAATTTACAACTGTTAAATCATGACCCAGAGGTTCATTTAACATATACAAATACTTCTTCCTAATTAATTTTATGTAAATTTTTTTACTATCAAAATAAACATTCATAGGTCCTCATTCTTAAAATTCATCCAGGGATTGTCATAAAGTGAAAACTATACTCTTTCTAATAGGCTCTAAGCATGCTTAAAATCCACTAAATCATGTATTTATCATAAATAACAATCAAAATATTTTTAATCATCATTTTAGTATATAACTCATTCAAATGACAACTAAGTGGCATGTAAGTTCATCCATCATAAGAAGCATCTCTTCAATATAGTTTATATCAATTTTCATAATCATTACACAGATAAAACAAACATGCAACATGATCTTTCGTAGGTCATTTGGTTTATCAAATGGGTATTTAAGTCAATTTCATGAATCTCATCATATAGACTATGAACCATAGCATCATAGCTAAGACTAAATCATGTTCGTACTTCACTCAAAAGACTTGTGAAAACATGACTCATGATCTAGATAATCATAGCATGCAATTTAAACACATAAGTCACGCAAACAAATCATTTTGTGCATGTCAAGTCCATCTTTATAAAGAGCAACATGAGGCCATTAAACTATCCAATACTAGCATGATTTCTAGAATAAAAGTGGCCCTTAAGCACATCTATAATATTCAAAAATCAATCCCTTCTGACTTAGATTCCCAAATCACACGTCTTTTCAGTTGTTCTTCGAGTTTTAGCCGTCCTACTTCTCCTTTGATTGAGTGACAATTAAAATTAAAAAGGGAACAAAAATAGGAGTTTGTACTCTCTCATTCCTAGGAGTGGAGGAGGACAAAAGTTCCAAATTCCCATGTGTTAGTGTTGAAAGAAGAGGAAGAAAAATCAAAATTGACTTTTCTAACTCTTATTGGTGGCCATGAGTTTCGGATGTCCGTTTCACGTAGTGGCCATCCGAAATATGAGGTCATAATTTTTTTTGGAATTTGTGGGATATTACATTTTTCAATCTCTATTTTTTTCTCATTCTTATCAAAAAAATTAGTTTGCCTTTCTTTTAAAAAGATTGTAATATGCATATAAGAAAATAAGGGCTTCACAAATATTCTTTACTTATTTGTTTGAATTAGAATGGATAAAGGGCTTGCAAAAAAAAAACTACAGAAATAACTTAAAATGACTCGAGGGAGTGAAGCAAACAATTGTAATTATAATTAAAATAAATAACTGCCCAAAACTAGTGAAATTTATCCTTTAGTGCTATTTTTATAAATGGTACAAAACGTTCCGAACATTCGTATTTAAACATTTATTTTGATATAGAAAGTTATACACTTTTTTCATATCTAATATATTATCGTTTTGTGTAAAACGGTATTAAATATTGGTAGAGCAATTATTATGTGGGATGATGCATCATTAACTTTTGAATTTAAATAAAAAGGAAAATAGTATATTATCATTTTTATAGAAAAAATCGATTAAAGTTCTAAATCTAAAATGTAATTATAAATGAACTAGAATAATCATTATTTAGATCTTATTATATTATATTATATTATAAAGTATAATTATAGGTAATTTAAAAGATAGTGATTTTTTAGTTAGAAATAAAAGTTTATGCTAAATCTATCACGAACACAAAAGCTTGTTTTTTTAATAAAATTTTGTCCCTTTTGTTTTTTTTTTCAAAATTTAAGCATAGTCATGTAGTTGGCTGCTTTCAAAGACCCAAACTAATCCTAGATATTGTTTACGCAACACTAAGAGCAGATAATTTTGTTTCCCTTCTTAGATTCATCTCTTATCAACTTGTCAAACTAAACAAAGACATTTATTCACTGAGTTTACATTAATGTTAATATGTTCTTCCTCTCTCTTAACTAACAGCATAAGGCATAAGCCCCCAAACCCACAGAAAATGTTTGTTTAGTGAAAATGAGAGTATAAGGCTAATCTATCAATGATGTAATACATTATCATTTTAGCACAGAGAAAGGGAATAAAACGACAGCAATGAGCAGTCAGTGACAGTGCGTACCTCAGAACAAACGATCGTTGTCCGTTGAAGAGAGGAGGCGGCGGCGGCAATGACAATGAAGAAGAGGAAGAAGGAGAAATGAGAAATCAAAAGCGCTCTGCGAGTCACTTATCAAGAGAAAGAGGAAATGAGAGGGAGAGGGCACCTATCAAGGCCGGAGGCGGTCACAATACAATGGCAACGGCGATGGGAACACATCGAATTGAGGTGAGGAAGAGGAAGAGGGCGACTACAACACAACCGACCGAGAGTCTAAGTTGCGACCTCACGCAGAGAGAGGGCCGAGGGGAAAGGAGGGAGAAGACGAGAAAGAGAAAGAGAAAATGAGAGGAAGAGAGAACCTATGACGGAGACAACACATCGATGGCCGGCAGCCCTAATCTTCTCAGGTGGCAGACAACAGCAGCAGTGGGACGGGATTAGCCGATTAGGTCAACATGAAGGCCCGAAGCCGATTTGGGTCTTTGGCGATTTTGATTTACACTACACGGGTTACGGGTCGGGCTTGCGGGTCACGGGCCACCGATCACGGGGCGCAGACGCAAAAACTCGGACCGGGTATCTACGCTGCAAACTCGGTCCTGGCTCAGAATGTAACGACCTCAAATCGACCACCGCCAAGTGGCAAAGACCGACCTGGAGACGCTACGATATGCTATGACTTTGACTACAATATTAACCATATCTCAGTGAAGAATAGAGACAGCGGAAGAATAATAAAATAAAATAAATAAAGAAAAAAGTTTAACTTTAATTACGGAAGTCTAAAAGTGGCTATATCATCTTTAAGAAATAAAATGAAGTTCTACATCATTAATCTAAAATGCGGAAGGAAAAAGAGAATCTAATAAAGAAACTAATAAGTCATATGGTTCATGTGCTTTCCCACACCTACTCCACCTCGTCACTGACTTGGTCCTGTGAAAATCAGACACAGGGGAGGAGGTCCTCCCGTAAGCTTTATAACCTAGTGGGGAACCACATAATATCCAATGTATGACATGAATAGAATAATCAGAGTCAATTAATCATACTTAACTTGAACGTGAAAATGATAACATGGCAGCATCATGGATCATAATAAGGATAAAAGGATATCATAAATCATGAGAATGCATAGTAAACTTGAAATCATGAATATGCTTGATAATTTATAACATTAACTTGACTTGTCTTAATCTTGCTTGTCAATCTTGATTTTCATTTAGAAATCATGGTGACTTTATGTTCCTTTAGTTCTTGGGGTATGCCGAGCAAACGATACGACCTTGTGCGGGTCAGTGGGTGATCAAATCATGACCAAGGGAGCTACCCTTATCTTGCTGCACTTGGCTTGGACTGACAACCCATTGTTAATCTTTCATCTGAAATTATTAATTACTTTTAATAACTTGTGACTCTTCGTTCTTGATTCAATAGATAAGATCAATAAGAAATAAATCATTAAAAGTATAGATCTTGAAAATAATTGAGGGATCTCTGTTGTGTCAGGAAAATAGGATCGATTGTACATAGGCGATATTCAGACTAAAAAGTGGATTAATTAATAAATCTAATAAAAGAGGTTCCTGGAAATCGATCGACCGGTTCTGAGTAACGGTCGACTGGCTTCGTGTCGGTCGACCAGTTTGTTAAGATCGATTGACCAATGGATTGACTCCGACTAATTTGGATCGGTCGATCCGTTCAGTTGAACGGTCGACCGGTGGACAGGGATCGGTTGAGCGCTGGACAGAGATCGGTTGACCGATCGTTATGTAAAGGAATCGGCTATAGGTCATTATATCAGTCGACCGATTGTTGGCAATGCCTGCAGACCGATCTACCGGTAGGTGCCCTGAAGGATTGCAGAATTCGACTTTTCATGAAAATTTCTTGCATCAACTCATCCTAATCTAATTCCTAACTCCTAGCAATCAATCAAACATAATAGAACAGAAAGAATTAATTCAAGCAATTAAAAATCAGGGATCAAACAAATCAAACGAGAATTCAAACAATCAAACGATAACCCTAGAAAACCTTCTTCTTGTTCTCTTTCATTTCATAATCGATTAGGGAATGGGTTAGAACAATTCAGAGGTCGTGCAAGGTGATTTCAGTTCACCCACCTGTGTTTGCGATTAATCCCTCCTTTCGTTCGTCGAAAATCGATCAATGACGCCCTTGTTTCCTCCCTGTTCCCCCTCTCAACCGCCCTTTGCAAAAATTCCAACAAAGGGCATACGAAGAACAGAACCCGGAAGATGAAAGGAGAGAAAGGAGATCTCTGCATGACTTTCATTTGGGACGAGAGAGAAGGGATCGGTCGTTGGTGCCCAGCAGTCTGGCGGCAGTCCAGAAATCCAGCAGGGTCTCGTGAGGTTTTCAAGGGAGAAAAAATGTTTAATGAATTTTGTCTTATTTTATATAAGTCCCCTCTCCTAATCAAATATGATGAGATCAGATTTAATCTCTTTCCTTTACAAACTTTGAGTGGCATTGGGCTTTTATTCCTTTCATGATTTTCTTGGCCGTCCATCACGTTTTCTTTTTCTTTTTTTTTCTGTTTGGGTCGGTCGTTACATTCTTACCCTCTTAAAAGAAAATTCATCCTTGAATTTTGCACTAAGTAGAGGGCTTACTGAAAATATGTGGAAATTCCTGGCGCCTCTTCGACTCGAGTTCCCATGGTAACGTCATAAATGTAAGGCCAAGCTACTATGATCATGGGTACATCTTTGTTCTTCTGACGTTGCACCTTACACTCCACTATATGTGTTGGATACTCAACAAAGGACAGGTCTGCAGTCAGGTCTGGCTCCTCTATCCTTAGAATATTTGCGGCATCATGCTTGTATTTCTTGAGCATGGATACATGTAACACATTATGCATCTCTCATAAGATGGGGGTAGAGCCAGTATGCATGCTGCCTCGCCTACCATGTCGAGTATCTCGAAAAGGCCTACATAGCGAGGACTGAGCTTTCCTTGCTTGCTGAATCTCATGACTCCTTTCATAGGGGATACCTTCAGAAGAACTTGGTCATCAGTCTAAAGGCCCTGATCTTGTTTACCCTTGTGTTCATAATTTTTCTATTTACTTTGTGTAGTCCATAACATCTTCTTGACCATTTCAATATTCTTTGAGTGCTCCACTATTTCTTTTACTTTTTCTATACTCGTGATCTTTTTTTTACTCACTTCAACCCAATGAGTAGGTGATCGACAGTGCCATCCATACAAAGTTCCAAATCATGTTTTGACCGTGTTCAAATGATAATGGTTATTACTCGGGGATTTGATCCAACATAACGGATCATCTCTATTAACTTGTATTTCTTATTCTACTATTCCCCAATTGTATAACATTATAATTACCAGAGCCACTAACCTCTTTAAAAGGAGTGTTAGTGGACATTCTTGAGCAGGCACTACATCTACTCCTCTGAATTTACATTCATTTATATGTATATATTTGTATTTGACACCACCTATACTTATTATCATTTCTTTTATTTATCTATTATTATTATTATTATTATTATTATTATTATTATTATTATTATTATTGTTGTTATTATTATGATCATCATCTTCACTCTAACATCAGCCTATGATAACTGTAGTATAGATACACTTAATTGGTCGCCCTCCAATATTGTATTGAGCTTTTATATTGACCATATCTCAGTCAAGAACAGAGACACGTTAGCGTATGAATAATAAAATAAAATAAATAAAAAAATGATAACTTTAATTGTGAAAGTCTAAAAGTGGCTATATCATCTTTAAGAAATAAAAAGAAGTTATACATCATTAATCTAAAATGCGGAAGGGAAAAGAGAATCTAATAAAGAAACTAATAAGTCCTATGGTTCATGTGCTGTCTCACCGTCAGAGCTTCGTCACCCCACACTTACTCCACCTTGTCACTGACCTGGTCCTGTGGAAATCAGACATAGGGGAGGAGGTCCTCCCATAAGTTTTACAGTTTAGTGAAAAATCACATAATATATAATGCATGACATGAATAGAATAATCAGAGTCAATTAATCATACTTAACTTGAACGTGAAAATGATAACATGACAGCATCATGGATCCTAATAAGGATAAAAGGATATCATAAATCATGAGAATGTTTAGTAAACTTGAAATCATGAATATGCTTGATAATTCATAACATTAACTTGACTTGTCTTAATCTTGCTTGTCAATCTTGATTTTCATTTAGAAATCATGGTGACTTTATGTGCCTTTAGTTCTTGGGGTATGCCGAGCAAACGATACGATCTTGTGCGGGTCAATGGGTGATCAAACCATAACCAAGGGAGCTACCCTTATCTTGCTGCACTTGGCTTGGACTGACAACCCATTGTTAATCTTTCATCTGAACTTATTAATTACTTTTAATAACTTGATGGCTTGCTTGACCCATTATCTAAACATATATAGGTTTTATTTTCTCTCTTGAACTATCAATCATGAGTATATGATTGATTACCCTATACTATTTGAACATTATTATGAAAACTAATAAATATATCCATAGTCAAGATAAATCAATTAACAGTTTATAATTTATTTCATAATCATCCTTCTCATGTGCATTACGTATTTCTCCAGTAACTTTGTAGGGGACTTATAAAATTCTTCACACATTACCTTATACCCCAATACTTGCTAAAATTTTGCTCACTTAATTTTTTTATATCTTTTAATACTTAATGGTTGGAGCTCCTATCTTCCTTAAGCATGTTTCGATTAAGAGACTTTAAATTTTTCAAAATTTCTCACATTCATTTAATCCTTTCATGCATTGCTTGTTCTTATATAATTCTTTTATCAACCATGCATATTAGTTATTTTGAAATTATATTTATACTGAGATAATAGAGAATTCATTTTTTAATAATGTCTATAAAAATATACTTCATATTCATAAAATTTCAAGTCTACTATATACTAAACTAAGTTAATTAAATCTATCTATTTATTTATTTATTTTTATATATTTATAAATATGCATATGTGTATGAGTATGCTATATCTACATGTTTAATTAAATCAGACAACCACTTATTTATTGATAATTTTCTTCTAACCTTTATTCAAACCGATGTGACTTCTGAACCTTCTAAATTTCTATATTTGTTCATCCATACATTATACATGTTTCTTAGGCAATTCTCTAATAATTAAACCCTTGTCTAATTTAATATTACATAACTTGAACATGATTAATAATTGTTATTCCTATTACCAATATAAGGTAATCCAACTAGAAATTCGTATAACTAATTTGAATTTGCTTATGACCTTTATCATCCTAATATAGGGGCCATATGAAGTCTAAGGCACAACGGGCATTACAGGTCCATACTTATCAATATAAAAATATAAGATAATTCATTAGACCCCTATCTTG
Organism: Pontederia crassipes; assembly: GCA_030549335.1. Lineage (NCBI taxonomy): Eukaryota > Viridiplantae > Streptophyta > Magnoliopsida > Commelinales > Pontederiaceae > Pontederia > Pontederia crassipes. The sequence goes on from CM060193.1 coordinate 31,013,161, forward strand.
ATAAACTAATAGAACCATATAAGTCATCATAATAAATCATAATTTAGGCATCCTTGGTTTCACATATAAATTCAATTCTACTATTTGGAACAATCTCACACATACTTATTGTGTAAAGTGAATCTTTTATTTACTCCTATAATTCCCTCATTTTCTCTTAAATTTATATCTCTTCGTAAATGTTAAACCTACTCATTTTCCTCTTCATACTGCTGCAGTCAGCAGAAGAAGCCCATGAGTAGGACGATCATGAAAGAGATAGAAAACATGACTTATAAGAAATAAAATTATTTCTTATATTTTATTCCTTAAATGTTTGTACTTATCCACATGCATTACTTACTCTTTCCCACTTTTCATAACATTTATAACCCTTTTTCATATAATCATTAATACCATTTACGTTTATAACGCTATCATACAAAATAACCTCCTTAGGGATCAATCACTTATATGAAATATATATATATATATATCAATACATCAATAAAGAATAACATAAAGTAAGAAAGATCTTACTTGTACTTTACGGTGGAAGATGTGGCGACTGCTCGGCGAAAGCACATGAACCTTTACTATACTATCTTATACAATAGGACGTTAAGAGAGTCCTGACTTTAAGCTCTGATACCATAAATGTAATTACTCCAAATTGACCCCCGCCACGTGACGAAGACCGACCTGAAGGCGCTACGACATGCTATGACTTTGACCATAATATTGACCATATCTCAGTCAAGAACAGAGATACGTCAGCGGAAGAATAAAAAAATAAAAGAAATAAAAAAAATGATAACTTTAATTGCGGAAGTCTAAAAGTGACTATATCATCATTAAGAAATAAAATGAAGTTCTACATCATTAATCTAAAATACGGAAGAGAAAAGAGAATCTAATAAAGAAACTAATAAGTCATATGGTTCATGTGCTGTCTCGCCGTTAGAGCTTCGTCATCCCACATCACAGAGGAGGAGGTCCTCCCATAAGCTTTACAGTCTAGTGGGGAACCACATAATATACAATGCATGACATGAATAGAATAATCAGAGTCAATTAATCATACTTAACTTGAACGTGAAAATGATAACATGATAGCATCATGGATCATAATAAGGATAAGATGATATCATAAATCATGAGAATGCTTAGTAAACTTGAAATCATGAATATGCTTGATAATTCATAACATTAACTTGATTTGTCTTAATCTTGCTTGTCAATCTTGATTTTCATTTAGAAATCAGGGTGACTTTATGTGCCTTTAGTTCTTGGGGTATGCCGAGCAAATGATACGACCTTGTGCAGGTCAGTGGGTGATCAAATCATAATCAAGGGAGCTACCCTTATCTTGCTGCACTTGGCTTGGACTGACAACCCATTATTAATCTTTCATCTGAAATTATTAATTACTTTTAATAACTTGTGACTCTTCGTTCTTGATTCAATAGATAAGATCAATAAAAAATAAATCATTAAAAGTATAGATCTTGAAAATCATTGAGGGATCTCTGTTGGGTCAGGAAAATAGGATCGATTGTACATAGGAGATATTCAGACTAAAAAGTGGATTAATTAATAAATCTAATAAAAGAGGTTCGTGGAAATCGATCGATCGGTTCTGAGTAACGGTCGACCAATTCTGAGTAACGATCGACCGGTTTGTTAAGATCGATCGACCAATGGGTTGACTCCAACTAATTTGGATCGGTCGATCCGTTTAGTTGAACGGTTGACCGATGGACAGGGATCAGTCAAGCGCTGGACAGAGATCGGTTGACCGATCGTTATGTAAAGGAATCAGCTATAGGTCATTATATCAGTCGACCGATTGTTGGCAATGCCTGCGGACCGGTCGACCGGTAGGTGCCCTGAAGGATTGCAGAATTCGACTTTTCATGAAAATTTCTTGCATCAACTCATCCTAATCTAATTCCTAATTTCTAGCAATCAATCAAACATAATAGAACAGAAAGAATTAATTCAAGCAATTAAAAATCAGGGATCAAACAAATCAAATGAGAATTCAAACAATCAAACGATAACCCTAGAAAACCTTCTTCTTGTTCTCTTTCATTTCATAATCGATTAGGGAATGGGTTAGAACAATTCAGAGGTCGTGCAAGGTGATTTCAGTTCACCCACCTATGTTGGCGATTAATCCCTCCTTTCGTTCGTCGAAAATCGATCAATGACACCCTTGTTTCCTCCCTATTCCCCCTCTCAACCACCCTCTGCAAAAATTCCAACAAAGGGCATAAGAAGAACAGAACCCGGAAGATGATAGGAGAGAAAGGAGATCTCTGCATGACTTTCAATTGGGACGAGAGAGAAGGGATCGGTCGTTGGTGCCCAGCAGCCTGGTGGCGGTCTAGAAATCCAGCAGGGGTCTCGTGAGGTTTTCAAGGGAGAAAAAAAGGTTTAATGAATTTTGTCTTATCTTATATAAGTCCCCTCTCCTAATCAAATCTGATGAGATTTAATCTCTTTCCTTTACAAACTTTGAGTGGCATTGGGCTTTTATTCCTTTCGTGATCTGCTTGGCCGCCCATCACGTTTTCTTTTTTTCTGTTTGGGCCGGTCGTTATACGAAACCAGACGAATTTTCCACCAACTGGACTCGGTCCCGGTCCGGATCTAATTCGAGCGACCCGGACTGTGCTCATGCCTAGAACTATTGTTATTTGTTAAGCTTTGATACTCTACGATTTTGGCTCCTGCCTTAAATTCTCTTTTATATTTTATTTATGCATTAACCAAACTATAAATAAAATAAAATAAAATAAACATTATATTTGGGTGAATACATAAATAAAAGTAAAATAAAATTTAATTGACGACTAAATATAAAATGTCAAAACCTTAACAAACAAAAAATCTAAGATTATATTCGCAAATTTACTATAGAGTTTGGAGATACAAAATATTTAAATTATTAAAAGTTGTTTCTAAATGTTCTCATCTCAATAACATCCTATTGTCATCACGAAAGTGAACTAAGGATAAATTTCGTAACCATGCCATATTATTTTATATGGTCGATCAAAATCGAGACCGTATCATCTCGATTCATCTCAGTCCGAAAATTTGAGAAAAAAATTTAACCCAATTTTAGAGATTGGGATCGAGATGGATTCCTAATCAGATCGGATCGGAATGAGCATTATGAAACTCGAATGTCATCTCGATTCTGCCCTTTTCTAACTAATATCTCATAAATACTTAAGATTATTTATTTTTTAAAAATAATCTAAATCATGGTGATTTAATTAATATATCTTTCTTAATTATATGTAATAAAATATTTTTATCGTAAAAATATACATTTCAAACGAAATCGGGACTGGACCAGAATCATTATCCGATGCCGAAACCGATATTAACAACTCGTATAATTTTGTGTTACTTACGATTCTCTCATATGATATGATATGATATCTATCATTGGCAACACGACTAATAATTGAAGAACCATAAAAAGTACAGGTGCCTGCGACGCTTCACACTTGTTGGATCCCACATGTAAGAAAAGTTTACTTGCACATATCACGTGTGTCAAAACTCGAGCCCATGTCACGTGCGTGATATAAGAAGAAGTTGAACACGGGCGGGGAGTCGCCAACTACCTTTCCTCTCCAACGAGACTCCACCCTGCGCACCACCTACTGGTCTTTCCCATTTCCAACCGTCCATTCTTCCTCCGCCAATCTTCCCCCTATTTAATGTCGCATGCTGTTCCGATCACCTTCGCTAAGACAACAACACACCACCACCTCTCGCCCCACAGTCCACAGCATTCAATTTCTCCACGCCTCAGGCCTCAGGGGGAATCCTGTTTTCTGCTCTCAAGTTCTTCTTTTTATCTCGGAATCTGCTACGTGCACTCGGAGTCACAGCATGGGAAAGTTGGATCATGCATCAGTTCAGGAGATTTCTGTGGATTCTGAAGGTAGGAAAATTTGCTTGCACTTCCTCCTTTTGGCAGTTTATGTCCTGTTCATCTTTTGGACAATGTGAGATTCTTTTGCTTGAATCAGAAAGAAGCAGCCAGGATTCTAAGCTGGAGTTCTCAGAGGATGAGGAGGAGCTCATTGCCAGGATGTACAGCTTGATTGGAGAGAGGTTTGTCTCAATCTATTCTACTACTGCATGTATATATGGTTTCCTTTTTCTTTTTTTTTCCTCTGTGATTCTCTTGCTTACATTTCTGATAACAACAACCAGGTGGTCTCTGATAGCTGGAAGAATTCCTGGAAGGTCGGCTGAAGAAATTGAGAGGTACTGCACCATAAGATACTTCTCAGGGAGCGAATAGGTGTCAGAAAGCAAATTTTGGATGTGTTTTTCTTATGTTTGTTTCAAGGCATTTCTCCCTTCTCCCTTGGCAAAGTGTTGTATGTGGTGAAAAAAGCTTCCTTTTTGTGTTGAGTGCTGCAGTTTGGTGTGCAATGGACCCATGGTGCTTTGTATAAATTAGAACAGTCCATAAAAAAGGAAAGCTGGATGCTTGAATTAGAACCTTGACATAGTCATATCATTGCAGATGAGAAAATTGTTTGCCTTCTGAAAATGGGAAACAAAATCATCTTTGTATAGAAAATCCAATTGAAGACATCTTTTGTTGATCAAACTTTTCTTGACTACCGAACACATGACAAGAGAATTCAAGAAATATTTTCCCCCACAACAAACAACAGCACCAGGAGTGCCTTAATGAAAACTACTTTATCTAGTTTCCCAGCCTTTCAAGACAGCTAACTTCTCTTGCACGTTGAGGTAATGGACACTTTTCAGATGAACCAGCAGAATGAACTGCTTCCGGCATCCAAAATTGTTAAATTGAAGGGCTTTATCCTGAACATAACACGGTTTCACGTCTTATTTTGAGAAGTCTGCATAAAATGCCCTCTTCCACAAAGACCTTTATTAAAAAGACATGGTTCGAATGGTACAAATCAACGAAGATCAAAATCTACCCCTCACTACCCTAACATATCCCAACGCACATGCACAGTTCCAACGTTTAAAACAGGGTCATAAAAAGAACCAAATGAAGCTGTACATAACACTTCTTGCCTCCAACGAAAAAAGGAACAAAATGATCTTTGCACTTCCATGTGGACCATGTCTCACATGATAGATACCATTTTTTGAGAAACATGATAGATACCTAAGAATGACAAGAAAGAACTTTGTCTTCCAAAGGTCGTTGCAGCAAATATATGCATGTGATGAAACCTTTCAGAATCAAAATGTATGCCTCTTCTCAATGGTCGGCAAGACATTTCATATCACAACATAAATTACATCAATTTCACTGGCTGCTGCATCCCACTCCTCATCATTGAACGGAACTCGTCATAGTTGATCCTTCCATCCTGCATTTGCATAAGAAAATAGTGAGCTCAAGTTTTGTAAAACCCTTTCTACAGCTCAAAAAATCTTCAGCCTACATTGTCTGTGTCAACTTCTGATATGATTTCCTTGATAGTGGCCGCATCACCAATTCCATGTTCTTGCAGGGCTGTTTCTAACTCATCTCTAGTGATGAACCTGACAAATATGATGGGACAGAAGCATGTGAACGAGAGAAATCTTTTCAAGAAGTTTAGAATCAGACATTGATGAACTTTATAGGCCAGAGTTTATGACCAAATAGCACTTACCCACTGTTATCTTTATCAAAATACTGAAATGCTCGATATAAATGATCCTCTGTTTCTAGTTTGTGCCGATGCATTGTTGCAGTGATAAATTCAATGTAGTCTATACTTCCATTTCCATCAACATCAGCCTATAAGAAAAAGATCATGCATCAGGGTTTAGGAGGCCAAACACAAACATTATTAGTGCAAGATATTGTTTTAGTCAGATCATCATACAGCATCCATGAGTTGCTTCACTTCAGCCTCCGTGAGCTTTGATCCAAGCCGAGCCAATCCTGTCTTGAGCTCCTCATATGTGATTGTACCACTATTGTCAGTGTCCATATTCATAAACATCTGTTTCAACCCTTTGATCTCTTCCTCAGAAAGATTTTCCGCAATAACCTTGAAGATGGATTAGATTCATCAGCATATTGGAGTTCATCTATGCGACCTAACATCATCATACTAAACTAACCTTGAGGGCCATCTTCTTAAGCTTGTTCATTGCTCTGAATTGCTTCATCCTAGAAAGTACTGCATTATCTAGAGGCTTATCAGATGCAGATCCACCTTCTTTAGTCCATGGGTGCTCTGTGAAGTCATCAAAATTATTACTAATAATAGGAGGTAGCGGCCAAAGTCAGTTTCTTAGCTATAGAGTTTCACATTTTGCCAAGAAAATATAGACAAATGTTTCTTCAACACACATACCAAGAACTTCAGCTGACGTTATTCTTTTGTTTGGATCCCGTGTTAACATCTTCTTGATTAGATCTTTAGCACTCTCTGATATACTTGGCCATGGAGGACTGTGGAAGTCTACTTCTTCCTTCAAGATAGCATTGAATATTCCTTTTTCATTTTCTGGAAAGAATAATAGAAAGATATAATGCATGACTTATGATTCATTAATTGACAAATGAATTCGAAAGATGATGTAACTCATCACTATATAAAATCTATTCTTACCAGCCCAGAAAGGAGGCACACCACTGAGAAGAATATATAAAATAATGCCAGCACTCCAAACATCTGCCTCTTTCCCATATTCCCTCTTCAAAACTTCAGGAGCAACATAGTAAGCACTTCCAACTATATCTCTATATACTTTCCCTGAAGTGAGATAGTTAACAGATCGGTAAGCAAAAATCTTACAATAGTGACAACGATTCAGTAAGAATATGGTACATATCATTGTGAAACTTAAAATAGTGCAACTAAAATGATTTCTTCTAAGAAAATGGTAGCTCAGGTAAAAAAAATACAAAAGGTGTTTGAATTGCTTTCACTTTTACAGGGAACAATACTATAAGAAAGAAACGGAGTGCGTCCTGTATTCAGATGTCTGCTAATGGTATATTGATAAATGAACTGGGTTCAAAAGGAACAAAGCGACATTTCCTTTATGATAATTCCATGTGTTGAAACTTTTAAATAGAATAATGAAACATCAAGGCAGACTGTATGATAAATTCATGTAAAGATCTCTCAAATAAGAAAAGAATGGTGAATTGTGAATAAATCAAGATAAAGAAAATACCTTCTTCGTTTGCTAGATCAATTTAAACATCACAACCTTGATATACCTCTAACCAAAAACATTATCGAATTCCCAGACACCTCGATCATTTTTGAATTAATAATAGAAACAAGCAAGCACATTCCATATCTCAACAAATATACGGTGAAAAGTTTTTTCAGAGGTATATGGTGAAGAGTTTTGCAATTGTTCAGTAAGATAAACCCACTATGCACATTGTTTGTCATGCCATTAACACAATCTGACATCAGAGTGGCCATAAGCAGGTGTAGGTTCCTTTAGATTCCATAATCATAACCATGGAAATCTGGTGAAGTACCTTTCAAGTAACTGAAATTTACCACAGTAATAACACGACTTTGCCAAAAAAGGTCATCAGACTCTGATTTCTGCTGTATCAACAAGCATGATCATCAGCTTTTTCTTATGAATGCAAAGGATCTTGCTAAAAGAACAAGGTGCAGAAACTGTCATCAAATTACAGACATCTAAAACCTTTAAAGCAAGGTAAATAAATTCAATATAGGAGCACACTTCAGACATTACTTCAAAATTATTAGTTCTGATGAGTACAGTTCAGAAGAATGCACATCATCTAGCTTCTAACGCAGCTATATCACAAGGTAGTCAACGTGAACATAATTCATGGCATGGATTCAGACTTCTCGCTGACATAGTTTCGCGCAGAAAACTAAGTTTTTCAGAACACCTTCTATGGTAAGAAATGTAGTTTAAACACTGGGCTACCAGAGTACCTCACAGGAGGTCAATTAAGGCGCTCATTCAATTGAACATCTTCAGGTATCCAAAGGGCTGTCACATTTTCTATAACAACATATATTACATTATTGCATCTACCCAAATGAAACTGCCTGTGTGGTATTTCCTACATTGCCATGTTTCCAAGCAAGAATCTCTGTTTGCTGAATCCTGGCTGAGAAGGCAGCAGTTCATGACCTATTATGTAAATCATTAACACCAGAAGCAAGCTACCCATCTTGCATTTTAGGATCTGGGATAAACAATCCAGGGCAGCAGCTATCCACAATAAAGATTTAATTCATATATGTGACAGTGTCCACATCCATGGTCCAAATTTTGTGATATTTCCCCATTAACTCAACCAGATTTGATTATAACGAGCATATATCAGTACGTTTAGCTGATAAATGAAAGAATAACAAAAAAAGAACAGCATGCAGCTTTAAGAAAGCATTCATAACTTGGTTCATTAATTTGGCATTAGAAATGGAAAAAAAGGCAAGATATTAACAAGAAGTGCAACTGCGGCAACAAGTCATCTACCGCAAATGAAGTCATGCCAATAAATGCAGCTCACCTTCCTCGATGAAGACTGAGAGACCGAAATCTGTAGCCTTGAGCATGGCTCCTTCATCCTTGGTGGCCAGCAGGAAGTTCTCGGGCTTGAGGTCCCGATGCATCACCCCCATGAAGTGACAAACGTTCACCACATTCGCTATGGCCCTGAAGATGGCCGCGGCCGCGCGTTCCGAATAGTGCCCCTTGGCGATGATCCGATCGAACAGCTCCCCTCCGGCGCAGAGCTCCATCACCAGGTTCACCGAGTTTTCGTCCTCGTAGACGCCCTTGAACTCCACGATGTTGGGCTGCCCGGTGAGGTGCTGCATGATCTGGATCTCCCTCCTCATGTCGTCGCGGTCGCTCTTGTTGGCGAGCTTCCGCTTGGAGATGGACTTGCAAGCGTACTGGAGGCCGGTGGCCTTCTCGGTGCACAGGTAGGTGATCCCGAACTGCCCACGGCCGAGCTCCTTTCCCATGTTGTAGTGGGACCTGACGTTCTCGAAGGGCTTGCCCAGGACGGTGTCCGGCTCGGTGGCGGTCACGGGGGGCCTCAACACGGGCGGTCCCGGCGCGGGCGTTTGCTGTGTCGCAGGAGGCGGCGATTGATTTTGCTGCTGGAAATGGACGACAGGGGCCGGGTCAGGAGGAGGCGGAGGCTGCGCGGGCTTTGCGTGGTCCTCCTGTGGTCTCCGTTGCTGCGGTTGCTGGAACTGTTGTTGTTGGGTCGCCGGCGCCGGTGGCTTTGCCCCCTGAACGGAGTATCCATTGGGTCCTCCACCTCCTCTTCCTCGTTGCTGTTCTTGCAGCTGCTTGCTGAAGCATTTGCCCATCTGCTCTCTTCTCAGCGGCCAAACTTATGAACTGATTACTGATCAGTGATCACGATCAGAAATTGAACAGAGAAAACGGGAACGGAACACTGATCCAAATCAAAATGTATTTATATTCTGAAGAATCTGAACACAAACACCGATGCCCAAAAAAAGGGTGAAAAAACCAAAATGGCAGCTTAGTAATCAATGTTCAAGAATCGAGATCCGAAGTTTCGGCTGACAAGAATTTATAGTCCAATGCACCAAAAATTCCGGTGAAAGAACGAAAAAAGGAAAGATGGTCGAGAATCAGAGTTCGGATGCACAAAAAGTCTGAAAGATTTTTCTGTCGCAATCAGAACGGAAAGAGATCCAAGATGGATAGCACGAGAAGGGGAGAAGGATTCAAGCAGGTAGCAGTCAGATCACGGTTCCTGACATTAAGAAGATAAAAGAAAAAGAAAATGAAACAAAGATTTCGGAGCAGAGTTCGATGGCAGAAAGGGGCGGACTTTGGATTGGATTTGGATTTGGATTTGGATTTAGTAGCAGCCTGAGCTCAACTCTAAGGTTGCATTATCACTTCACTTTTATCTGATAATTTAAAAATTGTCTCTCTCAAACTTATCGCTTAGGAAAAATTATGGAAAATGCATAATATACTTCTTTTATTATAAAACACATCGACTAAGTTATGTTGATTGATTATAATATTGAAAAGTTATATAACAATCATTGGCTAACTTAGTTTTGAATTTTATGTAAATAGTGTGTTCTCAATTTTTTAAATCAGTTTAAATTATAAAAATCAGATTAATTTTTTCAAAAATAAAAAAAATAGATAAAACATCATCCTTAAATTTTAAATTTAATAATTAAAAATATAAGGTCACAATATTTTTCCTCTAAAATAGGGACACATCTATCTTATTCTAAAAATGAATAATATATTTTTCAAAAGATATGATGATGTTGATAATAACATATACAATAACATATATATTATTGTGAATTTTTATTATATTATAATAACTAAAATACCATTATTTTGTTTTGTAATGTTTTAATGATATATCTTCATTAACAATGATCATTACTAAGTCATGATAGTTATAAAAATATTATTGTAATTATCATAAAACAAAACTAACATCTTTTTTCATGGACAATTCCTGACTTGACAAGTAATTCAAAACAATTCAAAATTACCTTCTGAGAGTGATTAAGGCAAACGTATAATTTAAAATGGCAAAGATGGAATGATTACCCTAAAAATGCCCTTGAAATTTTTTCTTTTTAGAAAAAAAGACATTCATAGTAATATTCATTGAGATTAAAGACATTTTTCCGGGGAAACTTGAATGGGGGAGTATATATTAATATTGTTGGTGGAATGGGCACCGATTGAAGGAGAAGGTTTCCGGGGACTTGATCAAATGTCTTGGTTGGAAACTTGGAATACATAAAAAATGTTAAAGGGTCGTGACAACAACTATATTTCTCAGAAAATAAAAAAAAATGTCTCAGTTCATGAGGAGTTCGTGTTTCCCACATTTGCAATTTATTCCATGCGCGTTTGGCTTTGTGTTGAGTTTTTCTTTGTATTATTTTTTATTGCATATTTATATATTATTCGGCATCATGTTACATGATTGTGATGAGACAAGAATATTGCGAGGGAGATGATCAATAGAAATTTTTTTTAGAGTAATGGTTGTGATAATCGGATAGTGGTGTTATGCTATTAGTTTTAATTTTAATTTTTATAGTCATCATTTTGATCAAAATTTATTCATATCGTTCTTACTTAAACATCAAAATAATCATATGCTAATAATTTCGAAAATCGATGAACCCATGGATTCTGATCGGGAAAAAAGATTTTTAAAGATCAATAAAAAGTTAGCTCGATTGGTAAATATATTGAACTCAGAATGAGAGGTCTAAATTTTCAATTATTGTTGAAAGATGAATCAGTCATATGCAGAGGATGTTTATTTTATTTTATTTTTTGATATTGCGACCGAATTAATGTACTTCTAAATATATGTGTGTGTGATTTATTGATTTGACTACAATATATGTGGTTCATTATTCTTTTTCCCGTTTCTTAAACATGGTTAAATAAATCCAAAATATTGTGGGTAATAAATATGTGCATACACACGTCAATATATTTTCCGTCCAAGTGAATTCAGAGTTTGTTTATGAATTATTAGTAATTTTTGTTATTTTACTCATTGTGAAAGCATAACTAGAGCTGCTTTCTGTGCTTTGAGGACAGATTTGGATCACCATCATGGGCATATATTGTGGAGAATAATGAAGTGCATGTTGAACTTACGTTGCCGAAACACATCACGTTACCCTCCTCACTTCACCAACCAACTCATCCTAATGGCAACCATGAAAAGATTTTGTCTCCCAATGTGGAGATTAATAATTAAAAAGCAGGACAAATAATTAATTAATTAATTAATGCTTGCTTGTTGTGTTTCCTTGTTTCCAAAGAAACTCAACTCTTGCCCCATGCACCAAGATTAGGAGAAAAGGTACTGAAAGAACGTTTCCTTGGCCATGGTGTCTTTCCATAAAGCCAAGCTAAATTTGTAGTACTGGTCTTTAATGTCTCAGCTTTTGCGCAATGCCCTTTGCAGGAGTCAGTACATAAAGGTAGCACTCAAATGAAAATCAACTGCCTTTAAAAAAAATTGAAATCAACTGAACCAATGGCAATCATTTTTGGACCATTTTTTTTTATTTTTTTATAGCAAGAGAATTCATGTGACGATAAAAAATATATTATTTATAAGTTAAAAATTAATTTATTATTGAGCTCAATTAATCTGATTAGATCATTTCAGATCATAACAAGTGAAATTTCTAATAATTTTTTTTACATTTACATAGATTTAAGTTCTAAATCTTACTTAAATGAAAAAAATGGCTTAGTACTCCAACACTTATCCATTGATATCTTGAACCATTCTTTAGTTCTTTTTAGATAACATCAACAACAAGTTAGGCATGACTATAAAGAAGTAGATTTCCTTCACATGCTAATGGATAAAAAAAATTACTTTATTATTTAGTTTTTAAAAGCAACCAAGTTAAATTTATAAAATTATTGTCTATTCTAAATATTTGTCGACCAGGGTCAAGTTAAATTTGAAATGCTTTAATATTAAAAATGATAATAAGAAAATAATATTTCAGAATTGTTAACATTGATCGTGTTAGGATTTCTGCACGAGAAAAATTATGCACCGCGAGAAAATTCGAAAAATTTAAGACGACGCAGAATTATATTAGATGGAAGAAACAGAAGAGGATTACAAGATCAGATGATCCAGAATTGTTCAGGATGATCTTACAAGCTTTGATTACAAGTTCTTTTATAGGACCTTGAAAAAACAACTCATACTCTAATTTAAGGATCTAATCCTACTAAGCATGCAAGTCCCTTCTTTAGAAAAACCTCCTTGGAGTAGGAGTAGAAATATGACTTCCTGAAATCCCTGAAGAATCCAGTCCCCTTCAAAGTCCATCTTGAAGTTCAATTCGACCAGGCCTCCTGCCTGGCACCCTGACAAGTTTGGACGAGCCCGGGGCGTGTCCGTCGGGGCAGTCCTAGTCCTCTCGGACTAGGACAAGTCCTGAATGGCCCCTTCACATCTTCAGCCCTTCTAGGAGTAGATCTTCTACTCCAAGTGCCCCTCGGTCCAAGAAGAAAGCTCAGCCCTCCAAAAATCCACCATGTCCTCCTCGACATCGAAAACCGGCCGACTCATATTCCTACTAGGAGTAGGAATCCTTCCGATCATGCACTTCTCGTCTAAACATCTCTCGAAGTCTCTCTATTACTTTTTTAGATTCAAACAGATTCAATGCATTATTTAATATATGGTTTACTTTAAGCCAAGAAATATGAATTGTTAGTAATAGTTCATAATTATATTGGAAGCAACAATAAAATATTATTGTTTTTTATTATATATATATTTCTACGGGCATCAATGACCATTTAGGTAAATTACGTAACCTTCGTGACCTCAACTTCATGACATGAACGGCATTTTATTTATTCGTCTTCCTTCTTCCTGTACAACATGCAATTATATATCTTAAAGTAATTTGCAACAGGATTCCCTTTGCGACCAAGGAAATATATATATATATATATATATATATATATCGATTTCTACTATATCATTTGCTCTTCTATTTTTTTTAAAGTCACTTAATCTTGCTCCCCCTCGTTTTCTAAAACGTCGATCTGTGATTTTAACATTTCCACACCTTTTTCATAATATCACTCATTTTCTATACTATTTTACCTTTAAATAAAATAATTTTTAATATGTGATCAAAATATTGATAATCAAATAGTAACATTTAACTTTTTAGGAGTTGATAATAAGAGGATCCTTTTCATAATCGACTATATTTTTTCATTTTAATATGATTATTATATTTTATAATATTGTTTCTAACTAAGAGAACGTTGATTTTTTTCAAATATAATATAGAATGGAATATATATTCTATCTTTATTTTATTTATCCGAGGGTGGAGCCCAGGAGGCGACGACAGCTACTGGAGTTGTATCAATTAGACACACGCAGGGTACCACGTGAGTCACGTTACTTTGGATCCACTGGGCCCACCATATTTTAACTTTTTTTTTTTTTTGCTCTTTCGCTGCACTACGTCAACCCTCTCGTGCCCCCCAAGCCAAGTAGCACTAATATTCTCCTCTTTTTTATATTTATATTTGTATTTTATTGGTTTGATATTAGTTAACTATTGGAGCCGGAAATAAATCGAGTCATTCATGAGTCACTTGTGATTCGACGTATTTTTTATTTAGCTCGATTTGGTTCATTATTAAAATATACCATGCCGAAAAATAAAAAATATCTATTTTCTCAAAGAGATTTAACTTCTTAATAATTGATATAGCCTTATAACTTATCAGGCGAAAATTTATTAATATGTTATATTTTATAAATAATTTTTTGAAAAAAATTAAATATTATTTCATCATTTAAATATTTAATTTTGAGTTCAATACTACCATTTTTATTATAAATTCAGAAAAAGTAAATTAGTGATGTTTTTTAAATTTATTTCATATTTATGTTTCTTTAATAAATATGATTTATTATATTTAATTTAGTATATCATAAAAAATACATTTGACTTGACAAACTAATAAGCTAAGTCAGACATAAAAAATTAATCAAATAAGTTAGGCTAAGCTTATATTCTTAACTTGACATACATATTTTTATTTTACAACAGACTTGACCTAGCTCGTGTCCAATTCTAACTATAATATAATATTACATCTTATATATCAAAAGGGTTATTCGGGTCCTCATTGGGGAAAATAAAAATATATAGGGTTGTGTTTGGTAGGAGAATTTAGAGAGAACGTTGGTTCTCGAGAAGTAACTGATTTGATAGAAAAGTTTGGGTTGGTGTTTGGATGAAAAAGTGTAATGACGAGGATTTAAAAAGTTGATGTGATGGATAAGTTTTAGTGGGTGTTTGTATAAAAAAATGAGAACTAAGAATATAATTTATTATTTATAGTGGTATAAATTTATAGTAAATAAGAATATGTTGTTAATATTATAATTTACGTAATTATTATATTATTAATATTATTTTTATTTATTTTGATTAAATCTTTTAAAATATTATTAATATTATAATTAACGAACATTTTAAGATCCAAATATAATATAAATTTTTTTTAAAATAATTGAATAGTTTAATTAATAAAATATTTATTAATTATTAGAACTAATTATTTTATGATCTTTAATTAATAACATTTAATAAATTATATTATAATATCCCTAATAATGTATTAATATATTCTAAATTATATATACATATATTATAAAACAAAAAATAAATAAAAATTAAAAAAAAAGGTCAAAGAAGGCGACCGATAAGATATGGAGTTGAAAAAAAATCAAATGTTCCGCAAGAACTTTGGAACTTTGAAGGCAAGAACTTTTGGCCGGAACATTTGGCCAAATGTTCCGGCCGAATGTCATGTGACGAGAACTTTTAAAGATCTCGTCATGTTGATTGTTTGGAAACTTTTCGTGTTGTTCTCGCAAAAAGTTCTCAACCAAACGTTGCCCTAAAGTATTTGGAATAGCAAATGATGTGCGATTTGTTTGGATACCTAGGAGGAAGAAGATTAAAATAAATATTTTTAAAATTACGTGAGGAAAATGCAAATATAACTTCTAAAATGAAATGCATATTATATATATATATAGAGAGAGAGAGAAATTTCTCACCCTCCTTCCTATATCTCTAGGTTTAGTTTGATACAATTTCTTCAGTTTCTTTGATTCGATAGATTAGTCGCAGTGATGTGTTTGAGGAAAAAAATGAGAACAAGAAAGGTGGAGTTTCATGAATGTTTGGACAGAATTAAAATTTGTAATGCTAGCTAAAAAAGTTATCTTTTGCTTTTCATGAAAAATAGAAAAAAACAGGAAAAACTAAAAGAATTAGGTAAAGCAAACGATAGCTTTTCGGGCAAAGAAGAAAAACTTTTTGGTAAAAAAATATTATTTTGAATAAAAGTAAAAAAAATGCGGTAAAGCAAAGTCTAATGCAAAGAGAGTCTTTTTTTTGTGGTAAAGCAGATAGAGATAAAGAAATCGGGATAAAGCACAAAAAAACTTCTTTGGGTAAAGGGAAAAATGTTTTTTAGTAAATAAAAAAGAAGTTGTTTGGGTAAAGAATATTTTTATAAAGAAAATTTAGTTTAGGTGAAGTGGGGCTTGACTAGAAAATAACTAATTGACGATGGGGTGTGGGTGACGTAGTGAGTAATGGGTGGTGAAGTATGGTGACATAAAAAAATTTATGTTTGGATAATAAATTATATAAATATGAGTTGGAGTAACGAATATTTTATTTGTGTAGAAATTATTTTTATTCTTCATTATATATTTAAAATATTTTTATATTGATTAACTATTAACACATATTTATCATATTTTTTTATTACTTAATTTATTTTTCTCTTTTATTTTTTATTTGACATATTTTTTTCAATTGTTTATCATATTATTTATTTTATATAAATTTTCATTCATTCATCTAGTTTAAAAAGTAAAAAAATGAGAGATAAATATAAACTAAAAATAATATAGATAAAAGTTTATTTTATCATAATATTTATTTAGAGAAAGAGAAGAGATTGATGAAAGAAGGGAGAGATGGAGAGATACCAGAGAAGTAAGAGTGAAAGTCAATTTAGTCTAAAATTATTAATCCCTTTTCCTTCCATTAGTTTGGTGGAAAAAATATGATATTATAAGAACTTAGTTATTCCATCATATTCCTCCTAACTAATATAAAATTATTATTCAAACAAGACTTATACTCTCATATACCACACCACCCCTCGAAACCTTCAATCTAAACATGGGAATTTAATATTTCTCATGCCTTATATGAGATTATCCATTCCCAATTCTAGAAATAAACTATTTGATACGCTCATAGTGTTCCTAGAACAAGGACAAATATGTAGTATAAATCTTAGCTATTTTAAAATTAAAAATAAAAAGTCATTCTTCTTTATTATTGAAGAATGAGTTTTTACTTTTGAAATTTTTGAGCAAGAAAAGATGTGGGCAATAGAAATTTTTCTGTCGCGTCATTTATCCTTATTGTAGGGGCGTTTTGATGGAGGGATAAGAATAAAATCATTATTCTAACTTTGTTTTGGTATCAAACTATCCAATAATATTTATTAGAATATCTTGAAATCAAGTGTTAAAATTTCTCCCCAAATGCAAGTTAGATTTTCTACCTTCCTAAATTGTATTTCATGATTTATTTTTTGTACTATTTTTTATAACATTATTCCTCAATCGTGCCAATTTTTTCAACCAAAATACCTCGCATTGATGAGTTAACATAACCATCAACCATCATCTAATTTTCAACATATCTTTTTTCAATAAAGATTAATTTATATCATCTCTAGTCATACATCTAACTATGAGCATTGTGAATGTGAATTTAAATACCTAGATTTAGAGAAAATAAAAGTATGGTTGGAAAAGAAAAGAAAAGACAAAGATAAATATATTAGAAATAGAAATTAAATTAAGATTTAAACTAGGAGTCTTAAGACAATTAAATTTATAATTAAGAATTTTAGTTATATTATAACTCTAAGGTTTATATTTGTATAAATAAGATCCAACATCTTCTTTCTTTCATCCTCCCTGTACTTCACCTCTCAATGTGAGTGGATGATACCTCTTTCTGCCCAATCGATTATGAACTCAGTTAGGACAAGCTAAGATTACTAAGAAGGATAATTTCTAGAGAAGTCGACATTCACTAACCGAAGATAGCAAATAGGATTCAAAATTGAGGCATGTAAGATTTTACATTCAATTTCCTATGCAATTTCATAATAGATGAATTCATAAAAGAAGTTTATTTACAATAATAACTTATAACTATATTATCTTACTAGGTTTTGTAATGTTCGCATGTGGTTACATAGGTCAAAACCATAATAGAAAGCTAAGATAGTTGGTGTCAATATTTTTGCACAAGCACAACCTGAGCTGGGCTACGAGGATCCTACTTGGGTTCCTTTAGTATCTCCACCACCGTAGCTTAATGATCCGTCCAAAATTTGAAAAGTAGGGTTGCATATCAATCCAACACAATTTAAGTTAGAGTAGGAATACTAGTGAGTTGAATGACACTTTGTGAAGACAACAAAGTTTGTGTTGTCGAATAACTTGACCTGAGTTTTCTTGCAAAAGAAATGTGAAATTCAACTTAAGTTTGCTTGCAAAAGAAACATGAAATCTATGCAGACAACCCAATTTAGGAGCATGGGTCGATAGGAAAGTTGTTGAAAGCTTTTCATCGGTAACCCGATCTGACTCTACTTTAAACTCAACCCAAGTTCTAAAGTTATCTAATTTGTGTTAAAGAATTACTGACTGAATGTCTCCTTTGTTCAACTAGTATTTGCCTCACTTGTTAATTGTTGAATAATTTTTTATTTTATGATTGGTAGAATATTTAATGAAAAATGTCTTTAACTTATTTGTCTTTTGATTTGATTCACTTGTCAATTTTAGGAGTGTTCACATATCAAGTTGGACTCGACCCGTGAACAAATCCGACCCAACCCGATTAAAATTGATCGGGTCAAGGCCTCTAGGGGCAGAAAATTCAACCCAATCTGACCCGGTTCGGGTCGGGTTGGGTCGCATCGGATGGTCGGATAACCCAACCACCCTTTTTTTAAAAACTTTTGTCTTAATTTTTATATTTATTTGATTATAAAAAAATTAGTTAATAACTATTATAAAATATAAAACGTATGTTTTGTGAATATTTGAGAATTATTTTCATAAAAAATGTTTTATTCTAATATTTTTATTTTAAATCAAATAGGACTAAAATTAAGCAAAAAAGTAAAAAAATAAAAAAAATAAAAAGGTCGGGTCAGCAGATCGGATCAGATCGACTCGGATTAGGAATTTTCAACCTGTACATGACCCGAACCCTCATCGGATTGAGTTTGGGTTGGGTCGGGTCCAACCCGACCCAAACTAGGTTCAATTGGGTCGAGTCATCGAATTCACTCAGTGAACACCCCTAGGTTTGGTTGGGTTGGGTTGGGTCGTTGGATTCACTCGCTGAACACCCCTAGTCATGTGCGAGGCATGTTTGATTACAAGATGAAAGGATGGCAATTAGTTATTCCCATTTGGAACAATTTTATTGAATGGGAATGGAGGGAAAAGATTGTTTCTCATATGGACTAACTTATCCACGCATGCTTGAAATATTACATTCTTAATTATATTTATTTTGCCTTACATCCTTTTCTCCTTCACATGCGTCGTTCATTTGAAGAAATTGTTGGAAATATTGTTTGCCCTTTCATGAAGCATCAAGAACTATCCTAAAGGACATGATATTCTTTTCCTTTTGAAGCTAATCATTTCCTTTTTTTCTTTTCCTCATTTTCAAATCACATTTATTTTATTACACACCACCATGTTACTTTGGCGCCATGTAACATTTACCCCTCTTCTTCTTGATGTTCTTTTACACATTGTTTTATTTATGAATATCAATTATTCAAATAAGTTTTTTTATTCTTAACACTATCATATGATTATTAATATATTAGTATAATTGTCTCATATAATTTTCAACACTATTGTATGATTGTTAACATATTAGATTTGGAGAAATTAAAGATGCAATTAATGATTCAGGTACTTATAAATGAGAATGAGGTCATAAGAGAAATTAATTGCTTTCTTGGAAGGATCACAAGAGTAATTAAACAACTTTCAATTAAAGAAGAAGTTTATAAGATGTTGGAGGAATTATGGATTATGCATCCACATATAACTTTCTAATTTAAAATTATGAAGAGTTCAAGAGTTACATTTAGTTGTCAATCATAAATGAAAAAGGATGTTGTTATGAAGATTCTTTGATATATCTTACTTTTGACTTGGTTGGGTTGTAATTTGCTGGAGAATTTTTCTTTTTCACTAGTTATGAATAATGATGAGAATTTTACAACTCTCGTGTAGACTTTTATTTCATGGTTGCCAATTAATGAAAGAGTAAGTTTTTCCTAGACATAACATATCATTGGGTCATTTTGCTTTCATTAATGATATTAATTATGGTGACAAACATGTATTTATACAAAAGATTTTTTTAAAATCTAGAATGCACTTCATATGTGTCATAAATTAAATTCAAACAAATTGTACTTTAACTCATTAGATTTTTTATCACTATAATTAAGAGGCTAGAACTGTCTTTTTGAACCATTTGCACTTCTTTCCCACCCTTTATATTTATAATGAGAGACCACATGAAGTTAGTATTTACCATTTTCCCCTCTCTTTTCCCTTATTGATTAGCATTCAAATAAGGCTGAACCATTTACATTTATTTAAATCCTTTCCCCCTCTCCTTCATTTCCTTTAATTTCATTACCTTCCCTTCCCTTCTTCTTAATATTTATTTGGTTTAAAATTTATTAGGAGGACGGGATGGCAAATAAAAGGAATGGAAAGAAATGAGAAAAAAGATTGAGAAAAATGAAGGTGAATAATTATCTTTCTTTGATCGACATAATTAAAAGGAAGAGAAGAGAATGAATATTAAGTGATAATTTATTTGAATAAATTTATTTTATATATATATATATAGTGTATAAGACTAACAATGACAATGTGTATTAAATATATCTTTTCACTCTTTTTAAATTCGATTGGGGTTGAAAGAAAAATAGGATGTTGGAGAAAATGACGAATAAATGACTCATTTTTTTCTTCATTTTCCTTAAACTTGAATTCACTAAACATAATGGATAGATTTTTCTCTTATCTCTTTCTATCATTTATTCGTCATTTTCCTTAAACTTTCATAATGGATAGATTTTTCTCTTATCTCTTTCTATTATTTCCTCTCATTTCACATCCACCAAACACACTATAAATATGTTTTAAACTTTCTTCCCTATCAACTGTTAATACATTTCAAAGATAATTCAATAAATTAATAAAACAAAAGCTAAAAAAACCATGACTCGGGATTGTATCATTTTTTTCATTTATATTGTTTGAAATATGTCTTATAAGGGTTAAAGAAAATCCCACTCATTTGTATGGATTGAAATATATTTCATATAGGTCAAAGAAAATCAGCATTGGAGTAACATATACTATTATATTTAAAAATGAGACATTGGTCATTGTTTGATTTCCTACTTTTGCTCCACATCAAAGTATTATGACATTTATAATAATTGAAGAGGTCCTTATAAGGCATACATATGAAAAGAAGTTGAACGAAAACCCTTGTACTAATAGCGTATAAAAAGCAAGCATTTTAACACACTTGAAATAAGATAAAGAAAAGAATCATACTTGACAATGATATTTAATGATTAACATTTGATATTTATTATTTGATAAGATGCTAATTGTCACATAATTGATAAAGTGATATTATCATTTAATTATTATTCTAGTACCTGATTGTTTATCATCACTTTACTACTTGATTAATTGTAATTTTATCACTTGATTACTTAATTAGTTATTATTTGGTTACTTAATTATTTGTCATAATCTGATTACTTGATTGATTAAACTTTGGTCATTTAATTAATTGTCATCATCACTTGACACTTGATTATTTGTCATTTAACTATGTGGTCATTTATTATCATTTGATCATTGCAGCTGATATTTGTGATGCTGCTAATTTGCACACGAGTCAAAGCGGTAGAATGTCGTTTAATTCTTAATTATTCATTTGTACCAAATATTTGAATAATATAATTATTGTTTATGCATGGGAGATCTTATACGAGTAATTGTTTATTTGACTTTAGTATATTAATATAATAATTTTTTTAATTCCTTAAAATTATTTTTTTTATGATTTGAGATAAAAAATTAATTGTCATACGGTAAAAAGATAAATTTTGAAAGCGTGCTGTGCTATTTAATCCAATCGTCCAACATTTGTTAAAACTTAAAAGCATCTCATAGCGAGGCCCTGTTAAGAATTTGAAATTAGCAATGATCATATATAGTTTGGCCCATGATCCATGGATCATTTAAATTTTACTCTTTTACGTAATTTGCATAAAGAAATTGAGATTTAACAACAATAACAGTCATTGTTATGATTATGAATATTTGTTGTTGCTATTATTGTTGTGAAAGAACTTAATTTTATTTAAAAATAAAAGTTCACAATTAGACTTAACAATCATTATTATGATTATGATTATGCTTGGTCTTAAATACACCTGTCCATTAATTGTTTGTTAATATCGAAATAATAATATAGGCACAGTGTATACCTAGTTGAGACACTAATTAAGACGTGAATCCCAAATTGCCTACTTCATGGTGGTGGAGAGGAAGACTATTCAAAGGTACGTACTTCAGTCATCCAGTGTTTTCGTTCATGTTTGTCATAATCCTGGAGAAAAGTAAATTCATTGAATCAATGGAAGTTAGAGCTGGAATCATAACTTTATCATTAAGATAAATCCCTAGTTCAATTTCTTGATGCATGCTGTTACAAGTAGAGACAGGTATGAAAGTTACTTAAAAGTGAAGATAATTTATAAGTATTTTTTTAGCTACTTATAAGTCAGAATAAATCGAGGGGTTCCTATTTTTTTGTAAGAAAAAAAATTAGTCTACTATTTTTACTTTGAATATATATATAATTTTTCTTCACATTTTTTTTATCTATTATAATATTAAAGACTTTTGATCATTTGATTAAAATAACAATTTGAATTTTTATTAACAAATATGTTTTTAAAATAAATTTCAACTATTAAACTACTTATCAACACTTCAACTATTTTATATCAGCTAAACTAAAATGACTCATCCTGATAAAAAAAAAACTCCATCTCCAAGGTCACCCATGCAAGACTCATAGTATTAGACCAATAATTATGCCACTCATGTATTCAGCTCTACTGCAGTCAGGACTTGGTAAATGTTAAGTAGGTTTGCATTCCCTTGAGCTGAATAATTAGGTGCATGCAGCTGCATGATGTGTGCATAATAATATCCTTTGAGCTGAATGATTTGGATCCACATAAACTTTAGCTGTTGCATGCACTTTCAAGTCAACAAGGCCATCATTGTCATTAACAGCTAGAGTTAGCAACGCCATCGGCACCGATTGGGTGCCCCATTTTGGGTTCCCTTCGTATATTTATTGATGTGTTGGAAGAAGATAATTTGCATGACTGATTAATGCCAATAGTTAGGTAGGAAATCGCTTCGTTCTGTTGGAAGTTGATCAGATGCTTCGTTCTGTTGGAAGTTGATCAGATTGACTTCTCTATCAACTCTCTTTCCTAACTCGAATATATATCATTGCATTTGTTAGATTTCATATTGCAGAAATATTTTCCGGAGAGAGAAAAAAAAGTGAAGATTAATTGGAGAATTCAACTAAAATATCAGCAGTATTAATGAATTAACCCACTGTCTGAGCTGTGGGGGTAGGATGCAAAGATATCATTTCAGAAGTAATACTCGTAGGAGACTCAGAAGTAATAATTACAGTTTTAAAAACCGGTTCGGTCCGGCCACTTTGATCGATATATGGGCCATCCCTGCGAGTTATTTCAAGCTCGATCATGAAGTTGGTCCGTCTTAGCACGTTCAATCGACTGATCCGATGAATTTGAATGACATGGCTTGATCAAATTGAAAAATAATAAAAAAATAATATTGAGATTTCACTACATTCTTTATATATTTTAAATCTATGCCCTAACGGATTTAAATTCATCAATAATTTCAAAGACTAGGCCCGTTAATAATTTTAGTAATAAAAATATTAAACATATACTTATATTATTTCACATATATTATTATAAATATATTATCGACGGATCTAGCTTTCGGAATTAATCCGTTGATAATTTCGAAGCTATATCCATCGGTAATTTACCGACGAAAATTTTTCGTTCGTAACAGCGAAGGACTTTTTAAGTCTTGATATTTTGAAATTTTTTTTTCTATCTGTGACTAATCTCATCGAAAAATGCGAAGAATTTTATCCATTGAACTATCCGTCGTAAATTGACGATTTTCTTATAGTGGTCAAATCCGACTCATCGGTCAATTTGATTTTTACATGTAACAATTAATGTACTTTTTGAGGATGTATAAATGCGTGCATTCGGGTAATCAAATATGTCATTTCAGATCTTCCGAATTGCTGGTCTCACAGTATCTTCTTAGTACATCAAATCTGGATACATCTGCTACCATGCTTGTTTTGCAAACAAAGAGGTCTCCTGCGATGT
Organism: Pontederia crassipes; assembly: GCA_030549335.1. Classification (NCBI taxonomy): domain Eukaryota; kingdom Viridiplantae; phylum Streptophyta; class Magnoliopsida; order Commelinales; family Pontederiaceae; genus Pontederia; species Pontederia crassipes. The sequence goes on from CM060193.1 coordinate 31,037,395, forward strand.
ATCTTGATACTTTTTAAATGCTAAGTCAGTTCTTGACAGAGCTACAGAGCTACACAGCTAGCATACTTGGGCTTTTCATAACAACATTGTTGAAATGATGTGGTTCATTCTTCATCCACTTAATTACTAGTATCACTAGATATGTGAGAGGGACTAATGAATATCAATAAGGTAGCCCCAAAAGGAATAATATGCTATTTATCCGGAGGATTATTTCTAGGAATCTTCCTACTATATATATATCATTGAGTCTCTAAGTAAATTTCACTTCTTGTCTGCAAACGGGGCATGCGCCGTGCCGTAGCAGCCACTTGTCGATGCAGGCAGTGTGAAAAATGTGCCTACAGTCTGGTAATCTTCTTGCAGCTTCCCCTTTTTTGAAATCCTGCAATCATAATTAAATGGACATGTAATTCTCAGAAAAATGGATCAGAATTGATTATCCTGATCACGACTTTTCAATCAAGAACCCATGCCTATGCATGTGACAGGGAAGACCATGACATTAGGAAAAAAAAGACCAGTGGTCCGAAAATGATATCGAAGATCAGAGTTTGCATCAAGAGCCATGCCTGTGATAATAGCTAAAAAAAGGGATCTTTCAGGTATTAGTGGTAGTGTGGTGATGTACTACATCCCCATTGAAACATATATTGGCTTTTAATTATCGAAATAAAAACAGTACAAACAGAAAAAAAATAGAAGCAAAGAGATTGAAATAAAGTCCAGTATGTAGACTAGCAGCCTACTACTTAAATTTATATACAGTCAATATTACTACTTAAAAGAAACTGTTTATTGTCATGAAAGACAACATAGATTTCCAAAAACTGATATTGGATTTTGATAGATGGACAGCTGCATAACACAGCAACCTCTATTGTGCAAGGGAACTGAAAGACAAGCTCGAGTACTGCATCCATTAGCAGCAAAGTACGAGAAATTTATGCAGCCACCTACCAGACTTCCCCTTGTATTCCGAAGATGGAAGATTTGAAATACAAGTTTGCGTCCCTTTCTACAACACTATCCTACATTATGAACTGTTCAGAGACAGATTCAGGAACAGTAATATCGAGTTGAGGTTTTTAGTTTTTTTTACTGAGTACTTGTTGCAGAACTACATGGAAATATAAGTTGGTTCACAACAAAGGTACAGTATGTACTGTACTGTGCAATAACTGTAGTTAATCTGCTCCATGTGGCAGAGCTTCACACGCTCATGAAGTGAAGGCCATTTATTGTAACAGTAAGAACAACATTGAAGGGGGTTTCTTTTCCTTCTGTACGTATATTTAAGTTAAATAAGCTCATCAACCAAGTCTGAGCTACGGGTAAAAACCTAGGAATTCATACATGGTCTTTAAATAAGACGGGACCAATTTGATCCCCCTTATCGGCTCAAACCAACGAATTGTCTCCCGATTGAAATCCAATTTTTTCCTTGATTTTGGAATATAGTTAATTACTATATGCTGTTCAACTAGCATATACACAACTGTCCCAGAGTCCTTGAACTGTGAATGCACGTGCAATTCATTGCTGTTAGCTAAGGTAGCTAGGTTTGAATAGCATGCAATGAAGTCGCCAAAATATCTTACTTTAATGCCAGTTGGAATTCATGAAATTAGCGAAAAGGAAAGCATAATCGTACTGCAATGGAGTTGCTCAATACCTGAAGGCAGACAACACAAGAGATCATCTTCATGTTCAAGTCTCTACTTTCGTGGCAGCTGATATTGAGCTCTGGTAACATGCTGACAATGTCTGGAAGCAAACCTCTGGTAGTTGGGGTACAATAGATATCTGAACTTTCAGTAGGACTAGATTCTCCTGTGTTCATCTGCAAGTAAGCCGTGTAATTAGCATGATGTGGAATGCAATTAATGTACCATAGCCTTGAAGCTGATGCATGCATGCATGCATGCATGCGTGCTAACAACTTACTTGCCATTGGTACGCTTTCAGCATCGCAGGGCTCACCCACTCGAGGAATACTTTTCCATCCAGTAGACTGTTAAAAATGGCCACCTGAAAGAACATGTTACATGGAATGGTAAACTCCATCGATCGTCGGAATATTCTAAATAATAACAATGTATATATGTATATGCATGCATGGTTCCAGATAAATATACACATCTAACTTGCTATGGGCCATTTATTGCTGCAGGAGTTGTTGTATTTACCAACTACATATCAGGAAAAAATGAACTCTTTAATACGTGTTAGTTGGAATGTTGTACAAATTATGTCTGGGCACACAACTAGATTGCGAACCTAGGCTACCTAGCTATATGCAAAGGACCACTGTCTACTTTATACTTTTCGTAAGTGGACCTAATTCGTAATGATGCTAATTACCCAAATTACAGATATTATATTAATATCATTAGCGAGTGAATATTATCATTTTGGTACTCTGATAATTAACTCATTTCAGTACTTCTGCATGGCAGCAAGTGAGGCACGCTCATGATCAAGCGGGAATTGGTGAGTGCAAAAGCTTTGCTAGAGAGAGAGAGAGAGAGAGAGAGAGAGAGAGAGAGAGAGATCCATTCCAACCTTGGAGAGCAGCTCTCCTTCGAGGCAGGACTCCAAGATCTCCACAGATAAAAGAGCGCCAGCCACCACTCCTACCCCGGCGCCACCGAAGAGCCCCGTCTCAGTTGTCAGGCCATTCAGTGCACCTGAGATCGAGCCAATGAAGGATCCACCTGCGACATTACAATTTAAACGAAACGAACAAATTAGTTAACATTTAAAGCATATATGCACCTGATCACCGCATACAGCTTTATATATATATATATATATATATAGAGAGAGAGAGAGAGAGAGAGAGAGAGATTTACAAAGAGCGAATGTGCAAGTGAGGCTGGCAAAAGCAAGCTTCCAGAGAGCTCCCGTGCAAAGCTCAACGACGAAGGAAGAAGGTTTCCACAGCAGAGACGCCATAGGAGAGGCCGGAGAAGTTTTGCAGATATGGTCTGCTCCCTACATTTTTTCACAGGACAAAGAGAGCTTTATATAGAGATTGGCATCATGGCAAGGAAGCAATCGACTGGGGCCATGCACCCATGATGAGTAAGTGGGAGAGAGAAAGTATGTGAATATTTAAGATGAAAATGACAATTAAGGCAGCCTTGGGGAACCCATGCACGGAGCGGCACAGAAATCTACTTCGCCCACCATGCAGTAAAGCTAAAGCCGTCTCCATTGATTTGTTGCTTTCGCTTACTGCTGTCAATGCATGAACTTAATTTGAAACCACAGAAATAAAAGATGAAGCATCAAATGAATCAGCCGCTTAAAACATGCCATTTGCCTTTGGCTTGGCAAATGGAAGTGGAAAGGTAATGGTTTTCGATTCTTTGTGAATAGTTAAATTAAGATATTAGTTCTTTGGATGAAATTGAAAGTAACTATGAAATTAAAAATATTGATATAATAAATTAATTTCAGTAGATGATTAAATAAAATATAAGAATTATATATAATACAAATTTATTAATTAATAAATATTGAGTGTAAGTCAAAATATTATGTTTAAAAAATAATTATTAAAATATAATAATTTGGATTTTTAATAAAAGATATAATTTTTTTTGCATATTATATTAATCTTTTATAATAAACATATTATATCTAATATATAGAAAATTTTATATATGGAAATATTAGGAAAAATATTTTTTAAAAAGGAAACATCACATAAAAATGTTGAAAATAAAAATGTATTAATCAATTTTACTTATTAATCAATCTAGCCTAGTTCCCATTGTGGCAGGAGCAAGGCACACCATTTTACTTATTAATCAAATCTTAATTTATTTTCACTGGTGAAAATTGTATACTTTTTTTTTTGTTTTTATTGTTCCCTTTGTAAATAGAAAACTAGTTGATTTTTTAAAATATTTGACCTTTAATTAATCCAATTAGCTCTGAAGCATATACTTGAAATATATTTTCAAAATTTTTCAATCAAATTCCGTTTTAGTAAAAATATATGCAATAAACAAATTGGTCAATGAAAAATACCGTAAAAAAGTATGTACAACTTTGAATAATTCTTTTCCAAATTTTTAGAGAAAAAATTTAAGTCTTATATATTAACAATTAATTATTTTATAATTATTATTGTAGATAAAAAACAAAAAAAGTTATTGTGTAAATTTGTTTTCCCACAAATATATTAAATAATTTAGTTTTCTATGTTTTACTCTCTTTAATATATTTATTTGAGTTTATTTACCGAAACTAATTAAGTTCCTTATGTTTTGGCGAATTGTAGCTTAATTGCAAATAGGTTGTGAGAACATAATATAATCTCTCATTAGTTTTTTTTTCGGTATCAACCTATCAGTATTATGCAGGACTATTATCACTTGACTAATTCGATATCATGAAGGGAGCGGAAAAGGTGGCCCCTGGCTAACGCGACGACTTCAAGGATCGATCCCGCGACTACTAGCACCCATCGAATCACTTGTAGCGCAGCTTGCTTCCACTGCACCGACCGTTGTTGGTTACTCATTAGTTTTGATTAGTAGAAGTTGCATGGCTCTTTACCCCTAATTTAATTTTATCTAGACACGAGTTTTGCTTTACTAATTCTGTTTTCGGATAGTACATGAGCTAGTTTTTTTGGTAAATATAGTGCCTGATCTTTTCTTCGTTAAATAGTGAATGAGCTTTTAATTAATAAAAAACCATAATTATTCTTTACCCTGATAATATTTCCAGATATCTTCTAATTATAGAATATACATTTTATTTCAATTGCCACTTTAGTAAACTAGAAAAGACCTCGATTATCTAATCCACATAATGCAAACAAATGTTTTAGAAATGGAATCGGACTTACCGATTCAACAAGCATGGTTCGATTTTTTTTTTTCAAAATAAAAATATTAAAAAATGAACCAATTGAAACGTTTCAACTCAGTTTTTTTTATTTTTGAATTGAAAATGTGAAACTATAAAATTGGAATGGTAGAATAAAGAAAATGAAAGAAAACAAATGATTAGCAAAGCAAAAAAAGAAGGTGATAGTGTATAAATGAAGTGAAAAGTTTAATAAGAAAAGTGAAGTAAATTTTGATGAAAAGAGGAAGTGAGAGAAAAATAAAATAAAATGGAAATAATTGAACCAAAGAAGGAGAAATAATCTAACAGAAGGATATAAAATGTCCCATTCGATTTTTCCTCTCTTCCGATCCACGGGTTAAAGAAGTGTGACCTGTTCTTGCATTTGTCCAACCACAAATTTTAATTTTGGACTTATCCATTTGTTTCATGATAAAATTAATTTAGAATAATAATGAAAATAATATTCTAAATATCTCAAGCCTCAACGAGTACTGGACATGCAACTAAAATGTGACAATTTAAGTATCAAACATATATAAATAATTTTCTTGTCACCATATAAATTAAAAATATAAAAAATAAAGTAAAAAAAATTAGATCGAGGGGAACAAAATTCGAGGTAAAAGAAAACATTATAATCTTAACGCCATTTGTATATAGCATGCATGGGATTATGGCTTTATTCTGTTTTTTTTTTCAATGTCATTTTTTTATGTACGTGTTCTTTGTTTTTTTTTATTTTTAAATTCGTAATTAGATGTAATGCATCATCCAGATTTGGAAATGTTTTCATCAATGAAACACAATTCGCTCACCCATGATTATAAAAAAAGTACGTTGAAGCAACATATATATGCGTACGATGCCAAGTTTTATTATCACTGTACTAGGAAATATTATATCAGAGAATTCTTCTCCTTACGAAAGGCACATAATCCTTTATTTAATTTCCTCTAAAAAATAAAAACAATTTGGAAAAAAGAAGAATGTGACTGTGTGAAAAAGTTATTTAATGTTCATATGTCGAGGTGGGTCCGACTGCGGAACAAATTCGATCAGTTCGGATCCTCATTCAATTAAAATAGGATTGATCTTTTTTTATTTAATATAAAATACTATTTAATATTTATCTTAAAGTAGATAATATGTTTTTTCAATATTAATTTTATACTTAAAATATTTTATTTTTAATATTTTTAAATTTGTAAATTAAATAAAAAGGCAAAAAAAATAAATAATTAGATTTTTGAATTAAGACGACTTGAATTGAAAATTTTTAATCTATACCCGATCTTACCACCGACCCAAGTACATGTTAGTTTATTGAGTTCATTGGGTGTCACTGGCCCCACCCGTCATGCATGCATGCATGCCATTTCTTTGGAATTGGAAGTCCCACTCTCTCTCCATGCTTAATTTGTATGTGTGTGGAGGGTGTTAGTTTGGGACCATAAATATATGGCGATGACCTGCGTGTGTTATTACTTTGGAATTATGATGCCCCATTCATCTCGCCAGAATGGTCCCCTAATTTATTTTAAGGTCTTCATCATATTATTGGATGTTTAAAATGTTAGGTTATATACTCTATGGACAAAAGGTGTACACTAATGATAGAAAGATATTTGTCTGGGTTAACATGGCAAACAAATCTTAATTTTGGCCTGTTTGGGGGTGGGAATAGGTGAAACCCATGTCTATTCCGGTAGGTTTCGTTAACTAGAATCGACACCTGTGACGTTTGGCAGAATCGATGAATTTTTTAAGTTGATTTTTCTTTTTCTCTTTCCTTATTTTCTTTCTCTTATATTTCTCTCATAAATTATTTATTATTTATCATTTCAAAAAAATTAATATTTTGTTAAATATAATTAATAAAAAATAATTTATTATATTTAACATTTTATTTTTACAAAAAATAAATTATATGGTTATTTTTATTAATTAATATAATTATATTTTATATTTATAGTACCTATATTTTACTCAACACCCATTAAAATTAATTTATCATAACACTTTTTTTATATTACATCAACTTTTTAGTTCCTTATGATACATTTCACTCGACAATTCAAACACACATAATTCAATTCAATTATTCACGTACAACTCGAAAGAGTTACAATTCTATTATCCTAAATGTTACCTTGGTATTTGCTTCTGGAAGGAAACAACATAAAAAAGTAGTACATGGGCGAAGTGTGAAATATTTAAAGGGCAGCTTCCCCATCAAATTATCACTAAAAGAATTGTAATTGTGACTAAGTTTTTCTTCACTATGATTTTGAAATTTGTCACAAATAACGATTAATTTCATATGGATCGCGGAGTGATCACATGTCAATACGATAGATAGATATCTCAAATGACAAGCATGATGATGATGATCTTCTCACAATCTGACATTGATATAAGTGTCCTATGAATGGAATAGAGAACTTAATTTTGCACCTACTTAATTAAATCGCTGGAAATAAGGCAAAAATGTTACATATGTCTATGAAATGAATGCAATTATGTGATAACACTACAAGAAAAACTCCGATTTCCGACGGTTCATTTTCGACGGGCGTAAATCCGTCTGAAGTACCGACGACTTTTTTGGCGGATCGAATTATCCGTCGAAATTATCGTCGGATAAGTTTTTGACAATTTTAGTCGTCTGAACTTACGACGGTCGAAAATTTGACGAAACATTCCGTCGAAAGTTTCGATGATCGTAATCGTCGAAGATATTAAAACTGGGTGATCAGTTTCCATGCTGGTCTTTCGACGGTTTAGACCGTCGAACATTTCGACGGTTCATGTATCCGTCGAAACTTTCAGTGGTCTTAGCCATCGAAATATCTTAACGTTAATGGGTATCTATATTTTCATTATCGACGGTTCCGACCGTCGAGAGTTGCGACGTTTCATAGACCCATCGATATTTCGACGATCGGACCCATCAGAATGTTAACTCCTTTTAATTCTATTTTAAATAGGGAAGATTTATAATTTATATAATTCTCTTTCACTTGATATATATTATTATATATTTCGATGGTTAAAACCGTCGAAAGTTTCGACGGTTTGGTGAACCGTCGAATGTTTCGATGGTTCGTCCAGCGGGTTTGTCCGTCTGAATTTGAATTAATATTTTATTGTATTTACCTACTTTTTCGACGGTTCCGATCGTCAGAAATGGACTATATAAATATCTGACCCCACTGTCACTATTTCGGTTTCCCTCTCTTCTACTCGATCGCGATCGAAGTTGATCCGCCGGTGCCTGTGAAGGAGACTGTTGGACATATGCGCCCATATGGGCCATGCGATGGATTGCGTGACATGCATAATTGCATGAATGCAGTTAATAACTACAAGTAGGTGCAGTTATATAACCATGCACTTGATTACACTATAAAAGGAGATGATGTTCTTCTTAGTGTAGTGTGTGTTGCTTTTTTGCGACGTGAAGAATCCCAATGATGAGTCCATGCAGCAATCCGACGAACTCCGCCGCAAGTCTATGGTATTTGGATTGTGAACACATGGTCCTTTTCCGTACGTGATTAGGATCCCGACAATGAGTTCGAAACAATGTAGAAAAGCATCGGCGATCCGTTTTTCCACTGCGAGGTATTCCGTAATACTTCTGTTTATTTATTACCAATTCCTTCAATTGGTATCACAGTCGAAATGACTTTTCTCGTTTATTTTTGGACTGCGCAATTTTTTGCACCTTCGGTTATAGGACCATAACCGAAGAACGAAATATTTTTCGTTGTCATTTTTTCGTACAAATTCACCCTGAATTATTGTACACCCATTTTAATTATTTTCCCGAATTTCAAAAAAGTGTCACTGTTCAGAAATAAAAAAAAATGGTGCTACAATGCCATCAGCACTATAGTGAGCGCGCAGGCCTATGGCCTGCCGCGCGGCACTGTTTGGCGCGGCAAGGGCCTCGGCCCGCTGCGCGGCACCACCAAGCGCGATGCACGCGGGCTTCGGCCCGATGCGCAGCGTTGACTGGTTCGGCGCGCGGGCCATGGCCCGCTGCGCAGCACTTGCACAGCGACGCATGCGTGCCAGTGGCCCGATACGCGGCGCCGTCTGGCGCGGAGCGCGCGGGCAACGGCCCGCTGCGCAGGCCGGCACGATGCGCACGGGCCAATGGCCCGCTGCGCGATTTGGGCCGACAGTTGCCAAATTGAACAGTTAATTTTTTTTTTGAAAATTAGATTTAGAAAAACTTGGGAAAATATAGAAAAATGAGAAAAATATATTTTTGGACTCAAAAAATTCTGAAATTTTTTCTGATAAATATGTGATATATTTGTGACATAATTGTATGCATTTTTCATTACGATGCATTTTCTATGTTATTATGTCCATGATAAATATATATGAGAAAATTATATTATTCTTAATTTATGCACATTATTGAGTTACAAAATTATGAATAATTTTGTGAAAATTTCAGAATGTTTAATTTGCATATTTTGTACTTGTGCATATGTGTTTTTACATATTATGTCATGCTATTATTATGTGTAATTGTAACTTATGGAAATTATCATGTAATTTTAATTAGAAAATTGATTAGATAAATTTTCTAAAATTTGTATGGCATATGATTTTATGCATATTGGTGGTATTATGCATATTTATTAGTACATGAAATAGTCATGTTACTTTGTCATACATTATATATGATTATGAATTTAAGTAAAGTTCATTCATATATGCTATTACATGATATGTTTTAAGTGTAGTATGTCACACTTAATTGAATTTCCATTTGAATTAGATATTCATGCACATAATTATGTTATATTTACTGAAAGTGTATTTAAGTATGAAACTTATGTAAATTGACATGATAATAGAAATTTGCACATTGTTAGTTCATTTGTGAATTGGACTATATAAAAGAAATTTATTTTCTTTATGAAAGAACATGTGCATATCACAAATTTATGTTACATATTAGGCATAATATGTGTTATGTGACTTTATACTTAGTTAGTTCACATAGTTATATTAAGTTATGCACAAATTATTATTGTCATGTTTTTCATGTGAAATATGCACCTTAATTATGACATATTATATTTCTTTATGAATAGAAATATGTGCATATATTTTTTTTATTACACATGAAATGAATTGCATGATTTTATGTGATAAAAAATTATGCAATAATTTTTTAATTAACGAAACATGCATGATATGAATTTATGTCATGATTGAGACTTATGTGACATAAATGTAAATTTAGACATGTAATAATATTTGTGTGATTATTTGTATGTCTATTATCATGCTTATGTTAATTATATGAGTGTGACAAATAATAATCATTTATATATAAATGAATTGTATGATTATTTGTGTGCATAATATACATTCATATATGTGATTTATGCAATGTTTATTTTAAATGCATATTTGTGAATTATGAATGTCACATGTTTCATAAAACTTAGGGTAAAATAAGTTTGACATTATGAAAGTCCAAATAGTACTAAGGCATCTAATTTGTATGATGGTCATGGTAATAATTTTTGTTGAGTGGTGCGTGACATGTGCATGTTTAGGAAAATACCGAAAAGATATTGTTAGTGGAAAATTTAGTACCCTCTTTCTCTGTGGACTTACCTGGTGTACTGTTAACGCAATCTCCAAATATTATTATGCTTACATGGCGCGATGACATTTTTTTAATTATTGTGGTGACAAGGCGAAGGGGTGATGATTTCCTAATTGGCACATTGCAAACGCAAGGAAGAGCTCCCATCACAGAACCCTGATTGTCCTGGCCACATTTTTGAAAATGATATGTTAATCGCATCATATATGTTTTAGTATACCTCGGCGCAAGATATTATTTTTAATGAATAATAATTATTTTTTCAGACAGTGGGAGATGAGTGGGAGCATAGCGACCATCTCGATGTCATTACCTTAAAATATTATTATGTCATTATTTATGTATATATACGACAAGAAGACATGCAAAAACTAACTCTTTCCCCATATGTAATTTTGACCATAGATAAATGACACAAAAAGAAATCTTTGCAATATGACAAAGTCAAAAGGAATATGTAAGAAGTGACCCATGGCAAAATATGATATCTGTCGTGCATAATCACTATCATGATTCTCACGATCTTGATGTAATGAAATCATCAAGAAAATAATAACTCTTACATAAGTTTTTCTTCAACAGATATGTTCTATATCTGTATGTGATGATAAACTTGACAACTGAGTTAGAGAATCTTGGTCATATTTTTTGACCACGTGATAGTTACTTATTTTTAATAAGTATAGTAAGCTTGCGCACATAATTGATGTTTAGTGAAAATATCAAATATTTTGACATTTATTTGAAGAATGTTTGTCATCTTCAACTACGACATATGTTGTCCATGTCAAAATAAGAAAATTGCTGCGAGTTTTCGACAGAAATCGTAGTCCAGTGAATAATGTATTGATATTAAGAAGGGCTAACGCTACTCGCATCGATGTGGGAAGCATGATGGCAAAGTTGATATAAACAAAACAAAGTGCTACGCTTGTGATAAATACGATAATTTTCGCTCGTGATTGCATTGAGTAAAAAAATATTGATATAATCGTATGATAGTTTTGTTTAATGATAATATTGTTTCATTGTTGAAACTCGTCCTTTTTTTTGTGGACTGAGATTATTGAAACAAATTATCATGCAATGAAAGAATAATGAATTCTTTATATGACTTAGCCTGCAAGCCAACGGACATAGTTGGAAACAACATGAAAATGGGAGTTAAAAAAAATTATGACTTGCAAAATTTTTTTCTTTTGCAATAGATGAATCATTTTATCTCATTGTCCTACTATATCACTATTTTAAAGTGGATGTGTATAGTATCTACATTTGTTATTTGGACAAACGTAGCTGTGTATTCACGTATATCATTAAATTTCGTATTTAATGAAATTCCTTTACGAGAATTTTTTGAAAATAATTTTCCATGTCTTGATTACTTTAAGTATTCAAGTTGAATATTTATGTCATATGTGACGTAAATAAGTATGCCAAAAGTTTTGGCTAGTCAATTTGTGACATTTTTTAGGCAATATAAATATAGACTAGCTCAAAAAATATACTTTCTCACTAAAATTATTTTGCCTATTTTGTGACAATGTCTAATTGACTTAGTATACGAAAATAATTTATGAACAGAAAATTACAATAATCCATTTGTATTGAATGTCTAAGATTCTATTTGGTTTCTTTCATCACATTTTCGCATTGTAAATCATACACATGATTTATCTAAGTTGCTAACATGAATTATTTTATACAAATTCATGAACTTAGATGGAGATTCAAATATACTCGCAAGATTAATGCCTTGCTGACTAATTTGATAATGTGAAATGGTTAAGACTTATTCAAATAGTCTAGTGATGTGTGTGGTGCAAATAAAATTCCAATCTTATATTTGGAATGTTGTTATTAATGCTGCCTAAATGTTATTGAAATATCAAGTAGAGATGTGACATTCATGCATATATTTTCTTGGTTGAACGAGATTAAGTAACATCTTCACTTTAGAAGTTGAAGAGGATTTAGAGTTAACAATGTATGCGGATTGATTTGTGGTTTGTCCATACCACATCTCACTCCGAGTGGGAGCAATTCACAGTCAACTCATGATTAATGTTTATTTATTGAAACATATGAATTGTGTTTCACGTTGTTGATTATATGAAATGAACATGAGCCTAAAATAAGTGATGGAGGCTCTCTCGACCTAGAGAAGAAAATGGATTAATGCAAAGAGATAGAGTCGAAAGAAGAAAATCAAGTCAATGACTTGTTAAATCATCCGTCTAACTTCGAAATAAGTCGATATGGATGATAAAAGATTTAAAAGTGACGAGAAACAATAGTCGCAATAGGAGTGCTGACTATAGAGAAATTATTATGTTTTTTCTCGATCGTCAAAAATCTAGCTATTGTTTCACTATTAGATGAATGTAAAAGTATTGAGCGCAATATGTAGTTTGTGGCGATCCATTTATGGATTTAGTATTCATCTAAATAATGATATAAAATGTCATTATGTGTATGTTCATTTTTATGGATAAATATGTCATCACGACATTATATGTGAAACAATATTATGTATAGCTAGAAGTAATAAGGTATTTCTTCTATTAATGAAGAATTTAATGTCTTTCTATAAAAATGACATAGGTGTTAGAGTTATTCACACCGGGTGTGAAATTTATGTAAGAATTATTCATGTTAATTTATTGCTTTATAGCAAGAGTCGTCTATTATAAAGACGAATTGAACATTCTACGAAAGACTATACACTCACCGGTATCCTTATTAAAAGAGATAATTTTGAATCTCATGTTTTTCCCTATGACTCTATAAGTAATAAAAGAAAATGTCCTTTTGTAAACATGGTTAGTGATCAGACATGCACAATAAGTTGAGCAGTCTGATATTTGTGTCATTGGTCAAATAAAAAATTTACATACTAATGCAGGGCGCCTATATTGGATGACGATTAAGAGAATAATATGATACCTTATGGGCATGTTGACTCTCATTTTACACTATAATGGAGATCAAGTTATAAATTAGCTTATCAAATAGACGCCTCTTAGGATGACGATATTAATAAGCAAAAATCTATCTCCAATTATGTCTTTATGTTATAGAATGACATTGTTGCAAAGTTAAAGCAAAACTATATAAAAATAGTCAATTATGAAAATTGAGTTTGTGTTATACTCAATGATGGTATGGAAGCCCTCTGGTTAAATAATTTTCTTTTACTCCTGTATTGACAATAGTCAAGTATACCCTTTGTTGCAATATGTATGTCACTATTGCTTGATAACATGATGGACCATTATAGGGGAAAATACATTAATGTCTAGTATGTCTTGACAGTGTTAAGAAGATACAATTAATGAATACACGTATAAGTATGTTTGCCTGACGCATTAACATGCGCAAAGCTTACACGATGATGTATTCTATATCTTCTTGTGATGAATAAAATTATGTTAAAATTTTATTCTAGAGTTGGTTAATATTTTTAATAATGCATGTAGAGTATGTCAAATCAGGCACGGGATTATCAGTCACACGGATAATCACCTCGACGCTTAGTGTATAGCGAGCGGAGATGAAATGATTTAGATCTAGGTATATGATCTAAGATCACCCTGATATGTTCGGGAGGATGACACAAGTTTATATATAACTCTGTGTAGCCTGATAAGAGAAGCCAGATGTGAGACCTCATGGCGCTAATTTTTGGGCGACTAGTGGGAGGACTCAGGTCAGGCATCACGGGTAGACGTCTGGACTTCAGTCTGTGCAGTGTTACGAGTTTATGACATACGCTCCTTCAGTGGAAGTTTCCACCGCAGTACTTGGTTATGAACCTCGTATGCTAAGTCGACCCTAAGACTTGATGAATATTTTATAATTTTTTCGTTAGAGTGTGAGTCTTTAAGGACTGAACAAGTCCGGTGATTGCCCTTAGACTCTTGACTATATTTCAAAATAATGTGTTAGTGTTGCTACTTTAGCGAGATACTCAAAGAATAAAATTGTATGTGACCCGTCGAGCCACGACTAGGAAAGTAGCTGACTTAGAACTGAGAAATATGAGGACGAGAGGAAGATTCACTGGTGCTGCATGGTATTTGTGATGCAATTGGCCAAATATGTAAGCATACAAATACTGATTAATCAAAATCATGCATGATAAGATGTGTGTCATCTGGAGTATGCAAGCAAGGTGTTTCTAAGGCAAAGCGAGTAATATGGATGTTTGAGCAACTATATATTATTGATAAATCATAGTATTGGCTCACATGATAGTTGAGTAGCTATATAACGATAAGACGTTATAGCATGCGCTCACACGTTGATTGAGCAGTTATGTGGTCATAACTTTAGCTCTCAAATTGATCGAGCAACTATGTATCCCTAACAGGTCATAGTATAGGCTCTGAAATGGTTGAGTGACTATGTATCCCTAACAGTTCATAGTTCTCCGTAAGTTGTGGATGTACTCGTGGGTCGCACGATCAATTTACCATAACGGACATTTGCTGGAATCATATATGGGTGAGAGCCCATTATGTGCGAGTGGGAGATTGTTGGACATATGCGCCCATATGGGCCATGGGATGGATTGCGTGACATGCATAATTGCATGAATGCAGTTAATAACTACACGTAGGTGTAGTTATATAACCATGCACTTGATTACACTATAGAAGGAGATGATGTTCTTCTTAGTGGTGCCTTTTTGCGACGTGAAGAATCCCAATGACGAGTCCATGCAGCAATCCGACGAACTCTGCCGCAAGTCTGTGGTATTTGGATTGTGAACACATGGTCCTTTTCTGTACGTGATTAGGATCCCAACAACGAGTTCGAAACAATGTAGAAAAGCATCGGTGATCCATTTTTCCGCTGCGAGGTATTCCGTAATACTTCTATTTATTTATTACCAATTCCTTCATAGACCCTCTGCCACCTGCATTGCGCTCGTGCGCGTCCCGTCGCCGCCTGAACAAGTGAAGCCGTCGTCCTCCGCTAGCAGGTCCACCCGCCGGCGCCTCTGCAACCTCCGTCTCTAGCGTAGGTAGGCTCCCCGGCCCCCTCGTCCGGCCTCTCTCCTAACCTCTGCCCTCCGCTCTCTCTCAATGCGCTCGCGACGACCGGCCAGATCCCCGCAGCCAGATCAGGCCGCGACAGATTGATCCGGCCGTCACGGATTAAGGATCCGCCCTCCGCGTGGCGGGCATATCTGGCCGCGGCAGCGGCCGGATTCGCCCTCCGCACACGGCGGGCATATCTGGCCGCCGCGGCGACCGGATCCGCCCTCCACGCACGGCGGCCTGATCTGTCCACGACGGCGGGCAAAATCGGGTGCGGAGGGCTCCGGGCTGATTCGGCTAGAACCGGCGCGGCGGCCAAATCTTTTCGTTTCTTTTTTTCAATTTTTGAAGTCTATAAGCAACTCATTATGTTCATCTTGATTGTTAGAGATCATAAGCAATGAAGCATTTAGCCGGTGATTTTTGTCTTCTAAGTACATAATAATTTCATTATTAGCATGAATGAGAAGTGATATTTTAGTGGGATCTTATAAGTGCAAAAGAACATGTAGATGGAGTCAAAATTGGATAATGCGTACATGCTTATGCAAAAGAAATTATGTATTGAACCAAGTTGTCCAAGCATAGAATTTTGGGGATCCATTTCACAATAGCAGTACTATCGACCGGTAACCACAAGCTTTTTGTATGTTAATATATTTTAATTTTTCGTACAGCACTTAGATTTCTTGCTTGAGGAGCCTCGTGAGGTTTCTCCTTTCGACTACCTTGAAAGTGTAAGAATGCAAAACAAGAGTGTATCACAAATTTGGTTTTCATATGTTTTCTTGTCTTATGTTTGATTTAGATGCAGGTTTTGAAATATAACATTGTTGTCTTTGTCACCCCAAATGACGTAAGTCTTTAAGTCATTACTATTTACATGTGTTGTCAATGAAATATGATTTGTTACTTTAGATTTCATTCATTAGTTATTATTTGTTATTTTATAGTGCAAATATGATTACTTTTAATTAGTGTTTATGATGTTCCTGATTATTTCTAATTAGTATTTATTTTTAGTTCATATTAGTATTTATGATGTTCCTGATTAGTTGTAATTACTGTTTATGATGTTCATTCGATGTTTTTTTTTAAAGTTTACTATGTGAACCTTTGTAGTGAGTGTCAATTTTTGACCAGTTTTGTACACATAAATCCACGTTCTTCATGTATGCCTTTTATTATAAAATTTTTAATATTTAATTACTATAACTTGCAAATAATGCAGAAATTATGTCATACTTGAACGATCGTCGATGGATGTACAATAAAAATAATCCTGGTTGTAGATGTTTGACATAAGAATTCATAGATGACGTTGACTATTACACTAGTGTGGCTTGTCAATCTTTGCAATTTCAACGGGAGGAAACAATTAGGTGTCCTTGTTTGAAATGTGTTAGCTCAAAGTTACAAACGTTAGAGACAATTAAGGTTCACTTATATAGAAGAGGTTTCAAACCAAATTATTGGCAATGGGATGATTTAGGTGAAGGAGCACCTTCAACAAGCGTACCAAATCCAGGACTCCATTTTGTCGATCCTCATGAAGGATTTACTTCGCAATACGAACAACTAGTTTATGACGCAACTGCAACTGAGTATGGGAATATTAGGTTTGAGCAAGATGAAGAGACACCAAATCCAAAAGCAAGAGATTTTTATGAGTTGTCAAACGCTTCGAGCCAACCCTTATGACCTTGGTGTGAAAGTCATTCGGAATTATCACTTGCTGTTAGATTATTGAATCTGAAAGCATATCACAATATTTCACAAGCATGTTTTGATGCATTTTTAGATATTTTAAAAGAGGTCACACCAACTGGGGCTCGCATTCTTGAAAATTTTTATAGGACAAAAAGATTGGTTAGTAAACTTGGTCTTGACTCAACTAAAATAGATTGTTGCACAGCATAATATTTCTGAAGGTGTCATGCTTCACCCATCAGATGGTGAAGCGTGGAAATATTTTGATCGAGTGCATCGACGAAAGAAACATAAGGTTCGGATTATGCGCGGATGATTTTACACCGTATGGTCAGACTTCAGTTCCTTATTTATGTGGGCTGGTCATAGTAACACCATATAATTTGCCACATGAAATTTGTATGTTCGCACCTTATATGTTTTTTACATGCATTATTCCTGATCCTCATAGTCATAAATAGAAGATAGACGTGTATTTACAACCTTTAATTGACGAGTTAAAAGAACTATGGGATGGTGTAGTCGCTTATGATGTGTCGACCAAACAAAACTTCACCTTGAAAGCTATTTTATTGTGGATAATTAATGATTTTCCTGCCTATGGTATGTTATCTGGTTGGATGACCGCAAGGAAACTAGCTTGTCCATGTTGCATGAAACACTTAGATGCGTTCACTTTGAGAAATGTGGGTAAAAATAGCTGGTTTGACTGTCATAAATAGTTTCTTACAACATATCATCCGTACAGAAATAACCGAAATGTATTTCGACGGAATAGAGTTGTACATGACATGGCTCCAGTCAAACGTTCAAGAGCTCAATTACGTTGTATTGTCAATGCTTTATGCAGAATTGTCGACAACCCAAATGTTACATGCAATGAGTATGGTGTTTCTCATAATTGGACCAAACGATGTATATTCTGGAATTTACCTTATTGGTCTGATTGTTTGATACGTCACAATGTGGATGTCATGCATATTGAAAAAAATGTGTTTGAAAATGTATTCAACACTGTAATGAACATTAAGAGTAAAACAAAGGACAACCTAAAGGCGAGACTAGATTTGAAGGAGTACTGTCGAAGGTCAGAGTTGCACTTAATTAGTTTACCTAACGTTAGGTTATCTAAGCCAAAGGCAAATTATGCTCTCACTAAAGAGCGGAAGACTTAAGTGTGTCGACGGATCCAAGAGCTGAGAATGTCGGATGATTATGCATCAAATCTGAAAAGATGTGTGGACATGAATAACTTGCGTTTATTTGGCATGAAAGTAACGACTGTCACATATTCATGGAAACTTTGCTTCATACTGCATTTTCATCCTTGCGGATAAGATTTGGAAATCGATAACGGAATTGAGTCAATTCTTTAAGGAATTGTGTTCGACAACATTAACGATGGAAAATATGATTCGGTTGGAGCGTAATATTCCGATAATATTATGTAAGTTGGAACGAATATTTCCACCGGGATTCTTTGATTCTATGGAGCACTTACCTATTCATCTGCCATACGAGGCAAGGGTAGGTGGACCAATACAATATGGGTGAATGTATCCTTTTGAAAGATATCTTAATCGAACTAAAATGACGGTTAAGAACAAAGCACGTGTCGAAGGATCCATATGTGAAGCCTATATGATTCAAGAGATTTCATACTTTTGTTTCTACTACTTTGAGTCCCATGTTCAGTGTGCGAGGACCAGAGTTCATCGGAATGATGAAGTTTCGGAAGAACAGTCTGCTGTGGCATCCTTGTCGATCTTCAATCAGTTAGGATGACATTTTGAGAAGCCAAGAAGTAGATGGTTGAGTGATGCATAATTCAAGTTTGTCACGAATCATGTCCTTATAAACAGGCAAGAGGTGCAAGGGTACATTAAGTAAGTTTATTCTCAATGCGTTCTTCTTTTATGTCTTGTCAAATAACATTTTGATTTAGCCATCATTTTGTATGTACCACAATGTCCCTGAAGAACATGTACAAGATAGAATCAAGAATGACTTCGCACCGTGGTTTAAGGATCAGGTAACTCTTAAGATGTTGGTCTTACTCAAGTCTTCACGATCTATTCTTAACAAACATTTTCATTTTAGGTTCTCAGTACCGACACGATGTCTGGTCTCATAATTTGGCACGAGGACCGGCTCGAGGGGTTAAAAGTTGGCCGGTGTATTTTGTGAACGGTTATAAGTTTCATACGAAAACTTGGTCGAGAGGGAAGAAAATCGTGAACAGTGGAGTTTGTGTCAAAGGATTCACGGACGGAGAAAATGATCGTGACTATTATGGTATTCTCAAGGATATTATTCAGCTGGAATACACTAGAGATAATAGAGTCACATTATTTGAGTGTAATTAGTTTGATCCAAAGGAAAGGAAAGGGATGCGAGTTCATAAAGATTTCAAAATCGTTGAAGTACGTCACAATAGGTGTTATGAACGTTTGATCCTTTCATTATTCCGTCGTCTACAAGACAGATATATTATGTGCCATATCCAAAGAAGACCAGGGACAAAGCACAATGGTGGGTTGTAATAAAGACGAAGATAAGAAGCATGATAGAAATTGATAGTGCGTTGCAATGTGCATACTAAGATGACTACGTACTTCTGTGGAATCTATTGTAGATACCGAATTAGTCGACGATCTATAAGATTCAGAATAGTTATTTGAAGACTTCGATAATGCCGACATACAAAATGACGAGAATGCTTCGGACGAAAATGAAATTGAAACTACGTCATCTTCAGATGGTGATGATGATGATGAATATCAGTCATGTGGTAACTCAGATCATGACTAATGTTATTATTAGCTAATGTCACGCTCATGTAATATTTTTATCTTATGACTATCAGGTTGTTGTATTACGACTATTGTTATGTTATGAGTTGTTCGCTTACGACTAATATTAATGTTGTATCCTAATGGTTTATTCAAATTATCATCTGTCGCCATATTGTAAACATGGTTAGCGATGCACGCTGACGATCAATCGGATCGACGAATGCCTGACGAGAATGGTGTATTTCCATATTCGTTTCCATATCGTGAGTGTTTGAAATAATGATAATAATTTTACACATAAAAGTAAGTGAATTAATTTGTTTATTTTTTATAAGTGCCTCCGATATTAGGAATTGGTTCTCGAGTTATACGTACAATTTCGTTCCTGAAGATGCGACACAAGACGTAGCCGAACATAGTCAGGTCGAAACGTTGTCAAATTAGAGTTTTGTATCAATTGTAAATTTGAAGTGCATTAAATTTTGTATCAAGCAGATGTTTTGTTTTGGTAAAAGAAAAAATAAAGGAAAGGAGAAGGTAGAGATAATTCTCCTTCGGGCATTCGCATAATAGAATAACAGTCTCCTCCGTCGGCTCCTTCCTCTCACGCTAATATTGCGGACCTGGAGACACAATTGCCGGAAGAACCCGTTAGAGCTCCTGATTTCATGGACAACCCCTCAGATGCAGCTTCCTCAAATCGTGTGCACAAAGCGTACTTATCCCCAGATGGTAATTTAGGATAAGTGTTATTTTATGTCTTTTGAATCCATCCTCATTTTGTGATTCACCTATCGTATTTTATAATTTCGTATTCTTAAAGGTTTGTACCGTCGAAACCCGCGACTGCCGCAGTTACTAAGGTGTTGCGACAAGTATACTGATGTGTAGTTTACATGGAGGGAAGTTCTTTATGCCACGACACATATGCTATTTAATGAATTTCAAGTATTCTTAGAAGCCAACTTGTTCATTTAAATTTATCTTCGTACTAATTTATTTATTTTTATATACATGCAGACTGATGTGTGGTGGAATCCCTCGCATATGGAACAAATGTGGAAGGTTTTTAATTCTCAGTGCTCAAAGAGATTGCCCGCGATGCTTTCGGAAGCTCGAGCTGCAGGAGAACGGCCCAATCCCCCCGAGGCTGCTTGGATCGAATTGTTACGAAAGTGGTCCACCAATGAGTACAAATCAAAGTGCCAAAAAGCGAAAACAAGTCGAGAGTCCGACCAGGGAGCATGCTTGCATTCGGGTGGATGCGTATCCACGAGCACGATTGTCAAGAAAATTGTAAAGTCTTTCAAAATTGCGTAGACAAAATATTATACTTTATTTGACATATTTAATTGCAGGATAAAGAGATGGGTAGACCACTTACTCGAGACGAAGTATTTCTTCGACTCATCAGAAGAAGAGCAAAGAATGGGTTTCATCATTTGCTCGGGAGACATATGTATGTAAATCTAAGTGCCTCTTATTTTTTTTAAAATTTCAAGTAAATCTATAAGATAGTAAAATCGTCATTGATTTATCTTTTTTTTTTTAATTTCAAGAGTCTTACAAAACAAGATAAGTCGAACACATTACGCAAACCACGCAGGAGGGGACCACACCGCCGACCCCAAGACAACTTTGGATGGACCACGTCGGGGTTAAGAAAGGTCACATTTACGGTCTCAGATCTTTCGTTGGATATGGTCATAAATCGACTTCAGGTTCCTCTGGTCAAGGTATGCAAGCAATGATTCATCAGATGAAGCAGGAGATCAGGCAAGAGATCAGGCAAGAGGTTACGCAGGAAATCAGAAAGGAGTTCGAAGAACGTGAACGTCGTACGAAGAAAGAGATGAAGAAAATGATGCGTGACATGATGCGTGGCGAACTCAACGACCAGGACAACAAGGACGATTTAGAGTTATAAGTTTTTTTTTGTTTTGAGGTTCTTCAGACAAGGTGCTAACTCACTTCTCCTACTTGATAACATTTTGCATATTTGTTCTACAAAACTCACTCTGTCTCCCGACTTTTTGTGTTGTACAGTGATGATCGAGGTGCATTGTGAAAAGGTGGATCGAATTGCCAATTCATCAAGTTCTTGAGATCCGACGAGGAAGGCGAGACCACATCATTTTGCTCGGCCCATGTGTCCATCTTCTTGTGACCAAGACATTATGCTTTGTTTATTATCTTCATGTTTCCAAGACATTATGTGTTTCATTTGTGTTGGACAAATTGTTATGTGCCAGATTTGTGTTGTGTTGGACATTATGTGTTTCCTTTCTTATGTTTGGACAATTGTTATGTGTTGTGTTGGACATTATGTGTTACATTTGATTATTATGATCCAAATGGATCGTTTGTTGTATTATCTGTTTGGACATTTAATTTTTGCCATTTTTTTATTTTTTTTAATGTTTTTTACGGTTAACTGTCGGAAACATTAAAAAAAATCATCGACATTTAATTTTTTTCGATACTTATCGATGGTTCTAACCGTCCATCCAAACTAAGAGACGGTCTTACCCGTCGCTAAGCATTGACGATTTCAACCATCCAAAGTTAATTACGATTTGAGACGTCGAAACTCAACTGTTGAATCGATGGCTCAAACCGTCGATCTGAATTTTCGACAGTTGGAACCGTCGATAATATCGACGGTTCAAACCGTCGATAATATCGATGGCTTAAACCGTCTTAAATCTTTAACATTCAACGGCCGCGCCCGCCAGCTGGACCGTCGAAGAAGTCGACGGTTCACGATCGATTTCCGACGATTCTCGGCCAATTACAGACGATTCTAACCGTCTATAATATGCTATTTTCTTGTAGTGTAACATGGGGGCTGAGTTGGATTATAATCGGATTGAGCATCTTGCATCAAGTTGTAAAACTTCTTTTGATTTGCATTTCACTCTGAACTTTTACCCCCAGTGAGCATGTTGCATCAAGCTATGATCAGCACTAAATTGCTTCAAGATATACAATGGAATAGAACAACCATTAATTAATTAAATGTTTCTTTCACGAAAGAGTTAAAATATGTTACAATACATTTTTTGTTGCCACCACAATATCTGAAGTGATCGGATAAAGATTCAATCCACTATCATTTGATTAATTTGTGTCGTCGTGGATCACACACTTGACTATGACATGTGAGCTTATTAGCGGCAATATTCTATGTACAATAGATTTTGAACTCAACCTTTCTTAAACGAAGACAAGTTGCTTATCATTTGATCCCGATTTCATTCCAGAATATGCTAGCTAGCCATTGATTATATATCGTTTATACATACTATTTTCTTAATGGAATTGTGAAATTGAATTATAAGTAATCAAGTGTACCCATTGTGAAATTTAATTAAATGTAATCATGTGTACCCATTGTCTTTTGCATGCAGCTAAAGCAAATGCAATGACAAAAGTATATAGGGAAAATATTTGTGGTTGGGCTTCAATTATTTAAACATGAGTTCATATTTTTAAAATTTCATATAAATTATTTTTCAAAATCATTTCAAAATTTGATATTTAATTCTTTCGATTGAATAGAGTTTTCTCTCAACCCAAAATATGATCCCAAGATTAATTCACTTGCGCCCATGGCTTCAAAAAAAGGATGAAAAAGGACATAATCCAGGTAACATTGGGTCGAGTCATATTGGTTGAAGTGAAAATTAAATTCAACTTAAAAATTTTAATATGCTAGAAAAAATTGAAATCCAATCAACTCCGATGACAAAATGTTTAAATCGTTCTCATCGGATCATTCTACTCTTTTACTTCAATTTTTCTTATAATAATAATAATAATAATAATAATAATAATAATAATAATAATAATAATAATAATAATAATAATAATAATAATAATAATAATAATATAATTAAAACAAATGCACAATAATGATCCAATAAAATTAAAATTATGTTAAATTCTTGAAATTATTAAAAAGTGACATTTAATGATTAATTTTATTATATTCATATGCCTCCGGTCAAGTCGTCTCTTCTCGTGTTCAACATCGCATGTATTCATCATTTTTATCGATCGTGATTGATGAAACCAATTATGCTAAGTCAACATAAACATAAATATAACAGAAATAAATAACAATTGTAGAAGTTAGTGTGGAAGCTTGACATATAATCCAAAGTACATCAATAACATTTCAAATTTTGTGCTTTGGTACAATTTAATGGTTGAAATAAGGACATGACATATATAAAAAATAACATAAGTTCTCTAGATATATGAAATAACAATGCGAGCTACATCATCACACATATTCTAAACCATCTTAAAAAAAATCAAGTACATGCAGAAATCTACATATATAATTATTCCAAAAGCAATAAAGTTTAATGTAATAATACTATAACAATATATCATGAAACATATATCTTTTATTGTGGATGAATATAATAATAAGGTGTATTCGATAAATCATATAATCATTAATAATTATTATATAAACTCACAAAACATTGAGGCAAAATGAAATAATAGAGTTGCAATAATCGACGAAATTAGAAGTAATAATTGAATCACTATTCGATGAGACTTTGATGTCATTTCAATTCTAAAAACAATGCACAAGTATTCTAATTGGTTCGGTAATAATAATCTATAGATCAATATTTTTTATAATAGTGATAAATGTATCAAGATTCTCTACTCGATAAGAATAATCATACTAAGTATCCATTCTTCGACAATGGTATTCTTTGTTTCGATATTGTTTGACATGTCAATAATAAATTGACATTGTTTCCATGACAATCAAGAATCCTAGCGGTATGAGATGTTTGGGTTAGACGTCCAAACATATGAACTTTTCAATTGAAGACTCATAATGAATTTTATAAAAAAGTGTCAAACCAATGATTTAATATTTATTATTAATATTTATTATTAATTTATAAAACTGATTAAATTATATTTTACTCTCACTTGACTTGATTATTGATTAAAATGGTCATAAAGACAGGAATAGGTAAAAAAGTCAAAGCAGAAAAAGTCTCTATTATCCATAAGAATGAATTTAGATAATTTAATTGTGATTCTTAATGGAGGAGCATATAACATAGTTGAAAGTAAAATAATTAAATTATAAATTAAGAAAGATAAAAAATGTGACTACTACTTCTATTGTGACACTCCATACAAAACAACAACAAAATTCACCAAAAAGACCAATGCATTTTTCATAATAAAAGACATTTGTTGTGACATTGATCTTATGACATATGTTTGTGTCATTTTTCGTGACATACCAACAAAAAAATAAATAACTTTCCTAATATAAACAAAGAATGTAAAGAAATAATAAAAAAAATAAAAGAAAAAGGTGAATGAAATTGAAAGGACAATGCTTGTGATGAAAAAAAATATCATTCCTATTAAAGAAGTACAGTAATAACCTGATCATGGTGAAGCAAAGATGTGACATTGACTATTATTAATACCGACTTTATAGTTGGTTACTTCCATATTATTGTCCTTAATGAATTATGAAAACTTTATTGAATTTTAAGTCATGATTCATGACCTTATATGATTATGTTGATTGCTATTATGGTTATGTAAATGCTTATGGTAAAAAAAAAGTTCTTACCCGATTTATTATTATATTATCATATTAAGTGATGCAAAATTTATATGCACAAAATACTAGCAAGTATACTAGGTCGAATCAAATAATAAAGTGATGTAAAGATGTTGATCCCTCGAGGACTAATGACTTAAATTCTTCTAATCTAACCAGTTATCGTGAGGAAGATTAAATTTACATTGTGTTGTAAAGAGTAATTAAAAGACAAAACTTAAATGAAAATTGAAGGGGAAATGGGTGCCTTATTTCAGATAAGATTTTGATATATGATAAAGCTAGGGCTCTTAATTAACAGTCAAAACTTCATTAGACTTTCTATGATGAAAAGACTACTAATAATATAAATTTCGATGAAGATAACCTAACTATCACAACAATCAATAGATAAAAGAAGTTAAACAAATCAATTTTAATCTACAAAGTTAAGATTCTTTCAAATGCAGTTCTATATAATTAAATACTAAAACTAGTTAAATAATAATCCATAAATTATGACCTCAAACCATATGATCATAAAATGGCTTCAGTAGAGCCAAACCTGGCCCGAGTTTAGGGTGACCCGGCCTGAGTTATTCTTGAAAAATCATCACGTCGGCTTGGGTTGCAAAGTGCGGCCCCAGATGCCAATGCCAATGTACCTAGCCCGGACTGATCAAACACGACCCGAGTTCCGTATAAATTGATTCTCGCGAGTAAAAAAATATATTATTATGCACAAAATTCACAAGCAATTATTGTTAAGCAGCTAATAATAACCACACAAATCTATCCAGCTATGATAAAGCATTAAGTAAAGGATAAACTTTGGTTCACAAAAGTCTAAAATCCAAAATAAATCAAGAGCACAATTAGGATTCAACTCTAGTCTTCCCCTAACAATGAATCTATTCCACGGATGATTATTTTGACATCAATATGAGAAAGATAAACATGAAAGTTATACTAAAAGCTAGAGGGGACTCTCAGAGTAGGTTGATGCTTCTGCCTCATCCCTCAATCGAGTGAACATCATAGAATATCATCGAAAAGTAGGGAGAAAGACTTTGGAATGTGTAGTAGGTAGTAGGGATGCAACAACTTCTCAGCAACTAGGGCATGAAAATTCACGAAGGCCCGCTCCCCCAGGGTCTCTTTTCAGTTGTATTTATAGGGGAGAATGTAACCCTAAGATTGTACGCCATTTTGGAATTTTAATTTCGTGTTAAATAAGGCAAAAATCCAACCATCTGATACAACTATTTCTTTAAAAAAAAGTCAACCCGGGTTGGCTCATACTCGGCCCGAGTTCAGTTGTAGGGCCGAGTCTAAATCACAGTCAGTCGGGCGATTAACGCGATCCGGATATATTGGGGACCCAGCCCAGATTATTTCTAAACTTGAATATTGGCCACTTTTTCATCTCGTTTGTCGTGCTCTTCCGTTATGGACACCGTGCACCTATGAATTGATGATCTTGGGAACAAAGTAGACCAAAAGTGTGTAGTATCATACTCAATAAAATTTTAAAAATAAATGAGAAAATAGATGCACACAATGATAAAAACTATGAAAAATACTCTAAATGATGCATGAAAATAAGTATAAAAAATGCATGCATCATTAAGCTTTATTGCTTATGAAATAATTAACTCGGTATCAATCCCTATGCATACTTGATTACAATCAAGTTGGTTAATAGTGTATGTGGTGATGTGCCTTAGATTGCTAAAAGGTGCAGTTAGGATTTTATATTACTATTAATTTGTGTTTTTACTTTGGAACAATGAGATCTAATAAAGCTACAAACTTAAAATGCTATTGCATGGATAAATATTAAATAATTATGATAAAAATTAAATAATATGTTATTTGAGAATCTTTAACTTAATTTAGGGAGGGGGACCAAACCTTAACTTAAAAATATAATATATATTGGTGCAAAAAATTGGGGGTGGGGGGGGGGGGGGGGGGGGTGGGGGTGGGGGTTAAGGTTCGTGCCTAACTATGTGTTTATTATAAACCTAGAATTTTTATGTTAGTTATGTAATTTGTTATGAAAATTATGCATTCATCTAGTATTTAATATTCTTTTAAATATTTTGCTGATGTATGATGGTATAGTGCCTAAGAGGGCGCTTCATCATGTGACGGGTGTCACATTTCAAGACATTGTATTATGGTAATCTATTGTTTAATTAGCATTATTCAACCATGTTAGGATTTTTCGTCTGACATGCAAAATGATATCAATTTATTGTTAAGTTGCGAAATGATATCAAGACAACGAATACTAGTAAACATATATATATATATATATACACACACACATAAAAAAGGTTATTCACTTTTGTAAGATATGACATACGAAATAATACAATCATATTAAGATCAATAGTGGATCAAGCTACAACAAATATAATTTTCTGAAGGGAAGGATGCATCACGCTCTTATGGCTAGAATCTTAAGAGTCCGGCACAATAGTAATTGTGATCAGTTATTTTTTGCCTTTCCAACTCATAATTGCATGATTGCATTTAGATACACTACTAGATCCTTCATTAATTGATAATAACAAATATTCAATGCATCGGAATAGACAATGACACTTCTTAATCTACAAAATTTTTTGTCTTCTTTATCTATTACTATCTTTATAATCATTTTGACCAACAATCAATAGGAATAAATGGTACTCCAATCGTTGGAAAGTGTTGGGAATAGAACATCGAGGATTGATGAATAATCAATATAACGAAGTAATAGAAGAGAAGATGAACATAAAGATTTAATGTGATAAAATTCTCTTGATCAGTGTGAACAAGAGAGAAATATTTATTGACAAAGGAGATCACCGTTAGAAGAATTTCACTATAAGCAATAAAGAGCATATCGAAATAAAACCCTAATTCTCATATATAAAGGTCCATACGCCATAGATTCTCAATTTTCCTTTCTTCGCATTTTTCACAATTTTGGATACATGATACATAATTCAAGCCACATTAACAGAGAGGTTAAGGATCAATATGGGATCAAATGATTGGTTAATAGTACGTTAAATTTGAAATATGTATGATACATTTTGAAACGTGCTATCTTCATGTGCGAACATTCAAACTTACAAGCATTCATCTAGTTCATCATCTCTTGTCGTATTGATACATGCTTGGGCATTCGGACCTACTTGTCGAATGTTTTAGAACATGGGTGACGAGGGTTTAGAGTTTTGATCTTTCAAATGTTCAGATCCATTAGTTTGTTGTCCAATTTTTAAGGGCTTTGGAGTGAGTTTTCTATGTTCGAATATCCAGTTTGAAGGTTCAAACATTCAATTATGCTAAAATGTTCTTAATTCACAAGATGAAATGTCCACATTTCAATAGGGCCATCTGAAGTTTTTAATACAGTCAAATAACATTGTGAATTTCTTAAATTTTTTATGAGTTTTCAAAATCAAACATTTAAAGGCAAAAGAATAAAGTACATGATATAATATAAGCATGGAATCATTTCTAACTATTAAGACACCAAAATAATCACTTCTAACACACTTCTAGGATTCTTGGTCGAATTTAATGTACGTGTCATATTATTTGCCTACTTTAATCAAAATTAAAGTAAAAACGTATGCTTTGTAGAGAGCAATTTCGATATTAATCAGTAGTATTTTCAGTCTAAGAGTCTAATTAGATAAAGAAGACCACAATCCATCACATGTAAGCCTATCTAGGGGCTCAAAATAACATGATAATGATGAGGTTTGAACACAAGTATTCTTGGTCGTATTTAATGTATCATTCCGATCTTATTCATGTCATATTATATGCCTACTTTAATCAAAATTAAAGTAACAACGTATGCTTCGTGGGTAGCAATTTTGATATTAATCAATAGTACATATGAATGGACCATATGAGCATTTTCAGTCTAAGGTTCTAATTAGATAAAGAAAATCATAATCCATCACATGTAAGCCTATCTAGGGGTTGAAAATAATGGCTTGAGCATATTCAATTTCTTAGAGAAAACATTAAATTTTAAAGAGTGATTCAAATTAAGCATTTATCCTTAAGAATAGCATACAACTATTTATAAACAACGTGTACTAAGAGCATGATCAAACCATCATTCATTCACAAGCACATAAGTACCGGTTATTCAGACATTTTTAACGACCCATTCGATTTTGTCGCATTGTTCTTTAGTTCCAACCATCTTGTTTTTTTTTCTTTTTCCATTGTCTACTTGGTCTAAAGCCTCACCTAGATCTCTCCTCTTGTAAGATTCGTGCCCAAATTCTCGATTATGAAGAGGGCCAAATGAGAGAAAGGATTTAAGAAAAAGAAGAGGTTGAAAAAAAAAGAAATGAGGATAAGAGTTCTGAAATATAAAAGGTTGAATTGAGAAGTAAATGAGTTAATAATCTACAATGGTCAAGATAGGAAGGAAAAAAGGTCAGGAAACAAGAAAAATGTAAATTAATTTGCTCCTCTCTAATACATGTTAAACTTTTAATCGTCTGACCATTATGACCTAATTCTTCTATTTTATTTTAAGTCTTCTGGAAATAGAGTCCATCAGGATGAAACTAGTTTGAATAACTATTTGGCTTGTCACTTGTGCCTTATGTTTGGGGCTACAACCTTTATTCTCTTCCTTAAAAAAACATTGGCCACTGTTTGAAACCATCAAATAAATAGGCACATTTGATCATGCATGCATGTTGGTGATAATTATTTGTGAAGCTCGATCACCCATTGTTTGGCACCAAAACTTTTCGACATCATTCGGCACAAGGCATTTTTTTTCTTTTATCGCATGCAGAAATGCAAAGTTTACGAAGAATATTCTTCAAGATCACAACACAGTAATATAATCATTAGGAGAAACATATATTATTATTAATTAATAATGTCGATTTTTTTTCTTCTTGCGATTTTGTTCCTCGAAGCGAACGTACCGCATATCCGGTTCACGTTCCTCCGGCTCAGCCGAAGAATTTGGTCTGGCTCCAGACCGTGTCGCGAACCCGGCTCATGTCGCGGCCCTTCAGCGTCCGGCCGACGCCTTCGAACACCGACGTCGCCACGGCGCCCTTCCGGTGCTCCCGTGCCAAGTACTCGTGCGGCGGCAGCCACTCGCTCTCATCGTCACCGTCCTCGTCGCTCGGCCACGCCGGCGGGCGCACGCGGGGGGACTGGGATGAAACGTACCGAGGGTGGCTCGGCCAGGCTGGCACGTTCACGGGCGCCGAGGCGGCCACAGATCGCGCCCGCGGGGCCCCCACGGCCGTCTCGACGCCTCGGCGCCGGTGGACGACAGTTGTCCCTGCGGCGTCGACGTCGCGCTCGTCTTCGAAGGCGAGGGAGAGCCCGCCGATGCGGCGTTCCCGCGCGGGTGCTCGCCGGCGCAACCGGTCAGGATCGGAGACGTCGTGGTCCGGGAAGCTTCGAACGAAGTCGTCGTCTTCGTCGTCGAAGGCGAAGAACGATGCGAAGAGGACTTCCTCCTCGGCGAGGTCGGGAAGGTCTCCGACTGCACGACCAACATCGGTGGCTGAGAAGGCCACATATCCAAGGAGGCGTTCGGAGGCGTTCTCTCGCTGGCGCCTTCCCTTCGCCATGGTCGTCGTAGGACGCCGGGCGACGTGGCAGAGCAAAGTTCGTATAAAACGTGATTGGTAGGCGGTCGGTCTTGTCTTATTTAAACGCATGCAGCAAACTTAAAAATAACAAGCCTAATGGTTTTAATGAAGTTAAGAGACATGTGGTTCCGCTCAAAAACTATTCTTCAATTATTCCAGCCAATAAAATGCGTCCACAGCGTAGGCCCCATCCTAGCAACATCGTCTGAGTTCATCTGCAGTTCGCCACGTAGCACAAGGTAGACGCGATCTGGTGGCATATATATAAGAGAAATAAATCTCGAGGTAAACACCACTAAGCGCGAGGGATTAATGACCCATAATCTCAAACTGTGACGCTTCTGATCGTTTTGATCGAGATGCTAGTGCTTGTGTGTGTGAGAGGGAGAGAGAGAGAGTGGTCAAGGATCAAGAGGTAGTAGTAGGCACTTTGGATGGTTGAGAAAGAGATGAGCAGGAACCTTGAAGCGGCAGGAAACAGGGGATCCAAGACCCACTTCGCTTTGTCCTTGAGAAATATAATTAAATTACAGAGACCACTACCACCTGCAGAACGATGGATCAACCGTGCATGCATCCCCGCCATCATTTGCTCATCGTCATCACAGTAGTAGCAGCAGCGGAATATTTTCGAGGGTTGACGGCTCGCTTGACGCACATTCTCGAGTCTCAACCTACTGCATGAACCGAGGCTGGCTTCACAGACCGAAGGCATAAAGTAACTTTTATGTTCAAAATATATAACCCACCCATCAGTTCATTTATGTATGTATATATCTTCAATTTGGAAGTCCCGTACAAACAGAGTTCATTGTCATTCGAGTCATTTGTCTTGTTACCGAGACTTATAAAAGAAATGAATGTGATAAGATCTAATAGGAGCACTCAAATTTTAGACGCTCATGAGGAAAACTAGAAACGAAAGGACCGCCTCTTGAATTCAGATAACCAATTTACTAAATGAAGTCCAACAGAGAGGAGTGTGAAAGAGTTCAAAAGTTTTGAGAACTACATTTGTTTGGCAGTCCATAATTTAATCACGTATTCTGAAGGCTTCCAAGATGTGCTGGAACATTCATCCATAGGTTCAACTAAGAATCAGAACCCAATGAATTCTGTATCGTGACAACAGGGTGTGGCATGAGATGCTTGTCATACATATATATCCAGAATCAGGACTATGACAAAAAAAAATCAACTTTTATAAGAAACAGGTTTGTGGTTGGACAGTCCTTCATCACGCCTCATGTTCAGTGGCCTCCCATGGTAGATGGACATATAGTGCCAGCTTCAGTGCACTGTCAAAAGTTGATATTGGTGCATAGTGCAACTGCTTAGATTTCTCTGTAATTCTGTTTTAAACCACCTTCCACAACATAAGCATCTTCCTCTTTAAATTACGTAAAGCTCAGGGACTCTGTAGATGCATGCATCAGGTGCTACAAAAGAATGCTATTAGCCTTGTTTAACATTCTTCTTAGATGCTTTGAGTGATAACAATGCTAATTGTTTTGCTCAAGAGCATGTCGCAGCTGATCCTTTTGCCAATCCACTCTTGCTTCAAGAATCCTTCCCTTCAAACTTTGCTTCTGAATGCCTCCTGGCCATCCAATCCGGCGTTTTGCACCCTTTGTTGTATGAGGCTTAATTGAGTGTGGGCAGATCCATTGCCCCACACTTGGGGAGCTTGCACCAACACATCCTGACTTTATATTAGGTGGCAAAGTGGCATTTGACAGTCTTCCATTTGACAATTCTGCTGAAAAGTTTCTGGTGTCGCCATTGCTTGTACATGATGACCTCCGCAACTTATCTATGTGCATTCCCTTCTTCCTGGACAGTTTTGTGGTTGATGAAAATATCTCACTGATTTCACTATTATCATTTCCCTCGTCTACATTCTCATCCCAATCTGCTCCGCTAAATGATGCCTGGCTTTCCTCATAGATGCCATCCGCAGAAGACTCGCTTCTTTCAGGAGAATTGCAGGAACCCTGATCTTCAACATGGCTCACAGTTTCCCAGCCACTGTCCCCTTCTAAATCTCCATCCATTGTTCTATTTGCACATTTTTTGGTGCGCCTTTCCAGAAAGATGTCAGTTGCAGGACTTGCGGTATAAACCTTAGAGGCATCACTTACAGGGCTGCATCCATAGCATTGTTCTACCTCCTGCTTGTTTGTCTCCTCCCTTGGTTGGAGTTCCTCAAACACGGATAAGATGTCTCCAGATGTAGGAGGCTGGTAATTGAAATCTTTGATATGTGGAATTTGGAGAAGGCTAATTGCTGCCCTAAGGGCTTCTGCTTGTTTAATGGATGTCGCATTCAAATCTGTGCCTTGCACCTGGAGAAAAGCCTCCATGTGATCTTGAAGCATTTTTAGATGAGAATACTTTTCCTCTAGTAAGATCTTTGCATCGAATAACTTCATTTGTACCCTCTCTTCACGCCAAACTTCTGCCATTTGTAACATCTTCCTCTCTTCTTCCACTTCCTCTTGTATTTTTAAGGATTCCCTCTTCAAAGCATCCACTTCAGCATTGTCTTCTGTAATCTCCTTTGCCAATTCATTGCAAACCTCTTCCAGAAGCTGGCGTGATCGCCTCTCCTTCTCGTAATCCTGCAAGTATCGTTTTGTTGATAACTTAGCCTCAGCAAGATCGTTGATCAGCTTATTATTTATGATCTCCATTCGCTGTCTGCTTTTTCTCTCTTTAGCAAATTCATCATGCGTTATTGCAATCACTTTGTGAACCTTCTCGTGCTCCCTGATTCTCCATGATGTCTTTTCTTCAGCAAGTCCCTTCAAGAAATTATCAAGCTTTTTCTTTATTGATTGTCGCTCATTCATAAGTTCATTTATTTTGCTCTGAGCCAGTGATAGTTCCGCCTGGAGGGTAGATACAATGGAGATGGTTGCTACCTGCTGGTCCTTGAAAAGGTTTAGATTACCAAAAATCTGGGAGACCTCTGCTGGCATGGAAGGCCCTGTGTTCCATTTAGTTGTTCTTTCCATTGCGCAATTCAGTAATGCAGATGAAGCTTTCTGAAGTTTACAGAAAAAAACCATGTCAAATGAACTCAGATTAAGATGAACATTAATGATTGATGCAAGTGTTTAGTCACAAATTTACCTTTCTGAGAAATACATTTCTCACATCATGACTCGAAACAGGACTGATGCTCCCGTGCATAGGCATGCCTGCTGGCCTTTGATCACATGCATTTGCAAAGTGAAACTGATGAGGAATAGGCTGCAAAAAGAAAAGGCAGAAAGTGGTAAGACACAATTCTACTTACAAATCAACAGCACAAAGATTTGTAAGAAGGATGGTTATATCAGGCTCGGCCTAATGTGAGAGATTTGGATCTTTTGGTGAAGGAATTATTATGGGCACATTTCTGGTTTGATTTCCTGGGATAATTGTTTGGCCAGACGACTCCACTAATTGCTAAAGATACCCAGGGTCCCAGAAGCCAAATTACAATGGAAAAATAAAATCCGAAGGGTGCCAGAAAATGAGGAATAATGCATCACGAAAGGTGCACATCGAACGTTGATAAAATTGCAAGTCCAATTAGCGGACCTACCTGAAAAAATCAACATTTTTATCGCATACCCATGCATCATTTGATCAAGGCATCAACACATGAACTTTAGATTTTTAAGATTTGGGCAACTAAACCAAACAAGATATGTCTAACTTCTTGTAATCAGAAAAAAAGTGTCTAATTCCAGTAGCAGAGCAGCAAAAATATAGAGAGCAACTACAAAGTAGAACTGCAGGATGTTTTCTACAGAGTACACACAACAAGTTCAACACGAACTATGATCCCTTCAGACCAAAGGGGATGCCGATTCTTGACGGAAAGAACAAATCTTTTAGTTATTTAGAGATTCAGTACAGTTGAAAACGAATTATTTGCAAAGCTGCATTTGAAATCCACATTTGTCAACTAAAAACCACCAGAAGCCATCAGAACCAAACCTAGAACCATAACATCGAAGGATGTCGGTCCTACCTCAAGCCCCAGTCCAGGGCCTCCCGTCAGATGCCACAACCCCGCAGCAAGCCTCCTGGCGGAGACCAAAGGCGGCCGAGGTGCCCCTAAGTCAACTCCGGTACTGCTCCGGCAATGCTTCTCCGACTCCGGCAGCGGACTGGAACCATCCGGCCTCCACTGAGAGAGCGGCGTGGGGAGACTGGCACTCCGATGGCCACCTGCGCCCGTTGCGCCGGGTAAATGCGGGTTCTTTGGACTCCCGAATCGGCAGCGAAGATGGTGCAGACGGGGCTTCCGCCGCCGACGCAGGAGACTGGAGGAGAGAGGCTGCGGCACCGGGGGTTTGTAGAAGTCGGCGGCGGATCGCGGCATTGCTCAGGGTCAGGGCGGTCACTTCCTGCGACGGGGCATGACCGGCATTGGGATAGAAGGTAACGTGGAAATGCAAGAGAGAAAAAAGGAGAGCTTGTCTGAAAGATAGGAAAAGAAGGCAACACTTGTATAGGTTGCGAGAGAGAGAGAGAGATAGTGAAATGAAGAAAGATATTATATTATTGTATAGGTTGCGAGAGAGAGAGAGAGAGAGAGAGAGAGAGAGAGAGAGAGAGAGAGAGAGAGAGAGAGAGAGAGAGAGAGAGAGAGAGAGGTGAAATGAAGAAAGATATTAAAAGTGATGCAGTACATGAGATGGAATGTAACATATTTTAATGAAAATAAGGAAAAGTGTTTTTTTTTCTATTTTTTTATTTAACTCAAAAAATATTTTCCAAAATTAAAGCTATTTTTAGAGTAATCAATGTAACCATATTAGTTTTTTATTTCCACACTAATACATTTGAAAGCTATAGGTTCCAATCAATTCATAAACGAAAACTCATTGTTTTGCCGGCCAAATCAATTCACCAGAATTGTCAACAATATTAGAATAAAAAAATTCTGTCAAAAAATCAGTAATCCAAAATTCAACCTTCTGAACATAAATTTTTTTATTCTTACTCAAGCAGGCATTGAATAAATTTATCAAATAGATGAATCCAAATTTGTTACTGGATTGGGTCCAAATTTATTACTATTTAAAGTGCACATAATTTCAATATACTTTATGCGTCTCAATATTTCTCTTTGAAAAATGTTTTTTCTATATAAAAAAGTATTTATATCTCTTTAAATTATATTTTTTTATTGTCCAGTAAGTCTTAGGAGCAAAAACAAATCGTAACATGTGAACTGTAGGATCAACAAAGATGATAACATGGTCCACTAATTTTTTTGTTTCTTTTGTGGGTAAAAAAAAAAAAATGTCGCACTCGATGCAGACAAGCGGCGTGGGCCCGCGAGGTTTCATTGTATTATTATTAATTAATTTTGTGTACCAAAATTTTATTGCAAACAGCGCCTCGATCGCTGGACTACATTATTATTTTCGGCAGTAGAGAGTCAAAATGTTATTAATTAAAAATAGTAACATTTTAGCGTAAACGTAAACGATACACAAAATTTTATGCCTTTTTTTTAAAAACAACCAAACGGCACAAAAAATGGAAGGAAAAAAATGTACATGTGCTGGCCTTGCGGAAAGAAGGCTAATTTTAGTAGGTTGAATAATTATATAAGAATTATAATATCTTAGATATTTCAGGACAAGCTTAAAAAATCAAGATTATTAAAATATGTACGCACAATATAAAATAATAACGTATGTATGAAGAATATTTTTAAACACGATCACATGTTAAGATTATATTTAATTGCGAAAAAATAGATTTAATGCTGTGATGCATATTGCATGTATGCAACTGCATGTTTACTGACCTCAATTAATTTAGTTAAAAAATTATTAATAGGGAGAAGAGGTCTTCCGGGTCTCTTCGGTTTAATGATTTGGTGAAAATAGACGTGTAAAGCTTGGAAAATATTTACACCACATAAATGCTACTTTATCTTCTCCCAATACTAACTATATTTTATGATATTGATAATAACATACCTTTAATTCATTTCTAATTGTTATAACTTTTAAAAAAATCCTTAACAACCTTTAATGATTTTATTTATTGTTTGTCCAACCAAATATTTTTAATTTTTTTAAAATTTAATAATCATTAAATATATTCTATATTTAAGCAAAATATTAATGGTTCCTAAAGAGATTTAAATTAAGCATTTTAATAATTATTTTTGGGTAAATAATTATTTTAATATATCTCTTTAGATGTTTTTTTTTAAAAATCATTAGACAACCAATATAATACAATGATTAAATATTGCTAATTTTTTAAAATATTTCACAATACATAAATAAAATAATAATAATAATCTCAAACAAAAGATTATATTCGTTAGATGTAGTTATTTATAGCACCGGGAAAAAGCCAATGTATATTTCCAATGAAAAATATAAAGGGTTTCATTCACCTATTACTAAGGGATCTTGAACGCATCTTAATCAGTAGATCACGATTCAAATAAATCAGATATTTAAATGATAAGTCTTAATCATTTATCATTTAAATAGTTGTGTGCTCGTCATCTCTTCAAAGTAAGAGGATGTTCACAAGGTAAATTAAATCCAAATATAAAACATAATATTATTTTATAGGCAAATAAAATATATACTATTATCAACACAATATAATTTAACGAAAAAGATTGATGTCGAGTGGCTGGCTTTTTCGTGACTTTTCATCTTCTCTTTTTCACTTTTGATTACATAAAAGAATAAATAAATATATATATAGTTGTTTATAAAACAATTATTATGATATTAAATAATAATATGAGTATAATAGTATAAAAGGGGGTAGTATTAAGATATAAAGAGTGGCATTAAAGACACATATCTTGAAACCAACGAGCTTCTTCAAATTAAATATCTTTACAATGAAATTGATTACTCATGATTCTACTTAGTTGCATATATTGAAAGCTAATTCATTAATTGCCTAGGAATCCATGTGCTTTTAAAGACCTATACAAATCATATTCTCGATCTCGATCATTTATATCAATATAATTTTCGTATAATCCTAGCAATCTAATATGTTAATCTTATGTTAGTCGCTACAATACATAATTTATTTACGTCAAAGTAGATATATCTACTAATTATACTATAAGACTTAATGGTGTCTTTTTTTTGGAAAAAAGGTATCGTATTTTTCCTCTTTTTACACAGAATTAAAAATGTATAAATTAAATTAAAATTAAATTCAAATGAAAATATATTACATTGTTAAGTTTTTATCCAATGATTAAAAAAAGAAGAGACGCTATATCTCCCATTCTTAAAATAGAATAAATCAAATATATTGCATAAATATTTAATCTTTTTTTCGGTGAAGCATAAATATTTAATATAGTGCTAGGAGGATATCAACCTCTATTTTATCATATATCATATATTACAAAAAAAATCCATTATGTTGGTTAACTTAAAATACATTTTATGCTTTTGAATTATTAAAAATTTACTGTTCCATCTCACGTTAAAGACTTTTACTTTCTTTGTTATTTATCCGACAATATTGATA
Source organism: Pontederia crassipes (assembly GCA_030549335.1). Taxonomy (NCBI): domain Eukaryota; kingdom Viridiplantae; phylum Streptophyta; class Magnoliopsida; order Commelinales; family Pontederiaceae; genus Pontederia; species Pontederia crassipes. The sequence goes on from CM060193.1 coordinate 31,076,241, forward strand.
TTTGTATTCTTCATTATCATTGAAAAAGAAAAAAATGAATAAATAAATGTACCTTTCGAAAAAGGATATATCTTTTCCCGTTTCTCTTTTACTATAAACTCTATCTCAATAAAGGAAGACAAATGACTAATCTCTTTGTTGTGCAGTTCAGAAGAGAGATTATATAAAAAAAAATCTAAAACAAATATTGATATAAATGTATATATTAAAAATAAGTCGTAAAATAGGTAAACAAAAATTCTGGAAACAGGATGGCCTCTTCCATTTGATAACAACGAAGGAAACCCAAGGCATACAGATTTAATATGGGGCCTGGCCCAAAAGAGTTCATTTCATAGTGTTGATTGCAAGTTAATAGGCACAAAGTTTAATTTAATATATTTTTTAAATTAGGAAGATCGATGAACTTAATGTAAGAAAAAATAAATAAAGGCTCAATTTTTGAACTCATGAACTCTTGACCTGTGAGTAATATATATGTACATGACCCTCCTGCTAGACCCTTGTTGAGTTTAATTTTGTTGAAATGGATAAGTTGTTGAACTTTCGGAGCTTCTCATATTCGGCACACACCAATTTTTTATTCACCTTGTTTTGTATTTGAATTAGGGTTATTTTCATAAACTTTTTCTAAATTATCATAATTTTTCGCATCTAATATGAAATTACATACCTATTTTTTTTATCTCTAAATTATCATGATTTTTTTACTTTAGCTCTTCCGTCTACTTCTATTACGTTTTTCATTATTTTTTTATTTTTTTCATTTATGAAAAAAATAAATTATCCCTGCCTCCATAACACATAAAATAATAAATCGAAAAAAAATAAAAAATAGGAAAAAAAATTGAAGGAGGGTAATTTAGTCTTTTCATAAATGATAATTTTTTATTTATTATTTTATGTTTTTATGTAAGAAGGAATAATTTAGTTATTTCATAAATGATAAAAATAAAAATAACGAAAAATGTAATAGAATTAGACGGAAGGATTAAAGTGAAAAAAAATCGTGATAGTTTAGAGATAAAAAAATAAATTTATAATTTGAAATTAGATGTAAAAAATTATGATAATTTGGAAGAGATTTATGAAAATAACCTCTTAACTTATAAGATTAAAATATACAAAAAAAAGAAAGAAAAAAATTGTGGCGTTCTAACGATATGAATCAAGTAGATCCGACATTGTACCCTTTTCGTTTATTATTTCTTTATTTTTTACTATGTCTCCAATATATATTATATTATATTGTATTATATTAAATTGAGGAAGGGCAGTTGAAGTCAAACGGTTGATGTATTCAGATGCGTAGCCAATTTGAAGAGATAAAAATGAAACGGCACTTACTACGTCCAAAGCGTTCAACGGTTCAAGTCGTGAAGTTGGAAAATGCATGGAAACACTAATTAATGATTGAGGTTAATTTGGTGATCAAAGTGGACCTGAGTTTAGGTGAGTGAATGGGCGGACCCTACTAAGAGCTTTATGGGTCAATTGACCCCATCAAATATATATATATTTCACATAGTAGGTAGAAGTGTTCAGCCGATCAAGTTAACCCGCGAACCTAGTTTAGGTCGGATCGGATTCGTGGTCGATCTGACCCGGTCTCAACCCGACCTTAGGTCGGGTCGAGAACGGGTCAAAATTTTTCGACCTAAGTTGACCTGACCGCATCTGAAGATCCGACTTTTTTTATTATTTTTATTATTTTTTTTAGTTTTTAGCTAATATTTTGTACTAGAAAGTTAAAAAGAAATATTAAAATATTTTAAATGTATAAAATAATATATAAATATTTAACAAATTATTTTATGCTTTCAAAATAAATATTATATCATACTTTTTATATTAAATAATAGAAAAGGTAAGAAAAAAATTAAAAAAAAGAAAAAATAGTGGTCGAGCTCGAACCGATCAAAACCGGTTGGGTTGGATCGGATCCATCCCTTCAAAGAGGGCTGCCCGACCCGATCAAAATCAGGGAGTCGAGTCAGGTCAAACTCGACTCATGAACACCCCTAATAGTAAGATTCAATTTGAACGATCTTATCAATTGTGTAATACTTGATTGAAATATTTACTTTGATCATGACACAAGTATGTGAAAGATTTAAAATAGAAGTTTAACATAATAATATAGAGTCAAAAGGATAAGAACTATATAAAAGGCCGATAAAGCTGTTACAACCAAAAGCTTAGGAAAACAGATATGAATTGCATGTGAAGGATAATAAACATCCTAGGATCATCACATGTGTACATCATAATCACTGATATGAAGAAATTTTACTATATGCATCCATGTTCAATATGCATCTATTCCATATTTTACTATATTCTCATGCTTGAACACATGCTTTATTACTATTTAAATGCAACTCTTATTATTTCTTCACGTCCATCTTTTAAATACTGTATTTATGGGATATTATTATTTGTGTTGATTGCTTTTCATGCAGAAATCTCAATCCATAATTCATAGGGGTATTCAGGTGTATGCTCTCACACGCACACATATAGGGAACATGGGTGTGTTCCCCCAACTCAAACACTTAGACAAATTTGAGAATAGACGATGCAGATTTATCAGCCCAGTTGTCCAAAGCAGCAAACAACAAAAGAAAACGTGTCTTTCCTCGTCAACATGATAGATTTCATTGCACAAAGAGAAGAAGTTTCCTTCATACCTTCATGGACAAATGTAGACAAAGAAAATTGTTGAGATAGTAGACATGTGGCAAACTAAGGAAAATGCATCAATGAAGGACTACAAGAGAAGAGATGCAGTCATCTAGGATCACAAGAGCACCTTCTATTGACTAGAAAAAGGTGGACATGTGACAAGCTAAAAGGAGACAGCATGAAGGACCACATCAACAACCACGAAGGACCACATTATTCTTTATTGCTAGCTGATTTTGGATAGGTGGCACAATTCCTTTGGACTATAAAAGAGCAAGAAGGCTAAAGAAGAAGAGGCGTCGGATCTTGGCTGAGTTCTGGGATCCTTTTTCCTACTGAAGGAGACTGCAGAGGAGGCTGCACACTTCCTTTCTTATTTTTCTCTTGTATTTTCCTTTCTTCTTATTTAATTTTCATATGTGTAATTAACCAGCCAACTTATGACTGAAAGACGTTGATCATGAGTTTCGTACTCTGTTCTTATTCTTCTTTGATGCTTTGATGACTAACTGAATGTTGAGTTTCATTTTTATTTCGACGGCATCTATTTTGATCCTTGTTTCATTGCATATCTCTCGACTTTTTGGATCTGCCTTTGGATTTGAGCTCGTGAATCGTCTTCACCTTGCACCCCCATAGGGATATTAAAGGCTCACGCGATCGAATGTAGAGAAATCGAGCTTTGCTGAATATGATTCCCTACGCGGTTTCCCTATTTTCCTCGTAGCTGTAAGGCAGGGGGAGTTCTTGAATCATTGTTACCTTGCACCTCCGACCATATGGACACTAAAGGCTCTACGTCACCGAACATAGAGAAATGAGCTTTGGTATGCAATGGTTTGTAGTTTAGATTTTCATAAGAGTTAGCAATGACGGTTCTCCGTTGTTTAGTTTAGATGTCGATCATTTTCTGATTCACGACCTGAGAGGGTTATGCGTATTCCGAGTTTCTAGCAATAAACGATCGTATTGAGTTGGAGACTTGAATCATCTTAGATGGATTCAAAGGATGTTCGTGTGTTCTTCCCTCGTCATCGCTATCTTCGATTCCTTTCGATTCTAAAAAGTTCTACTCAAGAAGGAACATCTTTGATACTCACTTGCAATCGGCGACGCGAACAGGGCGGGTGACAAATGAGTTATTTTTTAAGAACTTTCATTAAACCTTAATCGTATTTCTCGAATTGATCTTTCCTTCCCCTCCAAATCGTCTAAACAGTCTCGGTGATAAATTAGTTTCTTGCATTTTGCCCAAGAGGATTGTCCATATTCCACTAAGGTGAGCATGAGCCGACCGCAGTCGTCTCACCTTAAGTGTATTTCTCTTGAATGGTCGATACTCAGTGGACACGAGATCATAACTCAAATCTAGAAGAAAGGAAAGTTCGATTTATAAACTGGAGCATCGTGCACGAGAGTGACGATTGCACCAGTTCTATAAACCCCTTCACATGTGCAACAATGATTGACTCTTTTTATCCTAAACGAAGTTCAGAGGACGTAAGTTCCAAGTGAAAATCTCCTAGTCCTAGTGTTTAGCTACACTCTTCTCTGTCTACTTTGGCATTAAAACCTATAGAAATTAGTGTAATCTTATTTGTTGTGATTTCTAGTTTATAGCATTTCACTTTCTCATTTTGAACAACACCTATAGACTTATGCTTTTCCTTCAAACAATTTAATTAAGTGTGAACATTTTAACTTTGTCTTTGTGGATCGGCCATCAAGCACTATAATGATATGTTGTATAGTTTCGATTCTCGTAGTAATAGTGTAGAAGATTTATAAATTTAAAACTTTATTCGACATTCTTCTGTGTTTAACTATATACATACTTTAACGAGTCAAAGTTTTTGACGTCGTTGCCGGGGAATAAGTCTTGAATTGTCACATTTGATCTTTTATTTTGGTTTGGCTAAGTCTTGTTTATAATGTGTTTATATTTGATCGTGCTGTGGATATTTTGCTTGCTTGCAGTTTAGCTGATTTTTTTTTCTTTCCTGCTTAAAGTACATGTTAGCTTTCTGCATTTTTTCTTTTTTTACTTGTTTATAGAAGTCTTCACTTAAATCCAATAGTTGTCATCTTCAATATCCTATTCTTGAATTTTTTTTTATTATCAAAGTTGATAATCTGCACATGCAACAAAGTATCTCCTGAATTTTTATAATGCAGAAACATTGCTAAATCGTGACTTTATATTACATATTTTGAATTCCATCTCATGCACTTATGCCACAATGTGTCTACTCTCTTTTGATAGTGCATAATCTTGTTGAATATTGTTGAACACACTATGCTGAACATGCTAGCTATTTCCATATTTTTTATTTCTAATTGCTGAACATATATATATTATGAAACTGTTAATTTCTGATTGTTGAACAATTGTATCCTAAAATTGCTGACATGCACATTGCTGAACTTGACAATTTCTTATTTCCTTAACATTGTTGCATCTAATAGTTTCTTGATCCTTGAATGTTATGATCAAATTTTTTTATTTCAAACATCTGATTTCTGCTTTCATATTTGAATTTTCTGCACATCCTAAACTTTGCATTTTAAGTCTCTATTGTGTAAAATATTTCTAAACATGCATATTGATCCTTAAATGTTATTGTTAGAATTCTGATTTCTGATTTCAATTTTGATTTTTTTGCAATAAGCTTCTTTGTTGTTATCATTGTGTAGAAATATTACTAAGTATGCCTACTTTTGATCTTTGAATGTTTAAATCAGATTTCAGATATCATATTGCAGATTTCAAATTCCAAGTTTAAGATTTCATATTTCATATTTTAGATTTCTAATATTTGATTTCAAATTTTAGGATTTACTTTTTGTATTTCAATTGTGCATAAACATTGCTGAATATATTAGTTTCGTAATCCTTGAACATTCACATCAGATTTCTAACTTTTAGTTTTAAACTTATCATTTCTGATTGCTGATTTCATATTTCAATTTTCCACACTCATCATATGATTCTAAGCTCCTATTGTGCTAAAACATATTTGAACATATTTTTTATCCCTGAATGCTCATATCAGATTTGACATTTCAAAATTCAGATTTTAAATTTCAAACTTCAGAATTCAGACTTTTAGATTTCAAGTTCCAGATTTCATATTTCAACATTTCATATTTAAGTTTTTCAGTTTGATCTCAGATGTCAAAATTCAGATTTCATATTTCAGTTTTTTTGCACCTACTCTATCAACTTTCTCTTGAGTTTTAATTGTGCAAAAAATATTTCAGATTTCAGAGGTGGATTGGAATTTCCAAAGATGGTTTCTAGATGACCAAAACTCCTATCAAGCTAATGAAATATCAAAATATGAAAATTGGGACAACTTACTTCTAGAGTTGAAGACATATTAGGAAATACATTTACAAAGTTCAAGCTGAAACCTTCCAATCCCAAGCCTATTGCATCCAAGTGCACTCCTACATTCAGCATGAACCACATGGGCAATTTTAGATGGAAAATCACAACAACCAATGGAGTAACCATATTTCTAGTTCATATGCCCAAAATTCAAGTCCATGAAGTTATCAAGACTATCTTTTATTACTCTGGACAACACTATTATCTTGTAGATTGCGAGCAAAACCAAATGTCAATAGAATCTCTAAAAGTTCTGAAACCAAATACTGTGATGCAAAACATGATGGACCAGCAAAAAAATAAAATAAAATGATGAGATGGAAGAGTTGTCTGCCAAGTTGAAAGGTCTTCATGCATAAAGAAGGCTACTAGAGGTTCAGCTTCAACAAGTTAACCAGCACAATTAGAGGAGCTTCTCGATTATAAAGAGCCAGCTGAAGAGAAATCAAACATAGAGCTGATGTTGGAGAAGCTAATTGAGCAACAGGAAAGGCAAAAATACATCAATTATAAAGTTGTTTGATAAAATTAAAGGCTTGACAGCTGATATCATAATCTTAGAGAAACAATTATTTCAACAATCATTGGACAATTTTTCTGAACCACTTGAAGCTAGGCCTAAAGAGCAAACTTAAATCATGCCACTTGAAAATGAGAGACTAATGGAAGGACATGAGCCATTTGCAACTGAATATTTCACTGAAATTCAGAGTTAAGATGCTGGAAGAATCAACTTTTACAATACAAAGGAGAAGGCAAAAAAGAAACTTAGAGCTCGACACATAGAAGGCATTCCAAATAAGAAGTGTGTAGTTGAATCTACAACAATCAATCAGAAAAAATCAACATCTTAAGCTGATTTCAAAGTTGACCCCATTTGTTGTCTAGGGGCTGAAAACACTTTTTGCACAAGCCAAGATAAAGCTCCACCAACTGAGGGATGCCGGCCCATCAAGATGCTAGACAAATATTGGACAAAAGAAATGCAAAAATCTAAAGTTGAAGAAAGTAATTACATCATTGAAGACAAGACATAGGATCAAGTATCTTGAAAGACCACACTTCTAAAAAGGAAAATCAGGAAGTAGTTGCTGAAGCAAGATGGAGACCTTAGAGAATCTAAAAGCTCGGGTCAAGAGGAGAAACTTCTAAAGTTGGAAAACTCATTTCAGGCTGATACTTCACAGCAAAGTATAGCAGTCGTATTCTGCCATGAAAACAACTTGAAGGAAGAGAGCTAAGCTGAAATTGAAACTCAACTACTGAAGACAAATCTCAAGTTGTTTTCCAAGAAGTTGAATTCTGTTTGATCCAAATTGTTTAGAGTGAAACATGGATCAAGAACGTTTATTTTCGACAAAGGAAAGATGTCCAAATCTGTTGGACATCAATTGAAGACCCACCAAATCTATTGGACAATGGCGCTTGTTGGGAGACAAATCAACCTAATAAGTTCATTTTATTTTTCTTTGTTTTGCAGGAACCAAGCAGCTCCAACAATTTCTAAGGAGTCCACCACTTCTGCTGAAACCACAACTATTGACCTGCCCCAACTATAGAGATGCCACTGATTTTACACTCTCCTCATTGTCAATTTTAATGACTGTTACTTATGAAACCTAACAATGATCAATTATCTTTCTATGAAGGTAAGGAGTGTAATTCACTAATCCATATTTCAAGGAGTGCTGAAACCACGAAAGAACAATTGAAGAAACAAATGTCTACTCCTACGCACTCGTCTTTCCTCCACCTGAAAATTCAGTCTCTCCCAATTTAAACAGTGTTGAGCTTAAGTTTGGGAGAGCTTAATGGCATGTTTCTTTGAACCTAACTATCATTATTTTTCGTAGAACATACCATTGTGTTTTAATTATAATTTTTTATAATCTTTTTGAAATTTTAAAATTTACCATTGTTGTCAAAATTTTGAAATTTGCCACTGACTAAAGTTTTAAAACTTTTTCAATTTTTGAAAATCTATTTATGGTAGCTTTCAAAATTCCACCTAGACTTTTGCATGTAATCAATCACATTTTGAGAACCATTAATCGAATGTAAAACATAATCATATAAATGACCCTGACCTGAAATCAAAGCATATAACATGTTGGCTGACCCTCCACATCATTTCATTTAGGATAATGCACTCACCTATTTGTATGATATTAAACTATGATCTGCTACAATGTAATAAGAGTAAATTGTATAGTTGTAGCTCTCATCTCTACACTTCTCTTCTTTTGTATATTGAAAAATATTTTTGCTCTTTCTTTAATAAAAGTCCCAAGTGCCTCACACGAGCCATGGGAAATTCCTCGAGTGATTTCCCATGGCTTTGGCCATGAGAATTTGCCACGGCTGAAACTCCATATGTATTTATTATTAAATCTTAATAAATATTTATTTGAGTTGTTTTGACGGGGTCATCTCCGTGGGAACTTTCGACGAATGCAATCATGTCAACTTGCGACTTTTTTCAACCGTCAGAAATTGTGACGGTTCTAGCTGTGAGAAATATTTGTGTCTCAACCTTCAAAGGATAGCATTAACTATCAAAAAATCCGTCGAAACTTTCGACGGATAAGCAACTGTCAAAAAATCCCATCGGAAAAACACATTTTTCTTGTAGTTGTGGATCCTCCTCTTGTTCACCTTTCTCTTCTTCTCTCTCCTTTGTTGACAATTCCTAGTAATCCGTCGACTTCAAAGTTAACTTGTCCTTACTCTTCCTCCTCTATTCATTTGGCTCGAACAAGAGAAATCATGATGAATAGAGAAGAGAAAAGAGGGAAAGGAAAAAAATATGATAGCCTTTGAATCATTTCTTCCCCCTAAAGGTGTGCTCTTGTAATACCTAAGAATATTAAATGTAGAAAAATGCCCTCACGTAGAGGGGCAAATTAGGCCTTTTGGCAAAAGAGAAAATAAAATACAAAGCAAAAAAAATAGTATTTATTAATAGACTAAAATACCCTAAAAAATAAAGCATCTTATGGTTATAATTGTCATTTAGCAAAAAGGTAAAAAGTTAGACCAAAATACCCCTAAAATTGAGGGTCGTTGGTGAACAAAATGGTCCTTTGGACTAAGACAAGAAACCTATATTATTTTAATCCCTAAACCCTCTTCCAACTCTCTAACCCCTCTCATTTTTCTCTCTCTCTCTCTTACCCCTATTGCTCCCTCACCAGCCGAGCTCCCCTCTCCCTCCCCATTCTCCCCATTTTTTTCAGCAACAATCTCCCTCTTCAAACCCTCCACCATTGTTGCTATTGAAGCTCAAGAAGGAGGAGAAGAAGGGCAAGAGGGAAGAAGGACTAGAGCTTCAGCCATTAGAGGAAGGAGAGATCAAGAGAAGAAGAAGGAAGATTGAATTCAAAGGGTTTTTGGATAAGAACCCAAGGTTTGAAGTGTGAACCCGTTTTAATCCATCTAACACATGAATTGAAAGTCTTGCTTATGGATTTGATGCATGTGGCATGAATGAACGTATCTGCCCTAAACGTCTTTGAATATGTGGTTTCTTAGTGTTATGTTGATGTATGACGATACTTGTGTTCTAAGACCTAGAAACATGTTCCTCCGTAATCTGTCCAGATTTGATGTGTCATATTTCACTATGTTTTTTAATAGGTCATCATTGTCTAAATATATTGTTGGAAATGTCTCGGAGTTTAGTTTCCAGAGGTTTTGGTTTCATCTCATTCGGAGCTGTGTGCTGATAGTTATGACTGAAAGAGTGGCTCATTGTCAAACTACCTCGGTAGCAGCGTGACAGATTTGGAAAATTCACCAAAAATCGTATCTACATAATCTAAGAGCGAATTTTATGAAGTAGATATGTGATTGCGTCACCTTTCTACAGAGCTTGGATTCATCTAAAATGATCTATAGGGAGATATTAATCATTTAGTACTCAGTTGTCAAACTAATTAATGTGGTAAATATTTAGTCATTGTGAGAATTTACGAAGGTAAATGGTAAATGAATAAAATATGAGAAAATTATATGTTGTTTCCCTAAGAGTCTAATGTGAAAATAAATTAGAATCAATCAATTTAGTACTTTTAGAATGAGTTACGAACATTGGGCCGACAAGGTGTCGAATCTGTCCACATTGGAAAACCGTAGTTCGTTCTCTCGATTTTATTGTGTTGATGGACGTTTAACGTATGGAACATGTTAAGTAGGACCTAGAGCGTCTGTAGGTGTGAATGTGTTTGAGAACGATGAAGGGAAAGGATCGATTTCATGTTTTATGGTAGGAATCAATCGAGCGGTCGATCGGTCAATCGGTTTCAATGCGTAGAATCACCATTGTCCAAGTTGAACGCGCCGTCGGATCGATCAAACGGTCGACTGGCTGCATTAAATCGGTCGATAGATTCATGAGCGGTCGATCGATTCATGAGTCTTTCCATACATGAACGCTACTGTTCTAATCGAATGAAGTATCAGTCGACTGAATTGGGTGACTGAGGTTCAAAAGCCACTGTTTAAATTGGTCGATCTGTCAAATGATTGGTCGACTGCTCCAATAGGTGAAACGGCACCCGATAGCTATAGTTTTAATCGGTCGTGCAATTGATCGACCAGTAGGTCGATCGGCCGATCGAAAGTCATGATTTTCAAAGATTGAATGCAATGATTTTTCTATCAATTATTTATTAGTCGGCATCATGCTATGACATACTATGTTTCATGCTTTTATTAAAATGAATAATTGTATTAGATCGAACATTTGTGGTTAAAGCTTGGCCCTCAATGAATCGGACGATTATTATGTGTATATATATATACTCATGGAGTGACACGACTTCGTGGTGTCAATTGGGCCTAGCCTGCCCCTCATGGCATTGAGGACAACCAAGCACCACAATACATCAATCATGTAATGGTTATAATTGGTTATTGATATCGTCGTGGGCGTTACATGTCGATGCAATAGTTTCACGATTAGCCATTGATTGATATCGCATGGGCATTCAATGTAATCATTATTGTTATCGTCATGGGCATTACTTGTTAATGCAATCGTTAATGTAATTGAATTGTTCGTGTATAGTCTATCGATATATTCCATCAAATTTCCTTAATCATGTCTTATTGTTTCATGTCAAATTATTATTTTAATTATGGCCCATGGGCATTACTTGTTAATGAAATCATTAATGGAATTGAATTGTTCATGTATAGTCTATCGATATATTCCATCGAATTTCCTTAATCATGTCTTATTATTTCATCACAAATTATTGTTTTAATTATGGCCCTTACATACAACTAATGGGAGGTGAGCCTCTCCTGCATCCTTGGTTCGTGCAGGTATGGAAGAGTAGGTTGAAGTCGATGGAGAGCTCATGACGGCAGCACATGCTATCGGCCTTATGTTGGGTCATAGTATTTTATAGTATTTATGGGTCATGTACAAGTCAACCTTTAGGTCTTTTCATTATGAATTATGTTGTATGTCCTCAGGTGAGGAACATTATGGAGTTATTATATTGTGGATTTCGAGTCTTATGTATTTGGGTTACCCGCTAGGTACACTTTTAAGTCGTTGGGCTTAGTGCTATATGACCCATTATATTTTATCGCTTCCGTCTAGGGGAGAGAAAAACCGGGTTCAGGTCTGGGTCCGCCTTGACCCGGTCCCGACTCGGTACCGGACCCAGTCCCGACCGATACCGGGTCCAGGTCGATCGGTGAAAATCGAGAATGAAATTGGGTTAAAAATATTTTTTAAAAGTAAAATAAATATAGAAAATTATGGTAATTAGCAAAATTAAACCATAATTTAATCAAATAGACATCAACTTATCAAAATATTATGTCAATGAATCATATAGTAAGACAATAACAACTTTTTTTAAAACTTCAAAATGAACAAGTGATGATCAAATTATCAAATAATTAGAAGTATATCAATATTGTTAATATTTTTTTATTATTATAACCGAGTCGGGTCCCAAGTCAGGATTTTATATGTTGGACCCGGTCCCGATCCGAAATCGCTAGGTTTTTAATTTCTTTGACCCGGACGCGGTATTATTTATAATCGGGCCGAGAATATTTGTCGAAAAATTAGATCGGTGCGGTTCGGGTCGACTTGGACTGTGCTCACCCCTACTTCCGTCATGTTTCTAAGTAGAATAGTTTTAAAAGTTTATTATCTTCGGCTATTTTATGTTCTCATATTTTCGTTGACTTTGGGTCAACCATCGCATTGTCCACCGTGTAACACATTTTGAGATCCGCTCACGACACGTGTCGTGGGACTGATTTAGGGAGCGATAGAACTCTAGTTCACAATCTTCAATGTTTGCACCCCTTTGCCCTTGTATGTGCGGTGTGCAAGGTGTGCAAGGCGGACAATTGATGGGAGATTTATGAGAATAGAAATAGGCTAAGAGGAGATAAGTAATTTATTAGATAATTGGGTAGATATACCATTTAATAAGATATAATATTTTTGGAATATTTTATAACAAATACTTAAAATTTTCTGATATTAACTAATTATTATTTGTTAAAACTTATTTTGATTAGGCGTTACAATATTTAATTAATCGATATTATGTGTATGTGTATGTGTTCAGTATTTCTGTAAAATATACCCATTTTTTTATACTACGAAGATAAACTATCCATATATGAACCATGTAAATTTCTATATGATTAGATTTTTAATAATAAATCATTACATATCTAATATAATGTTAATAAAAATTAATTCACTGGTTCACACAAATGTTTAATAATATAATAATAAAAAAAATAAGGCGCATTTATGTTTTCCTGAGTGCATTCAGGGACATGAAAGTGCCAACATGGAGTCCTCACATGTCCTTTTAGCGTGTTGTTTATTGCAATTAAGTGTACCCTCAGAAAACATCTCTCTCAATCTTTTATTGTCTTCACAAGAATTAACTAATACAGAAGACAATATTATTCTGCAACATCGTCAAGTATATTAAATTTCTACTAAAACACAGAAGAGACTCAAAAACATGCAAAAGAACCGTATGGACGTGTAGTTCATGTTTGACTGACATCGTATAAAAACATGGTTGATATTTATAGAGTTGGAAAAAACAAAAATGGAAGACTCGGTAGCAAGGATTAATATTGGCTTTTTGCTACAAATGGTTGGAACTAGTGAAGAAAAAAGAGGTCATATGATACATATATACTTTTCCAAATCCAAGGAGTTTATTGAGTTCACTCATGGCCAACGACATGAAGCACTTAAGTCAGAATTCTGACTAATGAAGCTACTTGAACACTTATTCCACAAAGGGCTGTGTGGTTCTGGAGCTAAACACGATCTGTAACTAAGTTATTTATAATGATTTTTAACACTATTTAAGCATCAAATCAACTCGATCAATGCTTAATTTGCTAGATGAATACACATCATTTAATATTATTTTGCTTTGGCTCTTAGGAAGAACTTATATTAATTTTATTAGATAACTTTTGGATTAAGTATATCGATCTATTACGATTAGCAGTATGTATGCGGACTCATGTTATTGTCTTCGTCTATAATTCGCTGGTTCTTAATATTTTTAAGAATGTTGTGAAATGTGAAAAGTAATCTTGCTAATGAATGATTTATAAAAAAATAATGTAACTGAATAAACGTGAGTAACATATAAATTAAATACTCATTGATGCATTTATTTAAAGTTTTCATATTTTAAATTTTTTTATGAAAATTTTTTAAATCTAAGAAAAAGATCAAAAGACTAATGAATGGAAAGGATGCTTTACTAATTTCTTAACTTTATATTATTTATTTATTCTTAATGTCATCAAAGTGAAAAATAGCGGATAGGAACATATTATTGACTGAGTCGGTCTTTCTAATTAATTAACTGATACAATTTAGTGGACATGAGAGCATGTTGCTGATCTCTGGGTTCTGGCAATCATTGTCAATATTATTTGTTCGAATGCTTACTCCAAACTTAGGAAATAGTTAAAAAAATACAATTACATAATATATATATTATTAATAATGTATTGAATCATATATATATATATATATATTACATAATATATATACATAATTTATCTGAATTAAAGACACTCTGAAGTAAAAGACGCACTCGCATTACATGAAGTTTCAGTCCTATCGTCTGTAAAAAAGAGTACCTATATAAACTCCTTAAGGGTTCAAACATAAAGTAATCTATCTTGTAATCCTCTTCTCTTTCTTCCATCTAATAAAATTGTGTCACTGTAAATTTTTCATACTTTCTTGTGGTGCATAATTTATCTCGTGCAGAAATCATAACAAACTGGTATCAGGTTTCATTACCGATCATCCATCAGACGTAGAGATGACATCACACAACGTGAACATCGAAAAATTCACAAGTCAAAATAGTTTCAGTCTCTGACGAATCAAGATGCAGACACTTTTGAAACAACAAGAAGCTTGGTCGTCGCTCGTCGATGTGTCTAAGAACAAATTAAAGGAGGAAGACTCGAATAACAAAGAAAAAGAAGTCGAACTCACAAATTTGGCAGCACAAGAAGAAAATGTGCACTCCATGATTCTGTTGTGTTTGACGAATGAGGTGATTACCGAAGTCGTCGGTTAAGAAACAATGGCTGATCTGTGGTCAAAACTTGAGAGTCTCTACATGATCAAATCTTTATTCAAGCAATGTTTATTCGTCCTCCGCATGCAAAAAGATACCCCTCTGAAAGATCATCTTGATCAGATGAATACTCTGAAATAATTAAAATCGAATCTACATACTCGTGAACTTTGTCATAGGACGTCTAACAAGGCTGTGGAGACTCAGGCCGCAGGTTGATGACAGCTGCATAGAAGAGACATCATCGAAACCTTAAGAAAGGTAAGTCGAAGAAGAAGAATGTCAATCCGAAGGATATCTGCAATTATTGCAAATAACCTGGTCACTAGAAGAATGACTATCCCAAGAAGAAGAGGGCATGGTTGCTGCAATAGCACCAGAATAACGAATTTGATGATAATGATTTGACTCTCATGATGTTTGATCAGAGATGTTTAGAGGAGATTTAGGTTTTGAATTTAGGATGTTCTTATCATATGACACCACACAGAGAGTGGTTCTCAATTTATTAGAATATTGATGACGAAAATATTATCATGGGTAATTATGGAACCTATAAAATTGTTGAAATCGGCTTAATTCATATCATAACTCATGACAGACATATAAGGACATTGTCCGTCATGTTCCGCAATTGAAGAAAAATCCGATATAGTTAAGAGTTCTACACTCCAAAGGATGTTGGATGGATGTTGTAGAAAGTGTTCTCATGAACACCGAGGGTGATGTTGAATTCATGAGATAAGTCAGACAAAAGTCCTTGTACATACTACAAGGCATAGTAATTTCTGACATGTTGTAGTAGGTAATTCATCTAATTCAGAATCATAAGCATTCAAGCTATGGCACATGAGACTTATACATATGAGCTAGAAAAGGATGGATATCCTCAGTAAGTGGAATCTTTTGGATGGTCAGAAAATATCTGAAATTATATTCTACAAGCACTGCGTCTTTGGCAAAAAAAATGATAACAATTCAGCAAAGTCATGCACAAGACGAAGGTAGCACTCGATTACATCCACGTTGACTGTTGGAGCCCTCTCGTGTTCTATCTTTAGGAGGTTTTAGATACTTCCTATCAATGATAGATGATTACTCAAGGATGACATGGGTATTCATGATGAAGCACAAGAGCGAGGCATTCAAAGCTTTCAAACAATGGAAAACTCTGATGGAGAATCAGACATCGAAAAAGATGAAATGCTTTCATACCGATAATGGCTTAGAATTCCATTCATCTAAATTCGACTAGCTCTGCAAAGATGAAGGCATTATCAAACATGACAGTGTCAGGGATACTCCACAGCAAAATGGAGTTGCAGAACGAATTAACAGGACACTTCCGGAGAGAGCAAGGTGCATGCGCTAAGTCTGAATAAGTCATTTTGTGCTGAAGCTGCTAGCACAACATGTTGCCTTATCAATCGGAGTCTTGCAATTGTGATCGATTTGAAGACTCCTATCTTTGTGGGATATGGTACAAATGTAAAATGCTTCAAAATTTGGTCTCCTTCAGAGTAGGTTATTCATAATAAAAATATATCTTTTGATGAGATGTATATGCTCAAGCAGAAATCAGATGTTGTTGGCGTCAACAAACAGGTGGAGTTTGGATTAACTCCAATTCAAAATGAAATAGAGAAATCTCATCAGGTTGAATAATCAGAACCTGGAGCATGCAGAAGAAGCAACGACAAGTTTAGCTATTCGACATGCATGCAGACAAGTAGATCCTCGTAAGTGTTATAGTTTTGAGGATATTATTGCATATGCATTCCAAGTAGCTGAAGAGGTGGGGTCGCCAAAGCCATCGAGTTACAAGAATGTCATCACATGTGTAGAATCAGAATAGTGAATTGCGTTAATGAGTGAAGAGATGAAGTCTCTTCACAAGAATCAAACTTGAGAGTTGGTCAATTTATGAAAAGATATAAATCGTTGGATGCAAGTGTATTTTCAAGAAAAATGTTGGAAGTCTAGAAGTTGAAGACATCAAATTCAAAGCACATCTAGTTGTTAAAGACTACAGTCAGAAATAAGGAGTAGACTACAACAAGATCATTTCTCCAATTGTCAGGCACATTTCCATTCGAGCGCTATTTGCCCTTGTAGCGCATTAGAATTTGGAGCTTGGATATTTAGACGTGAAGATAGTTTTTCTTCATGGAAAACTTGAAGAAAACATTATCATGAGTCAGCCAAAGGGTTTCTCTATAGCAGATAAAAAAGAACAAGTCTGCAGATTGAAGAAGTCATTATATGGCTTGAAGCAATCACTAAGATAGTGGTACAAGAGATTCGATAGTTTTATGGTCAGTAAAAGATTCAACAAGAGCTCTTATTATTGTTGTATCTATCACAAGAAGGTGGAGGGTGATTTCATCATCTATCTGTTATTGTACGTTGATGATATGTTGATTGCTATCAGGAATATGGAAGACATTCAAAATTTGAAGAAGCTCCTTAGTGCAGAATTCGATATAAAGGATTTTGGCGCAACAAAGAAAATTTTAGGAATGGAGATTTACAGGGATCGCGTAAAAGGTAAACTCTTTCTGTCTCAAAAAAATCACATTCAGAAGATTTTATCTAAGTTCTGTATGTTTGTAGCGAAGACCTTAAGTACTCCATCAGTTTCAAATATGCACCTTTTCTACAACTGAACTTATGTCTGATAAAAAATACATATTTTCAATTACATATGCTAGTGCAATCAGAAACTCGATGTATGCTATAGTATGAACAAGACCTGATATTGCGCATGTCTTTAGTGTGTCTAGCAGATTCATGAGTAATCCAAGAGAGGAGCATTGGCAAGCAGTAAAGCGTATCTTCTGATATCTGAGAGAAACGTCTCATATTGACCTCATCTACAGAAGTGGTAAAGAGTGCTTGGTTGTAGGTTACTCAGACTCATATTATACTGTAGAAGTTGATGGGAGAAGATTAATGACATGTTATGTTTCACTCTTAGTCATTCTGTTATCAGTCATCAGTTGCAAGGTCTACCACAGAGGCAATTGACGGAAGCTGTTAAGCAAGACATCTGGTTAAATGGCCTTATCGTAGATCTTGGACTACAACAAGATCAGGCTATAGTGTACTGCGACAGTTTAAGTGTAATATGCTTAGCCAAGGATCAAGTGCATCATGAAAGAACCAAATACATCGACGTCAGGTATCACTTCATCCATATTGAGAAGATGATCAAAGTGAAGAAGGTCGACACAGAAGATAATCCAGCGAACATGTTCACCAAGTCGGTTAATACTAGCAAGTTTCAACATTATTAGGACTTGCTAAATATTAATAGGTGACAGTTGTCCGAAGTTGGGACTGGCAGCGGCAGATAGTGTTAGACGTCTTATAGGAGGATTCAATTCAAGGTGAAGATTTGTTAATAATTCCTTGAATCCTACCCCAATTGGAAACACTCAAAAGTAAAAAACGCTCTCACACTACGGGGGCATCGTTGCCCGATCAACGAACCTATGGGAGGTAAGGGGGATCCCCCTTGTCGGGGGTATTAGGGACGGACTCCCCTGGACGAAAATTTTATGGGGTATTCTATATGTGATTCGAAATTAATTTATTTTCTTATCACGATATAGGTATCCTATTTTGGGAGAATTAATTCAGAGTCTATAATTTCTATCGTATGTAAAAGGAAGTGTCTATCCAAATAGAAAGTAATATGTCTTGTAATCCTTTTTTGTTTCTTCAATTTAATAAAATTTTACTTCGCCTTAAATTTTTCTAATTTCTTACGGTGCATAATTTCTCTCGTGCAGATATTCTAATATATATATATATATATATAATATATATATGTGTGTGTATGATTATAACAATTCTGAGTGTTATTAGATAAACCAATTTTGCATATTCTTGAAATTAATTAAGATTCATTATCGAAGAATTTTAACTTTGGAGAACATATGGATATATACTCCCTTGCATAAGAATGCCTATAAACTGGAAAAATTAATTCTATCTTCATGTCTTTTGGCGTGGATCAATTGGGATATCAAAGAAAAAGGTTGTAAGAGAGTAATAAAATGACAATCTGTTGTCTTGACCAATGACCATCCATCGGAAGACATCATAAGGGTCAAAGATGAATTATGCTTCATTTTTATCAATTTTACAATTTACTTGGACCATTGACATGTTCAACTTGAGTTTTGACGTAACTTGGCGTTGAATTCTACCTCAACTGGAAATACTCTGAAGTAAAAAAGCGCTCTCGCACTACGAGGGCCTCGCTGCCCGATCAACGAACTTGTGGGAGGTAAGGGGGATCCCCCTTGTCGGGGGTGCTGAGGACGGACCTCCCTGGGTGAAAATTTTATGGAGTATTCTATATGTGATTCGAAATTGATTTATTTCCTTATCACGATATAGATATCCTATTTTGGGAGAATTAGTTCAGAATCTATAATTTCTATCGTATGTAAAAAGGAGTGTCTATCCAAACAGAAAGTAATATGTCTTGTAATACTTTTCTGTTTCTTCAATTTAATAAAATTCTACGTCGCCTTAAATTTTTCTAATTATATATATATATATATATATATAATTATAACAATTCTGAGTGCTATCAGATAAACCAGTTTTGCATATTCTTGAAATTAATTAAGATTCATTATCAAAGAATTTTTAACTTTGGAGAACATATGGATATATACTCCCTTGCATAAGAATGCCTATAAACTGGAAAATTTAATTATATCTTCATGTCTTTTGGCGTGGATCAATTGGGATATCAAAGAAAAAGGTTGTAAGAGAGTAATAAAATGACAACATCCGTTGTCTTGACCAATGACCATCCATTGGACGACATCATAAGGGTCAAGGATGAATTATGCTTAATTTTTATCAAATTTACAATTTACTTGGACCATTGACATGTTCAACTTGAGTATTGACGTAACTTGGCGGACACAATGGTCATGTTTGGATAGTAGAATTTAAGTTCTCATTTGTCCTAGAGAATTAATCGATTAAATAGAAAAAGTTTAAGTATAGTATTTGAATATAATGTTGAAAATTTAAGAAGTTGATTTGATAGATAAATTTTTATAGATATTTGGATAAAAGTAAAATTTGATAATATAATTTATTATTTTAAGAAGTATAAAATTATACTAAATAAAAATATTATGTATTTATTTATTTAAAATAATAATTACTAGCACATAAAAAATAGTATACATAATTATTAATTTAAAATATGTTAAAAACATAATTTTTTTTCATAATATGTTATTAATATTATAATTTACTTAAATAATATCTTAAGATCCAAATATAATATAAATTATTTTATTTATTATTTCCTAAAAATAACTGAAAATTTTAATTTAAAAATTATTATAAAAATATAATAATATATATAAGATTTTACATTAATTTTATTTAGATAATATTATAAAACAGTAAATACAATGATAATATTTACATTAATTTAGTTTATTTTATTTTATTTATAAAGGTCTGATTAAAAGAGGGGGAGAGATGCCAAGGCGGACACTTGGCGAACTAATAGAGCAAGATCTATTGATGAATAATATGCCGAAAGATTTGGTTACTAATAGAGCGGAATGACGTCGTATGATCCATGTAGCCGACCCCACCTAGTGGGATAATATTTTGTTGTTGTTGTTGTTGTTGTTATTTTATTTATAAAATATAATTCATAATAATAAGTATTGGTTAGAATAAAATTATTATAATTTTTTATTACAACATTATGAAATAGAAAAATTAAAAAGGAATTTGATTATTTATTATTCCTTATTATAATGTATAATATATAAAATAAATATACTTGTATTAATATTATAATTAAGATATGTAGGTCTAAAAGTAGGTCCACTTATTTTTAGACCTATGTGAAAAAATAAAAAATAAAAAAAGAACCGAGTCCTTGCTTCTCGGCAAGAACTTGGTAATTCAGTCAAGCGAGCATCTTCATAAGAACTTTAGATTCCACCAAAGTTTGGGCACCTGTTTGCTCAATTGGTAAAGAAGGGCGTGTTTTAGGAAGTTGTCAAATAATAACTGAGATGACTGATATATATATATATATATATATATATATATATATATGTATATATGTATATATGTATATTGCATGCAATCTTATTTTTGGATATTCTTCGAACTGGGGTGATTGACTAGTCTAGATAATAGAAAGTAACTAGGAAAACACCTGGACTGGTTGGAGTTTATTGAAATTAAGATTTCAAAGAATATTATGTTGATGCTTGTTACTTTTTTGTCACTTGTGAATATTTCAAGATTCCCTTTATGGTACAATTTTCTCATTAACATCAACCTTTATATATTTGAAAACTACATAACAGTAGAAGTCTCATGTCAAATGTTGTTTCCCTTTAAAGAATTTAGATAATTGTTCTTTAATTGTCAGCTTTTATATTAGTTTAGATTTTCTTCATTAATTCTATGAAAGAGAAGGCAAAAGATAAATCCAATAAATATTGCAAAATAACAAAGGACAAACTTAGGTTTCTTGGCACTTAATTAGTGAGTTTATGTCTCGAAGTGATTCGATCAATGTTAATAATTTTGAAATCAAATCTTGAACATTTGCGGGAGGAGAAAAAAAAGTGAGAAAATAGTAAGAACAGAATTATAGATTCACCCTTCAGTAAAAAAATTGTAAAAAAAAGATACTAAGGAGTGGGATACTAAATTTGTTCACATTAAGGAATTAAGGAAAAAATAAAGTTTTTCTTACCTGAATATATTTAGAGATAGAATCCGGCAAACAAAAAATAGATAAACATCAAAATAATATGTTTCACGAGGTTCTTTTTTATCAGTATATTTACTTAGGTCCACTAAATTGTTCAAAATTTTCTTCTTCCTCCATCAACCAATATATTCACTTTTATTTCTTATTTGCCTAAAGAGCACAAAGGGAGAGAGAACGGGAGTGATGAGGAGATTGAGGAGAGGGGGGAGTCCGTATATATGAAAATTTTTATGTCAGAATTTTCTAACGATCATTCTGTAAAACAAAATTATATTATGATATATTATTTTTATTTTTCAATAAACTTTTCCTTCCTAATTTGTCACAAATTTAAAATCTGTCGCAAATTGTGAAGAAAGAATCTGTTAAAAAATTTATATCATAATATAATTTATTGGACCATGGAAATCCAGAAAATTGAGGTATCAAAGTATTTTAATAATATATTATTTTTACATTTTCATCAGATTTTGCTTCATAATTTATATCGAATTTAAAATTCGTCACAAATTATGAAAGATAAATTATTCAAAAGTTTATATTATAATATAATATATTGAATTTCTGAAATCCAAACTCTTGAGATATTAAAATATATCTACTCATTATGAAGGATTTAAACTCTATCACAAATTATGAGGAAAATTTTATTGCAAATTTGTATTATAATATAATATATTTAATTTCAGGAACTCAAAGTTCTGAAGTGTTAAGATATATTTAAGGAT
This sequence comes from Pontederia crassipes, assembly GCA_030549335.1. Taxonomy (NCBI): domain Eukaryota; kingdom Viridiplantae; phylum Streptophyta; class Magnoliopsida; order Commelinales; family Pontederiaceae; genus Pontederia; species Pontederia crassipes. The sequence continues at coordinate 31,098,444 of CM060193.1, forward strand.
TTTTTCCTCTAACCTCCCTTTAACTATGAATTTTTTTCGTATCTACTAACGACTTTTAAATATTCCGCGGACCTCTCCTAAATTTTGTCGCTTTTTTCACTTAGATCCATTCGTCAATGTATGTTATTTTTTTCATTTTTTAATTATAAAATGACCAAAATACCCTCATAAAGTTCATATAAGCGTGCTTAAAATAATACATAAAAGTAAATGTTAAAAAACATTGTTGGCTGGCGGGGAGGGTGTGTCATTGGTTAGATGGGGGTGGGAGCGTCGCCGGCACACCCTTGACCTCGCCGACCCCCGATCGTCAGTCGAGAGGTGGGGGAGGGGGAGGGCGGATGAGATCGAGGGGGGCAACGTGCCCCCATGGCATTGCCCTCCTCGAGGTCATAGGGGGCGAGGCCTCCTTCGACCTTGCTGGCGTGCACGAGGGGGGCGTCGCCCCCCTTGCGACCTCACCGACGAGGTCATAGGGGGCAACCCCCCTCCCCCCGGGGGCGACGTCACCCTCAACCTCGTCGGCGTGCACGAGGGGGGGGTGGGGGGTCGTCGCCCCCCTTGCGACCTCGCCGACGAGATGAGGGCGCGTCGCCACTCTTGACCTCGCCGGCACGCACAAGAGGGGCATCGCCCCCCTTGCAACCTCGTTGGCAAGGTCACGGGGGGCACCCCCCTCCCTCCCTCCCCATGTCATTGTGCGCACCAGCGAGATCGTTGGGGACATTTTTTTATTTTAAGCTCACTTATCTAAACTTCGTAAGGGCATTTTGGTTATTTTATAATTTAAAAGAATAAAAAAATGAGAAAGTTAATAAAGGTTGACGGATGGACCTAAGTGAAAAAAAAGTGGCATAGTTCAAGGGAGGTCTGCGAAAAATTTAAAAATCGTTGATAGACACGAAAAAATTCATAGTTCAGGGAAGTCAAAGGAAAAAATCCTATATTACTTTCAAATTTCAAATTTCCAATGGATCTTGCTCTTTAATTTCAGATGGATTTAAAATCCATGGCAAATTATGAAGAAAAACATATGTCAAAAATTTATATTACAATATAATTTGTTGAACCACGTCTATCCGAACTTCTGAAACATGAAATAATATATTTGACAATATATTATTTTCAATTTTTCTACGGATTCTTCGTTTGTAATTTTTATGAGTTTTAAATTCGTCATAATCCATTCGGAGGTTTTGACGTGATGATTTCTGTCGAAGGTTCCAAAGACAGTTTTGTTGGACACATCAATGGTTTCATGCATCCGTCGGGAAATTATTATCGACGAGGGAAGGGTTATTTCAACGAATGTCTTTCCGTAGAAAAATAGATTTTTCGACAAATTTCATAAAATTTTCGATGGTATTTGATAGAAATTATTAAAATGTTGTTGTGTAATTTTTTTTGCTTCATCATTTTCAATTTGTGTAGAATTTTTGGGTTGGTCAAATTTTTCTTATATCCCTACCAAAACAATTTGTTGTTGGTTTATAAAATAAGGACAATTTTAAGAGGGTTAATGGGTATTTTTAGTAACAGTTATTTTCTTTAATACTCTTTCAGTTATAATTCTTTTCTTCACATTTCGTGATAAACTATAAATTTTTATAAAGTTTAGTTCCTAAAATTATCCAAATCAAACACTTAGAATATTCCATTAAGTTCCATCCAAAAATTGTTAAAATATTTTCTTGCTAACTATGAAGTATCAATTGTACCCTCACTCTATTATGATAATAAAATATTACGAAAATAGATAAAAAAATTTAAAAAATCATATTTTAGTAACTAGAGCTATCATGTTAATGTTATTAACTTTCTAAAATTTTTATTATGTTTTCTTATACTAGTGAAGTAAACGTAAAATTGATTTTCTTATAATCATTAAGAAGTTTCAATTTATTTATAGATAAATCATGATACCGGAAAAATAATTTATCTAATTTTTTTATAATTTATTTTGTAGAGAAATCATGAACACACATGAAAATATTTCTTACTTTAAGAAATATATTACTGCTATATATATACTCTATCAACAAAAAGATATTTATTTAACACCAAATAATATTCCTTCAAATGCGAAACTATCAAACCTGTTTTTATTAAAATATATCATTATGTTTAAGGTTTCAACAGTCCATGGAGAATGGGGACAAGACCAGCAATTAATTTTATGTATAAAATTGACCATGATGTATATATTTTTGACACACAAACTAAAATTGACTTAATTTAACCTGAATCTTGGACGATACAGAAGTAAACTAGTCCACTTTCTAAGCTTTAAAAGGTGAGAGTGGATTACCTCTTTTTTTTATTTGCGTTATTGAATTTAGCATAAAAGAAATAGATGGAAATCTAAATAGTCGACCAGGACTTTGATTCACATAACAATTTATTTATACTCTTTACCATTACGCAAATTAAGGGGCTATTTATTTAAATTTATAAGTCCCTTATAAATTAGTTTAAAAAAAATTTTACATTTAATAACTTAAAATTTTGAGATATCAAATCTATTTATAAATAAAAAAATAAGCAAAGGAGGGAGGGAGTCAGTTAGTTGTTTCATACTAATTGATTATTATTAATATAAATAATTTTATTTAAACGTGTAATTATTTATTTTTAAAAATAAATTTCAATCAGTATTTTAACTTATCAATTATTTTGTACAAATTAATTTTATCAATTATTTTGTATAACTCAAATCAAGTCGTTGGCACGGCTTTCTAGGTAGACCACGGAGAGAACTGATTATGAAAAAAAAAACAGCCGCACATTAATTGTGGTATTAATTGTGATAAGCAGGCAGTTGCTTCATAAGGGGACGTACACCTTGATCGACATCTCGGCTTCTTAACCAATCAGGTTTGAGTGATTGTTTTTGGGCGTCTTCACTCTTCACGTGGCCATTTGCTGAACAAGATTAAGATTATTCCATCTCATAACAAAAACCGTAGAAAAAAGGCTATTAGTATTAACTCTGACGCTGAGTTCATCTTGATATGATCAGATTTAATTGATAAAAAAAATTATCTTGTTTCTTTTTTTTTTCATTTTCTTTAAAAAGAATGAACTTAATTAGTACTCGATCAACATGCTTTATGAAAGCTAATGGATTGGGTTTAAATTGCATTTGAGCTCGATTTTATGTCTATAAAATGGAGCACAATTTTTTAAAAGGCTTTTAAAATATATTTGGATATGCACAATGGTCGGCAAAGATAATAATAATGACCATTTAAACGTTCCTATTCGTAATTCGCACTATTATAATAATAATAGTAACACTAATAATTATATTCCACTTCCAAGCATTATTATAAGCAAACAGGTAAACTAGTACGACGTGGTTGTCACGACCCGGGGGCGCGAAGCTTATAAAAGATTCCCTCGCAAAGTTCCGACGAGCACGTTCACACGACCCACGCCAAAGGGAGAGAGAGAGAGAAAGTGAGACATCCTAAAAGATTCCTCCCGGTGGGACCCGTTCACACGGCAATGGGCCAAGGGGCTTCGTCCCAATCGAAGCGCCGTAGGACCCGACACTGATGACTCTCTCTCTCTCTCTCTCTCTCTCTCTCTCTCTCTCTCTCTCTCTCTCTCTCTCTCTCTCTCTCTCTCTCTCTCTCTCTCAAGGCGGCGGATCTGCTGACGTGGGTATCACAAGAAGAAGACCTCGAAGGCGACGCGCAGCTGACTCGTTTTCTGTTTTCCTACTTATCATTTTAAAAATCACTATTAGGAATGAATTCAGAAATAAAATAAAATGACAGACACAATATATTTTGAAGTAGTCGTCACATTGTTTTAAAGGGATTAGTTTTATAAATCTTACTTAAATTATAATGATTTTTTACATCTAACTCATACGATAAGTTTATACTTCAGAATTGACATGAAAAATTATTATAATTTGAAAGAAATTTATGAAATTTAAAATTTTAAATTATGTTGAAGAATAAAAAAAAGAGAAAGGCAACGTCCCTCACCTCTCAACCAGAGTTACTTAGGCGCGTAAGAAGGAAATCTAAAATAAAAAGAATAACTAAAAACTCAGCTCGATAAAAGGATTTGGGAATCAAAATACAATGCATTTAAGTTTAAAAAACACACGAAAGGATCTCAAAAAAATTAATTGAACTGTCATAAATACAAAGTTATTTTTTCAAAGAAAATTACGAAATTCAAACTAATTAAAGAGATGAATCCTTTAGAAAAGTAGAATGGATTTTTTACGATTAAGAAATCACCTCGCTCGCATCACTTGGGCCCCAATTAATGTCCTTAATGTTTATTTATTTAATAATTCGTGAGCATTTTGCTATTGATTTATGTGATAGCATTATTTACACGACTCTTGGTGATGACATCTTTTAAAACAATACATCAACCGTCAAATTCTAAGAAATTTGCTGCCATAATAATTCCGCATCGATTTTGTTTTAACTGTTAATTATAATAATTCCGCATACGGTGCATGCCGTAAGGCTGACAGAAAAATATGTTCATAGAGATTCTACAATAATTGAGTGATCCATCGTGTACGCAGCGATAAAACACTATATAATCTAGTTAATTAATGATTCTAAAATAATAAGATACCTCGAATTAGAGTTAGATATATTTTTTTATTAGCTCGTAAAACATTATTTTTACGTGACCGAGACAAGTCTGACCGATTACAAGGTCATTCTAATTAATTGTTAAAATGAGAAGTTATAAAACTTAAACATAAACATATAATAAAAAAATGTACAAAAAATTATAATAGCAATTTTATTTTGAACTAGTTTGGTAAAGAATGAGATTTTGAAATTAATCCAACAATTTACTCATGCTAATTTGAAATAGAAGAGGTAAAACTTATCCTTATGGTATTTTTGTGACTACTAGGAATAATTTGCATTGAGGACTAAAATGTCGTACGTGGCACTTTGAGATGAGAGCTGACCTCTTCAAAATTCAAATCAAGGCTCCATGCACATGTACTCCTTCTTATGGGTTCAGTCCCTTCATTCCTCTCTCTTTCTTCATGAACAACTACGCAATAATTAATTAATAGTGTGCCCAGAGACACCCAAACGACGCGCCCAACCACCCTCTGTTCAACAAATCTATAAGTACGTGCTTCCTACCTCGGTCATCGCCTCCATTCTCAGCATCTTTGTCTTCTCCTACGAATCACCCTCCCTCCCTCACCATACAAAACACCAACCTAACCAGTCCTTCATACCAGTCAAAAACCTCCTCGATCGATTGCTCAACCACACAACAAAGTAGCAGCAGCAGCTAGCTAGTTATCAAGCTCCACCATGGGCAACTGCCTCCAGAAGCCCGTCACCTGGGTCGACGACGACGACTGGGAGACGGCCGAGGAGAGCCCCGACCGCTACCCGCAGAGCGGGAAGAAAAAGAAGACTACTACGTCGACGACGACGACGGCGGCAAGGGAGGACGGCGTCGGCGGCGGCGACGCGACGAGTACTGAGGTCAAGATCAAGATCAGCAAGAAGCAGCTGGAGAAGATGCTCCAGCAGGCCGGCGCCGGCGCCGGCAAGGGCATGCAGCTGGAGCAGGTGCTCATGGATCTCGTGAACATGGGCCACGTCGTGTACAGGGCGCACGAGCAGGAAGGCGCCAATAGACACTGGAGGCCGAAGCTGCCGAGCATACCAGAGATCGCCGAGTAGAGAACACGATCTCATGCCCTGTACATAGCCATGCATCTCGATCGAATACCGATGCCTGTGCATGGTGACGAGTTTTGATTAGCGATCGTTTGATGTCAATTAATTATGGAGTGAACGCGGGCATATATGCATCGCTAGTTAGCCGATCGATCATCCATATCTCCTTATTGTTGAGTCAATGGTAGGTAGGTAGCCCATCTATGGGGATGTTGGGTAGGAATCAAACTTAATTAGTTGATGTGCATATTAAAAAGGAGAAATGGCCCAAGACGGAGTTTTGATCTCTCTATATATGGCTTTGTTCTTGATTGCTTTCTAAGATTTGTTACTTGCATATAAGTAATAGTTTCTCTCAACTTCCTGTATCTTTCTCGCTCCCTTATGATGGAGTTAAGAAGTGGCCTCTCCCATTACTCTCCCTCTTTCTGTCCAACTCCGACGTGACCTTGGACACGGCCGGCGACCTTTGGCATGAGCACTGAACATGACTCCAGTCTCTGCATTCGACGACTTGGGCTCCAGCATCCGACTCAGGCAAGCGAGATATGTCTCCTCCATCCTCTTTCCGTTCTCCTTCAGGGACTCCGGCGTTCTTTTAGGGGCAAACTGGATCAAAAGCTACCTTCTCCTATTTATTCCTGTATCTACAATTTCATTAAGCCTAAAATTCACTTTGAATTGCAATTTCATAATCGTAACTAGCTTTCGTTAATTAACTCTTGTCTAATGATAATACTCATCTACCCGATATGTTACCCTAAATACTATAATTGATATATTGAGCATTTGTGATAAATTCAGTTGGTATAAATTTTTTTAAAACTCTACACAGTATTACTCTGATTAAAATTGATCATAGATTTCAAAAATTGACCTACACATAAGTTTGTACACCCCCATAGTGTACAGTCGCAATAGTAAAAATCTTGCTCATGCTTAATTTTTAACTTTGTTTTAGCATGAATCATAATTTGTCCAAACACCCAGAATATATACCTTGTTAACTAAATCAAAAGTGAATCATACTCTTATGAAGGAACGTTTTGATGGTTATAATATTTTAGAATGTTAGATGGTTATGTTTCATATTTGGCTTTGCACGTCAAAGTACGTTTGTCTTTAGTGAAGAGTCATGGTTGTCATGTCTTTTGCTTGCGATTACACTTTTACTGAGCCGAGTCAATTTTTATGGATTTGTATTCAACAAATTTGACTGTGGATGATATGAGTTATATGGAGCAGAATATTTTAATTATTTTGTACAAGTTAAAAAGAATATTTTCATTAGATATTTTAATTTCACGAAATACTTACCAATTCATTTGCTTTATGAAGCTAATGTAAATTGGACTAGTTCAATATAAGTAGATGTATCCATTTGAGAGATACCTAAATAGGTTAAAAAAATAAAAATAAAGTCCAAGATGAAAGTTCTATATGTAGGCATATATAACTCGAGAGATTTTTTTTCTTTCTACTATTTTAAGGATCATGTAAATGTGCATGAACAAGTCATCAAAATGATAAAGTTTCATAAGGAATGTTGAGATGTCAAACTTTGTCAATGTTTAATCATGCAGAGTTAAAGTCGACAAGCAAAAAAATGTTGGTTAAATGATGTAGAGTTAAATTTATCAACGAGTCAGTCCTCTTAAATGAGAAGGAAGTGCATTGCTACATTAAGTGAATATAGTTCATTTTGTATTTATTCTTAAGAAATATTAAGGTATTCCATGAAAACATAACAGATCATGACGATTAGTATCTTTAACTTGAAAAACATCAAGTATGAAAACACTAAAAAAATACGACGATTAGTATAGTCAACTTGGAAAAATCCCATGTGAACTTGGTATTTTTCCAAGTTAAATATAGTAATCATCATAAATTTTAGTGTTTTCGTATAATGTCTCAATATTCCTTAAGAATAAATACGAAAGCGAAAGCTAGCCGATTTCACACAATGATTTAAAAATTATAAGTACTTTGGTATTACTCCTACAATTTTATTATCGTTAACATTTTGGATGGATAATGTTGTCCTCAATTTTCAAAGCTTTATGGGCAATAATTACTTGCATAATTTAGCATGGGTCCTAGTTGACATGTTACAACTTTGTCCATATATTTTGTGAACGGATATAAATTTCATACAAATAGTTGGTTGCATAAATGGAATATAATTAACAATGATAAATGTGTTAAAGGTTCAATAAATGGTGAAAGTATAACTAAATATTAAAATATAGTTAAGGATGTCACTACAATAAACATGTCGATTAACTACACACATATGGCATCGCTAAAGAGATACTAAATTATGGTTAAAAGAATTAGCCACTCATTAACGTCGACATGACATCGCAACAATGAGACACTTGATTTTGGTAACCATTGGAATAAGTGAGGAAAATGGAACAAAATCAGACTTCGAAGCATGATGAATTTCTATCTTTAGAGAGTTATTTGATCCCATACAAAGTTTGTTATCGGGTTACGGCAACAACACTCTCATGATACAACGAAGCATTAGAGTCCGTCGAATAGAAATATCAAAGAACTCACGATCTCTTACTAAATTTACAAAGAATTTACAAAACAAGTGAAGAAGTGAGTAAGAGATCGTGAGTTCTTTGATATTTACAAAGCAAATGAATTTTTTTAAATGAATTTACAGAGCAAGTGAACAAGAGAAGAAGTGACAACTCAAGAGGGGACTAGTATTTATAGATAATGAAAAGACACAACTCTTCATGTAAGGACACAATTTTTTACATATGAACATGTCTCTTGCCAAATGTTCAAATCTTTCATTAAAAAATGTAACTTTACAAGCTTTAGTCTTTTTCATTCAAATATACATTGTTTCATTCAAACAATACACTCTTTCATTAAGTACCCATTTGAGTATGAACACATAGATCTTTTGAAATTTGAAATATATAAATTTCATCAATCATTGGCGTCGCAATGGCGTCAAGCGCACGAGTAGAGTTATTATCTTGAATGCATATAATTTGATCCAAAGAAGAAAAGATCTACAATAATTCATAAAGCCTTCAAAATTATTGAAATATGACATGATAGATGATACGAAGGGCTTGATCCCTTTATCATTCTATTATCAGTTAGTCAAGTATATAATTATGTTAATATATATCCCAAGAAGATGAAGGATAAAGTTGAATATATGGAGGGTAGTAATAAAGGGATCAAACTTGAAGATGCATTAGAAGCCGCATATAAAAAAGGATAAGGTGACCTTCATGGAGCCTATTACAAACATTGGCTTGATTGTGGATTTGCATGATGCAGAATAATTGTTTGATGATTTTAATAGTGACTATGTCAATGAAGAAGATGAAGATGATTACTAAAGTACATCTTTCGAAAATGAATCATGTAGTGAATTAGATAATGATAACTATTTCATCGTTAATGTTATATTACATATAATTTTATGGACTACATACTTTCTCATTTAATTTATCTGAATAAATAATATTTGTTTCGTATAATGTTTCCAAATTTAATTTATGCATTCATGCACATGAGCTATTCGAGTTATCCGACATACAATTTCCATTTGTATACTTATGCACATATTTTTATTTACAATTATTTTTGCATGATCATCCAATATGATTTCTTAGCCTTATCGTGAGTGTCTTTTCATTCATAATAGTTGTGGTGGAATAAAGCTTTTCAAAATGTTCTTTGTACCTTAAATTATTATTGCTTTACTTTTTCATAAGGACGTCAAGAATTGATTCTCTCGTTATGTAAATCATTCAACTTAGGAAAATGTGATATAAGACACAGTCAATTTTTAGGTTGTTAATGCTTAAAAATATTACATTTGTACATATGATTTGTTTTCATTTCAATAGTATTATTATTATAAATATCAATTATTTCACAATTATTACTTTACATATTATTCATTTAATAAGAGGAAAATGGAAAGGAAGAAAAACTCCTAGACTTGAAAGAGAGGCTACTCCTACTAGAGGCATTCGAATTGTGAAGAGATCGGACTGATGATCGATTCACAATTAAACCGATCGACTGGCCGACCTAGTTCGATTCTCAAAATATTGGTTAATATTTAAACATGACATACTTCATGGAAGAATGCTATTTAAACATGTTAATATAGGCATTATACTGATTAAAATAAAGGTTAATATGTAGATCATATTGAAAGAAAAAAAATTAAAATAGAAGAGACAAAAAGCTTAAATTATATCAGTGGTCTTAGTTCTTATAATATTATCGTTACTACTACAGATCAAATTAAATATGAAGAGGTACATTTTTTCATATATTTATTGAAAGTTTAATTTTAAACTATATATTCCAATATCTTCTTTCCTTACAACAAATATTACCGAGCAAAAAAGAAGAAACACATAAATCTGATTCATAAAAATTAAAGGATTTAATGGGTGTCCCCCCAACTAATTAGATGGGGGACTTTTCACCCATTAAACGGCGCCCGTCCGATGCGAATCGGACGGGCGTGCATATAAGTCGGCCTCATCTACTGTGGAGGTCGGCTTATTGATCAGTCTGACGAAGTGAAGAACTAGGGCTGAGCATGGTTATCCGATTAACCGTAACCGTTGGTTAATCGACCGTAATTTTAACCGATTAACCGAACTGAATTATCCGATTTGATTTCGGTTTGGTTAATGGATAAAAAGATTGTTAACCAAAATCAATTGGACGGTTACAATTAATTAACTGAAATTTCGGTTAAAAACCGAATTAACTGATAATAATAATAATTATATATTTTTAAATTTTTTTTGTAAAAACTTGTTATGTGTATATGATTTTATGTATTTTTGTTTAATTCGATTTATATCCTAACTATTGAATGATTTGTATCTTATTATCATGTTCAAATTTAGTCTTTGATTTTAATTTTGGATATGTATTTAATCTTTACTTTAATATATTTTCAAATTTTGTTAATTTTATAATAATATTTTAAAATATTTTTTTAATTTCGGTTAAAATGGTGAATTCACCGAACCGAACCGAAAAAATCGGTTAATCGATTTTTTCGGTCCGGATAATGGTTAAATTTTTTTTGGTCGATTCGGTCAATTAACCGAATTATCCGGTCGGTTAATTAACCAAACCGACCGTTGCTCTCCCCTATGAAGAACCGCGCCCGGTCCGATCGATGCGCCGCGGTACAAAAGCGGTCGGGTAAAATTTTTTTACCCATTTGTCGTTGCGCTCTCTCTCTCCTCTTCTCTCATCTCGCTCTCTCTCATTTCGCCCCTTCGAGCTTCTACCCGCGCCGTCCAGATCTACCGTCGGAGATGTCGTCCGTCCGGATTCGCCGGCCGCCGTAGAGATGATCCACGCGACGGTAAGATTTTTTCACTTCTTTTACCCTCTCGCGCTCTCTCACCTCTTTTCCTCTCTGAATCAGCGCCTCCGGTCAGATCCGCCCCCCTGCTGCGCTCGCACGCCGCCGGCCGCCCGCCCGCCCTACCGCTCCCGCTGAGGACCGCGCCGCCGCCTGCCCTGCCGCTCCCGCCGAGGACCGCGTCGCCGCCCGCCCGCCCTTCCGCTCCCGCCGAGGACCGCACTGCCGCCCGCCCGTCCGCCCGTCCGCCCGCCCGCCCTGCCGCTCCCGCCGAGCGCCTCCCCGCCCCGCCGCGCCGTCCCGTCATTTTTTTATGTTAATCTCCGTTAATCATGTAATAGTGATTAATAACACTTTTGTAAATTCTTCGTTTTTTTGTGTTAAGCATGTTAATTCTTTATTTTTTGGTCAGAGATTTAGGCCCTGATCAGTATGAGCTGCATGCTTATGTGGCATGTCATAAGGTTCTTCATATGTTTCATGCCGTGTGTCATCTGATGTTGCTGAAAGCTCATTGCGTGTGTAATTTGCGTGTATCATTATGACACATTGCGTGTAATTACCACATACGATAGACACGATTATGTATCACCATTCATCTCTTTTGTCTGTAGATTTACGAGTTTGCTCGCTGCTTTTGTACCACGGCGCATCGATCGGACCGGGCGCAATTCTTCACTCGTCGGACCGATCAATAAGCCGGCCTCCACTCTAGATGAGGCTGGATTAGATGTGCTCTCGTCCGATTCCGACGGACGCCGTTTAATGAGTGAAAAATCCCCCATCTAAATTGGGGGGCACCTATTATCCAAAATTAAATTTTCAGTCTCTTGTGTTTTCTAGCTAAGAAGCTGTTCCATTCCACCAACAAAAGTTGAGGACGAATATGTCGTACGTGGCACTTTGGAGATGAGACTTGACCTCTTCAAATCAATGCTCCAGGCACATGTACATAACACGCGCGCGCGCGACACACATGACACACCACCACCCTCCTCTCTTAACATTCTATAAGTACGTGCTTCCTACCTCGGTCATCGTCTCCATTCAATATCTTGGTCTTCTCCTACTTATCACCCATCTCTCTCTCTCTCTCTCTCTCTCTCTCTCTCTCTCCACCATACAAACACGAACCTAACTCAGCCAGTCCATCCCACCAGTCAGACAACAATCCTCGCACGAATCTCATATTCCTCCTAATCAAAGACCTCGATCGATAATCTTAATCGTTCTATCACACAACAAAGTAGGAGCAGCAGCAGCTAGGTATCAGAGGCGCCCGCCATGGGCAACTGCCTCCAGAAGCCCGTCACCTGGGTCGACGATGACGACTGGGAGATGGCCGAGGAGAGTCCCCACCGCTCCCCGCAGAGCCGGAAGAAGAAGAAGACTACGCCGTCGTCGACGACGACGACGAGAGACGATTCCGTCGACGATGGCGGTGGCGGTACTACGACGAGCACTGAGGTCAAGATCAAGATCAGCAAGAAGCAGCTGGAGAAGGTGCTCCAGCAGGCCGGCGCCGGCGACGGCAAGGGCATGCAGCTGGAGCAGGTGCTCGTGGATCTCGTGAACATGGGCCACGTCGTGTACAGGGCGCAAGAGCAGGAAGGCGCCGATAGGCACTGGAGGCCGAAGCTGGCGAGCATACCGGAGATCGCCGAGTAGAGAACACGATCTCATGCCTGTACATAACCATGGAATCTCGATCGAATACCGATGCTTGTGCATGATGAGTTTTGATTAGCGATCGTTTGATGTCAATTAAATTAATGTAGTGGACGCGTGCATATATGCATATCATTAGTTAGCCGATTGACCATCCATATAATTAGTTCCTCTTATGGCCATTTGTTCTTTAAATTGTTGAGTGCGTGGTAGGTAGCCCATATATGTATGCAGTTGTTGTCTCTAGGAATCAAACTTTGTTGTGCATATGGAAAAAGAGAAAATGGCTCGAGGAGGATTTTTTCTCTCTCCTATATATAGTAAAATATATGATTTTTGTTCTTGTTTTCTTGTATATATATGCAGTATGTATGCAATAGAATTCTCTCAAGTGTGCATCTTCTGCATCTTTCTCGCTCCTGATGATGTAGGCATTAAGAAGTGGGTGGTGCAGGGCAGACAAGGGAGGAGATCGAATTGAATGAGATCCAGCCAAGTCAAGTGCAGTGAATTAGGGTCGAGGATACATCACATAGTTATGACGTGGGTGGGTGGCACCATCGATAACCCAATAGATACATCACTTAGTTAATCTGGTTTACAAATTGGATTATGAGCACTAATGCTTCACGGATGCCTCGGCAGCTTCTTAATTTCCCACACGGAAGAGTCGTTGAGGCGACGACGCCAAATGTCCAACCACCAGAATTAATTATTAATTGTTCGAAGCATTAATTTATATCTTGATCAAATGCTTAAATTCCTGTCCCATTTGCATTTTGCTAGTTAATTAATCGCACTCTTAAGTTGGTTGAGGCCATGATGCGCCAAATGTGCAACCACCAAATTACTGGAGGCACTCGTCTCCGATAAAATGCCCTCTCTCTCTCTCTCTCTCTCTCTCTCTCTCTCTCTCTCTCTCTCTCTCTCTCTCTCTCTCTCTCTCTCTCTCTCTGTGTGTGTGTGTGTGTGTCTCTCTGTGTGTGTTGTGTGTGCCACATGTGTGTACCTCAACAGTTGATTGTGTGTGTGTGTACAACTGTACATCATCAGTTGATTAATTGAATTGATGCATCCGACTTTGAATAGTTAAAGTTCAGATTATCAAAGTATATAAAATCGTCAAACGCCCTTTTATATGATCCTGAAAATGATATGTCGACATTGTGATTTTTTTCCTTGTTTATATAGACATATTTTTTTTATGATAGCAAGAAAGGGGTAATTAATGTGTCGCGACTCACGAGCAGACTTGTATCACTTCTATAAAATCAGACTTATATATACGTACTATTTTCTCTCCTTATGAATAAGCATAAACAATATGAAGACATGTATTTAACATAATATAATCCTCTTAGTCATTATGAACACAAGAAAAATATATATAAACAAAGGAGGTCGCAACCAAATAAATTTTTTTTGTGATTACAATCCAAATTTACGAGTTCACTGACTTATTATAAAGTTAAAATTTTGTTTATTGTATAATGTGTTGTACGCTTATATATATGTTTTGAAAATCTTTTAACGAGACCCATTGGTGGAGAATTAACGAAATACCTATTGATCCTAACCTAATTGAGAAATTGATGAGATTTTAAAAGTAGGACTAACAGACGATGCTTTGTATAATTTGCCATTTCGATCCCAACTGTAAAAATAGCTAGTCTTAATAAATAGTACGTAAAGAACTTGGCACCCTCCTAGTTATTACGGACGACGACATATATCAGAAAATTAATGCTATAGTTTTTAATTCCTGATGAGGACGTGTTTCTGTAACAATTAACGCAGAGGGGAAAAAATAAATTATGAATTAAAAAAAGTGTGGGTACGTTCGTGAATGATTAATATGTGATTTAGTGACGATTGTGGGGAAGGCGAAGAGAAGGATAACTATACATGTACGAGTTGTGATCTTAGTTGTAAATAATATAATCGGGTATATCTAGGAACACATAATTAGATCACTTCAAAGTAATCAAGAATAGAACATTTCATTTTGTTTTAGATATATAAGACAGATTCTGGATTGAAATTTTAAAATTGTGTACATAATAATTTTACAACTCACACATGATGGCCGATGGAATAATTAACTGTAAAAATAGATGAAAAAATTGAACAGTTCAACCACTCTTTGTCCGTCTTAACTTAGACCACTATACGCCGGCACGAACGTTCACATGATCATGCATCGATCTCAATCAGTATATATTGTATCAGTGCCGACATAGATATTAATTGATTGATCATTGTTGCATGTATATATATAACTTATTTAGAGAGACATATATTTCTACTAGAAATTAAAACACACACAATAATGTGTATATTAGTGTATATAAGAGAGAGAGAGAGAGAGAGAGAGAGATGGGGTGGGGGTGTTCCTTGTTCTCAGATATGTACGGATGCAGGCAGTAATTACTCGAAAAGAGTAAGCCAATTTTGGCAAAAAATAGTTAAAGTTAATTTAAGATGATTGATTTAACTATTCTGAATATAGAGGTAAAAAACTATAAAACCAGCAGTAAGCAGTCACCAAATGCGTCAATAAATTATTATCCAATTATTTTGAATTTTAATTTTAAGATGAACAAAAAATTAAAAATGAGTTTAGTTTTAATTTTTAGCAATTTTAAGATGATTAATTCAATTTGAGGAAGAGTTCATTTCAGTCAGCAATGACGCTTGCAATCAACTTCTATTCGAAGAACTCATTTGGCATATAAAAAGCAACACATTTGATTAATTAATTGACCTTCCGTTCTGTTCACCGGTAGAGGCTACAACACTTTTTTAAGCACGGACGAGAAGCAGCATATATATATATATATATATATATATATGAAAAAAATGACCGTGTGAAACGCTTTCGTGCTTATAAAACGATCTTAAACATATTTTTGTTTCATTTTTTATATGAATGTATGTATGTATATATGGCCAATGTATTATATATATATATATATATGAATGTATCTATCTATATGCGATTTTTGGTACATATTATAAGTGAAGCCAATTAAATATTCTAACTTCAGGCCGCCAACCATCCACATTCAATTAATAACTATATAAAATACTAATAATTAATTTCCATCGCTTTCTTTTTATTATTATTATTTCCTTTCTTTCAAGTAGATGCATGCATGACTAATTAATTTTAAACACTTTATGCGAACAATAATTAGGCCTAGAAAGCATTATCTCTTTATATGACGACAAAATGGCTACTAATTAGAATCCGAAAGAGTTTTTTTTTTTAAATTCATCTCCTCGAGGTAGATAAAATAAAACTGACCTGCAGCTAATGCGACTATATAGCTAGTCATAAATTTTGAGGACTAAAACGAACTTAAATCTAGAAGTTCCTAATGTATCGTTTGGTAAATAGAATAATAATTTCACTGAATTTTTAATGAGTATATAGTTGAATTGTTATGAATGTGTTCGGATGAAAATAAATGTACTGTCGAGAATTGATAAAAATTAAAAAGGTGAAAAATAATTTGCTAAATTAACTCTACTTTTAAATCTTGTTTTATTTTTTATTACTTGTTTTCACATACTCAGCTGAATTAATGGGTTCACTACTAGAAAAACGCGGATTACCGACGGTCAGAACCGTCGGTAATCAGCCCGAAAACTGTCAGTAACGCAATTACCGACGGTTTTTCAGTCGAAATCGATCCGTCGAAAAAACGCTCGTCGCAAACGGATTTGCGACGGTTGAAAAAATTCGTCGAAAATATCGACGGTTCTGGCCGTCGGAACAGTCCCCGACGGTTCGACCTGTCGAAATTTTCCGACGGTTGCAACCGCTGGAAAAGTCCCCGGCGGTTCGAACCGTCGATATTTCCGACGGTTACAACCGTCGAAAATGGCCGGCGGTCCGAACCGTCGATATTTTCGACGGTTGCAACCGCCGGAAAAAGCCGGCGGTTCGAACTGTCGCAACTTTTCGACGGTCGCAACTTTGGACGGGCGTCGCAACCGCGATCTTTTGACGGTCGCAACTGTCGCAAATAATTTTTTAAATATAAAAAAAAATTAGCGGCCGGATCCGGCCGCCAGGCGACCGGATCCGGCAGCTGGCGGCCGGATCCGGGCGCTAGAGGCCGGAACCGGCCTGCTTGGCGGCCGATCCAAGCGCTGGAGGCCGGAACCGGCCGCTGGGGGCCGGATCCGGCCGACAGCAGAGAGAGATGCCAGCGCGGAGCGGGAGAGAGAGAGATACGCCGGCGCGGGAGAGGGTCGCCGGTGCGGGAGAGGGTCGCCGGCGTCCGGCGCGCGGGAGAAGCCGATCCGGTGCTCGCGGCCGGGAGAGAGAGAGAGGAGATGAGGGAGAGAGAGAGGAGTGGAGGGAGGAGGGAGAGAGAGAAGAGAGAGGAGGAATATATATAAAGAAAAAAAAGTGGAAAGAAAGTGGGAAAAGAGAAAAAAAGCGGGATAATGAAATGTTAATTACCGACGGTTTCGGCCGTCAAAAACGTAAATATTAAATATTTTTATTTTATTTAGTTATATATAATATTTATTTTTTATTTTACCGACGGTTTGAACCGTCGGTAATCGTTATCGACGGTCAAAATCGTCGGTAATTGCGACGGTTTGGACCGTCGCTAGTTATATTACTAAAATATTCTCATATATGATATTATTATACATTTACTGACGGTTACGACCTTCGGAAATTGCGACGAATTTTGCGATGGATGGATATCCGTCGAAAATATCGACGTTCCTAATCGTCAAAAAATTAAATAATAATATAATAGATTATATAATTAATTTTTTTATTTTCGACGGTCGTGATCGTCGGAAAATTCGTCGAAAAAATTTAATAATAATATTAAAAATATATAATTTAAATTTTTTTATTTCTGACGGTCGTAACCGTCGGAAAAGTCGTCGGACGGATGAATATCCGTCGAAAATATCGACGTTCCTAATCGTCAAAAAATTAAATAATAATATAATAAATTTTTTTATTTCCGACGGTCGTGACCGTCGGAAAATTCGTCGAAAAAATTTAATAATAATATTAAAAATATATAATTTAATTTTTTTATTTCTGACGGTCGTAACCATAGGAAAAGTCGTCGAAAATTGCGGCGGATGAATATCCGTCGAAAATATCGACGTTCCTAATCGTCGAAAAATTAAATAATAATATAATAAATTATATAATTAATTTTTTATTTCCGACGGTCGTGACCGTCAGAAAATCCGTCGAAAAAATTTAATAATAATATTAAAAATATATAATTTAATTTTTTATTTCCGACGGTCGTAACCGTCGGAAAAGTCGTCAAAAATTGCGACGGATGGATATCCGTCAAAAATATCGACGTCCCTAATCGTCGAAAAATTAAATAATAATATAAATTACTTTCGACGGTCATAACTGTCGAAAAATTCGTCGGAAACGGAACCGTCGAAAAATCCGTCGCAAATTGCGACGGATTTAGAACCGTCGGAAATTATCCGTCGGAAAATCGCGATTTTCTTGTAGTGGTTGGTTTTTTTTTTGTTTTGTTTTTCGTGATTCCAACGGAGAACTCATGTATTTTCTATGGAGATAATGAGTAATAAAATAATATGTATTTATTCTTATTATGTTCCTATCATGAGAACAATACTGTTCTTATGTGGGTAAGAGCAAATTCATCTCTATTTTTTTTTTTGTTCTATAATTATTAATGTTGAATCTACATGTTTACAAAAATTAATGATTTACCAACAAAAGTGAGAACAAAACTTTATTTTTGTGCATTATGTCCGTACCAAACACAGTCATAGTTGCTTGGTGAATGGAAACAAAGATTATGAATGATGGAAGTGAGAGGCAATTCACTGCATTCAAATAAACAAAGGAGAACAAGGTGACGACACACAAATTCACACACATCACACATGATTTCTTCATGTATACAGTTTGGTCATAAGGTTGAAAAATTATTATTATTATTACTTTTTGTGTTAAAGAAAACCAATTGTTGATTTGATTGCACATACCTCGTCCATGAATTCCCAGCCTGTGCAGCACGAGCGTTGATTTATAAATTAAAACATTTTGTCAGAGGGTAGATGCAAGACAAGCAACTTTTTGCTTTAATTATTCTAAATCTAGGGGTGAAAAAAGAAAAAACAAAACCAGCCGTCGGCAATCATCAAATGTGTCAATCAATTATTATCCAATATTCCAATTAGCATATGTATAAATTCAAATAAACGTCTACAGTCATCACAAAATTAACACACAACTAGATTTCAAATAAATTACACGATTAGTCCTTCAATTTTAATTTATAATCAGAATATTATTCATCTTTAATTTTCTTACACGAGTAGTTCTTTTGACCGGTGATAGTGAGTTTTCTATTACCTTGCACACGTGATCACCACGTAAATCGATTCTCTTTCATCCACATCATTAAAAAATAATAAAATAATAAAAATATATAATAAACTAAATAAAAAATAAAATAAAATAAAAAGAAGGGGGATGCTCGTCCCCCTTCGCCGGCTCGAATGAAGCGAAGAAGGGGGGGGGGGGCTGGCACCCCCCCTTTCTCTGTCGCGACCGGTGATGGGAGAAAGGGTGGCCGATACCCCTTGTTTCTCCCTCACGAACGTCGATGGGAGAAAGGGGGGCGTCGCCGGCGAACCAGAAAAGGGGGGCCGATGCCCCCTGTTTTTCCCTCGCGATCGACAAAGGCAGAATGGGGGGCGCCGACTCCCTTTCTTAGCTTCGCCGGAGCCGACGAAGGGGGACGAGCGTCCCCCTTCTTTTTTCATTTTTTATTTTATAATTTTGATTTATATTGTTATATATTATTATTATTTTATGACGTGGATGAAAGATAATTGATTTACGCAATGGTCACGTGTGCAAGGTAATCGGGAAATCCACTATCATCGACTATGAGGACTAATCGTGCAAAAAAATTAAAAATGAGGAATGTTCTGATTACGAATTGAAGTTGGAGGACCGATTTAAAAACGACTCAAAGTTGAGAGACTAATCGTGTAATTTACCTCTAGATTTCAGATATCGTATAAATTCAGTAACATTTGTTTACTTCAGCAATGAATAGCTAATTGCTTCTGTAGGATCCAAAATAAATTTCAACTGACATATAATTTTCTTCATCTTTTGATTATGCTGATCTATCATCTATTGATTAATACTCGCAACGAAGAGATAATTCGACATTAGAAGAACCTTGCAATGTACGTGTACAACTTGTTCTGCATTGCCGGTGGACTGTTTACCGTGGGGACGCCATTGTTCTTGTCTTACCGAGCATGAGATCCATACAAATACTACCTAAGAACAACACATGTAATTAATATGGCGTACGACATACACGAGATTTAAGAGTTTGTGATACATTTCCTCTTTACCTTGATGACACCAGGCCGACTTATAGTTTTGTTTAATCGAATATTGGCGTCTTCGATCTGAATGTGTTGTATTAATTAAAATTACGAGCGTCATTGCTGATGAACAGCATGTCCCATGGTCATATCGTCTTGTAGATTACTTCAACTTGGCGTATTTTATTGCACGGAGATTTCAGGGTGACAACGCAGTACGGGAAAAGGTCTATTATAATAAATCCAAAGAAGATAAGCATGAATTGTTGATATGATTAAATATAGAATTATTTTCATAAATCTCCCTTAAACTATCATAATTTTCACATTTAACTTCAAACTATGAACTTATTTTTTTAGATCTCTAAACTATCGCAATTTTTCACTTTAGTCCTCCCCTCCACTTTTGTTATGTTTTAAGTTATTTTTTATTTTTTTATTTATGAAAAGATTAAATTATCTCTCTCCAGAAAACATGAAATAACAAATATAAAAAATAAAAAATTCATTGAAAGAATTAAAATGGTAAATAAAAATATTATCATTTATGAAAAAAACTAAATTATCATCCTCCGATTTTTTTTCATTTTTTTATATTTATTATTTGATGTGTTATGGAGGAAGGGGTAATTTAGTTTTTTCATAAATGAAAAAAAATAAAAAATAATGAAAAATGTAATAGAAGTAGACGAATGGACTAAAGTGAAAAAATCATGATGGTTTAGGAATAAAAAAAATAATTTCGTAAATTTAGATTAGATGCGAAAAATCGTGATACTTTAAGTGAATTTTATGAAAATAACCAAATATATGATATCATACAACATGAACTATATATACGAACATGATATATGCATTCATATTACAGTATCCAGTTCTTACGAAAGTTTGATGCATACTAATCCTGCCCTTGTACGATACAACGCAAAGCTACAACCGTAATAGCTGTCCGTAATTAATAAGAGACAGGGATGGATCAGACACAAAGCAGACAAAAACCATACATGCTGCATTATTAATTAATGCTGGACCTAGTAATCAACAACAGCAGACCCATCATGGGACACGGAATGAAGAGCTTACTTTTTTTTTTTTACTTTGACAATAAGAAAACATTATGCATGCATTTTTATTAAGACGTTGTTACGTGGTCCTATGTGATGCAACGCAACGCACGCCCTCACGTACCATTAAAGATGAAGTAATAATTGAATTTAGACTGAACAAAAAGGAAAAGAAAAAAAAAAGATGAAGGCGTGGGAATTGTTATAGGAGCAATGCGTGAGCAGCGTTTTCTTCCATCAGCATTATCCTCAGATGGTGCAGCATTATCCTCCATCTCGACTGTTTGTGTTCAATCAAACTGCCAAAATTTCTATGTACATGATCAAGTTAACAGATGGAACCTGTTCAACGTTTCTCTCACTATATATATTTCTTTTGAGATCCTCTTCAAACTCTTTTTTTTTTTTGTTTTCTTCCCATATATTGACGCCACAAATATTACTCAATGAAAATAATACTCAAGATGCCGTTGAATCACTATCTCATGAAAGATGATAATTTTGAAGCGTAAAAGGCGAATGAAAACTTTCCATTTACTTCATACAACTGGAATTAAAAACTGGGCGGAGCCCTCGGATTTATGCAAATCACGTTTTTTTTTTTTTTGAAAAGAAAGAGTTTATTGATATTAGCTAACTCGCAGGGAGTTGAAGTACAAAAATGGAATCAGACCGATCTTTAACGTGGTTCTGTATACACTTATAGGCTAGATATAAGGCGAATTTTAGTGACAGAAGTGAGTGAACCAAAACAAAAAAGGAAATTGAGATAACTCCATTTGTTGAACAAAATGTAACATCCGGAAGTTAGAGAGAGAGAGAGAACTTCCTGCCGCCCAAAGCCCACCAGCCCAGCAGGAGAGCTCAACTACTTAAAAGACAATAAAGTGAAGCCCTAAAAGCCAATCCACTACTCCCTCTCCCACTAAACACCTATTTGGGTGCGCATCTCAAAACCCATCCCTAACTACATTAAACACTAAGTCACCGTCTACCTGCCTTAAGCTTTCCCAATTGTGTGGCTAACGTCTGCACACGATAATTTCGAAGCACCTTATATGGTGAACAATACTATTCTTGACATCCGGTCAATAAAACATGACAATAATAAGCAGTGAAAAATTAAAATATTTAAAAACTATTCTACTTGAAAACATAACATAAGCGATAAAATATAATTGACTACATGGCATTATGCCCAATGACATCAAAATGCACTACGATGGGTAACCTAAATATATAAAAGACTCGAACTCTACAAATAAGTCTAAATTCAATATAATCTATAATAAAAACTCATAGGTCGACTGATGCATGATCCATAAATAATATGACTCATAGGTCCACCTCTTGTATGTAAGGGCCATTCAAATAAATAATTTAATACTCCATAAAATATTTCGATTAAAATGATAATCAATGAACAATAAGGATCTCAAAATAGATCATGAAAATCAATCATCCATTTCATATTTCAATTCCATATATCTATTGCATTGATATTATTGAATGCCCAATTATCCATATCCATAGTGGCTAAGAACATCCCATCACATTTACTCTTTGAAATACCCAGTTTGTAACATTATCCATATCTTCTTGCCACTTAATCAATTATCTGATTAGTTATCAAACAATATTATCCTTTGTTAAAACATTATGGTACTAGGTGATCCTTGCGCCATTGGCCGACCAAGTCATGACACTCCGAACTCGTGTCAATTCCATAACCCTTTTCACACGGACTCATACAATAATCCATTCAACAAGGGCCAAGTAAATTCACAACATGTCATTTCAATACAATGATTCATTTTAATCATACGGCTTAACATGCAATTTGACTTCTAGGTGAGTCAAGCACATTCATATTAATGAAAAGCATGAAACATCACTACAAGAAAAACCCTGATTACCGACGGTCAAAACCGTCGATAATCAACCCAAAAACCATTGGTAGTACCAGCGATTTTTCAGACGGAACCGATCCGACGAAAAAATGCTCGTCGCAAATCGATTTGCAATGGTAAAAAAAATTCGTCGGAAATATCGTCGGTCCTAACTATCCGAAAAATCGCGGTCAACGGTTCTAACAATCGAAAAAGTCCCAGCGGTTCCAACCGACGAAAGTTTCCGACGGTTGCAACCGCCGGAAAAGTCCGATGGTTCTAACCGTCAAAAGTTTTTTTACGGTCGCAACTGTCGAAACTTTCGACGGCCGTCGTAACTATTGAAACTTTCGACAGCTGTCACAACCATCGATCTTTCGGCGGTCGTAACCGTCGTAAAGAATTTTTTAAAAATAAAAAAAATTAGCGGCCGAATTGGGCCGCGGCCAAATCCGACCGCTCATGGCCACCCCCGGCAGATCCAGTCACTGGGGGCCGGATCCGAATGCCCGCGGCCGGATTCGAACGCCCGCGGCCGAATCCGAACACCCGTGGCCGAATCCGGCCGCCAGCGGCCGGAGAGAAAGAGAGAGAGAGACGCCGACGAAGAGAGAGACGTCGGCGGGAGAGAGTCGCCGATGGTCGACGCTTGACGTCCGGCCATTGGCTCGCCGGCCGGGAGAGGGAGAGAGAGAGGAGAGGAGGTAAGAAAATTTGGGATATATATATATATATATATATATATATATATATATAGGTGGGAAGATGAGAGAAAGCGGGAAAATAAAAAAAAGTAGGATAATGAAATTTTAATTACCGACAGCTCTGGCCGTCGAAAAAGTAAATATTAATTATTTTTAAAGTTACCGACGATTCTGACTGTCGAAAAAATATTTAGTTATATATAATGTTTAATTTTTATTTTATCGACGATTTGAACAGTCGGTAATTATTACCGACGGTCAAAATCATTGGTAATTATGACGGTTTAGACCGTCACTAATTATATTAATAAAATACTCCTCATATGATATTATTATACATTTATCGACGGTTCCGACCGTTAGAAATTACGACAGATGGATATCCGTCGAAAATATTGACGTTCCTAATCGTCAAAAAATAAAATAATAATATAACAAATTACATAATGTATTATTTTCATTTCCGACGATCGTAACCGTCGGAAAATCTGTCGAAAATTGCGACGGATGGATATCCATCGGAAATATCGACGTTCCTAATCGTCGAAAAATAAAATAATAATATAATAAATTACATAATTTATTATTTTCATTTCCGACGATCGTAACCGTCGGAAAATCCATCGCAAAAACTTCCGTCACAAAATCCATCGCAAATTGCGACGGATAGAAATCCGTCGCAAATTGCCCATCGGAAAATGACAATTTTCTTGTAGTGCATAACATAGCATGATATCAACTAATGAACAATTGATAAAAAAACCATTGAGTTCAATCTTTAAACTCACACCTTTCAGTCAACCGATCGACCCATCGATCAACCGATCGCATGACCGATCGAAACAGTGGCTTCCGACCTTTGTTTTGCCTATTGGAGCGTGATGCATGCAAATTAAGCGCAAATATACTAGATCATATCAAATAATAAAGAGTGAATAAGAG
This sequence comes from Pontederia crassipes, assembly GCA_030549335.1. Taxonomy (NCBI): domain Eukaryota; kingdom Viridiplantae; phylum Streptophyta; class Magnoliopsida; order Commelinales; family Pontederiaceae; genus Pontederia; species Pontederia crassipes. Next base: position 31,123,185 of record CM060193.1, read on the forward strand.
TGTTGAACCCACGAGGACTAACCTAAATTCTTATCTTTCTAACTTAAGTTTATTAATTGAGAGAATAAAAAAATTAATTTTCAGATAAATGTGATTCAAATTTATGACAATCAGGGATAATGAACTTTTAATTAATGTGAGAAAAAGTTAGAACTCAGACTATGTATCCCTATCGGATTCTCTTAATTATCAATAATCAAATATAGACTTCTTGTACAAAATAAATGAATAAAAGGTATAGGACTCAAAAACTTGAGGGCCTAACTATCCTAATTAAGAATATAATTAAAGCACGTTGAAAACTCAATCCGCTTTAATATACTCTAAACTAAGATGTATTAATATGAAATGTGGCTTAAAGTAAGTGACTCAAAAACTTGAAAATATAACTATCTTAATTAGAAATAAAATTGAAGACGTTGAAAACTCGATCAACTTCAATCTACTATATCTAAAATGCTTTAAGTTGCAAACCTTCGTTTAGTGACACAATTGTTAGCAATTAAAACTAATTTACTAACAAAAATATCAAAATAACCAAACTTGGCACAGGTCAGACGAAACTCGGCCCGAGATGTATATCAAACTTCAATTCAATGGAAATAAAGGGAGAACTCGGCCCAGGTTGTACCAACTTGGTCCGAGTTTCACACATAGGCGATTATGATCAATTTTCTCTCGCAGAAATTATGTGAAATTATATGAAAGTAATGTAAGAAAGCATGAAAGACACATCATAACCATGTTCTCAGACGTTTAAATAATGAAATATATTAAGAAAAAACTAAAGTTCAATGTAGTCTTCCTCTAACAATTAAACTAATTCATAATGGGAAGAATTAACATCAAATTCGAGGGAGAATATAAAATAAAGATAAAAAAATTATAAATCAAACTCCAAAGTGATAGTGGACGTCCATGGAACAAGCTTTGACCGAAATTATGCTCCAAATGATTGGTGGAAAACTCAAAATCTCTAGTTCTTCGATTGATTTGTAGTGGTGCACAATAGAACTTCGCCTCTCATTTTTGGTGCCACTAGGGTTTCAAACTCCGTGATTGCATGCTCCTTAAGTTCGTCGTACATTCATATTTATAGGGTGGTGTCCTTTTAGGATTCTGAATTAAATTCGCGACTCGAATTCGAGTGAAAGTTGACCGAAAAGTACAATTGTCCATCAGTTTGGCTGATTGTTCGGGCCGGGTTTGTCAAACTCGGGATTGGTTCTATCCAGATTTTATTTTCAAATAGAAATCGATTCGAAATCGGATTTTAACGTTAACCTGGTCCGAGTATAATGCCATCTGGGCTCGGGTTCTACTGAAACTTGTCCATTTGTCTTCTTCTCGCTTCATTTTTCGTGCTTTTCTAATATGATCGCTTTGCACCTCCAATATATTGATCCTGAGAATAAAATAGAACACAAGTAGGTAGCTTTGCGCTCAGAAGAAATTAAAAAAAATAAGAAAATAAATACATGCAATGATAAAAATTATAAAAATAGCATAGATGATGTATGTAAAACATGTATAAAAATGCATGCATCAGAGCGTTCGATCGCTCCTCCGACCGGTCAACTAATTTAAATTTGATTCCACGATAAACCGTCAATGCACCGTTCGATTTGTATTTTTATTTTGTATTTCTATATAAAAATATATTTAATATTTGATTTTAAAGAATTAAAATAGTTTATCTAGATATTTAAATATTTTTATACAGTTGTATTCAAAATTTTAAATTACCTTAAAACCTTAAATTAAATGAAAATAATAATCCTAAATAAAAATAAAAAAATGGGTCATTGGATCGTTGGCCCAACCTTACCCAAGGTCGGAAGATCGAATTTTCGGGTCGACCCGACCCGATGAACATCCTAATGCATACAAATGATATGTTAATTGATTTTTTAGAAAGAGATTTTATTTGAATATTCATTAAACAATTCAATTTAATGAGACTAAGACCATTCGAATGATAAAAGTTTCATCAACAATGAATTACAATATTTATATAAAATGATAAATATTTATTTAATGAGATTTATGCATAATTTAATCAATATGAAATCCTCAAGAACAGGTAATTTCGATATCGCATTTTTAAGTAGCACCACACAGTGTGATTGTTGAATATTGTGATCCCATCGATCAAATGAGAGATATGTTCCAGACTAAATTGAATATGGTTCAACCCCATGAAAGATGGCCTAAATTGACATCCCAAAGGAGGATGGGGGTACGTGTTGAACACGCAAAATATGTCATTGTTGAAGAGAATATTAATTATCAAAGATTAAAAATATTAACAAGAGTTTGGATGGAATGGTACTTTTCCTCTTACCAAGATTTTAAATTTGAGTTTTTATGAATATAGAATATTTTTGTTGAAATTTCATCGTCACTATTAGATACGCGACACGAAATGATCTTATTAAATTAATTTTTTACATGGTAGGTCGACCTCCAATTTATCGATAGTACGCTCTTTAACGTCGCGCAAATTATATTGTCGACACCGCATACACCAAAGATTGATTAAAAAAAAAGCACGGATAATCGCATCCAATTTGTGTAATCTTGTAGCAAGCTAAAATTATTTTAGTGATGTTGGTGGTCATGGAGATTAATTAATTCAATACAATGACTGTAAATTTATCCATAATGGGGAGGTTAATTACCGCAATCTAGAAACAAATTATGAGATCTCATACTATTTTTTGCTCCATCATTTTGGTAAATCTTTGTGTTTTCTATCTCCTGCCATTAGGTCAATCAACATATACAATGTTCATAAATTTAAAAAATTTACGTACTATATAATCATCATGTTATTAGTATTTTATGTTTAACAAAAACTTTTTGAACATCAAGTATAAAAATTTGTAAATCATCTATATTGCATGAAGAAATACTAACTAAAATATACTCAAAATTCTTAAACTAAAATATCCACCAGCTCAAAATGTTTATATATGTTAAGAAACAACGAAAGTACTATTTTTTTAAAAAAAATCATATTGCACGAAAATTCTTGCCAAGGTGGTCCTCCATGAGAATAATTATATTGTCTACTCGTCGTTCATAACATTGATATAGCAAGTTAATATAATCAAGATCATCAAGACGGAATTTACATAAGATGGGGTCATAAAATCGAAGATAGAGCCAAGAATAAATTTGTAGTGGGTTCACAAATATCTCTAATAAATTTTAAATTATTATTTTCATAAATGATAAAATTTTCATAATTTTTTTTCAATTATAATGCATAAAAGTATGAATTTTAGTTATCAAAATCATATCAACTTTATATTTAAATATGAAAAAAATATGTATAAAATCAAAATTAAGTGCGTAATCATAAAATTATTAGTGATATAAATAATACAAATAAATTGTATTTATCATGTAATTATACAATTTAAATTAATTGGGATTAAATATAATTATTAAAGCTATTATTCTATTTTGTTATGCAATATAATAATATTATATATAAAATATAACAGGGAGAGATGTATGATTAAAAAAATGTTTTTCATGATAATTGGTATAATGTGTTCCATATATTTATGATGATAATAAAAATAAATTATATTTATTTATCAAATGAAAAGTAAGAAAAATGATGTGTTAACGTATTCAATTAATAGATCATGAAATATATTCTTCTAATGATGTATTAATGATACTTTTTATATATGAAATTATATAATTAAAGCTAATTGAGATAAAAATAATTAAGAAATATATTATTTTATTTAATTATGCAATATTGTAATACTCTATGGAAAGTATAATAAGGAGAAATCTATAATTTAAGACATAGTAATTGATCTTGCTCCCGTATTATAATAAAATAAATTATATTTATTATAAATCTAATGTAAGAGAAAAAAAATTGTCTAACTTGTTCGTTCGTATGAAGAATCGAACCTGCGACCCCTTTAACGACTGAGGTATTGTCCAAAGTACTCCTAATAAAATATTTATCACCCTAGCACCCATGTGGCTCCACTAATCGGGTCGAGAATAATAAGAGCCTACCTAATAATAATAATAATAATAATAATAATAATAATAATAATAATAATAATAATAATAATAATAATAATAATATATTAAAATAATAAATATTCTTTTGATAAATTTATCATATTCAAATCTTAAATTACACTTAATTGAAACATATTTATATTTATATTGGTTCTTAAGTAAAATTACATTAAGAAAACTTATTAAAATTTAAGAAAATATATTAAACTTTATCTAAATTATTTTTATTTACATAAATATATATTAATATTTAAATAATTATTTTAATTATATAGAATCGGATAAGATCGTGTGATCAAAATAAGATCATATTAACATCTTGCATATGACAACCGAAGATAAGATAGAAATCGATTAAAAAGAGATATATGGATGTAAACACAAAAATGATTTACATGTGTAGATTTTTTATTAAATCAATATTTAATGATAGATATTCATTTAAATTATTTGATAATCTCATCAATTAAAGTTATTTTAACTTTCTATATTAAGATCTATCGTTAAATTTTAATTCAATGATTAGACTATACATATAAATCTTTTATAAATTTACACGTACATTTTTCTCGATTAAAAATAATAAACTTATAAAATCTTAAGATTTTAATACCCCAATCGAAATATTAACGATCCTGACTATACCCAGCCGACTGTAGTAAGCACCGTAAGCGTAAGAAATAACTGATATAGGACAAATTAAGCCGGCATAATAGACTGACGAAAGGGTCAGGGCTCCGTAAAATTAAAAGGGTAAGGCGTAGGAACACCGACAAGGTCACCAAATTACAAGAGAGTGCTACCAAGCACAGTTGCAGTGCAACAGTGGCTCGTATGTCGTCTGTCTGAAAAATATAGCCAACATATGGGCCGACATAACATAACGTCTTTTATTCAATGTTTTCACTGCTTCATGGCGTCGGCAATGATCTCAAGTGTCTCGAATGAGCTCCCTCCCTTGGCCACGCTCGCCATGGCCATCCGCTTCAACTCCTGCGCCCTCTCCTTCATCTTCTCGTCCCCGAGCAGCTCCTCTATCTTGCACTTGATCTGCTCCTTGGACACCACCCCGTCCGCATCCGGCACCAGCCTTAGACCCGTCCTCCAGACGTCGCACACGTAGCACTCGCTGACGAAGTTGTCCGTTGAGTACGGCTAGGACAGGAACGTCGTCCCGTTTGCCACGCCTTCCATCGTCGAGTTCCAGCCGCAGTGACACAAAAAGCAGGCGATGGCGGGGTGCGCTAGCACCTGCTGCTGCGGCACCCACTCCGCCACCCTCCCCCTCTCCGCCACGCGATCTTTGAACCCGTCCGGGAACGCGCCGCTGCGGTCGCCGCCCTGTTCAGGGCCCTCCACGCAGTCAGGTCGCACGACGAGCAGGAACGGCCAGCCGGAGATCTTGAGGCCTAGGACGAGCTCCTGAAACTGCTTCCGGTTGAAAATCGCCGTGCTGCCGAAGGCCACGTAGACGACCGAGCCAGGGGCCTGCGCGTCAAGCCATGACGCAGACGTCAGATCCTCAGGCCAGAAGTTTCCTGCGAGCTGGCCTCCCTGCCCGGTCCTCAGCAATGGTCCGATCGGACGTATGTGTGGGGCGTGTGCAAAGACCGCCCCTTCAATGCCCTGAAACGAGTTGCAGATGACGAAGTCTGGCTCGACGTTCTTTCGGGCTTTATGGGCGAAGAAGTGGAATATTTTCTTCCCAGATTCGCTGTTGCCGACACAATTCCATGGGAGGTGCGCGGCCTTTATCGGAGGCACACCTGCGCCGAGGCAGAACGCCTCATCTGTCATTGGAGCTCCTGCAACGATGGCAAGACGCACAACATATATGCATACATTTACCCAAAAAACAATAAACGTATATAAAGACAGACTTAATACATTCTTAATACCATTTGCATCAACTATGCCATCTTCAAGCAGCTTGGGAATGCTGTTGGCCGCAAGGGTCATCAAGGCGGACATGGGTGAGAACTTGGCCGCGCGGACGCCAGTGGCCCTAACCACCCTGAGGGCGGCCCACTGCAAGGCCCCGTCAAAGATGAAGCACCGGACCTCGTCCCCTCCTCCCCCCGGGGCACGGCTCGCGGCCACGAGCCCCTTAAGGAACTGGGGTAGAGTCCTGGGCAGGCCTTCGTTGAGGAGCTTCGTCAGAGAGTTGTGATCGTCACCGGGTTCAAGGCCGTCGGGGACGGAGACGAGGGGGATCTTGCTCGCCCGGACGGCCTCCTCGCCGGACACGGCCGCCACGACGCGCTCATGGTTGTGCTCTGTGTTCACGAAGGTGACCTTTTGAAGCCATGGTCTACCAGGCGGTGTAAGAGCTCCATGAGAGGGATGACATGGCCCTGGTATGGTAGTGGCAGGACGACGGCGTGAGGGACGCCCATGTCTCGCCGCTGTATGTAGATGGCAGTGCTTTGCTCTCGGGGTCTTGGGATCTGGATCTCGACAGGTGCTGTGTTCTTTTCGTGGATTGGTGGCCATGGCCCTGCAATAATTGTACTGTGTTTGACATGTTATTTTGAGAGAGCGCAGAGGTTGGTCTGATTGCACAACAGAGGGTAAAGTTTTCTGTTATTTTTCCAGAATCAATAATTTTAGTTTCCTTTCGAGATATAAATGAAAAAGCATATGTTAATAGTGGATTTTATTTTATTTTTCATAACTAAATCACTTAGTTGTGAATATAATATAATTATTGACTTTTTTTTACTACTATTCATATTTGTTTGTAAATAATTTGTGATAAAAATGTATCGAGCCAATATAACAAAATTAAATTATATCTCGTTGTTATTTATACAAATCTAATTTTTTAACAAGAACCTTATGTTTTAGATTAATTTTTACAGTAGTTTTTTTAACTCATATAAATTAATCTTTAAATAATAAGTAAAAAATTATTGCATCAAAATTAATATCATTTTATATTCATCAACTAATTTTACAATTACATTTATTAAATATTTATTTATTTAACTATTCGTTACTCATTGATTGAATTATTATTCATTATCAAAACGTATCCATCTAATAAACTAGACTATGATTGATTGTCCCTTATTAAAGATGCCAATGACACTTGTTGGGCATTGATCTGAAAGTTCAACAATGTCGACACATTGTCACCACTCATTTAAATCATTCCAATGGTTTATAGGGCGAAAAATCACTTTGTTAATTATGTAATAATGAAACTCTTATTACCCATGATATGTAAAATATTATTTTAGTATCACAAATAATGATTTTATATATTCAACTGGATATAAATTTTAGCATATACCTATTGGATATCTAAAGACAAAAAAGTCTAATGTTCCAATAGCGATTAATTATGTTACATATACTGGATATTCAAATTTTAACATTCTTTTCTTAATTCCATCATTAAATTTTATTGCAAGTACAATTATTAACACCACAGAAAAAAAATATGATTTTTCGACGGTTATAAATCCATCTCAATTTCAAAAGGATTTTATGACAGAAAAACGAATATTTCCCAACTAAAAACGGTAAAGCTTTCATCGACTAAGGCCGCCAGAATTCAAATTTAATATATTATATTAGTGTCCTTGGGCAAATGTTATTATATTATAAATATTTTGACGATCATACCCATCGAAACTTCTGACGGATACCTATCCGTCAGAACCCGTCGAAATTCAAATTTAATATATTATATTAGTGTATTTAAGCGAACATTCATGTGTTAGATTATATTATAAATATTTCGATAGTCGTACTTGTCGAAACTTTCGACAGCTTAGAATATCGAAATTCAAAATTATAATATAATATGATATAATATAATATATAAATGAATGTTAATGTAATATAATATTATTATTTAGCTTCCAGTGAATGTACCCGTCAGAACTTTCGGCGAATTCCTATCTATTGGAATTTCCCAACGACCTAGCTCATTGGTACTACCGATGACATGCCCCTCTGTCAGTAGTACCGATGGATTTGCACCCATCGTAACTAGCAACAGCCCCAAGCCTTTACTATATCCGTCGATAGGCCACTTAAAACTCGACCCCCCCTTTCTCCCATGTTTTCTTTTGCGTGCTCTCTCATTCTCTTCCTCGGCTCCGACGAACACAGCTTTCTCAACTCCGACGACCTAGCTTCGGTGACTCCCACCTTCATCAGTTGTGTGCTCCATTCTCAACCCCTCTTACCTCGAGGTTCACTAGAGACCCTCTCACCTCCCACTCACCCCGGCTACACGTTCGACTGCCCCCTATGGCCGCACGTCCGGCCACCCACGGGCGTTGTGATCAGAATCGCCGTCAGGACGTTGGTAGCCGATGCGGGCATTAGCGGTTCGATTCCGATCTGACCGCATACAGTCATTGGCAGCCCGATCCAATTCGGCCATTATAGTCGTGGATCCGACAGATGGGCTATTTTCGAACGAATCTCATTTTTTAAATATATGTTATGAAATTTAAATTGTAGTTACTAATTGTTAATATTATGTTATCATTAAATTTAATTTGTAGTTAGTAGTTCACATGTTATACTTGTTAATATTGTTAATATTGATTTATAATTAAATCAATATTTAGATCGGGCCGCCAACAGTCACGATCCGACTAGATCTGACAGCGAGTGATCAAATTTGACAAACAAGCCATTTTCTATTGGATCTCATTATTTTAATATTTTCTATGAAATTTAATTTGTCGTTAATAGTTGTTAATATTGTTATCATTAAATTAAATTTGTAGTTAATAGTTCACATGCTATACTTGTTTAATATTGTTACATTTATCATAGTTGTTAATATTGATTTATAATTAAATCAATGTCTATGATTTATTAACATGTTAATATTTGTGGTTAATACTTGTTAATTTCACATGTTTTAGTAACATTTATGATTAAATTCATTTTTCAGTAGTTTGGGTAAAAGTAGATTGATTAATAGGTTGTAATTGTGATTAACGTTACTTATGTTGGAATTATTATTAGTATACGTTGATTTATGTCCAATTGAATAATGTTATTGTTAGATCTTGATATAGTTAAATTTCTAATTAGGTAGTAATTCTAGAAATTATGTTTCCTTCATATCATCGTTGATGGATGTACAATAGAACTAATTCCAATCTCATAGGATTATCACAAGAATTCATAGATGGAGTTCAATACTACACAAGTATAGTATGACAATCAATACAGTTTATCATTTCGTCTTCCGCAAGGTAAGTTTATTAAGTGAATTATCAAGAGAAGACAAGAGACAAAGCTCAATCATGGGTAGTTATTAAAACGAAAGAAGAAGTCAGATTTAGGTTGAAAGTGTGTTGCAAGTTGCATACCAATATGATTTGCTTACATCAGTGGAGTCAAATGTAGACACGAAATTGATTGAAGATTTACAGGATGAAGAACATTTATTTGATGACTTTGACAATCTTGATATAAATAATGAAGAATAAGTTGATGATGGTAGCATCAATAAAGATTATTATGAATGTACATCTTCAAAAGATGGTGAAGATGAATATGAATCGTGCAACAATTCTGATAATGACGAGTAACTTCATTATTAATGCTATATTGTAATTTACTTTATAGTGTCGCATTGCATATTCTATGAGTTCCGATATTTTTTAAATATGTAATTTATATTTTTTGTAATGTTTCCAAACATAGTATACTATATGGGTGTTCACGGGTCGGGTTGGATCGAGCCTCCTTGAAGAGGAAAATCCGACCGAACCCGACGGTGGTCGGGTTAAAATTTTATATTATTACTATTTTTATATTATTTAATATAAAAAATGTTATTTAATATTTATTTTAAAGTGTAAAATAGGTTTTTCAAATATTTAAATATTATTTTCATACTTAAAAAATTTTCTATTTTAATATTTCTTAATATTTTAAATTGAATATAAGCTTAAAATTAATTTAAAAATGTAAAAAAATTTAAAAAATAAATAAATGCTCGGGTCATCGGGTCGGGTCCCGACCAGTGACCCGACCCGACCCAACCTAGGTCGTGTCGGATCGGGTCATCGGGTTCACCGAGTCGATCCGACCCGATGAACACTCCTAGTTTGCTATGCATCCTTACGATTCATTGGACCAACGATTTCCTAACGAGAGTGAATTTCTTTCATATTCTTTACCTTCTCGTAAGTGTTTTTCATATTGACCACAAATTTAAAATTTCAAATAGACAGTTTCTTAATTTTATGTCCTCCAAAAGCACCTCTTGATATTAGGAATTGATTCTCGAGTTATATGTATGATTCAATTCTTGAAGATCCGACACAAGGTGTAGTCGAATTTCATGTTAATATGATGTAATTATATTCTCAGTATTGTTTGACAATTAAACCTATTATGTAGCATTTGTTCTATTTAGATGTTTCTTTTCGAAAAAGGAAAAGAAAAGGACACTCCCTCTAGAGAAAGAGAATGAGACATATCGTTTCGAGCATTCGCATAGTGGAGAGACAGGCTATATCAGAGGCTCCTTCTTCGAACGATGATTCCCATGGATATCAATTTAAGGCATATATATAGGTAAATGACACTGTTGTGAGAAATCTGTGTAAGTTGGTGAATAGTATTCGTACGCTAGGTACTGGTACGTGGAGATCGGATTTCCTTTTGCAAAAATGTAAATAAGTTTTAAATTTATAATCCCAACTACAGTTCTTAGGTTGTAAGTATACAATCGCCATCGATGTACAAAATGAGGTCGAACCACAAGGAGAGAATTAGATTATGTTTCACTACTACTATTAAGAGAAATCGATTCGTGGAAAAGAAATGACTAATGAATGTAGATAGCTAAGAAGTAAGGGTGTATTCTTATATTATAGATTTTGTAATTTGTTTGGTTGTTTTTTATGTTTAACTTGGAAGCTTAAGGTAATTAGGGCCTAAAGTAAAATCTCGTCGCTCAACAATAATGTAAGATAGAGGCATGAGGGATCATTCCTATGGGAAACTTGGTAAACAGATGTCGCTTCTTCTAAATCTGCATTCGGATGGTAATACTAATAGTGGGTGCTTCTCATTCTCATGAAAAGTACCCTTCGGTTCTCTTACTCTCGTATTCGAACCGGGTCAATTCACCATTAGGTGATACTGCATTAGAAATCCGCATAAATCCTCTCTCGATTCATTCTACTTAGGAAGATAAAAATTAATACCAAAAGTTTTCCTTCTCGCAACTTGCTAACCTTTCGGCTCATAGCAGGTTGTTGATGACATAAACCACTTCTCAGGGAACCATCGCATGAAGAGGAAAACTCGCAACCAGACATTCATAAGATAAACAATGAGATCTAATGCCATGAAAGCAAAACATCCGAAATCAGTAAGAACATCAAACCAAGTCCAGACCCATCAAATAACCCCTCAGCCTCATCAGCTGATTAGTTAGATATGCTAAGTTTGAACTTCAAGCTAAGAGAAAACTTAATGCAGTACGATAACGTGCGGAAACAAAGATGCAGATTAAAACTAATGTTCATAGCCCCCTCATTGGTTCTGGTACTTCTCCTTCTTCTTCCTTTGCACCTTCTGTCGAGTATGCTTTTTCTGCCCCTTTGTCTTGTTGTCAAGCTCCTTTATACTCCCTCTTCTCTGATCTTTCTCTGGCTTCATCAAAGCCTTTAGCCTTTCGATATCCGACAAGTGTTCAGGTAGTGCCTTGTCCTCTTGATTCCCTACCGATTTTGTCAGGCAGTACATGTAGGCAGGTGACATCTATCTTGTGGTCCAAGATTTCTTTTCGTCTGATTAGGCAGCACATTCCCTCATTGCATCCACTTCGTGCTTCCATTACAACCCGCGCCCAATTAAAGAACCGCCCGCACCTGTGTGACATGCAGGGAATTATCGGCCAATATGCTAAGAATATGTGAACATGAGCCGAAAATGATTAGATGGCTTGGAATGTTGGAAAAAGGGATGAATACATGCAGTCCTTTCTTTTTCGTCCAAATGTTAGAAAAATGTGAACATTATAGCCTTTCTTTTCGTCCAAATTATTTTCATACACTATTAGAGAAAATATATTGCCTTTTTCCGTGTCAAAATAGGTATAAAAATGCAAGTCATCAGACCCAAATAAAGAAAGTATGTAGTTATTAGTGCTCCACTATAATAATATTTTATATTATATTTTTATAGGTTTTTGCCATCAGAATTCGTTACAGTCACTTGTACTAAAGTAATTCGGTAGAAATATAAACAATCATGGCTTATATGGAGAGAAATTTCTTATGCTACGAGACAAATATTATTAAAAAAATTTCAAATTTATAACCTCATTTTTTTTATTTTATTATTGTCAATTTTAAATTATTATGATACTAATATTATATCTTTCTTTGAAGGCGGTCGTGTGATGGGACTCTGAACACATAAAAACAAATGTGAAAAACTTTTAATTCTAGGTATTCAAAATGATTGTCATCGATATTGTCGGATGCACAAGCTGCACGAGAATGTCTCAATTGAATTCCTGAAATTATATAGGCCGAGTTAATAGCAAGTGGTCCACTGATTTGTACAAATCAAAGTGTGTAAAAAGCTAAGATAATTTGAGAATCTGAACGGGGAGTTCGCATTCACGTGGGTGGTTGTATATCTATGTCTACAATTGCAAAAAGAATGGTTAAGAACTAATATCTTTGTAATTTTATTTAATCATCTTCAATGAAACTCGAGTTCAATTTTTTGTTCAATTGCAGGAAAAAGAGACGGGGTAAAGCACCCATTGAAGATGATTATTTTTCAAAATCTATTAGAAGAAAAATAAAGAATGAGTTTCGTCGTTTGCTCGAGAGACATACATAAGATTTGATTTAAAATTATTAAGAAGATCACATTTTTTAAATTATTAATAAGATCACAATTTTTATTAACAAATGTCATTTTATAAATATCAATAGGGTTTGAAAATAAAAGAAGCCATGCATGAGGGAGTGACATCGCTGACGTCTTGAAAACTTTGGATGAATTATATCGACGTGAAGAAGGGTCGCATCTACGGTCTCGGATCAGCTGTTAGTTATGCGTATATTGGATATGGTCATAAATCAGTAGTTACTATCATTTCTAGAAATCATGATTTTATTTCTATTGATGATTCTCTTCTTGTTCATGATGATCGCCTCAGTTATTTTCCCCTTCACATGAATCTCCTTCTGATAATTTGCATTCCATTGATACATTTAATTCTGATCTAGTTATTGTTCCTTCTCAATTGCTACATGACCATGAAGGAATATTAAACCTCATGCCCAGTTGAGTGATTACATTACTCTTTCTACCACTACTTATCCAATTTCTAATTATATTTCATATTCCCAACTATCTACTTCTCATTTTTTTTTGTCCATGCTCTATTAGTTCTCAAGGAACCTTGTTCATTTTATGAGGCTTATAAATATCCTTTTTGGATAGATGCTATGAAGGCTGAGATGCTTGCTTTGGAACAGAACCAAGTCATCATGTGCAACGACTTTTCGATAATACGTGGGAACAACGATTGACAGAAGTATGACAAGAAATGTGAAAAGAGTTTCGAGAAGAAATACGACAAAAGTTTAAGCAATGACATATGCTAAGAGATCAATGAAAAGAAAAGAAAATCGTGTTGTGACAAATGATGTGTGACAACAAGACGATGATGACCAATAAAATATTAGAAAATAGGTATTTAGGAAATTATGTATTTTATAAAATATTGGAAAATCTCAAATTTTCGACATTAATCCAAAATATTGAAATAAAAAAATTGAATTTTTGGTTTTTTAATATTTTCTAAAATTATTCAACTATATCCGTTGCAACTTTCGACGAATACCGGTCATCGAAACTTTCGACGGATACCGACCGTCCATAGATATATGTCCGTTTAAAGTGTTCGACGGATCTCTCATGCCCATTGAGAAATGTTTACAACGAGCTATTTTCTAACAGTTTGTTCCTGTCTAAAAAGCGAAAATTCATTTTCTGACGGAGTTTTTTGGATTTGCAATGAACGATGCAAATAAAAACGATATTTGTTTGTTCAAAATATGAAATTGCATATAAAAATGATTCAAACATATTTTCTTAAAATAGGTTAAACTTAATCTTTTTATTAATAAAAATAAATTATAAAAAGTTTATAATTGCGCAAAATGCAAGCTAATTTAATAGTTGTTATATAGGTAATATAACTTTGGTATCCCTCTCACATAATCTGATAGTTTAGTTTCAAATCAGGCCCATCACATTTGGGAGGTTAATTTACAAGTTTTTTCTCTTTACATCAAATATTTAATTATATCTAAGAACAAAACAAAGTATATTATTATTTACATGATTAAATAATGAGAATAGACTATATACATCATAGATAATAACATGTTATTATTAATTGTTGTATGTAAAATCTAACAATAGGCGTACGTGTATTTTGTACATATATTTACGTATATTTTTTGTGAATTTATGACAAGTGTTCATGATAAAAGTTTATTAACTTCAAGTCCAAATGTCCAATTGGCAGATGATGACTGGTTCCAAACTCTTGAATTTATTCAGATCCAATTATTTTAATTATAGATATACTAGTTATATATTTTATTATAAATCTTGCTTTAAATGCTCGTTGTATAAAGTAATTATATTAGTAACATATAGTAATGGGTGGGTTCTCTAAATGGTTATAATTATTAAATGTTATACTTTATTTAAAATATTTTGATATAAAAATATTAATTAAGACAATTAAATCAGTTAATGCGAGATGATTACTCAGACCAAATCCATTTTTCTAAAAAATAATTGACAAAAACTGGGTCGAGGTGAGAGTGAACTGTTCTGCCCAATTTTGCTCAATATCTATATATGGCATGTGACATTTTTTGAAGTTATAAATAAGAAAATTTGAATTGCCAAATAAATTATATATATTATAAAATAATATATTTTACTAATAATTCAATAAAGGACAATCTAGAAAGACCGATCAATACCTTGAAAGTTTTAATCTGTTGAATAGCGAATATTCTAGAAATGGGTCAGATTGAAGAAAAAAAGACGAATGTAAAGGAAAAATTAAAGGTGTGGTGATTAGAATGAAGTAAATTAAATTCATATAAAAAACTAAAATATTTGTCAATTTTAGGAAAAATAATAAGTATACAGTTAGAAGGAAAATGTTGAAACGCTAGACATTTATAAAGAAAAATTCTAATAAATAAAAAATGGAAAAAAAACAAATGTGTTATGATAATATCTTTAACCTCCATGAATCTTATAAATAGTAATCCTGCAAACTCTGAGATGTGATGTCTACATTTTTCATATCGTTCTCCCTTAATTGTTATAATGATGGATAGAAGCACATATCATGATTGCATGGGATGAGGAAGAGGTTGTCGTCGTGGGAACTAGGAAAGGTTACTTGTGCCAAAATGTACATTTGTCCAAGCATGGAATTTGATAGATGATCACGACCCTCTTAGGTCAATTCATTAACATTATTCATCCTTTCATTATTTGCATTACCATTGTTGTAACTTGTTGATCCATTTGAAAGCATAAAAATGGGATTTTCCCATGAACCTCTTTCAAACTATCACGATTTTTTCGCATTTATCTTTAAAGTATAAACTTATTTTTTATCCCTAAATTACGGTAAATTACATCAATCATCCTTCAACTTTGAGTCGATTTCTAAACGATCCATCAATTTTAATTTGTAACTAGAACGTCCCTCAATTTTTATTTTTTTACACGATTAGTCCCCTTGACGGCTAATAGTAAGTTTTTCGGTTGCCTTGCGTACGTGGCCATCACGTAAATCATTTTTCTTTCATCCACATCATTAAAAAAATAATATAAATAAATAATAACTAATATTAAAAATAAAAAAATAAAAGTAGGGGCGCCTGTCTCCCTTCGTCATCTAGTGGCCGACTAAGCAAAAAAAAGGAGGGTCGGCGTCCCACTTTCTCCCTCGTGACCAGAGAAGGGGGAAAGGGGGGCGTCGGTCCACCTGTTTCTTCCTCGCTGCGCGCGAGGGGGACGGCGCCCCCCTTTTCCCCTTAGCCGACTGCGAGGGAGAAAGGGGGGCACCAGCTCCCCTTTTCTACTTCGCCCCCCACACTCGACGCCGATGGAGAAGCCCCACCCCCACCCCCTTTCGATTCTTTTATTTTTAATATTAATTTATTATGTATTCATATTATTATATTATTTTTTAAATGATATGGATAAAAGAGAAACGTTTCACGTGACGGTCACATATACAAGACAATCGGGAAACCTACTATCAACGGTCAAGGGGATTAATCATGCAAGAAAATAAAAGTTGAGGAATGTTCTAATTATAAATTAAAGTTGAAGGACCGTTTAAAAATTAACTCATAGTTGGAAGACGATCCGCATAATTTTCCTAAACTACTGTGACTATTTTACTTTAATCCTTCCATTTTTTTTTCCATTCACGACAAAACTAAATTACTCTTCCCTCCAAAATACATCAAATAAAAAATATAAAGAAAATGCAAGCTTCCTTGAGACGAGTCTCGAGGTGTGTCATGGACCCGTGATGCCGGATGGTTCCATTGAACATGAGCACAACCCGGTTGAAGAGCTCCACGATTTGAAAACCTGGCTGGTGGATCCTGAGCACGATGGTCTTGCCCTCCATTGCCGCCATCGACTTGAGGATCTTCACAATGTGGAGCACCGAGGCGGAATCGAGGCGTCGGCTCGTTGAAGAGGACGGTTGGGTCGCGCACTAAGTCCACCCTGATGGACACCTGATGCCTCTCGCTCCCTTGATAAACCTCGAGCTCCATGCGCGCCTCTTGTGCAAAGCATAGCTCAAACCTTGGAAGCAATCCAAGAGTCAAGACCAAATTCAATAGAGAGCAGCCCTCTTGACATGAGACTCTTTGAAACTGTGACAAGTCCATGGGCCGGCCGTTGACAAGGACTCACATGGAGATGGCGCTCGGATGAATGACACCGATGAGCACAAAGAGCAGTGTCGTCTTCCCCGCTCCACTGGCGAGGAGCTCTCCGGGCAAGACCCCGCAGGTCACATTCTTGAGGATGGTCCTTGGTGCGCTATCAGCCCCATGGCAATGGCGCATTGTAAGTGGTTGGTGCTCGATGACGAATCGTAGGACACTGACTTGGTTTCGATATGGAACAAGGGTTTTTGCTCACATGGACTTGGTGGTCTCAGTGGCAACTCCATTCAGGCGATAGCCCCCCCCCCCCCCCCCCCCCCCCACACACACACACACAAAGTTCGAAGTCGCCTCCAATCGCCAAATGGCGATGGAATCCTTCTGGCGGAGGTCGTCGAGCCCCTCAGCTCCTCCTCTGATTTGGAACTCACTCCTTGCGGCGATGTCGGTGCCGGGATGGGGAACCAATGTGAGCTCCTCCTCGCTGATTGTTGAGGATGGGGAACCATGGGAGGCGAACGGTTCGCTGCCGGCGGCTAAGAGGAGGAAAAAGAAGACCAATGCTGCCATCGCGAGTGATGTTTCAGCGTCTCCCGAGGATTGCAGCATCTCTTCCAAACAGAAGAATATGGGGGGAGGTCATCGTGCCTTCTTCGTCAGAGACCCTTGTGTCGAAAGAAGTCGTCGTGCGTCTCTCGAGGATTGCACAAATTTTTTTCCTTCTTTATTTGTTATTTGATGTGTTTAGTCTTTTTGTAAATGGAAAAAAGTATAATAAAAAACCTAACAGAAGTAATTGAAAAGATTAAAATGGAAAAAGATAATTTAGGAATACGAAAAAAATAAGCTCATCCATGATAATTTATGAGAAATTTATAAAAAATAAAAAAATAGAGAAGTCACACTTTTCGTGTGACTAGAGCACCTATAGTGCAACATCATCGTAAGTGTTGTGGCACTACATAGGTGATGCACCTATGGACCTATCCTGCTAGGCCTAGAACACCATATATGATGCGACGGCCCATATCGCATCTATGTGGTGCTAGAGCACCATGGGTGCTGTTGCACATATTGTGCCACAATTGACAATACTATATGATGCAATAGCACACCATATGGTGCGCTTGCACCATGCACACAGGTCTCACCTTGTGATTCATGGTTCTTTTCATCTTACTTATACTTTCTCTACACATTTTTATGTCAATTGCATCGATCCTACTTAATCGAGTCAATGTTAATCACGTCTTTCAGAACTCTATTATGGTTTGATCTCAACCTTATGGCACCACGTGAACTTTCCTAATAAGCCAAGTAGATTTGCAAAATGTGATCATCTATAGTCTTTGATTCCTTTTCTGTTACGTGACCTCATTATAATTATCGTATATATTTGGCTTCCATTGTTGATCTAAAAAATCTTTATGATGATATAATAACACAAAATATGTTTCATTTTTAATGTGCTAATTTATCATATTCTGTGCAAGATTAGCTACTCACTGTATTTTACTATAATATATATCATATTGTTCATTTTATGATTTATAAAGATCCAATGTTCTTGATCATACTATTATATGATCAGTGGCGGAGCCAGACATTTTAATTAGTGGGTTCACAAATAATCATATTTTTTAAAAATTATTATTAATATAAAATGTGAAGTAATCATTAATTTATTATTAAATTTTAGCATTCACTATATATATAATTAAAATGTTAATAGACATTTCAAGTATGGATTAGTGTTAAAAAGCATAAACTCAATTGTAAATATATTATCTGAATGAAGATTATATTTCACAATATTATTTTACATTATTGCTAATTATATTAAAAATATTTGTAGCGAATAAATATTTATAACTATGAGATAAAATAATAACTATCGAATGTATAATCTAACATATAAATGATTTATATTAAGATTATATAAAATCCAATCATTTTTGCAAAGATAAGTTAAAATATTAGATTGGAAATCAAACTCACAAAAAATAAATATGGAATAAAACAATCAATGGAAATGTAGCATTTTATCATATGTATAATTAAGTGTAATCTAAAAAAACTTTACATATGATTAAAGAATAAAATAAATGGAGAAAAAATATAAACATTTAGTTCAAAATATTAAATAATAAAATAATGCTTTTATCACTAATATAGACGAGTGAGATCAAAAATATTTATTATACGTTAATTAAGATAAAAGTATTCGTAATGTGGAAAATAAAAGAAAAAAGTATTGTCATTTGGTTTCGAAGCTGCGACGTGCGCCTCCATATAAGTGATGGACTTGGCCGTCCGGTTGAGCTAACAGCAAATTGCATTAAAATACTTGTATCACGTGCATAAATTGACACCTATGTGATTCCGCCACTCTATATGACTTTCTGATATTTGAACATGAAGATAATTATAAGTTAAATAAGATAAAAATAAAAAATATGAAATGAATAGATCTTATGATCTTTTGAGGAGGGTCAAGTAGGAAGTTGAAATATATTTCATTGGATAAAAAAGACGAAAAATATTTCATCGATCCTTTTTATATTGAAGTTGAAAACTTTTAACTTGGCCAAAAGGAGATTGAAAGACAATTCGTTCACTCCTTAAAGAAAGTTGAAAGACAAAATTTAAACATGAGAAATTGGTGCCTAAATGACGATGATTACGCTATGTTTGACCGCGCTAACTCCTAATGATTCTTATGATCAAGTGCATGATTTATGATCAAGAATGATTCCATAATGATGATTATTAATCATGACGCAATGTCTCATTTGATCTTATTTATCATTATGATTATTCCTTATCATATAATCGGTGATGTTCTATTAATTACATACTTATCATTCATATGATTTCGATGACTCATCTTATTACACCTTTTATATTTTATGATTCGGTTACACCTCATATCCTCATGATGTCATTATAGATTATTTTATTTTGGAAAAAATGAATGTACCACGCATTTTTCGTATCATTCGCATGTGAAACAATTTTACACGTATGCTTTTCCATATTTTTTTACTATCATTATGATAATAAAAAATAATTTTATAGTATAGAAAATTATAGAAAATAATTATATTACTACGAAGGATAATAATGTTTAGAAGTTCATAAAATTTTGAAAAGTACAAATATAATATATTGTTGTTGATTTGAATTATTTCTTTGTTATCATCTATGATTTTCTAAATTATTGATAAAAATATTTTAAAATAAAAAGATATACGTAAAGCCACTTGGCATACAATTAAAATACTTATTAAACCATTTTATTTTACATAATTATTATTTTTTACAAGTCCAAAACTCAAAGGAGGTTCATCTGATTATTATCTTTCAACGGTGTTGTATTTGATATATATTACTTGATAATCATTCATGATTAATTCAGACTTTCATATCATTTTATGATTACATCTCTTTTTAGTGATATTTTTTCTTTCACACTATGTATTTATTTTCGTTGATCAAAGTTTAATTTAGACAAAAAAAAGTATCAATATATGCATGTTCTGTACGTTTACTAGACGTATTCTCCTATGGAAGTGTGGGTGTTACAAATTAATCATTATTCAAGTATCATAATAACTAGAGCCACATATAAATATCCATCAAAATTATTTTGATTTTTCCCTCCATTTATTTTTGGGTTATTTTCTCTGATTACCCCTAAACTATCGCGATTTTTCACATCTAACCTCAACCTACGAACTTCATTTTTTGGATATCTAAACTATTGTGATTTTTTCAGTTTGATCCTTCCATCCAATTTCGTCGACTTCTATGTTATTTTTTATTTTTTCGCATTTATGAAAAGTTCATTATACCCCTACATTAGTCCACTTTTACATAAAATAATATATAATAATAGATATAAAAATAACTAAAAAAATAAAAAAATAATTGAGAAAGAGGGGGGTCGACGACGACGCAGGGAAAGAGAAAGTGGGGGGACCTTTGCGTTGTACGACGACCCTCCTCCATTGACACTTGTTTTTTCTTTTTTAAATTTTTTTAAAATTTATTATTATATATTATTTTATGTAAAAGTGGACTAACACAGGGGTATAATGGATTTTTCACAAATGCGAAAAATAAAAAATAATAAAAAATTCGACGAAATTGAACGAAAGGATCAAATTGGAAAAATTGTGATAATTTAAGGATGGAAAGAGGAAATAACCCTTTGTTTTTATTGCAATTGCATTGTGTACTCAGTCCTTGCCTTTTAAATTACCCCCACTGGTGAAACTTGGTGCTAACACCTTAGGGTATGTTTGACAAATAACTAATGGAGGAATGAGATGGTGTGAGGTGGTGAAGTGTGATGTGTTATTAGAAAGTTCATGTTTGAATAATAAATTATATAAGATGTGGGATGGGATAATGAATATTTTATTTATATAAAAGTTATTTTTATCCTTCGTTATATATTTAAAGTATTTATAATCATTAATTAGTGGTGAGCATGAATGGGGACGACCTGGTCGCCCTCGCTTGCATCAATTCGAATTTTTTTCCGACCCGATGGATAATTAGGTCAGGACCGAATTCGGATTTTACATCCCAAACTGATTGAATATATTATATTAGTATTAATATATTTTTAAATAGTATTTATGTTTATTTTGAATAAAATTTTATATTTACTAAAACATTTTATTTACTAAAAAGTTATTCTTACCCTTTAAAATATAAAATGATAGATAAATATGTTCATATTAAAAAAAGATAATATATCAAAGAGAGAGAGAGAGGGGAGAGAGAAAGAGAGAGAGAGGTGATTTAATTTGGTAAGAAGAGAAATAATTTCATTTGGTAATAAAAAAAGGAAAATATTAATTTGGTCTAAAATAATCTATCCCTCCTCGTTCCACCAATTTGGTAGAATAAAAAATGTGGTGTTTTAAGGACTTAGCTATTTCACCCCATAACTTAAATGAAAAATGTAACCAAACATGGTTTAACTAATTACATTCCCTCATATTCCACCCCATCCCTTCATATCCCTTAATCCAAACACAACCTTTAATTTGGACCGTCTGATTTAAATCATTTCCTCCCACTTTCCTCTCTTTTCTCTCTTCTTTCTTCTCTCTCCTTTTCATTGTTTTCTCTCTCGTGCCCGTCGCTCCAGTAGTCGCCGCCAGCCTTTGAGCACCGCCGATCGCGAGCAGACAAGCCGTCCATCCGACCCTGCGAGCACACAAGCTTTCGAGCCGTCGATCGCAAGCACACAAGCCTTCGATCGCCGCCATCCCCCGCGAGCACACAAGCGTTCGATCAGCCCTATCTCGTCATTGATCCCCTCTCTCGCCATCAATTCCCTACCTTGCCGTCGATTTGCCCCATCGGCGAGTCAGACCCCCTTGCTTCTCTATCGATCCGTGCCACCAGCCCTCTCTTCCCCGTCGACCCACGCTCGCACCGCGTCGCCCCTCTCTTCCGCCGCCATCCTGCTGCGGACCACCACCGTCCTGCCGACCACTGCCGATCATATAGAAGAGAGAGAGAGAGCATGTGAGAGTAAAGATAGAAAAAAAATATAAAATGATTTAGACTGTTGATTTAAATCGAACAATCTAGAGTAGGGTTGTACTATGTATTACCCAAGAGGGTTACACCCCGTTAATCCTAATATATATATATATATATATATATATATATATATATGGGAAAAATGAGCGTGTGAAGCGCTTCCGTAGGAAGCGTGTGTGAAGCGACCTTAGTCATATTTTTCTTCATTTTTTTCGATATCTTTCTTTACTAATAGCTTAAATGATCATTCATGATAACAAAAATAGTTTTATAAGATTAGAAGTTATATAAAATACTTATATTCATTATGACGGATAATAATATGCAGACTGATGAAAAAATTATTGTTAATGATTTGAATTATATATTTATTATCTCCAATGATCTTCTAAATTATCAATGAAGAAAAATGTCGAAAAAAATAAACATAAGTATGTCTAAAATCGCTTCACTCGAAAGACGCTTCACACGCTCGTTAAACCCTATATATATATATATATTAAATATTATCATTTGAATTAAGATCCAACGACCATTAATAAATCCTTAATCTCATATGCCCAAGGACCGAGTCGGTGAAGTCAATGTCATTGACTGCTGCGGGATGGAAGATAATTTTTTGGTGTTGATAAGAATTTTACTACTTTTTGTAAAATATGACAAATACTAAATTATTGTGACAATTCAATGTTGAATCTATATTATCATCTACAATGATTATAATATACTATAAGTCTATAACAATAATAATGGGATTTAAATTTTAACGGTTTTCCCATATCAAATTGGGAAGGGGATGAGCTGGGAAAATGAAGTAACAAAATAGAAAGAAGAGCAACAGTCATCTCTTTGCAAATCCTTGCAACCTCATTGTCTCAGTGAGCACCGAACCCAACAGTCTCAACTTTTTCTTCTTCCAACAGCGCCTAGCATTTCTCTGCTGCGGTATCTGTGTCTCTCCAAATCCAATCACATCCCGATCGAAATTAATCATGTGAAGAAGGAACAATACCTCCTTGCCTGGATCCAGATCTATCTGGAGCGATCACCTCACCTCACCTGCCTGTCAGTCTCTCTCTCCCACCTCCCTCCATCTCTGTGTGTGTGTGTGTTTTAATGATACCATGTCAATATTTTGATCAAATTCCTTGAGGTGTCTGCATTCATCTTGATGTAGAAACCCCAAAGATCCAATCTTTCGAGTTTTTTCAGGCCATTGGAATCCATAAAATTTATAAAGTTTAGATCTTTCGCCTTTGTGTGCATATTACCATCAAATTTTGATTAGGAAAGTGGATTGGGCTTCTATTTGGTCGATCTTTTTGTTATGTTAAACAAATTTTCCTCATATATATCTCTAAAAGCACAGTTTTTTTTAATGTTTTTTGTCGATTTTTCTGGTTCTAGGGCGATTCATCTGTCTTCTGTTCCTGACCAAGATTCAGCGCCATGGAAGTGCACCTAAAGGAGCTGTCTGAAAGGTTCCATGCGCAGTTCGGCCTGGGTCCGGGCCTCGGCCCGAGCTACGGCACTTGCCTCCTCGCCGTCGAAGGAATCTCCCCTGTTTTCATCAAGTCGCTCTTTCGGGCGGCGGCCGCGCTCTTTCGGACCGAGCCCTGGAAACGGCTGCGGCCGAGGCATCTCTTCGGTATTCGAATTGGCAAGGACTCCGATTGGTCCAACAAGAAGCAGCTTTTTCCATATGCCCAGTTCATTGGTGGTGACGGAGGGGACCTCGGGTTCCATTTGTTCAAATCAGAGCAGGATGCCCAAAAGATGACGGGAGCGAAGGAGACGAATCGCATTCCAAACATTGAACTCTTGAGGGTCATATTTGAGCCGACGTCGCTGCTGTCGCCTCCCAACAGGAAGATGGTGAGGACACTGGCCCTGGAGTCCTCTGGCCCTAATCGATTCCCAGTCATTGATGTCGCTCGGTGCACTTCGAACGGTGGCCTGCGGTTCAGAAATCCTACACTGGAGGAGCTCCGATATGCCTATGCTTTTATGAAGTCCATAGCTCTCGTACATCCGCTGCTCCAGTTGGCTGATAATGGGGCGCCAAAGAGAGCGAGGTCAGTGAACTTTGAGCCATTCATCGAGACAGTAGATGTGCAATGGCCACTTGAGGTCATCAAGGGTGGTGACCTCGTTGCGGTCACTGTTTCCCATCCCCCGAATCAGGTGTATGAGGAGAAGAAGCTCGTCGCAAGTCCGATGAAATATGTGGAACCACCAAAGGTAGAATTTCCTGCGGCAGAGGCAACGTCTGGCTGGAACGCATCGAGGCGGTGTGCATTGTGCGAAAAGGAAGTCCACGGAGATCAGTCTGTATGTTGCGGACGGTGTCGCGGAGTGGTTTACTGCAGCCCGGTGTGCCAGAAGCAGCACTGGAAGGACACTCATAAGAGCATCTGCGGTTTGTACAAGGCCATGATGGAAAGGGAGGAAGAGCTGGCACTGAAGATTTTTGCCTTCCCTTGCTTTGTTGAGCACCCTTGCAAGTGGCTCGAGTCCGTGGGTTTGCACCACAAAGGTATGTGGAGAAGGAAGTGCAGCTGCTATTCTCATTGCTCGTATGGTCTCCTGCCTGTGAAGACTGGTACAATATCTGAGGCCTGGGGTGGATTCCGTGATGGAGAGTGCCCGCCTGATTCTGCATTCTTGAATTACTTGAATGGAGTTCCGAATCCTATCCTTCTCTCCAGTTGGTCTGAGTACTATAATCTTCGTTCTCTGCCGATGTCGAGCCCGGTTGCTGCCATCTTGTCACATCCTTTGACAGTTCATCACATTGTCACCAGCCTTGCCATCAGTACCAAGAACCGGCTCATCAAAGGGAAAGAGGTGATTGTCCATTATCTTGGTCCTGCAGGGGAGCTGGACTGGATGCCTGCATTTGCTGAGATAGGACATCTAGTGAATGGACTGGGTAATGTGCAGATAGTCATGATTGGACCGGATGTTCCAAGTAACTTATCAGGCACTGTGTCAGGAATCAGCGATCGGCTGAGGGTGAACCTCGTGAGGGGCATATATCAAGAGCAGGCCTCCTACCTGTCTTCTCCTCATGTTGTGATTTCTCTGAACTGTGGTCTGGAGAACTATGGGAGCTGGGGAGGTGCTCTCGAGCTGATCAAGTCGATGAATGTGCCCGCCTTCTTCACAGAAACGTCTGAGGTCCTGTGCGCAAATGCTAAGCAAGTTTTGCGAGGGGCAGGTCTGCACATAACACATCCTGTAACGCCAAATCCTTTCCGTTCGCCACTTCGCGAGCAGGCACCTTCGAACAATCTACCTTCCTTTAGCAATGGCTTTTTGTTTGGTGTCAACACTTAAAACCAACTTAGTGAAGTTTGATTTTGAGTGAGGTTTGTGAAGATCCAAATGTCTGGATTCTTGCGTTCTTAATCAGTTTACTTCAGATGATGTTGTTTGTGCTATTAAAGTTCAAATTTTGTGTTATCTGGTTTTCATTATTTGGCTCCAAGCTACACTCAGTTTCCATTCTTAGGATCAGACATCTTCTTAAGCACAAAATATTGGTCACTGCCTATATCTATACCCAGTAACATCAGTTGATTTACCAGACAAATTTGAGAACATTGCCTCTTAAAGCATTTTGTTTATCTCAAGTCATTAAACAAGTGGGCCAGATTCTAATGATAACTAGGAAAAGTAATCCACATATGCTCATTTTGTCTAGCGGCCAATTGAATAGTTGAAAGATATAATAAATATATGAGGTGGACAAGAATAATGTGGGTGTTTCTTTTTGCTGTGATCACAAAATTAGAGGAAAGAAAAGGCTAACATATGTGAGCTCGATGGAACGAGTAACCTCTGATCCACATGCAGTTCATAACTGCGAGGTGGATCTTACATGAGTGTTTTAGCATTCACAGAGATACTTGTTTCCCAATCACATGGAAGTAGGAGCAAGATCACTTAAACATGAAAAGACTCAGGTTCTTGTCGGCAAACAATTCACAGATCCACAATGGAGAATTACTTAAACATATAAAATTTGAAATAAGGTTCTACATTTCATCTCAACAACACATTAATGAACGTTTCCTCAAACCAAAATTCTCATATAGGAACACATCTGGGACACTGAATTTTCCCATTATGCAGAAGAGTTACAAAAAGCATACTAGGAAGTAAAACAGTACATGGGGCATCAAGAATAAGAAACTTCTCAAAAGGACTGGCCGCATACCATCATTTGCCCTTTATTTTGGGGCTTATATGATAGATGGGTTACATTGTCTTCCTTTTTCTTTAACACCATCCTATTAGCATATGACAAAATATACTGACAAAATATGCTTACTGGAACTGGACTTCTTGGCTTCCATCCTTATGGGTTCAAAAAAACAAGATACTTCTTGTTGGAAGAGCAATCTAAGGTAACATATCTCCTAAGCTTGCGCTTTGGAAGCCATTTCATACGGAATACACGACTGACACTTGACAAGCATGAGTACGCATATAAAAGCTACACCCCCTGAAGCACAAACATCACGGTCACATGCCTCCTTGTTCGCACAGGTCGAGGAGCTTCAGAGTCTAAACGGAAAGTAAAACAAAGGTTTAAAACTAGATGCCTTATTAAAAGTCCAACAAAATATTACATGCTGCAAAATGAAACTGCATATAAATAAGCAAATATTAGAGTAATACCCAATAACAAAGAACTTATCAAACAATAAGAAAACAATATCACCAATAAGCGCAAGATATATGGGTAAATGAAAATGTCACCTCTGTTATGGAGAGTTCAAGAAGGAACTTTGGACCATCATAATGATGCAATACTGGCCTGAATTCATCCTCCTCCAGAGGCTTACAGAGCTTTCTAACGCGAATTCTCACCTTTATATTAGCCAAATTAAATGAGTTAAAAAACAAGCAACACGCAAAGACATGTAAAGTTAATGTTTATGGCTACCTGTGCAGGGAACCTGGACTCCCCTTTGCATTTTTTGTCCTCCCAGGCTGTTGGATCAATGTTAGAACCCCCAAAGCTAGATGCCTACAGAAAAAATGAGGAAAACATAAATCACAAAAGTGCTAAATAAATCATTACCTTTGAATATTGAATTCTGTGACATCATAACATGAAGAAGGAGAATGATTTGGTCGCACAATGTTTCTTGCAATGTAAGCCATTATCCTAGAGATCACTATAAAATTCCAGGATCATACCTCAAATATCCCATGAAGCTGATGAGTTGTATAGTTGTACAGAAACAGAGGTAATCCTGGCGTAATTGCACGGACAGAATCACGATATCGAGGAGGCAAGCCTGTAAGTGAAGAGAACCATAAGCAACACTACAAACATTCATTAATGCTATGCCACATTAGAACTGATTAACATTATAGGAATATCAACATCAACGTCACAAATTAATTCATAACATGAATGAAGAAAAAAGATCAACAAGTTCTTGTCTCAAACCAAGAAAATAAATCAACAACAACAACAAAGCCTTATCCCACTAAGTGGAGTCGGCTACATGGATCATACGACGCCATCGTTGATCCATGTTCATGAGATTCGACAGGGTTTTACGTTGGCTGTCGGGGCCTAACACAACCCTCCTCCTTTATCCGGGTTTGGGACCGGCTATAAAACATAGGCGCATATCAATATAAACATAAAGGTTCAGCCCATAGTCTTTTGAGATGTGATGTTCAACAACCACAACAAAGCTTTTTCCCACTAGGTGGGATCAGCTACATGGATCATACGATGTCATTTCGCTCTATTAGTAACCAAACCTTTCGGTATATTATTCACCAATAGATCTTGCTCTATTAGTTCGCCAAGTGTCCGCCTTGGCCGCCCTCTCCCTCTTTTAATTGGACTTCAGATTATTTGATCTACTCTTCTTACTGGCGCATCTAATGGTCTTCTCTGAACATGACCAAACCATCTCAAACGATTCTCTACCATTTTCTCACTAATAGGAGCCACTCCGACTCGTTCACGTATATGGTCATTCATAATCTTATCTAATCTTGTATGACCACACATCCATCTCAACATCCTCGTTTCGGCTATCCCCACTTTACGTTCATGTTGTCCCTTCATAGCCCAACATTCACTACCATATAACACTGCCGGTCTTATAGCAGTACGATAGAATTTTTTTAACTTTATTGAGTACTTTTCTATCACAAAGAACTCCAGTGGCTTTCCTCCACTTACACCAGCTTGAATTCTATGATTAACATCGTCATCAATCTCACCATCTTGTTTTACAATTGATCCTAAATATTTAAACTTTGTCACTTAAAAAATTATATCCTCCCCTAGCCTAACTTCCAAATCGTCTCTAAGTTATTTATTTGTGAAATTGCTATGCATATATTCTGTTTTATTCCTACTTAAACGAAAACCCTTTTACTCCAACGTATTTCTCCATATTTTTAATTTTGTATTTATCTCTTCTCTTGAATCCGCTAAAAGTACTATATCATCCGCAAATAGCATGCACTTAGGTACCTTCTCTGTGATACTTCAATCACAAAAAAAAACTGGCTAACTGCGGCGAGTAATGTGATCCCAACTTCTTGTACTTGGCACTTGTTTGAGCAATATTAATACAAAATAGAAATATGCAAAGATAACTAGATAGGTCTTGTTCCTACAGAAAGAAGTTTGTGAGCTATATTTATGTCATATACACTGTCTCAGAAATCGACAATTTAATGGAAATTTACAAAAGAACCCTACGGAACGAGCTAATTGATTCATTCAAGGAAATGGCTATATACCAAAGAGTTGTCGCTTGAGATCTTCCTGCATAGTATCATTGTTGCAGACAAAGATGTAACCCCCAAGAATTTCATTCCTCGGAAGCATCTCAGTTGAAGGCAATGTTTTAAACCGCTTGTCAGCAGCAGCAGAATTATTATTATTGTTGCTGTTATTGTTGTTGTTACCATTGATGTTACTGTTATTGACATCCTTGTTATTGGTGTTATTGGTATGCTTGTTGACACCTGTGTTCAACTTGAAGTTGTTGATGTTTTTGGCATTTCCTTTCTGATACATAATATTCATGTTATAAGCACCACGTAGAGGATTCTTAGTTGATGCTTCATTCATCTTGAGATCCAGATTCATCAAACCAAGGTTGAGAGCATCAAATTTGTTTTCTTTCTGATAACCAACCTTGTGATCATACACTTTCGGTTCAAGCATGTTCCTTGAATAATCAATGTTGTTTGTCCGATCAAATTGTGATCTAGTCAACTCAGCCAGCTTTGAGGTCACAACAGACCACTGGTGGTCCTCTGAAATCTTTGATTGTCCCCTGAATTCATCACCCAGTTTCCACAAGCTATCCATATTCTATATGGTCAAACTGTTTAAAGAAGGAACATTTCATAATTAGTTAATGATGATAACGTCAATAAGGATGACTATTTTCATTATTTTGATTATGACAAAATCCCAAAGATACTTTTTTTCGCTGTGTTAACAAAAGAAAGCAATTATTCTAAAAGAAGCCTGAATCATATGGAAAGTTGATTGAGCAAAAATCACAAACAAATGATCTAATTATTAGACAAATATTGCAAGTCGACCTTCCTTGTAGCTACTACATAAGCAACTCTTAATATTCATCCTTTGCCATCTGACTCAGGGAAAAAAGAAAGAAATGATGCTTCAAGTTCATTTCACAATCAACATCATCGTTACATTATCAAAGATCAAAACTTTTCAGCAGAAACACGAATCTAAAAGATCGAAGCTTTCTGCTAAAGGAAGAGATCGCTGTTCGAAATGCTCGACTACGGCAAAAGTCTCAACACTACAAATCGCAGGCTCCATGTAAAAAAAATAGTGAAAAAGAAATAGATCCTCCATTCAAACTAAAAATTAAGGATGCCGACAACAAAACTCGCCTCAAAAATCAATTTTGACTCAAAAAAATCCGACCTTTTTGAGCCAATATGCTTGTTTGTACTCACCTTCAACTGGCCAAGGGAGATGGGAATCCAGGATCAGGCAGCTTTCCAGAAGACAGAATGGATGGGACTTGGAAACCCTAGATTTTTTTCCCTTTAGTAAAGTGAGAGATGGAGAAGGAAGAATATAAAGATCTGCAATTTTGCTCTTTTTTTTCCTTTTTTTTTCTTTTTCCCTCTCCTCCTCCACAAAGTCGCCAAGAGGACAGAAGAAAAAATTTAGGACATTTGGACAAGATGATGGTGGAAGAGTTGTCCTCATCTTAATAGGAAGAGCCTCAGGCAACTGACCTCACAATTGACTTATATCTACATTAATGCCACTGAAATTTTGATTTTTTTTCTTCTGCTTGCTCTCCATTAACAGGAATATGCTTTGCCCTTTTGGACTGTCCTGAGTGTTCAATGCCAACTGCCAAGAGAAGGATTGGTTCAAAATTGAAAATGGTTGCTTTCTTTTTTGGATTCCCCCATTAAAATTTATGGTCACTGAGAAGTGAGAAATAATAATCTTTATTGCTAGATTCACTGATGCAAGAACAGTTCAAAAAAAAGTAGAGAACTTTTCAGTTGTTGCATGCATGAATTTGGAGGTGGACTGCAACTGTTGGCCCTTCCTGGAACTCCAAAAGCATGGGCAGCTCAGTTTACTACGACTTATATTGTGAAATGAATCGCCATCTTTTGGTGGCTTCCAAGTTTGGCTGTCAATTTTCCAATGTATAAATATCATAATATGACATGTTATTATTACAATGTCCCTTTTTTTGCTTTATATCTCTGAATGTGTAGTTTCTTTAATTAATTAATTGACAAAGAATTAAAGAAGGATTCATACCTCAAGATCAAAAGGTTCATATGCAACCTCTGGTCAGTTCAATTTTCACATGATAAGAATAGCTTTAGTAATACATCTAGTCAATTCAATTCTCATATGCATTCAGCTTATGGTAGAAAGTATCCCCTTTTTTTTGCACGCAGTTGAGGTATTAAAAGCTTTTGGTCATCGTCTACTAAATCTTGGCCCCTTTGAATGGCTATTAATGCTGCTCACCTATCAGTAATAATTGTATCAAAGTCGACCTAGGGATTGTTAATTCAAGTTGGCTGAAAGAATTTTTAAAGGTTTTTTCTCTCGAATTGGATTAATTAGTAGTAGTAAAATTCTTGATATTAAAGACTGATACAAGATAAATATTGGATATACTTAAGTAATTGTACACTTCAACGCCATACGTGCAAAAATACACATGCATGATAAGTATCAAATAAGTCTCATTAATTTACATTTAATTCAAATCGCATAAGTGTCTGGGGAAGCTTCATGTAGGTTCAACATTACTGATTTATTTGAAAAATAAGGTATTCACATGGCAAGCAAAAGAAATTTTAGAAAAAGCCAAAAGATGGAGCTATTGACCAGCACCAGAATGGCACAACACATCTTGATGGAGATTGGAAGATATGTTAACATATGTATCATTTTTTCTTATTTTATTTTTATTTTTATTTTTATTTTATTTTTGTGTAGGAGATGGGTCATGCATCGAATGCATATAATTTGAATAATTATAATAATGTATATTTGGGGATGCATGGTTAGGTCACAGGCCGTGTTCCATTTTAATGGAGGTTGGTGGGGTCTCCCCCTCTCATTCTATCATTCATCATTTGGAAATGATTCATAAGGAGAGAGAAGTGTATTGTAATGGAGGGCATCACTTTCTTCATTCAAAAGTTTTTGATGTATCAGGCCATTTGGAAATGATCTCTTTTTTCTTTTTTGCAAATTTTCAAATGTGTTGGGGGTTGGAGAATATGTTGTTCATAATACACGCTTCCTGATTTGGGCATGTTACCCTACAAGATGTTGATGCTTCTGATATCATACTTTTGTTGCACTATTTATTCTCTAATTTGTGCCATTTATGGGGGACAACATGTTTAAATTGTACTAGGAACACATGTGCACCTACAGTTTAGAAACAACAGATTAATTAATCACACTAATTCACCCATTTCATCATGACATAATGCTCATGTATGACCAAACTTCAAATCATGGATTGGTTCAAGCTCTAATTTGCTGGTTTCATTGAAGCACCATGCATATGCTATGCAGTTAATGGACTAATTAATGGTCAATGCTAATTTGTCCTTGTGTAACGAGTTTGTTCTTTGTTATATATCTATTCACAATCCTTATCATCTTTATTATTATTTTTCCCACTTCTAGGAAAAAGTATGTGGCCGCAAACCATAACATCTCATTTTGTTCTGAAACATAAGATGCAGCAAACCACTCCAACTTCAATTCACGACATAAATTTCCTAATAGTGGTCATTAATTGATTGCTTGTCATACTATGATATGTCATATAAAGACAGATGGGAGTGCTTCAAACAAAAAAAAAAGAAAAAAAAAACAATGGACTTAAACTGATTACTTCATCTGATTTAATCCGATCAAATAAAAGATGTTCTAGTAGAACACAAGATTTTTTTTCAAAATAAATCTGATTTGATCAGAATCAACCAAAGTTAATGCTGGAGTGTAGTTGAATCTAATTTGATGTATGGACATTCTTGCATTTAAAGAAAATTATTATTCATTGACCTTAATTATTTCCAAACTCATACCCAATGTTGGCAGGGCCGGACTAGCCGAGACGCGCCATAATTGCAGCTCACTTGAAGCTTCAAAATCGAACTCCTATTTGAGCCGGATTGAACCAGATCAAATCGGTCAAAAATCGATCAAAATTGTTAAAATCGGCTAAAATAAAAAAAACTAAGTTGAACTGCATTTTTTTGGACCAGCCGAATTTTTTTATTAATTTTTTTTGTTAAGTGATAATTTGATAAAATTATTATAAATTTTAAAAATATTCAAACATAGTCTTTTTTCATAAATATTCATATTGGCTCATTTGTCTCCTCCTTCATTAGTGCACATGTGTGGGAATATCTTTGTACACTCATTTGTTCCTTTTCCCTTGATTTAGTTTTGAATTTATTAAACTTTTAACTTTAACTTATGGAATATGATCTTATTCAATTTTTAATATCATAATTGTATATTACAATATAAATTGATTATATATTTATTATATTAATATAATATTTATCATATTAGATAAATTAGTTATGAATGAATGATGCAAACTTCATTGTTGTACGTATAATATACAATAATACCATAATATATTTAGTATAGTATAATATTATATAATATGTATATATACACACACAACTTTAAAATTCTTTAATTTAGTATGTAATAAATCAAATTAAATAGTTAACTACTAATTATACTATATAATTATTTATAGAATATATAATCTTGTCATAATATTTTGTATAAAATATGCATTTGTTGCTTTTAACATGAAAAAAATAAATATATGAAATACAAAAAAAACCAATATAAATTTTGTATATAATAATCAAATTCAATCAGATTGTAATTTAATAAGTGCATAATAATTTTAATATCAAATTTTAAAATTAATTATAAATTTATGATTGTTATTTTTTCTTTTGTATAATTATATTTTGACATCATATATATATATAATCAAAATATCATAACTTGATTTATTATATCATATTAAATATAATATTTTATTATTATCCGATTCGACCAACTGGTTCAACTTGAAATGGACTCTTATCTAAATAGTTGTCCGATCCGGTCCAGTTCTAACAACATTTCTCATACCTAAACTATTGAAATATACCAGACACCAAAGTTATTATAATCATATAAGACAACGAGTTAATGTGTTGGCTGGATAGCAATATTTTTATTACATAAATATTATTTATAATAATAATAAATGTTAACAATTGTTCAGTTAAAAATTAAGGGATAAATAATCCAAAAATAAACTCAATTAGGATAACCATAAAAGATATAAATTGACTTATTTCGAGTTAAGATCATATCTAGGTTCAAAAATTTGAATTCATTCCCGACCAGATTATTTAATATTATAAAATATTAAGTATGTACTATTTATATACCATATTATAACTTTTCCTATGCATAAAATAATTTTATTAACAATTAATAATAAAATGAGGACATTGAAATAATTATAAATAATATTTATAAATTCTTTTGCATATTTAATTTTTCCATATATAAATTAAACTAAATTGGGATAATCCCGGATCATCTCGGTTTAATTTAGGATCCAACCGAGATCAATTCCAAAACTGATTGAGGGATCAAGTTCAAACCTTTGAGATCTTACCAAAGCCAATTTGGTACCAAAACAAGGGTGGCCCAATTCCGAATTCGATTTTGGTCAATCTTACATGAAGCATGAACACTACTCATAAATCAAATATTCATACTTTTCATTAGAGCGCTCATTAATTTTCTAAACCATGTGAAATAGTTGAAAGATGATCAAAAGGGAATAAAAATGATATAAAAAAGTAAGGCCTTAGAGAATGTTGATAGGACTAAAATGTATACTTACAATTCCAGAGACAAAGGAAAATAAACATTTAAATTATAACATCGAGCAAAACATGTAGCCCTTGCTCTCTTATAGGAAAAAAATCCTAACTAGGTATTGTTAGGATATTGTGTGAGAGTCCATGGAAGTAACATTGAGTTCGATTTATACGATTGCGAATGTGATTGAGAAAACATATCTAACTCCACCTTATTAAGATACTTAAGAAATCTTCATATATGCTTTTCAAATCAACAAAGGGGCAATCCCTAATAAATCGCCCAAGATCTTGAAGCCTCCAAATTATAACTGAATCATCAAGGTCGATTTTTTCCAACCTCTCTATACTCCAGTCATCTATTAAGGAGTGGATTACATCATCAATTATATATATAGCTATGAATATTTTAGCGTAAACATGAAGATACTTGATATACATATAAGTCCCTATTATTAGTCTCTTACAAAAGTTTTCCACATAAGGAACTAATTCAAAATTCAACTCACTAGTTTAAAAAAACTTGATCCAAAGATTATTAAATTCATTAATTAGAGTATTATTGTCATCGGTGTTAACTTCATCATTATTTCTTCCTATTTCTCTTAATTGATCGTGAGTGAAAATGAGAATACAATTTGATTATGGCTATAAATGATTGATCTTTATTTTCTTTATTCCTATATGAGTCCTGAAACCTTAGAATAATGACAAATAATCAAATATGCTTTTGGACTAAAGTCACACTATGACTTCCCATTTTTCATAACCCAATATAAATCAATTCGGTCGAGTACATTTTTTTTCATTATTTGTCTAATACATTTTAGTTTTTTGTTAATGGGTCTCCACCATTAACCTAATAACTCAATTGCCTAATAAAACAAACTCATTAAAACCTCATATAAATATATACTTTTATCCTAACCTTTCATTTATCCTCATTCTTCCTCTTTAAGCCTCCCAAAACCCCCCAAAATATAACTCAAGAAGAAACCACAGTCTAACCATCAAAATAGGGCAACAACCCAAGAAGACACCGGAGGAGAAGCATAAAAGAAGAAGAAAATGGAGAGAATTAGCCAAGGCAAAATTTAGGAGGAAGAAAAAAGAACAAAAAAAAAAGGAAGGAAAGGAGGAATGTAAGACCCTAGCTTTATAACGTTAAGATAAATTAAGAACCTCGAATCCTTGTTCAACAATGTTACATAATGATGAGTAATAAAGATTTAATAATTCTCAAACATTACAAAATTAATTTCCTTAATATTCTCGCAAGTGGTATCCCTTTCTTCGATAAGGTGCTATCCAACATGTGATATATAAGTTTCTCTCTCAATACGATGGCATTCATAACAACAACAACAACAACAAAGCCTTATCCCACTAGGTGGGGTCGGCTATATGGATCATACGATGGCATTCATAACAATTACATTAATTTTGTTGTTGTTCTTAGTGCATTCTTTATTATTTGTGAATCATAGGTTGTCCCCTTCCAATTTGAAAGAACATATGTGCTTTAAATAAAAATCACATGTCATAATAAAACTTAATGTGGGAACATTTTTGCTACCATGGGATTTGAGAGTGTCAAATTCATATACTTTAATATGTAAATGGGTAGTCAATTGTCCCCAAATAAAATAAATGAAGCTTTGGTGTTCAGTGACAGAATTTTAAAATGTATCCAAAAAATTATTATTGAAGTATGGACTACTCAACTACAAAAAGAGTATGAGAAATTTGTTAGACATTCCGTGGAATAGACACTTTTCTTCAAGTTCAATATTGAATCCAACACATTATGAAATTATTAACTTGTAGTCTATCATAGTCTTCACATTCAAAATGACTTCACAATTATTAACATTATTGTTATTATATATAGAGTTATAACGACTTGTTTCTCTATATTTGCTCTACAAATTAGTTTTAGATTTGTAGACATTATTTGTTTGAGTTTTTTTTTCTCGGACTACGAAGATTGTTTTTGAATTGTATAACATTATTTGTTAAGCAGCTATTGTGATTTTTTCTTTATATTTAGTAAAATATATAATGTCATTGTTGCTTTAATTATGAATTATTTTCTTATGCAAATTTTGTTACTAACATTGATATATGAATTGAGTCATCTATTTTTATTTGATTGTGCAGGTGATTGTGTAGATAATCAAATTTCAAAAAAAGAGGGATGAATATGAAATGTAAAAAATAAGGCAAAAAACATTAAATTGATACATGGATGAAATTGTTGAATATGCTTTTATGTCTTATGTTTTATATTTTGATGTCAATAAATAATGCCAATGTCATAAATAAACAGTTATATACATCAAAATTATAAATAACTACTTTCTTCTCTATGATGGTATAACATTGCTTTTCAAGTGAATTGGTTAGGATAATAATTATTTGCACAAATAAAAAGAAACATCATTGATTCCATCATATGATCAATCAATCGACCGATATAATCGATTGAAGCTTTATCGCCAATCGTGAGGAAGACAAATGTGTGAATTTTAAAAAGTATTAATCAACTGAACCAAATTTAAGAACAATGTGACCAACAAAATGTTAAAAGAATTGAATGATAATGATCATGATTAGTGTAAGGAAGTGAGAATGATTAAGGAATGATTTTTGTTTAAGGTTGTGGGCTCTACACACTCAGTTGTATCATTTAACATGGCATGTCTTAAAAGAGAAAAGCTTTTCCTAATAAAAAAGATGGAAAATAAAATATAAAAGAAAAGAATATGATAAAAGGTCCATATTTAATTATGATGATGAATGGATAGTAATGAAATGGTCATTTATAATAAAAGATGCATCTATTACGACCAGACCAAAACTTGACATGTATCATGTGAAAAATTTGTTTTCATTTATATCATCTCCTTCTTATCACATTCATGGCGTTATCCTAAAAAAAATTATGAAGGTTTTATTGTAACTAAGTCATAATTCATGATCTAATTGTTCATGAACTCTTATTATATGAATTTGATGATCCACTCTATACTATGTGAATCCTTATGTTCTAAAAGAAATACTTTTGTCTTACTTATATTGTGTTATCACATTATGCTTTATTACTTATGGGAGGATTGCCTCCTTTATATAAATCTTTGTGGGTAATTTTTTTTATGACAATGCGACTTAGGTGGCTGTTGTGCATGACTATTGTATTACCTTATATTATATCTTATAGGATATTGAGCTATGATAAAACTCTAAACTTGGGATGTACCCATTTTGTACTTAGGATTGATGATGTCATTTATAACATCATTTATCAAGCTTCTGCATTTGTGCAAGTATTTATTTCAATTTATGCATTTATATTTTATATTATTAAATTTTGTATATCTAAAATTTTCCACTTGTGTCATCTTCATTGACCACCTTGGTCAAGATGTACAACAAAGTAGCACCAACTAAAGGAGTCTTTAGCATTTGGTGAGCGAAACATGCATGTACAATAGTAAATAGATTAAAATATGTAATACATTTGTAATGTATTGATAATTCTAAGTAAGATAAAAATTGAAAAAGATGGCTTATTGTCAATGGAGATGACATCTATACTCACTTGCAATTATGTAAAGTCTTTATGGGATGCACAATATAATTTTTACTAGAAATAACAATCTAACTAACTAGCTTAAAGCTTTTGAAAAATGAAATATAGACCATATGTGTAAAATATCTCAAGAGTAAAAGGATGGCATGACCTAATTGGCCATCACTTATGAATCTAAGTGGTCTTCCTAATTAACAATATAATAATTTATCACAAGATTATGATGAAAGATGAATGATGTCATGATAGGACTTTAAAGTTCTAATGTAAAAAACAAAGTAAGAAAGAAGTAACATGACCACAATTACTATGTGTATTATAAAGAATATGAAGAAAACATGTCTATACCTAAAAAAAAACAAACATTGGCGATATTTAAAAAATATAATAATATAAGAAAGTTAAGTTAACAATATGTTTTAAGATGGTGTCATATGTATTCTTATTTTATCATGAATAATGTGTATTACATACCATACAAAAAGCATAATATAGTTCATAGTATGCTTACTAATTTTTTTGTGTTATAATATTATTGCACATGTCATATAAAGTTTATAACTTAGGTTATATTATCTACGTATTACATTCACCCTAATATTCTCTTGCATATGAAAGAGTTTAAGTTGTTGTTGGTTTTGCTTATGGTAAAATGATTGCACATGTGATGATTATGGATTAGAGATGGGAATCTGTGCGGGCCACATGACCCATGGTCCGCACGAATTTTGGCCAAGCACGACCACCCACCCGGGCTCGGGACCCGACGAACATGGCATGGCTCGAGTCTGGGCAAGGAGAATGTTTTTTATTTTATTTATTAATATATAATTAAATATTTAATCATATATTATCACTTTTATAATTATATTATACATATATTTGATCATATATCTTAAAGTTTATAACTATATTATATATAATTTTTTATACATCTAATAATATTAATATCATATATTATAATAAATTTTTTATTAGTCCAAATCTTAGGGTAAAACATGTTACCCATTTTTTATTTATTAATTTAAGACATATAGTAAAAAAAATAGACGGTCCGACCCGACACGACTGACCGGTCGGGTTCATTTCTTATATTTTAGGAATTTTACCTTTAATTATTATACCTTATGTTTATATTTCTTAAGATAATAGTCAAAGAAGTCAAGGATAAGATTAAAAGTAGCATAATATAGAATTCGGCTCAATGGGACCTAATATTTTGGATGTTATACTTAAATGTATGTTGGCATGCCAATTTGGTGGGGGCCTTCCATCTGCTTTGGGTTAAACTTAATTTAGATGATCCTTAATGGGATCCAATGAGACTACCATTCAATCTTGAAGCCTGAGGCATGTGAGTGGGAAGATAGATTCTGACTCATTTATATTGGTTCAAGTTGTGCAAAGATGATCCAAAGGTTGCAAGCATGAAATAAATTTAGGCAATGCTGGATTTTGGTTGGAAAGTCCTCCTCCACTTTGGGATATTTTGTGTGGTAATGAATAATTTACTTCTTTTCTTATAGGATAATTTACTCTTCTTAAAGAACTATTCACACTTTATCATTATTGACTTTATTTTCTTTCAATCTCATCTTGACCATAATTATCCTTTGGAAAGCAAGAAAAAAGAATAAATTAGTTTTTAGTGTTTCAAATATATTTTTGGAAATTTTTATTTTATTATTTACAAATATTCATAGAGGGTACAATTGTAAAAATTTTAGAATAGTCAAAGTAGAAATATTATAGTTTAGGGCAAAAAAGAAAAAAAATGAAGGGGAAAGAGAATAAAAAACAGAGAAGAAAAAGCCCAATCCAATTGCAAGCATCAAAACTCCATCAGAAGCGCAGCACTAATCTTGGTCCATCGGACGGTCGACAAGGCAGGGCAACGATAGAAAAAGTTTCGAGAGCGGGAAAACTTTCCCCAAAAATCCCAAATCTCGATTTGATTTCTAGGGTTCCTCTTTCGACCTACCAATGGACCTTTATCCGTCGTCGCCAGGGGTCTTCGGAGATGAGTCCTAGAACGGAGAATGAGGACTCGCCGGCGACGAACGGCGAGCCTACGGGGGGACCCTCCTCCTCCTCCGCCACCGCCGGCGGCGGCTTCCACCAGTTCCTCCAGCCCAACCGCGACCTTCAGTCGAATTGGGAGGTCGACCTCGCCCGCAACCTCGAGGAGTATCTCTTCAAGATTTGCTCTGGGGAGATTGCCGCCGGCCACGACCACGAGTTTCCCCATCCCTCTGTTAACTTCGCTGAAGGTTAGACATCTTTTTCGCGTCGCGCGCCTTAGCTACAAGTTCTTGTTGTTTATGTTCTCTCGTGGAAAGTTTGGATTTTTAATGTAATCCCGCGTGGAGGTTTCAGCCGCGCTTTTGCTCCAAGGTTCGGTCCAGGTGTACAGCCGGAAGGTGGAGTACTTGTATTCGCTAGTTTTGCATGCGTTGGACTTCCTGTCTCAGAAAAGGTCCGCATTTGACCCTTCTTCCCATTGTTTTGTGATTTGCAGAGCTGTTAACTTATTATGTTTTAGCTATGTGCAATTTTTTTTGAGAAAGCTAGGCGAATGTAGTGGCACATTCTTCTTAATAACAACGAATTGTTTGTTTGGGTGCAACTTATAGTCACATACGAGGATCATGAAACCATAATTAAAGAGACTCAAAATTTCATCATAACATCAACGCCTAGAAATTAGTTCACGATAAGAAACATATAATGAGATCCCCAAAGTTTGAATAAGAACCTTCTAAACAACAACATGGATACCAGGATATGAATGCACGCCACCAAGGTTTTGTTTGTGACAAGTGACAGTCAGTTTTACTAACTTAGATTTTTCAAATGCATTGTTTTTTAATATGAAACATGTGATATGAGTTCATATTTTTGAACAGGCAAAACGAAAATGAAAAAACATCTATGCAACCTAATGAAGGAGAAACCGGTGCAGTTGTTGACGAAGACAATGAAGCATTTTTAGGTTTAGATGATGTGCCAGGTAATTCGCTTTTCATTCCATTTTTTGTCAGAAAGTAGGCCATCACACAGACTGTAATTCATTTGTATGTGCAGTCGAAGCGAAGAATTCTTTGGATCCTTCAGTTGACAAAGGTGAAAATTCTCGGCATGTGTTACATCCTCCTGCAAATTTGCTTGTGCTAGAAGGAGACTGTTTAGCAACAAATGGTGATGGTAGTGAACTGGATTCGTATTTGGTAATTTACATTTGTTGTTATCATACTTAAATATTATATCTTATTCACATCCTTTATTGACTTTGTTCTTTGACTTTGCAGTTAG
The DNA here is from genome assembly GCA_030549335.1 of Pontederia crassipes. Taxonomy (NCBI): domain Eukaryota; kingdom Viridiplantae; phylum Streptophyta; class Magnoliopsida; order Commelinales; family Pontederiaceae; genus Pontederia; species Pontederia crassipes. Next base: position 31,165,140 of record CM060193.1, read on the forward strand.
CTACATGTGATTTTTTTGAAGATTTCCTTCTGTTAGACCCATGTGATGCTGAAGCTGTTCATGATTTGAAAGCAAAGACTGCTGGAAAGGAAGGCACTGCACACTGTAGGAGCAACTCCGTGAGATCTAAAACTCATCGCAGTTCCTTACAATCTCCAGATCTGAGACCGATTGGAAGTGGCCGGAAATCAAGCATAGGGAAGAACCTTAATCTTGACAAACCATTTGAAAGTGATTGCCCTATAAGTACCGATAACATTCATTGTTCAGGTTCACAGAATGAGTGTGATTACCCTGATCACGAGACACGTAATGTAGATGACCAAGATATTGGGTGTTCATATAATGGGGATGAATCTGACGATGACGATGATCCATGGAAACCCTTGAATCCTTATGAACCTGGAAACTTGAAAATAAAACCTTACAGGAAGGGTAAGAATTCTTGATGTTTGTCTACAAAATGGATTTCTTGATGTGTTTTCTTTCCTATATCATTTATATCGCAATGTCAATTTACCTTTTTTCCCACCACTTGAATAGTCAAGAGCTTTGCAAGGCATGCAGTTCAACACAGGAAGAGAAATTCTTTAGCTTCTCAGTTTCCCATTGCAAAATTAGATTCTATCGTTAGTCCAGAATTAAACAAATTATTTGAAGTACAAAAAATCCGTTTGCAAGAGAAGCTTCGTGCACCCCAGTCACCGCCTCTTTTTGAAAAGGTCCTCTGCTTGTTATGCTGCATAATTCTTATCACCTGTTTCTCATCGGTCATTTGTAAAGTATGATCTGTTTCTTAAATGCAGCTAAGGAGAGAACTTTCTTCTGGAGAACAAGAAACAGGTGGTTTTGTTGACATGGGAGGCGATCACGACCATGATCATGAAGCTGAGTTTGAAGCTCCTGATTTCAGTCCAGATTTGCCAGATGATGCATACAACATGGATGCAGAAGTGCCATTGTATGATGGGAAGGTTGGTTTTAGTTGTTTCCTTACACTTTATTATATTTAGGTGATTCAACATTTTTTTCCTTCTATCAATTCACATGCAGCTGAGGGATAATCTTAACGTAGCTGAAGATGTCGACCATGATAATCTAGACACTGTTGGAAATCTTGAGGATTTGTGTCGCTCACACTTGGTAATGAACAAACTTAGCACTTTTTATTCAATCCTGTAAAGTAGGTGCATTATAATTTCTGATGAGTAATATATTGGTTTTCATTGAGACTAAAATTTGATCTCTGTACAACTGTCTTATTCCCTTTGAAAAAGAAACCTTATTCCAATGTGGTTCAGTATTCTGACAAGTTTATCTTTTTGCTTGGTGGTTGAAGAGGGTTTTTCAATCATCTTGATTAGGAGGAAACACATAGATGTTGCCAATGTTCCACTCAGTGTCCAATTATATATTGTCCATGTTATTTTCTTGAAGACATGGCTAATAATATTTAGACAATTTAGATCAAATCCGGATAAGTGTCTTGACTAGAAAGAGAGTAGTCATTATGCTAAGTCTTCAATTTTCTTTTTCAGAACTCTTTAAAATTTACTCACCACAAAACAGGAAAGACAATCTGGTTTGGAGATTGATAACAAATGACAATTGAAGGTGATACCCCAATTAGAATTGTTTTAATGTAGTAAACACGTCTTAGTTTTTATTGCTAATAACTTAGGTTTTGTGAGTAGGTTCATTTAGTCGATTTCCATCACTTGAAAGTAGCAATAGGTGAGTTATCATGCATTGTTTTGTATAAATCTTTACCTATTAATTAGATTTTTTTCAATCAAATTGTGTTTTCTTGTGGGAAGAATATTGAACTCTCATATGTGCATGTCTTGGCTTTTGTTGTTTAGACTTATATTACTCATAAGTATCCAATGGTTGTTTGCCTGGTATGGGCGAGGTATGTGTAGCCCTGAGATCTATTTGTGTTTAGTTGCTTTCTTTTGCACGTGCAAGAGAGCTTAGATAAGACAGAAAAATGCAAGCATAGAGCTGCCTGTTGACTCTTAATGGCGTTGAACTAGATATCTGCATATGCTGCTTCATGTGTGCAAAATGACATGTAGGTTGCATGATCATCTCTTTAACTGTCAAGTTTTTTTCTAGGCCATTGTAGATTTGACCTTGCTAGATGATAACTTCATCTAAGACTTTTCATTTGGCTCATCCCTTATTTTGAGTGATTTGTGGTAAATATCTTTGATGTGTTATTTTTTTATGCGAAAAAGGATGGGTTAGTAATATTTTTTGGAATCTTAGGTGTAGAAAAAGATCTTTTATGTTTATATGATTATGATTGTCATCATGTGTGGACTATCGTTTTATTTTATAACCAGTCATACAGATTGAGAAAACAACTTTTGTTTCTAAACGAGTTCGGTGACACGACTTCTTTTTTGTTTTGAAATATGCTTAAATGCATTGCATGCAATGATGCAAATTTGTTTTTGCTATGCTTAACTTTTAATTCGCCAAGATAATGATATTTTCTGAAGTATGAACTTTTGCATCTTTCTTATCTATATTATCTTCAAATCTCTTTGCAAGGATGCTCTTCTTGCTAGTATAGCTGAGAGTGAGAAGCAAACTGAGTTAGCTGCACGGGTTTCTACATGGCAACAAGGTGTTGAGTGTGCTTTCGAGGAGGAGGTAGGAGGCATTGACATGTACACCCAATATTACTGGGATGCCATTTTGATGACATTATTTATCTTCATTGATTTTGGATTACCAACACAGGATAAACAACCACCTTTTGATATCCATATATATGGCGAGAGAATCTTGGATACACTGTCCCTGGGAGTTGGTGGCCCTGGAGGAAGCATGTCCTTTACAGATGTTGTTACTGGTCAAACTAAGCAGAATGTTGCCAGGACATTTTCTGCACTTTTGCAGCTGGTATGCCCTTTCAATTTAATTTGGGTGCTCTAAAAATAGGTGATAAAAGATTTGTGTAAGTTTGATTGCTTTGTCCTTCCACCAACTCTGAAATTTTCTTCAGGTGAACAACGGTAAGGTGGACCTCGACAGGAATACAACTGGTAGCGAGTTGGTCTGTCACACATCTGAAAATCCATTTTATGTGAGGTTTCTCAGCCATGATATAAGGGTGGAGGAAATTAATAACGGATCGGCATCAGCACGCAAGAGATCCAAGTCAATCACAAGGGAAGGGTGTAAAAAGTCCGATGCAAAGAAATTAACTCTCATTTCGCCTTCAAGATCGTCCCTTAGAAATGGGAGCTTAACTGTAAAGCTTATGAAGGGAAGCATTACTAGGTGCACTCCAGAAGGAAAAAGGAGGCGGCGATCTGTGCGACCGACTGAGCCCTTTGATTTGCAGTCCGCTATTTGATTCAAGACTTGTTTCATCAAGTTTTTGATACTATTGAATCGCCATATTGATGTTAGGGGATCTTTCTAACCGTAGGTAGTTTGTATTTGTAAGTTAATGTTGCACCTAGATATCATTTGTATATAACTTGATATCTTGTAATCTCATGTATCATTCATTTACTTGAGATTTCTACAATGCATCCAACATTTTAGTTGGCGAAGTCGCTTTATCACAAACTTTTAAAAGAGAGAAGTGGTCCGAGTGACCTAAGCATTGCATCTATCTCGATCTCGACCTTGCATTGCATCTAAGATCCTCTTTCCAAGTATCTACTTCCACATGCTCTTTTTCCGGTCAATAACAATGACTGAAAGATGAAAGCATCCAATGAGGAACAGGGAAAAAAGAAGCAAACAATAGACTGCTTTACTCCACCTGCTCTTGAATCCGGATTGATCAATGGGTCAAATTAGATCATCGCGGGCAAATAATATAAAGTGATAAAAATTAAATAAGAGATTATTAAATAATATACCGAATGTGTTAATAACATAAAGTATAATATAATAAAGTAAGATAAAATAATTTAGATAAAATGATATAATGAATTTAAGTATAAATTACATTATACAAAACATTTACTAAACAAAGGAAAAAAATTATAGTAATTATAAATAAAAAATATTGGCAAATTTTATCTATGCAACTGAGAAAGAAAGAAAGAAAATGTGTTGGAGTATAAATTTCAAATAAAAAATAAATATAAGTGATGTTCCCGAGAAATTTTTAATTATTTTACATCTCAATATTTTTCTGATTTTTTTTTTTAACTTGACTCGGACCAGGTTGTTCAAATCCAATTGAGACCGGTTGAATTCGAGTTTTAAGTTTTAACGTGGCTCCCAAACGCTCGGACACTCTGATCGGTTGGACGGGAGCTTTAAAACAGTGGTTTTGAAAACAGATATCAAACTATGAAGGCTCATTTTGCCAAGCTCCTGCCCGTTCCTCCGAAGGTGACTGCAGCGCCTGCGCCATTAGTCCTCCGCAGGGGCAGGTGGCTGTGAACTGTCAAGGACCGAGCTCCTGCAGCTACTGAGATGAGATGTTTCATGGCCGATGCTCTTTATCCCCTGAACCCCTCAACAAAAGCCACCCTGCCTTCGTCGGCATGGCGTCGCCGTCTTCCTCGCCGGGTTCGGATCCACCCCCCCCCCCCCCCCCCCCCCCCCCCGGATGAAGGTTAGGGTCGAGACTTTCAATAAGAATTATTTAAGTTCACAAGATTGGAATTCGATATCTTACTTAAATGGAGTGAAACTGCTTACCACTCTACACCATAAAAGAGTAGAATAGAACGCTCTTTTCTGGTATAATAGAATTTGATATAATTATTTTAATATATATGACTAATTCGATTCATTTGTCAGAATTAAATTAAAAATTTGAAACGGTTAGCTTTCGTATTCCAATAGTATACCGTATTTTTATTATCATATAAAATCAAACATCCATTACTAAGACGCGCGTAACTATTATAATCGTAATTATATTTAAGGGCTTGTTACCGATACTTAAAAGTGTGCTTAAATCCAAAATATCCCCATTTTTTTCATTTTCAAATCCTTAATACTTTTTCTTAAGATGATTTCAAACTTTTATTAATCATGCATAAAAATCAGTGGTATTATCGGACCCTAAGGTCAATTAAAAGTGTGTTTAGAATTGAAACGGATGCAATTATAATTATCTATTCCACGCAACTACGGATGAGGAGGACACCTGCGTGCACGCTCCTTCCACGTGCCCAATGTCTCTCTCTCATCGTAAATGAGGGTAGAGTTTTTTTTTTCTCTTTCATATAAAATATATCATATATGAAGGGGTGTAGTTGTTTGAAACTTATGCTAATCTCTTTTTGTTTTAAATTTTAATATATAGTTTCAATAAACAAAATAGAAATGACTTTAAGTCATCGCTCAAAATAATAAGAATAATAATACAAAATAATTACTTTAACTAGACCATATTGATTTGTGGAACAAATTATATCTTTAAAGATTTATGAAAAATACACCAGTTAATTAAAATTTTTACGACCTTCTTTCAATAGAAAAAATGAATTTAAACTTAAAACAAGAATGGAATACGTCTAGGATGTGACGTGCGATACATGGGACCAGTACATGATGTGATAAATCGATTTAAGAAACGAATAGAATAAATTTTTGAGGAAGTATAATGAAGTTTCAGTGATCAGGAAATTGAAAATTGAGTAAATATTTTGACAAAAAACTAAAAGCGAGTTATAATTTAATCGAATAATTGTAGTCGTTTAGTACCTTATGGTTGTAGATGCCTCCAAGTCCCAACACGTCCAATTAATGTTCTTTGGAACACGAGCAGATCATGCGCCATGGGAGTCCTGGTCATCTTCTAGGATCCTGATCACAAGTCGCTCTCGCTCTCGCTGACTTATTAAAACACCAAAAAGATAAAAAGATCCCTTTTGAGACAAGAAAATAAAAATCCTACTGTTTTTTTTAAAAATCCATTGCTTTATCAACTTGATAAATAATAGAAATTGGGGGAAAAAAGTAACGCATAGTTCAAACCTGATTTTGATAAAAAAGAACTCTTATGTAGACGCATCAACTAAAATATTCTCTTCCTTTTTTTTTATCAGTGTAGCAACATTTTTTTTTTGGCTCCCATGTCTTTGAAACATACACTATGCGATATTTTTATTTACCGTATAATTTCATAATTTCTTAAAGGGAAATCCACAAAATGGCCCATTGCCATTTCTTCTAAATCAATTAAACTCATTTTTTCACAAATAAATATATTTTAGTAATATATATATATATTAAATAAAAAGCCAGTTCAAATAACAATCCAAATATATAAAAGTCATATGTTATTACATTGTACAAAAACTCCTGCCCATGTTCTCTAATTCCGTTGTCTCGTCGTCGGCCTCCGCTTCTTCCTTCGCTGCCAAGGGATGAAACGTTTGGCTCTCAATCTCCTCTCTCTCCCTCTCTTCCTTCTTCTCCTCGTCTCCCTCCTGCTCCTGTACTCGCCTTCGTCCCTCCCTCACCGTTGGCGCGCGGGCAACGCTGCCGATGGCTCCTCCGTCTCCTGGGCCCTCCCGTTCCACCCGGCAGACCTGCTGCCCCTCCTGCCGGCGCGCGTGGCGTGGCCGGTCCTCCGCTCACTCCGCAGCGCCGTGGACCTCCTCCCGACCTTCGTCGGCACCGCGACCTCCTCTGGAGACTCCGTGAAGTGGAAGGGCGCCTGCTTCTACGAGAACACCGCCTGGATGGAGTTCCACAACAAGTCCGGGTCCGAGTTCGGGGGTGGTACGCTCCATATCAAGGTCCTGGGAAAGAAAAAAACTCTTTCTACGATCGCGTCTTTGCAATTCTGAATTTAATGAGACTTTTTTCTTTTGGGGTTTCAGACTGAGATGCGAACAGTGTTGGCAATTGCAAATTTTGTTAAGGGGAAAAACTTTTTTTGGGTGTTCTTTTGGGAAAAAAATGTCCAATTTTTATATCTTGGATCCATTCGATGATTATTAGGGCCAATTTTGATATTTTGTCCTGTTTGGCCGTTTCGCGATGGGATTATTGACAAAAACAGATCTCAGCGGGGAAAACCGCTTTGTTGATGATGCCTTTTTGTTCGAAATAGGGATTTGATTGATTAGTTATTACTTTTTATTCAAAGTAAATGTATAATAAATGATAATATTAAGATTGGTATTAGAATGAGAGAGAGGTCCCGGTGGCCCAAGAGGCAGAGGGTTGCTTGAGAACATAGTCCTTTTTCATTGATGCCTTCCACCTATCTTACTTGAATTGCCCTTATAGTGGTTGATGGAGCTTTAACATTTAAGTTGGACAATGTATGAATCTGTTGTTTGCACTATTTTTGCGTTAATATCATCTTGATATTATTGTCTCTGGGTATTTGGATAATAATTGGTGTTCTTTACTTCAGACAGTTATATCATTCTGGTAGTGTAATAATGATGCTTTTAGCATAATTGTTGGCTTACCCTAAAAGAAGGAACGAGAAAACTTTATTTGAGTAGAATTTGACACTGGTGGAAAATGTCTTGCAATCCTTGGTGAAGGAACACACCAGAACTAAGATTCTGGATATGACAAATATTTGCATTTGTAGTTTTGGTCATCTTCACAAAGTTATTTCTTTGATTTTGTTTTGCCGAGCACATTTGAGTTATTGTTTGAGTCTTAGAGTAGCATTTTTTTTTCTGATTTCTTGATTGACATTAATTTCAGTTTCTTTAGCCGAGCTAGGTTGTCAGGATAACCTACATAATAAGAGGGGTGTGCTAATCCTTTTGGCATATTCTCTGCTTCCATTTGTTATATCCAGATTGACAAAGCACATAGTTGGACATGCATGGATCTTTATATCTTTGCGACGCCATACCGGGTAACTTGGGATTACTACTTATTGTCACGGGAACATACTCTTGAATTTAAAGAATGGGAGGGAGAAGCCGAATATGAATATGTAAGTCCTCTTTTCCTGCACAATAATTGACCCCACCTAGTGGGATAAGGCTTTGTTGTTGTTGTTGTATTTATAAGGGTATCACTATTGCCACACCAAAACACATCATGTGAGTGCTGCCCTTGTGAGATAAAATGGAGTGGCAATAGTATATTTTGGAGTGGCAATAGTGGTGCCCTATTTATAATAGTCTATTAATATAATTTATTTTTTCTGATTCTTATATTACGTTTTCTTAACCTTTTTGAGGCAGGTGAAACACAAAGGAGTATCAATTTTCCTAATGGAGTCTGGGATGATTGGTACTCTTAGGGCTCTTTGGGATGTTTTCCCTTTATTTGTAAATAATGCATGGGGTGAAAACTCAAATCTTGCTTTCCTTAAAAAGCATATGGGTGCTACAGTTGAGGAACGCCCACAACCATGGATATCAAGTATAAATATTGATGATATTCAGTCAGGAGACTTTTTGGCTATATCAAAAATCCGTGGTCGTTGGGGTGGCTTTGAGACTTTAGAAAAGTGGGTAACTGGTTCTTATGCTGGTCACAGTGCAGTTTTCCTGAAGGATTCAGAAGGTAAACTTTGGGTTGGAGAATCTGGCCATGAGGATGAGAAGGTTAGATATTGTTATTAAACAAAAGCATTCCTCTCTATTTAAACATGCAAAATCTTAACTTTTCATTCTGCTGTCGTTGATAGTCATCAGCCAACATGATCCAGGTCCTTTTTCGTCTTGGAAATAAACTTTTATGTGAATGATTTTATTTCATCAGTGACTTGGTAATGATGCTACATCTTGGTATTCATTTACAAGTAGTTCTAAATTTTTACTTGGTAGTATAGCTCTGGTGTTTGCTTCCTGTGTTACATTTTTCATAGTATTTAGCTGTTCCTTCCAGTTCTTTTCTTTTATTTCCTTTTCTATATTTGATTTGATCCGGATGAAAGAAAAATATTTCAACTGCATAGTAGGTATCCCCGTCAGAAGAAAAAGAAAATTTAGTTGATAACAACCTCTTAGCAATACACTCGGATTTCATTGACATCACGTGTAACACCCCCGGCCCAATCAAGATATTGTTCGTTTTGAACCTATTGGCCCGCACAAATTTAAAACGCGTCTTGATAGGTGAAGAGGGTAGCTACATATGAGCTCATGACCATCTCTGTGTTTTGTCCATGTGAGACTATTCAATGAGACCATCTTGGTCCTTGGACCTCAGGTCGTTACATCACGTCTTTGCTTTCACCGTAATCCATTACTATCTAGGATGCTATTATGTTGTTGCTAATTAACGATAAAGCATGACCACTTACAATTTGTAAGATGGTTTTTAAAATATTATTTTTTTAGATCGATTTGTTTCTTTTCTATTAGAGTTGGTCTGATGCAGAATTAAATTTCTTACCCCAGGGAGATGATATAATTGCCATTATGCCATGGGATGAATGGTGGGAATTTGAGCTGACAAAAGACGATGCAAATCCTCATATTGCAGTACTTCCTCTACATCCAGATATTCGAGCCAAATTCAACAATACTGCAGCTTGGGAGTATGCCAAAAACATGATGGGGAAACCTTACGGCTATCATAACATGATTTTCAGTTGGATTGATACTATAAGTGGGAACTACCCTGAGCCATTGGATGCACATATCGTAATAATGTTTTTTTCTCATCCAATTTCTTTACTCCTATATATGTTCCTTATCTGCTTTACATTTGTTGATTCAAATATCTGAACTGAACAAGTATACTAAGTGCTTTGCTGTTTTATGGATTGCCAATGCTTCGAGTAGTCACTTGTCCAATTAGATGACTTTAAATTCATTGGATTTCTTTAACTTCAATGCCACCTGTCTGACTCCCATTGTTCGCAATTGCAATTCTGTCTCTCTACAGATGTTCTTTTGAAATGCAAACTTTGATTCTTCCTGCAATTAAAGTAATCCTATATCATTGATGAGTTGCTACATTGGTGTAACTTAGAGTTGTGCTTTTATAGGTTGCTTGCTTTATGACCGTGTGGACTAAGATGCAGCCAGATTATGCTGCAAACTTGTGGAGTGAAGCCCTGAATAAGCGACTAGGAACCGAGGTTTGTTTTCTTATTGACATAATATATATTTAATATCTATTTTCTGTTGGCATTTTCATTCAAAAATAAATTCTTTAGTATTGCAGTTGCATATTCTTCTTTGCCATTGATGTTCTCTTCAAATGTAAAATGGAATATGCAATTGAATTGCACCGTTTTCTTTCAAAACATTCAGGACATTGTAGAAAGTCGTGGTTCACTTTAGCTCCAGTATCTTCTTCTGTTATCTTGAGATATTCTTCACTAAAGGATTCCATTCCAAAAAGTTTTTTGAGTTCTTAGTGATTTGAGCATAAAATTGTGGGGTGATGATGGGTTGGGTCAGGTTTGAGTACTTGACTCTACTGAAAAATGTAGGTTGGAGCAAAAAAAACTGTAATGTGTACCTGATCCAACTCAACCCAATTTAAAATGACTCTTGTCATTAGTTTGGGCTGGAGAATTTTGTGTATATATGAATTTTTTATGATGAAAAATATATTTAAAATTAAGATTAAGTATAATAGTGATCAATATTAATACTAGTGACGGTGATAAGTATTCAAATTATTCAATATATTAAGAAAATTTAATGTTAATTAAATATTCAATTTATTAATATTATAAAAAATTTTATGTTAATTAAGTATCCAAATTATTAATATTATAATTTTGTGTCATTCCAATTGAGTCGGGTTTGGCCTAAACTAATGACCCAACTTAACAAGACCATAGCTCATGTCATATTGAAGGACTCGTATTCATCCTACAAAAAAAAATGTTAGTGGAAAAAGAATGTACAAAAATAAAGAATTAATAAGTGACACTGAATTGCATGATTGTATAGCCATCTGTGGATAGCTCGAGATGTTTTCAGAAACCAACAAAGATGTATGGTTGTACAACCCGGCAACCATCCTTTACCTTTTCAAGAAATAGTGGAGTCCAAAAACCATTTCTTGTAGTTCTGATAACAGTACCAGCAAATGTAGAATGAGCCCAAGAAGATAGTTATAGAAGTAGAACAATGAACAAATTTTTTCTGGTGTAAATGTTGCTGTAACAAAATATTACAAAATGTAAATTTTCCTAGTGTCTGTTATAAGAATCCTTCTATTTATGTGATTGTCAATAAACTTTTTATGCAATTGATCTATCCTTTTTGTTGAGGGGGTCATCTTTGCCTCTTGAAGAATGAAAGTGAGTTCCCTCTCTCTATCTCTCTCTCAAAAAAGAAAAGAGTGAAGGTGAGTTCATCAGTAATCCGATGTAGGACTGCAAGTACACCTAGATCTCTGATGAGTAGTGCGATGGGAGGAAAGTGTTGATTTCTATGTTAGCTAGTTTTCCTTATCTGCTTTCAATTTCTGTCGAGTCTTTTTGGATTTAGGAAAGTTGTAATTTACCTTGTTTTTAACCAATTTATGAATCTTAATAAATATGACTGGTCAACAGGGTCTTGATCTGTCTGACATTATAGTGGAAGCAGAGAAACGAGGGACATCTTTTGACAAATTGTTGGCGATACCTGAACAAGATGATTGGGTCTATGCTGATGGCATATCAACCTCATGCATTGCCTTTGTTCTTGAATTGTACAAAGCAGCAGGGCTCTTTGATCCAATTGCCAACTCCATACAGGTTACTGAATTCACTGTAAGTCTTTAATCACCATTGAGGAATTCCTGTTCATTTGCGAAACCCCTATATGTTCATTGTATTTTTTTATATTCTTGCTCTCGATCAGATCTTTCAATACATCAATCAAATAAAGTGTTCTTGTAATTCCTTGGGTTACCTTTTAAACTTGAAAGAAAATGGAAAAATCTAATTGGCTGCATCCTCTATGTTGTGCAGATAAAGGATGCCTATACTCTCAAGTTTTTTGAAAACGACACCAGTCGTCTACCACAGTGGTGCAACAAAGATGATGATGTGAAACTTCCGTTCTGCCAAATCAAAGGCAGATATAGGATGGAATTACCAGGTTACAATACCATTCAGCCTTACCCTCACATGAATGAGAAGTGTCCATCCCTACCACCAAACTATGAGAGGGCCGAACACTGTTGAAGTTCTCCCATAAGCATTTGACCTTGTTTCACTGCTTTCTTTCATTGGGAACCAGAGGGAAAAAGTAGGTGGGTGGAATGATTGACATCAGAAACATGTAAATATGTATATATAAGCATCACCACACTAACTTACATGGACCTTCCACTTATATATTTTGCTGGGATTTCTTCCCAGTTTGCCTATTAGTCGTGTACATGGATCAGTAGACATATTCTTATGATCTCAAGCTCATGCACGTTTGCATATTAGTGTACATGGATCACTAGGTATCTTCGTATGATCTCAAGCATATGCTCGCATATCAGTGGAGTAGGGTCTTTTGGACGAAGAATAACTTTTAGAGAATAATAAAAGTTATTAAGAATATTCTTGTCATATTCTTATTTTCTTCTTTATTTGGTATAAAAAGAATAACTTTTAAATATATTATATTTATAATTAAATTATTTTATTATAACTAATTGACAATTATTATTGTTATTATAATAAAAATAATAATATAATAATATAATAATATATGGTTAAATTATAAAAAAAATAAAAGAAATTGTAAAAAATGACAAAGGTGAGAATATGTTTATTGTTTTTTTTATGGAATAAAAATCTTGCATTTTGTAGAATAAAATGATGGTATCACGAGTTCCAAGATGATTACATGTATTTTGATCCAATTAATCTTATTCTGCCACCTGTTTGGCGGCGATATTCACCAGAATAGAAAGCGTTCTCTTTTAAGTAGTTACAAAGTCATATTTGGCTATAAGGAGCGACTTTATGTTCTTTATGCACCACAATGTGTTCTTTTGTTTTTAGATGTTCAAATTTTTTATGGAATAAAAAATTTTGCGCTTTTGTAGAATAAAATGATGGGATCACGAGTTTCAAAATGATTACATAGAAAATGTACTTTTATCGAGTTAATCTTATTCTGCCACCTATTTGACGACGATATTCATCAGAATAGAAAGCGTTCTCTTTTAAGAAGCTACAAAGTCATATTTGAGTATAAGGAGCGACTTTACGTTCTTTATGCACCACAATGTGTTCTTTTGTTTTTACATGTTTATAATAATTAATTTTATTTGAATTAGATGCAAAAATTGGATTAGATGCTGTCAAATTCTACTTGCACCATTATATAGCTTAAAAGGTAAAATTATCATGGCTTATCGACGTTTTTAGTTCGTTTTAGTGAAAAAGAAAGATCTCAATATATCAATTTTACGGAGTTGTATACGTAAGTTTTTTATTGCGACATAAATAAGAAGTTCAACTAAAATTAGAAGACTTTTTTCTTATGTATCGAGCTCCAGTCATAGTGTTCTAATGTGATCAAGTCAAGAACTAAGTTTATGCAGTGCATGTTTTTTGATTCGTAGATCAAGGTGTTTTTTCGAGTTTAGAAAAAAAAAATATTTATCACAGATAGGAAGCTACCATCGTATTTATAAGTGCATTTTTGCTAAAGATACTACAAAAAAGACATACTTATTGAAGCAACAAAAGCAGTAATTTATTATATTAGTCATCATAGCACAAATAAGAATAATTATTATGATGGGATAACGTAAGAAAACATAGATGATGCGCTAATTAAATTCCATTATCTTGTGGATAATGTATTGAATTTGAACCCAGTTGTAATTCTATGTGGCCTCCCTACCTAATCAGACGCTTCAGCAGAATTTCTCTTAGGGGGTCTCCTATGTGGCCTCCTTATCACAAGATAGTTGTTTTATTTTGAGGATTAATTTAGAGTCTCAGTCGGACTGTAATTCCTATCATCTGTTAAAGGGAGTGCCTATATAAATTCTCTAGGGGTCCAGATAGAGATCCATCCTTGTAATTATCGTTATTATATAATAAAAAGAGCCGTCGCCGTTTTTCCTTCACGTTCTTCTGTGTTCATGCGATCCTTCTCTCCCTCTTTTCGTAACAAATTGGTATCAGAGCTTTAGGGTTCGTCAGCGATTCTAGATCAAGCAGGGAGATGGCATCGCCCAACGTGAACGTGGAGAAGTTCAACGGCAAAAATAGTTTCGAGTTTGGCAGATCAAGATGCGAACGCTTCTGAAGCAACAAGGAGTCTGGGCGCCGTTCTCAAACGTGTCGAAGAATAAACCAAAGGAGGAAGACTCGAATGGCAAAAAAAAGAAGATTGACCTCGTTACTTTGGCGGCACAGGAGGAGAAGGCACACTCGATGATTATATTGTGTATGGCGGATGATGTGATAATCGATATCATAGATGAAGAAAAGGCGACGGTCTGTGGTTGAGACTCGAGAGTCTATATATGACGAAGTCTCTCACCAATAAGTTATTGTTGAAGCAACGTCTGTTCTCTCTCCGCATGCAAGAAGATATTCCTCTGAAATAACATCTTGATCAGTTAAATTCTTTATTGATGGAAATGAGAAATCTCGATGTTAAAATCGAGGATGAAGATGTTGCCCTAATTATGTTAGTTTCGCTTCCTCCATCATATGAAAATTTTCTTCAGTCTATGATTATGGGGAAGGAAATTATAAGTCTGGAAGAAGTAAGATCGAGTCTTCATACTCATGAACTTTGACTTAGGGCATCTAGAAATTCTGCAGAGACTGGATTGATATTGATCGCTGAAAAGGGACAGTCCTCGAATTCGAAGAAATCCAAGTCAAAGAAAAAGAAAATGATTACGAAAGACATATGTAATTACTGCAAGGAACCAGGTCATTGGAAAATGGATTGCCCGAAGAAGAAGAATGCCCCCGTCGCTGCGGTGGCACATGAAACTAGAAATTCCAAAATTGATTTGGTTCTGACTGCTTTTGATCATGGATGTCTAGAGGATAGTAGGGTTCTGGATTCAGGGTATTCCTATCATATGATTCCGAATAAAGAATGATTCTCATCTTATCAGAAGACTGGCGTTGGAAATATCATCATGAGCAATAACGCGTCATGTCAGATAGTTGAGATCGGTTCTGTGCAGATCAGAACTCATGACAATCTTGTGAGGACGCTGATCCGTCATGTTCCGCAACTGAAGAAGAATTTGATATCATTTGGAGTCATCGACTCTAAAGGATGTCAGATCAATGCTGCTGGAGACATCCTCAAGGTCATGAAGGATGATTCTACGGTTCTGAAGGAAGTCAGACAGAAGTCCTCGTATATATTACAAGGCAAAACTGTCTCTAGCGTTGTTGCAGTGGTTGGTTCATCCGAATCAGAAAAGTCTAGGCTGTGGCACATGCGACTTGGGCATATGAGTCAGAACGGGATGAATATTCTCAGCAAGCGTGGTCTTCTGGGAGACAAGAAGATATCTGAAATCAACTTCTACAAGCACTGTATGTTTGGCAAACAATGAATGTTTCAATTTGGCAAAGCAGTGCACAGGACGAAGGCGACACTTGACTACATCCACGCAGATTGTTGGGGTTCCTCTCGTGTTCCATCGTTAGGAGGTGCTAGGTACTTCCTGTCCGTGATTGATGACTACTTGAGGATGACTTGGGTATTCATAATGAAACACAAGACTGAGTCCTTCGAGGCCTTTAAGCAGTGGAAGGTTTTGGTGGAAACTCAGACGTCGAAGAAAGTGAAGCGCTAATGATTTGGAATTCTATTCTGCTGAATTCGACTAGCTCTGCAAAGATAAAGACATTGCCAGACATCACACAATCAGAGATATTCCATAGTACAATGGAGTTGCAGAACGAATGAACATGACACTTCTGGAGAGGGCAAGGTGCATGCTCTCTAACGCTCGCCTGAATAGGACATTCTGGGCTAAAGCTGTTAATACAACTTGCTACTTGATGAATCGAAGTCCGGCGACTGCGATTGATCTCAATACTCCAACTGAGGTATGGTCAGGGAATCCTGCTGATTATACTTATCTAAAAATTTTTTATTGTCCAGCATACTATCACGTCAGTGAAGGAAAGTTGGAGTCAATGACCAAAGAAAGGGTGTTCGTGGGATATGGTGCAGGAGTGAAGGGCTACAGAATCTGGTCTCTTTCAGGACACAAAGTCATCCACAGTAGAAGCGTGACATTTGATGAAGATCAATGCTTCTGTTGAAGGTGGAGGCCGAAGAGTGTTTGTAAACATGTGGAGATTGAAATCACTCCAACTGAGGATAACGCTAAATGATCACATTAAGAAGCAGAATCGGAACATGAAGAATCTAATGAGCAATCTGAAGAGGGGTCAATTACTGTCAGACGTCCTCGCAGAGAAGTGGGTCCTCCTAAGCGATATGGCTTCGAGGACATGGTTGCTTATGCACTGCAGGTAGCTGAAGAGGTGGAGTCCCTGAAGCCGTTCTCTTATAGGGATGCCATCACATGTGTCGAATCTGAACAGTGGATTACTACTATGGGTGAGGAGATGAAATCTCATCACAAGAATCAGACATGGGAGCTGGTCAAGTTGCCTAAAGGTAGAAAGATCGTTGGTTGTAAATAGATCTTCAAGAAGAAAACTAGAATTCCAGAAGTTGAAGGCACAAGATACAAAGCACGGCTGGTTGCTAAAGGTTATAGTCAGAAAGAATGTGTGGAATACAATAAGATATTCTCACCTGTTATCAGACATACTTCAATCAGGGTGCTACTTGCCCTTGTAGCATATCAGAATCTAGAGCTCGAGCAACTAGATGTGAAGACTGCTTTCCTCCATGAAGAACTTGAAGAAGACATTCTTATGAGTCAACCAGAGGAATTCTTCATTCCAGGAAAGGAGAGTCAAGTTTGCAGACTGAATAAAATTTTGTATGGCTTGAAGCAGTCTCATAGACAATGGTACAAGAGGTTCGACAACTTCATGATCAGTAAGGGATTCAATCGAAGTCCATATGATTGCTGTGTATATCACAAGAAGGTGAATGACGACTCCATCATCTATCTGCTCTTGTATGTTGATGATATGCTCATTGCTGCTAAAGACATGATAGATATTCAAAATTTGAAGAAACTCCTTAGTGCAAAATTTGACATGAAGGATCTTGGTGCATCACAAAAAATTTTGAGGATGAAAATTCTAAAAGATCACGCACAGGTAAACTCTTCTTATCTCAGAAAAATTATATTGAGAAGATTTTATTCAGGTTTGGAATGTCTGGAGCGAAGCTTTGAATACTCCATCAGCTGCAAATGTTTATCTTTCTATTGCCTTCGCACCAAAATCAGAAGCAGAGAAGGAGTACATGTCTCGAGTTTGATATGCTAGTGCAGTTGGAAGTCTGATGTATGTGTTTGCACAAAACCAGACATTGCTTATGTAGTCAGTGTTGTCAGCAGGTTCATGAGCGATTCAGGAAAAGAGCACTAACAAGTAGTGAAGCGAATCTTTCGGTATCTGAGAGGAACAT
This sequence comes from Pontederia crassipes, assembly GCA_030549335.1. Taxonomy (NCBI): domain Eukaryota; kingdom Viridiplantae; phylum Streptophyta; class Magnoliopsida; order Commelinales; family Pontederiaceae; genus Pontederia; species Pontederia crassipes. Next base: position 31,182,566 of record CM060193.1, read on the forward strand.
CTGATATTGGCCTCATCTATAGAAGTGATAGAGTGTTTGGTTGTAGGGTACTCAGATTCAGACTATGCTGGAGATGTTGATTGAAGACGATTTATGACAGGCTATGTCTTCACTTTGGACAATTTGATTATCAGTTGGAAGGCCACACTTCAACCATAAGTTACATTGTCTACCACAGTGACTGAATACATGTCACTGACAGAAACTGTCAAGGAAGGCATCATGTTAAAAGGCCTAGTTGGAGATATCGAATTACATCAGGAGTAGACTATAGTGCGCTGTGACAGTCTGAGGGCAATATGTTTAGTCAAGGATCAAGTGCATCATGAAAGAACTAAATATATTGATGTCAGATATCACTTCATCCGTACTGAAAAGAGGATTAAGATGAAGAATATTAGCACTGAAGACAATCCAGCTGATATGTTCACCAAATCTGTTCCTCATGACAAGTTTTAGCATTGCTTGGACTTGCTTAACATCAATATTTGGTAATAGCTCCAAAGTGAGACTGGCGGCGGCGTGGCTTCGTTTTGTGCTATGAAGATAATTCAAGTCAAGGTGGAGATTTATTGATAATGCCTTAAATTTGAACCCAATTGTAATCCTACGTGGCCTCCCTACCTAATCAGACGCTTCAGCAGAATTTCTCTACGGGAGTCTCAGTCGGACTGTAATTCCTATCATCTGTTAAAAGGAGTGCTTATATAAACTCTCTAGGAGTCCAGATAGAGACCCATCATTGTAATCATCGTTATTTCATAATAAAGAGAGCCGTCACCATTTTTTTTCGCGTTCTTCTATGTTCGTTTTCGTAACATGAAGATTTATTAATAATAGATAAATGAAAACTGGAATGCGTTTTGCAACTAAAATCGACCTCAACAAGATTTAAAAAAGAGCAAAGGCAATAATTCAAAAGTACAAAGAAATAAAAATTACATTATTTCAAGATTTTTTTTCTTTTACTTCCATGAGAAAAATCAAGATACCAACCAGTCCACATAACAACAGGTTGATACAATTGCGGAAATTAGACGCACCATGATCTGTTCCTTAACACGTCTTCAGTCGATAGCTTATTCTTACAAGACAAGTTGTCGTCGTATGAATTGATCATTTGGCCAACATGTTGAGTAATCTTCACATATCACCACCGACGGGGTGCTGGAGAGTCAGATGTGGTACACTAAAGTTAATTAAAGAGAGAAAGGCATGCATAGTCTCCTCCCCTGTCCTAGTAGGAACACTAACTCATTCAAGGGATTACCATCTTTATAATATCGATTCAATCAAGATATTATTTATTTTAAGTTTATAACTCGCACGAATTTAAAATACGTTTTGATAGGTAAAATGGTAGTTACTTATGACCATCTCCGTATTTTGTCCACGTGGATCTATTTCATTCATATTGATTTTTAAAACCCAGGTCGTTACATGGATTCGTGTTTCCACATGATTCAAGTGAGCACGCGAGGTTGACTTGATACCATTTTGTAACATCACGGTATAATCTAGATATTATTTGCTTTGGGCTTATGACTCGCACGAATTTAAAATACGTTTTGATAGATAAAGAGTAGCTACATATTAGCTCATGATCATCTTCGTATTTTATCCATATAAAATTATTTTATCCATATTGATCCTTAAATCTCATGCCGTTACAATCCACATGATCGACAAATTAGACTTGATCCACGACCATCTTCGGAGGCAAGTTGCCATCTTAGATAGCATGCAGAATATGAACGAGTGTCTGATAGCATGCTTCTGATGAGGAGATATAAACAAATTCCTTTTCTTGCAAGAAGAGAGACAACGATCTCCTTACATGTACGTATATGTTTGCATCTTTCACTCCCAAGAGCATGACGCCGGTAACTTTCACTTTTGGTTCTCTTCTTCTTTCAGCCATAACACAGCTTAGAGTTTCGTCTTGGTGGGCTTGATAAAAAAAATGCTATGTACAAGATAAAAAAAATATGTCGACCAAGATTAAATGTCATTAAATTAAATGGAAATAGATTAGATATCATCCACACATTTATAATATAACAAATTTAAAAAAATAAGACACGGTATCCCTTCTTTGAACGAGGGACAAATCAATTTTATCCAAAGTTATTTTATGCCTTAAAAGGTAATGATGTTGTCTAATTTCCAGAATTAAATTAAACTAAATTCAGAAAATAAATATGATTAACCTAGCTCGAGCAGGGATGGAATTATTTTTTTGGTAGGGGGCTAACATATATTATAAAATAACAAATTAAAATATATAATAAAACATAAATATTAAATTTTAGCTTAAACTAAAAGAGCACCTAATTAACCTAGAATCTATAACATAAATATCTATTAACATAATAAAAAATTTCTAAAACATATATATATATATCTTTAATTCATCAAATCGAAGAGTACAAAAGCCTCCAAAACGTCGGCCTGACAGGTTTAAACATTCATTATGAATTGTGCGATAGCGGTTCGACTAGATGATAACGATTTGACTAAAGTTAGGAGTGAGCACTCTCCGGATCGACCCAGACCGCACCGACCCAGATTTTCGGGAAATATTCTCGGCCCGGTTATAAGTCGGACTGGGTCCGGGTCCAAAAATTAAAAAAATCCGGCGAGTTCCGGGTCGGGACCGGGTCCGACGTATAAAAACCCGACCCGGGACCCGACCCGGTTATAATAATAAAAGCCTATTAATAATATTTATATAGTTCTAATTAATTGATAATTTAATCATTACTTGTCCAATTTTGAAGTGTTAAAAAAATTCTATTGTATTATTATGTGATACATTGACATAATATTTTAATAAGTTGATGTTTAGTTGATTATATTATGATTTAAATTTGCTAATTCTCACAAGTTTTCTATATTTCTTTATATTTTTAAATATTTTTTGACCCGGTTTCATTCCCGGTTTCATTCCCGGTTTTTCCGAACCGACCCGGACCCGGTACCGGTCGGAATCGGGTCCGGTACCGGGTCCAAATTTTTTGGACCCGGTAAAAACTAGGTCGGGACTGGGTCAAGCCGAACCCGAATCCGAACCCGGGTTTGCTCTCCCCTAACTAGAGTATAGCGGTTAGCGGATAGCTGATAGCGATTTATTTATAAATTTAATTAAAACTGTTTGGTAAACATAGTGGTTAAATTAACGCATTATATAAAATGACAAAAATAAACATAAGATATTATTTATTATCATTTTTAGATGCATCATATTCATAAAATTTAATTTAAAATATTTTATTCTAAATATGATATTTTTAGAATATTATTTTAATATAAAAATATTGATTACTTAAAAATAAAAATCTTATTTGAGTTGTAAGTAAAATTAAAGATGTGATATATAAAATAAAAATAATATATGTTGTTTAATAATAAATTATTTTTTATTTTAAAAATAAGAGTATAATAGGAAGAAAATATGAAAACGCTACTTCTATAATCTATAAGCTAGTAGAAGTAGCTTATAGCGTTTTATGTTCAAGCCTCTAAACGCTACTCAGAAAAAAATATTTACCAAACGCGTAGTGTTTTGATTCTAACAAAACGCTATTCACTATTAAATACTCTACTTTTTTACATGCCAAATAGTACCTTAATCCTAATCTACCTCGCGTTTGATGATATTTTGACAATTATGTCCTTATTCCAATTATTATCCCACAACCAAATCGCGCCTTGGGTCTGTTTGGTTCAAAAGTTATTAAGAGAAGGGAAGGAAAAAGGTGGAAAGGGAAACAAGGGGTCAGTTTGGTGCAAAAGTCACTAAGAGAAAGAAAGGAAAATGATGAAAAGGGAAAGGAAGAGAATGAAGAAGAATAATTAATCATATTTGAATGACATGAGTAATGAAAAGAAAAAAAAAAAATTTAATAATAAATTTATTTAGACTATTTTATCTCTCATATTGTATTTATACGTTAAATTTATAAGACTAAATGTAGAAATTTATTTTAATTATACATTTACCCTCTTTTTATCTCAATTTAAAGAGGAAAGTAAAATGAAATATTGAAAGAAAATAGAGAAAAAAATATCTTCCCTTCATCTTCAACTTAAACTCAATTGAACAAGGAGCATGTTCTCCTCCTTTTCCTTCTCCCTTTTTATCCCTCTTTCATCCCAACCAAACAGCCTAATAGTCAAATTTAATTATACGTGTTGTACTTATATGTTAATATAAACTAAAAAGCTAGGATTGGGGCGCTCTCATATGAAAATCTCCATGTATTCGAGCATAAACTAATGTGGGTTGAGTGCACTTGCTCTTCGAAAGATGAATAATATATTCACTACTAGCAAAATTGATGGGTCAAGTTAGAAAAAAAATCAACTTTAAATGATAAACCATGATCTATCATATTAAAGTGCAAAAACTAACAATTGCCCTAGTGTGCCTTCTCATGTTTTCAAATAAACTAACGATGCCATTAATATGTTCATCTATACCTAGTAATATCAATTGCTCGCGAGATTCAAATGTTGAAAAATTAAATTTTCATTAGCTAACCTCCACTATATAAATGGATGATGCTTCTTAATAAGGATTATTCAGATTTATCAAGTACATCTATCGACGACAAGTGGCAATTGGTCAAACAATTAAATAAACAAGGGATCAATTAGCCAAGTAAAATAACTGGAAGTAACAAGTATTTTTATCAGTTGCAAATGAAGTTCAAGTTACAAGTGTCAATTGTCACCTTATCAAATTACAAATATCACATGTCCATTATCAAGTGTCAGATGGTCAAGTACCATGTTTCTTCTTTACTTTGTTTTAAACGTGTTGCGCTGCATGTTTTTAATCCAACTCATTTCATCCTTATTGTTCGTTATCTTAGGTGAAATCTTGAACTTTTATTATAGGTTTGTCATGGTACTTTCATCTATAGGGTCATTGGTGGATCAATCCACGAATCCGAGATCTTTTGACTCAACAAGTAAGAGGTAAGGAATATATACCACTCCCAAGCAGGGTTTTCACCCATGTACAAGTAATGCGTATCTGCAACTCCTAAGTGGAATATATTCACCACTTCATAGTGGAACATTGATTATTCATCCATGAACAAATAACAAGTAACAAGTGATATGATCAATATGCATCACATTTATTTTTACGATTTTTATTTCATAAACCTATCTATTTATCGATGTAACTTTCTAGCATTACATGATCAACAACAACAACAACAAAGTCTTATTCCACTAGGTGGGGTCGGCTACATGGATCATACGACGCCATTCCGCTCTATTAGTAACCAAACCTTTCGATATATTATTCACCAATAGATCTTGCTCTATTAGTTCGCCAAGTGTCCATATTGGCCTCCCTCTCCCTCTTTTAATCGGACTCCAAATTATTTGATCTACTCTTCTTACTAGCGCATCTAATGGTCTTCTCTGAACATGACCAAATCATCTCAAACGATTCTCTACCATTTTCTCACTAATAGAAGTCACTCCGACTCGTTCACGTATATAGTCTCAAACGATTCTCTAGCATTACATGATCAAGTGAACAAAAAGATCAATCAAATGTCAATCAAGTAATAGGTTCAAAATTCATCTTAAAATCATGATAACTCAAAATCGTGATAACTCGGTTCAAGTTCTTACAACTCAAATCAATCTCGAAACTTGGGCCAAGTATGATCAAAACTCAAGTTGGATGTCAGTTAGAAGATCTTGGAAAAATAATTGTGAGAAAATCTGAGATGAGTCTGAAGGTGACTCAGATTGAGTATTGTTGAAACTTGGAACATCCGGGGGCGGACCCATCTTATGTCCAAGGGGGGCCATGGCTCCCCTCATCCCTAGAATTTAAATCTTATATATTATTAATACTAATCATGCTGAATGGGCCCCTTAATTAATGGTAATTATCTACCATCTAAGATTTCATATATAAAAAGTTGTAATGACCTCATAGCCTTAGATTTTCACTTTAATATATTTAATTAATATAGTAATATTAATTAAGCACTAATTAAGACTTCCATATATATTAAGTTATATAATATTGATACTAATTACAACTTTCACAGATAACACAAAGAGTTTTATAAGTATAATACTATTATAATTCAAGTGTAATGATAAGTATAATGATATTATTATTCAAAAGTCTTAGTGTTTATATTTTCTCGTATTTAATATTTGCAAAAATAATTATTGAGATTAAATTTATGAATTGAGGTCAATAAGGGCTAGTTATTAGTTTAAACCTATTCTAAACTAATTTACTAACAAGTGAAATGACTCCAAGCATTTGAATTAATTAAATATAATTCAAATTTAGTATATCTATTTTTTATCTTTTATTTCACTATAAATATAATCCTTTGATACTTTTTTTGCAATTTTACTGTGTATTAAAATATCTTAAAAAATTATTTTTTAAAAAAATCAATTAATAAATTATACATATATATGGGTTCAATTATTGTGTAACACCCATTTGGTGAAGCTACATTTTAATTCAATGGTTTGAATTGATCTTGCACTCTCTCTCTTCTCTCTCTAACTCTCACGATCGGGGCGACGGTGATCGGAGGAAGTAGGAAGATGCGATTGGGGGCCGCAGCGATCGGCGGAAGCAGGAAATCTGGTGGCGGTGTGGACTCGATGACGTGTGGGCTCAGATCGACGACGACAGGCTTGGATCGACGATGGTAGGCTTGGATCGACGACGCGCGGTGGCTGGGGCGGCGAATAGGGCAGCGATTGGGGCGGCAGTGATTGGATGAAGTAGGAACGATGCGATCGGGGGCAACGATGATCAGAGGAAGTAGGAAAGTCGATGGCAGCGCGGACTCGATGACGTGTGGGCTCGGAACGACGACGGCGGGCTCGGATCAACGACGGCAATGCAGATCGGAGATGGGGACGCTGATCGGGAAAAGGGGTCGACGACGACGCACAACGACAATAGATGAGAGATCGACGACCACTTGTGCCGCCGTGAGATCATGGCAGCGGCGATCGGAGGGGCAAAAGGCGAAGAGGTGGTAGCGGGATCGCAGGGGAGGCGGCGGCAATGATCCGAGGGGAGAGAGAGAAGAGAGAGGGCACGAGAGAGCAGAGATAGAGAGAAATACAATAAAATAATCACAACCCTTGATGCAAAATGGAGAGTCCAAATTAGGATGTTATATATATATATATATATATATATATATAACATATATATATATATATATATATATATATATATATATATGTATATATATATACGTACTCGTGCCACCCTTGGGAACATCCTCTGCATTCTTTTTACTTATGGAATCTAGGCCTAGCTGATAATTCAGTATGAAGGTGAGTTGTTTCAACAAGGTAAATTCATATTGGGTTCTTGCAGCTTAGCCTAGATTTTGCAGAAATCAATGCTTTTAAAAATCGAATAAGCATGCACCTGAGTCAAGGTCGATCATTCAATCGAGATTTAACTAGTTCAACTAGATTTTTATATAATAATATTTATTATAATTATTTAGGAGTAATAAAATATATAAATTATAATAAAATTTATTAATCTGATTAAATAATTATTATTTTGACCATATGTTAGTTTAAATAGTAATTTTCTTCATTAAATTATTATTAATATAACAATATAAATTTATTACTAATATATTATTACCAAATTTTAATCTCTTTACATATATAACTCTCTTTTATTTTACTTGGTTAGTAATATGTTTCTGTTTTTTTTTTCATTTCCTCCTATCAAGATCTTTCCTTTTATTTTCTTATTTTAAAGTTTCTTCACTTTTTTTGTCACTTCATGTGCAGAACTTTCCAATTTTTTATAAAATCAATTAATCTTTCATATCCCACTATAAAACCTTTCATATTTCAACTTTTTTGAAAAAAAATTGGGTTGAACCCAGTTTACCGGTTCAACCCAATTTTTTTAGTCGAATTGATTCTTTAACTATTCCAATTTTATTAATAAATTGGACTGGGTTCACAGTTAGTTGAACCAGCCTGTCTGAATCGATTGTTAAATCATTGGCGAAAACTAATTGTTGATCGTCCTACTTTGGCCATAATATAATATTTTAGAATTTCGTGCAACTGACATGATAACCTAAGAAACTCTTTCGAATTTATAGAACATTAATAGGGTTGCAATTAAACTTATTTGATGTAACTAAATTATTAAGAAATTGTATAAAAAATGAATTCAAAATTCTTAGTATCTTGACTTTGAACTCAAGTTTTCCACCTTTGATTTCAATGCATACTAAACTTCTCCGTAACATATGTTTTGCTGCAAACTTGGCCCTATCCTTCATCATTCACGATGGACTAGCAAAGCATGAGGAGTTGCATTACATTGAGAGAGAGACCTTTGAAATTCTATTTATGTAAAAGCAATATTTTCGAGCAATGCACGATATTATCCTCTCTAAGTCATTTGATATCAGAGTAGCGTAGTGGTTCATCACTATATGTAGCATGATACTGTCCACTTTGTCCACTTTACTCCATTGGCTCACGCTTTTTTGACCCACTACGCCTAATTAAGACCATGTTCTCATATATAATTAGCATCTCGCTCATAATTTATACATGTTGAACTAATATAAAATATGCCTCTTGCATTCTTCCCCTCTCAATAGACAACGTCCTCATTGAGTGATTTAACCACACCGCTAATTAGCTTTGATACATGTTCCCATGCAACATGTGATATTATTGGCTCTGTGCCACAACTCACACAATTATGCCAAAATGTGTCAGCCAATGTCTAAGTAGTACAACGACTCACCTCTATACTCGGCGTGATATTGTCCTCTTTGCCCTCATCAACTCACGATTTTCTAAGATATCACGTCAGGTCAAGCCATGTTACCATATATACTCAACATTTCTTTCGTAACTTATTCATATGCAATTTAATTAAACCTCAATTATAAATTTAATCAACTTTGGATTCTTACTTTAAAAGTTATTTTAATCTCTATTCCTAATCCCTTCTATTTATTTGTTTATTTTATCTCTATTCAAAATTTCATTCCTTTAATTTTTCACAATATTTAAATTTAAATAAGTAATTATTATTAACTCACAATTTCTAATTAAAATAATATAATATTAATATTTTATTTTGAATAAAATATTACTATTTCATAGATAATAATATTAGTTTTTTAGAGAATAAAATATCATATTATTTGGATAACTACACAAAGTTATATTTGAAAGAGTGTGGTTCGAAAAAAAAGTTCAAATTCGAAATTACTTAATATTTTACTATATTTCTATTGGTTTTGAATGGGATGAATATTTTGTAAAAAAAATCTCCAAAATAAAAATTTATCTCATTTAGATAACTATATCAAAAGTTATGTTTAAGATAGTCTAGGTTTATCACATAAAAAATAGCAAGTTCTCATATGACAAGAAAAAAGATTGCACATTTGGTCCAAAAATTTGGACATCCGAAATTGCAGAATAGTGGACATTTTTTGGAAAAATGAAGTTCGAATGTCCAATCCAAATTTGCATGGTATTAAAATCGGACCGAACCGACCGGTTCAATCGGTTCAACCACGAACCGATTGATGTCCGGTCCGAATTAATGTGAAAAACGAAATTCAAGTTGAACCTGCCAAAAACCGGTTCAACCACTAAATCGAAAAAATCCGGTTCAACATATAAAGTGAAAAAAATAGAAAATAAAAGTAAAAATAGAAAATAAAAAGTTAGAAAGGAAGGTAAAAATGAGAAAGTATTTGAATTAAGAATTGGTAAAAGTTAAAAACAAAATAAATGTAGGAAATCAATATGGGAGAGGAATTAATGGAAATAAAAATGGAAAGTATTAAAATGAAAATAAAGAAGAAAATAAAGGAAGTAAGTGTGATGTACGGAAAAGTAAATTAATTTATTATCATCACAAAATAGTATAAAATAATTAATGTAGTATATCAATAATAATAACTTAAAGTTTTTTTATTAATATTAAAAAATTTAATATATTTTTATTATAAAAAAGTAAAAAAATATGGGAATTAATGGGGAGAGAGGAATTAATGGAAATAGAAAAAAAATATTAAAATTAAAGTAAAGAAAAAAAGAGAGTGATATATATCAAAATTAATTAATATATTATCACCCTAAAATAGTATTGAAGAATAAAATAAAAGAATTAATATACTATATTAATAATAAAAAATCAAACTCTTTTTATGAATATTAATACTTTTTATTATATTTTATTATGAATTATAAGCATTATATAATATTTATTACTATATATAATTATTTTAAATAATATTAATTTAATAAAATCCGCTTGAACTCGGATGAATCCGATCAAACTGGTCCAATTACGACCCAATTGGTCGTCCGGTCGGGTGTCCGGTGCGATTTTAATAACATTGCAAATTTGAGACATCCAAAAGTATGGATTGAACATTTTTTGAAAAACTGCAAATAGTTAGATTTGTCCAAAATGAATTTTGGAAGGTTCAAAATGGCAAAAATGAAGGAGATCATTACAAAAGAGACCCAAAGAGTACAAGGAAGGTCTTAGAAGAAAAAATATTTTGACAAGAGTTGAGCTCAAAGAATGAATATTGCATAAAATAGAGAGGTGGATGCGATAAAAATTTATATTACATATTGGGCTTAACTCCTTTATTAAAAGCTTATATTGGATGTGAGTCATGTTAGGTGAAACCCGAGTCGTATTTCTACAATCTAATCTTATTCAATTTCCATTAGAACCTAGGTTGGATATGATGAAACTTGGGTTGAGTTAATTCAATTCTATTCCACTATTTATAAAGGGAATCATGTTAGGTCAATCGAAAACTCAGTTCGGATCTAATTCAATTTCAAATATCTATTATATCAATGGAAATCAGGCAGCACATTGTCGAATCCTGGTCCAAATTCTTAATGATATATATTTTTCGCGCTCAGGTTAGGCTTCGAGTTGGTCCGTTTATTCTCCGCCGGTGGTGTCTCGATTTATGTGCAAATGATGAGAGAAGGGGAGACTTCTATGCAGAAAGAGGGCTCTTCGTGTAGGAGAAAACTCGACACGAGATCATATTTATAATTTTTTGGGTGAAGTTTGACTCTAATTGGATTACCAAATCAATTCTAAATTAATCTTTATGTTTTTGTCACCCTTCAATAGTTTATTTTGAATTTAATATTTAATCCACATGTTAGTCTCAATCTCAATCAAATTATACCTTAGTCCAATGCCACTCGAATTCCTTCTCTTTCACTCATCAATAATTTATCTTAATCAAATTATACTTTTATTTTATCCATTTATTTCTTTCTTTTCTCCATTTTTTTTGAAAATTTTAATATAATACTATTTTATCACTTAATTTTCGGATTAAAATAATAAAATAATATTATTTTAATGATAAAATATTTGTAAGCCATAAAAGTTTTAATCCTATCGTACTTGGGAGTCCTTTATCCTTTAGACTTCTATTTAGATCTTAATTCAAATTAAAATCTCTAGTCTCAATCTACTTATAATTTCACTCCCAATAAGATTTAATCTTTTTCCTTTTCCTTCATCAAGTAAGATTAATCTTTCTTTCTCTTTATATTTCTTTTCTAATTATATTCCTATCTCTTATCAACTTCATCCATTAAGACTTCAATAAAATTTCTAACAGTATGAAAGTTGAGAAGTCTAAGCGAGAATGTACGTCAAGGCATGATTGAATATCGTCAATAAATTTTGTTTCCTTTGTGTTTGCATTCACCCTTTCACCCATTCTTACTCTTATTATGTTGCAACTTAAGTTTTACGGATCAATTTTGAACATCAATTTATCCTTCTCTTAGTACCATGTGTTCTAGCAATTAATATCAGATCTAGGTTGATTTTGATTTTAAAACTTGATTATCTTTAAAACTAGGGGATCAACTAAGTTCATATTTTGCCAACGTCACTCAATTGTCCGCTCACCTTTTTTTGGCTATTATAACTTTGCCTATTACAAATTAAAATACAAGTTTATGTCATTCTATTGATTTATATATTCGGAATGTGATAGAAAATAATTTTGATTTGTAATATTGATTCCACTAAATTTATTCACATTTCCACTTGTGCTACTTCAGATTAATTTTGAAAAAAAGTTGTTTATTACTTATGAAGGATTCAGTAAATTTACATTAAAGTTAGAGAGCCTACATTATTCTAAATCATGAATATAATTCATTTAAAATGCTTAGTTATGAATATGTTATATTGATATACTTGTTCGATTTAATAATATTGTTGATAGTTTAGTGGCTTTGGGTGAGCCTAAAACTAATCCTCCAATGTTGAAGTCATTTCTTAGGTCTTCCTCTCGAAAGTGACACCAGAATAACTATGATCGAGAAGCGAGTTTTAAATAACTTGAAATTTTATAATTTTATAAGATCTCTGATAATATATGGTATGAGTTTGAAGGATGGAGAGATAATTTTAGTAAAGAAAAGTTTCTTGCTTTGGACTTTTGACGAGGAAGAAAGTGTGAAACAAAGTGAAAGAATATGTAGTTGACGAAAGAAGGCTTGCATTTTATGTTAAGAATTTTGATAATTATCTAAAAAAATTGGTTAAAACAAAGAATAATGAACTATAGACTGCGAATTAGAAAAGGATAAAAAAAATCTAAATATATAAAACTATTCTAACAAATACATATTTAGAAATAAGAAAACACTTTATTAAAATTATTATAATTAAGATATGTTGAAAATATTTATCAGTGTTTAATTATTTTAAAATGATGATTCATATGTAATTATTTAACATTTTTATTTTTTTCATTCATGTATACTATATTTTTAAAAGAAAACTAAATTAATTATTCTTTAATAAAAAATGGATTTAATTCAATCAAACTTAGAGGATCAATGATCCGACTTAGGTCGGGTCAGACGTGACCCGATCCGGTTAAAAAATGTCCATTCGAGATCCAATCTGATCCGATATGAAGACTAGATATTTTATTTTTATTAAATTTTTTTATTAAATTTAAGCCTATATTCAATTTTAAAATATTTAAAACTTTGAATAAAATATTTCAAATATGAAAATAATATATAAATATTTATAAAATACATTTTATGCTTAAAATAAATATCAACTAATATTTTATTTTAAAAAATTATTGATAAGATGATTCGATCCAAATCGAATCTGATTGGATTGAATTTAGCCTCCCAAAATTTCTTGACCCGTGACCCGACCAAAATATTTTGACCCAACTCTAAAGTGATGGGATCAAATGGAACTTGTTCGTTAGTGGAGTCTAACTCGACCTGTAAGCATCCGTAACGACAATATCAAATACCGACAGCTATACGCTCCTAGTAAATTACTAGGATTATTTAATTATATATATATTATAATTATAAATTATAGGTTAAGCTATTATTATTATTATCATCTCAAAATTATAGGTTATATATGTTACGTAAGCGATGGACATTTTTTGCTCGGAGAGTGAGACGAATGGTCGCAATAGTCTACTTAGTTATACCATGTCCTTGCGCCATCCTTCAACAGCTAGCAAGCATTGAGCATGTGATGTCAGTGGAGAGTGGTGATACGCGCATTTGCGCCTCCTTTTCTCTTCCCCTTCTTCCCTGCGTTCCCTTTCGTTTTGATCCAAATGAGCAAAAACGCTTCATCCTTCGGCTCTGCACTTTGAAAGTTTACCAGACGGGAAGAAATTATCATGGTGACCCCGAACCATCCTGCGGTACCTTTCATCATCATCTTCTTCTCCTTCTTCCTCTCTTGCCCCGTCGCACTCTCCATCTCCAGCCATCACAACAACTGTCCGCCGTCCTCTTGCGGCAGCCTCCGGAACATTTCCTACCCGCTCCGCCTGATGGGCGATCCCCAGGAATGCGGCGAGATCGAGCTCCTGTGCGATGGGAAAGCTACGTCCCTCTACGTCGGCGGGAACAAGTACTTCGTCACCGGAATAGACTACCCCAACGACACCCTAACTCTCCTCTACGCCGGCCTCGCGGCGGTAGCGGGCGCATGCCGATTCCCGAACCCCCCGTTTGTCGTGAGTAAGGGCTCAGACCAAGGACAGGGACGACGACTCGCGCTGTCGTATGCGTTGGCAAATCTGTTGAACTGTTCTGAGAGGATTCAGAGCTCAGACTACGTCGTCCCCGTACCATGCTTCGGCAGCAACAACAGGTCGACGGTGTACGCTGAGCTCGGTGGCAGCACGGTATCCGATCTCCTAGTATCCTGCAGCTTTCTGACCTCTTTCCCTATAGAAGAATCGTTTGCTTCGCCGACACTGATCCGCTCGGAGACGGAGTTCTTACGACACGCACAAAAGGGCTTTTCCGCCATGTGGATAACCGATCACCCACGTCATGCCACCACGATTTGCTGGAGGGAGACCGTAAAGTAAGGATTCGTCAAGCACATAGCTTACCTGTGCCAGGATTACTGAGCGATCATTATTCATATGCGTTCTTGCAGGTCATACGAGAAAGTCAACTTTTTCTCCATTGTTTTCTTCCCCATCGTGTTTGAGATGAGATTCTTGAATTGCGTTGCCAGTGATGTCTGCGAGAACGGTAGCAACAGGGCGTGCCTTGCACTGGTGTTGTTATATCTCTTACATTACGCACTGATTGGTTAGTAGAATTTCTTCCATAGACAAGATTAATCATATGGATCCACATCTCTTACAGCAGTCTTTGCAGCGTTGGTGATCTTGACCAGGTTTATATCTCCCCCTGCAATCATCTTCGTGTTCCTTGCGCACAAGTTTTGGAAGACGCGGAGGGAAGTGGACGCCGTCGAGAAATTTCTTCGTACTCAGCAGGCAATTTCGCCGGCACGTTACGCATATAGCGACCTAATCGCCATGACGAACAACTTCAAGGAAAAATTAGGCCAAGGAGGCTTCGGCTCCGTCTTCAAGGGGCGGCTGCACGGAGTCATTCCTGTCGCAGTAAAGATGCTGGGCGGCTCCAAGATGAACGGAGAAGAGTTCATAAGCGAGGTGTCCACAATCGGCAGGATTCACCACGTGAACGTAGTGAGGCTCCTGGGGTTCTGTTCGGACGGATCAAAGAGAGGTCTCATCTACGAGTACATGCCCAATGGCTCACTGGACAAGTACACCTTTGCTTCAGGCGGGACCGATAGCTCTACCCTGACACTGGACAAGATGAATGAGATAGCACTGGGGGTGGCCAGAGGCATAGATTATCTCCACCGCGGCTGCGAAGTGCAGATCCTGCACTTCGACATCAAGCCGCATAACATCCTCCTGGACAGAAACTTCGTTCCAAAAGTTTCGGATTTCGGTCTCGCGAAGTTGTACCCAAAGGACCACAGTCGAGTGTCTGTCAGCGTTGCCAGGGGAACGATAGGGTACATAGCGCCTGAATTGGTGTCAAGGAGCTTCGGAGTTGTGTCTTACAAATCCGACGTCTACAGTTTTGGGATGCTGCTGATGGACATGGCCGGGAAGAGAAGTGGAGATTTCGGTGTTGCAGCGTCATCTCAGGCTTACTTCCCTTCTTGGATCTACGATAAACTCTTGGAACAAGAAGGGGGTAACAGCGTTGATGTCACAGAGATGGGGGAGGTTGAGCGGAAGCTATCGAAAGTTGGCCTTTGGTGCATCCAGATGAAGCCATCCGACCGCCCCACCATGAGCAAGGTTGTGGAGATGCTGGAAGGGAGCGCAGATGACATACAAATGCCACCCAGGCCGTTCTTCTCGTCCTCGGAGTCAACCTCCACACGACACCCTTCCTCTATCCCTGCATCGACCTCTGTGGAATTATCCATCATTTCCGAGCTCGATGATGTTTCCTGACTTTCGTATTATACACGTTTGTTCTTTTGTGGTTGAAAAGTGTTACATTTTGTTTGGTGAAATGGATCTATGTTTACCTTTTTTTCAACTGCGTTTTTACTTCAATCTGTCAAAATTTGATGACAGATTTGAAATGACTTTGCAGATCACGATTTTTTCTGCGCAAGCTTTTCATTTATTACATTAGAGGACTTTCAAGCTGTTCAATCATTAAATACATTTTTTTTTCGGTAAGGAATCATTAAATACATTAGATGACTGTGGCATCATTAGATTTTAGAATTTAGATGGTCCCTGCTCGGGAGCGCGTGGAGCCGATTGCTAATCTAAGGATAGTCAGAGAGCATCGACTTTGACTAAAAGTGATGGTTCCAATTGGGCCCTTTCTAAGTTTCTATCACCACTTCGTATTTTGCGATCAAAAAGATTTGAGCCAAGCAAAAGAAGTGTTGTTTGTTCTAAGACCATGTCTGCTGCTCTCCTCGGTGCACTTCTCAGTCTCTTCCTCTTGGCTCATCAGGTAATGGCCGAGGGCGATCAACAAGCACAGGACTTCGCCAAGAACTGCCAACTCTTCAACTGCGGGGGAACAGAGATCAGGTACCCGTACCGGCTCAGATCCCGTCCCGAGTATTGCGGTGCTCAAGGGATGGAGCTGTTTTGTGACGGCGGGGAGACGGCCCTTCTTACTTTTCCTAACGCTAAAACCTACAAGGTGACTGCGATCGACTACAGAGACGCCACCGTTACGATCCAGTTGCCGGACTCGTCAGCGGAGTGCCCACTTCGAAACCTCAGCTCCACCAACTTTACCACAGCAGTTTACCATCCGTATTGGAGTCGGGGCGTGAGCTTGCTGAATTGCTCAACCGAATTCAAACCAGACGATGGAGCACTGATCGCTGGCCCTGTGAGATGCCTGGGAAGCGAAGGCCACTTCGTCTACGCAGCAGATGACACTTTTCCCCTGAACGAGCTCCCTCCGGACTGCTTCTTAATTTCTTCTGTCGGATCAATCGGCCCTGCTTCTGTCGGGAACAAATACTTCGGATCCTGGAAAGACGCGGTGGATAACTTCGTCCGAACGCGAGAAGTGCTCCTTGCCTGGTCCATCGGCGCCATCGGCGACGCGTGCCAATCCTGCGAAGCGGATGGAAAAATGTGTAGCGGATTCAACGACACAACGAAATGGGTCAACTGTGTTCGCAGGAAGCCCCACCGTGAGTTCTGGGAGTTTTCTTCTTCTTGTTAATTAATTTGGTTTTCAGTCACGTCTTCTTGTTTATTTCACTAGCACGTAATCTGAAGGCTCCCTGCTCAGTACTATTTTCTTCTTGTTGTTGTTGCTTGCAGGTCATATCAACGTTGGTCTTATCGTAGGTGATGAATTAAATTCCAACATCGATCAATTTCTGGTAAGTAAAAAACAAATTTTTTTCTTCGATTAATTAGTGTATACTCTTATTTGCATGCAGGTTCTTGCGTTGCGGGGCTCCTCATCGCCGTGGCTGCAATAATTATTCTGGTCTACACGCTACGAAGGCTCGATGACGAAGAAGAAGCGAGATTGAAGGTGGAAAGGTTCCTCGCAACTTACAACACAACAAAACCAACTCGATACACTTTCGCCGAACTCAAGAAGATGACCAAAAGGTTCAAGCACCGGCTGGGGCAGGGCGGGTATGGAAGCGTGTACAGAGGCGAGCTGCTAAATGGAATCCCCATAGCAGTGAAGATGCTGGAGAACTCCAAGGGGGAGGGCGAAGAATTCATCAACGAGGTGGCCACCATCGGGAGAATTCACCACATCAACATCGTGCGCCTGCTGGGATTTTGTTCGGAGAAATCCCGCCGCGCTCTGGTTTACGAGTTCATGCCGAACAAGTCCCTGGACAAGTACATCTTTTCGCAAGAACCTAAAGAAGGTCGAAGACCACTGAGAGTGGAAAAAATGATGGATATCGCAATAGGAATCGCCCGGGGCATCGAGTATCTGCACCAGGGATGCGACCAGCGCATTCTGCACTTCGACATAAAGCCGCACAACATTCTCTTGGACTACGAATTCAAGCCAAAGATTTCGGACTTCGGCCTCGCGAAGCTCTGCTCGAAAGATCAGAGCTTCGTGGCGATGACCGCTGCCAGGGGCACGAGGGGTTACATCGCTCCGGAGATGTACAGTAGAAACTTCGGAACGGTGTCGTATAAATCAGACGTGTACAGCTTTGGGATGTTGCTGCTGGAGATGATAGGCGGCAAGAAGATTGCTAATCCTGAGACTGGCAATCAGATTGAATCCTACTTTCCAGAATGGGTGTATGATCAACTGGTGGACGCCAGGAAGCCGGAATTGACGAGCGAGATGAACGAGAAAGAATCAGAAATCATGAGGAAGCTGGCCACTGTGTCACTATGGTGCATCCAGTGGAGTCCGAATGACAGGCCCTCCATGAGCAGAGTACTCCAAATGCTGATAGGGGATCAGTCACACAGCTTGCAGATTCCCCCGAAACCTTTCGTTTCCACAATCGAAAGTGATGGTCAACCGAGTTAGGAAAATAATATTAATCATTGATCCCCTTCAAAATTCAGGAAGGTTCATATCTCTTGTTTTGGAGGTCACCGACTTCAACCTTCGAACGCATGCCTTTATTATGCAATTTCCAATTCCTAGCTTGTCCTTATGCGTCTGGATAAGATTGATGACTCATTGGTCAACTTCTGGGAGCTCACCATCTTTAAGTTGTGGGCCGTTGCGAGGTCGAGAACCCGTTAATGCTGCCTTTCAAAAGTAGACTTCTAAGTTGTCCTATTAAATGTTTATTATATATACAAATTTTGTCTGTAGCACGATAGTACGTAACAAAATTTATCTATGTTTTTCCGCCAACTTATAACTTTCTAATAGCTGTCTATCTTTTCTTTAAGTTTATGAAGCATCATCACAAGCTTTATCATCGTCGTATGTGCTTCTATCTTTATTTATTCGTTCAATACTATTTAAAAAATTCGAACACGTGGTTATAAAGTATCTACGAACAATTACACCAATACAATACAAATGTATGAAATAATTTAAATAAAAATAATATTATCATTTAAGTTATAATCATCATGGAACATATGGATATCATTTCTTTACTTTGTTTTCCATTTCTTTTCCAATTTTTCTATATGTTTTCATTTTTTTCCTTTTCTTATCAATTATTTTTTTTGTGTTACACTACATCTTTTACTTTAAATATTTTTAAAATTTTTCATAAATATAATCTTATGTGAGCTCGATTTTTTTTATTATAAATCAACATAACACATTCATATGTGATTACAAAAGATAAGTTAAGGAGGATCAAATTAAAAGCCGACCGACATTTGAGATTCACATAAGCATCGAAGTAAAACAACAATGATCCTTCTTTTTTAATTATACTTTAAAACCACTGTGGTGGGACTATTGATGCCCACTATTAATACTCAACTTATCAGCCTATGATGAATTTCATTTTACACCTCTTATCTTATCCTATTTATCTACATTTTTGTTCAATTTTTCTATTGTCCTCATAGAGGCAAAAGGGTCAATTTACACATCCGCAAATCAATACAAAGTTATATCTACAATTAGGACAGGATCCGAGACTAGCACAATCAAATTCGAGTCGAGTTTGGTATAACTCGGGGTCGAGTTATATGTGACTCGGGTTGGGCTCTACGAAAACTATATTAAATCATATGTGGTTCACAATCCGAGTTGGGCCTGGGGTGGCTTGGGCCGGGTTGGTCAGGCAAAAAACTATTCTCTTTTTCTAATAGGAACCCAAGCTAGGCGTGACTGAAACTCGAGTTGGGTTTGATTCGGTTGAAAACAAGTGACTTGTTGAAAGAGGAACCGAGTTCAATCCTCTTGACCAACCTAATTCAGGTCGAATTTGGTAAGTGCGCTTGAGTTTACCTAGTTTCCGATGAACCCAAGCTAAGCTCTTCTGGCTCGGGCCGTATTCTTACAAAAAAAATTTTGGTGCCAATTTCTCGAAAGTTTAACCTAACTTTCTAATCATTCTAAGGATGATTTTAACATGAAACAAAAATGATATGTTCTTGGTTAATCAAGGAACAATTATCATGTTTTATTCTTATGATAACTTAATCATTCTATAAAGAAATCTCATCCAAAAGTTAAACCAAATCTACACATACCTTGTCGAGGCAAAAATATGTAAACTCCTGACTTTGAGTGTGATTTTCGAGGGAGTGGCTTCCAATGTCCTTAGATAGAGAATATAACCACAAAGAGGTGGCTGATCGAAGTCGCCATGCACGTGCACCGAGGAGGATAAAAGGCTTAAAGGTGGAGAGAAAATTAGTTTTTTTGTATATGGAAGGACTGATTGGGGTAGAGAGGTATTTATAACGAAAATGAGTTGGCTTTGGATATTATTAAGTTTTAATCCAGAATTAGATGATTAATCACCTCTAACTCTAATTCTGAACTTCTTCTATAATCCTCCTTAATTATCTTAATTAAATACTATATCTTCTTTCTTTCTTTTCCTTTCGTTTCTTCTATTCAAAGTCTTATCTATGCATAACTTTTTCTTTTCTCTTCTTAACTCTAATTATCTTTCATTTAATAGGATTTTTGTGATTAAATCAATAATAATTATTTCATTTATCTATTTAATTAGATCTAAAAATTCATTTCACATTTCCTTATTTTTTGTATTTTCTTTAATTCAAACTTTTATCCTTTCTTAACTTCTTTCTATCTTTTCTCAACTAAAATTATTCTTTATTTTTAAATAAATTATGAATTAAATAAAAGAAATATTATTTTAAATATTTAGTTAATTTAATTCAAATTATTTATTTTAATTATCTTTACTTATTTTCTTATCCTCTTTCATTGTCTTTCTTCTTTTCTTTTCTTCCTTCAATCAAATTCTTATTTCTTCATAACATCCTCTTATATTTTAGTTTTCATATAATTTTGTCCTTCAATAATAATCATTATTCTCAACATTATATTTTTGGAATTAAAATAATATTTTTAATTTTTTTGTGTATATTTCTAACTTAAAAACTCCTTGTTTCAACTTCCTTAGTACTCTCAATTTAATCCTACATCAAACTTCATCCTTAATATTTTTCTAATTATCTTTTCCTTAATCTATCTATCCTAAACATAATTATTCCTAAATTTTATATATCAAATAATTACTTATTAATCTTATGTTTTAATTTTTGGAATAAAATAATAATATAAAATTGTTTTATTTTTTAAAATATTTTTTAACATAAAACTTTTATTTTACCTCTCATTGGGAGTCCATTATATCACA
The DNA here is from genome assembly GCA_030549335.1 of Pontederia crassipes. Taxonomy (NCBI): domain Eukaryota; kingdom Viridiplantae; phylum Streptophyta; class Magnoliopsida; order Commelinales; family Pontederiaceae; genus Pontederia; species Pontederia crassipes. The sequence goes on from CM060193.1 coordinate 31,203,792, forward strand.
ATCTTATGGTTAGATTCCAAACTCAAATTTAAATCCCTAACTTTATTATAGTTTGAACTCCTAATCTAATTAGGAATTATCTTTTCCTTTTTTATCTGTCTCTTATATAATTATACTTCTACTCACTTTCAAAGTTTTCTTATCTTATCTTTACCTCTTTTCTTATCCCTCATTTAACTATATTTTTATTTCTTTTCAAACTTTAACTTTCTTTAATAAATCTTAAAAATTGAATTTATTTTGGTTATGAAAGATTATTTTTAATTTTGAAAAAAATCTCAGTGTTACACAATCTCCCAACATTGTAGCTTGGAACCAAGTTGTGATCAGACATGCTCCATCTCGATAAATTTTCGTTTTAAGCCAAATTGGTCAAACTACTTAGACTGAATAATAATAATAATAATAATAATAATAATAATAATAATAATAATAATAATAATAATAATAATAATAATAATAATAATAATAATAATAATAATAATAATAATAATAATAATAATAATAATAATAATAATAATAATAATAATAATAATAATAATAATAATAATAATAATAATCTTAAAAAAATGTTAAATCAAGTCATAGATTACTCATAATCATATAAAATGAATCATGTTAAATTTTAAAAATCAACAGATTAATTTAATAGGAAATAAATTTACATTAATATTTAATAAAATTTTAATGTAAGAATTTCATATAGCAAATGAAGTCACAATTAAAATAGATTTATGTATTATGTATTTAAATGATACAAAATGATAATAAGTATAAGACCAAATTAATGGATAAAAAATTATAGTCCAACATTAATGATAATAAAAGAGTAAAAACAAAGTTTAGTCATTAAATGGAAAAACACCACATTGGAAACACTAAAAAAGTGAGATAAGCCATCCTTATAAAATGGACCTGAAAAATTGGTTGATTAATTGTTTTTTTACATTGTATGAGTTGCCTGACATTGGTTTTCAATACTTGGAGTTGATGTTAAACGAAAAATTGCTGCTATATCTAACACTAGCAAAAATGATAGTGTTCTTTCTTAAATGTGTTTACCTTGTTGATAAATCAATGCATATGCAATCAGTTTACTAATTGTGATAATAATTAATTGGTGAAGTTTGAAAATGATGTATTAAATTCTTACTTAAAATAAAAAAAATTTACTATTGGATATATATATAATAACATTTATAAAAATTTATTTTGATTATTTAGAAAATGAACATCGCCTAAATGTTTTGCATTAGGACACTATATTGTGGCATAGAAGATATCTAAACTTGTGCTTGACTTTTACCTATGAATCAAAAGATTCACCCAATGAGTTGAAAGATAATGCACAAAGAGAAAATCTTTTCATGAATTATATAGCATCTCAATGCAATGAAACATTAATAAGTTTATTGAATCATAACATAAAAAAATATCAAGTCAAATACAATTTTCACTGATATCACATTGAAAAATGCATTCATACAATGTGGTGAAAAAATTAAAGAGACAAAGCATTGCAAAATAATCAGAGTAACAAAGCATGGTTCATAGTATATTGATCGACCATTATATATCACATTGCATCCTAGTGATTTATCATGATATTGATTATGATTTTTATTAAATTTTATTATATCATAATATTTTTTATATTAACAATGAGATTTCATCGATTTATATTGATCCTACTCTTACTTGATATGAATATTGTTCTAGTAATTTATTATTTCAAATTAGGCTTCAAGGCTCACAACTGAATTTTCCTTCCTACATTGGTCCTTCAAATAATCAGTATATAAATGATGGAAGCGCGCACACGATGTGATGATGTTAAATTTCACATGAGTCTAGAGTCTTTAAATATCTTTGTACCTTTTTCTTTTCATAATTGGAACATTGGATTAGTTATTTCTGAAAGATGATGTAATAAGTTCCACACTTAATAGATTTAATTCTCTTGTTGATATTGGTTTTCATTGTCACGGTCAAAGTTAGTCAACACGTAGGGTAGCATTTCTACAAAAATACTTAACTGTTATATAGTAAGAGAATATTAAGCATTATGATCCTTATGGAACCAACTGTGTACAAGAGAAAAAGGTGTGAACCAATGGTAGGTAAGTGAGGTTTTCAAGCAAACTAAAGGTGGGTTGAGTGCAATTAGATCTTGAAAGGAAGAATCATGCATTAGTGACGAAATGGTCAAGCCACGTTTGGGACCAAGGGAAGACTTCGTGGAAAAAAGTCCTTTGCAATGGATGGAACTTAGAATCAAACTACCTTCTCAGCCTCCTTTATAATTTTTATTTTATATTTCCTAGTGATTTTTATTTCCTATTTTATATTAATTTTTTTATGTAAACTCCATAAGAATTGGATTGTTCTCTATTTTTATAATTATTATTGTTTTTTCATAAAAACTCCTATTTTTAAGGTGAATCTCATAAATAATCTTGAGTTTACATGATTCATTTTTATCTTTATGTCACAATAAGTGAAAACAATAATATGATGATAAGTCGAGATAATTAAATATAATACCATTTGATAATCTACAAATATTAACCTTAAAGAAATGCCCTTACACCATAAAAGAATCTTATGCGCAAATTAAATACTTATTGGAAGATGAAAATCAAAGAAATAACCACGTGCGAGTAAATTATACACATTGTCCGTCAACTTTGGCTGAATGTCTACATGATCATCAAACATCACTTTCTAACTAGACTATCCTCTAAAGAGTAAAGATTGGATGTTTGCACGTGTTGTCCTCGTGAACCCAGGATAGTCGATTTCCCAATTTCCTTATTTGCATGGCTACCACCTCCTTTTTTCTCTCTCTCCTCCACATCATCCAACAACTAATAGCTCAAGTAATTGCATTATAAATAGTGAGGCAAAATATGACCTGCCCTTCTCCCACCTCTCTCTCCCCCTTCCCCCTTCCCCCTCTCCTTTCTCTATTCTTTGTTTCTCTACATTTCTTTGTCACTTCTCCTTCTCCGAGCAGCCAAAAAGCTCCCTTTTCTTCCCACAATCTCCGTCCACTTACTAGTTACTACCCTTTGATCCCTGATTTAGAAAGCAGTAGAGAAATGGATGTCAACATTGGAAACTTCGAGAAGTCATTGGAGGAGTGCAATAGTGGTGGAGTGCATGATGAAGTGGATGCCTCTTACAAATCCAACAATTTCGTCGTAATAACCATTTATTTCCTCCTTTATTTTGGTTCATTACTTCATTTGCATTCCCTTTCCAGTTTGCTAGATTTAATTCGACGAAACTATGTGCTTTCCTATTAGTGATTCAAGCTTCATTTATCAATTCAAAGAAACACATCATTTTCCCAACTAAAAATTCGATTTTTGTCATGGTTTTAGGGAAGCGATAGTCCGTAAAATCTGCAGTTAGCTTAACCACAACATTTCCCATCATCCTTAATTTTTTTTCCCCTACTTCCTTTGTTACTCTAATAAAACAAGGGCCTTCTTTGTGAGTCATATCAACAATGGCAGGGCACTCTATGAAGTCTCAAAGCTTAGGAGGAACTCACACTCTGCCGAAATAGGTTAGGCTCCCCCGGCGACTGCAAGGTCTTTGGATCATGATGTGTTCTCTTTGTTTGGGTGAAAAAAGAGGCATTTACTTTTTTATTAGTTGATGCAAGTCATGAAGGAGAGAGAGAGAAAAAAAAAAGGAAAAAGGAAGATGAAGCCACATAAGAAAAAAATTGGAAAATTGACTATCGATTATGAGGATAACACGTGCAAATATTCAAACTTAGAGTAGTTTAATTATAAAATAAAATTTGAGAAGGATAATTGTGTAATTTACTCGACTACATGCTAGTACAATACTGGTGCCAATTCTTTATATCAATCAAAATGAGCTCAGATAAGCTGCACTTTTTTTTTATACTCACTCGGGACTCTCGATATTCAAAAATCGAAACAAAAAGCATAACAATATTCTTGATGACTCCAAGAATCGATCATGATATTACTAACAACGACTTGCTTACTAAGACACAAAACAATCCTACTAACCTTTTACGGGACATCTCGTTGCCATTTCACTAGGGATTTTGATTATTGCTAAGAAGAACCGTCTCTCTCTAACCAAGATATGATGGTGCACGTTAAGGAACGAGACAACTATTCTAAAATATATTGGATGGGAGAGTAAGGAAAAACGAAAAGAACAATAATAATTCAACTTCACATAATTTTACTTGCGTGAATTGTTTGACACACTTTTTTTTTTCTTACTTCAGAACACGATCGGAGAATATCCGAACTAAAATAAAAAAAAAATTTTTTGACCTTGTTTACAATAATAAAAACATATTTGTTTAAACAAAATTTCACTCAATGTCGTTCTCTTTCCCTACGTTATCCTTCCGCTTTGCAACCAAAACAGAGAGCACAGGTCTTCAGTCTTAGCAGAATGGATTGTAACTTAAACGGTGAAAGATGCATTGTGGACAGTCATCCAACAAGTGTCGTGTTCCCTTGCTGGGTCTTTGTAACCTGGGCACTTGAACACTTGCACACATAACATGAGCATTTGAAATCCTTGCATAAATCATAATAAAATGGATGTGTCCAAGAAAGACAACTCATCCTCTTCTTTCTCCGAAAAAGGAAGGGATAGAAGCATCAATCCTTCCATTCAAAGCTGGTCGAGAACCTCAACTTCATCGGAACGCCCAAAACAACTCTACATTGAAAAAGTCTTCATCTTGGATAAATGAAGCTGTCAGAAAAGCAGTTAGGTGACACGATCCAGTGACCAAAATAGCAATTGTGTGCCTTCTAGCGTACTATGCATGTTTACACCTTATGCTTGATTGCTATAGCCCTCTGATGCAGAAGCTATTTATGGCGAAGATGATGAAGGCCATAACCTACGGAGGATGCTACTGTTGTTGAAGCCACCAGCCAACTGCACGATTACACAATCTGTTAACACTGCTACGACACCGTCTTGACAGATAACAATACAAGATACAAGATGTGATACGAAAACTATTCTTGAGTAAGTTCTGCCATACTAAGCACATGATAAATGCACTGATACTTGCTTACCTAAGTTAGATATAAAAAATAATCAGATCAGAAGATTATGACTCTATTCCAACATCCAGCAGACAAGACACAAATGCATTGTTCTACTGGAGCTTGTTACTTATTTGCAAAATCATGTTTCAGGATATTCATTTGATCAAGACATGGTCTGATAAGAGTCTTACTATATAAATTGGTTATAGAAAGAAGCTATGTGACGTTATCACTAAGCAACTGCAACAGCTTTTGGACTATAGACTTGAGAAAGGAAAGACAGGTATTGAAGGAGGCATGAAGGTTTTTGGTTAAAAGAAATGTGTCCCACCATCACATGGTCCATGCATGCACTCAGCAACCAGAAACAGCCATTACTATGATGTATTTAGTTTTAAAATCAGTTAGTTAATCCATGTAAGGGATGCTGGGTATATATGGTGATGTGTCCTTGTCCAGGTGTGACGTGTTTTGGTAAAATCGTACGAGCCAAAGCTCAGAGCGGACAATATCACACGCTGGTCAGGAATGTTACATATGGTATAGAGCCACTCCGCGTGGACCTCAACGAACGCGTTGAGTTCCTTAAGGGGGGAAGGATACATGAGGCATGCCTTGGATTAGTCCCAGATGCATAAGTCACGGGAGAGATGCTGGGTATATATAAGAACATGTCCTTCATTAGGTGTGACGCGTTTTGAGAAAACCGTGCGGCCAAGACCAGGAATGTTACGTATGATATCAAAGCCACTCTGCGTGAGCCTCTGTGCATGATGGGGTGCGATCACTCAACGAGGACATTGAATCCCCTAAGAGGGGAAGGGTGCATAAGGCATGCATTGGTTAGTCCCACATACATAAGTCATGAGAGAGATGTTGGGTATATATGGAAACATGGCATTGGTTTGATAAGACGCGTTTTGATAAAACTGTCCGAGCTTAGGTCCAAAGCGGACAATATCCTATGCAAGTGCAAGGATGTTACATATATTCACATATATGGTTACTAATCATGTATAGTTAATTGCATCAAGTTCTTGATTGTTGATCTGTTTGTTTTATGTTTGTATAAATTTGGTGTTATTTTGTATATGGACTAATTGTTCTCTTAGCTTTTATGATTAGATTGTTGTCCGGAGATAACTATTTCCTCGTTTTCAAAACAACTATCATTTTTATTTTATGAGTGATAGGGAAGTAAGTATATATTTTCTGACCTAATACGTGTGTATATCAATAAGTTATTTCAAAATGGAGGTGATGATTCTTGGAGTATTCGGCAAAAGAAGAACTATGTAAGCCTTTATATGAGGGCTCCATTTGACCAAACTATGAGTTTTAGTCTTACTCATCAAGAGGAAAGATAATCCCCAAGTTGGAAATGGATTGTAGACATCTTAACCAAGTGACTCCAATGAATACCAAGTGACTCCAATGAATCCCCGAGTTTGATCAACTAAAGGTTTCAGTGTATTCCCTAAGACTAATTTAAGATTTGGATACCAAAGAATGTTGTACTCCAAATCTTGCATTTGGAACCCAATACAATTATTACAAGCATTTGGTAGTCGTTGGATTAACCAACGTTCGATTGATCCTAGGGATCTGATGAGTCATATTTTTAAACCTTTCTTTGATCAATTAGTAATCATTATATAGGTGATATCTTTATTGTACATGAAGTCATGCTTGTCATGACAATATTTGAACACTATTTTGTAAAACCCCTATAGAACAAAATTTAAATGTCAAAATTCAACATGAGTTTGGTCTGACCGTGTAGTATTGTCCATATCAATTCTAAGAAAGATAAATCATGTCTCTAAGCAATGAGACTGATTGAATTACTTCGGTGAGTCAAATCAAATGTTCATTGCTTAACTGTCAAGTGGTCATGATGTGTTTCTTGTGCACATTTTAAGAAAATATGAATCAGATTTCTTACATATGATTCAGTATGTTCAAAACTATTCATTTGGACGAGAATATATTGCTTAGAGAATGTTTAGATCTTATCTTAGTTTACAAGAGACATAGGAGGACACGTGTTTGATGTAATGAATTAAGAGGACTGTCTACTAAATACGTTAGTTTTTATGTATTTCTTTTCAGCGGTGTTAACTTTTTTTTCCATCTTACTTCTGGTGTCTATCATGGACCAACACATTTTAAATTACAACTTTCGTAGTTGATTTTTCTTGAAATTGTAAAAGATAGTAGATCACGATAGGAAATCAGTGAACAAAACATGTTAAAGCAATGAAAATGATACTTGCTGGATCAAGAACAAAATTATTTTTTTATTAAATCAATATGGGTCCAAATTTGGTATGCGAAGGGCTCCTGGATTCAAGTCAACCATGCTGAACCAGAAGTCTTATTTCTAGAGAATATTGGCATGTATTTTATATGCTGATACAAAATTCGAACAAGTAAAACCTTCCTTCTGACATCATGCAGCATTGTTGTAAAATATTCAATGCGATAAAAAAATTCCTTTCTATTTGCAATTATCAGTCCTCTTTTTTGTAAATAACTTTATTTTGTTCCTTGAAAAAATAACCTTGTTTGGTTGTTGGTAATGTTAAGCACAAATGTTGCAGTTTTCCTATTTCAATTAGTGAAATTCAGGAGAACAAACAGAAAAAGCAACTATCGAAAAGAACCACGAACTGAGCACTTACTTTTCCAGAAGATGTCTCATAATGTACTAATTTTGTAAAACAAAAGGAATAAAGGAAGTGTTTTTTTTTTGTTCAATCCATTCAGGAATGAAATTTGAAACACTATAATTACTGATGTTGAATTTTCTTTAGGGCTCGCTGATGATGACTAGCAGACAGCTAAAGTTTTGCAAAATCACTGGATAAGATATTATGCACATCCAATAAATTAGTCACTCTTTTTATGAAGAAATTAGTGATAAAACAAATGAAAATACAATATAAAAAGCCCATAAAACATGAACTCACACTACCTCAAGTATGAAATGTAGATCTGTGTATGTTCAGAACCCAATTCTGGTTGTAGAAGAGCAGCAGCAACTAATAGCAATTGGAATACCGTGTTCACCTGAATCATTACTTCTCAGAAAAGTGCAAGTAATAGATGTAAGCACAAATGTGCCCAAATGGAGATCATTTTTACATACAAAAGGAACAAACCTTGCTAATAAATATGGGCTCCACCTTTTTCTGAAAAGTTGCATCGAGATTGACAAATTCAGACCAATTTTTCCACTGTACAAGATAACAGAAAATATGAGTAGAAACCTTTCTTTGAGAGGGATATATGAGAAGAAAATTACTGATCAGATAGGATTATCTCATATAACATTAGATCTTACCTCCCATCCCAAGCTAGAAGCTCTTTTATACAGTGCACCACTGACAAGTGCAACATCTCTTAGAACCACTAAGCTGACAAGTCCAACTTCAAAACCACAAATATAAATAATCATACGCTCCCATATACCAAGTATTTAAACTCTCAAAATATGATTATATGGATTCTCCCGTTGATGTTTTCCAACTATTCAAAGGGATTCTTTTATTTTCTTTTTGTGGAGAGAGTAAAGGATGAGTACCAGTGTTGCAGCTATCTTCAAAGGGACATTAATAAGGATATACCGTATTATGCCATATGATAACCACTTACGTTTTCCATTTTTACATTTGAGGGGATTGTCTTTTTAGGATATTTTTCTTTAAGCATTGTACACAATTTCAATAAACTGGACAGAACACGTTCAATAACATAAAAGAGGAGCCGCTAAGGGTTAGTTATTTTTTAGAGGATGTCACAACGCAGTACTTGTTCATCCATAGTATTAACCACAGATATACAATAGAATCTTATAAAACCAAACCGCATGCCTTCAACAAAGACAATGGCAGCGAAAGAAATATCTGCCATGGCATTTAATGATTGAATTTGGAGGGTCATAGCAATCTCTCAAGAAAGGCAATTTAACTAGCTATTTTCGTACAGTCAACAAGAAGGCATTACAATTGTGTCAAAGAGAGAACAATGAATGGCCAAAAGCATTATATAATAAGAGAGAGTTAATCTTCGTTTGACTAATTACCGTGCAGGAGATCCTTTTCCACCATTGCTAGAGCAACAAAACCAATGAGAATCTGAACTGTCATGATTTGCAGCATACAACCATAAAACATTGACGTCAAAGCCAAACCAAGAACAACAATGTAAATTTATCAAGTTGACCCCTCAAAAGATGCATCAAGCTGAAAACAGAAATTTTTACCTTGTCAGCAAGGGGATCAAGGTAAGAACCAAAAACTGAATTGACAGCCATCTTTCTTGCTAGGAAACCGTCCAACTGACATGAGGGTGATGTATTAGAATACACATTTATATGCTGATAGTTCCTAGGTCAATGTGGTAAAACATGATTTACCCAATCAGTTGCTCCTGCGAGAGCTAAGGCACCAAAAGCTGGAAGATACATATCATGGATAATCATCCTGCAACATTTTCTAGTTTATAAGAAATACCATTATAAGACAAATTGCAAAATAATAGGTAGCAACGAGGAAAACAATTATATGACAACCAAAATAATTACCAAATAGGAGGATTGAGAAAGCAAACACAACTTATAACTACTTGCATCCTTATTCTTCCAACATATTGCCACGTTTAGTTTGAATGAGCCAGCAAAACAATCATGAAATCAGATTATATCTCCACATTTCTGTTTAGTATTTTTTCCCCTTTCTGGTCACTTCCTTTATATTAGATCTTTTAAATGAACAAGTTCTTTGTTTTATGACTTCAGAACACTTCAAAATTTGCATGAGCACATCAACACAGTTTCTTTTGAAGTGGACAAACCATCACCATGCGATTACTGGGCCTGAAAACATCCGACCGAGCGAGATCAAATTCGGCAAATTCAGGAACTTCTCCTTATCTAGGACCTCTTGATCCTCTTCACCGGCATCACGCTTCGGCCTCCACCCGACGGCATCGACGCAACGCCTCCCTACCCCGCCCGCCGACCTCAAGGCAACGAACTCGAGGGGAAAACTGCGAACCTGGAGCAAATCAGTAGGAAAGATCCCGTCTTTCCCGCGGAGATAGAGGGGGGTCGCCGACTGAGAGAGTTTCCAGGGCGTCGAGGAGAGGAAGAGAGGGCCGGAAAGAGGAGGAGAGGATGGCCATCGGGAAAACGGTACTGGGACGTGGGAGGAGACAAGGCGGAGGGCGAAGGTGGAGAAGTGGAGAGAAGAGAAGGTGGTGGATGTGGCGGCGGCAGCGGCAGAGTCGGAGAAGAGTTGGGAGGACGATGAGGAGAGGAGGCGATCTCTGGCGTTGGAGTTTCGCCGGAGGGAGGAGACTAGGGTTCTGAAGAACGCCATTTCGAGAACTCCGACAGAGGAGTTTGTGAAGTTTTAGGAACGGCGTTTTCTGTGTTCATTCTCACGGGCAGCTTCCTCACGACGGGGGTGTGGACCTTGTGGAACTAGGTGTTCATGGTGAACTGGACTCCATCCGGACCGATTTGGGTCGAGTCGAACCCGATCAAACGGGTATAAATTAAAAAATTTCAACCCGAAGCAATCGACTTAATCCGATGACCCGGCCTTTTATAAATTTTTATTTAAATTAATCTGTTTTTTATTTAATTTATAAGTTTTATATGATTAAAAATTTTAAAAATATGAAAATAAAAATATTTAAATAAAGAAGAAAAAATTGGTCAGTTATAATTCGACCCAACCCGACCCGATCAGATCGAGTCGGGTATGTTGCCATCAATATGGATTGGGTCGAGTTTAGGGTCGGATTGATTCCAACTCAACCCGTGAACACTCTATAGAAGACACATTACACTCATACGGTTAAAACCATTTTACCTTTTTAAATAAAGTTTTTGCATTGTTTTATCCTTCTATTTCAATTTTTAGGGCGTAAAAACTCGATCAAAGAGAAATAATCAAATAAATTAATAAAAGATCAATTAGATTGTAGATACAATTAATTAATTAACATATATGCATTCAAATGAGAGCCTATCAAGTAACAAAATATATTTTTTATTATTTATTTATATAGCATTTGTATAATCCATTTTCTTTTGATATACTTAAAATTTTGATGTTAAATTTTAGTATATATATATATAAGCAAAGGTCGAAAGTGCTATGTGTCGAGCTCTCATAAATTGAATATATAAAATGATAATATTATAAATATATAATAATGGATACTCAATAGTTAGTTATTAGAAAATATATGATTTTATTGATTTATACTTTTAAATTTTATATTTGTAATTATAAATAGAGGACTTTTAATTTCATTTGCATACTTCACACCATCTTTAAAGGTAAAGAATACGCACAAATCTACAAATATAGATCTATGCATTATACATATATATATATATATATATATATATATATATATATATATTCTCCATTTATATGCTTTTATTTATTTATACTTTTACATTCTATATTTATAATTATAAATAGAAGGACTTTCAATTTCATTTGCGTACTCCACGCCTTCTTTCAAGGAAAAAAATTTAAGTGTGGACCTACACATATAGATCTGTGCGTGATAAAAAATTAAATATTATAAGAAAAAATACTTATATATAATTTCTCTCGTGTAATAAAAATATTAAATATTACAAGGGGCTTTTATTTTACATTTACATACTTGATGCCCTCTTTGACGACAAAGAATACGTCTGGATCCACAAATATTAATATGTGCATTAATATAATTTCTCTTCTCCTAATAAAAAACTATTAAATTCTATCATTTATATATACAAGTAAAGGCTAAAAAATATATGTTATCCTCTGAAATTCAAGTCAAAGATATGCATTTCATATTCTAATGATAATATCCATTGATGACAATTTTTTAAATATATTATTATGATATTATGCATCCTATATATGTGTGTATGTATGTACGTACGTACGTACGTATGTATGTAAACTATTATGAACGAAAATAATGTAACCAATAATATGATAACAAATAACATATGGAATAAATGATATATTTTTGCAATATTTTAATCACATATTGTTTATACTAATATTTTTTAGTTGTATACAGTTATTTTTGGGTGTTATCAAATTGTTATTTTTTTAGGATATATAAGATTTATGCACATCAATCATTTTAAACGAGAGTAATATGTTAGTTATGTTAAATGTTAATAAATAATATATTTTATATTCATAATTAGTATATATCACGATGATGTATATTAATATTGTAAATATCTATGTTTCCCTATATAATATAATTTATAACTTCAAAATTGTATTTTATTTATAATAAAAATAAAATATATTATATATTTATATTCACACATATCTATGTATATAATACATATATTTGAGGTAGAAGTTGCCAAATGAAAAACTCTTATGATGGCACATATGAAATAAAGTTATATGAAATAATAATAAATATTTTTAAAAACTATGATGAATGAGAATTGATCGTGTACAATAAAATTAATATTTTTTTGTATCTATTTATCAAATATGCTTTTAGTCCCACATTCAAAAATTTCCAAATATAAATGGAATGAGATAAAATGAAAATGAAAGCATATTCAACTATCTAATTTAATCTCATATTTGATGTTTATAATATGAAATAGATAAGATAGACTATAAAAAAGGAAGAAATCACAAACTTTATAGCTATCTTTTTATATTAAGTTAATTAATATCAATAACCTTTAAGACTTAAAGGCAGAAACATGTGACACATAATCAAATGAAAACTTGTAAATAAATTATAATGGTAAGTTATATAAAAGCTAAATATAGCAATCATATTTTATATTTATATTGTATTATAAAGAATGGAATATATTCCTATTATTCCATTGAGAGAAATCCAAATGACAAATAAAAATAATAATTTATGTATTAATAATAATACACATTATATTTGAGAGGGGGAGGGATAAATGCTACTTGGCACACACAAAATAATATTTTTAAAATTACTTTTAAATAATATATTATGTATATTTATAATGACAACATGAATAAATGAAATATTAATTTATATAAATATATCATATATTCTTTTAGCTCCTCATGTAAATATTATCAAACACTAAAAAGTAAAATATTATAAAAAAAGTATAATCAAGGTGAGGATTTGCATGGAATTAATTTATGATCAGCTTAAAAATTTTCCATCCATACTCAAATAATAATATTAAAAAAATATATTACTTATATTTATTATTATTAAAATAAATGCTATCAACTTCAAATATACACTTTTAATTATATTAGATAAAATATTTAACTTCAGTCATTATTTGTATTTAATACATATATAACATGCATATATACACACTTTAAAAAGAATTAAAAGTTGGATGTAACCCTATCATGAAGTCATGTAATATGATCTAGATAATTGAATTTTTAAAGTTAGATCATGTATAATAAAAAATAATATTAATTAATTTTGAAAAATGAAAAAAATATAATTGTTGATACATATTATTGGAAGAAAGTTATAACTATTAAGTATATGTTTTAAATAAATTATTATAAAATATACTTAATTAATAAGTGAATGCATTGTGGTGGACATTTTTTTAAAATTAAATGGAAAGGTTGAAGTTGACATACATATAATTAAATAATTTTAACAATCATTTTAGTATGATATATAATAATTTAATTTATTATGTTATATATCTTTACATACATATGGCATGTCAAATATGACATTTTTACATTGTCACATAGAAAATGAAATAAACAAAAAAGGCAAAATAATAGACATTATTAAAAAAATTAAAATAAATTGTATTTACTTAATTATAAGATATGATATTGTTAAAAATATAGATATAAATTGCTATTTATATCTATATTATATCAAAATTAAAAAGATATATAGTTTGAAAGGAGAAGTCACAGTGTTTTTATATTGTCATATGTAAGTTAATGTCAACAAAATAAAAAAAAAATTAAGTAATAGATGTTAACAAAGTAACAAAGCTAAGGGGGCAAAGATAGAGTAAAAATAATTAAAAATGAAGGAGAATGTAATAGATTTTAAAAAATAACTTCAAATAAATTTAATTTATTATAACATATTTACATATATAAGTTTCTAGGTTTCTAAGGAGATAAAAATGATTAGATAGTCTACAAAATTCATATCAAATTAAAATTTATTATTTTATAATCAAAATTTTATTTAATTTTGTGTCTTCCGCGCATTGCCGGATCATCATACTAGTAAGATTAAAAGGTATCGATACCGAATTTTATACCATCATTCAAGCTTTTACAATGTTATCAGAGTAGGAGTTAAAAGAATGACATTCTAAAAAGTGATTTTTTATTTCTCTTAAAATTATTTTGGAGAAAAAACGTTTGAACAATTTCGAATAATTGACACTTCACAGGAACAAAATGATACATGAGCGAATTGATGTTTAATTGTCATTAAAATAATTAGACAATCCAAAGTGATGCATCGAAGTATCCTTTATATCCTCATGTATATATGAAAAAATAAACATTTTGCAACTTCCAGGAATTGAGCTGGTCTTTATGGTTCTAGGCTTTGCAGCTTATGGGGTTCGAGGAAGCACAAGTGGTCTGACTCGATCTATGTTATTGGAAAGAATTTAATGGATGTCCACCCCATTGGAATGGGGTGGCACTCCTACCTAGGTGTGTGGGCATACTATGCTAGATGGACTATGAGTGCGATTTGGTCAGTTTAGCGTGCGCTAGGCGAAGGTTGGTCGCACTTAAGTCGGCCGGTTCAGCGTACATGTAGAAGGGTTCAAAGGGCAATGCCAATAGCTTTTGAGGGTGGCAACATCAGCAAGGTCGAGGTGGCGAATGAGAGCTCCATCGAGGGTGAATGAGAGCTATGTCGAGGCGGCGACGGTGGACGAAGTCGAGGTCGAGAGCAAGGTCGATAGTCAAGGGCGGCAAGCGAGGGAGACGACAACATCAACAACTATGACGATAGGCGAGGTCGAGGATGGCATGCAAGGTCGAGGGCACAATTGTCTGTTGCAACGAGGAGCATCACTAGTGACAGAGCATTGTCGTCACCTCCATCGAATAGTGGAGGAGTGTCATCGCCCTCGAAGAGCGCCTGAACGCCTCATCTGTCGACCCTTGATATGTCGAACCATCACCCTCGAACATCACCATGGGGGAGTGTCATCATCCTCGAACACCGGTTGAGTCGACCTTATTTTCCGTGAGCCAACCTCATTTTCCTAGACCGCTAACATGAACCACGCCTCACCCATCTGGCCGTCCTTCACGCGTGCGTCTCACATGATAGGAAAGAATGTCCACCCCATTTTAATAGGATGGACACCCATTAAATCCTATAGGAAGCCCATTATTAGCTCTTTGTTTTATATGGACTTCTTCAAGATTTTCATTTACCTCATGTCATTGTTTATAGTTTCTTTATTTACTGAATATTCTTTCACTCTTTCAATAATATCGTAGTTTTCTTAAAAACAAAACTAAGGATGAAATCTCGATTTCTAAAGTGTTATTCTTAATGATAATAAAAAAGATAAAAATGTAATCGGACAAATAAAGAAAAGGCAGTCAAGAGGTAAATTAACAAGGGATAAATTCAAAAAAGGTTTACAATGCTTTTGTTTTAGTAATTTTCCACATCAAGAGGGTTCTTCAAATCACTCTCAAATCTCCTACTTTCTAGGCTTTGCATAAAACTCATTTTCAAGCTTGCATAACATTAATAAAACTAATTGATATAGTTAAACACCTAAAAAAATTGATTGATATTATTGGTTGATAAGATTATTTTGGAAACTATTAATCATGAGTACTCTCATCTGAACATCAAATTAATTGACGTTCTTTCCCGACAGGGTAGTCAGGAAGAGATTCGTAAGATAAGATTGGAAATCGTAAGATCGCATTGAAGACCATAAGATACAATCTATATATTAAAAATATTTTAATATATAAAATTATGTGAAAAAATGATTTTTGAAATAAATTTGTAATGATTTAGATTATAAATAATGAAATTTGACTACTATCCTATTAAGACTTCCTACACATGCATATATATTATTTATATAATAGTAATTTAATATAAATTGACATAAATTTTAGCTAGGGTTTAATGTTTGTACTATTCCTTTTAAAGGGTAGTATCATGCGACGCCTATTAATTCCAATTTCTAATGAATGGTGGATTCATCGGTTGAATAAATATTTTGATCCACCATCCAACATGAATCAGATGATGATAAATTGATATCCAATGATGCTACCCATTAAAAAGGTAGCACAAATATTTTTTCTTTCAATTATATTAATCATCTTCCTTTTAATTCTATGTTTTTGTAAAAAAACATGTTGCACTAAAGAAATAAAAAATTGAAATATTTGAAAAGAAAAGGATTAGTAGGATTGCTATTACGATGTTACCGATTCTATAAAAATGATTTTAAAATTCAGATCGGGATCTAGCCCGTTGTGATGTTGATAACCTTGTTTCCCAAAGTAGAAGAAAGATTGTATAGCAGCAAATTTCAAATTATATATGACAAGTATTTGAGAAAATCATTAACGTTGATGAGGGCAGAGGGCTTCATGCCTTCTAGAGAGTATACAAATGCACAGTTGACACAAGGTACCGAACAAATCAAAATGCCATTAAAGTGTTGCCTTCATCCTTTGGTGGTAACGTAAACAACTGGGCACACATTTTTGTCAAAGCTCTAAACAACTCAAACACTAAATTAAATGTACAAAACATTCAAATATCCGAAAATAGCTTAGAGCTGCTGGCCATGTCTCCTCATCAAACACAACAGGCAAAACCTCTTTCGTTGTACCTTGTTAAACAATATGCATGCTTAGGTATTTGCTTAATTAGGACAGAGACAAGAAGAAGAAGCTCTATCTCTCATTTGCACCATTACTGTTCTACATGCATTTTGTGGTAGCAGAGCTCCATTAGGTTGCATCTTATGGGGATGCTAAGTAGGACAAAGAAGAGAGGCAAAAAGTTGTTTGGATGGCTATGCTGCATTGATGATGGTAAGGAGAAGCCCCCGGAGGAGGAGAAGAAGAGAAAGAATGCGCAAGACTCGAATGATCAAAACACCAAAAGGAAGAGGAGGCGGCTGCCAAAAATGTTCATTTGTCATGACAAGAAGCCGCCCGATGATGAGAACATGATGTCAGATCAGAGGTCGCAGCAAGAAAGCAGCAGAGAGAAGAGAATAAAGAAGAAGAGGAAGAGGAAATTAGCGCCCAAAGTGTTCTCCCGAAACACGAAGTTGACGCCAAAGGATGAAAGCAATGCACCAGTCGCAGTGCAAGAAGGCGAAACAAGGAACAAGAAGAGGAGAAAATTGCCAAATGCTTCGTCTCGGAGCGGGAAGTTGACGAAAGATGAAACTAGCAATGTATCAGAGGATGCGCAATTTGGACATAACGAGCAGAAAAGAAAGAAGAGGAGGAGGAAGTTTGTGAAGCTTTTCCATAGAAACAAGAAGAAAAGTAGCGAAGGCAATTTGGCAACAACTAACACACAAGAGGAGGATGTGAAGGCGAAAGATAAGACCCTCAAGAAAATGAGGGTAACGAATGGCATTAAGGATGGAGATATGTTAGTACCAAAGGTTACACAGGAGAATGAAAAGAAAAACAACAAGAAGAAAAAGAGGAGAATAAAGTTTTTGTTTCAGAAAAAGAGCGACTCTAAGGTTGATGGTGACATGATGACAAAGAATTCAAAAGAGAAGGGGAAGAAGAAGCGGAGGAGGAAGATTTTGTTCAGGAAAGACAAGGCCCCTAAGGTTGAGGGAGAATCAGAGGGTTCAAAGGTTGATGGTGACATGATGACAAAGAATTCAGAAGAGAAGGGGAAGAAGAAGCGGAGGAGGAAGATTTCGTTCAGGAAAGACAAGGCACCTAAGGTTGAGGGAGAATCAGAGGGTTCAAAGAAAAAGAAGAAGAGCAAGACATCCACAAATGATAATAAGATACCAGGAAATGTTCATGAGGATAATAAAGAAAAGAAGAAGAGGAGATGGAGGAGGAGGATGCTGAGGACGTCGCAGAAGAGAAAGAGGAAGATGAAGATAAGATTATGGAGGAAGAAGAAGAAACAGAATAACAAGACTAACCATCTCTCATCACTTATTAGCACTATGACATCCATATCTGGTATTATGCCTTGTCTTAATCATATAAATCTTATTTTCTTGCATTTTGGAGCAGGAGTTTCCTTTTTCTAGTCTAACGAATGTTAGATGAGTAACATATTGAATGTTTCTTATTAGATTGTCATAGTTATAAGTCATTTACCTCAATTTTCTCTCATTGATTTCGGTTGAATACTCTTTTTTTAAAAGAATATTGGCATGTTACATTTGATGGTCCATATATGTTTTATTAATCAATAAACAAATAATGAAAATATTACATTACACCTTATTCATATTTATATGCATGTTACCATCATCATATTATAACAAGGAAAGAGAACAAGTGATGATATTCTCTAATTAAGCATGTACTACTTCTTGTGCGCCTTTTGCAGATAACATTCAACAAACATCTTCAGTCGAGGAGATCTTGCGACTTGGCAGCACCAACATTCCTACACGTGTCTTCACGCTCTGCGAGCTTGCAGCAGCAACCAGGAATTTCCATTTTGAAAATCTACTTGGGGAAGGTGGATTTGGGAAAGTTTTCAAAGGACAACTTAAAGATACTGATGAAGTAATTAGCAATAACATCATATAGATGTCTTTCTTAGCTTCCTTTGGTGTTTGTTCAGTGTCTGACATGATGCTGAACCATCAACTTTTTTATGCAGATAGTGGCGGTTAAGCAGCTTGACAAGAATGGGTACCAAGGTAACAGGGAATTCCTTGTTGAGGTGCTAATGCTAAGCCTCTTGCACCACCCAAATCTTGTAAAGTTAATTGGATATTGTGTTGAAGGCGACGAAAGGATATTAGTATACGAATACATGCCATTAGGTTCATTAGAGGATCATCTTTTAGGTGCGTTCGTTGCATTTCATTTCAACTTTTGTATTCTCTCTTTCCTCGAGCAAATTACATGGACGAATTAACAAGTCCGTTCATGTTTCTTATTTTTTATTGATCCAAGCAGACATATCAGCAAAGTCCAAGCCACTCGACTGGCAAACGAGGATGAAAATAGCAGTTGGCGCAGCAAGGGGTCTTGAGCATTTGCACGACAGTTCGAATCCACCGGTGATCTATCGAGACCTCAAGGCATCGAACATACTCCTGGATGAAGATTTCAATCCGAAGTTGTCAGATTTTGGCCTCGCCAGGGTCGGTCCGACTGGAGATAAGAGCCACGTTTCCACAAGGGTGATGGGCACTTATGGCTATTGTGCTCCAGAATATGCATTGACAGGGCAGCTGACGAAGATGTCCGATGTCTACAGTTTCGGGGTCGTGCTTCTGGAGATCATAACCGGACGGAGGGCCGTAGACACTACCAAGCCTAAGAAGGAGCAAATTCTAGTTCACTGGGTATGTTACATTGATATCAGATCTTTCTGCGTTCTTAATTCACCATCTAAACTCAAGCATGCATGCATTGGCTACGCCATGCATCATCTTGCAGGCAGAACCAATGTTCAAGGACAAGAGGAAGTTCGACATCGCAGATCCTTCGCTTGAAGGCAAGTACCCATTGAAGGGTCTGTGTCAGGCGGTCGCCGTGGCCGCGATGTGCCTCCAACATGAGGCAGCGATACGACCCCTCATCAGGGACATCGTGACTGCTCTTGACTACCTAGCGAATCCGAACTATGAAGTTCTCACTGGATCCAGGGAGTCGATTCCTCGAACCTTGCTGCCTACCATCAGCTTGCAGACAGCTGAGGAAACAGCAAGGACGTCCGATGACATGTTGGTGTCAGAATCAACCACTTATCCAGAATCGTTATCCTACGGCGATAAGGAATCAGACGACGGCCGCGATGTGCCTCCAACATGAGGCAGCGATACGACCCCTCATCAGGGACATCGTGACTGCTCTTGACTACCTAGCGAATCCGAACTATGAAGTTCTCACTGGATCCAGGGAGTCGATTCCTCGAACCTTGCTGCCTACCATCAGCTTGCAGACAGCTGAGGAAACAGCAAGGACGTCCGATGACATGTTGGTGTCAGAATCAACCACTTATCCAGAATCGTTATCCTACGGCGATAAGGAATCAGACGACGGAATTGTTATAAATCTACCTTATCCTCCGTGAGATACAAAGGCCTTTTCTTTCTTTGTTTTTCTTCATAAATCCATTTATGATGATACATCGGAAGCAAAACAGGAATGTCAAAATGTTCACTTTTCATGAACAAGCTACACTGCTATAGAGAAGATTCAATTTTCATCCTTGGAAATTTATTAAATGATACGTTGATATTTTCTAGATGCATAAGTTCTACTACATTGTTCACATTTATTAAATGAATCAATAAGTTGCATGAATCACTAAGCATCTATGGAAGGACATCTAGATGAATACATGCAATTTGGTCATTCTGAGATCACTAGTGTCATTTTCATCCTTGGTCCCTGGGGAGTTTGCTTGCTTGTGTCTTCACATTGGCTGAATGAAGGTGATCGTAGCACTGGAACAGTATGCCATGCCCACCATGACTTTGCATCAACACATGCAACTTTGCTCTACCTCTTCCCAGCCCTTTCTTATTGTCAATTATTTCATCTTTGACCTGTCAAAAAAACAATTCAATCATTTCAAAATGTCCAAAATTATCCAAAAAAGAAAAAAAATCTCACCACACATTGTGATGGAGTTGTTCGTAGGCGTGCTTGATGTTTGAGAGCATTCTCAAAGTTTACATCAAATTAGCTTTAATTTGTTCTTGTACTTCTTATGACAGATATCGGCTAAAATAGGATCAAACATGAAGTCAAGATATATAGTTCAGATATGATCAAATAGTGATGCATTGATACTTTTAACATAAGTAAGACGGGATGTGTGGTCTCCTTGTGCAAAGTATTTCGTTATACGCATTATATACACATGAAAGAAGAAATGAACTAGAAAAGGGATGACAACATTATGACGGTTTAGTAAGGATGCACTAGGTTTAGTTGTAATGGGGATGTTTGAATAAATCTGTAAAAAAAAATTGAAGTAAAATTAGATTGTCAATTATTGGTTCATCATGTAATTTAAATAAATTTCATCAAATTAATGATTTTTGAGAGGTAAAATATAATTTATACTCATTTACCCTTTATTTTATCTCGATCAAATTAAAAATAAATCAAATCTACTTAAGAATAATAAAGACATTTACCTAATTTAGACTTCCTTAGCTCCAGTGTTATAATTTGTATAAAATAAATAATTCAATAAACTAATATCCAAATATTATTTTTATAAGAACTCACCATCCTCAAGCTCATTAATATTTACTCCATCATTCTAGTGTATCCTCCATCATCAAAATGTGGGTAAATTTCAGTAATTGTGATAGAATTTTTATTTTCTTTCTTACTTTGATTTTTGTAACGAGATTATCATCAAACTATTAACTTATTTCACTAATTACTCTTTGACTGGATATTGCCGATTTACTAATATTTTTTGCTTGTAGGGCACAACATTAAAAAATCAATTAATACAAAATAATAAATAACATAAAATTAATATAAAAATATAAAAAAACAATTTTGGTCGAAGAGTATAGGAGGAGGGGCGGCGCCCACTCTCTCGACGGTGACATGCAAAATCCAATCAATGAAGCCGTCACCAACTACCCTCTTTCTCTGCCTCCATCGGTAATCCTATGGCTCCTTATGTTCATTCTAAGGGTGTCCACGGGTCGAATTTGACCCAACCCGACCCGACTTGCCCAATTACACTTGGGTCGGGTCAGGTCAAGTTATACATTTTTGGATCATCAAATCCGAATCAACCCGACACTAAATGGGTCGGTTCGGGTCGGATTCACGGGTTACCCGTGTTTTTCTTTTTCTTTTTATTTTTGCATTAAGCTCAGTAACATCCTAATACATAGAAATAGTATATTACATTATTACAGCTTTGCAATAAATCAGGCCTCAGCCAACAGCAACTAGAAGAACTTGTTGTACTGGCCGGTGAGAGAATCTTTCAAGTTGAAATATAGATTATAGGAGGAATATTGCTGCCTGCTGGAGATTGGACACTGGCTCATACCACGAGTTTAGAACAGCATCAAATATTCAAAGTAATGCTTTTCAGTACCCGAGAAGGCCAATTGTATTCCTATGCTGCAATCTACATTACCGCCTTGGCTCTTGCAGTTGGACATTTTGATCGCACAATCTTGATTACTTGGACAAACAAAGTTTTGCAGTGTACCTTTTTGGAACTCGAGTACCTGGAAAGAATTGGAAAATTGAATTATTGTCAATACATGAGTTCATATCTTTTTTCATTTTTTTAGAGTACCAGACTACCAGTTTATAAGGATTTAGTTGAAGAGTGAAGACATACTAGTGTAAAACTGGTTACATCACAATACGAGTTGACGGGATAAATTACACCGAATGTCCTCCAACTTTGACATTGTTCGACGATGCCCTCAAACTTCACTTTGCCCTTCATACCTGATGCTCTCCTTACCTACAATCGGCGATTACTCGGTCATGAAGTTGACGTGGCACTGAATCTCTCCTCTCCACATTAACATACAGTGAGGTGGCAATATTTAAAAAATAAAAAAGATAATTAAAAAATAAAAAACCATGTCAGGGGAAGGGGACCTGCGCGTGCCCCCGCCGGAGGGGGGTGACCCCTGCGAGTTTCCGCTCCCGTCGGAGGTCGCGGGGGGTGTGGGGGGGAGGGGGGGCTCGGCCCCCCTCTGTGACCTCCGGCGAGGTCACAAAAGGGGGCAAGGCCCCCCCTTTGCCCGCGCCGGCGAACAACAAAGAGCGGGAGGGGGGGGGCACGCGCAGGCCCCCTCCCCTTGCCGCTAAAGTGGTTTTTTTATTTTTAATTATTTTTTATTTTTAAATATTGCCATGTCACTGCATGTTAATGTGGAGATGAGAGAGTCAGCGTCACGTCAGCTTCGTGACCGGATAACCACTGATTGTAGGTAAGGAGAGCATCGGGTGAAACGAGTTAAAAGATGGAGGGCATCGCTGAGCAAACGTCAAAGTTGAAGGGCATTCGGTGTAATTTATCCTGAGTTGACGAGTTGTTAGTCTATTACCAACAAACTAGCTGCATACTTCCACTTCCTACCAGTAGAAGCCACCATGTAGCCACCACTACCACTGGAAAGAACATAATACTATTAAATGAGGCCACTATTACAGTTTACAAAGGTACACTTCAAGAAAATTATAATTGAGGTAGAAATGGAAGCAAAATGATCCAATGTAGCAAAATTGTAGAATATGTTTTTAGATTAGATGATAATTTCTGAAAACCAAAATGATGGTCAATTACATATGAGCTGGGATAGTGAGATCAGAGTGATAGAACATGCAAGAGACAAATCATGAGAGAATGGTCAATGAGTGACATAAACTTCTTCTTTTGAACCAAAAAGAATTACCATGCTGTTTAACTGCCAAGGAGAAAATTGCATTAACTGAATGCATACCTATCTCGATATGCAAATGATAAAGGTAATTGTGAGCCATTTTAATTCCCAGTTTTTTTTTTTTTTTTGCATGGATTAACATATAACAATTGCTTTCTTCTACCTATTTCCTTTAATCAATGGCAGAATGCGCTAAAACTATTGTTCTTGCTTCAGATAGAAAAGAAAATAGAAGAACAGGTGAACAAAGTACAAACAATTCTCGGATGAGTAGTCTTACATAGTTCAGAGGATAATCTTTCAAGGCCAGAAATTGGATTATGATAAGTAAAAAAATGCAGTCGGTGAGACCACTGCTCTGGCAGTCGTCTGGACAAGAAAAAAAGAAAGCAAAAGTGAGGCAAATTAGTTTTGATGAAGAATGGACAACATGATAATTCATACTTCAAAATTTACGAACAATGATGGAGGAAAAATGAATGCATTGGAAACTTGCCAAAAGCAATCTACCATTCCCATAAAAAATGACATCAATCAGAAATTTGAGCAATCATTTAATTGCAGTAGATATCAGGTATACAGACAGAAAAAAACTTATAAAATCTGCCACTTACATGACATTGGAGAAGTTATATCCTCATTCATCCTAATAGATAATATTAATCATGCAAACTGCAAAGCCTGTGCTCATAATAACCAGCAACTATATAACATGGACTTCCTAGTCTAAATGAATAAAATGAGATCAGAATTGTCAACAATTGAAGTGAACAAGATACAATTAAAAGTCGACAATAAAGGATTCCAAGATACTGAAATACATCTTCAAATTCCATAAAACAAGTCATTCCAATATGCAAAATATAATGAAGTAAGAACCCAACTAGGCAGCTATTCATTAAAAGTTTCAAAAATCAAAATACAACAAATTTGACATCAAGATTCAAGTAGAGTAGTAGAGTAATAGACACTAAGCAACCATGAACCAACTTCAATATAGCCTGCAAAAAAATATAAGAAATATTAATATTTAATGAATAAGAAATAATGAAATAATGAATGATATAACTTTTACCTTGAGATTCAAAATCCATATCTAACTCTTCCAAAATAAAGTTAACTAGATTATGCACGATCCTCTCCAAGTCCAAGCAACCCTACATTCAAAATGGCATAACTAAAAATACAGTAAAATGAAAGTATAAAAAAATAGTAAAAACAAGTCTCAAGATTTTGTACATTCTTTAATCTTCTCTAGATCATTCAATTCTACACGAAGATCAGTTAACTTTGCAGGATTTCTTAACTAATTCTGAGTGCAAATCAAAGCCCCAACGGTGGTAGGAATCAAGCTACTGCGAAATGGATCAAGAACTCGACCTCCCGTGCTAAACGCACTCTCAAATGATACAGAAGACACAGGAATAGCCAATATATCTCTAGCTATATGAGAAAGAACATAATACTTTGAAGATTTTGCTTTTCATCATTTTAGGATATCGAATCCGTCGATATTTTTCTCCACATCATCCTCGATGTACCTATCTAATTCACTCTTCTTTACTTCACCTTGTTTTCTCCTGACTTTCAATCTGAATTCATCCTCCCAATCAACATCGTTCTTACGGGTATTAGATGTTGAATTTATCATGGAAGTTAAGCAATTAGAATCATTCCTATATAGAGGTATTGAAATTTTGTATTGCTCAAACAATAGGTGGATATAAGTTTTTAATTTTTCTAGCATTTCCTTACTTCTACCTCCATTATACATTCGAGTAAAACAAAACTCAATATATTCCAATTTGTAACGTGGATCAAAGAAAATAATTGCATAATATTTATGTTTCTCAAGCATAAACAATTGCATAATATCCCTAGCGGCAGTGATACGAGAAGAAAATTGAAATCTTGGTTGACATTCAGTCATGAACTCTCTAAAATCTTGATTTTCAACAAACTTGAATGCAAGCAACAACAAGCATCTTGACAAGTGCTAATATACACATTTCTTGACTAAAATCAACTAATTTCATAATAATACAAGTATTAGGATCATCTTCGCTTTGCTTGCCAATAGCAACGGTTTTTTTGTTTCTTATCAAGGCCCCTCTCTAAATTTTTGTCACAAAGCTTGGTATGCTTTAATAGATTTGATGTTCCATGATTAGAAGTATTACAAGCATAAGACTTATCACAATAATTACATATAGCTCTATCTTTTTCTCTTTTAAAATGCGCCCAAGCATTAGAAGGAGGTCTAGCTAGTTTCCTTTTAAGTACCTGATCTTTTTCTAAAGTAACCTCCTCTGGAGGTGGTTGAGCTTCAAGTGATTGCTGATCATGCACTTGTAAATCATGAGAAGAAGCTCCATGTAAAGTTATCGGGGTAGGTGCACTTTCGATTTGAGTTCCACTTGTATTTTGGGTCGTCATTGTTATGATCCTAGAAAAAAGGAAACGAAATTAGAAAACTATAAACAAGTTATCCTAATAAGTTAATAAGTAATAACATTTTATTATGTACTCGAGTTCCACTTGATCTATGTGTTTGTGTTTCCTTGTTCCTAAAGATCAATTATATACATTGTAAGGTAACTAAGCTGAGGAGCATGCTCTCTTCAATTACTAGTTTCTTGACAGGTTGACATATACATATAGTTTATTGGTCAAGGGCAACTCGAGTACATAATTGAGGTTCTTTCATATGTTTTATGTTCAATTGTTCATGTTAGAAAAAAAAAACTAATGCTTGCTTAAAGTCCCTTGTCTCAAAGAGTGGCACATACATTATGTTCACTGTTCACAGCCATGAGACTTTGGCATCAATCGATTCAATCCTAAGAACTTGACCCGATGATTGAGATGAGATGGAGTGGAAATTTTTTTACCAGTAAGAACGTGGTTGGGACTTGAGACTGAGAGAGATGTCAGTGCTATACCGCTATCTAACACTGAAACACCTACTTCACGAGCTCCGGGTCTAGGATATGGTTGTCGATCGGTGCCGCCGAAGGAGGAGATTGAGATTTGAGACGGCGAGGATGAGGAGCGAGAGAGAGAGGACCAGAAGCATGAGAGGACGGAGGACCAGACTTAGTCTGCATCCGGACATTCCCGTGCTTCGCGGGATGGCTTCAGAGACCTCCCAGAGCTTGTCCAGATTGTGGCCCACGAGAACGAGGTTGAGGCCCCTTCGCGCGAGCTGGAAGGTGAAGGCCTTGTCGATGTCATCCGTGGATCCAGTGACGACGGTCCAGGAGCCGTACTTGCGAAAGTCCTTTTTGGGGCGGAGGAATGTGACGGTCACCAGAGGCCACCATTGGCTGATGACTCAGGGACAAGCGACGGGGAGAGGCTTCCAATTTCCAAGCTTCAGCTGTTGTGCACGTCTATGCAAGGCGCGACGATCGAAGACAGATAGGGTTTGTTGGCAGTAGATGTCTTGGCATTTCTACGAGAGGGCCAGCGCCCAGTGGGCCAAGAGCTGGCCGACGACCGATGGCTGGCGAGTGGCGACGATGCTGACCACGTCTAGGAGTTAGGGCACAGACAAAGGTCACAAAATGCCAAAACCTCGATGGCTCGATGTTTCGCTTAGGCGTTCAGGTTTAGCGATTCGGTCGGCCGACTCTCTCTCTCTCTTTTAGTGGTTCGGTTCAACTAAACTAAAATTTGGTTTGGGTCTAATAGTTCGGGTCGGGTCCATCCGGGGCCAAAAATGTGAACCCAAACCCGACCCAAAACTGATCGGGTTCACCTCGGGTTGAGTCGGGTCGGGTTCGAACTGACCAATCAGTAACAGGTCGGTTCGGTTTATCGAGTTCACCGGGTCAATCCAACCCGGTGAATACCTCTAGTTCATCCCCTCATGTGCCGCTCGTCGAGCCTTGATAGGAATAAGCCCAAGTGCAATCAACATGTGATGACCAAAGGGGAGATGGGGAAGGGGACAGTGCCCCCTCTTCTCATTTTTTATATTATTTTATTATTATTGTAACCTTATTTTATTATTTTGTATTAACTTTTTTCCTAATATTTGATACATAGGCAAAAATATCAACTTATAAATGTTGGAGCAAAGTTTTAATGCTTTATAAAATTATATTTTGATGATACAAATCTCGAAAAACTAGAGTTATATGAAAAGGATTAAATAGAAATGAACAACTTATGAACTAAACTTTGATTGAATAATTGACAATAATCTCATTAGATTTTGGATAAATGATGAATATCAAAGTTGTAGAGAAATCTGTTAGTTTTTCATATTTAAGATTATCTAATTTGGATAAACATGTAGAAAGTTGTGCTCAAAATAGTGCAGGACGGTCAACCTATCGGTCGAAACAGTGAAGGCCGGTCGAGGCACCAATCGATCGATCAGACATACCGGTTGGTCGGACAATACACTAGTTTCCCAGTTCAACGTTGAGACTACACCGGTTGATAGTTCGACGACCAATCAACTCAAAGACCATTAGTGGAATCTCCAGCGGTCTCGAGGTGGAGAAGTCAAAGCGGTGACGTAGAGCAATGTGTGGCCGAACCTCGTCAACAACCACCTTGTGTTTTTTTGTTTGATTTCTCTCTCCCTCTCCTTCTCATATTATTATGCATGTGATATGATTTGATATGCATTAGATTAAAGTTTAACGAATCAATTTTAATCTTCCGTAATGATTTTTGTGAAATCGATATTTTTGGTTTAAACACCAATTCACCCCCCCCCCCCCTCCTTCCCCTCTCTTGGTGCATTGGGATCCTACAATAAATCGGTGATACTCGACCAAAAAAATAGTTGGTAAAAAAGTTAATAGTCAAAGCATAAATCTCATTACGAACTAAAGTTTGAATATCCAATAAAGAAAGATGATAAAATTCGAAGTCAATTACTGAACTCATGCTCATTAATATTTACTCCATCATTCTAATGCATGCTCCATCATCAAAAGGCCAAATAAAGCCGCCTCTAATTCCTTTCATTATTTAACTTCTCAACCTATGTTTTTAGTTGATATGAGCAACGTCAACTATTATATCATAGCCTTAGTTCTTACTCAAATCATGTTGATCAAGTTAATGTGATTACTACTTAATGTTTTATGATCTCGAACCATGCACAAAGTGTAGTATTTAGTATAAGATTGGTAATTCAATATTTTTATAAATTATACTCCGACAACTCTAACCACTCCAGCATCAAGCCAGCAATGCCATCTTGAGTGCATGGCTAGAAGTAATCCGTCACTAGGTGCTCCATGAGGCACAATTTGGCAAAAGGAGCTCGGCGTGAACCCTGGCATGTTGGTTTTCGTATTTGTTGCTATCTCAATATATCTCCATCACTATCTCTAGCCACCTTTGTTATATTTTTCCCTCCTTTTCTTTCCTTCATGAATGAGATCTTTGTTGCTACTTGCACGCCAGATCAGACGGGTGCATGATTCTCCCATTGTTGCCGTGTTTCTTGGTTAATTTTTACTCATATTCTTCATGTGATTAACTCCACCCAAGAGTTATTATGATCCAAGCGACATTGTGTAATGTCTACCTCACAACGTAAAAAAGTATTTTTCCTCGGGCATTACGACATTGTAGATCTTAACCCTTTTATTGGTCAAGGAAGTAAAAAAAGTGAAACATCAACATAATAATTATAAAATCAAATATTATATTTTAAAACATATTGCAAAAGTTGAATAATATTAATGGATACATAAATGAGAAAACTCGATAGTTATAAATAATATAAATATCCATCATATTACAAGTACATCATTCAACATGGCTTATAAAGTTTCATACTTTAATACGACATGTAGTATCGACATAAGATTCACATAAAAGGGACAATTATTATATGCAATTGTCACCTGAGGGATGTCATCATTCACACCATCAATCGGTCTTAGGATTCAACGTTGGAAAACAATTCTCTTGTAAGCAATAAATTTAATGTGAGTTTCTTGAGCATAAGAATTTGAATAACAAAATTATTAAATCATCATGTACATATGGTGTGAAAATGCAGAAATGGAACATACTTCAGTAAGCGTGTAAATGTAGCAATGAAGCATAATTCATGGCATAGAGTAATAAACCTTTCATTGTCCATTTTGGACGACAACATAGCGTCAATCTTTAAATAATGGTGACATCTTGTTTCAATCATAATTGTCATGGGATTGTTTATCTTTCGATTGGAAAAAAAATCATGTCATTATCTTTCATAACATTTCTTTTCATCTTTGTATTTAACTTTTCTCCCATCTTCTTTTAATTTGAAGAGCTCTTCATTTTAAGGGTACGTGGCACTAACAAGTACCCTCTCATATGGAAGGATGCATGCCACCCATCCCCACCCCCTCTCTTGAGTGAAATCATTTACGTTGTTTAGGGTACAAGCGGGAAACACAGACATAAGATGATTTTTGGTTGTTTATTACTCATGGTTAAGCAATTCGATCCCATACAATGACTTTAAATGTTTTTGTAACGCCTCGAGACCCATGAAACTTTCACATGCTCAGAGTCGTCCCAAGGACGCTACACAATTTTTTATAAAATATTTTTATGAAATATAAACCATAAATGTAGAAGACTTTTTCAATAATAATAACTAATAATCCATAATATTTAAAATAATTAAAATATCAATAAGTTCATAGTTCTAATAAATGCGAAAATAATAAAAACTAAACAACTTAATATAGAACATATGCAACTTCTGTCTTCTGCCTGTCACTCTCTCACCTAAACGGATTCAGGTACAAGAAAATATTCATGAGTATAAAAATACTCAGTACGTAGGATCTACTAAAAAATCAATATACTTAATAAAAAATAAGATATGATCAATGACGAGTCAATTGAGTAATACAATAATCTATTAACAATATAACAGTTTATCAATATGAGCAATTATATCATACTGTGATCAAAAGATCAATCAATAGCGATAATAAATAATAATTGCCTGATCAATATGACATTATTCAATTAACAATAGAGCAATGGATATAATAATAGGACAATAAAGTCATAAATCAATAGGAAGGATCATGAAAAGATCAAATGACCGATCAATATTGATTTAACAATTAATAATATCAATGATATCTGATCACCATAGCACTATTCAATTTAACAATTTCTAATTCAATATCAAGGTCATTGGTCAATAATAATTCCATTCGCTTCAATAGACGGAGACAATACCAATCAAAGTCATATCCAAATAACCATGATCTATTCAATTCAATTCGATTTCAATCCAACTCAATTCGATTCGATTTTAATTCAATTCAATTCAATTTACAATGTTCAGAGTTATCCAATTCAATGAGGAGCGCTAGGTCAATTAAGGAAAACTTCATGTCTCTTTCATGTAGACTAGTGGAGGATCAAACCACGGCAAGCCACCCAATAATAATAGTGTTAATAATTATTCGTGAATGACGGGGGACCATGACCAAACATAGGACAGTCATAGCTTCTTTAAAGGATGATGACGTCTCAAACCTTTAGGTACACTATTTGTCTTATTCAATTCGATTTAATAACAATATGGTCCAGGGACTTAGAGACAATCAAATAACATAGAGACCCAATAGCTTTTAGCTTTTATCTTATTTACCTAAGGTGTCTATCTTTTAACAATTTAATTTTGGTGAAACAAGGCCTAATTAGAAATACTACTGGATCAGTACTATAATCGATGATAAGATTGGATATGTGACTTGCAAAAAGTGTGTATAGAGAATAACGTATAAAAGGGGAGGTAAAAGTCTCTAAGACACATGTCTACCCAATACTCCAGAGTATCACATTTGGACACAGGAATATATAACGAATGAAGTTTTAAAGTTTGTAATATCTCTACACTATCGAAATGTGATCTGCAAGCGTACGATGCATCATTCTAGTGCTTAGGGTTCGATCCACAAGGAAGCGAGGTTTGCAAAATCTTTGAAAAATCCTTCGGAGTAAACTTAGTAGAAAGTAAATATTGAAAACAAGGAAAATGGTGTAACAATATGACGTAAAAAGGAGACCAAATGTTATTGTGATTTTTGCAAAATATAGAAGAAGAAACAGTGCAAGAGCAATGACTAATATTAAGAGAACATGCAAGATAAGAGATGCACGTGCTGAGGACTTATGAGAGGTACCTCTGCCTTGGGATTCAAAGTTCTTTAATCTAAGAAATTATGGGTAAAATAGTCGAGTCTCCCTTTCACACATATATTAGATTGATTTCAATAATAAAGACACTCGACTCAGTACCTACACTTCCGTATTGGTAGAGAGCCTGCGCTTACGTGCGTGAAGGAAGTTCGTAAAAGAAAGAAATCCATGTTATCGTCATAATATGAATTACACTTTTCTTTAGGATTTGAGTCTAAGTCTTGTATCTACTGAGTATTAGGCATTCAAAAGAAGTACATCTAAAATAAGGAGGCTACGGTCGGCTCACGCTTTCCTTAGTGGAATGTGGATCAAAATATCATTATTTCCAAGATAGCTTGGATGCTTTCGTAGGAGAAGAAGAGTTCGATTCAAGAAGTATAAAGTAGGGTTTACCGGAGTTAATGGAAGTAACTCATCTCTCGTCTATCCGACTCGGGTCATAGACTCGAATGAGCATTTGAGGGATATCATCCCCTAAATCAAACTTCTGGAAAACTCTACAGGAACCGAACGCAACAATGGCAAAGGAAAGAATCTACGAACATCCTTTAAAGCTGTCCAAAATGATTCCAAACGTCTGACTCAATTCGGTCATTTATTGCTAGAAATCCATAGTGCGCCCCACCTTCTCAGATCGCAGATTAAAGGATGAACGACATCTAAGATATATCATAGAAATCTCCATTACTGATTCTGCAATACTAACACTATGAATCACTCCTTGCTTTAGGCTAATTTTCTTCACGTTCGGCCGCGATAGAGCATAGTCGAGGGTGCAAAGCAGCAAGTGACTCAGAAAACTTTTCCTACGCCTATAATCATGCGGAAAACACAAGAATCCACGCACAGAATTGTCTTCTTCTAGGCTAGATTTCTCCACGTTCGGCTAGATTTTTCATTTAATCTCTCTCCTAATTTATATTTCCTATTTCTTTTCTTGATTGGCGGAGAAGAATTCCTCGTCGAAAAAATGTAATTAACTACAAAAAAAATATTTTCTCTCTCTATTTTCATTCACCAGTAATAATCTAAAGTCACATGTTTGGCGCCTTCAATATATTTTTTCCTTCATTTCTCTTTGGGCGCCAAACACTACTACAGATTATTCTCTTATTTTTTCCCTCTTGTTTTCTCTCTCCAAATTTGTGCTCTTAAAATTCTTCTTTTTTTCCATCTCTCTATTCCTCTTGTTACTAATAGAAAGTCTCTTTATTTTTCTTTTGGGTGACAAACATCTAATCACCCTCACGTATTATTATACTTTTGCTCTCTCCAATTCAGGTAACGCCCCCTTTTTCGTTGTTTTACTTCTCAATCTTTTTATTGGCCGCCAACCCGCATCTCTTTTTCTTTTTCTTACGTTATGGCCAACAATTTTCCCATCTAATTCTTTTTTTAGTTTCTCTCTCTGTAATGTTTTTTCTTTCTTCTTGGCTTGGCGTTAAACACGTGCTTTGATCTCTCTCCCGTAAGATCCACAGAAACCTTGCCCTCTTTCTTTGTCCAATAACTTGGTGCAATCGAATCAAAATAAATCATTCATAAAATAACTATCGCAAATAATAAACTTACGGATCTCCCTAAGTACCTCGTTTTACGCCTAGCTGTTCGACGTCGATCATGCCTTGCTGTCATCGGAACATCACGCCTCCCTTTCGCCGAAATGTCATGCTCGCGCTATCGCTCAAAAGTTGTGCACACCGAAATTAAGAGAAAGAAACTCACAACTAGCCCTAAGGATTTATTTATAGGGCTCTTAGATCTTGGATTTCCAATCTATTTATAACTTTCAATCTCAATCAAATTTAATTTTTTAATTAATCTCTTTTAACAAATTCTAATTTCTTTCAATAATTAAATAATTCCAAATTTAATTAAATAATCCATAATACATTGTTATCCTTAATTAAACTCCTCCTCAATTTTCCTTTATTTTTGGAATTATTAAATATAATAATATTAATGACCATAATTCCCAAAATAAGAATATTAAAAGATTCTTTTATTAACCATAAAAAATCTGGGTCGTTTGTAGTTTTTGTCTTTATTGGACCATGCAACTTCACTATTTTGCCTTCAATTATATTACATATCCCTCCTTTAGATACCATCATTTAAATTCTTGATTACATAGGTGTAACCAATAACAACCCATAAGTTTTAGCCCTTTATTTTTCTTAGCCTAATTTATTATCTTTTGGTTATAATAGCTATAATCAAGTCAGGTGAGATCAATGGTAGCTCAAAATCAGTATCATGATTTATTTTTGCAAGTGTAGAATGGAGGGAAGTATGTTTGGCTTGATTTGGATGTATAAATTTGTCTGTCAAAATATCAAACTTTTGAAAGTTTAGATATGGAGAGAACTTCTGATTGCTCATCCACATCGACCTCGATCGTTGAGATGTTCTAGACTCATGAAGGTTCGGATTTTCGAACTTGTTGGTCGAATGTCCAATCATAGTTGGAAAAAAAATTGTCACCTAAATATTTTGGATATCCAAATAATTGGTAGATCATTCATTCGAACTTTTGATGATTATAAGAGTTCAGTGTGTTCGGACATCTGGTTTGAGAAATGAAATATTCATTCAATAACT
The DNA here is from genome assembly GCA_030549335.1 of Pontederia crassipes. Taxonomy (NCBI): domain Eukaryota; kingdom Viridiplantae; phylum Streptophyta; class Magnoliopsida; order Commelinales; family Pontederiaceae; genus Pontederia; species Pontederia crassipes. The sequence goes on from CM060193.1 coordinate 31,238,277, forward strand.
CTTGAATATATTTCTTCAATCCTTGCATCTCAACGAGTGCTACTCGGTGCTATATACATAAGTAGATCAATCCTTAAATTTTCTTTCTCAATGGTAGCCCTACAACATCTTTCGAAAAGACATCCGTGAATTTTTTTTACCACATGGTTATAGTTCCTGTGTATGAGCATTTGTCTTTACAATATTGGCTAATGCCCTATGCACTCTTTTTGCAACATCTTGTATGCCTTCATAGTTGACATGATCACTTTACTTTTTTAGCATCATCATGCCTCTAATAACCACATTTGATTCTCTATGGATGTCAATAATTATCTTCTTATGTTTACACATTACTAGCACATCGTGGTATAACAATTACTGATACTTCGTGAAGGTAATTACTATGGGGATTATTTTCATTGGTATTGTTACATTCATCATATATATCATCTTCTTTGTTGATACATTATGACTGGAGAGACACATCCCAAATAAAAGACTACAAAACAACGGAATTAAAAAAGTATTACTATATAGGTCAAAACTAAAGTGTAGCTCTAATGACATCATTACTTGTGAAATCAACTTGCATGTAGTATATGCATCCTAATGTCAAGGCATTGGCCCCTCCACCTTTTTAATTCTGACCTCTTTAATTTTATATTGGATAGTCTTTAATGAAGTACTCGTGCTTGTCGCAATCAATGAACATGTCATTCTTCTTGTGGCACTCCCCAAGATGTGTTCGGCCACAATGGATGTAGTTCATTGGGAGCCATGGTCTTCATTTCTTGCTAGCGATATTGATGGTTCATTTCCTTTCTCGTTATCAGGCATGCTACCTTTTTAAGGATCCTATAGTTTCTTGTAGGGTCTTCATCCTCAGTACTAGATAATGAAACACTTAGCCCTCTTTCAGTCATCCAACAACTTTGTATAGTAGCACTTCAATTGGATGAAATTGGTGTGGTACGTCACTCTGCCTTGCTGTAGGTTTTGAAATTCATTTCTTTTATAATTTCTCTTATAGTTCAAGTTTATACCATGTGCTGTCTTCTTAGCTTATGAATTTGGTATTCTTTATATCCTTATACGTAGTGGCGAAGCCACATGAATTCCTGTGGGTGCATAAATAGCAGCAATGCATTACAATTACAAGTTTTCTTTTGTGATTAGACATGACAGCACATACATCAAAGGTTGAAAGTTCATGTCTACTCGTTTGCATTATTTTTGCTCGAGTCTCGTCAAAGATATCATTGCAATGCCATTTATTTGAGTAGTCAAATGTAGTGATACTAATTGTGAATTTTTGCTTATTATATGTTCATTATTATAGTAGAGAATATATATAATATTTTATTAATTATACTACATATTATTTTTGTCTCCTTTTAATTGTGCATTTCTATTTATTATGTTAGTGTTAAAATAAAGATTTCTCTAGGTAATCCACGTTGATGTAATGAAAGCGACGGACCCATGACAATAATAGAATAAAATGCATGTTGGGTTTTTGAAACTCTTCAAATCATTTTGATAGATAATAATAAGTTTGATCTGTTTTATCGAGAAGATCTACGATTCCCAATATGAGCATATCGATGCTGCTGTTTCTACTCTTGAGAATAGTTTAGCACATTCTTTATTGCTACTATGGCGTTAAGAGACCCTCTGAAGATACTTTTTCAAACTTGCTACAATTTCGAGTCAAGTAGAACTAATCGTAATAACGAACTTGTAAATTGGATCTGTTTATGATAAAGAGATTGACCTTGCTTCTTCATTTTAAAGAGAAAGTTCGAAAATATATTTATTCTGAATTAGAAGGGGGATTTTTTTAATTTTTGCTACATAGTTTCAATCCATAATTTATTTTATTTCATTATTTACTAAATTAAAAAATGATTTCACAATAAATTTTATATATGCACAACTCGTTTCATATTTAGATTATTTTTCTAATATTTAATTTTGCTCATTTTGTTGACAAAAAATAACTAATTTCATATCATGATAATAGATATCAAGGTTTACCTTTATATAATTATTATTCTATTTCATAATTATAAATAATTTTTATGTTACAAAGCAATTTTAATATAATTAGAAATTAGTCAATAATTATTTTAAATAAATAATCTTTATTAAAAAGATACATTTTTTATCTCAAGTAATTTAAATTGTATAATTCAAATACATATCATTGAATTCTATTATTTTATATCATTAATAGAATATATTTCTTGACCATGCATTTGGATTTCCCTTTTTAATACTATTTTATACTTAAAATATTCATGCATATTTTTTTACTTTTATAATATATAGATATTTAAATTATAAGTTAATAAGTGAACTCAGTTACTAAATTTTTCAATTCATACTTATTCTTCTAAAAAGGTGTGGTGTAGAGGACATTGCCACACTCAAATTACTACATCAAGTGAAAAGTGAGCTCCGTCAAGTCATTCAGCCTTGTAAAAGTCATTCACCTCTTCAAACTTTGACAACTGCAACTTCGGAAAAGTCCAAATTGTATCCTTCTTGGCCTTCACTATTGTTTGTTTGTTCTAGTGGAAGAATCTACTAAACATGATTGTTGGGATTGGTTGTTCTCAATTTAGCTACTCTACTCTTGAGTCGAGACAATTTCATTTTGGTGCACTTCCTATTTTGGAGCCACTTAGACTTATGCTCGAGTGATATCAATCGCGTTGAGTTGGTGCATGCTCAACAGGTGCACGTCTCAATGCCATCTTCATGCAACATAATACTTTCTTTCATAAGTTGTAACGATTCGGATTTTTGAAAAAATAAATAAAGGATATTTATTTTTATTTAATGAATTTAAAAATCTCAGTGTTAATATTCTAAAATTAAATAATTCCGAAATTGATAGAAATTATGAGATAAGATGAAGAAAGAGAATAAAATTTGAATAAAGATATAATTGTTATGGAGATAAGCATGGATTTATAAAATAAATTCGAATTTAATTAAATCTGATAGATTATGGATAGATTAATTATTTATGGATGGTCACGATTGATTTTAAAAAAGATCAAGGCCTAATAGAATTGAAATCACAAGCCCACGCCTATAAATAGGCATTAAAAAGTGGATGTAAACTCCTTTTTTTTTGTCAAACAAAATTCTGCCCACAAGTCTCTCTATTCCTCTCATTTGCATGCAAACTGAGGCACCTCCGAGAACGTGTGACGGCTGGTTTCGAAGCCGGCACATAGGAGAAGAAGTTTCAGGTAGTGGCCACGAGTTTCGGAGCGAGGATAGAGAGCAATCGCCGGCCAAAGTTTGACGTTCGTACATATTTTTAGAGAAGGGACTCCAGTTAGTTTTTCAGCCAACTATAGGTACGTAGGGGGAATTCCTATGTCGTCGATTTTCCACGACATGGAATCATATTCTCTTCTCATTCGTAATGAGAATCCATCGATGTATCGTATGCATAGTTTGGATATCGTAGGACATGATTATGATGGTCGGAAAGTCACGTCGGAACACACTTCTCCGTCGACGATAGAACCCGGCCCGAGTTCTGCTGTACTCGGTCTGAATTTTATTTAATCCGGACCGAGTCGAATTTAGAACCGAATCGGGTTGTCCAACCCGACCCGGATTCTTATTGGCCCGACCCGGGTTTGGCTTTGGCTCGACTCGGATTCGGCGTGATCATTTTGAAGGTGAACCGACCGACCCGTCCCGGGTTCACCGTACACCCCGCCCAGATTTGCCTTGGTTGAGGTGATATTGACCGTTTTCGAACACGGCCCGGTTTCCATCCGACGCGGACTGAGTTTTGGGGACAAAAAATGCAAATTGTGATATTTTATTTGAATAGTTACTATAATTGTTCCTGATTGTATTATTAGCATATCTGACCTCATCAAATTTTTATTAGATTTGATTTGAGATTATCTTCATTGTTACCATATCATATCCTGTTATCCATCACGATATTGATCCAATAGTTTTTTTCTTGATTGAGTCATTGTTTAACCTAAAGTAAATTATTAAAGATATGTCTTTAGGATAAACAAGATAAAAGATGAAAACTGATGGGTCTCCATGTTCTCATATTGTCTCTAAGCCCACTGGGCCATTATTATTATCGTATTGTATGGGACAGATAGTGTACCTAGAGATTTGATATGTCATCCTTTAGGAAAGTTATGACTATTCTGTGATGGTCATAGTCCCCCGCCATCACGAAGCTATTGTTAGCGCTACTATTAGATGGCGGCTTGCCATGATTTGATCTCCCACTGACCTACATAAAAGAGACATGGAGTTTCTCCTAATTGACTGAGCGCTCCCTGTTGAATTGAATAACTTCAAAGATTGAATTGAATTGAATAGCATGAAAATTGAATTGAATCGAATCATGGTCAGTCGGATGTTGACGTCGACCGGCTTTGCCTCCGCCCATCGAATTGAATTGAGATTGTTATTGGCCGACGACATACCATCGAAAATTGCTAAATCGAATAGCGTCATAGTGATCAGGCATAATTGTTAATTGATAATAGTTAATTGATTAGTCTTATGACATTTTACCTGATCTTGTTTATTGATTTATGTCTTTATTAATTTATTAATATTGATTATTGAGCTCTATCCTGTCATATTGATCTCTCTAGTGCTCTATTATTTATCGTTTCATATTGTTGAGCACATTTGATTTATTGTTCATTGTTATAATTAGACTCTACGTATTGAGTATTATTATACTCATGGGTTTTTCCCTGCATATGAATTCATGCAGGTGAGATAATAGAAGATGGTGATATAAGTGGTCAGGCTCAGTGATAGAGATGTTGCACATGGTGTAGGATTTAATCATACTAGATGATTGGATTAGCTTTTATTTTTTGCATATTTAGTACGGTGGAGTCATGGATATTTTCAGCTCCTTGCCAATATATATTGTTAGACAATTTTACTATTATTTTCGTATTTTATAAAATTTATTTTCCATAAAAATTATTTATATAGAATTATGTAGCATATTTAGAACGACTCTGATTACGTGATAGTCATGTGGATCTCGGAGCGTTACATAAATAGAATTCATCAAAGCATAAGCTTCTTATGACAGTGGTTTGTATGACAGATGCTTGTACTATGTGAATGTATACTTATGTTCTGATAATATAAATTTGATGTTCCAAAAAATTGTCTCTCGTTATATAACAAAACATCCTTTCATGAATGTTAGATGGTACCCTTTTATCGATCAGTGATTAAGAATGGTGGCAACTTATAAAATAAGATATTTTAGTACTACATTAAAAAATAAGAGAAACAGAATAACAGATTATGTCCTATTTAAGGTTTTATTGATATATATATATGAATTAATGTACCTACAAAGTATTTTTCATTTTGTAAGGATGTTGAACGCATCTTAATTATTAATTCATTCATTAATGAATTTGATCAAAAGTGATTAAACCTCATGATTTAAAAATATCAATTATCTCAACCGTTTAGGTAAACATCCCTATAAAACATAAGGTACTTTGTAGGTACATTAATCATATATATATATATAACCTATTTTGTTATTAAAAAAAAGCATTTCTAAATACATATTCCGCTGAGGTAATGTAATTAATATCGAACCACATTGACCGATTTGACTACTTCAACGTAAACCAGTGGCTTGTCCTATTCTGTTCGACATCAAAATTGGATTTTACGTTGAACCTAACAAAAATTGGTTGAACTCAAAAAGTGGCGAACTAGCTAAAAATCTTGTTCAACTTGAAAATTTGATAAACCCAAAAAACAATATGGAAATAAAGCAAAAAAAGAAAGGAAAAAAATAAGGAAAGTAAACGAATGGAAAACATATTTGAATGTTTTAGAATTATAGATGTTAAAATTAAAAAGGTAGTAAAAGGGAAATAGATATGACAATTTATATGGAAAGAGTAATTAATGGAAATAGGAAAGGAAAGTGTTAAAATTCAAAGGAAATAGGAGTCATTTATGGTAAAAAAAACATTTTATCAAGTAAATTGCAAGAGGGAAAATGAATTTTAATGAAGAATGACAGAAATTTAAAATAAAAATAGTATGAAAAGGAAAATAGAAATTAAAGAATTAATTGAAAAAAATAAGTAATGGAAATAGAAAAAAGTGATAAAGATAAAGAGATCAAATTTTTTGCAATAAATACAATGAATATCAATATGTTAGTATTAATAATTAAAGATTCACTTTTTTTATGAATGTTATTCCTTTAAAATAATATATTTATGTTATTATAGTACTATTCGTAGGTTATTATAATGTTTTTATAAATTACATAATGGTAATTTGTTTAATTTAATATTATTTTAATAAAAATCCATTCAATCATGTTGAGGATGGATTCAATCCTGGTCTGATTTGTGGATTATGTAAACATTGAGGTTGGGTGATGTAATTTGAATTATTTATGGTTTTGTTAGTTCTAATACACTTCTTCTATATTTTTGGTTGGCATTTTATACAAATTCTAATGAAGCGTAATTGGGTACATGAAAGAAAAATACCAAAAAGTTGATGTTGGGTAAAATAGAATATAGAATAATTTCAAAGGTGCCCTTAATGTCACTCCATTCAACATTACTTCTTACCCATCTTTACTCCTATTTTTATACTATTAAAAAATAACAACTCCTCTTTAATATCACTTTCCAAAAAATAAGAAATGAATGACTCTTTTAATATTCTATCTTAATATTTTTAATTACTTATTAGTTAATCTAGAAGTATAAATTTAATTATTATTTTATAAGTTTCATATTATCATTAAATCTAACATACTTTTTAAAATATTTGTTCAAATTAGACAAGAAAAGTATATTAAATATTTTTAAAATTTTAAAGGATATATAAATAATTAAAAATGTAAAAGTAAATTTATCCTAGGTTCATATTTTGATTAACATGACTTAAAAAGTAACCAATATTTTATATATCATGTACATGTATAATCTTAAAAAAATATAAAAATATTAAATAAGGTGAATAAAATATATGGGCCATAATTTATAATATTAAAACTTTTCATGTTAATTATTTAAAATAACAATTGTATTATTGGGGAAGGAGAAAAGGGACATTTTGATATTCTGATATTATATAAAAGTAAATACTTTTAATGTTAATTATTATAAAATAATAATTTCGTAGTTGGAAAAGAGATAGGAGACCTTTGATCTTCCACTATTATAAAAATATAATATAATGTTATAGTTTAAAAAGTAAGAGTAAAATGGATAAAATAGGAATGGCATTAAGGACACCCTAATTTCAATAAGATAAACCATAAATGAGGTATTCAATGAATTTCAATAAGATAAATCACAATTACATGAAGGAAAATGAATTTCAAAGAATAACAAACATTTAAAATAAAAGTAACATGAAAAGGAAAATAGATATTAGAGAACTAACAAAGAAAATTAATTAATTAAAATAGAAAAAGTGATAAAGATAAAGAGATAAAAAATTATGAAATAAAAATTTAATGTTGGTTGTTTGAACCGGTAGTCTAAAGTGCTTGACGTGTGCTAGTAGCACTGGGCTCGAGTTTTAGAATCATCACATTGATTAAAAAAAATCGTTACTATTTTATCTTTTCAACTTCGAATTAATCGAGCGCTAATAGTTTTGAACCCCGAAGACCTTCCATAGACTCAACACTAAAAATTTTGAAATAAATAATATTAATATTTCAATATTAATAATTTAAGAGTCATTTTTATGAATATTAATTATTAAGTAATATATTTATGTTATTACGGTAATATTAATATGTTATTATTATTATTTTAAAAATTACATGATATTAATTTGTGTTATAATTTAATATTATTATAAACAATATTATTTTAATATTTTTTTTATTTTTTCAATCAATCCGGTGGAACTGATCCAATCAATAATTCAATTCGATTTTTTATATGGTAATGAAAACATTACCTATTGAGGTAATGAGATGTAATTTGAATTATTTCTTATTTTGTTAGTTCAAGTACACTAAGTCTACATTTGGTTGGCATTTTATAAATTAAATTTAATGATGTAATAAATTAATATGAGATTAATATAATAATTATAAATTGAAAAAAATGACAAAAAGTATAAGAAAAATGATGAAAGGAGAAGAATTCTTAGATGCATTACTTTATATAAATATAAGATAAGTTATGTTAGCAAATCTTATTCTTTGGTCTATTATATTTAAATCTAAAAAAAAGAATAAAGACTATTTTTCATGTTATTTTAAATATAAGTTTTGCTATATCCTCCTAATTTAAGAGGATTTAACCTCTTTAAGGGAGTCATACAAATGTAAATTAGTCAACTTTTTGAAGCAATGTGAGTATTAAAGAATTTTTTTTGAAGTTTTAAAAGGATTTAACATTTTCCTTTAAATATAAATATATACCTACGAATTAAACGGTAAACATCAACCAATAGACTCAGACCGTCCATGTTATCCACCTCGATTTAAGAAAACAAATCCACGACGTTCGATTTGTCTCTGGAACCGAGATGTGTGTCGTTGACCACTTGACGAGTCCAACCACGACGTCGTCCGTTGGTCCTACAGAACATTCGGCCGCGATAAAAATACACCCGGCGATAATTAATTTTCCCACCAGCATCCGATTAAATTAAAGGGGAAAATATGAATAAAAGCAGCGTCGCGTAGCGGATCACGTTTGTAGAAACGTTTCTGGAGCATAACACACCTGACGGCAAATGCTCGTGAAATAAACACAAAAAATCCTCGTGACAGCGACGCTGCTCCGCTGCTCAATGCACCAGTCCGACCAGCTTTTTCAGAGTATTTATTGCTGCAAAGACTAGTATTTTATGTAACTTTGCCCATTGTTCTTTTCTTTTTCTGTTAACCAGAAGCTGATCTCGATTGGTCTGCAGTGGAGAGGAGTGGAGGAGCACTTAAGATCCCTCTGGTATGGTTTTTTTTTTCCTGATCCTGCATTGCAGATCTATGTAGATTTCTTTGTATGACATGAATCGTTGCAGTTCTTGTGCTTTTAGACCAGAGTTAGATTCCTAGGCAAGTTTTGATGATTCTTCTCTCATCTCGGAGCTGGATTGATGTTACTGGTGAGATCTTGTCAAGTTCTGTGATGTTATTGATGAAAATTTCAGGGGTGCTTCGAATATTTTCTCTGACAGGAGATTGTTAATTTCTCGGATGTAGCCGGTGATTGATGGCTTGATTTATGTGGATTTTGTTAGCTCCTGTCTTTTTTTCTCGTTATTTATATCTTAACTCCTCCTGATCTGTAAGATTTTGTAAGGGACAACTCTCAGTTCCCGTATACATTTTTTTTTCGTATACATATTAAAAGATGCTCGTAACTTCATTATTTCGCTTCTTTTGTGTACCATTTTGCTTATTTAAGTAGGATCTAGTTGGAAAAGGCAAAAAGAAAATCCACTGTATTCTCTCCGTATGTTTCTTCATAATCTAATAGGAATTTCACTTTTCTCTCGACAGCAGGAACAAATCTTTTGTTCAGGATTTACTGCAATTCCATCAACCACCAGAGTCAGAAAATGCTGGTTCACTCGTAATACGCTAAATTCCGTTTGATAAGCATTTGCGTAGATTTGCGAAATTTTGCCTGATCAGACCACAGATAAGGTATCATGGATCGTACCAGTACCACAGATGCTCCAAGCACGGGTGACGACTCCATCAAGGTGGGCACGACTGGCACGATCGGCTCCTTGATGTCGAGAGAGATCGACTCCATGAACGGCTCCGCAGGCGCACCAGGCGCTCCTCCGGCTCCTATGAAACAGCAAAGCAGCCCAGTTTCAGTTCCCTGCGGTGCCATTTCGAGGAAAATAGTGCAGCACAGGAACTCGCAGAATGATTCATGCAGCAACTCCAGCGGCAGCAACAACAGCAGCGCCAGCAGCAGCAGTAACGGGCGTAGTCAACTGCAGAGTGCTGGAGCTGCAGCTGCTGCTCAGAAGCCCCGGAAGAATGCACACCAAGGTCCGATGCTGGAATCCGTTGGTAACCCCAAAGAAGGAAATCATGGGACCAAAAAGACCGAGAAAAAAGATCGCATTCGCATAGTCGAAGTGGTGGATCTGAAATGCAACAATCCAATGAGTAGTCGACTGAGGAAGCTCGGCTTCTCTAAGCTCTCCGAAACCATTTCCTGATGCTCAGACAGCAGATCCGCATCAGTCCTCAGATTTCCTTGGCAAATAATTTGAAGTCGTCTTCGAACTTCCTTCTGTGCAGAACAGATACTAAGGGACGGATCGATCCTCCATTGCTTGCCACCTCTTCCTTCTTGGCAACAGTTCTGTTTGATATTAGAGTTTTCTCATGGAGCTTATATCTGTGAGACTTTCCAATTAAAGGCTCCCATGGGATCAGTTTCCACTTGTGATCCCTGCAACAATTCAATGGTACTGCTGCTGCTTTACCTTCTTCAGAGAAGAAAGGGGTGGTGTTTTGTTTTGTGTAGTCGTGGAGGGCGAATAAGGACTGGTTCTGAATCCTGTCATCGTTCGATAGATGCAGATTTCTTAGTTCTCTGGTGGTACAAGGAGTTAGTGCTCGGCCTCAACATACATGTTTCCCATTAGTAAGATAGTTTAATTTCTTCCAACGGTATGTTGGGATGATGGGGTGTTCACTCCATTGGCATAACAAGAGTGGACAACTATATGAAATTTCAAATGGTGTTCTTACTATTTGGTCTCTGTTCTTGGTCTGTCAGAAAGGAAATATCTTTTCAGGTTGTCAAAGTTTAATACCTCATCTATTGTATTGGAAACAACCTCTGACTTAAGTTCATAGAAGTAGTCTATTCTTTAATTATCTTCCCTCTCCGACATTATTTAATTTCTATCTTTATTCACCATACTTCACAATTCAAATAATGATCCGGTAAATTTTAAACTATCACAACAATTATCAACGTGCATAACAGAATAAGAAGAAAGAAAGACAAACACAAGAGCACAAAGAAGTTTGTTGACGAAGCTCGAAATTTACATCTTCGTTTTGACTTTTTGATCTTGATACCTTTAGAGATTTCATTAGCACCTTTTCTTAGTTTCAAATTGGATAAGGGAGAATCTTTTACACTTTTTGCCTTTTCTCTTCTTCAAAAGGTAATGTGCATCTCTCCTGCTAAAAAATTTTCACTCTCCTTTTCTTCGTTCAAAAAGTAAGACACAATATCTTATCACTCATAAACTATGCCACCTATACAATATTACTACAACACTATTCAATCACTCTTTTTTAATTTAAAAGCATACACAATAGAAAAAGAAAGAAGAATTACAAAGATTGCAAGTTTTGACTCGGATCCAAGAATTCTCTCTAAGTTTTCTTAGAAGTTTGCTTCATTCCTCCATCTTTAGGTCATCTTTTATACTCTTCTTAACTCTATTTAATCATTGGGATCTGTTTCTCACGTTTTTGGGTTGACATATGATCGTTATAGTGCATTCTGCACACTCACTAATCGCTCATCGATCGACCACTTCACATAATCATTGAAAAAAAATATGATTGTTAGTGAATTCTACATATCGCACTGATTGAATGACCAATTAAACTATCGGTTAACCACCACTTCACCCGACATCAATACTAATATCACTCGATCATCCGTCGGGTCTAATCAGTCGATCGGTGATTTGATCGATAAGTCTACTCATATCATCTGATTGACCGCTATCTTTAATCGATCGATCGGTCTTCAAATATTGTTCGATTTTTGCATTTTCCATGTTGACCGATCGATCGTTTCATCTGACCGATCGATCGGTTCACTATACCTAATCGATCATCCTGCACTATTTTGAACATAACTTTTTGCATAGTTATTCAAATGAGATGATTTTTTTCTATGAAAAGCTAATAAAATTTTCTACAACTTTGATATTCAAAATTTATCCAAAATCTAATGAGATCATAGTCGAATATTAATTCAAAATTTAATATATAAAGTTGTCCACTTAAAATTAAACTTTTTATATATTTATTCTTTTATACATAACTTTTCATATAGTATCCATTTGATTTTATGAAAAGCTAATAATAATATCTATAATTTTATGTAGCTCTATGTCAATCCAGGTCACATAATAAAATACTCAAATATTAAGTACAAATTTAGCACATAAAAATATGAACTTCAAATTGAATTTTTTAAGCTTCAATTATTTCATAACCTTTTATGTGGTTATTCAAATAAGGTGATTCTTGATTTTAGAAAGATAAGAGAATTATCTTTAACTTTTATATTTCTCTTATTTAAAATGTTAACTAAAAGTTTAGTACACAAAACAACTCATTCTTTTTAGACTTTTTCGACATTTTAAATATAACTCTAAATCTTTAGAGCTCTATATCATCAAAATATAATTATATACAGTATAAACATTTTATTTCAATAATCTCTTCCTTTTAGTTTTATGCAGACAAATCGAAAAATATGAAAGTATATAAGTTAAGAAGAAAAATATATCAAAATTAAAATTTAACTCCCCTAAAATTAAGCCTTCCTTACAATAGTAGATATGCACATAAGTTTTAATTGTGAGGTACCTTTCATATATAGTTATATTCATCAGGCTACATAATAAATTAGGGGTCATATATATTTTTCTTATATAACTTTCTCTTATGTTCTTATCATATTTTTCCTATATTTCTTCTATTTTTGTCTAATCAAATAGTAGTTTGCACATTAAGCATAAATGCGAGAATGTAATTCCCCATTAATCATGTCATCTCCCTAAATTTTTCATTTTCCCTTTTTTCTCATACAATAAATAATATGTGAAATATCATAAAAGAGGAAAAAAAATTTCATTGTTTTATCACATCATAAGAGTTGTTTCAAGTATAAGACATGTGATAGATAAAAATAACTTCCTCCAAATTCATGATCCGTTCATAAGAGAAAAATATGAAATCAAATTAATTTAGGGGTTATGAATAACACGTCTCAAAAACTTATATAATGAATCAAAATATTACAAAAACCTTTAAGACAATAATGATATGTCAAATTTACATTGAATTATCTCAAATAGTATAAGATTTGACAAAATGAAAAAGAGTCTTTGATAAATTTTTATTTAACAAAATCATATTAAAAGTGAGTTGAAGAATTAATATTTCAAGATTTTGAACAAGTTCCCTCTATTATTATAACAACTTTTTTTCTTTCTTTTTTCATCTTTCTTTAGTCTTTTATATGTTCCCTTTTTCTTTCAAAGAAATAATAACAATATAATATTGCGAAAGGGGATAAAACATAATTTTCATAATATGAAGATTTTAAACTTAAAGCATTAGTTGTACCAAGATATGATAAGAAAATAATTTTATAAATAATGAAAATGTAGATCCAAAGATATGTAAGTCAAATAATTGATATATTTCATAGTATGATTTAAATATCTCAAATGTGAATACATTATTACACGTCATAAAGTATTACATATATTTTAATTTGTACAAGAGAGATATCAATTAAACATCATTTCAAATTTGATGGTCAAATGTTATACCATATATAAATACTCAAATGACAACAAGTTATGACCATATAAATTTATGCACATTAATACTATAGCACAAGAATTCATATGCTAAGACAAATACAAACGAAACATATAATTTTTTTTAAAAAAAATTCCAAATTTTGAGTAAAGTTTTAAAACTTTAACTTCTTTCAGTTGCAAACTCCCAAAGCATAAATGTTTAAATGAAACTAATAAAAGACCAAATAAATATTCATATTCACATTTTTTAAGAGATGGCCATGATAAATAATATATGCATTTCTCAAGTCAAACATATGATAATATGTCCAAAAATTGACTTTTCAATAAACATGAGTTTGTGCACAAATTATGATAAATAAATTTAAAGTACAAATAATTGTGTCACAAAAGTATATCCAAGTTTTCATTTATATGTTCAAAATAATATTTTTAACATAAAATTTGTTTTACACTTGTTTAAATACATATTTCCTTTTCGTTCTTTATCTCAAGATGATAATAAAAATTAGTGACAAAAAAGGAAAAAAAAATATATATTCAAAGTTTAGTCTTTTACATGCTCCCTCATCTTAAAATAATAGTAGCTATTTCAAATTATAAATGAGTAAAAATAACTTTAATTACATGACATGATAATTTGAAATATCAAAATATAAGAATCATGTCAAAATATTTCAAAAATATGAACATATAATTCAATTTTGAATGAGATATATATAACAAATTGAAGATGATCTTCTTATTAATAAGCTGTATAAGCATATAGTTTGGCAATTAAATACCTTATAAAATAATTTTCAAATAGCACACTAATATGATCAATCATCTTATTTCAAATTATTTATCAAAAATCATAATGTGCACGTATACCCAAATGACATAATGTATCAAGTCAAAATTCATAATAACTTCATGACATAAAGCTCATAATATAAGAGTCATATTAAAAATTATGTCAAACATATTTGTTATGAATATGAACTCTTTTTTATAGATAAACAAAAATGATTCAAATTTGAAAGACTTAGCAATCATATTTTTATGTGTCTTTTCCTTTTGTTAAATTAAAAGGATAATTGTGATAATAAACATGACAATGATAAAAATAGACATATAGTTTTTCTTTGTTTGACACATGAACAACATAGATTTTGTAAGTTTATTACCATAAGTAAAAAAATAACATTTTATGTAATGATTTCAAAATTCACAATAAGTTTACATTTCTAAATATTCAAAAGATATTCAATTCTTATATCAAAACTACAATTTCTTTTAATTTTAATATCTTAAAATAGCAAGTGTCATTAACAAAAAAATATGTGATATTCAAACTTCAACCAAATAAAGTCATTTATTATTTTTTCACTCTTATTTTAAAAATATGATTCATTTATACTTTAAAAATCATAGGTATAGTATAAATATATTGAATCACAAATGTCAAAATTCCAAGTACTATACAAAATTCATATAAATTAAGTATACAAGCTCAATGTCAAAATCAATGTATTTTGTGTTTAAAGAGCTATATATTCATGCAAACTTTAGTATTGATATGTTCTTATTTTTTTATAAATACAATTTTCACATTGAATTAATCAGGTAGTCTAAAAATGTCAACTTGATTCGATGAGCAAGATAATTTTAGTATGGACAATGATCCTGATATTTTATCAATTAACTTTATGCATATATTATGATAGTAAATGTACAATTTCAAGGCATAAGTATGCATCATATAAAAATGAGTTTAAGTTTTCATATTCATATGCCAAAATACTTTTACTGCAAACTTTATGCATCCATCTCATTTCAACTTTGATTTTCTTTTCTTTTCATGTGAAGCAAACCTACAAGCAAAATATAATCTGAATTTTGGTAATCATATTAGCTTGGGTCCAAGATTGTTAGTCACGTTTCCTTTTGTTACTCATTTCGTTCCACTATGATTAATTTTTTTTAATTTTGAATGAAAAAATATAGTGATCATGGAATTTGTATGCATAATAAATAGTTAGATATTTCAAGTATTATTATGGACATGTCTAGATTTACAAAAGTGAGCATAATGCTGTCCAAAATATTTTTAAAATTTATTATTGTTTCTTATCATATTAAAGGATTGTGTATCTAACTTAACAATGCATAAATGATTGTCAATTACTAATAGATAAAATGGTTTACCAAAGATGGTCACACATATCATTTTTTTTGTCAAATCAAAATGATAATCATAATAAATATGGCAAAGAATTAGGATATGCATATATTTTACCTTATTTGATATGTAAGAAAAGTTATTTTTCAAAAACATTATTACAAATCGAAAAAAGTTGTGATATCAAAATTTAAAATTCTCACAAATTTTGTTTTCAAAATTTCAAAAAAATGTGAATTCATGTAAATTCCAAATTTTAAGTTATTTTAATTTCTATAATGCACCAAAAATTATGCCACTACATAATTTTCAAGTTTATGCATAATCCATTTTAAAGTAAAATGATCTTTATATATAAAAATTATCTTTTTAAAAATCATAGTCTTGTGTAGAAATTATGATAACTAGTAAATAAATTTGAAGTTCAAATAATTGTGACAAAAAATTAAATTTAAAAATATCATCATTATATATTTCTCACAAATATTTAAAAATGTTAAGATAAACTTAAATGTCTTAAATCTTTATGAGTCAAAGTAAGATCGTCTTAATTTCATATAGAGTCAAATTCACATCCTGCTAGTATGAAGACAAACTTTTAGTTTGGACAAAGGAACAAACTTTTGTTGCCGAAGAAGGAGAAATATTTAATTAAGTAGATTATTTAATTTGGACTTATTTAACTAAACATATGAACACATATACAGAGTATTCATCTAAATAATAGTTTCAATTTACTTCCTTTCTCCTTATGCCATCCTAAAAGATTATTTCTTTCACATTTATTTTATTCAATTTGTTTCTTCTATTTTCATTTACACTCCATTACTTTTCTTTTCCCTTAACGAGTCTTTCATCAAATATAACCTAAAAGAAAGAGAAAGTGATATTTCAAGAGAAAATGGTGATGAAGTAAAGAAAATAGAAAGTGATGAAACTTTAAGGGTCCGTTTTGGTTGGAGGTGAAAAGAAGGTAAAGAGTGGGAAGAGAAAAGAGGAGAATCCGTTCCCCTCGTTTGATTAAATTTAAGTTGGAGGGGAAAGAAGGGAAAAGTCTCCTCCTTTTCTTTCCATTCTTTTCCAATATTTCATTTTTCTTTCTCCTCCAAATCGGGGTGGAAAGGAGGGGAAAGATATATTAAGTATGTGTTTCCAATTTTGACCAAATAAATTAAACATACAACTATATATGTAAAGAATAAAACTGTCTAAATAATTTAATCACTTAACATTCATTCCCTTCCCTTCCCTTTAATAATATCAACTAAACATGAGTAACTATTCACATTCATTCTCCTATATTTTATTCTCATAATTTTCCTTCTCACTTTTTACCTTCTCTTCTTCTTAATGAATTTTGAACCAAACATAAATATTAAGGAGAAAGAAAAAAGAGGAAATAGAAAAAAGAGGTCTTAAGGAGAAAGAAAGAAGCTTTCAACAACATAAAAGATTGAAAGATTGGAGGAGAGACGATGAGAAAATTAGAGGAAATAGAAGGACAAAAAATTGGAGGAAAGAAAAAGAAATATCTTAGGGCACAAAGGGAGAATTTGGAACAATAGATAAAGTTTTGATCAAGTCAACTTTAGAAAGATATTTGATAAACATATTTTAAAGTAAAATTTGCATGTTAAGAATAAAACTCTAGTGGTTATGCTCATTAATTCATAGAGTGTAATAATTTGACATATTATTTTAGTATGTCATTTTTTAATAGAAAAATATTTATTTTTTAAACATAGTATTGTTTATTTTAATGTTTTACATTTTAAAGTTTTGTAAATATAAAGAAATTTTTATTTAAGATAATATTTTTTTATAGTAAATCCTATTTTAAAAGTATTACTAGTTATTTTTATTAAATACTTAATATTAAAAATATGATTAAATAACTATCCGTTAATAAATAATTGTTATCTTTTTAATATTTATACTAACTTTACAAAAAAAAGAGTTTGGGAGAGAGTGTGCGTGAAAATATCTAGGAAAGAGAGAGTGAGGAAATAGAAAAGAAGAGAAGGAGGAGAGAAGAAAAAAAAAGAGAAAATAGGTAAAAGATAATGAGAGGAAAGTACGAGAGAGAGAGAAAAAGACAATATTACTGGAGGAGGAGAAGATTATGAAAGAGAAAGGTAGAAGATTCTACTCGATAGAAAGGCCTTATAGGGACAGAGAAAAATGGAAAAAATTACGTCAAATGTCTTTTAATTTTAAAGTTTACTCAACGATATCTTCCAACTTCATTTTGTAACACAAATATCCCCCATCTTTTAACTCCTTTCACCCGATGCCTCTTTACCTGGGATAGATGATTTTCTAGTTTTTCGTCGACGTGAAGTCCACGTGGTCATCTCCTCTCTCCTCCACTCAAATAGTCGTCTAACGTGGCATACTCTGACGTGGCATTTAAAATTACTCAAATGCCCTCCAACTTTAAGGTTTGCTCAACGATACCCTCCAACTTCACTTTATAATACAAATGCCCTCCATATATTAACTCGTTTCACCCGTTGCTCTTTTTACCTCAGACAAATGGTCTCCTAATTTCTCGTCGACGTGACATCCACGTGGTCATCTCCTCTCTCCTTCACACAAATAGTGATCCGACGTGACACCACATATTAAACTCTCTTACTTACCATAAGTTGACACATTCATTGTCAAATTATTTCCTTATTTCCCCCTTTGTCGTCGTTCGCGTGAAACCTTCTTCGTCGTTCGCTCTTTTTCGTCATTCGTCCCCTTCATCGTTCGTCGGCCGTCGCCTTCGTCCAAGCATCACTGTCCGTTCGCGTTCGCCGTACGTCCATTGTTAGGATCCATCGCGCAAGAGTTGTCGAAACACGGGAGGGAGAAGACAAAATGCCACGAGGAAGAAGGGTCGCTAACATTCTCTGCTTTCCGATATGTAGATTCTTTTATATACCATAGCAACTCGACAATATATACTCAATGTACAAAAGTATATAAACGAATATACATACCGAAAAGCAGAGGATGTTGGTGACCCTTTTTCCTCGCGGCATTTCATCTTCTCCCTCCCGCGTTTTGACAATCCTTGCGCGATGAATCCTAACAGTGGATGACGATAAACGCGAATGGCCAGTGACGCTTTGGCGAAGATGGCGGTCGGCGAACGCAGACGACGAATGATGAAGGAGGCGAATGATGAAGGAAAGCGAACAACGAAGGAGGTTTCACACGAACGACAGCAAAGGGGAAAATAAGGAAATAATTTAATAGTGAGTGGGTCAACTTACGGTAAGTAAGAAGGTTTAATAAGCGGTGCCATGTCGGACGGCTATTTGCATGGAGGAGAGAGGAGACGACCACTGGATGCCACGTCGATAGGAAATAAAAAAACCGTCTATCCCAGGTAAAAAGAGCATCGGGTGAAACGAGTTAAAAGATAAAGGACATTGATGTTACAAAGTGAAGTTGGAGGGTATCACTGAGCAAACCTTAAAGTTGGAGGACATATGGTGTAATTTTAAGTGCTACGTCAGAGCATGTCACGTCGGACGACTATTTGCGTGGAGGAGAGATGACCACGTGGACACCACGTCGATGGGAAATCGTCTATCACAGGTAAAGAGGGCATCGGGTGAAACGAGTTAAAAGATGGAAAGCATTTGTGTTACAAAGTGAAGTTGGAAAGTATCCCTGAACAAACCTTAAAATTGGAGGACATTTGGTATAATTTTTTTCGAAAAAAATGATGACTTTTGCTCCTGGTAACATAGCCCCACATGTAAGGGCAATTTATTTCCCGCCCAATTTTTCGCGAGTGTCCCGAGCTCTCACGGATATTTAATTTCTCAAATTTTAAAATATCAAAATATAAAATATTCAATTCATAATATTAATGTTCTTATGAGATTTTAATAAAATAATATTACTTTTTAATAATCTTGCATATAAATATCATAGTAATATAATATAATAGATAAATAAAAATCACTAGTAGTTATAAATTAATATGAAAATATCATTTATTATGTTTAAAATGAATGTTTATTGAAAATCATAATCACAAATATATAATTATGTTTTTTATTATTTACATAATATTGGTGATTCAATATTAAATTATTTACTACAATTCACTTTTAATTTTTACTAGTGTATCTTTTATTGTCCTCCTAATTATTTTTCAAAGTTAATTTTTCTTATGATTTATCATGTTTTTCTCTTTTAGAAAATAAAATTATTGTAGTTCATAATATTTTTTAACTTGATTTCTTATTTTTTTTTACTTTAGAGTTTATTGACGTTATGATTTAAAAAAGTATTGCTTGCACAAAATTATCATTATTATTATATATTCCATGAATTAACTTTCCTATTATTCAACCTCACTTTTTTACATCAATTATTAATTATTATGCGTCCTTCTGTTTGCTCCAATTAAATTTCAAATCTCTTATAATTTGGGATTATATCTTCCATCATTCGTTTCATATCCATTTTTATGCTAAGAGTTTTCAAATTTAATTTGAATACTTTTCATTTTCAATCATTATTTCCTTCTTTATTAAAAAAATAAAAAATCAGGTTGAACCTGAATTGCTGGTTCAACCAAGCTTTTCTATTTTTTTGTTCATATCGGTTTTTTTTATTAAAATTGGACTGATGCATTATTCCGGATCAGATGATCGGTTCGCGGTTGAACCGGTTGGACCGTCCGATGTGATCCGATTTTTAAAACATTGCAGAATATATATATATATATATATATATATATATATATATATATATATAACCAACAAAAGATTGGCGTAGTAGCGGATTGCGTCCCAAGTAGTCGACGAGTTAGTAGTAGGATCAATACTTGGAGAGTTGGAGCCACCGCATTGGCTAGGGTAGTACCTTTATCGCTCGAGTTTTAATATCAGATTAGTCAAGTGCTAATAGCTCAGGACACCGAACAGAACACGTGACAAAAAAATATAGTTAAAAATATAGAAATAATATTTTTTATGAAACAAAAAAGTTCAAAAAAAATAAAATAAAAGAAAACAATAATTTTACCCTGACATTTATGAAAAAAATGAAAATAACAACCATCACGTGTGAAAAAAAATTAAAAAAAAGAGTGAGAGCAGCTTTTCTCATTGCCCTCCACCGAAAAAGAGAGCAGGGAGGGGCAGCACCCTCCCTTATCAGCGCCCAGCCTCTCCCCTTAAACATAGGAGGGCGCCATCCTTATAATGCTCGGAGTATGCAGCGCCCCCTTAAATTTCTCGACGGTAGTCGATCTCCAACGGTGGAGACATCATGAGGAGGAAGGAGGAAGGAGGAAGGAGGAAGGAGGAGGAAAAAAGTTAAAGAAATTTAGGGAGTGTTTCTCCAGAGGTAATCTTTATAGATTACTAGGCAATGTTGTATTAAATTATTTGGGCCCACCACATTGCTCTGTTCACTTATGACAAGTAATAGATAATTTACATTGTCCAAACAATTTACATTGCCTATGAAGTGACAATGCAGATTGCCTATGGGAGGGTAGACAATCTACATTACCACCTGAGTTGTAATCTTTTAAATTTTACTTTTCTCATTTGTCCTTTACAGCTTTATTTAAATAAATTCTAAAACACATTGAATAAATTATAAATTATAAAATTAATCAAATAAATATTATAAGTATTATGACAATATTATTATCATATTTTAAAAATATATTAATTATTTTATAAATTTTAATTTTATGGGTAAGAATATATATTTGTTATTTAAGTTTATGAAGTTAAAAATAATTTATATATCTGTATTAGTAAAAATGATATATTAACTCATAAATTTATATTTTTTTTATAAATAACTAATATGGATTGTCAGATATATTACTTATGCATACTAAATAAGTCAATGCACATTGCTAGTAATTTAATAAGTGGTAATCTTTCTGAGTGACAATCTACATTGCTAAGTAGTGTTGAATGGTAATACAGTGAACGCACCCTTAATATTTATTTATTATGTTTTTATAGATTGAATGATTGAATTTTAATTTGATGACTGATAATATATTAATATAAAATAGGGGATGGAGATTTGAGGTCCTCGTCCGGCGAGGATACATACCATATCCTCATATTCGAACTTGGATGTGCAGGAGTAGTTTGCCCATCCTTGATTTTGTGAGGGCAAAATTTCTTGAATTCCAGATTCCAATCAGAAATATTTCGTGAATAATGAAAGATATTGTCATCCTTAGATGAGAGAGAGAAAATGTAAAATAATAGATAATTGAGAGAGAGAATGTAAGATTTATCTTTTTATATAAAATGAAAAGTAGCTATATGATTATATCATCACACTACACGTGAATTTTCTACCAGTCGATGATATCTCACTTTTATTAAAAAAAAACTTTATCATTACCCTTACTATACAATTATTAAACAGATTTCAAAGAAATCAAAATGCCTTTTCTTTTTGTCCCTTGTGCTCACCAATGTATTAGAAAAAAGTAAATATGCCAAATCAGACACAAGGGACAGGGCGGACTGGTGGATAAAATAGCTGATTACCATCTATTTTGTGTTTATTTGTCTCCTCAAAAAAGTCTAGCAATGAGATCACGATGGTTATGGAAAGAGTCTAATTCTCTAATATATATTTAAATAACCATATTACAAGTAAATAAGGGTTGACTGACTCGACTCTCCAAACCTTTTAAATATTAAGTAAACATATATAAATTACTATATATATATACACTTTACTTTGACCCTTTCCTGATTTGCTCCATGACTCTCTCTCTCTCTCTATATATATATAGTATTTATGTGGTTGTCGTTCATAAAACTATATATATATATAGTATTTAAGTAAACTATATTTTTATTTATTCATTATTCCAAACTTACGCAAAAAAAAAGCCGCGTTAACTCATCGCCATCTTTACCGATCCTTTGGACTGGTAAAATTGAAGTCTCTCTCTCTCTCCCCCTCCCTCGCATGTAATATCTAGTGAACAGCGGTCAACCTTTTTGTGCCATACGCAACGCATTCGACTTGGCACGATTTAATTTTTCAGCCGAGTATTAAGACCATCTCTCTCCGGTTTAGCTATTTTATATATCATTTTAAATAGAACACACACACACATTTGTATAACATGCTAATTAAACCCATATTTCAAACAATTCTTAATTAAGAATATATATATATATATATATATATATATTTTAATTTAATTGCTTTTTAAATGACTATTTGTCATCTCAAACAAATGAGCATCTAAAGAATAGCTGACATAATTTAGACTTGGTAAAAAAAATCATATATTTTTTCAAATGCAATTTGCAAAAAGATGAGTACAAATATTTATTTCTAACAGATCAACTTTGTTACTCTCAAGAAAGTCTTTATTTTTATTTTCTTAATTGTCACTTCTTACATTTAATTACTCTCATTCCACATCACATCTTTTATATTTCGTTGCTAGAACTTTGATTAAGAGTTTCGTTTCTTGATATTAACGATAAATTAATTAGAGCACAAAATAAGCTAATATAATTTGAAAAAAATATAACAAATGAAATTGGATATTATTACGTTGTAACAACAAACATAAGTTACGCGCGTTTGTTATTTCATAGTTATTAATTAGTTCATGATTGAAATAATTAAATATTTTTTTATTAAATTTATTAATTTAACAAATATATTGTGACATATATGCTGAGATATAAGAGCGAAGACCTCGTTTTTTTTGTGAAGACCTTGACAAAAGGAGAGAAAGAGGAGAGAGAGGGAAGGGAGTGGTAAACAAAACACTGAATATTATATACCTTACCAATATTAAACTTACTTTATAGTTTTTAGGCTTCTCCTTCGGCCTTTGCTTCTCCTCCTCCTCCTCCTCTCCCCCTCTCGCACCGCCCTCTGTTCATGGCCGAACTGCCGGCCTCCGACCTTCCTCCGCCACCTCATCGCCGCTCCATCACCTGAACGAGCCATGACGACGCAGCAGCTCGGCCGGACGCCTCCCGGCGCCCGCCTCGACGCCAAGTGGCTCCGCCTCGTGCGACTCGCCGTCGCCCGCCGCTTCCTCGACCTCGTCTGGAGCCACGTCCTCGCGTGCTCCTCCGTCGACGCGCACCGCGGCCGCTACCGCCGGCTCGACGGGTGTTGCTTCTCCCCACGGTTCTCCCATGACGAAGACGATTTGGCCGCTGCCGCCGAGGTGCGCCTCGGGACGCGCGCCGTCGTGTCGTGCAAGGATTTCCCGGCGGATGCCGGCGACATGGTGCCCTTGAAGGTTAGCCTCCTCGGGGACTGCCGTATCGGCAAAACAAGCTTCATGGTACAGACACCGATGCCAACCCCCTAAAAGCGTCCTACTTGTTTCTTCGCTTGTATCCAATTCAGTAATCGCTTTTTTTTTTCAGGCCAAGTATGTAGGAGATGGGGAAGAACAGGAGGGTTTGCAGCTGACAGGACTGAATCTGATGGATAAAGTTTTGCAGGTTAGAGGAACAAGGATTGTGTATAGCATATGGGATGTAGGAGGTAAATTATGAACTGATTCAATACTTCAATTTACATGGCTATTGTGTACATATGAGCGACTCAATATTTCTGAACGTGGTTTGGCGTTTGCAGGTGATGACCAATGCAATGGTCATATCCCAATCGCCTGTAAAGACGCAGCCGCCATCCTTGTTATGTTTGATCTCACTAGTCGTCGTACCCTTAACAAGTTCGTATTCGTGTTTATATATCAACTAATTTTTTCAATCAATACCTTCCTCCTTATCTGTTCTTCCTCAGAAGATTCTTCTGCTTCTTTGAATTACTTGCATGGAAAGCAATTAGGAAAATACTGCCAAATAGTGAAACTTTGGATGCATCTATGAGTTCAGTATCTGATATCTTTATGTTTTTGTTCTGGTATCTTTTCAGTGCTATTGGGTGGTATAAGCAAGCCAGAAAGTGGAATAAGGTAATCATATATCCCTTGTTACCATTACTTGCCTCTGTGCCAAACATTCTGCCATTTTTTTTTGTTGATATATCCAGGCAAATTATGACTAATGTGCTAAACAATGTTTCTTTGTTTTTGGCCTCCAGACAGCTATGCCCATCTTAATAGGAACCAAGTTTGATGACTTTGTTCAGCTTCCTCTTCAGATGCAATGGTTGATTGTGAATCAGGTATTCTGCACTCTTTAAGTTTCACGTTTTTCCTTTCCCAAAAGAAAATATTGAATTATCTTTAGGTAAAAACGCAGCTGTCCTTATACACTTATTAGAGTATACTGTATATTGCGAGCAGATAAGATTCCCAAAAAATGTTGATTAGATGTTAGAGTTCTGTCAACAACAAACAATTTATTTCTCTGTAAATATATTTTTAAAAAATGTTTTATTTCCGTACATCAGGGAAAAGTTCACCTACTTGTTGATTGCTAGCTATATAGGTTTATAGCTCTTTGTAATCTATGTTCATCTGTCACTAATTTCCATTCAATAAATAGTATATTATTCAATAAATCTGAAATTTCAAAATGGCAGACTACTTCATAATTGAAAGAGTTTTTTTTTCGATGGTGTAAAAGAGTTAAGTTTTTTCCTGTCTGTGTACTATGCTTTCAAGCACTTGCGAATTGCATTTATCATGCTGTAAGGTTTTGATAGATAGATATATTATGCTGGCGACAATAAAAGAAGTTGCAGACATCTTTTTTCTTGATTCATGGGACCAGGCAAAAAATGTCACTTTACTATGGAAATTTGTATTTGTATCCTGTCCTCCTGTGCACCATTTTCTCAGACGAAAGACAATCATCTATCCACCTCTATTAGTAAAACAAAAGGATTCGTCCATACATGGTAATTGGAGGAACTCCTCCAGAGTCCGGATTGCAGTTTTTGCTTCCACAACTTGTTGGTGCAGGAAACTGCTAATCAATCTCATGTAGGGCTAGTAATTGGATGTGAGAACTAAAAATGGAACCTCAAAATAGCAGCCTAATGTATTTTCGAACTTTTGGACTCATCATTAACACAGTAACAAATATAGATGTTGAAAGCATCATTAGACGAATCTATAAAGTCTAGTTTGGAACTTCACCAAATGATTGAAAAAAAACAAAATGGGACATTTCTGTACAGTGGTCCTTATACTATGGGAACCTTGGGCCTTTCATCCATCACAAAAAGGCAATAACTTGCATGCTCCCAAGTTGCTCCTCTGGTACTGACCCCATGGCTGAAAAGAAAGACAGTCATGTTGGCTTCTTGCTTTTCACAAGATTATCAGATTAGATTCTGTTTAAGTGAAAGAGAGCACAACATCCGTGACATGTCCAAGGTACACAAAATGCTGGGAGATAAAATTATTATGGAACGGGCCAGGAGATTTGGATTGAAGCAGTGATAACATCTGATGCATGCTATCTTAAAATCTCGGTCTCAGCAAACTGATTATTGTGAACAATCCTTGTAGTCCCTACAGTAGTAAAAAATTATTATTGAACTGTGACGACTTATTATTTAGTTTCTTAAAACTTGGCCATGAGTCGCTATGCTGTTGCTAAGAAATTCAGCTAGAATCCTGTGTACCTTCCATTTCTTTGATGTCGCTGATATGAAATAAACGCCTTTCTTTCTGTAATTTTTTGGAGCAGGCCAGAGCATATGCAAGAGCGATGAAAGCAACGCTGTTTTTCTCTAGCGCCACACACAACATAAACGTCAACAAGATCTTCAAGTTCATCACTGCCAAGCTCTTCAATCTGCCATGGAAGATCGAGAGGAACTTGACCATTGGGGAGCCTATAATTGATTTTTAGGTTCTAGTGGTATAATTATTTTTTTTTTTGTGATATAGTTTTTCTTTTTACCTTTCTTCCACTCTTCACCACAGAAACTTTGTCTTGCCAAGGGCAAGAATGTACATAAGCAAAGCAAATGAAGCACAACAGAGGGCGGATAACCTTATAATTTGAGTACTAGATCAGATGGATATTATATTCTACCAAAATCTGATGAATGAATGCTCCTGAAAGATAAATGGAGTAATGTACCATCATCATCTGGAAATTGCTTAGAAATAAGGGTGGCACCTCAAATTCTTACGGACATGATAAAATCGACAACTAAAAATGTTCCATCAAATTTTATGAATTAAGCTCAATTCATAATATAAAATATCATTGTTAAATCCTACTAATGTAAGGGTAATTCAAAACACCGGGAGTAAGATCAATGAGGTCTAAGGATCAATATGGTTTGATTGAATAGTCCCACATGTGCTATCCTTTTTTGATACATTTTAAATCCGTACGGAACGAAAGTCTAAAGTGAATAATATTTTAATTGGGTCGGGATATTACAAAATAATATCAGAGCTCAGGTTCATGTGCTCACTTGACCAACATCAATTTTGTTCAATGAGGATGTTGAGCCTATGGAGGAAAGATTGTAACGACCTGAGGTTTAAGAATCAAGATGGTCTCGTTGAATAGTTTCACATTGACAAAATATAAAGGTGATTATGAGTTTATATGTAACTATCTCCTTCACCTATCAAGACGTATTTTAAATTCCTGCGGGCCGAAAGCTCAAAGCGAATAATATTTTGATTGGACCGGAGCAATATCTTGATTGGATCGGGGTATTATAGAATGGATCAGAGTTGATCTTGCGTGCTCACTTGAGCCATGTGGAAAATACGGGCCATCGGTCAACACAGATCTCGCTTAACGAAGACATTGAGTTCTTTATGAGGGAAGATTGTAATAGTATGAGATCTAAGGACTAAGGTGATTTGATTGAATAGTTTCATATGGGCAAAACACAAAGGTGGTCGTGTGCTAATATATAGCTACCCCCTTCAAAATTACAAAACGAATAATATCTTAATTGAGTCGAAAGTGTTACATGCATGCTCGACCCAAGATCAAGACATGGAATAGAAGAAACTAATTAACATTATATGAACAATAATAAAAGTCTTCTCTTTTATTTTATAATAATAATAATAATAATAATAATAATAATAATAATAATATGTTTATATTACTATCAGGATATGGATGGCAATATAGTTTATATAATTTCTTGTATAAATAATCAAATCACAAAGTTCCAATTTTGCTTAGACAGATTATAATAATATGAACCAGTAAAAGTAGTTCCAAGAAAATCAACATTTAATCAATATTGGTTCAGTCCATTTAAAATATTGAGTAATATTGATTTTTATAATTTATATTAATTAATAGACAACTCTTTGAGTGATTCCAATCATATGTGACAATAAATTTCAAATGGTTTAGGGCACAAAATTATTAGGATTCATATTTTTTTGGAATAATTATAATAAACTCAGCAAATGAACTCATGCTCTATGATATTCTTTATACTTACAAATCTTAACCACAAACTCATTTGTTGATTCTTCAATTCCATCAAAAATCTATTTTATAGTATAAACGCTTATGACATCCCCCTCTATGCCCTGCAGTAATATTTTGTTTAGCATTATGGTCTTTACCACGACAATACTATCCAGTGACTTTGGCATTAGACATTTCCAAAATGGATCGGTCTGGTAACTTAGAGAATAGACATACGTTTGTTGATATTCCTGCCTTCCTTCTCTTTAAGATAATTACGTATTTACAAAATACCATCTCAATTTATCATATTTGGGATGTGATATAATTTCGAAGGATGAATTGAATATGAATAGTTCCAATAAGATTTCATTCTTAAACAAAAAATCCATTTTTTGATTTGCATAAGAAGTTGCCCATGGTGGGTGGGTGGGGGGGGGGGGGGGGGGGGGGGTAACAAATGGAAACAGTTGTTAATAAAGAAGTAAAAGGAGGAATCCACACAAGGAGGGGTTCGTGTCTGATAAATTTATAATTTTTTTAGGCACATCATCCTTTTAAATGTTTCCACTTGGAAAAGAATCTTAATTTCAATATTTGTTTAATCCTTAAATATTGAATAAGAATGTGTAGTATTTAAAAAAAATGCAAATATTTGTACTAACAATATCGTTGGATAGAATAATAGTATTTTAAACATGGAGGCATATTATATATATATATATATATATATATATATATATATATGACTTTCATGATTCCAAAGCATAAACCAGACTCAAAGAGCATCACCACATAATTATATTCAAAATTTAAAAAATAATCAGAAGATGCCCAAATGATAAAGTTTCAATTATAGTTTAAATTACAACTGAACTTTGTTCTTCATCCTGAATAACTAGGGTTTGCTTTACCTTACAATTATGGAATGGATGGAATAGCTAAAGCCAAAGAAACCTAGGCTACAAAATGATGCCATGTGATCCACAAAATTGTATGAAATGAACAAGAGAAACACTATGGTTTGCTCTTACCTAAGTTCTCCCATATTTTTTTCAATTTTCCTAAGTTTTTTTTCAACCACCTTAGAGAAGGCTAATGTTAGCAATTTTTAAAGTTACATTCAGTGCATTGTCATTCAAAATTATGTATCAATGTGATTTTCTCTCAAAAATATTATTAACAATGTATTATTTTTCTTTAGTATGCATAACTTATCTATCTCACAATTCATATTAATTATTTCTAATAAAAAATTATGAGTTAATAGATAATTTTACCAAGATACCCTTAATCAAAATAATTATATATATAATTTATTTTATACTACGTAAACTTAATCATAACGAAGATTCTCACAATAAAAATAAAGTTTATAAAATAATAATAATTTTTTAAAAGTTATGATAATAATATTTCCATAAAAATTAATTAAGATTTATTTATTTAATTTATAATTTATTAATTATTTTCATAATTTATTTAGTTTTATAGTTTATTTAAATAAAATTTTAAAGGACAAAGTAAAATAAAAAATTGTAACTCAAGTGACAATATGGAATCTAAATTATTCGTTACAAGTGAATATGATAATGTGACCTAAATAATTTAATTCAAATAGAGAAATCCCTGTAAAGGTAAGAGATAAGTGCAACAAACCGGTCGATCTTGACATTTGTTTACACAAAATGTTATCTACTCATTTATCCCCATTTTTTTTATTTTAGCTATTCATTTAATTAAGTTATTAACATGTAAATAAAAAAAATTATTCTCCATTTGCATTGACATAAAATATTTTTAAAATAAACTTCCACATAACAAAATCATATTCATATAAAAACAGTTACCAAATTTTATTCCAAATTATAGTATCTTTAAAAAAATATTTTCGTGACTTAAACAAATTTTTTCAATTTTGTGTTCCATTAAAGTCGAAACTTTTATCTTAACACATATATCATATTACATATTAATTAATAATATAATTGTATATATATTAAATTAGGAATTTTAAATAGAATCTCAGAATTAGGATGGTTATAAGTTATCCCAAATTTTGAAATAATAGTCCGGATATTTTTTGGATGAAAATTTAAAATTCCCTATTATCCAGTTAATATATGTCACCTCATATTACATGTTTTAAGATAAGGCTCCCATCGAAAAAAATGGTCTTCAATATTGTTCTATTTTTTTGTTAAATCATAATTTATTTAAAAATGTTTTTGGATAATTCAAAATACTCTTACTATTTTTGTGTTTGGTTGACATGAGGGCCATAAATAGCAACTAATGATTATTTATTCATAAGGTGAATGAAATTTAAACGTTAAATATATATAATTTTTTGTCATTTCAAAATATTTTTTATTCGGTAAAAGCCATTAAAATGATATTGTCATGGGTGTTTTATCCACAAGGTCCTGCGCGGCGAAGGAACTCGCAGACTCAGAAGTCGGAACGGGGAGAGAGGGAGATTTTGTATCACATCATTCGTCCTCTGAGGGATTCTTCCTGGAATCGTCTTCGTTTCGCATCATTGCTGTATCATCTCACCAAGTAAGCGCCATGCCATGAATTCCCAGAAGGAGTTTGAGCTCTCCTGTGTTGTACAATAAAGATCGGTTCTTTGCCCAACTGCTATTTCCACTGTTTTCAGGTAAAATTTTCTTCTGTTGGGGGCGGCCTTCATCGATTTGAACTCCACCTGTTCGAAACATTTCCTGAATGGCTTTCACGTCCTCGCTGGCCCATCCCTGTGTCGTTCCTCAGAGGCCGAGCTCCTCGTCCTACTCTCTGCCGCAAAGGCATTCTCCTTTCGTTGCCTTCGCGTCTCTTAAGGGCTTTGCGGGGCTGTCGACAGCGTTCGAGTTGAACCCTGCCCATCAACTCCCTCCCAACTTCACCCCTAAGGATCTTCTCGCCCTCCTGCGCCGCCAGAAGGATGTGGAATCCTCCATCCGCATGCTGCATTGGGCTTTCAAGCAAGCGCATTTTACGCCCTCCTCGTCCGTCTATGAAGAAATACTTCTGCAGCTCGGCAAGAAGGGTTCTTTTGATAGGATGACGGGGGTACTCAAGGAGATGCAGCTCTCTGGATGCAAGGTCAGCCAAAGTACTTTCCAAATTTTCATCGAAAGCTACTCCAACTTCCAGTTGTTTGATGAAGCTGTTAACGTTGTCGTCAAACTGATGGAAGAGTACGGAGTTGAAGCTGATACACATATTTACAATTTCCTTCTCAACACTTTGGTGGATGAGAACAAGCTAAAATTGATTGAATCTGTCTATTCTACAATGATCAGTACTGGAACTAAGCCGGACGTTTCTACATTTAACATCTTGATAAAAGCTCTTTGTAGAGCTCATCAGATTAAGCCAGCCATCTCAATGATGGAGGAGATGTCCAACTATGGCTTGTCACCTGATGAGATAACTTTCACCACTCTGATGCAGGGTTTCATCGAATTAGGAAACATGGAGGCTGCACTGAGGGTAGAGGCTAGAATGAGGGAGATGGGATGCATTCCTACTAATGTAACAGTTAATGTTCTGATAAATGGGTACTGTAAACAGGGACAATTGGAAGAAGCTCTTGGCTTCATACAAGAAAAAATTGTTAAGGGATTTCTCCCTGATAGGTTCACTTTTAACACTTTGGTTAGCGGCCTCTGCCGAGCTGGGCATATGGGACATGCTCTGGAGATTTTGGATGTGATGCTTCAGGAAGGCTATGATCCTGATATCGTAACATATAATACATTGATAGGAGGATTGTGTAAATTGGGAAAAATAGAAGAAGCTATGACAGTATTGGATCAGATGGTGGAGAGAGATTGTTTACCTAATATGGTCACTTACAATACACTTATCAATACCTTGTGTACCGACAATCGACTTGATGAGGCAATGGAACTTGCCCGCACTCTTACCCTTAAAGGTCTTTTCCCAGATGCATACACTTTCAATTCTCTAATCAGTGGCCTTTGCAAAGCTGGCAACTATGAAATTGCTTTGCAGATGTTTGAAGAGATGAAAAATAGTGGATGCCCACCAGACGAGTTTACTTACAATATTTTGATTGATCATTTATGCTTCAAGGGGAAAATGAGGAAAGCTTTGGATTTGCTGAAGGAAATGGAGTCAAATGGCTGTCCTAGAAGTATTGTGACTTATAATACACTAATAGATGGGCTATGCAAAAACATGAGAATTGAGGAAGCAGAAGATTTGTTTTATCAGATGGAGATACAAGGGGTCTCACGGAATTTGGTGACTTATAACACTATGATTGATGGGTTGTGCAAGAATGGAAAAGTTGATGAAGCTACTGAACTCATGGATCAGATGATACTTGAGGGGCTGAAACCGGATAAACTCACTTACAACTCCTTGCTTACACATCATTGCAAGCAAGGGAACATAAAAAAAGCAGCAGATATTGTACAAACTATGACGACAAATGGATGTGATCCTGATATTGTCACATATGGAACTCTCATAAGTGGTTTATGCAAGGCAGGTAGGACGCAAGTTGCTTGTAAGCTTCTTAGAACTGTACAGATGAAAGGAATGGTTCCAACCCCAAAAGCATATAACCCAGTAATTCAAGCACTATTTAAGCAGAGCAGGACTAGGGAAGCTATGAGGCTCTTTCGGGAGATGATGGATAAGGGTGGTCCTCCAGATGCTTTGTCGTACAAAATTGTGTTTCGTGGCTTGTGCCTTGGAGGTGGACCAATTGGAGAAGCTGTTGATTTCCTGGGGGAGATGACACAAAAGGGATTCTTACCTGAGTCGTCTTCATTCTCTATGCTTGCAGAAGGCCTTTTGTCTTTAAACATGGAAGACAAACTTCTCAGTGTTGTTGGATTGGTCACGAATAGAGCTCGGCTATCGAAGAGTGAAACTTCCATGATTAATGGGTTCCTTAAAATCCACAAGTTTCATGATGCAGTTGCTAATTTATGCAATTTGCTAGATAGCAGAAGGAACGAAAACAGATATAGGTAGGAACTGATCATGGATAGGGTTCACATCTCAGTAAGGTAAAACTTCCAGCAAGTTTCATGACATAGTAGCTGGGCAGAAAGGATGTAAACAGGTATAGGTGATACCAAATCACTTTTCTGAAAACAGAAATTGTATTTGGCTTTGTTCTTTGAAATGATTTGTAGTTTTTAACAACTTTTGACAATCTGCAAAGAGTCAAACGTAGAGGGGGCTTGACGTGCTTAAAGCTCCATGAAGAAGAATGCCAATGAAGGTAGGGAGACGAAGTTGAGGTTACTTTAGGAAGTAAGATGTGGTATTTGCATACAGAGCAAACCATTGAATCAATATTCATCAATAGAGAATCTGCTTTTTTACACAGATTAATTCTGCTATATATCAATCCTGCAGATTTTCTTGCTATGTTCTGATGATGTTCTTAGTGGTGATAGTTCAGTATCAACCAAAAATGATTCTGGTATTTGATCTAATATTTTAAGGAAAATTCTAGGACTAAGCTAAAATGTAATGGGGTTTGTTCATCATGTCATGGATAAGTAGCACAGATGACAATTCTCAGGCTACTTGTATGAATCTTTTCAGAGCTTGTTCCTACAAATGTGACACAAATTCACCTACCAGTAAACTAAGTTTGCTCAACTAACTGGACGGTTTTTGGGTTCAACTGTGCACTAGTTACAGATAAAAAATGTGAACTCGCACAAAAGCTCTGTTCCTTTTTTTTCCTGTAAGTTACAAAAGCTCTTTTCTGATATGCGTTGTTTGCTCTTTGTTCCTAACAAGGTTAGCCTCTATATTTTTCTTGCTTATTGGTGCACCCTTCCTAACAAATTAATAAACACGTGTCTGTTTATTTTCTAAAATAAACTTCAACGCTTTAAGTACTCAAATTCAGCCTCCAAATCACAAAAGTGTGCAGGTTGGAGAAATGGAAGGGTCAAACTAACGAATGAGTTCCTTCGTAGGGAGCTTGACATGTAGCATTTCCACAGGAAATTATGAAGCTTTGGAGGCACAAGAACCAGATCACTTGATTATGGTGTTTGAACCGCTGGCATGCTCACGAAATTGTGCACAGATTTTGCGTGCGCTGTTCCATGGGTGTCAGACGCATAAATACTTAGTTGTACATTTTTAAAGAGGGAAATAACATTGCCAACAATAAAAAAACACGATGCCGCTAATTTGACATCAATATTGCAAGTTCCAGCAGCAACCCATTTGCAAGCATATGCTCAGTGAAATGTCAAAGTGAAGTGCCTTGAAACCTGATCAGCAACTTACAACTTTGTGAAAGTTTGGTCGGCTTCTTCATGTAAATTTTTTTTCTGGAGACACGATTTAGCATTACCTTATACTTTCTTGAATGGATCAATTGTTGATATCCACATTAACATTTGAAATGATACATGCCTGAGACCATAAGAGACTGTTCTTCGATTGCCTCCACAACTTGCGAAGTGTCTTCATTTTGCCACAGTTTGGTCCGTCAGAATTTGTGACGGGTATCCGAATCCATCACAAATTCATTTGCCAATAATCATAATAAAATATGTCGCAAATAACTACTTGCGACGGCAACGGATTTATTTGAATTTGCGGCGAAAAAATCCGCCACAAATCATTATTTCTATTTTAGTATGCGGTTCAAAGGATTTTGGTTATTCATTCACATTACATAGAATGTGTCATTCGTTATCGTGTTCAACGAAATCAAACTCTTCATTTTGTTGGAAACATCGTATATAACTAAAAGTTAATTTCATTTTTCTTGATGGTATGCAACCTCTTCATGTTTTGGTTATGAGAAGTTATAATTTGAACACCAAATATATTCTTACCTTAGCTAAAGGCATTACCCAACACTAGGAGCCATTTTTGTTGATATATAAGACTTGATTATGGCACTCTTTTACTTAGGGTGCATTTAGAAATAGAACCGTAGTTTCTCCTAAATTTTTCGTGAATTGTTGAATTGATAAATTAATTTGAAGTATGTTTGGAAGAAGTGGAACATGAAGAATCAGAGAATTGATGTGATAGAAAAAAAAAGTAGATATAATGAATTAATTTTTAGTAAGTTTTGAATTAAAAAAGTAATTATTATAAATATAAAGTATAATTTTATTATTAATAAAAACAAAAGTATAAATTTATTTTTTTATGGAATAATTGTCGCTAAAATATGTTATTTAAATATAAAAACATTTTTAAAATAAATATATTTAATAAAATATTAAATTTATTTAATATTTTATTAAATATATTTATTTTAAAAATGTTTTTTTAATAAAATGATAAGTAATAAATAATATTATATTAATATTTTATTATAACTTTTTTGTATTTAATAAATAAAATTTGTTTATTTAATTAAGATTAAAAAATAAAAATGGTAAAAGAAAAAAAGTTAAAAAGAAAAAAAATTGAAGTGTCAGAACAAAAAAAAGAAAATAAAAGAAAAAAAGTGGCAACAGTCAAAGGTGGAACGCGTCTCACAAAAAAATGACCTAATTTCACATCGAAAATCTTTTGCATCTTCTCTCTATTTCCTAGATGTTTTTAACTTCAATGGAAAGAAAACCTAATATAACAACGGGAAGATGTCAATGAAAAACAAATACTCATCAAAGAGTATACTGCATATTATGTGTACAATATAACCATTTGTGGTTCAAATTAATAAGTGATCATCTATATATATGCAAATCAAGACGCGCATGTGCAACATGGTGTTGTATTTACTTTTTTTTTCGCCTTGTATATGACACATTAATGTATTTTTGGTACAATGTCGATAAAGGACTATGTTCCAAAACGTTAGATAAGATCAACTAATGATTTTATGGTAGGTGATTTGAACTTTATAAGAAGACAGCACATGCATGTTGATGCATATCAACAGAAGGCAATATAAAAAAAAAAAGATCCAACTTGAGTAGGAAAAGAAAACGTCTAACTTGAGTAGGAAAAGATGACACTTGAAAAAAATATTACAGTTTAAGATCATGAATAGAGGGGACATTAACGCGTATGACTGAATTTGTCAAGAACAAAAAATATATAAAAAGAGATGACAATTGAGGCAAACCAACTGGTTCTAGTTTCAACACTCAAGCATCAAATCAATCAGCTAGTACAGCATGCATCAAGTGTGGGGTATTTCGCAATATTATACCCGTTGACATCTGAATTTATGACAGTGGCAGTAAGGCTGATTGTAATATTGCAACACTGCAAAGTCAAGCTGGCCATTTTTTTTATGATAATGATGCTTCAAGTTGAGATGCCCCATTTTCCTGTCGCTGAGGTAATTTAATCACACATGCCATGGGTTTTCAAGAGATCGGAAATTGCAATACCCATCTTGGCATGGCAGCCTGAAGCTGTTGAGATTCCCATGAGGGCATTATGCATGAATTCCCCTTCTTCCCTTTCCCTTTGCCCTGCAGATGTCCTG
Source organism: Pontederia crassipes (assembly GCA_030549335.1). Taxonomy (NCBI): domain Eukaryota; kingdom Viridiplantae; phylum Streptophyta; class Magnoliopsida; order Commelinales; family Pontederiaceae; genus Pontederia; species Pontederia crassipes. Next base: position 31,274,866 of record CM060193.1, read on the forward strand.
TATCCCAAGCCTTGCATGCAAGCACATAAATTATTTCAGGGTGGTACGGTGGATGCTCTCCACTACCAGGGTTAGTGGAGGCTTGTCCTCAAGCAATGACGGACCATGAAGGCACACATTCTATATTTGTTTACAGTGATTGGGTTGCATTATGTAACCTTTATTTCCCATGAAGGTTTGAGAGTTGTTTATGCTCTCCTGACTGATTCATGGCCGAAGCGATCCAATTAGATTATTATATCCAAGTTTGTCTTTCTTTTCTTTTTTATTTTTCCTTTTCTGCTAACTTTAACTATCTCATGTATATTGGTTCATGGAATGATAAATTATGGCTTAATCATCAAATCGACATACTTTGCTTCAGATTGTTCTAACCTGTTCCTTGAAATTAGGTTAAGGTTATCAATCTTAACTGATTATATTTTAATTGTATGTTTATTTGCTTTTAAGGAATGGTAGGCCATGAAGCATTACCTCTGTTAAATTGGAAAGCTGAACTCATGGCCAAGTCAATACCATAATATTTATTAATAGCTGGTTATGTTGGTTGAATGTCTATTATTATTGATTCTCCCATGTTCATATATTAATGAACAAGTCTGTCATTTCCATTGATTCTATGTATCTAAACTGTGATGTCAATTCACATAAATTCAAGTTCTTTTTTCCAGCATTGAAAGAAAAGCCTACAGTTATGATGTCAATTCACACAAACTGTTGGAAATGCCTACCGCAGGCGTAAAATTCATTTCAGAGCCACGCATGCCAATGGATATAACACCATTTTTGTTTCCATTGTAAGGATAGTTTACGCCATTAATATAAACAAAGTGTTACGATGAGAACTGAATCCGAGACTTTGTTTTACGGCCTTAATATGTGGAAAGTGTTGCGATGAGAATTGAATCCCCATTGTTTTCATTATACTGAAAGCCTGTATCACCAGACTGATTTAGAAATGGATGTTGCTTGTATGCATATGTATTTTTGGGTACACCGGAGGTGTCTTAAATGCAAAAGCAGGAACTGAGTGGGACTGATCAGAATGAATGGCCGCTGGATTACTCATTTCTGAGGGCATTTGAGAAGTGACAGGAACAGGTGCTGAGATTGAACGGTGTTGAGACTCGAGATCAGGGAAATGAGGGGTCGAAGCAACTTGGCCGAAGTAGGGCCATGGAAGGGGAGGACAGTTGCATCGAAGGCCACATGGTTGTGGAGCACATCTCCCCCACAGCGGGAAGAAAGATGCCACCAACAGGTTAACGAGGATTCGCTTAATCTTCATATCTGTAACATCACCCCGTCTGGCTGTAATGACCAACCACCAGGGCCTTAATTACCTTCTGGCTGATAGCTACCCGTTTCTTTCAATATGTGTTAAACACATTTGTTGGTTTGCAGGCAAGAAAAAAGTTGCAGAGCAAATTGTTTAACCCTGGGTTAGAACAACGAAGTGTGTGAGGTCATGTCATGCACATGGCAGCGCTAGGAACGGTCTTCAGAAGAAAAGAAAAAAACTACAGTTAAATTTTCTCCCTGTCAATGCCAAGCTTATCTATGGTCGCCACGTCAAGACTTTTTCTCTTTTCTTTCTCTCCCCCCTCTCTCTCTCTCTCTGTGAATGAAGCTGTTATTAATTATTATTCTCAAACAGAGACCAAGTCAAGCTTTTTGTTTTATGACAATATCACCTGAAGAAATTCTCCTTGGGAAAAGAAATGTAATGTGTTTTCTTCTTGCTTCGGTGATGGAGGATGGATTCTATATTAATTCAATGGAAAACATTCACTAGAAAGGTCACACTTTTACCTAAGCTTGGTTAGTAGCTTCTCTGGAAAAAAAAAGAGTTCTGTATTCTTATTAGTCAAATCCTTATTTCTTCAGAATAAGGAGCTTTAACCATAAAGGTCTCCTAATCATCAAAGAGATAGAGGAAACATTTCAGCCCTCCTCATATATAATCAATGTTTCATGCCCTTTAATTAATCATAAAAAACTCTGTTATTTTTTAAACACTACCTGCTTCTAAGCCCGCAAGCATCGCATCACCTCCTAATTAGCATCATTTTGTGTATTGTGACCAGGAAGTGGGTGGCAAAATTGCTGCACTGCCCATACAAAATCCACGGCCAGGGAGTTCTTTATTATACCTCTTTTCCAGTCATGGAGCCAACCATCACTAATCAATTACTCAAATCTATTAATGTAACTGTAAAAACGGCTCGACAGCATTCGCGACGCCGACCAAAGTCGCCTAAGCTGATCTTTAAAAAAAATGTCTTACAAAAGTGTTAATTTTAAAAGCATTATATATATATTATACTGAATTTATCAGAATAAAACTTGTGATGATTAAATTTTGGGGAAAAAGAAAACAAAATGTTAACTAAGAATAAGAATTCGATCGAGCGGTGTTGCATGTAAGGTGTGAAATTTTTGTTTATGGTGCTCATGCCAAAGCACACTTCTCTTGTGTCCTCCTGCACGTTCCAATATCAACTCGCTTTTGTTTCCAAGTGCTGCTTTTTAAGTTTTAACCCCCTCTTTCCTTTCCAACTCCCTCTACCCTCACGTCAATTATAATACACGTCGCCCTCCTCCTCCTCCTCCTCCTACCTTTTGCGCGTATATAAGACTCGTCAGGCCTCTCTTCCTGCAGACTGTTCATCTTGAGGGCTTTCGGCATGGAGGAGGAGTCCGTCAACTCGTCCTTCAGCAGCACTCTGGTGTGCTGCGACGAGGAGGACGACGGAGCCTCGGCTTTCTCCGATCGCGAGAGCAGCTGGACCACGTACTTCGAGGACTTCATGGCGTCAGAGGATCAGAGGTCGTCGTCGGCGAGAGGCTTCTCTTCCGTCACCGGCGCCGTGAATTGGTCTTCGGCTGCCGTCTCTGATGCGACTTCTTGCGCTGCATGGACGCCCAAGGTCGTCCGGCCCGGTGAGTCGGAGGGATACAAGAAGCTGCGACTGAGGAAGAAGAAGAAGAAAGGGAGGAGCTTGTTGGATGATGACCCGTTGGAAGATACCGCCAGTTCTCCTGTGGATAGTCCTAAGGTCATTACGTATCTACAAGGGATGCTTCTTTTTCTAGTACTGTTTCAGATTTCTGAATAGTTTCTTGATGCAGGTGAAGGAATTGAGTTATGTGGATCCACAGAAGAAAGAAGAGCACATGGAAATAGTTCAGAAGGTAATAACTACGAGCAGCGAACAATGTCAGCATGAATTATGAGGTGTTCGAATATTTTGTAGTGTTCTTCTCTTTTAAGGAAACTGATCAGATTGTATCATATTTGGGTTATTGCAGGAGGAAGAGGATGTGCGTAAAACTGAATCAGCGCTGGAAATGGAAGTTGGCAGTGGATTCGATTGCATAGAAGGCGCAAATGAGTGTACAGAGTTGAGGAGCAGAGGGGTTTGTTTAGTTCCCATGTCCATGCTAGTAGAGTATCTTGGATAGATCTTTTCACTACATATATACGAATTTTCGTTGAGGAAAAAAAAAAAACTGAACTCTCTCTCTCTCTCCCTCCCTAGTCCCTCCTTCCCTCCCCATGCCTTTACATGATGCCAACATGCATGTGGTGTTCATCCATTCCTCAAGCACCTGAGCAGATGTGAATATTGTTTGGATGACTAATTTATACAGTATGTTTGACAGATTAATCAACTACTTCCAATCATTCTCAAAGAAAAATCACAACACCAGATTCACCAGAAACTCTGGCAGTTTACTGGAATGATATATTTTTTTTACAGAGTACCGCGATTCCTGTAAGAACTCTATCCAACTCAATCGTGCGTTAGCATAGCTGAGAAATTAAGAACTTAATCCTATTCATGTCACTCCTAAAAGAACATATTATGGTTTGATTTCATTGAAGTATTTAATTATGAGAAGCTGCAGCTTGTTTGCTGTCAATTGTGCCTCATCCATAAACTAATTCCGCCAAAGAATTTTTCACAAGCATTCTCCTCCGAAATAACCAAAAGGCTAAACTTTGCAAAAACTAATCATGACATTCATTCTCTTTTCTTACCTGTCTTTGATTGCTTTGTATGATTTATAAATTAGAATATATATTGAATATCCGAAGAAACCTGTCTTTGATTATGTTCATGAAATCCTGATCACTTTCTGATAGGAAGTGCAAGTTAATTGTCAGCTTTTTCAGTCTAGAATTTTCCAGAAAATCCTATGATCCGCTAGGAATACAATGACAAGTCACTGGGCATACTCAATAGAAAGAAAGGAAAAGATACAGGAAAAAGAACACAATGCATCAAATTTACAATGTTATCTTTTCTGGCACCTTCATAAATGAGTTGATGATATGGATCGTCTTTGTCCACTCAATTAAATCAATCTCAATATTTTAGCTCTTCAATTCACAGGTTTGCACGTTTAACAGAAGGATGCATAGAACGTCCTAGACATAAGGATGCATAGTTCAGCGTTACAGCTGAAGATAATAGAGTGCACCAAATACTGTGATTGCTGTGATAAATGGTTGGATGAGCTCATCTGTCGGAGCATGTCTGTCTTAAGAACTAATACCTGAATCAGTATTAAAACAGTCACAGAAACTTTTTTTATGCGATATTTTTCATTATCGCACACCGAAGATCAATGGAAGAGAACGAATGACCCCTCCATGTGCAATGGCCGCATGAAGGCAAGTCAATAGAAATGACTTTGCTATCAGGAAACAAAGATGTGGCTGAACAGTGCACTAGAAATGTACACAAGTAGCTTGGCTACTATATACGCATCAATCTGATTGAGTTGGGGGTGTACCGCTGGCTGGCATAATGCAAGAACATAGTAATTACGTTTGTAAACAGTATGTGCAGACATTGATACGGTGGCTGCAGAGGATTTTGACAAAAAAATCAGGACAATAAATTCGACCATTATGGAAACCTACCTGCCATTTATTCTCACCAAGCAAACCACATGCAAGCTTTTGCTATCAATGCCACATTGCCACCAGGTTGTGCAGTAATGTGTTCAAGAACAGAAACCATGGCTAGCTGTACAGCATATGGCACCAACTCTGACATGCATGCTCGTGACAATAAGTTCCCGTGGATTTCTGAATCATAAGCCACTTTCTTGAGTAATTAAGATGAGCAACAGGAGGCCGTAAAATTGATCACTCCTCGCATGGGCTGCTAAACTTTTAAAATGGTGATGTGTGTATTTGAATCTTCTCCTGTTTTTGTAAAGTCTTGGCACTTACTGAACACAAAAGCCAGAAGAATGCTCAAGATGGATCAACTGTGGCCGTGGGGACATGGTGCAGAACTTGGTGGCATACTGGCATGACTCAGTGGACAGGGACTTGGCAGCAGGGAGGAGCACGTGCACATGGATCTCAGTACATTTCTTGTGCCAGAGAAGCGACTGATTGATCTCTAGTAGCACACCCGGCGTGGCGTGCGCCGCGGCTATCTGTCCTCCCTTGTTGATGCTCTGGATTCACCCCTTGTGGGTCTGAGACCGTCCTGCAACTATCAAGCAGGGATCGACTTAGTTTTAAACTTTACAACCATTTTATCATGCTAAATCTATTTAGAACAAGACTTGAAATCGGAGTTCTGGTGCTACAATGACTCAAACGCTTTTGCTGTTAAAAAAAGATGACATCTTTAACTTATACGTCTCGTGGCATCATCATTTTGAACCTTCAAATGATAAGGCCGGTGAAGGGTGAAGCGATGCATATTGAGTTAGAAGAGGATGATATTTATGAAAGGTAAACAAAGAAAGAACCAGAAGAAGAAGAACAAGGCAAAAGAAAAAAGACAAGGAAAAATAAACAGATCAGAGAGAAAGAGCAAGAAAGAGAAAGTTGAGGAAAGCGGTGACAGCCAGCCATTGGAGCCTGCCTGCATGTCACATGTTGTGGGCTCTTTTGGTGTGCCTCAATCGGCGTTCTGAACTCTCATTCGTCCCTGACCTCTCACATACATTAATATAATCAATTTTGCCAATCAATACATTTGCATGAGATAGAAAAAAGAAATCAGTACGTTCCGATAACAATGAGGCAGCTCTCGTCCCCGTCTTAAACACATATGCCAGTTGGTCATGTAGCAATTCTCACATGGACTTCACTCCTAAACTTGCGGAATGTTGCATGCAGCAATCAGCGCTTCAAGTTGTATTTGCGATTTATTCCCTCAAGATGAAGCGGCTCAACTAATTACTATAAGAATTACACAATCTTTTTCGGTTGCTTTGTTTCTGAATAGTTTTTATAGAGATGGTGATTTATTTCTAAGGCTTTTGTCACTGTGTGTGTGCTTCGAATCCTCAGAGGAGATAAAAGGAAAGCCAAAAAAGAATGCAAACTAGATTTTAAATCCTCGTCGTGTGTTCTTTGGATAGAGTCCTACTTGCTGCAAAATATTAGAGCGCGTTCTATTCTTTTTTTTTTTCTTTGAAAAAATGTTCTATTCTTAATGTCATTTCAACAAATCCTACGGGTCTGCGGTTATCATTTTTTGATTGAAGGCTTCTATATATCCAATTTCAATTTGACTCTAATTAATTAAAATTGTCATGAATTCCGTATACAGTGCACCTTTATTTTTTTTTTTTTTGGGTGAATCACATATTTTTCCAGAACATACATATTGTGGGCTCCTTGTACACATTAATTTTACTCGCCTTGCATCTCAAAATACTAAGACAAAAATGGTCTCTCTCTCTCTATATATAAAATTAATAAGTGGATAACGATTTGATAGCGAATATTGGTTTAACTAATGGGTAGTGATTAATAGTTGGAGATTCATATAGGATATTAAGAAATAAGAATTTAATAAACTTAACGGTAGAATTAGTTGATGAATATAAAATAACATAACTAGACATATAATAAATTATTCTATACAAATTTTATTATAATGTAATAAATAAATTATTTATATATGAATTAAAGAAAATAAAATTTGAAAACTATTTTTTATTAAAATATATAGAAATTTATATTGACATGAAATTTTATATATTGCATAGATGATATGGAAATATTATTTCTTAAATTAATTTTTTATTTATTATTAACAAATAAATAATGTGTAATTGATTAAGCATGAATGTAAAAAATATAATTAAATGATGATAAAATAAAATTGAGAAAATAATAAGATAAATTAAAAACAAATAATATATTTGAATAAGGGTAAAATCGAAAACAATTATGAATCGCTAACATGTAATGATTAAATGTTAGTAGAAATAGCTTTTTAATATTTTCATACTAAATTTTACTTGCTTTAAATCAGGATTGAGTTACCCTTTTAAGAAAAAGTTGGACTCAATTATATATTTATTCTATTTATATACAAATGATATTACGTATATAATGTCTGATTTATATGAATTTACCTGATTAGTAACTTTTTATGAAAAAATAAGGAAAGTTGATGTTTTATAACCACAAAAAATATGAGCCATATATATATATATATATATATATATATATATAATTTTAAATTGTTTTTCTTCAACAAACAAAAATTTGAATTTGACATGCAATATATAGAAGTTTATATTTTATTGTGCAATTTTGGGATTGTACTCGTATCATATGGAAATACACAAAAGTGAAAACAGATACACTATTTGGGGTAATTATACAGATCGTCCTCTAACTTTGAGTCAATATTTTAATGGTTCTTCAACTTTAATTTGTAACTAAAATGTCGTTTACCTTCATTTTCTTGCACGCTTCGTCCACTTGACCGCTAATAGTTTGTTTCCCGATTTTCTCGCTTATGTGGATGTCACATACACTATTTCTCTTTCATCAATGTCATTAAAAAAAATAAAAATATTAATATATAATAAATAAATATTAAAAATAAAAAAAAACTATAGAGGGGACCATCACCCCTCTCTCTAGCATACGCCAATGCCGACGCACGTGAGAGAGCCGACGGCGAGGGGGCCGATGCCCCCTCTCTCTCCTACACATGCTTGTCGGCACGCGCCTCTGTGCGAGGGGGGTGGGGTTCAGCGCCCCCTCTGTGTGTGTATGGGTGGGGGGTCTGACACCCCCTTTTCCTTTCTCGTAGCCGCCCCCTTTGCCGTGTCACAAGGGAAAAAAGGGGGGTCAGCTTCTTTGCCGATCGCGAGCGAAGGAGAAAAGGGGGGCCGACGCCCCTTCTCCCCCTTCGCCGGCCGTGAGGGAGAAAGGGGGGCTCCGGCCTTTCATTTTTGCTTCGTGCATGACGTCGAGGATGCAGAAAAAGAGGGCCAACGATAGTTGGAGGCCAAGGGCATCAAAGTCATCATCGACGTCGCTTATGTGTGGAGGAGACCGAGGAGCGATATGCTGGTGCCTCTGCCTTTGCCGGTGATCATGAAGTTGGAGTAGGTGCGAAAAACCTTGTTGAAGATGGCGCCGATCTGCTCCTCATTGAATCGAATGCGAGGGTTCATGACCACCACCAAGGCCACGATCTTCGTGCAGCCGAAGGCGTCATCCTGGTTCACATTGAACCGCTCGAAGATGGCCCACACCTTCGCCGTTCACACGCCTTCGTCCACCACGGCCGCTGGACCGCTATCAAGTGAAGGGGGTGGCGCCCCCATTTCCTCCCTCATGGTCACGTAAGGAAATCGGAAAACTACTATTAACGGTGAAGTTGAGATATTTCAGTCACAAATTAAAATTTGGGAACCGTTGAGATATTGACTCAAAATTGGGAACCTCGGACATTTGACTCATTTGTATTTGAATTAATATATACTATCATTTTTTTAAAATTTCCATATAATAAGTACTAATAACATAAATCATAGTTAATAAAAAAATTGTTAAAACTGCAACATTCTCAAAATTCGTCTCACGACGTGTTCCAGCGGTGCCACACTTTACGATAATACCATCAAATATAATTTAAATTTCAGCACAAATGATTAATTCAGAGAAATATGAGTCCACATTATCCATTATCTGTACATGATTCAAATAGATTGATAAGATGAAGTTGAAATATTGAATCATATGAATTTCTAAATTTAATTAAGGTTTTGTTTGGTTAAATTAAAATGACTTATAAGTAGTTTTAATTATTTTTTCATATTTGATAACTCATAAAAAGAGGTGATGGACTGAGCTTATTTTATGTGAGAAAAAAAGGTTATCGATGAATGTATCGTTTTATTCTTGTAATATACATAAATCTTTCTTCATATATTATAATATTAAATATTTTTATCATTTAACTAAAATAATAATTTTTAATTTTTAATACCAAACACATAATTACTTATTTTAAAATATCAGTTTCAAACATTAAACTATTTATCAGTATTTTAACTTATCAATTATTTTATATTAGCTATATGCTAAACGGATAATGAAGTTGCAACTATTATAATAATCAAATATAGTAGGCCATCTATATGACTATATGCAAATTGTTGCACTTGTTTCTTATCCAAATCCAAAATGTTCACACACACACACACTTGGCACCTAAAAATATTATACGTCCTTGAATGATACTAAATTTTCATATCCAAAGTTCTTGCGTAATTGGAAATTGCGAACTCGAGTTCTAATTATTATTACTGCCTTTTTTAAAAGGAGAAGAAAAAAAAGATAAATGTATCACTTCTTATGAACAAAAAAAGTAACTCGTAATTAGTAATGAGATAACCGTAAAGAACGCGGAGTGACCATCGCGCTTGGAATACCGGAGACAAGGTCGAGGAGCTACCGATCCGCCCACCATGGTTTCCTCCGGCAAGCTCAAGTCCGTCGATTTCTTCAGGTTTCGATCCATGGCTTCCTCTCCTTTCACACATCCGGTTTTGTTTTCGTTTCTTCGGTGCCATTTTGGATTCGTTTGATGCAACGCCGTCGTCTGTCGAGGGGCTCGCTTCTGACTCAACGTGGCCGATGGGGCCACGGGGGAAAGCCGAGTTTGTCCTTTTTTTCCCTATTTTAGTGATCGTGGGGTTGCAAAACTTTCGACGTTTCTAATGTTTGGCATCTAACGAGATCGATGGCGAAGTGAGAATCTCGGAATCTTACGGCCCGTCAGATGCAGAGGAATGTTGTGAGTTGGCGATGACGACAAAAAAATGCCTTTTTTTTTAACGGTGGGGCTCATTGCTTCCCGATTCAAATGCGTTAAGGTCAAAATAGTGTGAATAATTTATCTGGTAAATTGTGTGAGAATTTTTCAATGTTTTTTCAATGGTGGTCGGCCGTAAGATTTTGAGATCTCTACGGTTTGAAATTATTTCCTGCTTGGTTGGAAATATGTGCAAGATCTTGATAACTGGTCATTGATGGCAGGAGAATACCGAGAGATTTGACGGAGGCATCACTTTCAGGTGCAGGATTGTCCATCGTAGCTGGACTCTGCATGGTGTTTTTGTTTGGAATGGTATGCCCTTCCACATTTACCCTTCATTTAAGTATCGAGTGGATGATGCCATTGGATGCATCTTTCTGATTCATATGCTGCCCACATTTGCATTTGTTTCTGAAAGGAAACTGGACAATTCTTCTCATGTTTTAAATAACAATGCATCATATTTCTACTTTGCATTCATTGCACCTTCAATTTGGCAACAAGATTTAGCTTTCAGTAGCAGTTGAAAATTATAATCTTTCCTTATCTTAATAGTTGATATGTTGAAAATTGTCATGCAACAGCAGCTTTTTCTCACAGGATATAGACTTTTCATGGTCTAAAAGGAAAAGTTAGATAAAGATCTTAAGAGTGTAATTGTGAATTAGACATAAAATGAATCTTGAAAAGGCTTGTAGGTAATCTAGAATGATGTAATATAAGAACTGTTGCATTATGATAATCATGATTTCTAGGGGGATACATATAATTGTCAGCCTATATACATTCAATTGTTTAAACCTCAGAGAATACTTCTACTAGCTATTAGTTCTTGTAAAGTCACCTTCTATACAGTAACATCATTCCTGCTAACGTTGGAAGCAAGTTCAGAAGGTTTTAACTCTTTGATCTTTCTGGCATACGCATAACTGCATATATTTAAAATGTAACGAAATTTGCATAGGCATAGAATTTTTGTTTATATCTGTGGTAATTACTTCATCAAGTAAGTTGTGAGAAGTGATTATATTCCTTTCCAAATTTCTATCATTCTGTAAGCAAGAACCTTCGACAAAAAGAAATATATTTTCAATAGATCTAACATCTCTGGATACAAAAAACTTCTTTGTATCCAAATCATAGAGTTTATGTCCTTTTCGAGTCATTGAATATCCAAGGAAAACACATGACTTTGATCTTTGATCAAACTTATTTGTAATTACCTTATTCAAAGCATAACAAAGGCAAGTCGGGATCTTCAAATGTGTCACATTTGGCTCTTATTTAAAGAAAAGTTCATAAGGAGACTTGTTATCTAGAATCTTTAGTGGAAGTCTATTAACAATATGGACAGTAACAATCCAAAACTTTATAGGTAAATTAGATTGAAATTTTAATGTCCTTGCCACTTTTAAGATATGTATATGCTTTCTCTCAACAAGTCCATTTTGTTGAGATGTGTAGACACAACTTGTTTGATGGATTATTCCTTTATTGGAAAACATCTCTTTTCACTTTTTATTGTAGTATTCTAAACCTTTGTCGATCTGGCCGGAGGGTCGTCACATGTGAGTGGCCACTTGGCACAGATCTGGCCTTAGGTCGCGGGGTCGACGACCAAAGTTTTCGAAGAGGAGACGAGAGAATGAGAGTCGATCTCGATCTTGACTCGGACGCGTAGTATTTTAGGAGTCCCAGCTTAGGTTGGGAGCACCTGAATTAAACTTTTTTTTTTGCCGCCGATTTAGTGGGTCACGTGGTGTGACCAAGTGAGCGCAAAGCCAATAAGAAAGAAAAAAACTCGATGATGCCCTAGTTACCGCCACTTGCTGCCGTGGCTTGCCGCCGCCTGCCGCCGTGTGTTGCAGTCGCCTGACGCCGTGTTTTCCAGCCGTCTGCCACACCGTGTTTTGCTGCCGCTGCCGCTCTGCGCTGCTGCCACCTGCCGCCTGCCATTTCTGCCGCCGTGAATCATCGGTACTCCCCTAGTCCCCTTCTCCTCCCTCCCTCCCTCCCTCGTTTGCCGTTCTTTTTCTGTTGCACCATTGTTTTTCTGGCGCCGTCCTGTTCGCCGGTCTGCTCCTGCTCCTGCTGTTGTCTCCCTCCCTCCCCGCGTGAGCAATGGAGACCTCGGCACCTCTCGGTGTCTCCCTGCTCCCGAGAGGCGCGGGGGTCTCCCTGCTCGCGAGCAGGGAGGCGTCGAGGTCTCCTCCCTGCACGATTTACGGTTTTTCCCGGCCGTCTGTGTCGTGTCCGTTTTACGTGTTTGACAGCATTGTTGATGATGTTCCGGCTCTGCTAGTTTCCATTTTAAGGTGCTAAATTATGCATATGTATAATTTTGTGGGTTATGCAATGGATGTGATGCCATTTTGCTTGGAAGCCGTTTGATTAAATGTCTGCGTGAACTGGTGTGAGTCAATAGGATTGGTGGAACTTCTATGCTGGTAGAGATAACTTCTGTCACAGATGCACATTTGCGAGAATCAATACTAAGATCCTTTTTAGGGTGACAGCTAATATTCTTTAATACATATATGAAGTTCTTGTTTTGCTATGGAGTGTATCTTCTGATATTGATTACTTCTTTTTGGAAATTGTACCCTCTGTAATATCCGTCAGCCATTTCAAAATACTGTAAACAATCAAATAGTTTAGTTATCAAGTGTTAGTTTAGTCCTCATTTCTCATGTATATACTTGTGGATTTTTTTTTTTGATTTTCCATGTAGTTTCGTTATGGAACAAGTTCAGAAATGATACTTCTCATGCTTTTATAGTAATGGGATTGCATTTCTCAATTCTCTTATTTTTTTTATACAGGTTTAACATAGTTTATGGTTATTGATGTTCCTTTTTGTTTAGTAATAGTATATCTCAAAATTGTCATTTGTGTTTTTTTTGTTCCCGACCCCACCTAGTGGGATAAGGCTTTGTTGTTGTTGTTGTTCTCATATTGATGATCTGTTACGGTTATTGGTGACCATGTTAAGTAGGTCACTGACATTTGTAGCCACAGCCTCATTGAGATGAGATATGAAAAAAAATTCTCCAGAAGGTGTCTCATAATTTAATTGATGGGCAGGAAACTTGAGACCAATATCGTTGGCAACGGCCCAGATCGGAGTTTAAACCCAATAGAAGGGAACCGCTTCAGACCAGATCCAACATTGTTTTATTACTTTGAATGGTGAAGTCTCGACTGGTTGGGAGGGAGGAAGGGTTTTAGGAATCCTAGAACTGCCGCCATCAAGGTCAGCCGTGGTCGCCGTAGTCAGATGGATTCCGGTAGAAGCCGCTCGCTTCGGATAACATCTCTCGACGAGGACGAAGGAGGGAGCGAGGAGGTGGATGAGGAGGAGGTGAACAATGGAGATGAAGTTGATCAAGACGAGGAGGACGAGGAGGAAGATGATGAGGAAGAGGATGGAGTAACGCTGGGATTCGTTGAGAAGCCCAAGAACCCTGGAATTCTCCTCCGCCACATGTTCCCGAGCAAAGTCGGGGGCGTTCCTGTATGCATTTTTTTAATCTACAAAGTCGTAACTTTTACCCAGTTGCTGTGAATTTTGTCTAATCCTATTGCTTGCAGGCGTGGTTGAATCCCGTGGACTTGCCACCAGAAAAATCTCGTCTATGCGGCTTTTGCGGCGAGCCTCTTCAGTTTCTTCTGCAGGTAATTATCTCATGTTCTTGTTTCCACATAGCTCTTATGATCATCTAAAGAGATCTGTAGTGGAATGATTCGTGCTTTTCTCTTTCTGCTGAAGGTTTACGCGCCCATATCAGAAAATGAATCCACTTTCCACCGGATGTTGTATGTATTCATGTGCCCGTCCATGTCTTGCCTTCTTCGAGACCAGCATGAGCAGTGGAAACGCAGAGAAGATAACCCTCCTCGAAGGTAGAGCTGTCATTTCTATGTACTTAGGTTTCTATGTTCTTACTTGTTTTATTTTATTATTCTTCTTCTCCTTTTGTGCTTCCCATGTTTAAGATCATTTTTGCTCTCTATTTGTCGGATCATAGTATAAAGGTTTTCCGATGCCAATTACCACGAGCGAACCCTTTCTACTCGAGTCAACCACCAAAATGTGATGGCACTGACAAGCCACTGGCTGCTGGAGGTAATTCCTTTCGTCCTTGAATATAAAAGGTAGTTTCTTTGGTTGCATACTGCGTTTGATTGGTTGTTGTATCATAATTTGATCAACTAGTAGGCTTGATTGCTTCTAAAGTAGTTGAATGATATTTTCAGATGTCGGAATTCAGTGGATTGTAATGGTTACTGGGTTAAGAAGTAAAACACTGTTACAATAATATTCACCTAAATTGCAAAGATAATGGGTTCGAGGCAAGATATTTTGCTATAGTTATTACTGCATGTTATGGCAGAATGCTTTCATGGGTAACAGAGGCAGGAAATTACCCAGGGGCTTCAGCGTTTTGGAGAAGCATTATGACAGTGATGCCACGAGTTAGACCATTCTTTGAGGCGACACTAGGAGACAAAGGATTTTCGATTTTGGATGGATCCTTGGTCATCCGGGGAATCACTATTGTTAGAGATATGATTTGCATATCTTTCCATATCTTTGTAATATTATTCAGGATTAGTATCCCAGATTTTCTAGAATAATATCCCAGATATTTTGGAATAATATCCCTGATATTTTGGAGTAATATTCTAGTATATTCTCCTTTCTTGTATTGCCTACCTTTATTATAAATAAGGAGGCACTAGTGTTTGGTGAATAACAAGTGAAAACATATTTCTCAACATGGTATTAGGGCGGGTTGATTAGAGATCCATGTGAGCTTCTCTCGCCGAGTGATTCGTTAGCTTCCATGGCTCCCATAAGTCTAGGAACTATGAAGTTCTTTATCTTCGTATTTATGTCTTGATGATCCACATTTCTGGTTTCCCCTTTTCTCCCTCTATTTCCGATTCACGTTCTTCTTTCTATGTCTTTGCGTGTCTCTATGTTTTTCTTCTATATTTCTCTCTTCTGCTATTTCCGCATCTCCTTCTTTTGTTGCAAGATCAATCTTAACAGTGCACAGGAGCTCAGAAACTATTGCAGAACGAAACTTCATTTTTGCCTCTTCCATGTTTCCTTCGCTTTCATTTGTTTGTCAGTGTTATCGCTGGACTTGCGGGTCTCTATTGATCAAAGCAGCGATCCTAGATCGAGGTTTTGTACCTTTGTGGTTTCTCTCCTTTGTTCCTCTTCTCCACCTTTTGCTTTCTAGCAACTCTCTGCCCCACAGGGGCATCTTTGCAGCTTTGCTGTCACGTTTCTATGATACCCTAAGTCCTCGAGGGCTTCCTACGCCTTTGAGGCGTCCTGCACTCCATAAGGAGCGTCCTATTGAACATCTAATGATTGGAGCTTAACCTCCAGAATTATACCGGCGTCGTTGTGGACGATCGGACTTGGCCGACGTTATTGACGATCGGAACCTACTTCCTTTCTGGCGATGGATCATGGTTGGCGTTCCTCGAGTCGTCGCTTTGGAGTTTCCTATTCATTTGCCATTATCGGCATTCTACCGACGTTGTCGGATTTGGGAGCCGTGTTTTCAGCTCCTTTGGTTCTCTACTTCCATCGAAGAATCTCTACTTGCCGGATTGGCCACTGCCGCTCAAGCTCTCTTCAAGTTGGGGCATGTGGGCAAAATCATTGTTGGCATCTTCCTCTCTGATGTTCTTTTGGCTGTCCTCTAGGTGTTTGTCAAATTGTCTCTATTGTTTGAAGCCTGGTCTTGGTCATCGTCTTCAGCACAGATTGCCCGGCAGGTGTTCGACGAGTGGTTACACTGCCATTGTTGTATGATTTCGCCGCGGTGTATCCTTGAAGTCGCCGTCGTTCAGTCTCTTCCCAGCGTCGACTTGCGGGGGCGTGTTGGAATATAAAGTCGTCGGCGTCATCAACTTTTTGACTACCAAGTTAGGCATGATTGATATGCGACAAGCTAGGCATGATTGATGTCTATGCTCCAAGTGTTGAGATATGATTTGCATATCTTTCCATATCTTCATAATATTATTCAAGATTAGTATTTGAGATATTTTGTGATAATATTCCTGATATTCTGGAGCAATATTTTAGCATATTCTCCTTTCTTGTATTGTCTACCTTTATTATAAATAAGGAGGCGCTAGTGTTTGTTGAATAACAAGGGAAAACATATTTTTTCAACAACTATCAATCTCTTTTACAAGGCTTTATGCGATAGCTGAGGATAAACATGCAGTAGTCGCTCAATATTGGTCAAGCAACTTCCTCAATGATGGTGTATGACCCCACGTTTAGCAGCCCACCTGATAACCATCTTGAGGATCTTCTTGCACTAATAGAGTCTCCGGGGACATGATAAATGACACAAGGGAAGACTCCTGGATTTGGAGTAAAACTCTAGATCTAGAGAGCTTCACCACGGATGAAGAGCTCAAAAGAAACCGTCGGCTCCTTTGGGCATTAAAGTTTCTATGCGTATTCGAGTATTTGCATGGCTATTGAGGAGAAACAGTCTTCCTACTCAGAAGTACATAATGAATGGGCCACAAGAATGAACACCGCTTGTGTCGTCTGCGATGACAACAAGGAGGATATATCATCTTTTCTTCAGCTGCCCAATAGCACGAAGGACATGGCAGGATTTTAGATGTGATTGGCTGGATGTGAGCTCTGTGATAGCATTCTGGCGATCATTTAGACAAGGCGGACATGGTAACAATTTACACATAGATGTATAAAAAAGACAACGAATCAAAACAATTGCGGTTTTATGGGCGATATGGCGACAATGCAATGATTGCATTTTCAAGGGAAAAAAGTGTTATGTTGATAACATTCTAATAGCGGTTAGAAACTTGGCGAGTGAGTGGGCGAGATTATAAGATATGTTGTAATAGATACAAGTTTTGATATTGAATAAAAAATGGATGTGAGCACTTGGCTCACATCCTTTATCTTCTCAAAAAAAAAATTATTTACCCTTAAAAGAATCATATAGCAGGTGAATAAAGAGGTAGCATATATCAGTTCTAAAGAGTTGTGTCTACTTAGAAGTAGAGCTATCTCTGGAAATCCAATAGTTTACACCACATAATTGGCTTAGCTCTATCTCATAATGCTTCTTGATGAATATCATAATATTTTTATGGTTAAAATGCCTCTTAAATTCAAACAGAAACCTTTGAATACCTAATGGGAGCAAAAAAATGTAGTAACCCACAAAAAAGGAGATGGATAGAGAAAAATGAACTGATATAATTTTGTCAATAAAAAAATCTTTGAGGAATCATCAATTAAATTATAGGCATATTCCTACATGGGAAGCTGGAGTTCATGGAGTGTTATGAAAGTTTTTCGCAATTAATTTTCAGGCTTGTATTTTTTTTATTCTGTCATTCATTTCCGCTTATGTCAAAGTATGATCGTGTTGGTTCTCTAGCTGCACTTTGTTCCTGGTGTGGTACATGGAAAGGTGAGAAGGTTTGTAGCAGTTGCAAAAGAGCACGATATTGTTCCGAGAAACATCAGGTAGTCAAATGAATTTCCTCGTGTCCACTATCCAGCACCTCACAAGAGTATTTCTCAAAAGAAAAAACCTTCACAGGAGTTGAATCTCAATGCATATTTTTTTCTTCAGGTTTTGCATTGGAAATCTGGTCACAAAATTGAGTGCCATCAGGCTATTAATTCTCTCGAAGCTTCTTCTTCCACTGCAAGTGGTGGCGGAGCTAGGCTTCTAGCTATGACTAAAGGTCAGAATTTGATACTATTTTTGTATGTGAAACTGTTCAAAATTTAGCTGACAAATAGTATTTACTTCAGTTTCTTGCAGTAGACTGTGGTCTGAATATGAGATCATTATCGATGATGAATGTGCTTATGATTTGGAATCTTCTCCTGAAAATAGTGTTTCTGCCTCATTGATGCCTAGACATAGCAAAACAGATGAGACGTACGAGCAGTTATTAGACAAGTTTGAGGTTTTGCCCTAATCGTTGTTGCATTGCAGAGAATGTTGTTTCCAAGGAGAATTTGATCTAGATGTCAGAATTTGGTTGCAGGCTGACAGCGATAAAAGAAGTTGGGCAACATTTCAAGAACGAGTTTCCAGAGCACCTGACCAAGTATTGAGGTGAGAGATCATATGCATAATTTTTTTTTGAAACGAAGATCATATGCATAATTGTTCTTGTCATACTGTAAAATAAATTCCTTATGTTGACTTTATTAATATGTAGCTTAATCTAATAGACTATAAACATAGTTTATCTTATGTCACAATGCTTTTTTGCATGCAAATTCCATAACAAGAAATCTTGGTTTGATGATCCCTTTTGTTTAATTCTCCTGAAAGTAGAAGGATGCATCAACATGATGCTATTCTTATGTAACTATCATGCTATATTTGATCAATAATTGGTTCACACAGTGATTGTTCACACTTTGAATTCAACAGATATTGCAGAGAAGTCACGGCGAAGCCCCTATGGCCCTTGTCAGCTGGTCGCCCCTCAAAAGCTAATATTTCTAGGTGCATTTATTGTAAGGGTCCTTCAAGCTATGAATTCCAGGTATGAAAAGCTTTGGGGCTTATTGTGGAAGTTTGTTGTTGTTTTGGCATAAATTAAGCCTTTTTAAGTTTCTCAGTTATACGAATTCATGCTTAATTTATCATTCCTTTTCTTGATAATTATTTATCATTTCTTTTTATGAAAAAGAAACTTTAATCACCTATACCTTTTTATCACATGAAAGAAGCATGCTCCTCCCTGGTAACCAGTATACATCCAGACATGCTTCATCATGACTGAGCATTCCTTAGCAGACCTTCATAATCAAATCATCAATTTTTTTTTGAGATGATCACCATCATCTTAGTATTGTTCTGTTTCTAATTATTCTGAACACAAAAATAAAAATCATGTGACATCCATTTTTTTTTTGGATGCAATTGTTTGAAGAAGAATTTGTACTTTTTTACAGATCATGCCTCAGTTGCTTTACTTCCTCGGTGTAAGAAATGACCCTGACTCTCTTGATTGGGGAACCATAGTTGTATACACATGTTCGGCATCTTGTGAATCAACTCTCAGCTATAAAGAGGAATTTGTGTGGGTTCAGTTGTACCCTACGGCTCCTATAACTTGACAGTCATTTTGAATGCTCAAAACTTCAAAAAGACCAGGTTGTGTAACGTTCTCTATTCCTTGTTGGCCGTCGCATTAACTTTTGTTATTTGTTTATGTTGAATGGTTTAAAAACTAATGGAAAATACAAAATGCTGATTGTAAAGTTGGATGAAGCCAAATATTAGTTACTATACTTTCAACTGGAAGATTACAATCTTTTGATTTGTTGGTTGTTTTACTTTTGCTTTTATTTTTTTTATCGGTCTAGCTTTATCCAATAAAAAAATACTCGAAATAAATGTTTTATCTCTTTATTTCATGTTCTGCTCATCAAATGCTTGACACACCAAATTGCACCAAGTTATCTTTTTATTTCTCCATTTTTTCTCGCTATTTTACTTTCTGATTTTACTTGAGCGATAGAATGCCGGACTCTTGGAAGACCGTGAGAAGCCTCGTGTGCGTTTGCTTATGTTGGCTTTATAATTTATGATGATTAGGGTTATCAAACTTTAAGTTGATTGGCTGCTTCCTTGAAAGTAAAATAAAGTATTTTGGAGGAAAATTTCTATTACTTTCTGGATAAACTGATAAATGCCGAAGGAGAAGATCAAATAATGGATTTCTTTTGTCCAATAATTAAGAAGTTTTTACATAGGAGGTAAAGTTTTGTATTATCAATGTCTTACATGACGTATGAAGGGCTAAAATGATTGCCTATCTATTTTATTACACCAAATATTCTTAGCATGCTAATATATATATCTTTTCTGCAGATCCCCATCTGACCTCGACGACTTGCCTCCGTGATTACGTGGACATTGCGCAAACGATGGGATACTTTTCGTACTTTAATTTAGCTATTCATATGACTTTCTTCTGAGATTTTTCTTGTTCCATGACGGCGTTTGTACTCGTTCCATTTGTTTCTCCGTTCATGAGAAATGTCCTTTCTTTATTCTTCTGATCATATGCTTATTTTTTATTGTTGGATTGGTTATTATAGAGGGCTTGCTCGTCTCCATCACAATGCTACTAAGAATAGATGGATTGCTTGAAATGTTTACAGTAGGTAGAAAACATCTCTTAACTAAGCAACGCTACAACGAACGAAAATAATATTATCTAAATATATATAAAAAAGCTGCCTAGTTTTAGTTAATTGGAAAAGGTATAAATTAAATTCAGAAAGTAAATTAATGAAGTCATGGTAGTATTTAAGCCAAAATGAATTCGTATAGTTTCACAAGATCATTGGATTTAAAATTCAGATGTTGCGATGTTTTTTTTTCTAAAATTTTCGAAAAGGCATAAAATAAATTAATTAAATTGAAGGATGAAGAGACCTCGACTCGACGAGGCAGCAACCCCTCCGGTTTCGATTCAGAGCGTTGGATGGCAAGGATAAAATCCAGACCGTATAGTTTATTTATTTTATTGCATCTTACTTTTATTTGTGATCTCGTTAGATGACACCCCCACAGGCCACAGCCCACGGCGGGTGGGGTTACCATGAAGCGAGCGATTTCCCACCACAGCCGGTTGTTGACGCCTGCCGCCGTGTGTTGCAGTCACCTGACGCCGTGTTTTCCAGCCGTCTGCCGCCGTGTTTTGCTGCCGCTGCCGCTCTGCGCTGCTGCCGCCTGCCGCCTGCCATTTCTGCCGCCGTGAATCAACGGTACTCCCCTAGTCCCCTTCTCCTCCCTCCCTCCCTCCCTCTCTCTCCCGTTCGCCGTTCTTTTTCTGTCGCACCATTCTTTTTCTGGCGCCGTCCTGTTCGCCGGTCTGCTCCTGCTCCTGCTCCTGCTGTTGTTTCCCTCCCTCCCCGCGTGAGCAATGGAGACCTCGGCACCTCTCGGTGTCTCCCTGCTCCCGAGAGGCGCGGGGGTCTCCCTGCTCGCGAGCAGGGAGGCGTCGAGGTCTCCTCCCTGTGCTTGCGAGCAGGGAGACCGTCGAGGTCTCCTCCCTGCGCTTGCGAGCAGGGAGACCGTCGAGGTCTCCCTGCGCTCGCGAGCAGGGAGGCGTCGAGGTCTCCCTGCTCGCCCAATGCAGCAGAGAGCCAGAGAGGCCGGTCGAATTTTTTATACCCTAAGTTAAAAATTAGGATTATATTTGTGCATGTTTTTTAGGCCTGAATGTTTTTTAGGATTATAACCTAAGTTAAAAATTAAAAATTAGGCCTGCTCCCTCCAGATGTTGAAGTTGATATAGCTGAGGAAATGGAGAAGGATAGAAATGAAGACAATTTGGAAGATGAAGATACCATCTATGATGGAGCTGATTTGAATGATTTGCTTTAGTTGTATTAGTCCTTTAGGCATATGCCAATTCCTTATTTTGATAGAACTTGTCTCTTGATGCATCCTGTGATGTTTTATTATTCTGAATTTTGATGACTTGGATGTTAAAACTTATTTTAGTTTTGGTAATTTGGAATTTGGTATTGATCCTTTGACATGTTGCTTAATATTTGATAACTTGATGAAAATTTTGCTTTATTATAATATTATATTCAGTTTTGTGCTAATTAATATATTAAAAAATAAAATGGTAGAATTGGCCGTGTCGTGTTATGTTATTTACGTTTTTGCCCGGCCCTCCTTGTCGTGCCGTTTTACGTGTTTGAGAACATTGTTGATGATGTTCTGGCTCTGCTAGTTTCCATTTTAAGGTGCTAAATTATGCGTTTGTATAATTTTGTGGGTTATGCAATTGATGTGATGCCATTTTGCTTGGAAGCTGTTTGCTTAAATGTCTGCGTGAACTGATGTGAGTCAATAGGATTGGTGGAACTTCTATGCTGGTAGAGATAACTTCTGTCACAGATGCACATTTGCTAGAATCAATACTAAGATCCCTTTTAGGGTGATTTATTTTAATACATATATCATATATGAAGTTCTTGTCTTGGTATGGAGTGTATATTCTGATATTGATTACTTATTCTTGGAAATTGTACCCTCTGTAATATCCGTCAGCCATTTCAAAACAATCAAATACTTGGTTATCAAGTGTTAGTTTAGTCCTCATTTTTCATGTATATACTTGTGGATTTTGTTTTTTGATTTTCCATGTAGTTTCGTTATGGAAGAAGTTCAGAAATGGTACTTCTCATGCTATTATAGTAATGGGATTGCATCTCTCAATTCTCTTACTTTTTTTATACAGGTTTAACATAGTTTAAGGTTATTGATGTTCCTTTTTGTTTAGTAATTAGTATATCTCAACATTGTCATTTGTTTTTTTTTTGTTCCCTTCTCATATTGATGATCTGTTACGGTCATTGGTGACCATGTTAAGTAGGTCACTGACAATTTGTAGCCACAGCCCCAATGAGATGAGATACAACAACAACAAAACCTTATCCCACTAGGTGGGGTCGGCTACATGGATAATACGACGTCATTCTGCTCGTTGATCCATGTTCATGCGATTCGACAGGGTTTTACACTGACTGTCAGGGTCTAACACAACCCTCCTCCTTTATCCGGGCTTGGGACCGGCTATAAAACATAGGCGGAGTTTAGAAATGTGGTAGAAAGCATACCAAAATTTGACATTTAAGATCAGCTTCTGAGTTCGAACCCACTTGTTCTAGAAATTACACATAACACATTAATCTGGATGCCTGCTGCCTGCTCATAACTAAAGAATTTGACTGCTGAATTTGGGACTATACGTGCACAATTAGTACCATTGCCTTTGAAAAGTCCATGAAATTCTTCAATATTTCATATATATAATATATATATAAATATTTAAGGCCTTGCATTGTTCCATTATACTTGATATTAAGGCCTTGCAAATATTTAAGAGTTGTGTCAATAGACATAATAAATCATAATTAAGAAGTTTAGTATAAGCAATTTATTTCATAAACCAAAAAATAGGATATACTTTGCATAAGCAACCTTAACTCACAAGACCAAGAAAGCATATCTAGCAATTAAAGACATAGCAGCAACTAACCTGAAGGAATATTTTTAGACGCCCACGAGACCTACAAAATGGATACATAAGTTAAAACCAGTAATTCATTTATCAATATATTTGAACTTATATTGCTATCATCGTTTCATAAGAATGAAATGCAGAAGCATTGTAGGTTTAGTGCCAAAGACTTAAAGTACAAAGTAGGCAATATTAAAACTACAAGCCCCAATAAATGACTTTGATCTGTAAAAGTTGACTCTTATTTGTCTTATCCTTAAGCTGATAGATAAGCTTGTATTGCTAAACAAAAAATGCATGATTAAAGAAAACAATCTAAACAATTTCATACACACGTCTTTATTACTCCAATCACCAGATTATAAATAATGCACTAGTTACTCTACAACCAAGTAAGCACATCCTTTCAGCTATCAGCACAGTACAAAAGCAATTCACACTTGATACTTTGATAGGCTTCCTAGAAATTTTAATCTTCTAAAGAAGTTGCAACAAATATAAGCACAAGACTAGATCAGTGAAATAAAAAAGCATCACGGCATGAATCAAATGAGATGCTAACATACTTAAAATGAAATACAGTAAGGAGGGGGAGGGTGCACTTAGATTTCAGTAATTCCCATTTAAGTAGCACCATAAAGAAAATCCAGTGAATCTAATCACCAAGCAATAGGGCGGCCAGTGGCAACTTTGTGCTTGACTTCCTGACTTCTGAGCAGAGAGAGAAAGGTGTTTCAAAATACCTGCAATCCCATTTCCCATAATGACTGTACATTTGGATTCTTCTTAACATAAGTTCTGTGGCTAAATATTTGGACACAAAAATCCTGCTAACATTTCTCCAGAACACCACCAAGTCCCACCAATGAAGACAGAGCCATAAATATGTGTACTTCACATTCCTTTTGCATCCGTTGTTAAAGGTTTCCGCCCATTTTTTGCAGACAAGGATTACTGACAACCTTGCACTTAATGAGATGAGATATGAAAAAAAATTCTCCAGAAGTTGTCTCATTATTGAATAGATGGGCAGGAAACTTGAGACCAAAGATGCTGAAGTCTATGCTAACTTGCTGCAAGCTATACATATCTGAAAGTCGAAATGCTTCCGCCCTTGAGTTGATTGAGCAAGCTGCGAAGTTATTCCCAGAAGCTGTCATCATCAATAGGTTCAAGGATGAAGCTTATAATCGAGTTGGATATACTCTTGTCTCGCAATTTACTCCAAACTCCTCATTTGATTCAACCCCATTGAAGAATGCAGTGTTCAGTATGGTCAAAGCAGCTCTTGAAGCCATTGATTTGGAATTGCACTCTGGAACACATCCCCGGCTTGGTGTTGTGGACCATATTTGTTTCCACCCTTCGGCTCAAGCTTCATTGGACCAAGCAGCAAGGCTTGCAAAGGATGTAGCTGTTGACATTGGCCGGAAGCTGGAAGGTTTGCCTTTGTTACTTGTTCACATGGAAATGCTCAAAGTTTTTGTTGCCATAAGATATCTAAAATATACATTGTATTTTTTTGTCTCATTTTTCTTTGTTTTGACTTCTTACTTTGATAAATATGACAGTGCCAACCTATCTATATGGAGCAGCTCACAATGATGGTAGGACTCTCGATTCAATCAGAAGAGAGTTAGGCTACTTCAAACCAAACTCAACAGGAAATCAGTGGGCAGGAGGTTTAGGATTAGAGCTGTTGCATCTGAAGCCTGATGAGGGACCCTCTCGCACAGTTCAGGCTAAAGGCGTCGTAGTGATTGGCGCCACCCGATGGGTCGACAACTACAATGTGCCAGTACAGTCTGCGGACATAAATGTTGTTCGTAAAATAGCCAGGAAGGTAAGCCATAGAGGAGGTGGACTTAAGTCCGTTCAAGCAATGGGTCTCCTCCATGCTGATAACTGTGCTGAAGTCGCATGCAATTTGCTTGATCCTGGTGTGGTAGGAGCGGATCAGGTTCAACTTGAAGTCGAACGATTTGCTTCCGAAGAAGGGTTGACAGTTGGAGATGGCTACTTTACTGATTTTATTCTTTCAATGCAGCCAACTCAATAAGAAGATAAATGCCGCTCAAACAGAAGAAAAAGGAAAAAATGAATGAATAGAAAAATTGGAAAGAGAGATAAAGAACACCAGCATTTTAATAAAATAAGTTCCAGTGTATAAAATGCATGATCGGTTTTATTCTGGAACCACTACGAGTCTGAAATTTTGTAGGAAAAGTTTACAGATAGAGGATAATTTCACCTTGATCACCTATGGGTAAGATCAAGGAACCAAACAAGAGGCTGGCACGATGAAGAAAAGTAGTTAGCTTGCTGACTCTTTCACCTATAGCCTTTCTTTATTTATTTGACAAGTCAGCAATTTGATTAACTGTTTCTATGTAAACATAAATGAATCATGGAACATGACTTCTTTGGAACTTGGCACCAGTTATGCATGGTTCATATGATAACAACATGGCGTTATCTGTAAGGTGACCTAAATGTATATCACTTATAGCAGTGAGTCTCTTTTTTTTTATTTTCAGGAGTTGAACGAGTACTTGACATTGAGCACATCAACATCAATAGTTGTTGACAAGAGCTTAGATGGAGAGTTCTTACGCATTTTAAACTAAGGTTGTGATATGTTCCTTTCATTCCATTTGATGGTTCTACTTGTTCTTTTTGCTATTATTTTGTTCACATTTATGGCTTATCTTTCATGATTTTGTGGGCCCATTAGTACTTTCTTTTTGCATTTTTCTTACTGAATAAAAGTAATACTATAGTCATGCATCCTCTGAGAGGGTCAGAAAGGATTTTTTGCATATGACCACAAAACAGATGAACAGAATGCATGATGTTTCAAGCATTTAACTTGTGCATTTCCTCAATAGTTCTGCTTCATATATATTAACAGTGCTAATATTCCCATGAATCCTACCCCAACTGGAAACCGTCTGGACCCTAAGACACTCTGAAGTAAAATTTTATGGCGTATTTTGTATGTGATTCGGAATTGATTTGTTTTCTTATCACGAGATATGTGTCCTATTTTTGGAGGATTAATTCAGAGTCTCAGTCGGTAATTAATTTCTATCGTCTGTAAAAGGGAGTGCCTATATAAACTCCCTACGGGTCCAAACAAAAAGTAATCCGTCTTGTAATTCAACTCTGTTTTCCATCTAATAAAACTCTGCATCGCTTTAAAATTTTCGAGTTTTCTTGCGATGCATAATTTTTCTCGTGCAAAAATCCTAACAAACAGCAAGTGCTATATAAAATACTTAGCATGCTGTATGATTTAAGGTGAATCCTCTGTCTTTTCCTTCATCTTCTTTGAGGCCGAAGTCTCCTGCACTTCATCTCTGCAAGTTTCATATGAACATTTATGGTAGATTTTGGAATGGTTATAGATGTCAATAATAGTAGTTTTATTTGCATGCAAAAGAAGAAGTTTGAATAGTAGGTGTTTCCTGGATAATATGCTTGTTTAATATTCTCGTTTTCAAGCATTTCAAAAGCATCCCTATATTTGCCACTTTTGTGTGTGTGTCTTAGTGATTATTAATTGTCTTAAAAGTTGTTGTTCAATTTATTATTTTTTTTGTTACTAAACAATTTTGCAATTAAACCTTTTTCAGTTTTCCAGCTCTGTCATGTGAATTTGCATCTGTCGATGTGAGTGATGTTCTAGGAACAGTAAGTTTTTGGCTTCCGTCAATTACTATTACTTTTCCTTGTTGACAAGAGATTAAGACCATATAATGTTCTGGAATTGTGTTTTCTTCGACTTTTAACTAAAATGTAGTGAGGACCATTTCCATTTAGTTATATGCTAATCTTACTAAATTGTTAATGTATGTACTTTGGTTACTTGCAGAGGAGATTAAACATTACAAAAACTATTAGAAAATTTCCAATTGACTTGAATCTAATTCCAACTGGATATGAGTACCATCTGGGATCAATCCCAAAAGTCAATAAGCATGGAGATGATGTTCAAGAAGATTATGGTGAAGGTTCAATTTCTTTAAATGCCAACAACTTCGATAGATATGCACAAAAGTAAGTATGCAATTTTTTGGCTTTGTTCTATCCATGGTTCACAAACTCTCGAGTTTGAGACTTAAACTTTTACAAGTTCACGAGTTTAGTCATGAAATCAAGAGAACTCGGAATGGAATCGGACTTTGTACTAAACTCATGTAGACTCTGGTGAACTTGAGTAGACTCGAGTAAACTCAAATAAACTCGACCGCTTCTAGAATTCGGCAGATGCAAAAGTTAGGCATTTAATCAAGATTTGAGATCAAAATTCAAATAAAAATAGAATTAAACCTTCATAATTTAATAACCAGTAATACTTTATGTTTTAATTTGCATACTCGGGGACTACTTTAGTAATTTGATGTATAAATTTTGTTCTTGTTGCATTTTAACGCTGCATCGACTTATATAGTGTACTTGTAGAGTGTGATGAATTGTTAAAAATAATGAATGGTTTTGCAATTCAATATGAGTGAGTTGAAATATAACCAATGAATTCATTATGTTTGAAACTGACATATAGAAACTATTTTTCACAAATATTATGTAACATATAATATTAAATATATATATATAGTCATGTGCATAAACTCTATGAGTTTACATTTGGAGCTTACGTCTCGAGTTTACTAAACGCAAAACGAGTCAACGTAAACTCTCGAGTTTGAAAACTTGGTTCTATCATCATTTTCACTAATGCTGACAATGTTGGCATGACTCGGTACAATTTATTTTTTTAACTTCTGACGCGGCATTATATTTCTTGAGTTGTTTATATTCATTTGGCTATTTGGTCTCAACACGATAACATGTCTTTTAAGAAGAGATGCCATGTGATCAATCTTGTGTGTTTTGGGAGGTATATGATCTAGGTGTGGAGGTTGTCCTTTTTATTCTTTAAAAAATCTTTTTAAATGCCAGGTGAGAATCTTATTGTAGCCTTTTATAATCAATAATCCAGGATGACTCGATAACTTGGCACTTTGGCCATCATCCTTTTCCCTCTCAAAAAGGCTATTTCCTTGCCAGATCACGAATATGGCATAGCTCCATGCGGTATGGTGCCAACATACTTCTTTAATGCATGCCAATGATATTTGAACCCTGGTCATCATTATTGGTTAACTCATCATCTTCATTCCTTTATTCTGAATTTTGATGCATCATTGTTTGCATTTCTGTCACAGATTGTCTTGCTTACTGTTACATAGAGGATTTGATGAAATTTTCCTTGGTTATTGTTATCTAATCTACGTAGGTGTATGCAGGACCTAGTGGAATTACCTTGTCTTTGTAATAATTTTTTGAATGATCTCATTGTTTATATATGTTGTAATTTTCAGGTACTCGATTTTAGTTGTCAATTTTTTTGCACCTTGGTGTCACTGGAGCAGTCGTTTGGTATGCTTTAACACTTTACCTTTCATCAGAGACATTCAAACACAATTTTTTTTCCTTTTCCTCTTATTTGACAAGTAGTTCTTGTGATATTATTGAAGGTTTCTAATCTGTCAGTACATTTTATGAGGATCTCATTCATGATTATATTATTCACTTTTATTGCTTTTCAACAATTTTCCTCTTATTCAATTTTTTATTTTCCATCTTTGCAGAAACCATCATGGGAGAGGACTGCTAAAATCATAAAAGAAAGGTAACACATTAACTATTGATTCTTATTGTTGAACTTTCTTTGTTTTCTTCCCAGTGGATTTACTCCTGTTTATCTGTGTTTTGCATCCACTAGATATGACCCCGAAATGAATGGGCAAATTGTCTTGGGTAAGGTTGATTGTACTGATGAAGCTGATCTGTGCAGGAGGTATTTTCCACGTTAGTATTGTCTCTTCACCTAATTGGTCGAACGTTTTTGGCCTTTTTCCCTTATTCTTTGACCGTTACACTCTAATGGTGCTATGTAACAATCATCTTCCTATACTCTAGATAATCATAATTCTGAATTTTTTCTGGTCTGCTCAAAGATTGATATTTAGTGGTGTAGCCAATAGAGGCCTTAATAGCAGTTAAGCTGGTGTTCATTTGATGGGTCTTTTGTTAACTGGAACCTTGAAACCTTGTGGTCTCTGTGCATGATAGTTTCACTTCATGAAGTTTCCAACTTCTCTTCATATTTTTGTCTTTTATTTTCATGCCCCACGGTGTTGGTCTTTCCAGTTTTAATGTCAAGCAACAATTCACTGGATCATTCTGCAGGCATCATATTCAGGGGTATCCATCGATTCGAATTTTCAGGAGAGGAACTGATGTTAGGTAAGTGTAGGTCTTAATGAAATGATCTGTTTGAATTGGAATCAAAATACTTAGTTGAATGCAATTGATCTTCTTCAGCCCCATGAAAAACTTTATTTTGATGTCTAATATTAGTTACAGTTTAATGTGTTTCTAAAATTGCTGATCTACATCATAATATGCTGATGGATATTATAGCTATACTTATTAAGTAGCTGTTTAGCCTAGATTATAGACTGCTTATCCATTGGTGAAGTTACTAAAATCTTATTTGGCAACAAGTAGATCTTCAAATATAGCTTCAAAATAGGAAAAACTTTTATATTGACCTTGTTCAAAAATTTAATTAGTTAGTTTAATTTAAAGTTCTTTTCTGATTATACAATTTCTTATACCTCAATTATACTGGATAACCTTCTACATCATATGCTATCTATAATAACACGAGACCGAGTAGCTTATTTTGGCTTCAAATGATTCCAATTAATACTAAAATCATATTTGGTGACAATTCCAAAGATTTACCAAGTGAAGCAAAACAAATATCACTTATTTGACATTCATATGTCAAATTTTAATGCCAGTCTTAAAAGTATTGTTTTCAGTAGGATGAAGAATTAATCTCCAGACGCAGAATATTAATTTTTTCTCGTATTTTCAGCAATTTTGTTCTTCTGCACTGTTAGAAGATCTTACTAATTTTGAGTTTGATAGCTGATTAAATAATGGTGAAACAGGGAGAAACGTGGGCACCATGATCATGAATCATATTATGGAGAGCGTGACACTGAAAGCTTAGTGGCGGTATGGTGACTAGCCATTTACTTATTATTCAAATTTACTGATATGATACATTGACTATCCATTTACTTATTATTCAAATTTACTGATATGATACATTGACTAGCCATTTACTTATTATTTTTTATTACTTCCCACACTTTTGCACTTTCAAATAAATAAGATTTTGTTCAGATGTTATTTAGCAAGATCTATTGGTGAATAATATACCGAAAGGTTTGGTTACTAATAGAGCGGAATGACGTCGTATGATCCATGTAGCCGACCCCACCTAGTGGGATAAGGCTTTGTTGTTGCTGTTGTTGTTGTTATTTCTAGTCAGAGGTTGTTCAGATATTACTGCCTAAAGGTTGTTGACTTTATTATTCTTGTGGGATACAGGCAATGGAAACTTTATTTGCATTTGTTCCAAAAGAGTCTCACAACCTAACATTGGATAGTAAAGCTAATCAAACTGAAGATGCAGTACAACATCCTGCACCATTGGCAGGTGGTTGCAGGATAGAAGGCTTTGTGCGTGTCAAGAAGGTAACCGATTTTGTTTATTGCACCACTACCTTTGAGTAACTGTATTATATGAATCTTTGTCATGATTTAGGTTAACATTCTGTTTTATTAAAACAAATTAACAGTCTTTCCTTGTTATTTATTTATTTGTTCCTACCTACATTTATTACCCCTCAACAAAATAATCTACATTGATCACTATTGATGGAAGCTATAGAAACCGAAATTTAGCAGTATCTAGTGTGTCAACCTTGTCCATTCGTCTAAAATTATTATATCCATGAGCCAGTTGGGTTATATATATATCCATGATCTACTTCATCATTCACGGTGCCAGTTGAGTTATATATCCATGCTTTCAAGAATTATTATTTTGTTCTGTCTGTGACTTTTTGTTTCCTTCAATTGTAGGTTCCTGGAAATCTTGTCATCTCAACACATTCAGGGGCACATTCCTTTGATCCATCTCAGATAAATGTCTCACATGTCATTTCACAATTTGCCTTTGGTAGAAGACTCTCACAGAGAACTTTTAGTGAAGCAAAAAGAGTGATACCTTCTCTTGGTGAAAGTCATGATCAATTGACAGGGAAATCATACATTACTTATCATGATGATACTAGTTCCCACGTTACTGTAAGTGTTCCATAAAATAAGTCTCAAGTAATTTCTCTGTTGATTTCTGCCAAACTGCTTTCAACTTTAAAAAGGTCAATTCTAACATCATGTGGTAATAACATTTCACATGTAGATCATGTTTTCTTCTCATCATGTACATGCTACGAAGCTACATGTCCCTTTTCCCTTCTCTATATGCATTATATAAATCTGAGTATCAAAATGCCACCCTAGTATTGTAGAAGTGTGGAGATAATGTGGCCCAATATACTAATTTGAACGGGCTTAAATTAAGGATGTCATGCTGAAGATTGCTAAAGATGATTGAAGAAAAATATACTATAATCTAATATTAACAAACAATTTATCACTACCTTTCTAATGATTCATGCTTTAAGGAGGAGGGTCTCAATGTGGGCCCCTAGGACCCTTCTACATGCGAGATATTTATATGATTATTACGTTTTGACTCTGTGCACAATAATATTACATAAGATTAATTTACCTCCCCATTTTCTACTTTTAACTCCTAAACCAAGGAATTTGTCATTTACCTCTACTAAACTATTAATCTTTTTTCACTTTACCCCATTATCAATTTTCTGTTTTCTTTTATTTTATTTATCCACTTCCATTTGTATCCTTCATTATCATTACAAAATAAAATACAAGTAAAAGTGTACCTTAAAAAGTAAATGCATTTTCTTAATTTTCTTTTATGGTTGAGATTACCAACTATGGTTTGTAGATGTTATTTCATATGATAATAAAGAGAAATTCCCCTCAAAAATAATAAAGAGAAATTGTAACTCGATAAAATCAAAAGATGAAAACAGAAAATCTGGCAATGAGACAAATTGGAAAAGTAGGGGTAAATGATTAATTTCTTAGTTTAGGATTGTAGTGGAAATAAGTTATATACCTGTAGTTCAAGAGATCAACAAAAGCAACTTTGTTTAATATTTTTGGGTGGCCAACTCTCGGTTTCTGGGAAGCAAAGCCAACGGTCCAACCCACATGGCGCTAAACCTTCTATAAAAGGTATCTTATAGTTTTATAGGTGAGATCGTATGTGGGCTTTGTCGTGCATCTAACTCCGCGCCAACCGTAGGTTGGTTATATTGTGCCAAATTAAATTGACTTTCCAGAAAAACTTAGTTGGCTGATGCCATTTCTTTGCTAACATTACAGCTATCATTTTATGTACCATGAATATGATGAATTAATTTGAAAACAATGAGGGAATGCAGATTTCTGGTATTTAGTTACTCTCTTTCTATCTATGCATATGTGACACATACTGTAATTCTCAAGAAAACTACTGATTTTCGAGGTTGTCGAACATGTTGATAACCTCAATCATTTACTTGAAGTAAATAACAAGCTTCCATGGCCGAAGATAAGAGATTAGAGAAGTAGACAAAATGATTTTCCATGCTTGAGACAATGACTACTTCTGCAGATTGAACATTATCTCCAATTGGTGAAGACTGAGATAGTGTCGAGATCATCATCTCAGCAACATAAATTGGTGGAGGAATATGAGTACACAGCTCACAGTAGTTTGGTCCATAGTCTGCATATTCCTGTTGCTAAATTTCATTTTGAACCCTCGCCGATGCAGGTTAGTACTAAGATCCCGATGTTCTTATGTGCTATATTTTCATATTGGATTCACCTTTTTTCCCTCCATATTTCAGGTCTTAATAACTGAAAATATTAAACCCTTCTCACATTTTATCACAAACGTTTGTGCCATAATTGGGGGCGTGTTCACGGTCGGTAACCTGACTGGTTTCTCCTTCTGAGATTGTATCTTACTGTCTTAATCCTAAAACAGCCTCATCAAATTTTCAGGTGGCGGGAATATTGGACTCCATTTTGCATAATACAATCCGTCTGGTAAAGAAGGTTGAATTAGGAAAACACTTTTGATGCTGAAAACTGAAAAGTGAAATTTAGGTTAATACATCTCTTGTAATTTTTTTTTTTCAAGTTTTGATTAGAATATTGATTCATGCTAAAAATTTAGCTTTCACCAAATGTTGGCAGTGCCAACCCTTGCAATAATGCAATTTTCTAAATTATTTCACAGAGCAATTTGCTAATTGATTTGAGAAGTTTTTTTTATCATCTTCTCTGCGTAATCTTCCCCTTACGAAAATTACTGATGTCCACCTGTACATGCACATTTACTGTCATTTTGTAAAACACGATACTGTAAAGAATCATTGATGTGTCACCAGCTCAACAAAGGGGGGATGGAGGAGGGGTGAGGGAAAGAGACAGTTAAAAGAAATATTCTTTCATCACAATGCATCATCTCGTTTACAGGCAACAGAAAAACAGGTAACAAATTTTCACATGAACACTCCGTCAATCCAAACAAAACGAAAGAAAGGAAAAAGCATCTGAAAGTTGCACACTCAGCTACTTCAGAAAACGTACATAAAAGCACCAACCGCGGCGCCCATGATGCCAATTAGCCCAGTCACCTTTGAAGAAGACACTCCGTTAGGAGTGTTGCTGGCACTAGGCTGTCCGTCCGCTTCCACAGAAGGTGGCGGTGGAGCGGATGAAACATCGGCCGTAGGAGGAGGAGACGGCGCTGCAGCAGGACCGGTTTTGTTGCTCCTGTCGGCCATGACGACGACCGTGAGCTTCTCGCTCTTTTCGCACTTGTCTTTGCTTCCACTGATGAAGTAGAAGGGGCCGGAGCGGGTGAAGGTGAACACCGTGTTGCCGTCGTCGAAGCTGTCGATGTAGGATGATGTGTTGCAACTGCTGTAACCATTGGCGTCGACTAACAGCACGGAGTCCTCGTCGGGAGGATAGACGAACACTGTGTACAGCCACCGACGACGATCGCCACTATGTTAGAACTATATATTAACAAATTCCATGCACATAATGAATGCTAAACTAAACACAATGGGCATGCATATCTACGTAAAACTTACCCAATGAATCCGCCACTTGAAACCGATTCTTCTGAGCCCATTGGTTGTATGAGATTGCATTAGGGTCAGGCACTCTCCACCCCTGCGAGCCTCCTACCTTGAATTGAGTTCCGGCGGCTATGGATACGCGCATGAAGAATAGCAGAGCCACCAGCTGGGAACGACGGTCTGCCATGATGGAGGGAGGGACGGAAGAAATTAGCAAATGGATGAATGCTTTTTGCTATGAACAATGTGGGGGAGCTCAGAATTGAATCCTAATCTTCATCAGCTCCTGGAACCAAGTGTGTATTTGTAGGCCGACGAGTATTGAGTTGTTCAGCTGCCGGTTGGCAGTAGCACTGTTCTCATGCTCTTTATGGATGCCTTGGTCTCT
The DNA here is from genome assembly GCA_030549335.1 of Pontederia crassipes. NCBI lineage: Eukaryota > Viridiplantae > Streptophyta > Magnoliopsida > Commelinales > Pontederiaceae > Pontederia > Pontederia crassipes. The sequence goes on from CM060193.1 coordinate 31,309,629, forward strand.
GGAGCAAAGCACATCGTACTTTATGCCTGCCAAGATCACTTTTATTATTATATATGTTTGTGTTTCCCCGTTCTAACTTCTGCTGGGTACTCTTTTCAAGTTATCCTTTGCTTGGTGGCATGAGAATATTCATACCTTCTACTCGCATGTAAAGCGCAAAGTGGATGGACCTCGTATGTTCTGTCGATGAAATTGTAATTTTGTTTTTGAACAGAAATGTTATGATGCTTGTAACATCCCCCAAAAAATTTAGCATCATGCATGGTTCAAAATACCCTCACCCACGTGTGGCTCAGATGTTCTCCATGCTATATTGAATCCATTATAACTCAATTATTAACCTTGGGAGATAAAAAAAATTGTCATTTAAAATTTCAATTTGATGTACAAGCTTTCTAAAGTCAAATAAAGTAGTTATTTCAGACCCACAAAAAGGTAGTTGTTGAAAACAATGCCATAAGCCTAACTGAAATTATTATAATCTCTAACCCATGCTATAAATGTCTGGCCCCTCCAGACGGATTGATCGGATTAGTGTTCAAATGTCAAAATGGTTCGTGGGTCATTTTAAATTCGTCGTTGAGGTTAACTCGTTTAATCATATTCAATTATTCGACGAGTTTGGTTAACCCAGTAGGGTCAAGATGAAAAAATAATTGTGACAAAAGAATTTTGAACTTTTTAGACACATTACTTGCATATATAATTTATCTTTTTTACTACACATTACTTGCATGCATGATATATATATTATGTTTGAAATTTATGTTTCAACTTTTTCCTGTTTTCATCACATTTCATTGACATTTCTTTTATTTATAATTGTGATTTTTTTCATCTTACTTATTTTATTATATTATTTCACTTATTAAATTATTTTTTATTTATTATATTTTAATTTATTTATTATGCACCTTATAATGCATTGAGAATATGAGAGAAATTTATTTAACATATTTTTTTACTAACTTATATTATTTGGTTTGTCCGTTTGATTGACTCAAACATCAATATCATCAATCCAAGCCGATGGACGGTCCAAGTTTCACAGCATTGGTTGTAGCACTCCCTTTTGGCCTGCATGAATTTAAGACACATTTTTAAAGGTAAAGAGGGATGTCACTTATAAGTTCATAATCACTTTTCGTATATTACTCTTGATCTTTTCAAACTTTAGAACCTTGCATTTCCCCCATTAGGCTCAATGCTCTTTAAAAAATAGAGGGACTATGGGCATGGTTCAAGTGATCACTCATGGTTAACTCTATACCTTTTGTAATACCCGGCCCCTTGGTTCGTGAAAATATTGCTGCCTTTGGACTTTTGGATGGTACAATTTTCAAAAGTGTCTTGAAAGATTAAAGAGTGCTACTTATAAGCTCATAATCACTTCTGTATTTTATCGATATGGGACCATTATCTTTGATCTTTTTCAACCCTGGATCATTACTAAGCAGTGCCATGAGCATTATTTACTGTTATCATGGTATGTTTTATCTTGCTCACATGAAAAGGTGTTCGGGAGGCCTCTCACTTAAATGTAAAGATCATATGTCTACATATACACAAACATTTATTTTAGAAAAATGCAATCTATTATAACTTATTTGAAGAGTCATTATACAAAATGGGGAGTCAATAGAGGAGGACTATCTTCTCAAAAGTGGTTGTCGTTATGTTCGTGATCAAAATTAATAAAAATTGTACCTTGTGATTTGTCTCATGGTAACAGTGATTTTCAATTACTAATGGGATGATTGATAATAATATGATGCTAACAAATGCACTAGTCGCTGAAGTAATAAAGTGTAATGAGTAATAAAGTGAAATTAAGTTAACTAAACTAGTTTCATAGGGTAATAGGAGACAATAAGATCGTGTTAAACGATTTGCAAAACATTAAATAACATAAAGGTAAATTCTATAGTGATTGGTTTAATCAAATATAAACATGTTCAACTCTTAGATGGATTATGAACACTTGAATTATGATCTTTACCAAGTAAATCAACTATTTTATTAATCCTAATAGAACGAGAATACTCCATCCAACTCTACTCTCAATCCTACTCAAATTATAATTCTATGAGATGTGATTCTTACACTATCAAATCATTCTTTGTTCGGTCAACTTAGCAGACCATACAATCTACTACTTCACCTAGCACTACTAGATTAAGACATAGATTACTTAATAAAAATTATGAATTAATAGATTATTCACAACCCAATTAATAGTCAGCTAATAATTCAATTAATATTAATGAAAAGCATCAACACAATAATCATATTCTTAAAGGTTTAACAACCTATAATGAACACTAAAAAGGTTTGTTTTAGCAATAAAACTCTAACAGAAATAAAACTAAAAGATAAAAAATAATTCTAAATTGTTGAAATTATAGATATCATAAATATAGATCTTTAAAACATAAAATGATGCATTTCAACACAATATAAAATTAAAAGTATCAATATGCTCTCACATTTTTGTCTTCAAAATACATGTTGCAAGCCGTAACATCTCCTTCTCAATTTGTAGGGGTTCAGATTTTTATGTGATCCAAAAAGAAAAAGAACCACTTCCTATGCCAAATAAGATGAATTCTAATCATCTTTAATTCTAAAATTTGACTTTGTCAAAATTTTGAAATTTGAGTCATAATACGTTTGGATAAATTTCACTAAGTACCTTCTAACGTTATTCTCTTTTCTAACTCTGTCCTCCAAGTTTACTTTATAATTAGAGTACCACTAATTATTAACTTATTTCATCAACTATCCTTTCAACTGAGTGTAGATGGTTTCCTGATTTTAGGTGGATGCCAGGCAATGTATTTCTCTCTTATCCATGTATGATGATGTTTGACGTGACAAAAATACCCCTTTACAATATTATAATACAATAAACACAATTATCATAATAAAAAATAAAAAAATGAGGGGGGGGGGGGGGGAGGGGGGTGCCCCCTCCTTCTCTCCCTCCGGCAGCCTTGTCGGCACCAGAGGGAGAGGGGGAGTGCACATTCCCACCCCCCCAACCCGGTCGTTGGCCTCTCTTGTGCCAGAGGGATATGTGGAGCGAGGCCGCGACTATGGCATTGAGCTGGTGATGGGGAGGCTGTCGGCATGCAGGGAGGTGATGGCGTCGATGTCTAGTAGGTGCTCGGAACAGAACATCTCGACAACACTTGTAGAGTCCTTCCTCTCCAAAGAATCTCACCACCAGTACCATCCCCCAGCCCTGCCATAGTTACCTCCTCCTCCTCTTTGCGCACATTCGCCTCCTATTTCTCCTCTTTACGTCGACTGCTGCCCGTCCCGAACAACCGCAAGTCTAGTCATAGGTATAGCCACACCCCCAGCTCCAAGTCCCGCTTGTTGTGCTCTATCAATGAACCCACCATCGGTTGGATCACCCTCTGCATCATCATTTCCATTCTCTCTAGTTACATCGATCGATTCCTAAGTGATGCGTCCTTTCGCCATTGCGTCCAGGACTAGTGGTTGACCTATGTCGCAGTCGCCGCTGGCAAGGATGCCTCCTGCTCAGAGCTTGTGGACCTCGAGAGCGTCATTGAGAGAGTCCAATGCATGACTAAGCGGCCGACTCCGCAATTAGCCTTCTCGAAGCTTTCGTCGATGCCCCTTACCTAGCACGCAAGAAGCAACAGAGAGGGTATCAGAGTCCAACGATAGAGGGGGTGGTACCCTCTCCCCCTCTCCCTCCAAAGGCTGCCGGAGGAAGAGAGGATGGGACGCCCCTCTTTTTTATTTTTATTCATTATTATATTATCATTTTAATAATATTTTATTATTTATATTTATTATATTAGAATATTAAAAGGGGTATTTGCACGTCGACTAGTGTCACACGTGGAGGAGAGAGAAACACATCCACATAAGCTAGGCAATCGAAAAATGGTCTATACTCTGTTGAAAGGACAATCGGTGAAATAAGTTAATAGTTGGGAGGTATTCTAATAACAAAGTCAAGTTGGAAGACATAGTTGAGAAAGAGATAAAGTTGGAGGGTGCTTAATGAAATTTATCCAATATGTTTCCAAATCATCTCAGGAACTAAAGTCCTTGTGCATGTGAAATTTCTTTGTATAAGTCTCGAATTCAAACTCTATCATGACCCTTGTCATGTCACGTGATGGTTCTATCATAACCTGACCATGTCACCACCCCTAATAGTCTTGTTTTTTTTATTTCTCACTTTGTTGTGTCTCCGATTCAAGTGTGGTTGTGTCCAGTGACTTCGTAACTATTTTTTTCTTGCTTCTTAGATAATAAAACACAAAACTTGTGTAGCCTTTTATTTTCATAAAATTAAAGCAAAATAAGTTGATGTCTGTTATGAGAAAAAGAATCGAAATAAGATTAAATGCAATCCTAATTACATGTTAGATTATGCATGCATCAATTACCAATCAAATGTTATATTGTGGCCAAATGTCTAACAACATACTTCTAATTGTCCAGGGACAAGATGTTTGGCATCCAGTAATCTTGACGAAATTGATCGAGTCGTTGTTGATGATAATGTGTATGATTCCCTTTGATACACAACTTTGGAATCCTTTTAATAAATTATGTGTCACCATTTCTAACTAATATTGAGTTGTCTTTCCTTGTACATTACCTTCGAAGAATTAATAATACATTTGTTAGTGCACAAATTGTAGCTAGTTCCACCTGCCGTGTCGGGTCTGATGACATACTTACTTAAATGGATCCTTCATCGGACCCATACTCTCATAAGTTGATCATGGATCCTATCACTTGAGTCCAATGAGTCCATGTATTCAAACCTTAGGTTAATCTTTTACTAAAAAAGAGACCATAATTAAAACATTGTAGGACATTGAAAAAGCAAGTAGATGTTTTGTTTATGATGCCAGACAATAAAGTTTGCATGAAGTATCAATACTTGTTAAATCTTAGGATGGTATCCATTATAGACAAGCACTTATGCAAGAGTATCCATGATAAGAGGTTAATACTTTGGGGTACTAGAATTTGCAACACCATTCACCAAAATGGCCTTCCTCCTAATCACGGTGACATATCAATCAATAAATATATTTGATGTTATGAAAATTTTATTTACAACATATTTAGTTAAAATGGTATTTTTTTATTTGATTCAAAAAAAATTGCCAAACACTTATTTAGGAAAAAAATCATAGCATATATATATATATATATATATATATATATACTTCAAAATTGCAAGGTATCCAACTAGGCTCTCAATTTGCATTTTGCTATTTGGCGCACGCATCCGAGCTAAACATGGAAGACAAATGTTCATAAATTTTCTTGTTTCAACATAATAGCTCAACAAACTATTATCTAAATTTGGTTAGGACATTAGTGCATATGACTAACTCTACTTTAGATTAACGTTCACAAATCAGCTAGTTTAACTAGTCTAACAATAGTTAACAAAAAGTTGAACTAATAACCCAACATTGCATAGAACAATAATTTTTTTTTTTTACATTTTTAAGTGTTTTGGATTCTCTAAAGATGAAGTAATTTTCAATGTTCAATACAAATTCTTCACTTGGAAGGAGAAGATGACCACATATTAGCTTATATATCTTTTGAGGAATTACAAGTTTTTCGATTAATTCCTTCATGATGTGAGACACTTGATCACAAATTAGTGCTTCTTTAAACCCCTCGAAGATGGTCCTGATTGTGGCTCGTTTCTTCAATTGCAGTGGCATATGAAGAAGATATTGATCTTGGAGATCTCTTTGAAGGCTTTGACGATGAAGGAGATGAGACTTTGTTTTTCTTTCGTCTTGTCCTCTTTTGGACTTTAGGAACATCATGACCACTCGAGTCTGTTATAGGTTGCCTATCATCTGTATTACATGCACTTAATCGTTTTCCTCTTGATTGATTAAAATCTGTGGTCACACATATAAAATAAAATAAACAAAAAAACATTATGTGATTATATCAAGAGGTTAAGTGTTGAACAAATTAAAATCTTGAACTAAAGACAATATACAAAGTCAAATAAAATATTTAAAGAAGATGTAAATTATTTTAGCTAAAGAATTCGTAGCAAAATGATTACTCTATACTAGACAATATACATGATTTGATGCCACACCATATATTTTCATAGCATTACATTATTTTGAAACATGATGGAGTTAGTTCATTTGTATTACGAAATAACATATTGGAATATTCTTGCACTAGATAAGTCAATATGAAATGTTACTTATCATGTGATCTAATTCTTATAATTTTATAATACAACATATTTTTTTCTCTATTGAAACTGATTGTTATAAGAAAGACATCCCCTAGAAAAATCCAATTATTGAATATGCACCTTATAATAGACAATTAGTTTTTTTATTTTGTTACTGGTTTGTTCTTATAGGTTTATAATACTAGAGTAATTGTATTAGTGTAGATGTTCTTTTATACTTAGGTAAGTTGAAGACCAAAATATGTTTCTCAAGTGAGATTTTTGTTTCTCGATTTCAAGAAAATGTGTAAAAGAAATTTTATGTATAATATTTAAATAAAATTATATACGCAATAGAAATGAGACTTCACTTTGCTATATTGGTTCTTGCACAATCTAATAATAGTACATTATCATGTCATCATCTATAACAATTGTTCAAATCCTATGCGAGTTTCATTACTTCTACAAAGTACTCTATTGATTAGTCTAAATGATGCCTCCAAGTTTTTTTAACAACATGAGATTATTTATATGTATATTTCATACTTTTAAAGTAGTACCTTGAGAAACCCAAGACTGTTCTCTAGATTGCTCGAAATCGCCAAAAGATGCTGATGAAAAATCAGAATGGAATTCTTTCATCTGCATGTATAATTGAAAAAAAAAGAAAGAAATCAACTACCCTACACAAGTTTGTTACGAGCAATATGGACAAACTTCATATCAATCTCAATAATAAATACTATCATTTCTAATACATACATTCATATATACATACCCAACTCGGTGCATTAGTAGAATTACTATCCCAACCAATATGTGCCACGTGCTTTACATCGGTTGGATATCCGATCACCATCTCATGTTCCTTCACAACTGCAACAAAGGCAAAATTAATCTCTCATAACTCAAAGGGAGCCAACACCTTCTAAGATTTTCTATTTTATTTGCTTTAAAAACATAGAAAAAGAAAGTATCAAAAGACATGTACCAAATAAGTGTTTAAACCCTTTGAAGAATCCTTTCACCATGGTCGTCATTGGATAAATCCCCACTGAAACACACAATTTGGCACAAACACAATAAAAAATATTAGTGTCATGCTTGAGATTTCTTTTGCCATAGGCATTCACCATTAGTAAGATTTCAAGTGTAGCCACATAAGAGGGAGAATGAAGGATAGAAACTATAATTCTTGATACACAATGCTTTCTTCTTTTTCATATAGATTTTGATAAATCCAACACATATTTGACCAAATAATATATTTACCAAAGTTATAAAGGTCATATAGAGAAAAAAAAGAGAGGAGGAAGAGATAAAACAAGATAGAATATAATTTACCTTTATATGTGATTCGCTAATTGTGCCCAGATGCAAGGCGACTTCCAATCCACAACAAAATCTCTCAACTAATAAGAAGTTTCTCCTTCCAAGTTCCATCCCTTTTCATTTTTTTCTAAAGTGGTCTTGTAATAAGCAAATAAAATTCAAAACTTTTAATAGAGATCTGACCAAGAGATAGGGAGGGTAGGAGGAGGGAGGAAAAGCGAAACACAAAAAAGGAAATGGGCACACTACAAGAATAAAATGATGGAAAAAATTAACAATCTACAAGAAAGGAGGAAGGAGGAGGGATGGAGGGAAGGAGGGGGAGGGAGGGAGGAAAGAGAAGGAAGAAGAATAAGAATAAGAGGATGGGAAAATCAACAACCTTGCAGGAATACTATTTAAAACTAGAAGTTGAGGGATAGGGGAGGAGATTCAATTAAGGAGTTTCAATGTTGTTTATTGGTTAGTGAGTTATGGTGGTTTTTAATGTGGGTTTCTCTATCAAATCCTCCATATGTGCTCAAATTGGTTGCCTTCCTTAAAAAAGTAAATATGTGTTGTCATTCTAATAAAAATAAACAAAAGAAAATAGCTTTATTATTAGTATAGAAAATTTCAAGAGAACAAGTATGTGTTATGCTTGTTGCAATAAACTTGTCTACAATCTTAACTTGATCCTTTGATTTAATACAATATGCCATCCATCATGCACTCTCCATAAGATTGCATGATGCTAGAGTGAAATTCATTGAAGAAGAACATCTTTGTTTGTTGATGTCTTGGGTAAACTTGCAAAGATAAACATACACTACAAAAAAATTGTGATTTTTCGACGGCCGGTTTCTAACGAAACGAAATCCGTCGCAATTTGGGACAGATTTTGCGACGGATAGGTATTTGTCGAAACTTCCGACGGTTACAACCGTCAGAACTAAAAAATAAATTATGTAATTTGATATGTCATTATTTTATTTTTCGACGATTAGGAACGTCGAAAGTTCCGACGGATATCTATCCGTCGCAATTTTTGACGGTCCAGACCATTAATAAATGAAAAATCATATAATATAAGGAGTATTTTATTAATATATTTGGTGACAGTTTAAACTGTCATAATTTCCGATGATTTAAATCATCGGTAAGTAAAAAAATATAATAATATAATGAGTCTTTTATTAATATATTCCAAAACCATTGACCAAATACGAAAATAATTTATAAAGATACAAATAGCACACACAAAGATTTATAGAAGTTTGGTCAACCTAACCTATATCCACTAAAAAAATTATTGTGTGAGGGTTTAGAATGCAAAATATCATAGAATAATCTAAATTCAGAGCGAAAATCAAGCAATGCAAGGGCTAAATTTTCCTAAAGACACAAAGTGACCCCACCTGACCACACTTGTCTCAAATCAGTTTTGAAAATTTATAAATTCTTAGCACATAATCGAGACTGTAAATGCACAACATTACTGTAATACTAGAGGTCCAAAATATCAAAGCTAAAAACTAGATTGAAGTCTAGAGAAAAAAGATAAACCTAAAATGTTGTTTGATTAATATAATAAAATGTAGAATAACTAGAAATTGCATGTAGTAAATGAAATTACATTAACTTCTAGAAGCTAATAATATGATTAAGAGATTGCGATCAAAAGACAAAATTGCAAAAAGTTATTGGGATGAAAATTAGTAGAAATGGATACTAAGGTTTAGGCATTGCTTATTTCACTCATGGTGATTTTGCTCTCACAGCAATCTCCTTCTAAAGCCATTTCACTCTTGTGCGACTTTAGAATCTACCAAAAACATCCACCTATAGAGTATTCATCATGCTTTTGTACTTTTCGAACAATCTAGGTGTCTCTTTTATTATAAACTAGAACACAACAACGTCTCTTTGTTCGAGCTTGCTTGCACAAATTGTCCCCCCTCGAGCAGAGACAAACAGAGACCAAATGAAAAATAAAATAGTCAACAAAATCGATTATACCCAAGTTCACCTCTCAATCTTACTTGTATTGACCATCAATCCCTGTTTTGATCCAACTCAATTATAGTTCGACCTCTCTACTCATATGCTATGATTGATGAATAAGCTTATCCTCTCGAACAGGGAAGATTGATGTCAAGAAATTTAAACACTCGAACGGTATAGGCAAACAAAATATAGGAAATGAGATTACCTCATAGATTCCATTAGATGTAACTCAATAATGGTCTAGCTTCTGAGTCTTGAACCACTATTGTGGAATACAAACACTCTCTTGGGTTGTAAGGAGGACTAAGATAAGAAAATAAAGATTGCATGTATTATCCAAAATAAGAATGCCTCGAAAATGGTGTAGGATAGTAATGAAAAAGTTGCTATGAACAATATAGGATAAATGCTAGTTGCTTAAAAAAATAGTAAAAATAATATTAAAAAATAACATTGATTCACAAATCGCATTCCTAGTTGACTGATTAGCATCAATATCCATAAATGATAAAAATGGAAAAAAGACAAATAAAAATAAAGAAAGGTGTTGCTAAAGTTCCTCTTCCTTAGCATCTCTATCCCAAGATGGAATTGCGAATCTCCATTTTTGGCTGCCTCCTTTCTTTTTTTATAGTCTTAGAATTCCGTGTCTCCCTTTTCACCTCATCTTTTATCTTCTGCTTGTGGATGATTCCTGCAACTACCAAAAAGAATTTATAGACCGCTAGAAAAGTAGTTTGTCTTCTTGTGACAGCTTTCTTCAAAGATGAAAGTGACATCAGCTCGTGCCCTCACTTGACAACTTCTCATAGAACGTGACATAATTATCTTCTCCTGACCATCTTTCACCTCCAAAAGACTTTCATAATTAGGGAATATTTTAATTGCACAAGAAATGAAAAAAAATAATAGTAATTTTTTTCAAAATATCAAACTTTATTTATATATAAAATGATGTAGAAGAACTTATAAAACTGAAAAATCAATAATTAAGATCACAAGCATGCATTAAAATATAAAAGAATTTGGGATAAAATGCAAGTTGAACATAGTAAAAAGTGTATATAATTTCTCTACATCATCCATTATATTTATTCTCCACAAGGCAGTTTTACTATGAATCACAAGCTTAGGTTTTGAATTTTTCAGTATGACAAAAGGTCTAACCTCTTTGACATACCCGGTGAGTTTGGATGATTCAATAATGTATAGATAGGTTTGCACGATGTTTTTGAAGCAAGACTTTTCCAAGGTATATGTAGTTGCACATCTCTTTTCAAGGTTTGTAGAGTTAAATACTTTGTAGGCTTTCATATGAGGTCATAAGGTTAGTTTGGATGTCCTTTTTGTTAGCATCAAACAATTAGTAACCATTACATCAAGCATGTCATTAATCACGACAAGGTGCTCAATTATGATCTCAAGCGATTGTTTCATGGCGTCGATGTAACTTGGTGGTATTATGGAACCTAGCCTGGCTCTAACCATAAATAACATATTGATATTAATATTTCATATTCTTCTATTATCTTATATTAATTCATTGTAAGACTCAATGAATAACTTGACCTTTATAATCAACTAATTATGAATGCATGATTTGATTAAAATCATTATTCATGTTAATGATATATAGATAATAGACTAAATGAGATGCATTATAAAATCTATAAATGAAGAGCCTTTCTACTATACATCGATAATGGTGAAGTAGAGAATTGAATTAAAAAAGAGTCGAAAGATACTTCATCTATAGTTTCTTTTATGTAGTAGAAAAATACTCCACCATATGACATTAAGTTTACCTATCTTGATCACAAAGAGTTGAAAAATAATTTATCGAGCACTTTTAGGGAGTTGAAAGATATGCTATTCATAAAAGTTTAACATAATGATATTATATATAATATCTATAAATGAAGAGCCTTTCTACTATACATCGATAATGGTGAAGTAGAGAATTGAATTACAAAAGAGTCAAAAGATACTTCATCTATAGTTTCTTTTATGTAATAGAAAAATATTCCACCATATGACATTAAGTTTACCTATCTTGATCACAAAGAGTTGAAAAAAAATTTATCGAGCACTTTTAGGGAGTTGAAAGATATGCTATTCATAAAAGTTTAACATAATGATATTATATGTATTTGAACGATGATAATAAGCAATGGCCTTACTAATCTTATTAATTTGTCTCGTGATAATATTATATGATGATCATTGACTATACCTTAATATTTCACATAATGATTCGTATCTGTCTTATCACTTTGATAAGATAATCTACCATGTATTTATTATTACAAATTATAACCCAACATAATAGTTCAGAGTTGGGGTAAACGCTTAGGTAGTACAGTGGGCCGGAGAAAACTCATTGTGACACGCAATTTCATTTTATTCCATTTTTATTTGACTTGCATTTGCTTATGATATTTTATGATAACCAGTTGAGACACTGAACTATCATTTTAAGATCAATTTTCTTTTGCACCATGTACTTTTTTTTATTGAATTGTTAAAGTTCACTTTTGATAAAATATTTTTTTGTGTGAAAGTTCTGTGAAAACACCTTATGGAAGAATGAGCCATTAATCAAATTTAGAATATAATGAGAGAGTGACTTAGAAAACCGGTAAAAAGCTGATCGAAATAAAGAAAAAGAATAAAGAATTCAATTTGGGCCCGACTCATATACCATCACAGATATGGGTTAGGGTTATAATTATCGTTGGCAACGGCCCAGATCGAAGTTTAAATCCAATAGAAAGGAACCGCTTCAAATCGGATTTGTTTTATTACTTTGAACCGAACTGGAGGTTTTATGCGTGGCCAGTGGTGAAGCCTCGACCAGTTGGGAGGGAGGAAGGGTTTTAGGAATCCTAGAACTGCCGCTGTCGAGGCCAGCCATGGTCGTCGTAGTCGGATGGATTCCGGTAGAAGCCGCTCGCTTCGAACAACATCTCTCGACAAGGATGAAGGAGGGAGCAAGGAGGTGGACGAGGAGGAGGTGAACAATGGAGACGAAGTTGATCAAGACGAGGAGGACGAGGAGGAAGATGACGAGGAAGAGAGGATGATGAGGGAAATGATGATAAAAAAGAATTTAACAACCCTTCTTGAGATTTACGGCAATGGCGCTTCCTTCACTTCTCAATTTCTACGCACTTCTCTCGGCGGGGCCGTTCCCGTCTTTCATTCGCCTGCTGCATCTGGATTCCCGACGACCACGGCAACCATTCCCGGCCCCTGATATATTTCGACGACGACAACCACCGAATCAGGATGATTCAAGAGGAGCGATCTCCGGGGAGCGTCGCATCGTTCAATTTCGCTCTCGACGATGTCTCCTCATCGTACTCCGTTCCTCCCATCGCTCGCGCGATCGCGTCTCCATTAGTGCAGGTAAGCGAATTAAGAGGAAGAAGATGGAACAGTACTGTAGCATCAATTTTTAGACATTGATCTGTTATAGCAATCTATCCTAGCCATAGATAGCTTTCACAAATCACGGCCACAAATCTATCAAGAAGATTCGATCTCAACCACATTTTTAGATCTCTCTACCTCTGGTTTGTGTCATGTATTGACCTTATTAGTCGTAACTTATTTTGGATCCATTCGATCAATAGCCGTTGCTTCATCATTTTTCTTCGCCCAGACATATTTCTCGTTTTTTTCGCCCACGTAGTTGACATGATCCTTTTTTTTTGGGTGGGGCACACAAGGTTTGAAGTAAATGAACTTTATTTATTTCGAAATGGCCCGTATCGTTATATTATCAATTAAATTTGAATCTTTAAATTCCGACTTATTATCACAGTATTATGAGACTGGCTTAAAATTACCAGTGTAACTGAAGATTAGGCTACATTATTATGTTTCATATTAATTTCTTAAATTATTGGAATTATTATTCTATATTCTATTAATTGCTTAAATACGAATCTTCACCATTATTCTTGTTGGTAGAATTTTTGTCTAAAGGATTTTCTGGGTACTAAATTTATGTCATACTTAAATAACTATAATCTATATAGACATGTTTTGATTTAATCCGTATATCCTTAACATCAGTTCCAAAACACTATTTATTATTATAATAATATTATTATTTGCCATCTAACCGTTGCCATAACTAATGGTTTTTTTTTTAATTTACTAAGTTCCATCGTTGCTTTTTTATTTGTTATGATAACTTGGTTAAACTTCTGGATTCCTAAACCTTTTTTAATCTTTTTTCATTATAATATATTTGTTATCTGTTACTAAAAAAAGTAATTACATTTTTAATTTGCCATTATTTTTTTTTATTTGCTTGCGGTTGCGATTCAGATGGTACTATAGAGAGGGTGATGGACAAAGAGAGTAGCTTGGGTTGGAGGGATATTGTCTAGCACTATATATAGGAATGTTTCTACCTTTCCATTGAGCAATCGATCTGCATATATGCGAGCTCAATGCAAGGAATCAATTTTTTTTTCTCGTCTATTCGCCTCCAATCTGATGGGTGAGGTAATGAGGCAATCCTCTCATCAGTTGTTTCCACCTGTAGATATTTTTTGGTGTGTTTGAACTGATATGAAGATGCTTGCGTAAGTATTGACTATGTCAAAATGTTTGGAATTTGGTATGAATTAAAGACTAACAATATCTTTAGATTGGACGATAAGAATGCTATAATGGTACATTTTATTTTGGGCTGTTGCTGTAGCAATAACTTTGATGGTTAATGTTATTAAAATCGCGTCTCAACACATAAAAACGTACGATTATATGATCACACCTTTGAAAATTTTGTTCGATCCTACTCTGGATCGGTTCCGGCCAGCACGGAGTAGAGTCGAGTGCTGGGACGTAGGATCGTCTCCAGCGATCCCAACTTTTTTTGGGGTTTAATTCAGTGCTCCCAACTTAGGTTGGGAGCACCATGCTCCTAAAATCGTGCGCGTCCAATTCAAGCCAATATCGTTCGCGTGATTGCGCCCATCCAATTCAAGATCGAGAGCTCAGATGCATGCAGATTTTTATCAATTTTTTCTATTAACCCTACGCACACACAATCTCTCGTCGCCCATTTGCCCTATCATTTTCTCTCTCCTCTCTCCGCCGCCGATCTCCTCTCTCTCTTCTCTCTGTGCGGTTGTCCGACGCTGACGAGCAATCGTCGACTCTCTCATTCTCTCCTCTCTCTGAAAACCTTGGCCGCCGACTCCCGGCTAGATCTGCGCCAAGCGGCTACTCGCACACGACGACCCTCCGGCCAGATCCGTCGACACCCCGCCCGACGACCTCGTCCGACGCCCGTCATGGCAGATCTGTCCGCCGCCGCCCCCCGCGCGAACAACAGCGGATCTCCGAGCCCTTCTGCCGCAGATCTACAATGCCGCCAACCTTGTCACGCCGTGAGACCCCCTTCGAGGTCGAAGATGCTCAGATCCACGACCTCCCGCCCAGATCCCGGTCATATTTGCGCTGGCGCACCGCCGCCGACCAGATTGCGCAACCAACGACTCCCCCGCGCACCCCGCCAATGAGATATGCTCTCGTGCACCACCGTGTCTTAGATCTGCCTCACGTGCACGACCGGCAGCCTTGAGCACCACTGCCGACCTCATCGCGCACCGCGCCGCCGAGCTCCCGCCCCGTCGCCGCCGAGTTCGCGCACCGCAACCATCGAGCTCGTCCGGCCGGCCGTGCTCATACACCACCATCATCGTCATCAAGCTCGTGCACCGAGCCACCGAGCTCGCTCGCTACCACCACTGCTGTCGAGCTTGCTCGTCCGCCCCGCCACCGCCGTCGAGCTCGCCTGCCACATGGAGGGAGATGTAAATGGTACTCTGTTTCAGTTTGGATCTCGCCGCCGCCGAGCTCGTTAATCTCGCCGCCGAGCAGCTCTTCCGCCGCCCACATAATCCATGTTAATTATTTAAATTTTTTGTTTTAATCCATGTTGTAGATTAGTTAAGCTTTTGTTAATCCATGTTTGGATTTGTTACACTTTTGTTAATCCACACTGAAAATTCTTTTTCTTGTATGCGATTGACAACATTGTAGTGGTGTTTTTTCGTCGTCATTTGTACAATGGAACTTGTCGCATATTCTCTCCACCGTCGTCGTCGCCAAGCTCACTATTAATTCATACTGCTCATAAGAACCTCGTAACATATAAGAAGCTCATCAGATATTCTCTCCATCCATATCTCGCTTTCGAACATATTTCGCTCCACCAAATCCTCTTGAAGTATTTAATTCTAACATATTGAACATTTTGATAAATCACACTAATTTACAACATGAACTATCAACAAAAAAATTTACAAAAATGTAACTAATCATAGTATCACAGAATGGATTAATTAAGTTTATTAGTTTACAACAAAATTTACAGCACGAAGGATTAACAAATATGAATTAATAGCGAGCTTGGCGATGGCGGGGCAAGCGAGTTTGGCGATGGCTGGGTGGCTGAGCTCGGAGACAGCAATTGCGGCGGGGCGGGCGAGCTCGGTGGCTGCGGGACGGGAGCTCGACGACAGTAGGGCGGGAGCTGGCGGCACGGTGCGCGATGAGGTGGGTAGTGATGCTCGAGTCGCCGGTCGTGCGCGTGAGGCAGAACTAAGCCACGGCATGCTCGATCTGGTCATCGGCGGTGCGCGAGAGCTCATCTCATCGGTGGGGTGAGGGGGGAGTCGCTGGTTGCGCGATTTGGTCGGTCTGGGGGTTGCCGCTGCTGGCGGGGGGTCGCGAATCTGAGTATCTTCAACCTTGGAGGGGTCTCGCGGCATGACAAGGTCGGCGGCGGGACATATCTACGACAGAAGAGCTTCGAGATCCGTTGTTGTTCGCAAGGGGGGCGGCGGCGGACAGATCTGCCGTGACGGGCATCACATGTGAGTGGCCACTTGGCACAGATCCGCTGGCGGGGTGTCGCAAGATAGGATCATTGAAATGTATATGAAATATGTTGCATCCAATCCAAATTTGGGCATGACAAGTTCAATCTAAAATCGAACCGTTCCCACGAGGATGCAGAACATGTCCAATGAAGACGGCAAAGTTCTTATACTTTCACTTCAGGATCTTTTAATTAGGAATGTTCACCTTTTTTGGATTGATTTCAGTTCTCATGATAAAAATCATAACCATGGATATGAATCCTCAGGAATATGTCAAATGGTTCCAACATATACCAAGGTAGCTTCCAACCACCGTCCATATCGTCTAAACCTGGGAAATAATTCAAGAGCTCCAGCCCCGCTGGTACAAACACACACATTTAGTTAGTCTTCAACTTTACCTACCCACTGTTAACTCATGGCACGGCTGGTACCAACACTTTGTGCTTGTCACTCTGGTCTGCTTCTCTGGTTCCAGCACAATGGCCGCTCCTTTTCCGCGCATCCCACGCCGTAAATACGAGGGATTTCATGAGAGGCTTCAAGGCTGGATACAGAACAAAACCTTTTGGATCAAAATACTTCTGAGCTCGTGGGTGAATTAGATAACAGTACTACTGATCAAACTGAATACTACCCCCACAAATGTTCTCCAAGCTCCGCCGAAATGGACTGACGGCGTATTGGAGCTCGGCATCGACAGTGAGTACTGCTCCCCAACGTCTTCCTCGTATGCACATCTTCTTGCATATCCTGGTCCGCGGATGCACGGCCATCTTGCTTCCTGCACGTCGCGTTCTGCAACGGCGAGATGTACAATTCGGCTTTCGGATGTGGCATCACAATTTGAGGGTGCCAAGTGCGAACATGAAGTTGCCCATTGGAACTACTTGGTTTGCGTCGCCATGACGCCAATGCCGGATGACAGCAGCGTGGGGTACTCCATCTTGGGCAACTTCCAGCAGCAGAACAGTCAGTCACTTCGTGTGTATGATTTGCCGAACGGGAGGTTGTCCCATCAAGACTCAAGAGCGTTGAGTGCGATCACCTTAAGATCACGCAAACAACGGGATCGCCGTAGCTCTTCTTTATCTACTGTTACATTTCTTTCTTTTCTAGTTTTAACTTCCTGCTCATTTGATTTAAGTGAATCTTTAAGCCTCTGGTCTGCTCTATTTCTGAACTCGTTAATGAACTCGCAGCGATGCAGACGTTGATCATGTGATCATCAAGTTAGTCCAACACTGATACATACAATCTTTTTTTTTTTTCGGTAGAAGATACATACAATTATTTATTTTTCTCATAAATTCAAAATTTAGTCCAACACTTGCTGTGTAGTTGTTATTCGGTTGTACTTTTTTTTGTGATAAAAGAAGGTTTTTGGGTCCGGAATCATAAATACATCCTCGACCACTTTTTGCACCTCCCTCTCCCCACATTATTGTGTGCGGCGGTCATGGAATCCCATTGTATGATTAGCCAGCGGTCAAGTCAGCAACAGGCATATTCTTGTCCATGCACAGAGACAGTGTAAAATACAACAGCAACAGTGTTCCCATGCTAGACCTGCAGTATGCATCAAGAACACCACATATTAAGTTCAATTAGAGGATTCGCTTCATAATTAGTGCCACTAATCTTTTTCGTTTCTCCTAATTATTCGGAAATGATAGTTTTGTCAATTACAAAATTTTAAGACCAAAAAGTAAGAAACTAAAGACTTTTAAATATTTATTGTGTGTTTCATAATCGCGGACATATCTAAATCATATATATGTACCTCAGTGGGATTAATTTATGACATTTTTAAGAAGATTAATTAACAGACACAGCAAATTACAATTTCGTCCAAGCTAGAAGTATCTATATCAACATACGTCAAACATACTAGAAAAACTTTTTTAGTCTCTTAGGATAGGAGGATAATTTTTATTGGAAGAGTTGTTCATCACAAGAAAGAAAATTGATATAAAGAACGCAATGTGACGAAAAAAGCCCTCTGAGATATTCTAAAGAAACGTCTTGTAACACATCAATACTAATATACTATGTCCACATAATGAGAAAAGTAAATAATTTATAATCATGCGACTTTTCTAGCTTAAAAACTAAAAGAGTAATGCATATATCACAAAATAAATATAATATAAAGAGTCTGAAATAATTAGGCGAAAAACATATTTAAGTTTCCTTTTTAGTCCAAAAAAATTCATTCTGAAAGTATCGTACACTGTTTTTATATTTTGAAAAATCTCACGACCACTAGGTCTATCGACCTCCCTACGTACCGAAAAAAGATCTCACAACTTTAAACCTAGCAACATACTACCGATAATAAGTGCTAAATAGTACATAATGCCCTCGTGCATGATAATTAATTAATATAGTTTTATTTGCAAATATCACTGTGCAAATTAATATTACTGTATAAACAATGGTGGTGAAGGAATTATGGATTCTTACAATGTGGCGAAAACGAGCAGAACCCGCCTGGCCGGATCCAACCAAGGAAGCCACGGCGATCGCCGGCCATTTGAAAGTCTTCGAGGTCTCACGCCTCCGGAAGACATCGTGGTCGGGGTGGTCGCCTGATGGGGTGCGTCATTGATCTCCTTGTCGACGGCTACACGTATCACGAGCGGCAATTTCTCAGTCCCGTTGTCGGCTGCATGCGCGCACGTATCCATTACGCAAAGCTTTTGATAAGATTAATCCGAAATAATCAAGTTACAATTTAATCGCCGTGATCCGGACGGACGAGTCCGGCCGCCGACTATGCCGACCGATCGAGGCGCACTCACCCCTAGCACTGTCGGCGTCTCCTTGTGGAGTAGTTGCTGTTCCGGTCGTTGCCTGAGCGTTAATGTTGCTGCTCCTCTCTCCATTTCTCAGGGATCCTTTCCTTGAGAGGCTCTTCACCACCTTCTTAAAATTATATTCCCATTCATTAATTAGGTCGTTATATCAAGAAAGCAGTTCGACCATTATGAACCCCAACAGATAAAAGTAAGGTCCATTGATCACTGGATCTATAATAAGAGATGAGAAGAATTCTCACAGAGAGTCGAGGACTTGTGCAACTGTTGCATCCCTTTATGTCGGCCAATTGGAGTTGTTGTCGAGTTTGATGGTGTGCGAGTCTTCCGATATCGACTGCAACAAAGGCGCCATCGCCGAGCAGCTCTTGCCGTGTACAGTTATCGTCAGTGCTTATCGCAAAAGCACACGGTTCAAAGTCCTGCAGAGAAAGTAGAGTTATGCATGAGAGTTCATGCTGCTGAAACAATTAATATATGAAGGATGTTGTAGAAAGACTCACGGTGCCGGCAACTTGGGCCATATGTACATAATTGAAGTGCTATTAATTCGTGTATGAAGAATATATTGTATACTTGTAGTTGATATTGTTACGTGTGATGTGTGCTACACTCACTGATAAGTTAACATACTTATATGTGCGATCAAGATGGTTGATGCATCTATGGCTGGGATGGGAATTAGAAGATACTTTGCTTTTTCGGTGGAGGAAAAATGAGAAGATATTGATCATGGGAAGCAAGTGCATGTGTCATGAAGTGGTATATATTGTTTGCAGCGAAAAGTTCCGAAGAGGAAATATACGCTCACGTCCTATAACATTTTGGAAGCGAGGAACGTGGACACAATAAGATGGCGATCGTATAGGATGACAAGGCCAAAACGATAAAAATGTTCCTTGTCTGTGCGTGCGTCACAGAGAAAAAGAGAGGTTAACATAACATGCAAATTGACGTGCATGCAATAACGAAAATGTACTATGTGTGCCGCTACTGCCATCTGAAATGTGTTTTGACGCTGTTACTTTTCTGAAGGGTGGTTCTGGTTTCAACCTCGCACTTTTCTGTCTCCAAGTCCCCACTGCAAGTTGGAAAAGAGAGGAGGAGGAGGAGGAGGAGAATTGGAATGGAAGATAAGAAGTGTTATCTTAGTTCTGTGAGCTTGCGACGTACAGTGTAAGCATCAGCACGTATCTGAGGCTGGGAACGGTTTGAGTCAAGAATGACCATCGTGTGCTCGACAAAACGTTATCTCTAAGCTAGCGATAGGCAAATTCTACACGTGGCTAATTATAAGGATGTCTATATGATTGAGTAGGCAAATTAATCGGACAAAATATCGTCATATTTGATGAGTTCGAGTTCCTTCCCGGTAGAATTGAGAAAATAAATTCGTGTTACCCAAAAATATCTGAATATTGGGAAGCAATTTATTTATGTATGATTATAAAATTTGTTTGATTATTTTAATCATAAAGTCGCATCTGAATGAAAAAAAAATATAATTAATTATTGAGCTCCCCAAGAAGAGGGGGAGAGTCCCCCTCCTACATGGGAGGAGGTGGGATTTGACGAGAATTGAAATAATTTAGTATAGTACTCATTGATATTTGGATAAAAGATTAGAATATAAAATATATTTTTAAATGATATAAATAATAATTTTAAAATTTAAAATTATGATAAGCATTTTTATAATATATATGGATGCGCTCATAGGCCATGACTAAAGAATTAATTGGCCTAGTCAGATTACATAAAAATGGTAAATTATACCAATCATCTTTCGTTTGACGTGGCTCAATAAAATATAATAAAATAATATAAATATATAATAACTTAATAAAGATGAGTTGATATTCACCAAGTAATATTGTATATATGTTCTCTGGTTTGACAACTTACAATGTACTATCATGCAATAATGTCATGACTCTAAGATGTAGGGATATTAAGACATCTGTCACACTTCCACACTAAGACAATTATTTTTAATTGATTATGAAGCACAATGTTGAAGCTTTTTTGAATCATGCCTAGTTTGTCAGCAATATAAATGCATCTATTGAAGTGCCCGATAATTATTTGAATCGTAACCTATTGTGGAATGATCATATGGAATGATATTTTTATGGACTTCATCATGGGCTTGTCCAAATATGATGGAACAAGCACCATCATTATGGTTGTAGATCAATTTCCAAATATGTTATTTTCGTTATTAAATCTATGATTTTCCCTACTATTGACGTTACAAGATTATTTGTGAAGCATTTGGTAAAGTACAAGACCTAAACAATCGAGATGGACAATTGGCAACTTCTCGAAGAAACTTCTTAAGATGAGGAATTAACATATATTTATCTAACACACTTAATCACTAAATAGACGGTCAAACAAAAAGAGTGAGTTGCATCTTGGAGAACTACCTACATCACTATGTCAATGCCAATTATAAAGACTAGACGAGCTACTCGATCGACAGTTATTCTATAACCTTCGAAAGAGCGAGTTGGAAAATCAGTCCTTTTAAGAAGATTCCCCTCACTCCTATTGATGTCAAAGTCATGCCATTTACTGCATGGTACTAGAATGACAAGCAAAATGACATGGTCCGAGCATGTCTCCACAAAATGACAAAGCACATGAAAAAGTGGACTTACACTATCCGAGGAAATGTCAATTTCAATGTTGGATATTGTGTCCAAGTGAAGTTAATTCAACATCTTCAACTGGGTGAAAAGAATTTGTAGAAAGATATTATGAAGTATTATGAAGGTCCCTTTAAGATCTCGAGAGAAATAACAAGGTGGCTTACAAACTTAAACTCCCCCTTAATACATTGGCATCTCATCTTTTATAACATTCTTTCGACCATCCTTTGACAAATCGAGAAGTTATTGTCATTCGAATCACAAGCTGGTGAAAGAATTTGGAAATTCAAGCAAAAAATTGAAGAGTTTGAAGTTACAATGCTAAGGACTGACATCGACACGCATGAGTGGGGGGAGATGACAAACTTTTTACATTACGAGCATTGACTATGGGTGTTGCCTAAGTTATGTTATTTTTTTATGAACATCAACTATGGGTGTTGTCTAAGTTATGTTATTTTCCATTATATTTTTTAGGTCCACTTTTATAGTTAACTTTAGCATAGATATTTCTATCATAAGTGGCTCTAAGATGTAGGGATATTAAGACATCTGTCACACTTCCACACTAAGACAATTATTTTTAATTGATTATGAAGCACAATGTTGAAGCTTTTTTGAATCATGCCTAGTTTGTCAGCAATATAAATGCATCTATTGAAGTGCCCGATAAATATTTGAATCGTAACCTATTGTGGAATGATCATATGGAATGATATTTTTATGGACTTCATCATGGGCTTGTCCAAATATGATGGAACAAGCACCATCATTATGGTTGTAGATCAATTTCCAAATATGTTATTTTCGTTATTAAATCTATGATTTTCCCTACTATTGACGTTACAAGATTATTTGTGAAGCATTTGGTAAAGTACAAGACCTAAACAATCGAGATGGACAATTGGCAACTTCTCGAAGAAACTTCTTAAGATGAGGAATTAACATATATTTATCTAACACACTTAATCACTAAATAGACGGTCAAACAAAAAGAGTGAGTTGCATCTTGGAGAACTACCTACATCACTATGTCAATGCCAATTATAAAGACTAGACGAGCTACTCGATCGACAGTTATTCTATAACCTTCGAAAGAGCGAGTTGGAAAATCAGTCCTTTTAAGAAGATTCCCCTCACTCCTATTGATGTCAAAGTCATGCCATTTACTGCATGGTACTGGAATGACAAGCAAAATGACATGGTCCGAGCATGTCTCCACAAAATTACAAAGCACATGAAAAAGTGGACTTACACTATCCGGGGAAATGTCAATTTCAATGTTGGATATTGTGTCCAAGTGAAGTTAATTCAACATCTTCAACTGGGTGAAAAGAATTTGTAGAAAGATATTATGAAGTATTATGAAGGTCCCTTTAAGATCTCGAGAGAAATAACAAGGTGGCTTACAAACTTAAACTCCCCCTTAATACATTGGCATCTCATCTTTTATAACATTCTTTCGACCATCCTTTGACAAATCGAGAAGTTATTGTCATTCGAATCACAAGCTGGTGAAAGAATTTGGAAATTCAAGCAAAAAATTGAAGAGTTTGAAGTTACAATGCTAAGGACTGACATCGACACGCATGAGTGGGGGGAGATGACAAACTTTTTACATTACGAGCATTGACTATGGGTGTTGCCTAAGTTATGTTATTTTTTTATGAATATCAACTATGGGTGTTGTCTAAGTTATGTTATTTTCCATTATATTTTTTAGGTCCACTTTTATAGTTAACTTTAGCATAGATATTTCTATCATAAGTGGACTTAAACATTATAGTATTGGTGATGGGTCTCTACAACATGTATTCCCTAATCAATATCTTAATTTATTGAATAACAGAGGAGAGCAACTTAGTACACTTCCAAAAAGTTTTTTTATTTAGTCATTCTATCTCACTACAATTTTTTATTTTAGTTAAAATAAAAATATCTTACGAATTTGGGGCTCCCTCCGATGGATCTTTTCGCTCGACAATGAGATATTGATAAGGATGCCTCTTCATCCATGGAGTCTGCCCCTTTCGTGTTTGTTTTGTTCGTCCGATTTATCCGATCATCGTGCACACTACTTGCTCCACTCGACGAATGCCTCTTATGCTTCATCGAGTCATGACCATGGCGGTAATCTATAACATCTCCTACTTGTCAATATGGTCATGCAGTTTCAACACTTACATTATTCATATAATGTTACTGCAACTTTAATACTCCCACTATTCATGATGTACTAGTTTGGAGATTACAAAATTTCTTTGACTCATATATTCCTGAGTCTTATTAATTCAACATATTTAATAAATGTTCTAGCTGCAATTTCTTTTGCGAAAGAATCAACCAACATATCATTGGTAGGCATATATGTCAGAGTCACTTCTTTATTTTTCATTATATCTTGAATATAGTGATATTATATTTCACTATATTTTTCTTTAGAACTTTTAGCTCCATTTTAGTCAAACTTATTGCTATTTGATTATCACAGTACATTTGAAGTGGTCCAGTGACCAAATTGATTTTTAGTTCCAAGAGAACGTCTGAACTAGACTCCATGGAAGATTGCTATATTGCAAGCAATCCATTCAACTTCCTGTGTGTCTTTCAATACATCCTTGTTTCTTGCTACCCCAAGGAACGATTGCTCCACCCAATAAAAATAAGTGACTTGAAGTGGATTTTCGGTCATCTATATCACTCCCGAAATTTTCATTCGAATACCCTATAGCCTCCAATGTAATAGCTTGGTATATCAATCTCAATTGTACTATGCCTTTCAAATATTGTAGAATCCTCTTAATGGCCTCCCAATGGGCCTCTCGGAAATTATTTTGAAATATGCTAACCAAGCTTACTGCATAAGCTAAATCAGACAGTGTACAAAATCATTGCATACATCAAGCTACCCACCATTTGTGCATAAGGTTTCTTTAAAAGTTTTGCCCCATATTAGGACACTAACTTTTATTAAGTCTTTTTTCAATCACAAGTAACGTACGTGCGAGACTACAATTTTGCATTTCGAACATTCTTAATATCTTATTAATATACTGTTCTTACTTAAACTCAACATTCTTGAATTTCTATCTCAAATAATTTGAATGCCTACTACATAGGATACATCTCCCATGTCTGTCATTTCAAATTATTTGCTCAATTTATCCTTTACTTCATTGAGACATCATTACCAACAAGCAAGATATCATTTACATATAGTGACAATATCACAAAATTGCTCCCACTTTTTTTGAGGTGCATACAATGATCCAATTTGTTCGCTTTAAAATCAAATTGGATCTCATGAAATTTTAAATACCATTATCTAGATGATTATTTTAAGCCATATAATGACTTCAGTCTATACACCTTTTCCTCCTGACCTTCTGAAAACCTTCATTACATATAGCTTTAGTTAAGTCACCGTTTAAAAATTTTGTCTTAACATCCATTTGGAATAACTCCAAATCCATATATGCAACTATCACCACGTCATCTTAATCGAGACAAACTTAGCTACTGGAGAATAGGTTTCTTGAAAATCAATTTCGGCTTGCTAAGTATAACCCTTGGAAACTAATATAACTTTATGCTTATCAAGAGAACCATTAGCTCGATCCACTTGCACCCTATGGATTGCCTACCTACCCGCAAGTCACATGGTGTCCATACTGCATTTCGATCGATTGAGTCAAATTCACATCTCATGGCGATCGCAAGTCACATGGTGTCCATATTGCTTCTTTATAAGTAATATGATCTATACTATCTTCTATGTAAACATCAATGGAGTAACACGAAATCTCACACTCGTATAACATGTAATCATCCAAATGTGTGAGTTTCATCTGTGATCTCTTGTTGTCGATTATACTCATGGAGAGTGTGTGTTCCTCCACTGCATGCATTCAAAGGTATTAATATTCTGTGTAGCATCAACTTCTATGGTTGGATAATTCAGTGTGTGCTCAGAGTTAATTCCACCATCTCATAGAGTCATCAAAGGATCATCATCCTTTTGAATGCATTGCTTTTCATTGTCTAAAAAAGTAGCATCTCGATTATCTATGAGACCTTTATCCGGGTGGAAGAATATATACCCTTTGGAACGTTGACTATATCCAATAAATAAATCTGCATGTTTCGGTCCTAAAGTCCAGTTTGCCCCTCAACTGACTAAAAACTAATGCATGTGCTTTACATCCCTAGTTTTGGAGATGACCCAAATCAGGCTTCCTGTCATTTCATAACTCGTATGACGTCAATTCTATGAACTTTGTAGAATTCTATTTTGTATGTAACTCGTGTTCAACACTGCCTCTCCCAAAAATTATTTGGATAGACCCGAGTGGGACGACATACATCTTATTACATTCATTAATATCCTATTTTTTTCCTTTCTGCCACTCCATTTTGTAGTGATGTATATGTCATCGTATTTTGTCTACATACGCCTTTTGTCAATGTAGTAGTTTTCAAATTTTTGAGAGGTATACTCTCCTCCTCTATCTGTCCTTAAACTTGATTGGTCTTCCTAATGCTTTTTCCACTTCTATATTCTCTTGAAAGTTTCAAAATCTTCAGCTTTTCTTTCTAAGAGACAAACATAACAATATTTCGAATAATTATCAATGAATGTAATGAAATATCGGAATGAACTAATCCTTTGGAAATGAAATTCCTTACCTTTATATGTAGGAATACTTAATGGTCTAAAAATATCAAAATAAACTAATCCTAACAATTTCATCGACCTTATCCCAGTTGGAAAGGATGTTCGAGTCATCTTACCCATCAAGCAATGCTCACATGACATTGTTCTTGTACCAAATATGTTAGGCACTAAGTTCAATTTGATTATTTAATCCATTTTAGAGTTTTGTCCTAGTCTCTTATGCCAGAGATTAAAATCAGACACATAACATAGAGTATACTCAGAAGAATCATTCATTGATTCATTGTTATTTATAGACATGCAGAATAAGTCGTGTCCAAGTACATATTTTCTCAGAGTAAATTACACCGAATGCTCTCCAACTTTAGTCATTTTTCCAATTCTACCATCCAACTTTACTTTGTAACACGAATGCCCTCCATCTTATTATTTATTTCATGGAATGCCCTTTCGACTAGGATTACTCAGTTTTTCGATCACTCTGTTGATGTGGTGACACTCTTTGTCCTCCATGTAAGAAAAAAAAGATCCCCCTTTGCTCGCATCGGCGAAGAGCGAGGGGTAAGAGAGCGCTCGCCCTCCCTCGGGGCGAAACCCCCACCCCCTCGCCCCATCCTTTGCCCGTGCGATGAAGAGCGAGGAGGGGGGTGGGGGGGCTTGCCCCCCTCTACGACCTCCGGTGAGGTGGGTGGGTTGGGAGGAGGGGGGTGGGTCTCACCCCCGTCGGCGAAGATCATCATCATGTCAGCGTCGGTGAGGACCTCGCTTGCATTTTTCATTTTTTAAATTATTATTTTCATTATTATTATTATTTTATATTTTTTTATTAATTTGCTGACGTGGAGTTTGCACGACAGTGCCATATCGGATGCCCTCCAGCGTGGAGGAGAGACAATATCGCCACATTAACGGATCGATCGAGAAACTAGATATTCCCAGTCAGAAGGGCATTCATGTTACAAAGGAAGGTATCGTTGAGCAAACGTCAAAGTTGGAGAGCATTAAGTGTAATTTGCCTCATTTTCTCATGGCATAAACTTTTTTGTCTTTGCCAATTGTTACACGACCATTATAGAATGTAACTTCTAAATTATTCTAAAGTAGATTTGGGAAGAAGATTAAGTTCCATCGAATTTTTAACGCGTACAAAACTTCTTGGAGTATCGTGAACCTCTCTCCAACATCAAGCTTTACTTTTCAATACTTATAACATCCAAGTAGGTGTTGTTTCCCATGTAAAATTTTCGCTCCCCCTTTTGTAGTTTTTTGAATTCAATTAGACTTTCTTTTGTCTTGACAATGCGGCGGGTTGCTCTAGAATTAATTCACCACCCTTCTATGTTTGTCGTTGCAGCATTGCACACTCAACGACTCCAAGGAATGACATCTTGCTCGAACTTGCTCATTTGCTCTACTGTCCACTGCGTTGTGGGCCCTTATTTTGGCTATGTCCAAATGTCAATGAGAAAATTTTCCATAACTATAATAAGCTCCATGTTGAATCTTCTTAGCTTTGGGCTTGAATTTCCTTCTATTCGAGCCAATGTTCCTTTTGTGATGAATAGCATGAGCTTTATCCTCTTGCCCTGCTTTATTTTCCTCGGCATCAAAGATTTCTATTTTCTTCTTTCTTTTAGTCATAACTTGTTCGACTGCTAAGATGGAAGACAATTGTGCCACTTGCTTGATAGACTCATTCACACAAACAATGATCACAACTATATCAAATGTAGATGACAAACTATCCGGGACTATTCTGCAGGGGTTCAAGTAAGGGGCACCCATGTCTTTGACCATCACTATCATTTGATTGGCATGATCTGATACACTATCATATACTTTTATTTTACAAGTAGTGTATCTATGTAATAGGAGTATTATGTTCATATCTCTTTTGGATGAATGTGCATACTTGTGTTTTTCATTCCAAAGTTCTTGTGCACTTTTATGTGTTTCAAAAATTCTGATGAGATTGTCCTTTATATACATCAATATGGAGGTTCTTGCTTTCTCATCATTCAGTTTTTACTATTTTATAGTCCTTGTATGAGCTAAGTTTTGTTCATTTGTACTGGAAGCATTAGAGCAATATTATCAACATATTTTTGCAAATTATCATGAACTAGCTCATACCGAATCCTTTGGCTCCACATAGTTGGTGCCATTAATGCGTGCCAACTTGGCTAGTTCATCAGTAACAAATTTTGACCTCTTTTTTTTTATCTTACATCGAGGGAAGGGGGAAATGACGACCGGAGTTCATCTCAGGTCGAATCAAGCGTCAAAAAAGGTTCACCTCGGACGCGAAAGAGCTCTGGAACCGTCAATTTCAAATCTCGCGCAGCCAACAATAGTGTGCGTCAAAAAATATTTTGCTGAGATCGCTGGATTCACAAGTCAGAGTTCGTCCGCCATTGGAAGCTTTCGGCTCGGGTTGCCGATGAGAAGAAGATAGTGGATGAGTGGAGCAGGTGTAGTTCGACAGAGGTCAGAAATAAAAATTTCGCCGGAGTTCACAACTTGGCACTATACCAATGAAAGAAAAATAGCTTACAAATTTGGAGCTCCCTCCGATGGATCTTTCCGCTCGACAACGAGCTATTTATATGGATGCCTCTTCATCCATAGAGTCCGCCCCTTCCGCGTTTGTTTCGTTCATCCAATTTATCCGGTCATCGTGCGCACTACTCGCTCCACTTGACGAATGCCTCTTACGCTTCATCGAGCATGACCGTGGCGGTCATCTATAACGCTAGTGTATTTGCACCAAGCATGATGTCACAAATCCATACCAAAATATTTTAGAAATTTGTGACCCCTTGAATATGTGCCCGAGTGTTTTCGTTTGACACAAGAGCAACCAATACAAATAAGGGTTGTTTAATAAGCCACACAATAAGACTTCACTTAACAAATTTTAGATAACTATGTTATAAGGATCAAATCGGAGCTCTAGACCAACAACATTATGGTGAAGCAGTAAGTAGTTTCAAATTTCTGTCGGAAGTTTTATGACACACGATGTGAAGAGATTTTATCGAATTAGTCGAACCCAATGATAAATTAATTTTTAATATGTGAATAGTGCGTAATATCGCGTGGGTTGAATCGTCGAAACGACTTTCCAAAAATCGAAAGCTGACTAGTATAAAAAGGAGATCTACATAGTCTGGTGTTGAGGAAGGAAACCCAACAATTAATTCTACATTCTTGTAAGTGCTTAACTGGGCCGTTGGTTTCGGGCTGCTTCGATTCGACGAGTAATATGAGGCCGAGGACCCAACTCAACATAATTGCCTTTACGACTATTTGGCAGATCAGCTTTCGAGTAGAAAACTAAAACTTTTCTCAAGAAGGCAAGAACCAACAAAATGTCCGAAAACCATAAAAAAAGATGGAATTACATATTTTTCAGATGGGAGAGTATCTTAGGTCCTAAATACTTGGAACTATTTCCTTTTTTTTTATGTTTCACTTATTCTTCTTCGGTTAAGCATATTTTTGTCCAATGTTGACTTGAGCACTTGATTAATGATTTGTTCTGACAGCCTACAAGCTTCCTACAAAATACATGTGCACTAATTAACCCAATCTTCCCCAATCATCTGTTTTCTTTTGACACAAAATTATTCATCTCCTTTTGTGCCCACAAAATTGTAGGGATGGGACAAAAAATATGACACTTTTTTTCTAAAAAAAATATATACATTATTCGACTAAAAGATAAAAGAAAATTTCAAAATATTATTAGAGTAAAATAAAATACTTCTTACAGGTTTTTCTTCTATTTTCAGGGCTTATTTTCTAAAAACAAATTCTATTGCATTATGAATCACTTCCAACCGAAGATTATTTCTAACACAAATATTATTTAAGAATTGTTTGGCATGTGAAAGTAAAAAGACAGAACATAATTGGAAAAAAAAACTTATCAGACAGCTCTGAATACCATGAATCAGCAATAGAACATCGATGAATATTCATTACGACAGATGGTCAATCCAGAGCTTCTACTTGACATGTTACGATCCATGTGCAAGTTCATTACAATAAGGAATTAAGATAAGAATTTCTTTCACTGCTTAATTAAGCTGATGATAATTGTTAATATATAAATAAACAAACATAAATATAATAAGAATTCATGAAATCATGTGTACGTCCTCGTTACATGGTTAAGGAGTAGTTTTTTGAAGTCTTGCTAATTAATATCCAAAGACGCAATTTGCTAGGAAGTCACATGCCCTTCCTTCAACATATGGTGCAATTTTTAAGTCCTGACTTGAGAGCTATTAGCAACATGCATCTTATGACTTTTTTGGACTTCAAAAGTGATGTATCAGTATTAGCGAGGAAGAAGAAAACAATTAAAATATTTTCCCATGAGCTATGAACGATGAAGAACTGTATATGTTTAGATGTAATATATTATTACTGAGAACATTTTTCTTTTATGATTCTGGTGTAACACTTCACAAGCACATTTCTTCTAAATTTTTCTTTTTCAGTTGCTGCCATAATATCCAAAGTCATATATATTTTGTGCAAGATTCCGAATTCTAGATCTAGATTCCAACCTCCTAATTTCTTTTAGAATTGGAACTTAATGGCTTGAGTAATTATTAGTGTCCCTCTCACTAACATTAGGAGTGGTCCTGGGTTGATAACAATTTGAACCTATTCTATCGAAATGCATTGGAGGAGGATTTTAATTTTTCAAACCCAATCAGACGACTTGGTCAATTTGTTTATTATTTGGAAATTTAACCATTTTTGTCTAATTTAAACTTAGGAAATTGAAGATGAATCAAAATAAAATTCTTTATATCAATAAAAAGAAGAATTTTGGGGATAAAAATAATTAGTCTTACTTTAAAATGATCATAATTAATAATAAATGTTATATATAAATTTAATTCGTTAAGTCAATGATTTGATCTCATAATCTAGATGAGATGGACTGGATCAAGAAACGCGGACCGTTCAGCACCTTAACTGTATCACTAAATATCTGCCCTTTAAACAGGGGAGAGGTCACCGAAATCTCAAGTTCATGCCCATAAAATAAGGAAGGTGGAACTGACTTGATTCAATTAGGAGATTCCATTCTTATCCCAGACAATAATAACTAACATAAATGAGGGGTACAACTCATGAAACCAAATGAGAAAAAAATATAATCGATAAATTAATGCCAATGGTCGTCCTAGCAGGTGAGAGACATTGCAGAAATGTGCAGCTGTTGGATGAACAAGTCAAGAAACTTTTGTTTAACTGTGAAATCAAATTTGTTGATGACAGCTTCCTTAATTACGTGGTCTGTCCGGCTTATTTTTTATCAATTTCTGCTGGCTGCTGTTTAGTCCCTTCGGACTCTGCTAATTGACACCCTATTAGCATATGTACTATGCTAGTAATTAAATGGCTGTTCAAATCAGCTGTTTCTTTCCTTGTACTTCCACTGAAGTGGGACGAACGTACATGATATCAATGTCGATATGGTTACAACAAAACCTGATTTACGGGTGGAATATGACTTTATGTTTACATACATCAATGTCGATATATGTAAACCTGATGTGCCCATAAATCCCGCAATTGGTATGACTTTGAGAAACCTCCAACAAAGGTCTAATATACTTCTTAATATTCTGGATTGTTGAGACAAGCAAGCTGAATCTTTAATCCAAAGTCTTAATGTGACTTCTGACGAAGTCTTGTACTTGGGTTCTCCAAAATGTTTATAGTTTGGTTAAACCAGCAGTGTGAGTCCCTGTAGAAAACAATGATAGGAAGAACAAGCCTGGAAGCATCAAAATGTCTAGATATATTTTTCCGGCCACCAAACCATGTCTACAATCTCTACTTCGTCAGCAGAGCCATTTGGCTTGTGCAAGTAGAACTATACCCCTAGTTAGTACAAGCGATGGAGGGAATTCTCAGTTTAACAGTTGAGCAGCCACATGGATGCATGGATCAGAACCTCGAGTACTTTAGCTGCACGCCTTGTCACCTGCCTCGTTGTTTTCTAAGTGGACTCTCTGATAAAAAAGAATAAAAAACGATTAGGTAGTAAGTCACATTTTCCTTGAATTATTATCATCTCATTATTTCATAGTCTTTTTATTTCACAACGTTGTAAACCACAGAAAAGCATAGACTCTCATGGATATATCTGATGCAAGAATGGATCCGCCTGGTTGCATCATCGTCTTTTGTCCTGTCGATACCTAAAAGCAATAATTGCTTCTCTTCCTTCTCCCCAAAACTGGCAGCTTCTCTATGGGTGTTGTTATGATATCTGGCAATTTATGCAAGGTACAAGAAGTTGCATTACAACGAAGTTGATGTGGACCATTTGTTCATTGTTCTGTATAGCTTTGTTCTCATCAGAAGAAATAAGCATCAACCATATCGTGCGACAGTTTCTAAAGTAATCAGGGTGGAATGATTAGCATACTGGCAGCACTAATACCATATCCCACCAGTGGATGAATTAGGTTGGCCTGGCACATAAATCTTTGTCATGTTGGGGATCATATATCAAGTTGATAAGCTTTAGAAACGGAATCGTACATCGGTACATGTGATCAACGAATTAAAAAAGACATGATAAGATTCTGTCGAGTCCTACTGTGTGGTTTAAATACTACAAGGATCCAAAAGAATTAACTGTTTCTTCACCACATATTCCAACTACTACGTGCTTAATTGAAAGAGCAGATGATGAAAGATTAATAATAAGAACCGGATCGTGCCATTCTTTGATAGAACCTCTCATGTTAGATGATCATATATGGCACGCCCAATTAGATCAAAGACGAGTTAAATTTCTAATCGGATGCCTGCTTTCTCATGGCTCACGTAAACGGTGCATAATTCTAATTAATTGTGTTTGATTTGGCAGCTTCACAAAAGTAGTATCAATCATGTAGTACACTTTTAATCTAGAGACACCCCAGTTGCTAAAAGTAATATTATAAAGCTAAAAGTATGTATATATAACAAAAAAGAAATCAAAGACTCGGGCACGCATACAGCTCGAAAAAGTAGATGCGAGTTCAGTTTTCATCACAGCTCACCGCATTGCAATTGGTCGAACATGGCAACATCCCAACCAGGTCAGAAATGGAACATTTGGATCGCTGAAGGATAAGGCAATTGTTTAATGCACGAATATATAGAAGTTCGTAAAACGCATACTCGTAATTGCTGATGAGTAGACTTTGCACAACTCTTTTGTTGAAAACAATTTGACCACATGGATATTCACCCTTGTAGCAATCACAACTCTCCTCTCGTTTGCTGCCGCCAGGTTACGTACGTATATAGGTATATATATTATACACACACACATGCAAACAAAACAAAGAACAAAAATAGGGGATTGATATTTGTTAGCAATTTCTTAAATTCTATCACATTTTTTTAAAAATTCATTTCTTGTCCAATTGCAGTTACCATACTCCACAATTTAAGGCACCAACTCGCTCTGAAAGCTCCTCTTGTTTTCCAGTGATTAATATCTCTCGCAGTAAATTAACTCCACACAATATATTACGTACATAAATAAGAAAACAAGAGGGGGGAAAGAATTAAGATTGTACGTAGACAGAGACCAGGCGCCAAAGTGTCATATTCAGACTTATCTTTACGCTCAAAAGTTCCATTATTTTGCTGGATCTGGATATGGCAGCAACAACAAGTTGAGGCAAACGCAAGCCAACCCTTGGGGAAGGCCATTGGACAAAAGAAGCATATCCCATGCATGCACGTCTCCGACGCAGGCGTCACCATCGTATCCAAAAGCAAGGGGATGTATAGGTCGTAGAAGTAAGCATCAAGCATCACAATTTAACGAATGTGTCGTTCCAACTACTGATACCGTATGTTATATTGCTTGAATACGGTTTAACTTTATTCAGACGTTCCTAGCACGGCTCAAGGGCAAAGCTAGTAAAACAAGTGCTTTAGGCCTCTCCATAATTAAAAGCCTCTTAAATCCTAATATATATAGATTGATCTTAAGTTATTAATAATCCATTGATGATGATTATAACTGTGATGCTTAGTTTAAATTAATCTCCTTTATCATTTAGCATTAATTGTGTATTTCAATTATAATTAATTCATTAATTATATTTTTTTCATATTTGATATTTTTTCAACAGTCAACAAATAAGTTTGCTGGTAATGAATGTGAATATCATTCTTTAAGAATTAGTAAAAAAAAACTAGTATAAACTAATTATTTTAAATTAATAGGCTTATATTTTTAAAAGTCAAAATAATATTTTTTTAAAAAAATAAAATATTTTATTTGATTATGCTTTCGGCCTCATACTTTCTTGAGCCGGCCCTGGCACTATGGCCAGCAAAGTGAAAGATTCACTGTAGTATTTTGGACCAGGATGCATGAATCATCCATGAGAAGCCGATGCATAGCAATGCTTAGTCTAATTAAAATCTTGTGATAATGTATTATATTCATGTATTACGTACTGGTTGCGGTATGACTACATAAAACTGTATTGATTGCGTGCATGATATTTGTCAATCCCCCATAATCCACACTGTATTCATTGAGTCATTTAATTTGGCTAGTGTCCAATCCAGAAAAAAAGTGAATGATATAAAAAAACATGTTCAATCCACAATAATTAAGGAAAAAAGCGCATCCCCTTCTGCTCAAACCTGGATACATGGATGAATTAATTGCACTAAAATTAGTGACATTTGTTTTAACCTTGACACCTCTGTTGATTTTCTACACTTTGATATTAAGTTATTAACCATATAAAAGAGTAGAAATGGGTAACACATATATACAATATATATGTTATATGCATAGTCTGGTCAACCCTCTACCAACTCTCCCAAAAAGGAATAAAAAAACAGTCGACCTGTACTAACTACTCACTGTTGTCCCATAGACAAACCTTGCATTAAAGCATTGATATGCATACATACACCTATATGAGAAATAAAGTAATGGTTCAAGCATTATTGCAAGCATCACAGGACGCTATATAAATGCTCCCTCCCTACATTTCAAATCGCCAGAGCCACATAGGGAGCCTACTCAACTCTTCTTGTCCTCTCTCCACAAACCATGGCCTCCAAGCCTGTCCTGCTGCTCATGCTCCCTTTGGCTCTGGTTCTCCTATCACTATCAGGCTCAGCAAATGCTCAAGTCCTGACAGTCGGTTATTACAGCAAAACATGCCCCAATGCAGAAGCCATAATCTTCTCAGAGATGTCCAAAATCATCAAGCTCGCGCCGAGCCTTGCAGGCCCTCTCCTCAGGATGCATTTCCATGACTGCTTTGTTAGGGTACTTACAGATGCATCCTTGTATCTCTCTCTCTCTCTCTCTCTCTATATATATATATATATATATATATATAATATCAAATAAACACTTCGTAGTATATATGTATTTTCAATGAAGCCTACAAGCTTAAGCTAGGAAAACAAATTGCATGCACGCAGGGATGCGACGGCTCAGTTCTGTTGAATTCCACCAAAACTATGACAGCTGAGAAGGATGCAAGGCCGAACCTGACACTCAGAGGCTACAATGTCATCGACAGGGTGAAGGCCAAGCTCGAGGAAGCTTGCCCTGGGATCGTCTCATGCGCCGATATCCTCGCATTCGTCGCCAGGGACGTAGTCGTTCTGGTACGGATCCATGCATGGCAAGCATGCATGCTCTCTTCGTCTCAGACTAATTAAAGCTGATGCTTACCGACGTAATTGAACTGATCCGGGCGATCAAATCTGAATTGATTCTTACCGCAGAGCAATGGTCCATCTTGGCCAGTGTGGGCCGGGAGGAAAGACGGCAGGATGTCTAATGCCTCAGAAACAGTAGACCTTCCGCCACCCTCGGCAGGCGTCCGAAAGCTGATCAAAATGTTCGCCAAGAAGGGACTCAGCGTCAAGGACCTCGTCGTCTTATCAGGTACATATGAACTCTTGGATAATACGCTTTTACCTGTAATATGTAATTAAATAATATCGATCTGACTGTGTGCACTTCTTCTGTACGTATAATTAATGTTTAACAAGGCGGGCACACGATCGGAATCGGACACTGTCCGACCTTCAGTGACCGGCTGTACAACTACACCGGCAAGGCCACCCTCGCTGACGTTGATCCCACGCTCGAGAGGCACTACTTGCTGAAGCTGCGGACCATCTGCAAGCCCAACGACCAGAGCACCTTCGTGCAGATGGACCCGGGCAGCTTCACGACTTTCGACACCGGCTACTACAAGCAGGTCTCCAAGAGAAGAGGACTGTTCCACTCCGACGAGGCACTCCTCGCCCACCCCTTGACCAGATCCTACGTCTTGAGCCACTCCGGCGCCTACGGCTCATCGGAGTTCTTCAAGGACTTCGGCGACTCCATGATCAGCATGGGCAACATCGAGGTGCTCACCGGCGCCGCCGGCGAGGTCAGGAAGAAGTGCTCCGTTGTCAACTAGGAATGCCGTAGTCTTTGATGGCTACAGAACTAATTGACTTCTTTTGATCGATCTGTCTGATGAGGGCATCAAAGGGAAGCTTCAGAATGACGAAAATTATGGTGTCTTTTGACGAGCACTTTTAGCAGTGTCTTTCAAATGTTGTGGATCGTCTCGTGCGGTCAATCGCTTGGTTTTCACATGATTAATTCTTCCATTTTTCTTTTTGTGCTAATAATGTGTCTGTTCCATCGTTGTGAATAAGGTGTCTCTCCGCCATTGTAGCTTCCTCTGCATAAGAATAGTATCTTCTTTTTTTCGGAGTGCCCCTTCGCACTTTGACTTCATTAATGAATTCATTGGTCTTTATTTTTCTTATTTACTCACCAGTTCGACCATTAATATATATTTATCTAATTCTAACTTCTACGTTAATATTTAATTATCAATATTTAACTAATTAATATTTCAAAATTTAAAAGCATCAAGTTTCTTCTACTCCACTTATAGTTTTAATTCAATTTCTGTTTTCGTGCTAAACTTATGACTCTTTTTTATCAGTGAAAATATTAACAGATATAAAATATTATTCACTTATTTCTTCTCGATTTTTCAAATATTTTGGCTCCACCCAAGATATCTAAAATTCATTTATCCTATTAACGTTATTTTTTATGTATATAATAATCAGTACTGGCCTCTCACCTATTTGAATTTTCTTAAAATATATAGATTTCAATGAGGGTAAATAAAATAAAGATTAATGACGGGTCCCCCTTGGAGAAGGAATATTATGTCATCTGATTAAAAGTTCTTAAATGAATATAAATCAAATATTAACCATAAAATTTTAAGCTGGCGAATAAAAAAAATTAAGAGACACATATGCCTCTATTTCCAGAGAGAGAGAGAGAGAGAGAGAGAGAGAGAGAGAGAGAGAGAGAGAGAGAGAGAGATCCATTTTATCCAAAAATAAATACATGTTCTTTCTGAAAGTAATTATACATTTTTAGAGTGGTTGAGGAACTTAGGAGAGCTACATTAAAATTTAGAAATTAAAATAAAATATAGAGGAAAATTGTATTAATATATTTATTTTCCTTCATCTTGCGGATAGAGAGGAAAAAGTGGCTTGGAAGTAAAAATAATTTATCTTTTATACTTTTAGTTTCAACTAGAGTAACTGAAAATGTTGTATTTTTTTATGATAAAATCCTTGTTAAAGGAGTCATATTAATTTATTACATTATATATATGGATGATATTTAATCTAATGTTATTTAAGAACTTACAATCTGGTTCACATATTTTAATTGTTGAATAATAAAATAAAAGACACAGTATCTGTCATTTAAATGAAGGATATTGTTATTAAATTCATTTTTTAATATTAAAATTTAGAAAGAATGTGTCGAAAGATGGCCCAAAGCTCTAGGACCCTTAAAAAGAGATCCAATAACTTGAAATTCATTTTTCATCCGGAGAGTTCTTGCATGTTTCCGTGGGCTAAGTCCAATTAGGTGAACCAAGGACTTCTTAATTTTGGTATACAGGCGATATTTACTTTTGTCTTCTTATTTTTTCTATAAACCTTGATTAAAAAACTTTTAATCAACAGTAACTAGTTCTTTTATTACATAATGATATACATGAAAGTAAACAGGTCGTTCAAATTTTTTTTCTCCTCCAATGAAATAAGCTTAAATTGAAAAAAAAAGTCAATGACAGGAGGTGAGGGATGTCCAAGAAACATTGCAAGAAAAGTGATCTTTACTGAATGAGTTTCATTATTAACTATTTTCTAATTGTTATTTACTATTAACCACTATAAGAAAAAATGATATTTGTCTGAACCGTCGAAAATTGTGAAGAATCCGTAGCAAAGAAAAGTTTGTGACGACAGAGAATCATTAGAAAATGATACGTTGCAAATATTTTTTGATGCTATACTAGAGCCATCAGAAGCTTCCATGGGTCAGACAGTTGGAAAGTTTTCATGGCTTTGGGATGTTCCCACAGCACAGATCGTGGTTTCCATGGCTTGGACTATGGGATGTTCCCACGGCTCGGGTCGTGATAAAATTTTTCACAGCCCGTGCCGTGGAAACTTTCCACGGCATAAATCGTGACAAATTTTACCACGGCTCAAGCCGTGGGAGATTTTGCCATGGCTCGAGTTGTGGGAATTTTCCATTGCTTGAACCCATGGCAAATGTTTCTCACGACTCTAGCCGCAGGAACGTCCCACAGATAGAATCATGGAAACGTTTTTCCCACTATCAAAGTCATGGAAATTTTTTTCCAAAAACAATTATCTTTTTTTTTGAAAAAAATATTAATTAAAAAATTTTAATAATTTTTTCAAATTAAATACAAAAGTAATTCGAATAAAAATTAAATTACAATTTTTAAAAAATAATTAATAATTTAAATAAATTCGAATACATTTAAATAAATTTCAATAAATTACATAACAATTTTTTATTTCTCCTAAATTTTGGGTTCACTGTCGTCGTCGTCGTGGGCACGCATCATTTTTTCATTTCTTTTCTTTGACGTTGCTCAAATGCTTGTTGTCGCTGCCCATATTCTTATCGAACCTCTTCTCGAATCTTTTGTTGGACTTCCGATAGTCATTGTTCCCGTATGTTATCGAATATTTGTTGCACATCTTGACTTGGATAATGGGATATTGATTTCTGGCCATATTCAATATCTGCATGACTAACGAAAGATCCGATACCATAGATGCGTCCCTTCCTCACTCCGACATGATCCGTCCATAATTGTTGAGAGGTCAATGGTGGCGCCCCTCCTGTGTGACTTATGTATAGTGCTCGACTTTTTTGTTTTCTAACACTCCTGTAAATTCACAAAGTGGCATTTGTTATAATAAAAATCTACGTTGTGAATTATACTCTTATATATGTCTCCCGAGCAAATGATGAAACACATTCAAAATTATTTTATGAGTTATAAGAAAAATCTCATCTTTCGTGGTGTTATACCTATCTCTTTTTTCTGCAATTAAAATCAAAGTTAAAACATTAAATTCATTAAATGAAATTACAAAGTTACAAATGTTTACCAATCTCCTTACAATTGTGGACGTAGATGTACAATCTCCCACATGCATGCATGCTCCTCGGTCAGATCCTTGATTTGTTGTAGCTTTTTCGCACTTGGATTTGTACTCTTTAGTGGACTACTTAGTTAATAACTCGGTCTAAATTTATTGTGAAATCCAATTGAGGACAATCTTCTCGAGCACCTAGAATTAAACGCCTTCCACATTTGCTCTGTGTGCTCGGGGTCCCATCATACGTTAGCTGTTAAAGGAAGACATTAAGATTAAAAATAAATAATAAAATATTTGTATTGTAAGCCATAAAAAAATTATCAATAAGCAAATGAAAATTATAACTTGAAATTCTCTAGATAACATTTGTCTCGTAGCATAAGAAATATCTCTCCAAGTCATGACTCCGCATACCCTGTTGAATTACCTTAGTATAAGCAGCTGCAACATATTTTGATTGGTAAAACCTGTAAAAACATAATAAGATATATATATATATATATTAAATAGATGCTAAATATATGTGCAGTCACTTACCCACAACTACCTGGCAATAAATATTTGTTATACTAATTTTTCGATGTAGAAGCATAGTCTTTCGGCATTTGCGTCTCCATGCCAGCAATGTTAGGGATCTGTGTCCCCATGTCCTCCGCTGAGTCATCATCCAAAGGAGGGTTCGGTGTAGCCTATTGCTTTGTTATGTGAATCCTCGTAGGTCTAAGCATAATGGCCTTCTCTCCACCTCCTTCTTTTTCTCTAGGAGTGACCTTCTCTTTTCCCTTCCCTTATTCCTTCTCCTTTCGCTTCTCTTGTCCCTTCTATTTCCCCTTACTTTTTCCTTTATCAAAATAAAATATCTAAATAAAATAAATTTTGCATAATAAATTAACTTATCACTGCACAATAAAAAGTATAATTGCATCACATTAACTTAAAATTCAGTCACATCCTCTATCACATCTTCAGAAAATAAATCGTATGTATAACTTAGAAACCAAATTCTAATATTCGGAGGCGCTTATGAAAAAGAACGATTTAATCTAAATTCCTATGAAATGCTAAATTTATTGAATAAAATAGAAACACTTATGAGAAGGTAAAGAATACAGATGTAATTCACTCTTGTCAGGCAACCATTGGTCCAATGATTTGTGTGGAGTCATCATAAACTCTATTTGAGACAATTTGAAAATCATAAATCATAACTAAATTGTGCTTTGACATTTTAAACAAGGACATCTAGTAGTTCCTTCCGATTCAAATTGTATTGGCATCCACCTTTATTAGTTCTATTGTACATCTACCGACGATTAACACATGTCCGTAACAATCACACTACTTAAATTACTAAAGTAATCCAACAAGAACTAATTTAAATTAATAAAGTAGATAATAAATAATAACAATTTGATATTATTTGATCTCGCTGCTCATGGCTGTTAACTGTGGTTGACGGTCTGATCTAGCCGTTCATTGGCCGTGACGGTTGTGAAGGGCCGAATCTGGCCGTTCAAGGCCGTGATTCATGTGAACGGTCAAATCTAGCCGTGAACAACCGAATGAGGCTGTGACGGCTGTGGACGGCTAGATCTGGCCATTCGTGGCCATGATGGCCGCATCTGTCCATTCATGACCGTGAACGGTCGGATGAGGCCGTGATGCTATGGATGGTCGGATCTAGCTGTTCATGACTGTGATGGTCGTGAATGCTCTGATTTGGCCGATAATGGTAGTGAACGGTCGGATGAGGCTGTGACGGCCAGATCTGGCCGTTCATGTCTGTGAATGGCCAGATGAGGTCATGACCGCTGTGGACGGTAGGATCTGACCGTTCATGGCCGTGAACGATCAGATCTAACCGGTCATGGTCGTGAATGGCCGGATGAGGCAGTACTGACTATGGACAGCCAAATCTGGCCGTTCATGGCCGTGAAGCGGGAGCAAGTATCGTCGGCAACGTTCCGACGAGCGGGAGCAAGTTGTCAGTCGTCGAAGCGTGCCGGAGCGGGAGCAGGTCTCCGATCGTCGGAGTCCATAGGGGGTCGTACAGGGGAGAAGTGAACGAGAGAAGAGGGGGCCCTGACGGCTTTAACTCGTCGCTTTTATAAAATAAAATATTATTTTTGAATTCCCACGACTGCAGTTGTGGGAAGTTCCAACGGCTACAGTCATGGGAAGTTCCGACGGCTAAAATCATAGAAAAGCCATGAAAAAAATATTATTTTAATATTGAATAGGCATTGTAATATAAAATATTATTTTAATTTTCTCACGACTGCACCTGTGGAAAGTTTTGACGGTTATGGCCGTGGGAACCCCATCCTTTTAATATGAACGAGGTATTATAAAATAAAATATTATGCGGGAACCCCATCCTTTTAATAGAACGAGGTGTTATAAAATAAAATATTATTTTTGAATTCCCATGGCTGCAACTGTGGGAAGTTCCAACGGCTATAACCATGAGAAGTTCCGATGGCTAAAGGCGTGGGAAAGCCATGTAAATATATTATTTTAGTTTTCCCATGCCAATAGGCCGTGGGACCCCATCCTTTTAATATGA
This sequence comes from Pontederia crassipes, assembly GCA_030549335.1. Classification (NCBI taxonomy): domain Eukaryota; kingdom Viridiplantae; phylum Streptophyta; class Magnoliopsida; order Commelinales; family Pontederiaceae; genus Pontederia; species Pontederia crassipes. Next base: position 31,352,340 of record CM060193.1, read on the forward strand.
ATGAGGCGTTATAAAATAAAATATTATTTTTGAATTCACATGGTTGCGGCCGTGGGAAGTTCCTTAATCAACTTCGTGAAATGGAGATCATTCGTGCGTCATGCTTCCGCGCTGCTCTAATCGTCAATATAGTCTACTCATTTGACAAGTGTCGTGAGAAATCTGTGTAAGTACGAGAAATGGTATTCACACGCTAGGTGCGGGTATGTAAAGTTCAAATCCCCCTTTTCAGAAATGTAAACAAGTTTTGAATTTATAGTCCCAATTACACTTCTCATGTTGCAAGTATACAACCGTCATTGTCGTATAGATTGGGGTCGATCCACAGGGAGAGAATTTAAATTATATTTTGCAAATACTGTCAAGAAAATGTTGTGAACTAAAAAGGAGCGACTAGAAGGAGTAAATGACCAAAAAGTAAGAGTGTATTTTGTGTTTAAGATTTTGTAGTTTGTTTATTGTTTTCATGTCTAATTAAAAAACTCGGGTAAAGTAAAATCTGGAATAAGTATCGTTGCTAAAACAGTATGTAAAAATAGAGGCACGAGGGATCATTCTCATGGAGGAACTCGGCGAACGGATGTTGTTTCCTTTAAGATTATATTCGGATGATGATACTTAGTGGGTATTTTTCATTCTCATAAAAGATAACCTTTGATTCTCCTACTCTCATATTTGAACCGAGCCACTTCACCGCTAGGTGATATTAGATTAGAGATTCGTAGAAATCTTCTCTCGATTCGCTCTACATAAGGAAGTAAAAATCATAATCACAACTCTTCTTCTCTACAGCCATGCTAACCTATCGGCTCATAGCATGTTGTTGGTCGACATATGTTCCCTTCTTAGGAAAATCATCGCGTGAAGAAGAACTTGCTATCACAATGTTCACAGAAATAACAATAAGATCAAACATCATGAAAGCTCATCATCTGAAATCGAGTAAAAATGTCAAACCGAGTCTAAATCCATCAAATGATCCCTCAGCCTCAAATGTTGATTAGTTAGACATATTGAACTTAAACTTCAAACTAACAAAAAAAGTTAATGCGATAAGACAATGTGGGGAAACGAAGGCGTAAACTAAAGTGAATGTCCATCCTGCTCATAAGAATGACTGAAGATGATCTCCTACTCATTGCCCCTGAGCACTTTCCCTCACTTCCTCTCCTGGTATCCTTCTGTTTCGCCCCCCTCATCCTTCTAGCTTTTGCTCTTTTATATCATATTTCCTCTCGTTTCTCTCTTTCGATCTTCGCTATGTGTCTTTACTATTTAGTCATTTGATCTTTGACAGATGTCCAAGTGAGGATTTGTCCTCTTGATTCCCTGCGATCTCATGATATATGCAAATGGTGCCACCTGTCTTGTGGTCCAGACCAATCTGATTAGGTTGCATGCTCTCCCTTTTTTCCGTGTCTACTTGTCTTGCTATCATCCGATGGGGACCGCCTGCATCTGTACGAAAAATAAGAGAATTACAAACCGATATAAGGGGAATATATAAACATGGGTCGAAAAGTGATTGGATGACTTGGAATGTTGGAAAAAAGGGGTAAATGTGTGTAGTGCAAATTGTTTTATATTTATTATCAGAGAAAATATGGTGTTTTTTCCATGTTAAAACAGGTATAAAATACAAGCCATCAACAAGTTACCTAACTTGACCCTTGATCCTTTCATATCATTATTTCGGTCATATAGACCTACATAGAACAATTTTAATTTTCTTCACACCTTGAATATCATTATTATGATCTTGGTAGTTTTCCTTAACTTCCTTTATTTTTAAGAATTATGATTACATGTCTTATCCTTAGAACATTCCATTTAATATTCCAAAGGACCTCTATGTCTATCATGCACACACATTATAATTGGTATGATTCATAAACGTTAAGTGACGGTTACCTTGAATCATATTCGTGACTTGATGAGCTTCTTCAATTTTCATGGTGTGAACTTGTCCCGACAACTTTGGAGAGCTGACATATAGCTTCTTTGAGCAATTCTTCACATAATGGCCTACCTTGCCACATTCCAAGCAAGTTCAGACTTTGGAACTACATTCATTGGGGTGACATCTTCCACAATGATGACATGTGTCATTGGCTCGTTCCATCTTTTTTGGAGAATGGTAAGGTGATTTCTTTGGACCCTTCCTTTTCGTCGTTTGGACATCTTCTTCGACGTGTTGCATTAGAATTCACAACCTCATCTTCGAACTTCTGTTCTAGTTCTACAACTAGTTTAATAGCTTCACTCATTGTGTTAGGAACTTCACACATCATCCTAGCCTTCAATTCGGACTTAAGTCCATTCACAAAGCGATTCACTCTCATCCTTTCCATCTTCACCAAGGTAACTCCTCTTGCTTTTGCTCACTCATACTTTGTGGAAAGTACTGATCCTTGAAGTCCATCATGAATTTCCACCATGATGGATCTTTTTCGTTGACATACTTAGACGTAAGGATAGAATCCCACCATTTCTTTGCTTTTCCCGTCAAGCTATGAGCAGCACACTCCACTTTGCTTTCCTTTGGACATTTCATCGCTTTGAAGATATCCATGATGCCTTACAATCATGCTTCGACTTCCTTCCGGATCATCAATGCCATTGAATATAAGAGGATTGAGGCTTAAAAACCTCATCAAAGGTTCTTGGCACGAGTATTCATCACATTCCATAGTTTGGGACATGTCTTCGTTCGTTGGGCAACTCATATCCATCTACAATCATACAATAGCTAAACATCATGATCTAGCATCACACAATTAAAATAATACATGTACCTTTAAGCTCGGTGGCACGTCATGACGTTTGCATATGAACTTTACACTTAGACATTTTAGCCAACATATGACCTATATGTCCTAAGACCTAATACATATGAGCCAAAACTACGGTTCTGATACCAATTCCTATTAACGTAATTTCATAAAATATTGCAACAGAAACATAATAATATAACATAAAATGACAATAACACAAAACATTAGAAGACTTTTAATCATATAATTCCAAGATAACATACTAGCCCATGGGCCACATAGGCTCTAACATAAAATCCAACATAAGGTTCATAATACATGAATGAGTTCATACAAAGGTTCATGACCCAAAAGCCCATAGGTCATACAATCTTGACTCAATAAGGAGTTCATCATCATAACATAAGTAACGTAAGATAACTTAGGCCATAGCCCGACCACATGTGCAATCTCTCCGTCATGAGGCCTCCACCGCCGAGCCTATGCCTCGTCCATACCTGCACGGATCGATGGGGTGCAAAGAATTTCTCTCGTTAGAGTATGTTATGGCCCATGCATGTGATGATCCTATAAGATATCTACATGTCATGGCTTATAATGAAAACATAGAACATGAGCATGTTATGAGCTACGTATGCACTCTATATGGCATGTGAACAATCATCATGACAAGATAAAATAAACATATAACATAATTAACATTATGCCAAAGCAAATCATAAGTTGTCATTATGCTAAAGCATATCATAACTTATCTTGTTTTACTTTAACATCTTCATTCATAACATAATATGACAAGGGGACATACATTAGCATCATTTTAGGTGCTTTCCTTATCATCGTCTTCATATTTATATCCCAAGTCATTCATTTTAGTTACCTTGAGTGACTTCATTTTTTCATCTATTATTTTTATTTAGATAGTTTCTTATCTTGATGATTAGAAAGAACATGTTGATTCACGGGTCCTTAGCTAGCTAGGTCGGGATCATTTTAGTCCCACATTTATAAACCCCACCTTGATCATGTAGTAGTTTTATCGAAAATACATCACATAAGCTAGCAAGTGAAGACTTTGTTCCTCTCCACGATTACAACAAGACACTTTCATATCAATCCATTTTTTACTTTACGTTCATCAATACATATAATCATTCAATACATATTACATGTTTTAATCCTAATTAAAGTCATTCATACTTCAAATCATTCTAAGTATAGACAATCAGCATCACATAAGCATTGAACCTATAACGGACAACCGATCCACTTTTGATCGATCGCCGAGTCAGATTTTGGATGACCGAACTGGTTGTCAGTTCGACCGCTAGTTACAGAGGGGAGCGGTCTCTCTAAATTGGACGACCGAAAAGGTTTGAGTGATTGCTTCATAATTTTCGGATGACCAAAGTGGTTATCTGATCGACCGCTAGTTACAGAGAACAATAACCTTTCTAAATCGGACAACCGAAGGAGTTTTGAACGTCCGTTAAGAACTTATGGATGATTGAAGTGGTCATCTGATTGATCTCTAGTTATAGAGAACATAGATCTTTCTAAATTGGATGACTGAAAGGGTTTTGGACGATCACTGAGAGGTGTCGGATAATCGAATAGATTCGACCCGATGACTTTGCCTCTAGAATGATCGACCGAAAATATTTCGTCGTTATGGTACGATGGACATCATCTTTCTACATTCATTTTCTTTCCAACCATTCATACATTGATACTGTAACGTCCCCAAAATTCGCCAAATTTAGTTGCCGAACTTAGGCGGCGTTACTTTCATAACCTAATTTCATAAAATATTATAGCGAAAAACATAATAATAAATCAAAATTAACAATAATGTAAAACAATAGATAACTTATAACATATAAATCCTAAGATACATATCTAGCCCATGGGCCACATATGCTCTAATATAATGGTTCATGATACATAAATGATTACATACAAAGTACATGACTCAAAAGACCCATAGGTCATACACACTCGATTCTTTAAAGAGTTCATTATCATAACATAAGATAATATAAAATAACTTGGGTCGTAGCTCGACCGTCACATGTGCAACGTCTCTGTCATGAGGCTCTCGCCGCCGAACTTAAGCCTCGTCCGTGCCTACACGAATCCATGTGGTGCAGAGAATTCTCTCGTTAGAGTATGTTGAGGCCCGTGCATGCTATGATCCTATAACATGATCTCTACATATCATGTCATATGAATTTCATCATAATGAAAATATAGAACATATGCATGCTATGGACTACATATGCAAGCTATATGACATGTGAATCATCATCATAGACAAGCTAAGCATATAACATTATTAACATTATGGTAAGGCATATTATTACTCATCATTATGCTAAGACATACCATAACTTACTTTACTTTAACATTTCCAGTCATAACATCAATGTAACAAAGGGAGATATATCAGCATCCTTTTAGGTACTTGCATTATCATAATGATCTTTATGTCAAGTCATACATTTATCTTACTTAGCATTTGTCATCTTCATCATTAACATCATATGACTGAAAACATATATTAGCATCCTTTAAGATACTTTCATTATCATCATATTCTTCTTTATGTTCCAAGTCATTCATCTTAGTTACTTTAAGCGACTTCATCTTTAACATAATATGACTATGGAACACCCTTTGCATCCTTTTAGGTGCGTACTTAATCATCATCTTCATCTTTATGTTCCAAGTCATTCATCTTCGTCACTATAAGTAACTTACATCTTTTCATCTTTTATCTTTATTTAGATAGCTTCTTATCTTATTTATTGAAAAGTTCATGTTGGCTCGTCGATTTTAACTTAACTTTACTTAATTAATCTGAGATCTTTGTCACGTTGGAGGCCACACCTTGTCCACTCTTATGTGGGGTCTTGGTCTACGGAATGCCACACCTTATCCACTCTAGGGTGGGGACTTGGTCATCCCCTGGTTCCTTTATCGAGATCTTTTTGTCCCATAAGAAGCCACAACTTGTCCGCTCTTATATGGGGTCTTGGTCTTCCCTTAGTTCCTTTATGAGGATCTTTTTGTCCCATGTGAAACTACACCTTGTCCACACTTATGTGGGGTCTTGGTTTTCCCCGATAGCCACACCTTATTCCCTCGAGGGGGTCTTGGTCTCCCACTTACGACATCAATAAGACATTTTTATCAATCCGTCTTTTAGTTACATTAATCAATACATATAATCGTTCAATACATTTTGCATATTTTAATCCTATTTAAAGTCATATATACTTTAAATCATGCTAAGTGTAGACAAACAATCATCACATAGGCATCTAGGACTAGTCACGGTCGTGCTCACACATGGGCATAGGCGTGCCACTGTTCGGTATGGCTGGTACTTAGCCGATTTACTCAGCATCACTTGGTCACAGTCGTTACTAGTGATGACACGGCCGTGTCTATCTCATTGGTCGTTCACCGGTGGACGACCACACCTGCATGCCCGTGATAGAGCGGTCATTTTCTAACTATTTTTCTAAAAATTCTAAGGCATGGACGTATGGGGTGTCACAGTCGTGCGACCTCAAAGTCACGGTCATGACAGAACATCTATTTTTCTTCTGAACGCATTTCAAGGCTAAGGCAGGGGATCTCTATGGACGTCACGACTGTGCCCGAGCTCCAGACAACATTTCCCTATTTTATCCCCATTTTCCCCTCTTTTACACATTCATACAAACACCTCTAGAGCATACATTTGAACACACATTTTACACTAATCATCACATAAGTTATGCATGAACATTTACACCATCATAATCTTGAACATATGAAGAGATTTGCATAAAGAACATTAAGAGTTACTAATCACATTCATACCAACAAATAAGAGACATCGTAATGAATTAAACATAGATAACCATAAACATCTTAATTCTAAATATGATTAGCAATGAAACAGTAATCTTAATGAAGCAAGAAGCATCATAATGCAAATATAGACTTTCCCTAATCATGCATTAATAAGACCTAGCTTGGTTTTAAAATCACTTAATCCAAGCATCATTACATTAAAGGGGTGATTAGGACTTATGATCCCCTCAAACATATCTTTAGGGTTTAGGTTAAAACCCTTTTAATCCTAATCTTTTCTTCCATCTTCCTTCTTCAAAACCTATTGATCATAATCTTTTCTTCCTTCTTCCTTCTTTCTTCTTCTTCTTCTTCTTTGGTCTTGGTAGTGCAAGTCGCTGTAGCTACAGTGCAAGTCATTGTAGCATGAGAGAGGGCGAGAGAGTAGAGAGGAAGAGTGGGTGAATGTGAGAGGGGCCGGAGCTTCTTTGCTCTTGTTGGCTGGAAGAGAGAGAAAGGAGGTGAGATGAGTGAGCTGTCGACTATAGCATAATGAGTGTTTTATGCATTTGATTTTGGGGCTTATTAGACTAATGGGCTTTATAGTTGAGCCTTAATTGATTTTATATTTCTTTTACTTATTTTCTTTTATTTTTATTTTTATTTAACTTTTGAGAATATTACAGATACATTGAGCACACCTTTTGCTCTATGCATCATATAATTCATTCCTAAGCATTCTTTGTGCAATAATCATGGAAACAAGTGGAGTTTTTCACAAGAACATCCAACATGCTAATCACATTCTTATATGTATATGAACACTAAGACATTTCATTATGAGCTAACATAATAATCACAATACATCATGAACCAAGCCAGATTATCAATGGAACAATAATCATAAAGTAAAATGGCATAAAGCTATACCTTAATGCACATTCCCTACTCTTCCATTATTAAGAACAATAGTTTATTCTTTCATGTCCCAATCCAAACACATAATCATCATTTGGGAGGAAGTTAGGGATTTAGATCCCCTCGACATACTTTCCCCCCCCCCCCCCCCCCCAACCACAAAAAAAAAAAAAAAAAATCTTATGTTATTTCCAAGCTGAGTGGGCCAATTCCAAGCTGAGGCCCATCAGACAAATTTGAATAGGATTAAACTTTAAACTCTATAAAAAAAGGCACAACTAATATCTCATGTATCTTTAACTTTCTGTCGTGTTGTCGTCTCATCCCTTATTGTGACTGCAAGATAAAATTTATTATTTTTCTTTACAGAAAAAATGAATTATATGTTCTTTCTATACAGTTATTTTATTATTTTCCTCTCGTATAAGATCTCCCTTCTTTTCTATCTCTTCCTTCTCCATGTGTTATTTTTTTATTTGTCTACTATGTTGAATATTTTTTTATTATTATTTACGAAAATATATTTAAATATGAATATTTTGTGTTTAAATGTTTTTCACTTTTTAGATAGATAGTAATTTTTTTAGATTTTTATTTAGTTTATTTCAAATGATAATAAATGGTATAGTGTAATTGTACAAATATAAAAATATAAAAAAGCTAATAAAAACTGAGGTAAAGTTGAAATTTTAGTTTAAAAAAGATAAATGGCAAAATCCTTAAATTAGTCATACAAATAGATGTGATAAATAGAGAAAACTCAAATTGTTCATCATTAAATATAATTATAAAGAGTAACCATTGAATGCGTAACATTATAAAAATAAATTTATATAATCATTGACTATTAAAGTAATAATGTATTTACTTTAAAATTAACATGAATATTCTGACATTATCATTGTACATGTGATTCATCTTGTAGTTCAATAAGTTGCATGACATTATTTTTTTAAATTCTTTGCTTAATTGATTATACATAATTGGATCTGAAGTAGATCTAAGTTATCTATTAAGTAATGATAATTAATATGATTTTTGCAGAATTTCAACTAATTGAGCACAAAACTAATGATTATTCTTGCAGAAGATATTTCTTTTGGAGTTGAAGGTATGCGATAACTTCATAACATTTCTCTTTGATTAAATACGAACTTTTTAAGTTATTTAAATATTTTATTCATATTTACATTTTTGTATAGATGAAAAAATCAACGACCATTGATGCATTTTAAAAAAAAAAGAATATCGAAAGCTCTAGTAGAACCAACATCAAAATACATCTATGAACACTTATTAATTAAATCATGATCACAATCCTATGAAATCTCGTAGAACTGACATCAATCACAGTTTTGATATCAATTCATTTGAGCATGATCCTAGTTTACGAAAGCAAATATTGGAGTATCCTATTGATATGCGAGACGAAATTCGAAGAGTTTATATTAAAGTAGGTCCATATCAGTGTATTCTTTTGGAGTATCCAAAATCTGGTAAAAACATCTAAGAAGTTTCCAACCACAATGGTTTAAACCATTTTCGTCATTGTTGGAATATTCTCCATCTAAGGATGCAACATTTTGTCTTCCATGTTTCTTATTTCATAAGAAAAATGGGCTTTCTGGATCAAATGCATTTACTGTAGATGATTTTCAAAATTGGAAAAAGGTGAAATATGGTAAAATAAATTGCGCATTTTTAATTCACATAGGAAAATATCATACTTTGCCTCATCAAAATGCTGAAAAATCTTGGATGGATTTAGTTGACCAATCTTCACACATTCAAAATAGATTGGAGCACTATAACCAATTAAGGAGAACATAGTTCGTCTAAAAACATCAATTGACGCAGTTAAATGGTTTGTATTACAAGGATGTGCTTTTCGAGTGAATGATGAAACCAAAACATCACAAAGACTTGGAAATTTTTGAATTATTAAATTTATTGGGTTCTTACAATGATGAAGTAAGAAAATGACTAGATAAAGCTCCACAAAATGTTTCCTACACTTCAACACTAATACAAAAGGAAAATTTGCAAGTTATTTCAACAACAACAACAACAACAAAGCCTTATCCCACTAGGTGGGGTCGGCTATTTCAACAAAAATAAAAAATATGATCCGTGAAGAAGTTAGTGATACAAAATTTTGTATTATGATTGATGAAGTTCGATATGAGTCTAAAAAAAAAGCAAATGTCTATTGTTTTAAGATTTGTTGATCAGAAAGGATGTGTAAAAGAACATTTTTTTGGTCTCGTTCATGTTAAAGATACTATTGCACTGACATTAAGATATAAAATTTTAATGGTACTATCAAATCACAACCATGATATTCAAAACATTAGAGGTCAAGGTTATGATGGTGTAAATAATATGAGAGGAGAATTGAATGAACTACAAGCATTAGCTTTAAATACATGTCCTTATGCTTATTATGTTCATTGTATAGCACATCGACTACAGCTAGCATTAATCACTGCTTAGAAAGATGTGATCCCTATCCATCATTTCTTTAATAAGTTAAGTTTAATTGTCAACATTGCTTCTGCTTCAAGTAAATTATTTTCTAATAATGAACTTCAACCTGGAAAAGGACATAATCAAATTGGTACTTTATAAAAAACCTGGAGATACAAGATGGAGTTCACATTTAAAATCAGTTTTGAGCTTAATTAAATACTTCAGTGCAAGATGCCAAGGTTTGTTGAATATTATTGACGATGGTGCCACTTCAGCTTAATGTGCAGATGTAAATGCAACATATGAGACATTGAACACTTTTGAGTTTATTTTCATTTTACATCTTATGGAAAAAATTCTTACAATATCTAATTCATTATGTCAGACTCTACAAAGTCATTACCAAGATACTATAAGTTAATTAAGTCAATCCCAATATATTATAAGTCAATTCCAAGAAATTGAGCATTCAGAAGTTAAGACACGATGGATATGATAAGTTAATTATTAAGGCGAAAGACTTTTGTGAAAGAGTTAACATACATATTCCATAGTTAAATGCTCCTTATGTCGCTAGAAGAAGGGCACAACATCAATTAGATGGCATAACATTGGAACATCATTACATAATTAATATTTTTAATGTTGTGATCGACTCTCAATTGGCAGAATTGAATAGTAAATTCAATGATCACACTGTCGAATTATTAACTCGTAGTTAAGCTCTTGAATCAAGAGAGATGCGCTTATCATTGAGAATATATGATATTTTCCAACTAGTACAAAAATTTTAACTGAAAGATTTTTCTAAACATGAGATGTCACAATTGAGGATGCAAATTGAGCATTTTGATCATGTTAGACAACTTTCTGGTTTTGAAGAATTATCAACTATAACTCATCTTAGTCAATGTTTTGTGAAAACAAGAAATTCACAAATCTATCCTCTTGTACACATAATAGTGACCTTTATTCTAACTCTTCCAGTTTCTACAGCTACTACAAAACGATTCTTTTCAGCAATGAAGATAACAAAAAATAAGTTTCGCAATAAGATTGAATTTCTTTATGATTGTTTGATGATTTATATCGAGAAAGAAATTGCAGAAAAAACTTAGTATTGATTCACTTATAGATGACTTGTGTAATTTAAAAGAGCGTAGAGCTCTTTTTTGACATGGCAAATATATAATAAAATAATAATTATTAATAAAGTTATTTTGTATTTCATGAGTTGAAATATTGGCCTCCCTGGCATTTTCTCCTGGCTCCGTCCCTAGAGTAGAGGAAGTGGAGAAGAGGGAGAGGATGAGGAGAGCTCACGGTTGGAAAAATGGAGAAGGGTGGAATAAGAGAGATTAATGAGGGAATGGAGGGTTTTAGGGGTTTTTATACTTTAGGGTTATAAGATGCTTTAAGTCATTGGGTCATGGGCTTCATAATTGGTCTTTAAATTGTTATTGGTTTTCCTTTATTTATTTCCTTTTATTTTTATATCTATTAGATTTTTTTGAGAATATTACACTATAGTGGGAACGTCATCCTTTTAATATGAATGATGCATTATCATATAAAATTTATTTTTAGATTTCCCACGGCGGCCGTGGGAACGTCCGGTAGCTAGGATGTCGGAACGTCATTCTTTTAATATGAAATAGACGTTGTAATATAAAATATTATTTTTTTTGTTTCCCAATGTTGTAGTCGTGGGAATGTATGATTGCTCCACAACCGTCGAAAGTTTCGGCGGGCGTGGTCGTTAAAACTTGCAACGGTTGAGCAACCATCGGAAGTTGTGATGGTTTAGGCCATGGAAAATATTTGTTTCTATTTCGGAAGGATACTTTTGACCTTCGTAAAATCCATCAAAAAATGTGAGGGATAAGTGATCACCGGTAATATCCGTTGAAAATATCAAGAATGATGGAAAATATTTGGACGTTACTAATGGTTCCCCATTAGAAATCAATGCCAACCAAGAAGAATCACTACAAGAATTTTACGATTTTGCGACGGATATATCCATCGCAAAACCTTCGAAATCCATCGCAAATATGCCTTTGCGACGGATTTTTTGACGGATGGTAGTTTGTTAGAAATTTTGTCGTCGGGAAAAAAATTATCGACAGTCCAGAAATGTTCGTTCGAAAGTTTCGACGGATCTCTGAAATGGATAACTTGCCTTCAAAATTTTCGACGGGTGGAATCCGTCGAAAGTTTCGAAGGGAATGTCATCCTTCGAAATTTCCGATGGATCGTGCCGTCGGAAAGTTCCTAATCGCGCTACTAGAAATATTGGCCCCTTCGTAGGTTCCGACGGTTTTTGATGAGATCTCCCGTTGATAGTTTCGATGGGAGCTCTCCGGTCGAAACCTTCGATGAGTATGACCCGTCGAAGGCTTCGACGGGTCGCACCCGCCGAGGCCTTCGATGGGTGCTCTCCCGTTGAAACCTTCGACCAGTCGCTCACTCGTTGAAGGCTTCAGCGGGTGCGACCCATCGAAGACTTCGACGAATGCAACCCATCGAAGCCTTCGGCGGGAGACACCCGTCAAAGGCATCGGCGGGCGACACCCATTGAAGGCACCAACGGATTGCGACAGGATACATCCATCGAAAACTTTTAAAAATATTAAAAAATAGGTTGTCTGTTGTCGGATCGACGCTCGCAATCGATCCGAACAGCCTCCGTCGTCCGCGCGCTGGATCGGTCGCCCGCACGCCGGATCAGCCGCCCGCATGTCGGATCCGGCAGGCCGTCTACGATCCCGATCTGCCGCCTACGATCGGATTCAACTGCCTGCGAGTCGAATCCGGCCGCCTGCAAGCTGAATCTGATGCCTGAGGTTGGATTCGGCCACCTACGAGTCGGATCCCGCTGCCTGTGATCGGATCCAACCGCCTACGGCCAAATCCGACGCCAACGATCGGATCCAGCCGCCTATGGTCGGATCCTCCGCCTATGCGGCAAATCCGTTGCCCCGACTGCCTGTGCGATGGATCCGGCCGTCTGTGCACCGAATCCACTACCTACGAGCCGATCCATCTGCACTGGCCACTGGAGTTGAGAGAGAGGGACGAGGGAGTGGGGGAGCGCAGCCAGAGTCAACAAAGAGGAAGAGGAAGAGGAAGATGGGGAGTCGCCACCGTGGGAGAGAGAGGGAGAGGAGGAGAGATAGAGAGGGGAAGAATGAATAGGAAAGGGGAAAGGTGGAGGGGGGAAATATAGGGAGATAGGTGGGCGCGGGAATGAGAAGGCGGAGAGGAAAATGGGCGGGAAAATATTAAAGTTAGCGACGGGTATATCCTTCGAAATTATCGACGGATATAATAACTATCGGTAATTCCGAAGGAAGTACCCTTCGATAAATAAAATAATAATATTTTTTATCAATATTTATATAAGAAAATTTATTATTAAATAATATTATATATATTAACATATACGAATAAAAATTAATAATCATAATATTATATTACAAATATTATAAATATTTGGAAGATAGATATGTATCATATTATAAACATTCATAAAAAAATAATTATTGTAATTACCGATGGGTATATCCTTCGAAATTACCGAAGGAGATGCATTCATAGGTAATTTCGAAGGAAGCACCAGTCGATAATTACAATAATAATATACTTTTATCAATATATATATATAATCCTATATTTTATGTATTGATAATTATATTTCAATACATAATTTTATATAAATGCATCTTTAATGGACTAAAATTTTAACATAATGATTATTTTTTTATAAATCACAATATGACTCTTTAAAAATATAAGAGTAAAGTTGGACGACCCCCTCAGTTTTGAATCTTAGAGTCTACGTTCGATGACTGTAGACTTTAGAAGCTTAAGTTGGACGACCTTATTGCTACATTAATTTAAGTTTGACTACTACAATATTTCGAAGTTAAAGTTGTATGACTATTATTTTCTATATAAAAAAGTTGATGTTCACTCGAGAAATTATTCCACTTGCAATCGCTAGACCTCTTGGTAATTAAAATAATAATTTATGATATAAAATTTTATTATTAACATTAATAATATTATATGTATTTATTTTCTCATAAATGTCTTTAATTACCGATGGGTATCTCCTTTGAAATTATCGACAGATGTTACTCCTTCGGTAATTTCGAAGGCATTATCCTTCGATAATTACCGGTGGGTAACGTCCTTCGAAATTATCGACGGATGCTAAATCCTTTGGTAGTTTCGAAGGCACTATCATTTAGTAAATAAAATAATAATATATTATTAATGTCGATGATATAATACATATCTTTCATTCATTTACTTAAAATATTTATAATATAATAGTATATTACTAATGTTTATAATCATATATATGAATACATATAATTAATATCAATACATATACTATTATTAATGTTTAATAATATTGTTATATATATAAATATTGATAATAAATAATACTATTTTAATTACTGATGGGTATCTCCTTTGAAATTAGTGATGGATGTTAATCCTTCGATAATTACTGGCAGGTAACGTCCTTCGAAATTATCAACAGATGCTAAATAATTTCGAAGGCACTATCATTCAGTAAATAAAATAATAATATATTATTAATGTCTATAATATAATACATATCTCTCTTCTATTTTTATAAAATATTTATAATATTATATTACTAATGTTTATAATCATATACATTAATACATATAATTAATATCAATACATATAATATTATTAATGTTTAATAATATTATTATATATAAAATATTGATAATAAATTATATTATTTTAATTATCGATGGGTAATGTCTTTCGAAATTACCGGCGGATGCTAAATCCTTCAGTAATTTCGAAGGCACCATCCTTTAGTAAATAAAATAATAATTTAATAAGAGAAGTATTGAATATACATATGTATTATTATAAATATAGTTACTAAAGGGTCTGGCCTTTGGAATTACTAACGAATTTAAATCCTTCGGTAATTCCGAAGGCTATACTCGTCGGTAATTTATTGACGGTTCTGTCCGTAGTAATGAACTTTGCGAAGGATTCATGTTCATCATAAATTAATCATTTTCTTGTAGTGAATAAACACTCGTTTAAATCATTAATGACCATCACCTATTTGATCTCTAAATATTATTTTATAATTTGAGGTTTTAGTCAGTATTATTTTTTACAACCATTGTGATCCTGGTCATTGTTATAAAAATAGCAACAAAGATCAAAATGCTGATCATTTAACTATTTTAGCATCCACAATATGATGTAAATAAAGAAAAAAATACTAATGATTAAAGGTAAGAATAACATCAACCAATGTGGTTGGCCTGAAACTAATGGTATAAAAATTAAAATTTAATACATTTTCATTGCATCTCAAAACAAAAAATTACATGACTAAAAGAAACATCAATTTCCATATATTACTTCTGAGCATTTCACGTTCAACATCCATCCAACATTTAGTAAATAATAATAATAATAATAATAATAATAATAATAATAATAATAATAATAATAATAATAATAATAATAATAATAATAATAATAATAATACAACATTTCACAAGAGGTATTCCTAGACTAGGGGCTGACTATAAAAAAAAAAGCAAAACCAGGACGATGCACTTTCACATGAGGTATTCCCTAACCACATATTTATATGTGTCACCTGCCTCGTTGTTTTCTAAGTGGACTCTCTGATAAAAAGAAAATAAAAACGATTAGGTAGTAAGTCACATTTTCCTTGAATTATTATCATCTCATTATTTCATAGTGGTTGTTTTTTAGTGCGATAAGGTAAGCGCATAAGCTGTAAACCACAGATAAACGTACAGACTCCCATGGATATATCTGATGCAAGAATGGAGCCGCCTGGTTGCATCATCTTCTTTTGTCCTGTCGATACCTAAAAGCACTTATTGCTTCTCTTCCTTTTCCCCAAAACTGGCTGCATCTCTATGGGTGTTGTTATGATATCTGGCAATTTATGCAAGGTACAAGAAGTTGCATTATAACGAAGTTGATGTGGACCATTTGTTCATTGTTCTGTATAGCTTTGTTCTCATCAGAAGAAATAATTAAGCATCAACCATCTCGTGCTACAGTTTCTAAAGTAATTAGGGTGGAATGATTAGCCCACTGACAGCAGTAATACCATATCCCAGTGGATGATTGATCTGGCATATAAATCTTTGTCATGTTGGGGATCATTTATGAATTTGATAAGCTTTAGAAACGGAATCGTACATCGGTACATGTGATCAACAATGAATTAAAAAGATATGATAGGATTCTGTCGAGGCCTACTGCGCGCGTGGTTTAAATACTACAAGGATCTCACATCGAAAAAAAATACTAGAAATATCCAAAAAATCTAACTGTTTCTTCATCACATATTCCAACTACTACGTGCTTCACTGAAAGATGCATGTTAGATGATGCAAGATTAATTATAAGAATCGGATCGTGTCATTCTTATATGGAACCTCTCACGATAGAACCTCTCATGTTAGATCAAAGACGAGTTAAATTTCCAATTGGTTGCCTGCTTTCTCATGGCTCACGTAAACGGTGCATAATTCTAATTAATTGTGTTCGATTTGACAGCTCCACAAAAGTATCAATCATGTAGTATACTTTTAATATTATAAAGCTAAAAGTATGCATAAACAAAAAAAAATTCAAGGAAAGACTCGGGCACGCATACAGCTCGAAAAAGTAGATGCAAGTTCAGTTTTTTATACTACTTTTAATACTTTTAATGTAACATTTGGATCGCTGAAGTGTAAGGAATCATTTTAATGCACGAATATATAGAACTTCGTAATACACATGCATACTTGACCTTTACCCTTGTAGCAATCACAGCTCTCATTTAGTTTCTTGCCACCAGGGTACGTACGCGTGTATATATACCTAGCAATAAAACAAAGAACAAAAATAGGGGATTAATATTTGTTAATAATGTCTTAAATTCTATCACAATTTAAGATTCATTTCTTCTCCAATTAATTGCAACTAACATTACTCCACAATTGAAGGCACCATCTTGCTCTGAAAGTAATCTCCTGTTTTTTCAGTGTTTAATATCTCTCGCACTAAATTCCCCCACGATATATACATAAAAAATAAAACAAGAGGGGAAAGAAGATATATAGTACGTAAGTAGACAGAGGCCAGGCGCCAAAGTGTCATATTCAGACTTATCTTTACGCTCAAAATCTCCATTATTTTGCTGGATCTGGATATGGCAGCAACAACAAGTTGAGGCAAACGCAAGCCAACCCTTGGGGAAGGCCATTTGGACAAAAGAAGCATATCCCATGCGCGCCTCCCACGCAGGCGTCAGCATCGTATCCAAAAGCAAGGGGATATATATAGGTCGAAGGATTAAGCATCAAGCATCATAATTTAACGAATGCGGCGTTCCAACAACCGATACCGTATGTCTACTGTTTGAATATTGTTTTGAAAGAATCACTGTAGTATTTTGGATCTGGATGCATGGATCATATATTCATATATGATATATCCATGGGAAGCCAATGTTTAGCAATGATTGATCTAATTAAAATCTTGTGATAATGTATTATATTCATGCATTACATACTGGTTTCGGTATGACTAATATAAAACTGTATTGATTGCGTGCATGCTATTAGTCAATCTCCAATAATCCATACAGTTCGTTCATATTTTCCTGGCAAGCACGATTGAGTCATTAATTTGGCTAGTGTCCAATCCAAAAAAAAATAGTGTATGATATAGCAAAAAAGCATGTTTAATCCACAATAATTAAGGAAAAAAGCGCATCCCCTTCTGCTCAAACCTGGATGCATGGATGAATTAGTTGCACTAAAATTAGTGACATTTGTTTTAACCTTGACATCTCTGTTGATTTTCTAAACTTTGGTATTAACCATATATATGACTAAAAATGGGTAACACATATATACAATATATATGTTATATGCATAGTCTGGTCAACCCTCTACCAACTCTCCCATAAAGGAATAAAAAACAGTCGACCGGTACTAACTACTCACTGTTGTCCCAAGGACAAACTTTGCATTAAAACATTGGTATGCATACATAAACCTATATAAGAAATAAAGTAATGGTTCAAGCATTATTGCAAGCATCATAAGACTCTATATAAATGCTCCCTCCCTACATTTCAAATCGCCAGAGCCACATATAGGGAGCCTACTCAACTCTTCTTGTCGTCTCTCCACAAACCATGGCCTCCAAGCCTCTCCTGCTGCTCATGCTCCCTTTGGCTCTGGTTCTCCTATCACTATCAGGCTCAGCAAATGCTCAAGTCCTGACAGTCGGGTATTACAGCAAGACATGCCCCAATGCAGAAGCCATAATCTTCTCAGAGATGTCCAAAATCATCAAGCTCGCGCCGAGCCTTGCAGGCCCTCTCCTCAGGATGCACTTCCATGACTGCTTTGTTAGGGTACACACACATGCATCCTTGTATATATCTGTAAATATAATATAAAAAAACACTCGTAGTATACATGTATTTTCAATGAAACCTACAAGCTTATGCTAGGAAAACAAATTGCATGCATGCAGGGATGCGACGGCTCAGTTCTGTTGAATTCCACCAAAACTATGACAGCTGAGAAGGATGCAAGGCCGAACCTGACACTCAGAGGCTACAATGTCATCGACAGGGTGAAGGCCAAGCTCGAGGAAGCTTGCCCTGGGATCGTCTCATGCGCCGATATCCTCGCATTCGTCGCCAGGGACGTAGTCGTTCTGGTACAGATCCATGCATGGCAAGCATGCATGCTCTCTTCGTCTCAGACTAATTAAAGCTGATGCTTACTGACGTAATTGAACTGACCCGGGCGATCAAATCTGAATTGATTCTTACCGCAGAGCAATGGTCCATCTTGGCCAGTGTGGGCCGGGAGGAAAGACGGCAGGATGTCTAATGCCTCAGAAACAGTAGACCTTCCGCCACCCACGGCAGGCGTCCAAAAGCTGATCAAAATGTTTGCCAAGAAGGGACTCAGCGTCAAGGACCTCGTCGTCTTATCAGGTACATATGAACTCTTGGGTAATACGCTTTTACCTGTAATATGTAATTAAATAATATCGATCTGACTGTGTGCACTTCTTCTGTACGTGTAATTAATGTTTAACAAGGCGGGCACACGATCGGAATCGGACACTGCCCGACCTTCAGTGACCGGCTGTACAACTACACCGGCAAGGCCACCCTCGCTGACGTTGATCCCACGCTCGAGAGGCACTACTTGCTGAAGCTGCGGACCATCTGCAAGCCCAACGACCAGAGCACCTTCGTGGAGATGGACCCGGGCAGCTTCACGACGTTCGACACCGGCTACTACAAGCAGGTCTCCAAGAGAAGAGGCCTGTTCCACTCCGACGAGGCACTCCTCGCCCACCCCTTGACCAGGTCCTACGTCTTGAGCCACTCCGGCGCCTACGGCTCATCGGAGTTCTTCAAGGACTTCGGCGACTCCATTATCAGCATGGGCAACATCGAGGTGCTCACCGGCGCCGCCGGCGAGGTCAGGAAGAAGTGCTCCGTTGTCAACTAGGAATGCCGTAGTCTTTGGTGGCTACAGAACTAACTGACTTCTTCTGATCGATCTGTCTGGTGAGGGCATCAAAGGGAAGCTTCAGAGTGACGAAAATTATGGTGTCTTTTGACGTGCTCTTTTAGCAGTGTCTTTCATATGTTGTGGATCGTCTCGTGCGGTCGATCGCTTGGTTTGTCACATGATTAATTCTTCTATTTTTCTTTTCTGCTAATAATGTGTATGTTCCATCGTTGTGAATAAGGTGGATCTCCGCCATTGTAGCTTCCTCTGCAAAACAATAATATCTTCTTTTTTCCGAGTGCCCCTTTGCACTTTGGCTCCATTATTGAATCCATTGGTCTTTATTTTTCTTATTTACTCACCAGGTTCGACTATTAATATTTATATGTAATTCTAACTTCTACGTTAAGATTTAATTATCAATATTTAAATAAATTAATATTTTAAAATTTAAAAGCATCGAGTTTCTTCTACTCCACTTATAGTTTAATTCAATTTATGTTCCGTGCTAAACTTACGACTCTTTTTTAGCAGTGAAAATGTTAACAGATATAAAATATTATGCACTTATTTATTCTCTATTTTTCAAGTATTTGCGCCCAACCCAAGATATCTAAAATTCATTTCTTATTAACGTTATTTTTTTATGTATATAATAATCAGTAGGCCTCTCACCTATTTGAATTTTCCTAAAATATATAGATTTCAATCAGGGTAAAATAAAATAATGATATTAGTGACGAGTCCCCCCTTAAAGAAGGAATATTCTATCTTTTTATTCATTTGATTAAAGTTTTTAAATGAATATAGACCAAATATTATCCATAATTTTTTAGGCTGACGACTAAAAAAATTAAGAGACGCATATACCTATTTCCAGAGAAGGAGATATCCATTTTATCCAAAAATAGACACATGCTCTTTCTGAAAATAATTATACATTTTTTTAAAGTGGTTGAGGAACCTAGAGGAGCCATATTAAAAATTAGAAATTAAATAAAATATAGAGGAAAGGGTATTAATATATTTATTTCATCTAGCGGATAGAGAGGAAAGAGTGGCTTGGATAAGTGAAGATCATATATAGACGAATATTGGAAGTAAAAATAATTTATCTTTTATACTTTTAGTTTCACCTTGCACCCACATTCAGAATCGTCTGATTTGAGATAGATGAATTAGATGTGTGTGTGCCGGTTCACGAGGGTTCTTCTGGTTCGCATGATAGACGTCCGGTTCGTGCCTATAACATCTTTACGTCGGCCTCTCTGCGCCGCTGACGATGACGACGACGTCGGGTGACGATGACATTGGGCAACAGAGCTCCGTCGAGAAAGGGAGAACAGACATCCTGAGATATCTGAACATCGTCGTCGATCTACAAAAGCTGTTGTAAATCTACGAGCATCGATCTGAGATGTGCAAACGCAGATTTGAGATGTGCAAACGCCTTCATCGATCTGCAAATGTCGATCTGCGAACGTCGTCGATTTGTGAACGTCGATCTGAGATCTATGTCGCCGATCTTAGATGCATCGTTGCCCTCGCTCATAGATCGCCACCCTCACGCATAGATCACTGCCCTCACTTGTAGATCACCGCCCTCGCTTGCCTATCGCTGCCCTCGATCGCACATAGCCGCAAGATCACTGATCTCCGTTGCCATCCACGAAAGATCGTCGACGCCTCTTTTTTTCTTACATAGAGAACCATCGAACCTCGAATGTGTCCACATCTGGTCCAAGCTGGCACAGTCACTACAAGAAAATCGCGATTTTTCGACGGATAATTTTCGACGGTTCTAAATCCGACGGATTTTTCGATGGTTATGACCGTCAAAAATAATTTATATTATTATTTAATTTTTCGACGGTTAGGAACGTTGATATTTTCAACGGATATCCATCCGTCGCAATTTTCGACGACTTTTCCGACGGTTATGACCGTCGGAAATAAAAAATTAAATTATGTATTTTTTATATTATTATTAAATTTTTCCTACGGATTTTTCGACGGTCACGACCGTCGGAAATAAAAAAATTAATTATATAATTTATTATATTATTATTTAATTTTTTGACGGTTAGGAACATCGATAGTGTCGTCCGCTCTGGATGTGTCTCTGCACAGATCTTCCCTCGCCGGAGCTCCATTGAGGATAGCTAGACCATGGCACCGCAGGTCGAACCTCGCGCAGTTGCGCAGATCGTCAAACCTCACCCAAAGAGGGGACGAATGGAGGAATCACAGGGGACGCGAACCGGAGATCTTGAATTGGCGAATCAAGTTGAACCAATGCACACACATGTCATCCGTCCATCTCCGATCGAGGATGTGTGGGCACATAGTGCTACCACAAACATGTGGTAGAATCTGGTTAATATTGTTATGGGAATAATGGGTGTCCCCACATTTGAAATGGGGGAATGTTCCCCCCATGATGCGTTCGCCGTTGGATGGTATCCGACGGCTGGTGCAGATCTGAGTGGTTTTGTGAGTGAAAACTGGTCGAGGGGCGCGGTTCGACGAGTGAACCGGGCGGTTCGATGAGTGGGCCGGTTCGAAGAGGTATATAATCCAAAAACCTTACACATCCATCATTTCTTTTTCTTCTTTCTCTCTCCTCTCCGCTCGGTGATCTCGTCCCGCCGACGGCATCCGAGCTCGAAGCTTCGTCCCAGCAGATCTGGCCGCCGCCGACCGATCTGCCCACTGCCGACCCCCGCGCGATGGCATCCGATGCTCCAAGCTCTCGTTCTCCGATCTCTGATCGACACCGACAAGATTCGACCAGATCCGACCTGATCTGGTTGTCGGCGGCCCCGTTCGACCAGATCTGGTCGTCGGTGGCCCCGCTCGACCAGATTCGGCCGCCCTGCTGCGCTTGCACGACCCCGCTCGCACGCCGCCGGCCGCCCCTGCTGCGCTCGCACGACCCCGCTCGCACAACGCCACACGCACGTCCCCGCCTTCCCTGCCGTGCTCGCACAACCTCGCCCGCACGCCGCCTGCTGCCCTGCCGCGCTCGCACGACCCCGCCGCATGCCGCCGGCCACCCCCGCACTTCGTCGCCCGCCCGCATGTCATGCCGATCTCGCATGCCGCCGTCCGCCCGCCTGCCCTGCCTCTCCCGCCGAGGACCGCGCCGCCGCCGATGAGATCTCCCCTCTCCTCTCGCAACTTCGCCACCGGAGACCGGGCTGCTGCCGACGAGATTTGCCCCTCTTCTCTTGCGACTTCGCCACCGGAGATCGGACCCCGTCGTCGTGATCCATCCGTCCAGAATTATCAAAATGTTGTGTGATTAGTGTGATAGTGTGATTAGTTACACTTTTGTAAATTTTTGTAAATATTTTGTTGATAATTCATGTTGTAAATGAGTGTGATTTATCAAAATGTTAGTTATCGTGTTTCTCAGAATGATGCATGAATGTTGTTATCGTGTAATTGTAATTAGGTGTTAATCTACGTAATTAGATGTAATTTGTTGTATTGCTTAGGATTAAGCATGTACACCGGCTAGAACTACTGGTTCTAGCAGTTTGTACTCTCTAATATTATGAAGAGACTTGTTCTATTCCTTGACAGATGCAAAGGTGTGAGGAAGTTGTGATATCTTCATAGTTGATAGTTGGTGCCGGCAATTGAAAATAGTATAGTATAATGAACTATATGGCAAACATTGCTGATTTTCTTGTTAACTTTTCATCACTTATTTGGATAATTCTAAAATTCTTGAATCTGATATGTGCTCGATATAAAACGAACAATCAACTATAGGAAAAAGAGAAGAGCCCAAGAAATCACATTAATTAACATCAATCAATTGATTAACATAATTATTAACTACACATTATTTTTTTACAATTAGCAAGGACACAACCATTTACAACTAATCTGTACATAATTATTAACTACATAAATTACAGCATGATTAACAACTAAATAATTACAACTAATCTTGTGCATAGAATTAAGAATTGAGTTTGGCGGCTATCGGCGGAGTGCGGGGTGTTTGGCGTGAGGGGTCTTGGAGTGCGTTCGGCGGGTCGCCTGTGCGAGGTCGGCAGCGTGAGGGGGTCGGCGGGGTGGTGGATGTGTGAGGTCGGCGGCTTGAGGGGCTCGACGGATGTGCAAGGTCCTCGGCGAGAGCGGCAGGGCGGGCTGGCAGGCGGCGGCGTGTGAGATCGGCATGACGTGCAGGCGAGCGGCGGTGTGCGGGGGCGGGCGGAGGCGTGCGGCGGGGTCGTGTGAACGCAGCAAGGTGGCCGGCGGTGTGCGGCGGGGTCGTGCGAGCACGACAAGGCGGCCGGCGGCGTGCAACAGGGTCGTGCGAGCGCGGCAGGGCGGCCGGGGGCGTGCGTGCGGTGGCGTGCGGGCGGGGTCATGCGAGCGCAGCAGGTCGGCCGACGGCGTGCGGGCGGGGTCATGCGAGAACAGCAGACCTGCGGCGTGCAGGCGGGGTCGTGCGAGCGCAGCAGACCTACGGCGTGCGGCGTGTGGGGGGTTGTCGTGTGGGGCGTTGTCGTGCAGGGCGACCGGCTTGCGGGCGTTGTCATGCGAGTGCAGGGCGACGACCACATCTGGCCGGATCTAGTCGAAGGAGACCGGCGAGGACCAGATCTGACCGGATCTAGTCGAAGGAGGCCGACGACGACCAAATCCGACCAGATCTGGTCAAAGGAGGCCGGCGACGACCAGATCTGGTCGAACGAGGCTGCCGACGACCAAATCTAGTCGGATTTGCCCGGCGAGTGCAGTGTTGAACAAGATCGGAGGAGCGAGAGAGTTGAGAGAAAGAGATCGGAGAGCGAGAGCGAGAGAGTTGAGAGCGAGAGTTGAGAGAGAGTGTGAGGTCGGGAAATGAGAGGAAAAGAGTTTACAATGGGTTTTTATTACTCTGTTCGATCCGGATCACTGCAAGAAAAATGCCTATTACAGACGATCCAAACCGTCGGTAAAATGGCCAGATCCGTCGAAAATAATATTTTTTCGACGGTTCTTTCGACGGATAACGTTCATGTGAAAAAGGGTCATCGCAAACAATTTGCGATAATTTTTTCTAAACCGTCGGTATTACAGACGGTCTAGCTGGCGGGCGTGGCCGTCGAACGACGAGTATCGACGGCACGAACCGTCAATAATATCGACGGTTAGGACCGCTGCTATTTATCGATGGTCAAAACCGTCGATAGTATCGACGGTTCATATATCGGCGGCTTCAACCGTCGATATTATTGACAGTTTAAACCGTCGACAAACTTGGTTCGACGGTTTCACCCGTTGACTCCACAATTAATTTTCGACGGCCACGACCGTCGATAATGCTGCAAGGACGGTCATAACCATCGGTAAGTATCAAAAAAATCCGTTGTCGACATTGCAATATTTCAGCTATTTCCGACGGTCAGTACTGCTTCCGACGGTCAGGACTATCGGAAACAAAAAAAATAAAAAAAATGCTGAATTTTAAATGTCCGAACAGATAATACAACACATCACATAATTCATTTCCAACACATCACAGATCATTTCCAACGTCACAGATCATTCACATCACAGATCATTTCCAAACATGAAATAAATCAAACATCACAATCCAACAAAAAGTAACTATCGAAACATCATATAATTCGAAGTCATTCCAAACAAATTGAAGTCTTGGTGAAGCCATTCCAAACGTCACGATGAAGATATGAAGAGCTGAAGTTATGAGCCATTCCAAACGTCGCAAAACAACTCGAACATCACTGCACAATAGAGATTTTAGAAAGTTAAAACATGCTGAATTGCAAAAAAAAGGAGAAGAATTCGGATTTGAAGACTAAAAAAAACATGAAGACTAAAATCTAAAGTGCATTCACAATCCATAAAAATTCCTAAACAACACAATTTGAATCTAACATCAACATAATTTGATAAATTCAATCAAAGATGCGTAAACTAACAATGCACCATAATTTGATAATTTGATCAGGAAGTTCATGGCCAATCAGGAAAAAACAGGGAACATAAACTACAAGTATATTTATTTTGCAAGTAATTTTTTTTTATATTTACTATGGTTATAAAGTACAAGTATATTTGCTTATACTGAGTACTGACATTTACATGATCCAGCTGTCTGCACTCCGTTTCCGGTGAAAAACTTTGAAACTCTACAGATCTAAGTTAGTGCCCATGTCGATGTCAAAGTGCATATGAATCTAATGAGTATAATGAATCTACAAATTAAAGCAAATTCCAAAAAAAAATAAGTATAATGAATCTACCTCGACGTCGTCATCGTTCAATTCACCGCGCATGAAGGCACGCATCATTTTCTTCATTTCAGTAATGTTACGACATTCACGTTCTTCGAATTCCTTTCTGACCTCTTCCCTAATCGTCTTGGTCACCTGATCCATAATTTCTTGCATACCAGAAGGAGATGAACCTGAAGTAGTTTGTCAACCATATCCAATATCTATGTCACTCACAGAAGATCCGAGGTCGTAAATGCGACCCTTCTTCACACCGATGTGGTCCGTCCAAAGTTGTCTTGGGGTCAACGGTGTGGTCCCCTCCTATGTGGCTTGCGTAATATGATCAACTTCTTTTGTTTTATAAGACTCCTGAAATATAAAGAAAATACAAAGGACCGGCAAAAATAATTAACTATAAACGACGAGTAGACATGTGAGAAAAAATAATTGGAAATGATGACAAATGTGTGATCTTGGCATATCAGAGATAACATTACTGAATTTAATGCAAGAGTTAGACCTAAAATTTAAAACCTTTGGCATATCAGAGATAACATTACTACCATAAGTTTTCTAGACCTAAAATTTAAAACCTTTGACTCTACACAAACCTGATAGACAAAGAAACTGAGCACAAGGACGAGCTACATGTGAAGCAAAAAAAAAAAGAAAAGGATGAGGAGCATGTGAGTGCATTCCATCTAAAATCATATCCATCATGTGCAACTTTTCTATCTATCCTAATACCAGAGCGCTGAAATCATTCTTCTGAAATTACTTGGGTTCAAAAGTTTACCTGGTTGGGATATTGAACTTTAAGATTCAGACATCAAGCCACAAAAAGATTTACAAGTTACAGCTAAGTAATTTTGAGCACATATATCAATTAGCTTAAGGTAGATCTTATAAATGACGAGTAGGTGATCGACTTCAAAGTTTTATTAATTAACTATTAACTTGCAATTTAGAAAAAAATAAAGGCAGAAAAATTTACATACATATGTCTCCCGGGCATAATCCGAAACCCGTTCTTTGTTCTTCTTCTGATGAGTTCGGAGAAAAATTTCGTCCTGAGTAGGTGATCTACCCGTCTCTTTCTCCTGCAATGAGATAATATTTTAAAATTTGTAACTTAAAGTATAATATTTTCTCGACACTGTATTGAAAGACCTTACCATTTTCTTAGCAATCGTGCTCGTGGATACACATCCGCCCGAATGCAAGCATGCTCCTTGGTCGGACTCTCGATTGATTTTTGCTTTTTCGCATTTCAATTTGTACTCCTCGGTGGACCACTTTCCTAGCAAATCGATCCAAACGGCCTCGGGGATCCAATTGGGTCGTTCTCTGTCAGCTCGAGCTTTTGAAAACATCACGGACAATCTCTTCGAGCACCGAGAGTTAAAAGCCTTCCACATCTTTTTCGTATCTCGGGCTCCCACCACACATAAGCTTGCATGTGTTTAAAAATAATTAATGTATTATGAAGAGCAATTTTAATGACCATGTTGGCTTCTAAGAATACATGAAATTCATTAAATAGCATCTGTTTCGTGGCATAAGGAACTTCCCTCCATGTAAGCCACGCTTCAGCATACCTATGTCGCAATACTTTAGTAACTGCCGCAGCCGCGGGTTTCGACGGTACAAACCTGGAAGGACACAAAATTATAAAATGTCATAGCTGAATCACAAAATGAATAAGGAATAGAAATACATAAATTTACACTTACCCTAAATTCCCATCTGGCTGCACGTATGCTTTGTAAACACGATTTGACGAAGCCTGGTCTGAGCCTTCCACGGAACAACGAGCTCTGACGGATTCTTGTTGCAATTGTGTCTACAAGTCGGCAATATCAGCGTGAGAGGAAGGACCCGGCGGAGGAGAATAACGTTCTATTATGCGAATGCCCGTGGCTGATCTAGGAGCCGACGGAGGAGAAGAACGCTCTATTATGCGAATGCCCGTGACTGATCTAGGAGCCGACGGAGTACTGAGAGCTCTAGGGACGACCGACTCCTTTCCTTTATTTTTACTTTTATCAAATCGATACATGTGCATAATACAAAATTTATTCCAAGTCAAATTCACAATTGATAAAAAATTCAAATGTCACAACGTCTCGACCTGACTATGTTCGGCTACGTCTTGTGTTGCATCTTGAGGAACGAAATTGTACGTATAACTGGAGAACCAATTCCTAATATCCGGAGGCACTTATAAAAAATAAATAAATTAATTCGAATAAGCTTATGCGTAAAATTCTTTTGATTATTATTTCAAACACTCACGAGATGGTAGTGAATATAAAAATGCATCATCCTCGTCAGGCATCCTCAGATCCGATTGTTTGTCCACATGCATCGCTAACGCATCAAACAAACTATTGTGAGATGATAATTTGAATAAACCGTTATGATACAACATGAAAATGGATCGTAAATGAACAATCATCATCAGATGATAACATTCTTAATAAAAGATCCTAGACGTAAGATAAAAATACAACATGATCGTGATATTAAGTAATAATACCATTACTCATCATCCGAATTACCACATGACTGTACCCATCATTATCATCATCATCATCAGAAGTCGACGTAGTTTCAAATTCATCTTCGTCCGAGCCGTTTTCATCATTTTGTATGTCGACATTATCGAAGTCTTTAAATATGTGTTCCGAATCCTGTAGATCGTCGACTAATTCGGTGTCGACAATAGGGGCCACAGCAGTATTTGAGTCATCTTGATAGGTACATTGCAATGCACCATCAACTTTTATCCTGCTTCTTACATTCATCTTTATTACAACCCACCGTTGTGCTTTGTCCCTCGTCTTCTCCGGATATGGCGCATAATATACTTGTCTTGTAGAAGACAGAATAATGAAAGGATCAAAATGATCATTATGCCGATTGTGATGTATTTCAACTATTTTCAAATCTTTGTGAACTCGCATCCCTCTCCTTTCCTTTGGATCAAACTAATTACACTAAAGTAATGTGACTTTATTACCTCTAGTGTATTGCAGCTGAATAATGTCTTTGAGAACACCATAGTAGTCATGCTCATTTTCTCCGTCCGTGGATCCCACAACACATACTCCACTGTTCACGGTTTTCTTCCCGATCGACCAAGTTTCAGTGTGAAACTTATAACCATTCACAAAATACACCGGCCAACTTTTCACCTCTCGAGCCGATCCCCATGCCAAATTCTGGAGACCAGACGCCGTGCCGGTACTGAGAACCTAATATGAAAATGAATGATTAGAGTAGACGCTGAAAATGTCAAATTGTATAGAATATTGTAAGAATTACCTGTTCCTTAAACCACGGTGCGAAGTCATTCTCGATTCTATCTTGTACATGTTGTTCATGGATATTGTAGTATTGCAAGAAAGCACTACATACAAAGTTATGGTTAAATCAAAATTTTGATTGGGAAGGCGTTAAAGAAAAGAACGCATGAAAATTAAACTTACTTAATGTAGTCTTGCACTTCTTGCATGTTTAGGAGGACATGATTCGTGACAGACTTGAATTCTGCATCACTTAGCCATCTACTCATTGGCTTCCCAAAATATCGTCCTAACTGATTGAAAAGCGACAAAGATGCCACATCAGACTGTTCTTCTGGAACTTCATCATTTCGACGGACTCTGGTCCTCGCACACTTAACATGGGACTCGAAGTAGTAAGAACAGAAGTACGAAATCTTTATACGCTTCACATATGGATCCTTCGACACGTGCTTTGTTCTTAATCGTCCTTTTAATTCGATTGAGATATCTTTCAAAAGGATACATCTACCTATATTGTACTGGTCCACCTACCCTTGCCTCATATGGTAGATGAATAGGTAAGTGCTCCATGGAATCAAAGAATTCCGGTGAAAATATTCGTTCCAACTTACATAATATTATCGGAATATTACGTTCCAATTGGGTCATATTTTCCACCGTTAATGTTATAGAACACAATTCTTTGAAGAATTGACTCAACTCCATTATCGAATTTCAAATCTTGTCCAAGAGTGAAGAAAAAGTAGTAGGAAGCAAAGTTTCCATGAATATGTGGCAGTCGTGACTTTTCATGCCAAACAAATGCTAGTTATTTATGTCCACACATCGGGTCAGATTTGATGCATAACCATCCGACATTCTCAGCTCTTGGATCCAGCGGCACACTTGAGTCTTCTGCTCCTTAGTGAGAACATAACTTGCCTTTGGTTTAGATAATCTACCGTTAGATAAAGTCACTAAGTGCAACTCTGGCCTGCGTCAGTACTCCTTCAAATCTAGTCTCGCCTTTAGGTTATCCTTTATTTTACTCTTAATGTTCATTACGGTGTTGAATACATTTTCAAACACATTTCTCTCAATGTGCATGACGTCTAAATTATGACGTATCAAACAATCAGACCAATAAGGTAAATCTTTGAATATACTTCATTTGGTCCAGTTATGACAAACATCATACTCATTGTATGTGACATTTGGGTCGTCGAGAATTCTGCATAAAGCATTGGCAATGCGACGTAATTGAGCTTCTGAGCGTCTGACCGGAGCCATGTCTTCTACAACCCTATTCCGTCGAAATGTATTTCAGTTATTTCTGTACGGATGATCAGCTGTAAGAAATCATCTATGACAACCAAACCAATTATTTTTACCCCGTTTCTCAAAGTGAACGCATCTGAGTGTTCCATGAAATATGGACAAGCTAATTTCCCTGTGATCATCCAACCAGACAACATCTCGTAGGCAGAAAAGTCATTAATGGTCCACAATAAAGCAGCTTTCAATGTGAAATTTTGTTTGGTCGATACATCATAAGCGATGACACCATCACACAGTTCTTTTAGCTCGTCTATTAGAGGTTGTAAATACACGTCTATCCTCTGTTTAGGACTCTGAGGACCAGGAATAATGCATGTCAAAAATATATATGGTGCAAACATACAAATCCCAGGTGGCAAATTATAAAGTGTTATTATGACCGGCCAACATGAATAAGAAACTGAAGTCTAACCATATGATGTAAAACCATCTGCGTATAATCCGAGCCTTATGTTCCTTTCGTCCTTAGCACAATTAGGATGCTTACGATCAAAATGTTACCACGCTTCACCATCCGATGAGTGAAGCATGACACCTTCAGAAGTATTATGCTATGCATGCCACTTTATTTGCGACGCTGACCCTATAGACGAGTATAGTCTTTTAAGCCTTGGAATAAGAGGCAAATAATACATTCTTTTCACAGCGACTTGAGACTTGTTAGTCACTCTATATCGTTTGGCCTCACAAAATTTACATTCATTTAGATTGATGTCCTCGTCGTAATATAACATACAATCATCACGACAATAATCTATTTTAGTTGAGCCAAGACCAAGTTTACTGACCAATCTTTTTGTCCTATAAAAATTTTCAAGAATACGAGCCCCAGTTGGTGTGACCTCTTTTAAAATATCTAGAAATGTATCAAAACATGCTTGTGAAATATTGTGGTCGACTTTCAGATTCAACAATCTAACAGCAAGTGATAGTTCCGAATGACTTTCACACCCAGGTCATAAGGGTTGGCTCGATGCGTTTAGTAAGTCATAAAAATCTCTTGCTTTTGGATTTGGTGCCTCTTCATTCTGCTCAAATCTAATATTGCCATACTCAGTTGCAGCTGCGTCATAAACTAACTGTTCATATTGCGAAGCAAATGTTGGTTCAGGATCGACAAAATGAAGGCCTGGATTTGGGACGCTTGTCGAAGGCGCTCCTTCGCCTAAATCATCCCATTGCCAATAATTGGGTTTGAAACCCTTTCTATATAAGTGAACTTTAACATTCTCTATCGTCTGTAACTTTGTGCTAGCACATTTCAAACAAGGACACCTAATTGTTCCCTCCCGTTGATATTGTAAAGATTGACAAGCCACAGTAACATAATAGTCAACGCCATCTATGAATTCTTGTGTCAATCCTTTACGACCAGGATTATTTCTATTGTACATCCATCGACGATCGTTCAAGTATGACATAATGACTGCATTATTTGCAAATCATAAAAAATTTCAGTGATACAAAATTGTATAAGAAGAAAGGTTTATGAAACAACAGTCATGAATTGTATTATCAGTACTCTTAGAGGAGCAATGCCCAACAGGTGTACTACTGACCTACATTTTATCTTAATTATTAGAACACAACCAGACATGCAATATATAGTTAACATGTATGACCACATTACCATTAATAAATTCTGCATGACTTGAGGAAGAACATATTGTTTACTAATGTTTACTAATCATATTGCCAGGTATAGAGATAGCATACACATATATACATTGACTCTATGTAATTAATGAACTTATTGCTATTTCGGTTGTCATCTCAATTTAAGATAGAGATTGCACGTATTTTAAGATAATGACAGAAAATGCGAGCATTCATGAGACGTGCAAAGTGAGGAATGATTGGGGTCGGATATTTATATAGCCACTTTCCGACGGTCGAAACCGTCGCAACATAAGTAAATATAATATAATATTAATTCGAGTTTCGACGGATCGAATCCGCTAGAAAAACCGTCAAAAGTTTCGACGGTTCTTTAAACCGTCGAAACTATCGACGGTTTTAGCCGTCGATATATGTAATAATAAATTTTCATCTGAAAGGAGTTGCGTAAATTATAAATTTCCATTTTCGACGGTTAAGACCGTTGAAAATAATTAAGCTATAATATTTTACTTAATGAAATTTCATAACGTTTCGACGGATATGACCGCCGAAATATCGACGGTTGCGTCGAACATCGCAAATTTCGACGATTAAAACCATCGATAAGTTCAATAATTGTACGAGACTAACATTGAAATATTGTGATAGTTCATACCGCTGGAAGTATCGACTGTTAGGTAAACCGTCGAAACTTCCGACGGTCTGAACCGTCGAAGTGCAAATATTTTCGATGGAAGCTTTCGACGAATTCTGGACCGTCGAAAGTTTAGACGGCTAAAACCGTCAAAAAATACCCGACGATAATTTCGACGATTTAGATGATCCGTCGGTATTTCAGACGGATGTCGGACCGTCGAAAATGAACCGTCGAAAATCTGACTTTTTCTTGTAGTGGATCCGGTTTGATTTTGAACCGGCATTGTGAACCGCGTCCGAAACGCCGGTTCAAGGAAAAAAAATGTCATTTCCATCTGCGCCCCCCATTTCAAATGGGGGGATACCCATTTTATCCTATTGTTATTTAAGAACTTCCAATCTAGTTCATATATTTTTAATCGATGAATAATAAAAGAAAAGAGTAAAGACACAATATCTGTCCTTTAAATGAAGGATATTGTTATTAAATTCATTTTTTTAATATCAAATTTTGGAAAGAAAAACACCAAGATCCGTATGTGGAAAGACGGCCCGAATCTCGAGGACCCATAAAAAGAGATTCAATAACTTGAAAATGTCTTAAAGCTCAATATAGAGCCCATCTCGAGAGTTATTGCATGTTTCCTCGGGCTAAGTCCAATTAGGTGAACCAAAGCCTTCTTAATTTTGGTATAAGGGCGATATTTGCTTTTTTCTTACTTTTTCTAGAAACTTTGAATTAAAAAACTTTTGATCAACAGTAACTAGTTCTTTTTATTACATAATCACATACATGAAAGCAAACAGGTCGTTCAAAATTTTTTTTTCTCCTCCTTCAATGAAATAAGCTTAAATTGAAAAAAAGTCAATGACAGGAGGAGAGGGATAAGTCCAAGTAACATTGCAAGAAAAGTGATCTTTATTGAATGAGTTATATGGTCAGTAATAACTATTTTCTAATTTTTATGTACTATTAACGAGGAAAAATATTTGGACGTTAGTAAAGGCTCCACCAAGTAGAATAAACGCTCGTTTAAATCATTAATGGACATCACCTATTTTGTCTCTAAATATTATTTTATAGGATTTAACAGGTGTGCCTACTCCCAAGTTTTGAGCTGCTGGATCTATTATCTACGGCTAGAATCGTGTTCGATTTTTCAACCATTCCATCTTTGCGCGACGACTGAGATGTGCACCCCCTTTTTTTCTTTTCTCCGAAATCTCTCACGTCTCTACCCTAAATCTCTTTCTTTTGCGGCACTGAGTGAGATCGCTTCCCTTTCTTCCGTAGCGCCAAGCGAGAGAAGCAGCTTCGATCATTCTCCTCGTCGTCCCACGTTCGTCACCGTCTTCGCGAGTCATCGTCACTCGTCGTGAGCCCTCCTCCTCTCCTCTACGCCGTGATTGGGGGAGATTTGTCCTCGCAAGTCACCGCCGCTGCATCCTCCGTGAGTGACTACCCTTGCCGCCGCATTCCGCATGTTGCCATCTGAGAACCTCGCCACCGTCTTCGTGACCTGAGAACCCCATTGCCACCCGAGAACCCAAGCCTCTGCCACATTTGTGACACAAGAACCCCTTCGCCGCCTGATAACCCTCGCCGCTGCCACCTTTGCAACTCGAGAACCCCTTCGTCGTCTGATAACCCTCACCGCCACCGATGAGAACCCTCGTCGCCTCAACATCCCCAGCAGCCCTCAAGTGTCCCTTCGATGCCTCAACGTCATTAGCAGCCTAGCGCACAAATCAAAGGCTGAGAAATGACATACAATTCTAGCCATAGATGACAAATCCAATGGCTCAAAACTTCCAATGGCTCAAAACTTGAGAGTAGGGTTGGGAGCACCCGGTTTTAGTCAATATTATTTTGTACAACCATTGTGATCCTGGTCATTGTTATAAAAGTACTAACAAAGACCAAAATTCGGTCATTAAACTATTTTAACATCCACGATATGATGTAAATAAAGACAAAAATACTAATGATTAAAGGTAAGAACAATGTCAACCAATGTGGATGGCCTGAAACTAATGGTATAATAAATAAAATTTAATACATTTTCATTGCATCTCAAAAAAAAGTTACATGTATAAAAGAAACATCAATTTCCATATATTACTTGTAAACATTTCACCTTCAACATCCATCCAATT
This sequence comes from Pontederia crassipes, assembly GCA_030549335.1. NCBI lineage: Eukaryota > Viridiplantae > Streptophyta > Magnoliopsida > Commelinales > Pontederiaceae > Pontederia > Pontederia crassipes. The sequence continues at coordinate 31,387,223 of CM060193.1, forward strand.
ATTATTATTATTATTATTATTATTATTATTATTATTATTATTATTATTATTATTATTATTATTATTATTATTATTATTATTATTATTATTCAAGAACCATGCATGAAATGTAATGGATATTAATGTATACGTTTAAAAATAAAAGTATTGAAGGGATAATGCCCTTTCTGGACATTGGTGGGCCACATCAGCGATACGCAAGCGAAGCGCGCTCTACGAGGTCATCAAACGATGCACATATGTTCAAGGGTGGACCCCCCTCCCTCCTCTATTTTTTTAAATTTTATTAGTGTTGTATATTAAAATATGAATTTCAAGACTAAAAATCACATTTGCCTCCCCCAACCAATATTTTAAATTTTATTAATATTATATATTAAAATCATAATATATGAATTTCAAGAATAAAAATCACATTTGGCCCCTCTCAAATATGTGTTAATGTCATATTGGACATTAACTTTGTCTTGGCAGATTCCGGATCACAGTACAACAAATAATTGAGTTTCTTTTGCGCCCCCTCATTTTGTAGTCTGAGTCCACCATTGCATATGTTCTCTCATTCAAGTCATTTTCGTCATGTCCTTTTCCTATAAAGGAGTTACCAAGGGTTCAAGACATGCTATTGTGTAGATTTGTTTATAAGTATTTGTATTGTGTTTAAGTGTTTCGTTGCCTTCGATCTCGAGGTATAAGTGTATCCGTTAAGTATTTATAGGAAAGCCATGCACTTCCATAAGAGAGACACCAAGGGTTGACTACAAAAAAAAGAAAAAAGCAACGACGATGCTAGCTATTTCGTAACCATAGATTTATATGTGTTATAAATCCAACAAGTAATATATTCCTAAATAAGTACATTTCCTGCCCTTAATATATGCTAACAGATGATCGTTGGATTAATTATATGTTCCTAAACAATATAGTGAAAAATGATATTTGTAGTGTGTTGGATTGATCTAAAATGTCGAGGACAAACCAAAATGCTCGATAGATAATCAATGGATGACCATGGGCTCGGCATTGAGCCATCCTATGTCAGATAGATTGATCAAATTCCTAAGATTGAGACCCTACAATAAAGGCAAGCATTCTACTAAGGAGATTAAAGACTTTCTATATAATGTGGTGTGGTACCTTGAGTTCCAAGGCCTCCCCACAAAAGAGTGTGTCCATGAATGCCTCCTCATGTCTATAGGATGCAACAAACCTATGGTGGCATTGTCTTTGTGAAGACGTCCATAAATGCCTCCTCATGTCTATAGGATGCAACAAACCTACGGTGGCATTGTCTTTGTGAAGACGTCGATCATGAAAGGTGGAATCAATTAAGACATGGGAAGAGTTTGGATACACTCACTATCCCTCAAATGTAATACAATACAACATAATATTTTCTATAACAATTCATATACTTTGCAAATACCTAATTTTTCATTTTTATCTTATTAATCTATTTAACTATCTTTGGACTTTAATTATTTAGATTAACAATAGGAAAATAAAAAAGCCAATAACCACCAATCACACAACTTTTGGCTTACATATGGACAATAAAAGATTAGGCCAAATTGGGTAGTCAATTGGTCGGCACCAGCTGGGTTTGGGTTGGGTGCAAATTATACTAAGGTCGGATCACTAAGTTTGGATCAGCATGTCATCATCATTATCATACTCAGAATCGGGGTGAGTTCCTACTAATTCAATCGGGTCCTTCCTATACCTAAGCTTGGTGGCGCAAAATATGATCGAATTATATATGCTTTTAGGCATACATTGTTTTGTAACTTTAATACCTATGTAGTACTACATGCAATAAGCATGAAGACTTTAAAATGAATCTAAGGCTTTATTGTACATGCCCTCGATATCCATTCCCACCACTCTTGATATTTGTCACGAACCAATCCCGAGCGACACAACATACAAAATTTGATTGATAATTCATCATAAATTAACACAAATGCAACGGAGAATTTGTTCAAAATATCAATAAAATCCCTTTATCATTAATTCGACAACAAAGGATGATAATCATAAGACACAATTAATAAAGTTAATATAATATAATATTATTTATGACCTAATATGATAGGATTGTAGCGGAAATATCAACATTAATTAAAGTCCAATAATGCAATGACGTATGAGTGAAAGAGCCAATATAATGGAAAGGGTTCAAGATTCTATATAAGCCAACTCATAATAGTATTAAGCATCACAAAAGTATAATACAAAAAATAATATCATGGCGGAAAGCCTAACAAAATAACTTAACTCAAAACGTCAAAATGCTTTAATGATATAACCGACTCCATGTGCAAACTATACTCATGAGTTCGCAAGTGGCTCATATCATTCTTGCATGCGTACACATACTCAGATGTAATAGACAAAATTTAATTAGATACATAATAATTTTATCAACATGAAACAGTTAAACATAGTGAAACAAAATCAATAATTTCATCTAAAAATGAGCGTATTTGCTTTAAGGCGTATTATGAGCTTATCTTCAACTTCTTATGTATTAACATTAATTACAATGGATATATAATCATTAGATATTTAATAATGCATAAACCTGGACACATAATGAAGTATATCCATACAAGATCAATTTTCAAACATTAATTCATTAAGCACTTCCTATTTACAAACCATGCATTTACATCAATTAAGAGTCAAAAATAATTTAATTCGCTCTTATTCCAAATGTTAACTGAAATGAGATGAATTCGCCTACTAATGTATAGGGTTTTTGACAAAAAAAAAATCTTTTCAAATTCATACATCATCATCATCATCATCATCATCATCATCATCATCATCATCATCATCATCATCATCATCATCATCATCATCATCATCATCATCATCATCATCATGGAGCTCTAGGTTTTCTTTTCTCTTGACCAACATGTCCTTCTTCACGTGCTTCCACCATGAAGGAGAAATGGAACTTCCACCGTAGCTTTTCGGGAATGAGATGACAGGTGGTTGGGGGAGAAAGAAAGGAGGGAGGTAAATGGGGTTTAGGACAGAATTCAGGTTTACATAGGTTGGATTTTGGACTATTGGGTTTTGGGCTAATGGTTTAATACCTATTTTGTTTTTCTGAAGGTATTACAATTATAAAGTTCATATTCAAGGATCCGTCAAAATTTATACATTTGACTTGAGTAGATTAATTCCTTTGTGCTAATCATTTGCCTTCCTACACATCCTTGTGCTCACTTTCATCAATTGACGAGTCTCGGATGCTATAACAAATTGAGTGAGGTGGAGGAAATTATATGAAGAACAAATATTTGGGTTGGGTGCATATAGGAGATTCATGTAAGTTAAGTTCTAATACGACCATAGTATTTATAGTTCAAATCTAATTTTAATCGGCATTCCTAATTTTTTTTCTTTTTCTTCTAAGTATATTTCTATTTTCTTATAAACTATTCAATTATATCCTTAAATTTCCTTTATTTTTATTTATTTATTAAAATAAATATTATTTCATTTCTTGAACATTCATGATGTTACCTATTATCTTTTTAAGTAGGCAAAAAATATTGCCTTAAAATTATTAAAAGAGAAAAAATTGATCTAGATGTCGCAATTTTTATGGACATACTCTTATGGCATTCAATAACACGAAATTCGTCACACTATTTATTTTAAAAGTTTCAAAAATATTAAATAACTATGAAATTAATTTTATATATAAGATTTATTCTTGTAGTTAAGACTGAACAACTACAACACTAATGGTCTATTCAACTACATCAAATTTGAAATTTAATTCAATAAGTTCCAAATTGAATTATATCAAATAATCCAAGACAATAATAATAATCAATCTAATCAAGAATGCAACATAAATAGTATAAATTTGGAAAATTTCCAAAAAAAATAGGAGCAAACTTTTAAAAATATTTAAAAACTTTTTAAATTTGGGTTTGGTTAGGCTCCATGTCTCTTTTTGTTAGGTTAATTTAGATGGGGGTGGGGGCGTTCTTTGTTCTTATGCTATGTTTTTATTTTCTTTGCTCAACCTACACAAATCAGCGATCAAAATAAAGTTTCGAGGATATACATTCATTCAAATGAGTTATCCACTAGTTAGGTATATTACCATTAAATATATAATATATTTTATGTTTTGACGGTCGAAATCGTCGAAATGTAAATAAATAATATAAAATATCACTTCAAATTCCGACGGTTTGAACCGTTGAAAGTTTCGATGGTTCTCTGAACTCTTGAAAGTTTCGGCGGCCCGAAACTTCATTACGTAAAAAAATAATTATATTAATAGGTATATTACCATTACATATATAATATATATGTAAACTAATGTACCGACGATCCGAACCATCGGAACGTAAGAAATAATATATAATTTCAATTCAAATTTCGACGGTTGGAATCGCTGGAAGTTTCGATGGTTAGTTGAACCCTCGAAAGTTTCGACGGCTCGAGCCGTCGGAATATAAAAAAGTATTTATATTAATAGGTGTATTGCCATTACATAAAAAACATTATCTAACATTCCAACGATGAGAATCATCAGAACTTAAATCAATACTATAAAATATTAATTTAAATTCAGACGTTTCAAATCGTTGGAGGTTTCGACGGTTGTCTTAGCCCTCGAAAGTTTCGAAGGTCCTGATCGTCAGAACACTCATTCTTTATTAATTTAATAGGTATAATATATATTATTCAATATTTCGACGGTTAGAACCATCATAAGTGAAATTACTAAAATATAGTATTAACTCAATTTATTATTATACCAAGATATATCATTGAAATCTCAATTAATTCAACTTTAATTTTATGTATGCTGATAATCTTTGATGATACTTCGTTGTGTAATTGAAAAGTAAGAAATGATATATTGTGGTATACCTTTTTTATACGAAAGAACTTATGTATATGACATATAACAGTTGACTTATATATGCTATATGAATGGATGGCTCTATAGTTATAACGATGATATTAGAACATTAACTTAAAGAATAAGTGAACTCATTTATACGGATGAATCTATCGTGTCCGAGGAATATATAAATTTACCAATTTTTAAGTATATTTATCGTCAAATTATTATAATAATATATACATTGAACGTCGGCTACAATGTAAATATATTAATCTTATAATGACATTACAGACAATTGTAACCGTTGAAATTATTGACGGGTATAGAACCGTCGATAATTTGTACGGTCTGAGCCATCGATAAATGCTATGAAAAACTAATTGCGCTTATCCACGTCCTTATTTCGACGGTTACGCGCATCTGAAGTTTCAACGGTTGTTCTTCCCTCTAAATTTTCAACGGTTAGTAAACCGTCATAAGTTTAGACGGCCGTGACTATCGAAAACTACTCCGTCCATAATTATCACGCATAATTTCATCCATTGAAAATTCCCTCGATAATTTAGAAGGAATTTCGCCCGTCGGAAATGACCTATCGGTAAATGAGGTTTTTCTTATAGTGACTATTTAAATCGTTGTCCACCTATCAAACCATTAATAATGTCAAACAAAATCTTAAAACAACAATTCTAAATTTTTCATCGGAGTTTAAAATAGTAACTTTTTTGGATGATTTCTCTAGAACCAATATATTTTTCAACTTTTTCTTACTTAATTTCCTAAATTTGAGTACTGTCATTGATTTAAATTATTTGGGTATACTAAATGTGAAAGCTATTAAGTTGTGTTATGATATTGTTGTGAAGTTGGATGAATTTCAGTATCTTAACTTATTTTGACGTGGTCGGATATTTATATGTTGAAATTTTAATGTTCAAGTACTATTTTGAAAATGGGTCCCGACTCAAAGAATCAATTTTTCCGTTTAAGTGATTTTAAGATGATTTTTTACATTCAAAACTCATTTTAAAAATTCTAAGTAGTTAATGCTTTAAATATAATTGTTATCCTACTCTAGCTACATTATTCACTCGCTAAGGGACACATGCACATGAGCCACCCTTTTATTTTATATGATGACGATATTTCTTATATCCAAAAGAAATCGAAGTATGAAGCTTATATAAATCAAGAAATATGACATTTCACCTAAAATCCTACAGTTGTGTGTCCCCTAACCTACTTGCTCAATGGCACTGTTTAATGTGCTATAGAATCCCCCTATCCAAATGGATTATGCCTATAAGTTGTAGCTAACTAATCGTTAATCTTTCCAATCGGATGCCACATTGATGGTCATATTTTTAAACTAAATCTGCATTCGATCTTAATTACACGTAACAATCCTAATTAAGTGTGTGGATATATGTAAAATAACAAATAGCAAATTTCATTGTATAAGTACTATGTTCTAATTAAGTCATTTCTGTGCTGGGAATTAGTAATTAATGCTACTTGATTAATCAAACTTTTGCTGTTCTAAATTGACCTAATCGACGTGAGTGTTTCTATAGTATTAGGGTTTGAAAAAACAGTGAACGTAGTCTTTCTTATTCCTGAAAAGACAAAATAGAGCTGCATAGCAATGAATTGTCAGTTGCCTCATAAATGACATTATGTAACATCGTCTTTATATGACACACCACAGCAATTATATATTATATATATCCATATATACATGCACATACTGTGGCATACATCGATGAGAACGTATTCCAGGTCCAGTGCAATGCTACCATCTGTGATCTGCATGCATGTTAGGTAGCATGTTTTGTCATTGGCGTTGCACGTCTTTATTTGTTCTATAAATTTCTCACGTGCATGCGTTGTCTATGTCGTCTCTCTTCTCTTCTCTACGTGTAGCTGCATCTTAATGAGCGATTTCTGAACCAGTCCAAATTGGTGACTTCAAAGCAGGCAGTCAACTACTTGATATATGCAAAGACTTAATTCTACCAGTTGCTTCTTATTTGTGTACTCTCTTCACTGCATGATTGGAGTAGTAGAACTAAGCTGAATTTGGCTGAACCCAAATGAGATAAATTAAATTCTTAAAGTTCTATAATGCTATAACGAATCAAGATTTTATGATAAAACTCATTCAGCTTATTATGGGTAAATTTGTTTTTTTTTTTTTGGAATAACTAATCCAGTTTGAAATGTGAAGGATTTCAAACCATTACGAAAAGTTGATATATAATCTGCTTAACTTAATCGGAAAGAGGATAAAGTTGATACTGTACTTAGGTAATGGTACTTATATAAAGTTAATTAATGACATACCAGTTGTAATGCTTGCATGTCAAGGTCACTTATGTTATTATTAAGATCGATGAACTGGTCGGTTGGATTAGTTAACGTCAAATCGGCGTACGGTCCAGTATGGTTCAACATCAAGATCTGAAATAACTTTGAACTCAGAAAATTCGGGTCGACTGATAGAATCTGAAAATCGAAAAAAAAAACTGGTTCAGATCCAAAAACAAAAAAATGAAGTAAAGAAATAATGAGAAACAGGATTAGAATGTAATGTGTCAGAGAGGAAAACGTTTTGAATCGATAAGGGGCAGAAAAATAAAACATGGACTTAACTTTAAAGTAAAATAAACATGAAAGGACTAACCAGAGAGAAATACAACAAAAATGGAAATAAAAAGCCAAAGCGTGAATAGAGTAAAAGAAAAAGGCATGTGGTATAAGCTATATTGATATATCATTACAGGTATATATCAAATAATAAATAAAGTTGAATGATAGCAGTCCTGCACATTTGTGGGTCTACATAAAAAAAAATAATAAGTAAAGTTTAATATTAGTTGTCATTTTTCGATCTTTTACATAGTATATTTATATCGTAGTTGATCATTAGGAGGCTATTACTAACTTGATATATATATATATATATATTATAGAAAATTAGTTGTGCTAGAACTTTAAAATTATTATAAATAATATTATTTTAATAAATTCTGATTCACCTCAGTTGATTCAATCATGATCTAATTGACAATTCGGTCCGGCCTTCTTCCATCATATTATTAAAACATTCATTCAAACACGAAAAAAATAAGAAACTAAAGGGAGGTGAACAGGGCTCTGAATCAAATGGGATCCTAGTTCAGTTTTCAGAGCATTTTTTGTTTTTCTCTTGTCGGGTTTATCTATCATCATGATCTTTGGATGCATACACGCAAGTTTGACCATGTGGATCTTTATCATCCCATTGGCGGCTAAGGCAGCACCCGTGACATTTGCTGTGGCCACTAAAGCGACTACGTATGATCGCATTTGTCGGTTCGAATACATCATGTGAAAAACGACCCTCAGATTAGATGCGTCTCTCTGATTAACACAGAAATAAATCACATATACATACAAAGTAAGCATAGCAGAGATGGACCTATAAATCATTCTTCTGAACATTACTCAAACACGACACCAAATTATAGATAGAACTATGCGACTGTTACGAGCATGAACAGGGTCAATATTGTAAGTAACAGCAATCATAAATAAGGACAGTACTAATGACAGCAACTAATAAACAATCAACCATCTGCATTAAGAAGACGTGGATGGCGAGTCCTATATAGATCGCAGTTGACGGATGCCTTTGAGCATAGCGAGCACAAGGAGCTGCTTACAAGGAAAAAGTCCTCGGCTCTGTTTACAAAATGGTGCAGAAAGCAGGCGCCAAGTGTCTCTTGCTGTGTGCTCTGCTCAGCCTGCTGAGCTGGGCGAGTGCAGAGCTTAGGTTGGGATTCTACCAGCAGAGTTGTCCGAATGCAGAGAAGATCGTACATGATCTCGTCTACAAGAAAATACGTAGTGACCCGGGTTTCTCCGCAGACCTTCTCAGGATGGTTTTCCATGACTGCTTTGTGAGGGTGTGTTGTTGTCCTTGTTGTTGTTTGCTCGTTCTTCGTTGCTTGCAGTTGCTTCCTTGCCTTTGCTTAGTTCCTTGGCTCGGGTGATCTTTAAGTTTTACTACTTGCATTTTGGCTCAGGGTTGCGATGGCTCTCTGTTTATTGATTCCACTAGCACGAGCAAAGCAGAGAAGGAATCGGAGCCGAACTTGACCCTCGAAGGCTTCGATTTCATCGACGAAGTCAAGAAAGCACTAGAAGAAGAATGCCCAGGAGTTGTTTCCTGCGCAGATCTCATTGCCTTGGCTTCAAGAGATGCAGTTGCAACCATTGTGAGTGGCTCTTGCATATTACTTTGTTCACATTTGGTACTCTGCTGGCTAGTTAATCAGACATAGACATGCAAGAAACATTTCCTTGAATCGTCCATACGCACTCACATTAATAAAAAACACATCATGCATCTTTATCCATTTTGGTGCGAGGTTTATCAAGGAAAGAATAAAATCAGAAACGCGGAGAAGTATGACATGCATTTATCTGTTTCGGTAGGATGAACTGAAGGAGTAAATAAATGAACTGTTTTTTTTTTATGCTGTTGCAACAGGGAGGTCCCAGTTGGACTGTTCTTACTGGTCGCAGGGATGGACGAATTTCACTGAAATCTGAAGCCGACAAGATTCTGCCACCGTCATCATTCCATTTCAGTCAGCTTCAGGCATTGTTTGCCAGCAAACACTTGGACATAAAGGATCTGGTGGTATTGTCAGGTACAAATCTGATTCTGACCACATAAATGATATCACGTAGGTAGGCATGTGGCTCGTTAGTTCTGTCGGTTGATTTTGAACGGACTAAGACAAGCTGACGATCAATGCAGGAGCTCACACAATCGGGATCGCTCACTGCCCAGCATTCAGCAAGCGGCTTTACAATTTCACAGGCAAAGGTGATGTGGATCCTTCTCTGAATCCTCGCTATGCTGAGACTTTGAAGAGGAACAAGTGCAAGACTGCCACCGACACTACGACAGAAGTGGAGATGGATCCCGGCAGCTTCACGACCTTTGATCTTGGATACTACAAGAATCTACTAAGGCGCAGAGGTCTCTTCGAATCCGACGCAGCTCTGACTACTAATGGTCTTGCCTACTCCATCATCAACACGCTGGCTAATAGTCCTGTCCAAGTGTTCTTCCATGAATTTGCTGCATCCATGGAAAAGATGATCGTGATTGATGTGAAGACAGGATATGAAGGAGAAATTCGGAAGAATTGCGCCGTGGTCAACAGCTAAATTACTTGGGCCATGGAACTGCATGTTTTAAGTTTTATCCGAGAGGAAGCTAATTGTATGTTTTCAAGCCATTTCCTGTTTTCCTTTTCTGTTTTTAGTTTGAGTGTTCTGTAAGGAAAGTTGTTGCCTGAATACGTTTTACCAGTGGTATAATATACTCGCTGCTTCATGACATCAATACTCAATAAGAATGAGACAATGTTCATCACATAATCTGAAGGAGAAACTTCAATTTAAATCTGTACTTTGTTGTGATGTCATGAGGCAATTACTCTCTTCCTATTTTGCTTTAAATCACATGAAAACTTGAACGGGAACGAGGGCGTCGTCGAAGGCTCTTTCACATATGGATGAACAGCTTTTCGAGTTCAAATTGCCTTCTATTTTAAATCAATTCTTTCTCCTCCTCTTGTATTCATTCTCCTTTATAATGAAAAAAAATAGTTAACTTAAAAGGCTTTGGAAAGGTGAAGCCGCGTCATAATTGTTAATAGTGAACGTACAAATTGAATTCACTGATCTTGCTGGGCCCTCCTACTGTGTAAATTTGCCATTGAATTATGGAACTCACATTTGTTTCCAGAATATTTTGAATAGAACGTGCAATCTAACCATAATAAACACCGACAAATAATTGAAAAGTCAACTGAAAGCAGAGCACTAAAAATTAAGTCATGGAAAGACCATCAATCAGTACTACTTTCAGTGTAATAACTCTTTCTAATAACTCTTTCGGTGCATAAAATGAATATGGGGTTCAAGAGTCACTCGAGGTATCGTTGTTAATTTTTCGACAGTTCAATCGGATCTCCCCATCCTTCCCTGTCAGCACCCCGACATTGCCGAGTTTGATCATGGTTTTCGAAAACTGTCTGATAAAGAGCTTGGGATTGTTTACGTATGTTACAGCCAACGAGCTTGTAATATCAGTAAAAGCCAGCCTTTGGTCTAAATGCAGAAGTGCCTTGTTATGGAGCACAGCTCGGTAGAATGAAGTTCCCAGGATGAATGGAGTGGTTGAGACTTGGTTCATGAAGACCTTCGGATCCTTAGTTATGTTAGTCATCTGCACGACCTCCGGGGGGCATTTCTTTGTCAGATTCCTGAACAAGCCGGGGTCAATTTCTGGATCAGCTGAACCAGTGCCATGGAAGTTGTAGAGCCTGTCAATGAAGAACCCACAGTGGCACAGTCCAACGCTGTGTGCACCTGAAAGTGAAGGAACCAATCAAGACATCACAATGCCAAACAGAAAAATAAAATTGACCGGGCAAAATCCTCGCTTTAATCAGTATTAATAGTTTCCTTTTTTAACCAACCGACCTCTTCACATAAAGAAAAGTACCTATCACTTCACAGTAAGAAAGTGATGTTTTTCTGAAAGATAAAAAATTATTTGGATGTCCTTTGGTTCAGCAATCATATCAAAAGAAATGAAAAAAACATGATAGGAAATCTGTGAATTTATTCGAATCTCGTATTAACCATGGCTGTCGGTACAAATAAAGATTTTTATATTCAGCAACGGTATTAACCACAGTGCACAAAGCAATATCTTCTGTAAAACCATTACCATGTGTCCTGAATGGCAATCATGTTTACAAATATCAACAACACTTTGACGTTGATGTTAACCGATCATTACATCTTCCAACAACTGGTATTCACATGGAAAGAAAAGAGATCTAAAAGCACATGTAGGAACCAGGAGTCCAATAATTAAGTGATAATTGACACCGAACTACATGTTTAATGTTCATTAATGAATACAGCAACGACTAGCGTCTGTGGGGAACTAACTGTACACAGTGTAGCATAGAATTCAATCTTTATTGACAACTGATCTATGCGGAACACGTACCTAACAGTGTGGTAAGATCCTCCAGAGTGAGATTGATGGTCTTGAGCGCATTCTCAGCAGCCTGAACAGTCCAAGAAGGGCTGGGCAAATGCACATCTGCCATAACAGAGATCGTCCCATCCCTCCTCCCAGTTGGAATGGCATAATTTTCTCCCCCTGACAGTGCCACCCCATCCCTTGTGGCCAACGCCAGTATGTCTGCACAAGACACAACCCCACTGCACTCCTTCTCCACTTCTTCCTTGATCTCATCAATCAGCTCAAATGTTCTCAGTGTCAGATTCGGGGGAGCTTCCTTCTCTGCAATGTTGTCATCAGTGCTGTCAATGAGAACAGACCCATCACAACCCTGTTGAAACAAATTTGATGTTAAGAGAGAACGTGCACTGTGACATAAAGACCGACAGAACAAAAAGAATGTAGAGTTACTCTTATGAAACAATCATGGAAGTGCAGGCGAAGAAGGCCGGCGGGGACTGATGGGTCTCTCCGCACGTACTTCTGAACCACTTGCTTCACAATGAGTTCGGCTCTGGGGCATGAGTTCCTGTAGAAGTGCAGCTCCAGAGCGCAGGATGTTGCTGCAGCATGGACCAGTAGAAGAAGAGCTATGGGGAGTGATGCATCCATCTGGAGAAGCTCTCTGCTCTTGTCTGATGATGCGGTGAGTGTTAAATGTCATTATTGACCATGGAACTTTCTTACGGGAGTAAATTAAGCATATTTGTTCATCAACTCCAATAGATTCTTGGGAATCCGGTAAGGGTGGTCGATAGCTTACCATCTACTTCATCTTTCTTGGGATGGTAGTGCCAGTTCAGTGCAGTGAGCAGTGTGCACATGGTCTTCATTTAAGAGTAGTACATCTTAATTAGTTCAATTGAGTTTTTCATTACCAAGTTCATACCAAAGAAGAAAATTAAATCTCTTGGAGTTAACGTCTACAACAACATTATTAGTCACTAGGCATTTTGGACTAATTTCACATATCGTGCTATTTCTTTTTTTTTTCACTTTCATATATGTAAAGGCGCATAAGACACCACTCTTTTATTTTAGAAAAGAAGGTTATCCGTTACTGAGATCATCGTTAGAGTCCCGGTACAAGAACTCCTTGTGGCGGTAGTCCTGCCCAGAAGATACAGATTGAGCTGTGCGCCTTACGTGAACGAGGTTGTCAGCAGCATAGTTAACCTCAGGGGGAACATAAATGGTAATAAAAGATTCTCTCACGGAATATTCTCGATACTAATAAATCGTTGATATCAGAAAGTGGAAGAATAATAAAAAATTACATACAGAGAAAGACACATAAATCTTATATGATTCAAAGATTTTCTCCTGCATTCACGATCATCATAGAGTTTCGCTCTATTCAGATGTCTCAATTTTCTCCGTTACAAACATTACCCAAATCTTCTCAATATATGATGCATAAAGACTTGGGTAACAATTCAGGATAATCGAATCTCTATCATGGTTCTCTATAACTTCATAACTGAAGAAATTGGTACAAATAAAATGAAAGTATTACGGAATACCTCACAGTAGAAGATGGATCGTTAGAGACTTTTCTATGTTGTTTTGGTATCGTTATCGGGAACTCGATCACGTCGGAAAGAAAACACGTCCCACAATTTAAAATACCTTGAACATGTTGAAATCTTGTTGGAGTTAAACCGACGACGAATGACATTGGAGTAAACTTGGACAAATTGCACTTGGAGAGGTATACGCGCACATGCGTGCTTGGACGGAACACACCACATAGCAACATGGCAGCCTTTAATAGGCACGAATGGCCTTCTACTCTCACATCATGCATAGCACAAAGGAGGACAATCACTCTTTTTATAATGCTATTTAGTATGCAGTTGTAGAAACTATATGATGGGCCATACATGCATGATGGGCCATGCAAGAGGAAAGCCCATTTGGGTGTACCATGTCCAACACTAACAAATAAAGTAGTTATAATAATCATTCAATCTCTTCAAATTATGATTATGAGGAAGTTACAATATTTTAAATTTTTCTACTATAATTAATAATAAATTAGTTAGATCCGAAATTAGGCTCCACATAACTAATTCCAACAATCTTCCACTTGGAGATTGATTCTCTTGAGATTGAGTTGCACCTGCATGTGGCCGAACTCTGAACGGTTCCTCCCTGCAACTAACTTTGGAAGGAACCTGAGATTGTTCAAAACCTTAATTTTTCAATGACCACCACTTTGGTCAACATATCAGCTAGATTCTCTTAGAATATCTGAAGTTCGAATATTTTTAAGCACCAATGTCTTCTCTTTCCAAAGATCTCTAATAAGATGTCACTTCAATTTGATGTGCTTCGTCCTTTCATGATACATTTGATTCTTTGCCAAATGAATTACGCTCTGACTATCACTGTATAGACTCGAGCTAGGTTATACCTTGCTTAGTTCTTCAAGGAACCCCTTCAGTTAAATCATCTCTTTGCAATGTACTCTGATTCGATAGTAGAGAGAGCAACAACTTTCTACAATTGAGACATTCAACTTAACGTCGTGCCACCTAAAGTGTAATATTTGATGGTGCTTCTAGCATTATCAATATCATCAATTAAATTTGCATCAACATAATCCTTCATATCCAAATTATTTTTTACGAAAACACAAGCACATACTTTTGGTTCCTTTCAAATATCGAAGGATCCACTTTGCTGTTTATAACTCTCACTGCATGAGCATTGTCTAGTCTGGTAATAACCATATCCTGCATAAGACTACATATTGCTGATGCATATGGAACCTTCTGCATGTCTGCACGTTCCATATCTGTCTTGAGCAATTGTTCCTTCGAAAGTTTGAAGTGATTCGCCAAGGGTGATTGCACTGTCTTGGCACCTTGTATGGAAAACCTTTCCGGCACCTTTTCAACGTAAGTTTCCTGTGTCAATTTCAAGGTACCTACTTTCCTATCCCGAACAATCTCAAAAATTCTATTCGCGGCTCCCAAATTCATTTTAAACACACTTGATAATTGTTTCTTGAGCCTTTTGATTTCCATCATATATGAACCTATAAAGAGCATATCATCCATATACAATAGCAATATAATGTAGCAATTATCAAAATATTTAATATAACAAAAGTGATCAGAAAAACACTTAGCATATTCCTTAGCTTTATATCTCTTGCCACCATCTGCCTCCTCATTAATTCTGTACAAACATTATTGTACAATGTCTTCTTCCCTTTCCCTTAAGGCAATTCCACCAGCACCCAAGTTTTATTTTTGTACAGCGAGTTCATCTCGTTCTGAATTGCTAACTCCCACTTGAAGGAATCATCAACCTCCAAAGCTTCCCTGAAACAATCCGACTCACCAGCATCAGTTAGCAATATAAAATTCAAAGAAGAAAAATACCTCACATGTGATCTTATCTCCCGAGTAGATAACCTGATGGAGGTAGAGTACTTGGTCCAATCTATATCACCTCAGGCTCTTGTTGAACAATCTTCTGCGACCCGATCACATCTTCATCTGAAATAGTCTCAAGTTTCACTTGAGCTTTGCCTTTTTCTCCTGCATTACCAAATTATGCAACACACTTTTCTTTATACATGATCTTTTCATGGAACACTATGTTTCTTTCTCGGATATTTTTTCTATTTTCATCATCCCAAAAATAATATCCAAACTCATCATAACCATAACCAATAAAGAAACACCTCCAAGATTTAGCATTCTCTACATGTAGAATCAATATGCACATATGAGAGGCAATCGAAAATTTTCGGATGAAAAAGATCTACTTCCTTACCACTCAAGACCTCCTCTAATAATTTGTTCTCCAATAGTACAAATGGTCAGTGGTTAAGCAGATATGTCGATGCGTTGACTGCATCTGCCCAAAATGACTTTATTAGACCTGCATGTATCATCATGCTCTTGGTATGCTCATTCAGCGTCCTATTCATCCGTTCAACAACTCTGTTCTGTTGTGGCATCCTCAGAATTGTCATCTCCATCCTTTTGTCATGTTCCCCACAATACTCCTTGAACTCATGGTTCACATACTTAGTGTCAGACTACAAACATTTGATCTTGACGTTAGTTTCATTCTCTACATGTACCTTTCATTTCTTGAAAGTAGAGAACACATCAGATTTATTTTTTAGAAAATAAACTCATACCTTCTCGGAATAATCACATAATATAGTGACTCTTCGAGAGATGGAACTGGAGATGATCCTCACACATCTGTGTGCACAAGCTCCAACTTATTACTCTTTGACATCCTTGGTACTTTGTTGAAGGTGACTTTGTTATGCTTCTTCAGCACACAACATTCATAAAGTTCACCATCAACTGACTTTAGACCTGGTAGTCGATCCATCTTGTGCAGAACCTTCATTCCATTTTCACTCATATATCCAAGTATACAATGCCAGATTTTAGACATATCATTCGAATCAGTTGCTACAATAATCTTTGTATTCGACGACTTGTACAAAGTACCCAGTTTGCTATCCCGTGCGATTCCATGGATCCTTTGATGACCTTCCAAGTGTTACATACAAATACCGTAGTATAACACTCCGAGTCAAGTTGTCCAACCGAAATCAAATTTCTCTTCAATCCTATATATGTTGAATATATTTCAGCTTTCAAGTTGTCCCATTATCAGTAACAATCTTCATGTTCCCTTTTTCCATAACGTCCACTGCTTTATCTTTCGCCAGATAAATCTTGCCAAAGTTACTAGTAGTGTAATCTTTCATACACTCCATTACATTTGTAATGTGGAATGGTATGAAGCTCCAGAATTTAAAATTTAGGATTCTATCGGACTGTCAACACTCAGGACTAATGCATTTGAGACTTCTTCTAGAGCAGCATTCGCCGACTCCTCATTGGTTTTCTTCTTAGGTGCTCTATAATTCTTTTTCAGGTGACCTTTCTTAGGTGCTCTGTAATTTTCAGCATGCGAATTCACCAGATCTCGATTGACTGTCACTTTGCATTTGTTCTTTCGTGGTTTTGTCCTCGCTATTGTGTTCTTCCCCTTCCATCTACACTTAACGCTGAGCTTGAGACTTTTTATCTTGTGAACATTTTTGCTCAATCAGATCTTGAATATTATCGAGCTTCAACTTTGTTGAACCGGAAGAAGACCGTTGTCACATTTGCACCCCAACTTTCTGGCAAAAAGAACAACAATATCAAAACCCTCACTTCATCATCAAAAGTGATCCTCACCGAATTCAATTGCATTATGATAATATTGAATTCGTTTATATGATCCGCGACTGAAGCTCCCTCAGACAACTTCAAGTTGAACCTTCTTCTCATCAAATACACCTTATTTGATGCAGACAGCTTCTCGTACGTGTTTGATAATGCCTTCACCTAACCCGTTGTGGTCTTCGCATTCATGATGTTAAAGGCTATGTTACGTGCCAACGTCAGCCTGAAAACACCAAGCGCTTGCCGGTCGAGGAGTGCTCAATCCGCGTCGCTCATCGCCTTAGAGTTTTTCTAGAGAGAAGCCCGTGCAATTTCTTTTAAAACAAATAGTCCTCGATCTGCATCTTTCAGAAATCAAAGTCTCTACCATCGAACTTCTCGATCTTCACCTTCCCGTCATCTATCATCATCGCTTCCACTGCCCATGAACTCCTCACCGAAGCTCTGATACTAGTTGTTGCGGACTATCCTCGATACTAACAATCTGTTGATATCGATGTCAGGGAGAAATCGATGAACAGGTAGTGGAAGAGTAACAAGAAATTACACAGAGAGAAAGACAAATTTATTTGATTCAAAAATTGTCTCATACGTCCACGGTCGTCATAGAGTTTTAGATGTCTCAACTTTCTCCATTACAAACATTACCCATATTTCCTCAATATATAGGACATAATCGCCACCACATATGAGCCTTGGGTAACAACTCAAGATAACCGAATCTCTATTTTAATTCTCCATAATTCCATATCTAACAAATAAGATAGTTATGATAAACACTCAATCTCTTCATATTATGACTATAAGAAAATTACAATCTCTCAGATTCTCCATACCATAACGAACAACAAATTAGTTAGGCCTAGAATCAGGCTCCACGTAACTAACTCCAACATATTCAAAACAGTCCAAGTCCAAGTATGGAGCATGATATTTTATATCCACCATGATATTTTAATTCACGACTTGAATGAGCGAGGAACGATCTCTCTTAAAAACATTTTTATTATTCTAGAATAAATGTTGTTTAATCTATCCTCAATCTCATCTATATATTTCCATTGGTCTCCTTTGGTGTATGAAGCTCCTGATGCCAAGCAGCATTTTTATTTCATATTAATTATTATGAAACGTGGTAGCAGTCAGTTGGTGGGGATGAGATGGAACGCATTTGTTATTGTCAGGTTAATAAAAATAAGGTTGTATTGGGGTTACAATGAATTTGTTGCAAAATAAAAAATCTATCCAAACGACTCCATAGAGTAGCATGTTCTCTGTGAAATTTAAATTAGATGATGACAATAATGTAAGAAATTAAATCAGACAAAAATATAAAATAATTACGTGGAAAACTCCTTAACGTGAAAGAAAAATCAGTCAACAATTTTTTAATTCATTATGAAATAATAACGAGGTACAAAGATGTAGAGAAATATAATAATAATATTTAAAAAAATATTTCCCAAAATAAAGGATAAAAGGAAAAATGATATCATCGAAATATGAATAATGAATAAAAACTAATGTCAGAATTAGATTCCAAATCTCACTTTTCTATTTTCTCCCTCGCCTCAGTGGACTCATGCGATGACGATTAATCAATCGTTGTGCTACTGTTGACATTTGTCACCATCGTCATCTTCGTCACAGCTTGTTATTATCAACAATGTTGCATACACATTGCCGAGAAGACCTATTGCTATTTCCTTTAGTCTTATAGCAATTACTTGTATCTTTGTATCATTTCAGTTTCAGTTTTAATTGAGCTACTAATTGTAATGGATGATTCAATTAGTCTGTAGTTCACTTTCCATTTGATTAGAATGCATTGTGCTTTCTCGCCAGTTCATTGTCTTCTGCAACTTTTCTTTCACTTCTTCTTCTCCTCTTCTGGCAGGCGAGCAACCGGCACATAGGAGCTCAAATTCTAACATGCATGTTATCAGCGATCCTATTGAGCTCCTTCTTCGTCGTCGAGCTTTTCCACCATTGCCAAAAGTTTGCCATTGTTCTTCCTCATCTTAGTCATCATCGGGTGACACGCCATCAGTTAAATCTCACTGACAAGTCTAGGAATCGATGATTTGGTCGTCGAATTGGACCTCATCCACGATTGGAGTTGATTGCATCCATTCTTGCTTCACTGCTCGCGGGCACCAACATTTGACTGTTCTTCATGTCATTGATCTCTTTGGTAAAAAATGGCATCACACGACAACACACACAAGATCATCTTCGTCGCTCAAGTTTGTCTACATCTTCTCTCGTTCAATCATTGTCAGCATGTCATTGACATTGCTTGGATTGTCGTCTGCATTCTTCAAGTTGTTTCTCTATTTTTTCCGTTTGTACTAATTTCCCTCTTGTAACGCCCTTACCCCGGAGGATGCCCAAATTTGGAAGTCTAGCATTAAGGCAACGTAGTCGTACCATGTTTTGGAACACTACAGGTGTACTGGCAAAAGTGGGCAGTGGTTATTATAACTGTCGAGCAGTTACGCCCCGAGCCGATGGTAGATTGGTCAACTACCTTGTGGCACACGTATTGGCAAAAGAAAAACTTGATCGATGGATGGTTACACAAGGGTGGCAGCTAGTTTGAATTGAGACAGAGGTGGCATCACTCAAATGGTGCTTGTCCAAGGGGTGCGAGTAAACGGGTGCGTTCACACTATTCATTCACACTATGAGGGGTTGCATTCGCACTATGCATCCTTTCATGAAAGGGTGCATCCCAAGTTGTCAGAATTGTGGGGAAGGCATCATTCATGATAACTAAGAGGATTTTTTAATCATTGGGCTTGGTATGTTGACTTAAGGCCCATGAACTCGGATTTGACTAAGGGAAGGGTGGTTACACCATGGGAAGTTGAAAAACTGCCTCACTAGATGACTATAAAAGGGCCTATTCGGCCAGGCATTGGGAGGCAGATTTGGAAGACTCTTAGACACACTCAGACAGACATGCAAGAGTATTCTGGTACTTGAAGAAGTAATCTTCTGGAGCATTGTATGAGTAACTACTCCCTTTGAAAGTAAGATCCATCCTATTTCCTTTCTCTCGCTAAAGAAGTGAGTGAGTGATCCAGGGCGAGCACCATTGGACTTGTTGCCCTCCATTCCTTGGGAGAAATGGCTTGAACCTCTAAGTGCAAGGGAGGTGCCGGCCCTGCTTCAGGGTACAAGAGGAAGTGTGTGGTAACAGTTTGGTATCAGAGCCCAAGTATAGAAATCACGTCCTCAAATGGAAGATCCCAACAAAGGAAAGGGCGCTTCAAGGTCATGCTGGTGGTGTGTACGATACGGAGAGGATTGTCCTTGTTCGGCATTCCCAATAATGGACCAAGAGGAAGCTATCTTGGACCTACAATGCTGTATCGAAACTATGCGGCATAATCTGGTGAACCCCATCGACTTCAGCAGCATTCTGTGCACATGGATGGTAAGTTGAAAAGGGTACTGGCACAGGAGTTTGTTCGTGTAGAGCGCCTCCTGATGGAACAGGTTCAAGCATTGCATGCTGAATTAGAGGGCGAGCTTTTATTTAGAAAAGTTTGCCATTGCGCTGAATGATGGAACAACAGTTCAAGTCCTAGTTCCAAGCCTCTTCTTCTTCCCAAGCCCTTGCTCCCAAGAAGAAAGGAAAAATCGAGTGCTACTGTTGCGGCTGGAATCACCCGATCAAGGACTGCTATGCATGGCAGTCTACCCTGGAAGCAATGCGCGCAGGGTCTCCAATCCGCATAGAATCCACAACGGAGGAAAAAGATCCTTCCAAGGAGGGAGCACCGCAACCTTGAATTGGGGCTGGACGCTGCAATCAAAAGCCGAACGTTGCTGTTGTGGTAAAGTCTTCTGAGCAATAGGGGATATGAAGGTAGGAAGTTGGCAGGATCAGACCATCCTATGGATTGATTATCGAAGTGTTGAAGAACTGTTTGGCGAGGCGGCCAAGAAAGCAGATTTCGATGACAATGGACCTGTTTGGACCATTGGCGGTCTAGACTTTGGGGCTGGCAAGTATGGACAAGTATGTTGGGGGAAGTTAGGAAAAGGGAATATAGTATTATTTCTTATTTTATCTTTTTTATGTCTGTAAGGTAATTAGTGCATCAAGTAAACAATTGTAATGTTCATTTTATGACAATGAAAGATCCCTTTCTTCCCAAATATTGGCATACTTTTTTGGGTCTCTTATGTTTTGTACATAAGTACAGGGGTGGCGGCTATGATGAAAGGAGTAGTGCCCCTCCTATTGATGGGACATAACTGGGATGATCCGTTATCTAAAACAAGGAGGCGCGTGCGGTAGGATGCGACCAGCACACATCCTGGATAGCCAAGAACATAATGACAACATGTTCGAAGCAATGTCTCAGGGGACATGAGGAAAAGGAGCACCTTGGGAAAGTGTTCCAGAATTGCTAAGTCTTTTGGATGGGTTCCAAGGGATGATGGGACAGAACATCACACGGTAAGAGATCCCAACAATAGACTTGACAATAAAGACGTTGCTGGTGAACATCGCCTAAAATGAGAGCATGAGGGACACATGTTTCCATGAGCAAGCACTTGGGTAGATGCTTGAACAGTGTGTTTATCGAGGTAGGTAGACAACTTTGACGCTTTGGACATTCGAAAGGATGTCTAGTGAAGTTACGAGCAAACTTCACGAACTGAATAAACACTTAGTGTTCAAATGAATGTTGGCCAAAAAATTCAAGGCACAGGGGTGGATAGTCGGATACTCCAGGGGAGAACATCATGTGCGGAATGCTCTAGGATGTGTGGAGTGGCTGATCCAGGTTGGGATGTGAACGTCCCAACGAAGCATGAGACCCAATGCTTGGATGATGTTCGGATAATGAACGCTCATCAAAGGATGTGGTGATGCACATCTTGGTCTTGTAGCAGAGACAGACCCCAGAACCCAAGAAACTGAATGATCAGAAGATGTTCAGTGGAGGATGGCTTCGGAAGCACTTAGGCGGCTTAAATGATCGACTGTGGAACTCGATGAAGCCTTAGGACGAGTGGGAATTGAGAGATTGCTCGAGAAGCCTCATCGGGACCTAGCACGTCCCCGAAAGAATTAAGATGAGGGTAGCATTGATTTGACTGCAACAAGCTATGGTACTCATTTCAATCTTGGGATGGGTCAATGTACGAGCGGATGGCACGCTCCGAGGTCAGAAAAGGAAGAAGTATGCGGAGACTTTTGTCCTGAATATTATCATACCTTGAGGAGGAGACGGGAACCTCTCTTTGACAAGCTATGGCAAAGGCAAGATTAATTGCCTTGTCCTCGTCAAGGGATAAGTGGTGCGATAGAAGAGTGAGTGGGGACACTCGAAGGAGTCGGTCGGTGGATGGACGAGGGTTGAAAGATGCATTGCACAATATGAGGGAAACAACCATGCCACGAATCCTATAGGGATCTTGTTTGTTGAGTCGATGGGGTGAACTGTCCACTCACACATGTTCGATGGAACATTAAATGATTTAGTCATTTCAGGCTGGACATAAGAATTGGAAGATATTCAAAGGAAACAGCCAACCGAATGGTCGAAATGGATCCAAGTATCGCTGATCATGTCGGATAGATCATTAGCGGTACCTAGGTCTAATAGAGTCCAAAGCGATTCTAGTTCATGGGCGACTTGATCACTCGTACCATGGGACATGAATGATGCAATAGAAGAATTAAAAGATATCTGAAAGAGTTGGCCAACCGTAGGCTGAAGGATGAAAATTTTCCGAAGGAGTTAGGCATGTTGGGTGGATTGTGGGTGGTTCCCATATCCACGAGAATCCGAAGTGATTCTGTTCATGGTTGATTATTGGGACGGCTTAGCTACCCATACAATGATGCATGAACGAAATTGGGACGGGAACTTATGATACTTTGCTCATGATCAATTTTACAACTAATCCAAGTTCCCTGAATCAGTGGGGTGACTGATTGATGTCCCAAAGACTAGTTTGGTGGCCGATCGGATCAGTTTCATGACTAATCAATAAATGATAAAGGAAGACCATGATAAGACTCGGTTAAGTCGGTTGGTGTGTCCCTTGTGTCTATGATGGTATGAGGAGTAACTCATACCAAAGTATCTTCATGGATAGGCGAAGGATATGTATACCAGTACGGTACGAAGAGTTGGTGCCATTCGGATGAAGGGCTTGGCAAAATGTCTATCATAGATGGTACTATGTAGACAATCGAAGGGTTGGAATGTTGGTTGGATAAACTACATTCGAAGAAGTGGCAAAACTCGGAAATAAAGCTTTCTATCTAGGGTCGTGGCAGGAAAGTTAAAGACTAGTTGCGCGAAGTTGGGGCCTGAGAAAGGTCGCCATTGAAAGCAATCAAGTATGTGACATAGAGGCTTAGGATTTTGAATATGGGGAACAAAATCCAAGTCTATAAAGTTCGTCAAGTACGAGCAACTTGCGGATAGGTGCAAGATTTGGGGCATGACCTTGAGTTTCGCCAAACTCAAAAAGTTGTCGAGGCCGACAACGATTCGAAGGGCGGGAGATTTGTAACGCCCTTACCCTAGAGGATGCCTAAATTTGGAAGTCCAACATTAAGGCAACATAGCCGTATCATGTTTTGGGATGCTACAGGTGTACGTTGGCAAAAGTGGACGGCGGTTATTATAGCTGCTGAGCGATTACGTCCTGAGCCGATGGTAGTTTGGTCAACTACCATGTGGCACACGTATTGGTGGATGAGAACCTTGGTCGATGGATGGTTACCAAGGATGGCAGCTAGTTTGAATTGGGACAGAGGTGGCATCACTCAAATGGTGGTCCAAGAGGTGCGAGTGAACGGGTGAGTTCACACTATGCGTTCATATTATGAGGGTTGCGTTCTCACTATGCATCCTTTTACGAAAGAGTGCATACCAAGTTGCTAGAATTGTGGGAAAGATATCATTCATAATAACCAAAAGGTTTTAGGAGTCAATGGGCTTGGTATGTTGACTTAAGGCCCATGAACTCGGATTTGATAAGGGAAGGGTGGTTACACAATGGGAAGTTGGGCCTACTCAGCCAAGCATTAGGAGGCAGACTTGGAAGACTCATAAACACACTCACATGTACTTGAAGAAGTAATTTTCTGGAGCGTTGTACGAGTAACCACTTCCTCTGAAAGTGAGATCCATCTTATTTGCCCTCTCTTGCCAAAGAAGTGAGTGAGTGATCTTGGGAAAGCACCATCGGACTTTCTGCCCTCCATTCTTTAGGAGAAATGGCTTGAACCTCTAAGCGCAAGGAGGTGCCGGCCCTGCTTCGGAGTACAGGACGAAGTGTGTAGTAACATTCTAGCCAACAATCGCAGCTCGTTTCACACTTTTCTGTGTTTTCTCCTTGGCTCGCCGACGATTACAACTTTCTCTGTCCGCTGCTTCCTTTTCTTATTTTGTCTCTAGTGTTCTCAGAGTTTTCTTCATTTTGAACTTGGTGCCGCTATTGTCGTCTCCAGCTCCTGCATTGTTCATAGTGGACTTCACCATTCTTGTTTCCAACATTGAGTCAGTTTTGCCTTCTGTGGGATTCGACTTCTTCGGAGCTTTCACTTCACGGTGAGTCTCGTCTCCTTTCGTTTACGATGGTGTTCATTGTTCTTCTTCACTGATGTTCGTCGGATTTCTTCCCTTTTCGAGAATTGTTCGGAGCTTGTCTCCAGTTGTTCACGGAGGTGATCACTGTTCGTTCTTCAGAGCTTAACCTCTATCGCCGATGTTGTTATATCAGATCACCTCGATTCGTTGGTGGTTCTCCAACGTCTTCAAGTGTTTCGAAACTTTGGTTTCTTTCTTGGCGCATGTTGGTTTCCGCGTGTGGGAGCAGTTCTGGATGGTTCTCCATCATTCATCGCCTTAGGCAAATTTTTTCATCGTTTCACCTCTCGCGGCATATCAGAACCTGATTCTCTTCTTCGCAGCTTTGGTGGATCTCTCTGCCGCCGCCACACATCTTCTTCTGGTGGTTGACTGTTAGTGGATGCTATCAACATCTTCTTATTTCTTATGGTCTTCACCTCTGTTTCTTCCTTCTCTTCCACCTCTCCAATTACACAGCCGCGAGTTGCAAGTGTTTGGCAAATTGTTCTACCGCCATAGTGCAAAGTTTCAAGTTTACGTCGTTCTTGTCCCCGTCAACTTGAGGGGCATGTTAGCATTTATCACGTCATTACTGAGAAGAAGACATGTTGTCATTTCCTTTAGTCTTGTAATAGTTGTTTCTTTTGTAATATCGATTTATCTTCCTTGTATTTTTTTAGTTTTAGTATAAATTGAGTTGCTAATTGTAATGGATGATTCAATTAGTCTGTAATTCACTTTCCATTTTATTAGAATTATGTGTTTTTTTGCCATTTCTGTCTTCTGCAAATTTTCCTTTGCTTCTTCTCGTACTCTAGCATGGCTTTGTTTCGTCGAGCACTTTTGTTTTTAATGGCCAAGACCATGTTATTGGCGATAAAGTTTCCCTCAAGAACCGATAAAGCACCTGACTCCAAATTTGACTTCAGACCACTCTTTCTCTCTCCTCACCTCATTGGATTCGCATATTTAGTTCTTATTATTTCTTAATAATTAATCGATTAGATAGGATTATATAGTTTAGTTATAATATGATGTTTGGATAAAAATTGTAATGACTGATAATTAAAAAGATGATTACGCGGTCTAGTTTTAAGGAATGGTGGAATGAAAATAAGAACTCATATCTTATTTTATTATATCTAAATTATAAAATAAATAAATTCTCTAAGATTCAAATATATAAAATAATATAATAATAGAGAAAACTTAATAAAACTTTAGAATAATTAGGAGTACTTTATTTACCTTCCTAATTCATTTATAAAATTATTTTATTTTTATATTTTAAAATTAAGCATAGTTATTTCATTTAATCATAAGTAATTAATAGATAAAATTATTCTCTCTCACCTTCTCTATTTTTTAATTAATCAGAATGAGATTCACGTTTTCTCTCACCCCCTTTATTTTCTCATTTAATCATAAATTATTTGGAATGAACATCACGTAATGCTCTCATCCCCTCTACTCTCTTTCTGATTAATAATGAGTCCCACCAAAAAAATTTGTAGAAAAAAAAAGAAGAAAAGTTAGTTCAATGCTTAGACAAGAACTATCAAATTCTTGTGTAGAGCAAAAAAAAATTTTTAGAAAGTTGAAGTTTAACCGAGATTTGAATTCCCGTGGAACTTAAAACAAATAAGCTGTGTTCGATAAAGCTTGGATTAATTCTGACCCAAATGATTTCTTCTTGTGCGAGGTTCGCGCATATGGATTCGTTTGACTTCCCAGCAGCAGACCCGCCAACGTCCTTTTATAAGGTCAAGCAAGGTTGTCCACGAGTTGGACCTGTTGGATTCTCCTTTTTAATTCACTTATTTCTCTCCACGATTATTCCTATTTTTTTCTAAACAAAAGTGATTAACATTAATATATATCAATTTGAAACATCAAATGGACAAGATCAAGAGAGGATCTCCAACCCACAAAAAGCTAGAAGTCAAGATACAATTTTGCTTCCTCAAAAAATCAACCTCAGATTTATTAATATAGGGCTGATACAAAAGTGTTGAAATGTTGTAACAAATGTAAAATATCTCTCCATATATTCTTATGCACCATGGGTAGCCCATAGTACTTTTAGGATGGCAGCTAAAATGCTTAAATCAAGGGCGAAGGCAGATGCTTGCACATGTGTAGACACTTAAAATATAAGATTAATATAGTAATGGTGATTAACATTTCGTACTGCCCCAGTTTTTGGAGAAGTCGTTGAAGGTCATGGATTTGATTCTAGTGCTGGTTTTTTTTATCAAAATCTTTTTTTGAGTTATAGTTTGTACTACACCATATTATCTTGGCTTTTCATTGAAAAATTACTATATGCTTTTCCTTTCAATTATCCAGGTACAAAATACTTTCTATATTAATAGTTTTTATCTAATTTTTTTAATTATATTTTATTTTCATCAGACTAAAAATAATTGCATTTTATTAATTTTCTTTTAATATCCTAATTTATTTCTACCGGTCGCAACGAGAATTGTTTTTCGCAATAAATATTATGAAAATCAAATTATGAGATCAATGGATGAATGATTATTTAGTAGAAATGTACTTAAAGATTATTATTGGTCGGTTTCAAAAAATGAAACCTCGTAAAAATTAATTGTAAAAGTACTTTTCTTTTAAATATACATTTTTATTTTATTATAAATTATAAATATAATTTAGAAATAATATTTGTATACCATCAATAAATTTTAACTATAATATATAAATTCATTAATTATGTTATCATTCGAATACTAATTTTGATCTAAACCCACTGTCTTGAGTCAATCTTATAATAGATGTCCAGGATATTATAATGCTTGCACTGCTTCAGCGCACAAAAAAACCGTACATGCCTCCTATTCTCGCTGCTCGCAACCAGAGAATTGGGAAGACCATGTCGCTGACTTGTTCCCGAATGAATAGTTCTATATTCTTTAATTTCACAATTTTAAAATCTCAAAATCCTTGTAACGTGTTAAACTTTACAAAAAAAAAAAAAACCCTCGCAATTGGCCTCTGCTTGCAATTAGTAAATCTCACCATCGGCATCGTCTCCCCCACAAGTATTGATCCGGTTTTTTTGTTTTTGTGTGGCCCAGAAGAAGTCCAACTCCTCTTCATTTCTTCTTCTTCTCTTTTTTTTTTTTGTTACTTTGCATATTCGTTCTAGGCCATTAAAAACAAAATCGATTCAACACTTGCGAGGAAGACGATGGTGAGATCTACTATTTGCAAGTAGAGGACAAGATGAGGGTTGGGAGGTGTGAGATTGGGATGAACCATGGAGAGAGGGAAAATGCAACACATATCAAATTGCCTTTGTTTGTTCTTCCTTTTTTTTAACATTAAGTTTTCTTTAAACAAATCTTGGTCGTTGCTCAAATCAAGTCCATTTTGCCTTAGTTAAAACAAAGATAACATCAAGAGAAGATGATTGACATGACTGGGTAGAGTTGTGTCCTAAGATCTAGTAGTTTCATATTCGATTTTCATTGTTATCACTTTGATAAGAGTTTATTTACATTATTTTCGTCAGAATATCGAATTAGTCCGATAGTTTAAGTGCTAATTGCTGATGAATTTCGATAAAAAAATAAGATATCATCAAATCTTTATATTAGATTGGAAGCTACAGAATCAATGGATGGCTGAACGTGTGTATAATCTGGGTTGGATTGTACGGGTGTGATAATAACTGATCGTGATGATGATAACGTTGCACATAGTAGATCTCACCATGCATCGTCTTCATCTTTTATTACTTTTTGACTTCTACGGAAATTTATTAAGTTTTGTAACAAAATTATTAACTTCAATTTGTTAAGAATATAAAATTAATCATGTTGCTTTTCTTAACTACTTAAATTTTTAAAAAATGGATCAGTACATCAAATTTAACACAATTCTAGTTCTCCTTTGCATTCGAATTAAGTTATACTTTCACATTTAACAATATCTTTATTTTATTTCTAAGGCTTTCAAATTCCTTAGAGCCATGCTCCATGCTTGGTCATGAGTTCGGAAGCATTTCGATTACATTTAAATCTTACTTTTTTTTTAATGATATGACAGAATCCCGTTCTTATATATTTCAATGATAACATCAAGAAATTCAGTTTAATCTTCCATATCAATTCGAACTTAGTTTTTTTTCTATCTAACTCCGAATGATTAGTTCACCTTTGTATTTCTCTATTTTCAGAAATCATACGCTGATGGTAATCTATACATGATTTTTTTTATTATGTGTACTCAATGTATGAACATACGTATGAACATAATTTCTCATGGGTTAACTTATTAAAGCTGAGGGCGTCACGTTTATTTTCTCTAGGGTTCATGAATGCTCCAACTTTTTTTGTCTGAAAGCCAATCAACATTTATGTCTGAGTAAAATACGGGGCACACGTTGACATGGGGGACATATCTTCTACAGGACTTAATTTCTAATGGATAATCAAATCTCTTTTGTGATGTCATGTATCACATGCGCGCTGATGCAGAGCTTACATCACCATCGTCATAATATATAGAGACCGAGAGACTTTGGCATGAAGAGTTTTATCTTGTATTAGCAATAAATCAAGTGGTATCTTAATAAAGTATAGTCAATTACCACTTATTCAACATCTAATTATGTCATTTGGGAAAATAAATAAATAAATCAATTGATAGTGAAAGATCAGTGACTAAACTCCACCAACCCCACTTTCCAAAATTGACAGATGCGTGTCAAGAAAAATAAAAAGGTCAACTTCAACTAACCCTTAGAAAACTTGGCACTGGAATGAGTGCAGATGATATTCAAAACGCAACCCTCTTTAGAACCTTATTTAAAAATAACTCTTTTTCAAAGAAATAAATAACGTAAATTGTAATTGAGAAGACTTACACCGATAGCCAAGAGTTTTAAGTCAGCAATCATCTCGAATTAGCAATGTCGAATTCATTATATTGGATATTATCTTGAATTTACGAGATTAAATATTCACTCTCTGTGTGTTTCTATCCTGATTGTGATCATGCATGATTGAGTAGGAATATTTCATTAAAATATTCAATTGAGTTAGAACGCAACTAAGTAGTTAGTTAAAAGTAGAATACAAATCACATGTGTTAAAAATATAAAATCAATGATGTTGTTTTTTCTAACTGTTTAAACTTTCAGAAAAATTGGTTAATATATTAAATTTAATATGGTATTCGTTAGATTCTTATTAAAAAGAAAATATTTTTTCTCTTTATTGTCAATATGATGAGTTGGGCTAGACTTGTCAGCCCACATATGAGAAGGAGTGTTAAGAATATAAAATATATTGTTGCTCTTCTTAATGGCTTAAGTTTTTAGGAGTCGTTTGGTTCGTGGATAAAGTGGAGAATAGCTTCCTATTCTGAAGAATATCGTCAAACATGCGACAGATTAAGATTAACTCAGTCAACGTACGTTTTATATGAAATCACTTTGGAACTCGTGATACCACCATTTTATTCTACAAAACTGTGAGATTTTTATTCCATCAAAATAAAGAAATAGACGTATTCTCACATTTTTCATCTTTTACCATTTTTTTAATTTTCTCTAATTTGACCATATATTATTATTTTTATTATATTAACAATAATAAATGTCAATTAGTTATAATAAAATAATTTAATTATAAAATATAATATATTTAAAAGTTATTCCTTTTATACCAAACAAAAGAGAGAATAAGAATATGACAAAAATATTATATTCTTCTTAATAATTTTTATTATTCTCTAAAAGTTATTCTTTGTCCAAATGGTTCCTTAAAAACAATTGATTAGCACATTAAATTTAACAACATGTCAATGCAACAGGAATATTTATATGAAACCAAATTAATTAACCAAACGAAAACAAAATTTAAAGTGTGTTCGACTTTGTTCTTCCCTGACATCAATCAATTAGACAATAGGTTTAAGTAGACTAAGCTCTGAATGGGATGCTTGAGTTGTGAAACACTAATGAATGCTCTCTCGAATAGCAACATTGGAATCCTTTACTTAACGTCAAACTTGAAATCATGCTCTTATCTCATGTTAGGTTTTTGCTTCAAGTTTCATTTATGATCAAACCAGTGTTCTCTAGGTTTTCAGATCATATTTATAGTTTATATATATGGCCTTTGATCGCTTAAAAGTTCTACAAAATTTAACATGCATATCTTTTAACAAGCATGGTAACGATCTCTCGTGAGTTTTTCAAAAAACATTATAAGGATATTAAATATCCTATTATTTAAGATTAATTATAATAATATAATAATCTAGATCATAAAACATCGAAACTTTGACAATTTTATGCACAGCAATTTGAGACCCTTTTTATGGAGATTCTGCACCCTCTTCCTTTATAATTTTGTTTCAATCCCTTTTATTAAACTTCATGTACGTTTTGTATTTTTTATTATACATCATTCTATTTTTTTTAATTTGAACAATGACGTGAGTGAAAAAGAACACGAGTTAAAAAAACCGATATAGTCTTTGATAGGGGCGGCGATTAAGTATTAAAGTTAAGTGATAAGAACTATGATGCGTCATTGGTGGGTCTCAAGCCAAAAAAATATTTAGATGTCATGTCCAAGTTACTATTATTTCTTTTTGATAAGGGCCCAAAAAACTAATATATAATTATTAATAATGCCTTGAATATAAATTCAGTTATAATTCTTCTGTGGTCCCCCTATGTAATTAGAAAGTTTCGGAAAAATTTTAGAGGTATTATATGTGATTCGAAATTAATTTATTTCCTTGTCACGAGATATGTGTCTTATTTTCGAGGACCGTATGTAATTCCTATCATCTGTCAAAGGAAGTACTTATATAATCTCCCTAGGGGTTAGATAGAGTTACGTCCTTGTAATAATTATTATTCCATAATAGAGAGTCATCATCATTTTTTTCTTCACGTTCTTCTGTGTTCGTGCGATTTTTCTCCCTCTTTTCATAACAAACTAGTATCAGAGCTTTATGGTTCATTAGCGATTCACGATAAAGTAGGAAGATAGCGTCGCACAACGTGAACGTGGAGAAATTGAACGGCACGAATCGAATTGTGGTAGATCAAGATGTGGACGCTTCTAAAGCAATAAGGAGTCTGTGCGCCGCTCTCAAACGTATCGAAGAATAAACCAAAGGAGGAAGACTCGAAGAGTAAAGAAAAGTAGATCGACATCGCTACTTTGACGGCACAAGAGGAGAAGGCACACTTGATAATTCTGTTGTGTCTGACGAATGAGGTGATAATCGAGGTCGCAGATGAAGAAAATGCGATCGATTTGTGGTTGAGACTCGAGAGTCTATATATGAAGAAGTCTCTCATCAATAAGTTATTGTTGAAGCAACATCTATTCTCTCTGCATGCAAGAAGGTACCCCTCTGAAAAATCATCTTGATCTGTTAAATTCTTTGTTGATGGAACTGAGAAATATCGATGTTAAGATCGAGGATGAAGATGCTGTCCTAATTTTATTAGTTTTGTTTCCTCCATCATATGAAAATTTTGTTCAATCTATGATTATCGGGAAGGAAACTATAAGTCTAAAAGAAGTAAGATCGAGTCTCCATACTCGTGAATTTCGACATAGGGCATCTGAAAATTCTGTAGAGACTCAGGCTGCAGGATTAATATCGACCGCAGAAAGGGGACAATCATCGAATTCGAAAAAATCCAAGCCAAAGAAAAAGAAAATCACTATGAAAGACATCTGTAATGACTGCAAGGAACCAGGCCATTGAAAGAAAAATTGCCCGAAAAAGAAGAAGGCTCCCGTCGCTACGGTGGCACATAAAACTAAAAATTTTGAAGATGATTTGGTTCTGGCTGCTTATGATCAAAGATGTCTGGAGGATGGTTGAGTTCTTGATTCGGAGTGTTCATATCGTATGACTCCGAATAAAGAATAGTTCTCATCTTATTAGAAGACTAACAGTGAGAATGTCATCATGGGCAATAATGCGTCATGTTAGATAGTTGGGATTGATTCTGTGCAGATCATGACTCATGACAATCGTGTGAGGACGCTGATAGATGTTCGCTATATTTCGCAACTGAAGAAGAATTTGATATCATTTGGAGTCCTTGCCTCTAAAGAGTGTCAGATCAATGCTGTTGGAGGCATCCTCACGGTCATGAAGGGTGATGCTACAGTTCTGAAGGGAGTCAGACATAAGTCTTTGTATATATCACAAGGCAAGATAGTTTCTGGCGTTGTTGCAGTAGTCAGTTCATCCGAATCAGAAAAATCTAAGTTGTGGCACATATGGCTTGGGCATATGAGTCAGAACGGGATGAATATTCTTAGCAAGAGGTCTTCTGGGAGACAAGAAGATATATGAAATCAACTTCTACAAACACTGTGTATTTGGCAAACAACGAAGCTCTCAGTTTGGCAAAGCAGTGCACAGGACGAAGGCGACTTTTGATTACATCCACGCTGATTGTTGCGGTCCCTCTCGTGTTCCATCATTAAAAGGTGCTAGGTACTTCTGTCCATGATTGATGACTACACGAAGATGACTTGGGTATTCATGATGAAACACAAGAGTGAATCCTTCAAGATCTTCAAGGAAGGTTTTGGTGGAAAATCAGACGTTGAAGAAAGTGAAAGCCTTCGCACTAATAATGATTTGGAGTTCTATTTTGTTGAATTCGACCTGCAAAGATGAAGGCATTGTCAGACATCGCACAATCAGAGATACTCCACAGCAGAATGGAGTTGCAAAACGAATGAACATGACACTTTTGAAGAGGGCAATGTGCATGCTCTCTAACGCTAGCCTGAATAGGATGTTTGGGCTGAAGCGGTTAACACACCTTGCTACTTGATGAATCGAAGTCTGGCAACTGTGATTGATCTCAAGACTCCAACTGAGATATGATTAGGAAATCCTTCTGATTATACTTGTCTGAAAGTTTTTTATTGTCCAGCATACTATCATGTCAGCGAAGGAAAGTTGGAGCGGCCAAAGAAAGGGTGCTCATGGTATATGGTGCAGGGGTAAAGGACTACAAAATTTGGTCTCCTTCAAAACACAAAGTCATCCACAGCAGAAGCATGACCTTTGATGAAGCATCAATGCTTCAGTTGAAGGTGAAGGCTGAAGAGAGTGTTAGTAAATAGGTAGAAGTTGAAATCACTCCAACTGAAGATGATGCTGAAGGATCACATCAAGAAGTAGAATCAAAACATAAAGAATTTGATGAGCAATCTGAAGAGGAGTCAATTGCTGTCAGATGTCCTCGCAGAGAAGTGGGTCCTCCTAAGCAATATGGCTTCGATGACATAGTTGCTTATGCATTGTAGGTAGCTGAACAGGTGGAGTCCCTGAAGTCGTCCTCTTATAAGGATGTCATCACATGTGTCGAATCTGAACAGTGGATCGCTGCTCTGGGTGAGATGGAATCTCTTCACAAAAATCAGACGTGTGAGCTGGTCAAGTTGCCTAAAGGCAGAAAGATCATTGGCTATAAATGCATCTTCAAGAAGAAAACTGAAATTCAAGGAGTTGAAGGCAACAGATACAAAACACGACTGGTTGCTAAAGGTTATAGTCAGAAAGAAAGTGTGGGCTACAATGATATATTCTCACCTTGTCAGACATACGTCTATCAGGGTGCTACTTGTTCTTGTAGCATATCAGAATATAAAGTTCGAGCTACTAGATGTGAAGATTGTTTTCCTCCATACAGAACTTGAAGAGGACATTTTTATGAGTCAACTAGATGGATTCTCCATTCCAGAAAAGGAGAATTAAGTTTACAGAATGAAGAAATCTTTGTATTGCCTGAAACAATCTTC
This sequence comes from Pontederia crassipes, assembly GCA_030549335.1. Taxonomy (NCBI): domain Eukaryota; kingdom Viridiplantae; phylum Streptophyta; class Magnoliopsida; order Commelinales; family Pontederiaceae; genus Pontederia; species Pontederia crassipes. The sequence goes on from CM060193.1 coordinate 31,421,866, forward strand.
AGACAATGCTACAAGAGGTTCGACAACTTCATGATCTCTAAGGGATTCAGTCGAGTCTCTATGATTGCTGTGTATATCACAAGAAAGTGAAGGATGGCTCCACCATTTATTTTCTCTTATATGTTGATGATATGCTCATTGCTGCTAGAGACATGACAGACATTCAGAATTCGAAGAAGCTCCTTAGTGCATAATATTTGACATGAAGGATCTTGGTGCAGCACAAAAGATTTTGGGGATGGAAATTCTAAGGATCGCGCACAGAGTAAACTCTTCTTATCTCAGAAAAGTTATATTGAGAAGATTTTATTCAGGTTTGGAATGTCTGGAGCGAACACTTTGAATAGTCTATCAACTGTAAATGTTCATCTTTCTGTTGCATTCGCACTAAAATCAGAAGCAAAGAAGGAGTACATGTCTCGAGTTCTATATGCTAGTGTAGTTGGAAGTCTGATGTATTCCATGGTTTGCACAAGATCGGATATTGCTTATACAGTCAGTGTTGTCAACAAGTTCATGAGCGATTTAGGAAAAGAGCACTGACAAGTAGTGAAGCAAATCTTTCGATATCTGGGAGGAACATCTGATATTGACCTCATCTACAAAAGTGATAAAGAACGTTTGGTTGTAGGGTACTTAGATTCATACTATGCTGGAGATGTTGCTGAAAGACGATCTATGACAGACTATGTCTTTACTTTGGATAATTCGGTTATTAGTTGGAACACCACACTTCAGCCATTAGTTACATTGTGTGCCACAAAGGCTAAATACATGGCACTGACAAAAGCTGTCAAGAAAGGCATCTGGTTAAAAGACCTAGTTGGAGATCTCAGATTACATTAGGAGCATGTTATAATGCATTGTGACAGTCTGAGTGCAATATGTTTAGTCAAGGATTAATTGTATTATGAAAGAACCAAACACATTGATGTCAGATATCATTTCATCCACACTAAGAAGAGGATCAAGGTGAAGAAAATTGGCACTAAAGACAATCTAACTGATATCTTCACCAAATCTGTTTCTCATGACAAGTTTCATCATTGCTTGGACTTGTTTAACATTAATACTTGATAATAGTTTCAAGGTGGGACTGTCGGCGTTGTGTGATATTGAAGTATTTTTGTGCTCTGAAGATGATTTAAGTCAAGGTGGAGATTTGTTGATAATGCCTTGAATTTGAACGTAATTGTAATCCTTTTGTGGTCCCCCTATGTATTAGACGCTTCAGCAAAATTTCTCTACGGATCTCGTTGTTCGGTCATCGAGCTGTGAGTGATCAAGGGAAGATTCAGGGAATCCCTTCCGGGGGTTATAAGGGGGTGGAGCCCATCGAGCAAAAAATTTTAGGAGTATTGTAATTCGGAATTAATTTATTTTCTTATCAGATAGGTGTCCAATTTTCGAGAGATTAATTTAGAGTTCTAGTACGTATGTAATTCTTATCATCTGTCAAAGAAAATACGTATGTAAACTCCTTATGGATCAGATAGAAACTCATCCTTCTAATCATCATTATTTTGTAACAAAGAGTCGCCGCCATTTTTTTCTTCTCGTTCTTCTGTGTTCGTGCAATCTCGCTCCTTCTTTTCATAACAATAATAATAGAGAGCAAATTGCATACGGAATATGTAAAGCATGGAGTTTGAAAAAAAAAAACAAAAGATGACACAATGAAGATAAAGCATGGAGTTTGACTTAACTCGATAGTCATGTAGTCAACGATAAAAAATTACCAACAAATGAAATATTTAATACCGGCTATATATCTGCCTATTTAACATAGTTTTCAGCCGCTAAAAAATGAGTCTTTAGTCAAACGTAGCAGGATTCGTTCTCCCAGATTAATATATGTAACATTCGCAATTTGCCTGTTTAATTTAGTATGCATAAGTGAAATACCGAGTCTTTGGTAAATAAAACAATTTTAATTTCAGGATGACCTCTTATACTCCCGTATTTAAAATTTGCTTCACTTTCCTTCTCTGACTCTCTGCACATCTATATATACGTGTTGCACTCCAGACATGCTGCATGTATCCTGAGGATATTTGTTAACTAAGATCGATCGATTAGATGGGCATGGAGGCCAAAAATAATATTCTTCTTCTTCTTCCCTTGGTTCTTCTCCTTGTTCTTGTTCAATGTCCTCCGAGTGCAGCCTTTCGCATCGGCCTCACCCACGTCGACTCTAACAACAATGATATGACGGTCGAGGAGCTCGCCGCGCGCGCCGCAGACCGGAGTAAACGCCGCATGGCGCTCGTCCAATCAAAACGATCAGATTCCACCGTTGATATCCAAGATCCAATCTTCTATGGCGGCAACGTTGTTCAGTACTATATGCGACTGTCAATCGGCACGCCCCCCACGCCCATCACTGCTGCGATGGACACAGGCAGCACCCTCATCTGGACGCAGTGCCAGCCCTGCGTCCAGTGCGAGCCACAGAACACATCCATCTACGATCCATTAAATTCTTCCACCTTCTCGAATGTCCCTTGCGACGATCCTCTGTGCCTAGCCGTCGGTGGGAATTCCGAGTGCAACAGCACCGGTCGATGCAACTATTCCACCTCTTACGGGGACAATTCCACCTCGACGGGGTATCTCGGATACGAGACTTTCACCTTGGGCGACAGCACAGTCAACAAGATCGGCTTCGGCTGCGCCCAAGAAAATGAAGGCGTCGTGGGGCTGGGACAAGGAGATCTGTCTCTTATCTCGCAGCTGAACTTGGGGAGGTTCTCATACTGTCTCAGCATGACCTCTACTAACAGCTTGCTACTGCTGGGGCCATCGGCGAGCTTGAATGAGAGCAGCACAACAGGTGCAGTTCAATCCACCCCCTTTCTCAGTGACACGAGTTACTACTACATCTCTCTGCAAGGGATATCTCTTGGTGCAACTCTCCTGTCGATCCCGGACGGGACGTTCCAGTACAACGCAAATGGAACCGGCGGAACGATCATCGACTCAGGTAGCTCCCTCACTTGGCTTCAAAAGTCGGGATACGACGTCCTGAAGCAAGAAATCATCTCCTTGGTGGACCTGCCGGTCGTGAACGGCAGCAGCAGGTATGACCTCTGCTTCCAAGTGTCATCTTGGCCTCCTCCGGACATGCCGGATCTGACGCTCCACTTAGACGGGGCAGACATGACCGTGCCGCAGAAGAACTACATGTATGCAAACAAGGAAAGTGGAACGCTGTGCCTGCTAATGGGGCCAACAGATGATTTGTATGGATCGATCATCGGAAATAACTTGCAGGAGAACATACACATACTCTACGACCTCGACAACCGAATGCTCTCCTTCGTGCCTGCACAATGCGACCAGCTTTGATACGAGTTATTTAAACTCATGAAATATGCTCGAATAAGTTAATTAAACTATAACGCCAACCATTTTATTACGGGATTGCACTCAACTAAGACAATGCTTGGTGACATAACTTGCAAACACACCATGTGACAAATGCCAAATATGTTGTTATCAAATAAAGCATTTATTTGTGCCATGTTAATCCTATATAAAATAGCCTTTCGAAATCAAGGATGATTGGTACAACCGGATAGCGAATATTATGTTCTGGAATTGTTGGGTGCTAGTAGCAGGTTTGATTTTTAGAGTTATCACTTTACTCAAGATTTATTCTGCTCCCGTCCAATAATTGAATTAGTTGGATACTGCTAACCCTGAACACCGATGAATCTCAATAAAAAAATAGTCTTTCTAATTATTATTATACAAATTAAGGGTGGTCAGATTGCCCGACAATCAATTTTTTTAAATTTTTTTCTTACTATTTATATTTATTTAATATAAGAATATTATTTAATATTTATTTTAAAGTATCAAATAAGTTTTCTAAATATCTAATATTATTTTTGTGCTTAAATATTTTATTTCATTTTCTAAAAAAATTAAATCAAATATAAGCTTGCGTTTAAAAAAAAGAAGAAAAAAATAAAAAAATCAGGTCGATCAGGTCAGGTCGAATTAACTTAAGTTGAAAATTTTAACTCGTACCTGTTTGACCCATAGTCAGGTTGAGTTCAGGTCGGATCGAATCCTTGAGTTCACGGGTCGGTTGAGTCGGGTCAAGTCAGGTTGACTTGATCCGATGAACACCCCTACATAATCTTCTCGGTGACGTGAGTCTTATAAATATTAGCAAAATTTCCATTATAATTTCCGAAAAAAGGTAGCACGACCCAAATTCTCGGCTTAACTATCACGGCCCAAAAGCTCATATAATCCCAAGGTAGAAAAGTAGAATGTCATGATGGAGGAAAATGTCACTCCACTACTCTGAGATTCAAAAGGTTCAACCCAGTTGTTGTTTTTTCTTTAAGAAGAGGCTATTTCATTTTATTATATTTTATTGATAATACATTTTAGAAATAATAAAATTTTATATATTTAGTCATTCAAATCATATATTTTAAAAATATATATTCTATATTTTATAACATTCAAACTCATTTATATTCAAAATATTAAATTTCAAAATCAGCCTTTTTTTATAATATTCAGCTAATATTCATATGCAAGATGCAATATTTTCATTCATAAAAGTATAGAAAACAATCTCAAGTAACTTTTTCAAAAAGGACATTTCCAAAACAAAATAGACAAAAGACATTTCTTTAATTGATCTTCCTTTTTTATCCAAAGAATATTTATAAAAAGCCTATAAAATAAAAATAGGAAGCACTATTGTCAATAGGTAAAAATAATTTTACTTATTAAAAGCAATTGAAAGTATATGTCTACTCACCAACAAAACACCCCAATTCAAAAGAGGATTGCAACTATATAAAAAGAATTAGTAGAACAACTTTTGTATAACTATTAACTTTATATGTCAAAGTGCTTGTTCATAAGACTATGGTATTGTTAAATTTTGAATATTAGATTGTTGACTACACAAGAACTCCATCAATTATTACAACTAGTATTCCTTGTACATAACTTATCCAATAATTCATGAATCATTTTTTTTTGCATTTCACTTTTCATGGGCTCACCAACCAAAGCCACCACATGGATGCACTTTTTAAGAGTGCATGGTTAGCTTGCACAATCTTTTGTATTTCAGACCACAAAAATATAAAGTCATATAAAAATATATTTCAAGAAAATGAAATGAAAAATTATCATCAAACACACATATCTTTTGATGGTCTCAAATATAATAAGCTTGTCATCTTTCTTGTGTGTCTCAAAAATATAGTTACCACATCTGGTGGATTTATCACGTATACCCTTCTCTACGAAGAAAAATAATACGGCATCAAGCAAAAAAAAATGAAAGATAATGATATTTATAATCTTGATATTAATACCTATCACTACAAGAAAAATCGACTTTTTTGACAGTCGCGATCGTCAAAATTTTGCAAAATCTGTCAGAAAATGAAGTTTTCGACAGTTTTTCGACGGATACGATCTGTCAAAAAATTGTTTGACTTTTTCGACGAACAAGAGATATCTGTTGAAAGTTTCGATGACTGTACCCATAAAAAATTTTCGATGGTGACAACCATCGGTAGTTCTGAAACTCCAGACGACGACGACTGTCGAAAGTTATGACAGTCGCAGCCGTCGAAAACTTTCGATAGCCGATCCAGGCCGACGGCAAGGGAGAGAGAGAGAGAGGGGTCGCCGGGAGGGTCGTCCTTCGATCGTCATCCGAGAGAGAGAAAGTAGAAGAACATGAGTAAATAGATGGAAAAAGAGAGTGGGGAGCGGGAAAAGAAAAAAAAGGCGGGGAGTGTGATGGGATTATTTTTAATTATCGACAGTTTTGACCATCGCAAAATGTAATAATAAAATAATATTTTTATGTTACCGACGGTTCGGACCATCAAAACTTCTAACGGTCCGAACTGTTAGTAATTATAATAAAATATTGATTATATTATATATTATGATATATAAGATTATAATATTTAATTAATTTTATGGTTATCGACGGTCCAGACCGTCGGAATCTCTAAGGGTCCAAACTGTCTATAATTATAGTAATAAAATATTAATTATATTACATATTAATATATGTAAGATTATAATATTTAATTATTTTTACCACCAATGGTCCGAATTGTCGATAATTATAATAATAAAATGCTAATTACATTATATATTATGATATATAAGATTTACTTTTTGCATTACCGATGGTCGAGACCGTCAGAACTTATAACAATAAAATATTAATTACATTATATATTACATAATGTTATATATTATATAATATTTAATTATTTTCTGGTTACTGACGGGTAGATCGTCAGAACTTGCGATGGATAGAGAGCCGTCGAAAAGTCCGATGCTCCAAACCTTATATAATATAAAAAATTTTATAATTTATTTTTTATATTTCTGACGGTCAGGACCGTCGGAAAGTTCGACGGATTGCTATCCATCTCCAAATTCGTCGCAATTTGCGACGGATTTCTTTCCGTCAGAAATTGTCCATCGAAAAATCCTAATTTTCTTTTAATGTATTAATATATGAGTTCTAATTACTCATGATTAATTTTCTCAATTTCTTATATTTCTTTCACTTGCATCTTTTATAACATATAACATACAAAACAATTTTATATAAAAGATAAGCATCAAAATCATAACAATTTCAACATATAATCAAATCTTAAAGCTTTTGTTGATATAATACTCTTTCACAAGCCATTTATAATCTTTTATTTCATCCATTCACATTTTTCAAAGCATCTTGAATAGTTTGATTTTTCACATATTTGAACTTATTCTTTCACATATCCTAAAACATTATCTCCATGAACGTTAATGTTGCTTTCAAATTTCTCCTACAAATATAATTGTGTAATAAGAAATTTTAATGATGTGTACACAAATATTAAATAACAAATAACTAAATTTTTTCCACTTACACTAACAAATCAACTAAAATAAAAGTTACCACAACAACAACTCACATGTGTTCTTTTCCTACTTCGCCAACATCTTTCCATAAATGTACTATCAATGGGTATATGCTTTTATCCTATACTAACCTACACAAATGTCTTAAAAATAGCTCATGTTTGAACAAATTACTCAATTTTTTTATAAACTATAACTTTCAAAAAAAAAAAAATTCCAACAAGTCAATCAACTTGCCAACACCTTGTTCCTCCAATGCACTTTCTTTTTCTTTTGATCATCGGCATGAAATAGAATTTATGTTGTAAATTCCACAACATATTGATATAAAAGATAATTTATTCTTGCTCTCTATTCCTTAAACTTTTGGATGATAATAATGATGTTGCCCTTTCTACGGTGTTAAGTTTTAGAAAAAAAATATTAAAATATTTATTTCATATGGTATAAAAAATTGAGGTCATGAGTTAAGACCATGTTGCACTATATTTTTTTTAAATATTGTGTCCCTTAATTGTACAAATGATGGATTGGACTAGACCAAAATTGTCCGCAACCCACACATTATGGAGAATATTAACATTATAAATGTTATGTCGTTACTCTTTCTATCGACTTAAACTTTTGGAAAAATTATTTAGTACATATAATTTTACAACTTCATTAGATTTATCATCTTCAAAATGACCATAATATTAAAATTGCCTCCTATTTATTTGTGTCATTCTTTGACTTATCATTGATCTAAAAACTTACTTTTTCATTATAGGACAAATGTTTCGGACACTCACAAGGACCATAAAGATCTTTTCTCTTGCCTCCTAGAAGTACCTAGTGCAATGAAATTTTTCTTTGAGATGAAGACACCCCTTTTCCTAACTTTGACAACTCATTTTCACTTATCACAATAAAAAAAACATAAATCAAGTTAACTATATATGTATTAGAGTAATAAATAAAATAACTCAAGAACAATAGTGTACTTCATCATGCATAATATTTTGATTTATAATTATATGTCACTCACTTGTCAATTGTTACAACATTTCAAAAGTTTCATGAGGTTGCACTTCAATAGAATAAAATACTAGCATGGCTTGGTTCGTTAATTCGAACGGTTTATTAGTTCTAAAAAACCATCTCAGATTAACACTTACAAAGTTATATTCATCTCTTTTGACTATTTTTCTTTGTCATATATATCAAATCATTTACGTCAAAATAAAATAACCTTTTGTCATTGAAAAATTATAATAACTTTTATCAGTTAGAACTCCATATAATAATTAGTATTTTCAAGATGTTTATCATTCTCTCCATAACAATAAGTAGTTTCAAGATTTTTGTTGCATTGCTTGCTGAATTTGGACAATACTATACAGAATTGAAAGATACATATGAAGCTTAAAAAATATATAAAATATCCCATGAATAAAAGAACTTCATCACAAATTCCCAAAATGTATGTGTGCCTACTCCAATTCATTGGACTAAAAAAATTGCTTAGCAGCTCCTAAAAATCTTCTAGATAGACTGAAAGTAGATAATCCACCAAGTAATGTACTTACACCAACATCACTTGGTGTCCATTTTATGTAAATACTTTGAACATAAGGTCACATATTCATTTATGATGCAATTCTTTACAATGGAACCTTCTGGGGAGTCATATTACTAATAAAAAAACTCTATAAAGTAATACCACTCCATAGGATATATCCATCTTTTGGGAGTTCAATTCCTCTTCTTCTTGTGTGAATTAAATAATATAATTCAATCACAAAGCATAATAATTAATAATAGGCATAAAAGATGCCAAATTTATGTGGAGAAGGATAAATATAACTAATCCAATAATAGAGTATAATGATTTTTGTATTTCACCCGAACCTGAATAATAATTCAATAGGATAAATAATTTTCTTTTTGAAAAATAATAAATTAAAAGTAGAAATAATATGGTATGATTACTACAACTCTCTATAATTGTAGTATCAAGAAATCTTTAGATATTCTTTCAATACGACTATGTTCTTGATTCTTTTGCCATTCTAGAATAAATCTTCTATCTTGTTTTTCATACCCTCAAGTTTTCTCTATTTCCTCAGCTGAAAAAAAATCTCTTTTTCCCTTCTTCAATCAACTCTCGGCCACTTCAAGGAAGAAAGAAAAAAGCTCTTATTTCTCTTTTTCATCACCTAAGTCTTGGCGGCTGCTCATGTAAGAGAGAAATAAAGATAACTTATTAAGTGCCTCACACACAAACTTGGGAAACATACCACAAATGGCAAGAGGAGTGTTGTAGAAGTACATTATGATAATGACTTTTTTAACCAATCTTGTGTTCCTTAAACATTGACACATGAGAAATATTAGATGAAAATACATTGGTAACCTTTAGATTTTTTCTAAAAAGGCACAATTTATGCTTCACTTTAGAAATAGTGCGTAACATGCATTCGACAATTCCTATTTTCTCCATTCTTTATTAGATGCAATTATGTCTTATGTTCATTGCATGCGGGTATAATATGGTTTTGATTGAGTTCTTTGTCTTTAATTTGACATTCATGATTAATATACTTTTTTTCATTATGCATCACATCTAATTGTGACACAATAAGAATTTTCTAATGTAGAAGGTAAAATAGTTCTTTTTCATTCTGCTTATCTTTCCTTTGGTTATGTGATATTTTTATTATCCTTTTTGGATTCTTTGTTAATTTAAGCCCATCTAAATTTTGTACTTGATTAAGTACATCAACACGTGAAATGACTTTTTGTGACAATCTTATACTCTTTAATGCCATCAATTACTCATTATCATTCCTCCACTTGTAAATATGTGGAAGAAAACATATCCATATAACAATATTTTCATGGCTAGGTGAGAAAGTATCTTTATTTTAATATGTACATGCTAATTTATCATTGATACTCCATCCAGACAAATTGTCATAAGCTAGAAAACTATTAACTGTCCGTAATAAGGATGCATGCAATTTAAAGTTTTGGTATCAAAAGTCACAAATCTGATTTCCATAATTCTTTTAATTTATCTATTAAGGGTTACAGATAAATATTAATCACATTTACAAAATCTTGTGATGTAGAAATAAGCATAGATAAAATGAAAGTTCTTGCTTTCGTCCACATCCAAGGTGACTAGTTATAAGGAAAAAGTACCCGACCCAAATTCTATATGAGCTATGTTATGCAAATTCAGAAGTTTAATACTGAATAGCAGTTTGATCAAAAGATAGAGATTTAATTAATGGATAGTTGTCAGCAAATAGAGATTAGCATTTAATACGTGTTTGATAAATTTAACGATTAAATTAGTTCATTTATATAAAATAAAATAAATATATATAAAATAATATTGAAACATAGATACTGTACAAAATAACTTTTATTTCAAATTAATGCATTTTTCTATTTGTTTACACTAAATATTGGGATATTCTTAAAAATACTAAATCTTAACTTAAAATCATACTATCAATTCTGTATCTATTTACTAATTATTCAAATGATAGATATAATATTGCATCAATAATTTAAATTCTAAAGTACTATAAATAGTTACAAGGCCTCTAAAATATTTATAACAAAATATATAGTGCATTTAATTCAATAGTATAAGGATAAATTTGAAATAAAAGTTAACCGTTTCTCCTTTACCCTCTACTGTTGATCAAATTAGTCCATTCAAAATCAAATTAGCTAATTAATGGTCGAAAACTTTATTTAGCTGTTTTAACTTGGTTCAACCATTAAAGGCTACTTGAAACTCTATTGTTTCATTGACAAATGGTGTCTTTGAATTAGCAAATGGCTGAAATTCATCACTTGAAAGTTCAAGTCGAACATTAGTAAGCCCAATATCAAATGATTGATGAAGTAACTTCAATACGAGTGAACCTTTTTGGTGTCTTATTATTGGAAAATAATTAATATATTTACCTATGAAATTTATTTTTAAATACACAATTATATTTTTTTATTAAGAATATATATCTATATAAGAGTTTGCTATATGTAGAATATTATTCTTAAGAGTAGACTCATTCTTCCCATGTAATATTTCCATTCCACCTATTTAACATACGTTCATAAATGGAGCAAACAATGACTTCGACAGATGGGGACATCATTAAAGGTTCTAATTATTCGAGTCTTTGGCTAATTATGCAATTTGAGATTATCCTCGCCGCATGTATCCAAGGGCTTGCTAAGCTCTTATATATATATATATATATATATATGATTATGTAAATTTTATGTCTTACTTATACATGAAATGCAATAGATTCGACCTCTAGCTATGTTATTGAGAAGTTAAGTAAATAAATTGAATGAGAGATCCATGATTAATCCCAAGAACCAGGATTTCCAAAATTGAAAGATACGCGAAGATTAAATGTTACCTAACATTTGGAATGTAACACTCCGAAATTTGACCTTCCCACGTGGCGAGATCTTTTTTCGGTCATTACTTTCTTCAGTCTTTCATTAACTCTTTTATTGATCCAAATGATCAATAAGAGTAACACGTAAGCGAAAGACTTAAATATAAAATATTACACAATAATATGACGAAATGCGGAATCTAAATAAATAAAAGGTACATCAATGATCTCACATAGGGCATATAAAGGTCCATGCCATAATACAACACCATAACTTCCATCCGAATGAAAATACAACTCGATATGCTGAAAGATAAAGACTCCATCTAGACCCTACGATAACTATGTGCACACGTCATCAAGCTGTAGTCGCCGCACACACATCTACTCGGCACGCATCCATATTAAGTACCTGTAGAGATCACACAGAGGAGCAAGCTCAACCATTAGCATAAAGCTAAGTATGAGTTCGTATAAATCATAGATTAATTCCATTGGAATAAGCATGAGACAAATATGAAAATCAAATATACGAATGAATCATCATATAAGAGTCGATAAAAATGATCATAGTTCATGGTTTTTCATTTTCTTTCTTTTCCATGTTTGGTTTCATGTTCATGAGGACAATGTCCTTTCATTCAACTTTTGATCATTCATATTCTTTCATCTTATTCATAAATTAGAAGAGCTCTTCGCTTTTAGGAAATACCATTATAGGCACACATGGGTGCAGCTATCTAGACCATAGTGGGCCAGTGGGGGATCAGTGCCACGGTGAGTATTCCGTCGGGCAAGATGACCTCGTATAAAGCGGAAACATCTGTAGAGAAGAGACTCCCATCTAGATAGGGCAAATGGTAACCCTCCATCATATCTTATAATTCATGAGCCTATCTTACAATCATATATATATCGATCAAGGCGGTACAGAGCATGATTCTAGATCATCTTTAGGTTTATTACAGTCAGTATAAATCAGGTGGACAGGGGATTAATAAATCAGAGGGTTTTGATTAAAGTCATTTTCTTTCTGCCCGCATAGATGCCCGAAAGTCGAGTGGTCGTCCGATTGAAGTTCATTTAGCAGCCGTCCGAAAAGAAAGCGAACGTTCATTTATCAATATTCTTTGATTGACCAGAAGGTGAGCGGTCGTCCGAGTTCGAGATTGAACATTAGGTATTGGATCCTATCTCTGCAGCATCAAGGAAATTAAGCAAAAGAATAAGCGCAGATTGAATCAAACACACACACACACACACACATATATATATAGATATATATATATATATATATTCCTTTATCACTACTCTTACATATTTCCTGCATCTTCGATTGTAGAGTTTATGGAGAAATAATCAAATCATAATTATGTAATAAATTACTTTCTAATTACATGTAAGAAATCATCATCAGATATTGTAGGCGTATAATAACACTACAAGGACAGATCATTATGCATAATGGTTAAGTCATAATTTAGGTAAATCAATGTCATAGGTGTCACTGCCAGCATTCTTCCTAGCATGCAATTTACACTTAGCTGTCGACACCACCTTTTCCTTGTTGCCAAATAAACATCTTAAGGTTTGTACCACTCTCTTTATCTCACTGACAACCAACTTGACAACATTCTAATCATAGCATTCCTAACATTTGAAGCCATTTACATGTTACCACCACAACATAACAATTTCACATAATTTAGTTGAGTATAATAGGTTAATAACAGTCATGATTTTTATGCATATCATTATGAACACAGCAACAATGGCTAATCTGGATTTCTCTAAGAGAGAGGAAAAAAACAAACATGCATCATATTATCATTTATCATATTACGATACGAAATCATGCATGAGCGGTAATGAGCAACATGATAGGCCAAATCTGCACTTCCTGAAATTAAATTAATATATAAAACATGCATGTTCAGGCAGAAAAATCATTGAATCAGTAGTACATGAATAAGAACAACATCACGACAAATCTCGCATGATAATGATTATCTTGTGTTAAGCCCTTATCATCACAAATGAGACAAAATGCACATCATATATGTATTCCTTGTAAGGTTCAACTCGTGAAACCAAGCATATAAGTAGGAAGAAGCCCATCGCGTAATCCTACAATAAATTCTAAATTATGCAAGTTCGATCCAGATGATTCTCTACTCATTTCAGCATGGCTTTTAAATCTTAAATTAGTCTTTAAAACATGCAAATCATTCAGAAATTATCCTATGATTCAGATCCCGAAAATACACACTTCTTGTAGACAAGTCTCGATCGAATCTTCGAATGATGGCGTGCTAGTTGTGTCTTGCTCTTCCTCCTTGTGTTCTCGTGTCCACAGCACCTGCAGGGACTCCTACTTCCTCTGCCCAAGTTGTGTCATGAAATCAAAACCCAAAAGAAACAATGAAGCCAAATGATAAAATGGAAAGGGAGAAGAGAGGAGAAGTTAAATGGGGCTTTAAATTGCCATCCAGTCAGGGGATTTCGACTTTTGAAATCTCTAATTTCATGGAGGAAAAGGGGATTAGGATCCCAGGTGTTAATTGGGTATAATGATGCATTAATACAAAGATTTTATTTTATTCTGCTTTTTTTATTTATTATCATTTTTAAAACGTGGTGCGTTACATGGAAAACTTGGCATTGACTTTAATGAACAGATATTGAAGGTACAACTCTCTTTATAATTCCATTCAAAGTGCATGTAACAGTTGCTTTCAGAAAAAAAACAACTTAAATTATGTTTGAGAAAACTTACACCTTTTACGATATCCATGAGTTTTCAAATTAAGAATTAATCAACTTCATTTATGACGATGGCGAATTCATACTATGAAATCTATTCTAATAATTCAATAGATTACATAAACTCTGATCACTTTCGACCGGGATATAGTTGACAAGGAAATAATTAAATTATTGTAGTAGTTTATTCAATGGTTAATTAGAAGTACAAGAAAAATCACATATCACAATATAATTAGGAAAAAATAATTATGTCATTCACTATTTTAATATTATTGTGTCAAGTTTAACTTTAAACATCAAATTTTAAATTTATAGTTGTAATTCTTTTATCCAAATTATTTGTAAGAGAAATTGCACTGTTCATGTATATGCTGGATGGCACAATAGTAAAGTTAAAATTTGATCGATACAATTAGATATTAATGTCGATATTCCATTTAATATTTCTCATTTGCCTTTTTTTATTGTCAACTCCCGATTTTTTAAAAGTGATGCAAGACAATTCAACTTGTCCTAACGGTTATGCTCACAATCTGTAAATTAGGATCGACCAACCATCGAGCCAAACTAATATAAGATCATTTCGCGTCGTGTACCTGTGACAAGTGAGGCTCTAAAAAAATTTTACATTCACAAAAATTCGAATTTGAAATCTTAAGTGAGAAGGAATCGTACCGTTCTATCTCAATCCTTCTTGATCTCATTTGCCTATTTAATATATGAAACTAGGCCTGATTTTACCTAATTCTGCTAAATATCCTAGCTAATAGTTCTCAATGTGAAACTATAGTCTGGATCTACTTACTTCCATCACTGGGCCCTGTTCCACAATTTTTTTGTTTTCTTATTTTAATTTAAAAATTATTTTTTATTTTATCATTTTGTCTCTTTTACCTTTCTTATATAAAAAAATATTTATTATATATAAAATATTTATATAAAGCATTAATATAAAATTATTTGTTACTTATCTTTTCATTAAAAAATATTTAAAATTTAGCTATATAAATTATTTTTAAAAAAATATTATATTTAAATTTAATTTTTTAAAAAAAATTAAAAAAATATTTATACATTTATTTTTATTAATTAATGAAATGATATATTATATTTATAATACCTATTTTTATTTAAATATCCACTAAAATTAATTTATTATATATACTTTTTCTTATCACATTAACTATTTCATTCATTATATTTCCCTCCACCTACATACACTCCAAACTAATTTAACATTCAATTATTCACGTTAAAAGAATCGATTCCACTATTCAAATTATTCAAAGTGTAATATCAACGCGGAGAAAAGTGGAGTTAATAATTTTTTATGTTGTATAAAGTTTAGAATGTAAAAAAGAGATAACTGTTTCATAACAATATCCAAGCACATCTTTATAGTGATTTACGAAGTTTTTACCCAAATATGGCCTACACCAATGTCTTCAAATAGAGTGAAAGGCCTTAATTTTTCCCGGAAACGTTTCAAATCAATAGCACGAGATCTCCTAATTTACTTTCAATTTGTACACTTTGCCCAAAAATATTGAGCATTAATTTGAAGTCCAATTAAGAAAACAATATCGTAACACAGAAAACATTGTTAACATCATGTCAGTGTTGGAGCCTTCGAGGTCTCTATATTATTATTACTTTCGTATAACAAACAATATCCCTATATTCCTATATATGTTACAACAAAAAAAATCACAAAAAGTGAAGGAAAAGATAATTTCTTGGAGGCGTCTAATTGTGTGGAAAAGTGGTATGCTTCAACAAGTGGAATGTTTGAGTAAGTATGGAAGTTTTTAATAAGTTATCATTCATCCCATTGACTCTCAAGTCTTTTTTCTATCATTTTATTGACTCACAAGTCAATTTTCTTTCCTTTTGATTTATATTGCACTAAAAATATTTCTCATTTCACTACAAGAAAATCATCAATTAGCGATGCAGCAATATAGACTCTAATGCGTCGCTAACTCAACGTTGAAGATAATAGAGACGCATTAGAGTCGACTTCGTGCCATAGGCCTGGCGACGTCATTTCTCCGACGCTAATAGCGTCGACTTCGCGCCCATGTGTTTGTCGATGCTATTACCATCGAATGGTGGTGCTAATGCAATGCTATAATGACAAAAAAGTGTCATCGTGAAGCGTTGTCGCTACTTCGACTTTAAAGAGGCTCTAAAATTGTCGACGCTCATCCATCGCCGAATTGGCGCTAGGGTGAGACGCGCATCTGACGCTAATATGGCGCTATAACTCGATTTTGCAACGTCGCTACAGTGACGCTAATGCGACACTAAATATTGAGACGCCATTGCGATGCTAAAGAGACGCATAAAGAGACGCTAAGAACAAAATTCATGCCGGAGTCATCATTCAAATTCACATTAAGAACAACTTAATTTTACATTCAACTCACATTCAAAATTCAAATGATTTTACATTCAATTGATATCTTAATCTTACAATCAATTCACATTCAACATTTCAATCAATTTCAAATGATTTTACATCAATTCACGCTCTGACCCGATGGCGGAGTTGGACGATGACGGCGTACAAGAAGGTAGCGAAGATGACTCCTCACTCAGCCCATGTCCCTCGGCAACGAGATGGTGGTGGTCGTTGGAGAGATGAAGAGGAGGAGAAGTAGGAGGCAGAGGCGCTCGTGCTAGGTCGGGGCTGAAAAAATAGGAGGAGGAGGAGTAGACGGCAGAGACGCTCAGCCGGCATCGAGGCAACAACAGGAGGAGGAGGAGGAGGAGGCATCATCGTCGGAGCAGCAACATTAGGAGGAGTAGGAGGAGGAGGAGGAGGAGGAGGCGTTGAAGCAGCAACAATGGAAGGAGGAGGAGGAGGAGGCGTCGTCGGAACAACAATAATGGAAGGAGGAGGAGAATGAGGAGGAGGCGATGACGTCGAGGCGACAGCAGCAGTTGGAGGAGGAGGACACGACGTCGTCGTTGGGCAGGCAGCAACAGTAGAGGACGAGGGGGAGGAGGGGAATGGTTAAAAGGGGGAAAAAGTTACTTTCTCACAGCATGAGAACTACGAACCGTCGGATTAAACGAAAGGACGGTTCGGATTCATTTTTCGATGAGCACACGGATCGCCAGTTAGCGTCGCAAATTTGGCGACGCTATTGAGTCTGTAATGTGGCGTCATATTAATTCAATTCTGATAGGTAATTAATTCTAAAATATGTTAAATAACATCGCAAATTAGCGACCCAGAAATTGCGACTCTAAGCTAGAATGTAGCATCGCATTGGCGTTGACAAACCGAGATGCTAAACTAGCGTCACGAAATAGTAATGCTATTCTGACATAAAAATGGAGTAGCGACGGAACTGGCGATGCTATTGTGAAGCCATTGTGTCGCTAGAGTAATGTGACGCTAATGTGTCGCAAAGGTGGCGCTAAAGTATGTCTATGAACTATAAAGTTATTAAGTATGTATATATGTAATATATATATATGTGCGCGCGCGCATATTTATATATGTATATGTGTATATATATGTACGTATATGTCGTCTGAAAAAATTGAAAATTATACGTCGATCAAATGAGGTTATTCTAAGAAGTTTCGAGATGTCCAATTTTCAAGAAAAGTAATTTCTAATATTTTTTTAAGTGCATGATCACTTGCTGATCACTATATGATTCTAACCCATTTTAGATGAAATTCATACATATCGAGTCCCACTTTTGCCTATTTTTGGGCCAATTATACTTGGAATGCAAACATTGTGATAACTAGTTGATATTCCTCATTTCATACTTAATTTCATGTGCATAGAGGTTCTGAAATGCTAAAATCTATTAATATTTAAATTCTATGCCAAGTTATCATTTTGAGGACAAGTTATCATTCCTAAGTGTCAAGTTATCATTATTTTGAATGAACTGATTTTCAATAATTTTCTTGCCCTAAATCCATCATTATCATGTATAAATCATATTTGGATAGTCACATCTCAACTTGTGCAAAGTTTTAAGTTCATTTGAACAAGTTATCATTTTTCAAGTGCCAAGTTATCGTTAAATGGCAATTCTATCATTTTGACATGCAAAACCATTAATTCTGCACAAGGACTTTAAGCAATCATCTTATTATTGTTCTAACTCATTGCTGGTCAAATTTCATCACATTTGGATAATCAAAACTCAAGTTATCACAAGTTATCATTTTTAAGTCATATAAGTTATCATTTTTGGGGAGCAAGGCAAGGCTGCTGAAGGCTACTGGAGGAGCTACTGCCGAGAGCTTGAAGCATAAATGATTTGTATCTGTTTCCCATTTCATTTTTTGTTAAGCTTTGTATACATGAGGAGCTAAACTCCATTTCTTCTAGGATAGGGTAGTAGTTTAGATTAGTTTTGGATGGATATGGACTGTTTTATAATTCCTACACTGAATCATTGCTGATTTTCAGATTTCAGAAACATTCTGTACTGATTTATGCTATACTACTATTAGATTCAATTGTAACCAATGACTGAGAAGTATTAATTGATCTAATCATTTTACAGAAGTGAATTAAGAGTTAATGTTAGTTTTCTGATTCCATTCAATTGCAAATCTGATTTCTGATTTGGTTTCCTGATTTCTGAATTTCAGTTTTCTGATTTCTAAATCTGAATCTGATTCTTATGAATGTTGAATCTGTTCTTCATTTCCAACCTGATTAATTGAGTCATTGGGATGTTGCTATTGTCCCTATCTTGTTCAGAAATGAATCAAGATTGTTTGGACAATCATTTGACTCAAATCAGATTTTTCCACTTATTTCTGTTTCTGTTTTTCTGGTTATCTGATTTCTGAACTGTTTGAACCTATTTGACATTCTGGACTTGATTAATTGAGCAATTGGAAGGTTGGTCTTCATCCTAATCTTGTTCAGAAATGAGTTATGAATATTTGGGCATTCCATGATTCAAATCTATTCTCAACATTACCTTAAGTTTGATTTTGAATCTGAAATTCCTGAATTTCAGAATCTGGTTTCCTGAATTTAAAAATCTGATTTCCTGGGCTTTTGGATCTGATTGTCATCAAGGATTAGATTATTTGAACAACTGAAAGGCTAATATATGCCCTGATCTTATTCAGAAATGAATCAAGATGTTTAACAATTCAGGATTCAAATATGATTTTTTTTTCAAAATCTGATTTCAGAATTTTAATTCTTAAATCTGTTTTCTGATTTCTTTTGGAATCTGATTTTGCCAATTGTTAATCCTTATTCCATCTAATCACTGAGAGGTGTACTTTAGAAACTTCTTGTAGTCCAGAGATGGGTCAAGAAGCAATTGGCAGGGCTGAATTCCATTGATCAATATTGTTGATTTCCCAAATTGCAGATTTCTATTTTCTAATTTCATTTGAATTCTGATTTTCATTGTTAAGCCTCATTTTAATCCACTACTGAGAGGTAGTTTTAAGGCCATTCTTGAGAGTCAGAGATGACCCAAGGAGCATTGGATAATCACTGAATTTCCCATTAAAGTTTGAATGTCTTTTAACCCCAATCAAATAGAACTTTGTGTGGATTTCACTTTTCCTTACAACCGAGAGGTTGATTTTGAATCTCCCTTGAATTCAGAGATGAATCATGGAACACAAGTGCTATTATTGGGTATATTTTATCCTAGTTTGGTTGATTAGAATGATTCCATCTTTTTATGATTGCAATTGCAAGTTATCATTCCAAACTTACTTGAATTGCAAAAATCAACATTGAACTTTCTTTTGAGCCCAATGATAACTTGATTTTTAGTGAGGACCTTCTTTTGATTCAACCTAGCTAATAATTATATAATCATATATTGCTTAGTTAGAGGCCAATTGAGCTGTGGGAACAATCATTTTCAAGTTGAATCAAAAGTTTGACATTTAATGATAACTTGTTCCATTCCATTCTTAATTAATTTAGATGAACCCCAAATTCTAGAAGAACCTTCCTCATAGATAGTTAAACCTTTTTAGACTTCAATTTAGCATTTATAATTCTGTTTTGCAAGAATTTCCAAAACCGAAAAACCAGTTATCATTTCACTTTCCATTAAAAATCTGTTTTCACTATTCATTAAAAATCTGTTTTTAGCCATTTAAGTAGAACTAATCTAGATTGTTTTAGGGTGTCTTAGACTTCAAATTCTTGTAGATACGATAACCTGAGTCTACTACAACTTACCTGTGCACTTGCAGCTAGTGAGTTGGGAGACAAAAACAAAAAGAAAATTTGACTTTTTCTTTAATTTCAGCAAGTTATCACTAGAAAACCCAAATATCACTATCAAGTTTTTGGCGCCGTTGCTGGGGATTTGAGGTCAATTAGGCTAACTTAGATTAGTTTTAGATTAGTTTTTAGTTTATTTGTTAGGTTAATTTTCAGTTTTTGCAAGTTATCATTTCTTACTTTTCATTTTTGTCTAGTTTTCATTTTTTTTCTTGAATTTGATACTTCTGAATTGAATTTATGCAGGACTTGGACCATCAAGAGGATCTATACCTAACAGAACCTGAACCAGAGAGAGTCTTTAACAGAAGAAGAAGAATCTAAAGAGAAGAAGCTAGAAGAAGGATTTTTGAGGAAGAGGCACACAACCTGATGCGTTGTAATTGTAACAATAAAATTTGCTAGCAAGTGCACTAGTCGCTCAAGTAATATAGTAAAAAGGAGTAAGAGTGTCGAACCCACGAGGAATATTATTAATTTAATATCTGGATTTATAAATTAATAAGAGAGAAAAAACATGGATTTTGAAAATGAGTTTTATAAAATAAAATAAAGAAAATAAGATAAAGATAAGATAGTGGTGTTGAAGTTAGGTCTTAGGATGAAAATAGATCAAGATAAATATTTGAACCATAAAAAATAAATTTAATCTTTAAAGATGGATTAGATTCTCCCTAAAGTAATCTAACATGATTAACTTGTGGTCTCCACGACTGGCATCCCTCAATTTAATCATATAGAACTATCTTAATTTAATAAGAATTGAAATCTCCACGACTGGTACCCCCAAAATCGTATTAAAATTAAGATGCATTAAATTGGATTCTCTAGACTATTAATCACTCCACAAACTGGTATAGATTAATAGACCACACAAACTTGATTCTCCACACACTAGTTATCAAATTTATGTCAATTATTAATTCTAAATAAAATCAATTATAATTAGTATAATAAATTCTGAAATTAAACACTCCACAAATTGGTATAGCCTAATTCGGAAATTTAATTAACTATTATAAAAGCATTAAGCACAATTAATAATTGATCAGAAAAGATTAAAACAAATAAAGTAGGATCCAAACATTTCCCTTCAATTAATAATCTCCTAAAATAATAATCCTAAAAACATGGAGTTCATCCTGGAGAGATAATAACAAAATAACAATAATAATCGAAAGAATTACACCCAAAATAGAAGTAGAGCTCTCGAATTGGGCAGACAGTCGGACAGCCTCTCGGACTTGATCAGGGTCGCGATCAACTTCCAGCCGTCGCACCTCTCTCCTTTTGGTCGTAGCCTGCAGAGCTCACGACTCGCCGTGAAAGAAACCTAAACTTCAGAGCACGAATTAAAACGATGGATTCTTCACGTATTTATAGGGTGCAGACGGCCTTCAATTTGATCTCGGCTGTAACATCGTACGGTTGACTTTAAAATTATAAGATAAACTCGGCCAAAGATAAATCCTTTTATCATTACGCCCAATGATAAATCCTTTTTATCTTTACTCCCTTAGAGTCTCGACCGTAAGGAAATTATTTTATCTTTACTCCTTTTCATTACTCCCAAAAGATAAAAATCCTTTTATCTTTACGCCCAAACAATTTTATCTTTACACCTTCATATATCGGCCAAAACGGATGATTTCAATTGCCATTACTTCCTCCAAATCTCGGCCGTAACGAAGGAACTTATCTTGTTACGCCCAAAAGATAAAATCAATTAATTGTTACACCCTTCATCTTCATGCCATTACGCCCTCCAAATTTCGGCCGTAAGGAAAGACTTCTCCTGTTACGCCCAAAAGATAAAAATATTTATCTTTACTCCTTCAAATGTTAGCCGTAACAAAAAATTAAATCTTGTTACGCCCTAGAAATCTCGGCCGTAACGACTTGGGTGTAAAAATCTCGGCCGTAAGAAATAATTTCTTTGAATTTCGGCCGAGATTCGAATTTTCCTGCAAAATAATTATCCAAGTTTAGTTAATCCATCCACAATTAAAATATTTAGAGAATTTAATAATTAAAATTGATAAATCCGGAATTACGATTAAAAGTGACTAAAAATAATGCATGCCATGATCAAATTACAGAAAATTTAATTAAAATAATTAACTAAAATATGTTGTATTTTGTATGCATCAAACTCCCCCAAGCTTAAAGTCTTGCTTGTCCTCAAGCAAAAATTCAAAGCAAGGCTCAAGAAAGTTCTATCGTAGCCTCCACATTGTCAACTGACTAATTTTCTCACACAGTTCTTCTACACACCTACTACTCAGTATCTCACCATTTTCCATGCACTTAGCTTCATAGAGGTTCTGAATGCTACACAAATTTAAACAATCTCAAATTCAGCCTTGCAAAAAAATAAATTGTCTGTCAAATAATAGCATTAATATTGAATACATAAGTACTAATTGAGCTTAAAACTTTTTCTTTTTCAACTTTATTTTCAATCATTTTAAAAGTTCTAATCTTCAAGCAGGATTGCACAAGGAAGTCCATGTAGCGGGCTTTGGACTGATGACTCCCAGACCAGATGATCTTAGGGCACCAGGTGAGCACCCCTCGAGTTTACTTGCCCGAACAACCAAGGTTCTGAATGAAGAGTTCGAATTTAGCCATGATTCAGTACTCATGTGCTTCTCCATATTCCACAAGATGGTCCATGTAGCAGGTTTTCGATCGACGGATCCCATAACAGTTGCCCTTAGGTCGCCAGGCATGAACCCCTACGGATCTAATTACCCGAACACACCTTGGTTCCGGATAACACTTTTGTACCTACACATAACTTTATTCATTTTTTTTATTTTTATTTAACATAATTATTTGTTGGGGTTTAACTAACCCTTCTTTTTTATAAGCTCAAAAAGTACTTGATATGGTCAATAAGAAGGCTACTACTATCAAGACTTAAAAGAAATAAAAAGGCATGAATATGATTTTGTCGTCTAGTCAATCATAGTTCTACTTAGCATAGGCACATAGTCCATAAGTTTGATACTAAAATAGCAAGTGATAAGAAAGAAAAGTATTCAAATTTCATCAATTAACGACATGTCTTTGAACTTTTACTTAAAGATAATTAAAACAATAAGACAAAAGTTAATAAGATGGTAGCAAAAATAAATGCATGCAATGGTATTTTTTTGAAAATTTTCAAATTTTTTTGGATTTTTTTTTATAAATAGATGCAGACATAAGCAAATAAACAGAAAGATGCAATGCATGGAATGCAAACTCCCCCAAGCTTGAACTAGACACTGTCCTCAGTGTTAAGCCAATAAGGGAAAGTGAAAAGATAATATAGAAAAGCTAAAGAAATGAAAATAAAGGAAAGGGAAAATATACAACCGGATTTATTGTCGGTGGAGAGATGCTCGGCCTCAATATATATATCGATGAAGGTGTCGGCCGCAAAAGGTGTCGGTGAGAGGAGATTTCGGCCGATAATTGAGAGTCTCGACCGTAAAAGCTTGGCCGCAAAATTTTGTTGATGAAGATCTCAGTCGTGCAATCTCGGCCGTAAGAAACTAGCCGTAATGGTGAGAGGATGAGGAACCTCGGCCGAGGTGATGATTTTGTAGATTTCGGCCGTAAGGAGAAAAACTCGCCCGGAGTTTGGCCGTAACGCACAGGGCGTAAGGGAGCGGCGGTGCGCGGTGTTGAGACTTCGGCCGTAAGGGCTTTTAGTCATGAAGACTTCGGCCGTAAGAAACAGAATGGAACAGAGGCTCGGCCGTAATGCACAGGGGCGTAAGGATCGGCGGTGAGACTCGGAACTTTGGCCGTAAGAGATGAAGATCGGCCGTAAGAGTAAGAGCTTTGGAACTTCGGCCGTAAGGAACTGGCGCGGCGCTTTTGGTCTGCACAAACACGAGGTGTAAGAATTTATAGATACAATTACGGGCATAAACTTACCTTTCCCTCATGATGCACAGTGAAGGGTCACATCAAATTCAAGCAGCGCAGCGATCGACCGATTCCAAGGTGATTTTTTCCTCTCGCCTTGTCATGTCCGAGATGAACCCGACGTGTTAATTCATGCATCGCTCGGTCTACGTATCCAAAGAAATGATTAGTCGAATTCCTCTCCATGCACAAAAAGAAATATCGATTAGATGACTCCTTAAACTATTAATTAAAATGCCAAACAACTAACTAATTAAATAAAAAAATTTAACTTAATAAAAAAATAGAGAGAATTGGTTGTGATTAAATATTCAATTCGTCACTGCAACAACCAAGTGTCAGAAAAAAAATTAAATAAAATAAAAAAATTAATATCTGATCAGAATGTGTGACATATAAATTTATCCAAAGGATTAACTTAGTTGTGATTAGATTTTCACTCAAGTCCTGCAACAACTAATTTTCAGTAAGATAAAAGAGAAGAAAAAAAAATAATCATACATCTAATCTTCATCTAATTAATTAAAGAACTTTAGCATTAATCAGATAACTAACTAAATTAACTTTTAAAAAAAACTAACTAACAGAAAAAAATAGTAGAATAATAAAATTGGTTGTGATTAAATATTCAATTCATTACTGCAACAACCAAGTACCAGAAAAAAAGTGTAAGTAAAATCCTGGAGACAAATATAATCCATATAAGATATAATTTTAGGCATGATTGGAATGTTGAAATAATAATAAATCATGTATTTAATTGTCATTAGAAAAATTGTTCACAGAAAATTTCTTAAATAAATCGACAGCCTAAAATTATTTGATTTAATCAGTAATTAATACTCAGAGGCGATTACAGTAGGAATCATTCAGAGAAAATCAGGCGTCATAAAGAAAATAAATTTTACGTAATCCTCACTAAAAATGCTTCACATAATCATGGCTGGAATCAACAATTAATGTCACAAAATCACCATTTCTTTCAAAACAAATGCGGCTAGTTTGGGGCTTAATCAGAGGGGCGAAACGTGATATTCAGCCTTGATATTAGGAAATAAACTTGGCGCCATATCATATAAAAAAAATACTCGACCAAAATTGAAGGCGTAAATGTGATAGAGAGATAAAATAATTAGCAATTAGAAAATCTTGGCATAATCAGTAGTTAGAAAAAAATTGGCATAATCAGCAATTAGAAAAATTTGGCTGGGGCGCCATAGAAGAGAAGAATCCGGCAATATGGGCGTAATACCATGTAAAGAAAAAAATCAATTGCCGGCGCAATATCGGGCGCAAAAGATCATTCGTGAGCACAAATGATCAATTCCGGGGCGCAATAGATCAAATCCCGGGCGCAAAAGATCAATTAGTGGGCGCAAAAGACAAATTGCGGCCGCAAATTCGGGCTAAGAATTAATTGAGCGCTGGATATTATGAATAAACAATTCCATGACGTAATAAGGAAAATAATAGGCGCCAAACATAAATAAACAAATCCCTAAATTATAGGATACGAAGAGAGAGAAAATCAAATCAAGTAGAGAAAAGCATCAGCCATAATTACAGATGCAATAAAGAGAAAATCGAATATAGAATTTGGGGCGCAATATCGGAAGAGAATCCGACAAATCATGGCCATACCATGGAGAGAAAAAATATAAATAATAAAAGCTTGATTCATGCATCATTTAATTAGGAAATTGTGGGAGTAATGTGATAAAGATACTAGGCATAATGAGTGATATTATGGTAAGAAAATACGAAGTGCCAAATATGAATAAAGAAATCCTAAATTTTAGCATGATGTAGAGAAAATAAAATGAGCGCCATATCAAGCCATCATTTTTTTTTGCGCCAAATCAAATCTTGATATCATAGCAGGCAGGTCGCCACGGCACTAACAACAATAATCAGGTTAAATCATTTAGGGAGAACATTAAAATTACAGCAGTAACAAATCATAGTAAGACGCGATTTCATATTGATAGAAAAATATCATCCCACAATTATCAGATAAATTTCAGTTGCGGCAATCAAGGAGCTAAATCACGGGAGATAAAATCGGCCCTATAAAGTGAAAATTTAGAGCTAGGCGTACTCTGCAATAGAAAAAAATTAGAAATAAGAATAGGCGCTAAACTATGTGCAATTGAATACATCCGCAAAACTCTCCACCGATTCCAAAAATGTTAAATTACTTGAAGATATTTACGGTGCCAAAGATAAATCTTACCGCAAAGTTTCAGTCTAAAAAAAATCAAGTAAATAATCAAATCCTTGGGGCGCAAAAGAAAGGAGATAAGTCCAATCACGCCCGAAGATAAAATCACAAAAATCCAAAACTAAATATGCCGTCAAATATCAACAATTAACTTGATGGTCGAAAGAAAATTAAATTAACACTTGGGCGCCAAAAAGATTGCTCAGAATATCCGGTCGAAACATCAAATCAACATTAATCACAAAGTGCAGAATTTTGAAGTTATAAAAAAAAAATTCAGATAGAGGGACACAATTTGATTTACTTGGCCGCCAAATAGAAAATAATCAAAATTACAGCCGAGAGAAGATTAAGTAGAGGTCATAAAATCCAATGTTCGTTCAGTAATCTTGGGTGCCAAAATTAGGAAATAATGTCAGAGAGAGTGATTAACCATTAGGGCGCAAAACAAAACTCATCCATATATCTCGGCCAAAATAAAATTGAATAGTCATGTTTGTCGGCCGCCAAAGCAATTTAAAAATTATCAATCCACACGACGGTAAAAGAATTCAAAACGAAGGCGTAACAAAACCAAGTAATAATTTTGGAAGAGATTAACCAACGTATGCTCGGACGTCAAATTAGTGTAACATTATCAATTAATGTCAGCGTGTATAGGTCGCCAAACAGGAATATCATGGTCGGAAAAGAATGAGAGCGGTCGTAAAAATCAATTAAACTCCTTGAAGCAAAAGTGCAAAACAAAAGTTGAGAAAATTAAAACATATTGGCCGTATTTTCGGGCATAAAAAAAATGATTATCTCGTTATCTATAGGGCAAGATGCGTAAAACTGGTTAAATTACGACCGAGATACAGTTGAATTAACATTTGTATCATCGCAAAATAAATTCGGAGAAATTCAAATAAAATGACTCAGGATCCAAATTACGGCCGCAAAATCAATCATTAGTCATGAACATCAGCAAAATAATTTCAGAGAGTTAATATAAACTTGGTTTGTTTCGGCCGCCAAAACAAACTCATAAAAAAACGGCCGCAAAACAAGATTAAGAAAAACAATTGTCGGCCACCAAACAGAAGCTATCGCCGAAATTAGATTAGTTAGAAATAAAACAATCCATGGTGCAAAAGAGATTAACAAAATTTAATTCGATCAACTACTCGGCAAGGATAAGTGAAATTGCGGCTGTAAAAAGATAAAAACATTTTGCTGCAAAATCAAAGAGTTGTCAGATAATTAACAGGATCTTTTGCGGGCGCAAAACTCATTTTCGAAGTTATTAAAGCCGAAACGAGGTCAAATCAAAAATTTTTTTTTTTACGACTGCAAAAAGTTTAGAATTCAGAATCGATACTTTGTTTCGGCCGTAAAACCAGGAAAAAAAATTAGATTTTGGTCGTAAAATCATAAGTCGATACAGATAAAAAGATCTTTATCAAATTAATAAAGCAAATCCACTCGGCGTAAAAATTTTAAAACTTAATAGAGTATTGCCGAAAGTCAACAAATTATAATCCAAAATCAATTGGTAATGTCGTGACCTCTTGATCTGCAAAAAAGAAATATGTTAGATTATTTACACAAATAAAAATAATTAAAACAAATAGTACATATTTACAGAGAATTATTTACAATTTATTTACATCTCTTAATAATTTATAAAAATCAGAAATTAATTAATAAAATATTTCCCGGCAACGGCGCCAAAAACTTGATGCGTTGTAATTGTAACAATAAAATTTGCTAGCAAGTGCACTAATCGCTCAAGTAATATAGTAAAAAGGAGTAAGAGTGTCGAACCCACGAGGAATATTATTAATTCAATATCTGGATTTATAAATTAATAAGAGAGGAAAAACATGAATTTTGAAAATGAGTTTTATAAAATAAAATAAAGAAAATAAGATAAAGATAAGATAGTGGTGTTGAAGTTAGGTCTTAGGATGAAAATAGATCAAGATAAATATTTGAACCATAAAAGATAAATTTAATCTTTAAAGATGTATTAGATTCTCCCTAAAGTAATCTAACATGATTAACTTGTGGTCTCCACGACTGGCATCACTCAATTTAATCATATAGAACTATCTTAATTTAATAAGAATTGAAGTCTCCACGACTGGTACCCCCAAAATCGTATTAAAATTAAGATGCATTAAATTGGATTCTCTAGACTATTAATCACTCCACAAACTGGTATAGATTAATAGACCACACAAACTTGATTCTCCACACACTAGTTATCAAATTTATGTCAATTATTAATTCTAAATAAAATCAATTATAATTAGTATAATAAATTTTGAAATTAAACACTCCACAAACTGGTATAGCCTAATTCGGAAATTTAATTAACTAATATAAAAGTATTAAGCACAATTAATAATTGATCAGAAAAGATTAAAACAAATAAAGTAGGATCCAAACATTTCCCTTCAATTAATAATCTCCTAAAATAATAATCCTAAAAACATGGAGTTCATCCTAGAAATTTTGGAGAGATAATAATAAAATAACAATAATAATCGAAAGAATTACACTCAAAATAGAAGTAGAGCTCTCGAATTGGGCAGACAGTCGGGCAGCCTCTCGGACTTGATCAGGGTCGCGATCAACTTCCAGCCGTCGCACCTCTCTCCTTTTGGTCGTAGCCTGCAGAGCTCACGACTCGCCGTGAAAGAAACCTGAACTTCAGAGCACGAATTGAAACGATGGATTCTTCACGTATTTATAGGGTGCAGACGGCCTTCAATTTAATCTCGGCTGTAACATCGTACGGTTGACTTTAAAATTATAAGATAAACTCGGCCAAAGATAAATCCTTTTATCATTACGCCCAATGATAAATCCTTTTTATCTTTACTCCCTTAGAGTCTCGGCCGTAAGAAAATTATTTTATCTTTACTCCTTTTCATTACTCCGAAAAGATAAAAATCCTTTTATCTTTACGCCCAAACAATTTTATCTTTACACCTTCATATATCGGCCAAAACGGATGATTTCAATTGCTATTACTCCCTCCAAATCTCGGCCGTAACGAAGGAACTTATCTTGTTACGCCCAAAAGATAAAATCAATTAATTGTTACACCCTTCATCTTCATGCCATTACGCCCTCCAAATTTCGGCCGTAAGGAAAGACTTCTCCTGTTACGCCCAAAAGATAAAAACATTTATCTTTACTCCTTCAAATGTTAGCCGTAACAAAGAATTAAATCTTGTTACGCCCTAGAAATCTCGGCCGTAACGACTTGGGTGTAAAAATCTCGGCCGTAAGAAATAATTTCTTTGAATTTCGGCCGAGATTCGAATTTTCCTGCAAAATAATTATCCAAGTTTAGTTAATCCATCCACAATTAAAATATTTAGAGAATTTAATAATTAAAATTGATAAATCCGGAATTACGATTAAAAGTGACTAAAAATGATACATGCCATGATCAAATTACAGAAAATTTAATTAAAATAATTAACTAAAATACGTTGTATTTTGCATGCATCACAACCCTGAAATGGAAACAGGTGTGAATCAGAATATGGCAGCTCCTAGAACTCTTAGGGACTATTATTCACCAAGCAATGCAAGAAATCAACAAGGGGGAGGAGCCTTAGCACCTGTGGCAAACTTTGAAGTTAATCCAGCCTTGATTTCTATGATTAGGCAAAGTCAGTTTTCTGGACTTGGGACTGAAGATCCAGCATGTCATTTGGACAATTTCAAGGAGATGTGCGGCACTGTAAACTTCAATAATATCCCTATGAATGCAGTGTATATGAGATTATTTCCCTTCTCACTCAAAGACAAGGCCAAGACATGGTACAAAGGATTGAATCCTGAAGAGGTGGCCACTTGGGAATCAATTGTTCAATTGTTTCTTTCAGAATTCTTTCCTCCTTCAAAAACTGATAACTTCAGAAATAGTGAGGTTCTATCAGTTGGACCAAGAAAACATTTGTGAGGCTTGGCAAAGGCTTCAAGGATTATTAAGGGCATGTCCCCATCATGATTTTGAGAAGTGGCAACTAGTCAACTACTTTCATAAGGGATTGAACTACCCTAGCAAGGTGGCATTGGATACTGCTGCAGGAGACATCTTTGCATCTAAAAATATTGATGAAGCTTATCAACTCATTGAAAACATAGCCAAGAATCACCACTTCCTTACCCATGATAGAACCAGGAGGCCACCCATGGACAATTCAGTGAATCAATTGTCAACTCAACTTGAAGAGGTGCTGTACAAGACTTTGGAGAGGTTGAACTTGACTCCCAATAGCAATAGGGCTTCCAATTCTGAAACAAGGTGTTGTGTATGTGGGAATCAAGGCCATGTGTCAGAGAATTGCAACTTAATTATGCAGCAAGTGGACCAAAATGTGGATCAAATCAATGCTGTGGGCAATTATGGAATTAAACCCCCTTCTGAACTTTACACTCCAGAGAACAGGAATCACCCATACCTGTTCTACAAAGCAAACCACTATCAACAAGCTCCACCCATGCAGAATCCTAGTTGGCAGCCAAGGATTTTGCCCAGAAACCAACAATTTCCATATCCAAATCAGTCCCAAGGTGTTCAAGTGCAAAGACCTCCTTTTGAGCAACAACCACCGCCTCAAGTCCAAGCACCCCAATTCCAAAATGAAATGAAGGAGATGCTCCAACAGATTCTGAAGAAGCAGGACAGCCAAGGAGAGGAGATATTGAAAATAAATTCAAGATTGGATGCCATGAGTGCAAATCAGAAATTATTGGAAAGTCAAATTGCTCAACAGACTAGTACATCAACTAGACCTCCCTTATTCTTTTCTGGACAGCCAGAAGTGAATCCAAAGGAACAAGTCCATGCTATCCAGCTCAGGAGTGGAAGAATGGTGGAGGAACCAATGAAGCAAGTTGAGGATGATCAAGTCAATTCAGATTCAAAAGTTGCTAAAGAGCCAAGTGAAGAACCTGAGGTGGAAATCAGGAATCCAGGCCCCCAGATTGAAGCAAAAGCCAGGGTCTTTGACAAAGTACCCTTCCCTCAAAGATTAATCAAGACAAGGCATGATCAGCAGTATGGAAGGTTCATTGAAATCTTGAAGAAGTTAAGTATCAATGTGCCATTTGTGGAGGCAATTCAAGAGATGCCCTCCTATGCAAAGTTTTAAAGGAAATCTTAACCAAGAAAAGGAGGATTATGGAGCATGACACTATTACCTTGATTGAGGAAGCCTCTGCAATCATCCAAAACAAATTGCCACCCAAGTTGAAAGATACAGGAAGCTTCTCCATACCTTGTGAAATTGGAAATAGGAAGATTCAAAGGGCAATATGTGATTTGGGTGCATCAGTGAGTGTCATACCTCTTTCACTTTGTAAGGAGCTTGAAGTTGGAGATTTGAAGCCTATAAATTTGTCTCTACAGCTGGCAGACAAATCCATCAAGTACCCACATGGAATCATTGAGGACATACCCCTCAAAGTTGGCAAATTCTACATACCTGTAGATTTTGTGGTACTTGACATGGATGAGGACTTGAATACCCCCATTCTTCTTGAGAGACCCTTCTTAGCCATTGCCGGGGCTGTCATTGATGTCAAGGAGGGCAGATTGACCTTTCAAATTGGGGTGGAGAAGATAGAATTTAATTTGGCACAGGTTATCAGTAGACCAAATTTTCAGGAAAATAATTTTGAGGAAGGACAGCTAGATCAAGTGGTAGAGCAAGCTTCAGCTATAAT
The DNA here is from genome assembly GCA_030549335.1 of Pontederia crassipes. Taxonomy (NCBI): domain Eukaryota; kingdom Viridiplantae; phylum Streptophyta; class Magnoliopsida; order Commelinales; family Pontederiaceae; genus Pontederia; species Pontederia crassipes. Next base: position 31,454,090 of record CM060193.1, read on the forward strand.
TTCTATTGAAGATTCATTGCAAAGGTGTAATGTTTGATCATTTGACAGAATTGGAGGATCCAGAGGCTGCAACATATCAATCTGCATTGAGTTTATCCAAATTAGTAGAAAATTCAGAAAATCAGCACCAATTGCAAGAAGTTATCACTGCTGAGCAAGGCGACTCAACTCAAACCAATTCTTTCAAATTGGAACTCAAACCTCTCCCCAATAACCTGAAGTATGATGGGGGAGAATTCAACATTTCCAGTTATCATTAATGCAAACCTGCCCAAGAATCAAGTTGATGAGCTGCTGAAAAAACTAAGGCTGTCCAAGGAGTTGATTCTACAAGATTTACCACTAGCTCCTAGCGGATTTCACATTGTAACAATGTCTAGCCAAAGACATTAAAGAAAGGCACTTCTTGGGAGGTAACCCAAGCCACTTTACACTTAATCTTTCTGTTTTTGCAGGAATAAGAGATGAGGAACAGGTTCAATTCACAAGTCTCAAATTTAGGGAGTACCCATACCCTCTTATTTTTTATTTTCCACTGAAAACTTAATGATAACAGATAATATTTTTCTCATTATGCTACATTGATTATATTATCATCTGAATAACATTTATTTCAGTTATCCCAATCTATTATAGCCTAATTTCAGTGAATTTCAGAAATTCTCAATGCAATGTTGAAATTTGCACTAAAAAATCTGATTAGTTGCAAATCTGCCATTCCACTGATATCCTTTGTTTCTCTGCAGGATCAGTTGCAACTAATGAAGGTTAGACCACCCAAAGTTTCTGGATGAAGTGCCAAGAGAATTCAAATGCCCAATTTAATGCATTTCAATCCCACCCACCCCTCTCCCTTGCCTTTATTTTTCAACCCTGAGGACAGTGTTGAGAATAAGCTTGGGGGAGGAAACCTGGTGCTTTTCTAACATTACACCATGTTTTCAATTGATTTTAATGTTCATATATCAGTTATCACCAGGTTATTAGTAGATCTTGCAAGTTATCATTGGATTTCACAAGTTATCACTAGTTATCACTCGGTTATCATTTTGTTTGGACCCAACTCAACTTTGAATTCATTTTAACTCTGAAATGGGTAGAATACTTCATTTTGACAGTGAATGCACTCCAATACCAAGTGGCCAATTTGGCCATTAGCCTTCTTGCTTTAATTGACATTATGAATTCAGATGCATTTGAATGAAATTTCTAGCTGAAAATTTTTCCTTTTTGTGGGTCACACTAGCTGATACATATGGATTGAATTAGTAATATCAGATGTCTAGAAGGGAGTCAAGGCTCTTGCTGCCATGCTAAATAGGAAAACTTGACTTTTTGGATAAAGAGATCTTAACTATACTTGAGTTTGAACTATTGTTCACTTCATGAACAGGATAGAAAAATGAGAAAAGGAAAAGTAAAAAGTCATATGCATGCATCAAAAAAAGGAAGAGAGCAAAACTTCCAAAGGAATCTCTCTCCAATGCAAAAAGAAAAAAAAAATTAGGAGAGCAAAACTTCCCAAGGAATCTCTCCTAAAGAAAGCATGAATAAAAATTAGGTGCTAAACCTGTTTATATGCATTTCATGAATAAAAGTCAAGTGTTAAACCTGTTTAAACAATTGAAAATCTGTTCATGAAGAGATTTGTAATTTAACCCCTTTGTAAAGTTGACAATCCTACAATTCAAACATGTTATTGCTAGTACTTTTTCCATAGCTTAAATTTGCATTAGCCTTTGTGATTCCCTAGTTAGAAATTGAGTTTTTGGAAAGAATGAAGTGTTGGCAAAGTGGAAAACTCATTGGATTCAATTCAGCTAGACTTTACTTCATTTGTGGACTTTTAATTCAAGTTTGTTCTTAATTTCTGAATGTTTTGCTTGAGGACAAGCAAAAGGCTAAGCTTGGGGGAGTTTGATCACTTGCTGATCACTATATGATTCTAACCCATTTTAGATGAAATTCATACATATCGAGTCCCACTTTTGCCTATTTTTGGGCCAATTATACTTGGAATGCAAACATTGTGATAACTAGTTGATATTCCTCATTTCATACTTAATTCCATGTGCATAGAGGTTCTGAAATGCCAAAATCCATTAATATTTAAATTCTATGCTAACTTATCATTTTGAGGACAAGTTATCATTCCTAAGTATCAAGTTATCATTATTTTGAATGAACTGATTTTTAATGGTTTTCTTGCCCTAAATCCATCATTATCATGTATAAATCATATTTGGATAGTCACATCTCAACTTGAGCTAAGTCCATTTGAACAAGTTATCGTTTTTCAAGTGCCAAGTTATCGTTAAATGGTAATTCTGTCATTTTGACATGCAAAACCATTAATTCTGCACAAGGACCTTAAGCAATCATCTTATTATTGTTCTAACTCATTGCTGGTCAAATTTCATCACATTTGGATAATCAAAACTCAAGTTATCACAAGTTATCATTTTTAAGTCATATAAGTTATCATTTTTGGAGAGCAAGGCAAGGCTGCTGAAGGCTGCTGGAGGAGCTACTGCCGAGAGCTTGAAGCATAAATGATTTGTATCTGTTTCCCATTCTATTTTTTGTTAAACTTTGTATACATGAGGAGCTAAACTCCATTTCTTCTAGGATAAGGTAGTAGTTTAGATTAGTTTTGGATGGATATGGACTATTTTATAATTCCTGCACTGAATCATTGCTGATTTTCAGATTTCAGAAACATTCTGTACTGATTTATGCTATGCTACTATTAGATTCAATTGTAACCAATGACTGAGAAGTATTAATTGATCTAATCATTTTACATAAGTGAATTAAGAGTTAATGTCAATTTTCTGATTCCATTCAATTGCAAATCTGATTTCTGATTTGGTTTCCTGATTTCTGAATTTCAGTTTTCTGATTTCTAAATCTGAATCTGATTCCTATGAATGTTGAATCTGTTCTTCATTTCCAACATGATTAATTGAGTCATTGGGATGTTGCTATTGTCCATATCTTGTTCAGAAATGAATCAAGATTGTTTGGACAATCATTTGACTCAAATCAGATTTTTCCACTTATTTCTGTTTCTGTTTTTCTGGTTATCTGATTTCTGAACTGTTTGAACCTATTTGACATTCTGGACTTGATAAATTGAGCAATTGGAAGGTTAGTCTTCATCCTAATCTTGTTCAGAAATGAGTTATGAATATTTGGGCATTCCATGATTCAAATCTATTCTTAACATTACCTTAAGTTTGATTTTGAATCTGAAATTCCTGAGTTTCAGAATCTGGTTTCCTGAATTTAAAAATCTGATTTTCTGGGCTTTTGGATCTGATTGTCATCGGGGATTAGATTATTTGAACAGCTGAAAGGCTAATATATGCCCTGATCTTATTCAGAAATGAATCAAGATATTTGACAATTCAGAATTCAAATCTGATTTTTTCCAAAATCTGATTTCAGAATTTTAATTCTTAAATCTGTTTTCTGATTTCTTTTGGAATCTGATTTTGCCAATTGTTAATCCTTATTCCATCTAATCACTGAGAGGTGTACTTTAGAAACTTCTTGTAGTCCAGAGATGGGTCAAGAAGCAATTGGCAGGGCTGAATTCCATTGATCAATATTGTTGATTTCCCAAATTGCAGATTTCTATTTTCTAATTTCATTTGAATTCTGATTTCCATTGTTAAGCCTCATTTTAATCCACTACTGAGAGGTAGTTTTAAGGCCATTCTTGAAAGTCAGAGATGACCCAAGGAGCATTGGATAATCACTGAATTTCCCATTAAAGTTTGAATGTCTTTTAACCCCAATCAAATAGAACTTTGTGTGGATTTCACTTTTCCTTGCAACCGAGAGGTTGATTTTGAATCTCCCTTGAATTCAGAGATGAATCATGGAACACAAGTGCTATTATTGGGTATATTTTATCCTAGTTTGGTTGATTAGAATGATTCCATCTTTTTATGATTGCAATTGCAAGTTATCATTCCAAACTTACTTGAATTGCAAAAATCAGCATTGAACTTTCTTTTGAGCCCAATGATAACTTGATTTTCAGTGAGGACCCTCTTTTGATTCAACCTAGCTAACAACTATATAATCATATATTGCTTAGTTAGAGGCCAATTGAGCTGTGGGAGCAGCCATTTTCAAGTTGAATCAAAAGTTGGATATTTAATGATAACTTGTTCCATTCCATCCTCTATTAATTTAGATGAACCCCAAATTCTAGAAGAACCTTCCTCATAGATAGTTAAACCTTTTTAGACTTCAATTTAGCATTTATAATTCTGTTTTGCAAGAATTTCTAAAACCCAAAAACCAGTTATCATTTCACTTTTCATTAAAAATCTGTTTTCATTATTCATTAAAAATCTATTTTTAGCCACTTAAGTAGAACTAATCTAGATTGTTTTAGGGTGTCTTAGACTTCAAATTCTTGTGGATACGACAACCTGAGTCTACTACAACTTACCTGTGCACTTGCAGCTAGTGAGTTGGGAGACAAAAAAAAAAAGAAAAATTGACTTTTTCTTTAATTTCAGCAAGTTATCACTAGAAAATCCAAATATCACTATCAAGTTTTTGGCGCCGTTGCCGGGAATTTGAGGTCAATTAGGCTAACTTAGATAGTTTAGATTAGTTTTTAGTTTATTTGTTAGGCCAATTTTCAGTTTTTGCAAGTTATCATTTCTTACTTTTCATTTTTGTCTAGTTTTCATTTTTTTCTTGAATTTGATACTTTTGAATTGAATTTATGCAGGACTTGGACCATCAAGAGAATCTATACCTATCAGAACCTGAACCAGAGAGAGTCTTGAACAGAAGAAGAAGAATCCAAAGAGAAGAAGCTAGAAGAAGGATTTTTGAGGAAGAGGCACATAATCCTGAAATGGAAAGAGGTGTGAATCAGAATATGGCAGCTCCTAGAACTCTTAGGGACTGTTATTCACCAAGCAATGCAAGGAATCAACAAGGGGGAGGAGCCTTAGCACCTGTGGCAAACTTTGAAGTTAATCCAGCCTTGATTTCTATGATTAGGCAAAGTCAGTTTTCTGGAATTGGGACTGAAGATCCAGCAGTCATTTGGACAATTTCAAGGAGATGTGCAGCACTGTAAACTTCAATAATATCCCTATGAATGCAGTGTATATGAGATTATTTCCCTTCTCACTCAAAGACAAGGCCAAGACATGGTACAAAGGATTGAATCCTGAAGAGGTGGCCACTTGGGAATCAATTGTTCAATTATTTCTTTCAGAATTCCTTCCTCCTTCAAAAACTGATAACTTCAGGGATCAAATAGTGAGGTTCTATCAGTTGGACCAAGAAAACATTTGTGAGTCTTGGCAAAGGCTTCAAGGATTATTAAGGACATGTCCCCATCATGATTTTGAGAAGTGGCAACTAGTCAACTACTTTCATAAGGGATTGAACTACCCTAGCAAGGTGGCATTGGATACTGCTGCAGGAGACATCTTTGCATCTAAAAATATTGATGAAGCTTATCAACTCATTGAAAACATAGCCAAGAATCACCACTTCCTTACCCATGATAGAACCAGGAGGCCACCCATGGACAATTCAGTGAATCAATTGTCAACTCAACTTGAAGAGGTGCTGTACAAGACTTTGGAGAGGTTGAACTTGACTCCCAATAGCAATAGGGCTTCCAATTCTGAAACAAGGTGTTGTGTATGTGGGAATCAAGGCCATGTGTCAGAGAATTGCAACTTAATTATGCAGCAAGTGGACCAAAATGTGGATCAAATCAATGCTGTGGGCAATTATGGAATTAAACCCCCTTCTGAACTTTACACTCCAGAGAACAGGAATCACCCATACCTGTTCTACAAAGCAAACCACTATCAACAAGCTCCACCCATGCAGAATCCTAGTTGGCAGCCAAGGATTTTGCCCAGAAACCAACAATTTCCATATCCAAATCAGTCCCAAGGTGTTCAAGTGCAAAGACCTCCTTTTGAGCAACAACCACCGCCTCAAGTCCAAGCACCCCAATTCCAAAATGAAATGAAGGAGATGCTCCAACAGATTCTGAAGAAGCAGGACAGCCAAGGAGAGGAGATATTGAAAATAAATTCAAGATTGGATGCCATGAGTGCAAATCAGAAATTGTTGGAAAGCCAAATTGCTCAACAGGCTAGTACATCAACTAGACCTCCCTTATTCTTTCCTGGACAGCCAGAAGTGAACCCAAAGGAACAAGTCCATGCTATCCAGCTCAGGAGTGGAAGAATGGTGGAGGAACCAATGAAGGAAGTTAAGGATGATCAAGTCAATTCAGATTCAAAAGTTGCTAAAGAGCCAAGTGAAGAACCTGAGGTGGAAATCAGGAATCCAGGTCCCCAGATTGAAGCAAAAGCCAGGGTCTTTGACAAAGTACCCTTCCCTCAAAGATTAATCAAGACAAGGCATGATCAGCAGTATGGAAGGTTCATTGAAATCTTGAAGAAGTTAAATATCAATGTGCCATTTGTGGAGGCAATTCAGGAGATGCCCTCCTATGCAAAGTTTTTAAAGGAAATCTTAACCAAGAAAAGGAGGATTATGGAGCATGACACTATGACCTTGACTGAGGAAGCCTCTGCAATCATCCAAAACAAATTGCCACCCAAGTTGAAAGATCCAGGAAGCTTCTCCATACCTTGTGAAATTGGAAATAGGAATATTCAAAGGGCAATATGTGATTTGGGTGCATCAGTGAGTGTCATATCTCTTTCACTTTGTAGGGAGCTTGAAGTTGGAGATTTGAAGCCTATAAATTTGTCTCTACAGCTGGCAGACAAATCCGTCAAGTACCCACATGGAATCATTAAGGACATACCCCTCAAAGTTGACAAATTCTACATACCAGTAGATTTTGTGGTACTTAACATGGATGAGGACTTGAATACCCCCATTCTTCTTGGAAGACCCTTCTTAGCCACTGCTGGGGCTGTCATTGATGTCAAGGAGGGCAGATTGACCTTCCAAATTGGGGAGGAGAAGATAGAATTTAATTTGGCACAGGTTATCAGTAGACCAAATTTTCAAGAAAATGAAATACCAGGCGGCCGATCCGACCGCTGAAGGCCGGATCCGGCCGCCTGTCGGCCGATCGGCCGCTAGGGGCCGGATCCCGCCGACAGCGGCCTTTGGCCGGAGAGAGAGAGACGCCGGCGCGGAGCGGGAGAGAGAGAGAGACGCCGGCGTCCGGCGCGGGAGAGGGTGCTCGCGGCCGGGAGAGAGAGAGAGGAGTGGAGGGAGAGAGAGAGAGGAGTGGAGGGAGGAGGGAGAGAGAGAAGAGGGGGAGGAATATATATAAAGGGAAAAAGTGGAAAGGAAGCGGGAAAAGGGAAAAAAAAACGGGATAACGAAATTTTAATTACCGACGGTTTCGGCCGTCGAAAACGTAAATATTAAATATTTTTATAATTACCGACGATTGTGACCGTCGAAAATATATTTAGTTATATATAATATTTATTTTTTATTTTACCGACCGTCGGTAATCGTTACCGACGGTCAAAACCATCGGTAATTGCGATGGTTTGGACCGTCGCTAGTTATATTAAGAAAATACTCTTTACATAATATTATTATATATTTACCTACGGTTACGACTTTCGGAAATTGCGGCGGATTTTGCGACGGATGGATATCCGTCGGAAATATCGATGTTCCTAATCGTCGAAAAATTAAATAATAATATAATAAATTATATAATAAATTTTTTTATTTTCGCGGTCATGACCGTTGAAAAATCCGTCGAAAAAATTTAATAATAATATAAAAAATACATAATTTAATTTTTTTATTTCCGACGGTCGTAACCATCGAAAAAGTCGTCGGAAATTGCGACGGATGGATATCCGTCGGAAATATCGACGTTCCTAATCGTCTTAAAATTAAATAATAATATAAATTATTTCCGACGGTCATAACCATCGAAAAATCCGTCGGAAACGGAACCGTCGAGAAATCCGTCGCAAATTGCGACGGATTTAGAACCGTCGGAAAATTACGATTTTCTTGTAGTGGCTATTGCGATGCTATTAGCGTAGACGACACTAATTTGCATCGCTAATTGGCAGTTTTCTTGTAGTGTTTGTACACCACAAGTGAATAAAAAGAGAAGTATTTTTTTAACAATAGAAGAAGCAAACTATTAAACTGGCAAACTGAGCGTTCGATATCAACAAAGAAGAAAAGGCAATCCTAACAGAAAAAAAAAACATAATTAACAATAATATGAACAGATGGAAAGGGCAAGAACCCTTGGATTAATGTTGGATGGATGACTGTCCAAAAAGAGGCGTGCGCATAAATTTATAAATTCAGTTAAATGTTCGAGATCTCCATCACTATTTACTGGACACTTATGAGGAAGGTTCCTCGATTCTGAAATATATCAAAATCATAAATTTTGAGATGCCCAAATGTCCCTGTTAGTAATTATACGCTCAAACAAAAAATCACAAAAACTTGGGAATCGTCTACACGTGAATCTTTGAATACGTTGGCGACGCTTTTCTTAAGACAAATTATCTTTGAACTAATGGTGACTAGGTATAAGAGTTAGCTTGACAGCTTTCTCATTCTATTCTATTTTATACTTTCTCATTGATGATAAATTATATATACTTGATGACTAAGGAACGAGTTCATGATAAATTATCTTCTAATCGAACATTTATATTTTACAAAAAGGGCCTACTTCTTATTTGAGATTAGCGTGACCTTCCTTTGTCTCTATATACAGATGTGTTGCATGTATCCAAAGGATTGCTAAGAACTAATCTGCTCAATTGCTCATGGAACAACTACTTTCCTTAGTTCTTGTAACGCCCAGCAGTTTAAAAAAAAAGAAGAACCTCTTCTCCACTTCTTCTTCTTCACCTGCTGTCCACTCCTCTACCCTCATCAATGGCCAACAGATCACAACATGGGGAGATCAAGGGACATATCCAACTCTATAAAATCCCTCCCCCTCAATCTTTCTCACTTCTCTCTCTGCTCTCTCCTTCTCACCCTCTATTATCTCCTCTCCAACGACGCGCCGAACAGTAGCAGAGGGAGGCACTCCGGCAGTGATTTTCGGTGGGGATGATGGCGAGCAACAGCAGCAACCTAAGCACGAACCACCGTGTGGACGAACCACCAAATCGTAGGTTAAGAGGTGTGATTTCGGGATCTATTTCATAGGTTATGTCTCTGGACGAATCATGCATAGTTACGGTCGAACCAGTAGTGGAAATCATGACTTGAAATAGGAAATGTAGTTGATAACTCCGAAATGCCTGATTTTTCATTTCTGTGAATTATTCGAAACTAGTTACGTAGATATCGAACTTACCTAGACCAATTGCATGTGTAGACTTGTTTTCTTATAATTTAGATTATCTTAATCTACCTTAGTTATGCTCATAAACAGGGCAGAGAAAATCGGGGACCGGATCCAGGTCTAGGCGGACCCGGTCCTGGCCCGACTTTTGCCGGGTCGGAAATTTTTCGACCCCATACCGGACCCGGACTTGTTCGGGTCCGGGACCGAGTTAGATCCGGTAGATCGAGAATCGGATCGAGTTTGCGTCCGGGAATCCGAAATCACAAAAGTGGGCGCCTGGCGGCCGATCCGATCGCGTGGCTCTTGGCGGCCGATCCGATCGTGTGGCTCTTGGCGGCCGATCCGATCGCGTGGCTCCTGGCCGCTGATCCAATCCGATCCGGCCGCCAGGAGCCGGATCCGGCGCCTGACGATCGATCCGATCGCTAGGTGCCGGATAGCGGCCGATCCGACCGCTAGGTGCCGGATCCAGGCACTAGGTGCCGGATCGCGGCGCCTGGCGGCCGAGTAGAGAGAGGTCGCAGCCGTCGAAGTCGCCAACTCGCCGCCGGCCCGCCGCTGCAGTGAGAGAGAGGGAGAGGGTTGAGAGAGAGGGAGAGGGCGAGAGGGAGAGGGCGAGAGAGGGAGAGAGAGATGGGAGAGAGAGAAAAGCAAACGTGAAATGAGGTGATGGAATGGAGGATTGAGCTTTTATATATTAATCATCCGGGTCGGATCCGGGTCGGGTATCCGGATTGCAAACCCGGTCCTGACCCGGTACCCGACGGGTTTCTCATGTATTCGACCCGGACCCGACCCGAATTAGATCCGGGCCAAGTTATTTTCTCGAATTGTCGGGTCGGGGCGGTCCGAGTCGACCGGGTCGACCCGGACCGTGCTCAGGCCTACTCATAAACCCGTAATATAGATGCATGATCACTTTGATCTTTAGAAAGAACGAAACGATTTTGAACCATAAACTTGCACAATTTTCTGCGAATACAGAACCCGGCCCGGGTTGCCCTCAACCCGGCCCGGGTTGCCCTCAACCCGGCCCAGATTCGGACTAACCCGGGACTGAGTTCTCCCAACTCGGCCCGGGTTTTGCCTGACCCGACCCGAGTACTGATAGGAGAAGACGATCGGGCGGATCGACTTTTCCGACCCGATCGTGCCCCAACTCGGCCTGGGTAAAAACCTAACCCGGCCCGGGTTTAACTCGGATTTTTCGAGCCTGATTTCCATCAGAAACTCAGCCCAGGTTCACCTTTACTCGGCTCGGGTTTTGACCAACAAAACGTAAACATTATGATTTTTGAACCACTATTTACGGAATTGATATATGATCTTTAGGAAACGTAAATTGTACTCTACAGAATCATGTTTACCTCCTATTGAACTGAATGGAAAGAATGAAATGTTGAACTTGATTTATAATGTTATTGAAATGCTAAATGGCCGTCCGCTCCCTCGCTGGACGATCGCGTAAAAGGATTATGATGGACGACCGTTTGACTTCTAGGCGTCCGATACATGGACAGATGAATTTGACCTTAATCGAACCATCTGATTTTAAGCTTCTGTCCACCTAATTAATGAATGAAAAGAAAGAACTAAAAGAATGATTCGGAGCTATGCTCCATACGACCTTGATCGATCCTCGGATTGAAAGAAATGTCCATTATGATAAGGGAAGTTGAACGAGCCCTAAGCAAGGCACTTCCCCGCGGATTACCATTTGTTCTATCTAGATGAGAGTTTCTCTCCATTTTGAATGCGTCCTCATGGTACGAGGTCATCCCAACTTGACGGGGCTGGCCGTGGCATTGATCACCCATTGGCCCACAATAGTCTAGATACTAGCGCTATGAGTGCAGGCAATGGTATTTTTCTAAATAAATGAAGAGCTCTTCCAATGGAATGGAAATGGAAATGGAATGGAATAGAAATGAAATAAGAAGAAAGAATGAAAAGAGAAAATGATTAAATGAATGAACGAAAGAAAAGAAAGAAAGAACAATGAAAAGAGAGACATGAACTTTATTGTGCTCTCTGCTATATGACTCACTTCCATACTTCATTACAAGACCTTTTAATATGCTTATTCTGACAGAACTGATCTATGATTTATACGAACTCACACTTAGCTTTATGCTAACGGTTGAGCTTACTCCCCTACGTGATCCTCACATGTACCTGATGGTGTGTGCGCGGCAGCTTCGCTCTAGGTGGCACATGCATATGGTTATGGTCATGTCTAGTATGAGTCGTGTGTTTATCCGTTACACTAAGTGGTATATCTACTCGGATGGATCTTATCATATTTTGGTCGACCGTCGTCATTTTATTATTTAGCACTCATACTTTTATCTTCCCTACTTCAGACTAAGACCACGGGATGTTATCTTTTGCTTCCGCATTATGTTTCTTATCAAGATAGTTTTATATATGTTAACCCTTTTTGCTTTCGCATTCTTCCCTTATTGTTGTATTATCTTATTTGACAAGTCTTCCGCTTACGTGTCACTTTTCTTGACCATTTGGGTCAATAAAAGAGTCGAATAGAAGAAGAATAGGATAGCGCACGAGAGGAGATCGCGCCACGTGGGGGGTCAAATTTCGGGCCGCTACATTAATGGTATCAGAGCCTAACGCTAGAACTCTCTTGACGTCCTAGGAATAGAGTTAAGTTTAAGTATGGTCCATATGCACTCACCAGAGCTACCGCTACACCCATCTGTCGCAGAGCAAAGTAAGAATCTTTATGCTTTTAAAGTTATGACTGTTTATTGAACTGAAATTTTTATGTTACAGATGGCTCCTATGACACGTTCAGCGGCCCGACGCGGCAGAGGCCGTGGGCGCGGACGTGAAGGTGACCATGTCACGGTTACCCCAGAGATTGTTATGGATGGACTTGATTCCGCCCCAGAGAGTCAAGTAGGAGAGGATGTGCAGCAGGAGCTTCCTACTGTGCAACCGCAGGAGCTTCCTCCGGTGCAACCGTAGGATCTCCAGCCATCCTCAACACAGCCGACGTACTCGGTACCTATGTACCATATGCCTTTTCCTTCTCCAACATTTCAGACGTATCCTCTTCCCAATACGATTCAGGAATTTCTGAAACTACACCAACCCTACTTCAGGGGGTGGTAAATTATGAGGAAGCAGTCCAATGACTTCCTAAGATGGAGCAATTATTCGACTCTGGTCGATGCGGCGAAGATAGCAAGGTTCGCTACGCTACTCATATGCTTACCGGTCGGGCCAGTGACTAGTGGAAAATGGCACGGAGACCACTTTCCCGAACCAGACGATTATTCCTTGGACAAGTTTCAAGGAACTCTTCGAAGCTCAATACGCCCCATCCTATCGAAGGAAGGAAAAGATGAAGGAGTTCAAGGACCTACGTCAAGGAAACATGACTGTGTTGGAATATCATGCACGTTTCATTCAATTGGAATGCTACTGCAAAGGCCGCTTGGAGGAGGCAGACCGCGCCGAGCAATTCATTGATAGCCTCCATCATACCATTCGAGAGAGAGTCTCCTATGGGGCAGAGATCGATTTGCATTGAGCCATTCGGATGGCATATAGGATTGAGCGAGAGATTCAAATGCGACGTGAAGAGTTGAAGAAGGAGCCGACACAAGTTACAAAGTCATCTAAGCTGAGGTGGGAGGATCGTCGCCCAACTCGTAAGGACACACGTCGCGATAATCGCCATCAACCCTACCAGAGGCCGCAACGCGAGGCTCCCCGTCCATCAGCACCTCGCCAGGCTCAGCCTCAGAGACAGGCACCTGCACTGCAGCTTCCACGACAGCCACCGGCACCTCAACAACAGGGCAACCAAATTGTACTTTCTGCCTAAGGCCCCATACTGGAGAGTGTCGTTGGAAGAACGGTACCTGCATTGGATGTGACAAGACGGGATATTTTGTCCGGGATTGCCCCATGAAGAATCGTCGAGGCGCGGGAGGAGTACCATGACGCCTCTACACTGCTCAGGTAGATGCAACTCCATAGGATAACGACGTTATCCGAGGTACTCTCCCTATCTCAAGCTTACCTATGCTTGTACTTTTTGATTCGGGTGCTTCACACTCCTTTATTTTCGAAGCATGTGCTTCCTCCCTTAGTATACCTATTAAGGGGATGGAACATAGAATGAACATAAGGACACCAATGGGGACTCTCCACATAGCAAGGTACTTTCCTACTGGTTGATGTGGATGGGAAGAACTTCTCCGCTGATTTAATCGTAATCCCCATGGTAGACTACGATGTCATCTTAGGTATGGACTGGTTATCGTACCATGATGCATCAGTTATTTGTAAACAAAGGAAAGTTGTCATCGGCAACCATGGTGAAAAGAAGACTGTGATAAGAGAAACATCGAAGCCAGACAGCAAAATTATCTTGTCAGCCATAAAGGCACACAAGCTACTACAGAAAGGTTGTAGAGGATACCTAACCAGCGTAACTGTAACCGATACACCGACACCAGCTCTACAACAAGTCGATGTGGTTCGAGATTTCCCAGATGTCTTTCCAGAGGACATCTCTGGATTGCCGTCTCAGAGGGAAATCGATTTCAAAATTGATGTAGCACCTGGGACAACATCGATCTCCAAAGCTCCCTACCGAATGGCCCTGACGGAAATGCTAGAGCTGAAGAAACAGATACAGGAGTTACTCGACAAGGGATTCATCCGGCCTAGTGTCTCCCCTTGGGGTGCTCCGATTTTGTTTGTAAAGAAAAAGGATGGATCATTACGACTCTACATCTACTACCGGATGCTGAATAAAGTAACGATTAAGAACAAGTATCCGCTGCCCAGGATCGACGATTTATTCGACCAGCTGTCTAAGGCTTCCGAATTTTCAAAGATCGACTTGAGAAGCGACTATCACCAACTGAGAGTTGCAGAGGAAGATGTGCCTAAGACCGCTTTCCGATCGCGGTATGGACACTATGAGTTTACGATCATGCCCTTCGGACTGACGAATGCTCCCGCAGCGTTCATGGACCTGATGAACCGGGTGTTCAAAAAATACTTAGATCAGTTTGTGATCATCTTTGTAGATGATATCCTGATCTACTCCTCGAGCCCGAAAGAGCACCGGGAGCATCTACGGATCGTCTTGGAAACTTTGCGTCAACATCGACTCTTCGCTAAGTTCTCCAAGTGCGAGTTTTGGATGGAACAAATGATATTCTTGGGGCACATCGTGTCCAGACATGGAATAGCAGTGGACCAAGCAAAGGTCAAAGTGCCAATTGGGTCAGACCGAAGAACGCGATGGAGATCCGCAGCTTCCTCGGTCTAGCGGGCTACTACCGATGTTTCATTCGGGATTTCTTGAAGATTGCGGCCCCGCTCACTCACCTGACTAAGAAGAATGAGAAGTTCATCTGGACGGATAAGTGCGAGACCAGCTTCTAGGAGCTGAAGAACAGGCTGATCTCCGCTCCAATTCTTACTCTTCCATCGGGGAGCGGAGGGTACACCATCTACAATGATGCTTGTGGTACCGGCCTGGGATGTGTCCTAATGCAGCATGGAAAGGTAGTCGCCTATGCCTCGAGACAATTGAAGAAACATGAGGCAAACTATCCGACACACGATCTGGAGTTAGCAGCGATTGTGTTCGCCCTAAAGATATGGAGGCACTACCTGTACGGTGAAGAGTTTCAGGTGTTTACCGACCATAAGAGCCTGAAATATGTCTTCACCCAGAAGGATCTCAACATGCGACAAAGACGATGGATGGAATTCCTCAAGGACTATGAGTTCACGATCAACTACCATCCCGGCAAGGCGAACTCGGTAGCCGATGCCCTTAGTCGAAAATGGGAGGCATCACTAGCATTCTTGCAACTACGCCGATACGAAATGATCGATGAACTCAACCACTGGAATCCATGGGTTGTAGGACATGAAGCGATGTTGATGATACACCAATTGCAACCAAGCCTTATTGGCAGGGCCGACACAGAGTATACAAAGATGTTCAAAAGTTGCGAAGGCGAACTAGAAGACTTCAAAGTTGGCAATGATGGAGGAATCAGATATCGGGACTGCCTCTGGGTCCCGAATGATGTTGCAGTCCGACGAGAGGTGCTTGACAAAGGCCACAAGTCGGAGTTTGCGATTCATTCCGACAGCACCAAAATGTACAGAGACATCAAACATGGTTTTTGGTGGCCCGACATGAAGAGGGAGATAGCTGACTACGTTTTCAAATGCCTAGTATGCCAACAGGTGAAGGTCGAGCACCAACGACCGTACGGACTCATGAAGCTGCTAGGAGTACCGGAATGGAAGTGGGAGAACATCACGATGGACTTCGTGTCTGGTCTTCCCAGGACACAGAAGGGTCACGATGCCATTTGGGTTGTGGTCGACA
Source organism: Pontederia crassipes (assembly GCA_030549335.1). Classification (NCBI taxonomy): domain Eukaryota; kingdom Viridiplantae; phylum Streptophyta; class Magnoliopsida; order Commelinales; family Pontederiaceae; genus Pontederia; species Pontederia crassipes. The sequence goes on from CM060193.1 coordinate 31,469,824, forward strand.
GATTGACGAAGGCGGCCCACTTCATTCCGATTGAGTGGAAGCAGTCAATGGAGAGTCTGCTAGAGGTGTATGTACGAGAGATCATCCGACTTCATGGCATTTCAGTCTCGATCGTATCAGATCGCGACCCTCGATTCACTTCGAGATTTTGGAAAAGTCTGCAAAAGGCTTTCGGAACCAGATTAAATTTCAGCACAATCTTCCACCCTCAAACTGACAGACAGTCAGAGAGGACGATTCAGACACTAGAGGATATGCTCCGAGCATGTGCCTTGTATTGGAACGGTAGCTGGGACGAGCATTTATCATTAATTGAGTTCTCATACAACAACAGTTTCCACTCCAGCATAGGCATGGCACCTTTCGAGGCAATGTATGGCAGACCTTGCCGTTCGCCCGCGCATTGGGGCAAGGTCGACGAGAGGAAAGTAATGAGTGAGGAGCTAGCAGTTCGAGCTCAGTAGTATGCGGATACGGTGGACATCATTCAGAAAAGAATGAAAGTCGCACAATCACGACAAAAGAGCTACGCCGACAGGAAATGTCAAGAGCAGATTTTCGAGGCCGGAGACCAAGTGCTTCTAAAAGTGTCTCCGATAAAGGGAGTTATGAGGTTTAGCAAACGAGGGAAGCACAGCCCTCGATTTGTTAGTCCCTTCGAGGTCCTTGAGTTGGTCGGAGATGTAGCTTGTAGATTGGCCCTACCTCCCTCCTATGGAAGAGTCCACAATGTTTTCCATGTATCCATGCTCCGAAAGTACAAGCACGATGACGCCAATGTTGCAAGAATAAAAAAACCGAACCTAAAAGAGGATTTGACATACGCAGAGTATCCGACGAAGATTTTGGATCGCAGGGTCCAGTATAGGAAGGACAAAGAGACTTCACTAGTCAAAGTTGAATGGAAGTACCACCACGGAAAGGATGCGATATGGGAACTAGAATCCGAGATGCGCAAAGAGTTTCCACACTTATTTAGTAAGCTCTATTCCCTACTGGATTCGGGGATGAATCCTTTTTCTATGGGTATTATATTGTAACGCCCAATAGTTTTTTAAAAAAAAGGAAGAAGAAGAAGAGGAAGAGCCGAGCCCTTCCTCTTCCTCTTCTCCACTTCCTCTTCTTCACCTGCTGTCCACTCCTCTACCCTCATCAATGGCCAGCAGATCACAACATGGGGAGACCAAGGGACATCTCCAACTCTATAAAATCCCTCCCCCTCACTCTTTCTCATGTTTTCTCTCTTTGCTCTCTCCTTCTCACCCTCTATTCTCTCCTCTCCGACGACGCGCCGAACAGCAGCAAAGGGAGGCACTCCGGCGATGATTTCCGGTGCGGACAACGGCGAGCAGCAGCAAGCAACCGGAGCACGTACCACCGTGCGGACGAACCACCAAATCGTAGGCTAAGAGGTGTGATTTCGGGATGTATTTCATAGGTTATGTCTGTGGACGAATCATGCATATTTACGGCCGAACCAGTAGTGGAAATCATGACTTGAAATAGGAGATGTAGTTGATAACTCCGAAATGCCTGATTTTTCATTTCTGTGAATTATTCGAAACTAGTTACATAGATATCGAACTTACCTAGACCAATCGCATGTGTAGACTTGTTTCCTTATAATTTAAATTATCTTATTCTACCATAGTTATGCTCATAAACTCGTAATATAGATGCATGATCACTTTGATCTTTAGAAAGAACGAAAAGATTTTGAACCATAAACTTGCGCAGTTTTCTGCGAATACAGAACTCGGACTGGGTTGCCCTCAACCCGGCCCGGATTCGGACTAACCCGGGACCGAGTTCTCCCAACTCAGCCCGGATGCGCCATGAACGACCGATCCGAGCTCGGATCGCACCAGAGACCCGGCCCGGGCTCTGCCTGACCCAACCCGAGTACCGATCGGAGAAGACGATCGGGCGGATCGACTTTTCCGACCCAATCGCACCCCAACTCGGCCCGGGTATAAACCTGACCCGGCCCGGGTTTAACTCGGATTTTCTGAGCCTGATTTCCATTAGAAACTTGGCCTGGGTTCACCTATACTCGGGCCGCGTTCTGACCAACAGAACGTAAACATTATGATTTCCGAACTACTATTTACAGAATTGATATCTGATCTTTAGAAAAAGTAAATTGTACTCTACAGAATAATGTTTACCTCCTATTGAACTGAATGGAAAGAATGAAATGTTGAACTTGATTTATAACGTTATTGAAATGCTAAATGGCTGTCCGCTCCCTCGCCGGACGACCGCTTAAAAGGATTATAACGGACGACCGTTTGACTTCTAGGCGTCCGGTACGTGAACATAGGAATTCGACCTTAATCGAATCCTCTGATTTTAAGCTTCTGTCCACCTGATTAGTGAATGGAAAGAAAGAACTAAAAGAATGATTCAGAGCTATGCTCCATACGATCTTGATCGATCCTCGGATTGAAAGAAGGTCCATTATGATAAGGAAAGTTGAACGAGCCCTAAGCAAGGCACTTCCCCGCGGATTACCATTTGTTTTGTCTAGATGAGAGTTTCTCTCCATTTTGGATGCGTCCTCATGGTACGAGGTCATCCCAGCTCGATGGGGCTGGCCGTGGCATTGATCACCCACTATCCCACAATAGTCTAGATAGTAGCACTACGAGTGCAGGCGATGATATTTTCCTAAATAAATGAAGAGTTCTTCCAATGGAATGGAAATAGAATGGAATGAAATAGAAATGAAATAAGAAGAAAGAATGAAAAGAGAAAATGATTAAATGAATGAACGAAAGAAAAGAAAGAAAGAACAATGAAAAGAGAGACATGAACTTTATTGTGCTCTCTGCTATATGACTCACTTCCATACTTCATTACAAGACCTTTTAATATGCTTATTCTGACAGAACTGATTTATGATTTATACGAACTCACACTTAGCTTTATGCTAACGGTTGAGCTTGCTCCCCTGTGTGATCCCCACAGGTACCTGATGGTTGCTCATGACATGATGGTGTGTGCGCGGCAGCTTCGTTCTGGGTGGCACATGCATATGGTTATGGTCATGTCTAGTATGAGTCGTGTGTTTATCCGTTACACTAAGTGGTATATCTACTCGGATGGATCTTATCATGTTTTGATCAACCGTGGTCATTTTATTATTTAGCACTCATACTCTTATCTTCCCTACTTCAGACTAAGACCACGGGATGTTATCTTTTGCTTCCGCATTATGTTTCTTATCAAGACAGTTTGATATATGTTAACTCTTTTTGCTTCCGCATTCTTCCCTTATTATTGTATTATCTTATTTGACAAGTCTTCCGCTTACGTGTCACTTTTCTTGACCATTTGGGTTAATAAAAAAATCAAATAGAAGAAGAATAGAGTAGCGCACAAGAGAAGATCGCGTCACGTGGCGGGTCAAATTTCGGGGCGCTACAGTTCTTCTCATTGTTCTTCTTCAATGTCGTGCGAGTGCAGCCTTTCGCATCGGTCTCACCCATGTCGACTCCAATAACAATACCATGCTGCTGGAGGAGCTCGTCAAGCGCGCCGTGGACTGGAGCAAATACCGCATGGCGTCCGTCCAAGCGAAACTAAGCAGGTCAACTTTTGACGTCCAAGCTCCAATCCACTTTGGTGTCGACAACCTTGCTGAGTACTTTATGGACTTGGCAATTGGCACCCCCCCGTTGTCCATCACTGCTGTGATGGACACAGGCAGCGACCTCATCTGGACGCAGTGCGAGCAGCAGGAAACGGCCACCTACGATCCATTAAAGTCTTCCACCTTCTCGGCGAACCCTTGTGCCGATCCTTTGTGCCGAGCCTTGGCTTCACATGGCAACTGCAACAGCGCCGGACAATGCAGCTATTCCTACTCTTACGAGGACAAGTCCAGCACAAAGGGGGTCCTGGGATATGAAACTTTCGCCTTTGGCGACAACTCGATCGACAAAATCGCCTTCGGCTGAGGCCAAGAAAATACAGAAACAAGAGGCATCGTGGGGCTCGGACAAGGAAAATTGTCTCTTCCATCTCAGCTTAGCACGGGGAGGTTCTCCTATTGTCTCAGCAGGGCCTCTAAAAACCTTCTCCTGCTGGGGCCATCGGCAAGCTTGGACGGGAGCAGCACAGGTACAGTTCAATCCACCCCATTTCTTAATGACCGAAGGTGTCCTTGCAAGGGATATCTCTTGGGGCAACTCTCCTGCCAATCCCCAACACGACGTTCCAGTACAACGCAAATGAGACCGGCGGAACGATCATCGACTCAGGGACGTCGTTGACTTTCTTCAGAAGTCCGCTTATGACATTCTGAAGCAAGCGATCGTGTCCCTGGTAGTTCTGCCGGCGATCGAAGTTAACACCAAACTAGGTCCACAACTCTGCTTCCAAGTGGCATCTTGGCCTGCTCCGAGCATGCCGGATATGACGATGCATTTGGATGGGGCAGACATGACCGTACCGCCGGATAATTACATATTGGCCGACAAGACACGTGGCAGGCTGTGCTTGTTAGTCATGGCAACCGATGATCTGTCTCAGTCGATCCTGGGAAATTACCTGCAGCAGAACATACATATACTCCTTCGTGCCTGCACAATGCAGCTTTGAGGTGTGTGTGTCTACTACATAAATGAAATAACACAGTATGTTTATGATCTGTATGTGTATGTGTGTGAAAATGTGGCGCTTGTTTGGGCCTCATTTGATCCGTAAATGAAATAACACAGTAGGTTATGTGTACGTAACACATGATTACGTCTGTTACATATGGCCTATTGGAATAATGTTTACATATATACTTTTCGCACGTAATTGGTCAGTACTTCAAAAGACTCATTGGAGAGCCGCCAACGTTCGCCGACGTAATCATAAGATAGATAATACTTCACTGGCTGCCCTTGATTCGATGACGGCCGGATCACAGCTCTATATAGGGAAAACTGGACCGAGATCACCGGCGATGACAATAGCTCTATATATCGATCATCTTTGAAAGAAATATCGTAAAAGGAATCTCTTCAGAATCGAATAAAAAAATATTAACTTTTATTAATGGTTAATTAAGAGACATGCAAGGAGCTCATGAACGATGATAATCAGTGGATGAAATCGACAACGAAGAGAAGATTAGTACAAGAAAATGAACGGAAATTTTCCAAATGTAATCGTCGATCTTTCTACTAGAAAAGAAGGGTTCAGGGTTTTTTATTTCCTTCATTAGGAAGGAAGATCATTGACATAGTACAAAAAAAAACTTAGAAATGAACCATCGACGTAAGATTTGATCTTTTGGTCTTGAAAGAATTCAAAGCTGAAAAATATTGAACTGGAAAACAAAAGAATGCTTTCTTAGTTCACTTCTTTGGCTATCCAAAATATATAAGTTCGGTTGACAACTATATAACAAGAAAATAAACAGATAAAACTATAAGAGATATATATAACAAATTGTAATTAATCTTATCTCTAATACTCCCCCTCAAGATGGTGCATGAATATTAGCAAAGCCCAGCTTGCTAAGTAGAAATTGCAAACGATCTTTGCCCAAAGCTTTAGTAAAAACATCTGCAAGCTGAAATTTGGTAGATATATGCGTCATAATAATGTGGCGACGAAGCAAGTGGCGACGAATAAAATGACAGTCGATTTTAATGTACTTAGTACGTTCATGAAACACGGGACTCTTTGCAATGTGAAGAGCAGCTTGATTGTCACAAAATAATCTCATGGGCCAAAAATGAGAAATGCCAAAGGTTTGGAGCAAGCTGCGTTGCCAAATAAGTTCACTGGTTGCATCACCCATGGAGCGGTACTCTGCTTCCGCAGTGGATCGTGACACGGTAGTCTGTTTTTTTTTTACTTCCAAGCAATCGGACAACCTCCAAGTGTGATAAAATATCATGTGATTGATCGCCTTGTCATCGGACAAGTAGCCCAGTCCGAATCACAATAAGCAACAAGTTGTAGCATCTTAGGACGTCGCAAGATAATACCATGACCAGGAGAACCTTTCAAATAACGTAAAACTCCAAGTGCTGCATCCCAATGAGATATACGTGGACTATGCATGAATTGTGAAAGGATATGGACAGAATGACATATATCTGGTCTGGTTACAGTGAGGTAAATGAGACGGCCAACTAGTCGTCGATATTGACTTGGATTTTGGAGAGGCTCTCCACCTTGATTATCAAGGCATAAATGTTGCTCCATGGGAAAAGAACTGGGTTTAGCTGCTAACATGCCACATTTGACAAGAATATCCATGATGTATTTACGCTGTGAGAGCACAATGTTTGAAGGAGTGCGAGCTACTTCAATTCCCAAAAAATATTTGAGACAACCTAGGTCTTTTATATGGAAACATTGTGCTAGATAACTCTTGAAAGCAAAACATGACATCTGATTGTTACATGCCACATTTGTAAATGAATAAGGCGTTATCAGCATGAGACTAGATAAAACCATAATTAAGAAGGGCAGCAGCTAATTTGGCAAACCAGTTTCGTGAAGCTTGACGTAATCCATATAAGGATTTACGTAAGAGACATGCCTTGTTGGGACCTTCAACATTGAAACCAGGTGGAACACACATATATACTTCTTCTTCCAGATCTCCATGCAGGAAAGCGTTGCTTACATCAAGTTGATGTAATGACCAATTGTAATATAGAGAGAGAGTAAGTAAGACACGCACACTTATGAGTTTTGCCACTAGTGCATATGTTTCATGAAAATCAATACCTTCAATTTGATGAACCCTTTTGCCACCAATCGAGCTTTATAACGTTCAATGCTACCATCTGCATGCCTTTTTATCTTGAACACCCATTTGCATCCAATGGGGCGTTTATTAGGAGGAAGAGACACAATGCTCCATGTTCCTTGTCGCTCAAGTGCATGAATCTCATCATTCATTGCTTGCCTCCAACGGGCATCTTTGCAAGCCTCCTTATATGTTTTAGGTTCTGTATCACCATCAATGGCAGCTAGGAAGGCTCTGTAAGAAGATGATAAATTCCCATAAGAAAGAAAATTTTCAATGGGGTAGACCATACCTGAAGAGCCTTTCAAAGTGTTTGAGATATGAGGTGAGGATTTGCCATGCAGGACTGTATGACACACAAAATCATTGTACTTGGCCGGTGCTTTTATAATACGAGTCGGCCTGGATGAGCGAAGTGACTGTTCAACGAGGACCTCCTCAAGTGCAGGATGTGAATCACAAACCTCATTATCAGGAACAGTGACTGGATTTTCTTGTGACTGGGAACTCCCCCTATCAGTGGTGGGTGGAATCTGAGTGACATCTGGCATACGAGGTATGTCAACAGCGCTTTGGGGGCAATCCGGGGCTCTTGTGGATTCCAGCATAACTTCATCTCGAGTAATATCAACCAATGGAAGGGGAATGTTGCTCTTTTGCTCATTCCATGAGGGAAAGACATGAAACTTTCCTTCATCAAAGACAACATCCTTAGATACAAAGATTTCATTGGTTTCCACATCATACAATTTCCAGCCCTTTTGATTGTGAGCATATCCAGTGAAAATACATAAACGAGAATGTGGACTGAATTTATGTTGGATTCTAGACTTTGCATGCACATAACAAATAGATCCAAAAATGCGCAAATGAGTATAGGAGGGTTTGGCACCAAAAAGTACCTCGTATGGTGCTCGACCTTGTAATAATTTGGATGGAGTGTAGTTGATCAAATAAACAACTATGAGGATGCTCTCACCCCAGAATTGTACAGGGAGATTTGCTTCAAAGAGAAGAGCACGTGCCACATTTAAAATATGGCAATGCTTGCGCTCGACTCTACCATTTTGCTGAGGAGTTTCTACACATGAGGTTTGATGTTGCATCCCTTCTTCAAGAAAGAAACTTTGCATTTGTCTGGACATAAACTCACGCACATTGTCACTACGAATCATTTTTATTTTCTGACCAAACTGATTATTCACCATGCGAGAAAAGTAAATAAGATGTTGATAGGTTTGTGATTTATCCTGCATAAGAAAAACCCATGTGGCTCGAGTGTGATCGTCAACTATTGTAAAAAAATATCTAGCTCCAGATAATGAAGCAGTATTATATGGCCCCCATATGTCGCAATGAATCAAATCAAAAGGTTCTTTTTCATTATTCAACGAAGAAATGTAATGGCCACGTGTTTGTTTAGCACACATACAAACATCACAAATAGAAGACAAATGCTCAGTATTTTGGAAACTAAACAAATGACTAAGTGCTTCTTTAGCTGGATGCCCAAGTCGTCGATGCCAAATCTCATAATTTTCTAAAGTCACAGCCTTGCATGCAGATATTTGTGTCATCGGTTCCAGATGGAAAACCCCACCGCGCATCTCACCCACTCCAATCGGCATCTTCGAGATGAGATCATGTATGATACAATAATGAGGAAAAGTTATTAAGATGCAATTTAAGTCAGAAGTTAATTTTCCAACAGATATTAAATTGCAATGAAGTCCAGGAACACAAAGCACATATTTAAGAAAAGTATTATTTGTGAGCTGAATATCCCCAACAGCATTAGCTTGAATGCTTCTCCCATCTGGCAACTGTATAGGATATGCATATTCGAGCTGCTTGATATTAAGAAGATGATGCTTGCTGCCTATCATATGAAAAGAAGCACCTGTATCAATGATCCAGTCAACAGAGGGTTGTGCAAGCTTGTTACCTGTCATATGTAGCTCATTAGGACCTTTCATGGCATTAAGGAGGGTGATCAGTTGTTGATATTGATCACTGGTAATAATAGGAGTTTTTCCAGGGTCTGAGGTCACATTAGAATCATGGCAAAGAGTTGTTGCTGCTTGTGGTTTGGAGATCACATTAGATGTGGGTGTGCTGACTTCTCTATTTTTCTTCACCTTGTTGCCTCGTCGTGCTTCTATATGTGGTGGGTATCCCACCAACTCCCAACAATGCTCCCTGTCATGTCCAAGTTGGTGACAATGCTGGCAGCGTGTCCTATGTTCCATTTTGGCATTTGATCCTCTGCTCACATGAAATGCTGACATTTCTGGTTTATTATCTTTGTAGTTTGTGATCATTCGATGACGTTCTTCTTGAATAATCATTGCATATGCTTTGCCAAGAGAGGGTAGTGGTTCGATGTTTAAGATTTGGGATCTTACCATACTGTATATTTCATCTAATCCCATGAGGAAATTGTGTAGCTTTTCAATCTCCTTCTCCAGAGCATATGCCTTTGCTGCCTCGCACTTGCAATTACAAATGCATGTTGGCATGGAGTAATATTCATCCAACTCATCCCATAAACCCTTCAGTTTTGTGAAGTAGTTTGTTACAGAGGAACCCCCTTGCCGTAGGAGACTGATGTGCGTCCTAATTTGATGGACCCGAGGTGCATTTCCTTGTGAGTACCGCTCCGTCAGATCGTCCCACATCGCTTTTGCTGTGTGTGCATATGCGATACTGCTCTGTAGTGTCTTCTCAAGGGAGTTGAGAATCCAGGCTTTCACCATAGAATCACATACTTCCCAGGCCATAAGATATGACGAGTCTTTGCCTGGTTTGATTTGTGAACCATCAACAAAGCAAAATTTATTCTTTGCCATTAAAGCATTCTGCATCGCCCTTGCACACATGGAGTAATTGTCTCCATTTAGTAGGCAAGTAACAAGAGGCAAGCCAGGATTGTCTGAGGAACTTAGGCGATAAGGTGACATCAACCCATCCCGCTCTATCTTCCCTTCGCTTGAGGTTGCCATGTTATTGAACTTGCAGAAATTATGTACGAAGAAAAAAAAATCACTTTGGTTCACGGCTCTGATACCATGAAAAATATTGAACTGGAAAACAAAAGAATGCTTTCTTAATTCACTTCTTTGGCTATCCAAAATATATAAGTTCGGTTGACAACTATATAACAAGAAAATAAACAGATAAAACTATAAGAGATATATATAACAAATTGTAACTAATCTTATCTCTAATAAAAGCCTCAACCTCTTAATGTAACAATTCACTTTAGCTAACTGTTATATATATTGGTTGATGCGGTGATAGATAGTAATCTTTTGGAGACTCTCCTGTTGTTACTTCAATTCTACAAATATTATATCAGCTTTCTAATATAAATAAATAGAAATAGATGAAAAGTTTTTCAAATGATCTATTTCTACAAAATTTCACGCCTGATTCTACTTTGGCCTGGCAGGGCTAACGATTTATTATCGGATATTTATCTAATTAATATGTACATGAAACCTTTTTGAAAAAAAGTTAATTAATACATAACAATTAGCTATTTGACCATAGTGGAGAATTGTCTGATTAATAAATTTAAATATTTGATAAATATAGCGTTTTAAAATGAGCATATAGGGACAATCTATATCTTGCATTACAGATCAATTTTCGTTACAAGATAATAACTAATTTATTCATAAGTTTTTCTAGGAAAAAAATATATCATTTAATTTGGGATTTAATGGGTGCTACCCACTTAAATGGATAGCACCCTACTACCTATATCCACAACCATCAGGTGCAAGACCAACGACAGATGAAAAATGCGCAGTTTAGAGTAGCAAATCGTTCAATTCAACACGATTCACAGGCTGGTTTAGCGATCTCTCTCGGCTCTCGCGATTTACGCTTCCACGCCATCGTCTCCCTCTGCGCAAGCGAGGGCTCACCTCGTTGATCGTCCTCAAGCGACACCCCACCGGGCGATGAGCAGACGAGCGGTGACAAACAAGCGAGCAAGATGACAACTGTGAGCAGATGATTTGACTACTAGGGACGAGGGATTCAAATGAGGGGGCGAGGGATTCAGATGAGGGTATGATGACGTTGACGGCGTGGAGATGATGGCTTCGACGGTGAGGGCTTAAATGAAGATGGCGAGGGCTTTGGCGGTGAGCAGCGAGGTCTTTGGCTTGGGGATGAACAAGAAGTTGAATTGGCATCAATGGTCTCCTCGTCTGTGACCTACTTCTCTTCATTTTTTATGTCGCCAGTGCCAAAATCAGGCCATCGATCCATGACGAAAAGCTGAGGGTGGACCTGCGGGGTGGGGGCGATGGGGTTTCGGCAGCGAGTCGGTGAGGCTTCGACGGCAAGAGCTTTAGTTGTGAGGCGACGATGGATTTGGCGGTGAGGTCTTTAGAGGAGACGATGAGGATGGCGGCGAGGGTTGTGATATGGGCTCCGACACGCGAGGACACAAAGAGGCAAGGGAGGCGTGAACCGGCGAGGCACTGAACCGGCACGATGAGTAACCCGGTTTGCTACAGTCAACCACACGACTTTGCATCTACCATTGATCTCGCATCTAACGACTGTAGATATAGGTAGTAGGGTGCTACCAATTTAAGTGGGTAGCACACCCATTAAATCCTTTTATTTAAGACAAAAATAAGTATCACTTTATCACAAAAAATCAAATCATTTCCTTACACAAAAATTTAAATATCATGTAATTTGGTACAATTAAGAGTCAAATAGTTTACTTGAATTAGAAATTAAATTATTCGATTAGCCTTGGATAATACTGAAAACAATATACAAAGATAAATTATGATACAAATAAAGTAAGAACAAAATAGAAAAAAATAGATATACTTTACTCAATTCACTATATATATATATATAGGGTTTAATTCCCATGCTACCAACTTAAGTTGGTAGCATCATGCTCCCATCATCTGGGCCGTCCGATCCTTGATCCACAACGTACAATTGTTTATCTGTCTCGGACGTCCGATTCTCGATCGATGATCGAGATTACTTCTTTTTCTTATGTCTCGGACGGTTGTAGATACGCGCGTGATCTAAGCCATCGATGATCAATCCAACGGTTGAAATCTTGGGAGCATGATGCTACCAACTCAAGTTGGTAGCATAGGAATTAAACCCATATATATATATGGGTAAAATGGTCGTGTCACATGTCTTCGACTTCACACATTGCCACGCGTGTATCCTGCGCGTCAAATGCAAACCCGACGGCTGGCTCGATCGCGGAAGCATCACACCATCCATATTTGATCATGCGTCTCTGGTTCATTGACGTGAACTTATCGTAGTTGTGAACAAGGTTGTTAAAAACTAGTTTTAATACTTAAAAACTTACGAATTTACGTATCTAGGGTTCAAAAACGAGTTGAGTCGGATTAAAAACGTAAAAGCATTAAAATCGGATATACTTACATTTTAAGACGGTGAAAACGTATGCATACGTGCATACGAACGCTTAAGTAGTTAATACTAAGTATTTAGCAACGTGTGGGTTGTAACTTGTCTGGTAGGCATGTTGATCCCATTATAGGAGGTTGTAGGTTGGAACCTCCATGCCAACGTTTTTGACAACATTTGTTAGTTTATTATACATAAATTCTATATTTATTATTTTTTCACTGTTATTTTATAATAATACTAAATTTATTTAAAACTTTATAAAAAATTAAAATTAAGATAGAAAATCGGATAAAAAATATATAATTTATTATAAATAATTCCAATGAATTATGTTTATTATTTCATTCCTTGGACATAATACTTAAATAAAAATCAAATCATACAATTGAAAAAAAATTATATAGTGATTATGATAATAATGAAAAGAAAATAATAATATTTTAGACAAAAAATTTAGACTATATTAATTTTCCTATACATTTATCTGATTGTATATAAATTTATTAATTTCATTATATGAATTTATCATACTTCAATTTAATTTATATATATATATACTTATCTTGATAATTTTAAAATAGATTTTTCTACACGTTTATAATTTGTGAAATTTTATTCTCTATTATTCATGTTATTTTAAAATTTTATGTATTTATTAATATATTTTTATGTGGTTTAAAAAATAAAAAATATTAAATTAATATTATATCTAAATACTACGTATTTACGTATCGAATTTACGATACGAGTTTACCCCCCTAAATCGAACTTAGGTGGAAACTCGAACTTGACAACCTTGGTTGTGAAGTTGCGTATTTTCACAGAAAAAGGAAATTCTAACCACGTTTTAAATTTTACTCAAGAGTTCATGCAACTGCAAGTGCACAGGTCGAGTAGAAACCCTGAGTGTCGTAATCCCATTGATTTAGATTAATTAATTACTCTATTTATACCTCAGAAGTCGTTACAGAATTATAAAAGAATAACTAGATGCGTGAATAAATTTAGATAAAAAGAAATAAGGAAATAAGTAAGAAAAGATTGAGTGAAGGGAAGGATTCTCTTTAGTTCTTCATTCTTCTTCTTTGCCTTCGTCCTCCTTTCTTTTTCTTCTTCTTCCTGCTCCACCACACCCCTCTCTCTTTGGTTTTCTTCCATCCTTTATGTTTCCTCCCTGTTCAAAATTCAAATTTCGAAAAGTGGTTAATCCCTTCTTTTACTCGTTCAACTCTTTCACTAAAAAATGATCAAAACATTTAAAATACGTCCGACTTTTATGTAAAATTGTGGATTTAATTGTAGGGATTATAAGTACAAAAAAGAGATGATCAAATTCTCCCAAGCTTAGCTTTTTGTTTGTCCTCAAGCAATATTCAAAGTAGGGATGTGATCACTTGCTGATCACTATATGATTCTAACCCATTTTAGATGAAATTCATACATATGGAGTCCCACTTTTACCTATTTTTGGGCCAATTATACTTGGAATGCAAACATTGTGATAACTAGTTGATATTCCTCATTTCATACTTAATTCCATGTGCATAGAGGTTTTGAAATGCCAAAATACATTAATATTTAAATTCTATGCCAAGTTATCATTTTGAGGACAAGTTATCATTCCTAAGTGTCAAGTTATCATTATTTTGAATGAACTTATTTTCAATGGTTTTCTTGCCCTAAATCCATCATTATCATGTATAAATCATATTTGGATAGTCACATCTCAACTTGTGCAAAGTTTTAAGTCCATTTGAACAAGTTATCATTTTTCAAGTGCCAAGTTATCGTTAAAGGGCAATTCTGTCATTTCGACATGCAAAACCACTAATTCTCACAAGGACCTTAAGCAATCATCTTATTATTGTTCTAACTCATTGCTGGTCAAATTTCATCACATTTGGATAATCAAAACTCAAGTTATGACAAGTTATCGTTTTTAAGTCATATAAGTTATCGTTTTTGGGGCACTCAAGTTATCACTTTTAGGAATCTCATTCATATTTAATTTCTGACCTCACTCACTTGTCACTCTAATCAATTTGATGCCAGAAATGCTTTGAACCACCCATATTAGGACATTTTCCATGATTTTCATAAAGTTATCATTCCGGGCCCTTGAATTCATTCATATCGATATAAGTTTTTATTCTTGCACAACACATAAATCCATCTGATAATTGAACAAGTTACCAACATTATCCTAATCCTTATTTGTCAAAATACTACTCAAGAGCTTTGATGCTTGCTGTTTGAGTTTTTGTAGCAAGAAGAAAAGGTGGCCAAAAGGTGGAAAAAGTAGGGGGGACCACTACTTTTTCCTGCACAAAAGGGAAGCTGTCACTGCTAAAATTTCTGCAGATGGATAGGTGGCTTAATCAGGAGGATTAGGACATTTAGATGCTGATCAAAGGGTGGAAAGGAGTGATATATAAGCTGGATTTTTCTGGAGGAGAGGAGAGGCTGGTCATTCAAGGGTTTGAGCAAAAGAAGGAGGCTGTTGCTGCTGGATTTTGGGAGCTACTGCCGAGAGCTTGAAGGAACCATGAATTGTATCTATTTCTTATCCCATTTGATGTCAAATCTTGTAATTATGAGGAGCTAAACTCATTTCTTCTAGGATAGGGTAGTAGTTTAGATTAGTTTTGGATGGATATGGACTGATTTGTAATCCTGCACTGAAATCAATTTTGGTTTTCAGATTTTAGAACTTTTCTGCACTGATTCATGTTATCATTAGATCCATTGTAAACCATGATTGAGATGTGTTATTTGATCTAATCACCCTTCAGAATGCATTAAGAGATAAAGTCAGATTTCTGGATTCCATTTAGTTGCAAATCTGATTTCTGAATTTGGTTTCCTGAAAATTTGATTTCCTATTTTTTCTGAATCTGTTCTTCATTTCTAATCTGATTAATTGAGTCTTTGGGATGTTGGTATTGTCTCTATCTTGTTCAGAAATGAATCAAGATTGTTTGGGCAATCATTTGACTCAAATCAGATTTTCCATTAATTCCTGAACAGAAATCAGAAATCTGATTTTTCTGGTTTTACATTTCTGAAATCTGAAGTGTTATAAATCTGATCTTGTCATTTGAAGACCCTATTTGTATTTATAACTGAGAAGTTATCATTTGGTCTAACACTTGTTCATAAATGAATCAAGAATCAATGCCAAGTTCTAGATACAAACCCAATTAGAATTCTGATTTCTACTTTCTGAAATCTGATTTTTTCTGAAATCTGAATTCTGATTTTCTTGGACTGTTTGAATCTGATTGTCATTGGGGATTGAATTAATTGAACAACTGAAAGGTTAACATCTATCCCAATCTTGTTCAGAAATGAATTGAGAAGCTTTGACATTCCTATGATTCAAATCTGATTTGGTTTTTCCTGATTTGAATGAGTTGAATGAGTTACTGATTTCTGGTTTCCTAAAATTCCTGACATTTGATTTCCTGGGCTTGGGATCTGATTGTCATCAAGGTTTGGATAATTGAATAGTTGAGAGGCTAATATATGCCCTGATCTTATTCAGAAATGAATCAAGATCATTGACAATTCAGAATTCAAATCTGATTTTTCCAAAATCTGATTTCTTAGTTTGATTCTAATTCTATTTTCTGATTGTTTGGAATCTGATTTGCCAATTGTTAATCCCTATTTTATTCAAATCACTGAGAGGTGTACTCTAGGAATCCCTTGCAGTCTAGAGATGGGTCAAGGGGCATTTGGCAAACTTGAATTCCATCAATCCACATTGCTGATTTTTTCAGAAATGCTGATTTCTGTTTTCTCATTTAATTAACTTCTGATTTCCATTGTCAACCCTCATATTAATCCACTACTGAGAGGTAGTCTTAAGGGCTTCTTTGAGATCCAGAGATGGGCCAAGGAGCAATGGGAATTATGAACTCATGTGGCTATATGTTTTGCATTTCCAATTGAGTGTGTTTGTGTGGATTCCAATTTATTTTGCAATCGAGAGGTTGACTTTGAATCCCCCTTGAATTCAGAGATGAATCATGGAACACAATCACCATTATTGAGTATATTTTATCCTGGTTTGGTTGATTGGAATGATTCCATCTTTTCATGATTGCAAATGCAAGTTATCATTCCAAACTTCCTTGGATTGCAAAAAAATCAGCATTGAATCTTTCTTTTGAGCCCAATGATAACTTGATTTTCAGTGAGGACCCTCTTTTGATTCAACCTAGCTAACAATTATATAATCATATATTGCTTAGTTAGAGGCCAATTGAGCTGTGGGAACAGCCATTTTCAAGTTGAATCAAAAGTTGGACATTTAGTGATAACTTGTTCCATTCCATCCTTAATTAATTTAGATGAACCTCAAATCCTAGAAGAACCTTCCTCATAGATAGTTAAACCTTTTTAGACTTCATTCTAGCATTTATAATTCAGTTTTGATAAATTTCCAAAACCCAAAAATCTGTTATCATTTCACTTTCCATAAAAAAAAATCTGTTTTCACTTCCCTTTGAAAATATGTTTTTAGCCATTAAAGTAGAACTAATTTAGACTGTTTTAGGGTGCCTTAGACTTCAAATTCTTGTGGATACGACAACCTGAGTCTACTACAACTTACCTGTGCACTTGCAGCTAGTGAGTTGGGAGATCAAAAAATGAAAAATTGACATTTTCTTAAATTTCAGCAATTTATCACTAGAAAACCCAAATATCACTATCAAGTTTTTGGCGCCGTTGCCGGGGATTTGAGGTCAAGTAGGCTAACTTAGATAGTTTAGATTAGTTTTTAGTTTATTTGTTAGGCCAATTTTCAATTTTTGCAAGTTATCATTCTGATTTTTTTTTCTTTTCAATTATGTACAGATTTCTTTCTCTTTTTTTTTTGAATTTGATACTTCTGAATTGAATTTATGCAGATTTGGAACTTCAATGAGACCTCTACCTATCTGATCCTCAACTGAATGAAGATTCAATAGGAGAAGGAAATTGCAAAGTGAAGAGGCTAGGAGAAGAACTTTTGAGAAGGAGGCTACCAATCAAAATAAGGCTGCTCCTAGGACATTTAGGGATGTTATCCACCCAGCAATTGCAGAAAATTATGAATTTGACTTCTGAGAGAGAAAGAAGAAAAGATGGATATGAGTTGGCAAACTTGGTCCTATGACTCTTATCAATCAAGTGAAACACCCTTGAGCCAGGAGGAATTGGATTCTGTAGTTGAAGAACCATCACAAGTTCATTGCAATTAAGGATCATCACAATTTCAACAGCCCTGTAATGCTTACATGTATGCCTCATATGGTCATGAAAGTTCTAATTACTGAAATCAAGAGGAAGGTTTCTCAACTAGTAGTCATTATGTTTCAAATTATTGGAATCCTGAGCAAGACTTCTCAAGCAGCAATCCTTATGTTTATGACTCACAAAATCATTTGTATTACCATCACAATCAAGGTCAAGAGTCAAATTTTCAGGTTGCTACCATGGATATTTCAGAAAATCAGCAATCACTTAATCAATTCATAGACTCAGAAATGAAGATTATGTTGGAGAACTTCATGAGGCGGCAGGACGAGCAACTTGCAAATTTGGAAAAAATATGTATGAAAGTAGATGTTCTTGGAGCTGGATATCAAGCCTTGGAGGCTAAGCTTTGTTTGCAGTCCAGTCAAGAAGCCCCACAAATCCAATCTGCCCTTCTGAAAGAAGAAATTCAGAAAATGAAGATGGGAATTGAGAAAGAGATGAATGAAGAAAAAGAAGTAATCATGGAGGCTGAAATTGAAAAGGAGTCTATCACACTTATAGAACAAGCCAAGAAACAAGATGATGTTGCTGAAGTTATTGAAAAAGCTACTCCAATGATACCAGCAATAAATCACATTGAAGATCCACTCAAAAGGTTCCCATCCAATGAAGAATTAATTATAGAAGACCCTGATTTTGATTCTTTGGAGAAACTATCAGATACACTCCATTGTGATGAGGGCTGTAACTCAATTCACTTATTGTCTATCCCTAAAGATGAGTCACCTCCTGCATCCAACTGTCCAAAAGTTCTACTTGAAGCAATTTGCTACACAAATCATCATGGATCAGTTGAAGAATGTCAACATCTTAGGGTTAAAGATGAAGAAACATCAAAAGAGAAGAAGTGGCCTGAACTTGAATCAAGCACTAATTCATTTGAAGTCATTCAAAGTTCCAAAGTCTCACCCATCTCATTTTCCATTGGGCAATTGGTTATGACAACAAAGCCATATGATGAAACTGAAATGGCCAAGGAGGATACAAAAGTAGAAGAAATTTCTTTCCAAATAGAGGCTATAGCAGAATTCAGATTTGTAGAAGGAATTGAACATTCAATGAAGGAAGATCATTGCTTGTCTACTAAAAGATGGAACCAAGAGCTCAAAGATCTTCCAACAATGCTGCATTTAAAGAGGCCATTGAAGAAATGGTTGCTTAAACAAGATGGTGATCCAGGAGATTCAGATGTCATAGATGAGAAGTTATGGAATGAGAAGTTAGTATATTTCTGGTACAATGAAGGAGGGATACATCCAACTGAAAAAAAAAGGTCAAATATTGTGAAACTAAGAGATCCATACTTGATTAGTAAAGCTGTCCACAGATTGAGATCTCTACTTGATCATATCACACTATTTAAACCTCCTTGACATCAAGAGTTGTAACAATGTCTAGCCAAAGACATTAAAGAAAGGCACTTCTTGGGAGGTAACCCAAGTCATTATCAACCTAATCTTTCTGTTTTTGCAGGAATAAGAGATGAGGAACAGGTTCAATACACAAGTCTCAAATTCAGGGAGTACCCATACCCCCTTATTTTTTTATTTTTGCACTGAAAACTTAATGATAACTGATAATATTTTACTCATTAAGCTACATTGATCATATTATCATCTGAATTAACATTCATTTCAGTTATCCCAATCTATTATAGCCTAATTTCAGTGAATTTCATAAATTCCCAATGCAATGTTGAAATTTGCACTAAAAAATCTGATTAGTTGCAAATCTACCATTCCACTGATATCCTTTGTTTCTATGCAGGATTAGTTACAACTAATGAAGCTTAGACCACCCAAAGATACTAGATGAAATGCCAAGGGGATCCAAATTCCAAATTTCATGCATTTCAATCCCACCCACCCCTCTCCCTTGCCTTTATTTCAACCCTGAGGACAGTGTTGAGAATAAGCTTGGGGGAGGAAACCTGGTGCTTTTCTAACCTTTACACCATGTTTTCAATTGATTTTAATGTTCATATCATAATTCATACCAGTTTATCATTGGTTTTCACAAGTTATCACTAGTTATCACTCGGTTATCAATTTTTGGACTCAACTCAATTCTGAATTCATTTTGACTCTGAAATGGGTAGAATACTTTATTTTGACAGTGGGTGCACTCCAATACCAAGTGGCCAACTTGGCCATTAGCCTTCTTGCTTTAATTGGCATTATGAATTCAGATGCATTTGAATAAAATTTTTAGCTGAAAATTTTTCCTTTTTGTGGGTCACACTAGTTGATACTTATGGATTTAATTAGTAATATCAGATGTCTAGAAGGGAGTCAAGGCTCTTGCTGCCATGCTAAATAGAAAAACTTGACTTTTTGGATAAAGGGATCTAAACTATACTTGAGTTTGAACTATTGCTCACTTCATGAACAAGATAGAAAAATGAGAAAAGGAAAAGTAAAAAGTCATATGCATGCATAGAAAAAAGGAAGAGAGCAAAACTTCTAAAGGAATCTCTCTTCAATGCAAAAAGAAAAAAAAATTTTAGGAGAGCAAAACTTCCCAAGGAATCTCTCCTAAAGAAAGCATGAATAAAAATTAGGTGCTAAAACTGTTTATATGCATTTCATGAATAAAAGTCAGGTGTTAAACCTGTTTAATCAATTGAAAACTTGTTCATGAAGAGATTTGTAGTTCAACCCCTTTGTAAAGTTGACAATTCCTACAATTCAAACATGTTATTGCTAGTACTTCTTCCATGGCTTAAATTTGCCTTAGCCTCTGTGATTCCCTAGTTAGAAATTGAGTTTTTGAAAAGAATGAAGTGTTGGCAAAGTGGGAAACTCATTGGATTCAATTCAGCTAGACTTTACTTCATTTGTGGACTTTTAATTCAAGTTTGTCCTTAATTTCTGAATGTTTTGCTTGAGGACAAGCAAAAGGCTAAGCTTGGGGGAGTTTGATCACTTGCTGATCACTATATGATTCTAACCCATTTTAGATGAAATTCATACATATGGAGTCCCACTTTTACCTATTTTTGGGCCAATTATACTTGGAATGCAAATATTGTGATAACTAGTTGATATTCCTCATTTCATACTTAATTCCATGTGCATAGAGGTTCTGAAATGCCAAAATCCATTAATATTTAAATTCTATGCCAAGTTATCATTTTGAGGACAAGTTATCATTCCTAAGTGTCAAGTTATCATTATTTTGAATGAACTTATTTTCAATGGTTTTCATGCCCTAAATCCATCATTATCATGTATAAATCATATTTGGATAGTCACATCTCAACTTGTGCAAAGTTTTAAGTCCATTTGAACAAGTTATCATTTTTCAAGTGCCAAGTTATCGTTAAAGGGCAATTCTATCATTTCGACATGCAAAACTATTAATTCTGCACAAGGACCTTAAGCAATCATCTTATTATTGTTCTAGCTCATTGCTGGTCAAATTTCATCACATTTGGATAATCAAAACTCAAGTTATGACAAGTTATCATTTTTAAGTCATATAAGTTATCATTTTTGGGGCACTCAAGTTATCACTTTTAGGAATCTCATTCATATTTGATTTCTGACCTCACTCACTTGTCACTCTAATCAATTTGATGCCTGAAATGCTTTGAACCACCCATATTAGGACATTTTCCAAGATTTTCATAAAATTATCATTCCGGGCCCTTGAATTCATTCATATCGATATAAGTTTTCATTCTTGCACAACACATAAACCCATCTGATAATTGAACTAGTTACCAACATTATCCTAATCCTTATTTGTCAAAATACTACTCAAGAGCTTTGATGCTTGCTGTTTGGGTTTTTGTAGCAAGAAGAAAAGATGGCCAAAAGGTGGAAAAAGTAGGGGGGACCACTACTTTTTCCTGCACAAAAGGGAAGCTGTCACTGCTGAAATTTCTGCAGATGGACAGGTGGCTTAATCAGGAGGATTAGGACATTTAGATGCTGATCAAAGGGTGGAAAGGAGTGATATATAAGCTGGATTTTTCTGGAGGAGAGGAGAGGCTGGTCATTCAAGGGTTTGAGCAAAAGAAGGAGGTTGTTGCTGCTGGATTTTGGGAGCTACTGCCGAGAGCTTGAAGGAACCATGAATTGTATCTATTTCTTATCCCATTTGATGTCACATCTTGTAATTATGAGGAGCTAAACTCATTTCTTCTAGGATAGGGTAGTAGTTTAGATTAGTTTTGGATGGATATGGACTGATTTGTAATCCTGCACTGAAATCAATTCTAGTTTTCAGATTTTAGAACTTTTCTGCACTGATTCATGTTATCATTAGATCCATTGTAAACCATGATTGAGATGTGTTATTTGATCTAATCACCCTTCAGAATGCATTAAGAGATAAAGTCAGATTTCTGGATTCCATTTAGTTGCAAATCTGATTTCTGAATTTGGTTTCCTGAAAATTTGATTTCCTATTTTTTCTGAATCTGTTCTTAATTTCTAATCTGATTAATTGAGTCTTTGGGATGTTGGTATTGTCTCTATCTTGTTCAGAAATGAATCAAGATTGTTTGGGCAATCATTTGACTCAAATCAGATTTTCCATTAATTCCTGAACAGAAATCAGAAATCTGATTTTTCTGGTTTTACATTTCTGAAATCTGAAGTGTTATAAATCTGATCTTGTCATTTGAAGACCCTATTTGTATTTATAACTGAGAAGTTATCATTTGGTCTAACCCTTGTTCATAAATGAATTAAGAATCAATGCCAAGTTCTAGATACAAACCCAATTAGAATTCTGATTTCTACTTTCTGAAATCTGATTTTTTCTGAAATCTGAATTCTAATTTTCTTGGGCTATTTGAATCTGATTGTCATTGGGGATTGAATTAATTGAACAACTGAAAGGTTAACATCTATCCCAATCTTGTTCAGAAATGAATTGAGAAGCTTTGACATTCCTATGATTCAAATCCGATTTGGTTTTTCCTGATTTGAATGAGTTGAATGAGTTACTGATTTCTGGTTTCCTAAAATTCCTGAAATTTGATTTCCTGGGCTTGGGATCTGATTGTCATCAAGGTTTGGATAATTGAATAGTTGAGAGGCTAATATATGCCCTGATCTTATTCAGAAATGAATCAAGATCATTGACAATTCAGAATTCAAATCTGATTTTTCCAAAATCTGATTTCTTAGTTTGATTCTAATTCTATTTTCTGATTGTTTGGAATCTGATTTGCCAATTGTTAATCCCTATTTTATTCAAATCACTGAGAGGTGTACTCTAGGAATCCCTTGCAGTCCAGAGATGGGTCAAAGGGCATTTGGCAAACTTGAATTCCATCAATCCACATTGCTGATTTTTTCAGAAATGCTGATTTCTGTTTTCTCATTTAATTAACTTCTGATTTCCATTGTCAACCCTCATATTAATCCACTACTGAGAGGTAGTCTTAAGGGCTTCTTTGAGATCCAGAGATGGGCCAAGGAGCAATGGGAATTATGAACTCATGTGGCCATATGTTTTGCATTTCCAATTGAGTGTGTTTGTGTGGATTCCAATTTATTTTGCAACCGAGAGGTTGACTTTGAATCCCCCTTGAATTCAGAGATGAATCATGGAACACAAGCACCATTATTGAGTATATTTTATCCTGGTTTGGTTGATTGGAATGATTCCATCTTTTTATGATTGCAAATGCAAGTTATCATTCCAAACTTCCTTGGATTGCAAAAAAATCAGCATTGAATCTTTCTTTTGAGCCCAATGATAACTTGATTTTCAGTGAGGACCCTCTTTTGATTCAACCTAGCTAACAATTATATAATCATATATTGCTTAGTTAGAGGTCAATTGAGCTGTGGGAACAACCATTATCAAGTTGAATCAAAAGTTGGACATTTAGTGATAACTTGTTCAATTCCATCCTTAATTAATTTAGATGAACCCCAAATCCTAGAAGAACCTTCCTCATAGATAGTTAAACCTTTTTAGACTTCATTCTAGCATTTATAATTCAGTTTTGATAAATTTCCAAAACCCAAAAATCTGTTATCATTTCACTTTCCATAAAAAAAAATCTGTTTTCACTTCCCTTTGAAAATATGTTTTTAGCCATTAAAGTAGAACTAATTTAAATTGTTTTAGGGTGCCTTAGACTTCAAATTCTTGTGGATACGACAACCTGAGTCTACTACAACTTACCTGTGCACTTGCAGCTAGTGAGTTGGGAGACCAAAAAATGAAAAATTGACATTTTCTTAAATTTCAGCAAGTTATTACTAAAAAACCCAAATATCACTATCAGGATGATTTTCACCTTTCTTTCCCGCCAGCATTTTAAGATACCAACCTGAATTCTTTGCCCAAGTGCATCCTTGTCTATTCTTTCATTCCCTGATTTTGATGAAGATACTAAGAGCAAGACATTTTCAACTTCCTCTTTTTAGCTCAAGCTAGAGAATTCGAATAAGGCAGATAATAAAAAGGTTAATACTAACTCTACCAGTGCAGTAATAAGTTTTTGTTGAATTCTTATTTCTTTTCATTCGTCCAGTACTCATGTGATTATCCATAATGCTCAGGAGAATTTATGTAGCAGGTTTTCGATCAGCATAGCCTAGGGCAGTTGCTCTTAGGGTACCAGGCATGAACCCTTACGGATCTACTCACCCAAATTCAGCTCGGCTTAGGAATGCACTCTTTTTGTACCTTCTGGGGCTCTCTTGACCCTCTTTTCTTTTGCTTTCAACTTTTGTTTTGCTCTTTACTTTTTCTTTCTTTTGGTTTCATGCTGCACTGGAAAATGTTAGCATTAACAACCTTATTAGCTATTATTTTGAATTTAAAGGCAAGCTTAAATAAGATTAGTCGTCAAGCTCTTAATATATCAAAATAGTCACTTTCCACTACCTTTGCCCTATCACTTTTGGCATTGAATTTGGTTGCAACATATATTAAAATGTTAGGGACTAGCAAGGTGTCCTTGAACAAAATTTCAGGAGGTTGCAACAAAGACTATAGCTACTGGATGGAATTAGAATTTCTTTTTGTACTGTGTGAAGTTAACATAGTGCAATGCCAATCTATAATGTAATAGTTCGAATGTAAAATTTTTATAAAAAAATTGAGTTTAAGTAAAGAATAGTGAGGAGTAGAAATGTACCATGTTGCCCTCTCCCCCAAGCTTAAAATCGACTCTGTCCTCAGTATCGATTATGCCAAGAAGAGGGACCCGGAGTTGGTTGGAATTCAAGGATGCGATCAGTGACCTATTGGATGTCACTGAGGGTCGTTAGGATGGAATTCTGAACCTCCTCTACTCCTTGGATTTTTTGCTGGTGCACCAGGTTCTGCTGCTCCAGCCGGTGGAGTTGATCCTTCAATGCTTGTATGTCCTGGTGATTATGAGTAGTTGTTTCTGCGAGTTTGGTTATTTGTTCCAGGATGAGGTCTATTTTGTGGGTTGTGGTGAGTGGTAGAGATGGGGTGACATTCGAAACTGACGAGGAGGAGGAAGAGACAATGCACCTTGGAGGGGTTCTGCGGTCAGGGGGAAGTTGTGAAGTTTCTTTGAAGTCCAGAAGTAGTGGGGGTAATGTGGGAATAGGTCTTGTGACCTGGATGAAATCGTTCATCCACCAGTTACGGCCTTCTAGAATTGAAGTATGTCGAGGATCAGGTAGTTGAATGAGAGCAGATAGATTGGATTGGCGCCAAAATTTTTGGCCATTTACTAGGAGAAGGACTCCTTCCTTGATCAAAAAATCTAAATCTATTAGTGTTGCTGGTGTAGGGGTGGTGTCTGCTAAGTAAACATAGTGTTCTGCTAGAGGTGTAAGGAGGTTGCTACAAAGAATTGGTCTGAATTCACGAGTCGACTCCTTGATGAAACTTTGAAGGAAGAACGATGCAAGGTTAATCTCTTTGTTTGACAGCAGACACTAGAGAATGAAGAGTTCATCTGTAGAGATGAGGTCCCGCTCATAGTCATTAGGACGGATTAAAACTATATTGATGGGAAGGATATGGAGGTATTGAAGAACAGGGTTCTTCAGTTCATGGCCGACTAGATGTAACATATTGTCAGTTCGTTCGTCGGCCGATAAATTGATACCAAACTTCAAATGTGGGAAAAGAGGGTGGATGAGTTCGATGGCCAACATTGGGAAGATTTAGTAGACGGACTAAGGTGTCTAGTCCCATAGCGAGTTCGCGATTGCACAGCCGAAACTCGATATGATCAGGGACGCCATCTTCGTCAAAGCCGGTGGGATACAGAGTTCCTATGAACTCCGTTGATACCTCTTTGTAGAGGTCCCAACGTTTCATGAAGAAAGGGAGGAGGCAGGAGCGATGGAGTATGGTTCTGACATCCTCAAATAACCCGAGAGATTGAAGAGCAGAAAAATCTAGGAATCGGGTAGATGAAAAATCTCTGAACCTTGTATTCAGAAGACCTGAGCTTCATTGTCGTCTGTGGGCAGTCGTAGGTTGATTGTAGGTTGCAGAAGGCCATCCGGATGGAGCCATCGCCTGATAGACTTCGACGAGCTGTTAGTCTGAGACCCGAACGATGTGCGAGTTCTTTTCATGTTGCAGGTTGATCGGAAGGGGTGGAGGATGGCTAGGGGTTTCTCGGAGGGCGATGAATTGCGTTTAGGGATTTTAGAAGCTGGCCGAGAAAGAGAGTTTGAAGAAGGGATTTAGTTGGTTGGGTAGAAAACGAAGCAACGTGAGAGAGGGAGTTTGAGTGGGACTCGAAAAAGTGGATATTTGGGTGGATATGGTGTTAGATTCTGTTGGGATTTTCAACTAGATCTCACAAGTGTACTTTTAGGTGATTTTTCTGATATTTCTGGCCGTGCGGATGCTGACGTGGCTGTTGACCATTTATTTGGTTGGGTTGCCTCCCTATAGCGCCTTTTTTTAACGTTGTTGGCTCGACCTTATTTCTACTAATAATCTGATTGTAGATAGAGCACTTCTTCGAACTTTACTGCGACTAGATTGTAACGTTTCAATCTTTGTCCATTGACTTTGAAAGTTTCTGAATTACTATTTTTGATATCCACTGCACCATGGGGGTAAATTTTTTCAATGGTGAATGGTCCAAACCATCGCGTTCTTAACTTTCCGGGAAAAAGTCATAGTCGGGAGTTAAATAATAGAACATGGTCGTCCTCTTTAAAATTCTTTCTCAATATGTGCATATCATGCCATTTCTTCGTTCTTTCTTTGTAGATACGGGAGTTGTTTTAGGCATCTAATCTCAATTCATCTAACTCATTAAGCTGCAAAAGACGTTTGCCAGAAGCTGCTTGAAAATCATAATTCAGTGTTTTGATTGCCCAAAAAGCCTTATGTTCTAATTCAACCGGTAGGTGACAATGTTTGCCATAGATCAACCTGAATGGTGTTGTTTCAATTGGTGTCTTGTACGCAGTCCGATATGCCCACAATGCTTCATTAAGTTTCAAACTCCAATCCTTCCTAGTTATTGAAACGATTTTCTCGAGAATTAGTTTGATTTCTCTATTCGAGATGTCTGCTCGTCCATTGGTCTGAGGGTGATAGGCGGTAGATATCTTATGCTTGACCTCGTATTTGAACAGCATTTTTTTAAAACTCCGTTCGATAAAGTGTGATCCCCCATCACTAATAATCAATCTTGGCATACCAAATCTTAGAAATATTATGTCTTTAAAAAGTTTGACAACCGACTTCGAGTCTGCTGAGATTGTGGGAATAGCTTCAATCCATTTTGAGACATACTCAATAGCTAGAAGTATGAATTTGTACCCGCATGAAGGAGGGAAAGGTCCCATGTAGTCTACTCCCCACACATCAAATATTTCTACTTCGAGCATAGGTTGCTGAGGTGTCTCATTTCTTCAACTTATATTTCCAGTTCTTTGGCAGGCATCGCAAGATTTAACAATATTGATTGCATCCTTGAATAGAGTTGGCCAATAAAAACCTGTTTGAAGAACTTTAGTAGCTATTTTTTGATATCCTCCTTGATCACCATAAGGAGATGCATGACATTCCGGTAATATAGTAGATTGTTCTTCATCTGGTACACATCTACGAAATATCCCATATGCACATTTTTTGAACAGAAATGGCTCATTCCAAAAGTAGTATTTGATATCGGAGAAAAAATTCTTCTTTTGTTGGTAAGAGAGATCCGGACGTAAGACTTCGAAAGCTAAGTAGTTGGCATAATCAGCAAACCAAGGAAGTTGTGTTTTTTGAATTAAAAACAATTGTTCATCTGAAAAAGAGTCGTTGATTTCACTACAGCATTTAGAGTTAACGTCTCCTTTTGATAATTGAAGTCAGGAGAGATGATCATCTACCAAGTTTTCTGTCCCCATTCGATCTTTGATTTCCATCTGATTAGTCTATGTTTGGCATCTTTTTTAGCAATCAAGTATCGCACAGCTTGATGATCAACATACACAATGACTTTGGAGCCAACTAGGTAGGATTTGAATTTATCTATTGCAAAAACTACTGCTAGAAACTCCTTTTCAGTTGTGGCATAATTGATTTGTGAGTCATCCAAAGTTCTGCTAGCATAGTAGATTGCATGTTACTTTTTATCTTTCCTTTGTCCCAACACTGCTCACACAGCTTGATCACTAGCATCACACATAATTTCAAATGGTAAGGACCAATCGGGTGGTTGGATGATTGGAGCTGTTGTAGGAGCTATTTTCAGAGTCTCAAAAGCCTTTAAACAATGTTCATCAGATATAAACTCTGCCTCCTTAGATAGGAGTTTTGTCAAAGGTCTTGCAATTAGAGAAAAGTTCTTGATGAAACGGCGATAGAATCCGGCATGTCCAAGAAAGCTTCTGATTCTTTTGATATTAGTGGGTGGATGCAATTTTTCAATTACTTCTGTCTTAGGCTTATCAACTTCAATACCTCGACTTGAAATAATATGCCCAAGGACTACACCTTCTCGTACCATAAAGTGACATTTCTCCCAATTCAAAACTAGATTAGATTCCACACATCTTTGTAACACCTTTCCTAAATTCTGAAGACAAACTTCAAAGGAAGTGCCATACACAGAAAAGTCGTCCATGAATACCTTCATTATTTCTTCAATATAATAAGAGAAGATTGACATCATGCATCTTTGAAAGCTGGCTGGGGCATTACATAATCCGAAGGGCATCCTTCTGTATGCAAAGGTTCCATAGAGACAAATAAAGATAGTCTTTTCTTGATCTTCTGGATGAATGAAAATTTGATGAAATCCAGAAAATCCGTCCAAGTAACAAAAATAGGAATGGTTTGCCAGCCTTTCTAACATCTGGTCAATAAAATGTAATGGAAAATGATCCTTCCTTGTGGCCTTATTAAGTTTCCTAAAGTCGATACACATCCTCCATCCGGTGACCGTTCGCGTGGAAATGAATTTGTCTGACTCTGTCTTTACTACGGTCATTCCACCCTTTTTTGGCACGACCTGCATGGGACTTACCCACTGACTGTCTGATATGGGGTAGATAATTCCTGCATCTAATAGTTTAATCACTCCTTTTTTCACTACCTCCATCATTGCTGGATTGAGCCTTCTTTGTCCCTCTATGGAGAGTTTGTCTTTTTCCATATGGATACGGTGCATGCATATAGCAGGATTAATTCCCTTGAGATAATCTAATGTGTATCCGATGACATGCTTATAAGCTTTTAGCTTATCCAATAGCTGCTGAAGCTGAGTTGTCTTTAGATATGCATTCACAATCACTGGATAAGTGGAGTCTTCTCCTAGAAATTCGTACTTGAGATTTTGAGGAAGCTTCTTTAATTCTGGCTTCTTTGAGCTAGGTTGTTGCATAAATTCTACAGATTGGTCTTCCAATGGAGCGTTAGGGTGTTGTGTCTCAATTGAGAGCATGTGCCTCGTAAGAATGTCTGCTTCTTCTTCTGTCCACAAAGATGATTCTTGTGCTTCAAGAGATACTTTCAGAGAGTCTGATATGTGAATAACTGATGCCACCTTCTGTACAAGGGAATCCAGTTGCTCAGGTTGAAGATGGTGGTCTTCCATGTTTGGGCAATTAATAAGGTGATTGAGTCAAAATTCAACCGTGTCATCACCTATTTGAAAAGTAAGGCGACCTTGTTTAACATCTATCACTGCTCCGGCAGTAGCTAAAAAGGGTCTCCCCAACAAAATGGGAGTTTGATTATCTTCATCCATGTCCACAACCATAAAGTTGGCTGGTATGTAGAAATTGCCTACTTTAATGGGTATGTCCTCCAAGATTTCCTACGGGATTTTTATAGATCTGTCTGCCAATTGGAGGGACATATTCGTGGGCTTAACATCACCCATTTCAAGTTTCTTACACAATGACAGAGGTATAACACTTACTGAAGCACCAAGATCACATAAGGCTATTCGTATTTTTCGATTTCCAATTTCACAGGGTATGGAGAAGCTCCCCGGATCTTTTAGCTTCGGAGGTAATCTATTTTGAATTACCGCACTTGCCTCAGTAGTTAGCACGACAGTTTCATTTTCTTGTATCCTCCTCTTCTTCGATAAAATGTCCTTCAAGAATTTGGCATATGCTGGTATCTCTTGAATAGCTTCCACAAAAGATACATTGATATAGAGTTTCTTTAGGATCTCTACAAACTTGCCGAATTGTTGGTCTTGTCGAGATTTCTCGAGGGCTTTAGGAAATGGCATCCGCGAAGAATAGCTAGGTTGTCCTTCAGTAAGCTGTTGTTTGAATTTACTTGATCTATTTATTGTGTCCTCTGGTTGAACTGTCTGATTTTGGTCACCAACTTTCTTTGTTGCCTCTGTCGAGACCTCCGCTCTTGTTCTTTTAGTATTATCAGTTGTCTTTCCACTTCTTAAAGTCACGGCCTGGACTTACTCTTTTGGATTCTTCTCTGGCTGTCCAAGTAAGATCCCTGGTTGTCTTGAAGATGACGCAGCTTGTTGAGCTATCTGAGTTTTCAACATTTTGTTATGAATGGAGAGGCTTTCAATTTTCTCAAACATTTTCTACATCAGAGTGTCCTGTTTTGACATATATTTCTCCATCATTACTTTTAGCTTATTGGTAGAAGATGACCATTGTTCTGTCGAGGAATTTTGAGGTTGTGCTCTCTGATTGAATCTGTTTTGCCAAATGGGAGCCTGGTTTTGTTGAGAATTATCTCTGTAGAAAAACTTTGGATTGTTTCTCCATCATGGATTGAAAGTGTTAGAGTATGGGTCATTATTTGATGGATAAGGGCGTATAGCATTAGCTTGTTGTTGGTGTCCTTGCTGTTTTAATAGCTCACAGTGCACAGAAATGTGATCAGATGAACCACATATTTCACAACATCTTGCTATCATATTGACAGTTGGAGTAGCTTCATTGAGTCCCAGTCGACTAATTGCTTTTTGAACTATATACTCCACCTTGGAAGTAAAATCCTCACCGTCAAGTCGAGTTTGAGTTAATGATGCGGACTCATTAGACCTTGAATGAGCCCAGAAATGCTGATTCTTAGCTATTTCTTCTATAAGTTGGTAAGCTTCATCTACATTTTTCTTTATAAACACGCCATCTGCAGCGTTGTCAAGCGCCATTTTTGAGGTGTAATTGAGTCCATTGTGGAAGGACTGAATCAAAATCCATTTGCTTAAACCATGATGAGGGCATGACCTCAGCAATGTCTTGAACCTTTGCCAAGCTTCATACAATGTCTCCTGGTCTTTTTGCACGAAACCAATGACTTGATTTTTTATTCTTATAGTTTTGCTAGGAGGGAAATATTCCGACAGAAATGCTTTTACTAGTTGCTCCTAGGTAGTTAATTATCGCGGTTCCAATGATTGTAGCCATTGTTTGGCTTTACCCCTTAGCGAGAAAGAGAAGATCCTCAGTCTCAATGCTTTTGGCGATACCCCATTCAGCTTAGTTGTCTCGCATATTTTCAGAAAATCTTTAAGGCGTTGATTTGGGTCTTCATTCGGGGTTCCTCCAAAATTGATTTTGTTGGATCGTAGAGATTAGAGATTATTTTAACTCGAAATTAGCTTGAATGACAGGTTTCAGAATTGCAGACTCCAGTCCATCTGCGATAGGAGTATAGAGTTCTTCTAATGATGGGACCGGTGGTCGCGGTTGAATTGGCTCTTCTTGTTCAGCCATCAATTCAATCTCAGGATCAGAATTCTCCTCGAACTCTATAGATTGAGTGTTGCTTGTACCTTCAAAAAGGGATGTTCTACGATTGTATTCTCGCACCCTTCTCTTAAAAGTTCGATCTATTTTAGGGTCTAATTCAAGTAGTTGACTGTGAATGTTTCTAGGCATATACTGATCCCTGAAATCAAAGATAAAGATTCAGCCGTGAATAGCACTTTAATTAAACTAAACAAAGATAAAAAGAAAGTAATTAATTAATCGAAATCCCCGGCAACGGCGCCAAAAACTTGACGTGAACTTATCGTAGTTGTGAAGTTGCGGATTTTCACATAAAAAGGAAATTCTAGCCACGTTTTAAATTTTACTCGAGAGTTCACGTAACTGTAAGTGCACAGGTTGAGTAGAAATCCTGAGTGTCATAACCCCGTTGATTTAGATTAATTAATTACTCTATTTATGCCTCAGAAGTCGTTATAGAATTATAAAAGAATAACTAGATGCGTGAATGAATTTAGATAAAAAGAAATAAGGAAATAAGGTAAGAAAAGATTAAGTAGTGAAGGGAAGGATTCTCTTTAGTTCTTCATTCTTCTTCTTTGCCTTCGTCCTCCTTTCATTTTCTTCTTCCTCCTGCTCCACCACACTCCTCCCTCTTTGGTTTTCTTCCTTCCTTTTATGTTTTCTCCCTGTTCAAAATTCAAATTTTGAAAAGTAGTTAATCCCTTCTTTTACTCATTCAACTCTTTCACTAAAAATTGATCAAAACATTTAAAATACGTCCGACTTTTATGTAAAATTATGGATTTAATTGTAGGGATTATAAGTACAAAAAAAGAGATGATCATTCATCTCATGAGAAATGGGGCATCATCTCTCTCTCCCCTACCACGGCAATCCCCGACGAGTGAGATCGACGCTGCCGCTGCGAGGCGACACCCAGTGATGAGATCATTCGTCCAATGTTGCATCAACAACGCGCGCGTGTTTAATAGTGTTTCCTCTCTGTGCGTTTGTTCCCCTTCTCTCCCCTCCCCCAACAATGTGCGCATGTTCAACAGTGTTTCCTCTCTGCACGTTTGTTTTCCCTTTCTCTCTCCCTGCGTTCTCTCTCTCCCTCCTCTCTCTCTACCCCTCTCTCTCTCTCTCTTTGTGTGCTTCACGATCTCTCTCTCCCTTTCTCCCTCTCTCTCTCTTTGTGCATTCCACAGCGGCCAATGAGATCGATGATCCCCGGTGATTGCGAGAAATCAATCGGCCACAGCATCTAGATGGTGGACAACGGGTGCCTTCACTTGGTCCGTCAGATCTCATATGGGCGGTCGGATACGCACGTGACAGCTTGTGAAGCGGGAGGCGCGTGACGTGCCCATTTATATATATATATATATATATATATATATATATATATATATATAGTTGCAAATTTTGAGAGGACTTCGAAAGGGTGACCTCTGAATATGCAATCGATGATATACCGCTAAGCATAACTACAAAATCAACAACAAAACCTTATCCCACTAGGTGGGGTCGGCTAAGCATAACTACAAAATAATGGGAAAAAAAGAAAGGGAGCAGGTGGAGATATGAGATAAATCTCCAATCACAACAAATGCATGTTTCCAAAATAGAACATCCGAGTTGGAATAATGTCACTGTTAGTAGGCGGCCAACGCATAAATGCACTCTACATGTTTAGTGTGAAAAACATTTGCCAAAGAACATGTTTTCAAACTTAATTTTTATTATAAAAATCGTCTTATATTTTATATTTTTTTTCATATTTCGTCACTGGCTCTCGGTTTATCATTGAAAAAATGAAATAAATAAATAAAACGTCATTTTAAGAGAAAATCAACGTCGTTTGAAGGATTCTTCGAAGTATGGCCACAAAACGTTCATCCATTATATTTGAATTAACTATGGCATTCATCTTAATTAAGCCATAGTATAATTAGAAGTTTGATAGTGGATAGTTAATTAGAAGTATGGCCACATCTAAATTAGTTTATTATATAAATTTAGCGAGTGAATTAGTTTATTTATATAAAATAACATAAATAGACATAAAATTATAGTTAATTATAGATATTGTATAAATAACTTTTATTCTAATGTAATTGCATTTTTTTCTATTTGTTTACACTAAAAATTAGGATATTCTTAAAAAATACTAAACTTTTAACTTGAAATCATAATATCCATTATGCATCTACTTAGTAATTATTCAAATGATAAATATTTTATTACATCAATAATTTAAATTTTAAAAAATATAAATAATTATTTTAAGACCTCTAAATTACTTATAGTTAAATATATATAGTGAATTTAATTCAAGGATAAATTTGAAATGAAAATTAACCCTCTAACCTTTACCCTCTAACCATTAATCAAATTAGTCCATTCAAAATATCTAATTAACGGTCAAACGCTTTATTTAGCAATTTTAACTTGGTTCAACCATACTCTCCTGTTTTTGTTGCCCGATGGTGTCTGAGTTAGCAAATGGCTGCAATCCATCACTTGCAAGTTCAAGTGGAACATTAAGAGGAACAATATGATTGATAAAATTCATTAAAGAACTTCATGCGAGTGAAGCTATTGCGTGTCTTATTATTGGAAGAATGATTCAGTTATTTACCCTATGAAATTTAATTTTAATAATCAAACTTTAAATGTACAACTATATTTTTTTTATTAAGATTATCTGTATAATATCATTCTTATCAGTAGACTAATTCTTCCCATGTAATATTTCCAATCCGCCTATTTAATATACGTTTATAAATCGAGCGAACATTTCCCATCATGTAAGGTTCTAATTAGCCGAGTCTTTGGCTAATTACGCAGTTTGAGATTATTTTCACCTTTCTCTGTATATACAAGTGTGCATCCATGGCTGCATGTATCGAAAGGCTAAGATCTTATCTATGTGATATGTAGATTTTATATCTTTTTTTAATATATAACCAGGACTAGAGAAACTTGCAGTGCCGACGGTTCAATTCACACGCGTTAATTGGAGCATAAGTTGATGGACAACCCATCGTTAAGTTTAACTAATCCAATTAGATCATTCTGTGTTGCATACGTTATAGTGACAAATAAGTTTTTTAATAAAAATATTAGTTGAGACCTTGTTTTAACGAGGAGCCGCATAATAATCACTCTAGCTCAACCGCTGTCGGTAAATTTCATATCTTACTATACACGAAGTGCGATAGACTCGACCTCTAGCTATGTTATTGAGAAGTTAAATAAATCAATTGAATGATTGACCAATGATTAAACCCAAGAACAAATTTTTCCAAAATTGAAAGATACAGGAAGAAAAACTTGCCAATGACTTTAATGCACAGACATTGAAGGTACAACTCTATTAATAATTTCAGTCATTTTCGAAAAAAAAACTTAAATTATGATTGAGAAAACTTACACCATTTCCATATCCATGAATTTTCAAATTAAAATTAATCGTCTTCATTTATGACGATGGTGAATTCATACTATTAAATCTATTCTAATAATTCAATATACTACATAATTTTTTATCTCTTTCGATTGGGATATATATAGTTGACTAGGAAATAATTAAATTATTGTAGTAAATTATTCAATGGTTAATTAGAAATGCAAGGAAAATCGCATATCACAATATAATCGGGGAAAATAACTGTCATTCACTATTCTAATATTATTGTATCAAGTATAACTTTAATCATCAAATTTTAAATTTATAGTTGTAATTATTTTATCACAATTATTTGTAAAATTGATTTCGAAGATATTCTCCTTTGGTAATTACAGACGTGCTTCGAAATTATCGACGGATGTTAAATCCTTCGATAATTTCGAAGGCACTATTCTTTCGTAAATAAAATAATAATATATTATTAATGTTTATAATATAACACATATTTCTCTTTCATTTTTATAAAATATGTATAATATAACATAATATTACTAATGATTGTAATCATATATATTAATACATATAACTAATATCAATATATATACTATTACTAATGTTTAATAATAATATTATATATATGTAAATATTGATAATAAATGATACTATTGTAATTACCTAAGGATAATGTCTTCAAAATTACTAATGGATGTTAATCATTCGGTAATTTCGAAGGCATTATCCTTCGGTAATTACCGACGGGTAATGTCCTTCGAAATTATCGACGGATGTCAAATCCTTCAAAAGAACTATCCTTCAGTAAATAAAATAATAATATATTATAAATGGTTATAATATAACACATATCTCTCTTTCATTTTTATAAATTATTTATAATATAACATAATATTACTAAATGATTGTAATCATATATATTAATACATATAATTAATATCAATACATATACTATTATTAATGTTTAATAATAATAATAATATATAAATATTGATAATAAATGGTACTATTTTAATTACCAAAGACATTATCCTTTGATAATTACCGACGGGTATTGTCCTTCAAAATTATCGACGGATGCTAAATCATTCAATAATTTCGAAGGCACAATCCTTCAGTATATAAAATAATAAATTGATAATAAAATGCTGAATATATACTTATATTATATATATATTGTTATAAATATAATTATCGATGGGTATTTCCTTTGAAATTACTGACGGATTTAATTCCGTAATTCCGAAGGTTATACTCGTCGGTAATTTATCGACGGAAGTTTTCCGTCCGTAGTAAGGAAGGACGTTTTGGCCTTCAGTAATTCGGAAGGAGTTTCATATCCGTTGCAACGACCGTCAATAAATAAGAAGGATTCATTTCCTTCAAAAAATGTCCATCGCAAATTCGCCATGTCTATGTTGGATGGCACAATAGTTAAATTAAAATTTGATCGATACTTAGACTTTAATGGTAATATTCCATTTTATATTTCTCCTTTGCCTATTTAATATATGAACAAATGGAGTGAAAATTTTATCATAACCATCAAAGTTTAAATAATATATCATAAATACTGTATAGAGTTATCCAATAAAAAAAAGTATGAAGAATGGTGCAGCAGTTGCAGTGAAAACGTAATATTTGCATTTAATGTCCTCACCGAAAAAATACCGTGCAAAATAATATTTTTTATGTTAATATTTTTTTATGTTTTGTGATGTTTAGACTGCACGAATGACGTCGTATGATCCATGTAGCCGACCCCACCTAGTGGGATAAGGCTTTGTTGTTGTTGTTGTTGTTGTTGTTGTTGATGATGATGTTTAGACTGCAAAAAAGAGATAACTCTTTCAACATAATACCCAAGCACACCTTTATGGATGCTCCTTTAATCCTCCATTGTCCGATCGAACATCAAGGGACGAGACCGTGCGGCCGGTTCACGCCCCGGTTCGTTGCCGGTTCAGATATTCTTCCACCGTTTCACATGCGGGTTTAAAAACGTGTTCTCTCTTCTCATGTGCAAATGCGTGCCCTAAAATCTTCCTGCTGATTTCCTACGACCGACGCCCCGCTGATCTCCCTCGTCTGGTGCCGCTGACCTCCCGCGTCCGACGCCGCCGCCAATCTCCCACGTCCGGTGCCGCCGACCTCCCTCGTCAGATGCCACTGCTGATCTCCCTCGTCACCCGCCGCTGCCGATTGCCCTTGTCACTCGTCACCGCTGATTCCCATCACTCGCCGCCGTCGATCGCCCTCGTGACTCGCCGCCGCCGATCGCCCTCATCACTCGTCGCCGCTGATCTCCCGCCACTCGCCGCCGCCGATCGCCCTCGTCACTCGCCGCCGCCGATCGCCCTCGTCACTCGCCGCCGCCGATCGCCCTCGTCACTCGTCGCCGCTGATCTCCTGTCACTCGCCACCGCCTATCGCCCTCGTCACACGCTGCCGCCGATCGCCCTCGTGACTGGCCGTCGCCGATCGCCCTTGTCACTCATCGCCGTCGATCTCCCATCACACGCCGCCGCCGATCGCCCTCGTCACACACCGCCACCGATCGCCCTCGTCACTCGCTGCCTTCGATCGCCCTCGTCACTCGCCGCCATCGATCGCCCTCGTCTGACGCTGCCACTGATCTCCCTCGTTTCTCGCCGCCACTGATCTCCCTCGTCACCCGCCGCCGCCGATTGCCCTCGTCACCCGCCGCAACCGATCGCCCTCGTCACTTGCCATTGCTGATCCTCCCTCGTTCGCCGATCTCCCTCGTCGTCCGCCGCCGCCGATCTCCCTCGTCGCCCGCCATCGCCGATCTCCCTCATCACCCTCCGCCTCCGATCGTCCTCGTCACTCGCCGCCGCCGAACGCCCTCGTCACCCCGCCGCCTCCGATCGCCCTCGTCACTCGCTGCCGCCGAACGCCCTCGTCACTCGCCGCCGCCGAACGCCCTCGTCACCCTGCCACCTCCGATCGCCCTCGTCACTCTCCGCCGCCGAACTCCCTCGTCACCCCGCCGCCTCCGATCGCCCTCGTCACTCGCTGCCACCGAACGCCCTCGTCACTCGCCGCCTCCGAACGCCCTCATCACTCGCCGATGCCGCCAATCTCCTTCAACCCTCGGAGCTCTCATTGTCCCAATCTCCCATGTCGGCACTGAAGCCCTCATCGCCGGCAATTTTTTGATTGTTTACAGATGAAAGTAGTATGAAATCATTAAAGCACTTGCTGTTATCTTAACATTATGTGTACAGAAAACGTCATGTACTTGCAATTATTCTTGCAGCAACAAAGAATTTTCTCTTCATTTGAATGTCTTCTCTTCATTTGATTATCTTTGAACATTATGTTGTTTAATGTCTTCTCTTCATTTGATTATCTAGCACAAAGAGCATGGAATTCTGATTTTGAACCAAGGAATTTGATTATGATGTATGACATGTATCTCCTATGTACATGGTAATTCTTGAACAGTTTCTGCAGCATGTTGCAATGGCAATATCCTCGAGTGAATCTGTTTATTCTTTTGTGAATGTCAAACATATTATCTTTATTGTTGCATTTGGAGCACATGCGTCTCAGGTCATGGTATCAAACTCTGATTTAAGGGGCGTAGAAGAAAGAAATTAGAGGTTGAGGTGAATGAAGTCGTATGTAACACAAGAACGTCAATTCTGATTTATTTCAGAGTTGCATTCATTATGTGCATAGACGCTGGAACATGAATAATAAAAATGAAGGTTTCACAGCATGATCCATAAACATTTGCATAGACAGCATAAAGAACACAATATGACTTAATTCTTTTCCTGTTGATCATCCTAGTCGTATCGCAACATGACTTAATTCCTCTCTCGGTGTTCATCCTAGTCTTTTTCTTGTAGTCTCTTCTTTGTTGATCATCCTGGGAAATATAAAGAAATCAGTAAAATGCCCAATTAAAGTTGGAGGAAATAGAGTAACTTACTCTTTTGCGCGATAAATACAAATTAGCTATATTGTTTCGTCTTCATTACCGGGGCCTTCCATAACCTACGAAAGTAGACAAAGGAATTAGATACGAGATAGAAATATATTTAACACATTTTTTATGATTTACCTTAAATGTTGAACATGTTCTTTTATCATGTCCACTCTTTCCACAATGGCCACAACTTCTCTTCATAGAATCTTTTTTTGACATAGATACTTCAACCCCAAATTTAATTCTTGAAACATTTCTTGGTCTACCTTTAGACTTCACACGTAGTGGGTCGCGTATCATGAATTCATTTTCTTGTACATTGACAACACTTGTTTGACTCGCAACAATACTTGCTTGACTTGCAGGAACTTCACTATTACTTGGTAGACTTTGTTCTAAAGGCGAATTTGCCATGTGAAATACCCTAAATTTACTCATAACATCATCTAGGAGATATTAAACCCATTTCTTCAATTCGCCAAAGATTGCTTTGCCAAGCCAATTTTTGAAATGGTGTAATGCAATCATGGGAGGATAATGTTGTATCATACACCACACGACCATTTGCATATCTTCACTATACAACGATGGAGGACATATTCACTGTTCAAATTTCTTGCAAGAACATTTTAACAAAAGACTTTCTTGCCGACTAAATTCAACAATATTTTTACCTTTGTCCACACCTTGTGGAGGATACACCGAGTACACAGATTTGTCATCATCCTTGTAAATTTTGCGCCCATATAAATCGATGGTTTGTGCATATTCTTTTTTAAAAATGCAAAAAACATTATGTGTGTAAATATTTCCTGCTTCAAGTTCTAACGGGTTATTGGAAAGATATACTGGAGTAGAGTTCATTGTATGAAAATCTTCTCATTCTTCAAGTCCACGATGACTTTGAATTACCTTGTCATATTGTTGTACAAAGTCAGACAGCGATGTGTTTGAATTAACAAATTCATCGAAAAATGCATTCATGCTTTCAGCCCTTTGAGTAGTACGCATGCCTGCAGTA
This sequence comes from Pontederia crassipes, assembly GCA_030549335.1. Taxonomy (NCBI): domain Eukaryota; kingdom Viridiplantae; phylum Streptophyta; class Magnoliopsida; order Commelinales; family Pontederiaceae; genus Pontederia; species Pontederia crassipes. The sequence continues at coordinate 31,509,859 of CM060193.1, forward strand.
TAGAGATCTTGAAAATATAATGAAATCCACTGACTACGCTTGTTGTACATGCTCTCTAACCAATGCCCATCTGGTATAGCAAATTTCTGCTTCAAAGAAAGCCAACCATCTTCAAACATCTCTATGTTCGTAGATTCATAAAGCCATTTGTTATATTCTTGTTTAAAAGTGCCACGAGCATAAAGATCTTGTAGATGAATCATAGCATTCCTTATAATATGCCAAGTACAATATATATATTTCGTGTATGGAAACACCATACGAATAACATTGCCCATTGCAATATCCTGATCGGTAATGATGCAAGTGGGGTGCTTTCCATTCATACATTCAACCCATTTAGAAAATAACCAACAAAATGTCTCTTCAGTCTCGTCAGCAAGTAAAGCACAACCAAATAGACACGACCTCCCATGATGATTAATTCCTGTGAAAGGAGCAAATGACATTCTTAAATTATTTGTTCGATATGTTGTATCAAATACAACAACATCTCCAAAAGTGAGATAACTATCCCTTGCCCTGTCATCGGCCCCAAAAAAATTCATTACAGTGCCATCTTCATCCAACTCCCATCTGTCAAAGAAACTTGCATCACCGCTCAACTTATTTCGAAAATAAGATATGATATTTAGACATTCAGAACTAAAATTGCCTTTTCTTTTTGCTCTCAAATGATCAATACAATGTTGAGTTGTTATAAGTGGCTCATCAGACATATTAAGTGCTCTAGCTATTCGCGATGGACCCATGCCAATCTTGTGTAGGTTCAGAATTGCTTCTTTTGAAGTTGCCGAGATTTCTTTTTGTGATCGCAAATATTTTACCTTGGAAGGAGTTGTTAAAGGATGACTGTGTTCTTCACGAAATTTTCTTATCTCCCATTTTTCATCCTTTCTTAAGCCAACATACAAATGAGCAAGACAATATCCCTAACTTCTCTTTTTTGTTTAACCACCTTTTCAATACCTTCCTTCAGCTCTTTATGTCCTTCTTTAGAACAAACAAACATTTTATTTATAACATTTCCTATGACCCTGGACTTATGTGAAGCATGTTTTCTAACAGAAAAACTCACCATTCTTACATATATATTATAATATTTGTATGCTTCATCATCACTTTCTAAAGTCATTCCAACTGATGGCTTTGGTAACTCAAAAGATTTCACAAAATTTGACATTTCCTTCCTCATGATTGTCTGCAACAAGCAATCCCTCGTTACAATTGTCAAATTCCATCACTACTTCAATACTATTATTTACATATGCTTCTTGGATAAAGTCAACGTCTTCTATGTCCATGATACCTGATAGAAGTTTAATGGTCGACATTTAGAAATCAGAAAAAATACAATCTACACGAAATTTTTCTTTCATTTTTTAACAAATTTTTGTATCCCTCATCCCTTCAAGTGAAACGCCCAAGGTTGAGAAGGTTGCCAGGTTAATGTCGAGAAAATGCCTAGTCGGCAAAGTTGAAATATGAAAGGGACGGTGATTTCTCCCCGGCGATCGAGGCGGTGAGCAAGGGAGGTTTGGGAGCGGGGGCATTTAGCAGCGGGGGCAGTTCGGCGGCGAGTGGGGGCGGTTCGGCGGCGGGCGGCGATTGGGGGCGGTTCAGCAACAGGGGTAGTTCGGCGGCGAGTGGGGGCGGGCGGCGAGCAAGGGCAGTTCGGAGGCGAGTGGGGGCGGGTAGCGAGCAGGGGAGGTTCGCCGGCGAGCAGGGGCGGTTCGACGGCGAGCGGGGGCGGTTCGGCGGCGAGCGCGTTCGGCGGTGATCGATGGCCGATCTCCAGCGAAGTGAGGGCGGTTCGGCGGCGAGCGCATTCGGTGGTGATCGATGGCCGATATCCAGTGAAGTGACGGTGGTTCGGCGGCGACCATGTTTGGCGACGATCGATGGTCGATCTCCAGCGAAAGGGAGGTAGTTCGGCGGCGATCGCGTTCGACGGTGAGCACGACAAAACTGCGTGTGGCGATTCCAGCGGCGATCACGTTCGACGGCGATCGCATTCGATGGCGAGCATGACATAACTGCGTGCGGCGGTTCGACGACGAGCACGATAACACATTCCATAATTGCGTTGCAGAATGGGGGGGGGTAAACCCGCACGTGAACCGGTGGAAGAATATCTGAACCGGCAACGAACCAGGGTGTGAACTGGCCGCACGGTCTCATCCCTTGATGTTCGATCGGACGATGGAGGATTTAAGGAGCATCCTGCTACTAACTTTGGTGAGTACCAGGATCATTGAATCCCATCTTTATAGTGTTCTACAAAGTTTTAATAAAAAAATTCCAGATCTTTTCTAGTATACCCAAATATGGCCTAAATGTGCAACAATTTCTTCAAATAGAATGAAAGGCCTTAATTTTTTCCGGAAAGATTTCAACTCCATAGCACGAGATCTCGTAATTTACTTTCAATTTTTATATACTTCGCCCAAAAATATTTCTCATTTTGATGCCTCAAAGAAAAAATAAAAACTCAAATTGCCTTCTTTAGGCAATAGCAGAAAATAATTATTAAACTAGTAAAATTGAGCATTAATTCGAAGTCAAATTAAGAAATCAGGATCGTAACACAGAAAACATTGTTAACGGAACGCCTCCTCTTCGGTATAACAGGTCAGTGTTCGAGCGTTCGATGTCTCTATTACTATTTGCTTGTAACAAACACCGAAGAAAGTTCACTGATTGCAACATAAAAATCACAGAGAGTAGATATTGACCTGATCATGTTCCATATCCCTATATTGCTATATCTGTTACGAAAAATCACAAAAACTGAAGGATCATATCAATTTTGTTGAAGGTGTATCTTTGAATAAGTTTGGAAGTTTTTAATAAGACAAATTATCTTTCATCCGTGATGGTGAGTAGTTGGAAGGGTGAGCTTGCTAGCTTTGTTATACTTTTCAATTGATGATAAACGTCGTGTATATGAAGACTTAGGCACGAGCCACAAGTTTCTTATTCTACCATACACATTGCACATTTTTGTTTCTCATTTTCCACAAGTCTCGTGTGGTCTATCATTTTTATTGACTCACAAGTCAATTATCTTTCATTTTTTTTTATTGCACTAAAAATATTTCTCATTTGTACACCACAATCATCATATACATAAAATAAAACAAAAGTGTCATAATAATAAACGAATGCGTCGTTCGAAATAACGATACGGTTTGTTTATTGTTTGAATATGGTTCAACTTTATTCAGACGTTCCTAAGCACCATGGCCAAGCAAAGTAAAAGAATCACTGCAGCACTTTGGATCAGGATGATTGGATCATCCATGAGAAGCCAATGCATAACGATGATTAATCAAATTAAAATTTTGAGATAATATATTATATTCATGTAGTGCGTACTGGTTGCGATATGACTAATTAAAACTGCATTGCTTACATGCATGTCATTGGTCAATTATCAATAATCCATAGAGTTCATTCATGTTTTTACGGGTGTAACAAAAACCGACCTACCCTAAAAATTTATCCCATTCAAAAAGCTGAATTGAAAAGATAAAAAATTATGAACCAAATATGATTCAAGGTGATTTTTTAATTCAACAAAATCGACCTACTTAAACTAGGGTACCATCAGATAGAATCATAGAGACCCGTGAAGTTCATTTTTATTTATATAATTAATTTATAAATATTTATTTTATTATTGATATAATAAGTTTTTTATATAATTTAATATGTCTCGATATGAAACTCTAATTTAATAATTATATCACTATATCCTATATTTAATTATAAAATTAAATATGATAATATTTATTTTAGTTTATTATTTTTTTAAAAAAATATTATTTTATTAAAATAGGTGTACAAAAAATCATCTGAAAAATCGTCCCATTAGAGGGTGATTTTTTTCTAAAAAAATTAACATATGGTTTGTGAAATTTAATACACATTAATTTAAAAAATACAATAAAATAGAGTCAACATATAATCTACGAATAATTAATTATGATGTGAAAATTTTAATTCAAAGGTTAATAATGAGAATACCAAGCATTTGTGCTAAGAATTAAATGTTAATATTTATGACACTGGAGGATGAGATTATTAAAAGGTATAAGGAATTAATGATCATTAGTTTACATTTTTTATTAATTCTAATTTTTTTGTTATAATCGGAGTGAAGAGTTTATGCATGAAATCAAATATTCATATTAAAATAAAAGTAATTAGTAGCTTTAAGTTAACATAAATTTTCATTAGATAAATTTAAATTCATTAGAAAAATTAAAATAATTCAAAAAAGGGAAGAAAGAATGGAAGAAGAAATTTAATATCGTATTCCTAGTAATAAATTCAAAATAATTATGACTATTCATATTAACAAAAAATAATTGAATGATCATTAGTAAATATCAAATATGTGACCTTCTAAATTCAAAAATAATTATGACATGTCATCAGTAATTAATAGACCTAAATTATCATAATTAATAAACTTAACTTATCATAATGAATGAAGTTAAAGAGAAGTATTAAAATATTTTTTTTAAATCAAAGAAAATAGATATGGAAGAATAGATGTGCTTGGGTTGATTTATATCAATATAAGATATAAGAAAATTAGCGGAGTCAACATTTGCTTCAACATCACCAAAGGTTCCGTTGAGCCGTGTTCCGTCATATAAAACAATTTCATTCTCATGATGACCTATTCCGTATATTAAATTAGCTTCATCTAATTCCTTCTCTCGACTCTATATATGTTCGTGCTTGTGCATTCATATATGCTGCATAGGGCTTGTTAATTAAGACCGATCTACTATTTATTCATGGAGGCCAAACCTCGCTTTCTTCTTCTTTCCTTAGTTCTTGTCCTCGCTCTTCTTCTTCTTCAATGTCCTGAGAATGCGGCCTTTCGCGTCCGTCTCACTCATATTGACTCCAATGACAAAAACATGTCGCTGGTGGAGTTTGTCAAGCGCGCCGTGGACCGGAGCAAATACCGCATGGAGCTCGTTCAAGCAAAACTAAGCAACTCCACTTTCGACGTCCTAAGCTCCCATCCACTATGACGTTGCTGAGTACTATATGAACTTGGCAATCGGCACGCCCTCGTTACCCATCACCGCTGTGATGGACACAGGTAGCGACCTCATCTGGACGCAGTGCCGCGTGCCGCAGAACTCAACCACCTATGATCCATCGAAATCTTCCACCTTCTCGCAGATCCCTTGTGCCAGTTCTCTTTGCCAATTAACCTTTGCACGTTACAATTCCAACTGCAGCAACACCACAGCCGAACAGTGCAACTATTTTTACTCCTACGGGGACAAGTCCTTGCTGTGAATAGAACATCGAGAATCGATGAATCAAAACAACGAAAGAAAAAGAAGATGAACACAGAGATTTAACGTGATAAAACTCTCTTGATCAATGTAAACAAAAGAGAAACATCCACGGGCAAAGGAAGTCGCCGTCAGAAATTTTCACTATGAGCCAAAAAAGAATGTACATCATATAAAACCCTAACCCTCATATATAAAGGTCCATACCGCAGGGGGCTTCGCCCCCCGCACCCCCACGAGAATTAGTGACGTTCTACGAGCTTGGGCCTAACGGCCTAAGCCCTCCGTTTCCGCCACAGATTCTCATTTTTTTTTCATTTTTTTTCTTTCATAATTTTAAGTACAAGATACATAATTCAAAGCACATAAGGTCCTGGACACAGGGGGTCCTCGGATCTGAAACTTTCACCTTGGGCGACAGCTCAGTCCACAACATCAACTTTGGCTGCGGCGAAACAAACGAAGGCTCCTACACAGGCTATCGTGGGGCTTGGACAAGGAGTGCTGTCATTGCCGTCGCAGCTGAACACGGGGAAGTTCTCCTATTGTCTCGATATCAACTCCAAGAACAGCCTTCTCCTGTTAGGGCCATCTGCAAACTTGAATGGGAGCAGTACTGGTACAGTTCAATCCACCCCCTTTCTTACTGACACGAAGTACTACTACATCTCTTTGCAAGGGATATCTCTTGGTGAAACTCTTCTGCCAATCCCCAACACGACCTTCCAGCACAACGCAAATGGGACCGGAGGAACGATCATCGACTCAGGGACGACGATCACTCGCCTTCAGCCACAAGCTTACGACATTCTGAAACAAGAGATCGTGTCCCTTGTAAACTTGCCGGTTGTCAAATTAAAAAACAGCAGTCTTGATTGCTTCCAAGTTACATCTTGGCCTCCTCCAGACCTACCTGATATGACGTTCCACTTCGATGGCGCAGACATGACCGTGCCGCAGGATAACTACATTCTCGCTGACAAGCAAGACGGCTTGCTTTGCATATTAATTTTGCCGACTAGTTTTCCGGTGTCGATCGTGGGAAATTACCTGCAGCAGAACGTACACATACTCTACGATCTTAACGACAGAATACTCTCCTTCGTGCCTGCGCGTTGCGACCACCTTTGAGATGTATTTGCAAAGATGTTACTTGATGCAGTGACGGAGCCAGAACAAAATAGTAAGGAAGGCCATCATATCGTGAGTAAATAAAAAATGAAATTGCAATGATAATTTTATGATATAAAATATTATGTCATAAAAGAGAATAAACATTTTAAACTACAAAAAATAATCTACAAGGTGGTTTAGTAATAACTTTTCTGTTTGTTGCATATGAATAGTTATATTTATTTTCATAAACACGCTCAAATGAATTGACATCGAAAGTTATGTCGTTATTAATTCGACGAGAATCCAAATGATCAAATTTCGAAAATAAATTTGATTGATAAGTTGAGTTTGAATTTTTACTATTCTCTTTTTTAAAAAAAATTGCATCAATTGTGGACAATTTTCTCATCTATAAGAGTTTTAACAAAGTATTTACGTAGTTAAAATATTAAAGCAGGTTGAAATTAATTAGTAGTTTCTAATTGATGAACCATATTTAAATGTATAGCACATGCCTTAATTAAATTTCGCAACAAATTGGTCGAGCTAAGCGTAACATTTGATAATTATTTTTTTATCCTACAATAATAATATTAATTAATTAGCATAAGAAAAAATTGATTACAACTAGTAAATGCTTATTTATTTCAATAATCAATTCTGTTATTTTAATGACATAATCTATGCACTGCACAACAAAGTAAACTTAATTAAATAAATATATAATTAAAGCATGTACATTCTAATTTAATAAGAAAAAAAATGATGAAAGTATGTTATGGTCCATGAAACCTAATGTGTTCATTGACTATGATGATTGAAAGAAAAAAAGTCTTTGGGACTGCATTTAATATGCATAATATTTTGGGATGTATATCGAGTGTCTTTAGTCTTTAGGAACTGCTCCTAGTGGCTTGTATTGTGGGCTACTATTTGAGACTCATGATTATTAAGCCCTGTTTAATTGCATGACACATGATCATAAAAGAATATGTATTGATCCATGACATGCTCTACATATTCGATACTCATGATTGTGTAGCTTTGTTTAAAGGATACGTATTGTCTTATGACATACTTTGCATATTCGAGACTTATAATTAGGAATACATATGGATTCATGTTGAGTATGTGCAATGACACATATGTGTGAAGTGAAGTTTAATTGTGAATATGATAATATATTGGGTTACTTTATTTATGTAAAAGTTCATATGATTGATAACATGTGATATATGTGTTATGCTTTAAATATTTTCACATATGGAACAATATGATTATATAAATTTTGTATGTACTCGTATTATTTTTTTGTATTGTACTTTTATTTCACTCATTGAAAAATGATTGTTACTCAGTACCATTTTTAAATTTTTCATATACTTGTAAGTTCTCGAGTTGAATCAATTCAGAGCTTATTTTGCTGAATATAGAAGAGGTCGAGTCGGAACACTTTTATTTTTCCTTCACTTTTATTTTTGGAAGCATGCATGTAATGGATAATCCTAGATGTTGTAATTAAGTTGTGAGAAAATTATTATAAGTTTTTATGGAACCCTATTATATGGGGTGTTATATGTGAGATGATTTGTGAAAAAAAATGATAATATATGAATATTATGTCTTATATCTTTTGATTAAAATTTGATGAATTTATATATAACTATTGTATGTATTGACAAATAACATGAGATAAATAAGAGAGGATATTTTGTCGATTTTATTTTTAGAATTTTTAAATAAAGTTAAGATTTATCATAATTGAAATTTGAATTTAGTCATAGAGTTAGAGTATGACATGAGATTACGACCATGAAAACATGTCTCACAGTTGTTCCCAAAGGCATAGTTTTAATAGTGTTATGATTGTAATAATTCATGTCACGCCCATGACATACCCCATAGCAGCTTTACAACAACTCACTAATTTGACTTTATACCTTTTCACACACGCTTTCAAATGTAATGAAACTGAATCTAATATACTCTAGACTTTAATATCTATCCAATGACATATTATTCATAATTTTGGGACATTAAAATCTTTTCAAAAGTCATTTAAAATTGAAGGAACAAATTGGGAATTATAACACCATGTCATAATTTTGGCATATCTAACATCATCATAAATTTATTAAAACAACTAAATCACGATCTAGATTATGCAGCCATGCTTTATCACTTGATACGAAAAGTGTAAGTTGTGTTATCAAGTACATTAGTCCAACTGGTAATCACAAAATGAGTAAATATTATGTCTTACTAAAAGAGTATAGTAAAAAGAAAAAAAGAGTATAGTGAAGTGGGACCTATTCAACCTCCAACTGTGTTATTGGAGAAATTATATCAATTGAATGATAGATGACCAATTGACTAAATCCAAGGAATAACAATGGTCAAATTTCACCTAACCCTTAGTAAATTTAGCATCCTTATGAATGTAGAGTTCAAAAATAATTATTTCAAATTTTAATTGAGAAACCACACGTCTTCATAACAAAGATTTTTCAAATCAAGAATCAAATGGAACTAATCATGTTGAATTCAAACTACTAAATAATATGCTGAGGTAATTCAAAACATTATCTAATCTTCGATGTCATCTGATCGTGATATGATTGACTCAAAACAATTAATTAAAATATTAAATGGACTCCTATTTAAGTAGAAAGCAAGCCAAATCACACGTTACAAGATGCATATGTGCATGAAACAAGTTAACCCAAATAAAAAAGGATTAATGTATTTCGACCTTTTGCTTTGAAGATATTGAATGCATGTCAGTCATTAATTCATTGATTAATGAATATAATTAAATGATTAAATTTTATTATTTAAGTACATTATGATTGAGATAAACTCAATATCCCAGAAGAAAGTGCATTACATAATTGGACATTAGGTTTAACTTGGGGAGCTAGCTCCATAAATTTTTTTTTGCCATGTGGTAACTCAGGAAAAAATTAAGAGGCCAAAATATATTTTTAAAAATATTAAAATATTTATAATAATTATAAATATATTAAATAATATGTTTTTAGGTCATATTCAATCTAATTTTGGAGGGGCCAAAATATAATTTTACTTTATAATTATATAATATTTATATACTATATAATCAGTATAGGTCAAAAAGTTTGGAGGGGGAGGCCAACTATACATGGGACTGTCCTGGTTGTGGGGCCCATGCCTTGAGTCTCCTTTACTTTTACCTCATTTTAATTTTCTTTATACTAACCTTATGGGGACTACCCACTCCTTAATCACCCGAAACAAAATATATGAATGAATCATGACGAATATCCAACTCATTTCTACTCTGTGTGATATATGTCCTAAGACCGTTAATAAAAGGAGTTCTTTGTCAATGGAAATCGAGATAAGTAGTTTGTAGATATTTAAAGTCTCAAGTTCAAATTTTAAAATTTATCATACATATATAAAATATTTTCCATAGGAGCCTCATCTAATATAACCATTTATCCAATTTAATGCGATACAAATTAATTAGATAATATTAGATTAAATATTTATTTGGCCTGTTCCAATATTGTGGTGATTATAAAAATAAAAAGAAGCCCTTGGATTTTTGTTGTCAACTGCTCTTGGATAATTTTCATTAAGTATTGATGTTATGTCCCTTTTTTTACTTTTCATTTTGGTAGAAAGGCCCAAAAGGCTAATATATCATATAAGAGGGAATTATGCTGCATCTGGAATATATGTCTGAGCCAATGATAAATCATGGAGTTATGAATCAGAAAAAAAAACAATAAAGCATGGAGTTTGATGCTGCGGATCCGGTAATAATGTACTAACGGAAAAGTAGCATCTATTTAATAATTCGACAATCCTAGAAAATAAGTTGGATTCCTAGCTTATACGTTGTGTAATTAATATTCTCAGTCATACTATTTAGAGCTTATTTAGCTAAGCTCATAAGTCAGTCAAAAAAGATTTGAAGTTTTCTCCTTATTTAATAATTGAAAAAAAAAGTTAATAAGCACTTAGTTTACTTGCCTATAAGTTTAAAAAAATAAATTCAAAAATCTAATTTATTTTGAATGAAAAAAAAACTGATCACTTTAAACAATAAATATACTATTTTGTTCTTAGAATACATAACTTTTATTCACGTATTTTTTCTATTATAGTATTAGAGACTTTTTGGCCATTTGATAAAAATAATAATTTATAAGTTTTTTTATTATCAAACATGCTTATTTTTTAAAATCAACTTCAATTATTAACTACTTATCAGCTCTTCAACCTATCAACTATTTTATATAAATTGAGCCAAACACCCTTCATATGCCCAAATGGAGTGAACATCTGCACCAATAGCTAGGGACACCATGATAGGTTCTCATTAGCCGAGTCATTGTGGCTTCATTTCTCTCTATATATTGTGGGAGTGCATCCATATATGCTTCATGTAATGTATATCTACAGCCTTGTCAATTAATTAAGATCTACTATATGCTCATGGAGGCCAAACCTCTCTTTCTTCTTTGTTTACTTCTTCTTGTTCTTCTTCTTGAATGTCCTACGAACGCAGGCTTTCGCATCGGCCTCACACACGTCGACTCCAATAACAATAATATGGGGCTGGCGGAACTCGTCAAGGGCGCCGTTCACTGGAGCACATCGCATGGCGCTCGTCCAAGCTAAACTAAGCACAAACTCCACCTTTGACGTCCAAGCTCCAATCCACTATGGCGACAACAACGTTGCTGAGTACTATATGGACTTGGCAATCGGCACGCCCCCCTTCCCCATCACCGCCGTGATGGACACAGGCAGCGACCTCGTCTGGACGCAGTGCGAGCCCTGCGTCCAGTGCGTGCCGCAGAACACGGCCATCGAATTCTTCCACCTTCTCGGTGATCCCTTGTGCCGCTCCTCTGTGCCAATCCTTTGCTCCAGATCGCAGCTGTAACAGCGCCCAACAGTGCAGCTTCACTGCCTCTTACGCGGACAACTCCACCACAAAGGGAGTCCTCGGGTATGAAACTTTCGCCTTGGGCGACAGCTCGATCGACACACATCGGCTTCGGCTGCAGCCACGAAAATGCAGACTCACCAGGCATCGTGGGGCTCGGACAAGGAAACGTGTCTCTTCCGTCTTAGCTAAGCACGGGGAGGTTCTCCTATTGTCTCAGTATGGTCTCTAACGGCAGCCTTCTCTTGTCGGGGCCATCGGCAAGCTTGGACGGGAGTAGCACAGGTACATTTCAATCCACTCCATTTCTTAGTGACACAAGGTGGTACTTCGTGTCCTTGCAAGGGATATGTCTTGGAGCAACTCTCCTGCCAATCCCCAACACGACAATCCAGTACAACGCAAATGGGACCAGCGGAACGATAATCGACTTAGGGGCATCGCTCACTTTCCTTCAGCAATCCGCTTATGACATTCTGAGGCAAGAGATCATGTCCCTGACAAACCTGCCGGTGATTGAAGTAAACAACAGCTTCGGTCCAGAACTCTGCTTCCAAGTGGCATCTTGGCCTCCTCCGAGCATGCCGGATATGACGCTCCACTTCGATGGGGAGGACATGACTGTGCCGCCGGAGAACTACATATTGTCCGACGAGGGAAGTGGCACGCTGTGCTTGTTAATCATGCCAACCAATGATTTGAATACATCGATCCTGGGAAACTACTTGCAGCAGAACATACATATACTCTACGATCTTGACAACAGAGTTCTCTCCTTCGTGCCTGCACAATGCGACCAGCTTTGATGTGTGTGTCTACTACATAAATGAAATAACTGTTGGGCTTTTGGAGCTAATTCAGTCCATCAGAAAATAATTCTATTTAAGTTAATTAAATTTAATTAACTAAAAACATCTTTCTCTTTCTTGGATTGGTGGCCACGACCGCCGAGTTCTTGAAAAGAAAAGAAAAAAAGTTTTTTTTCATTTTTTTTTAGTATCTAGAGTTGATTGAAAAAGAAAAAAAGTTTATTTTGTCAACGGATTAAAAAAAGAGAAGAGAGCTAAAAATGAAGACAGAAAATTTTTTCTTGAAGAGCAAATAATCAAGAATATAGTTAGATTGGAAGGATCTCTGAGATTTTATTGATGCTACAGAGAATTGTAGTAATTATGTGATATTATTCCTACTATTATTTCAGTATTTTCAGAGAAGAATTATTTATCCAGTGAATTATTATTCAAATTTGGACAAAACTCAAAATACATTGTACTCTATTCTTGAATTAGTGATATTGCTCTGTGATTGCATCGTGATTTTTTCCTTCTCGTTGGAATTTTCACGTAAATTTGGTATTTTTTTTACTTATTATTATTTTCTTGTGCATCGTGCTTGGCTTATATTATTTAATTCACACATAAGAAGAGAGATTAAATTTCCAACAAGTGGTATTTTTTGTGTGAATTAAATGGAGAAAAACTATTTTAACGGGATGATCAAACTGACGTTGAATAATTATTCAGTTTGAAAAATCAAGATGGAGGATTTTCTTTACTGTAAGGACTTGTTTGATCCCGTTGAATTATGAGATAAAAAGTCGACAGAAAAACTGATAAAAGTTTGGAAAAATATGCACAGAAAAGCTGTTGGGATGATTAGGCAATTTATTGATGTCAGTCTTTTTCATCATGTTGCTCAAGAGACAGATGCATAAATTTTGTGAAAGAAGCGACAAGATTTATATGAAGGGAATACTACTCCGAATAAAGTTTCCATGATTAGGAAACTGGTGAATTTGAAGTTTAAAAATGGAAATTCTACTGCTGAACACTTGAATGAATTTTAAGAAATAGTAAATCAGTTGGGAGCAATGAAAATAATCCTTGATGATGAGATGCAACGATTAATGCTCCTGAGTTCCTTATCAGATCTATGGAAAACTTGGGTGATAGCACTTAGTAATTTTGCTCTTCATGGTGTGGTATCACTCACCATGGTCAAAGATTATATGTTCAATGAAGAAACAAAGAGGAAGAGCATAGGAACAGATACTACACAGGTTCTTATCACAGAGAATAGAGGTAGAGATAGAAGCAAATGATCAAAAGGTCGTGGCAACAATATGCCATAGTCGAAAGGAAAATTTACATGTTATCACTGTGAAAAAGAGGGAGTACTACAGAAACTAGAAGAAGTAACATAATGAGAAGAATCAGAAAGATGTGGATGATCAAAGTACTACAACAGTGACATCAGATGAGGATCTTATATACCTTTTAAAAGAAAATGAAGAATGTAATGCCACAAACTCTTCAGTTGAGTAGATTATCGATTTAGGGGCTTCGCACTATACAATTCCATTAAAAGAATGTTTCAGTGTATACATGACCGGCGATTTTGGCACAATGAAGATAGACAATAAGATAGAGTCTAAAATTATTGGAATTTGAGATGTATATATTCGAATAGATGTTGGTTGTGAGTTGGTTCTAAAGGATGTCGGACACATACCATATTTACGTTTCAATCTGATCTCTCCTCGGCTTTTGGATAAGGAAGGCTACTATAGTCACATGGATGACAGAAAGTGGAAATTGATCAAATGATCCATAATTGTTGCTAAAGGAAAGCTATCAGGGGTCTTCTACAAAACTCAAGTGAATTTGATTGCAGTTAATGCAATAGAAAAAGAAGCTTCACTAGATTTATGGCACAAAAGATTAGGACACAAGAGTGAGAAAGGAATGCAGGTCTTGGCGAGGAATTCTCACATCATTGTCACCAAAGATAAATTTTTGAATATTTGTTATGAATGTCTATTTGGTAACAGTGCAGGGTATCATTTGTGTTCAATTCAAAGAAGAAGAAAAATAAGTTGGATTTGGTGTATTCTGATATGTGTGGTCCCATTGAAGTAAATTCTTTATGTGACATATTTTTTTACTTTTGTTGATGATGCGTCACGAAAATTATGAATTTATTTTATGAAAATAAAAAAATTAAGTATTTTAGATTTTTCAGAAGTTTCATGTCATGGTGGAAAAGGAGATAAGCAATCATATGAAGTGTTTTCGCACAGACAATGGTGATGAATATACGTCTCAAAAATTCAAAGATTATTGTGCAAAGTATGACATCAGACATGAAAAGTCAGTACCTAAAAATCCACAACACAATGGTGTTGCTGAAAGAATGAACAGAACCATTCTGGATAGAATTAGGTGTATGCTGAGTATGGCTAATCTATCAAAAATCTTTTGGAGTGAAACTGCGAATACTGCGTGCTACCTGATTAACAGGTCTTTTGGATTTAGATACTCTTGAGAAAGTGTGGACTAATAAGAATATTTCTTACTCTCACTTTTCTTACTCTCACTTGAAAGTTTTTTGTTATAAAGCTTCTGCACAGATGGCAAAGGAACAATAACAAAAATCTAATAAAATGGCTCAAGAGTGCATATTTCTAGGTTATGGAGATATAGATTCTAAATATAAGTTGTGAAATCTAGAGAAAAAGAAAATTATCAGAAGCAAAGATGTGATTTTTCATAAATTAGTATATTTGGCAGACTTTAAAAAATCAAAGAAGCAGAGCAGTGATTATGTACAAGATGAACTCGGAAACAATGAGTAGGGGATTTTGTGTAGGGGAAGCAAAATGCTACTCCATCTCATAGATCTGCAAGAGAGCGTCGTGCTTCCACTAAATATCGAAGTTCTAAGTACTCAATGATTACTAAAGAGAAAGAGACAGACAAATTCAAGAAGAAAGTAAGAGCGAGGTGCCGGATTGACCGACATAAAGATCAAGCGATGATTTTATAGAATCGAAAGCACCAAGAGGGGGTGAATTGGTGTATAAAAATTTAACCAAAAAGCCGTAAAAATAGATTTTTAGAAAATGCGATCACAAGCAAGTAAAAGACAAATAAGAAAATAAAGAGAAGAGCAAAAAAAGAAATACACAATATGTTGACGAGGTTCGGCCCAACTCCTTGGCTACATCCTCGCTCCGACTTTCCGACCTCGAGGCCGTCGGAGATCCATTAGCCTTCTCTTTTCGTATAGGGAGTGAATAACCACTACTAGAAAAACGCTGATTACCGACGGTTCGGATCGTCGGTAATCAGCCCGAAAATCGTCGGTAACACAATTACCGACAATTTTTCAGTCGGAATCGATCCATCGGAAAAAATGCTCGTCGCAAACGGATTTGCGACGGTTGAAAAAAAAATCATCGAAAATATCGATGGTTCTGACCGTCGGAACAGTCACCGGCGGTTCGAACCGTCGAAATTTTTCGACGGTTGCAACCGCCGGAAAAGTCCCCGACGGTTCGAACCGTCGAAATTTTTCGACGCTTGCAATCGCCGGAAAACTCCCCGACGATTTGAACCGTCGAAATTTCCGACGGTTGCAACCGTCGGAAAAGGCCGGCGGTCTGAACCGTCGAAATTTCCGACGGTTGCAACCGTCGGAAAAGACCGGCGGTTCGAGCCGCGCACCTTTTCGACGGTCGCAACTGTCGAAATTTTGGACGGACGTCGCAACCGTCGATCTTTTGACGGTCGCAACCGTCGCAAATAATTTTTTGAATATAAAAAAATTAGCGGCCGGATCCGGCCTCACGGTTGCAACCGTCGGAAAAGACCGGCGGTTCGAGCCGCGCACCTTTTCGACGGTCGCAACTGTCGAAATTTTGGACGGACGTCGCAACCGTCGATCTTTTGACGGTCGCAACCGTCGCAAATAATTTTTTAAATATAAAAAAATTAGCGGCCGGATCCGACCGCTGGAGGCCGGATTCGGCAGCCTGGCGGCCGCTGGAGGCTGGATCCGGCCGCTGGAGGCCCGATCCGGCCGCCTGGAGGCCGGACGCCAGTCGGCCAATCGGCCGCTGGAGGCCAGATCCGACCGCTGGTCGGCCGATCGGCCGCTGGAGGCCGGATCCGGCCGCTGGTCGGCCGATCGGCCGCTGGGGGCCGGATCCGAACAGCCACGGCCGGATCCGGCCGACAGCGGCCTTTGGCCGGAGAGAGAGAGACATCGGCGCGGGAGAGGGTCGCCGGTGCGGGAGAGGATCGCTGGCGCGAGAGGGTCGCCGGCGTCCGGTGCGGGAGAGGGTGCTCTCGGCCGGAAGAGAGAGAGAGAGGAGTGGAGGGATGAGGGAGAGAGAGAAGAGGGAGGAGGAGGAATATATATAAAGGGAAAAAGTAGAAAGAAAGCGGGAAAAGGGAAAAAAAATGGGATAACGAAATTTTAATTACCGACGGTTTCGACCGTCGAAAATGTAAATATTAATTATTTTTATAATTACCGACGGTTGTGACCGTCAAAAATATATTTAGTTATATATAATATTTATTTTTTATTTTACCGACGGTTTGAACCGTCGGTAATCGTTACCGACGGTCCAAACCGTTAGTAATTACGACGGTTTGGACCGTCGCTAGTTATATTAATAAAATACTCTTTATATGATATTATTATACATTTACCGACGGTTACGACCTTCGGAAATTGCGGCGGATTTTGCGACGGATGGATATCCATCGGAAATATCGACGTTCCTAATCGTCAAAAAATTAAATAATAATATAAAAAATACATAATTTAATTTTTCATTTCCGACGGTCGTAACCGTCGAAAAATCCGTCGGAAAAATTAAATAATAATATAATAAATTACATATTTTATTTTTTATTTCCGACGGTCGTGACCGTCAGAAAATCCGTCGGAAAAATTTAATAATAATATAAAAAATACATAAATTAATTTTTTTATTTTTGACGGTCATAATCGTCGAAAAAGTCGTCGGAAATTGCGACGGATGGATATCCGTTGGAAATATCGATGTTCCTAATCGTCGAAAAATTAAATAATAATATAAATCATTTCCGACGGTCATAACCGTCGGAAACGGAATCGTCAAAAAATCCGTCCCAAATTGCGACGGATTTAGCACCGTCGAAAATTATCCGTCAGAAAATCGTGATTTTCTTGTAGTGAACTCTTTCTACACCACAATGCATTTTTCTTCGCTTAAGAGGTAAGGCACATCTCTTTTTACAAGGAACTTTCAAAACTATCTAGAAAACACAAGAATTCCCTTCAATTCTCTCTTCTTACAAAGAATGCTCTCACTAAAAACTAGAAGAGGGAAGGGATGATTTGCAAACTTTAGCTCAAGAAAAATACTTTGGATTTGAAAGAAACTCTAGACCGATTTGCCTCGCTTGGATAGCCTCTCTTCAAACTTTTGAATCTCTTTTATAGTCTTGTCTTGAAAATATGGCCGTTGTAAATCAATTCAAAAAAGTTGTGTTGTCAACTCTAAAACGGTCGCCTGTTTTAATATCGGTCGTCCGTTTTTCACAGCAACTAGTCGTTATCCCTTTTCGCATATTCATTAGTCGTCCATTATAGTATCGATCATCCGTTTAATAAAAAAATTATATCTGTTACTTTTATCTTTTTTGTGCAGTTTTTCATTGATCGTAGTCCGTAGAAGAATTTTAACCATTTTATTAATTCTTGCTTCCATAACGGTCGCCCGAAAGAGATCGGTCGACCGATTTAGAAGTTTCGTACTCTCTGTAATTTCCGATCGTCCATGCACTGATTTCGGTTGTCCGATTTCACATTCTTTTCTTTTTTGCCGCCCAGAACAGTCGACAGTTAATATTTCGGTTGTCCATTTTAGAAGAGTCTGCACTCTCTGTAATCTGCAGTCATTCATGCTCCAATTTTGATCATCTGATTTATGCATTTTTTGACCTTTACTCTCCAGAATTGTCGACTGTTAAGATTTTGATCTTCCATTTTAAAAATGTTTATGATCTCTATAATCTGCGGTCGTTCCATTGGCCACGTCGATCGTCCATTATATACTTTGATATGTCATGTAATACATATAACGGTCGACCGAAAATAAATCGATCGTCCGATTTTAGAGTGTTACTTCTCTCTGGAATTAGCGGTCACTCCAGCTTCTGTTTGATCATCCATTATAAGTCAAATCTATCCCCGTTTCTCTTACGATCGATCGTTTGTGCTGCTGAAAATATTTTGACTCTTTTTCTTCGTAAAAGAATTTAACATGTTCACACTAATACTTCAAGCATAATTAGTACATAATCTTCCTTATTTTCTATCATCAAAATACTTAGAATATGATCTTTAGATCATTCTTGATAAAGGATCTTCTTCTCATGGGCCAAAAGGGAAGATTGTTGGACTTTTGGAGCTAATCCAATCCATTAGAGAATAATACTATTTAAATTAATTAAACTTAATTAACTAAAAACGTCTTTCTCTCTCTTGGATTGGTGGCCGCCATGTGAAAAAGAAAAGGTGGATTTTCTTCTTGTGCATGCACCAGCCGCCGAATTCTTGAAAGAAAAGAAAAAAGGTTTTTTTCTTTTCTTTTTTAGTGTCTAGAGTTGATTAAAAAAGAATTTTCTTTTTTGTATGGTCACGAGATAAAGAAAAGAAGAAAGAAGAGGACTGAAAAAGAAGACAGAAGATTTTCTCTCGAAGAGCAAAGAATCAAGAACAAAATCTGATTGGGAGGATCTCTAAAGTTTTATTGGTACTATAATTATAAAGAATTGTAGTACCCATGTCATATTATTTCTTATTTTAATATTTTTTAAAGTAGAATTATTTATTCCAGTGAATTATTATTCGAGTTTGAACAAAATCTAAAAGACATTGTACTCTGTTATTAGATTAGTGAAATTGTTCTGTGATTGCTCCGTGATTTTTTTCCTTCTTGTAGGAGGATTTTTCCACATAAATTTGATGTCTTTTTTGCTTATTATTATTTTCTTATGCAGGAATTAAATTCTCAATAATAACACGGTATGTTTATGATCTATATGTCTATGTGTGTGAAAATGTGGCACTTGTTTGGGCCTCATTTGATCCGTAAATGAAATAACACAGTATGTTATGTGTACGTAACACATGATTACGGCTGTATATGGCCTATTGAAAATAATGTTTGCATTATTACATATATAATTTTTGCACGTACACTACAAGAAAAAGTCGTATTTCCGACGGTCCATTTTCGATGGCCCGAAATCCGTCTTAAATATCGACGGTTTTTTCGGCGGATCTTCCAAACCGTCGGTATTTTCGTTGGATAATTTTCGATGGTTTAACCCGTCTAAAATTTTGACGGTAATAAATTCGTCGGAAGATTCCGTCGAAAATATTTATACTTCGACAGTTATGACCGTCGATAATTTTGGCGGTTTATCTAACCGTCGAAACTTCCAGCGGTCTGAACCGTCGAAAAATTTCAAGACTGGTTGTGCATAATTATTGAACTCATCGACGGTTTTGACCGTAGAAATTTGCGACGTTCAAAGCAACCGTCGATATTTCGGCGGTCATAACCGTCGATAGTATTTAAATAAAATATTCTACCTTACTTTTTTTCGACGGCCTCAACCGTCGAAAATGGAAATTTATAATTCACACAACCTATGTATCTGTCAATATTTTTTAAAAATTATCATTAAGGGAATCGACGGTTAAAACCGTCGATATTTCGACGGTTTAAAGAACCGTCAAAACTACCGACGGCTAAAACCGTTGATATTTCGACGGTTTGAATACCATCGAAACTATCAACGGTTTTTCCAGTGGATTGGAGCCGTCGAAATACGAATTAATATAATATTATATTACCTATGTTGCGGCAGTTTTAACCGTCGAAAAGTGGTTATACAAAAACTCGACCGCACTCTTACTTAGAACGTTTTGAACGCCCGTCCGCCGTCGCCCGTTTCATCCGCCGTTCGTCCGGTCGTCGACTACCTCCCGCCCGAAGCTTCCGCCGCCGACCATCTCCAGCGCAGGTAGGTCCGATCCCCGCCTCCTTTGATATATAATTTTTCTCTCCTTCAACCATCTTCGTGCGGCGGCCAGTTCCGGCCGCCATTCGCGCGCGGCGGCCAGATCCGGCCGCCATTCTTGCACGGCGGCCAGATCCGGCCGCCATTCGCGCGCGGCGGCCAGAACCGGCCGCCATTCGCGCGCGGCGGCCAGAACCGGCCGCCATTCGCGCGCGGCGGCCAGAACCGGCCGCCAGTCGCGCGCGACGGCCATATCCGGCCGCCCTTGCATGGCGGCGGCCAGATCCGGCCGCCCTTGCGCGGCGGCGGATAAAGCCGACAATATCAATCCTTGTTAATTTGAAGTGCTCTTTTGAACTCTTGGTGCATGATGCCATTTGCTGAATCTTATCTTGAAAACTTATAAAAGAACCTTTTGTTGCCATTGTGCCAGAGAGAATATACCACTGAATTGCTTGTAAATCACAGTTTACTTCTAAGGCGTGCATCTCCACTCCCTGGCTGCATGTAACTTGACACGTGCGTCCACAAAGATGAATTATTCAGATCAAGGCTTTATAAACATGTTCAAGGTTCTTGAATCAAATAAAAATGGAGAAAAGCAATATACAGAGTAACATAAAGTTCTAATCAAATCTTACTACTAGTTGTATTCATGCAGACCACGAAACTTTGGTATTTTTGTTGCACCATCATTTATTATTGTGAATATTTTGTTCATAGGCCAGAACAAAGTTGAGTACTGTAGTTACGTTGTTATTCAAAACGTGTCGTACTGGTTATGAAAGATCTTACTAATCCACCTGCGATCTGCTGTTGCTGTTCGGCTTTAGACTTTTTGTGCTAATAAGAAATTTTTAGAATTTAGAATTATAGTTGTAATATTTAGAATTACAAAAGAAATAATGCAGTCATTATACAATTTTGTATGACTGAAATTTTTTATGATTTGCAAATAATGCAGTCATTATGTCATACTTGAACGATCGTCGATGGATGTACTAAAGAAATAATCCTGGTCGTAGACGCTTGACACAAGAATTTATAGATGACGTTGACTATTATGTTACTGTGGCTTGTCAATCTTTACAATTTCAGCGTGAGGGAGCAATTAGGTGTCCTTGTTTGAAATGTGCTAGCACAAAGTTACAGACGATAGAGACTGTCAATGTTCACTTATATAGAAAGGGTTTCAAACTAAATTATTGGGAATGGGATGATTTAGGCGAAGGAGCACCTTCGACAAGCGTCCCAAATGAAGGTCTTCATTTTGTGGATCCTGAACCAACATTTGTTTCGCAATATGAACAGTCTGTTTATGACGCAGCTGCAACTGAGTATGACAACATTAGATTTGAGCAGAATGAAGAGGCACCAAATCCAGAAGCAAGAGATTTTTATGACTTACTAAACGCATCGAGCCAACCCTTATGGCCTGGGTGTGAAAGTCATTCGGAATTATCACTTGCTGTTAGATTGTTGAATCTGAAAGCCGACCACAATATTTCACAAGCATGTTTTGATGCATTTCTAGATATTTTAAAAGAGGTCACACCAACTGGGGCTCGTATTCCTGAAAATTTTTATAGGACAAAAAGATTGGTCAGTAAACTTGGTCTTGGCTCAACTAAAATAGATTGTTGTCGTGATGGTTGTATGTTATATTACGGCGAAGACATCAATCTAAATGAATGCAAGTTTTGTGGGACCGAACGATATAGAGTGACTAACAAGTCTCAAGTCGCTGTGAAAAGAATGCATTATTTGCCTCTTATTCCAAGGCTTAAAAGACTATACTCGTCTATAGGGTCAGCGTCGCATATGAAGTGGCATGCACAGCATAATACTTCTGAAGGTGTAATGCTTCACCCATCGGATGGTGAAGCGTGGAAACATTTTGATCGTAAGCATCCTGATTTTGCTAGGGACCAAAGGAACATAAGGCTCGGATTATGCGCAGATGGTTTTACACCATATGGTCAAACTTCAGTTCCTTATTCATGTTGGCCGGTAACAATAACACCTTATAATTTGCCACCTAGGATTTGTATGTCCACACCTTATATGTTTTTTACATGCATTATTCCTGGTCCTCAGAGTCCTAAATAGAGGATAGACGTGTATTTACAACCTCTAATAGACGAGCTAAAAGAACTGTGGGATGGTGTCGTCGCTTATGATGTGTCGACCAATCAAAATTTCACATTGAGAGCTGCCTTATTGTGGACAGTTAATGACTTTCCAGCCTACGGGATGTCTGGTTGGATGACTGCAGGGAAGTTAGCTTGTCCATCTTGCATGGAACACTCATATGCATTCACTTTAAGAAATGGGGGTAAAAATACTTGGTTTGATTGTCACAGACGATTTCTTACAGCTGATCATCCGTACAGAAATAACCGAAATGCATTTCGACGAAATAGGATTGTGGAAGACATGCCTCCGGTCAGACGCTCAGGAGCTCAATTATGTCGCATTGTCAATGCTTTATGCAGAATTATCGACGACCCAAATGTCACATACAATGAGTATGGTGTTTGTCATAATTGGACCAAACGAAGTATATTCTGGGATTTACCTTATTGGTCTGATTGTTTGATACGTCATAACTTGGACGTCATGCACATTGAGAGAAATGTGTTTGAAAATGTATTCAACACCGTAATGGACATTAAGGGTAAAACAAAGGACAACCTCAAGGTGAGACTAGATTTGAAGGAGTACTGTAGACGGCCAGAGTTGCACTTAGTGACTTTACCTAACGGAAGAATATCTAAACCAAAAGCAAGTTATGTTCTCACTAAGGAGCAGAAGACCCAAGTGTGTCGCTGGATCCAAGAGCTGAGAATGCCGGATGGTTATGCATCAAATCTGACCCGATGTGTGGACATGAATAACCTAGTCACGACTGTCACATATTCATGGAAACTTTACTTCCTACTGCTTTTTCTTCACTCCTGGATAAGATTTGGAAGCCGATAACGGAGTTGAGTCAATTTTTCAAAGAATTGTGTTCTACAACATTAACGATGGAAAATATGATCCAATTGGAACGTAATATTTCGATAACATTATGTAAGTTGGAACGAATATTTCCACCGGGATTCTTTGATTCCATGGAGCACTTACCTATTCATCTGCCATATGAGGCAATTGTAGATGGACCAATACAATATAGGTGGATGTATCCTTTTGAAAGATATCTCAATCGAATAAAAAGGACGATTAAGAACAAAGCACGTGTCGAAGGATCCATTTGTGAAGCGTATATGATTCAGGAGATTTCATACTTCTGTTCTTACTACTTCGAGTCCCATGTTAAGTGTGCGAGGACCAGAGTCCGTCGAAATGATGAAGTTCCAGAAGAACAGTCTGATGTGGCATCTTTGTCGCTCTTCAATCAGTTAGGACGACATTTTGGGAAGCCAAGGAGTAGATGGCTCAGTGATGCAGAATTCAAGTCTGTCACGAATCATGTCCTTCTAAACACGCCGGAGGTGCAAAGCTACATTAAGTAAGTTTAATATCCATGCATTCTTTTGTTTAACGTCTTCCCAGACACCATTTTGATTTAGCCATCACTTCATATGTAGTGCTTTCTTGCAATACTACATTGTCCCTGAAGAACATGTACAAGATAGAATCGAGAATGATTTCGCACCGTGGTTTAAGGAACAGGTAATTATCAAAATATTTGAAGTAATTTGATGTCTTCAACGTCTACTATACTCATTTATTTTCATATTAGGTTCTCAATACCGGCACGGCGACTGGTCTCCATAATTTGGCATGAGGACCCGCTCGAGAGATGAAAAGTTGGCCGGTGTATTTTGTGAATGGTTATAAGTTTCACACTGAAACTTGGTCGATCGGGAAGAAAACCGTGAACAGTGGAGTATGTGTCGTGGAATCCACGGACGGAGAAAATGAGCGTGACTACTACGGTGTTCTCAAAGACATTATTCAGCTGCAATATACTGGAGGTAATAAAGTCACATTATTTGAGTGTAATTGGTTTGATCCAAAGGAAAGGAGAGGGATGCGAGTTCACAAAGATTTCAAAATAGTTGAAATACGTCACAATAGGTGTTATGATCGTTTTGATCCTTTCATTATTCCGTCTTCTATAAGATAAGTATATTATGTGCCATATCCGAAGAAGACTAGGGACAAATCACAATGGTGGGTTGTAATAAAGACGAAGGCAAGAAGCAGGATAGAAGTTGATGGTGCATTGCAATGTGCCTTTCAAGATGACTCGCAGACGTCTGTGGCCCCTATTGTCGACACCGAATTAGTCGACGATCTACATGATTCAGAACACGTATTTGAAGACTTCGATAACGTTGACATACAAAATGATGAAAAGGATTCGGACGAAGATGAATTTGAAACTACGACGACTTCTGATGATGATGATGATGACGGGTACTAGTCATGTGGAAATTCAGATGATGAGTAAAGGTGTCTTTACTTGTCGTCACGAATTATCAATTTATTTTTACCTTACAACTAGGATATTTTATTACGAATGTTGTCATCTTATGGATTGGTCATTTACGACTCATATTCATTTTGTTTGAGGCAATAGTTTGTTTGAGGCGTTAGCGATGCATGTGGACAAACAATCGGATCAACAAATGCCTGACGCGGACGATGCATTCTTATATTCACTACCATCTCGTGAGTGTTTGAAATAATGATCAGAATAAGTCATTCGCAAAAGCTTATTCGAATTAATTTGTTTATTTTTTATAACCGCCTCCGGATATTAGGAATTGGTTCTCGAGTTATACGTACAATTCAGTTCCTCAAGATGCAACACAAGACGTATAATTCTTATATTCTATCCCACACCTTTCTCGCCGCTCTCGTCTTCTTAGCTTTCCGTTGTTGTTAACATTAGGAGAGAGGGGTTTAAGTAGCAAGAATTTTTAATATATGCATACTTTTTTTAATATTTTTGTATCTAACTTTACGAATTAAACACATTTTTTGAACAAAACTGGATACTGATCATATATATACAAATATGAAACCCTAATTATTTTTTTATTTGGTTATAAGACTTCGTCCACGTCCAATATAAGAAAAGATGAAAAAAATAAAATCATTCAATAGAAAACAAATTTGAGGATTTATTAACGTAGAAATTGTCTGATCTAAGATTGCACCAGAATGTGTTTATTCTTATTTATTTATTTATTATCTTCTTGGTGATTTATATGCACTTTGACACTAACTTAGATTCATATATAGTACATAATTATTTTTGGAATTTGCTTTAATCTGATGCATCATTGTACTCATTAGATTCATATGCACTTTGACACTAACTTAGATTTTACTCTTCATCCCTTTCAGTTAGATCTGTAGACTTTTAAAGTTTTCATCGAAAATGGAGTGCAGACAGTTGGATCATGTAAATGTCAATACTTAGTATAAACTTGTTAGTTTACGCTCGATTTTGAGATTCGGCGTTAGATTGTTAGTTTACGCATCTTCTAGATTTATCAATTTTGAAGATGCTCAATCAATTATTTATCAAATTATGTTGATGTTAAATTGAAATTGTATTTTTATATTTTAGATTTTAGATTCAATTAGATTGTGATTACGCATCTTCAAAACTGAATTCATGTTTTTTTTTGCATTTTAAATGTTATAACTTTTACTCTATTTTTAATTTTGTGCAGTGATGTTTTGCGACGAAGATGATATGCGAATTGAACTTCAGCTCTTCGTCGTGACGAAGACATTATGCCGTTCAATTTGTGAATTAAGCATGCCGTTCCATTATCTCGTTCCACTATAGTTGACGTTATTGAATTTGTGAATTATGGATTATGTTTCATGTTTGGATACCATTATCACAACACATATGGATTATGTTTTATGTTTGAACTATCTGTGATGTGATGTGATGTGATGTGTTTTATATGTGAATTACGATATTTCAATCTGTGATGGATTATATTTCAATATGTGCCGTTCAATTGAACTATCAAATGTGTTGTATTATCTGAGAATTCAATATTTTTTTTTTAATTTTTTTTACGTTTCCGACGGTCCTGACCGTCGGAAACAGCTGAAATATTGAAATTTTCAGCTGAAATATTGTATTATCTGAAATATTTTTTTTTAATTTTTTTCGATACTTACCGACGGTTATATCCGTCGGTACACAATTATCGACGGTCATAGCCCACGAGTAAAAGCCGTCGATACTAGATTGTCGACGGTTTTAACCGTCGATAAAATCGACGGTTCAAGCCGTCGATATATATCGACGGTTAAAACCGTCGATAGTTTCCACGGTTCAAGCCGTCGATAGATAACGACGGCACGAACCGCCGATACTGTCGACGGTTTAAGCCGCTGATAAATATCGACGGCTCGAACCGTCAATACTATTGTCGGTTCAAACCGTCGATATATATCGGCGGTCCTGCCCGTCGATAATATTGACGGTTCGCACCGTCGATATTTAACGTTCGACTGCCGCGCCCGCCAGCTAGACCGTCTGTAATACCGACGGTTCAGAAGAAACCATCGCAAAAAAATTGCGACGAGCCTTTTTCACACGATCATTGTCCGTCGAAAGAACCGTCGGAAATCGCAATTTCCAACGGATCTGGCAAATTTACCGACGGTTAGGACCGTCGGTAAAAGGCAGTTTTCTTGTAATATATATATTGATTGATGCGATGAGAGACAGTAATATTTTGGAAGTTCTCCTATTGTTGCTTCAATTGATCTAGAAATATTAATACATCAGCTTTCTAATATAAATAGAAATAGATGAAAAGTTTTTCATATGATCTATTTCTTCAAAAATTTCTCGCCTGATTCTTCTTTGTGTCAAAATCCGAGCTCCATTGTGCTGCCGACAGTTGATCGGAGAGTACCAGAAGGATGTCGGATAAGGGGAAGAAGGAGATGCTCGAGAAGAAGGAAAAAAGATGCAAATGAAGCTTTGATTAAAAGATAAAAGTGAGTTACAGACTCTTGGACCCAAGTAACTACTCCTATTTATACTAAAGTCAGATATGATATAAAAGGAATTATACCGGTATTATAGTCCAAGTGCTACAATATGAAGACTCTGTAACTAGCTTCAAGATGAAGACTCTGTAACTAGCAACTAATAACATGAGTACATGATAGCCTATGACGACGACGAGGTGGATTCCAACAGTCCCCCTCAAGTTGACGCCGGAAAGAAACTCGACGGCGGCAGCTTAAAGACTAACTCGTCGGTGGTAGAAACAATTCGTCGAACACTTTGAATGCAGCTGTGTTGAACACTTTGGTGCTGTCAAACACACTTCAGGGGTGAGAGCATAACATGGTATTTGTTGCCAAACATCTATCGAACACTTGCTAAGCGTTGTTGGAGGATGGCTGCTCGGCTGGACATGGAAATAAACTTCATCGCTGTTCTGTAGGAACTCCAACACCCCCCATCACTGAAAGCACCGGATGAGAGTGGCAAAGCAATCGCATACGATGTACGGAAAGAAGGATAGAGAACAGAAAGAAACACAAGTAGAGGAACTAACTGAGATGACAGAGAAACATAGGTGAACAGAGAAACATAGGTGATCAGAGAAAAGAACTGAGAGGAAACGAAGAATGAAACAGAAGAAGTATCGAAACATTTCGATCGTTGACAACAACGTCGGCAAAAGGCCGATAACGACAACACACCCTCCGACGATAACGTCGGGAAATCAATCGGTGATTACCACCGAAAAATAGAGAAAATAGAAGTTCTGATCGATGAAGAGTAAAACTAGAAAACAAGATGCTGAAAAAAGGAAAGATGCTGCTGAACAATTTGTCGAACACAAGCTGGGCGTCGGAGAAATAAAGAAGAACTAGATCTGAGAAGACAACGAAATGTAGACAAGTGGACATAAGAAACCATAGAAACACACGAGTTCGGTGGAGGAGCATGATCTTGATGTTGACGGAGAACATACGAGTTCGGCGGCGATCTACATCATTGGCCACGTTGCCTAGTCTTAAAAGTGCCATGAGTTTGAAGATGACCGGCTGCTGGCAGCAGAGGATCAGCTGGGAATGAAGAACTCGGTGTCGTCGGAGATCAGATCTAGTAGATCGGCGACGATGTCGAACAGATCCATGATCCCTGATATCTCCATGGCTTTTAGGCGACATTGTAGCTCGGACGCAGGAGATCGGCGAAACTTTCGACGGCTGACGACGGTGATACAGAGTAGGAGGGAGCTCACGAGGATCGACGACACTTGAGCTCTGATACTATGTCAAAATCCGAACTCTATTGTGTTGCCGACAGTTGATCGTAGAATACCAGAAGGATGCCAGATAAGAGGAAGAAGGAGATGCTCGAGAAGAAGGAAAAAAGATGCAGATGAAGCTTTGATTAAAAGATAAAAGTGAGTTACAGACTCTTGGACCCATGTAACTACTCCTATTTATACTAAAGTCAGATATGATATAAAAGGACTTATACCGGTATTATAGTTCAAGTGCTACAATACGAAGACTCTGTAACTAGCTTCAAGACGAAGACTCTGTAACTAGCAACTAATAACATGAGTACATGATAGCCTACGACGAGGTGGATTCCAACACTTTGGCCTGTTGGCAGGACTAACGATTTATTATCGGATAGTGATTTAATCAATACATAACAATTAGTTATTAGACCATAGTGAACAATCGTTAAATTTAAATATGTAATAAATATAGCGTTTTAATACGAGCATAAAATGACAATCTACATCATGCATTAGAGATCATATTTCATTATATATATATGATAATAACAAATTTATTCATAAGTTTTTCTAAGACCACAAGTATATCTTTTTATTTGAGACAAAAATAAGTATCACTTTTATCACAAAAATCAAACCATTTCCTTACAAAAAAATTGAAATATCATGTAATTTAGTACAAATAAGAGTCAAATATTTTACTTGAATCAGAAATCAAACAATTCGATTGGCCTTAGATAACAGTGAAAACAATATACAAAGATAAAGTATGATACAAATATAGACCAAAATAGGAAAAAAATATAGACTTTGTACTCTATTCGCTATATATGTTTTTTTTCAAATCCTAACATCCTATTCATGAAACAGTATAATAATGATATATCTTGCTTCAAATAAATCGAACGCCCTACTTTTTTAGCTAATTCTCCACACCGTATTTTATGGTACGTATAATATCTTTTTTGTTCTTAGGTTGGCCCCGCATCAAATGGTGCCAGTGATACACAATATTTTTTTTAACGTGGATAGTTGAGTTGAAGATGATAAGTCTAACCCACCAATCAGTTAAAATGGACTAACTTTCAGTGTGATATTTAATAATATCATTACCATTTTTACTGTTATTTTGTTGGCTTTAAGAAATGTATGATTTTAGTTCATTTTTATTTTAAAAAAAAACTAACATCGTATATGCGAAGTGATTTGTGTTCAGACACAAATTTTTCATGAGGCGTGACCACATCTTGTTGATCTTAGTATTTCATATTTAACGCAAAAATAACTTGGAACGAGCTTATAAGTAATTCATGGTTAATTTGTTCAATGTCCCGGTTGATGTTTGCTTCTAAATCGATCAACGTGGTTTTATTGCATTATTATTATTCTGATTTATGATCATATGAGCACTTTTCTGTTTATGTTTCTTGTCGGGTGTGTTTAAAATAAATTTGGAATTTAAGGCCCTACAAATAGTCCACAAGGACCAGCAAATGATAAAATAATCGGGTAAATAAATATTTATTTGCAGATAACAACTACATTTGATTGATACAAAATAAGTTATTTTTTCGTTAATTATATATATATATATATAATCTAAGTTTGTTGCAAATTTTTGAGAGACTCTTAATCTGCAGTCGATGACATAACACTGAGCTATGAACCCACGCTGACCACGAAAAAAGAAAGAAAAGAAACGAAGCAGGTACATATATGAGATAAATTTCCGATCACAACAAATGCATAATACCAAAATAAAACATCCGGAGTTGGTTTGATTCAAATAGTACGTAGTAACGGGATTAAACACTCAAATAAGAGGTCTGGAGTTGGAATGATGTCACTTTTAGTAGGCGGCTAGCACATTAATGCACTCTGCATTTTTAAGTGTGTGAAAAAACATTAGCCACCATGGTTGACTATTTCTTATAATAGAAAAAATACAAAGCCAAAAGACATGTTTTTCAAACCTAATTTTTATTATAAGAATCGTATCATATTTCATAATTTATTTTTGTTCATATATGTCACTTGCTCTCCCTTTATAATTGAAAAATAAATAAATAAAACGTCATGCTAAGGAAAAAAAAATCAAGGTCGTTTGAAGGATTCTTCGAAGTATGACCACAAAACGTTCATGATTCATCCACTACATTTGAATTAACTATAATGTTTCATCTTAAGCCAACTTAATTTATATTAACTGTGTACATGGACAATTAATTAAGTTTAGAGCTTATCGCACTCGGCGGGAACAAAGGAGAGCATCCCAGCGTCAACGTCAAAGAGAAAGTGCAAGCCCTGCTGCTGGAAATTGCCCAAGATGGACAACGACACGCTTTGCCCAAAAATTGCCAGGCAGAACAAGCTGGACGTCGAATCTATGATCGTGACCATGTACTTATCCGTCGATAAGGTCATGTCGGCGCCGGCGTCAAAGTGGAATGTCAAGTCCGGCATCTCCGGTGGCTGAGTCGCGTTTGGCAATGAGAAACAAAGGTCAAAGACGAGATCCTTCTTGCCAGAGACGGGCAGGTTCACCAGGGACACGATCTCCTTCCTGAGGATGGCATAGCCGGACTGCACCAGAGACGTGAAGCTGGAACCTGAGTCGATGATGAGCCCTCCAGTCCCGTCTGCTTTGATCTCAAATGTAGTGTTTGGAATGGGCAGCAGCTTGCTGCCGAGTGATATCCCTCTGAGAGAGATGTAGTAGAAGGAACTTTGAGCGAGATTCAGTATAATCGGCGTGGATTGAACCGGACCTGAGCTACCGTTCAACTCCGCCAGAGAACCCAGCAGAAAAGGACTGGAGACGTTGGGCTCGGTGAGTGGCGCTAAGCAGTAAGAAAACCTGCCTGCATGCAGCTGAGACACGAGCGACAAGGGCCCCCGTCCGAGCCCGACGATTCCCGTCGAGTTCGCGAAGTCCCCTTCGTTTGCTATGCCACAGCCGAAGTCGAGAGTGGCGTTCGAGCCCTGATTCGAAAGGCCGAAGGTGAATACCTCTACGGCGAGCACTCCGGACGACGTGGAGTTGTCGCCGTACCTCGTGAAATATCCGCAGGACCCCGTGCATGCGGTGGAGTTGAGTTGACCCGGGCACAAGGGATCGTTGCACGGGATTGTCTTGAAGGTGGAAGAAGCGGGAAGCAGCTGTTGTTGTTGCAGGGCCCGCACTGCGTCCAGATGAGGTCGCTGCCGGTATCGGCGATGGCCGAGATGGCGAGAGGAGGTGTGCCGATGGCGAGGTCCATGAGGTACTCGAGTTCGCTTGCATGGATAGGCACTTCGACGTGGGGGCTGGGAGCAGTAGCTTTCTGCAGGAAAAGCGCTCTGCCCGTGCTTCTTTGCACCGCACGACGTAGGAGCTCCGTCACGTTGTAGTTGCCCGCGGAGTCCACATGCGTCAGGGCGGTGCGGAAGCCGATAGCGGCGGCACCGTCCATGGACGAGTGAAGAAGGAAGACGAAGAACAGAAACAGAAGCTTGCACACGTGACATGTTGATTTGGAAAATTTGTCCAAGTTGGATTCAAAGTTAATTAACTCTTCTCCTTCTTCCTTTTGATATGTATCTAAACAAAGAAAAAACAAGAACAGATGGAAGGGGCAAGGAAAGAGATTCTAAAAAATCGATCTCCCTATTCAAATTAATGTCTGAGAGATGACTTCGATCTGAAACGAGGCATCCACATAATATATATAGAGATGAATCGAGTCCATTATTATTTGCATATATAATATTTTATAGAAAATAATTTGAGAATTCTCTTTTTCTTTGACATAACTGAAAAAGAAAGGCTATCTTACTTTCATCAAGCATATATGATATATCATCTCTAGTCGTGATTAATTTGAATGGTGAGCTTTTCAGCCCTGTCATTCTATTTGATCTCATCGATCTTTATTTTCCGATAAAGTTACACTTAAGGAACGTCGCATGCAAGCCTCTTTTTTCTTAATGAGCCACAAGTCATTGACAGTGAATTGGTTCTGATACCGATATATATAGTTGCATCAGAAATAAAACTAAATAGACAGCGATCGAAATGCCCACTTTGTCAAGTGTGACGTCGCAAGGGAAAATTTTAATCATGAAACATGTCCATTTTCTAAATTGAATTAGAACTTCAACAAGAAAACGAGCTCTAAATTTTGGC
Source organism: Pontederia crassipes (assembly GCA_030549335.1). Lineage (NCBI taxonomy): Eukaryota > Viridiplantae > Streptophyta > Magnoliopsida > Commelinales > Pontederiaceae > Pontederia > Pontederia crassipes. The sequence goes on from CM060193.1 coordinate 31,542,543, forward strand.
TAATTGATTGATTGGCTAAAACTTAATATTTAAATATTTTCTGTTTTGTTATCAATTAAACTCAGTATAGGGAAATTATATCATAGTAAATGCATCAGAAGAAGGAATGAATAAAACCCAAGTCAAGTTGGGTGCAACGATGCATGAACATTCCTAATTTAAAAAGTTCTAATAAATATTCTACTCGACTTATAATAGGCTTAGAAATTTTATTTGATCTAACTTAGATTTAAAAAGTCATTTTGTTAACTTAATATCTTATTAATTATAAAAAATGTTTTAATAAAAAAATGTGTGAAAGTGTTTATTTTATTATTTAAGTTATATTGGCAATATATATCAATCATATAGGTTAGTCTTATAGGAATAGTGAGAAGCTAAACGAAATTAGCCAACAATATTCTTAATTAGTATCACTCCGTCATGTGTGACGTGCCGGATATATAACTTTAATTCTAATATTGACTTTCGAACTTTTTTTTTCTGAAAAGAAAATAATTTCATTACGTTCGTAAGATGGTACAAAAGTGGAGGAATCACGTAGGGGATGCTCGTCGCAAAAGTTGTCGCAAAAAATAATAATGCGACCAAAATGATCGAGTAATGTGTGGACCGATTTAAACTCCGAGTACAATGTGTTGCTTTCAAAATTGCAATAGATATTCAAAAGAAGATACAAAAAAAAAATGTGACAACTGGTGGCATCTAATACGTGATCTTGGCCCTCCGCTTTTCTCCGGCCCAATCCAAGCTAGGTTAATTCTTCCTAGTTCCTCGGTCTGAGTCCTTGCTTTGAAGCTATGTTACAAGGGAACGAGTACGGTATCCATATAGCGTATGAGTACGAGTATAAGTGCGGAATATGATAAATTCTAAAAAATTAGGGTATAAGTATGATAACATATTAAATATCTAATATATGCGTAAAATAAATTTCCATAAGATTTTAAATTTTCAAAACAAGTAATTAGTTATTCATCACATAAAATTTAGACGATGTCTAAATGAGAAGTTATTAATAGTCATCTTTAGCACATATATATTTTATTGTTCACATTTAACAAAAACGTAGCAAAATATATGTTTACCATGTTATATAGTATTAATGCTTTCATGATTATCAATCATTTATTATCTTTTTTTTTTAATATCTGATAAAATTTTTGATACGGTATACCCAATATCATATGTACCCACTTTTTTTAAAATTAATTTTTTATTGGATATGAGTGGGTACGAGTACCCATAAAATATCGGTACCGAATACGTACCCGAACCGGGTACGTCCAGGAAATTGAAGTACTTGAGGATTCCGAATCTCAATCATCTTTTATAAAATAATACTTCTTTAAAAATAGAATAATGAATATATAAATCATTTTAATAATTAATAAAAAAACAATATAACATGATATTTCATTATACTATTAAAAAATACATACAATAACTTTTAAAGAACAAAATTATTAAACTTTCTTAAAATTAAGATAGTTTTATTTTAATTTTAAAAGTCGAGCGCATCCTATGCGGAGGCCTAGTTTGGTGTTTTTTTTTATCCATACTTGTTCTTATTGCTTAATTTTCATGGAGCAGCAAGATGTTCTTGCTCTAGTAAGAACACATGGAACTCAAATTTTTTAAGAACCCATTTGACAATGTAATATGTAACACCTCGAAATTTTCACCCTAGAAGTTGGAGGGCAATTAGATCATTTCGACAATTTAGTCCGTTCGCTATAACATCATCATAATAAAATGACATACTATTACAAAAAATCATTAAATATGAGAATAAAATAAAATCATTTATAATTTAGTGGAAGAGTTAAATAAAAATAATTTCATCATCATGTCATAGAATTAGGAAGAACTCATTACGCAATAATACTCTTGTAAATAGAAACTCTAGAGACTCATGACTCATTATTCCTATGCCACGTGCGACTTAGCCATCATGACTCAATCAACCATCCATCCAAGTTTATTAGGTACCTGCACGAGTTCGGGGTGCAGAGTTTCCCAATTAGAGTATGTAAATGTCATGCGTGTATGCGATGGATATTCATATATGACAATTTCATAATAAAAAGAAAAATATATGCATGTCATGCCATAGTCATAAAATATACATGTCATTGGTTCATCAATTCATCAGTCAAAAAATATAGTAGGCATATCAAGTGACTAGCACTTGTCCTTACCTTACTTCAGTAATATCCTCGGGGTTGCTTCATAACCTTTTGAATCCCACTTTCGTGATCATCAGTCCTTTCAATTCAGTCAGTTCAGTCTTTGATCTTATCAGCAATTGAAGAATCAAATGGTTGCACTCTAGTAGGCTAGCTATGCAGCCGAGGCTCTGTCACCCGAAGATGAATGGGAATAGCCGTTGTCGGTAAAATACTGTTATTCACCCAGGAAATGCTAACTCCAAGGTGCAGCGAGGGAAATTTTAACATAATAGATCAGGGCACAGTATTTTCTGTCATCAGTTTGATGGGCGACAAGTAAAGTATTTTTCAATTAGGTTCATTATTATCATAATTATCAAACAATTTACATCGCTCAATCTTCATATTTTAATCTAGTTATGACTATCCATGTAATTCATGTATCTAGATTCATATACAATCATTAATCAGTAATACATAATAGTAAATACCTTAAAAATAATATAAATATAACATAAATCTATTTTTTGGTCTGTCACGATAGTGACGAACCACGGCCATGATAGGATTCATCACGGTCATCATAGAAACCCAGTTGCCTTACGCCTTTCTGTCACGATCATGCCCACCAAGGTTACGGTCGTGCCACACTATCACGAGCGTGCCAGATTGATGGTTTTCGCCCTATCTTTTCATCCTTCTATCACGGGTGTGGCAGAGTTCGTCATGATCGTGACAGAAGCTAAATTTGGTCCGTGTTTCAACCCTTTTGTCATGGACGTTCTGGGCTTGGAACTTATCCCAACGTCAAAATTCTCGATTTTTGAGATTAAAATTCTAATAAAAATAATTTCAAATATCATAAATATTTTAGGTATGATCTTTTAATATCTATGAATCATAGAACACATTAAAAAATGCAATTTTGATTCATTAACAAGAGTTAGGACTTTTTCCTACAAATTCATACAATTAACAGAATCTATTCTTTGCATAGTATTATGACAGCAGATAATAAAATATTAATAACTTAATTGATTCTTGTTCTTTTCAAATGATTTCAATTTTCACAGAAGATAATACGGAACATTTAACTTGTAAATAAATTTCAAATCCTAATTCAATATTTTCAATTTATGATAATTTTTATCTTTTTGTCAATGTTTGGTTCATAACTAATTTTATATATTTTTAAATTGGGTGAAATAAATTTCTATAAAAACTAATATTATTTGTAATTTTTGGATAAGTAAAACATATTCAAATAATTATTACAAAATAGTTACGAATTTAACAGATTATGCAACTTAAATTATGTAACCCTCAATCAAAATTCTTATCAAGAATAAGGTGTTCTTGAAACTCTCAATCCAAATAAAACATCATTGAGAAGGGAGAAAAATTTGAATCACCTTTACATACATTACTCTTAAGTATTTCTTTCTCTCTTTCTTTGTCTTCGTCTTCTTTCTCCTCAGGTTTCTCTCTTCAAAGTCCTAACCGTCACGTGCAAAAATGAGAAAAAAGAGATAACACGAAGATTTAATTTTTTTATATAGAGAGATCATTAACATTTTGGGCCAAAGCCTATTATGCCTTTTAAAAATATGAGGTGTTACATAATATCACTTGGGTCATCGTTTAATTCCCATCAATTTATTTTATCACATGGCCCCACGTCAATAAATACGCAAACAAAGAAAATAAGGTGGGTTACAAATTTGCTGGTCCAGCAGGATTTTACTGCTCCAGCCGAATTGACGAGATGAGATCATCTGGTGGGTTTGAAAACGCTTAGAACCATCTTCGACATCCAAACGTCATGGCCTCACATATTGATATTAATGTTAATGATGTTTGGACGAAAATATGAAAAAAAAACCATAAAGTTTGGACGAAAATAAAAATATTTATTTTACTAATAATTAATGATGTTTTTTAGCAAACCTTGATACATAAAGTTTTGTACCCTAGCGGTCAAAGCTCTTCCTTATGCGCATATTCTCATTTTTTTTTCTTTTTTCTTATTTTTTTTTCTTTATCAATTTTGGTCACATGATATAACCGTTCAAGGCACAACAACCAAAATTAACTATTGAGAAAGAAGCAAATATTAGTTTGTACTCCAATTAATTTAATTGTGCTCAAATCATTTGGACTTTCAATAGCTTAAATTGGACAACTATTTTATATTATTTCAACGATCACTTTCTATATCAAAATAAGGCTGTTAAGTTATTGTAGGAGTTGGTTTCAGGAATTAATGCTTCTGCGCATAGCCTCTTACACGTTTTCTACCTCGCACGTTGACGTACATATTTGAAAAAAAGATACAAGGATCGTGCATGAATTAAATAAGTACAACTACTCTATCTCTAATGATCGAAGTATAAGAAAAAAAATAATAAAGTACGTAAAATACTCTTTCAGGCTCTTTTGTCCACTCTTGCATAATTGAGGGCATACCTCTATTTTCTTCTTTTAAGTTATGTAATAATAAGGGCATATTTTTTTATTGTCAACCTTCGATTTTTTTTTTAAAAAGTGTCAATAATATAATCGAATTCAAGATAAGATATCATAGGGTGACAAGTATTAAATTCAAGAAGAAGAGCCACTTATCATGTAATAAGGCCATATTTGTAATTTATCATGTTAGAGGTGGGATGTATACATAACAGCTATAATTTATGTGTCACTCGTCAAGGCAATAGTAGAAATTCATAGGATAATACAAGTAATAAATTTCTTTCTTTATTATAAAACGAACAGAGCAGGTCATCGAATCAAACACAATGACAAACATATAGTAAAATATCGATGTAGCGCATATATTAAAATTACATGTATAATAAAGTTTTAGTGCGCAACGTGAATTATGATTTTTTGTCATATAAGATCTAACTCGTACGGTCACATGGTCCATGTGAATTCGGATTCACGTGAAAAAAAATTGTTTCTATGACTCACAAATATATATATATATATATTTAATATACGCCATTATAACATAATTATAATTGTTTACCAAAGTGTTGTCCTTCTTGATTATTAAATTAAGTTTTTTTTGCTGTTTGCGATGGTGCCATCTAGTTCATGATCTAATACATGAAAAAAAAAGAAGCAAACTTAGCATCTATAATTGCAAAAAGAAGGATTGAATTTGGTATATCGATCTTTCATTCAATTCACGATTAAAGAGTACTGAAAATGGTATTATACAATGTCCTTTTCATTTTAATTATCGTATTAAGTGAACTCAGAGGCTATATCTTTAGAAGAGCAACATGTTCCTGTGGATTTAATTTTCTTTTTCAACTGAGTTTAAATACTTAATTATACCCAGCATCAGCATCTTCCTTGAGATATCATCTTGGTCACTCAATATATTGCATGCACATCGACCTACAGTTTAGCTATTATTCATCAAAAAACTTGTATGGATGTATATATAGGTATATACGGGTTTAATGGGCATACTATGCCCACTAATGGTAGCACGCTGCTACCCATGTTTCTTGGTTGTGTGATCGACAATGGACGATGAATGGAGAAAAGCGCGCTCAATCGGTTGCTGCATCGTTGAACTGGCTTGGAGCGCACCATCGGCCAAGAGCACATGCTTAGGGTCGACCGCGCCGGAAGACTAGGAGATGGAGCGGGAAGCGAGTTCTTCTGCCATCTTCCCCCGACCGCAAAGACGTTGTTGTGGCGCCGGGAAGACCAGTAAAAAATCATAACTTAGGGAAAAAAGGAACAAGAAAACTATAGCAGAATTGAGGAGCAAAGGACGAACGCGATTAGGGATTACCGATGTTTGCATCTACGTGCAGGCGCATAGATGGAATTTGTAGGGCTGTCAAGCGGTAGATGTAACGCCCGGCCCATTTATTTTCTCATTTGAAATTTAAACACAAAAGATAAAAAAAAGGTATGGGACGAGAGAATCGGTCTCCCTCCCTCTCACCCCACTCCCCCTCCCATGACTCCCTCTCTCGTGAGAGAGTGTTGGTAGAGGTATAAGGGAGGGAGTACCTCCCACTTTTGCCATAGCCGCACCTCACTCTCTCTCTTCTACTCCTTCTTCTTCGTCTGTTCTTTCCGGCGAAGCATGACGAGCAGACGAACAACGAGAACCAGGACGACCGGCGAACCTCCGACGAATCAAAAGAAAAGGTACCGTAGACTTATAAAATCTCTAGACGAAGAAATGTAGATCATGGTCACGCGTTTCGAATTTATTATGACTTAGAGCACCATAGAAATATCTTTCATCGTGTACGTAATGGAGATCCAATAAATTGTTTTCGAAGTAAGATGTTCGAATTATTTTTTGCCATTACGACATGAATCTAGTCTGAATTATATTATATACCGTGCATGTTTTCTTTTATACTCAACCTCATTACGTGTCGTAGATCTCTTTGATTTTTAGGAGGAATGTCCAATAGATTATGCTCGGTTAAGATGTGTGAACCATACATCATGAGGTCATGCTAACTTACAGATATTAAATTATACTTTTATCATGCTTAGTCGACATATATTTGATGTATCTGAATTAGGCTTTAGGCATGTTAATTAATTTAATTATGTTATGACTCTCGACATGTACTTATATATATATATATATATATATACTGATATGTCGAACTATGCATTATTTAGGCATGTTAACTAATTTATTTATGTTATACTCTCGGCTAAATTATGAATTAAGAGGGATTAATTACTTAGTATGCATGTTACTCTCGGAATGTATACATATATACATAATAAGAGTAATAATAATAATTATTTAGTAGGCATGTACTCTCGAAGTATATATTTATATATATATATAAGAATTATAATAATACTTACTTGGGGGGCATGTTTCTCTCGGGATATATATATAAGAATAATAATAATTAAGACAAATAAAGTGAAGATAAATGAATGTGATAGCTATGTGTATTCAAGGTTAAGGTCAAGGCATTGTACATTGGAGGGGCGGGTAACTGCACTGAGGAGACAGTGTACCTACTGGTTTAAATACCACTGCTCCTGGACCACAGGCCCGCTTTCACTTGTGTTCCGAATAAGAGTGACGCAGTGAACGAACTCTTCCCCCACGGGGGCATATGTGAATTTCATTGTTAGGCCAGAGGGACAGGTAGCTTAGCTGAGAAGACAGTGAACCTACGGGTCCGTAACGATCACTGTTCCTGAGATGCAGACCTTCTCCCACCTGCATTCCGAAAAGGTTGTACCTAAGTGTACACCTTCCCTTTTATGGGCATCCGGCAATATTCAAGGCAAAGACACCTCTAGCTTCCCAATTAATTAAAGTCGAGCTCACTTAAGATAACGAACATCAAGGATCTTATAGTAATGTAAAATGTGTTGTTTCACACAGAGTATATCAGAGCATGATAATGAATAATAGAGCATGGTCAATGACAACAGAGCAAAGCAATGGTTAACAGAGCATGGTAATAAATCAGAGAACATAGCATTGTATAAAGCATTGTTAAAGTATTAAGCAAAGTATATGATCATTGATTATCATTTCATCATCTATGACTCTATGAGTACTGGGCGTTAGCTCACGGGCATTATATGCCCATGCTTTGAGATTTTGCAGGTGAAAACCCTTCTTAGGGAGGAAGTGGAGAAGTTGCAGACCTTCGGAATGGCGGCATATGACTTACTATAGAACCACAGCTTTCCGCCATTGTTATTCTGCATTTAAATGATTTGATGTTGTAAATATGAAACATCTAAATTTCCCTTTTTAGCCTTGCTTTTGTTATTATTTCCAGAACTATTTGGACTATCTTTATTTCAACATTTCTTTTGAATTATCTTACATCATGTGACATTGTTGGTTCACAATGATATCTCTTCCGCATTTCATATACTTATTATTTCTCTATCATTCCATTGCCACGTGGGTCATTTGTTGACCAATCAAAGTCCGAGTCAAAGTCAAAGTAGTCATAGACAGTGGTAGCGCTCCCTTGGTCAGTCTAACTGCCAGCGTGGCAGGAGGGCTGATTTTGAGGACGTTACAGTTTGGCATCAGAGCCCAAGTTCTTGGCTCCCATTGTTCATAGTAGAGTATAGGCCAGTGTCATTGCCATTCATAGCAGAGTATAGTCATTGCATTGTCCTCATTGTCCATTGGTCTTATCACCAGAGTAAAGTCATGTGTAAGCCTCCTGAGCAACTGTGACTCCACTCCTCAAGTAAGTACTAGTTGAATTATTCAAATGGATTATTTTATATTTAGATAACTTATTTTATAGATGCCTCCACGTCGCATGATCACCAGAGTTGTACGAAGGGGTATGGGTCATATAGTTAGGATACGTGTACACCCACTAGATCCTCCAACCCCGCCACAACCTGCTCCAGAAAGACCGAAGCATTCAGATTCAGAGAGCATGGGAAGTAACGATCCAGATTTACCCTCCCCACCCATTGAGACATGGGAAGAAATAAGTCAAACGTGGCATGAAGGGATGACTCAAAGGTGGCACTTACAAACTAGAGGAGTACGTGTTCGCAATCCAATTTGTATATCTTCATATGATGAAGAAGAAGCTCCTTAACCACTAAGGGGATTACAATTTAGAGACCCAAGTCCTATAAGTCAGACAGAACCAGAGGAGATCCCCCAGGATGAATCAGAGGATACCTCCCGACGCGATGAGTAGCTTGGGACTCATAGCACTTTAGATGCTTAGTTGTTTGCTTTCTTTTCCTTGAAATAAGACTTCACTGTGATGGGTTTGTCATCAGGTGAAGCACATTTGTTCATTGTTTTAGCAAAAGAAATAAAGGAATGAAAGTTACCTGAATTTAAAGCACAGCTTCCATTATGACTTATCGTCGATCGTGTTGTTTCTCAGAGATTCTCCCTCCAAGCAAGATGCAACAATCAAGTGACGAGATCGAGGGTCGTGGCGAAGAAGGGATCCAAAATCCCCCACCTCAGCCAAAACGTCAGGGAAGACCATTGCCTCCCCCATGCACCATACAAGAATTCTGAAGGTTGAAGCCGCCTACTTATAGCTGTGAAGAAGATATAGACGTGGCTGAGCAGTGGATCGACACCATGGAAGAAAAATTTGAACTCTTGGACTGCCCAGACCATAAATAAGTCATCTTTGCTGCCGATACCCTCACTAAGGACGCTAAAGATCGGTGGAAGGTGACCAAGGTGACCGAGTTCACGGGCACTAAAGCAATACCATGGGCTGACTTCCGCCGACTGTTCGAAGTCCGTTTCTTTCCCGCCTATCAGAGGAGGATGAAGCAATAAGAATTCCTGAACCTGAGCCAGGGGACAATGATTGTGTCCCAGTACTACACCAAGTACGTTCGTCTTCTAAAGTATTCTAAGATGAATATGGACGAAAAGGAGAAGACTAATCATTTCATCGACGGTTTGAACCCGAGCCTGAGAGGGCAAACACGACCAGGAAACTGCAAACTTCTAACTGAGGCAGCCCAACTGGCAATTCTAATAGAAAAGGACCAGTAAGAACTACAATGTGCCAGAAGAGGGCAATAAGAAGTGGGATAAGGGTCCCAACCACAACAGTTCAAGAGGAACAATCACCACCAATGGCGAGACCAGCGATGGGATAACCATCTTCGACCGTACCCTGCCCCACAACAAATTGAACGGCCTCGTTATGAGCAGCAGCCCTGACCACCTTTACCACCACCTCATCAGCCTCAGCAAGCACCAGCACAACAACAACCCCAACAGAGACAACCCCAACAGCTGGCAAGGCGACCGGCACAACAGAGGCCTCAACAACCCAGGGCACCTCAGGCACAACAAGCGCAAGGTGAGAAAGTTCTGTGTAACACTTGTGGCAGGACTCATGATGGAGTATGTCGCATAAACACCGGTGCCTGCTATCATTGTGGCGTGATGGGCCACTTCTCCCGGGACTGTCCACAGCGCAAGCCTTTGGTGCAAGGAAGGCTCTTCAACCTAGAAGAGGATGCACAACAGCGTGAGGATGCGCAGCAGAATAACGCTGATATCATTCGAGGTACGCTTTGTATTGCCAAGCTACCTACTATAGTTTTGTTTGATTCTAGAGCCACTCATTCTTTCATATTAGAAGAGTGTGCTATCACATTAGGGTTACCTGCTATGGATCTAGAACCTAGCATGACCATCATTACCCCATAAGGAACACTACGGACTACTAGATACTTAACTGATGTATCAGTAGAAATTGATAAAAAGAACTTTCCTGTTAACCTGATCATAATAACCATGAGGGATTATGATGTCATACTAGGCATGGACTGACTAGCTCGCCATGACACTACCATCATGTGCAAGTAAAAGAAGGTGGTAATAGGAGCAAACATTAAAGAGAAAGTCGCAGTCAGAGGTATAGACCGAAAAGAACCCAAAGTCATAGTGTCAGCAACGAAGGCTCAGAAACTGCTCAAGCAAGATTGCAGAGAATTTTTGGCAAGTGTGACCAAGGTGGAAGCTCCTACCAAAACCCCTCAAGACATAAACGTCGTGAAGGAGTTTCTGGACGTGTTCCCCGAGGATGTCAGTGGTCTACCACCGAAGAGAGACAACGACTTCCACATTAAGCTAGTACCAAGTATAGCACCAATTTCTAAGGCTCCGTATCGCATGGCCCTAGCAGAAATAAAGGAGCTAAAGACTCAAATTCAAGAGCTACTAGCTAAGGGCTTCATCAAGCCCAGTGTCTCACCATGGGGTGCTCCAGTCCTATTAATCAAGAACAAGGACGGATCAATGAGGCTATGCATAGATTATCGGATGCTCAACAAGGTCATGGTAAAGAACAAGTACCCCCTTCCTCGCATTGATGACTTGTTCGATCAGCTCGCCAATGCCAAAGTATTCTCCAAAATTGATCTGCGGAGCGGCTACCATCAGCTCTGGGTAGCAGAGGAAGATATCCCAAAAACGGCCTTCAGGTCACGGTACGGACATTACGAATTTATTGTCATACCGTTTGGATTGACTAACGCTCCTGCAGCATTTATGGACCTAATGAATCGGACGTTCAACGAACATCTCGACAAGTTCGTGATCATTTTCGTGGATGATATTCTCATATATTCACCCAACGTGGAACAACACAAGGAACACCTGAGGATTATTTTGAAAACATTGAGAGCCAAAAAGCTATATGCAAAATTCTCCAAATGTGAATTTTGGATGGACCAGATGATGTTTCTTGGGCATATCGTTTCCAAAGATAGAATTTCAGTGGACCCGGCCAAGGTCGAGGTAGTGTCAAATTGGACGCAATCGAAAAATGTTTTAGAGATTAGGAGTTTCCTTAGTTTGGTTGGGTATTACCGAAGATTTATCAAAGATTTTTTCAGATTAACACTACCATTGAACAAGCTCACCAGGAAGGGCGAAAAGTTTATTTGGTCCACAAAATGTGAAGAAATCTTTCAAGAGCTGAAAAGGCGGTTGACTTCCGCACACATACTCACCTTATCCTCAGGCAGTGGTGGGTATGTGATCTATAGTGACGCTAGCGGCATAGGGCTGGGTTGTGTTTTGATGCAATATGGAAAGGTGGTAGCTTATGCATTAAGACAACTGAAGAAACATGAGGTCAATTACCCTACTCATGACCTCGAGCTAGCAGCTGTAGTCTTTGCTCTCAAGCTCTGACGAGATTATCTGTATGGGGAACAGTTTATAGTGTACAAAGATCATAAGAGTTTGAAATATGTGTTGATGCGTTTGAAATGATGTAGCAAAATAAAATCGCTAGCAAGTGCACTAGTCGCTCAAATAATATAGTAAATAGGAGTAAGAGTGTCGAACCCACGAGGAATATTATTAATTCAATATCTGAATTTATAAATTAATAAGAGAGAAAAAACATGGATTTTGAAAATGAGTTTTAAAAGATAAAGAAAATAAGATAAAGATAAGATAATGGTGTTGAAGTTAGGCCTTGGGATGAAAATAGATCAGGATAAATATTTGAACCATAAAAAATAAATTTAAACATTAAAGATGGATTAGAGTCTCCCTAAAGTAATCTAACATGATTAACTTGTGGTCTCCATGACTGGCATCCCTCAATCTAATCATAAAGAACTATCTTAATTTAATAAGAATTGAAGTCTCCACGACTGGTACCCCCAAAATCATATTAAAATTAAGATACATTAAATTGAATTCTCTAGACTATTAATCACTCCACAAACTAGTATAGATTAATAGACCACACAAACTTGATTTTCCACACACTAGTTATCAAATTTATGTCAATTATTAATTCCAAATAAAATCAATCATAATTAGTATAATGAATTCTGAAATTAAACACTCCACAAACGGGTACAGCCTAATTCAGAAATTTAATTAACTAATATAAAAGCATTAACCACATTTAATAATTGAACAAAAAAGATTAAAGCAAATAAAATAGGATCCAAACATTTTCCTTCAATTAATAATCTCCTAAAATAATAATCCTAAAAACATGGAGTTCATCCTAGAAATTTCGGAGAGATAATAAAATATAAAGATGGCGTAAAACTCGTTAAATTACGGTCGAAACAAAATCTTAAGATGGCGTAAACATTAACACGGCGATGAATCATCTCGATCGAAAGAGAATTAAATTGACTTCTGCGGTGTAAAGAATTAATCAACTCCTCGCATATAAAACTCTAGGTGTAAAGAATCGAAGTCAACAACCTTTGGCCGAACGAAATGTCGACAAATGAATCATTACGGCCGAGGAAGAGGACAATTCATATCGGCCGTAAATCGATGAAAATTAAGTTGAACGTGATCCTTGATGGCCGAGAAAGAAAAATTCACAAATAAACTAGCCGAAAAGGTCGTAAGATGGCGTAAAAATAAATGTTCAGAAATTTATCGGCCGCAAAATAATTTGATCGTGAAGTTTCAGCCGTAAAACTCAGATTAAATTCGTCAACCGCAAAATATAAGCAAAGACTTCTGCAGTGTAAAAGATTTTTCGAAATTATTAAAGCCGAAAGAGGTCAAATCAATAATAAAAGAAATTTTACGGTCGCAAAACCATGAGATCAATTCTCGGCCGTAAAAAGAAAATATGAGATCATTCTCGGTCATAAAAAGAAAACATGAGATCATTCTCGACCGTAAAAAGAAAACATGAGATAATGGATTATCAGAGATTAAATTCTCGTCTGCAAGCTTAATCAATCATATCACAAGAAAGAGAATTCAATTTGATCCGGATGAAGTGAATCTCGACCGTAAAGATAAAAATTGTCAATTAAGCCGAAATGAGGTCACATCGGCCGAGATGAAGTCAACACGATTGGTCGTAAAACAAAATAGGGTTTCGGCCAAAATAAAGTCGAATGAAATTTGAGAATATTACCCTAACTCTTAAGTCGACAATTAAATCATTACGGCCGAAAGTGAATTAAGTCGATTCTTTACGGCCGTAAAACAACGAAATCAAATCAAATAGAACAAACCACTTTGGCCAAAACGAAATCAAATCCATGGCGTAAAACAACGTTCGGATAAAATTACGGCCGTAAAATAGAAGATTAGAACTCAATCGATATTGCGAGCCGTAAAACAAGTAAAGCCGAAAAAATAAATCTCGGTCGTAAAATCATAAGACGGCGACAGAATTTTAAGCCAAAAGTCGACAATTTAAAAAAATTGTCGTGACCTTTATCTGCAAAAGAAAAAATGTCAATTTATTCACAAAAAATTATTAAAACAATTAATACATATTTATAAAGAATTATTTACAATTTATTTACATCTCCTAATAATTCATAAAAATCAGAAATTGATTAATAAAATATTCCCCGGCAACGGCGCCAAAAACTTGATGCGTTTGAAATGATGTAGCAAAATAAAATCGTTAGCAAGTGCACTAGTCGCTCAAGTAATATAGTAAATAGGAGTAAGAGTGTCGAACCCACGAGGAATATTATTAATTCAATATCTGAATTTATAAATTAATAAGAGAGAAAAAATATGGATTTTGAAAACGAGTTTTAAAAGATAAAGAAAATAAGATAAAGATAAGATAATGGTGTTGAAGTTAGGCCTTATGATGAAAATAGATCAGGATAAATATTTGAACCATAAAAAATAAATTTAATCTTTAAAGATGAATTAGAGTCTCTCTAAAGTAATCTAACATGATTAACTTGTGGTCTCCACGACTGGCATCCCTCAATCTAATCATATAGAACTATCTTAATTTAATAAGAATTGAAGTCTCCACGATGGTACCCCCAAAATCATATTAAAATTAAGATGCATTAAATTGAATTCTCTAGACTATTAATCACTTCACAAACTAGTATAGATTAATATACCACACAAACTTGATTATCCACACACTAGTTATCAAATTTATGTCAATTATTAATTCCAAATAAAATCAATTATAACTAGTATAATGAATTCTGAAATTAAACACTCCACAAACTGGTATAGCCTAATTCAAAAATTTAATTAACTAATATAAAAGCATTAAGAACATTTAATAATTGATCAAAAAAGATTAAAGCAAATAAAATAGGATCCAAACATTTTCCTTCAATTAATAATCTCCTAAAATAATAATCCTAAAAACATGGAGTTCATCCTAGAAATTTCGGAGAGATAATAAAATATAAAACATAAAAATTGAAAGAATTACACCCAAAATAGAAATCTCGAATTGGGCAGACAGTCGGGTAGCCTCTCGAACTTGATCAGGGTCGCGATCAACCTCCAGCCGTCGCACATCTCTCCTCTTGGTCGTAGCCTGCAGAGCTCACGACTCGCTATGGAAGAAACCTGAACTTCAGAGCACCCCTTGGGACGATGATTTCCTCACGTATTTATAGGGTGCGAACGGCCTTCAATTTGATCTCGGCCGTAACATCGTACGGTTGACTTTAAAATTATGAGATAAACTCGGCCAAAAATGATAATTCTTTCAAAAGATAAATTCTTTTATCTTCACCCCCTCTGAATCTCGGCCAAAACGTCTTTCTTTTATCTTTACGCCCTATAGATCTCGACCGTAATAAAGAATTTAATCTTGTTACGCCCAAAAGATAAAATCATTTACTTGTTACCCCTTTGAATCTCGGCCAAAAAGTGATCATCTTCATGCCATTACGCCCAAAAGATAAAATCCTTTTATCTTTACCCCCTTTGAATTTCGGCCAAAACGTCTTGGGGGTAAAGCCAAACCTCGGCCGTAAGAAATAAATTCTTTATCCTAATCTCGGCCGTAATGTTAAATTCTTCGGAATTTCGGCCGATACGACACAATCCATCTAAATCTCGATTTTTCGTGCAAAATAATTATCAAAATTTAATTAATCCATCCACAATTAAAATATTCAGAGAATTAATAATTAAAATTGATAAATCCGGAATTACGATTAAAAGTGACTAAAAATGATGCATGCCATGATCAAATTACAAAAAAATTAATTAAAATAATAATCTAAAATATTTTGTATTTTGCATGCATCAAACTCCCCCAAGCTTAAAGTCTTGCTTGTCCTCAAGCAAAAATTCAAAGCAAGGCTCAAGAAAGTTCCATCATAGCCTCCACATTGTCAACTGACTAATTTTCTCACACAATTCTTCTGCACACCTACTACTCAGCATCTTATCATTTTCCATGCACTTAGCTTCATAGAGGTTTTGAATGCTACACAAATTTAAACAATCTCAAATTCAGCCTTGCAGAAAAATAAATTGTCTTTCAAATAATAGCATTAATCTTGAACACATAAGTACTAATTGAGCTTAAAACTTTTTCTTTTTTTTTCATTTTTTCAACTTTATTTTCAATCATCTTAAAAGTTCTAATCTTCAAGCATGATTGCTCAAGGAAGTCCATGTAGTGGGCTTTAGACTGATGACTCTCAGACCAGATGACCTTAGGGCACCAGGTGATAAAGCATCCCTCGAGTTTACTTGCCCGAACAACCAAGGTTCTGAATGAAGAGTTCGAACTTAGCTATGATTCAGTACTCATGTGCTTCTCCATATTCCACAAGATGGTCCATGTAGCAGGTTTTCGATCGACGGATCCCAGAGCAGTTGCCCTTAGGTCGCCAGGCATGAACCCCTAAGGATCTAATTACCCGAACACATCTTGGTTCCGGATAACACTTTTGTACCTACACATAACTTTATTCATCATTTTTTTTATTTGTTGGGGTTTAACTAACCCTTTTTTTATAAGCTCAAAAAATAATTGATATGATCAATAAGAAGGCTACTACTAATCAAGACTTAAAAGAAATAAATAAAAAAGGCATGAATATGATTTTGTCGTCTAGTCATTCATAATTCTACTTAGCATGGGCACACAATCTATAAGTTTGATACTGAAGTAGCAAGTGATAAGAAAGAAAAGCATTTAAATTTCATCAGTTAACGAGATGTCTTTGAACTTTTTACTAAAAGATAATTAAAACAGTAAGACAAGAGTTTGTAAGATGGTAGCAAAAATAAATGCATGCAATGGTTTTTTTTTTAGAAAATTTTCAAATTGTTCAATTTTTTTTGGTTTTTTTTACAAATAGATGCAAACATAAGCAAATAAAAAGAAAGAAACATGCAATGCATGAAATACAAACTCCCCTAAGCTTGAACCAGACACTGTCCTCAGTGTTAAGCCAGCAAGGAAAAGTGATACATACTCAATAAAAAGGAAATTTAAAGAAATGAAAATAAAGAAAAGGGAAAAGACACAACCAGATTTACTGTCTGCGGGGTGGCGATGGTGGATGGCAGCCGAGATTTCCTTGGCGCATATGATACTCATGGATGCGCCTCGTCATGCGCGCATGCTGATTCTGAAAGGATTCGAAGCGACCCTGACGATCATCCATATTTCTAAAATCGGCTCGGATGTTGGTCAACTCTTGGGCTTGTCTAAGTTGCTCTTCCTGAATAGCGTGCAACTGCCCTGACTGACGAAGTTGCTCTTCTTGAAAAGTGTGAAACTCCCCTGCTTGACGAAGTTGTTCATCATACATTGATTCCCATAAGTTTTGCATGGAAGCATAGTCAGGCTGAGGTGGCAGAGGTGGATAGTAAGTCTGCTCTGGGGCTGAAGTAAAAGTGGGCTCCGGTGCTATATAGCGATTCTGCACAGGTTCTTGTAAAGGGGCAGATAATTCCATTGAGTCGCGTTCCTCATAAGGAGTAGAAGGTATGAACGAGGAATCAGAAGAGCTCTTTTGTGCTGGAGATGGAATCGGAGAAGGCACCGGCATATAAGGTGAATGGACGGATGTGGCATATTGGGAAGCTGCCGGTGGTGCAGCCTGAAATCCTTGTGGCTGTTGAAGGTAGGGTTGGGCTGCCGCATAATCAGTAGAATCAAACCAGGAGAAAGGTTCATTCTGATGTGGCTGTCCGACAAAAGTAGATGGTCCTACAGGTGGGATTACTGGAGCTATGACCTGCCTAAAAAGGAGCCAATTATTTGGATTAATCGGCGTAAAAGCATCTCGATCTGAGCAGGGCACCTCCTGATGGTGGCCTTTAAAAATAAAAACTTTGATCCCTGAGTTATTGGTCTTCACGAGACCCATAGCCTGAATGGTCCTACGAGTGAGGTGAGTGTTTCCTGACACAGCTTCGAGATCATCCAAGTCAAGTTGTAGGTGCTGAGCGATAGGTGTGAGAAGGGCACCCATATTAATGCTACCGCCACGATGAGTAGTGCGGCGCTGGAATCGATGAATGAGGAAGGCACCCACATTAACAAGAGTTCTGTGAAGCATGCTGTGGATGAGATATAACTCTCCCTCCGAGATGGCACCATCATTATCACTGCGCCCACTTAAGATGTTGCTTAGCATGCGATGGACATAGCGCAGAACAGGATTCTAAATTAAGCTATCTTTAGCTGTGTTCCAAACTAATCGGTCTTCTTCTGTTATCTGTTTCCAAAAAGTTTCAGCATCAAAGTCAGCAGGTATAGAAAGAGATCCATGGTTGGGAAATCCATAGATATTATTAATCTCTCCTAGAGTGAGAGTAAAAGGTCGCCCATAAAGTTGGAATGAAATGCGAGGCTGATCATAATTCCTGCCATCTAAATTAAAGACCTCCAAGGATGAGAGAAATTCCATAATTAGTACTTCATAAGTTGGCCACCAAGAATGCACAAAGTCAGAGAGTCCAATTTGAGAAAATAATAGATGAATATCTGCAAGTAAATTATACTCCCTCAGCAATTCAGTATCTGAAAATCTGGTGGCATGAATTCGAATCTCACACATCCGTTCATATCGAGCTTGATACTCCGGCTTTGTCCAAAAATAATCTCCGAGGTAGGAGATTAATTGTGAGGGCTGTGGGGCCAGTTGAGCATTCGGATGTCGTCGTTCGTGACGTCCCCTCCATATATTAGCAAATCGTCTCATTTTTATCTGGACAAAAATCAACAAAGAAAAGGTGTCGGCTCGGTGGAAGCGATTGAGGTTTCGACCGTAGTATTCGATGAAAAGCTGAAGGTCGGAGGTGACTCGGCCGTAAGCAGAGAGGATCTCGGCTGTAAGGAACAGGAAGTCGACGAAGAACCTCGGCCGGAGTCAATGATGGTGTAAATTGTGCCCGTAAGGTGACGACCGTGGTGATGGCAGCTGACGTCTCGGCCGTAAGGAGAAAAGCTCGGCCGGAGATTGGAGTTTGGCCGTAAGAGAGCGGCGGTGCGCGGTGTGACTTCGGCCGTAAAGAAGATGGTATCTCGGTGCGCGGTGGCTCGGCCGTAACGCACCCGGGGCGTAATGGGTCGTCTCCGGTCCGCGGTGTGGAAGACCGGTCGTAAGGAACAGGGGGAGCGCTGGAACTTCGGCCGTAAGGGAGAAAGCTCGGCCGGAGTCGAGTGGAGTTTGGCCGTAAGGAACTGGTGCGGCGCTTTTGGGTGTAAGGATCGGCGGTGAGACTCGGAACGTCGGCCGTAAGAGCCACTTCGGCCATAAGAGCCACTTCGGACGTAAGGAGGAAAGGGCGAAATGGAGCCGGTTCTTGGTCTGCAAAAGCACGAGGTGTAAGAATTTATAGATACAATTATGGGCATAAACTTACCTGTTCCCACGTGATGGCACAGTGAAGGGTCATGTCGTAAGAGCTTGGCCGATTTTCAAGGTGATTCGTCTGTTTCGCCTTGTCATGTCCGAGGTCAGGTGGCATGGTCATCGAGGTGATTCTCGGCCGTAACGGGAACGGGGCTGGTGGCAGGGTGTAACGAGGGTGGCAGCTCATCTTGTCATGTCCGTTGGAGTCTTTACGGCGTGGTCATCTAGGTGATTCTCGGCCGTAACGAGGAACATGGCGTAATAGTATCTTGTCGTTTCGCCTTGTGTTTCCCAATTCATGCATGGTGCATTGCTCGGTCGACGTATGATTTTTCGAATTCCGCTCGGTGCACAGAAAGAAATATTGATTAGATGACTCGATATAAAATAAAAATAAAATGCCTAATTAAAATAAAACTATCTCCCAAACTAAGATATTAATTAACAACTAATTAGACTAAAAAGAAATAAATAAATAAAAAAAAGTTCTGATTTATAGTCGTCAGCTTGACTTAGTTCTGATGAAAATCAAGGCCTATTTTGCTCTTCCCCCCTTGGATTTTTCTCTGTATTACTTGGGAGAGAGCCTGGTGTACGTCCAGTCAGTTGTGCCGCCATAGTTGTCTTTCCAGATTTCGAATGGATGCATCCTGACTCGTGGCTCTAGATTCCATATTCTTTTGCAACGCTTGCATTGTGTCTATGATCTGTGCCATCATCTCCTGCATATGATTTGATGATTGATATTGGGGAGTATCAGGTTGCCTTTTCAGTATATAATCTTTTGATGGACCAGAAGATTGGTCGTGATTCTGATTATAGGCAAACTTCGGATTATGTCTCCAACCATAATCGTTGTTCCTGTAAAATGGATTGGAAATAAAGTTAGCATTTTCAATTTGATTTGAATCTGAAGTGTTACCTGTAGGGCTATAATTGCTTGAATTTTCCATTAGTGACATCATCTGCTCGAATTTTTGATTAAGTGACTCCAGCTGAGCCACTATTTCTGAAGATTGTATTCCTTGTGTAGCATGTACATCATGAGTTCGACGAGGTGGTCTCCTTTCTTGACTTGACTTGAGGGCTACAACTTCAATAATATCTTGTATCTCACTAGGACGTTTAGATCCTAGCACTGTCCCTCCCGCTGATTGGTCGAATCTGTCTTGATCTGTAGCTCGCAATCCATGGTAGAAATCTTTCATCACTTGCCACTTTGGAATTCTATTATCAGGAACTCTGGCCAGCAGTTCCTTATATCGTTCCCAGGCTTCATATAACGTCTCGTTATCGTCTTGAACAAATGCCCTCAATTCTCTTCGATATTTGCCTGCCTTTTGTGGTGGACAATATTTTCCAACAAACTTTTCTACCAACTCCAACCATGAGTGAATCGATCATGCAGGCAAAGTTTTAAACCAAGTGGAAGCTTTGTCACGTAAAGATTGTGGAAATAATAAAAGACAAATAACTTCAGTAGAAACATTATTATTTCTAAAGGTGCTCAGAGTAGCAAGAATTTTGTCAAGGTGATCGTGAGGGTCTTCATGAAATCCTCCTTCAAATTGGGATGCTTGTATCATCCTCACGATCGCGGGATTTATCTCAAAATTATTTGCGTTAATATCAGGCAGCACGATGCATGATTCTCGGTCACTGTATCTAGCCGAGACATATTCTCTCATAGAAAGCTCTGCTTCATCTTCTCGCCGATTATTATGTGGTGGAACTAGTTCATTTTGTTGCTCTAGTCTCTGATTGTCGCGTACTTGTTCCGCCATTTTTCTTATATTTCTTCGTAATCGACGATAGGTTCTTTCAATTTCAGGATCAAATTCCAACAGTGGATTTGAACTCCTAGTGCGCAGAAGATTCCAGAATTGGTTGTGATTTAATTTTCAATTAGTACCTGCAACAACCAATTTTCAGTAAGATAAAAGAATAAAATAAAAATATATACAAGAAGAAAGAAATTCAGATAATAGGTCATGAAGAAATAAGATTTTAACAAATAAAGTCTTTCGGCCTGATAGAATTGAAAATTCATCATTAAAATTAATTTTCGAGAGGAACTTTTCAGAAACCTAATTACGGCCACAAACGGAGGTTCTTCAAACCAATACAAATGCCAAATAACTCGACTGAAAGTAAATTAAATAGATAATCGTAAAAATCATGCACTCATTCGGCCGTAAAAACCATGAAATAGTGTCGAAAGGATTAATCAACTTGAAGGCGTAAAACTCGTTAAATTACGGTCGAAACAAAATCTTAAGATGGCGTAAACATTAACACGGTGATGAATCATCTCGATCGAAAGAGAATTAAATTGACTTCTGCGGCGTAAAGAATTAATCAACTCCTCGCATATAAAACTCTAGGTGTAAAGAATCGAAGTCAACAACCTTTGGCCGAACGAAATGTCGACAAATGAATCATTACGGCCGAGGAAGAGGACAATTCATATCGACCGTAAATCGATGAAAATTAAGTTGAACGTGATCCTTGATGGCCGAGAAAGAAAAATTCACAAATAAACTGACCGAAAAGGTCGTAAGATGGCGTAAAAACAAATGTTCAAAAATTTATCGATAGCAAAACAATTCGATCGTGAAGTTTCAGCCGTAAAACTCAGATTAAATTTGCCAGCCGCAAAATATAAGCAAAGACTTCTGCGGTGTAAAAGATTTTTCGAAATTATTAAAGCCGAAAGAGGTCAAATCAATAATAAAAGGAATTTTACGGCCGCAAAACTATGAGATCAATTCTCGGCCGTAAAAAGAAAGCATGAGATCATTCTCGGCCGTAAAAAGAAAACAGGAGATCATTCTCGGCCATAAAAAGAAAACATGAGATCATTCTCGGCCGTAAAAAGAAAACATGAGATAATGGATTATCAGAGATTAAATTCTCATCTGCAAGCTTAATCAATTATATCACAAGAGAGAGAATTCAATTTGATCCGGATGAAGTGAATCTCGACCGTAAAGATAAAAATTGTCAATTAAGCCGAAATGAGGTCACATCGGCCGAGATGAAGTCAACACGATTGGCCGTAAAGCAAAATAGGGTTTCGGCCGAAATAAAGTCGAATGAAACTTGAGAATATTACCCCAACTCTTAAGTCGACAATTGAATCATTACGATCGAAAGTGAATTAAGTCGATTCTTTACGGCCATAAAACAACGAAATCAAATCAAATAAAACAAACCACTTTGGCCAAAACGAAATCAAATCCATGACGTAAAACAACGTTCGGATAAAATTACGGCCGTAAAACAGAAGATTAGAACTCAATCGATATTGCGAGCCATAAAACCAGTAAAGCCGACAAAATAAATCTCGGTCGTAAAACCATAAGACGGCGATAGAATTTTAAGCCGAAAGTCGACAATTTAAAAAATTGTCGTGACCTTTATCTGCAAAAGAAAAAATGTCAGTTTATTCACAAAAAATAATTAAAACAATTAATACATATTTATAAAGATTTATTTACATCTCCTAATAATTCATAAAAATCAGAAATTGATTAATAAAGTATTCCCCGGCAGCGGCGCCAAAAACTTGATGCGTTTTAAATGATGTAGCAAAATAAAATCGCTAGTAATTGCACTAGTCGCTCAAGTAATATAGTAAATAGGAGTAAGAGTGTCGAACCCACGAGGAATATTATTAATTCAATATCTGAATTTATAAATTAATAAGAGAGAAAAAACATGAATTTTGAAAACGAGTTTTAAAAGATAAAGAAAATAAGATAATGATAAGATAATGGTGTTGAAGTTAGGCCTTAGGATGAAAATCGATCAGGATAAATATTTGAACCATAAAAAATAAATTTAATCTTTAAAGATGGATTAGAGTCTCCTTAAAGTAATCTAACATGATTAACTTGTGGTCTCCACGACTGGCATCCCTCAATCTAATCATATAGAACTATCTTAATTTAATAAGAATTGAAGTCTCCACGACTGGTACCCCCAAAATCATATTAAAATTAAGATGCATTAAATTGAATTCTCTAGACTATTAATCACTTCACAAACTAGTATAGATTAATATACCACACAAACTTGATTATCCACACACTAGTTATCAAATTTATGTCAATTATTAATTCCAAATAAAATCAATTATAACTAGTATAATGAATTCTGAAATTAAACACTCCATAAACTAGTACAGCCTAATTCAGAAATTTAATTAACTAATATAAAAGCATTAAGCACATTTAATAATTGATCAAAAAAGATTAAAGCAAATAAAATAGGATTCAAACATTTTTCTTCAATTAATAATCTCCTAAAATAATAATCCTAAAAACATGGAGTTCATCCTAGAAATTTCGGAGAGATAATAAAATATAAAACATAAAAATTGAAAGAATTACACCCAAAATAGAAATCTCGAATTGGGCAGACAGTCGGGTAGCCTCTCGGACTTAATCAGGGTCGCGATCAACCTCCAGCCGTCGCACCTCTCTCCTCTTGGTCGTAGCCTGCAGAGCTCACGACTCGCTGTGGAAGAAACCTGAACTTCAGAACACCCCTTGGGACGATGGTTTCCTCACGTATTTATAGGGTGCGAACATCCTTCAATTTGATCTCTGCCGTAACATCGTACGGTTGACTTTAAAATTATGAGATAAACTCGGCCAAAAATGATAATTCTTTCAAAAGATAAATCCTTTTATCTTCACCCCCTCTGAATCTCGGCCAAAACGTCTTTCTTTTATCTTTACGCCCTATAGATCTCAGTCGTAATAAAGAATTTAATCTTGTTACGCCCAAAAGATAAAATCATCTACTTGTTACCCCTTTGAATCTGGGCCAAAAAGTGATCATCTTCATGCCATTACGCCCAAAAGATAAAATCCTTTTATCTTACCCCCTTTGAATTTCGGCCAAAACGTCTTGGGGGTAAAGCCAAATCTCGGCCGTAAGAAATAAATTCTTTATCCTAATCTCGGCCGTAATGTTAAATTCTTCGGAATTTCGGCCGATACGGCACAATCCATCTAAATCTCAATTTTTCCTGCAAAATAATTATCAAAATTTAGTTAATCCATCCACAATTAAAATATTCAGAGAATTAATAATTAAAATTGATAAATATGGAATTACGATTAAAAGTGACTAAAAATGATGCATGCCATGATCAAATTACAGAAAAATTAATTAAAATAATAATCTAAAATATGTTGTATTTTGCATGCATCATGTGTTCACTCAGAGAGATCTGAATATGCGCCAGAAGCGATGGATGGAATTCCTGAAAGACTACGAGTTCGCCATCAACTATCATCCAAGGAAGACGAATTTAGTAGCGGATGCCCTTAGTCGGAAGTGGGAAGGCTCAGTGGCCTTCATGCATCTCCGACAATATGAGATGATGGAAGAACTACTTAAGTGAGCTCCACAGGTAACACCTAATGGCTCGCTCATGATGATGTAGCGAATCGAGCTAGATCTTATTGGACGGATCATTGCAGAGCAAGTAGAAGATTCTGACTACTAGACCATGATGATCAAGACAAGTCTAGAAGGAAACGATTTCAAGATCTCAGCAGATGGTGGCATTCGGTACCGCGACCGGATATGGGTACCCAACAACTCAACGTTACGAAGGAAAGTTTTGGATAAGTACCACAAGTCGGAATTCGCGATCCATCCTGGGAGTACGAAGATGTACAAGGATGTGCAGATAAACTTTTGGTGGCCAGATATGAAGAAAGAAATAGCAGAATATGTGTCTCGGTGTATAGTCTGCAAACAAGTAAAGATAGAGCACCAAAAGCCACAGGGTACACTAAAGAGTCTCAGGATACCACAGTGGAAATGAGAGGAAATCACCATGGACTTCATCACAGGCCTCCCTCGAACTCAGAAGGGATACGATGTTATTTGGGTGGTAGTGGATCGACTTACCAAATCGGTCCACTTCCTACCCATCAAGGTGAAGCAATCGTTGGATAGCTTAATGGACATGTACGTGCAGGAGATAGTCAGACTCCATGGAATCCCCTCAGTTATCGTGTCTGATAGAGATCCAAGGTTCACCGCCAGATTTTGGAAAAGTTTACAGAATGCCTTTGGCATAAGGCTGCGTTACAGCACGACGTTTCACCCGCAGACGGATGGTCAATCAGAACGAACTATCCAAACGATGGAAGACATGCTCCGAGCATGCGCCTTAGTTTGGCATGGTAATTGGGATAATCATCTACCTCTTATCGAGTTTGCATACAATAACAGTTACCATGCAAGCATAGAGATATCCCCATTTGAAGCACTATATGGACGACCTTGTCGTTCTCCGGCATGTTGGGGAGAAGTCGACGAAAGAAAGTTACTGAGCACGGAGCTTCACAAACAGACACATGAGTATACAGATCGGATTGAATTAATCAAGAAAAGAATGAAGTCTGCTCAGGATCGACAGAAGGCCTACGCCAACAAGAAAAGACGAGAACGCACATTTAAGGCCAGCGAACAAGTCCTACTCAAAGTCTCACCAACCAAGGGCGTGATGAGATTTAGCAAGAAAGGGAAGTTGAGCCCAAGGTATGTGGGTCCCTTTGAGATTTTGGATATGGTTGGTGATTCCGCATGCAGGTTGGCGTTACCCTCGGCATATGCCAGAGTGCATAACGTCTTTCACATCTCGCTGCTCCGAAAGTACAAGCATGACTACGCCAACGTCATCCAAATTGAGGAGCCGAATCTCAAGGAGAATTTAACGTACGAGGAGCAGCCCATCGAGATATTAGAGTACCAAGAGGTCCAGAAAGGAAAGAGAACAGTGGCATTGGTCAAGGTGGCATGGAAGCACCATCAAGGCAAAGAGGCTACGTGGAAATTAGAATCAGAAATACGAGAGAAATTTTCCAGTCTATTCGGTAAGCTTTGACTTTCTTCTAAATTCGAGGACTAATTTATTTTTAAGGGGGTAGTAATGTAAGGCCCGGCCCATTTATTTTTCTCATTTGAAATTTAAACACAAAAGATAAAAAAAAAAAAGGTATGGGACGAGAGAATCGGTCCCCCTCCCTCTCACCCCACTCCCCCTCCCATGACTCTCTCTCTCTCGTGAGAGAGTGTGGGCGAGGTATAAGGGAGGGAGTAAGGTGGACTCCCTCCCACTTTTGCCATAGCCGCACCTCTCTCTCTCTCTTCTACTCCTTCGTCTATTCTTTTCGACGAAGCACGACGAGCAGACGAACAATGAGAACCAGGGCGACCGGCGAACTTTCGATGAATAAAAAAAAGGTACAGTAGACTTATAAAATCTCTAGACGAAGAAATGTAGATCATAGTCACGCGTTTCGAATTTATTATGACTTAGAGCACCATAGAAATATCTTTCATCGTGTACGTAATGGAGATCCAATAAATTGTTTTCGAAGTAAGATGTTCGAATTATTTTTTGCCATTACGACATGAATCTAGTCCGAATTATATTATATACCGTGCATGTTTTCTTTTATACTCAACCTCATTACGTGTCGTAGATC
The DNA here is from genome assembly GCA_030549335.1 of Pontederia crassipes. Taxonomy (NCBI): domain Eukaryota; kingdom Viridiplantae; phylum Streptophyta; class Magnoliopsida; order Commelinales; family Pontederiaceae; genus Pontederia; species Pontederia crassipes. Next base: position 31,569,328 of record CM060193.1, read on the forward strand.
TCTTTGATTTTTTGGAGGAATGTCCAATAGATTATGCTCGGTTAAGATGTGTGAACCATACATCATGAGGTCATGCTAACTTACAGATATTAAATTATACTTTTATCATGCTTAGTCGACATATATTTGATGTATCTGAATTAGGCTTTAGGCATGTTAATTAATTTAATTATGTTATGACTCTTCGCATGTGTATATATATATATATATATATATTACTGATATGTCGAACTATGCATTATTTAGGCATGTTAATTAATTTATTTATGTTATGACTCTCGGCTAGATTATGAATTAAGAGGGATTAATTACTTAGTAGGCATGTTACTCTTGGAATGTATACATATATACATAATAAGAGTAATAATAATTATTTAATAGGCATGTACTCTCGGAATATTATATATAAATATATATATATAAGAATTATAATAATACTTACTTGGGGGGGCGCATGCTGCTCTCGGGATATAGAGTTATATACATATATATATTTACATGTACGTATATATATAAGAATAATAATAATTAAGACAAATAAAGTGAAGATAAATGAATGGGATAGCTATGTGTATTCAAAGTCAAGGTCAAGGCACTATACATTGGAGGGGCGGGTAGCTGCACTGAGGAGATAGTGTACCTACTGATTTAAATATCACTGCTCCTAGACCACAGGCCCTCTTCCACCTGTGCTCCGAATAAGAATGACGCAGTGAACGCACTCTTCCCCACGGGGGCATATGTGAATTTCATTGTTAGGCCAAAGGGACAGGTAGCTTAGCTGAGAAGACAGTGAACCTACGGGTCCGTAACGAACACTATTCCTGAGATGCAGACCTTCTCCCACTTACATTCCGAAAATGTTATACCTGAGTGTACACCTTCCCTTTTATGGGCACCCTGGCAATATTCAAGGCAAAGACACCTCTAGCTTCCCAATTAATTAAAGTCGAGCTCACTTAGGGTAACGAACATGAATGATCTTATAGTAATGTAAAATGTGTAGTTTCACACAGAGTATATCAGAGCATGGTAATGAATAATAGAGCACGGTCAATGACAACAGAGCAAAGCAATGGTTAACAGAGCATGGTAATAAATCAGAGAACATAGCATTGTATAAAGCATTGTTAAAGTATTAAGCAAAGTATATAATCATTTATTATCATTTCATCATCTATGACTCTATGAGTACTGGGCGTTAGCTTACGGACATTCCATGCTCATGCTTTGAGATTTTGCAGGTGAAAACTCTGCTTAGGGAGGAAGTGGAGAAGTTGCAGACCTTCGGGATGGCGTCACATGACTTACTATAGAACCACAACTTTCCGCCATTGTTATTCTGCATTTAAATGATTTGATGTTGTAAATATGAAACATCTGAATTTCCCTTTTTAGCCTTGCTTTTGTTGTTATTTCCAGAACTATTTGGACTATCTTTATTTCAGCATTTCTTTTGAATTATCTTATATCATGTGATATTGTTGGTTCACAATGATATCTCTTCCGCATTTCATATCCTTATTATTTCATTCCATTGCCACGTGGATCATTTGTTGACCAATCAAAGTCCGAGTCAAAGTCAAAGTAATCATAGGCAGTGGTAGCACTCTCTTGTACTGCCAATGTGGCAAGAGGGCTAGTTTTGGGAGCGTTACAGTAGAAATGGAAAAAAATGATAAAAAACAAGCAAATGGAAAATATAACTAGCCATATGTTCATGAAGAAACATGATTAGGGCTTACCGGTTCTTCATCTTCACAAGCTTCTTAGGTCAGCTTGGTGATGGCATTTAGGGCAGATCGATGATGGCAAAGGCGTCATCGGGCTGTCGCATCTCCAAGGATGTCGGGATCGAACACGGACGGATTGGGAAAAAGTTGATTGGGATTGCTACTGTTTGAACTAGGTGTCGTAGTGAAACCCGCTCAAACGCACGAGAAACATCAGTTTTGAATGCCAGCAGCATCCATCGTGTGTTTTCCATCCGACGACTTTCCTCAAGGCATCGGATGCTGCTACTATCAAAGGGAGTAGCATGTCCATTAATTCCATATATATAGCATCTAGGTCTTTATTTAGTATACCACAACATATATACAATTAAATTAGTGTACAATTATAAATTGTGATAGCACTGTGCAATCACATAGTCCAAAAGATAAGTAATCTACATCATTAGATCAAAATGATGCCAATCCAAAGGTTCGGATATGCGACAATTGTCTGTGGTTGCACGGTATATATAGGAGTATGCATTGTGCGACCATACATCTAGGTCGTCCCATCGCGCATCAACTTCTTCCCCGTCCCTCCTCCTCACTTCTACCGTGTCTCACCTGATTCGCGAGCTCTCTCTCTCTCTCTCTCTCTCTCCTGCGCACTCTGGCATTTGTCGATTGTGCAATTCTCTCTGATCGATGAAGCTGTCGTCCGTCCCGGTGGCGAGGAAGAAGTCCAAAAGTTCAAGCAATGAGGGTGAGGAGGGCATCGCCAGAGAGAATGACGGTGGGCTCGCCGAAGGCCTTGTGGCAGGACGGGCGGCTGCAATGGAGGTCATTGTCATCGGGAGGTTGTTATGGATGAGGGACATGGTATGGATCATCTCCACCCCCACGACCATCGGCATTGCCCATGTGTCTATGCCGCCAACAAGCTCCCAAGCGGCAAGGCAGAGGACGGGGCGAACACACTTGTTGTTATCGAGAAAGGAAGACGTGCGCGCGTGAGGGATCGGAAGAGGAAGATGCATGAGACTTTGTTCTCTTGATGTGCGATTCGATGGCCCAGATGTGTGGTTGAAGAGTGACATTATTTAGTTTATTGCTGTGTCATTAATATAACCTTATTAGTTAATTAGGTCTTAGGTTTTAGTTTGACTAGTCAATAGTTTCATTTAAGAAATGTGGAACATTTTATTGTATTCTCAATCTTTTATTAGTTAGTACTCCTCTGACTAAAAAAAATAAGGATTAGCAATTTCAATCGGGTTTCATTTCACTGGTCAGAACAGGTCATAGGAATCCAGTTGCCTAAAGCTGTCCTTGAATTGGCAGGCCAATTTATGTATCATAATTTTCTATGCATAATGCAAAATCTATTAATCCTATTAATATATGCTTGAAATTTGAAATCTTTTATCTCACTCTTACGCATTTCAGCATTCAAGTGTGTAAATGGATTTAACTGTCGTATTCAACTGTAGTAATATGGTTGATAGAAGTGCTAATAGCTATGCTGTGGTATGACAAGGTCGTGTGAAGGAAGGATTAATTAATATCGAAACATTGTGATCGACCAAAATATACTGACCTTACGATTTGTTTTTGTTTACATCATGAAATAGATCACACTCGAAGGTGATTGAAACTTCTGAAGGACTAAGTATTATATATGAGGGTTCGATAATAAAAATACCAATTTAAGTAGAGGAAAGAGGCGCCTCTGCTAAGCAGCCTGTTCGTCGGATGCCATACGGCGGCCCCTTTTTTTTCTTTCTCATGTCTATCCACCCGCCTCCTCGATGCGCGTCTTCACCCTCACCATCTCCAATGCCGCCGTGGTGCTCTCCGACCCGGGGTCGTCGGCATCCGACCGGACCGCCCTCGTCGCACACCTCGACTCCGACGTTGCCCTCCTCGACACCTCCAACGCATCGCCGTCGAGGTCGACCGTCTGCTACACAGCCGCCTCCTCATTCGCTTCGCCATCCAACACCTTCGCCGCCTCCTCCGCTTCGTCCTCGTCCTCCTTGACGCCTCCAAAGTTGTCGCCGCCGAGATCGACCGTCCGCTGCGTCGCCGCCTCCTCCTCCGCTTCGCCCTCGCCCTCTTCGATGCCTCCAATGTCGTCGCCGCCTCCTCCTCCTCCGCTTCGCCGTCGCCCTCCTCGATGCCTCCTACGCCGTCGCCTATGCTGCGCCTGTCATCGCCTCCTCCACTAGTGTTGGATGTTTAGATGTTGTTCGATCTCGGCTATCCAAGATGCTAGGGATGAAGGAGATCACGTCACTAAAAAAATACGCAACGTCGAATGACATCTGATGTGAGATAGTGCTCAGCAGTGCTTGCTAAGGAATGCTCTTTCAAGTACTCTCTATCGAACAAAGAAATATATCACACTTTATGTACACCTTTATGATGTTGTAAATAATCAATCATTGCAATTATAAAATAGGAATGACTTTCTTCACCCTTATACGTCGTAAATATTCAATTTTTGCATGGAACAAACAGAAGAACCATTTTGTTCAAACGATGGAGCAAGCAGGTCACAAGCATACGTACGTGTTACACACACAAAGCAGGTGCTATGTACGACAGTACTGCATCAGGCCTACAGCAAAGCCCTCGCATCATATCTCAAAGCTGGTCGCATTGTGATGGCACGAAAGAGAGCACCCCGTTGTTAAGATCATAGAGTATGTGCATGTTCTGCTGTAGAAAATTTCCGAGGATCGACGTCGAAAAATCTGTTGGCAGCATTAACAGGCAAAGCAAGCCACTCTGCCGGTCGGCGATCATGTAGTTCTCCGGCGGCACAGTCATGTCTGCGCCGTCGAAGTGGAACGTCATGTCAGGCAGGGCCGGAGGAGGCCAAGATGCCAACTGGAAGCAGAGGTCTAAACCAAGGCTGTTGTTCACGCGGACAACCGGCAGGTTCACCGTGGACGAAAGCTCTCGCTTCAGGACGTCATATGCCGGCTGCTGCAGGAGAGTGAGTGACGTCCCTGAGTCGATGATCGTCCCGCCAGTCCCATCTGCGTTGTACTGGAACGTCGTGTTTGGGATTGGCAGGAGAGTTGCACCAAGCGATATGCCTTGCAAAGAGATGAAGTACCACCTCGGGTCATTGAGAAATGGGGTGGATTGGACTGCACCTGTGCTGCTCCCGTTCAAGCTTGCAGATGGCCCCAAGAGGAGAAGGCTGCTGTTGGAGGACATACTGAGGCAATAAGAGAACTTGCCGGAGTTCATCTGCGAGGGCAAAGACAGCGCTCCTTGTCCAAGCCCCACGATGCCCGTGTAGAAGCCTGCGTTGTCTAAGCCGCAGCCGAAGCTGATGCCGCCGACCGAGCTGTCGCCCAAGGTGAAAGTTTCAGATCCGAGGAGGCCATGCGTCGAGGACTTGTCCCCGTAAGAGTATAAATAGACGCAAGCTCCGGCACTGTCGCAGTTGGCATTTGCACCGAAGGCCAGGCAGAGGGGAGTGACGCAAGAGATCAAGGAGAAGGTGGAAGATTTGGATGGGTCGAAGATGGTTGTGTTCTGCGGCAGGCAATGGACGCAGGGCTGGCATTGCGTCCAGACGAGGTCGCTCCCTGTGTCCATCACAGCGGTGATGGGCAAGGGCGGCGTGCCAATTGCCAAGTCCATGAAGTACTCAGCAAAGTTGCCGCCGAAGTGGACTGGGGCTTGCACGTCGAAGGCGGAGTTTGTTAACTTTGCTCCGACGAAAGCCATGCGGTATCTGGTACGGTGAACGGCGCGCTTGACGAGTTCCTCCATCGCCATATTATTGTTATTGGAGTCGACATGCCGGAGGCCGACGCGAAAGCCGCCTGCATGCAACCGACCTGGAAGAGGAACAAGGAGAAGAACTAAGCAAAGAAGAAGATTGCGTAGCTTGACATCCATGAGCCTAGATCTTAACAAATAACAAGCCTTTGGATACATGCAGCATGGATACATCTCAACTCGATCTATATATCTAGAGAGAGAGAGAGAGAGCTAAAGGCAGATGCATTGCAAATTTCAAATTGAAAAATATAGGCCATCTGCATTGCTTTGTTGTATTGCCAAAGACATGGCTATTAGATTCAACGTGGCATCCATTACTGTCTTTGGGACATCCAAGCTGAGACTAGTATAAATGTTTTTAAAATAATAGAAGTTTCGGTTGGAGCTATGACTTTATTTTTTTTCTTTTTCTTCCTTTTTTTTTTGGCTTAAACGTCATTAGAACATGTATGATGTACCCAAGTTTATTGTTATAACTTTCGAAGAAGACTCGTTATTTTAGCGAGTAAAAATTATATGAAACGACCAGATTACTAATATAAATCATGTTGAGTGCACTTTTTTTATATCTTTAATGGGTCGTTGGCATCAAATTCTATGTTTCTATACACCTTGGCTTTGATTGATTCTTCATCAATTTTTACACGCATATATACATGTATGTTGGAATCACAACAAAATCCCCCGATATGGATAACGTGTAAGTAATTATTAGTGGCATTTGTTGGAAAGAAAACAAGAAACACATATAAAACGTACAAATTTATGCGGTCAGAACATGCATATGATTTCTTATTTCCATGATCTTTAAATAGAGTTTTCACTATTGTTTTTTAAGTTGCACATATACCTTGAAGGTTTTATAATTCCAATATGAGATTGATGCGTAGAATTACAAATAAGTGATTAATTAGAACAAAAATATTATTTCATAACCTTTAATATCAAAACAAAATGTCATATGAATTCAAAGAGGGAAAAAATAATATGCAATTTATGAATTTCTTTTCTTGTTGTGAAGAGTTAATACCATTTGACTAATTTAATATTAGCAAGCAAAATAATAAATGAATCTAATCTCAGACTATATACCATCTTACTCGAATACATTCGACTTAAAAAATGTGCCTTAAAATGCTAGAAGTTGACTTGAGGTATTGTCTTATTTTGAAATCATGAAGAATTGACTATGCAATAATATGAAGGAGCCACTTGATGCAAACTTGAGATTTCCGGTATGATTTTTCTTGCCAATTGTTCGCATATGGTAGGAGAGCTCAGTTATGCTAGACAAACTGTTTGTAAAAACCTTGTAATACTCCAAAAAGTTATCTGCACGTGATAGGGATCACCCTTCAAAACTACTAAAAATAATATGACTGATTAATTTATGAATTAACCCATCAACAATTATGACACGTTAACAAGACTAATAAATAAATATAACAAAATAGAAAATAAGGACATTAAATTTCATTTTGTCTTAACTTTCACTTCTCGTAGAATTATAAATTGTAAATTGTAAATCCATTTAATTAAGTAAAAATAAGACGTAGTTTAATGTTTACAATTCATTCTATTCGTGAATTTGATCATAAAATATTGCGATGAAGATTGTATATGTGCAGTTTAAATTGTGTATTTAGGGAGTTTGGTCAGTTGCATAAATCTTTTAAACTTTGTTTGAAAAAACCTTGATTTATATATTTTTCACATATCATCATCTATTCATTTTTGCTTTGGTATCTAATTAAACTAAGTCATCTCTTTATTGGGTTAAACCAACCGCACAACTAAGCATTATGCCAACTTGATATTTGTGTCAAAAGGTCGCTGCAGGCATTACTTAATTGTAGATTTTAGGGTTATTTTCTCTGATCATTCCTAAACTATCATGAATTATCACATCTAACTTCAGATTACGAATTTCATTTTTTGAGTACCTAAGCTATCGCGATTTTTTTAATTTGATCCTTCCGTCCAATTCCGTTGACTTCTCCGTTATTTTTTATTTTTCTCATTTGTGAAAAGTCCATTATATCCCTACATTAGTTCAACTTTAAAAATATAATAATAAATATAAAAATAATTTAAAAACCCAAAAAAAAGGGGGCGGCGACCCTCCTCCCCCCCCCTCTCTCTCTCTCTTTTCCCGACGCCGGAGAGCGAGGTGGGGGGTTCGCCCCCCCCCCCCCCCCCCCCCTCGTCGTCGTCGACGATGTCGTCCCCCCTCTCTTTTACCGGCGTCGGAGAGAACCCCCCCCCCCCCCCTCCTCTTTTGATTTTTTTTTATTTTTAAAGTATTTTTATATTTATTATTATATTTTTTATGTAAAAGTGGATTAATGCAGAGGTATAATGGACTTTTTATAAATACGAAAAATAAAAAATAACGGAGAAGTCGACGGAATTGAACGGAAGGACCACATTGAAAAAATCGCAATAGTTTAAGTACCCAAAAAATAAAATTCGTAATTTGGAGTTAGATATGATAATTCACGATAGTTTAAAAGTGGTCAGAGAAAATAATCATAGATTTTAATGCCCGCACTTCCAGAGTCGCGAAAAAGCACTCTACTCTACTCAATTGTACATAAGTTTAATTGGAGAAATATGTCAAGACTTATTCCTCAATTTTGGTGTCATCTTGGAGTACACATATTAAAAGTTTGATAATAGGTTAAATGGGAAGGATAATGTCATTTAAATAACATATAGATGCTATTTACGGAAGAAACCTGGAGGTTCACATCAAGTAACATCTTTGCAAAGACATCTCAAAGCTGGTCGCATTGCGCAGGCACGAAGGAGAGTATTCTGTGGTCAAGATCGTAGAGTATGTGCATGTTCTGCTGCAGGGAATTTCCCAGGATCGACACCGGAAAACTAGTCGGCAAAATTAACATGCAAAGCAAGCCGTCTTGCTGGTCAGCGATCATGTAATTATCCTGCGGCACAGTCATGTCTGCCCCATCGAAGTGGAAGATCATATCAGGCAGGTCTGGGGGAGGCCAAGATGTAACTTGGAAGCAGAGAACAGGACAGCCGTTTACTTCGACAACTGGCAACTTTACCAGGGACATGATCTCTTGTTTCAGAATGTCGTAAGCTTGCTGCTGAATGTAAGTGAGCGTCGTCCCTGAGTCGATGATCGTTCCGCCGATCCCATTTGCGTTTTGCTGGAACGTCACGTTGGGGATTGGCAGAAGAGTTGCGCCAAGAGATATCCCTTGCAAAGCGATGTAGTAGTACCTCGTGTCATTAAGAAAGGGGGTAGATTGAATTGTACCGGTGCTGCTCCCGTTCAAGTTCGCCGATGGCCCCAACAGGAGAAGACTGCTGTTGGAGTCCATATTGAGACAATAGGAGAATTTCGCCGTGTTCAGCTGCGACGGCAAAGACAGCACTCCTTGTCCAATCCCCACGACGCCTATGTTGTGTATGCCTGTATTTTTTCGGCCGCAGCCAAAGCCTATGTTGTTGACTGAGCTGCCGCCTAAGGTGAAAGTTTCATACGCGAGGATAGTTAGAGTTGGTGAATACTTCAGGACCCCTTATTTCTCATATCGGGTTCGCCTACATGAGCTTAGAAGAATTTGAGTATTATCCAATTAGTAGTGCCGCGTACGAACGAAAGGGAGGTTCGGAGGGCCCCGCCCCCCGACGGTGGTCCCGCTCACCGGTGAGCGGGCAGGAGTTCGGGGGCAGCGCCCCCGAAATTTAGACGAATTTTGGGCTTTTGTTTAGTCGGCCAATGTGGTTAGATTTTTTTCTGTTTGTTTGGATTTTAAACTCGATTTGAAGAGGCTACTAATAGCCTAATTTCCGATGTAATCTGTGTGGAACCTCTTTGCAGGACATAGCTCTCATCTCAAAGATGAACTTAGATAAATTCGTGTGTCTCCTCTATTTTTCTGCAATCTCTCTGCAATATTCTCTCATTGTTTTTGACTTTTTCCATCAAGGACCCTTGTGTGGTGGAGTTGTCCCCGTAAGCGTAGAAATAGCTGCACTGTCCTGCTCTGTTGCAGATGGAACTTGCGTCAAAGGCTTGGCACAGAGGAGTAGCACAAGTTATCAGGGAGAAGGTGGAAGAATTCGAAGGATCATAGATGGTTTTCTGGGGCATACACTGGACACAGGGCTGGCACTGCGTCCAGATGAGTTTGCTGCCCGTGTCCATCACAGCAGTGATGGGTAACGGTGGCGTGCCAATTGCCAAGTCCATAAAGTACGCAGCAACGTTGTAGTCGCCAAAGTGGATTGGAGCTTGGACGTCAAAAGTGGAGTTGCTTAGTTTTGCCTGGACGAGCTCCATGCGGTGTTTGCTCCGGTCCACGGCGCGCTTGATGATCTCCACCAGCGCCATGTTATTGTTATTGGAGTCGACATGGGTGAGACCGATGCGAAAGGCCGCATTCTCAGGACATTGAAGAAGAAGAACGAGGACAAGAACTAAGGAAAGAAGGAGAAAGCGAGGTTTGGCCTCCATGAGTAAACAGTAGATCGATCTTAATTAACAAGCCTTTGTATACATGCAGCATATATATATGGGATGCACAAGTTGGAACATAATTGAAGCAAATTAAATGTTGACTCAAGTTATATTTAAATATTGGCCGGCTCGGAACTCGGTATAAGTCAAGGAATACATGACGTTGGTATTGAAGCAAATGTTAAGGCAATGCATTTTAGGAAGATTGTCAACCTTAGACTTTTAAAGGATAAAAATAAAACAACAGTTTCGAGTTAATTTTTCTCAAATCATCCTTACCGAAATTTTTTTTCCTCAAGTCATTAGTAGTTCAGAACATTGACACGTAGGTCTGAATTTTAAAAAAATATTGATTTTGTTGATCTTAAATATGTTGTGTGTACATTTTTTTGTTTATTAATATATTACTACCAGGTCGTCACTACAAGAAAATTATCATTTTCCGACGAACAATTTCTGACAGTTTGAAATCCGTCGCAATTTGCGACGGATTTTGAGACGATTCATTTTGCGACGGATTTTCCGACGGTTACGACCGTCGGAAATGAAAATAATAAATTATATAATTTGTTATATTATTATTTTATTTTTCGACGGTTAGGAACGTCGATATTTCCGACGGATACCCATCCGTCGCAATTTGCGACGGATTTTTCGACGGTTACGACCGTCGGAAATAAAAATAATAAATTATATAATTTATTATATTATTATTTAATTTTTTGACGGTTAGGAATGTCGATATTTCCGACGGATATCATCCGTCGCAAAATCCACCGTAATTTTTGACGATCGTAACCGTCGGTAAATGTATAATAATATCATATATGAGTATTTTATTAATATAACTCCGCTTTCTCTTTCCCCTTATATATAATTCCTCTCTCCCTCCTCTCTCTCACTCTCCCTCCTCTCCTCTCTCTCTCCCTCTCCCTCTCCCTCTCCCGGCCCGCACCGGAAGATCTCCCGCACCGCACCGGACGTCGACGTCTCTCTCTTTCTCTCTCCGACCGGCGGATCCGGTCCCTGAGTGGTCGGATCCGGCCCCCAGAGACCGCTGGCGGTCGGATCCGGCCGCTCGGGGGCCGGATCCGACCCCTAGCGGTCGGATCCAGCCCATCCTGACGAGGGCGGCCGGATTTGGCCGCGACCGGAGCTGGCCGCGGTCCGATCCGGCCGCTAATTTTTTTATATTTAAAAAATTCTTTGCGACGGTTGCGACCGTCGAAAGGCCGTCGAAAGTTTCGACAATTGCGGCCATCAACTTTCGACGGTTCGAACCGTCGACCTTTTCCGGCGGTTGCAACTGTCAGAAACTTTGACGGTTCGAACCATCGGCGTTTTCCGGCGGTTGCAACTGTCGAAAACTTTCAGACGGTTCGAACCGTCGGTCTTTTCCGGCGGTTGCAACGGTCGGAAACTTTTTTCCGACGGCCGTCAATTTTTCCGACGGATTTTTTTCGACCATCGCAAATCGATTTGCGACGAGTATTTTTTCTGATGGATCGGTTCCGACTGAAAAACCGTCGGTAATTGCGTTACCGACGGTTTTCGGACTGATTATCGACGATTTGGACCGTTGATAATCTGCATTTTTCTAGTAGTGCGTCTGCATCGAACTCTATACTTTGTTTTTGATGCTTCAAAGTTGACACATTCCTTGACGAAAACAACTATGATAAATATCAACTGGTAGGAATTTTTATGCAATACGGCTCAATATTATATCAATATTACTCGCAAGAGATTAACATTGCATTTTCTCTTTGTTCTTTGGTTGATTGAGATATTCGACCAAAACTCAGCGACGACTAAATAATAAAAAAAATACTTTAATGAGGAAAAAAATTAAATATACAAAAAAAAATCGACTAGCTACTAACATGCTGATGAAGTACGAGTTTTTTTTATAAATGGCATATTATAGAGTAATATTTTATATTATAACTTAATAGCAACCATTTCTCTTTTTCTTTTTGCACTATAAAACGAGTAGATCTCGGTTGTTCAACTTTATAGATTAAAATCACGAGTACTTAACTTGGAGCATTCAAAAGTTGAATTTAATAGTTTCGTGGTACAACAGTTTAAAAAGATGCACCTCCATCAAATCCTTAATATTATTCTTTATTTTTAACTATGTTCTATATCAGTACAATCTTTTATTTAACCCCATTTGTTTTTTTTTATTATTTCAGGACTGAGATGAAGCCATCCCTTGGATCAATCGTAGCTTTATAAAAGAAAATTGTATAAATCAATGTTATTAAAAATTGTCCGGATGTTAACTATAAACCATTGTTAGACCAAGTTGATAAATTAAAATGTCGTTTGGACAAGTTTCGACCGGGTTGAATGGGTAGAAATAAGTAAACTGAACCGATACAAAAGATGGATTCAGTTTCAAATTTGAAAATAAAAAACTTCATTTTTGTACAATTAATAAAAATGGAAAAAAATAAAATTACAAACCTATAATTCTAAATTCATTTTTGTACAATTATATTCATATTCAAATTTTAATTTAAAGTCTTAATCTAAATTCTAATTTCTATTATAATTAGAACTTATCTTTTTTCTTCTTTCCTATCTTTTATCTGATTTACTTTCAAACTCTAATAATTTTATATTTATTAAATTAAAAAATCATATCTATTTTTTTTAAATTGGCTAAAACCTCGGGGTCTTACATCCACCATCACTTCCTGTGGCCACCTTTGGCATCCAAGGTGTTCACGGATCGAGATTGATCCGACTCGTGAACAAACCCAACTCGACCTGACTAACTCAACTTGGGCCGGATCGGATTGGATCAGGTCGAATGGTCGGATTATTCGACCACCATTATTCTTTCTTTAATTATTTAATATAAAAAATATTACTTTATTTTTAATACTAAATAAAATATTTTTAAATACTAAAAATATTTTTAAATATCTATATATTTTCCTACGTTTAAAATAGTTTATTTTATATTTTTCAATTTTAAATAATATAAAACTCTTAAATTAATAAAATAATAATTTAAAAATAAGAAAAAGAAAAAACTCGAGTCATCGAGTCGGGTCAGATCAAGTTCGATTGGATTTCAATCTAAACCCAATCCGACCCAAGGTCACCGATGTTCTTGTTGGTTTTTTAGATTCATTGGGTCGACTCGGTGAACACCCCTAGCATCCATCCCCGGTTCCGGTCACTATTAGCTTCCTCTTTCGGTCTCCCTTCTTTTAGAAATGACAATTTATAGTTGAATTACTTTATAAATAGCAAAATTATTTTAGTTCCTAATTTTAGTTAATTAATTTGAAAAGAATACAACTATTTTATTATTTTATTTATTTATTATTCATTGCAAATTATGAAGAACGTCTTGACATTATCAATTTACGATACAATTTTCCTTCACAAATGGGGATGGATAGAATAACCTTCTTAATTTGTAAATAAAAAATCCATAAAAAATTATGACGGACAAATTACCTTTTTCAAATTGAGAAAGGTTGTTTTGTCCTACTCAATTTTAAATGGATATGGTCTTCACAATTTGTAACTATCACATAATTCAAATATATTTCCGACGAGCATTATTCCAAAAGTCCGAATTTTCATCCGAAATATATATGACAATGCAATTCTTATGTGTGTGTGTGTAGCTGAAGCCGCCTCTATCTCGGTTCTGTAGATATTATAGCGGTGGCAAAGAAAACATTAAAACAAATTGTTACCATTGCTAGATGATGGAGCTGGTCTAGTTTTAGACGGGTTAAACCGATAAAAATTGGTAAAATATAGTGAACCAGTAAAAAAAAAACCTAATTCGATTTTAGATTTGAAAATAATAACATCATTTTCTGTACAATGATAAGAATGGAAAGAAAATGAATTAATAAAGCGAAGCAGGAAACGAAAGAATGAAGAAGAATTTCAAGAGAATAAGTAGGGGAAAGAGGACAATGATAAAAGGTTGGTAAATGAGAACAAGTAACAACTAGAAATAGAAAAGAGAGGGAATACAAATACAATAAATTATATCCTCAAATTGTAAATAATTGCACACAAATTATATAACAAGAATTTTATTGCACTTGATCATGCATTATAATTAAGTAACGTTTTCGCATGGAGCAAGCGACGCAAAAAGATATTTATTTTCTCTCACTTCAGAGACTTTTAAAATTTTAAAAATAATAATAGTGAAAGAGCCCGTTTGTCAATGGAGCATCTCCTATAATAGTTTCTTATTTGGATGATTATTTTTTTTTATCACATGCGTGCCGCTTCAATAAATGCAAGAACAAGAACATAATGGGGATAACAGATTCTTTCGTCCAGCAGGAATTTGATGTTCCAAGTGGATTAAGGAGGAGGGATCATATGTTGGGTTACAATTCCTGGATTAAATGGGGATCATGCTATTTACGGATGAAACCTGCAGGCTCACGTCAAGTACCATATTTTCATATACATCTCAAAGCTGGTCGCATTGCGCAGGCACGAAGGAGAGTTTTCTGTGGTCAAGATCGTAGAGTATGTGCATGTTCTGCTGCTGGTAATTCCCAGGATCGACATCGGAAAACTAGTTGGCAAAATATACATGCAAAGCAGGCCGTCTTGCTGGTCAGCGATCATGTAGTTATCCTGCGGGACAGTCATGTCTGCCCCATTGAAGTGGAACGTCATATCAGGCAGGTTTGGAGGAGGCCAAGATGTAACTTGGAAGCAGAGAACAGGACTGCCGTTTACTTTGACAACCGGCAACTTTACCAGGGACACGATCTCTTGTCTCAGAATGTCGTAAGCTTGCTGCGGAATGAAAGTAAGCGTCGTCCCTGAGTCGATGATCGTTCCGCCTGTCCCATTTGCGTTGTGCTGGAACGTCGCGTTGGGGATTGGCAGAAGAGTTGCACCAAGAGATATCCCTTGCAAAGCGATGTAGTAGTACCTCGTATCATTAAGGAAGGGGTGGATTGAACTGTACCTGTACCGCTCCCATTCAAGTTCGCCGATGGCCCCAACAGGAGAAGGCTGCTGTTGGAGTCCATATTGAGACAATATGAGAAATTCGCCGTGTTCAGCTGCGACGGCAAAGACAGCACTCCTTGTCCAAGCCCCACGATGCCTGTGTAGAAGCCTGCATTTCTTTCGCCGCAGCCAAAGGTGATGTTGTCAACTGAGCTGTCGCCCAAGGTGAAAGTTTCAGATCCGAGGAACCCCTGTGTCGAGGACTTGTCCCGTACGAGTAGAAATAGTTGCACTGTTCGGATCTGGAGTTGCCGCAGTTGGAATTGTAACGTGCAAAGGGTAATTGGCAAAGAGGACTGGCACAAGGGATCTGCGAGAAGGTGAAAGATTTCGATCGATCATAGATGGTCGTGTTCTGCGTCACGCACTGGACACAGGGCTGGCACTGCGTCCAGATGAGGTCGCTGCCTGTGTCCATAACAGCAATGATGGGTAATTGGGGCGTGCCGATTGCCAAGTCCATATAATACTCATCATTGTTGTAGTCCCCATAGTGGATTGGAGCTTGGACGTCGAAAGTGGAGTTGCTTAGTCTTGCTTGGACGAGCTCCATCCGGTATTTGCTCCGGTCTACGGCGCGCTTGACGAGCTCCTCCATCGCCATGTTATTGTTATCGGAGTCGACGTGGGTGAGACCGATGCGAAAGGCTGCGTTGGCAGGACATTGAACAAGGACAAGAACGAAGGAAAGAAGAAGAAGAAAGAAAGGTTTGGCCTCCATGAGCATATAGTCGATCGATCTTAATAAACAAGCCTTTTAATACATACAGCATATATGGGATGCAGATTTGTATATATACATGCAGATTTGACTCCACCTCTGTGTAAACATTGAAGTAAGTGTTGATTCCAGGTATGTGTAAATAATAAATATTGGCTTGCTCGGAACAAGTCATGATGCATTTTGCCAACTTATGGACTCGGCTAGTTAGAACCCACCTCCATTGGCATTGGTATTGAGGGAATTGTTCAATCAACTTATGAATAAATATACCAAATAGGCAGATTGCTGAGGTTAAGCTCGGATAAGGCATAGGCATCCGACTACATGCATTTGAGGAAGACCAAATTAGGAGTTCAGAGTAAGTATTGACACGTACGTCTGAATAAAAAGAATACGCAAATTGTTCATATTAAAAATGTTGCGTACGTTCTTGTTTATTAATACATTATTATTACTGGACCTTTCTGCATCGAACTCCATGCTTTGTCTTCGATGCTTCGAACTTAGTTGACTTATATATATTCATTGACCAAAACAACTATGATAAAGTCAGAGCAAGCGGTAGGAATTTTTACCCTCAAAATACAATACGGCTCAATATTGCATCAATGTTACTTGTAAGACATATTAGCATTACATTTTTTTTTCTTTGTTTTTTTATTCTGTCCTTGATTGAGATATCCTAGCACAACTCAGCAACGACTAAACTGATATTTTATATATTTAAAGTGTTTTTATCAAAGTCTATATTTTAGATATAATGTTAACTATATATATTTATTAAATATTTGAAATCTAAGTTTTATTTTAAAGTTATAAGTAATATATTAAATAAGGCAACCAGAAATCATTGCAAAATATTTCACCAAAAATATTATTAACTAAATCAGTGTATGCGGTTGAAAAATATTTAAGACGTGTTTGGATAATTAGTAAAAGAATACTCTGTACGATCATTAATAGTATAGACTTTAATAATAATGTAGGATAATTTAAAATCTCATGGACAAGCAGAGAAGAAAGAATCAGCGAAAATCTCTAATAAAGAAAGGGGGGAGAGAGAGAAGAGAAAGTGAGTGAGAGAGAGAGAGAGAGGGGGGGGGAAGAGGAGAAGCTGACCAATGAACGAGAGAGAGTTGCGAGAGAGGGAGAAAGAAAGACTGCACGGAAGAAGACAGAGTCACAGAGGAGAGACTGACCAATGCAAGAGAGATGAGCAATGTTGTTAAAATCGGATCGGACAGGTCGGTTCAATCGCGAATCAATTAGTGATCCGATCTGATTTAATGTTAAAACTCATTTTGATATTGAATCGGGTGGTTGAATCGGACTGATTGAATCGATACAGATTTTGAAAAAATATTAAAAAAATGATAAAAATAGGAAAGTTAATTGAGAAAAAAAGAAAGGAATATAAGAAAAGTTAAAGATGATAGGAATTGAAATAAAAGGCAAGTATTTAAAATTGAATAATATTAGAATAGAAACTTATCAAAGAATATAAAATAAAGGAAATAAAAAAGAAAGTGTTAAATAAAAAGAAATAAGAATAATTTAAGATAAAATTTATTAATATAATATTTACATAATTAAATAGTAGATATTAAATTATTAATAATCTATTTATATAATTATTATAAAACTTTTAATTAATAAAATTATGTTATATTATTTTTTAATATTTTTAATAAGTTATTAGTATAATATTCATATACTACATCATACAACTTATATTATATTTTTATAATTATTATAAATAATATTATTTTAATAAAATTTAGTTCAATTGGATTAAATCTGGTCGGACCGATTCAATCGAGACTTAGTGATGTATCCGATTGGATTATGAAAATATTGGAGTTGAAGTTCTAGAGTGAAAAAGAGAGTTGAGAAACGGAGAGAGAGTTGAGGACCGTGACCAATGAGAGGGGGAGAGTTGTCTTTTTTGTGACACGAGAGATGTTCTTAAAATTGGACGGGCCAATAAGCCCACGAAGAAATTGGCCCAAATTGAGTCATATTCAACCAATTTGATTAGATTCGATGGGTTTGAATTTACCTTTTAATAAAAGGATAAAATAAAAAGGATAAAATGAGGATGAAATGAGGGTGCAACAACTTTGAACCGTTTTACTGTGCAACGCCCTCATATGAACCCTTGATTTTAAATCAATGGTCCATATTAAAACCACTCTCAACCTGTAAAACCATACATTTTCCCTATCGTGGTCTGCAAACTCATGCTACAAGAGCGGTGTTTTGGACGACGATGGATTCTTGACAGTGTTAGGAGGTGCTCAATTATGGCGGCATCTCGTCGGCGAGATCAACGACAGAATCATACATCATGACTAGAGAGGAATCCGGCGTGATTAGGATTACGGATGGAGCGGCAAGATGGAGTTAGAGGATCACAGAGAAGAGGAGGAATCATCTCCGACATCCTTTGTTTTTCTTTGCTGGCGACCATAGCAGAGAAGGAAAAGATGAATATTTTTCTGCAAGTACAGAAAGTTTTACCCGACGTCCTTTTTTCATGCACACCAGGATAGGAAATATTTTACTTTTGCAAACGGTGGTTAAGAGTGATTTCAATATGGACCATTTCCAGATGACGGGGGTTGCATAGTAAAACGATTAAAGGGGGTTGCACCCCCATTTTATCCTTTATTAAAATAGTATCATTTTTATTGATACAAATATAATAAAATTTAAAAATTTAAAAATTTAAAATTCAAATCAATTTCACTATATTTATTTTCTTTTCTAATTCACTCTTACAATCTTACCAATTCAAATTAAATTTCCTACATTAATTCAAATCAATTTCCTTACTTATTTGGTATTGTAATTCACCTCCTATAATATTCCTTAATTATATTTCTCTATCATTTATTTTATTTCTTTTTTTCTCTCCCCTTTCAATTTTCTGTCAACAATTCATCACTATAGTTTACACATTTTCCTTTTTTTTAAATTCAATATATTTTAACACTTTGACTAAAATTGGGACAAATTATTTTTCTAATGTTGGTCTCAAGACCATATATCATGTATTTTGATGATAGCAAACAAGGAAGATGATGTACTAATTATGTTTAAAATGATAGCGTGAACAGGGTTAACATTTTTCGAAGAAAAAAAACCGAAGTTTTTATCTGCAGGAAAAATGAACGACCGATTTGTAATCGGTCGACCGTTATGACAGATAATGGTCGACCGAAACAAATGATGGAGCGTCCTCTAATTACAGAATAGAATAACCGTGGAAAAACGGACGACCGATTTATAATCGGTCGACCGTCATGAAGAAAATGGACGACCGAAATAGAAGACTGGATCGTCCGCTAATCACATAATAGAACAACCGTGAAAAACGAACGACCGATTTATAATCGGTCGACCGTCATGAAGAAAATGGACGACCGAAATAGAAGACTGGATCATCCGCTAATCACAGAATGGAACAATCGTGAAGAAACGGACGACCAATTTTTAATCGGTCGACCGTCATGAAGAAAATGGACGACCGAAATAGAAGAATGGATCATCCGCTAATCACATAATGGAATGAACTTCAGAATCGGACGACCTATTCAATATCGGACGACCGTTATGAAATCATGAACGGCTATAATTCTTCTACGACCTACTATCAACGGTAAACTGCACAGAAAAGATAAAATAACGGATATAATTTTTTAATAAACGGACGACCGATTTGGTAATGGGCGACCGCTAGAGAATCGACAGAGAGAATAACGGCTAGTTACTGTGTAAAACGGACGACCGATACCAAAACGGTCGACCGTTATAGAGCTGACAGCACAATCTTTTTGAATTACTTTACAACGGACAAATTTTCAAGAGAAGCCTATAAAAGAGATCCAAAAGATTGAAGGAAGAACACCCAAGCAAGGCAAACCACTCTTGAGCTCCCTTCAAATCCAAAGCATTTTTCTTGTGCCAAAGTTGCAAATCATCACTTCCCTCTTCTAGTTTCTTAGTGAGAATACTATTTGTAAGAAGAAGAGTCTTGGAGAGAATTCTTTCTTAGATAGTTTTTTAGAGCTCCTTGTAAGAAGAGGTGTGCCTTACCTCTTGAGTAAAGAAGAAGGTGTTGTGGTGTAGAAAGGATTTATTCTCTCCCTATAAGAAAAGAGAAGGATAGTGAATCTCCGACGGTCTCAAAGTTGAGAAGTCGGAGCGGGGACGTAGGCCAAGGAGTTGGGCCGAACCTCGTCAACATATCGCGTCTTTCTCTTCTCTTACTTATCTTGCTGTTATTAGCTATCCTTTACTTGCTTGTGATCATATTCACCTTGAATTTATTTCAACATTGTTTTTTGCTCTAAATTTTTATACACCAATTCACCCCTCCTCCTCTTGGTGCTTTCGATCCTACATCTAATTCAATTCGATTTTTTCTATTTGACTAGGTTTAAACTGATTTAAAAAATGGGTTTATATCTTAATACATATTGGACCAACCTCCCATTTGCGATTGAACTGACTAGTTTGGATTTAAGAACAATGGATATGAGCAAGGTGATGCATGCAAAATACAACATATAATTAGTTATGCATTTAATTACATTTCGATTCATTTTCATATAACATGCATCATTTTATCGTCTTATTTGCTTTAATTTTGTAAAAATAGAAATATACCCAATTTCTATATTTTATTGTGAAAAAAAGAAGAAAATTGAATTACGAAGCCATTGGAGAAAATCACGCTCAAATCGTAGTTAAAATGGAGTCAGAAAGTGAAAAATAGTGTAGCTGCGGAAGGTCGAAAATTGGCTATCATGGATGGGTCATGAAAGCTATTTCAGGGGTTGTGAAATCACTTGATCGGGCTGTTAAAATGCATTTTTCACGTCAAAAATCTGCTCGAGTTACGGGCCGTGAAACCACAACTTTTACTCTGATTTGGACACTATAAAAGTCATGAAATCATTGTTACGGGTCGTGAAATCTATAACCATTATGGGCCGTTACGAAGGCTAATTTTGATATATCTTCAGAATTCCAATTGTAAATTAACTTCCAAATCATACAATAAGTTCCAGGGATCATTAAAAAACATATTTACTCAAATTTTGAAGAAGTTTTGGATAGTTTCAAAGTCTAATCAAAGTCTATTCTAATTTTTTATTGTCTTGACTCCCAATCAAAGCAAAACTTTTCCAAAAACCTTGGGACACCTAGAAGTTATAAATAGAGACCTTAGGAGACAGAAAAAGTGTACTTGGAGGTGCTTGAAACCTGGGAGCCGTGCGACATTGTAGAGAAAGAATTTCAAAGTTTTTTGCTGTTGTTCGGGAGAAAGTGCGGAGCAACTCAACGTGTGTACTCTACAACGATCTAGAGATCATCGAAGGCGAAGAATTCTATCTTCTGCCTATTGTTTGGATGCTCTTTACTCATATTTCGTTAGTTCTATCTTATTGTAAAAGAGATTTTTACTTTATTGAGAAATATTCATGAATCATTAGTTAGATTTGAATTAATATAGTTATTCAGTTTCTTTTTTATTATGATTTCTATGCTTAATGTTTTTTTACTAAGATTATTATATTTTGAGATAAGACTACAAACCAGGTGTGGAGTGGTTAGGTTTAGGATTTGTAATTCTTAGCAAGTTGATTTTTAACTTGAAGTTGAAGCAATCATAGCACAAATCTTGTAACTCATCATTTGTGCTAGATTTTGTGTGGTCTATCAATTTATACCCGGCGTGGATGATTGTTAGTCTAGGATATTACAACTTAATACATCTTAATATCTTTCTTAATTGAAGATTAACTCAGCGATTGTGATCCTAAATTTTGTGAAAATTAAGATAGTTTGACTTATTCAACGTAGAGGACATTAATTTAGATAATTTTAATCCATCTCAAGAAGTGAATCTATTCATCATTGTTATAATTCAATTTTCATAGTTATTTAATTTTTTTGCACATTTATTTTCTATCTTCAAATCACAATATAATTTTTTTCTCTTAGTGGATTATTGAGATAAATTAGATTTAACTAGTTCCTCGTGGATTCGGCACTCTACTATCTATTTTATTACTTGATACGACTAATGCACTTGCTAGCAATTTTATTGTTATAAATTTATCGCATCACAAGAATAGCTTTACAAGGTGAAAAAATGGAAATAATAAATTTTAGTAATTAACCTCAAAATTATCTTTTTTTTATTCGATCCACAAATTTTAGTTTGTACAAAATTATCCTCCAATTATTAACTTATTTTATCTACCATCTTTTTTTTATCGAGAATCTCAGTTTGTTGGTATTATTGCTTATGTGACACAACATTAGAAATTGGAATTAATAAAAAATATTATGACACAACATTATTGCTTAAGGGTCGCCACCTCTCTTTGTGCTCCAACTTGAAGTTGGAACCCAAAATTATTTACTGATAGGGTGTGAACGATGCAGGAGGTTGTTCCGCATCTTCATTCCCTTCGGCATCCGCAAAGAGGGCGAGGGAAGTGATAACCTGGATGACTTGTTGGAGGAGGATGCCGCGGACAACTTTGGGCTTGGAGACGACATTTGTGACATGCTCATCCTTTCATGAGTGCATTGATGTGTTATATTTGTAACAATAAAATTTGCTAGCAAGTGCACTAGTCGCTCAAGTAATATAGTAAATAGGAGTAAGAGTGTCGAACCCACGAGGAATATTATTAATTCAATATCTGGATTTATAAATTAATAAGAGAGGAAAAACATGGATTTTTGGAAAGAGGTTTTATGAAATAAAATAAGAAAATAAGATAAAGATAAGATAATGGTGTTGAAGTTAGGCCTTAGGATGAAAATAAATCAGGATAAATATTTGAATCGTAAAAGATAAATTTAATCTTCAAAGATGGATTAGATATTTTCCCAAGTTATTAATTTACAAGATTAACATCACAGAGTCCACAAACTGGTAATTCTACTATTTAATCCGGTAAATCAAACTATCTTAAATTTAATCAAACCTAAAGTCCCACAAACTGGTATTCGTCGGATAAGATTAAAATTAAGATGCATTAATATGAAAATCCTAGACTATTAATCACTCCACAAACTAGTATAGATTAACAGACCACATAAACTTGATTCTCCACACACTAGTTATCAAATTTATGTCAATTATTAATTTCACATAAAATCAATTAATTTAATTAATGAATTCTGAAATTAAATAGTCCATAAACTGATAATTACTCAACTCAGAAATTCAAGTAATTAAATTAAAAGCATTAAGCACAATTAACTAATTGATCAGAAAAGATTAAAACAAATAATATAGGGTCCAAATAGTTTCCCTTCAATAATAATCTCCTAACATGAAATAAATAAAAATATGGAGTTCATCCTAGAAATTCTGGAGAGATAATAACAAAATAACAATGATAACTGGAAGAATTACACCAAGAATAAAATAGGATCCTCAGATTTGGGCAAACAGTCGGGCAGCCTCTCGGACTTGATCAGGGTCGCGATCAACCTCCAGCCGTCGCACCTCTCTCCTCTTGGTCGTGGTCTGCAGAGCTCACGACTCTCCGTGGAAGAAACCTGAACTTCATAGCACCAATTGAAACGACGGATTCTTCACGTATTTATAGGGTGCGAACGGCCTTTAATTTGATCTCTGCCGTAACATCGTACGGACAAATTTAAATTTACGAGATAAACTCGGCCAAAGATAAATCCTTTTATCATTACGCCCAAAGATAAATCATTTTTATCTTTACTCCCTTCGAATCTTGACCGTAATAAAGATTTTAATCTTGTTACGCCCAAAAGATAAAATCATTTATCTTTACCTTTCATATCTCGGCCAAAACAGAGAATTAAATCCCGTTACGCCCAAATAATTTTATCTTTACACCTTCATATATCGGCCAAAAGGATGATTTCATTGCCATTACCCCCTCCAAATCTCGGTCAAAACAATAATCATTTATCCTAATCTCGGCCGTAATGATAAATTCTTCGGAATTTCGGCTGATACGGCACAATCCATCTAAATCTCGATTTTTTCTGCAAAATAATTATCAAAATTTAGTTAATCCATCCATAATTAAAATATTTAGAGAATTAATAATTAAAATTGATAAATTCGGAATTACGATTAAAAGTGACTAAAAATAATGCATGTCATGATCAAATTACAAAAAAATTAATTAAAATAATAATCTAAAATATGTTGTATTTTGCATGCATCATGCATTCGGTATTGTTCCTTGAGCCCCGACAAAGGCACAACAAGAGGGTGTAAAGGCCTAAGTTAAGAATGATAATATTCCTTGATCCTCTCGGAACCCTACGAGGAATCCCCGGAGGGGTGGGGATGGGGACATAGTTCCTCCGCACCCTATTTCGAACTATCCTGTAGGTTTTTTTATATGTGGTTTATTATTACCATAACTATCAGTCAAAATTTATTAAATCTCAACCATCCCATCTTTTATATAAATAGCATAACAAACATAAACTCTTTCTTTCTCCTAACCCCTCTTTCTCTCCTTTTCCTCCTAGCCCCTCTCTCCTAACTCACGATCCCCTCCAAGACACTACAAGAAAATGGGCACTTAGCAATGAAAAGTAGCATCGCCAAATGTTGTGGCACTATATAAACGCCACTAGCGCCTTTATAACGTCTACTTCGCGTCACGACAATGAGACGCTACTTGCCTCTCGATAATGTCTCATTAGCGTCTTCTTAGCTATTCAGAGAATGGACGCTAATTCTAGCGCAATCGAGACGCTATTATTTCGTGCCACGAACCGAAAATGCGCGGCAACACCTAGCGCCGTTCTCGCATCAACGTCGTTAGATGCGAAACTAGCATCTCACGTTTGGCGACTCTAAAAAGATGCTATATGATGTCTCATAGATAGGCGACACTATTTAGACGCTACCATGTTACTCATAACATATCTACATTTATCTCGCTATTTGTTTTATATTTAAACACTATATATTATATATACTATATGTCAATCAATAAATTCATTAAATATTATATTAGTATTAATTACACGATTATCAACATATTATCAATAGCATTTATCAACATATATATGTATTAATTACACGATTATATATATATATATATGTATTTTTACATGATAGGAGTGTTCCTAAATATATAATTTGTTACATATATTATTTATGTTATCTATACATATAATACATATAATATATTAATTATGCGTATATTATTATATACTTAATCATGAAATTACGATGGTTGATTGAGTGATTTGCTACCATTGTAGCGTCATAGTGGCGACTCGATAGCGTCTACGTAGCGTCTAACTAGAGCCTCTGCCACAGTCGACGCTATGATGACACTATTGGCGTCACTGTAGCGTCGCATAAATGAGACGCCCAAATGTATTCGGCGCTACGGTGTCGCTAAATATTACTAGCGACTCAATAGCGTCGGTATTGCGCCTTCTTAGCCGACTTGTTACCCCTCGCTTAATCGGGCACATATAGACATATAAATACGTGTATATGCTTATAATTATATATAATAAGTGCATATATACATATTATTATAACTGAATATCATACATATAAACATATACACATATATTCACTTCGAATACGTATACATATACACGTTATCTATATATATATATATGACTCGCACATGTATAGACATATACATACATATATATTTATAATACATATAGATAAACACATTGTTGTAACTTAATCTCCCACACGTAGACATATATACATACGCATATATTACATATGTATATATATACACACACAATTGTGTTATATACACATATACATGCATATTTATAATTTTGTATACATATATGATAGATTGTCGGAAGGAAATAAAACAACTGGAACGGGGCACGATGCAATGAGACGCTACATTAATAAATAAAATTTCATACATACTAAAAAAATTTTAAAAAAACTTTTAATGAGCATCTCAGTGGCATCGCAAACTTGAGATGATAAACCATTGAGCCGCCCCGACGACGCTATAGTGCTGCTATGTTATCTTAGTGACACATTAGCTTCTCTATGGCGCCGCGCTAGCCGAATTTTGACAGTGACGGCGCCTACATGGCGTCCATGTAGCGTCGCATTATTTGGCGACGCTAAAAAATGACTTAAATCCTTAACCCCTCTTCTTCGTTTTCACTTTTACTGTTTAACTTCTTTGAAGTCCGCCGCCCGCCTGACGCGCCCCGATGCTCGATGCCCGCCACCTCCACCGCGCCCCTCCGACGCCCTCCACTGCTGCCTCCGCCCTTCGCCCGACGTCCGACGCCCGACGACCGCCCTCCACCGCCGCCGCCGCCCTCCGCATTTGGCCGCCGCCCTCCGCATTTGGGCGCCGCCCTTCGCCTCCTCCTCCTCCCTCCCCGACGTCCGCCCTCCACCGCCGCCGCCGCCGCCTCCACCCTTCGCCTCCGCCGCCCTCCGCATTCGACCGCCGCCCTTCGCCTCCTCCTCCTCCCTCCGCCTCGTCTGCCCTCCACTGCCGCCCCCGCCCTTCGCCTCCTCCTCCTCCTCCTCCTCACTCCGCCTCGTCCGCCCTCCACCGCCACGCCGCCCTCTGCCTACACTGCTGCCCGCCGCCTCCACCTCCACCGGCGCCTCCTCCTCCTCCTTCCTCCACCTCCAATGTCCTCCACCGCCGCCGCCGCCCGCCTCCGCCTCGTCCGCCCTCCGCCTCTACCGCCGCCCTTCGCGTCCACCGCCGCCTCGTCCGCCCTCCATCGCGTCCTCCCTTCACCGCCGCCAACGTCCGCCTCAGCCGCCACTGCCCTCTGCCTCCACCGTCGTCTCGGCCGCCCTTCGTCGTCCTCCGGTTAAGAAGGTACTAGCCTGCCACCATGTATGTTAAGTTAATTATTAATGCATAAAATTAAATTAAGTTAATTATTCATGTTAAGTTAAGTATTACTATTCATGTTATGAATTAAGTTAAGTATTACTTAAGTTAAGTATCATCTCTTTGGATCAAGCTAGTCTTCGCGGAAGAACAGAAATTATAATGCGTGCAGTAATTGCTCGATATTATTTCTTGTTGAAGTTGCATAATTTAATGTTGTATGATATAACAACGATTTGAAAGTTTTCAAATGCGTCAGTGATTACGAATCACATCTTGCTAGTTTTAATAGTTACACATTTCGATAAAAGTTTTAATTGCTCAGTTCTTAGGTCGATCTCAAGTCAATTGTTAAGTTAACTTATGAACTAATTCATGTACTTCCACATTCTTGGTGATAAAATGAAATTATGATTCGACGATGAAGTACTTGAAACATGTGATTTTGGACTTCGTAAGTTCAAAATCACACGTTTCAAGTATACGAATTTGATTACTTGACTTAATGTTCTCCGTTACATAAATGATAAAGTTGGATCGTAGTTGGATTCGTCGTTGGAAGGATAAACATGGCGTCATAACTGAAGAATATAAGGATGGTGTTGATGAATTCATTAATGTGACATATCAAAATGAAGGTGTTGCTTCTTCATATGGCAAAATCTTATGTCCATGTCGAAAGTGCAAATGTTATCAGTGGAAAGTAAGATATGATGTGCAGAATGATTTATATTACAACGGTTTCTTACTTACATACACCAATTGGTTCTTTCATGGCGAAGAAAGATGGGCTAAAGAAACAAGTAATGTAGATACCGTTGTGGGCGACTCGAGCAATCCGTACAGGGACATGATACGAGATGCAATGTTAGGAGAAAATATTTGCGAAACATTGATTGAAGAAGACCCGAATCCTTCGGCTTCTAAGTTTTATAATCTTCTCGAAGAAGCAGATGAACCTTTATGGGTTGGATGAGTGAAGCAAACTATACTTTCTGAAGTGACACAACTAATGAACTTAAAATTAGAATTTAATATGAGCGAAAGTTGTTTTGACCGGATGCTTGCCATTATTAAGAGTATGCTTCTAGCTTCAGAGAAATTACCGGGACATTTTTACAAGTGCAAACGATTGATGAGAGATTTAGGGTTGGAATATCAGAAGATTGATGCATGCCGCAATCATTGCATGTTGTACTACAAGGAAAATAACTCACTTATGAGTTATTCTATTTGTGACGAGCCCATATTCAAGCTGAAAAAGAATTCTCAAAGTTTGAAAAAATATGACAAATGCAATATTTAGATACTTTCCGATTGTTCCAAGATTACAACGACTATTTCTTTTTGAAAAAATTGCATCATTTATGAGGTGGCACAGAGAAGGGATGCGTGAAGATCAAAATTCAATTACACATCCTTCGGATGCGTAGGCATGGAGACGATTTGATGCACTTCATCCGGTTTTTTCTGCAGAATCATGCGATGTTAGATTAGGACTTTGCACCGATGGCTTCAACCCATTTGGCTCATCGAGTACTGTTTATTCATGTTGGCCTATTTTTGTGACACCGTATAATTTGCCTCCAAGCATATGCATGAGATGAGAGAATATATTGCTTACCTGTATGATCCCGGGTCCTCGATCTCCTGATAAAAGTTTAGATGTTTACTTTATATAATTTATATATTATATGATTGTATAATTTTTCTATTTCGTAGAAGACCCTGATGTTTGAGAGGAGATGGCCGGCACGACACGAGGGGATACTTATGTGGCCTCGGCACAACCGCTCAGATACCTAGGAGAATCGGAGGATATGTATGAGGTGCATCTGTTCCGAGCTCATCCGTTGCACCTGATATGACGCAGCTATCACAACAGCTATCGCAGCAATTATCGGCGCAGATATCGCAGCAGGTGTCGCAGCAGATGTCGCAGCAGTTGTTGCAGCAGTTGGCTCCTCTATTGTAGGCGATTCAGGGATTGATCCCAACGTAGAATCCATCCCCGTGAGGTCATGCACCGAGCACGTCTGAGTCGAACGTCCGAAATGGTAACAATAACTCCCAAACCTATGATAGAAAACAAACTATGCATTTGTTACTTATAGACTTACACATACATATAGTTTGTTAGTTCGGTTTAGTAGTTTTCGTATTCTTATGTTATATATTATGCTTGTGATGGTTTTATATTGACAATGATGCTTTTATATTGCCTGTAATGTTTTTATATTGTCTGTGATGAATATCAATGCATTTTGAGATGCATTATAAATTGTATGGTGTGGGAAGGAAAAAAATGAATTTGAGACGGGTAAAAAAAATGTGCAAGTAGTGACTCCATAGCGTCGCAAAACATGTCGACGCTGATTTAAATATATCGTACTTAGTGTCATCTTTACGTCTCATTGGCGATGCATGCACGATTATATTTGCATCACTTCAGTGCCCTCCTAGCGCCTACAATAGCGACATGTGGGTGCCGGAATAGTGCCTCATGACTAGCGCCCCTTGCGCGTTGACTTAGCGACGCGCTCCTGCTTCACACAGTCGCAAACATCGCGTCTTAATAACGTCGATATAGCGTCAACAAGTGGCGCTAGTTGCGTCCCATTTTCTTTGTCTCTAATGCGACACCACTAGCCACCGATTTTCAGCGTCTCAATTTTGCGGCACTAGTTGGATGCTAATGAGATGCTCTTCGCAATGGAGATGTAATAGCGCCTTCTTAGCGTCATCTATCTTGAGTCTCTAATCGCCAATTTTCTTGTAGTGAGATGTGATCGCTGTCCATTGCTGGAGTCATCCTCGGCCGAAGTTGGTCGTCGAAATCGTTTGATCCAAGTTCCATCAACCTCAATATAGAATATATGAGACATTTTTCCTTTTTTATTGTTTATCTTCTCAAGTTTTTTCTTGATTTTTTTTTGCCAAGTGAGTACAAGCTCTCGGTCGGTCGCTACCACCTGAGAAGGCATTGCCCCCCTATGGTGGTAGGGGAGAGGCCACACCCTCACTTTGTTGTACAGATAGGGCCACCTCCCTCCCTCCCTCAGTGCATAGAGGGGGCAAGCTGCCCCTTGTGTGAAGGCCCAATAGAAGTGATGGCAGTTGCTCTCATCTATTTTTTATTTTTTTCTTGTTCTCAACTTTTTCTAATTCTTTTGTCCTCACTTTTTTTAAAAATTTTTATTGAGTGTTGAAGTATCTTTTATTCATATTAATATTCTAATATTCACTTATATATATTATAAATATTAAATAGTTTATAATTTTTCATTTTTAGCTTACATTTTGGAGAATCAAGATTCAAGCCTTGCAGGAACTAGGGCAGGGAATTGAATTCCCTCTGCATCGAAGAATTGGAGTAGGGATGAGGGTGGGGTTGGATCAGCTCGGACGGGGATAAGAATGCATCTCTTGTCCTGAAGAAGGTCAAGTGCCATCTGTAGCCTGAGTATATCTAGAATACCCCAACAATTATGAATGTCCTCATGATCTCGTTAGAGACATCCAAGGGTGTTTCCTCCTTTTCACTCCTCTTGTTATTCTTGCTTCTATCACCATATGGATGTACCTATACGCGCTGCTCAACTTTTCGAGTGCCACATGCAATGGCTTTGTCTGCATCGCAGACAAAAGGGGGCACCACCTCCTCTTCCTTCTGCCTGACAACCCACCCAACCCCACCCCCCCCTCCCTCCACATCCTTTTTATTCATCATCATCATTATTATTATTATTATTTTATATTTTATTTTTGTAATGTGATGGCACACAAGTAATAATATTGGTAAATTGATGATACCTAATTAAGAGATAATAGGTGAAATAAGTTAGTACTTGATAGATAATCTCATATAAGCTAAACTTTGATAATTTAAGAAGAGGTAAAATTTGAAATTTAACCCAATATATTATGGCCGTAAAGTCAAAATAGTTTAAAATAACTTCATATAAGTAATGTCATTTACTGGACTCTGAGTTTTTCTCTCCATTGAGGTATTTTTATGTATTCTACTTTAATTTTACACATCATTGATGATACATAAAATATTATGGCAAAATAAATTTACTAATAAGTGCATTGATCACATAAATAGTCTAATAGAAAATATAAGAGCTTCAAGCACACAAAAAATAGCCTTAGTTAATAAAAATAAAATCAAGATTTGAAAATAATTTTTAAATCATAAAATAATAATAAAACATATCAATGATACGATGATGAGTTAACATATAACAACTTAAAGATATGCATATGCATTGAAAAGATGAGTTACATTTCTCGCAAATTATTATAAATTGTGCTTTGACAAAATAGCACCTTCTCAATTAAAATGAAAAGTTTCAACTATTTCAAATTAAAATAATTTAAAATCTATATAAAACTTACATCTCATGAACTCATATTAAATTTAAGATGCATTAAATTAAATTATCTATACTATTAATCACTATACGAATTAGTACAAACTATATATTACATAAATTTAATTCTCCATGCTAGCTATTAAATTTAAGTTAATTAATAATATCAAATAAAATCAATTAATTAGCATCATGAACTTTAAAAATTAAGAACTCTAGAGACTAGTATAGATTAATTTAGCTATTCAATTAACTAATTAAAAGCATTAAACATTATTAATAAGTGATCAAAAGAAACTAAAAAAATAAAATGAAATTCACAATGTTGTCCTTCAATTAAAAAATCTTCAAAATCAATAGCCTAAATGAAGTTATATTATAATTATGAGTGATAGAATAATCAAAATAATAAAATCAGCAGAATAGAACTCCACATCAAAAAGGGTCTTGACATGCACGATTGTCAATAGCAGGGTTCACGAAACGCACCTTTCACTACTGCAACTTCTCTCTAGTAGCGACCTAGAGTTACCTACAACTTTAAGCCTTGTATAATACCTAGCCTTGAGAGCATCCATTGTGATGCCAATGATGCCGTTGTAGTTTCATTTCATATTACCCCTCGTAGTGATGTATTCTCAACATATAAAGAGAAAGCATACAATCACTGAAGATGGAGAATAAGTCAGAGTGCCAAATTGTTAGCGTTAGAGATATTCAGTTGAAGATCAATACAAGATGCAAGATTGTGCTCAAAGATGTAAGACATGTACTAGAAATCCGTCTGAACCTAATTTCAGTTGACAAATTAGACGACGATGACTATGAAAGCAACTTCAAAAGGGGAGTGTGGAAACCTAAGAGATGTTCACTCCTACTGGTGAAAGGGCATAAAGATTATACACTCTACAAGACTAAAGCACAACACAGCATCGAAAAAGTAAACGTGACTCAAAAGATGTCATCTTTTGAGTTATGACATAAGCGACTTGGTCACATAGGTGAGAAAGGACTTTAGATATTAACTCGATAAAATTTGCTATCAGGTATGAATGACAGTTCACTTGACGTTTGTGTTCATTGTTTACAAACTAGAGTTACATTTAATGGAACTTCTTCATTTAGAAGTTCACACATACTTGATTTGGTGCATACTGCATGAAGGATAAAACTCTAGGTGGTGCTCTTTATTTTTTTACATTTATTGATGACCATTCTAGAAGAGTTTGGGCTTTTTTATAGCATACAAAAATCAGGTGTTGACAGAGTTCAAGAAGTTTCATGTCAAAATCGAAAGAGAAACTGATAAGAAGCTCAACCGTATTCAGGCAGACAATGGTGGCGAATATAGAAGATCGTTTGAAGAATACTGCAACATATATGACATCAAGCTTGAGAAGGTAGTTCCCAAAATTCCTCAACAAAATAGTGTTGTTGAGAGAATTAATAGAATAATCGAAGAACATGTCAAATGTATGCTTCTGTATGCCAAATTATTGAAGGGATTTTGAGATGAAGCAATGATGACTGCAGTTGAACTAATCAACGATACACCATCACTATCTCTGGATGATGATATACCTCTGAAAGTTTGATCAGAGAAGAAAGTTTCATATAAATATCACATAGTGTTCGGTTACATAGCCTTTGTTTATATTCTCAATGATGAGTGGTCAAAACTTGACAACAAAATGAAAGAATGTATCTTTCTCGAATATGAAGGTGAAGAATTTGGCTAGAGACTTTGGGATCCTATTAATATGAAGGTTATCAAAAGCAAAGATATCATGTTCCTGGAACAATAGACGATTGAAGATCTGCCAAAAGACAAAGAACCAACTACCTTCATAGAGTATTTAGCCGAGCCGAGTTTAGGTGATGCTCCGACCGAAGATGACATTACTCTAGAAGCTAATCAGTGATATCAACTCATATAATTTAGATATACCTTCGAATAGTCAAGACAATGATGATGAGCCACATGTCAAGCATGATGCACAAGTACAAGAGCCTCAATTAAGAAGATCGAACAAACAAAAATAACAGTCAAAATGGTACCCCCCGACAAAGTGCATGTTATTAACTGAAGGGGGGACTAGTGTTATTAAGAAGTATTTTCATATGAGCTGAACGATGAGGGGATGAAAGCCATGCATGACGAAATGGAACAATCCTTATAACTAAAGGGAAGAGAACACTCAAGAAAAGTGAGTATTTTGACTAAAAAGTGAATAAACAATCCACACTCGACATACAAGGTAAGATTATTTTTCAAAGGGTTCAGTCAAAAGAATTGATGAAATATTCTCACCAGTGGTGAAAATGTCATCAATTCGAGTGGTTCTTGAATTAACTGCTACTAAGGACTTGGAAATTCAACAATTAGACGTCAATATAGCTTTTCTCCATAATGACTTGGAAGAAGAAATTTACATGGAGCAGCCAGAGGGTTTCGAGAGAAAGGAAAAGAAAATCTGGTGTGTAAATTGTAAAAAAACTTACATGGACTCAAAAAGACACCTCGTCAATGGTACAAAAAGTTTGAGCCCTTCATGACGTCGCAAGGATATAATAAGACCAGATTATATCATTGTGTCTTCGTGAAATATTTTTTACATGATGATTTTATTATCCTGTTGTTATATGTTGATGACATGCTTATTGTAAATCAAGATAAAAGTAAGATTGACAGTTTAAAGCAAGAGCTGAGTCAATGCTTTTCCATGAAAGACATAGGCACAGCAAAGAATATCTTTGGCATGATAACATATGAAGTTGGCGTGGTGAGTCGATTCATATCAAATCCTGGTAGAAAACATTGAGATGCAGTCAAATGGATTCTCAAATATCTTTGAGAAACGTCTAAAATATGCTTATGTTTCGAGAGCACCGAACTAGTGTTAGAAGGATTTACTAATGCTGTCATGGCAGGAGACATTGATAGTCTACTTTTGATTACTTGATGATATTCACAGGATCAACAATATCATGACAATCAAAATTACAGAAGTGTGTGACACTATCATCAACTAAAGCAACTACTGAAGCAAGCAAGAAAATTCTGTAGATGAGATAGTTTCTGAGGAATTTAGGATAGACTCAAGAGAAGTACATTATCCACTGCGATAAATAGAGTGTGATACATCTGAGTAAGCATTCTAATTTTCATTCTAACTCCAAGCACATCGATGTCCGATATCATTTGTGACGAAACTAACAAGAAGAAATTCTTTCTTCAAAAGATCCATTCTGACAGGAATACATTTAGATATGACGACGAGGCTATGACGAAGCCCCTACCAAGAAAGAAGACCGAGTTATGTAGGGAACATGCAGGCTTGGTAGATTCCTTCGTATAAATAAGAAGGGAGAGTTTGTTGGATGGTCCTTATTTATGCGTGCTTGACATCAAGTAGCAGTAGAAAAAGAAAAGGAAAAATGGAATTGATTTAGAAAACCAATCGGAAATGAAGAAGAAAAAATCATTCGGAGATGATGCTATAAAAGGATGTGTATAGAGGTCCCGATGACAAAGAACGAAGCTTGCACAAAAAAGAAAATTATTTTCTTTCTACAGCCATGTCCACCAAGAGAGAGAAAGAGAGAGGAGACAGAGAGAAACTTTGAGGTTCGATTCGAGAGCAAATATTGATCCGTTCTTGACGAAACTTTATACCATATTTCTCAATAGTCTTCTCATCTATTCCACATACTTCGGTGAGATCATTCTAACTTCTATCCTTAATTCCGAAAGACATTTATTCTCTGACATTCAAAATTAATTCTTGAGATTATTATTGTATTCCTCTGCGTAGTTTAGAAAAGACTTTATAATAGTAAAAGATTTATTACTTGCTTATGTGGTTTTTTCCTCTCATGTTGAAAGGTTTTTCACGTAAATCCTTTGCGCATTTGATCTTATTTAATTTCTTTATATTATTGTCATCATATCATTATTATTGTGCGCATTAAAAGAGAAAAAGAAGATAATTTCGTAACTATCAATTCAGTCTTTTTTTTCCAACACATTTACTTGGCCAAAAATTCAAAAATATTTAATAAAATTGAGTTATTTTGCTTTGAATTTGATAGGATCAGCACAAATATTGAATAGTGAGATAGATCACTCACAATTAATGACAAAAGGATAGTTATCATGATTAAATTATAAAAAATAACTAAAATATAATAATAAAACATGTTATATTTTGTATGCATCAAACTCTTTCAAGATTAAACTCAAGCAAATATAAAAATAAAAAGTAAGGAAATACAAGATCCAACAATAGCCTCCATCCTGTCATGTAACTAATTTTCTATCACTATTTCATATACATCTAGTATGGAACATCTCACCACTTTCTATATAATAGGTTCATAAAAGTTTTTGGATAATAACACATTTAAACACTTCAAAGTCTAGCCTTGTGTATTAGGAATATACATCATATCAAATGCTAACATTAATATTGAAATATAAGTACTAACTGAGATTCTCCGTGTTGCAATAAACATGAATAGCAGTGCTTATTTTGTACTTTTGTAATTTTTTATATTGTGCAAGGTGATTCATATAGCAAGTTTTTTACTAACTATTTTGGTAGTGATTATCCTTAAGTCATCAAGCAAAAATTTCCTATGAGTCTAATACATATGTGTAAGGCATGAAAATATGTTTTTTTAGAAATATGAAAAATTGAAAAAATAAAATCCTGGTAATTATTCCTATATACGAAGTCATGCTAGGTTTGAGAACAAAATCAAAGTTCATAACTTTTTATGTAAAAATAGACGTTCATGCTAGATTTGATAATAAATTAAAAGTTGACTTTTTATGCAATTTACCTAATATTTACATATCAAATAGTTTCATAAGAACCGAAGAACTTGGTACCATATTTTCTTCGAAGGAAATTGACTAGTTGAACAAATCTTTAAGAAAAAATCGAACAATCTGCTAAACTTATTTGACTCATAAAAAGTTAAAAGAAATAAAAAAATTCAAACAATCTGTTAAACTTATTTGACTCGTAAAAATTCAAAAGAAATAAAAAAATTACACATGATTAGATTTTAGGGTAATGATTTAATAAATTAAAATTCTAAAATTGATTTGATCTATGGTCATGAGAGGCGTCTAAAAAGATTTACTAAATTCATGAAGTTGTTCCAAATAATGAAAAGTATAAAATTTTGTCACTTCTACGACTTTATAGGGGTTCAAGGGGATCATTTAATATTAATAAATGTTTTATTATTCATATAAAAGTTTTATATGATTTAATATTCATCTACTATATTTTAAAAGACTTAATTGATATATTTCAAAGTTTAGTGTTAGATTTTTTATTTGCTTATAATACTAAATGTATTTATATTAATATTTTATTATTGTTTGAATTTTAAACAAGGAGTTCAAAAAATCATTCCAAAAGACATCACTCCGTCAGAAAATCATTTTTCTAAAAAAATTGTCTAAATATATTTTTTTCAAAAAATGATTTTGCTAAACTCGTGCAAAAATCCTGAAAAACTAATCCGATCCTAAACTTCTTTTATTAGGGGTGAAATTAGTTTTGATCGAGTCGGATTTTCAATGTAAAAAAATCAACCACCATTTTTCGAGTTAGTTTTTAAAATTAATAAATCGTGCTAAAACCATTTAAAAAATAAAAATCACTTTATAGAGGGTCAATTTTTTTGGAGCCCTACTTTTATATAATTATATTTTAAAAATACATATAATAAATTAAAAATATAAAAAATATTTAAGTTTATATTAAATATAAATATAATACTAAAATACTAAAGTTATTAAATTAGAGTTTGATAATGTGATAGAAAGGTATGAAATTTTATATAAAAAAATATTATATATATAATAAAAGAATTGATAACATATGCATTAATTATAAATAAAAATTAGGTTCCACGGTCCTACCATTTTTTCGGGTGGGGCTTTAATTTTAACGGATGGATATTAATTTATTAAAAATCATTCTAAATCATATTCGAACTCATAATTTTTTATTTTTTCGATTTGATTTTTTTAGTCGAGTAGGTTTTCCAGTCGGACTTTTCTTACACCCCTATCTTTTTATTTGTTAACTTAATATCGTTCATTGTTAATTTCTGTTTAATAATCTTGTTTACCAAATAAAATTTTTTGGTTTTGCCAAAACGCTAATCAGAATATAAAGAAAGAAAATGTAACGCTCCCAAATCGATCAACGTCACGTGACGAGAATTTCTCTAAAGGCGCTAAAAAAAATTATAACTTTGACTAAAGATTGACCCAAAACATCATTAAAATAGTGACATATCAACAATAGAAATAAAGAGGAAAATAGGATATCAAAATAGCGGAAGTTTCAAAGTATCACAAAATCCCATAATATGAATCACATTTGAATTACATCCAAGTTCATAAATGCAAAAAATAGGAAAAATGATAACTAGGCCCTTTGTCAGTTCATATGCTTTATTATCGTTCGAGTTGGTCGCGGCACACGATCTCGACACCATCACTGACCTGGCCTTGTGAAAATCAACACAGGGGAGGAGGTCCTCCCGTAAGCTATACAGCCTAGTGGAGAATCAATATAGTACAAAATGCATAACAAAAAACAGAATTAGTCAGAATCGATAATCACTTATATCAAGATCAGATACAGAGCATAAGATCATTCGATTTGAGATATCAATAGATAAAAGAAGATAGAAATCATGTATCAATCTTATAGTCATGAAAATGATGCAGTTATCATCCTGGATTAACAACCTTGCATCATTTACCATCATACTCATACCATTCATACATTCTCTTTATTCTTGAACCTTTTTCATAAACCTTGAGTGACTTTATGTGCCTTTAACTTTTAGGGGTTTTATGTCAAGCAAAATAATACAGCCTTATGCAGCCTATGGGTGATCAAGTCATGGCTAAGGGAGCGACCCTTCACTATAGCACTTAGCATGGGTTGGTCACCATCCCTTTTATCTTTCCATCTTTCTTACTTAATCACTTTATCAATTCATCATTTTATAAGAGGATTGGATTACTGGACAGATCAATACAAGACAAAGGATTCAATCACACAACTATTCAATTAGTAGGGAATAACATATCACAATCATGGAAAGAATATAGATCAATCAACAAATAAAATAAAATCTGCTTAGGGTTCGGTCGACCAGTTCTCACTGATCGGTTGACCGACTTCTGGGCACCGGTCGACCGATATCTTTGGATCGGTCGACCGATATCTTTGGATCGGTCGACCGATATCTTTGGATCGGTCGACCGATATCTTTGGATCGGTCGACCGATATCTTTGGATCGGTCGACCAATGAGTCTGAGTCCATTCAATCAGTCTCGGCCGGCTGACATTTGGGCACCGGTCGACCGATAGGTCTGGGTCCGTGCAATAATCTCGGCCGGTCGGTCGGTTGAACTATGCAGCCTTGAAAGGATGATCAATCGACCGG
Source organism: Pontederia crassipes (assembly GCA_030549335.1). Classification (NCBI taxonomy): domain Eukaryota; kingdom Viridiplantae; phylum Streptophyta; class Magnoliopsida; order Commelinales; family Pontederiaceae; genus Pontederia; species Pontederia crassipes. The sequence continues at coordinate 31,607,845 of CM060193.1, forward strand.
TCTATGTCGGTCGGTCGACCGATTCCCACATCACCAGTCGACCGATATCTCTGAATCGGTCGATCGGTCGGCGAAGAACAGAAATCGTGCAGAGGTCGAAAATGCAGGGATTTTCAATACTAAATGCAATCACATCTTACAAATAATCGTCTAAACATGGAGTAATGATGCAAACACATTCTTAGTAACAGAGAAGCACTAATGAGGGATCAAAGATTAAGAATATAACTAATCAATCCATTTCTTCCAACTTTTTTCATTTGATACGATTGAGCACGGAAATCATTCTGGATTCATTCTATTTAAGTTATGCAGGGGGATTTCGAGTTCACCCACCTCTTTCCTTGATCAATCCTTGCACGAAATCCTTCCAATCACCAGCGGTAGTCTTTCCCTTGTCGTTCCCCACCTAGGAGGCAACCTGGTTGGAGAAGAAAGTAAGAAGATGACGTTGGAAATCAAATGAGTGCAGAAATAAAGAAAAACCTTGAAGAAACTCTGCTGGAACTCCTTTGCTCTTGCTGGCCGGAGGGTTTTGGGGAGAAAAGGAAGAGAAGTGAGGGAAAGAAAACGAGAGGCTTAGGTGAACTTAGAGCACTAAAGCTTTTTATAGTTTAGATTTAGAGCCTATTATGTTAATGAACTTTATTAAGGACTATTGATAAAAATTTGGATTTATATTATATATATATATTTCTCGGTTATTACAGAAAATGCCTTTCAACGCATGAAAAATTTATGACGATGACAATCTTACGGTTTTAATTTGTCTCTGAGGATATTAGGAGATGAACAAACGGCGTCGATTAATAGTTCGAAAATTCTAACGGCCATGATTAGAGTAATCGACGTGGCTCTGTCATTCATCTTAATTCTTAAGCATCCTTTCTTCTTTCTTCTTCCTTTTTTACTTCCTTGTTCCGATCATGCGGCCGTCGGAAAACTGATCTTGTCGTCGACGACGTCGTCATCTCCGGCGCTTCGCGCTGTTCTCACTCTTTCGTAAGGCACTCTCTTTTCTGTTTCCCTACTGCTTTGATTAGTTCTCTAGGGATTTCTAAGTTTCTCCCCTTTTTCGTAATAATGTCTCTTTACCAAAGTCATGATGGATTCCTGAACAAATTATAGGGATTCAGATTCGTTGTTTTCTGCCATTTTGTGACCAACTTTCGATTTACAACTTTAAATCTTGATATTTTCTTGTTGGTAAACGGGATTGCCGCCCAATTCTATGACTGGATTTTTCTGTCCAAAGTCTAGGGCTCATATCTTCTTTGAGGAATTTATCCTTGCTGCGCTGACAGATATAATGCGTTTATAACTTTACTCAAGTGAGATGGTCGCAGCCGAGTAATCTAAACTTGTCATAAGGATGCATTTTCCTCATTAAACGATGTTTGACTAATGCATGATTGTCCTGTTCTGGAGTTGATGTGATTAAAAGGAATGCTAAAGAGGTCTGCTATAGCAGGGGTAAACGGGAGAAAGAAAGAAAGAAAAAAAAATAGTGTATAAGAGGGAATAAATTGAGCTCAAAAGAACATGAAGATAGCATACCACTCCTACGTAAAGGTGAGTCAAGCATGCTGGAGGGTGCTGATTATCTATTATGGACTGGAAGTTTGTAGATCACAACTCACCAAGGAGAGATAAGGCATCACTGTTGAACTTGAGCATATCAGAGAGTTGAGGAGGTAGAGGAAAAGAGGCTCTTTATATGGTGATGGCCTCATGCACAATTGCAGTGCTGAAGAAGCAAAACAGGATAACTCACTAAGGGAGAGAAGGGGGGAAGATCGCGTTCATTGAGCATTTCCATGAGGCTCTATTACGGAGAGGATGGTGAGCCATGAAACTGTTTAATCCTGCAGGTATGAACACAGTATGAAGGAAAAGAGAATCTGTGTTACTCCTTGGTGAGAGTGCGTATCACACTAGGGACCAATAACATGTTTGGCTTTAGTAAAGAGGATAAGTTGGACGGGGGAAAGTAACAACGGAAACCAGAGTGAAAAAAATGTCAATCATTCAAAAAAGACAAAGGTTAACAATGCAAGAGGAACATGTTCCACAAGTTCTAGGTACCAGTGAATGAACTCTTTTGCATCTTGTTCAATCCATTTTTTTGGGTTTTGTTATGCAAATACATGGTAAAGAGATTACATTCAGTAATTACAACAGAGACTTGGACATCAGGCGACCTAGAGAGCAGGATATTTTCCATAATGTCAAGTTTGCATTGACAAGAGATGGAACTGTTATGGCAGCATGAGTAGCATGAGGAAGACGTCTTTTGTGTTGGGGAAGTTGTGGCAAGAGAATGTAGGCACCCAGGTGGCGAGTGCTGAGATGGTCGGCATGGAGGCCGCTATGGCTGATCTGTGTGTGGACCTGGCAGCACAGAGGAGAAGTAACAGGTCAATGCAGGATCACGGGACAGAGAGAAGCCATGGATTGAAGGCATAGTGGGATGCACAATGCAGCATGGCCGGAGGAGATGGATGGTGGTGGTAATGTCCCCAAGTCGATAGGGTGATCTTTCACCATTATGTTGGCCTGCCGGATGTCGCCTATGCATACATGTAGCTCTTGATCTTCAAGCTTGCTGATCGAGCGTTCGTGCCAGATAACGAGGCTTTGGAGGCAGTTTCTGTGGCAGGGGATTTGTGAGAAAAGACGAGGAGGAATGTTACATTTGCAGTCTCATCATGGTTTTTTTTGGGAGGCTGGAAGGAAGAGGGCCATTGGATGAAAAGGGGAAATTAGATGGCCAATTGGAGAGGGTTAGGAGGTTTGTCTTGTTCGTGCAAAGGCTGGTTTTCCTTTTTTTTTCTTAACCACAGTTACCATAAGGATCAAAACTCAAAAGCTTGATGAAGTTTTCAGAGAGGATGTGAGAAAGGAGACCCTATTTCTCTATTGACAAGTAGAGGAATATTTTGAGACTCATCGCCCACTATCTCTTCAATCTCCTTTCTTTTTTTGTTTTTTTTTTCTTTGGTGGAGAAGATGTTGGATAATACATGTCTGGCAAACACAAGTTCTGATATTGCAGAGTTTATTAATTCACTCAAACTTGATTGATGCTGTTATTACTTCATAGGTTTATATAAACTAGTTGGAAGTTGTTGGCTACATGAAGTGACACATTAATGCATTACTGAAGTCATGCCAATAGGACTGTTTCAACTTTCAATTAGATAAAGGTGTAGTATTTGGTTTCCTTGTTTCAGAATAGGACCATTGTCAATTTGTCATATTCAAAAAATGTCCAATTTCTTTGCAGAAAAAATTTCTTCCTCCAAAGTTTTATTCATTTCTAAACTTTGACTTTTGTTTTGAGCTTGTTTAGGAATGTCTCCTGTTTTTCTTAAACTTACTATTTTGTTCTCCTGCATTATATGTTGTGAACCAATTTTTTTTCCTTTTTTGTATTCAAATTCCCATCATTGTCTGCTTGGATCTTTCCTTTTTGTATCATTATTATATTAAAAATATTAAGAAATCTAACTTCTACTCTATGTTTCCTATTTTCCAATTTTGAAATCAGAACACAGTTTCCATGATCCATTCGGTTAGAGTTAATTTTTCTTTCCGTTGTTAAATTTTCACTCATATTTAATGAAATTGCTTGCTTTTGGCAGTCCTATAATCATGATGCGGCTCCAAACATATGCTGGGTTTAGTTTCATAGCATCAGTCGGTGCGGTTACTTATGCATTTAACAGCAGAAGACAGTTTTATCCAGCGATGGTGTATCTTTCCACATCCAAGATATGCTTTGTCCTCCTGTCAAATATGGGCTTGGCGATTATGTGCATAGGCTGGAAATTTATCATGTGGTTGTTCCTTGGTTCTCTTAGGGAAGCAGAGGTTGAAAGACTGAACGAACAGTGTTGGAGGGAGGTCATAGAAATTCTTTTTGCTCTCACAATATTTCGGCAAGAGTTTTCTGTGTCTTTTTTCACTATGGTCACAGCTCTTCTTTTGATCAAGGCATTACATTGGTTGGCCCAAAAGAGACTAGAATATATTGAGACAACTCCATCTGTTGCTTTATTAACTCATGTGCGAATTATTTCTTTTATGGTTTTCCTTCTTGCCATCAACTGCATTTCCATGCACAGTTTTTTGGAGCCACTCGTTAAGACAAGAAAAGCATCAATCGGACTTTTCTTTGCATTTGAGTAAGACAACCAGATCCTATTTTAACTTTCAACAGCAGAAAGTTACATTTTATTTCTTGTATATTCAATTGAAATTATGCCTGTTGAGTTTAATAGACAATTTTCACAGAAGCTCTCCTGTCTATTTTTGCATGGTTTTTACATGTGATCAGTGATGTACATTAAATTCATTGGTTCTTTGGTAAAAAAGAATATTATGGGTTCTAATGTCTCCTATTATGATATATCCTTTTATTTCTTTTACCTTTGCTTTATTAGAATTTATGGTCCCAGTAGATTTTGATAGTGCCTTCAACATAGGAGGTTTATTGTTTGAGATTAAAAATGTGGCTTGGAATTTTGTAGTTTTTACTAGATCATTTATGTTAGACTAATTCAGGCTTCAAGGATCGTATGGAGTAATTCAGCTTTCATTAGGAATTTATTTTGATGGTACTGCAATGCTGAAAGGGTGTTCTTAATAAGATAATTGTGTTGCTTCTACTGAATCCCTTGCCGACTTTTCAATATGTTATTTTACACATTCTGCTAAGTTTTATACCATTTTCTAATTTTCAAATATCAATGACCCAGTTTCTATTTGCTTGTATTCCACGTCTTCTCATATCCTTGCTCTTGGCAAAATCTAGTCTTGCTTATTGATTTAGTGATACATAACAAAAAGTTTAGTACTGGACCTCATATAAGCAAAAGCTATTCTGGAGGGCATCCAGTGATTCATAACTTTTTTTTTAGAGGAAAAAGGATGAGCACCAAGTTAGGGTGTCATCCATAGAGTGATTCATAACTTTGTTTTCTGAGAAGGGTATTAGTATGAATTCTACATATATTTTTTAAAAAGTATAGCTGTTATATTTTGAACACAATCCTGCACTGTTTTCATTTTTTTTTATCTTATTCATGGCTATTAATAGTCACCTGGTTGTTTTTTTTAATGTTCTCTCATTTGTGTTTCAGGTATACAATACTAGCAATAACAACATTGTCATTGTCTGTAAAATATGTTTTCTATCTAAATGACATGCTTATGGAAGGGCAGTGGGACAAAAAGGCAGTTTGTACTTTCTACCTTGAGCTTATCCGAGATCTTCTCCATTTGTCTTTGTACATATTCTTCTTCCTAGTTATCTCTGTGTAAGTATTTTCCTTTTTCTTTTTGTTTTGGCACTGATGGAACAAATGTGAATAAAAAAATTCCATGTTTCTTATGAAAATATACATTTAAGTCTTAACTAATGAAGTTAGTCAGGAATGATCCATACGTTAGGTTGTCATATGCATTTCTAGCTTAAAATTGCCAGAAAATAAACATTACCTGACTCTTTTATGACATCATTGCTTGCTTTGGCGATGATGTATACTGATTGATGAATTTTACAAGGCTTATGGAATTATGTGGTTTCTTATTATGATTACCTTTGCATTAATCCATTTTGCATCACTTCGTAAGTCTTTATAACAGATTTATTCTAAAGAAACTAACATCACAAAATTATGGTGAATTAATTGTGTTCACCATAATTTCATTTGTGTTCTGGTAGAAAAATATGCTTATTTATAGTATTGTTCCTTCTTTTGAGAAGGCATAGGGTGGATACCATTTGTCACAATTCAAAATGGATTTCTGAACAATTTGCAGTGTTGTTGGCTCTGTTTTCTGTTTTCACATGTTCCATCCTGAATGCATATTATCTGCTCCTGTTATATGATTTAAAAAGAAAAGCTAATCATCTATTAAACAGTGATAATTGCTGTATTGATACATAAATTGGAGGGGACGTCTTTCCTTAACATCCATTCGATGCAATACTTCAGAGACTCAAGCCATAACCTGTCCTGATCTTCAGATCTAATCTCCTGCTGTAAATTACAAATTGCACCGTAATGGTGATGCTTTCTACCTCCCTGCTTTATATTCCATATTGCCAATAATGAAATTGTTTTCGGGACATGATTTTTCCTTTACCTACATTGTTGTGGTTTAAGTGTAACTTGTTTGTTGATTTAGGAATTATGGTATTCCCTTGCACTTGATCCGTGAACTCTATGAGACATTTCGCAACTTCAGGCTTCGTATCTCAGACTATCTTCGTTATCGGAAGATAACGTCAAATATGGATGAACGCTTTCCAAATGCCACACAAGAGGAGATTAGTGCGTAAGTCAATTTACTGAACTTCATTTTCATTTTGGCAACTGCTAATAGTTATTATTTCAATGTACAGAAGTGATGCAACATGCATTATTTGTCGTGAGGAGATGTTGACAGCTAAAAAGCTGATCTGTGGACACCTTTTTCATGTGCATTGCCTTCGATCATGGTTAGAGCGGCAACAAACTTGCCCTACCTGCAGAGCTTTGGTTGTTCCTGCTGAAAATCAAGCAGCTGGATATGGGCAGCAGCATATTTCAGAACCTAGGCAATCTGGTAACTTTCTTATGTTATTCTGTGATCCTTAGATCTTGTTTCTTTAGCTTCAAGTCAGTCCATCTTTATCTTGGAATTGTGTAAACAGGAACATTCCAATTTGATGTATAAAAATATTTATTTTATGACATGGAATTGGCATTTGCATACTTCATTGTTGTCTGTATTTTTTTTTTCTATTTTTGTGAGTAGACCAAATGGTCCGGTGTAGTGATTTGACCTTTTGAGGGTATGAGTTTCCTGAATAAGAATTAAGTTAAGAACAAAGTTTCTTTTTCTATGAAATAAAGAGCAAGGAAGTTCATAGCAAATGGAATTTCTAGTATTCTGTTAAGTCATTTCCTTTCATTTATTAGAAGAAAATCCTCGAAATTTGAATTATGTTAAAAGATTACCTTGTAATTGATTTTCTTTCATGGTAATGAAATATATTGTAAAACTTTCATCCATTTTTATTGGGTCATTTTTCTCATGGTTAGAAACTTTAACCCGTGTTAGGCTGAAAATTTTAGCGTTCTTGAATGACAATGATACACATGAAAATTTAGACAACATGAGTGAGGAGATTTTAGCATAATTTTTCACATATTCTGATTTCTTCTTAAAAATAATATAGTCTAATTGCAAAATATTGTCCTCAAAATTGTGACTATCTAAATAATCACTTTTTTTTCCTATTCAAACTCGCTATATTAAGTTGATCTATTTTCAAGGGAGTTCAACCACTCAGTCCATACTCAGATTACCGTGGGAACCGTTTGGTCCAATTCTAAGGCTGCTCTTCTGACTATCAAAGCATCTATGGCCATGTATCTGAAATCATTTTATTGTCTTTTTGATATGACATGATTGTTGATAGGACTAGTTTCTTGTTTAAGGACAAACCTTATGCTTTTAACTTCTCCAATCATCGGTTTTTTAACATATATATATCTACATGTACTGAACGTGAATTATTTTTAACTAGAAGTAAATTGCAGTTGTTCAATGTGACACCTGAACCTGTTCTTTACTTACAGGGCCGTTACCCCAAATTTCAGATGGTGGTGAAAACAGTGGCAATATAAGCCAACATCATTCTAGGATCCAAGCTGCCGTCCTGGCTGCTGCCTTATATGAAAAGTCATTTCCCCATGCAACAAATTTGTATGTATTGTTTATGAGATTTCTAGAAGATGATGAGCTTAATGTTGAACTGCATATTACATTGGATAAAAAAAATTATCCTATACGTGGATTTAAGTTCTAAAACTCATCATATTGCTAGCGAACTAAAAGCTTTGATAAGAAGGTTTTGAACTATTTCACTGAACATCTGGTAGTGCAAGGAAGAGAAATTGATAGCAAATGTAAGGTTAAAATGAGAAAAAATTTCATACGCTACGTGACTATCCTTGTGCGTTTCTCCTTCCATACTTATCCAGGCAACTGTAGTAATTAGTTGATTGTTATATAAGGACACAAATGATGTTATCAATTGCATTACTTTTTTCAGGCCTTTAAGAGATGCATCAAAGTGCCAGATGCATGTTGCAAACTTTGATGGAAATAGCAGGGTGTTAAAGCATTCGAGTGGTGAAGCCATTTCTGATCAAGAGCTTGACATTTTGCCTCTTAGCACAATATCTTCTAGAAATCTTGATCTTCAGCTCTCACATTTAAAAGCTCAAGCAGATCTTATTCAGAGCCAAATACAGGTAAATAACATGTTTCATTGGCATCTTCCTGAATTTTCTTTCTAACCCAAGAAAGATAACTTCTGTTTGGAATGTTTAAAGCTTATTCAAGCAACTTTTATGCATCAATGACATTTTATGCTACCATAAGTTTGGTAACATTGTTTGACTGTTAATTTTGCCAGCTTCTGCAAGCCCAGATGCAGGTTCTGGATCATCAGGCTAATGTTGGTGGTAAAGATACTATCAACAGTGACGTGAAAGGGAAGGCTGTTGTTGCATGAATCTCTACATGAGGAGATTGAAGATACCTCTGCACATTAGCAACAGAGGATAGATACATGCATGGCGAGGAATGTATAAAAGGGGAAGAGCCCTTGTCATAGTTATAGGAAGATACATGGGGTGAAGATTTCACAGTTGGTTTGTAATCAGTTGCATTTATGGCTTTGCTCTTAATCATTTGGAAAATGACCTTACAACTAACATTGAATAGCTTTCTTAAGTTCTATCCTTAAATCACAACATTTAAGGCTGAGTGGAGTAGGTTTCTGAAACAGAGGAATGCACCCCAGCGTTTATATAATGCCTGGTTCATTTGTGTCAATTGCCTAGTTGTTGGATGTTAATAGCTCGATAATCCTTTAAAGTTTATCAGATTGGCTCTTTCTTAACAAAAGGAAAAAAAACTTCTTCGTGCTTCTTGAGCACCTTTTAGCTTGCTATGAGTTCCTTCTTATTTTGTGGTGAAAATATAGCTTCATTTTGCATAGTTGAATTGCAAGTATTTGTAGGCATCTTCTTTTTTGAAGTGCAATTGACTTCTTTTATTTCGTTTTCAAATGATAATGAAGGATAAAAAATAGTTTGATAATTAAAAATAAAAACTAAATAATTGTTCTTGGATAGAATACAAATGCACAAACTAAATATGTTGGAGGTGAATGGCTATTCACTTGGAGTAACTGTAGAAACAATCCGTAACCTAAAAAGAGGTAAATAAAAGTTATTATACTTATAATTCGGCAATATACATCTCTATACACAATCTTTGGGAGCCAAATATTCTTAAGCATAATTTAGTGGAGAAAGAAGATGATGTTGCTTCCTAAGAAGGTTGAAACTGCATATTCATACTAAAAAAAGGCCATTTTAAACCTAAATTTAAAAGTAAGGGTTAGCATTTATCCACACTCAAATTTATATGCACATTTCTAAACGGATAGTTTTGCAAAAAATATTTATAACTAACTTTGCTATGAATATATTAACAAATAATTCCGTTATACCAATATTGTGTTAAATATTTCATTTTATCTTAAAAAGCTAGTATTTAATGATACAAATATGCACAATTCAAATATAATAATGTGAAAACTTAAAAGTTAGCTTTTTATCTAATAATTTAATCTTTAGGTCATAGTTGCAACAAAAATGCAACATAATTCATACTAAAAAAAGTTATTTGGTGAGTTTATGACTGATTAAAATACATATATCGGATTTTTATGAAGTTAGGACTTATTGGCTACAATGTCAAAATCAGTATTTTAAGCGGCGTTTATAGTTCAAACATTAATTATTTATTTTGTAAATGACATAAACAAGTAGGGTTTAGATTTTTGAATAAAAATATTAAAAAGTTATTTTATTGGCGTTTAACAATTACATGTTATAGGATTATATTATTCTGCGTTTCACCCTTATTCAAAGGGTAAATTGAACAAAAAATGTTCCAACTTTGATTTTATTCTCAAACTTAATTTGAACTTTTATTTTTACATAAAAAATCATTAACTTTGAGTTTATTCTCAAATTTTTCCTAAACTTCAATTTTTTTTTGTAAAAAGTCACTTTAATTTAATTCTTAAATATAGCATAAACTTTATTTTAAAAATTTAATTTGATTATAAATATAGCATACTATTGTATTTTTATTAAAAATAATAATTCAGGGATCATTGCATAAATAGTTTGTAAAAAATAAAAGGATAAAATTTAAAATATGTTTTAAAACTGTGATAGCAAATTAGTTTAAATTATTAGATTTTTATATCGTTATAATCTTGTTTTAACTAATCACAAAATAGGCAAAAATTTAAATTAATTTACTATAAAATTTGTACAAAAATATTTAACTCTTACCCTTTTACTTTTTATAATTTGTCTATACAATGATCACTGAATTATTATTTTTAATAAAAAACAATAATAGGCTATATTTATATGAAAATTAAAAATTAAAATAAAGGTTTAGGCTAGATTTGAGGATTAAATTAACATTCAAGACTTTTATGCAAAAATAGAAATTCAGGTTAGATTTGAGAATGAACTCAAAGTTAATGATTTTTATGCAAAATACAAGTTTAGTCTAGATTTGAAAATATTTTTTATGCAATTTACCCTTTTTAAAATGTATTGTTTATTTTTCAAATAATATTTTTATTTTTATTTTATTTTATTAACATTCAACTATATTTTTTTTGTTTTCATGCATAACTAATTACATATTATTTATTTTTTAATGGTGAATAAAAAATTAATTTAATAATTACAATTTTTATATCATATATGGAAATAAAGAAATAGTAGTAGGATTTTATTTTATTTGATTGTGATATAAACATTTATTTATTGTGTTATAATAAAAATTTTTGCAATGCTTGAATTGAATAATTTATCATATATTCAATTATATTATTTTATATTTATTAGCTAATTTTATCGTTAAGTTTATCAAACACTTAATCCTAAATGAACTTTTAACTACTAATCATCATCATTTAATTAAATGGCTATATGCTATCAAATCATTATCCACTTGTCAAATCCCAAATAATGCAAATAGAACCATTATCTACCTCTTTTAAGTTAAAGTTGTAATTTACAAATTAGATAATGCAAAATTTAAGTTACAGTTCTTAATATTTGGGGAAATTTGTTATTTTATTTTAAAATTTAAAATGTAACAAGTATTTTTCTCTTTGAATGTTGTTGTAATTTGCATATTGTCCCAAGAGAACCAGTTGTGATAATTTGTAATGGCCTTTAGTGCATGTTTGGTTTAGCTAATAAAAAATTGATAAGTTTAAGTGATGATTAGTAATTTATTAACTAAATTTTAATTTTTAAATAAGAAGTTATGAGTTTAGATAAAACTACTAAAATTATTAATAAGTAGTTAGTTATGACACAACTAACTAACTTAATGTTTTAGAAAAAAAATAAGTAGCCCTCCTCATGCATGTTCTTTTTTACATATAAGTAGAATTTATATCTCCATATTAGGGATATTATGTTTAAGGCTTATATAAGTAGCCTTAAATTATGCATAACCCAAGTAATCTCACCTCTTGGGTTGTCAGGTATCTTAAAAAGGCACTTGGGAAAGTATTGTTTTTCTTTGCAATTAAAAGTAATGTTCTTATAACATTTAGTTATGCCGACAGGGCATCATGCCCGTTTACTTGACACTAGTGTTCTATATCAAGTTGGGGAATTCTCTCATCATGTGGAAGTCCAAAGAACATTGTTTCTAGATCAAATTGTCAATCAGAACATCCAAGCCTTGCTTTAATTGATGTAGAAATCATTTGGTTAGATTCAACTTGCAAACCTATCTCTATTTTATGTGATAACAAGGCCGTGATTCAAATTGCCAAAAACCCTATCTTCCACAACACGCACACACATGCATGGGAGTTTGTCATAAGCTTTTGATGATGCTACAATATATAAATAGAAGGGGCTTGTACAGTGTTCTTTTGAAGGTTTTGAAAATAAAGTGGCATATGAGTGATTTCTACACATTGATTCAGATTCTGCCAATGATCGAGATTTGCCATTTCTAATAATAGAGTATGCCAAAACAAAAGAAAATCATTGAAGGTCACTTGACATGGTAAATGTTTTGAATCATTCTAGGGGTATTCATGGTGGACGTAACTCAACCCTCAAATTCGGCACAACCTCATAATTTTGGTGGATCAGATTGAATATTGTTTGGATATTAAATTCGATTTGACCTGGTCGAGCTCAAATCGGATCGGATGGCTAGGTTATCTGACTTTTTTTTAATTCTCTTTTTCTATTTTAAACTTGTCAATATATAAATATATTTGATATTTTATTTTAAATAAAAACAATATTTTAATTGTTTATTTTTTCTAAATTTCAAGTTTTTTGTTTAATATATTTTCTTAATCACATATAATTGCTAAACTAATTTTAAATTTTAAAATAAAAGAATTGGGTCATAACGTCAAAGTCTAATTCACTTTTCAACTCATACCTGACATAATCATATTCGAATTTTCGGGTCAGGTTTGGGCCAGCAGTTCCCCTAACACATTTATTTTAGATGATGTTTTTAAAGTTAAAGTAATTATTTGACTTAAAACTTTTGAAATAACAAAAAATGGACAAACATTAGGTTTAAGCTATTGATTGATGTCGAATTATAGAAAACAAAATTTTGATTAAATTTGAAATTTCATTTGGTTTTTTTTATCTCGTTGAGAAATAAAGCCTAAACTTGTAAGTCTTTATTCGTCGAGTTACTTGCCAATAGTGCTTTAAATCATTCAAGAAGTATTTGGTAATGTTTTCGAATTATAAACTTCTTTCGCAAGAGTTTAAACAAATAAAGATTGTGGACGACTTTACAATGTAATTTAAAATAATCAAAAGTTGAAAAGATAAAATAATAACGTTGAAATTTCAAGTTAATTAAAACCATATCTTCCATTCTATCTTTTATACATCAGTTATTCATATTTTTGTCTCTAGAGTTACTAAAAAAACAGTCTCGCAATAGTTTTTTCTTAAATTAATATGACCTAAAATTCTTCATTTATTAAATTGCACCGAATAAATGATTAATAAACAAAATTGGAATACGTATAAAATTTAAATTACATTTCATAGTATAACCAAGTCATATACTAAGATGTTATTCTGTAAACTCTTTTTCTCTCAAGAAACAAATTTGTTTCAATAAAGTAAGAAGTATTTAAAATGGGAAATGACGGTTATCTTTTTTCTTGAGATGAGCCTGTGTATCCTATGTCTGAATTTGCTTAAAATTTCATCTTTGAAGCCAGAACTTGGGATGTTGTGGTTTGGTGCCTTTCTATGTGTTGCTTATCATGTGATGGTTCTGATAATTGTTTAGAAGCTTGATTTGTTGACATCCTTGTCTCTGAAATCTTCAAGCCATCGGCCCATTGTTACCCTTCTTTTGGGTTATGTTCAATCAATTGATGCAGCTGCTAGTTTGTGAAAATTTCTGTCCTTACTTTTGATGGATGAAAATGGCTATAAGTTTCTCTACATATGTGATCAACAACGGAATCAACATGTCAGTGGTTCGTGGAAGTAATTGGTTTTTATCTGTGTTTGTACAAACACATTTTCTTCTGAGCACCAAAATTGTTTTGTGGGTATTGTGGACAAAAAGCTGGTGAACTTGGATTATGTGCATGATACTGTGTCAGGATGCGATAAAGTCTTAAAGATGTTAAATGGAACCAAGGATACATTTCTTTCGTGTGGCAGAACTGCACATCTGCTGCCCACCAAGATGTTCAATGCATCTTCAGTGATGATTGAGTTGTTCCTTTTGTCTAGTGTCTTATGGGTTTGCTTGTACTATTATAGTTTACATCCGTGTTTCTTGTTAGCAATTCTCATTGGTATTGAGGGTTCCTTCCTTTTTTTTAAGATAAGGATTCATTCCTTTGCCAAGATTAACAATGAAAATGATGATGTGCAAGCCATATTGGTTATACTATGTGCTATGTGCATGACGGAATTGTGGAATTTGAGATCTCTGCTTTGTCTGTACTTGGATTGTTCACTTGTGAGGTTCTATCTGATCCCATTTTTTAGAATATTATGTATGTTTGACTTTGGATCTAGCTTTCATACATGCTGAGAGATGTGCTCTATTGCTTAATGTGGTGGGCATTCTAAGCCTTTTGATGCAATAATCTCCTGCACTAACAGGCTGTTGTGAAAGTTCAAACTTTTCTTTTTCCCTTCTTTGTGTACTCTCTCCTATTGATGTTAGTTTGGTGTTATTGGTTTGCTTTGGACTAGTTCCTTTAGGATATCACATAGCTCATCAAGTTGACACTTGAGAAAGAAACTCCCTTGGCGATGGAAGTGCAGTATTCTGAACATTCATATTTCATTCAGAAATTTGGATTATGCCTTCTGAATGAATTTGTGCCGTCTTATATGTTTCTCAAATTTTGCTTTGGCACTAGTTCGTCATCTCATTCTGTTTGATCCATGTTCGTGGATTTGGGTACATTCTGAAAGAAAGTCGTCCCAAAGTTCATGCAGAATTTATTACGTGTTATTTTTTTATGAATACCTGCAAGTCAGGTTGGACTTTGTCTTTCATCATGATCTGGTTCCTTCAGGAACTTGAATCTCTCGCGAGGCAAAGACTTGTTTATTTTTCTTCTGTTCGTCCTGAAAACTGCTTTACATGACTATCTATGAACAAGGGCAACCATTTGGCCGCTCATGGGAATTTGACTTTTTTGCAAGTCGAAGCATCAAGCTTCTTTAAATTTTTTTGGCAGAGTTATATGGACACAGGAGATCTCCATGAAACATCACACATTTTGCTGTGCTCTAATTTTCTCTCATATCTGTGTGGCACCAAGAAAACTCTGCCTATGTTTTATAGTCGGTCCTAAGCCCGGATAAAGGAGGAGGGTTGTGTTAGACCCCGACAGCCAGCGTAAAACCCTGTCGAATCTCATGAACATGGATCAACGAAGCGTCGTATGATCCATGTAGCCGACCCCACCTAGTGGGATAAAGCTTTGTTGTTGTTGTAAAGTAAGAAGTATTTAACTTGAAGTACTTCTTCATTATTGAAGCAGAAGACTTGAACATTTCTTAACATTTAACATGACAAGCATGAAGTCCGATATTAAAAAAAAATACTTACTAATTCAATTCGAAGTGAAAGAAATAGAAATTTAAACACATTCTTCTTCAAACACTTGCAGCTCTGATTTTGCATCCTGTTTTTTTTTTCAAACAACAAAAAAAAAGATATCAAAACTTCAAAGTGACCTGTTAACCAACAACAACAACAAAGTCTTATCTCACTAGGTGGGTCGACTACATGGATCATACGACGTCATTCCGTTCTATTAGTAATCGAAGTGACATGTTAACCAATTGAATAAATCTCAGCGTCATTCTATTTGGTCATTTTTTTTAGAATTTTCCATTAATATTATTCGAGTGAGGCAATTTCTTGAAAAAAATAACTTTTACTATTATTTGAGCAAGCAATGGATTCAAGTTTTATGGACAAATTGTGGACTCCTCACCAGCCTCCTGCTACGCCTCATAATTACCTGTTGCAGTGTTGCATCCTTCAGTGGACCATTCCCTCGAACAACTCGGCCTCATCCGCCGACGGCGCCTCAGAAGGAGAGGGCCACAAGGATGGCTTGCCGGCACCGGGCGCGGGCCTGCTCGAGCCGCTCCTCGAGCGTCTCCTCCTTCACGGCGGCCTTCACCATCACCAGGTCCATCTCCATGAGCCGCAGCACGCGCCCGAGCTCCGTGACCATGCGCTCCTCCACCTCGCCCCCGGCCATCAGCACCTCCGCCTCCTCCCGCGCCCGCTCCGCCACCACGGTCCCCGTCGTCGCCAGAAGATCCGCGGACCCGTACCTCCGGCGAGCGATCAGTCCTTCCAGCTTCTCCAGGACGTCGGCGATCACCCACCCCTTGGGTTTCTCGAGCTTGATCTCCTTGGTGCGCTTCCAGCCGATCTCGAAGTTGGGCGGCTCCCGGCGTTCGATGGCGGGCGTCCGGCGGGGGTCCCGGACGATGGTCGACTTGACGCGCTTCTCGATGGCGAAGGAGGTGGTGGCCGCGGACGGCGGGAGTTCCGGGAGGCCCTCGCCGTCGTCGGAACTGGTGGTGGCGGGGTTGGCCTCAGAGGAGGAGGAGCAACGTGGAGAGGGGACGCCGGTGACGGGAGGTTTCTGGCGGGAAGGGTGGCAGTGGAGAAGCCCTGCGTTTGGTGGTGCGAAGAGGCTGAAGGCGGAGGAGGCCATGGGAAGCAGAGGTGGAAAGGTTATGGGCGTAGTAGCGGTACAAGATAAGGTTCTTTTGGTATTGCAGGAGATAAAATTAAGTTTTATTTATATGTTTTGTGATGTTTCTCAATCGAGAATTAAGATGTGCAACGTACGCTTATAGTACACAGAATTATAAATGTGTTGAACTATAATTATTAAACTGTTTAATTTTGACTGTATATCACTTTTACTAATTGAATTAATAATATGTGATTTATGTTCATTACAAGGCATTTTCACTTATTTTATCACAAAAAATTATATATCGAAGTATTATATATATATATATAGAGAGAGAGAGGATTTAATGTACGCATCAAGCGATTTACCTATATTTTTCTTTATTTTTTTTATATATTTCTTTATTAATAATGTAGAGGATCGTTGCTAATAAAAATAGTTTTATAACATAATAAATTATAAAAAAATCATTATGTCTATTATGAAGGATAATAATCTGCATAAGTTTATAAATTTTTAAAAATAATTAATATAATTATTGTTGATAATTTGAATTAAGTTTTTTTCAAATTGAGAAATTGAGAAAAATGATATGAAAATAAAGTCAAAAAAAAGAAAGATAAAATGAAAAAGAAAGGAAAGTTGTTTGGCCGATTTAACCATACATAAATAAAGTTTCACCTTTAAATCGGGCAAAAAATTGCTTAACCTTTTAACCGTATGTATTTCAATATTTATGGCAAGATTTACGGGGAAAGAGATTTTAATGAAAATAGATATGGCAAGATTTATGGGTAAAGAGAATTTAATGAAATAAAAAGGAAAGTGCTAAAAAATAAAGAGAATATGAGTAATTTATGGTAGAAAAATTTAATATTTTATCAAATACAATATGAAAAATAACCAGATATTAGCTAATGAAAATAAAAAATGATTAAAGATAAAGAGATCAAAATTAAAGGAATCAATAAAATTAATATTAATATTTCAATATCAATAATGTTAGAGTCAATCTTTTATGAATGTTAATTCTTAAGTAATAGATTTATGTTGTTATATTATTATTACTAGGTTATTATTATATTTTTATAAATTATATAATATTAATTCATGTTATAATTTAATCTTTTAATAAATAATATTATTTTAATAAAATTCGGTTCAACCCGATCCGACCGATCCAACCACGACCTAGTTGACAATTCGGTTCGATCTCAGGTCCGGTTATAAAAACATTGGTATTTTTGGGTGCCCGTCCGAGTCTACGGGAGGTCTCCGGTGTCTAAGGCTATTAGCACTTGACTAATCTGAAGTCGGAAAGACACAGCACCGAAGGTTAATTCCCTAGTCAGGGGCGGCTTCAAGGTTCGAACCTAGGGTTACTAGCTCACAGCGAACGCTTGGGACTCAGTCTTGCTAAGCAACTGAGCTAGTCTCGCTTGGTTTGTTTTCTTTTGATATTTGACCTTGGGAAAAGTAAAAAAAATAATGAAGGAAAAAAAATGAGACTTGGCGTGAGAAGGAAATTTTTTTTATTGTCCATTTGATGATCGAGTGTTAGAAGATGAACTAATGCTTACGAATATGTTATTGTTCGATGCTACAACTTTCTTAACTCTTATTTGTCATTTTAAATAATCGTATCAATTTCATTTTGAAAGTTGTACTTATATATGATGCACTATTCTATCATAAATTCATGAAATTAAATCCACGTCTTGAATGATTCAAATTCTAGAAATCAATCCGTAAGTTGTTGGTTCAGCCCAAAATTATTAGTGCTTCCAATAATTTGTTCTGCTGCATCAAAGGCCCACGTCAAGTTGATGATTGCAAGTGTGCAATTTTAATTGGCAATTTCATTTCCTATTTTCTTAAATGGTTAAGATAGTGACACAGCCAAAGTCCAAATTAATATGTTCAGTCGAGTCCAAAATTGATTATGATTAAGAATTCGAAATTTTAAAAATAACATGATAGTTAATTCATAGCAAAAGAGTTTAAATATATTTATAGATTTTCCAATCAAATTATAAACAATACAAAAAATATAAAAAAATGATATCATTTTTTTTCTATTACAGTATGTAACGCTTCAAAATTTGACCTCGTCACGTTGGTCGTTACTTTTTTTTATCCTTCTTTGATTCTTTTATTGATCCGGATGGTCAAGAAAATTACATGTAAGAGGAAGACTTAAAGTTAATATTTTACAACATTTAAAATAAGAAAAATGTGGAAGCTAGAATGAAATATAAGAGTACATCATAATGTCTCAATATAAGGCATATAAAGTCCATGCATATATAACTCGATATAATGAAATAGAAAGACTCCATCTAGACTCTAAGATAATCATGTGCATATGCCACCTGAACTATAATTGCGACACACACCTCATTTAGACACGCATCCATATCATGTACATGTAGAGATCACACAAGGAATCAAGCACAACCGTTAGCATTATGCTAAGTGTGAGTTCATATAGGTTATAAATAAGTTCCATTAAAATAAGCATGAACAAGCATATAAATCACATTTGAAAGAGAATCATAATGGAAAATTAATAAGAAGATCATGATTATAGTTCATGTCTTTTCATTTCCATGTTCATATTCATGCTTATAGTCTATTTTATTCATTTTTTATCATTCATATTCTTTCATCTTATCTATAGATCGAAAGAGTTCTCTACTTTTAATCTCTATTTGGATTAAATAAAATGAGGGTTAAAAGAGGGGAAGGGAAGGAAAAATATTTTTTTCCCTTGTTTGGATGACTTTATTGAGAGGAAATGAAAGGAATTTCTTCAACCTCAAACGGAGGGGAGAGAAGGGGAAGAAATTTAATAGGTGAAATTACCTATTTGCCCACTTAAATAATAATAGAAAAATATAACTAAGGGTATAATTGTCCATTCACGTATTCATTAACCTTTTTTCCTCCTTTCTCTTTCTTTTCTCTTTGTCCTTCTCTCTCAAACCAAGCAAATCTATTTGTCCTCCCTCTCATTCTCCTCCCCCCTCTTTCTCATCCATTTCCCTTATTGAAAATTGTCCAAACAAAATCATAGGGAATACCATTGCAAACACACAATTGTCTAACTATCTAGACCATGGTGAGCCACGGCCAGCCCCGTCGGACTAAATGACCTCGAGCAAGATGAAAATATATGTAGGGAGAAACCTCCATCTGGATAGGAAAATGTTAACCTTTCTTTTTATTTTATAATTCATGAGTCTCTCTTTCGATCACTTGGATCAATCAAGGCTGTAGAGAACAAAAGTGCCTCTGAATCTTCTTTAGGTTCATATCATTTAACATCAATCAAGTGGACAAAAACTTATCAAATCAGAGTGTTTAGATTAAAGTCGTATTTTTTTGTACACGCATCGGACTCCCAAAAGTCAAGCAGTCGTCCGATTTAGGATCATTCCGTGGTCATTCGAAAGAGGAGCAGATGCTCATTTTTGTCTGTGTTCGTCGGTCAATCAAAAAAGATTGCAGTCGTCCACTCTAAATTCATTCGTCGACTGTTCCAAAGTCATATACTATCAGTTGACCGAGAGAGGTTCAATCGTCCATTATATCACATGAGGAGTCTCTCAAACTTTCGGTCGAGAGTTTCGATTGGTCGAAACTAGACCAATTATTCACTATGAACAATGTCATCTTTCTTAGTCGATCGGGGATGGTTTTTCGATGACCTTCAGAAGCTCTTCCGATGTGATAATCTAGATCGATCACCCGAAAAGATTTTGATCGACCATTGGTTATCATCATCATTTTAGAATCTTGACATTTTTTATGCAAAAATTGATAACAATATGGCTAGCAAGTGTACTAGTCGTTCAAGTAATAAAATGTAAGAGTAGAGTGTCGAAACCACGAAGAATTACGTTACTTATTTAATTAATTTCAGAAACTAATAAGAGATGGCATGTAATATGGGGTAAAAATGTTGATAACATTACAAAAGGATAGAAAAAATTAAATCTGTGCTTAGGATGATAAATTACAAGGTAGACAAATTGACAACACATGACAAATTGTCGAATTAGAACATACTTCAAATTTTGATCTCCTACCAGGATAAATCAAACTATCTTAACATCAATTTTAACAAAAATTACTCCATTTAGAATCGTAACCAAGTTAAACAAAAATTGAGATGTCTTAAAATGTAGAGTCTAAATTATTAACATCCATAGAATGATAATATTTAATAGACTGCACAATATGTATTCCGTCTAGGATCCTACGAGTTGTGTTATGCAATGCTTTGACATAATAATCTTAAATCAATTACATCATGCAAACATAATTAACTATTCCTACAAGGATAATAACTAACTAAGGAAGACAATTAATCTCTAGAAAGCATGAATAACAACATGTATAATCAAAAGAAATAGAACTTCAATAGTTAGAAAGTGAAGGTCTAATAGTTTGCCTTTAGGAATAGAACTATTACAAATCATCTAACAAAAAAGATAACTAAAAATTCTAAACTAAAGAAGAAATAAAGATAAGAAAATATATGTCTAACATCATCCTAACATTAAATAGAACAAATAACACTCTTGGGAATCACTAATGAACTACAGCTTGATTCTTGTCTAGAGTCAATCTCGCAAAAATCTTCTCAGTAATCCCTCTAAGTCTTCTCATGTTCTTAGCTTCAATGAATAGGTTGCAGGCTTAGCATACTCTCTCTTGGCTATAGAAATCCTTTATTTATAGAAGTTCAGGTTTTCATGTGATTGAATAAGAAACAAAAATATTTTCTACGTCAAAATAAGAAAAATTCGGAGTAGATTTGATTATGAAATTTTAGCATTGTCGAACTTTGAATTCTGAGCCATAATATATTTTCAAATAATCTTGAAATCATATAGTATGAGTAGGAATTCTTGTGTATTTGAAATTCTTTTAAAAAATCATTCAAAACTCGAATCTACACTTCGTCACAAACTATTATGGGGATTTAACGGCTTAAACAATGTCTGAATCGGCCTAGGAAATAATTTTCACGGCCCATGAAAGGATTTTCACGCTCTTAAAGTGTTCGATTCGCATAAAAATTATGAATTTCACGGCCTGTGAAAGACTGGTCACGATCGTGCTTCGTCCAACTTTTTGGTATGGCAAAATGCATTTTAACGGTCGTTACTAGTGTTCACGACCCTATTTCACAGTCGTAAAAAGGTTCTTCATGGCCCGTGATAGTGCAATTTCAGTCCTGCGCACCTTCACTATTTTTTTTACTTTGTTTTAACTCTAATTTGAGCATGATTTTCTCCATTGGCATCATAATTCAATTTTCTTACTTCCTAGACAATAAAATATAATACTTAGATAGATTTTCATTTTTGTAAAATTAATGTAAATAAGCTCTCAAAATGATGCATACGATAAGAAAATGAATCGAAATAAAATTGAAAGCAATATTAAATATATGTTGAATTAAATTTTTTAGTTCGATCGACCGAAAGAGTTTCAGACTTCCATTCTAATCCATATATCGAGTTTCGAACGTCCGACATGACCTCACTATACTCTCTTGAGCTGAATCGAATGCCCGAAAGGGATTCGATCATCCGCTTCATTAATTCGACAGAGTCGCAAGATATTGAGGAGTCCTTACATTATTCAATCAATTTTTATACAAATAAGATCGAACACTATCTAATATTATTACTAATGCATGACATGATCCACAAGTATATCATATAATCAATTTCATCATGTAAAAGTCATTTTCACTTGATGCAATGTTCAAATCCTTCAACTAATTAAATGCTATACTAAAGATTGCAAAAATCATTTTATCATATCGACATATCTTAAATCGGTCAATTGTCATGATAAGGTATAAGAACAATCATAGATTTCATTTAACTTAACATGTATCAATGATCTTCTAACGTGTTAATATGCATCATATAAACTCGGGTAGCATAGATCATGATTTCATAATAGAGCCTTAAGACATGCTTACTACTCAATTTAGTATAAGTCTTAAGCCTATCAAGGTCCTTAGAATATGCAAGATTCATCTGGAACAGTCACATGACCCAAATCCGAAAAACACACCTTTTTAGTTGCGATTCGCGGTTCGTCTTTGCTGGATCAAGCCCGTGCTTTTTCTCGCTCGTCCTCTTGCAGCCTGAAGGACCTGCTTGACTTGCCCCTTCGTGCTTTGGCCGAGACCAAGGAGAAGAGACACGAAAAATAAAAATGGAGAAGGTGAGAAAGATGAAGAAGAGAGGAGACAATGGCCTTAAAGCAAAGGGGTTTTGTGTCCATTAAAGTACAAAGATCATGGTTTTGTGAAGAGTAACGAGGGTGTAAAAGGGGAGGGAAGTCGATCTTCTTTAGCTTTTGCCCGTTACACTTCCGGACGTCCGTTTCGATCGTCTGGTCGTGCGTCGATTAAGACTGTCAATCGGTCATGATATTGGGCGCTCGTTATGGATTTCGGGCATCTGAAAATTCGATGTAATTAATAATTAAAAATTTTAAACTCTTATTGTGTTACACAATAAATACATAATAATGTTGAAATTAAAAAATATCTTATGTTATTTCTGTCCTACGTTAGTTATTCATTGTGATTTGCATCAATAAATACATGTAGATATAACACATCATCTGCATTTGATCTTCTAAAAAAATATTTTTGTTACATAATTTGTTTTGGTAGCCTTCATTATGTTTAATAAAAAAATTGCTTAAACTTACCTTTCTCGGACTGAATGGAAAACGTTCTTCTAGTTTTTCGCTTGAATTGATCTTTCAGATTATTTTTTTAGGGTTCCCAGCCTTCTTTTATAGTAAAATTTTAAGATTACAATATAATCTACCTTTGCTACCATATTGGATAAATAATAATAATATATATATATGAGGTTAATGAATTGTCAAGCATATATCTTTTTATTATTTTTTCAATATATTTTTGTACTAATAGCACAGAGGATCGTTGTATTGTCATCCTCAACCAAGTTATAAAAAGAAGATATAAAAAATGTAATAAAGTCTTTTTGACATTGACATAAAAAAAATGTGATGCGTATATATAAATTAAAAATGTCAATCACGTATTTTGTACGTCTCATGTGACTGCAGTAAATGCAATTTTAATCTTTTGGATTTTTCAAGTGTCAAAAC
This sequence comes from Pontederia crassipes, assembly GCA_030549335.1. Classification (NCBI taxonomy): domain Eukaryota; kingdom Viridiplantae; phylum Streptophyta; class Magnoliopsida; order Commelinales; family Pontederiaceae; genus Pontederia; species Pontederia crassipes. The sequence goes on from CM060193.1 coordinate 31,631,393, forward strand.
ACAGCTCAATATTTTTTGCCATAATTAGCGTCCTTGCATCTAAATTAAAAGTCCTTTTCCTTTTTGTCTTAACTTGATCGATAAATTGAACCGGCTTTCCTTGCTATGCAATGTATCCTTCCTTAATCTTTTGAACCAAAATTTAAGGAAAAAAAAACCATCAATGATTCTTTTGTGCATTAGAACGGTAAATATAGTCAAATATTCGGCATGTTGCTTGTACCAAAAGAACAACTTGACAAAGAAAATTAGGAACGCACTTCACAAGTGTCATGAACTAATAATCATTGATTTAACTTCTAAATTTATTAATTTAGTGAGAGTTTATTTTGTAATCTTTAAACTATTAAATTAATTATTTTTAATATTGAGTTGGTAGGATAAAATATTATTGGGAACACTGTGAAAAATCTTCCAACGAAAAAAGAGAGATGCAAGATCGTCACCGTCGTGCGAGCCCGGTGACGTCGTGCGCCGTCGAACTCGACATAGGGCGTCATTATTTTTTAATTTCTATATTTCTTATTTTTATGATATTTTTATATTATTTTTTATTATATCATGTCAATAATATAATTAAGAAATCGATCATTACCAATCAGGAGAATGACACGTGAAAAAAAATTTTCAGAACAATCTAATTATAAATTTAAATTAAGAAATTACTGAAATATTATTCTAAAGTTATTTTTTAAGCAGCAATATTATCATTTTAAAAGAAAATATTGTTTACAACACTTTGTGAAAAAATTTCCAAAGAAAAAAGACATAGACAATATCGTCACCCTATTCGTGATTGCAAGTTTGCAGTTGCAATTTGGATGGGGGGCCCACCTAATCATTTGTTCCTGTCCAAAGCGGAGTTCTCTTTTTTTTTTTTTTACTGTGTTACGTGCATATCCTTGGACATCCAATCAGTCACCTTCCTGTTCAATCAATCCCTTCAAATCCGCCATGCATCTGCAACTTTCTTCTTTTATATGATAATGGCTGGATGGAGCTCTCTGCAAATGCACAACACATGCCGTGCAAAACCGGAACTTTTAAAACTATATAAGAAGCCAATTGCTTCGAAATAATATATTATGGATTTTGACGCGAGAACTAATCGTCTTAATAAAAAAAATAAATTTAGTACATGGATAAAAAAATGTAATAATAAAAATTTAAAACGTAATTTTATAGATAAATTTTAGTAAACATTTGAATAAAAAATAAGAATTAAAGATATAATTTATTATGTTATTAAGCATAAAATTATAGAAAATTAAAATATTACGTATTTATGTAGTTAAAATAATAATTTATGAAAAATATTTATATTAATATTATAATTTACGAAAAATATTTATATTAAGTTAAAAAATTTATTTTATAAGTTGAATGATAATATATTAATAAATAAGATATTATAATTGATTATTATTTAATATGAATAAAAATAGTTTAATGACTAATATTAACATTAAATAATAAGTAATAATATTTTACTAATTATAATATAATAAAAAATTAAAAGAATGAAGTTCTAGTTGAAAGTGAGAATTAAAAGTTCTACTCAAACGAGAATTTTGATCACGTGACGTCACCTTAGCTATTTGATAAAAGTTTCAGAATTTAAGCTGATTGCCAAACGCTACCTTACCTATAGCTTCTCTTAATGACCATAAAAGAAGGAAATAGATCTCATAACTTGTAGGTGAATCTTGAGAAAGAGGATACCTACGTTCTTGGATCATCACAAATAATATCCAATTAGAATTGCGTTGAAAGTTGAAGCGTCTGCCTAAAAAGTGATGAATTATGATTAAAACATCATTAGATTCTCATTCATTATGGTTTTTGGGACGACATATGAAAGTGTTCAAATTATAAATGTAATTCTAGTTAATTCTTTGTTAGTTAAATTTTTAGGATATCATCAGCACATTTAATTTCACCAGAGATAAATGTCTTGAGTTCAATCTCGTCAATATTCGTATTAAAAAAATATTTTTTCTTAATTGTTCTTGTGATGGACTATGTTAGATCAGAATTATGGATAATCGAGAAAGATGTTAAGAATTACATTTCCCCATCGGTTTAAATTTTTTTTTAATGTAAGACATCTAAGAGTGAGCTTGAATTAAGAGAACTGTGAAAATTGAATCTTCTTTCCTTTCTTTTTTTAAGAAGATTTTTTCTTGTAGGTGAAAGAAGTAGTCTTTATCATCTCCTGATTAATTGAATCAAATTTCTTTAATTAAATGATCCTTTTTTTTTACATCCCCTTGTTGCTACTTGTTCTTAGTCTATTTTTTTGTACCAAACAGTATCTTTATATATCATTAAAATATTGTAACAGATTTAAAGATTTTTTCTTAAAAAAATGTAAATTTGATTGCACATATAATTAAAAAACGTCATATGGTGAAAAACATCTTTATTCCTCTCCTAATTAATTAAATAAATTTTTAACTAAAATTGAATGTTTCAAAAAGCAATTATGAAACAATTAGCTTTAGTTCCAAATCCATAAGCAATTATGAATGTTTCACAAAGCAAGGTATATGAGTCAGAGAAGGTAACAGCAATTATGTTTTCTTTTTCCGTTATCAAATAAAACAGTAACGTTACCGTAAAAGCAACCGAATTAACGAATATTGAATTTATATTTTATTCAATGGAATTGAATTTTGAAACGAAAGGTTTGTGATATTTGTTTCGCTCGAACTGAATTATGTGGCTTTTACAATGAGAAAAAAGAAAAGAAAAGAAAAGAAAAAAAAAGGAAAACATACGTGGAAGCAATCAAATTGATATGTTTGGTTGTGCATTTGGAACATTTGACGGATCAATTTGTCATCCGTTTCTTTCAAGATATGCAACTGCAATGAGTAGGACCAAGTCAGGCTTCGGCCTGCGCTGCATGTTGACTTTTTAATCCCAATAGTAAGCTTTGATTGTTCAAATTAATACTTTTTCCTTGGGTTTGCGATTTATAACTTGCTTCAAGGTCAAGCCAAATTTAGTGCTAAATACCTTATTGCTTCCTTTTTTTTTTTCTTTGCTTTCCTTTTACAAATTAAGTTAGATAATAATTTATTTCCAAAGCTAAACGAATTTTGGTTAAAAAAAGCTAAAAAGAAGATAAATATAGAATAGAAAGCTAAAAAAATTAAATTTAATCTTAAAAATATTGGTGAACTATGAATGAAATTTTAATAATATTTTACATGGAGAATAAATAAGTGTATTTTTAATGTGTCATCGTTTTTAGCTATATTTTTCTACCTTGAACCACAAGTTTGTAAGTTCTACCATATTCTAATAATAATCATCATTATCATAATAACTAACAATTAATTTTATCCTTCTCTTAATTAAAAAAATATATATTTGGGAGTTTTCTTTTGCAGCGAGATAAATTCAAACAACTTCAAATATATTTTAGTTAATTTATTTTTTCCCTCAAAATTTAATTATTTTCAAATACATAATATTTAATATATTATTATATTATATTACATAAAACCCAAAACAGGGCTAAAATATAGTATTACTATTCACCATGAAATCATCATTGATCGTTTCAATCACTTCTTTTAAATTATCTTATTTTTTTGTTATATATTTAACGCTAAAATCTAGTGTGCAGTTAATTTTCGCGATTCCCTAAAACAATTAGCTAATTATCAACAAACTGTAATTAATGATTTTTTTACTGTGGCGTAAAAAAAAGCTCAGCATGACATCTAAAGATGGTAACAAAAAAAAAAAGAAAAAGTAACCACAGCAGTCCAAGAAAGGAACATTGAGACAGAGGAGACAGAGACGTGTACAGGCAGACCTCAATTCGTTATCTTGATCTCAAGTCTTCATCATTTCTTCTCTTCCCCCTTCCTCTTCAACCTCTTCTCCGTCCTCTTTGTCTGCACAAAAAAAGTCCCAACTTTGTACCAAATTGAACCTGTTTCCGGCCGCCGGAACTGTCCGACACCTGTACCCCCTTGCTTTATCGATCGTCTGGTGCCAGAAATACGTAGAGATTTGCGAATTATTTTTTCTCCAGTTTCTCCTTTTTCGGCCAGGGAATCGATTTCTGCGCGAAAGATTTGACCTTGCTTGGATTTCGTCTCGTCGAGCTTTTAATCCCGGGATTTCGTTATATTTTTCTTTTTCCTGCGGAGCTTACTTGAGGGGATGGAGAAGTTAGGCACCTGAGGACGCATTTGGGCTGTTTCTTAGTTGCGGAGATAAAAAAGGACGAAAGAAACAGCCCTCGGTTATGATCGGAAGATATCGCGAGATTGAAGATCCTGAAGATCTCAGCTTGGTGACTCCTTTTGGTTTCCGGAATCGTCTAGGTACTTTTTCTGGGTTGGGAGATGAGGAACGGCGTGCAGCGGCCTCTGGACGACGTGGCCCCGAAGAACGGCCGAACCAGCGGCGGAGGCGCCGGCAATGGCTTCTTCTCAGCTCGCTCGTTGTCAAATTATATGAGGATCGTGTCTTCTGGGGCGTCGAACGTGGCATCCTCGGTTCGGTCGGCCGGAGTCTCCATAGTTTCCTCTATAGCGGATCGTCATGATGATGCCAACCACCGCGATCAGGTAGCACAAGACGATAGTTATATCTGATTAAAATTTCAAGCTTTTTATGCCTTTTGAGGTTACTTTTGCTTAATTTGAGTAGTCCTTCCCTTGTTGGCGCAAATATATTTTGTGCATTTCTACGAACAAACGCCTTTATTTTGTTTTCCTAATGCGACTTTTTCATTGAATTGATGCCTACATAGTGAACCGAATAGATTGTGACAACTTACTCCTATGTAAGCGATTTGTTGAGGAATTCTGGAATATACATGTTATGTCAATTTGATATTTTGCCGTTCAAAAGAATAAAGTTTTAGCTATCCTTTCACTTCTCTCTCTCTCAAAAAAAAGAAGTTTTCCTTTATAGACACTTGAAATAATCAGTCTTCCATCGGATCAAATAGAAACAAATGATGGAAACTAATACGAACAATGATTGTTTGAAGCATTTGTTTCAAGCAGCTCTCGGTGCTTGAAGTTTAAAGCACCTTTCATAGTTTGGGAACAAACTTTATGATTATCGAGTCTGCTACTTCCGTACTTATAATCCTTTGCCTTTGTTCTACTTAGGTGCCAACTCATAATCTACAATAATTTATTGAATTGGAATCTGGTAGGAGGTCTGAAATTTACAAGTTCGTGGTAAGCATTTTAGTGGATAAGTTTTTTTTTTTAGAGCAATTTTAGTGGATAAGTTAGGGAGTCATCTAAAAAAAAAAGTTTAAAAAAAAATGGAAGCAATTCAGGAGTTTAAATGGAGAAGAGCTTCACTATTTACGGGTTCCTAGTAAGCATCTTAGTGTATAAGTTAGGGAGTCATTCCACAAGAAGGTAAAAAAAAAAAATGGAAACAATTCAGGAGTTGAAACAGCGATGAGCTTCCTATTCTTGCAATAACACTTATGAGAAATGCTGTATTCTTATAGCTCTGTTCTCTCAGATATAACTTTGGAGTCTTTACTTCGAACTCAGTTTATTTGTGTTTGGAAAACTAAAAGACACTCCAAAAATGTCTTAGCCATTTCACAAGTTTTATACGCATTTTTGGTGATGTCTACATTTAATTTCTTGAGCTCTTTCCATTTCAAAAAAAGTTTCTTGAACCTTAGATATTAGATACTTAACCTTAACTGTGGTCCAAATTCATATGCTAATTCATATTTCTTGATGTTGGTATTAAGGTTCTGTGGGCTGGATTTGACAAATTAGAAAGTGAGAATGATGCTTCCCACCAAGTTCTTTTGTTGGGTTACAGATCTGGCTTTGAGGTCTGGGATGTTGAACAGGCAGATAATGTCAAGCAGCTAGCTTCAAGACGTGATGGCTGTGTTTCATTTTTGCAAATGCAGAAAAAATTAATTGCATCAAAGAGATCAGAAGATAAATTCGCTGATGTTCGACCGATGTTGGTTGTTGTTGGGGATGCATCTGGAGCTATGAATGGTACATACTCTGACGGAATTGTTTCTACTGCTAATGGATTTGTTGGTGGTTATCAGGATTTGGGAATTGACAAAATACCTGCATATGTTCGATTTTATTCCTTAAGGACCCATGATTTTGTTCATGTGCTGAAGTTCAGGTCACCCGTTTTCTCCATCAGGTGCAGTCCTCGAGTAGTTGCTATTTCTCAAACTTCCCAGGTAGAGCTTGATCTAAACTTTTCATCTATATTGTAAAATGACTAAAAAGACATAGCCCTCACTATAATCAGTAATATGATACAGATACATTGTTTTGATGCTGCAACACTGGAGAGAGAATATACAATTCTCACTTACCCTGTGGCCATGGCATCTCCTGATTCTGGAAACATAGGATACGGACCACTTGCTTTAGGTGTCAGATGGCTGGCTTATAGTGGAACTCTAGTAGAATTCCCAATTACCACCCACGTGAGTCCTCAAGATGTTAATCATGCTCATACTGTTCCTATGCCTCCAAATGGTAGCATGATGGCATATTATGCAAAGGAATCTAGTAAGCAGCTCGCGGCTGGTCTGGTGACACTCGGAGATATTGGATATAAGAAGCTCTCGAAGTATTACTCCGACTTTCTTGCAGATAGTCATGGTTCTATGAAGTATGTGAATTCCAACTTGAAAGCTAATGGTACTATCAGCACCCAACCTTCTGATGTGGAAAATGTTGGCATGGTAGGCTTCTATTTTAATTTCTTAAATACTTCGAATTCTAATCTCCTTGCATGATGCTGGCTTACTACATATGCAATTTTTGTTCATAGGAACCCCAACTGCTTTGATTGATAAGCAGTGTTCTTTAGGTTTGACTCAACTTTTTGTTATTAACAGGTCATTGTTCGTGATATTGTTTCCAAGTCAGTCATAGTTCAGTTTCAGGCACATGCTAGTCCCATTTCATCGTTATGCTTCGATCCCAGTGGAACGCTATTGGTGACAGCATCTATTCATGGACACAACATTAATGTGTTTAGAATTTTTCCTTCTCCTGGTGGAACTTCTGAAGGGTCACATTCGAAAGGTGTTTGCATGCATCTTTACAGGTTGCAACGCGGCATCACAAATGCGGTAGACATGCATATAGTTTACTTTGCTTCTTTCATGTTCCAACTTCTGATTACTGAATATTGTTCTTGGATCTTATTTCAGGTCATACAAGATATCAGCTTTAGTTATGATAGTAGATGGATAATGGTCAGTTCTTCAAGGGGAACTTGTCATTTATTTTCAATTTGCTCATTCAGTGGAAATTCTGACATGAATTTCAGAGAGGGTAATTTTGCCAACAGTTATAGAAGAGATTTGGCATCAAAGACATCAATCCACTTGTCTCATAATTCATATTCTTCAAAATTTCTACATCAGAATAATTTTGCATTCCCTATCACATTGTCAGCCGTAAGCAGAATTAGGAATGGGAATGCTGGCTTAAAAGGTGTTGTTAATGGCGCAGCAGCAGCTGCCACTGGCAAAGTTAGCCCCCTTCATGTGGCCATTGCTTCAACATTCCATAATTGCAAGGGCCCTGATCTCACTTCAGATGCCAATTCGCTGATGCAAAGATACTACTTGCTCGTCTTCTCTCCTTCTGGATCTATCATACAGTATGTACTGCATCAACTGAGTGGTGAAGATTCTGGAACTGATATACCTGCGTTAGGTACTATTTCTGTCGGATTGCCTCAAGAAGCTGATGCCAAAGTTGTTATTGAGGCATTACAGAAATGGGATATTTGTCATAAGCGAAATAGAAGAGATTTAGTAGATAATGTTGATATTTATGGGGATCATGCGATTGGAGAGGGCTCGACAATTCTTCAGAAAGGGCAGAAAAAGGCAACCAGCATCAATTATGCTGAAACTGGTAAAGGAAAAGTGAAATATTCCAGTGAAGAAACTCAGCAGTCTTATATATCTGAGGTTGAGCTGCATACTCATGATGCTTCAATGCCATTGTGGGTGAAATCAGGGGTACTTACAAGATCTTTTAGTTGTCAATTTTTTTCTTAGTGGTTTCTTTCCCGTAACATTTTCATTGTCCTATTATTGATTCATTTCTGATTTCTATATGAACTGTCAGGTATCCTTTCAAATGATAATGAATGAAAATGACAAAGCAGTCAATACCATGTTTGCTTCTGGTGAAATTGAGATTGAAAGAGCCCCAACTCGTACAATAGAAGCAAGATCTAAAGATCTCATACCAGTTTTCAATTATCTTCAAACACCAAAATTTCAGCAACGAAGGTCTGCTTCTGCCCTGTTCGTTACTCTATGTAACCTGCAATGTCCTTCACTTATTACTATCTACTTTGTCATTACAACAAGTTCATATTTGAGGCACAGATACTTTACCATTGTATTTTCAACCATCAAATTATATCTAATATACCTGAAAAAGACAATGATAGATAGATTGCATGAACTTACTGCTGCTTTTGCATTTTATGCTTCTGATCATTCCTTATCCTGGTTACATGCAACATCCCATATGGAGCATATATTGTACATTCTTAAACAACATAAACTGTATTTATATCCAAATGACAGAAGAATAAGCATTAGGAACAATCTGTTCAAATCCACTGAGAGGCAAATGAGTAGATTTTTTTTTGGAGAGGGGAAAGGATGGTTACCAAGAGTATCCATCCATTTTATTTATATGTTACCAATTTACATTTGCATAATACAATACAATATTATATTTTCATCTGCTCTCGCACCAGGTTTTTAGCTCCAGCTATGGTATTTGCCAGATATATCATTTCACCTCTAAAGATACATCCGTTGAACCCAAATAGATCATCGAATAATTGTATTTTGAATTATCAATTTCATAGAAAGATTGAGGAAAATAAGTAGAAAATGTTTAAAATATACTGAGAACAAATACAAATCAACAAATCAAAAGAAAACAACACAAACCAATTTTAATGAAGCTAATAAATAAATGTATCTAATATAGATTCTTAGCAATACAGAACAAATAGAGCAATGAATTCAAGTTTGTGTTAGCAGAATTAACAGTATGATAAATAGTTAAACAGAATTTCAGGGTATTACGTTCAAATTTTGCATGTAATTAAAGAGTTTAGTTCTGCAGAATACAGCAGAACAACTTAAACCTAGGAATTCAGGATGAACTTGAACAGGAAAATAGTAAATTTGGGTGGCTACTAAAGATTTGTAGTCATCTTTGATTCTTTCAAAAGTAACAATAATGAATTTAAGCCACTTCAAGATTTGCTCGTATATCTATTTTAACCCTACAAAAGTGAATGGATTCTGAGACGTGTTGAATGAAAGATGAAGTAAAGTTCTATATTGATGTATTGCCTAAAGCTGTTAGAAAACAGGAAAATAATGTCTAGAATCTAGATTACAAATGAAGGCGATGGAATTAAAATCCTTAAACATAAATGCATATCAAATATCAAATATTTGTTTTAATCAACATTTCTTTGTTTGAAAAAATTTATATCTCTTGTGGGATGTCAGGATGAATGATTCGCACATTTTCACAATGGATCCGAAGATTCACAAGACATTGGGGTCAATTGAAGATGAGGGGCTTTCATGCAGAAGCAGCAACAATTCTCTGGACATGCCTGAAAATGCTGTCATTGCAGGGTTTCAGTATCACATCAGTGACAAATCTTTGTGTCAGCCTACTAACAAAGACTTTGTAAATAATTGTACAGACAGCCCACATCTCAAATGCCAACTCGATGATGTAAATAGCGGCCGTGCTGGCTCAAAGACGGCGGGCCAGCTCAACTTTGTAAATAACACACACAACTGGAAGTTGGAGAACTACTTCGAGGATAACGATAATGACATTGATTAAGGTGAATCTTTTTCTTTAGCATGTTCATAATGAACCATCAAAAACCTTTCCATGGTATGTCCTTCTGCATGACCTTTTTTCGGGAAATGAATTGTGAAAAGGTTGTTTTTCCATTCTTACTTGGTATATTAAAGTAAGACACTCTTTTTACTTCATGTTATATGTTTTAGTTCATGTTTTCTGGACAGTGAAAGTAATTTCATTGCCTTTTGGAAAACATTGATCATGTGGAGGAGGACATCTTGAGGGTTCTTGTAGCATAGTGGTCTTAGCATGACCACTTATTAGCTTGTGCTTGGCAGGTACTTTAACAAATTAGGTTCTTCATGTCTTTTGCAGATCATGGAATCTGGAGTACATAGATGTCAGGCGTGTAGCAAATATTCTTTTATTGTTCCTAGTATTAACTGTGTGTGCATAGCCCGTGTATAGTAAGTAATGTTGGCGATGTAAATTAAAGAGCTGGACGAACGATGAAATGGAAGTTTTTTGTGGTCCCAAGCAGGGGACTCCATCATCAGTGATATGTGTAAATAATAGAATTTCGTGGATTACGTTATGAATAACTAACTGTAATGTGTAAATCGTGCTTACTGAGTGATCATATAAAATTACAGGCTGATGTGAGTTAAGCTCATTTGGATTACTCGTTTTTTTTTGTCAATATTTTTACTCCGATCGTATGACAAAGGTGCTCGAGAATTTGCCATCATTTCCTGTTGTAGTATTATTATCTGGCTAGTGTGGTACTACAAGTAAATCCACTCTTCAGTGGCATCATGTGCTAAGCATTCAACACACACATGTATTGAGTTTAAAAGTATTTGGGTTCTACAAAGCTACTTGATTTTGTTACTGCTAAAGATCTTTTATAACCTTGTAGTTACCATTTCCTTTTTCAGGTAACTTTTTTTTTATTTGTCTCCTCTACTCGTCTCCTGGGGAGAAACACCCTTGTCCCAGTGCACGAAGAGTCAACCGATGCATCATGTATGAATACTTGTGCAGCCATAAATTCGTGATCAACTATTTGGTGGCAAGATGTTGCGATGTAATCAACATAATATGCCTGTACGTGATGATTTTTTCTTTTCCAGAAAAAAATGAATTTGTCGAAGAAACTAACAAGGAGACACTTTCGATTGGAAACAAGATTTTTATTTGTATTCATGGGCTTTAAATGAAGGCAGCACAAAGACAGCACAAAGACTTGTAAATAACAACTATCAATGAAAAGAACAATAGGAATGACACAAATATACCTTAGTACACTTATATTGTTTGGAAAGCATGTTTGGGTTGCCGGCTATCGATTTAAGTGCATTAATTAGGTTCTTTGATAACCAAATTTATAAACCAATCCATACAATAAATTATACACTACGTAGTCTTACATAAATCAATGTTATAAGACCCGATCCGGCCATTCGGATTGATCAACGAGTTAGGCGATTAATAAAAAAATAAAATAAATTAAAGAGATTATTATAATATTATTAATATATAATATCTTATTTAACAAAAATATAAAATATGATATAATAAATTGACATAAATTAAGTCATCAATTATATTTGCTAAATAAAAAAGATTATGAGGCAGTTATATATAAAAAATATCGAGAGAATTTTATATATGTCATTGAAGTATAAATTTCAAGCGTATATATATATATGTCTAAATGTTTTAATAATTTTCTTATGTTTCAACTTTTTTTTCATTGTAGAACTTGACCCAGTCGGTTGGTCAAACTCGTCGGATCAAATCGTTCCTCGAGTTTCAATCGACCAGTGGAGTATACCGGTCTGACCGGGCGGGCCGGGTGTGACAACACTAACATAAATGTCTAATCTCATTGGTGCACCAAGAAAAGAACTTTGGATAGCTAATTGATTTAATGTATGCAATTAACAAACATAAATCTAATGCCGTGTGCTACTTGCTACCTAATTTCATGTCTATGGGTGGAAATAGGCCTCTAGTCCTTAGAAGGCAGCTCATGAATTAAGGATACTTTGATGTTTGGCACCATTTGCTTGATAAAAAAAGCGAGACTTGACTTTAAATCATATTTAATCTAATGTTGGTTTAATCTGTCAACACTAACCCATGTAGTTTATATAACATCCATAATAGTCAATCAAAGAAACTATGAAGGAAAAGTCAGGAAGATAAGTGATAATTTGAGTAACTAAACCGATTAAGTGTCAAAATTTTAAAATCATAATTGTAACACTCCTCTTATTTCATCAAGATATTATTCGTTTTAAACTTTTGGCATGCCCAAATTTAAAACGTATTTTGAAAAGTAAAAAAGATGCTACTTATAAGCTCATCTCTTTCGTATTTTGATGACGATGTTAATCATAGAATTCAAGCTGGTTGGTGTAAATGGAGGAAAGCCACTGGAGTTTTTTGTGATAGAAAAGTACCCAATAAAGTTAAAGAAAAATTCTATCGTACTCCTATAAGACCGACAGTGTTATATGGTAGTGAATGCTGGGTTATGAAGGGACAACATGAACGTAAAGTGGGGGTAGCCGAAATGAGGATGTTGAGATAGATGTGTGATCATACAAGATTAGATAATATTATGAATGACCATATACGTGAACGAGTCGGAGTGGCTCCTATTAGTGAGAAAATGGTAGAGAATCGTTTGAGATGGTTTGGTCATGTTCAGAGAAGACCATTAGATGCGCCAGTAAGAAGAGTAGATCAAATAATCTGGAGTCCGATTAAAAAAGAGAGAGAGGGAGGCCAAGGCGGACACTTGACGAACTAATAGAGCAAGATCTATTGGTGAATAATATACCGAAAGGTTTGGTTACTAATAGAGCGGAATGGCGTCGTATGATCCATGTAGCCGACCCCACATGGTGGGATAAGGCTTTGTTGTTGATCTTTTTTAATCTTGGACCCTTATAATCTTCCTCCTAAGGGACTCAACATTCTTATTGAGCTGCCCATGGTCCAGGTTCCTACATAATTCAAGTAATTACACGATGTTGGCTCTAATACCTTCTGTAAAGTCTCCTTAGTTCGTTAAGATATTATTTACTTTGAGCATTCGACTCACACAAATTTAAAACGCATCTTGAAATGTCACAATCTGGATTCCAATTAGTTCTCAATCAATCATAATGATTTGACGAATTCATTAGTGTTTGATTGAGTAAAAAATGAATAAGAGTAATGATTGAGAATTTAACGTTCTAGAAATGGCATAACTTCTTTTCATAAACATTAGGTGCACTTACATCTTGACCTTTTATACGACCAAAAGTGACCAAGAAGAGTAATGCATCAATGAAAGATTTAAATAAATAAATAATACAACAAAATGCAAAAATTGAAATGACTAAAGCAGAAGCTTCGTAGTCAAATATTATCATTTATATTTTTATGCAAGTACATCATCACATAGTCTTTGTGAGAGACTTAAATAAAACAACATAATAATACCTAAAGACAACATATGAACATCATTCATGTGCATACCTCCATCCAAGCTACATCATCGTTCATGCACACACAATCGACAATGCAAGTTAATCAAGTATCAACACACGAGAGGTAATCCTCTCCTAAGTACGAGGACTAGTGTGATATATATATATATATATATATATATATATATATATATTCTTAATTGTTGATACTTAAGATAATTATTTCTTACCTTATATATATAATATATATATATATATATATATATATATATATATATAAGCACATAAAAGAAAATGGAGTATAATCATGACATAGAGCAAATGGTAGTGTCATAGTTCCTTTTTGGACAATATATGGATGGAAGAGGTAAAGAAAATGATGATGTTATCATTTGACCAAAGTGAAGGTCACATCTTACTTGCATTAAATAGTAATTCATCCTCTATTTTGGGAGGGTCATAGCACCATAGTACATTATCATCGGAACATGGTTCATTAATACATTATTACTCATAGTGTCATTGTCGTCGTCATGACCATTATTATGTTATTCATCTTATTGTTATTAGTCGAAAGAGCTCTCCACTTTTAAGAGACTATGCAAAATGATACAACCTATATATGTCATGTTCATTAGGAGATCAATTTCATCACAAGTGCCATCTCTTAAAGGAAAGATGTATCATCTTTTCATTATTTTTAGGAGCGGCCCCACATAACAAGAATACAATGTTTTACCTTCATTAGGACATAAGTTTCAATATGTTGACTTCAATTACACTACATGTCCCTTATTTGATCATTATCTTCCTAGTTCTCTTTTTACATAGGTATAAACAATGACAATGACAATGACAATCACATTTTATATTTTATTTTTCCTTGACTTCAACTTTTATCTTTGGGTCATAATAACCAAATTGAGTCATAATGGAGCAATGACAACTCTAAATAATTGGTAGGAATCACTGAAGATCATATAAGATCAATAAAAATTTGGGTTGAGTTCACAAAAGTTCACACGTTAGTTTTGTCCAAGTTTTGGACATCTAATCTTTCTATTAATCATCCAGATTAGTTGCCTGTATTTTTGGCTACTCAATCTATGGATAAACAAACACGAGCTCACAAGTTGTCCTAGCAATTAAAACCATTACAAAATATTAAAAATATAAGAAGATTGGATGATGATGATGCTCGGGTTAATCCCAACATAGATTAAAATAAAAGACACTCACAAAATTTAATGATGAATGATTGTTCGATTATCCATTCTGGTAATTTACAAATTCCTTCTCAACGATCTTATGAAGAGCTCTCATGTTCTGGCTTCAAAGTACATACATGTTACAATGCCTAACATAAAGGCTTTTGTTTGTAAATATGTTTCCTTTTATAGGGGCTTGGGCTTCCAAACAATTAAAGAAAAATAAAAAAATTCCATGCCAAAATAATATTTTTTTAGCAAATTCAATTATGAAATTGTGACCTCTTCAAACTCCAAAATTTCAATCATAATATGTTTTGAATTAATCCCTAGAATATATAGTAAGTATAGTATTCCTTGTGAGATTGAAATTCTTTCAAAAGTATCTTGAACTTTTCAAATAAGGCCTTGTGACACCCCATAAACGATGATAATGAACTAATCAGTGTGAGAGTTGAAGACTGCAGTGAATGTCACGCATCGTGACATTGATTTCATAGTCTGTGAATCGAGATAATTCATGAAGTAAAATAAAATGTGTTAAGCTTTTTATCATTCTGGCATCGAGCTATTTTTTCACAGGACCTCGTTTTGGCCGATCTCAGTATAGGTGTTTATGTAACTTATGATTTTCATGACTATTATGTTGATGTGATGACTTGTGAAATTAAATTCTTCTGTGATGACTTTTCTGATGATGTCGTTAAATCACCTCCACGATTTGTGAAATTGCGATCTTCAATTCCAAACTTCAATAGTCATCATAATTCCAAATCAAGCCCCTGAAAATCCAAAGTTACGATTATTATATTGGTTTATGTTCATTTGTTCTTTCTAAATGGTATAATGAAGTGTGGGATCTAAATGGTATGATTGTGACTAGTATGTTTCGATTTCGTGAGATCATTGATTTGTACATATGATAGATATTGTTGACGACGTGATCAATATACAATGTCCCATAATTTTTTTATTAATAACCACCATGATCAGTGTCATAACCCATGAAATCTTTTTTTTTATATTTCCAAAATTGATTTGACTCTATTTAATGCAGGGACTGTCCAACTCCCCCACCCACACAAACTTTTTGGCATCTGTTAGTTATATAGTATGTAATTATATATTATATTATATATATGTATATATTACATTATTGTAAGGTAAAATAACATTTTGGCCCCCCTAAATCAAGGCAAATGTAATGTAAAATGATATTTTTATGAATAGTAAATATTGTAATATTTATTAGCTTTTAATATATTTATTAGCTATTTTTTCACAGGACCTCATTTTGGCCGATCTCAGTATAGGTGTTTATGTAACTTATGATTTTTATGACTATTATGTTGATGTGATGACTTGTGAAATTAAATTCTTCTGTGACGACTTTTCTGATGATGTCGTTAAATCACCTCCACGATTTGTGAAATTGCGATCTTCAATTCCAAACTTCAATAGTCATCATAATTCCAAATCAAGCCCCTGAAAATCCAAAGTTACGATTATTATATTGGTTTATGTTCATTTGTTCTTTCTAAATGGTATAATGAAGTGTGGATCTAAATGATATGATTGTGACTAGTATGTTTCGATTTCGTGAGATCATTGATTTGTACATATGATAGATATTGTTGACGACGTGATCAATATACAATGTCCCATAATTTTTTTATTAATAACCACCATGATCAGTGTCATAACCCATGAAATTTTTTTTTATATTTCCAAAATTGATTTGACTCTATTTAATGCAGGGACTGTCCAACTCCCCCACCCACACAAACTTTTTGGCATCTGTTAGTTATATAGTATGTAATTATATATTATATTATATATATGTATATATTACATTATTGTAAGGTAAAATAACATTTTGGCCCCCCTAAATCAAGGCAAATGTAATGTAAAATGATATTTTTATGAATAGTAAATATTGTAATATTTATTAGCTTTTAATATATTTTGCCCCCCCCCCCCCCCCCCCCCCCCCCCCCCCCAAATTATTTCTTGGTTCGTCCCTGATTTAATGTCATTATTCTTCAAGCTCTGTCACTTTCAAGTCTATATTTTATAAAATTAATTGCAATAAAGCTAAATACAACTATATTTGTAGGTTGAAAAATGCATGCGTCACTTTACAAATCTCAAATTCTTTATAATTCACATATCAATATTCAATTGTAAAATTAAATATTTGTTCTTATACTATTTTTGTTGAAAAGTAATATAATATTTCTTTTGCTTCTTATATGAATTTAATTACATTTTATATATTTTATACAATTGCAATTAAATATTACTCTATCGAGTTTACATTATAGTGAGATATATATTAGTGATCGAGAAATAAATTCTCATGCAAAACAACAAGGTTACAATGGTATACGTATAAGATTGCAGAAATTTGTACCAATATGTTGACCAAAAAGATTAAAAACCACAATATTCCAACTTGAAAAACTAAAATTCTCTTTTTATTTATTTTTTGTGTTGCACTTCTAAGGACGATGATAAGACTAAAACGCTAACTTTCCTTCTTCCTTGATAGAAAGTCTAGCTATTTTTATTGATAATTCTTTAATATTTTGTTTTTCATTGTCACCGTAGCATTTGAGATCACCAATTTGTATGGTTCCAAGTCATACGTCTTGGATGATAATTAAAAAAAACAACCTGTTTTTACCATTTTGACTCAAACTTCCCTTCGTCTAAATACTATTTTTTTATCGCACACTGTACCGAAATAACTGTTACTGTAAGGAAAATATTTATTGCTCATAAGTAACGGCGCCGGTGATAACTTTGAAATTAAACTTTTATTAAAAATATATTAAACTGTTTATAAGATTATCTCATTTTCGTTTAAATGTGGTTGAGTTGGTGGCTGCTATCCACAGTCTTCCACTCTTCCTACGTGTTGCCTGCTCGCAATGGACGTCGACGTGTTGCATGCTACTAATTAATTAACACAAGTGTCAACGCTAAAAGGATTATAACAAATTAATAAATCTCCCATGCTCATATATATATGTCACCGGATTCTCCTACGACGCGCGGTTTTGCGTATAAGTCAGCCAATTGGACGTAGTCGCATGCATGCATCATGTAACATCTGGGGACGATGACATCTATCCATCGGCGGCTAAGAATTAGACGTTAACGAGCGGGAGGACAATTCATCTTCCTGTTTTCAACAAAATCTGATGCAAATAAAAATTTCTCTTCCATGTTCTTATATCATTTTTATCCAAATAAAAGAAAATGAGATTAATCTTATCTTTTTCTCCTTCATTTTCCTGTTTTCATCGCAATTCCCACGCCTTAAAGTTGAAAAAAAAAACGAAAAAAATATAGTATATAATTAAGTTTACGAGGAAAATGAATTGTTTTTATAGCTTATAAGCTATAAATAAATTTGATGCTTCTTTTGAATTAAGTACTGATTGATTTTTATTATGTCATCGCAGGGATAATTTGATTGTAACCATCAAACTTGATTATTCAATTCGTTAATTGATTTAAGGACTACTATTTCCCTTCTTTTATAAGTTTTTAAGCGATTATGTCTAAGTTCATCTTATGCTGATGTGTGGTAAAAAAAAATGATGCATTACATTTTAATTTCCTGTATAATCGTTTTCTAGAACAATCCTGAACTAATATATCAAAACAAAACTAAGCTGCCAATTTATTTATAATAAATGTTTTGAAATCTTATGAAAATTTTTGGCTTATAATACTTTTTAGTTGAAATGTTTATAGTTTTCATGTGTAATATAAAGAATAATGTTCCATGCTGCACTAATATCATATTACTTGATACATCGTCGTACTCGTATCATACAATATCCTAGGCGAATTGGATAATTTCTTTACCAAATACAAGTTAAATATTAATTTCGTTATAAAATAAAATTGGAAAGTAGTTCTTATAATCCTACTAAAGTTGAAGGATAGTTGACAAAAAAATACAGACATATAATTGCCAACAATAATTAACACATTCCAATTAGTGTACACCATCATTCAAATTATAAATTTCAGTATCCTACTTAATATTCATACAAGAAAAAATTAGGCAACAGCTTCCATATCAAACTAGCATAGTCCATTTATCCATATACACGCATCAAACAGGTACAACAAACATTCGAACGGAAAAAAAACACAAGCACCAAAGAGACATTACATACTCCATCTACCCACACATTATATACCATGACAACAGGACTACAGAACCAAATGTAGGTCAACGCAGAAGACTTTATTTCCATAAAGCGGTGTTTATCGATCAAGCCAGAAACAGCTCAAGAAATTAAAACAAAGGAATCAAGAAGGGGCGAACCATATTAATTTCTTTCGCGAGGTGGAAGCTGATCACACTGAAAGTTCCTGAAGGACAGCGTCTCAGCGTACAAATCATATATGAACTGGAAGTTCTGCTGCTGTACGCTGCCCAAGACAAAATAGTTGCTCTTGGTTGGCATCATCGTCAGGCAAGCCACGGTACCATTGTTGGGCAAGAAATTGTGAACGGGCAGAATCATATCTGCACCTGCAAAGTGGAATGTTATAGCAGGTATATTCAACTTAGACGTATCAGACGGCCAATGGAAGCATAGGTCGAGACCGTTGTCTTCTATGGAGTTGTTGTACACAGATAGACCAGTCTGAGAAATGAGTTCCTTCCTAAGGGTGTCATAAGCTTGCTGCGGTAAGTAAGTGAGTGGGATTTCTGTGACTATTATTGTTCCACTCGAATTAGCCACATATTGGAAAGTTGCTTGAGGGATGGACAAGAGGATTGCACCGACTGATATGCCAGTAAAATTGAGATAGTACAAGTTTAAATCTTGGACAAACGCGGTTGTGTTGACTGCTACGCTGCTGTCTAAGTCTGCGTAGGAACCAAAGAACATGTAGCTAGAAAGAGACGGTTTAGACAAGTCGGTGAAGCGATAAGAGAATTTTGATCGTTGGCGAGAATACCTTGTACGAACGAGTTATTGTATTGGCACTGCGGAGTGCACGTGAAAGATTCATTTAGTAGGTGGCACTGCGGGCTGTCGCACGGCAGGGCGTGGAAGGTGGACGACTGGTTCGAGTAGTAAGCCGAAGCTTTAGGGCTGTGTTGGAAGCACGTCGTGCAGGGCTGGCAATCGGTCCAAACGAAGCTATCCACGGTGTCGATTATGAGCGAAACGTTGGAAGCAGGGATGCCTATGGCGAGCTTCACAACGAATGCTCCGTCGTCACTAAAACGCAGCTGAGCTTGGAGGCCTGCACCAGAGCCGCTGCTTCTGAGGCTGACGTTAGCCAAGTGAACGTCTCTGGTAAAGACTGGCTCTTCCCGACGGGAAAGTCTGAATGAGTTAAAGACGCCACGGAATCCCAAACCAGCAGCATCCATAGGACAAAAGAAGAGCATGAATGCTAGGAGCATAGCTACCCACTGCGCCATTGGAAGTTAGATAGCTCCACTGGACTGGACGTTAAGAAACAGTTAATTGCAGTAGGATATGAGGGCACCCCTATAACTTGCCTCATATATATATAGAAAAAGAAAATAGTGGATTTGAAAGTATGCGAAATAGTGCGGTTTGTCAAAAGCACAAAGAATTAGGCTAGTAATTTTTGTTTGGATCACCATGAAAATAAAAAGAGACAAGTCTAACTGATGAAAAGCAAAGTCGAGACGTCAGTTTATCAGTGGAGTGAGACATTGCGTTGGCAATTTTTTTATAAATTTTGAATAGAAAAAAAAAAGAAACCACCATTGGCTTCTAGCGAATCTACTTCCAGGAAGTCACAATTTCCTCGTACTCAGTCATAGGTTGAATAAAACTTTTAATCAATATCGGTCGAGTAGTAGCTACGTACGGAGAAAATCTAGCTGGAGGAGATGTAGCCTTCTTGCTTTCGTGATCATAAAAAACGCGAAATCACGATTTCCATTAAAAATAATTACGAGACTGCTGTGTTTAGTCGGTCTGTGGAAACCATGTCAAATTGAATGGAGGTTCTATTTCTTACTCGGTAAAAAATAACGTGCTCATGTTTGGATATTAGTTTTAACGGATAAAAAATTACAGCATTTAATTCCTTAAAATGTAAAATGAAAACGAGGTTTGACCTCCATTTTTTCCATGCTGTGCAACGTTGAGCCTAAGTTAAGAATCAAGAGTACACTAATCTTTAATTTATATAATATTTTATTTAACATTTTTTAGGCGTTGAATTCAAATTATACGAACTAAATAGGTTGATCCATTTTATTTTCGTTAAGCAACCATCTGGTGCTCAAAATCTTACTTATATTAATCACATAATACTTTTTGTTATTTTAATTTTAATTTTAAGATTACATGAAAAAACTATAATAGATTACATAAAAAGTGTTAAAAACATTTTTCAAACAAATAATAGCACGAAAATACTATATACTCTCGATAATGAAAACATGGACCGATTTGACAATCATAATATTTTAGTTCTATTATTCCATTTGGAAAATAACAAACTCTGAGGATTGAGAGGAACAAACCCAAATTCTAAATCGGCATAAGAGCTTGATCGGTCCCCTTAAAACAATGGTTGAACCGCACAATTTTAACATGGTCGGATCATATATGTGTGAAACATTTGTCCCGCACCATCCTTAAAATTACATAGGCACTAAGAATCCAATTGAAAATTTATGGTAAGTTGTTCTTGGAAAGGTAAAGACATTATATATTATTAGATAGAACAAAGTTAGCCTTTATCTCTCTGCATTCTCGTTTCAATTAGTCAGTCAACTATTGGAAAAAAAATGGTATAGCCTTTTTTTCAAAACAAGTTAGAAAAATGAGGGAAAAACTTATTTCAACATTGTTGGATGATCTTGTAATGTTAGAGAAAAAAAGTGGACATTATATACTATTCGTGAAACTAAAGGCGCCTCGGAGATCATCCGTGAAATTGGAATGAACGATCTTTTAAATGTAAAAAGTTGATATTTTCAAAATAAAAAATCTTATAAAATTTTAGGATAATTATTTTGTTTTAAATAATTTTCATTACTTAATATTTTTTTATTGATACTTAGGTCCGTTTTTACTAAACAGTAAATTATAAATAAGTTATCTCCGTATTTGATAAATTTTAAAATATGACTTCCGAGGAGACATAAAATATACTTTTAAGTGATAAATTAACAAGATGAGGAAGTGTTTATTTTTTTTAAAAAAATAAGTCATATAATTTAATCATAACTAGCTATTTATTATTAATTTTAATCATTTTATCCAAACATGTGACTTTTTATTTTGGAAAAAATCCAGTAAATAAATTAGTTATCAGCGCTTAAATTTATAAGTTATATTAAGTTGGCATCAAATACTGGCATATTTATCTTTTTTGCTAATATGCTTTCAACATATAAAATCTCTCTTGTTAATATGCTTTCAACATAATGCGTCATCGATATTGACTTCAACATAGTTAATATATATTTTATAATTTATAAGTAATACGCCTACCAATTTTAAAAGCACATCATAGATTTCCTTCTGATTTTAGGAAATTTTAATTTTTATATTTACATGGATTGATATTGTAACCACGTAAGGTTTAAAGATCAAGATTGTTCGATGAATACGTAAAACACGAAGGTGATAATGGGCTTATATGTAACTACTTCTTTACCTATCAAGACGCGTTTTAAATTCGTACAAGTCGAAAGCCTAAAGCGAATAATATTTTGATCGGAGGTGTTACAAAATGGTATCAGAGCCAACCTCGCGTGATCACTTGAGCCATTTGAGAAACACGAGTGAGCCAACACGGGCCGGACCAACGATGATGTTGAGCCATTTATGAAGGGAAGATTGTAATTGACCTGATGTTTAAGGACTCCCACACATGAGCAAAACACGGAAATGACCATGAGCTTATTTTTACTACTTCTTTACTTATCAAGACACGTATCAAATTCGTGCGGGCTGAAAATCGAAAGCGAATAATATTTTGATTGAGCCGAGGTGTTACATATATATTTTTTAAAACATAAAAAAATTTAAAACTCAAGGTTTGATCCAATATTCGTGCATAGATTAATAGGAGAAACTTGATATAGTGTGAAAAATTGATATACTAATGAATTATTCTAAAACTAGTAAACCCCATTGCGCTTCGTGCAACTATAGTTTTTATTAAAAATATTTAGTTATGAAAAAATATATATGAGAGATGAATAAAATTAAATATACAAGAGATTAAAAATTTAATAAAAATACATTATTATGTAGTGAAGAATGAAAAATAAATATGATTAGATATACAGGGACTACACAGCAGAGGAGGAAATGGAATCAAAGTCGGGCCCGGCGTCGCATGGTGGAGCGAGATCGACTTTGACGAAGGGTGCCCACGGCTGTCGAGACGTGGTGCCGTCGACTTGGTCTCTATTGGGCAGCCTGATGGCATCGCCGGAGCGCGAAGTCGTCCGTGGAGTTCCATGTATGAGAGACAACTACCCCCGCAAAGCTTTATTAAGGTCGATTTATAATTCCAACGTGGATGGCGACGTCCTCGAATGCAAACAAAATGCACTATGCACTCTTAATGCCACCCATATATCTAATGGAATTAATGGAGGTGTGAAACATTGCGAAACACTTAAATCTGATCCCTCCATTTAAAATCTACGAAAGCCATTAAAACCTCTGGCGAAGAAAACAAAACCGCCTTTCCTCTGCGACATCTCTCGCGGAAGAGAAAAAATGTTTCCTTTTCCTCCTCCTCTCCGGTGGCCCCGGCTGCTACCGGCAGCCCGCCAGACTTCTTGGCGAGGAAC
The DNA here is from genome assembly GCA_030549335.1 of Pontederia crassipes. Classification (NCBI taxonomy): domain Eukaryota; kingdom Viridiplantae; phylum Streptophyta; class Magnoliopsida; order Commelinales; family Pontederiaceae; genus Pontederia; species Pontederia crassipes. The sequence goes on from CM060193.1 coordinate 31,654,794, forward strand.
TCCCTGATCCTGCGGCAGTTGTCGTCCCCTCCTTCGGAGCAGGGATGGCCGCCCGCTGCCACGAAGGGTAACACGAAACTCAGAGAACGGCGAAGGGCAACAGACAACAGACACCTCTCTGCGCGAGGGAAATGAAGAATGGGTGGGGACGGGCGGAGAACGGCGAGCTTGATATCGATACTCCTATACTCGGCGTTTCCTCTTCCTCCTCTCCGGCGGCCCCGGCCGCTACTGCCAGCCTGCAGGACTTCCTGGTGAGGATCTCCCCGATCTTGCAGCAGTTGTCGTCCCCTCCCTCGGAGCAGGGATGGCCGGCCACTGCCGCGAAGGGGAACACGAGGACTCGAGGTCTAAGCGGTGACTCAAACTCGGAGAACGACGAAGGGGAACAGACCGGCGGACACCTCGCTGCGCGAGGAAAACGAACATGCCCCTGAACACAGCGAGCTTGATAGCCATGGACGGAGCTTGATAGCCTCCAAAGACTCGACACTATGGGCGACAACATGACCGATGAAGAAGGTGAACAATAAATAAAAGGCAAGATCTTCGTCGTTGTGGATGGTCATCCTTTTAAACTCTATTAATGTTAACCTCTGGAGGATAGCACGTCTGGAGCCTCATCAAGTTCCTTCGATTTTTCTCTCATTTGGAGCGTCACATGTCAGAAGCGTGGCACGTCCAGCAAGTTCATCTGTAAAAAAAAATTGGCGTCCTTCAAAATCTTTGTGCATCATTGTTCTAGAGGTTGTAAGCAAGTAGTACTTCCTCCTTTTATATGGTAGCAGGTTACTCCATTTAAAATGAAACAGACGTCGTCCAAGCAAAAACAGACGCCGAAGTCAGCATCTGTCCTCTCCACGAAAAAAAAAATTAGCAGGTTGAGGTCGACGCACGTCCTTTGAAATTCTCTTCATCTTTAAAAAAAAGTTAGGTGGCAACAAACGCCTACATTTAAAAGGAGGGGGCATTTCAATATAGGGAAAGAAACATTTTAAACTGCTCTTGATATTATATTATGACACCACCTCATGTCATACATAAGGGAAAAAACATAAATAACAAAAAAATGAGAAAAAAAGATAAATAGTAATATTGCATTTTTGAAACTTCCATTTAAGCATGTTTTTATATAAATATAAGATAAATAATTTGTTATTCACTATATTTTTAATATTTATTTTTTCTATTGTTATATAATTATTAATAAAAGGTGAAAAGAGTAATATAAAAAAATTAAACAATATTAATTTGAAGAAATGTAATGATAATCAATTTTTGGTCTTCACTTTCGCGAAAGAAGAAAATTGCATTACATTATTTATCGGTATTATTAATGATCACCGATCCACTTAAGAAGAAAGTTTCGTGAAAAAGTAGGATAAATGGTTAAAGGAGGAAGATGGTTCAACCATATGACTTAAAGTATAAGTAAAATATAATGGCATGTTAATGGCATGGAGAATGCAAATGAAGAGCGTTCCTTCTAGACCTGGCAAATGTACATATTTATTCCTTTATCAAATAAATAGTGGGCATGATGATGGCCATCGTTTGTATGAAATCCGTGATCAAGTTCCGTTATTGTTTTTATTAATATGCCACTCATCGTTGTACATTATTTTCACTTGCTGCATTAGTCTCATGAAAATATATGAATTCATTAATGAGTGTGTTCATAACATTCGGCTATCTAACTAATTGAAGGAGATTATCTATAACATGGCGTAGAGTGGGTGCTCAACTTCTTAGTTCTCTGTACTTTTACGACACACAGACACGCATAAATAAGCTGCTCTCCTTCAGATGTGGGAGCTGTCAGGGAGAGAGACAGAAGAGAGATCGTGAGAGTATGAGAGAGCATAGCTGGAGAGATTTTGAAAGAGATCGGATCACTATTTTTTTCTCTATTGAAGCAGTCACAAGGTCGTGAAAAGAAAATGGGGCAAATCGAATATGAATCATAGATCTTCCATTTGATGAATAAAAAAAAGACTTAACCATGAGCCTCATGCAATGCAGGTAGAGTTTCGGCGCATCATTCAGCTTCACCATCTTCAGCGCGTCCACCACGTTCTCCGCGCTCTGCCGCGCAGCGCGGCCACCCGGACTCGCACACCCACTTCAGCCACTTGATCCGGTACGCGTGCGCCAGCGCCAGCACTGACCGTCCGTGCTTTGCCATCGCCCCGTCCACCTCCCTGCACAATACCGATGGATAAGCCAAGCGCCGATCAGAGACTTTCCTAACTAAATATAAATACCTAACAATCTATTTTACATGCTGAGGTGAAATGCCAACTCCCAAAAGTCACTCAACTCAGAAGCTCGTTTGGATTTTGGAGTGCTACCACTAAAGTGTAAAAGGACTTTAATTCATAATAAAGAATGTAATTACATACATACGGCAAAAGATCAAATGAAAAAGGAAAAAAAAGTTGAACGGTTTTTAGATTATAGGTTATAAAAAATATCTTAAACAACTCATCAAATCTTTGGTCTATGATTGAAAAAGTAAAAAAGCTAATGATTTATGAATTTTGACCAAGAATTACGGTATCACTTAAAATGGTAAAGTAAACTTCGGTACATAAAATCTTTTAAAAGAGAGAAAAATATCTTACCATTGGTACATATTCCTTTCATCATAGCACAAGTTGTTTAAACTTTCGAATGATTTGGGGTCAGGCTTCTTATTTATAGCAGCATGTGGCTTTAAAGTACCATCATAGTAAAAAAAGAATGCTCGGGTTTTAATTCTCCTGTATGCATAAACAATATGCTCCATAATCAAGGATGATTGGTGTAATAGTATAGTGGAGTTGATTACCTCAAGAATTTTATCAGCAAAGATCTTGTTAACTGAAACATAAGCCCACCAGAGGCTCCTGTTGAATCGGCCACCAAGATCAGGGGATAGAGCGACCACAACTGCTGCTTGCAAAAGCCATGGTAGAACTGAGTGAGCAAATTTGGAGGGAGGAAAGCACGAACTTACTTGAAGGATCGATCCTGTTCGGAGACATGAATCTCATCACGGAGGCAGCCCATGTAGACGAATTCCATTTTATGCATGCATATGCTATCCTTAGGCTACAGAAGAGAGAGTCATGGTCCCAGGTGAAAGTCCAGCCGCCATCATTTGGACTGCGGTCCCGGGGGGTTGAGGACCGTCCGACGATGCATTCCAAGCGTCATCATCGGAGTCGTCCAGGTCAGGAACGATGCCGGGCACCTTGATGACCAGGGGGATCTCGCGACTGATAAAGCAAACAAATAGCAATCTCTGGACCGAGAACTGTGACATAAGATCCCGGAATGAAAATCTCGCGTTGCGATAATAACAAATGTTTGCTGTAATTGATGACAATCCAGTTGCATTACTTCTTCATACCGTGGGCGTCGTAGAGCAGACTGAAAGCCTATGGAGACCCGCCGTTGAGGAATAGAGGAATTGGACGAATGTGAATATCGCTTTGCTGGGGACGCCGAGGATGAGATCGACGAAGAAGCTGATCGGGGGCGCAAGCAGCGTCAGGGACTTGAGGAGATGAGGCCGAGGAGCATCACCCAGATGTAGATGGCTTGGCGGACGGCGAGGGGGCGAACAGGAAGGAGATGAGGCGGAGGTGCGGAGTGATGAAGATGAGATTGCCGACAAAGAATTGGAAGGGATCGAATATGAACAGTTGTCGGTTAAAAAAACTGGTGCATTCCTTCGGAGATATAAGTGTGCAAAGATTTTAAGTAATACATCGGCAAAAAAATTAGAAAAAAGGAAAAAAAAAGATAAATAGCAAAGCTGTGATTATAAGAGTTTGAAACTGTCTTTTGTTGATGAGCTTTATATAAATATAAGATATTAAGCTGTTAAAAAAAGGAACATCATTAATTTTATAACTTCAACAAAGCCATTTAAATACAGCATTTTAATACTAAGTTAAAAATGGGTTTAATCGTTCGGTACTATTCAAGTGACAAGTTGTTGTTTATTATCTAAAAGCACAGGACGCCTATATAGTATAATAATCACACTAAATTTCAAATTTTAACATTAATATATATATATACGTGTGTGTTTAATATAAGTGTTGAGCGTTTTAGATGTTAAGCGCGTGTCAAACGATTTTACATATAATTTATTTTATTTTTTTCGATATCTTTCTTCATGAGTAGTTTAGATGATCATTAATTGTAACAAAAAATAGTTTTATAACGTAAAAAGTTATGAAAAATAGGTATATCTATTATGAATGATAATAATGTACATAAGTTGGTAAAATTTTGAAAATAATAAATATAATTATTAATAATGGTTTGAATTATATTTTTGTTATCATAAATGATCATTTAAATCATGAAGAAAGATATCGAAAAAATAAAGTAAACTATGTGTAAAATCGTTTGACATGCACTTCACATTTAAAACGTTCAACATCTACATTAATATTATTAAAAAATAAATTAAAATACGGAGGAGGGGAGGGCTATTTAATAGAAACATAAACATTTTTTATTTTAAAATTAATATATCAATATATAATATTAATATATTATTAATATGTGGTCCGCCACTGGTAATGATTACTTCGGATATAGTTTGTGGCTTAAAGTATGGTTACTTTTGGAGCTATCCGCAGTCGTCCAAGAGGAAGACCAATTAATTAACAAGTGACAACGCTAAAAGGATTAAAACAAATTATCATGCACATATGTCAACGGAGCCCGGCGTCATCATCTATGACAATGTAAATATACTTGATTTATATATTTAAAGGTCAAATTCTATATATGCATTTTCCTTTCGGGTAATTGAATATTTCAGGGCCTCTTGTTTCTTACACGTGGTTCGCCCACGTGAGTTTAGGAGAATCTGAGTATTACCTAATTGCCTGTACTGCTGACGTGCGAACAAAAGGGGGGTTCGATTTTGGGCTTTTGTTAAACCGGCCCGTGTGGTTTGGATTAGATTTTTTCTGTTTTGTTCGAGTTTTGAATCCGTTTAGGAGATGCTTATTTATAGCTTATTTTTAGATGTAATCTGGGTGGCGGCTGTAAACATAAACGATATAGTGGAACCTCTTTGCAGGACGTAGCCCTAATCTCAAGGGTGAACCTGGGTAATTCGTGTGCCTCCTCTATTTTTCCTGCAATTTCTCTGCGATCTTCTCTTCCTGTTCTCGAATTTTCCCATCAATTGGTATCAGAGCACAGGTTGTTCGAGGAATTAGGGTTTATTCGAGATGTCAGGAGAATCGCGGATTGAGATAGAAAAATTTGATGAAACACGGTTTGAACTCTGGAAGATGAAGATGGAGGATCTCATCTGTGATCGAGATCTTTGGACGGCAATCGAGAAAGAGAAGCCAGGCATGGAAGTGGCGAAGGTCGTGGATGGGGCTTCCTCCAGTCAGGCAGATCCAAAGACGATCGAAGAGTGAGATCGGATTGATAGAAAGGCGAAGGGTTTGATTCGGCTTTGCCTCGCGGATTCAATTCTTACGAATGTGATGAGCGAACCTACAACCAGAGATCTGTAGAGGAAGTTGAAATCCCTATATCAAAGTAAGTCACTGGTTAATAAGTTATTTCTGAGGAAGAAACTGTACAATCTCCGGATATATGAGGGTGATTCATTCTCTACTCATCTTTATAACTTTAACACAGTGATCAGTCAACTTGTATCAATCGGTGTTAAGTTTCAAAATGATGATAAGACAATAATATTGCTCTGTTCGCTGTCGGATTCATGGAACAATTTGATTATCGTGATTGGTGACGGGGATAAAAAACTTTCATATGAAAGTGTATGTGCTCTCTTGTTATCAGAGGAAATCCGAAGAAAGTGATCGGCAAGTTCTGGTAAAGAGGCGTTGACGGCTAGAGGAAGGCAACCAGAAAGGACTCAGAATCAGAGAGGGTTCAGATCCAAATCTCGTGGTGTTCGAAGAGTAGAAATAAGAAGGTGCAATCCTGGAGATGTCAAGAGTGGGGCCATCAGAAACGAGATTGCAAAAATAAGTCGGTTCATAAGAAAAAAGCTGAGTCAATCTCAGATAAAAAGGAGGCTGAAGTAGGGGATATGTATCTGGCTTCTGCATGTATGACACAGTCAGATAAGGATGTCTGGCTCATCGATACTGGTGCTTCATTCCACATGACACCTCATAGACATTGGTTTTGTGAATATGAGGAGTATAATGGTGGGAATGTCATGCTCGGAGATGATACTGAGGTTCAGATTGTTGGACGTGGCAGGGTGAAGTTGAGGATGAATGATGGCACGGTGAAGACTCTACCAGATGTGATGCATATACCACTTTTGAGCAGGAGTCTGTTATCTGTTGGTACAATGGCTGATTCGGGTGTTATATTCAGTTGTGACAAGAATTCGTACAAGATGATCAGAAGGTCAATTGTGATTGCACGAGGGGTTCGCTATGGCACACTGTACAAGTTGCTCGGAGAGATGATATCTATGAGCTGCGGATTTATTTCTAAAGAGGTCAAAGAAGATGAAGACAATACATCTATGTTGTGGCATATCAGTGAAAAAAGACTCTCTATCATAACATCAAGTCAGATGGTAGAAGGAGTTCCAAATTATTCTGTGGGCTTCGGGTTATGTGAACATTGCCTTCATGGAAAATAGAACCGAGTCAGTTTTCAGCACACAGGTACAAGATCTACGAAGATTCTCGAACTAATTCATAGTGATGTCTTTGGACCAACTCCAACTCCATCTATTGGAGGGTACAGATACTATGTCTCTTTTATAGATGATTTTTTGAGATACAGTTGGATTTATTTTATCAAAAATAAGTCAGATGTATTCAATAAGTTTCGAGAATTTAAAGTTTTGGTGGAAAACTAATTGAGCAGCAAGATCAAGGTCTTTCGTACAGATAGTGAAGGTGAATTTTGTTCAAATAAGTTTGAGCAGTTCTGCGTGGACAATGGTATTGCAAGGCAGAAGACAACTCCATATACACCTGAGCAGAATGGAGTAGCTGAAAGGTTAAATCGGTCACTCATAGAGAATGTCAGATGTATGCTGAGTTGAGCTGGATTGGAGCAAGAATTTTGGACAGAAGCTGTAGCCACAACAAACTACCTGAAGAACCGCTCACCGACCTCATTAGTGAAGGATCAGACGTCTTATGAGGTAATGTTTGGGAAGAAGTCGAATCTGTCTTATGTTCGAGTGTTCGGATGTGATGCATATGTTCATATACCCAAGAAAAAGCGGGTAAGCTTGACAGTAAGTCCGAGAAGAACATATTTATCGGATACAAGGAAGGGGTCAAGGGCTATAAACTGTGGAATCCAAGGACAAGGACTATCGTATACAACAGTGATGTTATTTTCCGTAAAATACGATCCCAAGTTGAGACTCAGAAAAATGATGAACCCAAGAAAGCTATAGTGTTTGAAGAAGATTCTGATTCTGAAGCTACAGAAGTGGTTGCACAAGATACTTCAGTTGAGTCTGTTCCAGAATCTGATCAAGAGGACTCGGTTAATGAAGTTGAAGATGTAGATTCAGATGAAGATCTAGATGTTGGCACCATACCAGTTCTCAAGAGATCGACACGAGAAAGAAGATCACATCTTAGATACTCTCTTAATGATCTGAGTTCGTTTCATGCTTTGAGCATCATCGGAGAAGAACCTAGTTCTGTAAAAAATGCAAGGTCTAGAGATGATGCAACTCAGTGGGAGCTTGCTATGGCAGATGAGATGCAGTCACTGGATAAGAATGAAATATGGAGCTTGTGTAAATTGCCTAAGGATAGAAAGGCAATTGATTGCAAATGAGTGTTCAAGCGAAAGCTGAAACCGGATGGGCCTGTAGAGAAGTACAAGGCGAGGCTGGTAGCTAAATGGTATTCTCAGATTGAAGGAGTCGACTGTGATGAGATTTTTTCTCCCGTGGCGAAAATGACTTCAATCAGATTTATTCTATCTCTGGCAGCAGCATATAATCTTGAGGTAGAGCAGATGGATGTGAAGACGACATTCCTTCGTGGGGACTTGGAGGAAGATATATATATGAGGCAACCAGAAGGTTTTGAAGTTCAAGGTAAAGAGAATCTGGTGTGCAAATTGAAGAAGTCTTTGCATGGATTGAAGCAGTCGCCAAGGATGTGGTACCAAAAGTTTGATACGTACATGCTCGAACTCAAGTTTGCACGTTCAGATTCAGATCACTGTGTTTACGTGAAGAGAGTTGGCGATCAATTTGTCATTCTTACACTGTATGTGGATGACATGTTACTGATTGGAAACAGCACGAAGATGGTGAATTCAGTGAAGAATTTGTTGGCCAAGAAGTTTGAGATGAAAGACTTGGGGCCGACAAATTTTATTTTGGATATACAGATTAGAAGGGATCGTCATAAGCGAAAGTTGTGGTTAGGACAGGAGAAGTACATAAAAGAAGTGTTGAAGAAATTTAATATGTCGGACTGCAAGCCAGTGGGTACTTCTATGTCTCTAGGAACCAAACTTTCTGCAGAGCAATGCCCAAAGACGGATAAAAAAGTCGAAGAGATGGATCGTGTGCCATATGCAAGTCCAGTGGACAGCTTGATGTATGCCATAGTATGCACACGTTCAGATATAGCCCAAGCAGTGGGAGTCTTAAGTCGGTATATGTTTAACCCATGCAGAGAATATTGGAATGCTATCAAGAGAGTTTTCAGGTACCTTCGTGGAACTTCATATTTTGCTTTGTGTTTTGAAGATACAAGAAAAGAAAAGAGGCTTGATATTGTAGGCCATGTAGATGCTGATTGAGGTGGAGACATTGATAGTAGACGGTCTACTAACGAATATATTTTTACATTATTTAGAGCTGCACTAAGTTGGATGAGCAAGAGACAAAACGTGATAGCACTTTCTTCTACAGAAGCTGAATATATGGCTCTTACTCATGCTGCAAAAGAGGCCATATGGCTACGACGATTGTACTTGGAGCTCGAATTTGAGTAAGGTGCCATGGAGGTGAGATGTGATAATCAAGGTGCTATTCAATTAGCTAAGAATCATGCATTTCACTCACGCACAAAGCATATTGACATCTAATTTCATTTCGTCCGGGAAAAGGTGGAAAAGAAAGAGGTTCAGCTTGAAAAGGTTGATACAACAGAGAATAGTTCTGATTTTCTGACTGAAGCAGTTATAGGTGTAAAGTTTGAATGGTGCCCTACTGCTGTCGGGTTGAAGAAGAATGTTGTTGGCAAGGCTCTCATTGGTGTGAAGTATCCACCAAGTGGGAGAATGTTGGAGTTGGTAAATACTTCAGGGCCCCTTGTTTCTCACACGGGGTTCGTCCACGTGAACTTAGGGGAATCTGAGTATTATCCAATTGCCTGTACTGCTGGCGTGCGAACAAAAGGGGGGTTCGGGGTGCACCGTCTCCCGACGGCGGATTTTGAGCTTTTGTTTAGCCGGCCCGTGTGGTTCGGATTAGGTTTTTTCTGTTTTGTTCGGGTTTTGAACCCGTTTAGGAGAGGCTTATTTATAGCTTATTTTCAGATGTATTCTGGGTGGCGGCTGTAAACCTAAACGATATAATAGAATCTCTTTGCAGGACGTAGCCCTAATCTCAAGGGTGAACCTGAGTAATTCGTATGCCTCTTTTATTTTTTCCTACAATTTCTCTACGATCTTATCTTCCTATTCTCGAATTTTTTATAACTTTCCATGGCGGGTCTGAGAAAGAATGTTGAAGGATTACTTCTTACTGATTATTTCAAATTTTATATAAGAAGGACCAGCAGCAATATTGCGATGAATTATTGGCGTCTTAACTAATTAATAAACCTGCTCCTGGAAAAGATTACTTGTCGACATTGTGATTCTTTTGATCGAAGACAAATTTAAGGTGTTAAAAGAATGTGGAACTGAATCCAACATCATAAATTTAAAAGGTATCCAATTACTGTTGAGAAGCAAGCAGACATTTCCTGAATGATTCTGGGGGTGATATGTATGTATCCGTGGGCCACGACCATGACAAAGCAGACGCGAGTAGAGACTCAATCCAGCTGCCTACACGAAGTTTCTGCTTCCAACGAAGAGCAATTTCGACGACATTGTATGTGGACTTGTTCAACCTGAGTGACAATGACATTGACATTTTCTATCACATCTATTGACTTCCCCTCCATGAAATTACTCTACAGCATCAGCATGCATAGCAACTTAGCAAAAATATTTTTAACAAGCATTAAAAGTTTTTTTATTAGTTTATTGGTTTAGTCTCCTTATAATTTGCATTTAGTTTTCATGGAAAAGGAAACTTCCAAATTCAACTTGAAGGAGTTACCCTATACATGATTATAGGACTGGAAGATCGAGCAGTAGCGGACCCACTTGTGCCGAGGGTTGCACCTTCTCCAGATTCTTAAACTTTTTAAATTAAAATAAAAATATGAACAATTTGAGGTTAGGACATTAGAAAATGTATACTTGCACTTATATGTTTTAACTTGCCCCCTCTCCCAATATTTCGTCTTGAGATTAGTTGTCACAACTTAAAAGAGTCATCCATTACATTACAAGAAAACTGTCTTTTACCGACGGTCCTAACCGTCGGTAAATTTGCCAGATCCGTCGGAAATCGCGATTTCCGACGGTTCTTTCGACGGACAATGATCGTGTGAAAAAGGCTCGTCGTAAATTTTTTGCGACGGTTTCTTCTGAACCGTCGGTATTACAGATGGTCTAGCTGGCGGGCGCGACAGTCGAACATTAAATATCGATGGTGCGAACCGTCAATATTATCGACGGGCAGGACCGCCGATATATATCGACGGTTTGAACCGACAATAGTATTGACGGTTCGAGCCGTCGATATTTATCGGCGGCTTAAACCGTCGATAGTATCGGCGGTTCGTGCCGTCGATATCTATCGACGGCTTTAACCGTGGAAACTATCGACGGTTTTAACCGTCGATATATATCGGCGGCTTGAACCGTCGATTTTATCGACGGTTAAAATCGTCGACAATCTAGTATCGACGACTTTTACTCGTGGGTTATGACCGTCGATAATTGTGTACCGACGGATATAACTGTCGGTAAGTATCGAAAAAATCCGCTGAAAATTATAATATTTCAGCTGTTTCCGACAGTCAGGACCGTCGGAAACATAAAAAAATTTTAAAAAAAATAATGAATTCACAGATAATTCTCAGATAATATAACACATTTGATAGTTCAATTGAACGGCATAAATTGAAATATAATCCATCACAGATTGAAATATCGTAATTCACATATAAAGCACATCACATCACATCACAGATAGTTCAATTCGGTATAAGGGTATCCAAACATGAAACATAATCCATAATTCACAGATTCAATAACGTCAACCATAGTGGAACGAGATAATGGAACGACGTGCTTAATTCACAAATTGAACGGCATAACGTCTTCGTCACGACGAAGAGTTGAAGTTCAATTCGCATATCATCTTCGTCGCAAAACATCACTGCACAAAATTGAAAATAGAGTAAAGTTATAACATATAAATGCAAAAAAAAAACATGAATTCAGTTTTGAAGATGCGTAATGACAATCTAATTGAATCTAAAATCTAAAATATAAAAACATTATTTCAATTTAACATCAACATAATTTGATAAATAATTGATTGAGCATCTTCAAAATTGATAAATCTAGAAGATGCGTAAACTAACAAGCTAACGCCGAATCTCAAAATCGAGCAAAATCGAGCGTAAACTAACAAGTTTATACTAAGTACTGACATTTACATGATCCAACTGTCTGCACTCCATTTTCGGTGAAAATTTTGAAAGCCTACAGATCTAACTGAAAGGGATGAAGAGTAAAATCTAAGTTAGTGTCAAAGTGCATATGAATCTAATGAGTACAATGATGCATCAGATTAAAGCAAATTCCAAAAATAATTATGTACTATATATGAATCTACCTCGACGTCGTCGTCATTCAATTCGCCACGTATGAAGGCACACATCATTTTCTTCATTTCATCCCTGTTACGACGTTCACGTTCTTCGAATTCCTATCTGACCTCTTCCCTAATCTTGATGGTCACCTGATCCACAATTTCTTGCATAGTAGAAGGAGATGAACCTGAAGTACTTCGTCGACCATATCCAATATATGTGTCACTCACAGAAGATCCAAGTCCGTAAATGCGACCCTTCTTCACGCCGACGTGGTCCGTCCAAAGTTATCTTGGGGTCAACGGTGTGGTCCCCTCCTGCGTGGCTTGCATAATATGATCAACTTCTTTTGTTTTATAAGACTCCTGAAATATAATGAAAATAATTAACTACAAACGACAACTAGGTGATCGACTTCAAAGTTTTGTTAATTAATTATTAACTTGCAATTTAGAAAAAAGTAAAGGCACAAAAATTTACATACATATGTCTCCGGGCATAACTCGAGACCCATTCTTTGTTCTTCTTCTGATGGGTTCGGAGAAATATTTCGTCCTGAGTCGGTGGTCTACCTGTCTCTTTCTCCTGCAATGAGATAATATTTTAAAATTTGCAAATTACTTACCATTTTCTTAAAGTATAATATTTCGTCCTGAGTTCGGAGAAAGACCTTACCATTTTCTTAGCAATCGTGCTCGTGGATAGACATCCGCCCGAATGCAAGCACGCTCCCTGATCGGACTCTCGACTGGTTTTTGCTTTTTCGCATTTCACTTTGTACTCCTCGGTGGACCACTTTCCTAGCAAATCGATCCAAACGGCCTCGGGGATCCAATTGGGTCGTTCTCTGTCAGCTCGAGCTTCAGAAAGCATCGCGGACAATCTCTTTGAGCACCGAGAGTTAAAATCCTTCCACATTTTTTCCGTATGCTCGGGCTCCCAGCACACATCAGCCTGTAAGTGTTTAAAAATAATTAATGTGCATGACGAAGAAAAATATTAATGATGATGTTGGCTTCTAATGATATCTGAAATTCATTAAATAACATCTGTCGGTGTGACCTCTTTTAAAATATCTAAAAATGCATCAAAATATGCTTGTGAAATATTGTGGTCGGCTTTCAGATTCAACAATCTAATAGCAAGTGATAGTTCCGAATGACTTTCACACCCAGGCCATAAGGGTTGGCTCGATGCGTTTAGTAAGTCATAAAAATCTCTTGCTTCTGGATTTGGTGCCTCTTCATTCTGCTCAAATCTAATATTTCCATACTCAGTTGCAGCTGCGTCATAAACAGATTGTTCATATTGCGAAGCAAATGTTGGTTCAGGATCCACAAAATGAAGACCTTCGTTTGGGACGCTTGTCGAAGGCGCTCCTTCGCCTAAATCATTCCATTCCCAATAATTGAGTTTGAAACCCTTTCTATATAAGTGAACTTTGACAGTCTCTATCGTCTGTAACTTTGTGCTAGCACATTTCAAACAAGGACACCTAATTGCTCCCTCCCGCTGAAATTGTAAAGATTGACAAGCCACAGTAACATAGTAGTCAACGCCATCTATAAATTCTTGTGTCAAGCCTCTACGACCAGGATTATTTCTTTTGTACATCCATCGACGATCGTTCAAGTATGACATAATGACTACATTATTTGCAAATCATAAAAAAATTTCAGTCATACAAAATTGTGTAAGGAAAGAAAAATGAATATGAAACAACTGAGGAAGAACAGATTTTTTAGCTAATGTTTACTAATCATTCTACTAGGTATAGAGATAGCATATAATAAGTATATATAATAGTTTTGGCCCTTTTTGCTCATGATCGTTTTCCATCAAACAAAGGAGGAAAAAAAATATTACAACTATAATTCTAAACTATAATTCTAAATATAATTCTAAATATTACAACTATAATTCAAATGCCACGCGCGGAGGGCGGCCGGATCTGGCCGCCGCACGGAGGGCAGCCGGATCTGGCCGCCGCCGCGCAAGGGCGGCCGGATCTGGCCGCCGCGCGCGGAGGCGAGGGCGGCCGGATCCGGCCGCCGCGCGCGGAGGGCGGCCGGATCTGGCCGCCGCGCGCGAATGGCGACCGGATCTGGCCGCCGCGCGCGAATGGCGGCGGATCTGGCCGCCGCGCGCGAATGGCGGCCGGAACTGGCCGCCGCACGGAGATGGTCGAAGGAGAGAAAAATTATATATCAAAGGAGGCAGGGATCGGACCTACCTGCGCCGGAGATGGTCGACGGCGGAAGCTTCGGGCGGGAGGTGGTCGACGGCCAGACGAACGGCGGACGAAACGGGCGGCGGCGGACGAACGTTCAAAACGTTCTAAGTAAGAGTGCGGTTGGGTTTTTATATAACCACTTTTCGACGGTCGAAACCGCCGCAACATAGGTAAATATAATATTATATTAATTCGCGTTTCGACGGCTCCGATCCGCTGGAAAAACCGTCGATAGTTTCGACGGTATTCAAACCGTCGAAATATCGACGGTTTTAGCCGTCGATTCCCTTAATGATAATTTTTAAAAAACATCGACAGATACATAGGTTGTGTAAATTATAAATTTCCATTTTCGACGGTTGAGGCCGTCGAAAAAAAGTAAGGTAGAATATTTTATTTAAATACTATCGACGGTTATGACCGCCAAAATATCGACGGTTGCTTTGAACGTTGCAAATTTCGAGGGTCAAAACCGTCGATAAGTTCAATAATTATGCACAACCAGTCTTGAAATTTTTCGACGGTTCAGACCCCTGGAAGTTTCGACGGTTAGATAAACCGCCGAAATTATCGACGGTCATAACCGTCGAAGTATAAATATTTTCGACGGAATCTTCCGACGAATTTATCACCGTCGAAATTTTTGACGGGTTAAACCGTCGAAAATTATCTGACGAAAATATCGACGGTTTGGAAGATCCGCCGAAAAAAATGTCGATATTTAAGACGGATTTCGGGCCGTCGAAAATGGACCGTCGGAAATACGACTTTTGAACTTAGATTGACTATTTCAAAGTTTCATCACCCATTAAGAGATTAGGGTTTCAAATCTTTTATATATTCCTTAACGGGCCATGATATCAATATTTTATCTTAGATCACTACAAGAAAATTAAGTAATAGCGACCCAAGAATCGCGACGCTAGGGAGGCGCTATTGCGTCTCCGTGACGTATATCGTCCCATTGGCGTCCAAGTAGTGCCGCATTTATGGGACGCGAAAAATCGGTAACTAATGACGTCGCAATAGAATCAACAAAAATGGAGATGCTACTAACGCCACGTGTTGACGCTACCTCGACGTTATTAAGACGCGTGGCGTCCGACTGGGAATAATAGAAATGCGTCGCTAAGTCGACGCGCACATGGCGCTAATACTGAGACGTTATTCCGACGCCCACGAGTCACTAATGTAGACACTATGTCGGCACTGAAGTGACGCAAACATGATGGTATCTGCATCATCAATGAGACACGAATATGACGCTAAGAACAAAATATTTAACATAGAGTCGACTATGCCGGCGACACTAATGTAACGCTATGGAGGCGCTACTTGCAGATTTTTTTTTTACCCAGACCAGTCTCATTTTTTTCTCTTCCCACACCATACAATTATATAATGCATATAAATGCATTGATATTCATCATAGACAATATAAAAGCATCACATACATAATATTTAACATAAGAACACGAAAAGTAATAAACTGAACTAAGAAATTATAAGTATATCTAAGTCTATAAGTAACAAAAGCATGGTTTGTATCCATAATTTGTTTCTATCATTAGGTTTGAGAGTTATTGTTATCATTACGGACGTTCGATCCAGACGTACTCGGTCCATGGTCTCGCGGGGATGGGTTCTACGTCGGGATTAATCCCTGAATCGCTTGCAATAGTGGAGCCAACTGCTACGACAACTGCTGTGACATCTGCCGCGATATCTGCTCCGATAGCTGTTGTGATAGCTGCTGTGATAGCTGCATTATATCAGGTGCAGCGGATGAGCTCGGAGCCGATGGACCGCCTGCATATCCTCCGATCCTCCTAGGTATCTGAGCGGCTGTGCCGAGGCCATGCAAGTATCCTCTCGTGTCGTGCCGGCCACCTCCTCCCAAAGAGCAGGGTCCTTTATGAAATAGAAAAATTATACAATCATATAATATATAAATTATATATAAAAAACACATAAATTAAAAACATGACAAAACCAACCAAGAAACATTACCTGGTGGCTGAATACTCGGATCATCTTCGTACTTTTCAGCCATTTTCGTATTATACTCATCCTAAATAATTTAAACATTGTGTATTTAAAAAATAGTGCACTAGTGTCAACAACCAAATTAACTTAACATGAGACTTACCAGAAGCCTACGAGCAATGGGCGTGACCAAGTCGTTTGTCTTCCGGTTCTTATGCGTGGCCTCATAGATCACGCGAAAGTCTACGGTACCGCCTTGTTTCTTCTCCTATGGTAAAGTTTCAAATTTGATAACATAAGTATAAGTCAAAAGTTTGATAAATTGAATTTGTATGTATATTACCATACGTCGTCGATGCTCGTCAAATCGCATCGACCCCCTGTGTGGATGTGGGCATCGGGTTTCGAAAGACGGTTAACTCTTGCCTTTTTTTGACTTCCTTTGCCATCGTTCATCCGTCCTTTATGAACATCAAATACTTAGACTTTCAAAAACTATAAATTTAATAAAAATAATTTAAAAGTAAACATACTTACCACTTCCTACATAAGAACTCCCAAATCGAACGCCTAATATGCCTTGGGCATCTTTATATACCCTGCTCCAAAGTGAGTCCGGCGAACGTGACGACCTTGCTATACGTCACAGAGACGCAATAGCGCCTCCCTAGCATCGCGATTCTTGGGTCGCTATTACTGGATTTTGGATGTGTGTTGTTTAGGTTTGTATGATTTCTTGAGGGTGAGATTGATTAATTATCTACCTTGTGATGACAAGTATTATAGGGTGTGAAAATGAAATAAACAAATGACAACTCAATTTTGAAGTCAGATCCACAATTACGATTGCAAGCATAAAATGTTCATTACATTATATATAACTAAATTGTATCGAATTTATAGGAAAGTAAAAAAAAAGAAATATATAAGCTATACTAATATTCAATTGAGTAACTGCGCTTACAGGAAGTAGAGAATCAGAAACTACTTGTACTCTGAATCTTATATGTTTTCAGATTTTATGTGACATAACTGAAGGACTAAGAGGAACTCAATTGCTAGATAATTTCTAAGAAATTGAAGACAATGAGTCAATAATGAGAATGATTTGAAGTTAGTCACAACTATAAAAATGTCCAGGTTGTAAGTTCATAAACAATATAAACAAGAGATTTGAAGTAGTGCACCAAAATAAAATAAGGGAAACAACTCCCCTCAATTCACTAACTATGGAGGTGTTATTTAATTTGGTTGCTCTCGTATTGTCAATGTCTCGATATCTAATTTCACCTTTGGAAGATCGATCTAGAGCCACAAGACTGTAAATTCCAATATTCTTCCACCAAGAATGGGCGCCTAAAGTCTCTTTTTCTTGTCGCTTTTTTTTTCAGAGGGGGAAGTCATAAAAATCATAGTACAGCAACTACTTGATCAAGTGTGAAATAGCCTAAGAGCAGCTTCCTCTCAGCCCATTGCTGCACATAATGCATGTCTCTCAGATATTGACTCAATGATCCCACACTCGATTAAAACTAGAAAAATGTTTTAATCTTTTTCATCATTGCCAGAGTCCTAATCATTTGATGCTAAAGAGGCACTACATGAAAAATGAAATAAGAGCAATGAAACAATGTCCTCTATGGTGTTTGGGTGAGGTGGGGGTTCAGATTTCTCAATCCAAGTCGATCCGACCTAATTCGATTACTTGACTTTTTTTTAATTTAATTTTAGTCCTCTTAATTTAAAACAAAAATATCAATAAATATTTAAATGATGGAAATAATATTCATATATTGAGAAAACATATTTTATATTTTACAGTAAATATTAAATAATATGTTTATATTAAAATAATATAGAAAATAAGAAAAAATTAATTCAACTCGATTCGAATCATGTCAGTTTGAGTTAGATTTTATGCTCATAGGGGTATTGATTTGATCTTATTCAATCTAATCCAATCTGTCCGACCAGTGAACACTCTTAGATGGCATATAAAATCATTAATGAAATTAGTTTTTAAATTAAGACATGAAAGTACAAAATTAATTCAGAGAACTTGAAGTCAAATACAATAATACTCAACTTATAATCACAATAGAATAAGAAGAAGAGTAGAGAATAAGAAGAATTGAAAGAGAGAATGCAAATACGAACACAAAGAGTTTATTGACAAAATTTGGTCACACCTTGTCTTATGTTCCTGACTTCTTTATTTTTAAATCTTCGAATATTCCACTAACACCATTACTTTATTTTAAATAGGGTAAGGAAGAAATACTTTACGTCACTTTTTTTCTCCGTTCGAAAGGCAAGGTAATATCTTCTTTTCAAAAGCTTCCACCAAATCATTTATCAACTCAAGAAGTCACACCCTTATCCACCTAATACGAAGATACTAGAACACTCCATTATCTCTTTTATAATGAGAACCTCAAACACAATAATAGGAGAGGTCTTAAATTTACAAATTTGTGTTTAAATAGACTCAACAAATTTTTTCCCTTCTTTTTCTCATGCATTAAATTTATTAAAACGTCTTGAACCTTTTTTTTACATCTTTCAAATTTTTTCATAGCTGTTGCTCTTCAAAATTAATCAATTTTCGCTTTTTAGAAAAAGTTTAGATGTTCACTCCATACCTTTCGGACGTTGCAAACATATAGTCGTTTATAGCCATTAGGCCTCTCCGAAAAAGTTAGGATATCTGAAAGCGAGACATCCAAACCTCATTTTTAACAAAATTCTCTATCTAACGGTTTCAGATATTTGAACATTAGGTTTGATGTTCGAATTTCTGTTTTTAAGTCTGATACACCTCCACTATTTTAGACATAACATTTTTCATAGTTATTCAAATGAAATGTTTTTATTCTTGCAAAGTTAAGAGAAGTATTTCCAAATTTCATATTCACTTTGTAATTTAAAAACTAATGAAAATATAATCAAATATTAAGTGAAAGTTGAACAAACTACTATTACAAATTAAAATATTTTATTGTACTTTTTTACGCATAACTTTTTGTATAATTAATCATGGTTCTCTACAAAATAACATATTATCTATAATTTTTATATTTAAATCTTAATTGAAATCTAATGAGAACATGTATACATATTAACCGAAATTTAAGCATATAAAATTATCTATTCCAAATTTAATTTTTTCAATGTACTGATAACTTAACACGAGATCTGTATCATCATTGTATAATCAATTAAGGCATAATTCCTTATTCCAACATTATTTTTCTATCTTCCAACATTTACGACCCTCTTGGGTTAACATTGAAAACACTGATATGTTGGCCATACATAGTAAGTAATGTTGGCGAAGTAAATTAAAGAGCTGGTCGAACCATGAATGGAAGTTTTTTTATAGTCCCAAGCAGGGGACTCCATCATCAGTGATATGCGTAAATAACCAACTGCAATGTGTAAATCGTGCTTACTGAGTGATCATATAAAACTACAGGCTGATATGAGTTACGCCCATTTGGACTTACTCTTTTTTCTTTCAATATTTTTTACACCGAGATGTGCCTGATTAAACCCCAGGATCGTTCGAAAGAGATACTTAAGATTTAAGAAGTTTCCAACATTTTCTTAGTATTATTATCTGACTTTTGTTGTATTACTATTAACTATCACACGGGCTCACATAATTGCATATAAATACTCACTTTTATGAGTTCCACTCTGTGTGCGATAAGCATTCAACACACACATATGTATTAAGTTTAAATATGCTTGAAATTCGCATGTGGCGTCTCTTTTGTCGATGTGGAATTGAACAGCTCTCATTTTATAATTTTCCTTGCAAGAATTTGGGTCCTACAAAGATACTTGATTTCGTTACTCATTTTTCGGTCTATCACCTGATTAATCCTTAACATCTAATTAATTCGAGCAAGAAAATGATAATTTTCAAAATCGAGTTACTAACACCCAAGAACTCTAAAACACAATCTCACAATCTTCTTGTGTCAACCATCCTCCATTAGTTGATTTTGTTACTGTTAAAAATCTTTTATAACCTTGTATTTGCCATTTCCTTTTTCAGGGGAAATCTAAAATGAGAATAATTAAATGCATAATTACAAATCACACCCTCACGTAAGGTATTTTTTTTTGTCTCCTCTACGCGTCTAAGTGGGGGAGGCACGCCCTTATCCCCGTGCACAAGGGGTCAACTGATGTATGTATAATTATGCAGCAATAAATTCGTGATAACTGTTGGGCAGCAAGATGGTGCAATGTAATCCACATGATATACCTGTACGTTATGATGTCGCTGACTTGGTACGTAGGATACTTTGTGCACTACTTTTTTTCAAATGAATTGATGAGGAAACTAACAAGGAGACACTTTCGACTGAAAACAGACTTTTATTTGTGTTCATAGGCTTTAAATAAACACAGTAGGGAAGACAGCAAAAAGACTTGTAAATAACAACTAGCTAATACCGCTAACAATCGCTCGAATGACAGATTAAGCAATGAAGGCTACACTGGAGCAAATTTAATGCCCCCAGAGTGGCCGCACACAATAACAGATGGAAAGAGGCACGCGATGGCGTAATGCTGTCAAGATTCACTCAAATTACAACAGGGAGAAGGGAACAAACATGAAGTAGAAGAAGAACGGCCGGAAGGAGTGCGGCTGCCCAGCTGCCACTTAACTGGACGCCGGCGTTATTGCTGGTTGTGTTGGGAGACGCGCAGTCGACGTTGGCGCTAATTGTGCGAGGCTGAATCCCATTGCAGTCGACGCTCCTGAAGGATAACGTCCCGTTCTGCAGATCGTATATGAATTGAATGTTCTGCTGCTGGAAGTTGCCCAAGATGGAGTACTCGGCGTAACTGCGGTCGAGATTCACGTTTGGCAACATGGCCAGGCATATCAAGCTTCCGCCACTAACTGTAAGGCTAAATAAGTAGTTTCTAATGGGCAATTTCATGATGGCGCCATAAAAGTTGAACGTAATCTCAGGCATGACATCTGGCCAAGGGTAGAAGCACAAGTCGTATGGGGGAGCATTTTGCAGTATGCTGCCCCGTGCAAGCATGTAGCTAATAAGTGCACTCCTGAGCCCGGCGTAGACATTGCTCTCCAAATAAGTGAGTGCCGTAGATGAGTCGATCACTACAGGCGCAGTGTTTGGTACGATGGTTCCGCCGACTAATATCCCTATCAACTTGACGTAGTAGTTGTTGTTTGGAGAGAGTTGAAAGGGTGTTGTGGCGACACTTGATCCCTCGTCCAAGTCCAAGTCAGCGTATGAACCGAAGAACATCTGACTCGAAAGAGAAGCATCCGAGTAGTTAGTGAAGCAATAGGAGAACTTGGGCACCTGGAGTTGAGATATCAGAGAAAGAGGCCCTCGTCCCAGCCCTGCGACGCTGTTGTAGCCCACGCCGAGGGGACCGGTCATGGCGCTGCATCCGAAAGACAAGTTGAAAGGCTTGGAATTGGACAAGGTGAACGTGGAATTGGCAAGATAACCTCCCATCATCTGTTGGACTTTGTATTGGCATCGCGAATCCGTGCCGCATCTGTCAGCATCCTTGTTGAGTTGTTGGCACTCCTCGCTGGTGCATGGCTGGGGCACGGGTGCTGCTGAGGTGGGGAACGTCCTGCATGCATCCGTCCACACGAAGTTGTTTGCGGTGGCAACTAGGAAATCGTAGGACATACTGCTGACGCCGAGCTGGACGACGTATCCCATGTTATCATGCCATCTCAGAGGAGCTTGGAGGCCATGTGCGGGGCAATTGTAAGTAGTATTATTACTCTTTCCATTCTCCGGACCAGGCGCGGGGCTTCCGCCGAAAAGGGCATCCCCAATTTCGAGGCCTGTCTTGAAGCCTTTAATGAGAGCCCTTGTGTTGATCGCTCGGAAAAGGTAAGCCCATTGCGCTGCGACCAGCAGCTGAGGAGTAAACAAGAGTACCATCACCAGCAAAAATCCTGTTGCCAATTGCGCCATGCATGAACAGCTGAACCAACCCCAAACTGGCTGGAAGAACGTTTTTTTTTTTCGGTTAAGGGCTGGAAGAACTTTGTTGGATATAGAGTAGATCTCTAGTGACTACGTAGGTAGTAGGTATATATAGCAATGTCTAATTCATTGCTGTTGTGGAGGTATATATATAAACCAGAAATCCCAGTGTACTATAAGCGAGAGCAAGACCGAGGAAGCAACGACGTGGAGCCTTTTGTAGCTCGGTTGTGTAATTATTTACACGTTACATCCTGATCGATCTCTTTGTTTTTTTTTTGGTCAAAGATTAAGGCTATAGCCTAAGATCATTGATACAACATTTAATTGCCGGAGAAAGTAGATATCTTGACTAGAAGACGACTAAGAGGTCAATGGCAGCTGTTAACTTGTTGACTATTGACACTATCTTTATAAACTATTTGGAGTCTGATTCCATGATCGCTTACATATCTGCATCCACTTCGTTCATGCGTCTGTATACTGGAAAAGTATTCAATGCACATGTTCAATTTAAAAATTGATATCGTAAGTTATATTGTAATTTTTTTTATAGCCTAGCGCCGATATCTACGAAATCGTGTCAACTGATTAATCTACGCGGGCTACTGAGCGCTTGACTACATATTGAAAGGCTGACTGAGTCCAACTAATTCATAAGTTATGTTGTACTTTTGCTGGCCATAAAAATACCCATCACGAGTCGTACAATTGAACCTTCTTCCGCAACATCTTTTACTGGTCACAATGATCCGTAACTTCAACTTTTGCTTAGTCATAGAGTTTCATATTGAGTGTTTGAGCAACACAAACTTTCCATTGGGATATCAAATGAGCTCAGAGTTCAGAAAGATCACCAACTTATCAAGAAGATATTAGGCCACGAAATAAGTCTTTAACTTGTCTAATCCGGGTGAGGCAGGAGAGTCCCATGAAAAAATTTAGATTTTTTTTATGAGAACATTTTTTTTCAAAAGTTATCCGATAGTAGTTATTTTACATTTCCATTGTAACCTTTATTTCTTTTCCTCTGATTGTTTATCTCTTTTCCACTTTAATTTTTTCCCTTTTTCTCCTCATTTCTTCTCCTTCTTGTGTATTTTCGTTTCATTTTTCTCTTCTCCTCATTAGAACAATAAAATAATGCAATAAATAAGACATATTAAATTTAATGGTCTTCTATTATTTTCACACACTATTTTCGTATTCCCATCTTGTCCTTTCTTTTACATCTCCACTTTTTGACATTTCATTCTCTTTTCTCATTTTCATACTTAAAATGGAACTACTCATATTATATTAATAGAAACGTTATTTTTAGTACATTAGCTAATTTATTTTGAATATATCTACTAAAACAATCGCTTATATTGAAATATTTAATGTTTATTATATTATTGGATGAGCTATCCAATGATTCGTTAATTATTGGATAGGTTAGGCATTAGACTGTTGAACGGACAAAGGAATTGAAAAATGTGTCAGACTCATCATATATCCATCTTAATTTCTCATCATATATGAGCTTAAATGAAACGATGACACAAAAAAATGTCACATGTTATGCTTTACGTCCTGAGTTCACCATATAGTCGCATGAACAACTATTAAAATATGTACCAAAAATTTACGTTGTTGGTCATTTCAACCATATTTCATCGAGTAATAGAGTAGACAGACGATCAGCCATTTGATTTCATAGAACACTTGCAATTTTCATCTTTCGGAAATTATTTAGACTTCAAAATTTTCGTTCTTTGAAAGTAATACATGTTGTATTTAAATTTTGTGTTTACTATATTTCAGAAATTGAAATATAACATCTGTTTATAAAGCATTAAAATAGTGGAAGAGTGGAGAGAAGACGACAACGAGAAAGAGGATAAAGAGGTAGGAGAAAGATGAGACAGAGCGAGTCAACGAGAGGTAAAAGTGCAAAGAGACAAATAAATAAAGGAAGAGGAGAAAATAAGAGACAAATAAATAAAGTGAAAAAGGAGGGAAAATATAGAAAATGAAGCAAATTTTACCAATACTCTCTTGTTTTTCTGGTAAATATAGTTAACTAATTATCTAATAGGCGAAATTGAGAGGCATAGATTAAGGAGTGTTACGTATTAATTTGTTTGGAGAGATTAAATGGCATTTTCGGTCCTCCACACAACACTAGATAGATTCACCGGAAAGTACATCCTGATTATGATCTAATATATCTACTTGACGTTTACTCAGTCGTTACTTGACGCTTACTCAGTCATGCATGTTATGATCCAGTATATATATTCATCTGACAAAATATTTATTGTTACGTCCAAATGGCAGCACTGGTTGGAAGCAGAGAGGATGTGCGACTTTTCTCTTTTATATTTCACAATTTTATTACCTTTTTCCTATTATTGTATTATGTAATATTTATTATTATGAGGTTTCATTTTTTTATTGGGTGTGAGAAAACGACTGAGTCAATAAAATCTGTGATAGCTGGACATAGAAATGGGATAGTTATAATTTGATCAGTAAGTATGAAAAATAGTCAATAAGTATGTTTTGAATCCGTCAAGAACAGTCAATGTCTCTCTTGAGCGTTTTAATAAAAAAATATGAGGTTTTATTTGGTAATTTAATTTAAGACGGATGAGTTAGAGTAGTATAGTGAGGAATGGCAAGATTGAGTGTGGCATGTGTTTAATTAAACTGTGTTTGGATATAAATTAATGGAATGAGTGAGTTAATTTTGATCCACTTTTTGTTTGGATTTAAACAAAAGGTGAATGAAATTAACTTATCCAGCATATATAAAATATAATATTAGAACTAGGAAATGTTAAGTTTGGTAAATAATTTTAACATTCTTAACAATTTTTTTTATTTGATTGAGAATAAATAAGAATAAAATGAGAATAATTATTCCTAACCCTTTTAAAATTATCAATTTAAAAGATTTAATTTTAAGTCAAGTGACGAGCTTAAAAAAATACTAATATATTCTTAATTAAATTAATAAATATCATATCCTAACAAGACGCAAACTTTTTCAACCTGCCCGCTCTAAAATATATTTTTAGTATATTTTCTCTTATAAATTAACAAAAAAATGAAGTGTAATTTAATATTTGAGTGCAAAAAAAATTATGAAACATCTTCCATATCGTAAAAAACATTTTTTTTATAATAAATAGGATGTTATCCTATATTCTATCTTGAAACTTTGAGGTTTTATCTAAATTCTACAAGTCGAGTAGTAACATAGTAGGCAAAACTCGGGGCGAGCAATCTATGCAAGGATGAGAATCGATCACCAGTTCGATTTTGAAAACACTGGTAAATATACAATGTAACACTCGAAAAAAAAAGGATTTAAATTTCAAAACCTAACAACATTGGCCAGTTGGAGATAGAGTTAACAAATATTGTTAATGTGCAATTAATGGGTGATTATCTTCATTAAAAGTGAGATAAATGTGGGGCTAGAAAAAGTTAAGAAAGGAATTAAAGAAGATTATGTGATCAGCCCCCTCTCCAAAATTTCACACCACGGTACCAAAA
The DNA here is from genome assembly GCA_030549335.1 of Pontederia crassipes. Lineage (NCBI taxonomy): Eukaryota > Viridiplantae > Streptophyta > Magnoliopsida > Commelinales > Pontederiaceae > Pontederia > Pontederia crassipes. The sequence continues at coordinate 31,680,503 of CM060193.1, forward strand.
AAATTGATCCAGCCGACTGCCCACATCTCATCCACCAGAAAAGAAAAGATTTCTGCAAAGGAGTTCTGTGAAATGAATCCACATGCATTCTCTCTTTCATCCTGCAGTTCCACATGAGATACCTCTGACACCTCCGTGGTGTTGTTGTCTCACAGGTGAAGGAGATCAGGCAGGGAGAGAGGACAGATTCTGGGACAACAAGAAAGACACGTACACCAGTGACTTGAACGGTTTGGGATAAAAAAAGGATCCAACACTATTAGAGGTGGGTGAACTTGAAATTCTTCTACATAACCTAAATAGAATTAGGCCAGAATGATTTCTTTGATAAAATCCTGTGAAATATTCTTGGTCGACTAGAAAAAGTGAAAGAAATGAATCGATTGATTGTCTCCTTGTCTTTGATTTCTGATTTGTCATTGCTTACCGCTATATATGTGTTTCTTTTAATGATTCCATGTTTAGATGACTGTTTGGAAGTAGTAATTTCATTTAGGATTGAAAACTCTTAAAATTTTGATGCCTGATCGAAACCTGTTTCACGACGATCGGTCGACCGATCTAGAGATATTGGTCGACCGATCTAGAGATATTGGTCGATCGATATGTCCTAGTTCATCCCTTTGTAAAGATCGATCGACCGACCGATAGAAATCGATCGACCGATCATTCCCTCCGATCCGCACGGCTCGGTCGACCGACTGACCGAGACCTATTGTACGAGCGCAGTATTATCGATCGACCGATCCAAAAATATCAGTCGACCGACTAGGAGAGACCGGTCGACCGAATTCTGGAGTTCGACTTTACTTTTTCTTCTTGTTAATTCTAGACTTTTACATGATTACCACCTGGGTTCTCTGTTGATTGATTAGTTGTATGACTGAATCTTACGCCTCCTTATTGATCTGTCCTTTCAGTAATCCAATCCTTCCTATATAACAAAAGAACGATAAAGTGATAAAGTTCCTAATACAAAAAGATGAAAAGTTAAAGGATGGGTGGCCAGCCCATGCCAAGTGCTTATAGTGAAGGGTTGCTCCCTTAGTCGTGGCTTAACCAACCATTGACTGCACAAGACTGTATTGTTTGCTCGGCATAAAATTCCAAAAGTTAAAGGCACATAAAGTCACCTAGGCTAAGAAAAAGTTCAAGGGTAAAGAGAATGTACAAATGATATGAGTATGATGATAAATGAAATATGATTATTGATCCTGCATCCTTTCATGATTATAAGATTGTTATATGATTCCTGCTCTCTTTTATCCATTGATATCCATTCTCAAATGATCTTATGTTCACTATTTGATCTTGACCATATGCTTACTGATTCTGACTAATCCTATTTATTTGTTATGCATTGAGTAATTATATTGATTCCCCACTAGGCTGTATAGTTTACGGGAGGACCTCTTCCCCTGTGTTGATTTCCACAGGGCCAGGTCAGTGATGGTGTTGAGATCATGTGTCGCGACTGAGCTCAAGCGATAATAAAGCACATGAACTGAAAAAAGGGCCTAGTTATCATTTTCTTTCCCTTTTGCATTGATGAACTTGGATGTAACTCAAATGTCATATTTATCATCGAGACTTTGTAATTCTTTTCAGACTTCCGCTATCATAACATTTCTATTTTCCTTCTTTAATTCCAATTGCTGATGTGTCACTATTTTTTACTGAGTCTTAGTCAAGTTTTTGGTCAAAGTTATAGTTCTTCGTAGCGCCTTCAGATAGATCATCGCCACGTGGGTTGATCGATTTGGGGACATTACATATAATGTAACAACCGGCTTTTCAAAATTTGAAATACGAACTGAAATAAAAAAATGAACGAGCAAGAGAATGGGGGGAGAGGGTAGTAGAGATATAAGGGGGAGTGAAGTGGGCACTTGCACCCTTCGGACTCCCCCCGGGCCGCCACAGCTCCATTGTCTCTTCCCTGTTTCTTCTTCCTTTTCTCCGGCGAGCAACGAACGGGCATGCGAACCAAACATAGCATGTGAGGACGATCCGACAATATTCGACACACAGCGGCCTCCATCGACGCGTGCGAGGATCAGCCGTACCCTTCTACTAGCCAAGGACGACCGAACTTTGATGTGACCGATGATAGCGGCTCCGGCGATAAAAAAATGATCGAAAAAGGTACCGTAGACTTATAAATCCCCTAGATGATAAATTGTCGATCAGTTAATGCGTAATATGATTCCATATTGATCATGCACCTCTTAGCATTAAGTTTTGAATTGTAATCATCGAAATCCGACGACCGAAGGCTAGGCGGAGAAAGAGGAGAAGTTCAGCGGCTTTGTTCTAGCCACGGGATCGGTCGACCGATTCTAATGGAGCGGTCGACAGATCATAGGAAGACACGGGTTTACCTCGACGATCGGACGACCGATTCCTCAAGAACGGTCGACCGATCCTAGAAGGCTCACGGCGACCTCCTAATCAGTCGACCGACCCGACACGATCGATCGACCGATTCGATGAGACTCCGCCGAGGACATATGTGCGCAATCGATCACCGTCCTTGACAGGACGGTCAACCGATCCGGTGAGGCACCGACGGGCACTAGCTATCGATCGACTGATTCACAGTGAACGATCGATCGACTCGGTGCACGACGGTCGATCGGTCCAACAATAGCGGTCGACCAGTCCATCAGGAATTGGTCGATCGACCCAAAGATAGGAGGAACTTCATTTCCTAATGAAAAAGATGAAAATGCCCTTGAGTAACCAGAACTTCTATAGTCAGGTCCAAAACTTCTACGGGCCCACTTGAAGCCATGCCCAATATAGTAAGGCATGTAACGAACCTTTCCACCACAAAAAGAGGATATGACATTATCCTTTTTCTGAACTATGATTTCAAACTCCACAACTGATAAAGAAAAGAAGTAAAGCAAAGATGAAATATTGGGATAGCTATGTGTCGCACAGAATACAAAACAGAGATCAAGGTATGGTATAGAGAGAGATAGGTAGCTGCACTGAGGAGATAGTGACCCTACTGGTCTTAAGGACCACTGCTCCTAGATCACAGGCCTCTCCCACTTGTGTTCCGAATAAGGGTAATGTATTGACCCGCTCTTTCTCCGTGGGGGCAATATATGAATTACAAAATATAATGCCAGAGGGACATGTAGCTCAGTTGAGGAGACTTCAAACTTACGGGTCCGCTACGATCACTGTTCCTGTGGTATAGGTCATCTCTCACATGTATTCCGAAAAGGGTATGTCTTAGCATACGTCTTTCCTTTCATGGGCGTCCTGACTACACAGATGCATAGAGGCACTTCTAGCTTTTCATCCTAAATTAAGTTGAGCTCGCATAGGATAATGAAGTTCAAGAACTTTATAGTAATGTAAAAGACGTAACATTACACAGAACAAAACAAATCATGGTAACATATAGCTGAGCAAAGCATAGAGCAAGGTATTGATATAGCAATGAACAAAGTATGGACATGGATAAGTATTGTCCATGGCCCACTGTAATCAAGGTATTGAGACCATCGTTAAAAAGCAAGTGTCTATTGATCCTCTTTTATTATTATTGGTCTGAATTTGATTATCATTTTATCGGCAATGTATTTATGTGTACTAGGCGTTTCGCTCACAAATATTTTATGCCCTTGTATTGAGATTTTGCATGTGAGAACCCTGCCTAGGAAGGTGATGAATAACACAAAGCTCAAGGATAGCCGCACATGACTTGTCAAACACTAAAGACTTTCTATTTTTTTATTGCCTTATTCGAATTATTAGTTCTTGTATTCAAAAGATATTATGGTTTTCCATTTCTAGCATCGTACATGTTACCATCGGCTCAAAATATTGAAATATGTGACCTTTTCCTTCCTTTTGAATGACTTCCTTAAATGTTAATGTCCCTTGAATTTCCAATGATTTCTTCCGCAAACTCTTTATTTAACTCGTTTCACTATTATTTTCCATTGCCACGTGTATCCTTTGTTGACTGATCAAAGTCAAGAAAATAGTAGGTAGTGTAGTGCTCTCAGTGTATTTACTTACGTGGCAGGAGGCCTGATTTTTGGAGGATGTTACATACAATATATCTCTAATATTAATATATTTTTTTTAACTTTAGGGTGAGGGAATTGTGAGAAAAATAGAAAAATGAAGGAGAAAATTTTTACACGCTAAATTTCAATATCATAACATTCAGACAAGAGAAAATTAGGCAACAAAACTCAAACAAACATCGTACCAACTTGCATAGTACACCAATGTGCATATATGTTTCAAACAAGTACGAAACAATTACCAAACATTCGACCGAAAAGAATAAGTACAAAACACACGACATACTCCAGCTACTTACACAATCATATCATGACTACATGAGTACAGATCAAAGAAAGGAAAGTCAACGTAGAAGACTATTTCCTCTCAGGGGACTTTATCGATCAAGGAGGGACGGACCATATTAATTTCTTCTGCGAGGTGGAAGCTGATCGCACTGAAAGCTCCTGAAGGATAGCGTCTCAGTGGACAAATCATATATGAACTGGAAGTTTTGCTGCTGTACACTGCCCAAGAAAAAATAGTTGCTCTTGGTTGGCATCATCGTCAGGCAGCCCACGGTACCATTGTTCGTCAAGAAATTGTCAACCGGCAGAGTCATATCTGCACCTGCAAAGTGAAATGTTATAACGGGAATGTTCAATTTAGACGGATCAGATGGCCAATGGAAGCACAGGTCGAACCCAATGTCTTCTATGGAGTTGTTGTACACAGATAGGCCAGTCTGAGAAATTAGTTCCTTCTTGAGGATGCCATAAGCTTGCTGCGGTAACAAAGTATATGGGATTCCTGTACTTATAATTGTTCCACTCGAATTAGCCACATATTGGAAGGTTACCGGAGGGATGGGCAAGAGGGTTGCGCCGACTGATATGCCAGTAAAATTTAGATAGTAAAAGTGTAAATCTTGGACGAACGAGGTTGCGTTGACTGTTACGCTGCTGTCTAAGTCGGCGTAGGAACCAAAGAACATGTAGCTAGAAAGAGACGTATTAAACCCGCCAGTGAAGCAATAAGAGAATTTTGAGACGGAGAGTTGAGAGACCAGAGACAAGGGCCCTCGTCCGAGCCCTGCAGCGCCAGAGGAATCCGTGATATTGAGCAGGTCCACCTTGTTGCACCCGAAAGATACGGTGAACTGATCGGTACTGCTGCCGTCGAGTCCGAACGTGTCGTTGGCGGGAATTCCTTGTACCAACGAGCTATTGTATTGGCACTGCGGAGTGCACGTGACGGATTCTATTATTACCTGGCACTGTGGGCTGTTGCACGGCAGGGTGTGGAAGGTGGACGACTGGTTCGAGTAGTAAGCCGAAGCTTTCGGGCTGTGTTGGAAGCACCTGGTGCAGGGCTGGCAATCGGTCCAAACGAAGCTATCCCAGGTGTTGATTATGAGTGAGACGTCGGATGCAGGGGTGCCGACGGCTAGCTTCACCACGAATACTCCATCGTCGCTAAAACGCAGATGAGCTTGGAAGCCGGAACCGGAGCTGCTCTTTCGGGGGCTGGCAATAGCCAACTGACTGTCGGTAGTAAAGTCCGGCTCTCCGGGACGAGAAAGTCTGAATAGGAACCCCGAACCAGCAGCCGTTGAAGAAAATAAGAGCACGAACGATAGGAGCACCGGTACCAGCTGCGCCATGTGGATGTCTTTGATATCTCCAGTCGAGGTTAAGAAACAGTTAATTTGGAGTAGGATACGAGAGGGCAACCCTATCTGCAACGTATATATAGGAAGAAATCTGAGAGGTTTTGACTTTTGAACAAAGCGAAAGCTTCACATTTATTGCTGTTTGCATTGCCAAAAGCATAAAGACGATTACCTTTTGAATTATATAGTTAAAAAGAAACTATCGTTGGACTCCGAACGAGAACCTGCCTAGCTAAGATCACTTGCAATTTTCATCTTTCGGAAACTATTTATACCTCAAAATTTTCGTTATTTGAAAATAACACATGTTTTGTTCACATTTTGTGTTTACTATATTTCAGAAATTGGAAATATAGCATCTGTTTATAAAATGCCATGTGCTTATGATTTGTAAGAAGAACGAAAAGAGAAGGCGGTGGAAATGGTGGAAGAGTGAAGAGATAAGACGACAACGAGAAAGAGGATAAAGAGGTAGGAGAAAGATGAGAGAGAGCGAGTCAACGAGAGGTAAAAGTGCAAAGTGACAAATAAATAAGGAGAGAGGAGAAAATAAATGGACAAATAAATAAAGTGAAAAAGGAGGGAAAAATATATGAAATGAAGCAAAGTTTACCAGTACTCTCTTGTTTTTTTTGGTAAATAAAGTTAACTAATTATCTAATAGGAGAAATTGAGAGGCATAGATTAAGGAGTGTTACGTATTAATTTGTTTGAAGAAGTAAATGGCATTTGAGGTCCTCCACACAACACTAGATAGATTCACCGGCAAGTGCATCCTGATCAAAGACTACCGGCAAGTCGACGTTTCCTCAGTTCGTATTATGATCTAATATATCTACTTGACGTTTACTAAGTCGTGTTATGATTGATCCAATATATCTATTCATCTAACAAAATATTTATTGTTACGACCAAATGTCAGCACTGGTTTGGAAGCAGAGAGGATGCGCGACTTTTCTCTTTTATATTTCACAATTTTATTACCTTTTCATATTATTTTATTATGTAATATTTATTATTATGAGGTTTAATTTTTTATTGGGTGTGAGAAAACGACTGTAAATAGAATCTGGGGTAGGTCATAGAAATGGAATATTTATAATTTGATCAAATTGATGGACTATTAATGAAAAGTAGTCAATAAGTATGTTTTGAATCCGTCAAGAAAAGTCAATATCTCTTGAGCGTTTTTATAAAAAAATTATGAGGTTTTATTTGGTGATTTAATTTAAAACGGATGGATTAGGGCGATGTAGTGAGGAGTGGTCAAGCGTGTGGTGAGTATTTAATTAAACTATGTTTGAATATAAATTAATGGGATGGGTGAGATAATTTCATCTATTCTTTATTTGGATATTAAATATAATATATGGATTAGGAAAGATTAAGTTTGATAAATGACTTTATTATCTTAAAAACTTAAATAAAATGAGAGTAATTACTGCTTTTAAAATCATCAATCTGAAGGATTTAACAACCTATCCTTAATAAATATTATATCCAAACAAGATGTAAACTTTTTAAACCCATCCAATCCTAAATTCATCCCTTCTAAACCGTCTATCAAACACAGATGAGTCTTGGATGAAGGGAAGGTCCAGTTGATTTTAGTCTTTATCACTTTACAATAGCAATTGAATTAGTCATGCACTAACTATTAGACAAGTCTAGGAAATGAAAAAATAATTGTGAAAGGTACGCGGAAGGAAGTTGGACTGTGAGTTTTCGAATGTCAAATAAACCACTTAAATTTTTTGGATCCGTATATTAACAAAAGATTCCTATAACATTTTCGTTGATTTTTTAATAATAATTATTGTAAATGTTTTTTACTAATAATTTATATTATTGTATAATGGCAAACATATTTTTTTATAAGTTGATAAATCACTTATATTATTTTTATTAATGGGTGTAACACGTAGTATATGTTAGAACATATTCAAATGTATAATAATAATAAAAAAATCACTTGTACTAATAATAATTATATTATTAAAACTACTATGTTAGTTTTGTAAAATAAATAAAATTGCTGTTTAAATTAGGATTTGTAATAAAAAAATCGGAAGAACATGATTCAAATGAAATATTGTTTTAATATTTATTGAAAATATTATTCGATTTTCAAATAATGTTTTATAATCTTATGTTTTCTCTTTCACCCTAATTATATTTAATATTAACTAAATTATGTCGGTGCATGCATTATGATTAATTGTTAATTAATTTATCCTAAAGAAGTTGAAAATGTGCACTAATTAGAATGTGTTAATTTTTTTGCTAGCAATTCTATTTCTGCAGTTTTCTTTGTCAACAATCCTTCAACGTTACATATTCTAAGATCTACCATCCAATTTTGTTTTCTAACAAAATCATTCTTTAACTTGTATTTAGTAATAAAAAATATCCATTTTTTTTAAAAACGAGCTCAACAAAGTTTGAACTCAAGACTTTTGATTCTGATACTATGTGAAAATCTAACTATTTTTTTCTTAGTCATCAAGAAAAGTAATATCATTAATTTTATAATCCTAACATATGTAGCAAATTGATAATATGATATTATGTTTTCTATATTATATAAAAGCTATGAAAATGTAAAGTAAAATATATAATTTTAAACCCACATTCTTTCATAAGAATTAATTGCAATTACGAGATTTATTTAATTTTGATCGTTTTAAATAATGTAAATCTAAGTTTTGTTATAAAAACATTAGTTGAGATTGTTTTATAAGAAAATGGAGATCGAGGATAAATATAACATAATACATCATTTTTTTACTACACGTCAGAAACAGATTTGTTATAAGACGAACTTGTACATGATTGAATATTTATTCACTAAAAAAGTTATAAAAGAAGCGAAATAGTGCCCTTGAATCAATTAATGAATTGAATAACAAGTTTGAAGATGGCAATCAAATTTATCCCAGCGATGTCAAATTAAGTTAATTTGATTAACTCAAAAGAAGTATCAAATTTATTTGGCATGATGGATGTAGTTTGGAGGTAGGCTATAAATATAATTCATTTTCATTGGAAACGTAAATATACAATATACCTCTATTTTTTTACTTCACGGTACGTGAACTGTGAGAAAAATAGAAATGGAGGAGAAAATTTTTACATCATAAATTTCGGTATCCTAACATTCACAGTGTCACACAAGAGAAAATTAGGCGACAGATTCAAACAAACATCATACCAAATTGCATGGTACAGCAATGCGTATATATGTTTCAAACAAGTACGGAACAATTACCAAACATTCGACGGGAAAGAACAAGTACAAAACAGACACGACATACTCCAGCTACTTAGACATGATACCATGACAACAAGAGTACAGTACACAACAAAGAAAGGAAAGTCAACGTACGTAGAAGACTATTTCCTCTCAGGGGACGTTATCGATCAAGCCAGAATCGAAACAACACAAGAAGAGCAATGGAATCAAGGAGGGATGGACCATATTAATTTCTTCTGCGTGGTGGAAGCTGATCGCACTGAAAGCTCCTGAATGATAGATGTTAAGTTTTGTGCTTAAGCTCCTGCCGTCTGCAATGGATGTTGCCGAAAGTAGGGAAGAAGAAGAAAACAGAGGAATCTAGAAGAGAGAGCTTCTATTAGGCAAGTCAAAAAATTACAGGACACATGCCTATTTATACTAGGAGAACTGACACTTTAAACCGATGAATCGGTGTTACAACTTGACGACTGTTACAAACTAGAAAATAAAAAATAATGGCTTGGCTGCTTCCCTCACTTCAAGTTGGTCGGAGGTAGAGGCAACGTGGTACTTCCAACAGCCCCCCTCAAGTTGATGGCTGGAAGAATCCGAACGGCATCAACTTGAAGATGTCATGCATGTCGACAAAGCAGAAGAAAGGATTCGTCCGTCGAGGCAACGATGCGTTGAAGGAAAGAACCAGATCACATTTTGTCAAACACCTGATGCAGACGCCGGAAGAAGCTTCACGCCGAACAATTTGATGGTGAGAACCTCCGATCCATCACCAAATAAAGGCGACCTATGGAATGCTTTGAACGCTATTCCATCGCCGGTGACCTGAGGATCTCTATAAATAGGACTTCCACCGAGTACGTCGACAACGAGCTTCACACTCCAGACGCAGATGCATATGTCAAAGGCAAAGATGCACAAAGAGCCGGAGAGAGACCAGAGAGGAAGGAGCATGGCGAAGAAACTAGAGGAAGCAAGAGAAGAAAATAAAAGAAAACTAAACTACTCTACATTTCTGTAAAAGTGATTACAGCTAAATTGAGATCCAAATTACATCGCTCAACTCCTATTTATATAAGAAACCAACTGACATGTAAGAATTAAATCGGTAAAGACTAAACTGCTACAATGCAACTAATAACACAGACAAATATAACATCACGTTCTACAGCCACTGCTTTCAAGCTTTGCTATTGTTCTGTAGGGACTTCAACACGCCCCCTCGCTGAGAGACGACGATCAGCGCTTGAGATGATGATCAGGCGATGAACATCTCGACAACGCGCCCCTTTGCTGAGAGATGACGAACAACGGACTATCCTGCAAAAGATGACGACCGTATTTGTACAAGACGCTGATAATGTTGCAGACGATGATCCAACTCGGCCACAAACCAGAGGCATAATTAGCCGTGGCTAAGAAACGATTGAAGGAGACAAGCAATAAACGGATAGAAAAGAACGACCAGAGGAGAGAAGAAACGATCTGAAGTTGGAGAAGAAATCATGCTTTCAAGAATGAGGAAGGAAAAGAAATAGATCAAACAAAAGAAGAATGATGAACAATGGAAGAGAGAATCGTAACTAAAGAGATCAACGGACGAAGAGAAAATCGGATGAAGAGAACTAGAACATATGGCGATCATCTCTCGGAAGAAAAATACATCACCAAAGAAACAATGACTTGAGGATCATTTTTTAACATGATCCATCGCCGGAGAAGGCGACCTGAGGAACATTTTTAAACTCGATCCATTGCCAGAGGAGGAGGTGACCTAAGGAATGTTTTGAAACAAAACTTCCATATGATCGGAATGTTTGATCTCCTACCTACTTGCCGAAAACCACACAGAAGAATAAATGAAGAGAGCAGAAAAAAACTGAAATCGGAGGAAGAACTAAAAGGAAACAGAGAAGAAATCGAAGATTAGAAGAAAACTAGATCAAGATCAAATCGGAGATTGGAGAACGCAATTAAGAAAAGAAAAAGTAGGGATCAAGAATCTATGGAAATTAAAATACTAAGGAAGCAAGATAGGAAAAAGAACTTGAATGTCGCGATCGCGGTCGCAGATGATGCACTTGTTGTACATACATCATGAATGATGAAGGAGATCATGCATACAGTCCATTCGTCGAACACTTGGTGGCCGCGGAGCTGAAGGAGAGCTTGTTGACCAGATCCGGTCGGCCATGATCAGATCTGCCAGATCGGTGTTGCCCATGAGCATAACTGCGTTGGCTTGGGCTTGCTGGAGCCATGAATGTCGACATCGTTTCTCCCGGCGGCGATCGACGCACAGAGGACCACTTTCGGTAGGCTGCAACGATGAGCGGCGAATGGCGAAGGAAGGAGCTCACATAGATCGATGGCGCCTGAGCTCTGATACCATGTTCGGTTTTGTGCTTAAGCTCTTGCCGTCTGCAAAGGATGTTGCCGGAAGTGGGGAAGAAGAAGAAAATAGAGGAATGTAGAAGAGAAAGCTTCTATTAGACAAGTCAAAAAATTACATGACACACACTTATTTATACTAGGAGAACTAACACTATAAATCGATAAATCGGTGTTACAACCTAACGACTGTTACAAACTAGAAAATAGAAAACAATGGCTTGGCTGCTTCCCTCACTTCAAGTTGGCTGGAGGTAGAGGCGACATGGTACTTCCAACAATAGAGTCTCAGTGGACAAATCATATATGAACTGGAAGTTCTGTTGCTGTGCACTGCCCAAGAAAAAATAGTTGCTCTTGGTCGGCATCATCGTCAGGCAGCCCAAGGTACCATTGTTCGGCAAGAAATTGTCAACCGGCAGAGTCATATCTGCACCTACAAAGTGAAATGTTATAACGGGAATGTTCAATTTAGATGGATCAGATGACCAATGGAAACACAGGTCGAGCCCGATGTCTTCTATGGAGTTGTTGTACACAGATAGGCCAGTCTGCGAAATGAGTTCCTTCGTGAGGATGTGTTAAGTTTTGTTGGACATATGCGCTCTTATTGGGCTTTTGGTGTGTAGTTATACAAGTGCATTATGTATGTAGTTTATAACGTCCCCAAAATTCGGCCATAATTTAAACTTTTGTCCCTAGGCGGCGTTACTTTGACCTTGACATGACTTAATTTCATAAAATATTGCAGCGAAAATATAATAATAATAAATATAAACAATAATGTCATAAAATAGCGGAATACTTCATAATTAAAAACCCAAGATACATAAATTGGCCCATGGGCCTAATAGGCTCTAACGTATACCCAATAGAGGGTTCATCATACATGAATGAGTTCAAGTGGAGTACATGACTCAATAAGAGGCCCATAAGCCATACATACTTAACCCTTATAAGGGTTCATCATCATGACATAATAGAAGTAAGATAACTTGGGCCGTAGCCCGATAGACCCATATGCAATGTCGCCGTCACGAGGCTCTCGCCGCCGAACCTAAGCCTCCTCCATACCTGCACGGATCCATGGGATGCAGGAGATTTCTCCCGTTAGAGCATGTTGGGGCTCATGCATACTATGATCTTATAACATGATTTCTATATGTCATGGCATATGCATTTCATCATCATAGAACATAAGTCATATGTATGCTATGAGCTACTTATGCATACTATATAGCATGCGAGCATATCATCATGACAATATAAGATAACATGTAACATCATAGTCTTTAGATCATGCATATCATAACTTATCATTATACTATTGCATATCATATCTTATCATCATACTTATCATTATGCATCATACTTATCATTATGCTATTGCATATCATGATCTTATCTTACTTTACTTCGTCATATTTGTTCATGACATCATATGATGTAACAAGTGGACATTCATAATGCATCCTCATAGGTGCATTCTTCATACTTCTTTATCATCTTTAACTTTATGTCCCAAGTCATTCATCATTCATCTTTTCTTCTTTCTTCTTTATTTAGATAATTTATTATCTTGTCGATTGAGAAGGATGGTGGCTCATGGATCATAACCCTCACCCGTAGGTGAGGTCATAACCCTCATCCGTAGATGAGGTCTTAACCCTCTCCCGTGGGAGAGGTCATTACCCTCTTCCGTAAGGGAGGTCATTACATTCATTCGTCAATGAGGTCTTTCCCCACCCGTCGGTGGAGTCTTAGTTAGGGTACCAATTGGTCCCGAGTCATAAAGAATGCCACATTTTCATCAATTCATCTTTTAATCATGTTCATCAATACATACAATCATTCAATACATGTTGCATCTTTTAACCCTATTTAAGGTCATACAAACTTCAAATCATGCTGTGTGGACATTCAATCATAACCAATCATATTTCAAAACCGGACGACCGTTTTAGGTCACGGTCGACCGCTAGACTAGTATCGGGCGACCGATCGAATTATCAGTTGACCGATATAGTCATTTCGTACGATCGAAATAGAGTTTGGGTTCGATTTCTAATCACAAAATGTGATGACTCTTCAAATCGGACGACCGCTAGTAAAACGGTCGACCGTCATGGGTCTTTTGGACGACCGAAAATGAACTTCGGTTCGACCGCTAATCACAGTGTGTGATGACTGCTCAAATCGGACGACAGGTGGAATATCAGTCGACCGATTCATAACTTTCGGACGACCAAAATAGGGCGTTTGATCGATCTCTAATCACAGAATGCTTCGACTACTTATATCGGACGACCGCTGGGATATCGGTCGACCGATACATGACTTTCGGGCGATCGAAACAGGGTGTTCGGACGTCCGCTAATCACAGAATGTGTCTGTCATTCCAGAACGGTCGACCGATACGGAATCTGTCGCCCGTTCTGGGACGGCAGACACCCGATTTTACATGTTTTCTTTTCAAATCTTACATACATTAACTTCTTGAACACATATTGGTTTCCATCCATCATATGGAACACTTTTTAGCATTCTTAATATTCTAATCATGAAACATAAAGATATTTTCACATAAGGCATCGCACATGCTAATCACACTTATAAATATACATAAGCTTTACATAACTCCATAATAAATTAACATAAGAGCAATAAGCATTCTAATAGTAAGCATAATGAGCAAAAGAGCATTAAGCTATGAATCACATGACATTCTAAGCATGATTAGCAAAAGCATAGTGAGCATGATAACATGGAACATATTACATTCTACTCACGATTAACAATGAACATAAATCACTAATGCACATTCCCTACCCCTTAAGCTTAAGAACAAAGGGTTTGTCCTTCATGCCCTAATCCATACATTCAAACATCATTAGGGTGGTTTTTGGGAGATTTGGATCTTCTCAAACATACTTATCAAGTTCATAAATGTCACACCCAACTCCGTGACTAAGTTCTAATCATAATTATTATTTCGTTTAACTATATTTAGCAATTCTAAAAATAAAATTGACAGAACCTCCTCCTTTAATTATTTTATGTCATTTGTTAATACATACAATAGATGCATTTATATATTCATCAAAGTTTAAATAAAAGTTATAAAAGATCACATTCGCACATTATCATTATTGTTTCACAAATCATTCCACATATAACACCCCACAGGATAAAGTTTTATACAACCTTACAAAATGATTCTAATAAACTCTAGTACAACTCTCGAGTTTATCTATTACATGCATGCTTTCAAAAACAAATGTAAAAGAAAAATAACATTGCTCCGGCGGTTCGACCTCTTCTATATGCATCAAAAGTAAGTTTTGAGTCGACTCAACTCGAGAACTTACGAGTATTTGAAAATTTTAAAATGGGTACTGTGAGCAACAATCATTTGCTCAGTGAGTGAAATAAAAGTACAACATAGGGGAACAATACGAGTGCATATAACATTTAAAATAATCATATTTCTTTCATATGAGAAAACATTTAAAGCATAACACATATCACATAACTTTCCAAATCACATGAACTTTTACATAAATACAAATTATTCAATATATCATCATATTCACAATTAAACTCCACACATATGTCATTGCACATACTCATCATGGGTCAATACATATCCTTCTATAATCATGTGTCATACAGCTAAGCAGAACTTCATAATCAAGAGTATTAGATACGCAGAGCAAATCATGAGTCAATACGTATCCCTCTATGATTGTGTGTCATACAGTTAAGCAGAGCTTCACAATCAAGAGTATCAGATGCACAGAGTAAATCATGGGTCAATACGTATCCTAATCATGATTGTATGCCACCCAATCATGATTCTCAGATACGCAGAACGATCATGGGTCAATATGTGCACACAAAGCAGCCCCCAAAGGGTAAAGACACCCGATATACGCCCCAAAGACTTCATGTATATCGAATGCGGTCACATAGACCTTTTTCAAACAGCATGGCTAATGAACACACGGAGTTTAAGAATATCAAAATATACATGTCATAATCTCATATCATTATCAAGTAAAACTTATTTTTACTTCACTAGCATTGTTCTCTGAAAATATTTTTGTATAAGATGTTACTCCATCTCATATGAAATCTTTAAAACATATCATAAATACTTTTCATAGCTCAAGATATGTTTCAATAATAACAATAATAATTTTTTGCTTGAGGTAATACCATAAATAAAAGAACTAACATATAACATTTTGCTATGTTGTAAATTTACTCACTCACCTTGTGCTTTATGTTTTCAAAGAGATTTACTAGATTTTCCTCATTCCACTTGTAGCTTGTTGGTTTCCTACAAGCAATGATGCTATTTCACTTTGCAATTACTAATAATAACAATAAGCAATGCATGCTCATGTATGAACCTTTGTTCACCTTAAAATGCATATAATCCCCTCTGGTACTAATATCTAACTTTAAATATTTATATTCATAGACTATTTCACACTTGGAACATCTCAATCTTCCATAACTTAACTAGGTGTTGTCTCAGGATTCCAGACTGTGTGTGTCAATAAATAATTCATAACTTCTTAACCCTAAGTGCAAATCTTATGATTCTAGATAATTTAGAAGCTAGACTTATTAAGGTTTTAACTTATTAAGGTTTTCAATTCTCAAATATCATTAACTAATTCGAAGTGATCAAGTCATAAAAATCAAGACAATCTGACCTAGAGTTTATGCTTTGGCAGACTGTGTATCACTGAATGATTAATTTATATCTTTAACAATACTTATCCATTTGATGAGATCCTAATTTTACTAGAATCTAGACTTAAGTAGCGTTTAAGCATAAAAATTGTAGAATTTAACTCCTTGTATGACCCTATAATAAAAATAGTTAATTAGGATCATGATCTTTCCATGTCCTGGAATTTCATAGAAGCCTCATTATTAAATGAAAAATTCATTTCTCCCAAAATACAAGTCCAAATAGGATTATTCCACTTCTCACCGAACTATTAGAATATCTAATTAATCATATCCAAATTCCAAACCCTAATTCTTTATATTCAAACCGTGCTCTAATTCACAAGTTGAACCTATATCAAACTTGGGACAGAGTGACCTACGGTGCTGAGTTTATAACTTCCTCTACACAAGTTCTTTTTATATGATTCTTGTGGTCATGGAAAGCTAACATCGAGAGGATGAATCATGAAAAATTTCAAGATTTATGAAGAACTATTCATGAAGATATGATCATATGAAATCGAAGGTCAGTTTCGGATCCGCAGATTCACCTTAACCCAACAAACTTGTCGAATTTCCTCAGGCTGTTTGGCAATGGATTTAATCTTGGAAATTTTTCGGCTTGCAGATATTAAGAATAAATGATTTATATATTTTTTCAGAATTTTAACACGTCATATGATGGTTTGGAAAAATATATTTCTAAGCAGCTGGTCAGCTGCCTGCTTGAGCTGCTTGAAACCCTATTAGTTGAAATAAAGGTCCAATCATATCATTTTGTTAAAAATTAATATTAAACCTCTAATTAACCATATTTAATCATAGTTAAACATGTTTATTATAATATTTACAAATATTAGAATTTATTCCTAATAATTTTATATAATTTCTTTATAACGCTTATCAATAATTTAATTATGATTATGCTTTAATCCAAAAATTAATTGCTACACGCAATCATGACTATACAAGCATTCAAACTAACTTAATACACTAATTAAAAGCAAGATTATGTTAAAATGATATTTGTGGAGTACGCCCGTGACAATAAATGTACATGAGCTTACAACAACTTCATAATGGGTTAACATAATTAACAATGAACATTCTACTATTAAGCATAATGAGCAATAGAGCATTAAGCTATGAAGCACATGACATTCTAATCATGGAACAATAGAATAGTAATATAAAGAAACATGAGTCATTAAATGCACATTCCCTAATCATACCTTAATAAGATCTAGTTTGGTCTTAATGCCTCTTAATCCATACAAGCATACATCATTAAAAGGATGATTAGAATTAAATCTTTTCAAATATATTTTTAAAACTTAGATTAAAACCCTAATCCTAATCTTAATCCTTTTCTCTTTTTTTCCTTTCCTTCTTCTTTCTTTTCTTTCCCTTTTTCTTCTCTGCTTGTTTCCTCCTTTCTTCTTTTGCTGCTGTACGTGAGAGTGTGGAAGGGAGAGAGAAGAGAGGATGAGTGAGTGCCGTGTTACTGTAGCGAGAGAGAGAGAGTGTGTGAGAGAGTGAGCAAATAAGAGAGGGAGGGAGCTTGGGGTCTTCACCTTGGTGTGCTGTCGTGAGATGAAGAGAAGGTGAGAGGGAGATGGTGTTGAGGCCACCTCTGCTGCTTCTGATAATGAGAGTGTGAGAGAAAGACTACTGTAGCTACAGTAACTCAGTTACTGTACCTTGAGGGTGCTGGCCGAATGATGTTAGGTGAGAGGGTGAAGAGGTGAGAGGAGGGAGGGAGATCCCTTCTCCTTGTCGGCTGGGGTTTGGGGGAGAGAAAAGTGAGATCAAATGAGAGGGGTTTAGAGCATATATCTTATAGATTTATTAGGTTAATGGGCTTTTTATTGGGTCTTAAGTGACTTTAGCTTTCCTTTATTTATTTATTTTATTTCCTTTTTATTCTACTTCTCTGAGGATATTATAATATACCCTTCTTAAAATAAAATTCGTCCTCGAATTTTGTAGAATATTATACAATAAATCTCCTCATCCACGTTGCTCCATTTATCTTTCGCCCCTCGTATTCACCGACGTGATCCCTCCATTTACGACATCCAATGCGCATCCTTCCGTGGTCTCACTTTAATGACCTTTGTATCTCGTCTTCACTATGTGAATGCCAACACTTGTCATTCCAAGTTTTTTGTGGGATTCTCATATCTCTTGGCAATCTCAAGAAATTGAGTTCGTTCCTGAGCCACATTTTCACTATGCAACTCTAATTATTAATTTAATCTTAAATAAAAATCCTTTCATCCTCGTCGTTCTATTCATCTTCAGCCCTTCGTGTGTACTAATGTGGCCTTCCTCGTGCATCTTTAATAGCATCACTCAATAGTTTCTTGCTAACAATTCTTGGTCATGGTCCTAACTATGCCATTACATTGTCTCGTATCTTAAATATTCTAGTAGAATCTTTGATCCTTACTCCACTTTATGAAATGAAGATCATCCGTGTGTCACGCTTTCGTTGCGCTACTCTGATCCTTAACTTAATCTAAATGTCAAATCATTTAGATTTACTAGTCATCTCGTGTCATTGTCTAGGTCATGTGGGCCTACATAAAACAATCCCAATTCCTTTTACTTTTAATCATCATCCTTATGACCTTGGTAGTCTTTCTTAAGTTTCTTCGTACTTAATAACCGTGATTGGTTTCTTATCTTTAGAATATTCCTTCGAATATTCTTGCTAATATTTTTGGTGGTCTCTATGTCTATCATGCGTACACATTATAATTTGTATGACTAATCAAAACATTAAGCGAGGTTACCTTGTATCGTATCCGACTTGCATAACGTAGACTTGTCCCGATATCTTTGAAAAGTTGACATATTGCTTCACCGAGCAATTCTTTATATAGTGACCAGCCTTGCCACATCGCAAATATGCACCGGCCTTGAGGCGGCATTCCCCGGGATGATTCCTTCCACATTAATGGCATACACCCCTTGTTTGTCCCACCTTCTTTGAAGAATGGTAACACTACAAGAAAATCGCGATTTTTCGACGGATAATTTCTGACGGTTCTAAATTCGTCGCAATTTGCGACGGATTTTTCGACGGTTCCATTTTCGACGGATTTTTCGACGGTTATGACCGTCGAAAATAATTTATATTATTATTTAATTTTTTGACGATTAGGAACGTCGATATTTTCGACGGATATCCATCCGTCGTAATTTCTGACGACTTTTCCGATGGTTACGACCGTCGGAAATAAAAAATTAAATTATATATTTTTAATATTATTATTAAATTTTTTCGACGGTCACGACCGTCGGAAATTAAAAAATTAATTATATAATTTATTATATTATTATTTAATTTTTCGACGATTAGGAACGTCGATATTTTCGACGGATATCCATCCGTCGCAATTTCCGATGACTTTACCGACGGTTACGACCGTCGAAAATAAAAAATTAAATTATATATTCTTAATATTATTATTAAATTTTTTCGACGGATTTTCCGATGGTCACGACCGTCGGAAATAAAAAAATTAATTATATAATTTATTATATTATTATTTAATTTTTCGACGATTAGGAACGTCGATATTTCCGACGGATATCCATCCGTCGCAAAATCTGCCGCAATTTCCGAAGGTCGTAACCGTCGGTAAATATATAATAATATCATATATAAGAGTATTTTTTATAACAGTGCCGGTAAATATTCCAGCGGCCGGATCCGAACGCCAGGCGGCCGGATTCGGCCGCTAATTTTTTTATATTTAAAAAATTATTTGCGACGGTTGCGACCATCAAAAGATCGACGGTTGCGACGCCCGTCCAAAGTTTCGACAGTTGCGATCGTCGAAAAGTTGCGACGGTTCGAACCGCCGGCCTTTTCCGGCGGTTGCAACCGTTGGAAATTTCGACGGCTCAGACCGCCGGCCTTTTCTGGCGGTTGCAACCGTCGGAAATATCGACGGTTCGGACCGCCGGCCTTTTCCGGCGGTTGCAACCGTCGGAAATATCGATGGTTCAAACCGCCGGGGACTTTTCCGGCGGTTACAACCGTCGGAAAATTTCGACGGGTCTAACCGCCGGGGACTGTTCCGACGGCCAGAACCGTCGATATTTTCGACGAATTTTTTCAACCGTCGCAAATCCGTTTGCGATGAGCATTTTTTCGACGGATCGATTCCGACTGAAAAATCATCGGTAATTGCGTTACCGACGGTTTTCGAGCTGATTACCGACGGTTCAGACCGTCGGTAATCCGCGTTTTTCTAGTAGTGTAAGGTGCTCTCCTTGGGTCCTTCCCTTTTTCTCGCTTAGTGATCTTTGTTGATGTGTTACCATTAGAGCCTACAACCCCATATTTGAATTTCTTTTCTACTTCAACAACTAGCTCAATAGCTTCGCTCATTGTCTTGGGAGCTTCACACATCATTCTAGCCTTCAATTCAGACTTCAGTCCTTTCACAAAGCGATTCACTCTCATTCCTTCTGTCTTTACAAGAGTACAATACTTTTCGAGTTAAAAGTATTTGATCGCGTAGTCATTAATGGACATGTCACCTTGTTGGAGATTAAGGAACTCTTCTTGTCTTTGTTCACTCATACTTTGTGGAAAGTACTGATCCTTGAAGTCCATCATGAATTTTCATCACGTCGGATTTCCTTTGTTGGCATATTTGGACGTAAGGATAGAACTCCACCATTTCTTTGCTTTTCCCGTTAAGCTATGAATGGCACAAGCCACTTTGCTTTCTTTCGAACATTCCATCACTTTGAAGATATCCATGATGGTATCCAACCATGCATCAGCTTCCTCCGGATCATCAATGTCATTGAATATAGGAGGATTGAGGTTTAAAAACCTCACTAAAGAATCTTGGCACAAGCCTTTATCACATTCCATAACTTGAGTCGTGCCTTCGTTCGTTGGATAATTCACATTCATCTATCATCATACAATAGCCATGCATCAATTAACATTACACAATTCAAGTAAAACACATACCTTTAGGTTTGGTGGCACCTCATGACGATTGCACATGGACTTTATACTTAGGCATTTTACTTAGACACTTTAGCCAACCAATGGCTTACACATCCTAAAACTTATAAATACGAGCCAAACTATGGCTCTGATACCAATTATAACGTCCCCAAAATTCGACCCTAATTTAAACTTTTACCGAACCCTAGGCGGCGTTACTTTGACCTTGACATGACCTAATTTCATAAAACATTACAGCAAAAACATAATAATAATAATAAACATAAACAATAATATCATAAAATAGCGGAAGACTTCATAATTAAAAATTCAAGATACATAAATTGTCCCATGGGTCTAATAGGCTCTAACGTATACCCAATAGAAGGTTCATCATACATGAATGAGTTCAAGTGGAGTACATGACCCAATAAGAGGCCCATAAGCCATACATACTTAACCCTTATAAGGGTTTATCATCATGACATAATAGAACATATAACTTGGGCCGTAGCCCGACAGACCCATATGCAATATCGCCGTTACGAGACTCTCGCCGCCGAACCTAAGCCACCTCCATACCTGCACGGATCCATGGGATGCAGGGGATTTTTTCCGTTAGAGTATGTTGGAGCTCATGCATGCTATAATCTTATAACATGATTTCTATATGTCATGACATATGCATTTCATCATCATAGAACATAAGTCATATGTATGCTATGAGCTACTTATGCATACTATATGACATGCGAGCATATCATCATGGCAAGATAAGATAACATGTAACATCATAGTCTTTAGATCATGCATATCATAACTTATCATCTTACTTATCATTATGCTATTGCATATCATATCTTATCATCATACTTATCATTATGCTATTGCATATCATGATCTTATCTTACTTTACTTTGTCATCTTTATTCATGACATCATATGATGTGACAAGTGGACATTCATAATGCATCCTCATAGGTGCCTTCTTCATACTTCTTTATCATCTTTAACTTTATGTCTCAAGTCATTCATCATTCATCTTTTCATCTTTCATCTTTATTTAAATAATTTTTTATCTTATTGATTGAGAAGGATGGTGGCTCATGGATCATAACCCTCACCCGTATGTGAGGTCATAACCCTCATCCGTAGATGAGGTCTTAACCCTCTCCCGTAGGAGAGGTCATTACCCTCTCTCGTAGGGGAGGTCATTACTCTCATTCGTCAATGAGATCTTCTTCCACCCGTCGGTGGAGTCTTAGTTAGGGTACCAATTGGTCCTGAGTCATAAAGAATGCCACACCTTCATCAATTCGTCTTTTAATCATGTTCATCAATACATACAATCATTCAATACATGTTGCATCTTTTAACCCTATTTAAGGTCATACAAACTTCAAATCATGCTATGTGTGGACATTCAATCATAACCAATTATATTCCAGAACCGGACGACCGTTTTAGGTCATGGTCGACCGCTAGACTAGTATCGGGCAACCGATCGGATTATCGGTTGACTGATATGATCATTTCGAATGACCGAAATAGAGTTTTGGTTCGATCGCTAATCACAGAATGTGACGACTCTTTAAATCGGACGACCGCTGGTAAAACGGTCGACCGTCATAGGTCTTTCGGACGACCAAAAATGAACTTAGGTTCGATCGCTAATCACAGTGTGTGATGACTGCTCAAATCAGACGACCAGTGGAATATCGGTCGATCGGTTCATAACTTTCAGATGATCGAAACAGGGCGTTTGATCGACCGCTAATCACGGAATGCTTCGACTATTTATATCGGGCGACCGCTGGGATATTGGTTGACCGGTACATGACTTTCGAACGACCGAAATAGGATGTTCGGACGTCCGCTAATCACAAAATGTGTCTGCCCTTCCAGAACGGTCGATCGATACGGAATCGGTCATCCATTCTGGGACGGCAGACACCCAATTTTATATGTTTTCTTTCCAAATCTTACATAACTTCTTGAACACATATTGATTTTCATCCATCATATGGAACACTTTTTAACATTCTAATAATGAAACATAAAGAGATTTTCACATAAGGCATCTCACATGCTAATCACACTTATAAATGTACATAAACTTTACATAATTTCATAATAAATTAACATAAGAGCAATAATCATTCTAATAGTAAGCATAATGAGCAAAAGAACATTAAGCTATGAATCACATGACATTCTAAGTATGATTAGCAAAAGCATAGTGAGCATGATAACATAGAACATATTACATTCTACTCATGATTAACAATGAGCATAAATCACTAATGCACATTCCCTACCCTTTAAGCTTAAGAACAAAGGGTTTGTCCTTCATGCCCTAATCCACACATTCAAACATCATTAGGGTAGTTTTTGGAAGATTTGGATCCCCTCAAACATACTTATCAAGTTCATAAATGTACATGAGCTTACAACATTTTCATAATGAGTTAACATAATTAACAATAAACATTCTACTATTAAGCATAATGAGCAATAGAGCATTAAGATATGAAGCACATGACATTCTAATCATGGAACAATAGAATAATAATTTAAAGAAACATGAGTCATTAAATGCACATTCCCTAATCATGTCTTAATAAGACTTAATTTGATCTTAATACCTCTTAATCCATACAAGCATACATCATTAAAAAGTGATTAGGATTTAGGATCCCCTCAAACATACCTTTAAGGCTTAAATTAAAATCCTAATCCTAACCCTAATTCTTTTTTTCTTTTTCTCCTTTCCTTCTTCTTTCTTTTCTTTTCCTTTTTCTTCTCTTCTTCTTTCCTCTTTTCTTCCTTTGCTGCTGTACGTGAGAGTGTCGAAAGGAGAGATAAGAGAGGATGAGGGAGGGATGTAACTACTGTAGCTACAGTACCGTGTCACTGTAGCAGAGAGTGTGTGTGTGAGAGAGTGAGCAAATAAGAGAGGGAGGGAGCTTGGGGTCTTCACCTTGGTTGCTGTCGTGAGATGAAGAGAAGGTGAGAGGGAGATGGTGTTGAGGCCACCTTCTGCTGCTGCTGTTGCTTCTTGGAGGAGAGAGGATGCGTGAGAATGTGAGGCCTTCTTGCTGTTCGTGAGAGAATGAGAGTGTGAGAGGAAGACTACTGTAGCTTGAGGGTGCTGGCCGAATGGTGTTAGGTGAGAGGGTGAAGAGATGAGAGGAGGGAGGGAGATCCCTTCTTGTCGGCTGGGGTTTGGGGGAGAGAAAAGTGAGATTAAATGAGAGGGGTTTAGGGCATATATCTTAGACTTATGAATTTATTAGACTAATAGGCTTTTTATCGGGTTTTAAGTGACTCTAACTTTTCTTTATTTATTTATTTCTTTTTCTTTTTATTTGATATTACACAGTTAATGCAAGTACATTCTTGCTTATATAAAGCATGTCTGACACCTTTCCAATATGCACAAACATTCTTGCTTATATAAAGCATGTCTGACACCTTTCCAATATGCACAAGAGGACTCTTGAAGCACAGGTATATTATGTCATACGCAATTAACTCTTGCACGATTTCTACACTTGTTCGTCCATGGTTTTTGGATTGTGAATATATGATAATTTTTCGTATGTGAGATCTCGACAACGAATTCAAAATAATGTAAAAAAAATTCGATAATATATTCTTTCGCTGCGAGATATTTCGAAATATTTATATTTATTTATTACCAATTTCTTTAATTACTATCAGAGCCAATAAAACTTTTGTCGTTATGATGTTGCATTGTTTAAATAAAAAAAGGTTTATCCATTGAGATGTTAAATGGATAACATAACCATGTGCATAGTTTGTCGCTGCAACATCTGAAATTTTAAATCACAACTAATTAGTACGGCTGTTCGTCTAAGTGTCATGTCCTGGAAGCTATTCCCGGTGTTGATTATGAGTGAGACGTCGGATGCAAGGGTGCCGACGGCGAGCTTCACCACGAATACTCCATCGTCGCTAAAACGCAGCTGAGCTTGCACGAACCCCGGTAGTAAAGTCCGGTTCTCCGGGTCGAGAAAGTCTGAATAGGAACCCCGAACCAGCAGCCGTTGTAGAGAATAAGAGCACGAACGATAGGAGCACCGGTACCAGCTGCGCCATGTGGATGTCTTTGATATCTCCACTTGAGGTTAAGAAACAGTTAATTTGGAGTAGGATACGAGAGGGCAACCCTATCTGCAACGTATATATATGAAGAAATCTGAGTGGTTTTGACTTTTGAACAAAGCGAAAGCTTCACATTTATTGCTGTTTGCATTGCCAAAAGCATAAATGAATTAGTTAAGATCAAGGGGGTTGGAGACAGTGTTTATGCATATTATTCTATTTGAAGTTTTATTCGGATTAAAAATGACTAATATATTATTTGAAATAACAGTGAAACAATTTTTTTATTCAAGTAATCGTAAATATGTGATGACAATTTTTCTTTTATTACAAAGGAAACTTCAATGACTGTTATTAAAAAAATCAATATACACCCAAAGATATCCAATATTTTCTGTTGTCAATCATTAATTGGGTGAGGCAAACCGGTTAACGCAGTGATGCGATTCACGCTGATATATTTTTGACGAGGCATTACAGTATTTTGTGCTCGGGAGAACCGAAATTTTTTTATCAATAAATAACTATTAGCAAAATTGTTGGGAAAAAAGTTAACCTTCATTTCTCTGCATTTCCCGATTCAACTAGTTACTATATAAGACATTTAAGGTACCTCTGGAAAGCATGGGTGAAGTTGTACTGAGCGATGTTTTAAACATCAAGAAAAATGGTATTTTTAAAATAAAAAGTTATTTTTTACGATTATTTTGCATCCATAATTTTCAGGAATTTATATTTTTTTTATTGATACTTAATTTATTCAATCAAATACTTGTATATTCCTTTTGCTAAAATGCATAAACTTATGGTAATGTTAAACGATGCTCTACATATAACATTGAATATATCTTGTTATACTAGGATGTAAAATTATATAATAAGTCATTTATATTAATTTCGACATATATAATTTTATAAGTGATACTCCTACGAGTTAAAAACCATATCATACGGTGTCTTCCGATCTAAGGAATTTTAAATTTATATTGATTCGGATTTGATATTTTTATAAATATTTAAGATTTAAGATTTAAAATTCAGGTTTTGATTGAATAACTATAATAAAATTAATATTTAGGGACTATAATATAGGATCAATTAATTTTAAGTTTCAAAAAATATTTATTTGGATCCAACGAGAAAGTGAACCTAAATGTTTCACATTTTTAGAGATAAAAATTTAATTTGTGTCTAATGCAAATATTATAAGAATTAATTATGATAATGGTGTCTAATAATTCTACATAAGTATTGATTTTAGGTACTAATCATACTTTTGTTCCGACTGTCGCTTTGCTGGTCGTCCCGATCCGCTTGCCCTCACGTCGTCGGGCATCCCTCACCTGCTAGGATCCCTCCGGCCTCCGCATTGTTGGATGCCCTGTCGCTGCGTTGATGGTCTCCTCGCTGTCCAGCTTGTCCTCACGTCATCGGGCACCCTCTACTGCTCTTTCTTCGTCCTCCACTCCGTCATCATCCTTGTCCTCTACTCCGCCTCGGCCTCCGGCTCGGACGGCGGCTTCGCCTGCCGCCGCTCTTGGATCCCCTGCCTCTCCTCCTTCCTCAGCTCCATGGCGATCGTGTGGGCCATCCGGTACAAGGCCGACACGGAGGCCTCGGTCGAGCGGCTGCTGGAGCGGGAGGAGGAGGACGGGATTCTCCTGTGCAAGTGCGTGGAGGAGTTGAGGCGGAAAGGGACGGAGTTCAACCTGCTGAAGGAGGTGGACGCGCTGCGGCGTGCCAAGAGCCTGCGAGTAGAAGCCAAAGGGCAGGTCAAGGTGCGGAAGTGGTCTCCCAGGGACCTCGCTACCATGGTGCTGATTGCATTCGCCTGTGCGGAAGTGGGTCTCATGAGGTTCGTGCTCTGTAATTGAACTGGGCTACTTTTCTGCGAGGTTCGTGCTCTGTAATTGAACTGGGCTACTTTTCTGCTCCATGCCCATCAATGGAGGAGAAAGGGGAGGGTGGGAGGTGCAGGATCTACTTGATTCTGAAGTGATCATTTATCTGCTTTGGATTTTGTTTGCCACCATGGGAGTTTGATTGATTCGTCGTAGAAAGATCTGTTCTGCTATTTTGTTCAATTTTTTCTTAATAAATAAATGCTATATGGAATTTAATTTCACTACCAATAGGTCAATTACAGATCGAACTTCTCTCTTACGCTCTGCAGCACGATGGAATTTAATTTCATCCTATTCTTCATATACAAGGAAGAGTCAAGCAAAAATAGTGAGTTGGAAAACGGTCAAGTAAGGACAAGCTTATAAATCAAGCAAAAGTTTGAAGTAAGTAAATTCTCTTCCTCTTCGTATTATTTCCAGTTGGATATGAAATAAGAGAAACTTTTGCTTGCCACAGTGGTGCTTTCCATCTATTTTCTGTATGAACTAATTAGTTCTAGAATAATATTGAATATTGACATGTATCACTTTGTTGTTCCTCTTGACTAAAGTTTCAAGTAAGTAACTTCGCCTATGTTTTATAGCCGGTCTCAAACCCGAATAAAGGAGGAGGATTGTGTTAGGCCCCGACAGCCAGCGTAAAATCCTGTCGAATCTCATGAACATAGATCAACTCGTATGATCCATGTAGCCGACCCCACCTAGTGGGATAAGACTTTGTTGTTGTTGTTGTATGTATCACTTCCCAACTTTTCTCTTGTTCTTAGTTCTTAGTCCTGCAGGAACAAACCTTTATGGATTGGAAGATCACATCAACTTTCAGAAAGAGTGGACTGTAATGCATTACTTTTCTTTTAATATTCATATAATTCAACTAAACTATATACAAATACAGATGTTTTATTTTATTGACAGGCATCTTTTGTGCATACGGCTCCGCAATGGAATTTTTTTCTCTTCGTTTTTGGAATACATTCTGCTTATCGTAAGATTTAATCATGATGCCTCCCTTGTTGCGGATGGCATATCCCATGTTTCTTTTCCTGCATATCATGATTTAACATAATTTAATGCAATTGGATTAAACTTCTAATTTTGTATGGCAGAATACACATATAATAGAAACACCAGGTGAGTGTGACAATTCTCTGCCATACAGGAAGGTGAAGCCGTGAAGGAAACATGCACCCTATAATTAACAAATGAGTTGCTTCTTCAGATGATCCTTCAATTGAACTTTTGTAACTTCCAGAATAGTAATCTTTTAAATCTACTATTTTGTTGGGACTCTAGTCAATATCTGAAAACCTGAACATTATATACTTTTTTTTGTTTCAAGACAACAAGATTACTGTTTCTGGCAGATAAAACAGTTTCCAGCTATGTGCAGCAGTACCTGTGCATATAAAACTATCATATTTTTCTCGAGTGTAGAATGCTGATCATCTGTTACACAAATGAATTGTCTTTGATCAATTTATAAAATGAAGAGATTGAAAACTTCAGAGATCCGTGGTGGCTTTACTGGTAATAATAAATGGTTAAAGAACTTAAGGCAACACTGGAACACGGGGAGTACTTCGGTACTCCTGACCGGTAAAATGTGTGGCTTTTAGTACTAGAGGGTGCAATTTGCGGTGCTGGCCTGACCAAGCTGAATCCATCTCTTTTCAGTGTCCTAAATGCCTTAGTTGTGACCTTTTAAAATTAAAAGTTTCTTACTTGAATCCTGGAATCCATCTAATATGTAGGAATGATTATGGAATGCAGAAATTGCATGATTACTTCAGTTAAAAATGAACAAAATGTACTGGCTAATCTGTTAATTTATGTAGTGCATTTTATGTAGTTCATTTTGTTCATTTATGTAGTTCATTTTATTACTAGTTCAGTCAACTCAGATTGAGCTATGTTATCCTGCTCTATTTTATATGATCATTTATATGATTGAGCTATGTTCATTTATATGATCCAAAGAAAATTCTGAATGTTGAAAGACTACCTTGATCCCATCTGATCATTTTATTAATGGATATAAGAGAGTTCTTTAGTTTCTGCTGTTAATGGATATAAGATAGTTCTTTAGTTTCTGCTGTGAATTGATTATCAGATTGATCAAAAAGTTCAAATGAATTATGATGTTGCTATTGAGCATCCTTCAAACCTTGATTCAATTTGTCTTATTCCGAAAAAAAATTGCATGTTTTTCCCTTGAGAAATTAGAGATTTGATACTGGTTTTGTGGTGATCTGTTGAATTGTTTGTGAAATCTTGATCTCAAGATTTCATATCCAAATTTTCTTTGTAAAAAGTTGGAAGAACTTTTGTTTGGTCATACAAAGAAACAACAAAGCCTTTTACCTTCATGCCTGTGGTGATGTTAAATTGTCTTCTTTGAGATCCACTTGTTTACTACAGCATGCCTTAAATTCTTAAGTTTCTCCCAAAATCATATCTTGGGTGCCATTTTGAAGAGGTTATATATCTTGGGTGCATTAAGGTAATATAAGATATGTACGATGGAGCATTAACTAGGGTTAGGACACCCGGAGGTGAGACAAATGAATTCCCTATAGGATTTGGCCTACATCAAGGATCAGCTTTAAGCCCGTATCTATTTAACTTAATTATCGATGCTATAACCGAGAGTATCACAGAGGAGGTACCTAAGTGCATGCTATTTGCGGATGATACAGTACCTTTAGCGGATTCAAGAGAAGAGATTAATACAAAATTTGAAATATGGAGAAATACGTTGGAGTCAAAGGGTTTTCGTTTAAGTAGGAATAAAACAGAATATATGCATAGCAATTTCACAAATAAATAACTTAGAGACAATTTGGAAGTGAGGCTAGGGGAGGATATAATTCCTCAAGTGACAAAGTTTAAATATTTAGGATCAATTGTAAGACAAAATGATGAGATTGATGACAATGTTAATCATAGAATTCAAGCTGGTTGATGTAAGTGGAGGAAAGCCACTGGAGTTCTTTGTGATAGAAAAGTACCCAATAAAGTTAAAGAAAAATTCTATCGTACTGTTATAAGACCGACAGTGTTATATGGTAGTGAATGTTGGACTATGAAGGGACAACATGAACGTAAAGTGGGGGTAGTCGAAATGAGGATGTTGAGATGGATGTGTGGTCATACAAGATTAGATAAGATTAGGAATGACCATAATGAGTCAGAGTGGCTCCTATTAGTGAGAAAATGGTAGAGAATCGTTTGAGATGGTTTGATCATGTTCAGAGAAGATCATTAGATGCGCCAGTAAGAAGAGTAGATCAAATAATTTGGAATCCGATTAAAAGAGGGAGAGGGAGGCCAAGGCGGACACTTGGCGAACTAATAGAGCAAGATCTATTGGTGAATAATATATCAAAAAGTTTGGTTACTAATAAAGCGGAATGACGTCGTATGATCCATGTAGCCGACCCCACCTAGTGGGATAAGACTTTGTTGTTGTTGTTGTTGTTGTATATATCTTGGGTGCCATTTCTGCTGTTCTGAAACCAAGACTCCACTCCCATGCTAATTATATGTAGTTATTTTGATCCCATATTTTCAGAGCTTTAAGTAAATGGAATAAATGTCTACAATATGAAATGGAAGGATGTTGTACTTGTAAAACTTGTAACATGGATTTTTTTTTTGGTTAAGAAAGGTACTTTGGCATTACCTTTCTTTCATAAAGCTGTACTTAACTTTACACTTTAACATTTACCTCTAGGTTGAGAGACATGGTTCATTTTACTTTCTATAATCATGCTGGATTTTTTTTTGGTTAAGAAAGGTACTTTGGCATTACCTTTCTTTCATAAAGCTGTACTTAACTTTACACTTTAACATTTACCTCTAGGTTGAGAGACATGGTTCATTTTACTTTCTATAATCATGTTGGATATATGGAACTCTGAGTTTGTAATGAACCCGAATCATGCTATATTCGATATGATTGTTTAATTCTGCACAATTAACTTTGTATTCCAGCTATTTATATGATCTTATATGTATTTTTTCCCTTCCAAAAAGTGAACTTTAAACGCTGGTCTTGTTTCTACTTTTGCTTTTTTTAATTCTGAGGAGCCTCGAGGATGACAAGTAATACATCTAGAACATGTTTGAACAATGAGATGCGGCATATCTGAACAAATTTATCTTTCTTTTTTGCAAAATTTCTTGTAATTAAGATGTAATATTCTAAGCCTTGACCATTACTTGTGCTTTGCAAGTGAAATCTTACTAATATAATGTAATATGTAGCATTTCTTTGTTTATTTCTAATTTATCATAGTACAATAGTGTTTTGATTCTTGACCAGAAATGATAAATTGTCTTACTCAGTCTTGCCATTTCCTTGTAGGTATTAGATGGAATTTATTAAAGATATGTCATATCAGACAAAATTCCATCATAATATGCCAGTCCTGCCATTTCCTTGTAGGAATTGTTAATGTCTCTCTTTAATTATCTATGACAATACTTTATTGGATGTATCAGTACTCATTGATTGGCTAGAGAAGCATCATGAATTAACTGTTTCTAGTTTTCACTGCATCAATCTCATTTCCTCTGGTGATTGATATTAGTGGCAAACAATATGTATTTTTCTGAGAAGAAGGTAGTATGCATTTTGATATATGCTTATCCTCTAGCTTCTTGGAGAACTGCAATAAATGATGAACTCAGAGAATGATCTTATTACAAGATCTTATTTCTGGCTATTAGCATAATTTTCTTTTGGATGTATGATGTATCCCATGTACCCTTTGTCCCACCTTCCCTATGTCTTCTATCCTTACTAATCATTATGATTGATTCCAGTTTGATTTTTATGAATGACTCATACCATATGCATGATCTGAATTTTCATGATGTTATTAATTCTTCATTTACATTATTTATGTTTGCAGTTGGAGTTAATTATTTTTATTATTGTAGGAAAAAATGATAGCTCTTCAAATGGAAATGGAACTTGAGGGAGAATTTTCAATTAATGATAGTCAAATATGTACTCGAGTCCTTGGCACAAGATCCAGGTACGTGCGTGGATATGGACGAGGTCCTAAACCTCCTAGACGTGAAGGAGGGATTGTCATGGAGCAAAGATATAATCGTTTGAAGGAGGAATTAGTCACAACAAAGGAAGAATTGGTTAATACAAAGAATGAGTTAGCTAGTACTAAGGATTTAGTTGTCATTCAAGACAAGAAGCTAACTCTTTAAGATAAGAAAATTGAATGGCTCATTCAAAATCTAATGGGTGGACAACGACCTCCGGATGACATAGAAGAAAGTGTTTCTTAATATGAACATTTACACTTTAACTTTGTAGTAGATATTTTGATTAAAGATGTCGAATGTTCATATTTTTTATGCATTATTTTTCAATTTTATGATGTGTTGATTGGGATCTTTTATTTTTTAACATGATGTTTTGTGGTTGGAATCTTTCTTTCATCTTAATTTTTATTAGCTAATGTTTATGCATTTGGAAATTTATATATTAGCAACTAGTACATTGTTGGAGCCAAATATGTCATGGTGATTCGCTTGCTGAAAAATATGCTATTAGGGATCAACATCTAGGTTCCTAAAAGTATTTTATTACGAACCGTTTGTTTGGTGCTAATAGTTTTTTTTGTTGTCAAAACTATTTTGATTTGGGACTAAAATTGATTATTAGGGATCATGATCTTATGGGGATCAATAGATTAGTATCTAAAAGTGATACTTTTGGGATCTAACAAAAATATTTTATTCCTAAAACTTTTAAAGACCAGCTTTTAAGAATTAAAGGGGGTCAACAAAATTTTTGTCGTAAGAAAAATTAGGGTCCAAAATTAATGACTTTGGAATCAAAAGTTTTGTCCCTATAAATACTTTTAGTTGTAGTGAATGTCGGCGTATAAACTCATCCCGCGTGTGTAAACGCATCTAAATACCAAATATTATTATTTATGTTTCGTTTGGAAAGATGAGTCTAATCGTTCATTACGATTCATCATTGTGGGATGGTTTGGTAAGTAAAATGACAAAGAATTTTTGTTGGGAACTTTACTGTGCGCCTTATGACCCCGACGACTGACACTGCTTCCTAGAGGGGTTGGCAAAAAGAAAACAAAAGGGACTACTAACTTTAGCTCTTTACAATTTGTAGGGGTTTATGCGTCTTTTCCTTTTTGTTCTTACACCTCCAAGGAGGATGATAAAATTAAATGTTGATTTTTTCTTTTCTTTTGAGAGGATGTTAAGTATAAGCTTGGATGATCTAATTATTTGTGTTTAAAGTGAGGTTACGTTTATAGCTATCTACAATCTTCCTACATGTTGCTGTTTACGACGTCGACTGAAGACTAATTGACAAGTAACAACGCTAAAACTATTAAAACAAATTATCATGCACATATGTCAACGCTCCGCTTCATCTATAAATCATGATCATGTAAAAATATACTTTGTTTTTTTTATATATATGCATTTTCTTTTCAGGTGGTCATGCATGGATGATAACTATCCATCGTGGGTTAGAAAGAATATGTTAGGATCTCTTACAGTTGACTATTTCAAATTTTATATAAAAAGGATGAGCAGAAATTAATAATGTAACGCCCCCAAATCGATCTTCGTCATGTGACGAAGATCAATTTGGAAACGTTACGACATGTTATGACTTTGACCATAATATTGATCATATCTCAGTAAAAAATTGGAACACGTCAGCGAAAGAATAATAAAATAAAAGAAATGAAAAAAATGATAACTTTAATTGTAAAAGTCTAAAAGTGGCTATATCATCTTTAAAAAATAAAATGAAGTTCTAAAATGCGGAAGGGAAAAGAAAATCTAATAAAAAAACTAATTAGTCATATGGTTTATGTGCTTCCTTGCCGTCAGAGCTTCGTCATCACACACCTACTCCATCTTATCACTGACCTGGTCCTGTGAAAATCAGACACAGGAGAGGAGGTCCTCTTGTAAGCTTTACAGCCTAGTGGGGAACTACATAATATATAATGCATGACATGAATAGAATAATCAGATGTAAAAAAAGCATACTTATCTTGACATGAAATGTGAAATATGAAAGCATCATATATAATCATAAGAGATGTACGTCGATAACATAAAGCAATGGAATGAAATGATGCTAGAAATCTTATAATCATGACATGAGAATATCGATAACTTGACTTGACGTTCATGCTTATTTGTCTTATTCATACTTGTTCATCTTGGTTTATTATTAGAAATCAAGGTGACTTTAGGTGCCTTTAATATTTGGGGTATGCCGAGCAAACGATACGACATTGTGCGGGTCAGTGGGTGATCAAATCATGACCAATGGAGCTATCCTTATCTTGCTACACTTGGCTTGGACTGGCAACCTATTGTTAATTTTTCATCTAAACTTTAATCACTTTTAATAACTTATGGCTCTTTGTTCTTTGTTCAATGTATACGATAAGATCAGTAAGAAATAAATCAATAAGATAATAGATCTTGAAAATTAGTAAGGGATCCCCGTAGGATCAGAAAAATAGGATCAATTGTACTTAGAAAATATTCAGATTAAAAAGGAAAATAATTAATAAATCTAATAAAAAGAGTTCTTGAAAATCGGTCGACCGATTTTGGGGAATGGTCGATCAGTTTTGGGGAACGATCGACCGGTTGGCCTCAAGTCGGTCGACCGATCTGTTGTTGAGTCGGTCCTAATTAGGTCGGTCGATCCGTTCAGTTGAACGGTCGATCGATCGACATGCAAATCAAATCGTTAGAGATATCAGTAAATCGGTCGACCGGTGTTCAACAACACACCAGAATCGGTTAATCGGTAGGCGTCCTGCAGAAACTCCTACTCACGAAAATTCCTTAAGATCCTAGTATAATTCCAATCTAAAAAGGTTCCTAACTCCTAGCAATCAATCAAGCAATCAGCAGAACAGAACAAATCAAACATTAATTCAACCAATTAGGGAAATCAAGAAAATCAACCAAATCAAATGATAACTTGAGCCTTGTCCTTATTCCTTTCTTTCCAAATCGATTAGGGCATGAATTAGAACAATTCAGAGGTCATGCAAGGCGCACCTCTGTTCACGATTAATCCGTTCCTCGGTTCGTCGGAAAATCGATCAATAGCGCCCCCCTGTTCTTCGCCTTCACGGTTCAGGGAAGAGAAATCAAGAAATCTTGCTACGAAAAGATGTACATGAGAGGGAGAAGGAAGAGGAGTCGCTGGTCCTTTCGGCGTGGGGATCAAAACAAAGGGGGCCTTCGTGTGGTTGGGAGGTTAGGGTTTAATAAAAGGTTTGCTTAATCTAAATCTTCCTCTCCTAATTCGATTTGATAACAATCTCTATCCCTTGATGCTTCTGATTATAAAGATAAACTTAAAGTTTATCCTGTGATGACCATTTCTAATTGGACTCAAATTCCTTTTTATTTTCTTTTTCTTCTTTCTTTTTTTTGTCGGTTATTACAAATAATGTAACATATTTGATTTTGGATTATTATCATCTAATTAGTTAATCAGCTTGCGCCCATAGTACCTTGCGAAAAAAAGTAAAGATTTAAAAATAAAAGAACTCAGAAGTCTCGTAGAAATTAAAATTCGGGAAGTCGTGAGTGAATCTGCCTGTACGAAGTTTCGCCTTCGACGAAGAGGTGCGGAGATATTGTAGACAATGACAATGACATTTTCTGTCATATCTATCGATTGCCCTCCGCGAGATTTGCTTATAGAATGCTTAGAAACTTACCGCAAATATTTTAAGGTATATTAAATTTAATCAATTCTTCTTATATGACATGTTTGCTTTATTAGTTTATCCGTTTAACCTTATCATTATAGATTTACTAAAGTTTCTTGTATTTACTTTACAGAACATATACAGGGAAAAGGAACACATCAAATTCAACTCAAAGGAGTTGTCTTGTACAAGATTATGCGACTCGAAGGGAAAAGTTTAAACAAATGAAAGAGTTATATATTTTAATCAAGTTTAAACAGCTTAAATTGACTATTTGGCAGTTCCATCTGTAACATCATGAACGAAATACAAAAAAAAGAAAAAAGGGCCAAGAGCCCACACGCGCACAAGGCCCAAAAGCCCACTCCTATAAACTAATGCCGTAATATTCCTTCCCCACCTAACCACTCCCATCTCCATCTCATTACCCATGTCGGCAGCACCAAGGAGCTAAGCAAAAGTCCCCATTGCCAAGCTACAGTAAATCTCCCTCTTATCTTTTGGTCCATAGGAGGCTCTCTCACCATTTCTCTCTCTCTAATTACTATAGCCGCTCGGGGATAGTAGCTAGGAGGGAGAAATGGTTGTCAAAGCTAAAGAAAGA
Source organism: Pontederia crassipes (assembly GCA_030549335.1). Lineage (NCBI taxonomy): Eukaryota > Viridiplantae > Streptophyta > Magnoliopsida > Commelinales > Pontederiaceae > Pontederia > Pontederia crassipes. The sequence goes on from CM060193.1 coordinate 31,716,970, forward strand.
AGATTAGAGTTTGAGCTTAGCTAATCAAGATATGTTTGAGAGGATCCTAAATTCTAATCACCCCTTAGTGATGTGTGTATATTTGAATTAGAGCATGAATAATCAACTTGTGTTCTTGGAATGATGATTAAGGGTTATGCATATTAGTGCGTATGTTCATGTTCTATTAAGATTTATGCTCTATTGATAATTATGCTTAGAATGTCATGTGATTCATATCTTCATGCTCTAAGTGCTCATTATGCTTAATAGTAAAATGTTCATTGTTCTTATGTTGGTTCATTATGAAAATGTTTAAAGCTCATGTACATTATGATATGGATAAGCATGATAAATGCTTTCATGTGAAAATCCCATGTGGATCATGATTAGAATGCTAAGAATGTTAAGAAATACTTATAAAAGCTCTTCCCACACTTGTTTATTTAACACGGATATTTTTTATTATCAAAGGCCAGTTTCATATCACTTAACGCTGGAGGAGTTGAAAAATGTCTTCTGTTCAGAAATTTCACAAGGCAGGGCAAAATTTGGAATGTGGAGAGACACTTTGGCGGTGAACGAATAAACAAGGCACTAAGAAGATGGCTAGGATACTTGATCGTCACATTAGTGTTGCCTTGAACATTACTTGAGGACAAGCAAAGATTTAAGCTTGGGGGAGTTTGATGTATGCATTTCATAACATATAATTAGACTTGCATTTAGATTTATTTTATATAATTTGATCATAGCATGCATCTTTCTCTACGTCATTTCCTATAAATTCTTTGATGCAACCATCTACATTTAGTTGGCTGATTTTTGCAGGAATTATGGATAACAAGGGTGGAGAATCAAAAGAAAAGAAGAAAAATGCAAAACGGAGTCTGAACAGCTTCTTGAAATATGCTTTAAATTCCTTCACGGGCCGTGAAGTATTCATAACGGTCGCGCTCATGCCCAGGAATCACACGCTCACGGCACTCACAGAAGAGGCAGTAAAGAAGAAACGACTTTAACGGGCCGTGAATCTTATATCACGGACTGTGAAGTACAAACTCACGCCTCAAAACACCCGATCTCACGACCCTAGCAGAAGCGAAACAAAGATTTAACGGGTCATGAAACTTCATTCACGGCCGTGAAGACTGGAATTCACGGATCATACAGGACTCACAGCTCCTATAGCAACCAGATCTTCGACAACTTAACGGGCCATGAGAGAATCCTCACGGACCGTCACCCATTTCAGGCATTTATATCACCAGCCGTTATATTTGTTTCACGAACATCACAGAAATTTTGGAATCCATATATCACTAACGAGGCAAATATCTAACGGGACGTTACAACCTCTTCACGGTTATCACAGAATGATTGAAGATTTTGGGATCACGGTTAACGGGCCGTTATCATTTTGTAACGGGTCGTGAGGTTGTATAAGTCGTATAGCAAAGGGGACAAACTGCCCGATTTACGGCCGTGAAGCTCTGTTAACGCCCCGTGAAGGATGGAAAAAATCTCTAATTTGACTCAAATTTGGTCGTTAAAATTATTGCAAGGGGCGTGACAGATACCTAACTAAACACAAAGATGTATTTTCAGAAGAATTAGCAATAAACAAGGACTCAAACTCCTATCAGATGTCATAAGGATCAATTGGAAACTAATTAAACCAGAAATTTCGTAATTTTTCAAGACAGAATTTTCTAAGCCAATAGGACTCCGAGTTTACCTTATTTCATATGGGAAATATTTCTGTTTCTTCCTAGACCACTTGGAAATCGGAGACCCTATAAAAGGAGACATCTGACAGCTAGAATTGAACATGCTAGTGCCTGCAACCTATTCTTCAACGCCAAGAATGTGAGAAGACTCTGAAGACTTGCTGAAGACCTTGGTTGGATCGACTCTAGACGAGAGTTCAGCCATAGTTCATCGGTGATTCCCGACGAGCATTATCTGTTCTAAATTATGTTGGGATGATAGTAGTTTATTGTAGTTCTTTTGCAGTTTTCTTTTAGTTTACAATTAGTTCAATTTTTTAGATTTTACTTTCGATGTCTAGGTTTGTAATGGTTCTTTCGTTAAACTGGCAGACTCATAGACCTCTGTTTTAATTGAATGAAGTTAGTTTCCTTTGATTATATATGTTATTTTTAATGTTTTCCAAAGGTTGATTGCTGTCCTTAATTAATTGTTATCTCTGTGTGAATTGTTATTTTGAGTTTGCATGATAACTCTGGAATTTATTTAAGCATTATATAAAATGATCGTATGATCCTAGCTGGAAGTACGTATCGTGCGGTCTATTGAACACTACAATTGTATGAGTTTCAATAGTTTAGGATCTACAGTTTTAAGCATCTTAATGTCTATTTGATTTAATTATGATCATGGATAGAGTAATTATATTAAACCGGAAATTGAGATAGTTCGATTTGTTCTGGGAGAAAATCGATACATGGCCTAAACCCTAGTCCGTCAATCGAAAGATCTTACTGCTATTAGTCCGTCTGTCTTAAGATATATCATCCTAAGGACCTATGCATCAGTATTTCATTTTATTTATTTTATACTTCTATAATTTATTTACTTTTTATGCAATTTTTATCCTAAAAATTTATGACGTCTCCTATTAGCCTCTGAGATTTGATAGAGAAGTAGATTAGTTCCTCGTGGGATCGACAATCTATACTTTCACTTTATTACTTGAGCGATTAGTGCACTTGCTAGCATTTAATTGTTATCAATTCTCGCATCAAGTTTTTGGCGCCGTTGACGGGGAACTAATATTTACTCTCTATTCACATTTTATGCTACTTTGAGACTCTTTACTTTCTGTTTCCTTTCGTTCGGTGGCTGTGCAGATTTACAGGCACGATTTTTCCACAAGCCATCTACTCTGGAGTCTTTGGATCGTGACACTCGATACAATACTCGAAGTTCCAAAGCCCTCTAAAATTTGATCCTGAGATCGAATGAACAGCGCGGCTACTGAGAAAAAACATGATGGCTGAACAACAAGAATGCCGCCAAGCTGAACAGGAACGACGCCAATTTGAACAAGAGCAGGAGGAAGAAGAAGAACTCAGTATGAGGGATTATGTTTCGGCCAAATATTCGAATACTAATTCTAGTATTGTGATTCCAGCAATCACAGCAAATAATTTCGAATTGAACCCCGCCATTACTTGCATGGTTGAAGCACATCAATTCGGTGGAGCCTTCCATGAGAATCCCCATGATCATTTGGACAAATTTCTTCGCATCTGCAGCACTTTTAAGAGTCCTAACGTTTCAGTGGATGCATCACACCTAACTCTATTCCCTTTCTCCCTGAGAGATAAAGCTTTTACTTGGCTAAAGACTCTTCCTGCAGGATCAATCAAAACGTGGGCACAACTTGTAGACAAGTTCATTAACAAATATTGTCCACCTCAGAAAGCAGCAAAACTGAGAAATGAACTCCGATCTTTTCGACAAGATGACGATGAAACACTTTATGAGGCATGGGACAGATTCAAGGAACTTTTGGCTGGAGTTCCAGACAATCGAATTCCACTATGGGAAAAGCTTGAAGGTTTCTACAATGGATTGCGCCAATCCGATAAGGACAAGTTAGACTCCTCAGCCGGAGGAACGGTTATGGGCAAGATGAAACCCCAGGAAATATATGACCTCATCGATGACATGGCATAAATTCATGGCAATCTAAACGCAGCCAGCATCGGCGAGGAGTAAATAAAGTAGAAAGCAAATTAGTAGTGGCTCAACTGGAGTCACTAAATAAAAAGTTTGAGATGCTTCTGAACAATAACAATACCTGTGATCTTTGTGGAGGAGGACATCCTATGGTCGAGTGCCTAGGTGGAAGAACTTCTAATCAGATTGAAGATGCTAACTATGTTTCTAACTCCTCTTTCACATCTCCACCGTTGGGAAACTCTTACAATCCAAATTTGCGAAATCATCATCTATTCTCCTGGAGACAAAATCTAGGACAGCAACCACCACAACAAAACACGAGTCAATGCCAACAATTCCAGCAACCTATCCATACACAACCACAACTTCACACCAACTCGAACTTCGAGGAATTGATGACAAAATTTATGTCCACTATGGAAACCAAGGTTTCCAATCAAGATGCGAGATGCGTCCATCCACAATATGGAAATTCAACTAGGACAAATAGCAAATGTCCTTGCCGAACGAACACCAAGAGCTCTTCCAAGTAACATCGAGAAAATTCCGAGAGAAGAAGCCAAAGCTATTTCCTTACGAAGCGGAAGAACCCTACTTGGACAAGTAGTACAAACATCAACCAAAAACATTAGCAAAGAGGCAGAAATCGAAACGTCACATAACTCGGGAGAAGACCCCACACGTCCAACCCAGAAGTTGACAGGAAAAGAACTAGCCACTGTCGGGATACCAAACAAACTGGGACATATGTCGTTCCCACAGAACAGCTGGATAAGCAATTCTCTCGCTTCATTGAAATATTTAAACAATTGCACATTAACATACCCTTTTATGAAGCATTACAGCAGATGCTCAGCTACACGAAATTTCTGAAGGATGTTCTATCCCGTAAACAGAAGATCTTCCAACAAAGATGGGTGATCCTGGAAGTTTTACCATACCCTGCACAATTGGAGATTATCATTGTGCAAAAGCTCTGTGTGATCTTGGAGCAAGCATTAATCTAATGCCATATTCTGTCTTCTTAAAGCTAGGTTACGGAGAAGTTCTTCCTACATCCATCTTACTACAGATGGCTGATCAATTGCACATTAACATACCCTTTTATGAAGCATTACAGCAGATGCTCAGCTACACGAAATTTCTGAAGGATGTTCTATCCCGTAAACAGAAGATCTTCCAACAAAGATGGGTGATCCTGGAAGTTTTACCATACCCTGCACAATTGGAGATTATCATTGTGCAAAAGCTCTGTGTGATCTTGGAGCAAGCATTAATCTAATGCCATATTCTGTCTTCTTAAAGCTAGGTTACGGAGAAGTTCTTCCTACATCCATCTTACTACAGATGGCTGATCAATCTGTGAAGAAACCGAAAGGAGTGTTAGAAGATGTCATAGTAAAAGTGGATAAATTCATTTTTCCAGCAGATTTCGTCATTCTGGATATGAAGACTGGGCCAGAAGCTCCTATTATATTGGGACGCCCTTTCTTGGCCATGGGCAATACTCTCATCGACGTCCAGCAAGGAAAACTTACACTTCGAGTTGACGATGAGGATCTCAGTTTTGATATGAAAACCTCACTTCAGACTTCCATGGACTATGCATCGTCCTCTACATGTTTTGCCATTGAGAGTTTGGAAGATGAAACTCATGATGAAATAGACGACATCATTTCTAATGTTATTAATGATCCATACGTAGGTGTCGACTGCACGGATATTGAAGAATCAACAACGATTCAGACACCGGACAAGGATGAACTCACCATTCAGCAAGAGGAGCCCATACTTTCATCACCACAATTTGAATTGAAAGAATTACCTCCACATTTGAAATACACTTTTTTAGAGAATGATGCATATCGTATTATTATTTCCTCTGCTGTCACATATGACATGGAAAAACAAGTTTTGAAGGTTCTACAAACTCACAAGAAAGCAATAGCATGGTCTATCGCAGATATCAAAGGTATCTCCCCTACTATTTGTCAGCATAAAATCTTAACAGAGGAAGATGGACATCCAGTCGCCCAGTTCCAAAGGAGGCTTAACCCCGCATTAAAGGAAGTTGTCAGAAAGGAAATTATCAAACTCCTTGATGCTGGGATCATTTACGCTATCTCTAACAGCCAATGGGTAAGTCCAGTACAGGTAGTACCCAAGAAAGGAGGTACGACGGCAGTAAAGAATAAAAATAATGAACTTATCCCATAGAGAACTGTGACTGGGTGGTGTGTATGCATCGACTATCATAAGTTGAACGATGCCACATGCAAGGATCACTTTCCCCTACCCTTTACTGATCAAATTCTAGCGCGTATCTCAGGCCACAGCTTTTACTGCTTTTTGGATAGATATTCATGGTATAATCAAATTGCAGTTGCTCCCGAAGATCAGGAGAAAACGACATTCACATGCCCATATGGAACTTTTTCTTACCGAAGAATGCCATTCGGACTCTGCAATGCTCCAGCAACCTTCCAACGCTGCATGATGTCGATTTTTGCTGATATGAACGAGCAAATCCTTGAAATCTTCATGGACGATTTTACTATTTTTGGAAATTCCTTCGACAACTGCTTATTTAATTTATCATTAGTTTTGCAGAGATGTGAAGAAACTAATCTTGTCCTAAATTGGGAAAAATGTCATTTTATGGTGAAAGAAGGTATAGTTCTTGGCCATAAGATTTCAGAGAAAGGGATTGAAGTCGACAAAGCTAAATTGACGTCATCGCCAACCTTCCTCCTCCTACAAATGTCAAAGCTATAAGAAGTTTCCTCGGACATGCTGGTTTTTATCGTCGGTTCATCAAAGATTTTTCAAAAATCTCAAAACCCCTTACTGCACTCTTAACTAGAGATGCCAAGTTTGATTTCAATACAGATTGTCTAGAGGCTTATAACCTGTTAAAGGAGAAACTAATCTCTGCTCCGGTAGTTGTCGCACCAGATTGGAATCTCCCTTTCGAATTAATGTGTGACGCAAGCGATGGAGCGATTAGAGCAGTTTTGGACAGCGACATGACAAAATGTTTCGTGTCCTATACTATGCCAGTCGCACACTCACTTCTGCTCAGATCAACTATGCAACTACGGGAAAAGAGTTCCTTGCTGTGTCTACGCATTCGACAAATTTAGACCTTATCTCATCTGTTCCAAAGTTGTCGTCTATACGGACCATGCAGCCATCCGACATCTTATGATATGCAACTACGGAAAAAGAGTTCCTTGTTGTGATCTACGCATTCGACAAATTTAGACCTTATCTCATCTGTTCCAAAGTTGTCATCTATACGGACCATGCAGCCATCCGACATCTTATGATGAAGACCGATGCCAAGCCAAGATTAATTCGATGGATATTATTGCTACAGGAATTTGACGTCGAAATCAAGGACAAAAGGGGGACTGAGAATTTAGTCGCAGACCATCTTTCTCGGTTGGATCCAGCTCCTGAGGAAGACATTGACATCTGGGAAGAATTTCCCGATGAACAAATTTTGGCCGTCTTTGCAATAAATCATAAATCTGAACTAACACCTTGGTTTGCAGATTTTGCCAACTACCTTGCCAGCAAATGGATCCCCAAAGGATGGACTACGCACCAAAGAAATAAATTTTTTTCTGACGTTAAACAATATCATTGGGAAGATCCTTATTTGTTTAAAGTGTGTGCAGATCAAGTGATCTGTAGATGTGTACATGAAAATGAGATACCCAATATCCTACAACATTGTCACGTCGGCATTGCAGGAGGACATTTTGGGCCTAATCGAACTGCTGCCAAAGTCTTGGAATGCGGATTCTACTGGCATACACTCTACAAGGACGTCCGAGAACATTGTAAGTCTTGTGATCATTGCCAGCGGACAAGGAACATTTCTCATCACAACGAAATGCCTTTAAACAATATTCTTTACTGCGACATATTTGATGTCTGGGGTATCAATTTTATGGGGCCTTTTCCTAAATCTTATGGCCATGAATACATCCTAGTTTCTGTCGACTACGTATCCAAGTGGGTTGAAGCAATTGCTTCACCTACTAATGATGCTAAAGTTGTGGTGAAATTTTTAAGAATTAATATTTTCACTCGGCATGGCACACCTAGAGTTATTATCAGTGATAATGGTACACATTTCTGTAACAAAACTGTAGCTAAACTCTTGCACCGTTTTAAAATTCATCATAGGCTGAGTACACCATATCATGCACAAACATGTGGTCAAGTTGAAGTATCCAATCGAGAACTCAAGAGAATTTTAGAAAAAACTGTTAATGCCTCTAGGAAAGATTGGTCACTCAAACTTGATGAGGCCCTCTGGGCTTATAGAATAGCTTTCAAAACTCCTAATGGTACATCACCGTTTCGATTAGTATTTGGAAAAGCATATCATCTCCCTGTTGAGTTAGAACATAAAGCTTATTGGGCAACGAAATTCCTCAATTACAACCTAGACAATGCTGGGAATGAAAGACTATTAACTTTAAACAACCTTGATGAGTTTCGACAACAGGCTTATGAGAATAGAAAATTATATAAAGAACGGACCAAAAGATTACATGACAAACATATTAAACAGAAAGAATTTTTACCCGGGCAAAAAGTCCTTATTTATAATAGCCGTCTGCGTCTACTCCCTGAAAAACTTGTCTCCCGATGGTCTGGCCCTTACACGGTAGTCACAATGTCACCTCAAGGTGTGGTCGAAATTTTGTCTCATGATGGACAATCCACTTTCAAAGTCAATGGACATAGGGTTAAGTCGTATATTGACGGCCGCGAGCCCGCCGTCATTCAACTTCTCTCCTCATATGAACCTTAGCACACACTAAGGGGATAGTCGAGCTAGCGACTATAACTCTAGAACTCTACTGCCTCAACTCTACCCAAATTTTTCTAACCTTCGTTTCTTTCTACTTGCACGTTTTTTTTCTGTTTGTTACTTCATAGTATAGGTAAGTGATGCGTTGTAATTTGTAATAATAAAATTTGCTAGCAAGTGCACTAGTCGCTCAAGTAATATAGTAATAGGAGTAAGAGTGTCGAACCCACGAGGAATATTATTAATTCAATGTCTGGATTTATAAATTAATAAGAGAGGAAAAATATGGATTTTTGGAAAGATGTTTTATGAAATAAAATAAAGAAAATAAGATAATGATAAGATAATGGTGTTGAAGTTAGGCCTTAGGATGAAAATAGATTAGGATAAATATTTGAACCATAAAAGATAAATTTAATCTTTAAAGATGGATTAGAAATTTTCCCAAGTTATTAATTTACAAGATTAACATCACAGAGTCCACAAACTGGTAATTCTGCTATTTAATCCGGTAAATCAAACTATCTTAAATTTAATCAAACCTAAAGTCCCACAAACTGGTATTCGTCAAATAAGATTAAAATTAAGATGCATTAATATGAAAATCCTAGACTATTAATCACTCCACAAACTGGTTAGATTAACAGACCACATAAACTTGATTCTCCACACACTAGTTATCAAATTTATGTCAATTATTAATTTCACATAAAATCAATTAATTTAATTAATGAATTCTGAAATTAAATAATCCACAAACTGGTAAGTACTCAACTCAGAAATCCAAATAATTAAATTAAAAGCATTAAGCACAATTAATTAATTGATCAGGAAAGATTAAAACAAATAATATAGGGTCAAATAATTTCCCCTCAATAATAATCTCCTAAAATGAAATAAATAAAAATATGGAGTTCATCCTAGAAATTCTGGAGAGATAATAACAAAATAATAATAATTGGAAGAATTACACCCAAACAGACAAAAGTCGAAGCTTCGGATCACGGGCAGACAGTCGGGCAGCCTCTCGGACTTGATCAGGGTCGCAATCAACTTCCAGCCGTCGCACCTCTCTCCTCTTGGTCGTAGCCTGCAGAGCTCACGACTCGCCGTGGAAGAAACCTGAACTTCAGAGCACCAATTGAAACGATGGATTCTTCACGTATTTATAGGGTGCGGACAACCTTCAATTTGATCTCGGCCGTAACATCGTACGGTTAACTTTAAAATTATAAGATAAACTCGGCCAAAGATAAATCCTTTTATCATTACGCCCAAAGATAAAATTATTTATCTTTTACTCCCTTAGAGTCTCGGCCGTAACGAAATATTTTATTTTTACTCCTTTCCATTACTCCCAAAGGATAAAAATCCTTTTATCTTTACGCCTTCATATCTCTTGTTACGCCCAAAGATAAACTCATTTTTATCTTGTTACGCCCTCCAAATTTCGGCCGTAACATCTTATCTTCATGCCATTACGCCCAAAAGATACAAATATTTATCTTTACGCCTTCAACTCTTGGCCGTAAGGAAAGACTACGCCCAAAAGATAAAAATATTTATCTTTACGCCTTCAAATGTTAGCCGTAACAAAGAATTAAATCTTGTTACTCCTTTTGAATCTCGGCCGTAACGACTTGGGTGTAAAGCCAAATCTCGGCCGTAAGGAATTTCTTTGAATTTCGGCCGAGATTTGAATTTTCCTGCAAATAATTATCAAAATATAGTTAATCCATTCACAATTAAAATATTCAGCGATTTTAATAATTAAAATTGATAAATCCGGAATTATGATTACAAGTGACTAAAAATGATGCATGCCATGATCAAATTATAGAAAATTTAATTAAAATAATTAACTAAAATATGTTGTATTTTGCATGCATCAAACTCCCCCAAGCTTAAAGTCTTGCTTGTCCTCAAGCAAAAATTCAAAGCAAGGCTCAAGAAAGTTCCATCGTAGCCTTCACATTGTCAACTGATTAATTTTCTCACACAATTCATCTGCACACCTACTACTTAGTATCTTATCATTTTCCATGCACTTAGCTTCATAGAAGTTCTGAATGCTACACAAATTTAAACAATCTCAAATTCAGCCTTGAAAGAATAAATTGTCTATCAAATAATAGCATTGATATTGAACACATAAATACTAATTGAGCTTAAAATTTTTTTTCTTTTTCTTTTCATTTTTCAGCTTTATTTTCAATCATTTAAAAGTTCTAATCTTCAAGCAGGATTGCACAAGGAAGTCCATGTAGCGGGCTTTAGACTGATGACTCCTAGACCAGATGACCTTGGGGCACTAGGTGATAAAGCACCCCTCGAGTTTACTTGCCCGAACAACCAAGGTTCTGAATGAAGAGTTCGAACTTAGCCATGGTTCAGTACTCATGTGCTTCTCCATATTCCACAAGATGGTCCATGTAGCAGGTTTTCGATCGACGGATCCCAGAGCAGTTGCCCTTAGGTCGCCAGGCATGAACCCCTACGAATCTAATTACCCGAACACACCTTGGTTCCGGATAACACTTTTGTACCTACACATAACTTTATTCAACTTTTTTTTTTTAGCATAATTATTTGTTGGGGTTTAACTAACCCTTCTTTTTTTTTTATAAGCTCAAAAAGTACTTGATATGGTCAATAAGAAGTCTACTACTATCAAGACTTAAAAGAAATAAAAAGGCATGAATATGATTTTGTCGTCTAGTCATTCATAATTCTACTTAGCATAGGCACATAGTCCATAAGTTTGATACTAAAATAGCAAGTGATAAGAAAGAAAAGCATTCAAATTTCATCAATTAACGACATGTCTTTGAACTTCTACTAAAAGATAATTAAAACAATAAGACAAGAGTTTGTTAGATGGTAGCAAAAATAAATGCATGCAATGGTATTTTTTAGAAAATTTTCAAAATTTTCATATATTTTTTTTTTGGATTTTTTTATAAATAGATGCAAACATAAGCAAATAAACAGAAAGAAACATGCAATGCGTGAAATGCAAACTCCCCCAAGCTTGAACTAGACACTGTCCTCAGTGTTAAGCCAGCAAGGGAAAGTGATACATACTCAATAAAAAGGAAAATTTAAAGAAACGAAAATAAAGAAAAGGGAAAAGACACAACCGGATTTATTGTCTGCGGGGTGGCGATGGTGGATGGTAGCTGAGATTTCCTTGGCGCATATGATACTCATGGATGCGTCTCGTCATGCGCGCATGTTGATTCTGAAGGGATTCGAAGCGACCCTGACGATCATCCATATTTCTAAAATCAGTTCGAATGTTGGTCAGCTCTTGTGCTTGTCGAAGTTGCTCTTCCTGAATAGCATGCAACTGCCCTGACTGACGAAGTTGCTCTTCTTGAAAAGTGTAAAACTCCCCTGCTTGACGAAGTTGTTCATCATACATTGATTCCCATAAGTTTTGCATGGAAGCATAGTCAGGCTGAGGTGGCGGAGGTGGATAGTAAGTCTGCTCTGGAGCTGAAGTAAAAGTGGGCTCTGGTGCTATATAGCGATTCTGCACAGGTTCTTGTAAAGGGGCAGATATTTCCATCGAATCGCGTTCCTCATAAGGAGTAGAAGGTATGAACGAGGAATCAGAAGAGCTCTCTTGTGCTGGAGATGGAATCGGAGAAGGCACCGGCATATAAGGTGAATGGACGGAGGTGGCATATTGGGAAGCTGCCGGTGATGCATCCTGGAATCCTTGTTGCTGTTGAAGGTAGGGTTGGGCTGCCGCATAATCAGTAGAATCAAACCAGGAGAAAGGTTCATCCTGGTGTAGCTGTCCGACAGAGGTAGATGGTCCTGCATGTGGGATTACTGGAGCGATGACCTGCCTAAAAAGAAGCCAATTATTTGGATTAATCGGCGTAAAAGCATCTCGATCTGAACAGGGCACCTCCTGATGGTGGCATTTAAAAATAAAAACTTTGATCCCTGAGTTATTGGTCTTCACGAGACCCATAGCTTGAATGGTCCTACGAGTGAGGTGAGTGTTTCCTGGCACAGCTTCGAGATCATCCAAGTCAAGTTGTAGGTGCTGAGCGATAGGTGTGAGAAGAGCACCCATATTAATGCTACCGCCACGATGAGTAGTGCGGCGCTGGAATCGACGAATTAGGAAGGCACCCACATTAACGGGAGTTCTGTGAAGCATGCTGTGGATGAGATATAACTCTCCTTCTGAGACGGCACCATCATTATCACTGCGTCCACTTATGGTGTTGCTTAGCATGCGATGGACGTAGCGCAGAACAGGATTCTGAATTGAGCTATCTTTAGCGGTGTTCCAAACCAATCGATCTTCTTCTGTTATCTGTTTCCAAAAAGTTTCAGCCTCAAAGTCAGCAGGTACAGAAAGAGATCCATGGTTGGGAAATCCATAGATATTATTAATCTCTCCTAGAGTGAGAGTAAATGGTCGTCCATAAAGTTGGAATGAAATGCGGGGCTGATCATAGTTCCTGCCATCTAAATTAAAGATTTCCAGAGATGAGAGGAATTCCATAATTAGTACTTCATAAGTTGGCCACCAAGAATGCACAAAGTCAGATAGTCCAATTTGAGAAAATAATAGATGAGTATCTGCAAGTAAATTATACTCCCTCAGTAATTCAGTATCTGAAAATCTGGTGGCATGAATTCGAATATCACACATCCGTTCATATCGAGCTTGATACTCCGGCTTAGTCCAATAATAATCTCCGGGGTAGGAGATTAATTGTGAGGGCTGTGGGGTCGGCTGAGCATTCGGATGTCGTCGTTCGTGACGTCCCCTCCATATATTAGCAAATCGCCTCATCTTGATCTGGACAAAAATAAACAAAGAAAAGATACCGGCTCGGTGGAAGCGACTAAGGTTTCGACCGTAGTATTCGATGAAGAACCGGCCGAAGGTCGGAGGTGATGAAGAACTTCGGCCGTAATTGATGAAGCTCGGCCGGAGATTGGAGTTTGGCCGTAAGAAGTTGGTGAACCTGTAGATTTCGGCCGTAAGGAATGGCTGTGTGGTTTCGGCCGTAAAGTGAAAAACTCGCCCGGAGTTTGGCCGTAAAACGAAATCGGCGTGAAAGCTTGGCCGTAACGACCAGGGCGTAATGGTGAGACTTCGGCCGTAGAGAGAAAAGGCTCGGCCGTAAAATGTCGGTGTGCGGTGGAAGACCGGCCGTAACGAACAGGGAAGCGCTGGAACTTCGGCCGTAAGGAACAGGTGCGGTGCTTTTGGCCGTAAGGATCGGCGGTGACGGTTTTGAGACTTCGGCCGTAATTGATGAAAAGGCGTAAGGGTAGTGGAAGCACCTCGGCCGTAATGCAGAGAAAGCGCTGAAACTTCGGCCGTAAGAATTTGGAGGCTTGGCACTTTGGGCGTAAGGGAGAAAGCTCGGCCGTAATGTACAGAGGGCAGCGCGGTGTTGAAGCTCCGGAACTTCGGCCGTAAGGAGTTGCTCGGCCGGAGTTGAGTGGAGTTTCACTTCGGCCGTAATTGATCTGCAATATGCGAGAAGAGGTAAGTATTTTATAGATAAATTTATGGGGTAACACTCCGACAGCGCAGTGAAAGGTCAAATCCGGGCGTAAAGGCATGCATTTTCCAAGGTATGTCCGTGGTCTGCTGATGTGACATCTCGGCCGTAATGGAATGGTGGCAGGGCGTAATAGGAACCCGCAGCTCTTGTCATGTCTTCGGCCGTAAAGACCAGGGCGTAATCTTCGGCCGTAACGAGGAATGGTGTCAGCTTGTCTTGTCAAATCCGAGCTTGATGCATGTGCGACAACTCGGCCGTAATGCACACGTAACGAGGGTGGCAGGGCGTAATGTCCAAGCTTCGGCATGTGTGACAACTCGGCCGTAATGCACACGTAACGAGGGTGGCAGGGCGTAATGTCCGAGCTTCGGCCGTAGAGAGAATCAATTGTTGAAATTTACGCCCCTGAGTTTATCTCCCCTTACAAAACATTAAATATTAATTAAATTAAATGACTCCATAATAAAATAAATGTCTAATTAAAAATAAAACTATCACCTAAACTAAGATATTAACAACTAATTAGACTAATCAAAATCAAAAATAAAAATAAAAATAAAAATAAAAAGGATAGAAATAGTTCTGATTTATAGTCGTCAGCTTGACTTAGTTCTGATGAAAATCAAGGCCTATTTTGCTCTTTCCCTCTTGGATTTTTCTCTGTGTTACTTGGGAGAGAACCCGGTGTACGTCCAGTTAGTTGTGCCGCCATCTGGCCCAGTTGTCTTTCCAAATTTCGAATTGATGCATCCTGACTCGTGGCTCTAGATTCCATATTCTTTTGCAATGCTTGCATTGTGTCTATGATCTGTGCCATCATTTCCTGCATATGATTTGATGATTGATGTTGGGGAGTGTCAGATTGCCTTTTCAGTATATAATCTTTTGATGGACCAGAAGATTGGCCTTGGTTCTGATTATAGGCAAACTTCGGATTATGTCTCCATCCATAATCGTTGTTCCTGTAAAATGGATTGGAAATAAAGTTAGCATTTTCAATTTGATTTGAATCTGAAGTGTTACCTGTAGGGCTATAATTGCTAGAATTTCCCATTAGTGACATCATCTGCTCGAATTTTTGATTAAGTGATTCCAGCTGAGCCACTATTTCTGAAGATTGTATTCCTTGTGTAGCATGTACATCATGAGTTCGGCGAGGTGGTCTCCTTTCTTGGCTCGACTTGAGGGCTACAGCTTCAATTATATCTTGTATCTCACTAGGACGTTTAGATCCCAGTACTGTCCCTCCTGCTGATTGATCGAGCTTATCTTGATCTGCAGGTCGTAATCCATGATAGAAATCTTCCATCACTTGCCACTTTGGAATTCTATTATCAGGAACTCTGGCCAGCAGTTCCTTATATCGTTCCCAGGCTTCATATAACGTCTCGTTATCGTCTTGAACAAATGCCCTCAGCTCCCTTCGATATTTGCCTGCCTTTTGTGGTGGACAATATTTTCCAACAAATTTTTCTACCAGCTCCAACCAAGAATGAATCGATCCTGCAGGCAAAGTTTTAAACCAGGTGGAAGCTTTGTCACGTAAAGATTGAGGGAATAATAATAAACGAATAACTTCAGAAGAAACATTATTATTTCTAAAGGTGCTCAGAGTGGCAAGAAATTTATCAAGGTGATCGTGAGGGTCTTCATGAAATCCTCCACCAAATTGGGATGCTTGTATCATCCTCACGATCGCGGGATTTATCTCAAAATTATTTGCGTTAATATCAGGCAGCACGATGCATGATTCTCGGTCACTGTATCTGGCCGAGACATATTCTCTCATAGAAAGTTCTGCTTCATCTTCTCGCCGATTATTGTATGGTGGAACCAGTTCATTCTGTTGCTCCAGTCTCTGATTGTCGCGTGCTTGTTCCGCCATTTTTCTTATATTTCTTCGTAATCGACGATAAGTTCTTTCAATCTCAGGATCAAATTCCAACAGTGGATTTGAACTTCTAGTGCGCTTATCAAAAGATTCCAGGATTGGTTGTGTTTTAATTTTCAATTAGTACCTGCAACAACCAATTTTCAGTAAGATAAAAGAATAAAATAAAATATATACAAGAAGAAAGAAATTCAGATAATAAGTCACGAAAAATGAGTTTTTTACTAATAAAGTCTTTCGGCACGATAGAATTTGAAAATTCGTCATTAAAATTAATTTTCAGAAACTTTATTAAATTATTTTCAGAAATAATCAGATTTTATAATCAGAAATAATCAAAAATTATTTTCAGAGAAGAAATAAGATTAATATACTGAAAAGAAATAAGATTGATCGGCCGTAATACAGAAATAGATTTACGGCCGAAATTAGATTAGTAATTAATCCGAGGCTCGTTCGTCCGTAAAAATATTGAAATAGTGTCAAAAGGATTCAACGTGAAGGCGTAAAAATTAGCATGGTGATGAATTATCTCGACCGAAAAAAAATTGAATGAAATGTTGCCAAATTAATCATTACGGCCGACAAAGATTATAGTTCATATCGGCCGTAAAACAATGAGAGGTAAAACATCAACACATAGAAATCGGCCGAAAAGGAGTAAAATCCATGTCGGATGATCCATTACGGCCGAGATAAACTAAATCGCTTCGGCCAAAACAAAGTCAAATCAAAAGTTTAAACTATTATAATGTTACGGCCGAGAATGAAAAAAATCATAATTAAATTAGGGTCGGAAGATGGCGTAAAAAACAAATGTTCAGAAATCTTACGACCGTAAAACTATGAGATTAATTCTCGGCCGTAAAAATGAAACATGAGATCATTTCGGCCGTAAAAAGATTAAATCGTCAATTAAGATGAGGTCACTTCGGCCGAGATAACACGAGGCCGTAAAGAAAAATAGGGTTTCGGCCGAAATAATTTCGAATAAAACTCAAATGTCGAAAATTGAATCATTACGGCCGAAAATGAATTAAGCAATTCCTTACGGTCGTAAAACAACGGAATCATATGAAGTGTTTAAACAATTAAAATGTTACGGCCGAGAATGAAAACTGATTCGAATAAGGCGTAAAAAATTTAAACCATCGATAAACCGGGCGTAACAAGTCAAATAAAAAAAAAAAACAACGTTCGGATAAAAATATTACGGCCATAAAGATTGAAAGTTTAGAATTCAGCGAGGCCGTAAAATTAATAAAACCGACACATTAAATTTAAAGTCGTAAATCCATAAGTCGACAGTGTAATTTTGAAAAAAATCCAATCGGCGTCGGATGTTAAACCGAAAGTAGATAAATAAAAAAAATGTTGTGACCTTTATCTGCAAAAGAAAAAAAAATGTCAGTTTATTCACAAAAATAATTAAAACAATTAATATATATGCACAGAGAATTATTTACAATTTATTTACATCTCCTAATAATTCATAAAAATCAGAAATTAATTAATAAAATATTCCCCGGCAACGGCGCCAAAAACTTGATGCGTTGTAATTTGTAACAATAAAATTTGCTAGCAAGTGCACTAGTCGCTCAAGTAATATAGTAATAGGAGTAAGAGTGTCGAACCCACGAGGAATATTATTAATTCAATGTCTGGATTTATAAATTAATAAGAGAGGAAAAACATGGATTTTTGGAAAGATGTTTTATGAAATAAAATAAAGAAAATAAGATAATGATAAGATAATGGTGTTGAAGTTAGGCCTTAGGATGAAAATAGATTAGGATAAATATTTGAACCATAAAAGATAAATTTAATCTTTAAAGATGGATTAGAAATTTTCCCAAGTTATTAATTTACAAGATTAACATCACAGAGTCCACAAACTGGTAATTCTGCTATTTAATCCGGTAAATCAAACTATCTTAAATTTAATCAAACCTAAAGTCCCACAAACTGGTATTCGTCAAATAAGATTAAAATTAAGATGCATTAATATGAAAATCCTAGACTATTAATCACTCCACAAACTGGTTAGATTAACAGACCACATAAACTTGATTCTCCACACACTAGTTATCAAATTTATGTCAATTATTAATTTCACATAAAATCAATTAATTTAATTAATGAATTCTGAAATTAAATAATCCACAAACTGGTAAGTACTCAACTCAGAAATCCAAATAATTAAATTAAAAGCATTAAGCACAATTAATTAATTGATCAGGAAAGATTAAAACAAATAATATAGGGTCAAATAATTTCCCTTCAATAATAATCTCCTAAAATGAAATAAATAAAAATATGGAGTTCATCCTAGAAATTCTGGAGAGATAATAACAAAATAATAATAATTGGAAGAATTACACCCAAACAGACAAAAGTCGAAGCTTCGGATCACGGGCAGACAGTCGGTCAGCCTCTCGGACTTGATCAGGGTCGCAATCAACTTCCAGCCGTCGCACCTCTCTCCTCTTGGTCGTAGCCTGCAGAGCTCACGACTCGCCGTGGAAGAAACCTGAACTTCAGAGCACCAATTGAAACGATGGATTCTTCACGTATTTATAGGGTGCGGACGACCTTCAATTTGATCTCGGCCGTAACATCGTACGGTTAACTTTAAAATTATAAGATAAACTCGGCCAAAGATAAATCCTTTTATCATTACGCCCAAAGATAAAATTATTTATCTTTTACTCCCTTAGAGTCTCGGCCGTAACGAAATATTTTATTTTTACTCCTTTCCATTACTCCCAAAGGATAAAAATCCTTTTATCTTTACGCCTTCATATCTCTTGTTACGCCCAAAGATAAACTCATTTTTATCTTGTTACGCCCTCCAAATTTCGGCCGTAACATCTTATCTTCATGCCATTACGCCCAAAAGATACAAATATTTATCTTTACGCCTTCAACTCTTGGCCGTAAGGAAAGACTACGCCCAAAAGATAAAAATATTTATCTTTACGCCTTCAAATGTTAGCCGTAACAAAGAATTAAATCTTGTTACTCCTTTTGAATCTCGGCCGTAACGACTTGGGTGTAAAGCCAAATCTCGGCCGTAAGGAATTTCTTTGAATTTCGGCCGAGATTTGAATTTTCCTGCAAATAATTATCAAAATATAGTTAATCCATCCACAATTAAAATATTCAGCGATTTTAATAATTAAAATTGATAAATCCGGAATTATGATTACAAGTGACTAAAAATGATGCATGCCATGATCAAATTATAGAAAATTTAATTAAAATAATTAACTAAAATATGTTGTATTTTGCATGCATCAGTAAGTTTATCCTACAGGACATTTCTTGAATATATATTACAGGCACACCGACTTATCGACTATCACTGGCATGAAGATCCTCCACGGGTCGCGATTGATTTTTCATGACCCGTGAACTCATCAGCCGTGACTAGCAGCCACATTTAGATGCCATTATTCCTATCTCACGACTTTCACAGACCGATTTTGCTATTTTCACGGGCTGCCATCATCCTTTCACGGGTCTCATATAAGGTTTTTGATCACTAGCTGATCACTATATGTTTCTAGCCCATTTTAGATGCATTTCATACATATCGAGTCCCACTTTTGCCTATATTTGGGCCAATTATACTTGGAATATATACATTGTGATAACTAGTTGATATTCCTCATTTCATACTTATTTCCATGTGCATAGAGGTTCTGAAATGCCAAAATCCATTAATATCTAAATTCTATGCAAAGTTATCATTTTGAGGACAAGTTATCATTATTTTGAATGAACTAATTTTCAATGGTTTTCTTGCCCTAAATCCATCATTATCATGTATAAATCATATTTGGATAGTCACATTTCAACTTGTACAAAGTTTTAAGCCCATTTGAACAAGTTATCATTTTTCAAGTGCCAAGTTATCGTTAAAGGGCAATTCTGTTATTTTGACATGCAAAACCATTAATTCTGCACAGGGACCTCAAGTAATCATCTTGTTATTATTTTAACTCATTGCTGGTCAAATTTCATCACATTTGGATAACCACAACTCAAGTTATCACAAGTTATCATTTTTAAGTCATATAAGTTATCGTTTTTGGGCACCCAAGTTATCACTTCTTAGAAATCTCATTCATATTTGATTTCTGAATGCACTCACTTGTTACCCTAGTCCATTTGATGCTTCTAATTCTTTGAATCACTTGCATTTGGATAATTTCCATGATTTGTGACAAGTTATCATTCCGGGCCCCTAAAATCATTAAAATCGATATATGTTATCACTCCTGCACAACACTTAATCCCATATGAAGTTGGAGCTAGTAACTATCATTATCCTAATCCTTATTTGTCAAAATACTACTCAAGAGCTTTGATGCTTGCTGTTTGAGTTTTTGTAGCAAGGAGAAAATGTGACCAAAAAGTGGAAAAAGGTAGGGGGGACCACTGATTTCCTGCACCAAAAGCTGTCACTGCAGCAAGGAATCTTCAGGCCAGAAACATGTGGCTGCAATAAGGAGGATTAGAACATTCTGATGCTGATCCAAAGGTGGAGAGGAGTCATATAAAAGGTGGAATTTCTGGAGGAGGAAAGGGGGGCTGGTCGTTCAGGGTTTTGAGCAAGGAAGGAGGCTGCTGCTGGTCGAGAAGCTTCAAAGAACAATGATTTGTATATGTTTCTCATTCCATTTGATTTCAAGCTTTGTAAACATGAGGAGCTAAACTCCATTTCTTCTAGGATAGGGTAGTAGTTTAGATTAGTTATGGATGGATATGAAATGATTTATAATCCTGCACTGAAATCTATCCTGATTTCATACTTCAGAAATGTTCTATATTGATTTATGCTATGTTGTCATTAGATCCATTTGTAATTGATGACTGAGAAGTCTTATTTGATCTAAACATCTTTCAGGAATGATTTATGAGATAATATCAGATTTCTGGATTTAATTTTATTGCAACTTGATTTCTGAACTCTGATTTCTTAGTTTCCTGAATTTCTGAATCTGAATCTGATTTCTGTGACTGTTGAATCTGTTCTTCACTCACAATCTGATTAATTGAGTCATTGGGAGGTTGCTATGGTTCCTATCTTGTTCAGAAATGAATCAAGATGTTTGGACAATCATTTGACTCAAATCATATTGTTCCATTAATTTCTGAAATGAAAACCTGAATTCTGATTTTTCTGATTTCCTGCTGGAATAGTTTTATCAATTGAATCCCCTGATTTTATTCAATCATTGAGAGATGAACCTTAGGGATCTCTTGCAGTCCAGAGATGGATCAAGAAGCAATTGATAAACCTGATTCCATGGATTAATATTTCAGATTTCTAAATTGCAGAATACTATTTTCTGATTTCTGAACTGAAATCCTGAATGTTCTCTTTCTGATTTCTTATTGAAATCTGTTTTACCAATTGAGTCCCCTGATTTCTTCCAATCACTGATAAGTGAACTTTAGGGATGTCTTGCAGTCCAGAGATGGGTCAAGAATCAATTGGTAAACCAGATTTCCATTGATCTATAGTTCTGAATTTCTGAATTGCAGAATTTTACTTCCTGTTTTCTGGTTTCTATTTAAATTCTGATTTCCATTGTCAAGCCTCAATTTAATCCACTGCTGAGAGGTAGTCATTAGGTCATCCTTGAGATCCAGAGATGGGCCAAGAGCAATGGCAATTGTGAATTCCTGTGGTCATATGCTTTGCACTTCCAATTGAGTTGTGTTTGTGTGGATTTCATTTGATTTTGCAACCGAGAGGTTGAATTTAAATCCCCCTGGAATTCAGAGATGAATCAAGGAGCACAAGCACCATATTTGAGTAGATTTCATTCTGGTTTGACCAAATTGAAGTGATTCTATCTTTTTAAGATTGCAATTATAAGTTATCATTGCAGAATTTCTTTGAATTATAAAAAAATTAGCAATGAACTCCCAATTGAGCTGAATGATAGCTTGATTTTCAGTGAGGACCCTCTATTGATTCAATCTAGCTAACAACTATATGACAATATGTTGCTTAGTTAGATGCCAATTGAGCTGTGGGAACAGTCATTTTCATGATTGAATCAAAGTTGGACATTTAATGATAACTTGATCCAATCCATCCTTAACTAATTTAGATGAACCCCAAATCCTAGAAGAACCTTCCTCATAGATAGTTAAACCTTTCTAGCCATAATCTAGCATTTATAATTCAATTTTGCAAAAATTTCCAAAACCCCAAACCTGTTATCATTCTGCACTAGTTAAAAAACTGTTTTCACTTTCAATTAAAAATCTATTTTTGCTACCTTAATTAGGATTAATCTAAACTATTTTAAAGTAGTTTAGGACTTCAAATATTTGTGGATACGACAACCTGAGTCTACTACAACTTACCTGTGCACTTGCAGCTAGTGAGTTGGGAGACCAAAAAAATGAAAAATTAACTCTTTTCTTAATTTCAGCAAGTTATCACTAGAAATCCCAAATATTACTATCAGTTTTGCAAACTTTTCACGTGCCATTACACGATTTTCCCGGGCCGTAAGTTACTCTGACCACCCCATAGACGTTGGTAATTCCCGAGTTACGACCCTGCCTATTTTCTAACGGGTCGCCACCGCCTGTTCATGAGTTGTTAATAAGCCTTCACAGGTCTCACGTTATCAAGTGCAAAATTTTTCACGGGCCGTTATACTCCCCTCACGGGTCGTAAGTCTTCAGGTCTGCATTGATGGTTGACAGTTTCCCCGTCTCACGTTCTGATCCACTTTTTCATGAGCCATCATGTGTCGTTAATACACGTTCATGCCCCGTGAATGTAATCAACTCCATCCTTAGGGGTCCACGTGGCATTATCAAATAGGTTCATACTCTCTTCCATGGATCGAGCCACGTGGCGTCACATCGGGACGGTGGGTAACTCCTCGTAACTCGCGCACACCGCCCCGTAAGTCACCCCAGTGCTCAACCACTCGCATTAACTCTTCACGACCCGTTATCACACTCTCACGGCCCTATCGGTTTCGCTATTTAAATTGCCAGACCGTAAGGTTATTTTTCACACCACTTTGTTTTCTCTATGCCGGCACGCCGACCAACCCCTGCAGCTCAGGCGATCAACGGCGATTCGGATCCCAGCGCCCCGACTGCTACCACCATCAGCTCCGATCACGGCCCGACACCATCGCTCTGACATCGGCATCAAGCATCCTCGCCGCCGATCTCCCCCCTTCAGTCGACGTCTACCAGCGCCACCATCTCCACCGACAACACGACAACACATTCTCATCGGCGATCTACCACCTGACATTCGCCGTCCTCCGACGATGGGAACCAGACTAGAACCGTGAAGACAGGGACGCCGACCGCACTTTTCTTTTCCCTCTTTGTGTTTTCCTTCTGTTAAGGCCATAAACAGCTATAAACGGCCCGTTAGTCGTTTTTATTTTCCTGTTTAAGGGCCGTGTCTCACTATAAACGGCCCGTTAAGTCTAATTTTTGGCCACTGTCAGGGCCGTTATTTATTACTCACGGCCCGTGAAACTAGCTTTCAGGGTGTCACACTCATTTTACAGGTCGTGACCCGCACTCATTCTCATGGCACCTCGAGTGAAGGCTCCTGTTCGTCGCCGCCAACGTCCGGGAGACAATGCTATTGCCGCCGAAGGCTCCTCCTCTCGCCTTCTGCGCCCCGCCACCAGAGAATGGCTTTCCACTGAAGCACGTACCCGCGAACAGATGCTCGGCTTTCTCCGTGTCTATCCCACTCGGTTCCCGGACCAAGCTGTCATGAATGTGTGGAACCTCAGGCCATTTATCATGACATTGTTCTCTAACATTGGCATGGGTTATTTCGTGCAGCAATGGTGGCCCACTTATGAGGATATCACGATGGAATTTTTATGTTCTTTGAAGGTGGAGCACCTCGAGGCCACGGGACGTCGGCAGGCAGCCATCTCCTTTCAACTCTACAATCGCGAGTTCGTATTGTCCCTGGCCGAGTTCAATGCCATCTTTAATTTTCCGAACACAGGACATCTGCGCATCTCAAAGGAGTTTAGCGCCCTAGAATTTTGGTCACGCATAACAGGTGAAGGACATTTGGACTATCAGCGTGCCAATTCCACATATATTCAGAACCCCGTCATCCGATTTGCGCACCGGATCCTCTCCAACACATTGTTTGGCCGCGGAGATAGTAGCGGACGCTCAGGAACTTTTTATCTTGTATTGCATGCTGACCTCCACCCCGGTTAATATCGGCGCATTTCTAGCCCGCACTTTTCTCAAGGCGGCCAACAAAGATAAAGGCCACATTGTCGTCAGCGGGATGATCACACCTATTGCCATTCATCTGAATCTTGACCTAGATGAGATGCCACAGCTCGACGGGTCCTCGTCTCTTGATGATAATCTCATCTGCGCCATGGAACTTGGGGCCGGCCAAGGGGACGACCGATATTTCCGATCGGGAAAAGCTGATTTACACATACCATTTAATGAGATGGGACGATTCAACCCTTCCAACGAAGCCAATTGGTTACTGGTCCCACCAGAGCACCCAATAGTTCCACGACGATGACGCCTGGAGGACCCGGGACCATCTCAAAGGCAGCCTACCACGGGTGTTTCCACCACTTCTCACCTCTCGGATTTTTCTGCAATGAATCAGTTGCTGACTTCAATGCATACCGAACAATTATGGCAGGCCGACGAACTGTGCCAAATTCGTGCGGATGTACTTTCTCTTACTGAAAGCTAGGCACAAACTGATGCTATGGTACGCCGCATGCACGAGTACCACGTCTGCCAGGGTCATTATGGACATCTTCTTTATCCCCCGCCGCCACCGCCACCTATGGATTAGTTAGTTGTTTCTTGCCTTCTCTTTACATTCTGTCCTTTTATTTTCCCACACGTGTGTATCCTTTTTACGAGTCCGATCTTAAACACTGCGGACAGTGTTGAGCTCAGGCTTGGGGGAGTTGCCTTTGCATGCATCATATGTATGTGAGTGAAATTGCATCTTAGTACCCTTTCTACATTTAATTCTCGTAATTGAAAAAAAAAATTCAGATTCTCTTTTGCTTTATAACTTTGGTTGTCGTTCAAACTATCTTCAAGGACATCAGGTACATTAGCTAAATTCAAAGTACTCCATGTTTATCATTCATCGCCTTAGTGTAGGGTTTAATGGTATGGAAAACGATGCTGCGTGAAATCATGAATATGTTGACGACTACCTCCTTTTGCAATTTCTGTAAACAAATATGTATGTAAGCCATAGGATAGCAATTATATCCCTGTTGAATGTTCAAGTGTTGGATGAGCTAAAGAAAGTAAAAGAAAAGATGGGTTAGTGGAACCCAAAGAAAAGTTATAAAAGTAAAAAAAAAATGTGTGCTATATGGAACCGGGGTGAGTTCGGGTGATTAGATTCGTAGGGGATTCTTGCCTGACGACCTAAGGGCATCTGCTGTGGGATCCGTCGGTCGAAAGCCTATTACATGGGCCACCTTGCGTAAGATGGAGAAACACCAGATCAAATGAAATAAGAAAAATATAAATGTGTTATCCGGAACCTTAGCGAGTTCAGGTGATTAGATCCATAGGGGATTATTGCCTGACGACCTAAGGGCATCTGCTCTGGGACCCGTCGGTCGAAAGCCCGTTACAAGGACCACTTTGAGCAATATGGAGAAGCACGGAAGCAGGAAGGCAAAGCAAAATACTTATAAAAGCTCTTCCCACACTTGTTTATTCAACACAGATATTTTTATTATCAAAGGCCAGTTTCATATCACTTAACGTTGGGGGAGTTGAAAAATGTCTTCTGTTCAGAAATTTCACAAGGCAGGGTAAAATCTGGAACGTGGAGAGACACGTTGGCGATGAACGAATAAACAAGGCACTAAGAAGATGGCTAGGATACTTGATCGTCACATTAGTGTTGCCTTGAACATTACTTGAGGACAAGCAAAGATTTAAGTGGCGGAGTTTGATGCATGCATTTCATAACATATAATTAGACTTGTATTTAGATTTATTTTATATAATTTGATCATAGCATGCATCTTTCTCTACGTCATTTCCTATAAATTCTTTGATGCAACCATCTACATTTAGTTGGCTGATTTTTGCAGGAATTATGGATAACAAGGGTGGAGAATCAAAAGAAAAGAAGAAAAACGCAAAATGGAGTCTGAACAGCTTCTTGAAATATGCTTTAAATTCCTTCACGGGCTGTGAAGTATTCATAACGGTCGCGCTCACGCCCAGGAATCACGCGCTCACGACACTCACAAAAGAGGCAGTAAAGAAGAAACGATTTTAACGGGCCGTGAATCTTATATCACGGACCGTGAAGTACAAACTCACACCTCAAAACACTCGATCTCACGACCCTAGCAGAAGCGAAACAAAGATTTAACGGGTCATGAAACTTCATTCACGGTCGTGAAGACTCGAATTCACGGATCATGCAGGACTCACGGCTCCTATAGCAACCAGATCTCCAACAACTTAACGGGCTGTGAGAGAATCCTCACGGGCCGTCACCCATTTCAGGCATTTATATCACCAGCCGTTATATTTGTTTCACGAACATCACAGAAACTTTGGAATCCATACATCACTAACTAACGGGTCGTTATTGCGTCAAAAGGACAACGAGGCAAATATCTAACGGGACGTTACATCCTCTTCACGGTTATCACAGAACGATTGAAGATTTTGGGATCACGGTTAACGGGCCGTTATCATTTTGTAACGGGCCGTGAGGTTGTATAAGTCATATAGCAAAGGGGGCAAACTGCTCGATTTACGATCGTGAAGCTCTGTTAACGCCCCGTGAAGGATGGAAAAAATCTCTAATTCGACTCAAATTTGGTCGTTAAAATTATTGCAAGGGGCGTGACAGATACCTAACTAAACACAAAGATGTATTTTCAGAAGAATTGGCAATAAACAAGGACTCAAACTCCTATCAGATGTCATAAGGATCAATTGGAAACTAATTAAACCAGAAATTTCGTAATTTTTCAAGACAGAATTTTCTAAGCCAATAGGACTCCGAGTTTACCTTATTTCATATGGAAAATATTTCTGTTTCTTCCTAGACCACTTGGAAATCGGAGACCCTATAAAAGGAGACATCTGGCAGCTAGAATTGAACATGCTAGTGCCTGCAACCTATTCTTCAACGCCAAGAATGTGAGAAGACTCTGAAGACTTGCTGAAGACCTTGGTTTGATCGACTCTAGACGAGAGTTCAGCCATAGTTCATCGGTGATTCCCGACGAGCATTATCTCTTCTAAATTATGTTGGGATGATAGTAGTTGATTGCAGTTCTTTTGCAGTTTTCTTTTAGTTTACAATTAGTTCAATTTTTTAGATTTTACTTTCGATGTCTATGTTTGTAATGGTTCTATCGTTAAACTAGCAGACTCATAGACCTCTGTTTTAATTGAATGAAGTTAGTTTCCTTTGATTATATATGTTATTTTTAATGCTTTCCAGAGGTTGATTACTGTCCTTAATTAATTGTTACCTATGTGTGAATTGTTATTTTGAGTTTGCATGATAACTCTGGAATTTATTTAAGCATTATATAAAATGATCGTATGATCCTAGCTGGAAGTACGTATCGTGCGGTCTATTGAACACTACAATTGTATGAGTTTCAATAGTTTAGGATCTACAGTTTTAAGCATCTTGATGTCTATTTGATTTAATTATGATCATGGATAGAGTAATTATATTAAATCAAAAATTGAGATAGTTCGATTTGTTCTAGGAGAAAATCGATACATGGCGTAGACCCTAGTCTGTCAATCGAAACAACTTACTACTATTAGTTCGTCCGTCAATCGCATCAGTATTTCATTTTCTTTATTTTATACTTCTGTAATTTATTTACTTTTTATGCAATTTTTATCCCAAAAATTTATGACGTCTCCTATTAGCCTCTGAGATTTGATAGAGAAGTAGATTATTTCCTCGTGGGATCGACAACCTATGCTTTCACTTTATTACTTGAACGATTAGTGCACTTGCTAGCATTTAATTGTTATCAATTCTCGCATCAGTACTCCACTTGAACTCATTTATGTATGATGGACCTTCTATTGGATATACATTAGAGTCTATTAGGCCCATGTGCTAGTTTATATATCTTCGATTTTTAATTATTAAGTCTTCCATTATTTTATGATATTATTATTTATGTTTATTATTATTATATTTCCGCTGCAATGTTTTATGAATTAGGTTATGTAAAGGTCGATGTAACACCATCCAGGATTCCGCAAAAAGTTTTAAATTAGGGCCAAATTTTGGGGACGTTACAGATAGTATCAGAGCCATAGTTTGGCTCTTATGTCTTAAGTCTTATGTGTCTAAGCCATAGGTTGGCTAAAATGTCAAAGTGTAAAGTCCATATGCAATCGTCATGAGGTGCCATCGAACCTAAAGGTACAT
Organism: Pontederia crassipes; assembly: GCA_030549335.1. Lineage (NCBI taxonomy): Eukaryota > Viridiplantae > Streptophyta > Magnoliopsida > Commelinales > Pontederiaceae > Pontederia > Pontederia crassipes. The sequence goes on from CM060193.1 coordinate 31,745,400, forward strand.
GTTCTTCCATGTTTAACTCATGCTAATGATGATGTTATGTTTATTAATTGTGGATGTAGATGCCACCAAGACGAGCAATTGTCGATGAGGAGCACGAAAGGAATACTTTCCTCGATGGATTAATCCGGGCGGCAACAAAATGCCCAAAGGACTAATGAACCGGACTATTCCATAGAGAGGTTCCTAAGGCTCCAACCTCCCAAGTTTGACGGAGAAGGAGACCCTAATTTAGCCGAATCATGGGTTGAGGAAATATGGGATATTCTCAAAGTCATGGGATGTCCCGAAGACCGCAAGGTGATGTATTGTACGCATCGCCTTTGTGGACAAGCTAAGGCATGGTGGAAGGCACTCCTGAAGACTACCTTCCAAAGTAAAGAATAGGTTGATTGGGAGAGCTTCGTGGAAGCATTCGAGGCTCGCTTTTTCCCTAATCACGTGAAGGAAAAGAAGAGAGACGAATTCCTGAATCTCATCCAAGGAAACATGACAGTTGACCTATACTTGAACACCTTCTTGAGGTTGGAAAAGTATGGGGAATTCAACGTAACTGAGTTGAGGAGAACCAAAAGGTTCATCAATGGACTGACTCCCGGGCTGCAACCTTGGGTAAGGAGTGGTCGCTGCACCACTATGAAGGACGCGGTAGAACTTGCTGCTGAACATGAAGGAAAGTACAAGGAAAAGATGATGGCTAAAGGGAAAGCAATCAAGCAACATGAAGGAAAGAACCCAAGAAAGACACCATATTATTCCCCAAGGAAAATGGAATAAGCAAGACCCACCTATTCTATTTGTGGGAGAGCTCACGTCGATGAATGTCGTTTCAAGGCCGGGACGTGCTTGCAATGTGGCAAAATGGGCCACTACATAAAGGATTGCCCAGAAAGACGTGGGGACAATAGAGACAAAGGAAAATGAGTTGCAAACCCACCAAGAGCTCCATCAAGAGTTTTTGCCATGTAAGTTGAGGAAGCTAACCAAGCCAACGATGTGATCCAAGGTAATATTCTAATTGTCGGGCACTATGCAAATATTCTCTTTGATTCGGGAGCAAATCATTCATTTATATCTCATGCATTTGTTAGAATGCTAGAAGTAAGACCCCTAGTGACTAATTGTCAATTAGAAGTAGTGACTCCAACCGGAATGGTAGTCACTAGAAGATATGTTCCCAATGTATCTATAGAAATAGATAGGAGTAATTTTTCATGTGATCTCATATTACTTCATATGATAGATTATGATGTAATCTTAGGAATGAATTGGCTATCCTATAATCATGCTCGTATGTATTACAAGGGAAAGAAAATTTTTATATGTGACCATCATGCAAAACCCACGACGATTCGTGGGATTCCCTCCAAAGAAGTCAAGATGCTAATTTCAGCAATCAAAGCAAGCAAGATGATTAAGAAATGAGAAAGAGGATTCTTTGCAAGTGTCATCAAGACGGATTCACAATCCAGGGATTTGATGAAGCGGCTACCATCAATTAAGGGTGGCTGAACAAGACGTTCCCAAAATGACATTTTGTTCAAGGTATGAACATTATGAGTTTTTGGTTATGCCTTTTGGACTAACGAATGCGCCCGCCACATTCATGGATTTGATGAATAGGTCTTCCGTCCCTATTTGGACAAGTTCGTAATCGTATTTGTAGATGATAGCCTCATCTACTCATCAAGCCCAGAAGAGCACCGGGAACACCTTCGCATTGTGTTGGAGACTTTAAGAAGGAACAAGCTTTACACCAAGTTCTCTAAATGTGAGTGATGCGGTATATTTGTAACAATAAAATTTACCAGCAAGTGCACTAGTCGCTCAAGTAATATAGTAATAGGAGTAAGAGTGTCGAACCTACGAGGAATATTATTAATACAATATCTAAATTTATAAATTAATAAGAAAGGAAAAACATGGATTTTGAAAATGAGTTTAAAAGATAAAATAGAGAAAATAAGATAAAGATAAGATAATGGTGTTGAAGTTAGGCCTTAGGATGAAAATAGATTAGGATAAATATTTGAACCGTAAAAGATAAATTTAATCTTTAAAGATGGATTAGGAATTTTCTCAAGTTATTAATTTACAAGATTAACATCACAGAGTCCACAAACTGGTAATTCTGCTATTTAATCCGGTAAATCAAACTATCTTAAATTTAATCAAACCTAAAGTCCCACACACTGGTATTCGTCAGATAAGATTAAAATTAAGATGCATTAATATGAAAATCCTAGACTATTAATCACTCCACAAACTGGTTAGATTAACAGACCACATAAACTTGATTCTCCACACACTAGTTATCAAATTTATGTCAATTATTAATTTCACATAAAATCAATTAATTTAATTAATGAATTCTGAAATTAAATAATCCACAAACTGGTAAGTACTCAACTCAGAAATCCAAATAATTAAATTAAAAGCATTAAGCACAATTAATTAATTGATCAGAAAAGATTAAAACAAATAATATAGGGTCAAATAGTTTCCCTTCAATAATAATCTCCTAAAATGAAATAAATAAAAATATGGAGTTCATCCTAGAAATTCTGGAGAGATAATAACAAAGTAATAATAACTGGAAGAATTACACCCAAATAGACAAAAGTCGAAGCTTCGAATCACGGGCAGACAGTCGGGCAGCCTCTCAGACTTGATCAAGGTCGCGATCAACTTCCAGCCGTCGCACCTCTCTCCTCTTGGTCGTAGCCTGCAGAGCTCACGACTCGCCGTGGAAGAAACCTGAACTTCAGAGCACGAATTGAAACTATGGATTCTTCACGTATTTATAGGGTGCGGACGGACTTCAATTTGATCTCGGCCGTAACATCGTACGGTTAACTTTAAATTTATAAGATAAACTCGGCCAAAGATAAATCATTTTATCATTACGCCCAAAGATAAATCCTTTTTATCTTTACTCCCTTAGAGTCTCGGCCGTAAGGAAAATATTTTATCTTTACTCCTTTCCATTACTCCCAAAAGATAAAAATCCTTTTATCTTGTTACGCCCAAAGATAAACTCATTTTTATCTTGTTACGCCCAAAGATAAACTCGATTGATTGTTACACCATTCATCTTCATGCCATTACGCCCTCCAAATTTCGGCCGTAACATCTTTATCTTCATGCCATTACGCCCAAAAGATAAAATCATTTATCTTTACTCCTTCAAATCTTAGCCGTAACAAAGAATTAAATCTTGTTACTCCTTTTGAATCTCGGCCGTAACGACTTGGGTGTAAAGCCAAATCTCGGCCGTAAGAAATAATTTCTTTGAATTTCGGCCGAGATTCGAATTTTCCTGCAAATAATTATCAAAATATAGTTAATCCATCCACAATTAAAATATTCAGCGATTTTAATAATTAAAATTGATAAATCCGGAATTATGATTAAAAGTGACTAAAAATGATGCATGCCATGATCAAATTAGAGAAAATTTAATTAAAATAATTAACTAAAATATGTTGTATTTTGCATGCATCAAACGCCCCCAAGCTTAAAGTCTTGCTTGTCCTCAAGCAAAAATTCAAAGCAAGGCTCAAGAAAGTTCCATCATAGCCTCCACATTGTCAACTGACTATTTTTCTCACACAGTGCTTCTGCACACCTACTACTCAACATCTTATCATTTTCCATGTACTTAGCTTCATAGAGGTTCTGAATGCTACACAAATTTAAACAAACTCAAATTCAGCCTTGTAAAAAATAAATTGTCTATCAAATAATAGCATTAATATTGAACACATAGGTACTAATTGAGCTTAAAACTTTTTCTTTTTCTTTTCATTTTTAATCATTTAAAAGTTTTAATCTTCAAGCAGGATTGCACAAGGAAGTCCATGTAGCGGGCTTTGGACTGATGACTCCCAGACCAGATGGCCTTAGGGCAACAGGTGATAAAGCACCCCTCGAGTTTACTTGCCCGAACAACCAAGGTTCTGAATGAAGAGTTCGAACTTAGCCATGGTTCAGTACTCCTGTGCTTCTCCATATTCCACAAGATGGTCAATGTAGCAGGTTTTCGATCGACGGATCCCAGAGCAGTTGCCCTTAGGTCGCCAGGCATAAACCCCTACGGATCTAATTACCCGAACACACCTTGGTTCCGGATAACACTTTTGTACTACACATAACTTTATTCAACTTTTTTTTTTGTTGGGGTTTAACTAACCCTTCTTTTTTTTATAAGCTCAAAAAGTACTTGATATGGTCAATAAGAAGTCTACTATTATCAAGACTTAAAAAAGAAATAAAAAGGCATGAATATGATTTTGTCGTCTAGTCATTCATAATTCTACTTAGCATAGGCACATAGTCCATAAGTTTGATACTAAAATAGCAAGTGATAAGAAAGAAAAGTATTCAAATTTCATCAATTAACGACATGTCTTTGAACTTCTACTAAAAGATAATTAAAACAATAAGACAAGAGTTTGTTAGATGGTAGCAAAAATAAATGCATGCAATGGTATTTTTTAGAAAAATTTTCAAATTTTTAAATTTTTTTGGATTTTTTTATAAATAGATGCAAACATAAGCAAATAAACAGAAAGATGCAATGCATGGAATGCAAACTCCCCCAAGCTTGAACTAGACACTGTCCTCAGTGTTAAGCCAACAAGGGAAAGTGATACATACTCAATAAAAAGGAAAATTTAAAGAAATGAAAATAAAGAAAAGGGAAAAGACACAACCGGATTTACTGTCTGCGGGGTGGTGATGGTGGATAGTAGCTGAGATTTCCTTGGCGCATATGATACTCATGGATACGTCTCGTCATGCGCGTATGTTGATTCTGAAGGGATTCGAAGCGACCCTGACGATCATCCATATTTCTAAAATCAGCTCGAATGTTGGTCAACTCTTGTGCTTGTCTAAGTTGCTCTTCCTGAATAGCGTGCAACTGCCCTGACTGACGAAGTTGCTCTTCTTGAAAAGCGTGAAACTCCCATGCTTGTCGAAGTTGTTCATCATACATTGATTCCCATAAGTTTTGCATGGAAGCATAGTCAGGCTGAGGTGGCGGAGGTGGATAGTAAGTCTGCTCTGGAGCTGAAGTAAAAGTGGGCTCTGGTGCTATATAGCGATTCTGCACAGGTTCTTGTAAAGGGGCAGATACTTCCATCGAATCACGTTCCTCATAAGGAGTAGAAGGTATAAACGAGGAATCAGAAGAGCTCTCTTGTGCTGGAGATGGAATCGGAGAAGGCACCGGCATATAAGGCGAATGGACGGATGTGGCATATTGGGAAGCTGCCGGTGATATAGCCTGGAATCCTTGTTGCTGTTGAAGGTAGGGTTGGGCTGCCGCATAATCAGTAGAATCAAACCAGGAGAAAGGTTCATCCTGGTGTAGCTGTCCGACAGAGGTAGATGGTCCCGCAGGTGGGATTACTGGAGCTATGACCTGCCTAAAAAGGAGCCAATTATTTGGATTAATCGGCGTAAAAGCATCTCGATCTGAGCAGGGCACCTCCTGATGGTGGCCTTTAAAAATAAAAACTTTGATCCCTGAGTTGTTGGTCTTCACGAGACCCATGGCTTGAATGGTCCTACGAGTGAGGTGAGTGTTTCCTGGCACAGTTTCGAGATCATCCAAGTCAAGTTGTAGGTGCTGAGTGATAGGTGTGAGAAGAGCACCCATATTAATGCTACCGCCACGATGAGTAGTGCGGCGCTGGAATCGACGAATGAGGAAGGCACCCACATTAACGGGAGTTCTGTGAAGCATGCTGTGGATGAGATATAACTCTCCTTCTGAGACGACACCATCATTATCACTGCGTCCACTTATGGTGTTGCTTAGCATGCGATGGACGTAGCGCAGAACAGGATTCTGAATTGAGCTATCTTTAGCGGTGTTCCAAACCAATCGATCTTCTTCTGTTATCTGTTTCCAAAAAGTTTCAGCATCAAAGTCAGCAGGTACAGAAAGAGATCCATGGTTGGGAAATCCATAGATATTATTAATATCTCCTAGAGTGAGAGTAAATGGTCGTCCATAAAGTTGGAATGAAATGCGAGGCTGATCATAGTTCCTGCCATCTAAATTAAAGATTTCCAGAGATGAGAGGAATTCCATAATTAGTACTTCATAAGTTGGCCACCAAGAATGCACAAAGTCAGATAGTCCAATTTGAGAAAATAATAGATGAGTATCTGCAAGTAAATTATACTCCCTCAGCAATTCAGTATCTGAAAATCTGGTGGCATGAATTCGAATATCACACATCCGTTCATATCGAGCTTGATACTCCGGCTTAGTCCAATAATAATCTCCGGGGTAGGAGATTAATTGTGAGGGCTGTGGGGTCGGCTGAGCATTCGGATGTCGTCGTTCATGACGTCCCCTCCATATATTAGCAAATCGCCTCATCTTGATCTGGACAAAAATAAATAAAGAAAAGGTACCGGCTCGGTGGAAGCGACTGAGGTTTCGACCGTAGTATTCGATGAAGAACCGGCTGAAGGTCGGAGGTGACGAAGAACTTTGGCCGTAATTGATGAAGCTCGGCCGGAGATTGGAGTTTGGCCGTAAGAAGTTGGAGGCGTGACTCGGAACTCGGCCGTAAGGAGTTGATGAACCTGTAGATTTCGGCCGTAAGGAATGGCGGTGTGGTTTCGGCCGTAAAGTGAAAAACTCGCCCGGAGTTTGGCCGTAACGAATAGGTGGTGGCGCTGGTGTCGGTTCTTTGGTCGTAAAACGAAATCGGCGTGGAAGCTTGGCCGTAACGCACAGGGCGTAACGGTGAGACTTCGGCCGTAAGGAGAAGAGGCTCGGCCGTAATAAATGTCGGTGTGCGGTGGAAGACCGGCCGTAACTAACAGGGAAGCGCTGGAACTTCGGCCGTAAGGAACAGGTGCGGTGCTTTTGGGCGTAAGGATCGGCGGTGACGGTTTTGAGATTTCGGCCGTAGAGAAGAAAAGGCGAAAGGGTAGTGGAAGCACCTCGGCCGTAATGCAGAGAGGGCGGCACGCGGTGGCTTCGGCCGTAAAGAAGATTGATCTGCAACATACAAGAGGGGGTAGGATTTTTATAGATGAATTTTCGGGCGTAATCTGACCTGTCCCACGTGACGACGCAGTGAAAAGTCATGTCCGGGCGTAAAATCATGCATTTTTCCAAGGTACGTCCGTGGTCTGCTGGTGTGACAACTCGGCCGTAACGAGATGGTGGCAGGGCGTAACGACGGTTCTTTTCTTCGGTCGCTTCGGCCGTAACGGAAACGGTGGGTGGCAGGTTGTCTTGTCATGTCCGAGCTTGATGCATGTGTGACAACTCGGCCGTAATGCAGACGTAACGAGGGTGGCAGGGCGTAATGTCTGAGCTTCGGCCGTAGAGAGAATCAATTCTTGAAATTTACGCCCATGCTTAGAGTTGACGCCCCTGAATTTATCTCTCCTTACAAACATTAAATATTAATTAAATTAAATGACTCCATAATAAAATAAATGTCTAAAACAAATAAAACTATCACCGAAACTAAGATATTAACAACTAATTAGACTAATCTAAAAAAAATTGAAAAAAAATAAAAATAAAAAGGATAGAAATAGTTCTGATTTATAGTCGTCAGCTTGACTTAGTTCTGATGAAAATCAAGGCCTATTTTGCTCTTCTCCTCTTGGATTTTTTTCTGTGTTACTTGGGAGAGAGCCCGGTGTACGTCCAGTTAGTTGTGCCGCCATCTGGCCCAGTTGTCTTTCCAGATTTCGAATTGATGCATCCTGACTCGTGGCTCTAGATTCCATATTCTTCTGCAATGCTTGCATTGTGTCTATGATCTGTGCCATCATCTCCTGCATATGATTTGATGATTGATGTTGGGGAGTATCAGGTTGCCTTTTCAGTATATAATCTTTTGATGGACCAGAAGATTGGCCTTGGTTCTGATTATAGGCAAACTTCGGATTATGTCTCCATCCATAATCGTTGTTCCTGTAAAATGGATTGGAAATAAAGTTAGCATTTTCAATTTGATTTGAATCTGAAGTGTTACCTGTAGGACTATAATTGCTAGAATTTTCCATTAGTGACATCATCTGCTCGAATTTTTTATTAAGTGACTCCAGCTGAGCTACTATTTCTGAAGATTGTATTCCTTGTGTAGCATGTACATCATGAGTTCGGCGAGGTGGTCTCCTTTCTTGACTTGACTTGAGTGCTACAGCTTCAATTATATCTTGTATCTCACTAGGACGTTTAGATCCCAGTACTGTCCCTCCTGCTGATTGATCGAGCTTATCTTGATCTGCAGGTCGTAATCCATGGTAGAATCTTCCATTACTTGCCACTTTGGAATTCTATTATCAGGAACTCTGGCCAGCAGTTCCTTATATCGTTCCCAGGCTTCATATAACGTCTCGTTATCGTCTTGAACAAATGCCCTCAGCTCTCTTCGATATTTGCCTGCATTTTGTGGTGGACAATATTTTCCAACAAACTTTCCTACAAGCTCCAACCAAGAATGAATCGATCATGCAGGCAAAGTTTTAAACCAAGTGGAAGCTTTGTCACGTAAAGATTGAGGGAATAATAATAAACGAATAACTTCAGAAGAAACATTATTATTTCTAAAGGTGCTCAGAGTGGCAAGAAATTTATCAAGGTGATCGTGAGGGTCTTCATGAAATCCTCCTCCAAATTGGGATGCTTGTATCATCCTCACGATTGCGGGATTTATCTCAAAATTATTTGCGTTAATATCAAGTAGCACGATGCATGATTCTCGATCACTGTATCTGGCCGAGACATATTCTCTCATAGAAAGTTCTGCTTCATCTTCTCGCCGATTATTGTATGGTGGAACCAGTTCATTCTGTTGCTCCAGTCTCTGATTGTCGCGTGCTTGTTCCGCCATTTTTTTTATATTTCTTCGTAATCGACGATAGGTTCTTTCAATTTCAGGATCAAATTCCAACAGTGGATTTGAACTCCTAGTGCGCTTATCAGAAGATTCCAGGATTGGTTGTGATTTAATTTTCAATTAGTACCTGCAACAACCAATTTTCAGTAAGATAAAAGAATAAAATAAAATATATACAAGAAGAAAGAAATTCAGATAATAGGTCACGAAAAATGAGTTTTTTACTAATAAAGTCTTTCGGCACGATAGAATTTGAAAATTCGTCATTAAAATTAATTTTCGAGAGGAACGTTTCAGAAATTCTTCAAACCAATACGAATATCAAATATTAATATCGACCAAAAGAATTTATGATGATGTAAGAAATCACACAAAATAAATTCGAACTAATTTGCGGTCATAGAGTTAATAATCAGACATAATCAAAAATTATTTTCAGAGAAGAAATAAGATTGATCGGCCGTAATAAGGGTTTACGGTCGTAATTAATCCGAGGCTCGTTCGTCCGTAAAAATCGTAAAACAGTGTTGAAAGGGATTCAACGTGAAGGCGTAAAAATTAGCATGGTGATGAATTATCTCGGCCGAAAAAAAAATTGAATGAAATGTTGCCAAATGAATCATTACGGCCGACAAAGAATATAGTTCATATCGGCCGTAAAACAATGAGAGGTAAAACATCAACACATATAAATCGGCCGAAAAGGAGTAAAATCCATGTCGGATGATCCATTACGGCCGAGACAAACTAAATCGCTTCGGCCAAAACAAAGTCAAATCAAAAGTTCAAACTATTATAATGTTACGGCCGAGAATGAAAAAATCACAAATAAGTTGGGGTCGTAAGATGGCGTAAAAAACAAATGTTCAGAAATTTTACGGCCGTAAAAAGAAAACATGAGATCAATTCTCGGCCATAAAAAATTGTCAATTAAGATGAGGTCACATCGGCCGAGATAACACGGGGTCGTAAAGAAAAATAGGGTTTCGGCCGAAATAAAAATTGAATCATTACAGCTGAAAGTGAATTAAGTCAATTCCTTACGGTCGTAAAACAACGAAATCAGATCAAATCCATATGAAAAGTTCAAACAAAAATGTTACGGCCGAGAATGAAAACTGATTCAAATAGGGCGTAAAAAATTTAAACCATCGATAAATCGGGCGTAACAAGGTCAAATCAATATCCATTACTCATGGCGTAAAAACAACGTTCGGATAAAAATATTACGGCCGTAAAGATTGAAAGTTTAGAATTCAGAAATCATTCATTGCGAGGTCGTAAAATTAATAAAGCCGACACATCAAATTAAAGTCGTAAATCCATAAGTCGACAGTGTAATTCGGAAAATCCAATCGGCGTCGGATTTTAAACCGAAAGTAGATAAATAAAAAAAAATGTTGTGACCTTTATCTGCAAAAGAAAAAATGTCAGTTTATTCACAAAAATAATTAAAACAATTAATACATATGCACAGAGAATTATTTACAATTTATTTACATCTCCTAATAATTCATAAAAATCAGAAATTAATTAATAAAATATCCCCGGCAACGGCGCCAAAAACTTGATGCGGTATATTTGTAACAATAAAATTTACTAGCAAGTGCACTAGTCGCTCAAGTAATATAGTAATAGGAGTAAGAGTGTCGAACCCACGAGGAATATTATTAATACAATATCTAAATTTATAAATTAATAAGAGAGGAAAAACATGGATTTTGAAAATGAGTTTAAAAGATAAAATAGAGAAAATAAGATAAAGATAAGATAATGGTGTTGAAGTTAGGCCTTAGGATGAAAATAGATTAGGATAAATATTTGAACCGTAAAAGATAAATTTAATCTTTAAAGATGGATTATGAATTTTCTCAAGTTATTAATTTACAAGATTAACATCACAGAGTCCACAAACTGGTAATTCTGCTATTTAATCCGGTAAATCAAACTATCTTAAATTTAATCAAACCTAAAGTCCCACACACTGGTATTCGTCAGATAAGATTAAAATTAAGATGCATTAATATGAAAATCCTAGACTATTAATCACTCCACAAACTGGTTAGATTAACAGACCACATAAACTTGATTCTCCACACACTAGTTATCAAATTTATGTCAATTATTAATTTCACATAAAATCAATTAATTTAATTAATGAATTCTGAAATTAAATAATCCACAAACTGGTAAGTACTCAACTCAGAAATCCAAATAATTAAATTAAAAGCATTAAGCACAATTAATTAATTGATTAGAAAAGATTAAAACAAATAATATAGGGTCAAATAGTTTCCCTTCAATAATAATCTCCTAAAATGAAATAAATAAAAATATGGAGTTCATCCTAGAAATTCTGGAGAGATAATAACAAAGTAATAATAACTGGAAGAATTACACCCAAATAGATAAAAGTCGAAGCTTCGGATCACGGGCAGACAGTCGGGCAGCCTCTCGGACTTGATCAAGGTCGCGATCAACTTCCAGCCGTCGCACCTCTCTCCTCTTGGTCGTAGCCTGCAGAGCTCACGACTCGCCGTGGAAGAAACCTGAACTTCAGAGCACGAATTGAAACTATGGATTCTTCACGTATTTATAGGGTGCGGACGGACTTCAATTTGATCTCGGCCGTAACATCGTACGGTTAACTTTAAATTTATAAGATAAACTCGGCCAAAGATAAATCATTTTATCATTACGCCCAAAGATAAATCCTTTTTATCTTTACTCCCTTAGAGTCTCGGCCGTAAGGAAAATATTTTATCTTTACTCCTTTCCATTACTCCCAAAAGATAAAAATCCTTTTATCTTGTTATGCCCAAAGATAAACTCATTTTTATCTTGTTACGCCCAAAGATAAACTCGATTGATTGTTACACCCTTCATCTTCATGCCATTACGCCCTCCAAATTTCGGCCGTAACATCTTTATCTTCATGCCATTACGCCCCAAAGATAAAATCATTTATCTTTACTCCTTCAAATCTTAGCCGTAACAAAGAATTAAATCTTGTTACTCCTTTTGAATCTCGGCCGTAACGACTTGGGTGTAAAGCCAAATCTCGGCCGTAAGAAATAATTTCTTTGAATTTCGGCCGAGATTCGAATTTTCCTGCAAATAATTATCAAAATATAGTTAATCCATCCACAATTAAAATATTCAGCGATTTTAATAATTAAAATTGATAAATCCGGAATTATGATTAAAAGTGACTAAAAATGATGCATGCCATGATCAAATTAGAGAAAATTTAATTAAAATAATAACTAAAATATGTTGTATTTTGCATGCATCAGTGAGTTTTGGCTTGAGTAAGTGATGTTTCTTGGACATATAGTGTCAAGACATGGAGTGTCCATGGATCCGACTAAAGTTGAAGCAGTCACTAATTGGAATATGCCAAAGAATGTGACTGAAATTAGAAGCTTCTTGGGACTCGCCGGATATTATAGAAGATTTATTCAAGATAGCTCCACCTATGACCAAGTTGACGAGAAAGGGCGAGAAGTTCATATGGTCACAAGCATGTGAAGCAAGATTTCAAGAGTTAAAAAGAAGACTTACCACGGCACCAATCCTCGTCATTCCTTCAGGAAGTGGATGGTATGTTATTTATAGTGATGCATGTGGTACCGACTTAGGTTGTGTACTTATGCAACATGGCAAAGTGGTTGCATATGCTTCTCGGCAATTGAAGAAGCATGAAGTCAACTACCCTACTCATGATCTAGAGTTAGCGGCGGTTGTATTTGCACTAAAGATATGACGCCATTACTTGTATGGTGAAGACTTTAAAGTGTACACGGATCACAAGAGCTTGAAGTACGTGTTCTCAAAAAAAGAATTGAAGATGAGGCAAAGAAGATGACTCGAGTTCCTTAAGGACTATGAGTTCGCTATATTGTACCACCCCAGGAAAACAAATATAGTTGTGGATGCACTAAGTCGCAAGTTGGAAAGGTCACTTGGATGTTTAAGAGTTCACAAGTGGAATCTTGTGGAAAGCATAGTGCAATGGGCCCCAAGTATTTTTGGCCAAAGGATCATATGTATAGCTCATCATGTGATCGAGTCAAGTTTGATGAGAAGGATTGATGAAGCTCAAAGAAGGGATACAGAATATGCTAGAATGATCAATGTTTGTCAAAGGAAATGAAATCACTTCAGGTATGGTGAAGATGGTGCAATTAGGTACAAGAACCGATTATGGGTACCAAAAGATAAGGCATTAAGAAGAGAGATTCTGGATGAGTATCACAAGTTCGAATTCTCAATTCATCTCGGAAGCACCAAAATGTTTAAAAACCTACAAAGGAATTTTTGGTGGGAAGACATGAAGAAGAAGGTAGCCAAGTATGTAGCCAAGTGCATAGTGTGTCAACAAGCTAAGATTGAGCACCGAAGACCTTGTGGTAAATTACAACCTTTACCTATTTCGAAATGGAAATGGCAAAATATCTCCATGGATTTTGTAGTAGGACTACCACGAAACCGGAAGAGACATGATGCAATTTGGGTTGTGGTTGATCGTTTGACGAAGTCGGCTCACTTTATTCATATGAAAGTGAGTCAATCCATGGAAAGCATGGTGGAGCTATATGTGAACGAAATTATCCGTTTGCATAGAATTCCAGCTTCTATTGTTTCGGATAGAGATCCGATGTTCACTTCAAGATTTTGGAAAGGTCTCCAAAATGCTTTTGGAACAAGGTTGAATTTTAGCACGATGTTCCATCCTCAAACCGACGGGTGAAAGAACAATCCAAACACTTGAAGATATGCTTAGAGCTTGTGCCTTAGATTGACATGAAAATTGGGATGATCACCTTCCTTTGGTGGAGTTTGCTTATAATAAGAGTTATCACTCAAGTATCAAGATGGATCCATTTGAAGCTTTGTATGGAAGGCCTTGTCGTTCTCCGGCATGTTGGAGTGAAATCGGAGAAGACAGATATTTTGGACCGGATTTGGTTCATATGTATGTTGATAAAGTAGAGCTTATTAAACAAAGGATGCTAGCGGCACAAAGTAGACAAAAGAGTTATGCGGATATGAAAAGAAGAGAGCAACTTTATGAAGTTGACGATCATGTAATGCTCAAAGTTTCACCAACTAAGGGTGTTATGAGATTTAGTAAGAAAGGAAAGCTAATACCAAGGTATATTGGACCTTTTGAAATCCTTGAGAAAGTTGGTGAAACGGCTTATAAGTTAGCACTACCACCTTCATATGCAAGACTTCATAATGTCTTTCATGTATCAATGCTCCGAAAGTATGTCCATGATGAAGCAAATGTGATTCGGATTGAGGAGCCGAATATCAAAGAGGACTTGACATATGTGGAGCAACATCTAGAGATTGTAAACCAAGTGAAGCATCTCAAGAACAAGACCATTCCCATGGTCAAGGTAGCATGGAAGCATCATCGAGAACAAGAAGCAACATGGGAACTCAAAGAGGAAATGCGGGAGAAGTTTTCGAGAATTTTCGGTAAGTAAATTAAGATTTACTAAAATTTGAGGATGAATTTTTATTTAAGGGGGTTAGGTTGTAACATCCTGAATGAAATAAAAAAAGAAAAAAAGGGCCAAGATCCCACATGCGCACAAGGCCCAAAAGCCCACTCCTATAAACTAATGCCCTAATATTCCTTCCCCACCTAACCACTCCCATCTCCCTCTCATTACCCATGTCGGCAGCACCAAGGAGCTAAGCAAAAGCCCCCATTGCCAAGCTACAGTAAGTCTCCCTCTTACCCTTTGGTTCATAGGAGGCTCTCTCACCATTTCTCTCTCTCTAATCACTATAGCTGCTCAGGGATAGTAGCTAGGAGGGAGAAAGGGTTGTAAAAGCTAAAGAAAGAAGATTAGAGTTTGAGCTTAGCTAATCAAGGTATGTTTGAGAGGATCTTAAACCCTAATCACCCCCTAATGATGTGTGTATATTTGGATTAGGGCATGAAGAACCAACTTGTGTTCTTGGAATGATGATTAAGGGTTATGCATATTAGTGTGTATGTTCATGTTCTATTAAAATTTATGCTCTATTGCTAATTATGCTTATAATGTCATGTGATTCATATCTTCATGCTCTAAGTGCTCATTATGCTTAGTAGTAGAATGTTCATTGTTCTTATGTTGGTTCATTATGAAAATGTTTAAAGCTCATGTACATTATGATATGGATAAGCATGCTAAATGCCTTCATGTGAAAATCCCATGTGGATCATGATTAGAATGCTAAGAATGTTAAGAAATGTCTTACATGATGTTTGGAAGCCAATATGTGTTTAATATGTCAATGTATGCAAGATTAAGAAACAAATGATGTAAAAATCATGTAGCTGCCATCTCAGAACGGGCGACCGATTCTATATCGGTCGACCGTTCTGGAAGGGCAGACAAATTATATGATTAGCGAACGTCCGAACACCTTGGTTCGGTCGTCCGAAATTCAGGAACCGGTCGATCGATGTTCAAACGGTCGTCCGATATGTGTGTAGTCGAAACACTCGAAATATTCTGTGATTAACGGTCGACCAAAGACCTTGTTTCGGTCATCCTAAAGACATTTAGCGGTCGACCGATACCTAAGCGGTCGCCCGATATAAGTCGACGAAACATTCTGTGATTAGCGGTCGATCAAACACTTTCTATTGATCGTCCGAAAGTCACGAATCGGTCAACCGATATGCCACCGATCGTCCGATTTAAACAGTAATCACATTTTGTGATTAGCGAACGAATCTGAACCCAATTACGGTCGTCCGAAAGACCCATAATGGTCAACCGTTATACAAGCGGTCGCCCGATTTATAGAGTCATCACATTCTGTGATTAGCGGACGAACCGAATGCCCTATTTTGATCTTTCGAAAGGACCATAACGGTCGACCGATGATCCGATCGGTCGTCCAATATAAGACCAGTGGTTGACCGTTACCCAAACGATCGTCCGATACTGTAAAATGATTGGTTATGATTGAATGTCCACACTTAGCATGATTTGAATTTCTATGACCTTAAATAGGATTAAAAGATGCAACATATATTGAATGATTGTATGTATCGATGAACATGATTAAAAGACCGATTGATGAAGGAGTGATATTTTTATGACTCGGGACCAATCAGTATCCAACCTAAGACCCCACCGACGGGTGGGGAAAGACCTCATTGACGAATGAGGATAAAGACCTTGCCTTCGGAGAAGGATAAAGACCTCACCTACAGGGAGGATAAAGACCTTGCCTTTGGGGAAGAATAAAGACCTCACCTTTGGGGAAGATAAGACCTCATTTATGGATGAGGATAAAGACCTCACCTACGGGGAGGATTATGATGTATTAGCCACTATCCTTCTCAATCACAAGATAAGAAAGCAGTTAAATAAAGATGAAAGATGAAAAGATATAAAGAAGAATGATGAATGACTTGGGACATAAAGATAAAGATGAAGAAGACACCTATGAGGATGCATTATGAATGTCCACTTGTCACATCATATGACGTCATGTATAAAGATGATCAAGTAAAGTAAGATAAGACCATGATATGCAATAGCATAATGATAAGTATGATGACAAGATATGATATGCAATAGTATAATGATAAGTAAGATGATAAGTTATGATATGCATGATCTAAAAATTATGACGTTACATGTTATCTTATATTGCCATGATGATATGCTCACATGCCATATAGTATGCATATGTAGCTCATTACATGCATATGACTTATGTTCTATGATGATGAAATGCATATGCCATGACATATAAAAATCATGTTATAAGATCATAGCATGCATGTGCCTCAACATACTCTAATGGAAGAAATCCCCTGCACCCCCTAGATCCATGCAGGTATGAAGGAGGCTTAGGTTCGGCTGCGAGAGCCTCGTGACGGCGACATTGCACATGGGTCTATCGGGCTACGACCCAAGTTATCTTACTTTTATTATGTCATGATGATGAACCTTTATAAGAGTTAAGTATGTATGGCTTATGGGCCTCTTATTGAGTCATGTATTCCACTTGAACTCATTTATGTATGATGAACCCTCTATTGGGTATACGATAAAGCCTATTAGGCCCATAGGCCAATTTATGTATCTTGGGTTTTTAATTATGAAGTCTTTCGCTATTTTACGATATTATTGTTTATGTTTATTATTATTATGTTTCCGCTGCAACGTTCCATGAATTAGGTTATGTAAAGGTCGATGCAACACCATCCAGGGTTTGGCAAAAAGTTTTAAATTAGGACTGAATTTTGGGGACGTTACACCATCTCCGTTTAATAAATTAGGGTTTCAAACTTTTAATATATGGCTTAATGGTCACGATATAAATATCTTGTCTTAGATTAATGATGTGTGTTGTCTAGGCTTGTATGGTGTTAGGAGGGTGTGAGATCAATTATCTAGCCTGGGATGACAAATATTATAGTGTGTGAAAATAACATAAACAAACATAGACATACTCAAACTTTAAAATCTTAGACACAATTACGAATACAAGCGTTCAGTATTCATCGCAGTTATCGAATTCAAAAGAAAGTAAAATAAATGTATGGCATTTCTAAATGTATAAGAAATCTTACTAAATCAAATCTTCATATATATGTTCTTAATTAAAAGTAAATAAAAAGCTCTCGACAGTGCCATGATTAGATATAGCTAGTTGAATTTGTTTGCGATAATTGACTCACTTAAACTTATTTCATAAATATTATATAATGTGATTCTAAGTGTCATTTTAAGTTGTCAATGTTCGAGGATGAGTTGACAACATAGTTACTTTATAAATTTTACATGTAACTTTATTTTTTTAGATTATTTTTATATATAAGTTTCTTAAAATAATTTCAAACTTTGCTAGTGAGTTTTTGTTGTTCTTTTTTTTCTTTTACTTAGTACCTACCTTACACTATAGCATATGAGCAATGTTATTAAAATCGGATCAGACCGGCCGGTTCAACTGGTTCAACCATGAACCAGCCTTTGGTGCAGTCCGATTTGAAGCCAAAATTGAAAATGGTGTTTGATCGAAAAAACCGGTTGAACCGACGAACCGGTGGGAACTCGGTTTAGTTGAAAAAGTGAAAAAAACTCAAAAGTCACTAAAAGGAAAGAAAAAGATGGAAAGGAAAAAAGACAAAAGGAAAGCAAATATTTGAATCAACAGAATCAAGATAGGAAAACACTAAAAAAGAATTAAAATAAATGAAGAGAGGGAGAAGGAACGAAAAAGATGAAAGAGTGATTTTCAGTGACTTAATGACATTTAATGATAAATAAAATTTAACATAGAAAGTTAATGAAGAGAGAGGAAGAAATAGGAAAAAGAAAGTAAAATTAATGAAGAGGGAGAAAGAAATGAAAAAAAAAGAAAGTAAAATAAAAATGAAACATAAGAGTGTTTTTTGTTTAAAAATATTTAAAGTATTATTAATAGAATTAAATGATAAATAAAAATTAATAATAATAAATTAATATTTTAAAATAGACTGAATAAATATATTTATGCTAATATTTAAAATTTAATAGGTTACTATTTTTCTATATATAATATTTATTATATATATCTTCAAAATTATTACAAATAATAGTATTTTAATAAAATCCGATTCAACCTGATCAAATTCGATCGAATCGATCCAGCCACGACCCAATTGATTGTCCGATTCGATGGCCGATCCAATTATGATAACATTGCATATGAGCCTAATGAGCTTTCTGTTAGCGTCATTGTTGCACCATCACCTTCTTGAGGACCTATGGAACTTGAAGGATTATTAAAATTAGGCATGTTGGACGAATTGAATAGTCGAGATGATTTCATTTCGTATATTAGGATGATTCATCAACATTTTCAGGGAAAAAAAAAACAAAAGAAGAATCAGCACCACTACTTATAACATATGATGTCCTATGGATATAGTAGTTCAAAAGGTGAATAATCGGGATAATCAACATATGATTGAAATGGATCCATTGTTGTAGCAAAGATAACAATTCAAAAGTCCAAATGCTATTAGAAATTTAAAATGAATACGATATTATAAATGTATTTAATATGCATTATGTATAGTAGATTAATAATATATTATTTATATTACTATTAAAATAGATGTTACTCGTCTTGTCTTTAAACGCGAATGGTTAGTCTCGGAGAGAAATTATTTTTTCTTATGCTGAGCCCATGTTGTGCCCTAACATCTCGCCCTAGGCAACTCAACATAGTTTGGTATGGTCGGTCTTGCTTGAGCCAAGTCGGCATGGAAAAATGCGGTGTTATGGGCAGGGTGGGATGCATGTGGGATTCCCAAGTGACACTACTGGCTATTGCATGCATTGTATCATTGTGATGGTTGAGAACATGGTTAGGTTATCTTGATCTATATATTAATATTTCATAATAACTTTATATTATTAATATCTTTGCCAATTGTAGTATGAGAGTCTTGCGCATGAAATATAAATAGGATCTTAATTTAGATTGCACACGAGATCTTATCTATGTCTACAATAATAATAATAATACAATACAACAAAATTATAATTTAGAGACCAATTTTTTAGGAACAAATTATATTTAGTTCTTAAAAGTATAAATGTTAGAGACTAATATGATAGTAGTCCCAAATTCTTATACATTTGAAATCAAAATTTTATTTGTGGTCTCTAAAATGTCATTCTTTAAAGACTAATGAAAAATTTTGATCGTTAAGAATTTTTAATGATCAGCTTATAAGGATCATGAGGGATCAAGATATTTGATCTAAAAAAGTATTAAAGACTAAAATTGAAATTTTAGAGACTACTGTGTTTAATTTCTAAAAAGTTTTTTGTGTAATAATAATAATAATAATAATAATAATAATAATAATAATAATAATAGCTTTTTATATATTTATTCTTGTTACATATATTTAGTATATTTTCTCTTATAAATTAACAAAAATTGAAGTGTAATTTAATATTTGAGTGCAAAAAGAAATTATGAAATATTTTCCATCTCGTAAAAAACATTTTTTTTATAATAAATAAGATGTTATCCTATATTCTATCTTGAAACTTTGAGGTTTTATCTAAATTCTACAAGTCGAGTAGTAACATAGTAGGCAAAACTCCGGGGCGAGCATTCTATGCAAGGATGAGAATCGATTTGAACGAAGTCGTCGACGACAAATTAAATTCAATGAAGAAATTTAAATTCTATCAATGCAGACCCCAAATTTTATAGATACCTCATAAGCATAGGAATTAGGTACGATTAATCTTTTTTTTTAAAAAAAAAAATTAGGTACGATTCTCAGAGGACATCAAATCTGCATATGTGCTATAATTTTATTTTGAGAAAATATTGCTAGAATCTGCCTATAGCCGGGTCCATTCGTAAAGCCCAACTCAACCCGATATTTGTTGTCTCAATGGGCTTGGGCTCTGTTTCTATTGTTTTCTAGTCTGTTGGGGAAGACCTCTTAAATAAAAAAAAAACAGCTCAAGTGAAGATTACTTTTTTTTAAAAAAAGAATAAGAGGCTCTGAGCTCTTATTTTTCAAAAAGTATCTTCACTTTATATTTTGAACTAGACCAAAGTTGCAAATATCATGAAAGGGAAGTGTAATAATCAAATATACAGGTCGATGTCAAGTTGCAGCTGGCTGCTTATATCCAAGGGGACTTATCGGTCATAACTTTTGAATAATTAGGTTGCTCAAGCAGACCTCGCTGGGAGACTTATCGGTCATAAACTTTTGAATAATTAGGTGACATGAAAAGAAATAAAGATGTTTCTTCTCGGCTTATTCAATCTGAAATAATTGATCTTGAATTCATTTCCCACTTCTTTAATCTTTAATTTATTTCACTGGATTAATCATGGACCTTTTTTGTCGCCTAAAAATTGCAGTAGAATAAGAGAAATATCTTTCTATACACAAGCAATACATAATATTTCATGCATTTCTTCATATAAGCAAACAAGCAATACTTAATATTCTTCATGCATCTCTTCACACAAGCAAACTTATACACGCAGTACTACAAACTTATCCACGAGGTACACAAGCATGCATGGTGGAACATATATCCAACCATGGGGATATGTTCCATAAGTCCAAATGCTTACTATTAGTATTTGACTAATTTGAAATCCAAAATCCAAATAAACAGCCCATATTTCCTTGGATATGAGACTGGTGATTAATTAAACCATAAACATATAGATATAAGCAAGAAGGGCAAAGAAAGGAGTGGCATTCAAATAGAATTTGACGGCGTTGCTCCTGTGAGGTTGAAGCTGATCGCACTGAATGCTCCTGAAGGACAGCCTCTCAGTCTGCAGATCATAGATGAACTGCAAGTTCTGCTGCTGTAGATTGCCCAAGGTCGAAAAGCTGGCGTTAGTTGGCACCATTGTTAAGCAAACCACAGTAGTATCTTCATCTCTGATTAGAAAATTTCGAATGGGCAAAGTCATATCGGCGACAGCAAAGTGGAACGTAATATTGGGCACCGGAGTATCGGAAAAACCATCTGGGACATCGAAGCACAGGTCGAGCCCGTAGTCTTCCATGGACTGCTCGTGCACAGGTAGAGCAGCCAACTGAGAAATGAATTCTTCCCTGAGGGCTTCGTAAGCCTCCTGCACCAAGAAAGTGAGCGGGCTCGTCGAGTCGATTATTGTTCCCCCATCCCCAGTATTTTCGTCGTATTCAAACGCTGCCTGACGGATCTGCAAGAGGGTTTCACCAACTGAGATGCCGCGTAAGTCCAGGTTGTAGTAGTTGGAGTTGCCGACGAATGAGATTGTATTGACGGCTGTTGTAGCACCCCAAATCGATCCCCGTTACGTGGCGAAAATCAACTTAGAGACACTTAGCATGACTTTGACCATCATATTGACCATATCTCAGTCAAGAATCGAGACACGTCAGCGGAAGAAAAGAAATAAAGATAAATTATAACTTTAATTGCGAAAGTCTAAAAGTGGCTATGTCATTACTAAGAAATAAACTAAGTTCTACATCATGAATCTAAAATGCGGAAGGTAAATGAAAATTAATAAGCATTCTAAAAGCCCTATGGTTCATGTGCTGTCCTATCGCCAGAGCCCCATCACCACACGCCTACTCCACCACGTTACTGACCTGGTCCTATGAAAATCAAACATAGGGGAGGAGGCCCTTCCGTAAGCTTTACAGCCTAGTGGGGAACCACATGATATACAATGTATGACATGAATATAATAATCAACGGTAAATAATCATGCTTAACTTGAACGTGAAAGATAACATATCAGTATCATGGATCATAATAAGAATAAGATCAGCGATATCATGAATCATGAGGATCAATAATACATAGTAAACTTGGAATCATGACATACTTAACTTGACTTGAACTTGAACATGCTTGTTGATCTTGGTTATTAATTAACAATCAGGGTGACTTTGAGTGCCTTTAATTCTTGGGGTATGCCCAGCAAACGATACGGCCTTGTGCGGGTCAATGGGTGATCAAACCATGACCAAGGGAGCGACCTTTATCTTGATGCACTTGGCTTGGACTGGCAACCTATCATTAATCTTTCATCTGAACTTATTAATCACTTTTAGTATCTTTTCATTCTTTGTATCATGTGATGAAGGAGATATGATCGGTATGAGGTAAATCAAGACAAAGAGTTCATGTTGGAATTATAAGGAAATCAATAATGTTCATATCAAAATAAAGAGAGACTAATGGGAGAATTTTGCTGGATTTTACGCCCTCACCTCTTCTGGATTTTTACGCCCTAGAAATTTCCTTCACCTTACGCCCTCACCTCTTCTGGATTTTACGTCCGAGAAATCTCCTTCACCTTACGGCCGTAAACCCTAATTCTTTGGCCGTAAACACCTTCTCTCTCTTTCATCTTTCTCTCTCCAAATTTTTTTTACCTCTATTCCATTACGGTCGTAAAAACTTATCTCTATTTCATTACGGTCGTAAAAATTTACCCCTATTACATTACGGTCGTAAAAACTTACCTCTATTTCATTACGGTCGTAAAAATTTACCCCTATTACATTACGGTCGTAAAAACTTACCCCTATTACATTATGGCCGTAAGCTTCATCTTTTTCTTTTTTTTTTCTAATTCTCTCTCCACCCTTCTCTCGACCGTAAGAAAATTACGGCCAAACAAATTTACGGCCGTAATACTTCTACTTTAAAATTAGGTTGCGTTATAAAACTTTGCGATGCAATAGCAAATAAATATTGCGGCCGTAATAATTTTTAATTCCAACTAGATTGCACCGTAAAATATTACGACACAATAGGAAAACGGAATCCCCCCTACGTACTTTCGCTCTACTCTAAATCCTACATCATAGCAATCAATAATACAGAAATAGAACAAACAGAAATAAATATACATACAAACAATCAACCAATCAAAGAATTCAAGAAATCAAATAATTAAATAAAATGATAACTTGAACCCTATTCATATTCTTTTCTTTTCATAACGATGAGGGCATAATAATTCAGAGGTCATGCAAGGTGATTTCGATTCACCCACCTATAATCGCAATTGATACTCGCTTGGCTCGTCGAAAAAGCTATCGGCCGAACCCCTGTATTCCCTCTGCACTCCCTCTGCTCTTTCTCCGGGTGCTTGTTCGTCTCTGCTCACGACTGGAAGGGACGAACAGGGAGGGAGAGAGAGATCGTGAGGGTTGAGAGAGGGTTTTATAAAAGGTTTTGTTTTAATCTAATCTTCTTCTCAAAATTAAATTTGAAGAGATTAGATTTAATTTTCTTTCCTTTCAAACTTTGAGTGGGATTTGATTTTTAATCTCCCATGTGCTTTGCTCGGCCACCCATCACGATTTGTTTTCTTTTCTCTTTTTTTTTATCTTTTTGTTGGTTGTTACATTCTTACCCCCTTAAAAGAAAATTTGTCCTCGAATTTTACACTAAGTAGAGGGCTTACCGAAAAGGTGGGGAAATTCTTGACGCATTTCCGATTCGAGCTCCCATGTCGCGTCATTTCCGCTATGGTGACGCCAAGCTACTCTGACCATGGGGACATCCTTGTTCTTCTGACGTTGTACTTTGCGATCCACTATATGCGTTGGATACTCAGCGAATGTCAAATCTGCAGCTATATCTGGCTCCTCTATCTTTAGAACATTTGCAGCATCGTGCTTGTACTTCTTGAGCATGGATACATGGAATACATTGTGCACTCTCCCATAAGATGGGGGTAGAGCCAGTCTGCATGCTGCCTCGCCTACCAGCTCGAGTATCTCAAATGGGCCTACATAGCGAGGACTGAGCTTTCCTCGCTTACTGAATCTCATGACTCCTTTCATGGGAGATACCTTCAGAAGAACTTGGTCCCCAACTTGAAAGATCTGCTCTCGTCTGCCTTTGTCAGCATAACTCTTTTGCCTTCCTTGAGCAGTCTTCATCCTTTGCTTAATTAATTCTATCTTTTCAGCATATTCCACTGCTTCTTTCACTTCTTCCTTACTCATGATCTTTTCCTCGCATACTTCGCTCCAGTGGGCAGGTGAACGGCAAGGTCGTCCATATAGGGCTTCAAATGGTGCGATACCAATACTAGAATGGTAGCTATTGTTATAAGCAAACTCAATCAGATGAATGTGCTCATCCCAGCTACCCTGCCAATCTAGTGCACATGCCCTTAGCATATCTCTAGTGTCTGGATGGTCCTCTCAGACTGCCCATCTGTCTGAGGGTGGAAAGCTGTACTGAAGTTGAGCCTTGTGCCAAAGGCTTCCTGCATGCTCCTCCAAAATCTGGCAGTGAATCTAGAATCTCGATCAGACACTATGGACTCTGGGATCCCATGGAGTTTGACTACTTCTCTCACATATAAGTCTAGCAGACTCTCCACTGATTGCTTCCATCGGATTGGAATAAAGTGTGCTGCCTTTGTGAAACGATCCATGACTACCCATATGGCATCATGACCCTTCTTAGTCCTAGGCAAGTTGGATACAAAATCCATAGTGATCTTATCCTACTTCCATTGTGGGATTTCCAAAGGCTTCAACTTGCCATATGGCCGCTGATGTTCAATCTTGACTTGTTGGCATACCAGGCATCGGGATACATATTCTGTTATCTCTCTTTTCATGTCCGGCCACCAGTAGCTGCGTTGTACATCCTTATACATCTTGGTGCTACCGGGGTGGATGGCGAACTCCGACTTGTGCATCCAGTACCTCTCGTCGGACATCAGCGTCAAGGGGAATCCACAACCTGTCCCAATATCTAATCCCTCCATTTGCAGAGATTTGAAAATCTGCTGATTCATTCTGGCACCTCTTCAGAACCTTCTGATATTCAGGATCTACTTTCTGAGCTGTTATGATCTTGTCAATTAAGCTGGGCTTCATCTGATGCATCATCCATAAAGCTCCATTTGTTCCCAGCTTGGGACACCATTGCTCAATTTCTTTCAGCATCTCGTACTCGCGTAGCCTCATATAAGCTAGCGAGCCTTCCCACTTTCTGCTTAATGCATCGGCGACTGAATTTGCTTTACCCGGATGGTAATTGATAGCAAATTCATAATCCTTGAGGAGCTCAAGCCATCGTCGTTGCCTCATGTTAAGATCCCTCTGATCGAAGATGTACTTGAGACTCTTGTGGTCAGTGAAGATCTCGAACGTCTCTCCATACAAATAGTGCTTCCAGATCTTCAGAGCAAAGACCACAGCCGTCAATTCCAAGTCATGTGTGGGGTAATTGACCTCATACTTCTTCAGCTGCCGTGAAGCATAAGCCACTACTTTGCCGTGTTGCATCAGGACACAACCCAATCCTGTTCCACACGCATCACTGTAGACCATGAAACCTCCACTGCCTGTCGGTATAGTGAGAATTGGTGCCGAAGTCAGACGGTCCTTCAGAGTCTGAAAGTTTTGCTCACATTTATCTGTCCAGATAAATTTTTCCGCCTTCTTTGTGAGATTCGTGAGGGGTGCAACAATCTTGGAAAAGTCCCTGATAAACCTCCTGTAATAACCCACTAAACCAAGGAAGCTGTGAATCTCAGAAGCATTCTTCGGCCTAGTCCAATTCGTCACCGCTTTCACTTTTGCGGGGTCTACTGCAATGCCCTTCCTGGAGACTGTGTCCCAAGAACATGATCTCCTTCAGCCAGAATTCACACTTTGAAAGCTTGCCATAAAGCTTGTGTTGTCTCAGGATCTCCAATACTATCCTGAGATGCTCTCGGTGTTGCTCTGGACTAGAAGAATAGATCAGAATGTCATCCACGAACACTATGACAAACTGGTCTAAATATGGTCGGAAGACCCTGTTCATTAAATCCATGAACGCGGCAGGAGCGTTCGTCAGTCCAAATGGCATGACCAAGAATTTGTAGTGGCCATATCTTGACCGAAAAGCAGTTTTCGGTATGTCCTCCGCTGCCACTCTCAGCTGGTGGTAGCCACTACGTAAGTCTATCTTAGAGAACACCGATGCTTTTGACAGCTGATCGAAAAGGTCATCTATCCGAGGCAGGGGGTACTTATTCTTCACTGTCACTTTATTGAGCATTCTATAGTCGATGTAGAGCCGCATGGAGCCGTCCTTTTTCTTGACAAACAAGACCGGTGCGTCCCAGGGTGAGACGCTCGGTCTGATAAATCCCTTGTCCAGTAGCTCCTGTATCTGCTTCTTCAGTTCCTGCATTTCAGCAGGTGCCATGCGGTAGGGTGCTTTAGAGATGGGTGCAGTCCTAGGGAGGAGCTCTATTTTAAAGTCGATTTCCCGTTTCGGTGGTAATCCGGATGTGTCCTCAGGAAACACATCTGGAAACTCCCGCACCACATCTATCTGTTGGAGCTCAGTGACGGGTGCATCCGTCTTGATCACACTAGCCAAGTACCCACAACATCCTTTCTGTAATAACTTCTGTGCCTTGATCGCTGAGACAATGACTTTGTTCTTTGTTGATGGAGTGCCTCTAATCACTGCTTTAGGCTTGCCTTGCATCCCTATAATGATCTTCTTCTGTTTGCATTGCAAAGTTGCATCGTGATACGAAAGCCAGTCCATCCCCAAAATGACGTCATAATCCACCATGGGGATGACTATGAGGTCTGCAGAAAAATTTTTCTTGTCTACATTGACAGGTACATTCGGGATGTACTTGGCAGCATGGAGAGTACTCATAGGTGTACTCACACGCATAGCATGGGGCATCTGCTTCTGAGGTAGACTAAGAGTTTGGGCACACGACTTTGAAATAAACGAGTGTGTAGCCCCAGAATCAAATAAAATAGTAGCAGGCAAGTTGGCGATCGGGAGGGTACCTCTAATGACATCATTGTCATTTTGGGCTGCATCAGCTTCCAGGTTGTGCACACGACCTTGCACAACGGAATTTCCACCTCCTGCTGCTCGATTGTCTCGGCCTCCTCTGGCAGCCTGTGGGCAATTTCTGATTAAATGTCCGAATTGTCCACACTGAATGCATGCGCCGCTCAGTCTACGACACTCTCCATCATGGTGACGGCCACAGTGAGGACATAAAGGCTTCTATGGCACTTGTGGCTGGCGTGGTTGCGGTGGCAGTTGTCTCAGTGGCTATGCTTGCATTGGCGCAGGCCGTGGTTGAGCTTGAGCCTGTCTTGGAGCTTCTCTCTGCTGGTATGGCCTGTAACGACGAACGCGGCGGTCGTTCCTCCTAAACGGTCGCTAATCATCCGTTCGAGGCCTGGACTGCTCTATTGCTTTGGTTGGAGCTTTGGCCTTGCGTTCAGATCCTTTTCCATACGTGTGGCCAACCTCACAGCCTTCTCTAGATCTTCACAATCCCCAGACAGGACTTCAGTCTTCAGTGCCTGCTGTAGTCCATTAATGAATCTGTTAGCCCTAATACGCCCTTCAAATGGCATCGGGCAATATTGCTCCAGTTGGATGAACTGGGTGTGGTAATCTGCCACAGACATAGTTCCCTGCTGCAGTTGCAGGAACTCCTCTTGTTTGTTGATGCGGTCATGTTCAGGAGTGTAACGCGCCATGAAGGCCTTCTTAAATTCATCCCATGCTATGTCCTCTTCTTCCATCCCTCTGAGCCTGGTGGCCCTTGTAGTCTTCCACCAGCCCATCGCAGTACCAGTAAGCATGTGTGTAGCATACAGAACCTTGCGTTCATCAGTGCATCTCATCAGCTTAAAAATCCGATCCATGATCTCAATCCATTCTTCAGCCTTGAAAAAGTCCGCCTTCCCATCATACTGAGGCGGATGCAACTTCAGGAAAGCCTGGATGGTGTCTTCTACTGCTTCATGGCGTGCCCTCTGATTACGATGCCTTGACGCCGGTGGACTGTCTCCTGCCTGGCTACCCTCAGGTGGAGCAAACTCATCCACATGCTCCTCTAATGGCGTTCTAGCTGCGCGGCCTCTACCTCTTCTGCGGCCTGGCGCACGACCTCGGCCACGGCCACGTCCGCGACCCAGTTGGGCCCCCATCTCAGGAAGTGTGCCTTCCGATGCCTCATATAGATTCCGGTCCGCTCTGGCCATTTGCTCTTGAATACGCTCTGACCGTCGTGACATGCTTATCCTCTATTCATACAATAAAATCATGCATCAATAAATCATAACTTATCTTAAACATAAACTTGACTTACATTACTTTTCGGTGGAGGGTGTGGCGACTGCACGACGATAGCACATGAACCTTTTACCATACTATACTATTCTATACACTAGGACGTCAAGAGAGTCCTAACTTTAGGCTCTGATACCATAAATGTAATGCCCCCAAATCGACCCCCGCCACGTGGCGAAGACCAACCTGGAGACGCTACGACATGCTATGACTTTGACCATCATATTGATCATATCTCAGTCAAGAATCGAGACACGTCAGCGGAAAAAAAGAAATAAAGATAAATTATAACTTTAATTGCGGAAGTCTAAAAGTGGCTATGTCATTACTAAGAAATAAACTAAGTTCTACATCATGAATCTAAAATGCGGAAGGTAAATGAAAATTAATAAGCATTCTAAAAGCCCTATGGTTCATGTGTTGTCCTATCGCCAGAGCTCCATCACCACACGCCTACTCCACCACGTTACTGACCTGGTCCTGTGGAAATCAGACACAGGGGAGGAGGTCCTCCCGTAAGCTTTACAGCCTAGTGGGGAACCACATGATATACAATGCATGACATGAATATAATAATCAACGGTAAATAATCATGCTTAACTTGAACGTGAAAGATAACATATCAGTATCATGGATCATAATAAGAATAAGATCAGCGATATCATGAATCATGAGGATCAATAATACATAGTAAACTTGAAATCATGACATACTTGACTTGACTTGAACTTGAACATGCTTGTTGATCTTGGTTATTAATTAACAATCAAGGTGACTTTGGGTGCCTTTAATTCTTGGGGTATGCCCAGCAAACGATACGGCTTTGTACGGGTCAATGGGTGATCAAACCATGACTAAGTGAGCGGCCCTTATCTTGATGCACTTGGCTTGGACTGACAACCCATCATTAATCTTTCATCTGAACTTATTAATCACTTTTAGTATCTTTTCATTCTTTGTATCATGTGATGAAGGAGATATGATCGGTACGAGGTAAATCAAGACAAATAGTTCATGTTGGAATTATAAGAAAATCAATAATGTTCATATCAAAATAAAGAGAGACTAATGGGTGAATTTTGCTGGATTTTACGCCCTCACCTCTTCTGGATTTTTACGCCCTAGAAATCCCCTTCACCTTACGCCCTCACCTCTTCTGGATTTTACGCCCGAGAAATCTCCTTCACCTTACGACCGTAAACCCTAATTCTTTGGCCGTAAACACCTTCTCTCTCTTTCATCTTTCTCTCTCCAAATTTTTTTTACTTCTATTCCATTACGGTCGTAAAAATTTACCCCTATTACATTAAGATCGTAAAAACTTACCTCTATTTCATTATGGTCGTAAAAATTTACCCCTATTACATTACGGTCGTAAAAACTTACCTCTATTTCATTACGGTCGTAAAAATTTACCCCTATTACATTACGGTCGTAAAAAACTTACCCCTATTACATTACGGCCGTAAGCTTCATCCTTTTCTTTTTTTTTTCTAATTCTCTCTCCACCCTTCTCTCGACCGTAAGAAAATTATGGCCAAACAAATTTACGGCCGTAATACTTCTACTTTAAAATTAGGTTGCGTTATAAAACTTTGCGATGCAATAGCAAATAAATATTGCGGTCGTAATAATTTTTAATTCCAACTAGATTGCACCGTAAAATATTATGACACAATAGGAAAACGGAATCCCCCTACGTACTTTCTCTCTACTCTAAATCCTACATCATAGCAATCAATAATACAAAAATAGAACAAACAGAAATAAATATATATACAAACAATCAACCAATCAAAGAATTCAAGAAATCAAATAATTAAAAAAATGATAACTTGAACCCTATTCATATTCTTTTCTTTTCATAACGATGAGGGCATGATAATTCAGAGGTCATGCAAGGTGATTTCGATTCACCCACCTGTAATCGCAATTGATACTCGCTTGGCTCGTCAGAAAAGCTATCGGCCGAACCCCTGTATTTCCCTCTGCACTCCCTCTGCTCTTTCTCCGGGTGCTTGTTCATCTCTGCTCACGGCTGGAAGGGACGAACAGGGAGGGAGAGAGAGATCGTGAGGGTTGAGAGAGGGTTTTATAAAAGGTTTTGTTTTAATCTAATCTTCTTCTCAAAATTAAATTTGAAGAGATTAGATTTAATTTTCTTTCATTCAAACTTTGAGTGGGATTTGATTTTTAATCTCCCATGTGCTTTGCTCGGCCACCCATCACGATTTGTTTTCTTTTCTTTTTTTTATCTTTTTGTTGGTTGTTACAGCTGTGCTGCCATCTAAGTCTGCGTAGGAACCAAAGAACATGTAGCTGGACATGGAGTCGTCAAACGCGTTAGAGAAGCAATAGGAAAACTTGGCGTAGGGCAGCTGAGAGATGAGAGACTGATCACTTGCTGATCACTATATGATTCTAACCCATTTTAGATGAAATTCATACATATCGATTCCCACTTTTGCCTATTTTTGGGCCAATTATACTTGGAATGCAAACATTGTAATAACTAGTTGATATTCCTCATTTCATACTTAATTCCATGTGCATAGAGGTTCTGAAATGCCAAAATCCATTAATATTTAAATTCTATGCCAAGTTATCATTTTGAGGACAAGTTATCATTCCTAAGTGTCAAGTTATCATTATTTTGAATGAACTTATTTTCAATGGTTTTCTTGCCCTAAATCCATCATTATCATGTATAAATCATATTTGGATAGTCACATCTCAACTTGTGCAAAGTTTTAAGTCCATTTGAACAAGTTATCATTTTTCAAGTGCCAAGTTATCGTTAAAGGGCAATTCTGTCATTTCGACATGCAAAACCATTAATTCTGCACAAGGACCTTAAGCAATCATCTTATTATTGTTCTAACTCATTGCTGGTCAAATTTCATCACATTTGGATAATCAAAACTCAAGTTATGACAAGTTATCATTTTTAAGTCATATAAGTTATCGTTTTTGGGGCACTCAAGTTATCACTTTTAGGAATATCTTTCATATTTGATTTCTGACCTCACTCACTTATCACTCTAATCAATTTGATGCCTGAAATGCTTTGAACCACCCATATTAGGACATTTTCCAAGATTTCCATAAAGTTATCATTCCGGGCCCTTGAATTCATTCATATCGATATAAGTTTTCATTCTTGCACAACACATAAACCCATCTGATAATTGAACTAGTTACCAGCATTATCCTAATCCTTATTTGTCAAAATACTACTCAAGAGCTTTGATGCTTGCTGTTTGGATTTTTGTAACAAGAAGAAAAGGTGGCCAAAAGGTGGAAAAAGTAGGGGGGACCACTATTTTTTCTTGCAAAAAAGGGAAGCTGTCACTGCTAGAATTTCTGCAGATGGACAGGTGGCTTAATCAGGAGGATTAGAACATTTAGATGCTGATCAAAGGGTGGAAAGGAGTGATATATAAGCTGGATTTTTCTGGAGGAGAAAGGAGGCTGGTCATTCAAGGGTTTGGAGCAAGGCAAGGAAGGGGGCTGCTGGATTTTGGGAGCTACTGCCGAGAGCTTGAAGGAACTATGAATTGTATCTGTTTCTTATCCCATTTCATGTCAAATCTTGTAATTATGAGGAGCTAAACTCCATTTTTTCTAGGATAGGGTAGTAGTTTAGATTAGTTTTGGATGGATATGGACTGATTTGTAATCCTGCACTGAAATCAATTCTGGTTTTCAGATTTTAGAACTTTTCTGCACTGATTCATGTTATCATTAGATCCATTGTAAACCATGATTGAGATGTGTTATTTGATCTAATCACCCTTCAGAATGTATTAAGAGATAAAGTCAGATTTCTGGATTCCATTTAGTTGCAAATCTGATTTCTGAATTTGGTTTCCTGAAAATCTGATTTCCTATTTTTTCTGAATCTGATTTCCTGAACTGCAGAATTTATTTGTTACTCTCAACCTGATTAATTGAGTCTTTGGAATGTTGGTATTGTCCCTATCTTGTTCAGAAATGAATCAAGATTTTTTGGGCAATCATTTGACTCAAACCAGATTTTCCACTGATTCCTGAACAGAAATCAGAAATCTGATTTTTCTGGTTTTACATTTCTGAAATCTGATTTGTTATAAATCTGATCTTGTCATTTGAAGACCCTATTTGTATTTATAACTGAGAAGTTATCATTTGGTCTAACCCTTGTTCAGAAATGAATCAAGAATCAATGCCAAGTTCTAGATACAAACTCAATTAGAATTCTGATTTCTACTTTCTGAAATCTAATTTTTCTTAAATCTGAATTTTGATTTTCTTGGGCTGTTTGAATCTGATTGTCATTGGAGATTGAATTAATTGAACAACTGAAAGGTTAACATCTATCACAATCTTGTTCAGAAATGAATTGAGAAGCTTTGACATTCCTATGATTCAAATCTGATTTGGTTTTTCCTGATTTGAATGAGTTGAATGAGTTGCTGATTTCTGGTTTCCTAAAATTCCTGAAATTTGATTTCCTGGACTTGGGATCTGATTGCCATCAAGGATTGGATAATTGAATAGTTGAGAGGCTAATATATGCCATGATCTTATTCAGAAATGAATCAAGATCATTGACAATTCAGAATTCAAATCTGATTTTTTCAAAATCTGATTTCTTAGTTTGATTTTAATTCTATTTTCTGATTGTTTGGAATCTGATTTGCCAATTGTTAATCCCTATTTTATTCAAATCACTGAGAGATGTACTTTAGGAATCCCTTGCAGTCCAGAGATGGGTCAAGGGGCATTTGGCAAACTTGAATTCCATCAATCCACATTGCTGATTTTTTCAGAAATGCTGATTTCTGTTTTCTCATTTAATTAACTTCTGATTTCCATTGTCAACCCTCATATTAATCCACTACTGAGAGATAGTCTTAAGGGCTTCTTTGAGATCCAGAGATGGACCAAGGAGCAATAGGAATTATGAACTCATATGGCCATATGGTTTGCATTTCCAATTGAGTGTGTTTGTGTGGATTCCAATTTATTTTGCAATCGAGAGGTTGACTTTGAATCCCCCTTGAATTCAGAGATGAATCATGGAACACAAGCACCATTATTGAGTATATTTTATCCTAATTTGGTTGATTGAAATGATTCCATCTTTTTATGATTGCAAATGCAAGTTATCATTCCAAACTTCCTTGGATTGCAAAAAATCAGCATTGAATATTTCTTTTGAGCCCAATGATAACTTAATTTTCAGTGAGGACCCTCTTTTGATTCAACCTAGCTAATAATTATATAATCATATATTGCTTAGTTAGAGGCCAATTGAGCTGTGGGAATAGTCATTTTCAAGTTGAATCAAAAGTTGAACATTTAGTGATAACTTGTTCCATTCCATCCTTAATTAATTTAGATGAACCCCAAATCCTAGAAGAACCTTCCTCGTAGATAGTTAAACCTTTTTAGACTTCATTCTAGCATTTATAATTTAGTTTTGATAAATTTCCAAAACTCAAAAATCTGTTATCATTTCACTTTCTATAAAAAATTTGTTTTCACTATTCATTAAAAATCTATTTTTAGTCACTTAAGTAGAACTAATCTAGATTATTTTAGGGTGTTTTAGACTTCAAATTCTTGTGGATACGACAACCTGAGTCTACTACAATTTACCTGTGCACTTGCAGCTAGTGAGTTGGGAGACCAAAAAAATGAAAAATTGACATTTTCTTAAATTTCAGCAAATTATCACTAGAAAACCCAAATATCACTATCAGAGACAAGGCTCGTCGTCCGAGCCCTGCAAAACCTGAGGAGTCCGAGAGATTGAAATTGTCCACCGTGTTGCATCCGAAAGTTATGGTGAACGGATGATCAGTATTGTCGCCTTCCAATCTGAATGTGTCGTTGGCAAGAAGACCTTGGATGAATGATGTACTATACTCGCACAACTGGGTGCATGTCACGAAGTTAATTATTTCTTGGCACTGCGGCCTGTCTCAGGGTAAGGTGACGAAGGTGGAGGACTGGCTTGAATAGTAAGCAAGACTCGCAATCGATCGAAACGAAGCTATCAGCGGTGTCAATGGTTAACGAGACATTGCGTGTAGGATTGCCGATGGCGAACTCCGCCACGTACTCGAGATCATCGGTGCTCCAGCGCAGCCGAGCTTGCAGGCCGGAAGCTGAACTGCTCTCTTGGTTGGTGTTGGACGCGATCTCTTTGATGATCTTTCTTTCGGCGATTTTTGTGCCTTCTCGTATGATTAGCCTTGCAGCCATGCGAGTCAACGCAGCAACTAAGAGTGGATTGGCAGCAGCAGTAGGGGAATGCAGGAGCAAGAACAGAAACAACACGGGCAACAATAATTGCGCCATGATTTTGGTCCTTTCACCTACGTAAGGTGTGGCAGTAGCGAACAATTACTAGGATGTATGAGGTATCGACGGTCGGATATGATATAATTAAGGTATAAATAGAAGAAAAGAGCTGATCTTGAGGTAAGTCTTCACTCTAAAATACAAATATATTCGGATGGCATGACAGGATATATAAACGATAACATTATTATTTTCTTTTAAATAAAAGAGAGGTCATAAATTAGTACAACTACATCATAGAGAAACATGTATTGAACATTAATTATTGAAATTGAAAGGACGGAAACTAACCATTCTACTTTTATTATTGTTGTTGTTGTTTACGTAAAGATCTAGTGTAATAGGCCCGAAACAAAAATGTCGCCATTTGGCGGACGTTGCCTGCTTTGCAAACTCTAGGAAGATAACACAAATTCTACATCACAAATCAAATTTCACAGAAGGAAGATCGCTGTGCAGGTTTTCACCACAACTTTTTTTTTTCTTAAACTGCCTCTTTGCGGTTGATTGACTTGTGGGTAGACCCAATTTGAACTAAATATTAGAACGAGAGGATTAATAACTTTAAAATAATATATTAAAAAAAAATAAAAGAATTAACAAAAAGAGGAAGTTATCGTCACACCACAATATTGTAGGAAACAATACAATCAACATTTTATAATCGATGAGTACCATTTTGTCGTTTCTATTATTCACCGTTAAATTGAAGCTTAAAAATAAAAAAATAGTCTAATCAGATAAAAGTCAAAAATTGAAAATTGTTATGTGCAAGTAATTGTCAATAGAGTTAATAGGACGCAAGTCCTAAAATGAGAAGGATAATTAGCAATAAAGTCAAAACACCTTTCACAATGTTCCTATTGCTCATACCCGTGCAATTAGAAGAGATCCATAAAAAAAATACAATCCTTCCATAAAAGAAGATACTTGTAATCGTTTTAATCGACCATTGTTTATTCGACATGTCCTAATTAAATAACAGATTTTCTAAGGGCAACAAATGTTAAGATCAACGGAGTTAAAAGTCCTAGTATTATAATTTAAATATGGGGTGTACCACGTTAACCATGATGAAAGTCAAAAAACAAATTATCATATTGTCATCCTTGTTCTCATTCTCATTACCTATCTGACTTGAGATTTGTGGTTTGAATGTCTGAAATGTTAGTGAAATCATGCAAGTTAGGTCATGAAAGCAAAATGAGCTAAACACAGATAAGGCTCAGCGAAGTGCTCCCAACACACGACATGGCCTCAGGTCGAGAAATGACCTAGTCAAGCAACTCGAGATTAATTTTAAAAATTTATAATTTTCAACACGCAAATTAATGTTGCAAGAGCATGATGCGTTGTAATTGTAACAATAAAATTTGCTAGCAAGTGCACTAGTCGCTCAAGTAATATAGTAAAAAGGAGTAAGAGTGTCGAACCCACGAGGAATATTATTAATTCAATATCTGGATTTATAAATTAATAAGAGAGGAAAAATATGGATTTTTGGAAAGAGGTTTTATGAAAATAAAATAAAGAAAATAAGATAATGATAAGATAGTGGTGTTGAAGTTAGGCCTTAGGATGAAAATAGATCAGGATAAATATTTGAACCATAAAAGATAAACTTAATCTTTAAAGATGGATTAGAGTCTCCCTAAAGTAATCTAACATGATTAACTTGTGGTCTCCACGACTGGCATCCCTCAATTTAATCAGATAGAACTATCTTAATTTAATAAGAATTGAAGTCTCCACGACTGGTACCCCCAAAATCGTATTAAAATTAAGATGCATTAAATTGGATTCTCTAGACTATTAATCACTCCACAAACTGGTATAGATTAATAGACCACACAAACTTGATTCTCCACACACTAGTTATCAAATTTATGTCAATTATTAATTTCAAATAAAATCAATTATAATTAGTATAATAAATTCTGAAATTAAACACTCCACAAACTGGTATAGCCTAATTCGGAAATTTAATTAACTAATATAAAAGCATTAAGCACAATTAATAATTGATCAGAAAAGATTAAAACAAATAAAATGGGGTCCAAACATTTCCCTTCAATTAATAATCTCCTAAAATAATAATCCTAAAAACATGGAGTTCATCCTAGAAATTCTGGAGAGATAATAATAAAATAACAATAATAATCGAAAGAATTACACCCAAAATAGAAGTAGAGCTCTTGAATTGGGCAGACAGTCGGGCAGCCTCTCGGACTTGATCAAGGTCGCGATCAACCTCCCGCCGTCGCACCTCTCTCCTCTTGGTCGTAGCCTGCAGAGCTCACGACTCGCCGTGGAAGAAACCTGAACTTCAGAGCACGAATTGAAACGATGGATTCTTCACGTATTTATAGGGTGCGGACGGCCTTCAATTTGATCTCGGTCGTAACATCGTACGGTTAACTTTAAAATTATAAGATAAACTCGGCCAAAGATAAATCATTTTATCAACTCGCCCAAAGATAAATCTTTCTTATCTTTTTACGCCCAAAGAGTCTCGGCCGTAAGGAAAGTATTTTATCTTTACTCCTTTTCATTACTCCCAAAGGATAAAAATCCTTTTATCTTTACGCCTTCATATCTCTTGTTACGCCCAAAGATAAACTCATTTTTATCTTGTTACGCCCTCCAAATTTCGGCCGTAACATCTTATCTTCATGCCATTACGCCCAAAAGATACAAATATTTATCTTTACGCCTTCAACTCTTGGCCGTAAAGACTACGCCCAAAAGATAAAAATATTTATCTTTACGCCTTCAAATGTTAGCCGTAACAAAGAATTAAATCTTGTTACTCCTTTTGAATCTCGGCCGTAACGACTTGGGTGTAAAGCCAAATCTCGGCCGTAAGGAATTTCTTTGAATTTCGGCCGAGATTTGAATTTTCCTGCAAATAATTATCAAAATATAGTTAATCCATCCACAATTAAAATATTCAGCGATTTTAATAATTAAAATTGATAAATCCGGAATTATAATTAGAAGTGACTAAAAATGATGCATGCCATGATCAAATTATAGAAAATTTAATTAAAATAATTAACTAAAATATGTTGTATTTTGCATGCATCAAACTCCCCCAAGCTTAAAGTCTTGCTTGTCCTCAAGCAAAAATTCAAAGCAAGGCTCAAGAAAGTTCCATCGTAGCATCCACATTGTCAACTAACTAATTTTCTCACACAATTCTTCTGCACACCTACTACTCAGCATCTTATCATTTTCCATGCACTTAGCTTTATAGAAGTTCTGAATGCTACACAAATTTAAACAATCTCAAATTCAACCTTGAAAAAATAAATTGTCTATCAAATAATAACATTAATATTGAACATATAAGTACTAATTGAGCTTAAAACTTTTTCTTTTTCTTTTCATTTTTCAATTTTATTTTCAATCATTTAAAAGTTCTAATCTTCAAGCAGGATTGCACAAGGAAGTCCATGTAGCGGGCTTTAGACTGATGACTCCCAGATCAGATGACCTTAGGGCACCAGGTGATAAAGCACCCCTCGAGTTTACTTGCCCGAACAACCAAGGTTCTGAATGAAGAGTTCGAACTTAGCCATGATTCAGTACTCCTGTGCTTCTCCATATTCCACAAGATGGTCCATGTAGCAGGTTTTCGATCGACGGATCCCAGAGCAGTTGCCCTTAGGTCGCCAGGCATGAACCCCTACGGATCTAATTACCCGAACACACCTTGGTTCCGGATAACACTTTTGTACCTACACATAACTTTATTTTTAATTTATTTGTTGGGGTTTAACTAACCCTTCTTTTCTTATTCACTTTCAATTTTTATAAGCTCAAAAAGTACTTGATATGATCAATAAGAAGGCTACTACTAATCAAGACTTAAAAGAAATTAATAAAAAGGCATGAATATGATTTTGTCGTCTAGTCATTCATAATTCTACTTAGCACAGGCACATAGTCCATAAGTTTGATACTAAAATAGCAAGTGATAAGAAAGAAAAGCATTCAAATTTCATCAATTAACGACATGTCTTTGAACTTTTACTTAAAAGATAATTAAAACAATAAGACAAGAGTTTGTTAGATGGTAGCAAAAATAAATGCATGCAATGGTATTTTTTAGAAAATTTTCAAATTTTTCATATTTTTTTTTTTGGATTTTTTTTTATAAATAGATGCAAACATAAGCAAATAAACAGAAAGAAACATGCAATGCGTGAAATGCAAACTCCCCCAAGCTTGAACTAGACACTGTCCTCAGTGTTAAGCCAGCAAGGGAAAGTGATACATACTCAATAAAAAGGAAAATTTAAAGAAACGAAAATAAAGAAAAGGGAAAAGACACAACCGGATTTATTGTCTGCGGGGTGGCGATGGTGGATAGTAGCTGAGATTTCCTTGGCGCATATGATACTCATGGATGCGTCTCGTCATGCGCGCATGTTGATTTTGAAGGGATTCGAAGCGACCCTGACGATCATCCATATTTCTAAAATCAGCTCGAATGTTGGTCAGCTCTTGTGCTTGTCGAAGTTGCTCTTCCTGAATAGCGTGCAACTGCCCTGACTGACGAAGTTGCTCTTCTTGAAAAGTGTGAAACTCCCCTGCTTGACGAAGTTGTTCATCATACATTGATTCCCATAAGTTTTGCATGGAAGCATAGTCAGGCTGAGGTGGCGGAGGTGGATAGTAAGTCTGCTCTGGAGCTGAAGTAAAAGTGGGCTCTGGTGCTATATAGCGATTCTGCACAGGTTCTTGTAAAGGGGCAGATACTTCCATCGAATCGCGTTCCTCATAAGGAGTAGAAGGTATGAACGAGGAATCAGAAGAGCTCTCTTGTGCTGGAGATGGGATCGGAGAAGGTACCGGCATATAAGGCGAATGGACGGATGTGGCATATTGGGAAGCTGCCGGTGATGCAGCCTGGAATCCTTGTTGCTGTTGAAGGTAAGGTTGGGCTGCCGCATAATCAGTAGAATCAAACCAGGAGAAAGGTTCATCCTGGTGTAGCTGTCCGACAGAGGTAGATGGTCCTGCAGGTGGAATTACTGGAGCTATGACCTGCCTAAAAAGGAGCCAATTATTTGGATTAATCGGCGTAAAAGCATCTCGATCTGAGCAGGGCACCTCCTGATGGTGGCCTTTAAAAATAAAAACTTTGATCCCTGAGTTGTTGGTTTTCACGAGACCCATAGCTTGAATGGTCCTACGAGTGAGGTGAGTGTTTCCTGGCACAGCTTCGAGATCATCCAAGTCAAGTTGTAGATGCTGAGCGATAGGTGTGAGAAGGGCACCCATATTAATGCTACCGCCACGATGAGTAGTGCGGCGCTGAAATCGACGAATGAGGAAGGCACCCACATTAACGGGAGTTCTGTGAAGCATGCTGTGGATGAGATATAACTCTCCTTCTGAGACGGCACCATCATTATCACTGCGTCCACTTATGGTGTTGCTTAGCATGCGATGGACGTAGCGCAGGACAGGATTTTGAATTGAGCTATCTTTAGCGGTGTTCCAAACCAATCGATCTTCTTCTGTTATCTGTTTCCAAAAAGTTTCCGCATCAAAGTCAGCAGGTACAGAAAGAGATCCATGGTTGGGAAATCCATAGATATTATTAATCTCTCCTAGAGTGAGAGTAAAAGGTCGTCCATAAAGTTGGAATGAAATGCGGGGCTGATCATAGTTCCTGCCATCTAAATTAAAGATTTCCAGAGATGAGAGGAATTCCATAATTAGTACTTCATAAGTTGGCCACCAAGAATGCACAAAGTCAGATAGTCCAATTTGAGAAAATAATAGATGAGTATCTGCAAGTAAATTATACTCCCTCAGCAATTCAGTATCTGAAAATCTGGTGGCATGAATACGAATATCACACATCCGTTCATATCGAGCTTGATACTCCGGCTTAGTCCAATAATAATCTCCGGGGTAGGAGATTAATTGTGAGGGCTGTGGGGCCGGCTGAGCATTCGGATGTCGTCGTTCGTGACGTCCCCTCCATATATTAGCAAATCGCCTCATTTTGATCTGGACAAAAATAAACAAAGAAAAGGTACCGGCTTGCTGGGAGCGGTTGAGGTTTTGACCGTAGTATTCGATGAAGAACCGGATGAAGGTCGGAGGTGACTCGGAACTCGGCCGTAAGAGGTTGATGAACCCGGAGTTTGGCCGTAAGAGAGCGGCGGAGATGGCGTGACTTCGGCCGTAAAACGAAGGCGACGTGGAAACTTCGGCCGTAACGCACTGGGCGTAAGGATCGGTGATTGACGTTTGAGACTTCGGCCGTAATAAATGTCGGTGCGGTTGAAGACCGGCCGTAACGAACAGGGAAGCGCTGGAACTTCGGCCGTAAGGAACAGGTGCGGTGCTTTTGGCCGTAAGGATCGGCGGAGATGGCGTGACTTCGGCCGTAAAACGAAGGCGACGTGGAAGCACCTCGGCCGTAATGCAGAGAGGGCGGCGCGCGGTGGCTTCGGCCATAAAAAGTTGGAGGCTTGGCACTTTGGGCGTAAGGGAGAAAGCTCGGCCGTAATGTACAGAGGGCGGCGCGGTGTTGAAGCTCCGGAACTTCGGCCGTAAGGAGTTGCTCGGCCGGAGTTGAGTGGAGTTTCACTTCGGCCGTAATTGATCTGCAATATGCGAGAAGAGGTAAGTATTTTATAGATAAATTTATGACTCCGACAGCGCAGTGAAAGGTCAAATCCGGGCGTAAAGGCATGCATTTTCCAAGGTATGTCCGTGGTCTGCTGATGTGACATCTCGGCCGTAATGGAATGGTGGCAGGGCGTAATAGGAACCCGCAGCTCTTGTCATGTCTTCGGCCGTAAAGAGCATCGTAGGGCGTGATCTTCGGCCGTAACGAGGAATGGTGTCAGCTTGTCTTGTCAAGTCCGAGCTTGATGCATGTGCGACAACTCGGCCGTAATGCACACGTAACGAGGGTGGCAGGGCGTAATGTCCGAGCTTCGGCCGTAGAGAGAATCAATTGTTGAAATTTACGCCCCTGAGTTTATCTCCCCTTACAAAACATTAAATACTAATTAAATTAAATGACTCCATAATAAAATAAATGTCTAATTAAAAATAAAACTATCACCTAAACTAAGATATTAACAACTAATTAGACTAATCAAAATCAAAAAATAAAAATGATAGAAATAGTTCTGATTTATAGTCGTCAGCTTGACTTAGTTCTGATGAAAATCAAGGCCTATTTTGCTCTTCCCCTCTTGGATTTTTCTCTGTGTTACTTGGGAGAGAACCCGGTGTACGTCCAGTTAGTTGTGCCGCCATCTGGCCCAGTTGTCTTTCCAAATTTCGAATTGATGCATCCTGACTCGTGGCTCTAGATTCCATATTCTTTTGCAATGCTTGCATTGTGTCTATGATCTGTGCCATCATCTCCTGCATATGATTTGATGATTGATGTTGGGGAGTGTCAGATTGCCTTTTCAGTATATAATCTTTTGATGGACCAGAAGATTGGCCTTGGTTCTGATTATAGGCAAACTTCGGATTATGTCTCCATCCATAATCGTTGTTCCTGTAAAATGGATTGGAAATAAAGTTAGCATTTTCAATTTGATTTGAATCTGAAGTGTTACCTGTAGGGCTATAATTGCTAGAATTTCCCATTAGTGACATCATCTGCTCGAATTTTTGATTAAGTGATTCCAGCTGAGCCACTATTTCTGAAGATTGTATTCCTTGTGTAGCATGTACATCATGAGTTCGGCGAGATGGTCTCCTTTCTTGGCTCGACTTGAGGGCTACAGCTTCAATTATATCTTGTATCTCACTAGGACGTTTAGATCCCAGTACTGTCCCTCCTGCTGATTGATCGAGTTTGTCTTGATCTGCAGGTCGTAATCCATGGTAAAAATCTTCCATTACTTGCCATTTTGGAATTCTATTATCAGGAACTCTGGCCAGCAGTTCCTTATATCGTTCCCAGGCTTCATATAACGTCTCGTTATCGTCTTGAACAAATGCCCTCAGCTCCCTTCGATATTTGCCTGCCTTTTGTGGTGGACAATATTTTCCAACAAATTTTTCTACCAGCTCCAACCAAGAATGAATCGATCCTGCAGGCAAAGTTTTAAACCAAGTGGAAGCTTTGTCACGTAAAGATTGAGGGAATAA
Organism: Pontederia crassipes; assembly: GCA_030549335.1. Taxonomy (NCBI): domain Eukaryota; kingdom Viridiplantae; phylum Streptophyta; class Magnoliopsida; order Commelinales; family Pontederiaceae; genus Pontederia; species Pontederia crassipes. The sequence goes on from CM060193.1 coordinate 31,788,436, forward strand.
TAATAAACGAATAACTTCAGAAGAAATATTATTATTTCTAAAGGTGCTCAGAGTGGCAAGAAATTTATCAAGGTGATCGTGAGGGTCTTCATGAAATCCTCCTCCAAATTGGGATGCTTGTATCATCCTCACGATTGCGGGATTTATCTCAAAATTATTTGCGTTAATATCAGGCAGCACGATGCATGATTCTCGGTCACTGTATCTGGCCGAGACATATTCTCTCATAGAAAGTTCTGCTTCATCTTCTCGCCGATTATTATATGGTGGAACCAGTTCATTCTGCTCCAGTCTCTGATTGTCGTGTGCTTGTTCCGCCATTTTTCTTATATTTCTTCGTAATCGACGATAGGTTCTTTCAATCTCAGGATCAAATTCCAATAGTGGATTTGAACTTCTAGTGCGCTTATCAGAAGATTCCAGGATTGGTTGTGATTTAATTTTCAATTAGTACCTGCAACAACCAATTTTCAGTAAGATAAAAGAATAAAATAAAATATATACAAGAAGAAAGAAATTCAGATAATAAGTCACGAAAAATGAGTTTTTTACTAATAAAGTCTTTCGGCACGATGGAATTTAAAAATTCGTCATTAAAATTAATTTTCAGAAACTTTATTAAATTATTTTCAGAAATAATCAGATTTTATAATCAGAAATAATCAAAAATTATTTTCAGAGAAGAGATAAGATTAATATACTGAAAAGAAATAAGATTGATCGGCCGTAATACAGAAATAGATTTACGGCCGAAATTAGATTAATAATTAATCCGAGGCTCGTTCGTCCGTAAAAATATTGAAACAGTGTCAAAAGGATTCAACGTGAAGGCGTAAAAATTAGCATGGTGATGAATTATCTCGGCCGAAAAAAAATTGAATGAAATGTTGCCAAATGAATCATTACGGCCGACAAAGATTATAGTTCATATCGGCCGTAAAACAATGAGAGGTAAAACATCAACACATATAAATCGGCCGAAAAGGAGTAAAATCCATGGATGATCCATTACGGCCGAGACAACTAAATCGCTTCGGCCAAAACAAAGTCAAATCAAAAGTTCAAACTATTACAATGTTACGGCCGAGAATGAAAAAAATCATAATTAAATTAGGGTCGGAAGATGGCGTAAAAAACAAATGTTCAGAAATCTTACGGCCGTAAAACTATGAGATTAATTCTCGACCTTAAAAATGAAACATGAGATCATTTCGGCCGAGATAACACGAGGCCGTAAAGAAAAATAGGGTTTCGGCCGAAATAATTTCGAATAAAACTCAAATGTCGAAAATTGAATCATTACGGCCGAAAATGAATTAAGCAATTCCTTACGGTCGTAAAACAACGGAATCATATGAAGAGTTTAAACAATTAAAATGTTACGGCCGAGAATGAAAACTGATTCGAATAAGGCGTAAAAAATTTAAACCATCGATAAACCGGGCGTAACAAGTCAAATAAAAAAAAAACAACGTTCGGATAAAAATATTACGGCCGTAAAGATTGAAAGTTTAGAATTCAGCGAGGCCGTAAAATTAATAAAACGGACACATTAAATTTAAAGTCGTAAATCCATAAGTCGACAGTGTAATTTTGAAAAAAAATCCAATCAGCGTCGGATGTTAAACCGAAAGTAGATAAATAAAAAAAATGTTGTGACCTTTATCTGCAAAAAGAAAAAAAAATGTTAGTTTATTCACAAAAATAATTAAAACAATTAATATATATGCACAGAGAATTATTTACAATTTATTTACATCTCCTAATAATTCATAAAAATCAGAAATTAATTAATAAAATATTCCCCGGCAACGGCGCCAAAAACTTAATGCGTTGTAATTGTAACAATAAAATTTGCTAGCAAGTGCACTAGTCGCTCAAGTAATATAGTAAAAAGGAGTAAGAGTGTCGAACCCACGAGGAATATTATTAATTCAATATCTGGATTTATAAATTAATAAGAGAGGAAAAATATGGATTTTTGGAAAGAGGTTTTATGAAAATAAAATAAAGAAAATAAGATAATGATAAGATAGTGGTGTTGAAGTTAGGCCTTAGGATGAAAATAGATCAGGATAAATATTTGAACCATAAAAGATAAACTTAATCTTTAAAGATGGATTAGAGTCTCCCTAAAGTAATCTAACATGATTAACTTGTGGTCTCCACGAATGGCATCCCTCAATTTAATCAGATAGAACTATCTTAATTTAATAAGAATTGAAGTCTCCACGACTGGTACCCCCAAAATCGTATTAAAATTAAGATGCATTAAATTGGATTCTCTAGACTATTAATCACTCCACAAACTGGTATAGATTAATAGACCACACAAACTTGATTCTCCACACACTAGTTATCAAATTTATGTCAATTATTAATTTCAAATAAAATCAATTATAATTAGTATAATAAATTCTGAAATTAAACACTCCACAAACTGGTATAGCCTAATTCGGAAATTTAATTAACTAATATAAAAGCATTAAGCACAATTAATAATTGATCAGAAAAGATTAAAACAAATAAAATGGGGTCCAAACATTTCCCTTCAATTAATAATCTCCTAAAATAATAATCCTAAAAACATGGAGTTCATCCTAGAAATTCTGGAGAGATAATAATAAAATAACAATAATAATCGAAAGAATTACACCCAAAATAGAAGTAGAGCTCTTGAATTGGGCAGACAATCGGGCAGCCTCTCGGACTTGATCAAGGTCGCGATCAACCTCCCGCCGTCGCACCTCTCTCCTCTTGGTCGTAGCCTGCAGAGCTCACGACTCGCCGTGGAAGAAACCTGAACTTCAGAGCACGAATTGAAACGATGGATTCTTCACGTATTTATAGGGTGCGGACGGCCTTCAATTTGATCTCGGTCGTAACATCGTACGGTTAACTTTAAAATTATAAGATAAACTCGGCCAAAGATAAATCATTTTATCAACTCGCCCAAAGATAAATCTTTCTTATCTTTTTACGCCCAAAGAGTCTCGGCCGTAAGGAAAGTATTTTATCTTTACTCCTTTTCATTACTCCCAAAGGATAAAAATCCTTTTATCTTTACGCCTTCATATCTCTTGTTACGCCCAAAGATAAACTCATTTTTATCTTGTTACGCCCTCCAAATTTCGGCCGTAACATCTTATCTTCATGCCATTACGCCCAAAAGATACAAATATTTATCTTTACGCCTTCAACTCTTGGCCGTAAAGACTACGCCCAAAAGATAAAAATATTTATCTTTACGCCTTCAAATGTTAGCCGTAACAAAGAATTAAATCTTGTTACTCCTTTTGAATCTCGGCCGTAACGACTTGGGTGTAAAGCCAAATCTCGGCCGTAAGGAATTTCTTTGAATTTCGGCCGAGATTTGAATTTTCCTGCAAATAATTATCAAAATATAGTTAATCCATCCACAATTAAAATATTCAGCGATTTTAATAATTAAAATTGATAAATCCGGAATTATAATTAGAAGTGACTAAAAATGATGCATGCCATGATCAAATTATAGAAAATTTAATTAAAATAATTAACTAAAATATGTTGTATTTTGCATGCATCAAACTCCCCCAAGCTTAAAGTCTTGCTTGTCCTCAAGCAAAAATTCAAAGCAAGGCTCAAGAAAGTTCCATCGTAGCATCCACATTGTCAACTAACTAATTTTCTCACACAATTCTTCTGCACACCTACTACTCAGCATCTTATCATTTTCCATGCACTTAGCTTTATAGAAGTTCTGAATGCTACACAAATTTAAACAATCTCAAATTCAGCCTTGAAAAAATAAATTGTCTATCAAATAATAACATTAATATTGAACATATAAGTACTAATTGAGCTTAAAACTTTTTCTTTTTCTTTTCATTTTTCAATTTTATTTTCAATCATTTAAAAGTTCTAATCTTCAAGCAGGATTGCACAAGGAAGTCCATGTAGCGGGCTTTAGACTGATGACTCCCAGACCAGATGACCTTAGGGCACCAGGTGATAAAGCACCCCTCGAGTTTACTTGCCCGAACAACCAAGGTTCTGAATGAAGAGTTCGAACTTAGCCATGATTCAGTACTCCTGTGCTTCTCCATATTCCACAAGATGGTCCATGTAGCAGGTTTTCGATCGACGGATCCCAGAGCAGTTGCCCTTAGGTCGCCAGGCATGAACCCCTACGGATCTAATTACCCGAACACACCTTGGTTCCGGATAACACTTTTGTACCTACACATAACTTTATTTTTAATTTATTTGTTGGGGTTTAACTAACCCTTCTTTTCTTATTCACTTTCAATTTTTATAAGCTCAAAAAGTACTTGATATGATCAATAAGAAGGCTACTACTAATCAAGACTTAAAAGAAATTAATAAAAAGGCATGAATATGATTTTGTCGTCTAGTCATTCATAATTCTACTTAGCACAGGCACATAGTCCATAAGTTTGATACTAAAATAGCAAGTGATAAGAAAGAAAAGCATTCAAATTTCATCAATTAACGACATGTCTTTGAACTTTTACTTAAAAGATAATTAAAACAATAAGACAAGAGTTTGTTAGATGGTAGCAAAAATAAATGCATGCAATGGTATTTTTTAGAAAATTTTCAAATTTTTCATATTTTTTTTTTTGGATTTTTTTTTATAAATAGATGCAAACATAAGCAAATAAACAGAAAGAAACATGCAATGGGTGAAATGCAAACTCCCCCAAGCTTGAACTAGACACTGTCCTCAGTGTTAAGCCAGCAAGGGAAAGTGATACATACTCAATAAAAAGGAAAATTTAAAGAAACGAAAATAAAGAAAAGGGAAAAGACACAACCGGATTTATTGTCTGCGGGGTGGCGATGGTGGATAGTAGCTGAGATTTCCTTGGCGCATATGATACTCATGGATGCGTCTCGTCATGCGCGCATGTTGATTTTGAAGGGATTCGAAGCGACCCTGACGATCATCCATATTTCTAAAATCAGCTCGAATGTTGGTCAGCTCTTGTGCTTGTCGAAGTTGCTCTTCCTGAATAGCGTGCAACTGCCCTGACTGACGAAGTTGCTCTTCTTGAAAAGTGTGAAACTCCCCTGCTTGACGAAGTTGTTCATCATACATTGATTCCCATAAGTTTTGCATGGAAGCATAGTCAGGCTGAGGTGGCGGAGGTGGATAGTAAGTCTGCTCTGGAGCTGAAGTAAAAGTGGGCTCTGGTGCTATATAGCGATTCTGCACAGGTTCTTGTAAAGGGGCAGATACTTCCATCGAATCGCGTTCCTCATAAGGAGTAGAAGGTATGAACGAGGAATCAGAAGAGCTCTCTTGTGCTGGAGATGGGATCGGAGAAGGTACCGGCATATAAGGCGAATGGACGGATGTGGCATATTGGGAAGCTGCCGGTGATGCAGCCTGGAATCCTTGTTGCTGTTGAAGGTAAGGTTGGGCTGCCGCATAATCAGTAGAATCAAACCAGGAGAAAGGTTCATCCTGGTGTAGCTGTCCGACAGAGGTAGATGGTCCTGCAGGTGGAATTACTGGAGCTATGACCTGCCTAAAAAGGAGCCAATTATTTGGATTAATCGGCGTAAAAGCATCTCGATCTGAGCAGGGCACCTCCTGATGGTGGCCTTTAAAAATAAAAACTTTGATCCCTGAGTTGTTGGTTTTCACGAGACCCATAGCTTGAATGGTCCTACGAGTGAGGTGAGTGTTTCCTGGCACAGCTTCGAGATCATCCAAGTCAAGTTGTAGATGCTGAGCGATAGGTGTGAGAAGGGCACCCATATTAATGCTACCGCCACGATGAGTAGTGCGGCGCTGAAATCGACGAATGAGGAAGGCACCCACATTAACGGGAGTTCTGTGAAGCATGCTGTGGATGAGATATAACTCTCCTTCTGAGACGGCACCATCATTATCACTGCGTCCACTTATGGTGTTGCTTAGCATGCGATGGACGTAGCGCAGGACAGGATTTTGAATTGAGCTATCTTTAGCGGTGTTCCAAACCAATCGATCTTCTTCTGTTATCTGTTTCCAAAAAGTTTCCGCATCAAAGTCAGCAGGTACAGAAAGAGATCCATGGTTGGGAAATCCATAGATATTATTAATCTCTCCTAGAGTGAGAGTAAAAGGTCGTCCATAAAGTTGGAATGAAATGCGGGGCTGATCATAGTTCCTGCCATCTAAATTAAAGATTTCCAGAGATGAGAGGAATTCCATAATTAGTACTTCATAAGTTGGCCACCAAGAATGCACAAAGTCAGATAGTCCAATTTGAGAAAATAATAGATGAGTATCTGCAAGTAAATTATACTCCCTCAGCAATTCAGTATCTGAAAATCTGGTGGCATGAATACGAATATCACACATCCGTTCATATCGAGCTTGATACTCCGGCTTAGTCCAATAATAATCTCCGGGGTAGGAGATTAATTGTGAGGGCTGTGGGGCCGGCTGAGCATTCGGATGTCGTCGTTCGTGACGTCCCCTCCATATATTAGCAAATCGCCTCATTTTGATCTGGACAAAAATAAACAAAGAAAAGGTACCGGCTTGCTGGGAGCGGTTGAGGTTTTGACCGTAGTATTCGATGAAGAACCGGATGAAGGTCGGAGGTGACTCGGAACTCGGCCGTAAGAGGTTGATGAACCCGGAGTTTGGCCGTAAGAGAGCGGCGGAGATGGCGTGACTTCGGCCGTAAAACGAAGGCGACGTGGAAACTTCGGCCGTAACGCACTGGGCGTAAGGATCGGTGATTGACGTTTGAGACTTCGGCCGTAATAAATGTCGGTGCGGTTGAAGACCGGCCGTAACGAACAGGGAAGCGCTGGAACTTCGGCCGTAAGGAACAGGTGCGGTGCTTTTGGCCGTAAGGATCGGCGGAGATGGCGTGACTTCGGCCGTAAAACGAAGGCGACGTGGAAGCACCTCGGCCGTAATGCAGAGAGGGCGGCGCGCGGTGGCTTCGGCCGTAAAAAGTTGGAGGCTTGGCACTTTGGGCGTAAGGGAGAAAGCTCGGCCGTAATGTACAGAGGGCGGTGCGGTGTTGAAGCTCCGGAACTTCGGCCGTAAGGAGTTGCTCGGCCGGAGTTGAGTGGAGTTTCACTTCGGCCGTAATTGATCTGCAATATGCGAGAAGAGGTAAGTATTTTATAGATAAATTTATGACTCCGACAGCGCAGTGAAAGGTCAAATCCGGGCGTAAAGGCATGCATTTTCCAAGGTATGTCCGTGGTCTGCTGATGTGACATCTCGGCCGTAATGGAATGGTGGCAGGGCGTAATAGGAACCCGCAGCTCTTGTCATGTCTTCGGCCGTAAAGAGCATCGTAGGGCGTGATCTTCGGCCGTAACGAGGAATGGTGTCAGCTTGTCTTGTCAAGTCCGAGCTTGATGCATGTGCGACAACTCGGCCGTAATGCACACGTAACGAGGGTGGCAGGGCGTAATGTCCGAGCTTCGGCCGTAGAGAGAATCAATTGTTGAAATTTACGCCCCTGAGTTTATCTCCCCTTACAAAACATTAAATACTAATTAAATTAAATGACTCCATAATAAAATAAATGTCTAATTAAAAATAAAACTATCACCTAAACTAAGATATTAACAACTAATTAGACTACTCAAAATCAAAAAATAAAAATGATAGAAATAGTTCTGATTTATAGTCGTCAGCTTGACTTAGTTCTGATGAAAATCAAGGCCTATTTTGCTCTTCCCCTCTTGGATTTTTCTCTGTGTTACTTGGGAGAGAACCCGGTGTACGTCCAGTTAGTTGTGCCGCCATCTGGCCCAGTTGTCTTTCCAAATTTCGAATTGATGCATCCTGACTCGTGGCTCTAGATTCCATATTCTTTTGCAATGCTTGCATTGTGTCTATGATCTGTGCCATCATCTCCTGCATATGATTTGATGATTGATGTTGGGGAGTGTCAGATTGCCTTTTCAGTATATAATCTTTTGATGGACCAGAAGATTGGCCTTGGTTCTGATTATAGGCAAACTTCGGATTATGTCTCCATCCATAATCGTTGTTCCTGTAAAATGGATTGGAAATAAAGTTAGCATTTTCAATTTGATTTGAATCTGAAGTGTTACCTGTAGGGCTATAATTGCTAGAATTTCCCATTAGTGACATCATCTGCTCGAATTTTTGATTAAGTGATTCCAGCTGAGCCACTATTTCTGAAGATTGTATTCCTTGTGTAGCATGTACATCATGAGTTCGGCGAGATGGTCTCCTTTCTTGGCTCGACTTGAGGGCTACAGCTTCAATTATATCTTGTATCTCACTAGGACGTTTAGATCCCAGTACTGTCCCTCCTGCTGATTGATCGAGTTTGTCTTGATCTGCAGGTCGTAATCCATGGTAAAAATCTTCCATTACTTGCCATTTTGGAATTCTATTATCAGGAACTCTGGCCAGCAGTTCCTTATATCGTTCCCAGGCTTCATATAACGTCTCGTTATCGTCTTGAACAAATGCCCTCAGCTCCCTTCGATATTTGCCTGCCTTTTGTGGTGGACAATATTTTCCAACAAATTTTTCTACCAGCTCCAACCAAGAATGAATCGATCCTGCAGGCAAAGTTTTAAACCAAGTGGAAGCTTTGTCACGTAAAGATTGAGGGAATAATAATAAACGAATAACTTCAGAAGAAACATTATTATTTCTAAAGGTGCTCAGAGTGGCAAGAAATTTATCAAGGTGATCGTGAGGGTTTTCATGAAATCCTCCTCCAAATTGGGATGCTTGTATCATCCTCACGATTGCGGGATTTATCTCAAAATTATTTGCGTTAATATCAGGCAGCACGATGCATGATTCTCGGTCACTGTATCTGGCCGAGACATATTCTCTCATAGAAAGTTCTGCTTCATCTTCTCGCCGATTATTATATGGTGGAACCAGTTCATTCTGTTGCTCCAGTCTCTGATTGTCGTGTGCTTGTTCCGCCATTTTTCTTATATTTCTTCGTAATCGACGATAGGTTCTTTCAATCTCAGGATCAAATTCCAACAGTGGATTTGAACTTCTAGTGCGCTTATCAGAAGATTCCAGGATTGGTTGTGATTTAATTTTCAATTAGTACCTGCAACAACCAATTTTCAGTAAGATAAAAGAATAAAATAAAATATATACAAGAAGAAAGAAATTCAGATAATAAGTCACGAAAAATGAGTTTTTTACTAATAAAGTCTTTCGGCACGATGGAATTTGAAAATTCGTCATTAAAATTAATTTTCAGAAACTTTATTAAATTATTTTCAGAAATAATCAGATTTTATAATCAGAAATAATAAAAAATTATTTTCAGAGAAGAGATAAGATTAATATACTGAAAAGAAATAAGATTGATCGGCCGTAATACAAAAATAGATTTACGGCCGAAATTAGATTAATAATTAATCCGAGGCTCGTTCGTCCGTAAAAATATTGAAACAGTGTCAAAAGGATTCAACGTGAAGGCGTAAAAATTAGCATGGTGATGAATTATCTCGGCCGAAAAAAAATTGAATGAAATGTTGCCAAATGAATCATTACGGCCGACAAAGATTATAGTTCATATCGGCCGTAAAACAATGAGAGGTAAAACATCAACACATATAAATCGGCCGAAAAGGAGTAAAATCCATGGATGATCCATTACGGCCGAGACAACTAAATCGCTTCGGCCAAAACAAAGTCAAATCAAAAGTTCAAACTATTACAATGTTACGGCCGAGAATGAAAAAAATCATAATTAAATTAGGGTCGGAAGATGGCGTAAAAAACAAATGTTCAGAAATCTTACGGCCGTAAAACTATGAGATTAATTCTCGGCCGTAAAAATGAAACATGAGATCATTTCGGCCGAGATAACACGAGGCCGTAAAGAAAAATAGGGTTTCGACCGAAATAATTTCGAATAAAACTCAAATGTCGAAAATTGAATCATTACGGCCGAAAATGAATTAAGCAATTCCTTACGGTCGTAAAACAACGGAATCATATGAAGAGTTTAAACAATTAAAATGTTACGGCCGAGAATGAAAACTGATTCGAATAAGGCGTAAAAAATTTAAACCATCGATAAACCGGGCGTAACAAGTCAAATAAAAAAAAAACAACGTTCGGATAAAAATATTACGGCCGTAAAGATTGAAAGTTTAGAATTCAGCGAGGCCGTAAAATTAATAAAACGGACACATTAAATTTAAAGTCGTAAATCCATAAGTCGACAGTGTAATTTTGAAAAAAAATCCAATCAGCGTCGGATGTTAAACCGAAAGTAGATAAATAAAAAAAATGTTGTGACCTTTATCTGCAAAAAGAAAAAAAAATGTTAGTTTATTCACAAAAATAATTAAAACAATTAATATATATGCACAGAGAATTATTTACAATTTATTTACATCTCCTAATAATTCATAAAAATCAGAAATTAATTAATAAAATATTCTCCGGCAACGGCGCCAAAAACTTAATGCGTTGTAATTGTAACAATAAAATTTGCTAGCAAGTGCACTAGTCGCTCAAGTAATATAGTAAAAAGGAGTAAGAGTGTCGAACCCACGAGGAATATTATTAATTCAATATCTGGATTTATAAATTAATAAGAGAGGAAAAATATGGATTTTTGGAAAGAGGTTTTATGAAAATAAAATAAAGAAAATAAGATAATGATAAGATAGTGGTGTTGAAGTTAGGCCTTAGGATGAAAATAGATCAGGATAAATATTTGAACCATAAAAGATAAACTTAATCTTTAAAGATGGATTAGAGTCTCCCTAAAGTAATCTAACATGATTAACTTGTGGTCTCCACGACTGGCATCCCTCAATTTAATCAGATAGAACTATCTTAATTTAATAAGAATTGAAGTCTCCACGACTGGTACCCCCAAAATCGTATTAAAATTAAGATGCATTAAATTGGATTCTCTAGACTATTAATCACTCCACAAACTGGTATAGATTAATAGACCACACAAACTTGATTCTCCACACACTAGTTATCAAATTTATGTCAATTATTAATTTCAAATAAAATCAATTATAATTAGTATAATAAATTCTGAAATTAAACACTCCACAAACTGGTATAGCCTAATTCGGAAATTTAATTAACTAATATAAAAGCATTAAGCACAATTAATAATTGATCAGAAAAGATTAAAACAAATAAAATGGGGTCCAAACATTTCCCTTCAATTAATAATCTCCTAAAATAATAATCCTAAAAACATGGAGTTCATCCTAGAAATTCTGGAGAGATAATAATAAAATAACAATAATAATCGAAAGAATTACACCCAAAATAGAAGTAGAGCTCTTGAATTGGGCAGACAGTCGGGCAGCCTCTCGGACTTGATCAAGGTCGCGATCAACCTCCCGCCGTCGCACCTCTCTCCTCTTGGTCGTAGCCTGCAGAGCTCACGACTCGCCGTGGAAGAAACCTGAACTTCAGAGCACGAATTGAAACGATGGATTCTTCACGTATTTATAGGGTGCGGACGGCCTTCAATTTGATCTCGGTCGTAACATCGTACGGTTAACTTTAAAATTATAAGATAAACTCGGCCAAAGATAAATCATTTTATCAACTCGCCCAAAGATAAATCTTTCTTATCTTTTTACGCCCAAAGAGTCTCGGCCGTAAGGAAAGTATTTTATCTTTACTCCTTTTCATTACTCCCAAAGGATAAAAATCCTTTTATCTTTACGCCTTCATATCTCTTGTTACGCCCAAAGATAAACTCATTTTTATCTTGTTACGCCCTCCAAATTTCGGCCGTAACATCTTATCTTCATGCCATTACGCCCAAAAGATACAAATATTTATCTTTACGCCTTCAACTCTTGGCCGTAAAGACTACGCCCAAAAGATAAAAATATTTATCTTTACGCCTTCAAATGTTAGCCGTAACAAAGAATTAAATCTTGTTACTCCTTTTGAATCTCGGCCGTAACGACTTGGGTGTAAAGCCAAATCTCGGCCGTAAGGAATTTCTTTGAATTTCGGCCGAGATTTGAATTTTCCTGCAAATAATTATCAAAATATAGTTAATCCATCCACAATTAAAATATTCAGCGATTTTAATAATTAAAATTGATAAATCCGGAATTATAATTAGAAGTGACTAAAAATGATGCATGCCATGATCAAATTATAGAAAATTTAATTAAAATAATTAACTAAAATATGTTGTATTTTGCATGCATCAAATTCCCCCAAGCTTAAAGTCTTGCTTGTCCTCAAGCAAAAATTCAAAGCAAGGCTCAAGAAAGTTCCATCGTAGCATCCACATTGTCAACTAACTAATTTTCTCACACAATTCTTCTGCACACCTACTACTCAGCATCTTATCATTTTCCATGCACTTAGCTTTATAGAAGTTCTGAATGCTACACAAATTTAAACAATCTCAAATTCAGCCTTGAAAAAATAAATTGTCTATCAAATAATAACATTAATATTGAACATATAAGTACTAATTGAGCTTAAAACTTTTTCTTTTTCTTTTCATTTTTCAATTTTATTTTCAATCATTTAAAAGTTCTAATCTTCAAGCAGGATTGCACAAGGAAGTACATGTAGCGGGCTTTAGACTGATGACTCCCAGACCAGATGACCTTAGGGCACCAGGTGATAAAGCACCCCTCGAGTTTACTTGCCCGAACAACCAAGGTTCTGAATGAAGAGTTCGAACTTAGCCATGATTCAGTACTCCTGTGCTTCTCCATATTCCACAAGATGGTCCATGTAGCAGGTTTTCGATCGACGGATCCCAGAGCAGTTGCCCTTAGGTCGCCAGGCATGAACCCCTACGGATCTAATTACCCGAACACACCTTGGTTCCGGATAACACTTTTGTACCTACACATAACTTTATTTTTAATTTATTTGTTGGGGTTTAACTAACCCTTCTTTTCTTATTCACTTTCAATTTTTATAAGCTCAAAAAGTACTTGATATGATCAATAAGAAGGCTACTACTAATCAAGACTTAAAAGAAATTAATAAAAAAGCATGAATATGATTTTGTCGTCTAGTCATTCATAATTCTACTTAGCACAGGCACATAGTCCATAAGTTTGATACTAAAATAGCAAGTGATAAGAAAGAAAAGCATTCAAATTTCATCAATTAACGACATGTCTTTGAACTTTTACTTAAAAGATAATTAAAACAATAAGACAAGAGTTTGTTAGATGGTAGCAAAAATAAATGCATGCAATGGTATTTTTTAGAAAATTTTCAAATTTTTCATATTTTTTTTTTTGGATTTTTTTTTATAAATAGATGCAAACATAAGCAAATAAACAGAAAGAAACATGCAATGCGTGAAATGCAAACTCCCCCAAGCTTGAATTAGACACTGTCCTCAGTGTTAAGCCAGCAAGGGAAAGTGATACATACTCAATAAAAAGGAAAATTTAAAGAAACGAAAATAAAGAAAAGGGAAAAGACACAACCGGATTTATTGTCTGCGGGGTGGCGATGGTGGATAGTAGCTGAGATTTCCTTGGCGCATATGATACTCATGGATGCGTCTCGTCATGCGCGCATGTTGATTTTGAAGGGATTCGAAGCGACCCTGACGATCATCCATATTTCTAAAATCAGCTCGAATGTTGGTCAGCTCTTGTGCTTGTCGAAGTTGCTCTTCCTGAATAGCGTGCAACTGCCCTGACTGACGAAGTTGCTCTTCTTGAAAAGTGTGAAACTCCCCTGCTTGACGAAGTTGTTCATCATACATTGATTCCCATAAGTTTTGCATGGAAGCATAGTCAGGCTGAGGTGGCGGAGGTGGATAGTAAGTCTGCTCTGGAGCTGAAGTAAAAGTGGGCTCTGGTGCTATATAGCGATTCTGCACAGGTTCTTGTAAAGGGGCAGATACTTCCATCGAATCGCGTTCCTCATAAGGAGTAGAAGGTATGAACGAGGAATCAGAAGAGCTCTCTTGTGCTGGAGATGGGATCGGAGAAGGTACCGGCATATAAGGCGAATGGACGGATGTGGCATATTGGGAAGCTGCCGGTGATGCAGCCTGGAATCCTTGTTGCTGTTGAAGGTAAGGTTGGGCTGCCGCATAATCAGTAGAATCAAACCAGGAGAAAGGTTCATCCTGGTGTAGCTGTCCGACAGAGGTAGATGGTCCTGCAGGTGGAATTACTGGAGCTATGACCTGCCTAAAAAGGAGCCAATTATTTGGATTAATCGGCGTAAAAGCATCTCGATCTGAGCAGGGCACCTCCTGATGGTGGCCTTTAAAAATAAAAACTTTGATCCCTGAGTTGTTGGTTTTCACGAGACCCATAGCTTGAATGGTCCTACGAGTGAGGTGAGTGTTTCCTGGCACAGCTTCGAGATCATCCAAGTCAAGTTGTAGATGCTGAGCGATAGGTGTGAGAAGGGCACCCATATTAATGCTACCGCCACGATGAGTAGTGCGGCGCTGAAATCGACGAATGAGGAAGGCACCCACATTAACGGGAGTTCTGTGAAGCATGCTGTGGATGAGATATAACTCTCCTTCTGAGATGGCACCATCATTATCACTGCGTCCACTTATGGTGTTGCTTAGCATGCGATGGACGTAGCGCAGGACAGGATTTTGAATTGAGCTATCTTTAGCGGTGTTCCAAACCAATCGATCTTCTTCTGTTATCTGTTTCCAAAAAGTTTCCGCATCAAAGTCAGCAGGTACAGAAAGAGATCCATGGTTGGGAAATCCATAGATATTATTAATCTCTCCTAGAGTGAGAGTAAAAGGTCGTCCATAAAGTTGGAATGAAATGCGGGGCTGATCATAGTTCCTGCCATCTAAATTAAAGATTTCCAGAGATGAGAGGAATTCCATAATTAGTACTTCATAAGTTGGCCACCAAGAATGCACAAAGTCAGATAGTCCAATTTGAGAAAATAATAGATGAGTATCTGCAAGTAAATTATACTCCCTCAGCAATTCAGTATCTGAAAATCTGGTGGCATGAATACGAATATCACACATCCGTTCATATCGAGCTTGATACTCCGGCTTAGTCCAATAATAATCTCCGGGGTAGGAGATTAATTGTGAGGGCTGTGGGGCCGGCTGAGCATTCGGATGTCGTCGTTCGTGACGTCCCCTCCATATATTAGCAAATCGCCTCATTTTGATCTGGACAAAAATAAACAAAGAAAAGGTACCGGCTTGCTGGGAGCGGTTGAGGTTTTGACCGTAGTATTCGATGAAGAACCGGATGAAGGTCGGAGGTGACTCGGAACTCGGCCGTAAGAGGTTGATGAACCCGGAGTTTGGCCGTAAGAGAGCGGCGGAGATGGCGTGACTTCGGCCGTAAAACGAAGGCGACGTGGAAACTTCGGCCGTAACGCACTGGGCGTAAGGATCGGTGATTGACGTTTGAGACTTCGGCCGTAATAAATGTCGGTGCGGTTGAAGACCGGCCGTAACGAACAGGGAAGCGCTGGAACTTCGGCCGTAAGGAACAGGTGCGGTGCTTTTGGCCGTAAGGATCGGCGGAGATGGCGTGACTTCGGCCGTAAAACGAAGGCGACGTGGAAGCACCTCGGCCGTAATGCAGAGAGGGCGGCGCGCGGTGGCTTCGGCCGTAAAAAGTTGGAGGCTTGGCACTTTGGGCGTAAGGGAGAAAGCTCGGCCGTAATGTACAGAGGGCGGCGCGGTGTTGAAGCTCCGGAACTTCGGCCGTAAGGAGTTGCTCGGCCGGAGTTGAGTGGAGTTTCACTTCGGCCGTAATTGATCTGCAATATGCGAGAAGAGGTAAGTATTTTATAGATAAATTTATGACTCCGACAGCGCAGTGAAAGGTCAAATCCGGGCGTAAAGGCATGCATTTTCCAAGGTATGTCCGTGGTCTGCTGATGTGACATCTCGGCCGTAATGGAATGGTGGCAGGGCGTAATAGGAACCCGCAGCTCTTGTCATGTCTTCGGCCGTAAAGAGCATCGTAGGGCGTGATCTTCGGCCGTAACGAGGAATGGTGTCAGCTTGTCTTGTCAAGTCCGAGCTTGATGCATGTGCGACAACTCGGCCGTAATGCACACGTAACGAGGGTGGCAGGGCGTAATGTCCGAGCTTCGGCCGTAGAGAGAATCAATTGTTGAAATTTACGCCCCTGAGTTTATCTCCCCTTACAAAACATTAAATACTAATTAAATTAAATGACTCCATAATAAAATAAATGTCTAATTAAAAATAAAACTATCACCTAAACTAAGATATTAACAACTAATTAGACTAATCAAAATCAAAAAATAAAAATGATAGAAATAGTTCTGATTTATAGTCGTCAGCTTGACTTAGTTCTGATGAAAATCAAGGCCTATTTTGCTCTTCCCCTCTTGGATTTTTCTCTGTGTTACTTGGGAGAGAACCCGGTGTACGTCCAGTTAGTTGTGCCGCCATCTGGCCCAGTTGTCTTTCCAAATTTCGAATTGATGCATCCTGACTCGTGGCTCTAGATTCCATATTCTTTTGCAATGCTTGCATTGTGTCTATGATCTGTGCCATCATCTCCTGCATATGATTTGATGATTGATGTTGGGGAGTGTCAGATTGCCTTTTCAGTATATAATCTTTTGATGGACCAGAAGATTGGCCTTGGTTCTGATTATAGGCAAACTTCGGATTATGTCTCCATCCATAATCGTTGTTCCTGTAAAATGGATTGGAAATAAAGTTAGCATTTTCAATTTGATTTGAATCTGAAGTGTTACCTGTAGGGCTATAATTGCTAGAATTTCCCATTAGTGACATCATCTGCTCGAATTTTTGATTAAGTGATTCCAGCTGAGCCACTATTTCTGAAGATTGTATTCCTTGTGTAGCATGTACATCATGAGTTCGGCGAGATGGTCTCCTTTCTTGGCTCGACTTGAGGGCTACAGCTTCAATTATATCTTGTATCTCACTAGGACGTTTAGATCCCAGTACTGTCCCTCCTGCTGATTGATCGAGTTTGTCTTGATCTGCAGGTCGTAATCCATGGTAAAAATCTTCCATTACTTGCCATTTTGGAATTCTATTATCAGGAACTCTGGCCAGCAGTTCCTTATATCGTTCCCAGGCTTCATATAACGTCTCGTTATCGTCTTGAACAAATGCCCTCAGCTCCCTTCGATATTTGCCTGCCTTTTGTGGTGGACAATATTTTCCAACAAATTTTTCTACCAGCTCCAACCAAGAATGAATCGATCCTGCAGGCAAAGTTTTAAACCAAGTGGAAGCTTTGTCACGTAAAGATTGAGGGAATAATAATAAACGAATAACTTCAGAAGAAACATTATTATTTCTAAAGGTGCTCAGAGTGGCAAGAAATTTATCAAGGTGATCGTGAGGGTTTTCATGAAATCCTCCTCCAAATTGGGATGCTTGTATCATCCTCACGATTGCGGGATTTATCTCAAAATTATTTGCGTTAATATCAGGCAGCACGATGCATGATTCTCGGTCACTGTATCTGGCCGAGACATATTCTCTCATAGAAAGTTCTGCTTCATCTTCTCGCCGATTATTATATGGTGGAACCAGTTCATTCTGTTGCTCCAGTCTCTGATTGTCGTGTGCTTGTTCCGCCATTTTTCTTATATTTCTTCGTAATCGACGATAGGTTCTTTCAATCTCAGGATCAAATTCCAACAGTGGATTTGAACTTCTAGTGCGCTTATCAGAAGATTCCAGGATTGGTTGTGATTTAATTTTCAATTAGTACCTGCAACAACCAATTTTCAGTAAGATAAAAGAATAAAATAAAATATATACAAGAAGAAAGAAATTCAGATAATAAGTCACGAAAAATGAGTTTTTTACTAATAAAGTCTTTCGGCACGATGGAATTTGAAAATTCGTCATTAAAATTAATTTTCAGAAACTTTATTAAATTATTTTCAGAAATAATCAGATTTTATAATCAGAAATAATCAAAAATTATTTTCAGAGAAGAGATAAGATTAATATACTGAAAAGAAATAAGATTGATCGGCCGTAATACAGAAATAGATTTACGGCCGAAATTAGATTAATAATTAATCCGAGGCTCGTTCGTCCGTAAAAATATTGAAATAGTGTCAAAAGGATTCAACGTGAAGGCGTAAAAATTAGCATGGTGATGAATTATCTCGGCCGAAAAAAAATTGAATGAAATGTTGCCAAATGAATCATTACGGCCGACAAAGATTATAGTTCATATCGGCCGTAAAACAATGAGAGGTAAAACATCAACACATATAAATCGGCCGAAAAGGAGTAAAATCCATGGATGATCCATTACGGCCGAGACAACTAAATCGCTTCGGCCAAAACAAAGTCAAATCAAAAGTTCAAACTATTACAATGTTACGGCCGAGAATGAAAAAAATCATAATTAAATTAGGGTCGGAAGATGGCGTAAAAAACAAATGTTCAGAAATCTTACGGCCGTAAAACTATGAGATTAATTCTCGGCCGTAAAAATGAAACATGAGATCATTTCGGCCGAGATAACACGAGGCCGTAAAGAAAAATAGGGTTTCGGCCGAAATAATTTCGAATAAAACTCAAATGTCGAAAATTGAATCATTACGGCCGAAAATGAATTAAGCAATTCCTTACGGTCGTAAAACAACGGAATCATATGAAGAGTTTAAACAATTAAAATGTTACGGCCGAGAATGAAAACTGATTCGAATAAGGCGTAAAAAATTTAAACCATCGATAAACCGGGCATAACAAGTCAAATAATAAAAAAAAACAACGTTCGGATAAAAATATTACGGCCGTAAAGATTGAAAGTTTAGAATTCAGCGAGGCCGTAAAATTAATAAAACCGACACATTAAATTTAAAGTCGTAAATCCATAAGTCGACAGTGTAATTTTGAAAAAAAATCCAATCAGCGTCGGATGTTAAACCGAAAGTAGATAAATAAAAAAATGTTGTGACCTTTATCTGCAAAAAGAAAAAAAAATGTTAGTTTATTCACAAAAATAATTAAAACAATTAATATATATGCACAGAGAATTATTTACAATTTATTTACATCTCCTAATAATTCATAAAAATCAGAAATTAATTAATAAAATATTCCCCGGCAACGGCGCCAAAAACTTAATGCGTTGTAATTGTAACAATAAAATTTGCTAGCAAGTGCACTAGTCGCTCAAGTAATATAGTAAAAAGGAGTAAGAGTGTCGAACCCACGAGGAATATTATTAATTCAATATCTGGATTTATAAATTAATAAGAGAGGAAAAATATGGATTTTTGGAAAGAGGTTTTATGAAAATAAAATAAAGAAAATAAGATAATGATAAGATAGTGGTGTTGAAGTTAGGCCTTAGGATGAAAATAGATCAGGATAAATATTTGAACCATAAAAGATAAACTTAATCTTTAAAGATGGATTAGAGTCTCCCTAAAGTAATCTAACATGATTAACTTGTGGTCTCCACGACTGGCATCCCTCAATTTAATCAGATAGAACTATCTTAATTTAATAAGAATTGAAGTCTCCACGACTGGTACCCCCAAAATCGTATTAAAATTAAGATGGATTAAATTGGATTCTCTAGACTATTAATCACTCCACAAACTGGTATAGATTAATAGACCACACAAACTTGATTCTCCACACACTAGTTATCAAATTTATGTCAATTATTAATTTCAAATAAAATCAATTATAATTAGTATAATAAATTCTGAAATTAAACACTCCACAAACTGGTATAGCCTAATTCGGAAATTTAATTAACTAATATAAAAGCATTAAGCACAATTAATAATTGATCAGAAAAGATTAAAACAAATAAAATGGGGTCCAAACATTTCCCTTCAATTAATAATCTCCTAAAATAATAATCCTAAAAACATGGAGTTCATCCTAGAAATTCTGGAGAGATAATAATAAAATAACAATAATAATCGAAAGAATTACACCCAAAATAGAAGTAGAGCTCTTGAATTGGGCAGACAGTCGGGCAGCCTCTCGGACTTGATCAAGGTCGCGATCAACCTCCCGCCGTCGCACCTCTCTCCTCTTGGTCGTAGCCTGCAGAGCTCACGACTCGCCGTGGAAGAAACCTGAACTTCAGAGCACGAATTGAAACGATGGATTCTTCACGTATTTATAGGGTGCGGACGGCCTTCAATTTGATCTCGGCCGTAACATCGTACGGTTAACTTTAAAATTATAAGATAAACTCGGCCAAAGATAAATCATTTTATCAACTCGCCCAAAGATAAATCTTTCTTATCTTTTTACGCCCAAAGAGTCTCGGCCGTAAGGAAAGTATTTTATCTTTACTCCTTTTCATTACTCCCAAAGGATAAAAATCCTTTTATCTTTACGCCTTCATATCTCTTGTTACGCCCAAAGATAAACTCATTTTTATCTTGTTACGCCCTCCAAATTTCGGCCGTAACATCTTATCCTCATGCCATTACGCCCAAAAGATACAAATATTTATCTTTACGCCTTCAACTCTTGGCCGTAAAGACTACGCCCAAAAGATAAAAATATTTATCTTTACGCCTTCAAATGTTAGCCGTAACAAAGAATTAAATCTTGTTACTCCTTTTGAATCTCGGCCGTAACGACTTGGGTGTAAAGCCAAATCTCGGCCGTAAGGAATTTCTTTGAATTTCGGCCGAGATTTGAATTTTCCTGCAAATAATTATCAAAATATAGTTAATCCATCCACAATTAAAATATTCAGCGATTTTAATAATTAAAATTGATAAATCCGGAATTATAATTAGAAGTGACTAAAAATGATGCATGCCATGATCAAATTATAGAAAATTTAATTAAAATAATTAACTAAAATATTTTGTATTTTGCATGCATCAGAGCACAATTATTAATATAGTACTTGGTCGTCGATCCACTGAGAAAGTGCACTAGGTTATCACATATGATCAAAATTACTTTGTGCGAGAAGCTAATCTAAGAATTTATAAAGAGTAAATCAGGTTACTAAAGTATGAAAGTGCATAACGTAAATGTTACTTTGAAATTTATAAGTTTTTAAGCTTATTTTTAGAAAATGAGAAATGAAAAATAAACAAGTATATGAGAGTCGGGTGGTTGATAGAAGTAATGGATACTAGGGCTTGGAGAATATGTTTGGATGTTGATTCCTAAATTAATGAGAATCATAAGAATTATTAGACCAACAACTTCAACAAAAGAAATTGCATTCTCATTGTAATCACCATCTAAGACACTACCACTTTCATCCATAGAACACTACAAGAAAACTAACGATTAGCGATGCAAAATAGCATCTCGAAATATGGTGACGCTTCGATGTCACTAGTGCCGTTATGGCATCCCACTTGAGTCCCAAGTAGGAGACGCTACTTGCCTTTCAATTGCGTCTCGGATGTACAAAAAATCATGCATTAGTTTAGGCCATTTGATTAACATTTTAGAATATTTTTATGCTTAGAAAAGGGGGAGTTTTGATTTGTTTTTATATAATTTTATTTAGATTTAATTTTTACCTAAATCTGGAAATTATTCATGCCAGGATACAAGAAAATGTCAAAATTAAGACAAGAAAAGGCCTAAAACAATTCAAAAGATTGTCATGACCGTGACTGGAAGATCCAACAAGCAAAAATTTGATTAAATTATTGTCACGGCCGTGACAATTTTTGTCATGGCCATGACAAAGAGATTTTCAACAGAAAAATTGGCTAAGTATTTTTCTCCTTGACAAACCTTCTGTCATGGCCGTGACAGAGCCTTTCACGGCCATGACGGCGGTTTGTTAGGTAGTTTTAAAGTCATTTTTATCCACGTTTTGATAAGATTTCGAGTTGTTGAACTATGCTATGAGAAAAACTATTTAAGAAGACCCCAAATCAACTGGAAGAACATCTTTGGATGACAGAAATTACAAATTGAAGGCTTGGTGAAGGAGATCTAGAGGCTACAACGAAGTTCTGCCGAAAACTCGAGAGATGACGAGAGAAATAGGAGTAGTTTCTCTTATTCTCTATCATTTTCCTAAAACATTATGTAGATTGATGTACTCTAGTTTTATGGAGTAATTTTTAGGATTTTCTTAATTGAACTCTATTCTTTATGAATTCTTCGTACGATTAGTTGTTGGATCAATAGCATGTTTGATGATTTTATTAATTATTGCCTGAGATTTATTCCTTTGAATTTTTTATTATTTGAAAATAAGTTTTTAGATTCTCTAGAATTTTTCTCTAATTTTTCCCCTTACATGTCACTCTTGGGGAAATCGCAAGAGACCCAATTGTGTTAAATTGTGTTGTTGTTAAGGTGATTTGAGAAAGCCCTTAACTTTATATTCCAGTTGAGTGCATTTTGAAATCTAATAAATTAGATTAAAAACTGAGAGGGTTAATATCTTTTCTTGACTTCAAAATAGGATTTAAAGCTTGAAAAATTGATTAAATCAATTTGGGATAATTCATCATCTTTTGTTTAGAATTCGTACATGAGTAGTGGTATTAATTAAGATAAATCCTATTCATCAATTCTATACTTTTAAACCCCATTGATCATAATTCTATATTTATATTATTTACTCTTCTTATTTTTACAAAGCATAGAGTTATTTTCTCTTCTCAATTTAAAAGTAAGAGAAGTTATTAATTATTTGTTGTCCTCATGGGAACGATACTTTATACTCATCATTTTATTACTTAAACGATTAGTGCGCTTGCTAGTGTTTCTAAGTCCGCATTAGTCTCATCAGCATTTTCTTAGTGTTTCCAGAAATAGGCGCTAACGAAGGCGCCATAGCAATGCTAGGTAGCCGCTATTATTGCGCGACATGAAGCGAAAGTGCGCGGGATAACCTAGCGTTGTTCTCGCGTCGTCAGCTTTCACTACAAGAAAAAGATCGATTAGAGATGCAGCAAAATAGTCTCTAATGCGTCGCTACCTCGGTGCTGAAGAGAGTAGCGATGCATTAGCGTCAACTTCGCGCCATAGGCTTGGCGACGCAAAACGTACGACGCTAATAGTGTCGACTTCGCGCCCACAGGTTTGTCGACGCTATTACCGTCGAATGGTGACGCTACTGCGACATTGTAATGACGCGAAAATTGATGTCTTGAAACGCTAATATGTGTCGCTATTTTGACGCTAAAGCGACACTAAATCTGTTGACGCTACCTCGACGCTAATACGACGCTATAGTGCTACATCAATTGATGCTATTTTTAGTTCTATTGCGTCGCTACTGTAGCGCTACGATGTTGTAGCGCCATTGCGACGCTAATGTGACGCAGAGCTGAGATGCCACTATGACGCGAAAGAGACACTAATTACGATATCTTCATTCAACAAAATGGCATTGCACCAACAACTGTTGCTAATTCTTTCATTTACATTCATATTGTTGATATCATTCAACAAAAGAAATGCCATATTAGATCAAATTCATTCAATTACAACTTTCATTACATCAAATTACATCGTTTACATTCAATTACAACTTCCATTACATCAAATTACATTAGGGCAGCAAAAACAAGAGGAGGAGGCGGCGGCATCCGGGCGATGTCGAGGCAAAAACAACAGGAGGAGGAGGAGAAGGTAGCGTCGGGGCAAAAACAATTGGAGGAGGAGGCGGCGGCGGCGGGAACAATCGGAGGAGGTGGTGGCGGTAATCAGAGGAGGCAGCGGGGCAGCAGCAATTGGAGGAGGAGGAGGCGGCGGGGCAGCAACGAGGTGGCGGGGCAGCGAGGAGGAGGAGGAGGCGGCGATCGAAGGAGGAGGAGGCGGTGATTGGTGGAGCAGGAGGAGGAGCGGCGGCGATTAGAGGAGGAGGAGGAGGAGCGGCGGCAATCGGAGGAGGCGGTGGCAATCGGAGGAGGAGGATGCGGCGGCAATCGGAGGAGGAGATGACGGGGCAGCAGCAATCGTCGGAGGAGGAGGTGATGACAATCGGAGGAGGAGATGGCAGGGCAGCAGCAATCGGAGGAGGAGGAGGAGGCGGTGGCGGCGTTGGGGAAGCAGCAACAAGAGGAGGAGGAATAGGAGGCAGCATCTAGGCTTTATGCGACCAAGTGGGCACAGAAGATGGCGAACGTGCGGAGAGCATCGGATAAAAGAAAATGAACGGTTAGGATTCGTTCTTCGATGGGCACATGGATCGCCAATTAGCGACGCACTTTATTGCGACGCTACGGTGACCCTACGTCAACGCCCTTTAATTCAATTCTTATAGATAATCATTTATAAAATATGTCGCATAGTGCCGCACTTTAGCGCCTCCAATGTCGCAACGCTAAAGTAGAATGACGCGTCTCATTAGCGTCGCAATGTTTAGACGCTAAATTAGCGTCCAAACAAGTGACGCTATTATGACGCTATAAAGAGTGGCGTCGCAAATAAGGGACGTGATTGTGACGCTAGGATGAGTATGTCACTATTGCGACGCTACGGTGGCGCCAAAATAATTGATTGAATGTATATGTATATCAACATATATGTGAATGTATATGTATATGTATATGTTATATATGTAATATGTATGTTTGTTATATATTGGGGACAAATAACATATATTAGAGAAGAATATCAATGTCGTCCAAAAAATTCAAGAATTATATGGCGACCAAATGAGGCCATTCTATGAAGTCTCGAGTGGTCCAATTTTCTAGAAAAGTAATTTTTAATATTTTTTAAGGTGCACGAAGCAAAATAGACCACTCTTATTAAGTTTGGATGCAAAAAAATTCTAACAAAACCAGCATTTCTTGAAAAAAATTGAAAACTCTATGTCAACTAAATAGGACTGTTCCGAGCACTACTGAAAGGTCCGATTTTTACGAACACACATTTTTAGATTTCTTAGGGGAGGCAGAAGTTTTGATGAATTTTTAAAATTATGAAAATGGGTATTTTGAGAATCGGATGAAATGGAAAAGACGTGAAACGTGAAAGGTTTGCACTGCCCCACCTTCCCAATCCCTTCGAAATGCCTATTTTTTCGGTGCGATCCGAGTTAGGATCGTGGAGAACCAACTATTTTTATTCCGAAACTTTGCCCATTTTATTGAATTTCTTCCGACTTCTGATCGCCGTGATTCTTATGCGAGTGAATATCTCGCGTCGTTCTCTACGATTCATAATTTTATTTTTGATAGATTCCCGTTGGACTCACGTTGGCGTTGGCGATTGTCGGAAGTCTTTCTTTTTCTATGTTCTTAACTCCGCTATCCGGTCTCCTAAAATTGTCAAATACTGAAAAATCTGTGTTGCCATGATCTACAAGAGATACAAATTTCATGATGATCCGACGGTCAGATCTTCGATAATCTTCATTTGAATCCCATAAAAAATGAAGAAGCACTATTCTCCTAATTTCGGAATTTGAGAATTAGAGTATAGTGTATGTATAGCATGATATATTAATTTTTGTATATTATATAATAGAATAATATAGTATAATATAGTTAAGTATAATATATAGTATAGTATATAGTATTGTATAGTATGTATATGTATGCGAAGTAGGGTCGTGATGGCTATTGCATATGTATATGTATATGTATGTATGTGTGTATATGTATATGTATACAAATTAACATTACCTAAATACGAATAATAATTAACATTACTTATATAAATACTTGTATATTCTTAAAATTCTAATGTTGGCGCCGCATTAGCTTCACATTAGAGACACAAGCTTTTTGACGCTAATTAGCGCCACACCTAGTCGACGTCAATACGACGCAAGTTGCAGACGTCAAAATCGCCTCATGAACTTGTGTCGATTTAGCGTTGCACTGTTGTTGGCGCCAACTTGCGACGCGTCTTGTTGACGCTAATACGACGGTATAATTTATCATGCAATTTCTAGTCTTGATGCATCATAATAGCGTCTACATAGTGTCCCGATGGCGCCGGGTTTAGCGTCATTGTTTTGTAATGCGAATGCGACGCTGAGTCGACGCTACTGGGAGGCAATTAGCATCTCATGTTATCGACCCAACGTCGTCGCTATTTAGATGCTAGTAGCGACGAATTAGCGACGCATCATTTTGCGTCACTATTTGGCGTCGCTAAATGATAATTTTCTTGTAGTGTTTTGACGCGAACCTAGCGTCGCACTTTACGTCAAGAAGGGTGTCCTCATGCTGAGCCATTTTGGTCTTGCACTACAAGAAAATTGGCGATTAGCGACGCCATGTAGTGCCTAAAAAATCTGTGACGCTATAAAGACGCCACTAGCGCCTCCATTGCACCTACTTAGCGTCACTAGAATCAGACGTCACTTGCCTCACAATAGCGTCTTCTTAGCTACTCAGAGAGTTGACGTTAAAAGTAGCATAATCGAGACGCTACGTAGACGTTATTATTTCCCGCCAGGAATCGCAAATGCGCGGCAGTACCTAGCGCCGTTCTGGCGTCGACAACTTTAGATGCGAAACTAGCGTCTCATGTATGAAGAATCTAAAGCGATGCTACATGGCGACTCAATGAAAGGAGACAATGAGACACTACTGTATATATTTAAACACTATATTATATATACTATATGTCAATCAATAAATTCATTAAATATTATATTAGTATTAATTATACGATTATCAACATATTATCAATAGCATAATATCAACGTATAGATGTATTAATTACATGATTATATATATATATATATATATTTACATGATAAGAGTGTTCCTAAATATATAAATTTTTACCTATATTATTTATGTTATCTATACATATAATATATATAATATTTTAATTATGCATCTTCTTAGCTATTCAGCGGGTTGAAGTTAACTCTCTAGTGCAATCGAGACGCTACGTAGACGCTATTATTTTGCGTCACTATTCTTAATGCGCGGTAGCACCTAGCGCCGTTTTGTTGTCGACCACTTTAGATGCGACACTAGTGTCTCATGTCTGAAGACTCTAAAGCGACGCTATATGGCGTCTCAAACAAAGGAGACGCTAATGTATATATTTAAACAATATATTATATATACTATATGTCAATCAATAAATTCATTAAATATTATATTAGTATTAAGTACACGATTATAAACATATTATCAATAGCATAATATCAACATATATATGTATTAATTACACGATTATATATATATGTATTTTTACATGATAAGAGTATTCCTAAATATATAATTTTTTACCTATATTATTTATGTTATCTATACATATAATATATATAATATCTTAATTATGCATATATTATTATTATATACTTAATCATGAGATTACGATGGTTGATTAAGTGAGTGATATGTTAGCGTCATAGTAGACACACAATAGCTTCCGTTGTCGACGCTATGATGACACTATGGGCGTCTCTCTAGCGTCGCATGTTCGAGACGCCATATTGTTTTAGACGCTAGTTCGGCGCTATGGTGTCGTTAAATGAATCTAGCGACTCAATGGCGTCTGTATTGTGCCTCCTAAACCTACTTTTTACCCCTCGCTCAATCGGGCACATGTAGATATATAAATACGCATATATGCTGACACATATAAACAAATGCACATATATATATTCACTTCGAATACGTATACATATACATGTTATCTATATATATATGACTCGCGCATGTATAGACATATACATACACATATATATTTATAATACATATAGACGAAACACATTATTGTAACTTAATATCTCACACATAGACATATATATACGTACGCATATATTACATATGTATATATATACACACACAATTGTGTTATATACACATATACATACATATTTATAATTTTGTATACATACATGATAGATTATCGGAAGAAAATAAAACCATTGGAATGGGGCATAATGCGATGAGACGTTACATTGATAAATAAAATTTCATACATACTAAAAAAATTTGGAAAAAACTTTTACTCAGTGTCTCAATGGCGTCTCGATGTTGAGACGCTACACAATGGAGACACCCCGACGACGCTATGGTGTCGCTACGAAATGCCTTCGAAATCGATTATACAAGTTTCGCAAGGTCGTTACGTGTGCCGGCCTCACTTTGGAGCAGGGCATACAAAGATGCCCAATACATATTAGGCACTCGGTTTGGGAGTACCTCTGTAGGAAGTGGTAAGTACGTATACTTTTACATTATTTTTATGAAAATTATAGTTTTTTGAAAGTGTAAATATTTGATGTTTACAAAGGACGGATGAACGATGGCAAAGGAAGTTGGAAAAGGCAAGAGTTAACCGTCTTTCGAAGCCCGAGGCCCACATCCACACAGGGGGATCGATGCGATTTGACGAGCATCGACGACGCATGGTAATTTACTTATAAATTCAATTAATCAAACTTTTGACTTATACTTATGTTATCAAATTTGAAACTTTATTGTAGGAGGAGAAAGAAGATGATCCCGTAGACTTTCGTGTGGTCTATGAGGCCACACATAAGAGCCGGAAGACAAATGACTTAGTCACGCCCACTGCTCGTAGGCTTCTGGTAAGTCTCATGATATGGTCATTTGGTTGTTATCGTTAGTGCACTATTTTTGAAATACACAACGTTTAAATTTTTTAGGATGAGTATAATGCGAAAATGGTTGAAAAGTATGGAGATGATCCGAGTACTCAGCCACCAGGGAATATTTCTTCGTTGGTTTAGTCATGTCTTTAATTTACATGATTCTTGATATATAATTTATATATTATACGATTTTATAATTTTTCTATTTCATAGACCCTACTGTTTGGGAAGAGGTGGCCGGCACGACACGAGGGGGATACTTGCATGGTCTCGGCACAGCCGCTCAGATACTTAGGAGGATCGAAGGATATGCAGGAGGTGCATATGCTCCGAGCTCATCCGCTGCACCTAATCTGACGCAGCTATCGCAGCAATTATCGGAGCAGATATCGCAGTAGGTGTCGCAGCAGGTGTCGCAGTAGTTGTCGCAGCAGTTGGGTCCTCTATTGCAGGAGATTCAGGAATTGATCCCGATGCAGAATCCATCCCCGCGAGGCCATGGACCGAGCACGTTTGGGTCGAACGTCTGGAATGATAACAATAACTCCCAAACCTAGGATAGAAAATAAACTATGCATTTGTTACTTATAGACTTAAACATACATATAGTTTGTTAGTTCGGTTTAGTAGTTTTCATATTCTTATGTTATATATTATGCCTGTGATGGTTTTATATTGCTTGTGATGCTTTTATATTGTCTGTGATGAATATCAATGCATTTTGAGATGCATTATAAATTGTATGGTGTGGGAAGGGAAAAAATGAGGCTGGGGCGGGTAAAAAAAATGTGCAAGTAGCGACACCATAGCGTCTCATTGGCGTCTCAACGCATGTCGACGCTAATTTAAATATATCGCACTTAGCGCCATCTTAGCGTCTCATTGGCGACAAATGCACTATCATATTTGTGTCAATATAGCGCCTTACTAGAGCCTACATTAGCCACACGTGGGCGCTGAAATAGCGTCTCACGTTTACCGCCCCTTGCGCGTCGACTTAGCGACGCGATCCTGCTTCGCGTAGCCGCAAACATCGCGTCTTAATAACGTCGATATAGCATCAACATGTGGCGCTAGTTGAGTCAAATTATCTTTGACTCTAGTGCGATGCCACTAGCCACCGATTACCAGCGTCTCATTTTTGCGGCGCTAGTTAGACGCTGAGGAGACGCTCTTCACAACAGAGGCATAATAGTGCCTCCCTAGCGTCTCCAACCTTGAGTCGCTAATTGCCAATTTTCTTGTAGTGTTGCATTGCTCATATCATGAGATCGCATTACACAATCGTCATGTAACTCAGAGTACCCATGTCACATTCAAGGACTGTCGTCATGTACTATCATGTCAATTTGGCACTGCTCGATATTTTGTGACGTCGCATCGCATGCCGAGTCATGCAACGTGAAGCATGCAATCGCTCCATGGGAGAAGTTGGCCAAGCATCATGGTCCCTTTCGATTATGAAGCATCATTCATAAGCATCTTGTCATGCCGTCAGCATGCCTGCCACGCCAAAATGACTTCCACTAAAGACGAGAATGAAGCATTGATTACTTGCAAACACTTGACGAGGCAGACAAGATGTCAGTCTTGTCTGCCTCGTCAAGTGTCGTCCTGCAAGCGACGTAATGTCACCCATCAAGGGTTGGGACGAACCTGCTATATGCCAACGTAAATTGACAAACCCCAATGACCAATTTGGCAATTAGTCTGAGCGTTGAGCATTTGGTGAACCTTGGCATACTGCTGTCAAGCATTCTGCCGCCAACTGAAGGAAGACGTCCCCTTTCCTCTCGGCCAATGCCTCAAGTGATCGAAGCGACCTCCAAAGATCGAAATCTAAAGGTTCGAAGGATACACTAACAATGCATCGCTTCGAATGGAGATGGAGGTGATGTTGGGAACTCTTGCCGTGAGTTCTCCAACAACAATCCGTTCGTCCAAGCGGAGCGACTTCATGAGCATCCCATGGATTAGTGAAGACCCAGAATGTCTACTCTCATCAGAGTCAGCCGCCCAATAGACAAGTATGTCAAGGGTGCATGATCCTTGTCGACAGACACAATAGAATTATGTTATCCAAATTGCAGAGGGACGAGTATCAAAGGTGCATCATCCTTGTCAGAGCACAATGATATCGCCATGTCCATATCCAAAGGTGTTGCCGAAGCATCAAAAGAGGTTCCAGAATTGAAAGAAGACATATTCTAGGAATCCTACAAGATGTGGCGAACTTATGATAATGGCGAGACCATCGTGACAATATGGAATGTGGCAAACATGGATCCCATTGAGACATGGGACGGTGACAAACGGTAGTGTATCAATTATGTATGTCGTGACAAGTCGGGACTGGAGGTCAAGATTACATTATTCAGCATTAACCAGGAGAGCATGTTGAAGGAGGACGTGAAAGGTATGACCAAGCTCCACCTACAGTGTTCCCATATGGATGAAGACACAACGGTGATAGTCTTCGTCAAAGGAGTTGAAGCCTTGGACTAGGATGGAGTTGGGATAACAAGATTGTCCAACCTCCGCTCGTTAGTCGCCGCTGCCAAATCACTAGTGCCAAGACAAGTGTCATGCCACCAAAGCTTTTGGGCAAGGGCAATAGTGGAAGAAGCTCAAGTCACAAGGAACAAGTCACAATATCAAGACAGAGGCAAAGCCCATCGAACCAAGAGGAATGAGTTGAGCTACAGCAGATGTGGGAGACTCCCGTCGCTCACTATAGCGACTCGAAGTGGACAAGGTATGGAGTACTATATCAAGGAACCTTGTGCCACTTCAGACCGTCAAAATATCAAATGTCCACTAAGGGTGAGGTGGTCCTATGCTCTTCATTCGGCGGATGGATGACTCTACGTTGCAGCCATCCGTAACATAGAGACATCGAGTGGAACCACAAAGAACGTGGGAAAACTCTTGTCTCTCACGATAGCGACTCGAAGCAGATAAGGTCTAGCGTGACAAATCAAAGAACCTTTCTCTACTTCAAACCGTCGATATTTCCAATGATCATCAAGGATGGGGTGGTCTTGTACTCTGCAGTCGACAGATGGATAACTTTACGTTGCAACAATCTACAATCATCTGGAACATAGAGGCAGTGAGTGAAGTCCACAGCATTCTTGGAGAGACTCTTTCGCTCACAATAATGACCCGAAGCACCCGAAGGAGACAAGTTACAGAACTTGGTGTTGTCTTAAATCGTCGAAATCCCAAAATGACCATCAAGAGTGAGATGATCCCACACACTGCATTCGATGGAAGGAAGACTCAATGTTGTAACTACTTGCAACATGGGGGGGGGGGGGGGGCAGAGAGTCAAGTCTTGCTTGTCAAAGGACAAGACTCTCAACATGTTTTGCCAAAGATCCGGAAGCAACTCTTCCTCTGAACTACTCATGCAGTCATTCAAGAGTTGTTTCACCCCAAGGAGCCAATCAAAACAAGTTACACTGCGTAACTCTAGAGAAGCCAAAGTCAATAGAAACTTGATGGATGAATAGTTGCTTGATGAAGTCAGATCGCACAGATGGCAGACTCCACTAGCGCTGCACAAGTGACGACCCCGGATTGGACGAAGAATTAGTAAGTGAATCAAGCCTGAGGGAGGAGTCCTAACGAGTCCTGGAACGGCGCGGACATTCCTGGCGCTGTGTGATGCTGGTGAAGTAGAAGTTAAGACAAAGAAGGCAGAATCCAACTCGACATGTGAAGTTAAGACTGAAGACGAAGACCCTGAAGAAGGTCGAACAATGACGTCAAAGGTGACAACGACGTCGGAGGTGTCACCGACTTTGGTGGGAGAGAATGTCACGAGACGATTTCCCATGACACGAAGCCTTACGGCACCAATACTGCTCAACGTGTTTTGCCAAAGATCCGGAAGCAACTCTTCCGCTAAACTACTCATGAAGTCATTCAAGAGTTGTTTCACCCCAAGGAGCCAATCGAAACAAGTTGCACTGCGTAACTCTAGAGAAGCCGAAGTCAACAGAAACTTGATGGATGAATAGTTGCTTGATGAAGTCAGATCGCATAGATGACAAACTCCACTAGCGCTACACAAGTGATGCCCCCGGATTGGACGAAGAATTAGTAAGTGAAGCAAGCCTGAGGGAGGAGTCCTAGCTAGTCCCGGAACGGCGCGGACATTTCAGGCGTTGCGTGATGCTAGTGAAGTAGAAGTTAAGACAAAGAAGGCAAAATCCAATTAGACATGTGAAGTTAAGACTGAAGACGAAGAACCTGAAGAAAGTCAGACAACGACGTCAAAGGTGACAACGACGTCGGAGGTGCAACCGACTTTGGTGGGAGAGAATGTCACGAGACGTTTTACCGTGACACGAAGCCTTACGGCACCAATACTGCTCAACTTATAGCTCTTGACCGCTCAACGCCAAATCATGGAACACATACAACCTCCTCGCACTGCGTAATATTACGGAATAAGTTAAGTGCCCTTAGGGCATTTATTTTGTAAGGTCATCTTTATGAATGGCCAAGTTGATTTACGTTACCCGTAGGGTACGTCTTTTACATTTTTCATTTTGTAACAAGACTCCTCTATCTACGATAAGTTAGAGAAGAGTTCACTAGTGCCTTTCTGACCCAGATGTGTATTATGTTTCATCATATTAAATACAAGAAAGCTTTATTAATTCTAATGTATGGCCTTGGGTGTAGGGTGGCAACCCACATCGGTGACCCTTCTCGGTATCTCGTGGTATCTCGGCTGTCCCTTCGAACTTTAAGCGTCCAAGCGCCTGCATTAGTGTCTCAACGTGCTAATGCGTCAGACCCATGATGAGTAGTCTAATATTCTAGTCATGTTCGTGATTGAATGCCTATAGGAGGGACTTTCGACATAGTCGTCTCGACCATAAATCTTCCGTTGCAACATCAAAATAGGCTTGGCTAGGTGCCCCTTCGCTTAATTTCCGTGCGAGATTTAGTGTTCGAGAATGACCTCGTGACAAGGTGCTTCCCCGAAGTCCTTTGTAATCATTATATTTACTCAACAAAGATTTCAAAGCTTTCCAAATCTAGCATTGTGCATAGTATGGCAATTCACAAAGCATCTCAAAGCATTCCAAGCAAAAGGTTAAGTTGAGGAGAGAGAAGGTTAAGTTGTCATATCAAATGACTACTTACGTGGAGGAGAGAGGAAATGACCACATGGACGTCATGTCGTGGGGCAACCGGGAAACGATCGATCATAGGTAAAAAGGAC
The DNA here is from genome assembly GCA_030549335.1 of Pontederia crassipes. Lineage (NCBI taxonomy): Eukaryota > Viridiplantae > Streptophyta > Magnoliopsida > Commelinales > Pontederiaceae > Pontederia > Pontederia crassipes. The sequence goes on from CM060193.1 coordinate 31,822,142, forward strand.
ACCGAGTGAAATGAGTTCAGAAATGGAGGACATTCATATTACAAAGTGAAGTTGAAGAGTATCGCTGAGCAAAATTCAAAGTTGAGACATTTGGTATAATTTATACAACCGAACTGAGATGGTTCAATTATTAGCAATTCAGGGGTAGAGGAGCAGGTTAAGGTCTTGGAAAAATTACACCAAATGTCCCTCCAACTTTAATGTTTGCTTAGTGATACCCTCCAACTTCACTTTGTAACACCAATGTCTTCCATCTTTTAAATCGTTTCACCCGATTCCCTCTTTACCTGTGACAGGCGGTCTTCCTATTTTCCGTCGACGTGGCATCCACATAGCCATCTCCTCTCCCCTCCACGCAAATAGTCGTCCGATGTGGCATGCTCCGACGTAGTACTTAAAATTGCACCAAATGCCTTCCAACTTTAAGATTTGCTCAGTGATACCATCCAACTTCACTTTGTAACATCAATGTCCTCCATCTTTTAACTCGTTTCACCTGATGCTCTCTTTACCTGGAACAGACGATCTCTCGATTTCCCGTTGACGTGGCATCCACATAATCATCTCCTCTCTTCCTCATGGTGTTTCATCTTCTCCCTCTCATATTTCGACAATCCTCGCGTGATGGATCCTTGGTCGAAGACGAACATGAACAGACAACATGAAGTTAGAGGGTATAGCAAACATAAAAGTTTGAGGGCATTTGGTGTAATTTTAAGTGCCACGTTAGACGTCTATTTGCGTGGAGGATAGAGGAGATGACCACGTGGACGTCACGTCGATGAAAAATCAGAAGACCACCTGTCCCAAGTAAAGATGGCATCGGGTGAAACGAGTCAAGCATTAAAATTGAAAGACATTTGGTGTAATTTTTTCTTAGATCTTCTAACACTAAGTTTATATGTGCAATAACTACTTTGGCATATATGCTGCAGTGTCCTAGATTGCTCCTCGTGGGGTATTAAGCAAATCATATTGGAGTCGAATTCTAAGCTTACGGTGGACATCCTAAATAAGAAATCACCCTACCCCCCCAACACCCCGGCTTGCATACCGATCAATTTTAAGAGGATGTTTCCTTTGGAATTCTCGGGGGGGGCTCTGGATGTGGAGTTAGCACATGTAGGCGAGGGGGTGGGTTTGCTCGCCCTCCCGCCCACCACCCCCTCCCCCTTCATCGGCGAGCTCCGGCGTCACGGTGAGCTCGCACCAACGACACAGCCAAAGGGAGGAAGGGAGAGAGCAAATCACATGGAGGAGAGAGAAGGTTAAGTTGTCATATCAAATGACTACTTACGTGGAGGAGAGAGGAAATGACCACATGGACGTCATGTCGTGGGGCAACCGGGAACGATCGATCGTAGGTAAAAAGAACACCGAGTGAAATGAGTTCAGAAATGGAGGACATTCGTATTACAAAGTGAAGTTGAAGAATATCATTGAGCAAAATTCAAAGTTGAGACATTTGGCATAATTTATACAACCGAACTAAGATGGTTCAATTATTAGCAATTCAGGGGTGGAGGAGCAGGTTAAGGTCTTGAAAAAATTACACCGAATGTCCTCCAACTTTAAGGTTTGCTTAGTGATACCCTCCAACTTCACTTTGTAACACCAATGTCTTCCATCTTTTAAATCATTTCACCCGATTCCCTCTTTACCTATGACAGGCGGTCTTCCTATTTTTCGTCGACGTGGCGTCCACATAGCCATCTCCTCTCTCCTCCATGCAAATAGTCGTCCGATGTGGCATGCTCCGACGTAGTACTTAAAATTGCACCAAATGCCTTCCAACTTTAAGATTTGCTCAGCGATACCATCCAACTTCACTTTGTAACATCAATGTCCTTCATCTTTTAACTCGTTTCAGCTTATGCCCTCTTTACCTGAAACAGACGATCTCCTGATTTCCCGTTGACGTGGCATCCACATAATCATCTCCTCTCTTCCTCATGGCATTTCATCTTCTCCCTCTCGTATTTTGACAACCCTCGCGTGATGGATCCTCGGTCGAAGACGAACGTGAACAAACAATGTGAAGTTAGAGGGTATAGCAAACATAAAAGTTTGAGGGCATTTGGTGTAATTTTAAGTGCCACGTTGGACGTCTATTTGCGTGGAGGAGAGAGGAGATGACCACGTGGACGTCACGTCGATGAAAAATCAGGAGACCACCTGTCCCAAGTAAAGATGGCATCGGGTGAAATGAGTCAAACATTAAAATTAAAAGACATTTGGTGTAATTTTTTCTTAGATCTTCTAACACTAAGTTTATATGTGCAGTAACTACTTTGGCGTATATGCTGCAGTGTCCTAGATTGCTCCTCGCAAATTATATTGGAGTCGAATTCTAAACTTACGGTGGACATCCTAAATAAGAAATCTCCCTACCCCCCCCTCCCCCTCCCCCCAACACCCCGGCTTGCATACCGATCAATTTCAAGAGGATGTTTCCTTTGGAATTCTCGATTTTCTATATATTGACTGTATGACCACTTTTGAGTAATATTAATGGATCATTTCCATTTTTTATGGAAAAAAAGAACCTAGCTAGATAGTGATCACTTGCTGATCACTATATGATTCTAACCCATTTTAGATGAAATTCATACATATGGAGTCCCACTTTTGCCTATTTTTGGGCCAATTATACTTGAAATGAAAACATTATGATAACTAGTTGATATTCCTCATTTCATACTTAATTCCATGTGCATAGAGGTTCTGAAATGCCAAAATTCATTAATATTTAAATTCTATGCCAAGTTATCATTTTGAGGACAAGTTATCATTCCTAAGTGTCAAGTTATCATTATTTTGAATGAACTTATTTTCAATGGTTTTCTTGCCCTAAATTCCATCATTATCATGTATAAATCATATTTGGATAGTCACATCTCAACTTGTGCAAAGTTTTAAGTCCATTTGAACAAGTTATCATTTTCAAGTGCCAAGTTATCATCAAAGGGCAATTCTATCATTTCGACATGCAAAACCATTAATTCTGCACAAGGACCTTAAGCAATCATCTTATTATTGTTCTAACTCATTGCTGGTCAAATTTCATCACATTTGGATAATCAAAACCCAAGTTAGGACAAGTTATCGTTTTTAAGTCATATAAGTTATTGTTTTGGGGCACTCAAGTTATCACTTTTAGGAATCTCATTCATATTTGATTTCTGACCTCACTCACTTGTCACTCTAATCAATTTGATGCCTGAAATACTTTGAACCACCCATATTAGGACATTTTCCAAGATTTCCATAAAGTTATCATTCCGGGCCCTTGAATTCATTCATATCGATATAAGTTTTCATTCTTCCACAACACATAATCCCATCTGATAATTGAACTAGTTACCAGCATTATCCTAATCCTTATTTGTCAAAATACTACTCAAGAGCTTTGATGCTTGCTGTTTGGCTTTTTGTAGCAAGAAGAAAAGGGTGGCCAAAAGGTGGAAAAAGTAGGGGGGACCACTACTTTTTCCTGCACAAAAGGGAATCTGCAGCTGGAAATTCTGCAGAGGACACATGACTGCAATCAAAGCATAAAGAATGTTCAGATACTGATCAAAGGGTGGAGAGAAGGGATATAAAAGCTGGATTTTTTTGGAGGAAGGGAGAGGCTGGTCATTCAAGGGTTTGAAGGAAGCAAGGAGGTTGCTGCTGCTGGATTGCTGCTGCTGGCCGAGAAGCTTCAAGCATCCATGAATTGTATCTGTTTCCTATCCCATTTGATGTCAAATCTTGTAATTATGAGGAGCTAAACTCCATTTCTTCTAGGATAGGATAGTAGTTTAGATTAGTTTTGGATGGATATGGACTGATTTGTAATCCTGCACTCAAATCAATTTTGGTTTTCAGATTTTAGAACTTTTCTGCACTAATTCATGTTATCATTAGATCCATTGTAAACCATGATTGAGATGTGTTATTTGATCTAATCACCCTTCAGAATGCATTAAGAGATAAAGTCAGATTTCTGGATTCCATTTAGTTGCAAATCTGATTTCTGAATTTGGTTTCCTGAAAATCTGATTTCCTATTTTTCTGAATCTGATTTCCTGAACTGCAGAATCTATTTGTCACTCTCAACCTGATTAATTGAGTCTTTGGGATGTTGGTATTGTCCCTATCTTGTTCAGATATGAATCAAGATTGTTTGGGCAATCATTTGACTCAAACCAGATTTTCCAATGATTCCTGAATAGAAATCAGAATCAATTGCTACTAATTGATTAGATCAATTTCAGTGAACTTCAGAAATTTCCAATGCATTGTTGAAATTGTGCACTCAAAACTCTGATTTCACTATTTCACTGATATCTTTTGGTTCTCTGCAGGATCAATTGCTACTAATGAAGATTAGATCACCCAAAGTTTCTGGATGAAGTGCCAAGAGAATTCAAATGCCCAATTTAATGCATTTCAATCCCACCCACCCCTCTCCCTTGCCTTTATTTTTCAACCCTGAGGACAGTGTTGAGAATAAGCTTGAGGGAGGAAACCTGATGCTTTTCTAACCTTTACACCATGTTTTCAATTGATTTTAATGTTCATATCATAATTCATACCAGGTTATCATTGGTTTTCACAAGTTATCACTAGTTATCACTCGATTATCAATTTTTGGACCCAACTCAATTCTGAATTCATTTTGACTCTAAAATGGGTAGAATACTTTATTTTAACAGTGGGTGCACTCCAATACCAAGTGGCCAACTTGGCCATTAGCCTTCTTGCTTTAATTGGCATTATGAATTCAGATGCATTTGAATAAAATTTTTAGCTGAAAATTTTTCCTTTTTGTGGGTCACACTAGTTGATACTTATGGATTGAATTAGTAATATCAGATGTCTAGAAGGGAGTCAAGGCTCTTGCTGCCATGCTAAATAGGAAAACTTGACTTTTTGGATAAAGGGATCTAAACTATACTTGAGTTTGAACTATTGCTCACTTCATGAACATGATAGAAAAATGAGAAAAGGAAAAGTAAAAAGTCATATGCATGCATAGAAAAAAGGAGGAGAGCAAAACTTCCAAAGGAATCTCTCTTCAATGCAAAAAGAAAAAAAAATTTAGAAGAGCAAAACTTCCCAAAGAATCTCTCCTAAAGAAAGCATGAATAAAAATCAGGTGCTAAACCTGTTTATATGCATTTCATGAATAAAAGTCAGGTGCTAAACCTGTTTAATCAATTGAAAACCTGTTCATGAAGAGATTTGTAGTTCAACCCCTTTGTAAAGTTGACAATTCCTACAATTCAAACATGTTATTGCTAGTACTTTTTCCACGGCTTAAATTTGCTTTAGCCTCTGTGATTCCCTAGCTAGAAATTGGGTTTTTGGAAAGAATGAAGTGTTGGCAAAGTGGGAAACTCATTGGATTCAATTTAGCTAGACTTTACTTCATTTGTGGACTTTTAATTCAAGTTTGTCCTTAATTTCTGAATGTTTTGCTTGAGGACAAGCAAAAGGCTAAGCTTGGGGGAGTTTGATCACTTGCTGATCACTATATGATTCTAACCCATTTTAAATGAAATTCATACATATGGAGTCCCACTTTTGCTTATTTTTGGGCCAATTATACTTGGAATGCAAACATTGTGATAACTAGTTGATATTCCTCATTTCATACTTAATTCCATGTGCATAGAGGTTTTCAAAATCCATTAATATTTAAATTCTATGCCAAGTTATCATTTTGAGGACAAGTTATCATTCCTAAGTGTCAAGTTATCATTATTTTGAATGAACTTATTTTCAATGGTTTTCTTGCCCTAAATCCATCATTATCATGTATAAATCATATTTGGATAGTCACATCTCAACTTGTGCAAAGTTTTAAGTCCATTTGAACAAGTTATCATTTTTCAAGTGCCAAGTTATCGTTAAAGGACAATTCTATCATTTCGACATGCAAAACCATTAATTCTGCACAAGGACCTTAAGCAATCATCTTATTATTGTTCTAACTCATTGCTGGTCAAATTTCATCACATTTGGATAATCAAAACTCAAGTTATGACAAGTTATCGTTTTTAAGTCATATAAGTTATCGTTTTGGGGCACTCAAGTTATCACTTTTAGGAATCTCATTCATATTTGATTTCTGACCTCATTCACTTGTCACTCTAATCAATTTGATGCCTGAAATGCTTTGAACCACCCATATTAGGACATTTTCCAAGATTTTCATAAAGTTATCATTCCGGGCCCTTGAATTCATTCATATCGATATAAGTTTTCATTCTTGCACAACACATAATCCCATCTGATAATTGAACTAGTTACCAGCATTATCCTAATCCTTATTTGTCAAAATACTACTCAAGAGCTTACGCTTGCTGTTTGTGTTTTTGTAGCAAGAAGAAAAGGGTGGCCAAAAGGTGGACCCCTACTTTTTCCTGCACAAAAGGGAATCTGCAGCTGGAAATTCTACAGAGGACACATGGCTGCAATCAAAGCATAAAGAATGTTCCGATGCTGATCAAAGGGTGGAGAGAAGGGATATAAAAGCTGAATTTTTCTGGAGGAAGGGAGAGGCTGGTCATTCAAGGGTTTGAAGGAAGCAAGGAGGTTGCTGCTGCTGGATTGCTGCTGCTGGCCGAGAAGCTTCAAGCATCCATGAATTGTATCTGTTTCTTATCCCATTTGATGTCAAATCTTGTAATTATGAGGAGCTAAACTCCATTTCTTCTAGTATAGGGTAGTAGTTTAGATTAGTTTTGGATGGATATGGACTGATTTGTAATCCTGCACTGAAATCAATTCTGGTTTTCAGATTTTAGAACTTTTCTGCACTGATTCATGTTATCATTAGATCCATTGTAAACCATGATTGAGATGTGTTATTTGATCTAATCACCCTTCAGAATGCATTAACAGATAAAGTCAGATTTCTGGATTCCATTTAGTTGCAAATCTGATTTCTGAATTTGGTTTCCTAAATATCTGATTTCCTATTTTTCTGAATCTGATTTCCTGAACTGCAGAATCTGTTTGTTACTCTCAACCTGATTAATTGAGTCTTTGGGATGTTGGTATTATCCCTATCTTGTTCAGAAATGAATCAAGATTGTTTGGGCAATCATTTGACTCAAACCAGATTTTCCACTGATTCCTGAATAGAAATCAGAATTCTGATTTTTCTGGTTTTACATTTCTGAAATCTGAAGTGTTATAAATCTGATCTTGTCATTTGAAGACCCTATTTGTATTTATAACTGAGAAGTTATCATTTGGTCTAACCCTTGTTCAGAAATGAATCAAGAATCAATGCCAAGTTCTAGATACAAACCCAATTAGAATTCTGATTTCTACTTTCTGAAATCTGATTTTTCTGAAATCTGAATTCTGAATGCCTTCCTGATTTCTGAATTCTTAGAATCTATTTTGTCATTGTGGAGCCATAATTGTTTTGACAACTGAGAGGTTATCTTATGGTTCCATTCTAGTTCAGAAATGATCAAAATGCAATGACATTCCTAAGGTTCTAATTTGTAATTGTTGCTGATTTTTCTGTTTCCTGATTTTTGAACAATCTCATTTCTGATTTTCCTGGGCTGTTTGAATCTGATTGTCATTGGGGATTGAATTAATTGAACAATTGAGAGGTTAACATCTATCACAATCTTGTTCAGAAATGAATTGAGAAGCTTTGACATTCTTATGATTCAAATCTGATTTAGTTTTTCCTGATTTGAATGAGTTGAATGAGTTGATGATTTCTGGTTTCCTGAAATTCCTGAAATCTGATTTCTTGGGTTTTTGGATCTGATTGTCATCAAGGATTGGATAATTGAATAGTTGAGAGGCTAATATATACCTTGATCTTATTCAGAAATGAATCAAGATCATTGACAATTCAGAATTCAAATTTGATTCTTCCAAAATCTGATTTCTTAGTTTGATTCTAAATTCTATTTTCTGATTGTTTGGAATCTGAATTTCCAATTGTTAATCCCTATTTTATTCAAATCACTGAGAGGTGTACTCTATGAATCCCTTGTAGTTCAGAAATGGGTTAAGGGGCATTTGGCAAACTTGAATTCCATCAATCCACGTTGCTGATTTTTCTGAAATGCTGATTCCTGTTTTCTTATTTTAATTAAATTCTGATTTCCATTGTCAACCCTCATATTAATCCACTACTGAAAGGTAGTCTTAAGAGCTTCCTTGAGATCCAGAGATGGGCCAAGGAACAATGGGAATTATGAACTCATGTGGCCATATGTTTTGCATTTCCAATTGAGTGTGTCTGTGTGGATTTCAATTTATTTTGCAACCGAGAGTTTGATTTTGAATCTCCCTTGAATTCAAAGATGAATCATGGAACACAAGCACCATTATTGAGTATATTTTATCCTGGTTTGGTTGATTAGAATGATTCCATCTTTTTATGATTGCAAATGCAAGTTATCATTCCAAACTTCCTTGAATTGCAAAAAATCAGCATTGAACTTTCTTTTGAGCCCAATGATAACTTGATTTTCAGTGAGGACCTCTTTTGATTCAACCTAACTAACAATTATATAATCATATATTGCTTAGTTAGAGGTCAATTGAGCTGTGGGAACAGTCATTTTCAAGTTGAATCAAAAGTTGGACATTTAGTGATAACTTGTTCCATTCCATCCTTAATTAATTTAGATGAACCTCAAATCCTAGAAGAACCTTCCTCATAGATAGTTAAACCTTTTTAGACTTCAATTTAACATTTATAATTCTGTTTTGCAAGAATTTCCAAAACCAAGAAACCAGTTATCATTTCACTTTTTATAAAAAAATCTATTTTCACTATTCATTAAAAATATGTTTTAGTCACTTAAGTAGAATTAATCTAGATTATTTTAGGGTGCCTTAGACTTCAAATTCTTGTGAATACGATAACCTGAGTGTACTACAACTTACATGTGCACTTGCAACTAGTGAGTTGGGAGATAAAAAAATGAAAAATTGACATTTTATTTAATTTCAGTAAGTTATCACTAGAAAATCTAAATATCACTATCAAATAGCAAAAATGTTAACGAGAAAAAAAATGACAGCAGCGATTGACCATATATTATGGACTGCCGGTCTTTTCTTGTATTCATTTTTTGTCGTGAAACACTTATATTCAATTTGTAAAAGAAATATATAAGAAAAAAGACATTGTAATCGTTAAGAGTAGATATATTTTGTCCATTCATTTTGATTTGATATGTAGTGGGTGACACAAGGTTCACTTTTTCCGTTATCTTTTTTTTTTAATTTTTTTCCGTTTACCTACCAACTAATTCTAATTCTGTATTCTTTATGCACGATCTTATTAATTGATTGCGTTAATTAAATTTATTAATATCTGATAAATAAAATTAAGGTGAACTTGTCGAGACCATTTTGTACTATTCTAATTAATTTAATTTTGGCATTAATTCGTCTATAATACGTGAAGGGTGAAAATTTTGCGGCTCTCTTTTTTTGTTCATCTTTCTATATACCTAGCCCTCGAACCCCACTTTATAAAATAAAGATAATAAAACTAATTTAGACAATGAAAGTCATCGACTCGCCGTCTATTTGCATTGACTTGGATTACACGGACCAAAGACTTTGACTAGACGACAAGAGGAACGCTGCTCAGTGTTTATGTGACCTGCGTATTGATTAAGGCATTATCAACATCCCTTTTAATGATAAAATAACAAAAGAAAAAGGATGTTTAAGATCAAAATATGTCCTTGTCAAATTAAAAGACCTAGTAGCATCTAACGGATTCCCCAGGTAATTTCATGTTGTCAGGGGTTCAACTTCAAGTGCACAACGACAACATTATCCTTCTTGTTATGACGACAATATTATCTTGTAGTTAGGTGACACTAAAAGAAATTTGTCAATTTTTGATAGACACATGTCGCTAAGATGATATTAAAACGTGGTCAAAATAAATACATTATGGCGTTGAGGACAAACGCGACGTTACTAACGTCACATGTTGATGTTATTGTGACGTTACGATGACACAAAAAGTGTTCTTGTGAGGAGTTTATGAGCATCGCTAACTTGACGTTAAGTTGGCACTGAAGGTGGCATTAAAGGTTGTGCTTACTGTGATATTACTTAGACTCCAAGATGACGTTAATGTGATGTCGTGTTGCATCTCTATTGCGATGCTAACATGACGTCAAATCATGCGACGCTAAAGGGACGCTAACGTGACTCCACTTGTGATATATTTCAAATAGCGTCCAATCACATTACGACACTAATGAGACACTAAATCCTAATATTTTGTAAAATTCTAGTAGTTTTGTTTCCTTCCCACATCCTACAAATTATACAATGCATATATATAATGCATTCTTCACATTGATGACAATAATAATAAAGAAAAGTACTAATAACCAATACAAAAGAGGTAATAAAATAATAAAATGATATAACATATCATAATAAAATAATATAAAAGGTTTTATCTTTCGTTATCGTCGTCGTTGTCGTTCCTGACATTCGACGTAATCAATCCTTGACCTCGTGAGGACTGACTCCAAAGTTTTATAATTTTACATTTTCTTCCTATTAGTTTCTTTTCACACAAACCTTACCTAAACATCTAGTGTAATAGGCCCGAAACAAATGTGTCACTCATGGAGGATGTTGCCTCCTTTGAAAATTCTAGGAAGAGAACAGAAATTCTACATCACAAATCAAATTCCAAAGGAGAAATTATATATGGCTGGGCAGGTTCACACAATTGCCCATTGACTTGTGGGTAGACTCAAATTGAACTAAATATTAGAACTAGATAAATAATAATTTAAAGTTAATATGTTGAAAATAAAAGAATTGATAAAGAAAGAAAGTTGTCATAAAATGACATTACAGTAGAGAACGAGGGAGAAACCATAAGCTGCAGATCACGCTCCTCCCTCGCCTTTCTACCTCGCGCACACTCATTGTCGCCAAAGAAGATGGCGGAGGACGTAGACGACACCTATCAACTGCAGATCATGCTCCTCCCTCGCCTTTCTACCTTGTGCATACCCAACATTATTTATTATCCTTCTGATGATTTACTATATTTTTAAAAAACTAAAATACTTGAGTTTTGTCTTCCTAAAAGAAATTCATAATTTTCATAAAACATCATCAATAAAAGTTACAAAATATCTACTGTCACCTAAAGAATTTACCTCAATGGATAGGGGTGTAAGAAAAACCCAACCAACCCGAAAAATCCATCCAACCCGAAAAAATAAAAAATTAGGGGCCCGAATTTGATTTAAGATGGTTTTTAATAAATTAAAATCCACCCGCTAAAATTAGTGTCCCACCCGAAAAAACCGTAGGGCCTGTGGAGTTTGTTTTTTATTTATATAATTAATACATATGCTATTAATTTTTTTATTATAGATATAATATTTTTTGTATAAAATTTCGTACTTTTCTATCACATTATCAAACTCTAATTTAATAACTTTAAAATTTTAGTAGTATATTTTATATTTAATATAAAATTAAAATTTTTATATTAATTTTAAGTTATTAAATATATTTTTAAAATATAATTATATAAAAGTAGGGTATAAAAAAAATCACCCAAAAAAATCGATCCGCTAAAGGGTGGTTTTTATTTTTTCAAAATGATATTAGGATGGTTTTTTAATTTTAAAAACTGATCCAAAAAGTAACAGTTGATTTTCTTAGACTGAAAATCTGACCCGAACTACTTTCACCCCTGTCAATGGAATCACACACATTAGAATACACCAAATCCAATTTATTATCATTCTTCTTATAATTGGACACAAATGACACTTTGCACTGCTTATCAAATAGATACTCATCACAAGTATTCATAAATTTTCCTTTGGTAACAATGATGTTGGGATTCTTCACAAGAACTTGCATTTTTTTCTCACTTATGTGTCCAAGTATTTTTTGACATAAATTTGGTGTGCATTAAGTTCAATTAATCATTTGGTTGATTCTTCCAATATCTACAATTTATCTTTATATGTACTACCTTGACATAGTGATAATATGTATTATAATAAGAACATGTCTATTATCTGTTCCCATGCTCTTCCATTGACCATGGAGAGTGATACAACATTATTAGAAATAGAACTACTAAGTGTTATCATCAAGATTTTCCATAAAATCGGCAAAGAACTTAGGAGCATTAATCCTTACATTTTATCATAAAAAAATATTTTCATTGCTCCCAACTAATTTACTATTTCATGAAATTCACTCAAATTCTTAGCAATAGAATTTTCATCTTTAAACTTCAAGTTCATCAATTCTTTTGTCATGAAATCTTTATTCTTAGTTGTGTTCATTTTATATAAGTCTAGCAACTTTATCCACAAAACTTGTGCATTGTCACTTAAGCAACATGTTGAAAAACACTAACATCGATAAATTATCCACAATACTATGATCATCTTTCTCCAACTTTATCAGTTTCCCTGCTAACTTTTTATATCCTAATCCAATAGGGTCAAACAAATCATTGTAGTAAAGAAAGACCTTCATCTTGGCTTTTCAAACTGAACAATTATTCGTCACTTTGATCATTTTGTTAAAATAGACTTCATTTAATTCACACAAAAGAAATTCACAATTAACCTCGCTTGAATATCACTTGTTGGAAATTTAATTTTTCTTCTTATGTGTGAATTAAATAATATAAGCTAAGTACGATGCACAAAAGATAATAATGGTCAGATGAGACATCAAATTTACGTGAAAAATCTTCAAATAATAAGGGAAAAAAGTTATGAAACAATCACATAGCAGCATCACTATTTAAAGAATAAAATACACTATCTTTCATATTTCATTCGAATATGAATAATAATTCACTGGGATAAATAATGTTTCACTAGAGAAATAGTAAAATAATAGTATAAATATTGTAACATGAATATTATAATTCTTTAGATATCAATTCTTTGCTCTTCAAGTTCTTCTCTTTTTTTTCTCTCCTCTTCTTTATATCGGTTGACGAAAAATCCCCTTCTTCTTTTTCCAATCAACTCTCATCCGCACAAAAGCAAGAAAGTATATTTTTTTTAATTCTCTACTGCAACGACCTAAAGATAGAGCTCGGTGGCTTTAGCAAAATGTCTCGGTAGACGTTACTAGCGGGAGAGAGAAAATCTTAACTAATTCTCGGCTGCAACGACCTAAAGAGAGAGCTCGGTGGCGTGGTGTGTCATTAGAAAGTTCATGTTTGGATAATAAATTATATAAGATGTGGGGTGAGGTAATGAAGATTCTATTTGTATAAAAGCCATTTTTATCCTTCATTATATATTTAAAGTATTTATAATCGTTAATTAGGGGTGAGCATGAATCGGGACGACTGGTCGCCCTCGCCTGCACCGGTTCGGATTTTTCAAATTTTTTTCCGACCAGATGGATAATTGAGTCAGGACCGAGTCTCATTTCTTTGACACTCGATCAGGTCGGGTCGGGATCGAATCCGGGTTTTACGTCTTGACCTGATTGAATATATTATATTAATATTAAATTATTTTTCAATAGTATATTTATGTTTATTTTGAATAAAATTTTATATTTACTAAAAAGTTTTATTTAATAAAAATTATAGATAAATATGTATTCATATTAGAAAAAAGGTAATATATATATGTGTGTGTGAGAGAGAAAGATGTGATTTAATTTGGTAATAGGAGAAATAATTTAATTTGGTAACAAAAAAGGGAAAGAGGTTAATTTGGTCTAAAATAATCTATCCCTCATCATTCTACCAATTTGGTGGAATGAAAAATGTGGTGTTTAAAGGGCTTAGCTATTCTACCCCACCCCTCTTAACTTAAATAAAAAATGTAACCAAACATGTTGTAACTAATTTCATTCCCTCATATTCCACCCCACTTTTTCATAACCCTCAATATACCCTAAATTATTATATCTTCATCAATGTTTAGTCCGGTTTAATTGAAACCCATATCTAGTTTGGTTTATTCGTTAAAACCGGATTAAAAGTTCAATCCGAAATTAGTTAAATACAAATAACATTATAAAAATAAGTTATAAAGTAACATAAAGTTTTTTATTAATGTTCAATATTGATTAAAATTTACTGTACTTATTCTTTACAATTTTTCATCATCATCATCATCATCATCATCATCATCATCATCATCATCATCATCATCATCATCATCATCATCATCATCATCATCATCATCATCATCATCATCATCATCATCATCATCATCATCATCATCATCATCATCATCGTCGTCGTCGTCGTCGTCGTCGTCGTCGTCATCATCATCATCATCATCATCATCATCTAGGTTCAATCCCGTGAACCGGATTGAATCAAATGCCGTGACATTGATCTTCATTAGTAGTACTATCCATGATTGGCGTTTCAATCAATAGAATGACAAATCTCTCTGTGATGTAGACAAAATATATGAATTTTTTCCATGCATTTCATCATACAAGCAAACATATGTAGTAATACAATCTAACCCGAAATTGCTCACGAAGTCACAACTCATCATCAATGTACGATGAAAAGAATGACCAAGGAAACCAAACAACGAAATGCGTACACAAGTACGTATCACAAATTATCTTTTTCCAATTCTTGATCAACTAAAGCAGAAGCACGAAGCAATAAACAAGAAGAGCAAAGAAGGCAGTGGCATCCCAATGGAACTTGATGGCGCTGCTCTTATGAGGTTCAAGTTGATTGCACTGCAAGGGCCTGAAGGACAACTTCTCATACTGCAGATCATATGTGAACTGAATGTTCTGTTGCTGGAAATTGCCCAAGATCGAAAAGTTATCTTCGCTCGGCATTATTGTTAAGCAAATCACAGAGCCATCATCGTTGGATATTAAGATATTTCGAGCGGGCATGGTCATACTTAGCGTCAGCGAAGTGGAACTTCATAGTAGGCAGCGAAGTGGTGGCATTGGCTGGGACGTCGACGTCGAAGCACAGATCGAACCCGTAGTCATCCATGGACTGCTTGTGCTCACTTAAACCATTTAATTGAGTAATGACTTCATTCCAGAGGACGTCGTAAGCCTGACGCACCAAATAAGTGAATGGGCTCCTGGAATCGATTATTGTTCCACTCCGATTATTTTCTGCATATCTGAAAGTTGCCGGAGGGATAGTCAAGGGGGTTTCACCAACTGAGATGCCTTAAATCGAGGTAGTAGTGGTTCAAATTCTGAAAAAACGAGGTCGTATTGACATCTTTAGCATCTCCTAAGTCTGCGTATGAACCGAAGAACATGTAGCCGGACGTAGAGTCGTTAAACGCCTCAGACAAGCAATATGAAAATTTGGAGTAGGCCAGTTGAGAGATGAGAGACAAGGGCCCTCGTCCGAGCCCTGCGAAACCAGAAGAGCTCGAGAGATCGAACTGGTCGACCTCGTTGCGTCCAAAAGTTATGGTGGACGGATGATCAGCGCCGCCTTGGAATCTGAATGTGTCGTTGGAGAGAATACCTTGGATGTATGAGGTTTTGTATTGGCACAGTGGGGTGCACGCCTTGTTTATTTTCTGGCACTGCGGACTGTTGCAAGATAGGGTGATGAAGGTGGTGGACTGGTCTGAGTTGTAAGCTGGAGGAGTAGACCTCTTTGGGAAGCATCCGATGCAGGACCCGGAATCGATCCAAACGAAGCTACCCATGGTGTCAACTGTGAGCGAGATATTGCGCGCAGGGGCGCCTATGGCGAGTTCCGCCACGTATTGCAGATCATTATTGTTCCATCGCAGCCGAGCTTGCAGCCCAGAAGCGGAACTCTCTGAGAACTGCTCTCTTGGTTGACGTGAGTGACGGCGTGAATAAACTTTTTCCCGTAATGTTTCACCCCTTCTTTTATGACTTGCCTTAAAGCGATGCGAACCAATGAACCAAATATGACTGGATTGGCAGCAACCATAGGGGAATGCAGGAGAAGGAACAGATGGAACATGGGTATAGTAATACTTGCGCCATGATCACTTAGCCCTTTTAATTACCCGCCGGATATGGTATAATGAAGGGTATATATATCAGTATATCCAGAAGAAACGTGGCGAGTTCAAGTAAAGAAAAGGGAGAAAAAGGATGATATTTTTGCGTGGGGCTTTGAAGTATTCAAATTATGACTAATGACGACTAGCTTCCTCAGCTATGTACGTGTAATGCATGCATGAGTTGAGGCACCGACGGACTAATATACATAAAGTAGCTACAAATTGTGGGGATATTATAACGATCGAGAAGGGAAGCGGGCAGAATAAGCAACGAAAGAGATCCTGCAGTCGTATGTTGTGTGGCTGTACTACTTGTACCGTTTGGGTACCGATGACATCCCCATCTGTTCTATTTATATGTTCACGAATAGGCCAAAGCTTCACGCTGAATTCTATCCGCCGCTTGATGCAAGAAATATAAAAGAGAAAAAAAAACAAACAAAAACTTCTAATAGCACACAGCATTAATTTGCAGTACACAGAGCCTCGTGTTGACTAGAACGTGGACATTTTTTTTTCAGATCCAAACGACTAGAAGAAGTCTGGATCACCAGTAAGGTTGGGTCGAGTGATAAGCGACTCCTCCTTACTTAAGCAGGACTTGAGTTCGAGTACTTGTGAATGTAGAAAATTTTAAATATATTACTTTGTGAACATTGAAAATGAGTTCATACTAATTAGTTAAGTATGTAATGCAATATCACATCTTTTCGTCAATAGAAGTATTACAATATTGAATGAAAAGACATGTTCACATGTGTTATAAGTGAAATGTTGTCATGAATGAGTTATCTCATTAATGAAAGAATACTCTTAGATGAAGAGTCGCATCATTTTATAAGTGAAAAGATATGTTCACAATTGAATAGGTCTGTTCATATTTCAAGAGTTATATTCACATTTGAATAGATGCATGATAAGTGAAATGAGGAGTGTAGTGATAATTTACTGATTTTTGGGTCAAATTTTAGATTTTTCAATTTTTGGTTCAACTTCCTAATTCACTCTCTACTGTAAGTATACAGGTCAATTATAGTCTACCCAAATGTCATATCCACAGTGATTTGAAGCCTAAGATTCCCTAAACAATCTAGATTAGCCTTAACTAAAGTTAAAATTTCAAGAAATTGAAAAAAAGTGAAAACCGATTTCTATAAATGACTAAAATGATAACTATTTTTGAATTTTTGAAAAGTTATCAAAACTGAATGATAAATGCTAAACTAGAGGCTTAAAAGAATTAAATATCAATGAGGAAAGTTCTCATAGGAGTTGGGGTTCATCTAACTTAATTATGAATGGAATGGAACAAGTTATCAATATATTGTCAATTTTAACTCAACTTGAAAAATTTATATTTTCACAGCTCAATTAATTCTGAACTAATTATCATATTCCCGTATGATTGATTAGCTAAGTTGAATTAGAAAAGGTCCTGAATGAAATCAAGTCAACATTAAGCTCAAAATTTAGTTCCTTGCTGAATTTCAGTGATTTAGTGAAATATGAAATGATAACTTTCAATTGCACTTTGAAAATGAGGGAAATGCTTCAATCAACTAAACAGGGATGAAATCAATCCAATATTGATGCAAATGCTTCTTAGTTTATCTCTAAACTACAAGAGAATTTTAAATCAGCCTCTCAGTTGCAAATTCAAATGAAATCCACATTTTTACCAAGGGATTGGATGAAATCAGCACCTACATTACATCTGGGAATTCAGCAATATCATTGCATTCTTGGTCCATCTCTGAACATCAAGACAATCTTAAAATCACCTCTCAGTGATTGAATAAAATCATAGGTTTACAATGACAAAGAAAAATTTCACAGATTCTTAAAATCAGATTTGAAATCAGGTTTGAAAACCAGAAATCAGCATTGAGAAATTTTCAATAATTCAGGGATTAAAATCTTGAAAATATTATTGTCTCTTGATTCATTTCTGAACAAGAGTGAAATCATAAATAACCTCTCAGTTATCAATTGAATCAGGGCTCAACAATGATAGAAACAAGAAAATCAGAATTCAGAAATCAGGAAGCAAAAATTAGGAGTTTCAGGAAATCAGCAGCAATTACAGATTAGAATCCTAAAAATGTCATTGCATCTTGATCATTTCTGAACAATGTAAGAAATCAGATTTATAATTGGAATTGTTTCTAGAACTTGGCATTGGTTCTTGATTCATTTCTGAACAAAGATTAGATCTAATGACAACTTCTCAGTTGTAAATACAAATAGGATCTTACAATGACAAGAACAGATTCATAATAATACAGATTTCAGAAATTAGAAACTTAAATCAGAATTTGATTCAGTGCAGGAAATCAGACTTGTCCCTAATCCATCCACAATTAATCTAGACTACTACCCTATCCTCAGAGCCATGGGATTAAGTTCCTCATAATTACAAAGTTAGATACATGATAGAATGAAAAACAAATGAAAATCATCCTGGATTGAAGACTGTCGACAGCAATCAGCAGCACTTCAGCTCTAAACTAGCTTTCTTCCTGCAATGGCCAGCCCCCTCCCCCCCTCTTGATTCCAGGGTTTCTTCTGCTCATATATGACCTTTAATTACTCTTAGATCAGTATCAAAATGTCCCACAACCTTTGATGTAAGCCACCTGTCCAGGTCCTGAAAATATCTGCTGCTGTGACAGCTTTTTTGGACAGCAAAAGTAAGTGGTCCCCCCTTTGTTTTTCCAACCTTTTTCAGCTTCATTCACCTGCTAGAAGAGCCAAAACAGCAAGCATCAAAGTCTTCTAATAAGATTTAAACAAATAAGGATTAGGATAGCAAGTAATATCAGCTCAAACATCAAATAGGATTTAGTGTTGTGCAGAAATGAAAATCAAAATCAAAACTAATGATTTTTGGAACCCAAAATGATAACTTTGCACTATATCATGAAAATTGTCCAAATAAAAATGGTTCAAGGCATTAAAGGCATCAAAAGGATTAATGTGGCAAGTGAATGAGGTCAGAAACCAAATGTAGATAGGATTTCATAACATTGATAACTTGGTGACCCGGAAATGATAACTTGTTGCCATAAAAATGATAACTTGTTATAACTTTGGTTGTGTCTATCCAAATGTGATAAAACTTGAACAGCAATGAGTTAAGACAGTAATTTAGTGATTGCTTAATGCCTTTGTGCAGATTTGATAGTTTTGCATATCGAAATAATAGTTTTGCCCTTAAATGATAACTTGGCATTGGAAAATGATAACTTGTTCAAATGGATTGATAATTTTGCACAAGTTGAAATATGATCATCCAAATATGATTCATTCATGATGGCAATAGATTTAGGGCAAGAAAATAACTAGAAATTAGCTCAAATAAAAAATGATAACTTTGCATAGAATTGACATATTTATGGATTTTGATAATTCAGAGCCTCTATGCACATGGAATTAGGTATAAAATGAGAAAGATCAACTAGTTATCACAATTCTTGCATTCCAAACATAATTGGCCAAAAGTTAAGCAATTTGAGGGCTCGATATGGGTGAAATACATCTAAATTGGGATAAAAATCTATTGTGATCAGTTAGTGATCAATGCATCATTTCATTTTAAAATGTGTCCCTTGATATGTGTTCACATACCAATAGATGTGTCCTTTCAGCATAAGGTGTGTCCTTAACTAATAGGTGTGTCTTTTCGATGAAAAGACACTAGACGCATCCTTTCATGAAGCATCCTTTCAAGCCTATAAATAGGCTTCCCCTTCTTGCATTTTCAATCACCCAATCAATCGAAAGCAATTGAAAGTGATGAGAAGCAATGAACATGTGTTGAGTACTATGTGTACAATATATGAAAATGCATTCAAGTCATTGCAAATTACTATGATAAGATACTGAGTTCTTCAATAGTTGCTAGTTGACGAACTCGGTGACTTCATTGTATCCTAGGAGTATTATTGTCGCAAGTCCAATAGCAAACTTCGGTGGGAACAAATAATTCTCTAAAAATAGCGATTCGTTGTACCTCGAAGTCTTGATCTTCATTTCTTCTCTTTCCATCTACCCACTATTTCCAACACCAGGTACGCGACACGGGGAGACCATCGGATTATTTGAGCTCGATCGTGGGCCGGTCTCCAATCCGTAGATAGTGCGCACAACCATTAGCGCCACGCGGGTCGTCGACTCCGCTTCCAAGATATCGGGACTGACCAGATACTGGCTGTCACGGACTAAAGTTCCTGATTTAGAACTCTAGCGCAATTGGCCTTGGAAACTTCTCTGCACGAAGATCGAAGCAGCCTGACCAGGCCTCCTCATGACGACCGCACCAATACGCAGCGGAAGAAAAGATAAGATGAGACTAGCACAGGGGAGAAGAGCTCTCAAGGTGGTGGGGAAAAGAAGATCTTATTCAACTCTTAAACAATAAAGCCGACAACTCTTGGAATGCTGAATGTCGAGTGTACAAGATGATTCTAATGGCCGACTCCAGATGGTCCCCATCTCCAACGGGATTGTCCCAATGACCCCAGCGAGATACCTGATGACGACGGAGGTTCGAGAGATTGGCCGACCGATGAGGTGGCGAAGCTGAAGGGACTTCTGTGGTCGGATCCAGCATGGGAGGATCCGCTGAGGGATCCGACTCCCTGAGGCCCAAGATCGGGTGCGAGGCGGCTGAAGCCAGTGGCAACCGCCCCAAACGTGGAGACATCGAGAAGGAGGATCTTCGCTGAAGCTGGCAAGAGGAAGCCGAAGACTTCCTGTGGACAAGGACGAGCAGACCCTATCCACGAAGAGGGCTGTCTACGAAGGCGGCTTTTGGGGCCATGGTGGGTGGCCATACCCAAGATCATGCGAGGAAGAAGTCAGCATCGAAGGACGTGTTCAGGCGGAATATGCATGCCTAGTCGAGCGGCGAGGTGGACACACTTCTCAATTCGGCAAAGTTCGGAGGTGGCCGAGACGTCATCCACATACCAGGTGGAAGGGCAAGGGAACTCGGTGTGTGATCGTGTTCCGGGGCGTGCGCGAGCGGCGGTGCCCCATGTTCGAAGAACAACAGCCGAGGTGATGATGGTGACACCTTGGGACAACAACGTGCCACGACGAGGAGGTGGTTCGAGGAGGAGCTTCTCCAAGTTATTCCTTCAAGCCAAGTGAAGACAGAGGTGGACGTGAAGATCAACCACACCTGGAGGTCGCACGTCGTTGAGGACGGCAATGCGGTTGGGTGGGGGAGGATGTCACGCCCCATTCTTCATTTACACCCCAGGAGCAGCGTGGGACGGTGTGCGGCAAGGCTGGGACGCAGGCGGCGCCCACTTTGGCAGAATGCCCACTTTGGCAGGATGCGCACTTTCGCAGAACGCCCAGTTTGGAAGAATGTCCAGTTTGGCAGCGGAGAGAGGAGATATCATCCCAAGCAAATTCGGCTTATCCCAAAGTGTCCGAAAGGTTGGCAAAAGTCGAGTAGGACAGCTGGCCGTGAGGATCAAGTGTTGGTTACTCGCAGGGAAGTTGGCAATCGAAGATATGATGGAGTTGCACCATATCCGCCAAGATCGGGGAGGATCTTTGCAGTTTGGCTAGCCACCTTATCCCAACAAATCAGGAGGATCAAGAGGATCTTTCTAGTTGGAAATCTTGAGAAGAAGATCAAGGGTAATCAGGTGGATTTTCCCACCCAACAACCTGATGAGCAGATCAGGGAGAATCCTGCAGATATCGAGGAGGATAATTAACAGGATCTTGGGATGATCACGCAGGATCATTCCAGGCAGTTTCTGGTGAGAAGATAAGATCCCACGCCAACCACGAGGTTTTTGTGGATCGAGTTCTAGGGAATCGTGGAGGATTACCCGATGAGATCATCTAGAAGAATCGAGAGGAGATCCCGGATAACAACTGAGAAGATCGTGGCACGCCTAGCATCTGAGTTCGATCCGTCGCGGGCGCTTCCATCCTTTGCCACCCTGAGTGCGGGCCTTTCCTCCATTCGAGGCCGATGAGCTTGCATCATCAGGCTCATCCCACGCCACGCCGCTCTTCTGGGTGTGCTCCTCGATGCGAGCACGTTGCCTGATGATCTCTTCCTCCATGAAGATGATCCGGTCGGTGAGTCGCTTCTCCGACTTTGCCACCTCTCTAGCCATCGCGCCTCTGAACTTCTCTTCACAGGCGCGGATGGTTGGGACGAGTCCTTCGAGTCTCAGCACTCGAGCCATCAACTCGTCCACGTTTCTCCGATATTCCAGAGAAGCCTTCTCTTCGACCCGCTCGGCCGTAGAGTCTCGTCAGAATGTCTCCTCCCTCGAGATCACTGCCAACGCATGTGACTTAGGCTCCTCCCTAGTCACAGGTACTTCATGTCGTCCTTCCTGTAACACCAACCAAAGATCTGCACGGGTCAGCGTTACCTCCTCAAAGGTGTCGATGAAGTCCATGCCGAGAACAAGACGATGGTCATCCAGCTCGACGACCATCATGTTGAGAGTGCCTTCCCATGTTCCGATCTGCACTGGAACATCTCTGGCTACGCCGAGGATGGGTTGGGATGCAGTGTTCACCGTCTTCACAAGACCAGACTCCCTGACGTATGAAACATTCAGCCGAGCCGCCTCGTGTTCCGTCAAGAAGGTATGTGTCACCCCTGTGTCAATCAGGGCGGTCGTCGTGGAGCTCTTCACCCTGACCTCTGCGAACATCAGGCCCCTCGTGGCCTGCTTCTTGCCCCGGGTGGGGATGGTGCCTGCTGTGGCCGATAAGGCCATGATGGAACCCATGTGGGCGATTCCTCCTCCTTCGCCTGAAGTCGACGCCATGGCCGCCAGGCCCGCCTTCTTGTCGCACTCCCTCGTGAAGTGCGGCCCTCCGTAGATGTAGCACCGGACTGGCCTTCTTGGGTCGCTCCTGGTCGAAGCCATCTCCTTCGCTTGAGCTCTCTTGCTGTCATTCTTTTTGCCGGTTGGGCGTCCCTTCTCATCCGCCTTCTTCGTGGTCTTGGCCACCGTGCCAAAATCACGATTGACCGAGAACTCCGCCAAGGCTTCTGTCGCAACTAGATCCTCCTTCATGGTCGATACTTTTTGCCTCTTCACCTCTTGAGCCGCCCATGGCTTGAGGCCTCTCATGAAAAAGTATAGTCAGGTGGACTCTTCCATGGTCCCTGGCATCTCCAGCATGATCGGCTGGAAGCGCTCGATGTACTCCTTCACCGAGCCAGTTTGACGTAGCACCGTCAGCTTCGTCATGGCAATCTCTTGGGCGTTGCCGGGATAGAACTGCTTCTTCAGTTCTTGGGTGAAGTCCTTCCACGTGTCGATGACGATTGCGCCCTTCGCGACTTCGCCCTCCATACGCCTCCACCACAGAAGCGCGCCGTTCGCCAGGTACCAGACAGCCATGTCGATCTGGTCCCTCTCGGACGAGATCTTGCTGGTCTTGAAGCCTATCTCCAAGCACCAGATAAAGTCGTCGATGGCGGTCGCCACACGGACGCCATGATATTTACGGGGCTCCGGACCCATAAATTTGGGGATCGACGCGTGGTACTCCTCCTACGTCGAGGAACTACCGCTTCATCAAGAGGAGGTCGGCCTCCATCGCCTTGATCTTCATGTCCATGGCTTCTTCCATGGCTCGAAGTCGTGCCTCCATTCCTTGAAGCGTTGTTGCACCTTCTTCTAGTGCAAGGCCATGTTGGCCCACCGCAGCTTCCAGGCCTAGGACCGCCGCGTCCGTATCTAGTGCTTCGACTTGCCTCTCCAAGGAGCCCGCCGACTCCTTGGACCTTCCGCGAGTCGAGCACCTTCCCGCCACCGCGAGGCCTCCACCTCCTGTGGTGGCCGCGCCCCTGCCGTCGCCGCCGCCTTGAACTTGGCCGCCACTTCCTGTGGCTGTTGTGCTCGTGCTCTGCTGTGCGGCTTCGGGTTGTGGGACCTTTGTCTTCTCCAGGCATAGTCTCATTCCCGACCTTCAAATCATGATCTAGGTGTCGTTGTGCGTCTGATACCTCACGTACTAGAGGTCGGGAATCAGGTCGGTTTTGATACTACAATATCACAAACTGTGCGAGATCACCTTGATTGGATACCAACTATATCCGAGTCAAAATGGGGAACCTCGCTCTGATACCACAACTATAAATATTGAAACATATATTTTAAGTTATATTTATAATGTACATTTGATGTATAGCCGATCTTATAAAGTACAAGATAACTAAACGCCGACAAACTAAGCCTATCTTGATTAAAAAAATAAAAAAAATAAAATTCAATCCTACTGAATAAGTCAATCAAAACTTTAAAATAGATCGAGCCATAAAATACTCACCAAGGGTCAGAGTTGTATCCTCCTTGCCCAATGTATTAATTCTTATAAGCAGCATTTTTCTTTGAGACCTTATATAGGATACCATACTGCTTACCTACATGTAGGAATGAGGTAGGTGAAAAGAAATTTCTAAATGTCAAAGAGCTGACATAAACAAAATGAACATGCCAAGAAAGTTTAATTAATTTAAAGAAGATGAAGACACCTTAGGCATGATAAAAATTTTATGCCAAGGAAGACTGACGTAGATGGATTTTTAAACCTAATGATAAAGTTGTATGAAAGGTATCTCCAACCAAGTTCCTCCTACTAAGAAGTTGTTTGATTCATATGATGTCATGTCATGATCAAGTTTTCTCATGATGATTGAAGTTGATTTTGCTCCTGAAAATCTTAATTGGTCCCTTGTGATCAAAAGTTATGATGTTAGATTAAGAAAGATAGAAGATGAAAAGAGGATTGCCATGACTTATGTAAAGAAGAATTTACAACCTCATATGAGACAAATTTCTAATTATCATATGGATGATTTAGATGGCAACACATTATTGTGTTGGCTGAAGTGGATTTTATTTTCCAATTATAGCAAAGATAAAAATGAAAAGATGAACCATATGATGAAGAAAGAATGAAAGAAAATGTTATACGAAGAAAGGACCTTTGCCCTAAGGTATATTATGATAAAAGACTCATTGTCCCAATGCATATGATGACGGAAGGATTATGTCCTTAAGATGATGAAGATGGAACAATGATGAATAAATTCCTTTCTAAGTGTGAGATGTACCATCGCACAAATGACCAAGAAGTTTCCTTCTTGTTAATAAGCTTCTACCCGATGACTAAATTCGATGACGAATTTTATTTTAAGGGATTTATGATGTAATGCCCGAGAGATTTTAAAAAAAAAAGAGATAAAAGAGGAAATGATAAAATTTGAATAGGAGGAGATGAAGAAGGAAAAAGATTTAAAACTAATTAGGAAAAGATAAATAGGAAACAAAATTTTAAAATATGAAGGGGTTAAATCAAATCTTGAAGTCCCAATGGTTCTCAAATTCCTCCCTTATAAATAAGAAGCCAAATCAAACAAATTAGTCCCTTTTTATTTTTTCTACAAGCCGACCCTAATTTCTCTCCCTCTCGTGCACCTTTTTCGTTCCTTTCTCGTCCCTGATTTGTCGCCGCCAATCCGCTCATAAAATAACCATTAATAGGAACCCAACAATCAAATGACAAATAAAAAAGTTGAACGAAATCAACAAGAATAAACATTTCTTACCATAAGATGTCATTCACTAAGAATACATTTGAAATTTTTTTAAGAAAACAAAATTGAAAAAGATTTGAATACTACCAAATCTGAAATAGAACTAGATTCCGGCTAAAGGAAAGGAAGAGGCATAGAAAGAATATACAACAACATCAATCATGTTGTGAGAATGACAAAGCCAACGAGAGCCTTGATCTTCTTTCCAGAGATTAGCTTGACCTTCACGACCACTGACTGTTGCAACAGAAGCGACATCGGGATTAGCTTGATCTTCATTTGGGGGAGAATGCTTTGTCTTAGGGATTGAGGTGAACTGGAAAAGAGCAGAACAAACCAAAAGAAAAATCAAAGTTCTGGCCCAAGAGCACATCCATCTAGGATGTTGATCAACGAAGGAGCAAATTTGATGCTCTTTATCCTTCGATAGCAGCTTACTCCCGATTAAATTGATTGCAACATACTTAATCTCGTATATATATATATATATATATAACTTTGAGAAATTTTGATGAGTTTGACCGTTAACTAATAAAAAAATATAGAAAAAAAGGAAGGTATATTGCACTGCTATTCATGGACCAACCAAAAAGGAGGATCCATGTGACCAATCATTTGACTATGGTGAACTGATGGGACCTTATTTATGTTATGGACATTAAAGAATTGATAGGATAATGATCACTATATGTGGTTGAAGTAAAGACGACCCATGGACCAAAATCATTAGGAATGAATATGTAATAATGAACAATTAATATATAGTGTCCAACATTACAATAACTTATATATATTCAATTAAAATTTAAATTTTATTAAAAAATGAGTTAATATTATTCAAGTCAACAACAATTTCCAATTGGAGCTAGTTCGTGGAGATTTTTCTCCTATGGGGTGCGGGTGCGGGTGCGGGTGCGCGTGCGGGAGAGAGATGAGAGTGGTACTGCGGGGATTGCTTCAGGAATGAAGGTGGTAACAGATGCTACCGCACCACCATGAGGCTCCAGTCTCCGATGTTAATATCAAATTTTCCTAATTTTTTAAAAAATATTATCTTTGATTCTTAATATTTGTATGATGAAATATTATTTTACATTATTTTTAATTATTTATATTTTAATGATTCAATGTGTATATTATATATAAGTTTATTAATTTCTTTAGGCATTATTTGATTACCTTTTTTTTATAAAACATTAGTTACTTTATAGAGTTTGAGGTTCAGTGGGGGTGTTAGTGGGTCCGGAATATATTGCCTGTCCTATAAAGGAGCAGAGTAAAAGACAAACATATATTTTAACAAGTCTGTCACAGCCGAGTCTTAACTTACATTTCATTAAGTCATACTTTATTCTTTAAGTAAACTACATCAAAATATAATAAGAATGTGAAAAGATTGTTATCAAGATTAATTATTATCTTTCAACCAAAAAACATTCAACAAAAAATACCGATTAATTATTATCTTGAATATATTATTATTATTATTATTAATCATATAAGATTGTATATGATCGGATAAATTTGTAAGATCATGTGATCAAAATTGATATATCCTATTACGATTTTGGAATCATTAAGATAACATCAAAATTGATGATGGATAATAAGATTATAAAATCTTAAGATCCAAATAAAAAAATTGACAATCTTGATTCCCAGATAGATCGAATAATTAATATATCATAAATAATTTTTTTCAATATCATTAAAAAATAAATACATTGCCCACTCTTAATGCACTTGCATCAAAACAAGTTTTAAAAGCATAATACAAGAACTAGTGCTTAAAAATGTAATGATAATGTGACCATAATATATAATGGAGGTTCAACTTAGGTGAAATATTGTGTTACGCGTAAATCTATACTGTTCGGTTCAATGAGCGTTCCAAATTAGATCGTCACATTAGGGCCGCTCAGCCTCCCTCCTCCCCTCCTTGTGTCGTTGTCATCGACCCAAGGGCTGTTGCCTGACCTCCCCTCTCTTCCCACCGGCCGTGGTTCCTTCTTGAGCCGCCATCATCGAACCAAGGGCTGCCCGACGTCCCCTCTTGACCCACTGGCCACGGTTTGATGGCGTTCGCGATGACTGGGAGGACTTTGACCTTCCGGTGATCGCATGATGATCTCAGCCGTGTGGGAGGACGTGCTTGGGGTGTTGCACGATGATCTCCACCGCCGGTGCTGTGCGATTATCCCAATCATCAGTGACTGCTTTCGACCTCATGCGACCTCTAAAAGCAGGGGGGCACTATCAACCTCTTGCACAAAAGATGGGTCTGGGGACAAGCGATCGGAGGGGAGGACGACAATCGTAGAGGCTGCCGGCGCTCGTGATGGGGAGGACATGTCGGCGACCACAAAGGTTGTCGACTTGTGATGGGGATGACATCACAGCGATCACAGAAGCTGCCAAATCGTGATGGGAAGAACATCAACCGCAGAGGCAGCTCTAATGTTTCACTACAAGAAAATCCTCAATTTGCCACGGACAATTTCCGAAGAACAAAAATCCTTCGTACTTTCCGACAGCATTTGCGACAGAAAGAAAAAATCTTTCAAAATACCGAAGGCCAAATAGTCCTTAACTTACGAACAACAAATCACCGTCGATAAGTTACCAACGGGTACCACCTTTGAAATTATCAAGGGATTTAAATATAGGCCTATCGGTAATTATATTTATAATAATATATATGTGATAAAATATAAGTATATATCTAATATTTTATAAATAAACTTATCGACGAGTCTAGCCCTCGGAATTATCGAGGGATTTAAAGTCGGTAATTCCGAAGGCTACATCCGTCGGTCATTATATCTATAATAATATGTATGTGATATAATATAAGTATATATTTAATATTTTATTATTAAAATTATTGATGGGTCTCACCTTCGAAATTATTGAGGGATATAATATTTATATTTATAATAATATATATGTGATGTCATATAAGTATATATTTAATATTTCATTATTAAAATTATCGACGGGTTTAGCCTTTGGAATCACTGAGGGATGTGATTCAGTCGATAATTTTGAAGGCTATGTCCATCGGTACTTAAATTTTATATTTTATTATTAATGTTTATAATATAATATAAGACATATTTCTCTTGTTGCATTTGCTTATATTATTTTCTTGATTCATTAATAAAAGAATATATTAAATAATTTATCATTATTTTCATTTTCTCTTAATTGTCTTTATTATTTTATATTTTTAATATTTATCCTCTTAATATATTTATAGATATAGAATATAGATTATAAATAAATTTATAAAATAAAATTGATAAATTTTAATAAAATTAAATATGTTAACTTCCTATCCAAGATATTACTAATTTTAATCATAATATATATTACTAATTTTAATCATAATATAAATTAATTTTAACCATAATTATAAATTTATGGATTACTTACTCATAAAAAATTATTTTAAAAAATTACATTTAAAATTTTTGTAATGCTAAGTTCTAACAATTCATTTATTCTTTATCTAATTGTAAGTAATACTATTATTAAGATATGTAATATGGATAGTATGTACAGATATTGATTAACATTAGTACTATATATACATTAACATTATGAAATTAAGATATATAATATTAAGATACATGTGTCTTTATAATATGTCATTTTCTATACTTTTAAAGGGTCATTTGTGATTTATAAAAAAGTTCTCATTATTTAAAAAATCATTTATAAATTTAATCTATTAAGTTTCTTTTTTATTAATTGTGAAATGTAAATTTAATCTTTATTATCTTATAACAGGAAACGTTAAAATTTTAGTGCATATTAAAATTTATCTATTTTATATTCTATATTTATTTATAATCTATATTCTATTTCAATAAATATATTAAAAGTAAAATGAGTAAAAAGATTAAAAAAAAGATGTTTATGAGAAAATAAAAAATAATGATAACTTATTTAATCATTTTATTTATTAGTGCATTAAGAAAAAAATATAAGTGAATATAGAAAGATATATATGCATTATACATTCATAATAAATAATATTATTTTACTTACCGACGAGCATATCCTTCGGAATAACCGATGGATATTTATCTGTCAGTAATTCCGAAGGATTTTCTCGTCGGTAATTAAAATAATATTCTTTAAATCAATGTGTACAATATAATACATACTATGTTCCATTATTTATAATATTTATAATGTAATATTATTAATGTTTATAATCATATATATTTATACATATAAATTAATATTAATATATATAAAATTATTAATGTTTAATGATAATGGCTTATATATAAACATTGATAATAAATAATATTATTTTAATTTTCGACGGATTTATCCTTGGAAATTATTGATGGATATAAATTCGTCGGTAATTGCGAAAGAAATATCGGCGGTACGTTTAATTTCTCACCCGCCCATGCCTCCCGCCTAACTTTTCCTCTCTCTCTTGGCCTCTCCCTATCTCTCAAATTCCATCTCTCCCTCTCTCCTCTCCCACCTAACTCCAGCTATCCCACGACTCCGACAACCATCATTGGCTGGCTATCTTTGGCTCCGCAACTCCTGCTTTGGCCTCTCTCTCCATCTCCCACTCCCTCTATCGACTCCGACAGCAAGTCGACAATCAGATCTGACTGTCTCAGGCCAGATTGGACGCAGGCAGTCGAAACCGGCTTGCAGGTGGCCAGATCTGGTGCCCACTGTCGGTCCTATCTCGAAGGCGGCCGGATCCGGCCCCTGGGGCAGCAACGGCTCGCAGGCAGCCGGATCTGGCGCCCACCGTGGGTCCCATCTTCCAGGCTGCCGGATCTGACGCCCACGTCCACCTCGGCTCGCAGGCAGCCGATTCGTCCACCTACGAGCTGGGATCGGCCCCCTGCCACGCCCCTCTCACCCCTATCTCCCACTTCGTGTCTCTCCCTCTTTCGGCTCCGGCGACCTCTCACGATACCGGTGATCCTAGCTCCGGTCGATCTCCCCTTGTCTCCTCCCTCTCTCTCAACTCCGGCCGTAAGATCTCTATCTCTAAACAAAATTGGTCGACGGCCGGATCCGACCGTCAGATCCGACCGCTGGCATTCCATTTTTTTATGTTAAATAAGATTTTTGACAAGAGTTACTGTCGAAAAGACGTCGGAACATTTGATCTGAACTCTCCCATCGAATTGTCCAATGGGAGCCGTCGAAAATTTCGAGAGTCCACCTCCCCTAGAAACTTCTGATGGGTCAAACCCATCGAAAAATTCGAGTGGAGTTGTACCCTCGAAACTTTTGACGGGTTATTTACATTGGATGTTTTTAGGGGCTTTTCCCCTTCGAAAGTTTCGACGAAAAAATGTCGAAAGTCGTTCAATGTACCAACGATGCTTCTGTGCCATCGTAAGTAGTTAGCAACGAGCAGCTTTCCGAGGGGCACCAAACAATGTCGTCAGACCTAGCCCGGCTGGTCGAATCGATCGGACCGGTGTCCGAGGCTTAAAACAGCCCGCGGGTCAGTTAAAACTCGGAGAAGGGTTTGCCCCGCTTTGACCCGATCAAAACTCGGATTCAACAGGCCGACCCGACGGGTTTGACTGACCCGACCGGGTCACTTTCTAAAATGAAAAAAATAAAAACATAGAAAAAATATTAAAACATTCAGATATTATATACATATGTTTGAAATTTATATTTTAACGTCCTCAGGGCAATTTATTAATTTATTTCGATTTTTTATTTATAACTACCTCATAAAATTTTTTAATTTATGTTGATGACTTAATTTATGATACTTTATTATAATATTTAATTTGAATTATTTTATTTTACTTTATTATACTATATTTTATATTTTTTTAAATATATACTAGAGAATGGTGCTACTCGGAGGATGGCGCTCCCGATGTGGTGAAACCACGATGGGAAGGATGATGCTCGTGATGGGGTGAAACAACGACCATTCAATTAAGATCATAGGATATCATTTGGACCGTTGGATCAGTGTTACACCCTTATTATTCCCTATAAAATAATAATTTTATAGTTACAATGTGAAGGTGGCACAACACAAAATAAAAAATTATATAAAATAATATAAAAAAATTAAATATAATAAAACAAAAAGAAAAAAACCTCAACTCCTAGTAGCCTCTTCGTTGGGGGACATCGGGCAATGGGGAGATGAGGAACGATTGATTCGAATGGGGGAGAGGGATGCCATCGCAGATGCAGGAAAGGGGAACACGTTGGATGACGGGGTGGTGAGGAACGATTGTTCGACGCTGGGGGAGGAGATGACATCACCAACACAGGGGTGAGAGGGGGTGGGTTGGTTGGGGGTGGCACATTACCATCGCTTCCCTAGTATTGATAGTCATCACGATACGACATGAAAAATTCTAAATTTCGAGAATAATCTAGTTACAAACTGAACTTAGACAATTGGATAATTATTACACCTAAAGTTAGAGAATGATTAGTGTAATTTACTCGGCCTTAGACACTTAGTCATGACCATCCTAATAGAAAATAATCAGACTTTAACTAAGGATATCATGAGTCCTTGCTTCATATCATGACATGGTAAAAGAGATGCTCAAAGATGCCAAGTCACCATGTCGTGATATGAAGCAAGGACTCATGATATCCTTAGTTAAAATCTGATGATTTTCTATTAGGATTGTCATGACTAAGTTTCCACGGCCGATAAAATTACACAAATCATTCTCTAATTTTAGGTGTAGTAATTATCCAGTTGTCTAAGTTCAGTTTGTAATTAGATTATTCTCAAAATTTAGAATTTTTCATGTCTTGTCATCGTGACTATCAATACTAGGGAAGCGATGCTAATGTGCCACAACAAAAAATAATAAACTAATATAAACACATTGCCTCCTTCAAAATTTGTCTTTGATGATGTATCACAGCTCCCCCATCTCCCAAATTTTAAGCACAACAAAACTTCTATTTATAAGTTTCAAGAGTCTTTAGATTTTTCACATAGTTCTAATTTAAAGGGGAGTTTTTTCATGTCAAAAGAAAAAAAAAATTAAAATTAAACTTAATTTAAACTTTAGATCAACTAAAACTCCTTTAAGTCTGAGCAAATATATTTTTAAATGATCCTTGGAACATATGCTAAGGTTAAAAGTCTTAGTACTAAAATTCTTCTGAATGACCATGTCTTTCACGACCCCCTTCATGGACATTCTAATCCAATTCAAATTTGTATTACGGTTGATGACTTCTTGATATTTCATGATGACCGTGTTGCTTGTGTTTTTGCAAATTTGAAAAAGTCAAGAAGACACCAACCATTATACAAATTTGAATTGGATCAGAATGGCCATGAAATTAGAGTCGGGTCGTGAAAGACATGGTCATTCAGAAAAATTTTAGTACTAAAACCTTTATCCTCAGCATATGTTCCAAGGATCATTTAAAAATATATTTGCTCAGACTTAAAGGAGTTTTAGTTGATCTAAAGTTTAAAGTAAGTTTAATTTTAAATTTTCTTCTTTTGATATGAAAAAACTCTCCTTTAAATTAGAACTATGTGAAAAATCTAAAGACTCTTGAAACTTATAAATAGAAGTTTTGTTGTGCTTAAAATTTGGGAGATGGGGAGCTGTGCTACATCATCAAAGACAAATTTCGAAACTAAATACTGATTGTTCGAAAGACACAATAACTCGACATCTGGACTGATCAGCAGTCCAAAAATCATCAGCAACGTCAAGTTTAGTCTTTCACCTATATTTGGATGCTCTCTACTATTTGGATATTTACCTTCTCAGGAAAAATGCATGAACACATTTGATTAATTTGAGTTAATATTTATTACTTCAATTTCTTCCGAGTGCTATGCATAATGCTTTTACTGAGTTTATCGTATTCTAAAATCTTGGTACATGATTATTAATTCTAAATTTTATTATTGCTTTGCGAATTTATTTTTAACTTATGAGTGAAGCATTCATAATTAATTTGAGTTTAATAATTTGATGTTCGTGTTTTCTATTAGTTTATACTCCGATGCAAATGATTGTTAGCACAAGGGATACACATTGACTTGCCTTAACATACCAAACTTAAGATTGTCTCGACATTTGTGATTTTAAGTTTAAACAAGAGTTAAAATAGTTTGATTTACTTGGACGAGATGTTGTTACATTATGTACTTCTAGATCGTTAAGAATCAAATTAGTTCCTTATTGTTTAGTACTAAATTATTTTCATTGTTCATGCAAGTTAATCTTAATATTTAGTCATCAAGAATTCTAAGGCACAACATGTATTAATTTTATGTTTTGTCATTCATTTTATATAATTTTATTTTATATTCGAAACATCACTATTGTTACCTTCACTCAATAGATTATTGAGTTATATTAAATTTAACTAATTACTCTTGAGTTCGACTTAGTTGTAACATTATTACTTAATATGACTACTACATTTAGGGAAAGACCATCAAGAAGCATGAAGGGAAGGCCCAAGGAAGTAGCCTAAGGAAGGCACCATACTACTCTCCAAAGAAGGTAGAACCATCGAAGCCCACATGTCCTCATTGTGGGAGAACTCACTTTGGTGAATGTCGCATGAAGGCCGGGACATGCCTACAATGTGTCAAGGAGGGACACTATATAAGGGACTGCCCGAAGAAGCATGGAGATAATCGTAACAAAGGGAAGATGGTTGCAAACCCACCAAAAGCACAGACAAGAGTGTTCGCCATGGAAGTGGATGAAGCCACTCAAGAAAATGATGTGATCCAAGGTAATATTTTAATTGCCGGACACTATGCAAATGTTCTCTTCGATTCGGGTTGGGTGCAACTCATTCCTTTATTTCACATGCATTTGCTAGCATGCTGGAAGTAAGACCTCTAATTACTAATTGTCAACTAGAGGTAGTGACTCCCACCGGCATGGTAGCCACTAGAAAATATATTTCCAATGTATCTATAGAAATAGATAGGAAGAATTTTTCATGTGACCTCATATTACTTCTTATGATAGATTATGATGTAATCTTAGGAATGGATTTGTTATCCTATAATGATGCTCGTATGTATTGCAAGGAAAAGAAAAATTTTATAGGTGACCATCATGCAAAACCCACGATGATTCATGGGATTCCATCCAAACAAGTCAAGGTTCTAATCTCAGCAAACAAAGCAAGCAAGATGATCAAAAAAGGAGCAAGAGGAATTTTGACAAGTGTTATCAAGATGGATTCACAATCCAAGACACTTGAATCTTTGGATGTGATAAGAGAATATCCCGATGTCTTTCCGGAAGACATTGCGAAATTACCGCCAAAAAGGGAAGTGGAGTTCAATATTGAACTACTTCCGGGTACTGCACCCATTTCAAAGCTGCCGTATCGAATGGCTTTGACGGAGACGCATGAATTAAAAACCCAATTGCAAGAGCTTTTGGATAAAGGATTCATTAGGCCAAGCGTCTCACCATGGGGTGCACCGGTACTTTTCGTCAAGAAGAAAGATGGTTCTTTAAAGTTGTGCATCGACTACCGAATGCTCAACAAGGTGACAATAAAGAACAAGTACCCATTGCCAAGAATCGGTGATCTTTTTTATCAACTATCATCGGCATCGGTTTTCTTCAAGATCGACTTAAGGAGTGGTTACCACCAACTAAGGGTAGCCGAGCAAGATGTTCCAAAGACGGCCTTTCATTCAAGGTATGGGCACTATGAGTTTTTAGTTATGCCTTTTGGACTAACGAATGCGCACACCACATTCATGGATTTGATGAATAGGGTCTTTCGTCCATACTTGGACAAGTTCGTGATCATATTTGTGGATGACATCCTCATCTACTCATCAAGCTCGGAAGAACACGGGAACACTCTGCATTGTGTTGGAAACTTTAAGAAGGAACAAGCTCTACGCCAAGTTTTCTAAATGTGAATTTTGGCTTGAAGAAGTGATGTTTCTTGGACATATTGTGTCAAGACATGGAGTGGCCGTGGATCCGGCTAAAGTTGAAGCAGTGGTCAATTGGAATAGGCCCAAGAGTGTGATTGAAATTAGAAGTTTCTTGGGACTTGCCGGATATTATAGAAGGTTTATCCAAGATTTTTTCAAGATTGCTGCACCTATGACCAAACTAACAAGGAAGGGAGAGAAGTTCATATGGTCACAAGCATGTGAAGCAAGCTTCCAAGAGTTAAAAAGAAGACTTACAATGGCGCCAATAATAGTCATTCCTTCGGGAAGTGGAGGATATGTCGTTTATAGTGATGCATGTGGTACTGGCTTAGGTTGTGTGCTTATGCAACATGGCAAGGTGGTGGCATATGCTTCTCGACAATTGAAGAAGCATGAAGTCAACTATCCAACTCATGACTTAGAGTTAGCGGCGGTTGTTTTTGCATTGAAGATATGACGTCACTACTTGTATTGTGAAGATTTTGATGTATACATGGATCACAAGAGCTTGAAGTATGTGTTCTTACAGAAAGAATTAAACATGAGGCAAAGAAGATGGCTTGAGTTCCTTAAGGACTATGAGTTCTCCATATTGTACCACCCCGGGAAAGCAAATGTAGTTGCGGATGCACTAAGTGCAAGTGGGAAGGATCACTTGGATGTTTAAGTGTCCACAATTGGAATCTTGTAGAAAGCATAGTGCAATGGGCCCCAATCATTTTAGGCCAAAGGATCATATGTATGGCTCATCATGTGATCGAATCAATCTTAGTTAGAAGAATTGTTGAAGCTCAAAGAAGGGATTCCGAATATGCAAGAATGATCAACGTTTGTCAAAGGGAAAGGAATCACTTCAAGTAAGGTGAAAATGGTGCAATTAGATACAAGAACCGATTATGGGTTCCAAAAGACAAGGCATTAAGAAGAGAGCTTTTGGATGAGTATCACAAGTCCGAATTCTCAATTCATCCCGAAAGCACCAAAATGTTCAAAAGGAATCTTTGGCAGGAAGACATGAAGAAGAAAGTGGCCAGGTATGTAGCAAAGTGCATAGTGTGTCAACAAGTCAAGATTGAGCACCGAAGGCCTTGTGGTAAATTACAACCCTTACCCATTTCGGAATGAAAATGACAAAGTATTTCTATGAATTTTGTGGTAGGACTACAACGAACCCGAAAAGGACATGATGCAATTTGGGTTGTAGTCGATCGTTTGACGAAGTCAGCTCATTTTATTCTCATGAAAGTGAGTCAATCCATGAAAAGCATGGTAGAGTTATATGTGAATGAGATTATCCGTTTGTACAAAATTCTAGCTTCCATTGTTTCGGATAGAGATCCGAGATTCACATCAAGATTTCGGAAAGACCTCCAAAATGCATTTGGAACAAGACTAAATTTTAGCACGACGTTTCACCCTCAAACCGACGGCCAAAGTCAAAGAACAATCCAAACACTTGAAGATATGCTTAGAGCTTGTGCCTTAGATTGGCATGGAAATTGGGATGACCACCTCCCGTTGGTGGAGTTTGCTTATAACAATAGTTATCATTCAAGTATTAAGATGGCTCCATTTGAAGCTTTATATGGAAGGCCTTGTCGTTCTCCGGCATGTTGGAGTGAAATCGGAGAAGAAAGATATCTTGAACCGAATTTGTTCCACATGTATGTTGATAAAGCAAAGGATGTTAGCGGCGCAAAGTAGACAAAAGAGTTATACGAATTTGAGAAGGAGGGAGCAACTTTATGAAGTCGACGATCATGTAATGCTTAAAGTCTCTCCAACTAAGGGTGTTATGAGATTTAGTAAAAAAGGAAAGCTAACACCAAGATACATTGGACCTTTTGAAATTCTAGAGAAAGTTGGTGAAGCGGCCTATAAGTTAGCATTACCACCCTCTTATGTAAGACTTCACAATGTTTTTCATGTATCAATGCTCCGAAAGTATGTTCATGATGAAGCTAATGTGATTCGGATCGAGGGGCCGAATATCAAGGAAGACTTGACATATGTGGAACAACCTCTAGAGATCATAAACTATCAAGTGAAGCATCTCAAGAACAAGACAATACCCATGGTCAAAGTGGCATGGAAGCATCACCGAGACAAGAAGCAACATGGGAACTCGAAGAGAAAATGCGAGAGAAGTTTCCGAAACTCTTCGGTAAGTAATATAAGATTTACTAACATTCGAGGACGAATTTTTATTTAAGGGGAGGTAGGTTGTAACGTCCTGAAGAAAAAAAAAAAGAAAACAACTTAAGCCACCGCATGCAGCCCAAGCCCACACGCACAGCCCACGAAACCCACACCACATAAGCTATGCCCTAAAGCTATAAGCAATGTTGCTTTTCACCTAATCATGCCACCTCACTTCATCTTTTCCTCCCCCAAACCCCCATTTGGCCAGCAGCTACAGGAAACCCCCATAGGAGCTTTTGGACAGCAGCAAAGAAGGGTTAGGAGCTACAGTAATCTTCTTATCTCTTCTCCTTAACCACTCAGCTACAGTAACTCTCTCTCTCTCTCACTGTAGCAATCCCTTTGAACTCATGAACAATAATTAGGAGAGAGGAGGAGTGGATTAAAGCTAGAGGAAGAAGCTAAGATTAAGGGCATTTGCTATTAAGGTATGTTTGAGGGGATCCAAACCTCTCTATCTCACCCTAATGATGTTTTAATGTATGGATTAGGGCATAAGAGCAAACCCATTGTTCTTAGAGTAAAGGGTTAGGAAAAATGTGCATTTAATGATTCTTAGTTACTATTCCATTGCTAATCATGTTCAGAATCTCATGTGCTTTATGTATTATCAATCTTAATGTTCTATTGTTAATCATGTTTAGATGTATAATGTTTATTGTGGTTATATTAGCTCATTATGAAATCTTGTAAAGCTTATGTACATTTATAAGTGTGATTAGCATGTTGAATACCTTATGTGAAAACCTCTTTATGTTTCATTATTAGAGTGTTAAGAATGTTAAGAAGTTCCCCATATGATGGGTGGAAGTCAACATATGTTCAAGATGTTAATGTATGTAAGATTTGGAAATAAATCATGTAAAAATCGGGTATCTACCGTCTCATAACGGGCGACCGATTCCTTATCGGTCGACCGTTCTAGAGGGGCAGACACATTTTGTGATTAGCGGACGTCCGAACGTTTCGATTCAGTCATCCGAAAGTCATAAACCGGTCGACCGATATTCAAATGGTCGTCCGATGTATGGAGTCGAAACATTATGTGTTTAGCGGACGTCCGAGCACCTTATTTTGGTCATCCGAAAGCCAAGTAACGATCAACCGATATCTCAGCGGTTGTTCGATTGGAGTAGTAGTCACATTATGTGATTAGCGGATGAACCGAAGTCTGATTTCGGTCATCCGAAAGGACCATAACGGTCGACCGATAATTCGACCGGTCGACCGATATCCTTCCTATGGTCCACCATTACCCAAAACGATCGTCCATTCTGGAAGTTGATTGGCTATGATTGAATGTCCACACATAGTATGATTTGAAGTTTGTATGACCTTAAATAGGATTAAAACATGCAACATGTATGAATGATTATATGTTTGAGGGGATCCAAACCTCCAAATCAACAAGATAAGAAAGTATCTAAGTATAGATGAAAGATGAAAAGATGAATGATGAATGACTTGGGACATAAAATAGAGATGTTAAAGAAGTATGATGAAGTATGCACCTATGAAGATGCAATGTAGATGTCCACTTGTCACATCATATCATGACATGATGAAAGATGATAAAGTAAAGTAAGATAAGATCATGATATGCATTAACATAATGATAAGCTATGATATGCCTGACTTAAAGATTATGATGTTACATGTTATCTTATCTTACCATAATGATATGCTCACATGCCATGTAGTATGCATAAGTAGCACATAGCATGCATATGATTTATGTTCCATGATGATGATATGCATATGCCATGACATGTAGAGATTATGTTATAAGGTCATAGCATGCATGTGTCTCAACATACTCTAACGGGGGAAATCCCCTGCACTCCATGGATCCGTACAGGTATGGATGAGGCTTAGGTTCGGCGGTGAGGGCCTCTTGACGAAGACATTGCACATCGGCGAGTCGGACTATGGCCCAAGTTATCTTACTTATATTATGTCATTATGATGAAGTCTTGTAAGAGTCATTTATGTATGGCTTATGGGCCTTATGGAGTCATGTATTTTATTTGAACTCGTTATGTTGTAAGAACCCTTTGTTGGGTATACGTTAGAGCCTATTAGGCCCATGGGCCAATATGTTATCTTGGGTTCATTTTATTTATCCATGAAGTCTTCCGCTGTTTATGATGTTATTGTCTTAAGTTTATTATATTATGTTTCCGCTACCAAGTTTTATGAAATTAGGTCAAGTCAAAGTGACGCTGCCTAGGGTTCGGCAACTATATTGGGGTCGGATTTTGGGGGCGTTACAGAGGCGTCGCAGTTCACATGGGCGCCCCTTCCGTGTCCGAGAGTCTCCACGACGTTGAAGGCCAGCATGAGTCCGAAGTCTGTGCCTCTAAAAATCTATTGTCTCACACAACGAAGAACTCCGGAAATATCTTCGACATGCAGGAGATCACCGCGGGCCTCGCACTTCAGTCTCCAGCATCGTTTCCTCATCGGGAATCCTCAGGGCGTCGACGACAGCATCACAATCATCGGAGATTTCTTTCCGGGCCTGATAGTGAAATTGAGGAGTATAGTGATAACTTGCTGATTTTGGGGTCAAATTTGAGATTTTTCAATTTTTTATTTAACTCCCTAACTCACTCTCTACTGCAGTGCACAGGTCAATTGTAGTAAACCCTAAATGTCGTATCCATAGTGATTTGAAGCCAAAGACTCCCTAAGACAATCTAGACTAATCCTACTTCTAGTGGAAAAAACAGGAAATTAAAGATTTCAGAAAACATATTTTTAAAAATGGCTAAAAAGATAACGATTTTTGAACTTTTGGAAATTTATCTAAACTGAATTATAAATGCTAAACTAAGGGCTAAAATGGTTTATCTATCAATGAGGAAGGTCCTCCTAGGAATTGGGGTTCATCTAATTTAATTATGGATGGAATGGAACAAGTTATCAATTTTTAATCAAATCTGATTCAACCTTAAACATGGCTGTTCTCACAGCTTAATTAGTCCAAAACTAATCATTATATTATCATAGAAATGTTAGCCAGGTTGAATTGGATAAGTATCCCCACTGAATATCAAGTTATCATTAAGCTCAACTCAAGTTCCTTGCTGATTTTTGGCAATTTAGTGAAATCTGGAATGATAACAATCAATTGCACTTTAAATATGAGGGAGTTACTTCAATTAATTAAACAGGAATGAAATCAATTTAATATTAGTGCTAATGCTTCTTGGTTTATCTTTAAACAACAATGAGATTTTAAATCAGCCTCTCAGCTGGAAATTAAAATGAAATCCACATTAA
This sequence comes from Pontederia crassipes, assembly GCA_030549335.1. Classification (NCBI taxonomy): domain Eukaryota; kingdom Viridiplantae; phylum Streptophyta; class Magnoliopsida; order Commelinales; family Pontederiaceae; genus Pontederia; species Pontederia crassipes. The sequence continues at coordinate 31,863,192 of CM060193.1, forward strand.
TACTAATCAATTGGATCAAATCAACACATAATTACATATGGGAAGTCAACAAATGTTATTGCTTCTTGGTCCATCTCTAAACAATAAGAAAACCTTAAGTTCACCTCTCAGTGATTAAAGAAATCAGGGGTTTAACAATAACAAGGCAGATTCCACAAATTTAGAATTTAGAATTGAAAATTCAGAAATCAGCAATAAGAGATTTGCAACAATTCAGGGGTTGAAACATTGGAAATACCATTGTCTCTTGATCCATTTCTGAACAAGAATGAAACCATAAACAACATCTCAGTTATTAATTCAATTACGGCTCCACAATAGTAAAAATAGATCCAACAAAATTCAGAAATCAGAAATAGGAAAAACAGATTTCATAAATGAGAAAATCATATTCCTAATTGGGTTTAAACCTAAAAACTTGACATTGATTCTTGATTCATTTCTGAACAAAGAATAGATCAAGGGACAACCTCTCACTTGTAAATACAAATAGGATCTTACAATGTCAAGAACAAGTCCATATAAAATAGATTTCAGAAATCAGAAATCAAAACTTGATTCAGTGCAGGAAATCAGAAATGTCCATAATCCATCCACAATTAAACTAGACTACTACCATATCCTAGGAGAAATGGGATTTAGCTCCTCATAATTATAAAATTTGATACACAATAGAAGGAAAAAAATAGATACAAAACATCCTCCTTTGAAGGTTGTCGACAGGATGATTGCAGTAGCTCTTCAGCTCCCCTCCTTGCTTCTTTCCTGCCCAAAACCCTTGCAATGGCCAGCCCCCCTTCTTCTCCAGCTTTTACAACTTATATACGACTCTTGTCCACCTTTGGATGCAGATTAGAATGTTCCATTCCCTTGATTCAAGCCACCTGTCCAGTGGTCCTGAAATTCCAGCAGAAATCATATGCCTTTTTGGACAGCTAGCAGTGGTCCCCCCTCCTTTTTCACCTTGTGCAGCTTTATTTCAGGCTTGTTGCACCTGCTAGGAGAACCAAAATAGCCAGCATCATAGTCTTCTAATAATATTTAAACAAATAAGGATTAGGATAGCAAGTAATATCAGCTCTATTGTCAAATAAGTTTTGGTGTTGTGCAGGAATGAAATCCTAATTTAAAAATGATAACTTCAAAGCCTGAAATGATAACTTTGCATATATCATGAAAATTATCCAAATATGAGTGGTTCAAGCATAAAGGCATTAAAGGGATTAGGGTGATAAGTGAATGAGGTCAGAAATCAAATGTGGATAAGATTTCATAGGAATGATAACTTTGGTGCCAAAAACGATAACTTGATGCCATAAAGTGATAACTTGTCATAAGTTTAGTTGTGGTTATCCAAATGTGATCAAATCAGACAAGCAAGGTGTTAGGATAATAATATAATGATTGCCTAATGCTTTTATGCAGAATTGATAACCTTGCACATCGAAATGATGATTTTGTCCTAAAAATGATAACTTAACACCAAAAATGATAACTTGTGAAATGGAATGATAACTTTGCACAAGTTGAAATATGATCATTCAAATATGATTAATTCATGATGGTAGGGGATTTAGGACAAGATAATCACTAGAAATCAGCTCAATTAGAAAAATGATAACTTGCACTTTGGAATGATAACTTGCCCAAAAAATGATCACTTGACATAGAATTGAGATATTTATAGCTTTTAGCGATTCAGAGCTTCTATGCACATGGAATTAAGTATAAAATGAGAATGATCAATTGGTTATCACAATCCTTTGCATTCCAAGCATAATTTGCTAAAAATTAAGCAAAATGAAAGCTCGATATGGGTGAATTGAATAGAAAATGGGATAAAAACTTATTGTGATCAGCTAGTGATCAAACTCCCACATACTTAGCATTTTGCTTGTCCTCAAGCAAAACATTCAGAAATTAAGGACAAACTTCAATTAACAGTCCACAAATGAATTAAAAACTAGTTGATTTAAGTTCAATGAGTTTCCCACTTTGCTAACACTTCATTCTTTCCAAAAACTTAATTTTTAGCTAGGGAATCACAGAGGCTGAAGTAAATTTAACCCGTGGAAGAAGTACTAGCAGTAACAAGTTTGAATTTCAGGAATTGTCAACTTTACTAAAAAGGTTGAACTACAAATTCCTTCATGAATAGATTTTTCACTACTTAAACAGGTTTAACACCTAACTTTTATTCATGAAAATATAAGTAAACAGGTCAAGACCTGATTTTTATTCATGCTGGTCGCAGGATAAAAATCCTGGCTTTATTTAGGAGAGGTTCCTTTTTGAAATTTTACTCTCTTTATTTATGCATGCATGCAATGCAAAATGCAACTTTTCACTTTTCTTTTCTCCATTTTTCTTTTTTTATTCTGTTCATGAAGTGAGCAAAGTTCAAACTCAAGTAAGGTTTAGGTCCCTTTGTCCAAAAAATTAAGTTTTCCTATTTAACATGGCAGCAAGAACCTTGACTCCCTTCTAGACATCATATATTATCAATTCAATCCATGAATGTCAGCTAGTGTTACCCACAAAATAGAAAATTTTTCAGCTGAAATTTAATTCAAATGCACCTAAATGAATAAGTCAATTAAAGCAAGAAGGCTATGGCCAATTTTGACCACTTGGTATTGGTACTAACTGTCATAATGAAGGATTTCACCCATTTCAGAGTTAAAATGAATGCAGGAATTGAATTGAGCCCAAAAAATTATAACCAGTGATAACTTGTCAAAACTAATAATAATCGAGTGCAATCAATGATAACTTGTGATAACCTGGTGGTAAATGATGATATGAGCAATAAAATAGATTGAAAATATGGTGTAAAATTTAGAAAAGCACCAGGTTTCCTTCCCCAAGCTTATTCTCAGCACTGTGCACAGTGGTGAAAATATAGGCTAGGGAGAGAGTTGGGTGGATATCAAATTCATGGAATTGTGCATTTGATCCATTCTGCATCTCATCCAGAGGCTTTGGGTGTGATAGTGATATTTGGATTTTCTAGTGATAACTTGCTGAAATTAAGTAAAAGGGTCAATTTTTTTTTAATTTTGGTCTCCCAACTCACTAGCTGCAAGTGCACAGGTAAATTGTAATAGACTCAGGTTGTCGTATCCACAAGAATTTGACGTCTAAAGCACCCTAAAGCAATCTAAATTAGTTCTACTTTAATGGCTAAAAACAAATTTTCAAAGGGAAGTGAAAACAGATTTTTAATGGAAAGTGAAATGATAACTGAATTTTGGGTTTTGGAAACTTATCAAAACTGAGATATAAATGCTATATTAAAGTCTAGAAAGGTTTAATTATCAATGAGGAAGGTTCTTCTAGGAATTGGGGTTCATCTAAATTAATTAAGGATGGATAGGATCAAGTTATCATTAAATATCCAATTTAGATTCAACTTGAAATGTGGCTGCTCTCACAGCTCAATTGGTCTTTAACTAAGCAACATATTATCATATAATTGTTAGTTAGGTTGAATCAGAAGAGAATCCTCACTGAAAATCAAGTTATCATTGGGCTCAAATGGAAGTTCAATGATGATTTTTACAATTTCAAGGAAATATGCAGTGATAACTTGATGGATGCAGTCACAAATTAATAAAATCACTTCAATTAGCTAAACAAGAATGAAATCTATCCAATATTAGTGCTTGTGCTCCTTGGTTCATCTCTGAATTTCAGGAGGAATTTTTATGAAATCAACCTCTCGACTGCAACTAAGAATGGATTCCACACAATCACTAATTAATTGGAATCAAAAGGGCATCCAATCTTTAATGGGGAATTCAGCAAATTTTTATTGCTCCTTGGTTCATCTCTGAACAATAAAGTACCCCTAGGATTCACTTCTCAGTGATTTAATGAAATCAAGAGTTTACAACAGCAAATCAGAATCCAAAAATTCATGAAATCAGATTTGCAATCTGAATTGAAATTTAGAAATCAGCATTGAGAAGTTTGCAATAATTTAGAGATTAAAAACTTGGAAACACCATTGCCTCTTGATTCATTTCTGAATAAGAATGAAACCTTAAATAACCTCTCAATTATCAATTGGATCAGGGCTCAACAATGATGAAAATAGAAAATAGAAATCAGAATCAGATTGCGGGAAAATAGAATCAGAATTCACGAAAATCAGCAATGTAGATTAATGGAATCCAGGCCTGTCAAATGCCTCTTGACCCATCTCTGGACTGCAAGAGATTTCTAGAGTACACCTCTCAGTGATTTGAATGAAATAGGGATTAACAATTGGCAAATCAGATTCCAAACAAAATAAAAAAGCAGAACAGATTTCAGAAATAAATTCAGAAATCAAAAGTACAAACTGAATTGAATCAAAAGTATGCCCAACATCTTGATTCATTTCTGAACAAGATGGGAGGACAATAGCAACCTCTCAGTTGCTAAATTTATCAGATTGAGAATGGTAAGTAGATTTAAACAGCCCTTTGAAATCAGATTCAGGAAAAATCAGAAAATCAGACTTTTCAGGAATTTAGAAATCAGACTTTTCAATTAAGAATGGAATTCAGTAACTTACCATTGATGCCTAATTCATTTCTGAATAAGGGTTAGATCAAAAGTTAACTTCTTAGTTATAGATTACAATAGGATCTACACAATGGCAAGAAATGATTCAAAACAGTGCTGAAATCTAAAACCAGAATTGATTTTCAGTGCAAAAATTTAATTCAGTCCACATCCATCCATATTTAACTTAGATTACTACCCTATCCTAAAAGAAATGGAGTTTAGCTCCTCATATATACAAAGCTTGACATAAAATGGAATGGAGAACAGGTACAAATCATCCTTTGGCAGCTCTCGACAGCAATTCCAGCAAGAACAGCTCCCCCAGCAGCAGCAGCTCCCTCTTGCTCCAAACCCTCAATGTCCAGCCCCCTTTCTCTCCTCCAGAAATTCCCCTTTTATATGACTCCTATCCACCCTTGTATCAGCATCAGAATGTTCCTTATCCTTTGATTGCAGCCACCTGTTCACCCCTCTGAAATTCCAGCTGCAGATTCCTTTTTGTGTAGGAAAAAGTAGATGGTCCCCCCTACTTTTTTCACTTTTTGACCACCTTTCTTCCTGCTACAAATCCCCAAATAGCAAGCATCAAAGCCCTTGAATGGTGTTTTGATAAATAAAGATTAAGATGATGATAGTTGCTAGCTCAGATATCAAATGGTATTAGGTGTTGTGCAGGAATGAAAACTTGTAACAAAATTAATGAATTAAGGGGACCGGAATGATAACTTAACACAAATCATGGAAATTATCCAATGCAAGTGATTCAAAGCATTAGAAGCATCAAATGGACTAGAGTAACAAGTGAGTGCATTCAGAAATCAAATATGAATGAGATTTCTAAGAAGTGATAACTTGTGTGCCCAAAAACGATAACTTATATGACTTAAAAATGATAACTTGTGATAACTTGAGTTGTGGTTATTCAAATGTGATGAAATTTGACCAGCAATGAGTTAGAACAATAACAAGATGATTGCTTAAGGTCCCTGTGCAAAATTAATGGTTTTGCATGTCGAAATGATAGAATTGCCCTTTAACGATAACTTGGCACTTGAAAAATGATAACTTGTTCTAATGGGCTTAAAACTTTGCACAAGTTGAGATGTAATCACTTGCTGATCACTATATATTTCTAACCCATTTTAGATGAAATTCATACATATCGATTCCCACTTTTGCCTATTTTTGGGCCAATTATACTTGGAATGCAAACATTATGATAACTAGTTGATATTCCTCATTTCATACTAAATTCCATGTGCATAGAGGTTCTGAAATGCCAAAATCCATTAATATTTAAATTCTATGACAAGTTATCATTTTGAGGACAAGTTATCATTATTATATTTCAAGTTATCATTATTTTGAATGAACTGATTTTCAATGATTTTCTTGCCCTAAATCCATCATTATCATGTATAAATCATATTTGGATAGTCACATCTCAACTTGTGCAAAGTTTTAAGTCCATTTGAACAAGTTATCATTTTTCAAGTGCCAAGTTATCGTTAAAGGGCAATTCTATCATTTTGACATGCAAAACCATTAATTCTGCACAGGGACCTTAAGCAATCATCTTATTATTGTTCTAACTCATTGCTGGTCAAATTTCATCACATTTGGATAACCAAATCTCAAGTTATCATAAGTTATCATTTTCAAGGCATTTAAGTTATCGTTTTTGGCACCCAAGTTATCACTTTTATGAAATCTTATTCATAATTGATTTCTGACCTCACTCGATTGCCATTATGATCCATTTGAAACCTTCAATGCCTTGAACCACTCCCACTTGAGTATTTTCCATGAAATGTAGAAGGTTATCATTTTGGGTTCCTTAAGTTGCAAATTTGATATCGGTTTTCATTCTTGCAACACACCAATTTCCTTTTTGCTATAGATATGATTTTAACTGCTGTCCTAATCCTTAGTTGTTTAAATATTATTAGAAGACTTTCATGCTTGATGTTTTGGCCCTTGTAGCAAGTGGAATAGGACTGAAAAAAGGAAGAAAAAGGAGGGGGGACCACTAGCTTTTTGGCTATCCAAAAAGCTATCACTGCTGGAATTTCAGGACCAGAGGACAGGTGGCTCACATCAAAGCTAAGGAACATTTGTATGCTGATCTAAGGGTGCACAAGACTCATATAAAATCTGAAAGTTCTGGAGGAGGAAAGGGGGGCTGGACATTGAGGGTTTGGAGCAAGGAAAGAAGGAGCTGCTGCTGTTGGAAGTTGTTGCTGGCCGAGAGCTTCTATCCAAGATGATTTGTATCTGTTTCTTATCCCATTTGATGTCAAGTCTTGTAAATATGAGGAGCTAAACTCCATTCCTTCTAGGATACGGTAGTAGTTTAGATTAGTTATGGATGAAAATGGATTGGATTAATTCCTGCACTGAATCATTTACTAATTTTCAGATTTCAGAATTATTTAGAGTTAGTTCTTGCCATTGTTGGATCCTATTGTAATCTATAACTGAGAAGTTATCATTTGATCTATCCCTAGTTCAGAAATGGATTAGAAACCAATGTCAAGTTCTAAATTCCAATTTAATTGAAGTTTTGATTTCTGAAATTTTAATTTTCTGGTTTCTGTTTTTCTAAACTTCCTGAACATGAACTCCTGAACTTTTGAATCTATTTGTCATTGTGGATCTGATTAATAGAGCAACTGAAAGGTTGATATTGTCCCCAATCTTGATCAGAAATGAATCAAGATGTTTGGCATTCTTTATGATTCAAATCTGTTCACTATTTCTAATCTGATTTTGAAAACCAGAATTCTGATTTTTTCTGATTTCTTATTAGAATCTGTTTTACCAATTGAGTCCCCTGAATTCTTCCAATCACTGATAAGTGAACTTTAGGGATGTCTTGTAGTCCAGAGATGGGTCAAGAAGCAGTTGTTAAGTCAGATTTCCATTGATTTAAATTTCTAATTTCTAAAATATTGATTTCCTGGTTTCTGGTTTCCTGAATTTCAAAATCTGATTTCCTGGGCTTTTGGATCTGATTGTCATCAAGGATTAGATTATTTGAATAGCTGAGAGGCTAATATTTGTCCTGATCTTATTCAGAAATGAATCAAGATGTTTGACAATTTAGGATTCAAATCTGATTTTTCCAAAATCTGATTTCTGAGTTGTGATTCTGAATTCTATTTTCTGATTGTTTGGGATCTGACTTGCCAATTGTTAATCCCTATTTTATTCAAATCACTGAGAGGTGTACTCTAGAAATCTCTTGCAGTCCAGAGATGGGTCAAGAGGCATTTGGCAAGCCTGAATTCCATCAATCTACATTGCTGATTTTCCTGAAATGCTGATTTCTGTTTTCTCATTTAATTAACTTTTGATTTCCATTGTTAAGCCTCATTTTAATCCACTACTGAGAGGTAGTTTTAAGGCCATTCTTGAGAGTCAGAGATGACCCAAGGAGCATTGGATAATCACTGAATTTCCCATTAAAGTTTGAATGTCTTTTAACCCCAATCAAATAGAACTTTGTGTGGATTTCACTTTTCCTTGCAACCGAGAGGATGATTTTAAATATCCCTTGAATTCAGAGATGAATCATGGAACACAAGTACTATTATTGGGTATATTTTATCCTGGTTTGGTTGATTGGAATGATTCCATCTTTTTATGATTGCAATTGCAAGTTATCATTCCAAACTTTCTTGAATTGCAAAAATCAGCATTGAACTTTCTTTTGAGCCCAATGATAACTTGATTTTCAGTGAGGACCCTCTTCTGATTCAACCTAGCTAACAACTATATAATCATATATTGCTTAGTTAGAGGCCAATTGAGATGTGGGAATAGCCATTTTCAAGTTGAATCAAAAGTTGGACATTTAATGATAACTTGTTCCATTCCATCCTTAATTAATTTAGATGAACCCCAAATCCTAGAAGAACCTTCCTCATAGATAGTTAAACATTTTTAGACTTCAATTTAGCATTTATAATTCTGTTTTGCAAGAATTTCCAAAACCCAAAAACCAATTATCATTTCACTTTCTATTAAAAATCTGTTTTCACTATTCATTAAAAATCTGTTTCTAGCCACTTAAGTAGAACTAATCTAGATTGTTTTAGGGTGTCTTAGACTTCAAATTCTTGTGGATACGACAACCTGAGTCTACTACAACTTACCTGTGCACTTGCAGCTAGTGAGTTGGGAGACCAAAAAAATGAAAAATTGACCTTTTCTTTAATTTTAGCAAGATATCACTAGAAAACCCAAATATCACTATCAAGATGTGACTATCCAAATATGATTTATATATGATAATGATGGATTTAGGGCAAGAAAACCATTGAAAATTAGTTCATTCAAAATAATGATAACTTGACATATATGAATGATAACTTGTCCTCAAAATGATAACTTGGCATAGAATTTAAATATTAATGGATTTTGGCATTTCAGAACCTCTATGCACATGGAATTAAGTATGAAATGAGGAATATCAACTAGTTATCATAATATTTTTATTCCAAGTATAATTGGCCCAAAAATAGGCAAAAGTGGGACTCGATATGTATGGATTTCATCTAAAATGGGTTAGAAACATATAGTGATCAGCAAGTGATCAAACTCTCCCAAGTTTAGCCTTTTGCTTGTCCTCAAGCAAAATATTCAGAAATTAAGGACAAACTTGAATTAAAAGTCCACAAATGAAGTAAAGATTAGCTGAATTGAATACAATGAGTTTCCCACTTTGCCAACACTTCATTCTTTCCAAAAACTCAATTTCTAGCTAGGGAATCACAGAGGCTAAAGCAAATTTAAGCCATGGAAGAAGTACTAGCAATAACATGTTTGAATTGTAGGAATTGTCAACTTTACAAAGGGGTTGAACTACAAATGTCTTCATGAACAAATTTTCAATTGATTAAACAGGTTTAACACCTTACTTTTATTCATGAAATGCATATAAACAGGTTTAGCACCTGATTTTTATTCATGCTTTCTTTAGGAGAGATTCCTTTGGAAGTTTTGCTCTCCTAATTTTTTTTCTTTTTGCATTGAAGAGAGATTCCTTTGGAAGTTTTGCTCTCTTCCTTTTTTTCTATGCATGCATGCAACTTTTTACTTTTCCTTTTTCTCATTTTTCTATCATGTTCATGAGTGAGCAATAGTTCAAACTCAAGTATAGTTTAGATCCCTTTATCCAAAAAGTCAAGTTTTTCTATTTAGCATGGCAGCAAGAGCCTTGACTCCCTTCTAGACATCTGATATTACTAATTCAATCCATAAGTATCAGCTAGTGTGACCCAACCTTCTTGCTTTAATTGGCATTATGAATTCAAATGCATTTGAATTCATAATGCCAATTAAAGCAAGAAGGCTAATGGCCAAGTTGGCCACTTGGTATTGGAGTGCACCCACTGTCAAAATGAAGTATTCTACCCATTTCAGAGTTAAAATGAATTCAGAAATGAGTTGGGTCCAAAAATTGATAACCGAGTGATAACTAGTGATAACTTTTGAAAACCAATGATAACTTGCAAAATCTACTGATAACCTGGTAAGATTTATGATATGAACATTAAAATCAATTGAAAACATGGTGTAAAGGTTAGAAAAGCACCAAGTTTCCTCCCCCAAGCTTATTCTCAACACTGTCCCTAGTGTTGAAAATAAAAGGCAAGGGAGAGGGGTGGGTGGGAGTGAAATGCATGAAATTGGGCACTTGAATCCTCTTGGCATTTCATCCAGAAGCTTTGGGTGATCCAATCTTCATTAGTTGCAACTAATCCTGCAGAGAAACAAAGGATATCAGTTGGTATGGCAGATTTGCAACTAATCAGATTTTTGAGTGCAGAATTCAGTAATGCATTGGGAATTTCTGAAATTCACCGAAATTAGGCTATAATAGATTGGGATAATTGAAATGAATATTAATTCAGATGATGATATGATTAATGTAGCATAATGAGAAAGATATTATCAGTTATAATTAAGTTTTCAGTGGAAAAATAAAAAATAAGGGGGTATGGGTACTCCCTGAATTTGAGACTTGTGAATTGAACATGTTTCTCACCACTTATTCCTGCAAGAATAGAAAGATTATGTTGATAATAGCTTGGGTCACCTCCCAAGAAGTGCCTTTCTTTAATGTCTTTGGCTAGACATTGTTACAATGAGAAATCAACTAGGTAATAGTGGCAAATCAGCTAGAATCAACTCCTCCTTTGCAGAATCCTTGGCTGTGGGGTTGTAAAGCTTCAACCTCTGTCCATTCACCTTGAATACATCATCCTTGTCATTCAGAAGGTCCACAGCACTAAATGGATATACTTTGTGAATTTTGAATGGTCCACTCCACCTTGACTTTAACTTTCCTGGAAAAATCTTTAATCTTGAGTTGAAGAGTAATACAAGGTCTCCAACCTTGAAATTCCTTTTTAGAATCCTTCCATCATGCCATCTTTTAGTCCTTTCCTTGTAGAATTCTGAATTGTGGTAGGCATTTAGCCTAATTTCATCAAGTTCATTAATTTGCAAGAGCCTCTTTTGCCCACATGCATGCATATCATAATTGAGTGCCTTGATTGCCCAATATGCCTTATGCTTCAACTCAATTGGCAAATGGCAAGTTTTTCCATAAACAAGCTTATAGGGAGAAGTACCAATTGGAGTCTTGAATGCTGTCCTATATGCCCAAAGAGCTTCATTCAACTTCAAACTCCAATATTTTCTTGTCAATGAAATTATTTTCTCCAATATGGCCTTTACCTCCCTATTTGATACTTCTACTTGGCCATTTGTTTGAGGGTGATATGAAGTGGAAACTTTGTGCCTCACTTCATACTTAATTAGGAGATTATGAAAACATCTTTCAATAAAGTGGCTACCCCCATCACTTATGACCACTCTAGGAATTTCAAACCTTGGAAAGATAACTTCCTTGAACAACTTGATTACTGCCTTGGAATCAGCTGCAATGGTGGGAATGGCCTCAATCCATTTTGACACATAGTCCACAGCTAGAAGAATAAACTTGTAACCACATGAACTAGGGAAAGGCCCCATGTAGTCAATGCCCCATACATCAAATATTTCCACTTCTAAAATTTCTTGTTGTGGAATTTCATTCCTTCTTGAGATGGAACCAGCTCTTTGGCATTGATCACAGCCCTTCACAAAGATATGTGCATTCTTGAATAAACTTGGCCAATAAAATCCAGATTGGAGGACTTTGGCAGCAGTCTTGTGTGTGGCTCCATGGCCTCCATAAGGGGATGAATGGCATGCCTCCAAGATTTCCTGAAATTCAGATTGGGGTACACATCTTCTATATATGCCATCAGGAGATTTTCTGAATAGAAAGGGGTCATCCCAATAATAATCTTTCAAGTCATGAAAGAATTTCCTTCTTTGCTGATATGTGTAGTCAGGAGGGATAATTCCACATGCAAGGTAATTGACCAAGTCAGCATACCAGGGAACTTGATTAATTACCACAGCCATCAAACTATCATCAGGAAATGCATCATTGATAGGAAGTGTAGATGATTCCTGTACTTCTTCCATTCTTGATAGGTGATCAGCTACAAGATTTTCACTACCCCTTTTGTCTTTGATTTCAACATCAAATTCTTGAAGCAATAAGATCCACCTGATTAGCATTGGCTTAGATTCCTTCTTGTTGATCAAGTGCTTCACAGCTTGGTGGTCTGTGAATACAATGACTTTGGATCCCACTAAGTAGGGCTTGAATTTGTCAAATGCATACACCACAGCAAGAAGTTCTTTTTCAGTAGTTGCATAATTGATTTGGGCTTCATCTAGAGTCTTGCTTGCATAGCATATGACATGGTGCCTTCTGTCCTTAGTCTGTCCCAAGACTGCCCCTACAGCCTGATCTGAAGCATCACACATGATTTCAAAAGGAAGGGTCCAATCAGGTGACTGCACTATAGGGGCTAAGGTGAGGGCTTCCTTCAACTTCTTGAATACCTTCATACACTCTCCATCAAAATAAAACTCAACATCCTTGGCCAGCAACTTGGTGAGGGCCCTAGTTATCATGGAGGAATCTTTAATAAATCTTCTGTAGAAGCCTGCATGCCCCAAAAAGCTCCTAATTGCCTTGACGTGGGTGGTGGTAGCCTTTCAATCACCTCAATTGTTGCCTTGTCCACTTCAATGCCTTTGCTTAAGACCACATATCCTAAGACAACCCCTTCTTGGACCATAAAATGGCACTTCTCCCAATTTAGAATCAAGTTGGACTCTTTACATCTTTGTAGCACCTTGGTCAAGTTTCTAGGCAAGCATCAAATGAGTCTCCATATACTGAAAAGTCATCCATGAAGACCTCCATAATTTCTTCAATGAAGTCTGAAAATATAGACATCATACACTTTGGAAGGTGGCAGGAGCATTGCATAAGCCAAAGGGCATTCTCCTAGAGGCAAAAGTCCCATATGGACAAGTGAATGTAGTCTTGTGTTGATCATGAGGGTGAATTGGAATTTGCAAGAAATCTGAGTACCCATCAAGATAACAGAAATGTGAATGCCTAGCCAACCTCTCCAACATCTGATCAATGAATGGCAAAAGAAAATGGTCCTTTCTTGTGGCCTTGTTTAACTTCCTGAAGTCAATGCACACCCTCCAACTTGTAATGGTCTTTGTGGATATCAATTCATCTGAACCTGACTCCACCAATGTGATTCCTCCCTTCTTTGGCACAACCTGTACTGGACTGACCCATTCACTATCTGAAATGGAGTATATGATTCCTGCATTCAGCAACTTCAATACTTCTTTCTTTACCACTTCCTTCATGGTTGGGTTGAGTCTCCTTTGACATTCAATGGAGGGCTTGTAGCTGTCCTCCATAGGGATCATATGCATGCAAATGGAGGGATTAATACCCTTGATGTCTTCAATTGAGTAGCCTATCACCTCCCTATACAGTTTCAACCTCTTCAGCAGCTCTTCAACCTGGTCCTGGGGTAAATTAGCATTAATGATAACAGGAAAAGTTGAATTCTCCCCCAAGAATTCATACTTTAGATTGCTAGGGAGAGGTTTGAGTTCCAACTTGGAATTGGCTTGAGCTGGATTGCCTTGGCATTCAGCAATGATAACCTATTGTACCTCACCCTGAATTGCTAGATTTTCTACTGATTTTGAAGATTTCAGCACTGATTTGTATGCCATAGCCTCTGGATCTTCCAATTCCTTCAAATGGCCAAACATTAGACACCTTTGCAATGTATCTTCAATAAGAATTATAGCTGAAACTTGCTCCACCACTTGATCCAATTGCCCATCTTCAAAATCATTTTCTAGGAAACTTGGCCTACTAATAACTTGTGCCAAATTGAATTCAATTTTCTCCTCTCCAATTTGGAAGGTCAATCTCCCTTCCTTAACATTAATTGCAGCCCCTGCAGTGGCTAGAAAGGGCCTCCCAAGGAGAATGGGGGTGTTCATATCTTCATCCATATCCAATACAACAAAATCAACTGGAATATAGAATTTATCAACTTTGAGGGGTATGTCCTCAATAATCTCATGTGGATATTTGATGGATCTGTCTGCTAGCTAAAGGGACATATTTGTTGGCTTCAAATCTCCAACTTCAAGTTTCCTGCACAATGATAAGGGTATGACACTCACAGAAGCTCCCAAGTCACACATGGCTCTATGAATTTTCCTATTGCCTATCTCACATGGAATTGAGAAGCTTCCTGGATCCTTGAGCTTAGGAGGCAACTTGTTTTGAATAATTGCAGAAGTCTCTTCAGTCAATGCTATAGTCTCATGCTCCAACACTCTTTTCTTCTTGGTTAGAATTTCTTTGAGGAACTTTGCATATGATGGCATCTCCTGAATGGCTTCAACAAAAGGAACATTTATGTATAGCTTCTTCAGGATTTCCAAAAATTTTCCATATTGCTGGTCTTGTCTTGCCTTGATTAGCCTTTAAGGGAAGGGTACTTTGTCAAAAACCCTTGTATTTGCTTCAATTTGAGGACCTGAATTCCTGATTTCCTCACTTGGCTGTTCACTTGGCTTTTCAGCAACTCTTGAGTCTGAATTGGCTTGATTATCATCCACTTTCTTCATTGGTTCCTCCACCATCTTTCCACTCCTGAGCTGGATGGCCTTTGCTTGCTCCTTTGGATTCATCTCTGGCTATCCAGGAAAGAATAAAGGAGGTCTAGCTGAGGTGCTAGATTGTTGAGTAACTTGGTTCTCAATGGTATCAAGTCTAGAATTCATTTTCAGAATTGCCTCCTTCTGATTGCCTTGCTTCTTCAGAATTTGTTGCAGCATCTCCTCTATTTTTGAAAATTGAGAAGGTTGAGTTGGTGGTGGTTGCTCAAAAGGAGGTCTTTGCACTTGAACACCTTGGGACTGATTTGGATATAGAAATTATTGGTTTCTAGGCAGAATCCTTGGCTGCCAATTATGATTCTGCATAGGAGCTCCTTGATGGTTGTTGCCCTTGTAAGAAAAGTATGGATGATTCCTATTTTCTGGAGTGTAGAATTCAGCAGGAGGTTTAATTCCATAATTTCCCATAGCATTGATTCGATCCACTGTTTGCTCCACTTGTTGCATAATCAAATTGCAATTTTCTGACACATGGCCTTGATTCCCACATACATAGCACCTTGTTTCAGGATTAGAGGCCCTATTGCCATTGGGAGTCAAGTTCAATCTCTCCAAAGTCTTGTACAACACCTCTTCAAATTGGGATGACAATTGGTTCACTGAATTATTCATAGGTGGCCTTCTGGTCCTATCATGTGTGAGAAAGTCATGGTTCTTTGCAATGTTTTCTATCAGTTGGTAAGCCTCATCTATATTTTTGGATGCAAAGATACCTCCTGCTGTAGTGTCCAAGGCCACCTTGCTAGGGTAGTTCAATCCCTTATGAAAATAGTTGACTAATTGCCACTTTTCAAATCCATGGTGGGGACATGCCCTTAACAACCCTTGAAGTCTTTGCCATGCCTCACAAATGTTTTCTTGATCCAACTGGTAGAACCTCACTATTTGATCCCTGAAGTTATCAGTTTTTGAAGGAGGAAAGAATTCTGAAAAAAACAATTGAACAATTGATTCCCAAGTGGCTACCTCTTCAGGATTCAATCCTTTATACCATGTTTTGGCCTTGTCCTTGAGCGAGAAGGGAAACAATCTCATATATACTGCATTCATGAGGATATTATTGAAGTTCACAGTGCTGCATATCTCCTTGAAATTGTCCAAATGACAAGCTGGATCTTCAGTCCCAAGTCCAGAAAATTGACTTTGCCTAATCATTGAAATCAAGGCTGGATTAACTTCAAAGTTTGCCACAGGTGCTAAGGCTCCTCCCCCTGGTTGATTCCTTGCATTGCTTGATGAATAACAGTCCCTAAGAGTTCTAGGAGCTGCCATATTCTGATTTACAACTTCTTCAAATTCAAGGTTGTGTGCCTCTTCCTCTTCAAATATCCTTCTCCTTGCCTCAAGCCTTTGCAATCTCCTTCTTCTTAGAAATCTTCTTTCAGGATCAGGATCTGATTGGTAATGTTCCTCTTGATGGTCAAAGTCCTGCATAAAGAGATTCAGAAGTATCAAATTTAGGAAAGAAATGAAAACTAGACAAAAGTGAAAAGTTAAAAATGATAACTTGCAAAAACTGAAAATTAGCCTAGCAAATAAACTAAAAACTAATCTAAACTATCTAAGTTAGCCTAATTGACCTCAAATCCCCGGCAACGGCGCCAAAAACTTGATAGTGATATTTGGGTTTTCTAGTGATAACTTGCTGAAATTAAGTAAAAGGGTCAATTTTTTTTTAATTTTGGTCTCCCAACTCACTAGCTGCAAGTGCACAGGTAAGTTGTAGTAGACTCAGGTTGTCGTATCTACAAGAATTTGACGTCTAAGGCACCCTAAAACAATCTAAATTAGTTCTACTTTAATGGCTAAAAATAGATTTTCAAAGGGAAGTGAAAACAAATTTTTAATGGAAAGTGAAATGATAACTGAATTTTGGGTTTTGGAAACTTATCAAAACTGAGATATAAATGCTAGATTAAAGTCTAGAAAAGTTTAACTATCAATGAGGAAGGTTCTTCTAGGAATTGTGGTTCATCTAAATTAATTAAGGATGGATAGGATCAAGTTATCATTAAATATCCAATTTAGATTCAACTTGAAATGTGGCTGCTCTCACAGCTCAATTGGTCTTTAACTAAGCAACATAGTATCATATAATTGTTAGTTAGGTTGAATCAGAAGAGAATCCACACTGAAAATCAAGTTATCATTGGGCTCAAATGGAAGTTCAATGCTGATTTTTACAATTTCAAGGAAATCTGCAGTGATAACTTGATGGATGCAGTCACAAATTAATAAAATCACTTCAATTAGCTAAACAAGAATGAAATATATCCAATATTAGTGCTTATGCTCCTTGGTTCATCTCTGAATTTCAGGAGGAATTGAAATCAACCTCTCGGCTGCAATTAAGAATGGATTCCACACAATCACTAATTAATTGGAATCAAAAGGGCATCCAATCTTTAATGGGGAATTCAGCAAATTTTTATTGCTCCTTGGTTCATCTCTGAACAATAAAGTACCCTAGGATTCACTTCTCAGTGATTTAATGAAATCAAGGGTTTACAATAGTAAATCAGAATCCAAAGATTCAGGAAATCAGATTTGCAATCTGAATTGAAATTCAGAAATTAGCATTGAGAAGTTTGCAATAATTCAGGGATTAAAAACTTGGAAACACCATTGCCTCTTGATTCATTTCTGAACAAGAATGAAACCTTAAATAACCTCTCAGTTATCAATTGGATCAGGGCTCAACAATGATGAAAATAGAAAATAGAAATCAGAATCAGATTGGGGGAAAACATAATCAGAATTCAGGAAAATCAGCAATGTAGATTAATGGAATCCAGGCCTGCCAAATGCCTCTTGACCCATCTCTGGACTACAAGAGATTCCTAGAGTAGACCTCTCAGTGATTTGAATGAAATAGGGATTAACAATTGACAAATCAGATTCCAAACAAAATCAGAAAGCAGAACAGATTTCAGAAATAAATTCAGAAATCAGAAGTACAAACTGAATTGAATCAAAAGTATGCCCAACATCTTGATTCATTTCTGAACAAGATGGGAGGACAATAGCAACCTCTCAGTTGCTCAATTTATCAGATTGAGAATGGTAAGTAGATTTAAACAGCCCTTGGAAATCAGATTCAGGAAAAATCAGGAAATTAAACTTTTCAGGAATTCAGAAATCAGACTTTTCAATTAAGAATGGAATTCAGTAACTTACCATTGATGCCTAATTCATTTCTGAATAAGGGTTAGATCAAAAGTTAACTTCTCAGTTATAGATTACAATAGGATCTACACAATGGCAAGAAATGATTCAAAACAGTGCTGAAATCTGAAACCAGAAATGATTTTTAGTGCAAAAATTTAATTCAGTCCACATCCATCCATATTTAACTTAGATTACTACCCTATCCTAGAAGAAATGGAGTTTAGCTCCTCATATATACAAAGCTTGACATAAAATGGAATGGAGAACAGGTACAAATCATCCTTTGGCAGCTCTCGACAGCAATTCCAGCAGCAACCCGCAGCTCCTCCAGCAGCAGCAGCTCCCTCTTGCTCCAAACCCTCAATGTCCAGCCCCCTTTCTCTCCTTCAAAAATTCCCTTTTTATATGACTCCTATCCACCCTTGGATCAACATTAGAATGTTCCTTATCCTTTGATTGCAGTCACCTGTCCACCCCTCTGAAATTCCAGCTGCAGATTCCTTTTTGTGCAGGAAAAAGTAGATTGTTCCCCCCTACTTTTTCCCCTTTTGGTGCCACCTTTCTCCCTGCTACAAATCCCCAAACAGCAAGCATCAAAGCCCTTGAATGGTGTTTTGACAAATAAAGATTAAGATGATGATAGTTGCTAGCTCAGATATCAAATGATATTAGGTGTTGTGCAGGAATGAAAACTTGTATCAAAATTAATGAATTAAGGGGCCCAGAATGATAACTTGTCATAAATCATGGAAATTATTCAAATGCAAGTGATTCAAAGCATTAGAAGCATCAAACGGACTAGAGTAACAAGTGAGTGCATTCAGAAATCAAATATGAATGAGATTTCTAAGAAGTGATAACTTGTGTGCCCAAAAATGATAACTTATATGACTTAAAAACGATAACTTGTGATAACTTGAGTTGTGATTATCCAAATGTGATGAAATTTGACCAGCAATGAGTTAGAACAATAACAAGATCATTTCTTAAGGTCCCTGTGCAGAATTAATGGTTTTGCATGTCAAAATGACAGAATTGCCCTTTAACGATAACTCGGCACTTGAAAAATGATAACTTGTTCAAATGGGCTTAAAACTTTGCACAAGTTGAGATGTGACTATCCAAATATGATTTATATATGATAATGATGGATTTAGGGCAAGAAAACCATTGAAAATCAGTTCATTCAAAATAATGATAACTTGACATATATGAATGATAACTTGTCCTCAAAATGATAACTTGGCATAGAATTTAAATATTAATGAATTTTGGCATTTCAGAACCTCTATGCACATGGAAATAAGTATGAAGTGAGGAATATCAACTAGTTATCACAATGCATGCATTCCAAGTATTATTGGCCTAAAAATAGGCAAAAATAGGACTCGATATGTATGAATTGCATCTAAAATGGGTTAGAAACATATAGTGATCAGCAAGTGATCAGGGTGGTCCATACTTCATGAATTGCAACCACTTATGTAGAGAAGTAAATTATATCAATGAAATATGCAATATCAGATTTTTGGGGTGCACAATTCAGTAATGCATTTGAAATGCATTGAAATTTACTGAAATTCCAATGATGAATTTGGATGACTGATATGAATGATTATTCAGATGACAATATGATAATTTTAGCATGAAGGAAAAGATAATATCAGTTATTATTGGGATTTCAGTGAGAAAATCAAAATTGAGGGTAGGGATACTCCCTAAATGAAAATTTATGGATTGATCTATTCATCCTTGACTTATTCCTGCAAAACAGAAATATTAGGTATAAAATGGCTTGGGTTACCTCCCAAGAAGTGCCCTACTTTAGTGTCTTAGGCTAGACATTGTTCCATTGGTGTTCAACTAGGCAATTGTCGGGAATCTTGCAAAATCAGCACCTGCTTAATTGAATCCATGGCTGTGGGGTTGTATAACTTCAATCTTTGTTCATTAACCTTGAACATGTCAGCATTGTCATTGACAAGGTCCACAGCCCCAAAAGGATAAACCTTGTGAACTTTGAAGGGTCCACTCCATCTAGACTTCAACTTTCTAGGAAATAACTTGAGTCTTGAATTAAATAGCAACACAAGGTCTCCAACTTTGAAATCCTTCTTCAAAATGCTGCTATCATGCAACCTCTTGGTCCTTTCCTTGTAGAATCCTGAATTATGGTAGGCATTGAGTCTAATCTCATCCAATTCATCAATTTGCAAGAGTTTTTTCTGCCCACAAGCATGCATATCAAAATTTAGTGCATTGATAGCCCAATATGCCTTGTGTTTGAATTTAATTGGCAAGTGGCATATTTTTCTATAAACCAACTTGTATGGGGAGACACCAATTGAGGATTTATTTGCTGTCCTGTAGGCTCAAATTGCATCATTCAACTTGGTGCTCCAATCCTTTGTAGTTAAGGAAACTGTTTTTTCCAAAATGGCCTTAATTTCCCTATTTGAAATTTCAGCTTGGCCATTTGTTTGGAGGTGGTAGGCTGTTGAGATTTTGTGCTTTACCCCATACTTGCTTAGGAGGTTCTCAAAATATCTTTCTATGAAGGGGTTGCCTCCATCATTGATAACCACCCTTGGAATTTCAAATCTTGGAAAGATTATATCCTTGAACAACTTGATAACAGCCTTGGAATCAGCAGCTGTTGTGGGGATGGCTTCTATCCACTTGGACACATAATCAACAGCCAACAATATGAATTTGTATCCAAAGGAGCTAGGGAAGGGTCCCATATAATCAATACCCCAAACATAAAAAATTTCAACTTCTAGGATCTCATTCTGTGGCATTTCATTCCTCCTGGAGATTGAACCTGCTCTTTGGCACACATCACAACTTTTGACATATAAATGGGCATCTTTAAATAAGGAGGGCCAATAGAAGCCAGATTGGAGAACCTTGGCTGCTGTCTTTTGGGTAGCTCCATGTCCACCATATGGAGATGAGTGGCATTCATACAAAATGGATTGAAATTCAGCTTCTGGTACACACCTTCTCAAAATGCCTTCAGGGGACTTCTTGAACAAGAGGACATCATCCCAATAGAAGTCTTTTATGTCATGGAAGAACTTCTTCTTCTGCTGGTAGGAGTATTCAGGTGGAATGATTCCACAAGACAAGTAATTGACAATGTCAGCATACCAAGGAGTTGGAGCGGCTGATATGGTCATTAGGAAGTCTTCAAGGAATGAATCATTGATAGGAATTGATGGAGAATCTTGAGTTCCTTCCATTCTTGACAAATCGTCAGTAATTAAGTTTTCTATCCCTCTTTTGTCCCTGATCTTCACATCAAATTCTTGTAGCAATAGGATCCATCTTATAAGCCTTGGTTTGGATTCTTTCTTGCTGATCAGGTGTCTCACTGTTTGATGATTAGTGTATACAATCACCTTGGCTCCAATTAAATAAGATCTGAATTTGTCAAATGCAAATACAACAATTAGTAACTCCTTCTCAATAGTGGCATAATTGATCTGAGCCTCATCTAATGTCTTGCTAGCATAGCAAATGACATAATGCTTCTTGTCTTTGGTTTGTCCCAGGACTGCCCCTACTGCCTGATCAGAGGCATCACACATAATTTCAAAGGGTAGGGACCAATCTGGTGGTTGCACTATGATTAAAGGTCTTCATGTAGTCTTCATCAAAATTGAACTCAATATCCTTTGCTAGCAGCCTTGTGAGGGGCCTAGTTATCATTGAAAAGTTTTTAATGAACTTCCTATAGAAACTAGAACGACCCAAGAAACTCCTTATAGTCTTCACATTATTTGGAGGTGGCAGCTTCTCAATGACCTCAATTTTTGCTTTGTCCATTTCAATCCCTCTACTGGATACAATGTGGCCTAACACAACTCCCTCTTGAACCATGAAGTGGCACTTTTCCCAATTCAGAATTAGATTGGATTTCCTACACCTTTGCAATACTCTTGTTAAATTTTCCAAACAAGCCTCAAAGGAATCCCCATAAACTGAAAATTCATCCATAAACACCTCCATAATGTCCTCAATGAAATATAAAAAGATGGACATCATGCATCTCTGAAATGTGGTAGGGGCATTGCATAATCCAAATGGCATCCTCCTATATGCAAATGTCCCATATGGACAAGTGAAAGTGGTCTTGTCTTGGTCTTGTGGATGGATTGGAATCTGCAAGAAGTCTGAATAGCCATCCAAATAGCAAAAGTGGGAATGCTTGGCCAACCTCTCAAGCATTTGGTCAATGAAGGGGAGTGGAAAATAGTCCTTCCTAGTTGCCTTGTTCAATTTTCTAAAATCAATACACATTCTCCACCATGTCACTGTCCTAGTAGAGATCAACTCATCTGAATCTGATTTGACTACTGTAATCCCTCCTTTCTTTAGCACAACTTGGACAGGGTTGACCCATTCACTATCTGAAATAGAATAGATAATTTCAGCATTCAATAACTTCAGCCCCTCCTTCTTCACAACTTCCTTCATCATTGGATTGAGTCTTCTTTGGCATTCAATTAAGGGTTTGTAGTTGTCCTCCATAGGGATCCTGTGCATACAAATTGAAGGATTAATACTCTTGATATCTTCAATTGAATAGCCTATTACCTCCCTATACAACTTTAATCTCTTCAACAGCTCCTGGACTTGCACTCTTGACAAATTGGCATTGATAATTACTGGAAATGTTGAATTCTCTCCCAAGAATTCATACTTCAGGTTACTAAGAAGAGGCTTGAGCTCCAATTTAGAAAGATTCTCTTGAGCTGAGTTGGGTTGGAGTTCAGCAGTAATAACCTCCTGCACTTCATTCTCAAATTCTAATTTGTCCACTGATTTGAGGGAATTCAGCTCATATTGGCATGCCTTAGCCTCTGGATCCTCTAGTTCCTTCAAGTGATCAAACATTAGACACCTTTGCAATGGGTCTTCAATGGGAATTATTGCAGAAACTTGCTTCACAATCTGATCTAGTTGTCCATCTTCAAAATCACTTTGCTAAAAATTTGGCCTATTGATAACTTGTGCCAAATTAAATTCTATCTTGTCCTCCCCAATTTGAAATGTCAATCTACCCTCCTTGACATCTATTACAGCTCCTGCAGTGGCTAAGAAGGGCCTGCCTAGAAGAATTGGGGTGTTCAGGTCCTCATCCATGTCAAGTACCACAAAATCCACAGGAATATAAAATTTTCCAACTTTGAGGGGTATGTCTTCAATAATTCCATGGGGATACTTGATGGATCTGTCAGCTAGCTGCAAGGACATGTTGGTAGGCTTCATATCTTCAACTTCTAGGTTCCTACAAAGTGAAAGAGGGATTACACTCACTGATGCACCCAAATCACACATTGCCCTCTGAATTTTTCTATTTCCAATTTCACAAGGAATTGAGAAGCTTCCTCAGTCAAGGCTATGGTTTCATGCTCCATGATTCTCCTTTTCTTAGTCAAGATATCCTTTAAGAACTTGGCATAGGCGGGCATTTCCTAAATTGCCTTCACAAATGGCACATTGATATACAATTTCTTCAAGATTTCAAGGAACCTCCCATATTGCTGATCCTGTCTTACCTTGATTAGTCCTTGAGGGAAAGGTACTTTATCAAAAATCCTGACCTTGACTTCATTTTGAGGGTGCTGATTCTGATTTTTCACCATAGCCTCTTCAGTGGGCTCTTCAGCAAGCTTTGAATCTGTCTTGATTGGATTGTCCTCTACTTTCTTCATTTGTTCTTCAACAATTCTTTCACTCCTGAGCTGGATAGCTTGAACTTGTTCCTTGGGGTTCACTTCTGGTTGTCCAGGGAAGAACATGGGTGGCCTATTAGAAGTGCTTGCTTGTTGGGTAATTTGACTCTCAAGCAACTTCTGATTTGCATTCAAGGCTTCATATCCAGTGGTTAGCTTCTGCATTGCCTCCTCTTTCTTCTCTTGTTTCTTTAGAATTTATTGCAGCAACTCTTCCATCTTTGAGAATTGAGTGATTTGAATTTGTGGTTGCTGCTCATAAGGAGGTCTTTGCATTGGAATGGTTGAGGACTGATTTTGATATGGAGGTGGTTGTTTCCTTGGCAAAATCTTAGGTTGTCAATTAGAATTCTGCATGGGTTGCCCTTGGTAGTGATTGGCCTTATAGGAAAAGTAGGGATGGTTCCTATTTTCTAGAGTATAGATTTCAACAGGGGGCTTCACTCTATAATTCCCTACTGCGTTCACTTGATCTATAGATTGTTCATATTGTTGCATTATCAGATTGCAACCTTCAATGACATGGCCTTGGTTTCCACATACATCACACATTGTTTTAGAATTGGATGCCTTTCCCACATTGGTTGACAAATTCAGCTTCTCCAATGCCTTTTGCAACCCTTCTTCAATCTGGACAACAATGTTGTTGACTTGATTATCATTGGATGACCTCCTTGTCCTATCATGAGTAAGGAAATGGTGGTTCTTGGAAATATTCTCAATCAATTGGTAGGCTTCATCAATGTTTCTCGATGCAAAAATCCCTTATGCAGCAGTATCCAATGCCACATTGGATGGATAGTTCAATCCCTTGTGGAAGTAGTTAACCAATTGCCATTTTTCAAAACCATGGTGTGGATATGCCCTTAGCAAGCTCTGGAGTCTTTGTCATGCATCACATATGTTCTCTTGATTCAATTGATAAAATCTAACAATCTGATCCCTATAGTTATCAATTTTACTAGGTGGGAAGAATTCAGCTAGAAACAATTGGATTATGAACTCCCAAGTGGCAATCTCTTTAGGTTTGAGAGTCTTGTACCAAGTCTTTGCCTTGTCCTTGAGTGAGAAGGGAAATAGCCTCATGTAGACAACATCCATAGGGGTGTTATTGAAGTTGACAGTGCTGCAAATTTCTTTGAAATTCTCAAGATGTGAAGCTGGATCCTCATTCCCCAATCCTGCAAATTGATATTGTCTTATGATTGTGACTAATGCTGGATTCACTTCAAAGTTGGCAGCAAGTGCTAGTACTTCATTCCCTTGTTGATTTCTGACATTACTAAGTGAATAGCAATCCTTGAGTGTCCTTGGTGCAGCCATGTTAACCTCCTCTTCTTCTTTTTAAAAGATTCTCCTTCTTGCCTCTAACCTTTGC
The DNA here is from genome assembly GCA_030549335.1 of Pontederia crassipes. Classification (NCBI taxonomy): domain Eukaryota; kingdom Viridiplantae; phylum Streptophyta; class Magnoliopsida; order Commelinales; family Pontederiaceae; genus Pontederia; species Pontederia crassipes. Next base: position 31,888,182 of record CM060193.1, read on the forward strand.
AATCTCCTCCTTCTTAAGAATCTTCTTTCAGGTTCAGGATCTGATTGATAATGGTCCTCTTGATTGTCCAAATCATGCATAAATGAATTCAGAAGTATCAAATTCAGAAAAGAAAGAAAACTGGACAAAAATGAAAAATTCAAAATGATAACTTGCAAAAACTGAAAATTGGGCTAACAAATGGACTGAAAACTAGTCTAAAACTAATCTAAACTATCTAAGTTAATCTAATTGACCTCAAATCCTCGGCAATGGCGCCAAAAACTTGATAGTGAAATTGAGGAGTATAGTGATAACTTGTTGATTTTGGGGTCAAATTTGACATTTTTTAATTTTTGATTTAACTCCCTAACTCACTCTCTACTGCAGTGCACAGGTCAATTGTAGAAAATTCTAAATGTCGTATCCACAGTGATTTGAAGCCTAAACTCCCTAAGACAATCTAGACTAATCATACTTCTAGTGGCAAAAATAGGGAATTAAAGATTTCAGAAAACAGATTTTTAAAAATGGCTATAAAGATAACTATTTTTGGACTTTTAAAAAGGGCTAAAAGGGTTTATCTATCAATGAGAAAGTTCCTTCTAGGAATTGGGGTTCATCTAATTTAATTATGGATGGAATGGAACAAGTTATCAATTTTTAGTCAAATTTGATTCAACCTTAAACATGACTGTTCTCACAGCTCAATTAGTCCAAAACTAATCATTATATTATCATATAAATGTTAGCTAGGTTGAATTGGATAAGTATCCCCACTGAATATCAAGTTATCATTAAGCTCAACTCAAGTTCCTTGCTGATTTTTGACATTTTAGTGAAATCTGGAATGATAACAATCAATTGCACTTTAAATATGAGGAAATTACTTCAATTAACTAAACAGGAATGAAATCAATTTAATATTAGTGCTAATGCTTCTTGGTTTATCTTTAAACAACAATGAGATTTTAAATCAGCCTCTCAGCTGTAAATTAAAATGAAATCAACATTAATACTAATCAATTGGATCAAATCAACACATAATTACATATGGGAAGTCAGCAAATGTTATTGCTTCTTGGTCCATCTCTGAACAATAAGAAAACCTTAAGTTCACCTCTCAGTGATTAAAGAAATCAGGGGTTTAACAATAACAAGGCAGATTCCACAAATTCAAGAATTCATAATTGAAAATTCAGAAATTAGCAATAAGAGATTTGCACCAATTCAGGGTTGAAACCTTGGAAATACCATTGTCTCTTGATCCATTTCTGAACAAGAATGAAACCATAAACAACCTCTCAGTTATTAATTCAACTAGGGCTCCACAATAGTAAAAATAGATTCAACAAAATTCAGAAATAAGAAATAGGAAAAACATATTTCATAAATCAGAAAATCAGATTCCTAATTGGGTTTAAACCTAGAAACTTGCCATTGATTCTTGATTCATTTCTGAACAAAGAATAGATCAAGGGACAACCTCTCACTTGTAAATACAAATAGGATCTTACAATGTCAAGTACAGGTCCATATAAAATAGATTTCAGAAATCAGAAATCAAAACTTGATTCAGTGCAGGAAATCAGAAATGTCCATAATCCATCCACAATTAAACTAGACTACTATCCTATCCTAGGAGAAATGGGATTTAACTCCTCATAATTATAAAATTTGATACACAATAGAAGGAAAAACATATACAAAACATCCTCCTTTGAAGGCTGTCAACAGGATGATTGCAGTAGCTCTTCAGCTCCCCTCCTTGCTTCTTTCCTGTCCCAAACCCTTGCAATAGCCAGCCCCCCTTCTTCTCTAGCTGTTACAACTTATATATGACTCTTGTCCACCCTTGGATGCAGATTAGAATGTTTCATTCCCTTGATTCAAGCCACCTATCCAGTGGTCCTCAAATTGCAATAGAAATCAGATACCTTTTTGGATAGTTAGCAGTGGTCCCCCCTCCTTTTTAACCTTAGCAGCTTTATTTCAGGCTTGTTGCACCTGCTAGGAGAACCAAAACAATCAGCATCATAGTCTTCTAATAAGATTTAAACAAATAAGGATTAGGATAGGAAGTAATATTAGCTCTATTGTCAAATAAGAATTGGTGTTGTGCAGGAATGAAATCCTAATTTAAAAATGATAACTTCAAAGCCCGGAATGATAACTTTGCATATATTATGAAAATTGTCCAAATATGAGTGGTTCAAAGCATTAAAGGCATTAAAGGGATTAAGGTGACAAGTGAATGAGGTCAGAAATCAAATGTGGATAAGATTTCATAGGAATGATAACTTTGGTGTCAAAAACGATAACTTGATGTCATAGAGTGATAACTTGTCATAAGTTTAGTTGTGGTTATCCAAATGTGATCAAATCAGAGCAGCAAGGAGTTAGGACAATAATATAATGATTGCCTAATGCTTTTATGCAGAATTGATAACCTTGCACATCGAAATGAGGATTTTGCCCTAAAAATGATAACTTGACACCAAAAATGATAACTTGTGAAATGGAATGATAACTTTGCACAAGTTGAAATATGATCATCCAAATATGATTAATTCATGATGGTAGGGGATTTAGGGCAAGATAATTACTAGAAATCAGCTCAATTAGAAAAATGATAACTTGCACTTTGAAATGATAACTTGCCCAAAAAATGATAACTTGGCATAGAATTGAGATATTTATGAATTTTAGCAATTCAGAACCTCTATACATATGGAATTAAGTATAAAATGAGAATGTTCAGCTGGTTATCACAATCATTTGCATTTCAAGCATAATTGGCCAAAAGTTAGGCAAAATGAAGGCTCGATATGGGTGAATTGAATAGAAAATGGGATAAAAACCTATTGTGATCATCTAGTGATCAGGGCCTACACCCGATGGATCCTTTAGGACTTGCACCCATGGAACGCCACCAGGATCATGCGAGAGCTACTGGAGAGAGGGGCCGGACACGCATTGGCCGGCGGATCAAAGAGACTACGCCAAGACGATCTTTCGTGAACAGCGACTCCTCTCCCTCTCCGAAGAGTCGCCTCATGTCTTTTTTGTTGCACATTACGAACATCTTTGGGTCCCATATTGCCCCCATGAAATTCACTTTTCTTTAAACATAAAACTGCATTCTTTTAAATGAAATCATAAGGTTGTGTTTGGTATCGGAACTTGGGTCAGAACTTGCTCAAACTTCAGATCACTTCCCAAGTTCTGATTACGTGACCTATGTTCTCCAAATTGGAGGATACAAAGTTCTCGCTGGAGTCGAGAACTTGACAGCGAGAACATGCCCTTTTTGTTACTTTTCTTTTTATTTCAATTCTTTATTATATTTTAATTACTAAAATATTAATAATTATTATTCAATTATAATATTTATTTATCAATATAACATTATTTAACTTATAAAATAAAAAATTCTTTAACTTAAAATGAATATTTTTTATAATACTAATAACATAGGAAAAATAATAAAGTATAATAATATTGTTTTTTATAAATCATAATATTAACATAAGTATTTTTGTAAATTATAAAATATAATATTAAAATAAATATATTCATAAATAATTATTTTAACTAAATAAATAAATAATATTTGAATTTACTATAATTTTATACTTAATAAAATAATAAATTATATCATTGGTTCTTACTTTTTTTATCCGAACACATACCAAAACTTATCTATCAAATCAATTAATTCTCGAGAACTAATGGGAACTCAAAATTTCCATGCCAAACATAACCTAAGAGTTTTAATACAATAATAGGGTGCACAAAAAATCCTCGCCAAAAGGTCAGCCAGCTTGTTTACTTCTCTATTGATATGTATGGGGTCAAAAGTCACAAAAGATTGTATTAATGACAGAATGCCTTCCACAATGTTCCTTATGTGCCAAGGGAAGGGAAGCTAGTTGATCTCCATAGAATTCCAGTAAGAGTAATGGAGTCTGAACGGTAAGAAATGTTTAGATAGTCCATCTCTTTATATGGTAACAGTGCATAATGCAAAGCCATATTCCTCCTCCAAAGAAGAACCTCCTATGAGTGACATCCGCAAATAAGAAGTTCCCATTAGAGTTGAATAATATGCTTGCACCCTCTCCTCGTTCGGCCCCACAAAGGAGCCATTGGTGCTCAGAATGTGCACCGAAGAGGGAGGGGGCTCCCGCTGGGACCTAGGGAGGTCCAAAGGATGATGGACGGTTGGAATGCATCATAAGAATTGAAGTTTGGCAAGACTTTCTCCCAAATAGCATTGATCGAGAGTTGAAATGCACATCATTCCAATGCTTCCATAGGCACCAAAGATTTAAGGCAATAAGGGAAGGGATGTTAGTTTTTTATTTCAAGATAAAGATCTTTCCCTTCTTTCATTCATGGCCATCCCCCTTCCATCCATGAGCTGGATGGCCATGAATGAGAGAAGAGGAAACAGTAATTGTTGCTTGAAGAGAGACTACAACTAGGCACTGCAAGGCAAGAAAAGAATAGATGTTCAATGGTTTCATTCTCACGGCCACATAGGGTGCATAGTGGGCTAATGGAGCTATTTGTAAGTAACTTATGGTGCAGGAGTCTCCATAAAAAGGTCTGGACTTTAGGGGGAGCCTTGACGTGCCATAACCTCCTCCAGCCCATCTTAAGGTTAGTGCCACAATTGAAGACATGAGACAGCCTCCCAAATCTAGGAGTCATCATGGGGATGTGTAGGTATGTGAATGATCACTTGCTGATCACTATATGATTCTAATCCATTTTAGATGCAATTATACATATCGAGTCCCACTTTTGCCTATTTTTGGGCCAATTATACTTGGAATGCAAACATTGTGATAACTAGTTGATATTCCTCATTTCATACTTAATTCCATGTGCATAGAGGTTCTGAAATGCCAAAATCCATTAATATTTAAATTCTATGCCAAGTTATCATTTTGAGGACAAGTTATCATTCCTAAGTGTCAAGTTATCATTATTTTGAATGAACTTATTTTCAATGATTTTCTTGCCCTAAATCCATCATTATTATGTATAAATCATATTTGGATAGTCACATCTCAACTTGTGCAAAGTTTTAAGTCCATTTGAACAAGTTATCATTTTTCAAGTGCCAAGTTATCGTTAAAGGGCAATTCTGTCATTTCGACATGCAAAACCATTAATTCTGCACAAGAACCTTAAGCAATCATCTTATTATTGTTCTAACTCATTGCTGGTCAAATTTCATCACATTTGGATAATCAAAACTCAAGTTATGACAAGTTATCGTTTTTAAGTCATATAAGTTATCGTTTTTGGGGCACTCAAGTTATCACTTTTAGGAATCTCATTCATATTTGATTTCTGACCTCACTCACTTGTCACTCTAATCAATTTCATGCCTGAAATGCTTTGAACCACCCATATTAGGACATTTTCCAAGATTTTCATAAAGTTATCATTCCGGGCCCCTTAATTCATTAATTTTGATACAAGTTTTCATTCCTGCACAACACCTAATACCATTTGATATCTGAGCTAGCAACTATCATTATCCTAATCCTTATTTGTCAAAATACCATTCAAGGGCTTTGATGCTTGTTGTTTGGGGATTTGTAGCAAGGAGAAAGGTGGCCAAAAAGTGGAAAAAGTAGGGGGGGACCATCTACTTTTTCCTGCACCAAAAAGGAATCTGCAGCTGGAATTTCAGAGGGGTGGACAGGTGGCTGCAATCAGGAGGATTAGAACATTTAGATGCTGATCAAAGGGTGGAAATGAGTGATATATAAGTTGGATTTTTCTGGAGGAGAGGGGAGGCTGGTCATTCAAGGGTTTGAAGGCAAGCAAGGCTGGATTGATTCTGGTGGAGGAGCTGCTGGCCAGGAAGCTTCAAAGAACCATGAATTGTATCTGTTTCTTATCCCATTTGATGTCAAATCTTGTAAATATGAGGAGCTAAACTCCATTTCTTCTAGGATAGGGTAGTAGTTTAGATTAGTTTTGGATGGATATGGACTGTTTTATAATTCCTGCACTGAATCATTTGCTGATTTTCAGATTTCAGAATTTTCTAATGTTAGTTCTTGCCATTGTTGGATCCTATTGTAATCTATAGCTGAGAAGTTATCATTTGATCTATCCCTAGTTCAGAAATGGATTAGAAATCAATGTCAAGTTCTTTATTCCAATTTAATTGAAGTGCTGATTTCTGAAATTTAGATTTCTGGTTTCTGTTTTTCTGAATTTCCTGAACCAGAATTCCTGGACCTTTGAATCTGTTTGCCATTGTGGATTTGATTAATAGAGCAACTAGAAGGTTGATATTGTCCCAAATCTTGATCAGAAATGAATCAAGATTGTTTGGCATTCTTTATGATTCAAATCTGTTTATTGTTCATAATTTGATTTTTAAAAATTGAATTCTGATTTCCTGATTCCTGAATTTTCTGATTTCTGTGGATATCAGAATATGTTCTTCATTTCTAACTTGGTTAATTGAGTCCTTGGGATGTTGGTATTGTCCCTATCTTATTCAGAAATGAATCAAGATTGTTTGGGCAATCATTTGACTCAAAACCAGAATTTTCCATTGATTTTTGAATAGAAATCAGAATTCTAATTTTTCTGATTCCTAATTGGAATCTGATTTTATCAATTGAGTCCCCTGAATCATTCCCTTCACTGATAAGTGAACTTTAGGGATGTCTTGTAATCCAGAGATGGGTCAAGAATCAATTGGTAAGTCAGGTTTCCATTGGTTTAAAATTTTGATTTCTAAATTACTGAGTTGCTGATTTTTTTGGTTTCCTGAATTCCTGAAGTCTGAAAATCTGATTTCTTGGGCTTTGGATCTGATTGTCATCAAGGATCTGAGTTCCTGGGATGTTGCTATTGTCCCTATCTTGTTCAGAAATGAATCAAGATTATTTGGACAATCATTTGACTCAAATCAGATTTTTTTCCACTGATTTCTAATTCTGATTTTCTGGTTATCTGATTTCTGAACTGTTTGAACCTATTTGACATTCTGAACTTGATTAATTGAGCAATTGGAAGGTTGGTCTTCATCCTAATCTTGTTCAGAATTTAGTTATGAATATTTGGGCATTCCATGATTCAAATCTATTCTCAACATTACCTTAAGTTTGATTTGGAACCTAAAATTCCTGAATTTCATAATCTGGTTTCCTGAATTTAAAAATCTGATTTCTTGGGCTTTTGAATCTGATTGTCATCAAGGATTGGATAATTGAATAGTTGAGAGGCTAATATATGCCATGATCTTATTCAGAAATGAATCAAGATCATTGACAATTCAGAATTCAAATCTGATTTTTTTCCAAAATCTGATTTCTTAGTTTGATTCTAAATTCTATTTTCTGATTGTTTGGAATCTGATTTGCCAATTGTTAATCCCTATTTTATTCAAATCACTGAGAGGTGTACTCTAGGAATCCCTTGTAATCCAGAGATGGGTCAAGGGGCATTTGGCAAATTTGAATTCCATCAATCCACATTGCTGATTTTTTCAGAAATGCTGATTTCTTTTTTCTCATTTAATTAACTTCTGATTTCCATTGTCAACCCTCATATTAATCCACTACTGAGAGGTAGTCTTAAGGGCTTCTTTGAGATCCAGAGATGGGCCAAGGAGCAATGGAAATTATGAACTCATGTGGCCATATGTTTTGCATTTCCAATTGAGTGTGTTTGTGTGGATTTCAATTTATTTTGCAACCGAGAGGTTGATTTTGAATCTCCCTTGAATTCAGAGATGAAACATGGAACACAAGCACCATTATTGAGTATATTTTATCCTGGTTTTGTTGATTGGAATGATTCCATCTTTTTATGATTGCAAATGCAAGTTATCATTCCAAACTTCCTAGAATTGCAAAAAATCAGCATTGAATCTTTCTTTTGAGCCCAATGATAATTTGATTTTCAGTGAGGACCCTCTTTTGATTCAACCTAGCTAACAATTATATAATCATATATTGCTTAGTTAGAGGCCAATTGAGCTGTGGGAACAGCCATTTTCAAGTTGAATCAAAAGTTGGACATTTAATGATAACTTGTTCCATTCTATCCTTAATTAATTTAGATGAACCCCAAATCCTAGAAGAACCTTTCTCATAGATAGTTAAACCTTTTTAGACTTCATTCTAGCATTTATAATTCAGTTTTGATAAATTTCCAAAACCCAAAAATCTGTTATCATTTCACTTTCTATAAAAAAATATGTTTTCACTATTCATTAAAAATATGTTTTTAGCCACTTAAGTAGAACTAATCTAGATTGTTTTAGGGTGTCTTAGACTTCAAATTCTTGTGGATACGACAACCTGAGTCTACTACAACTTACCTATGCACTTGCAGCTAGTGAGTTGGGAGACCAAAAAATGAAAAAAAAAATTGACATTTTCTTAAATTTCAGCAAGTTATCACTACTCAATCCCAAATATCACTATCAAGTTTTTGGCGCCGTTGCCGGGGATTTGAGGTCAATTAGGCTAACTTAGATAGTTTAGATTAGTTTTAGATTAGTTTTTAGTTTATTTGTTAGGCTAATTTTCAGTTTTTGCAAGTTATCATTTCTTACTTTTCATTTTTGTCTAGTTTTCATTTCTTTCTTGAATTTGATACTTTTGAATCTCTTTATGCAGGACTTGGACCATCAAGAGGAACATTACCAATCAGATCCTGAACCTGAAAGAAGATTTTTAAGAAGAAGGAGATTGCAAAGGCTTGAGGCAAGGAGAAGGATATTTGAAGAAGAAGAGGAAGAAGCATACAACCCTGAATTTGAAAGAATTATGAATCAAAATATGGCAGCTCCTAGAACTCTTAGGGACTGTTATTCACCAAGCAATGCAAGGAATCAACAAGGGGGAGGAGCCTTAGCACCTATGGCAAATTTTGAAGTTAATCCAGCCTTGATTTCTATGATTAGGTGATGCGTTTGATTTGTAACAATAAAATTTGCTAGCAAGTGCACTAGTCGCTCAAGTAATATAGTAAAAAGGAGTAAGAGTGTCGAACCCACAAGGAATATTATTAATTCAATATATGGATTTATAAATTAATAAGAGAGGAAAAACATGAATTTTTGGAAAGAAGTTTTATGAAATGAAATAAAGAAAATAAGATAAAGATAAGATAATGGTGTTGAAGTTAGGCCTTAGGATGAAAATAGATCAGGATAAATGCTTGAACCATAAAAGATAAATTTAATATTTAAAGATGGATTAGAGTCTCCCTAAAGTAATCTACCATGATTAACTTGTGGTCTCCACGACTGGCATCCCTCAATTTAATCATATAGAACTATCTTAATTTAATAAGAATTGAAGTCTCCACGACTGGTACCCCCAAAATCGTATTAAAATTAAGATGCGTTAAATTGGATTCTCTAGACTATTAATCACTCCACAAACTGGTATAGATTAATAGACCACACAAACTTGATTCTCCACACACTAGTTATCAAATTTATGTCAATTATTAATTCTAAATAAAATCAATTATAATTAGTATAATAAATTCTGAAATTAAACACTCCACAAACTGGTATAGCCTAATTCAGAAATTTAATTAACTAATATAAAAGCATTAAGCACAATTAATAATTGATCAGAAAAGATTAAAACAAATAAAGTAGGATCCAAACATTTCCCTTCAATTAATAATCTCCTAAAATAATAATCTTAAAAACATGGAATTCATCCTAGAAATTCTGGAGAGATAATAACAAAATAACAATAATAATCGAAAGAATTACACCCAAAATAGAAGTAGAGCTCTTGAATTGGACAGACAGTCGGGCAGCCTCTCGGACGTGATCAGGGTCGCGATCAACTTCCAGCCGTCGCACCTCTCTCCTTTTGGTCGTAGCCTGCAGAGCTCACGACTCGCCGTGAAAGAAACCTGAACTTCAGAGCACGAATTGAAACGATGGATTCTTCACGTATTTATAGGGTGCGGACGGCCTTCAATTTGATCTCGGCCGTAACATCGTACGGTTAACTTTAAATTTATAAGATAAACTCGGCCAAAGATAAATCCTTTTATCATTACGCCCTTAGAGTCTCGGCCGTAAGGAAAATATTTTATCTTTACTCCTTTCTATTACTCCCAAAAGATAAAAATCCTTTTATCTTTACGCCTTCATATATCGGCCAAAACGGATGATTTCAATTGCCATTACTCCCTCCAAATCTCGGCCGTAACGAAGGAACTTATCTTGTTACGCCCAAAAGATAAAATCAATTAATTGTTACACCGTTCATCTTCATGCCATTACGCCCTCCAAATTTCGGCCGTAACATCTTTATCTTCATGCCATTACGACCAAAAGATAAAATCATTTATCTTTACTCCTTCAAATCTTAGCCGTAACAAAGAATTAAATCTTGTTACTCCTTTTAAATCTCGGCCGTAACGACTTGGGTGTAAAGCCAAATCTCGGCCGTAAGAAATAATTTCTTTGAATTTCGGCCGAGATTCGAATTTTCCTGCAAATAATTATCAAAATATAGTTAATCCATCCACAATTAAAATATTCAGTGATTTTAATAATTAAAATTGATAAATCCGAAATTATGATTAAAAGTGACTAAAAATGATGCATGCCATGACCAAATTATAGAAAATTTAATTAAAATAATTAACTAAAATATGTTGTATTTTGCATGCATCAAACTCCCCCAAGCTTAAAGTCTTGCTTGTCCTCAAGCAAAAATTCAAAACAAGGCTCAAGAAAGTTCCATCATAGCCTCCACATTGTCAACTGACTAATTTTCTCACACAATGCTTCTGCACACCTACTACTTAGTATCTTATCATTTTCTATGCACTTAGCTTTATAAAAGTTCTGAATGCTACACAAATTTAAACAATCTCAAGTTCAGCCTTCTAGAGAAATAAATTGTCTGTCAAATAATAGCATTGATATTGAACACATAAGTACTAATTGAGCTTAAAACTTTTTCTTTTTCTTTTCATTTTTCAACTTTATTTTCAATCATTTAAAAGTTCTAATCTTCAAGCAGGATTGCACAAGGAAGTCCATGTAGCGGGCTTTAGACTGATGACTCCCAGACCAGAAGACCTTAGGGCACCAGGTGATAAAGCACCCCTCGAGTTTACTTGCCCGAACAACCAAGGTTCTGAATGAAGAGTTCGAACTTAGCCATGATTCAGTACTCCTGTGCTTCTCCATATTCCACAAGATGGTCCATGTAGCAGGTTTTCGATCGACGGATCCCAGAGCAGTTGCCCTTAGGTTGCCAGGCATGAACCCCTATGGATCTAATTACCCGAACACACCTTGGTTCCGGATAACACTTTTGTACCTACACATAATTTTATTCATCATTTTTTTTTCATTTGTTGGGGTTTAACTAACCCTTCTTTTCTTATTCACTTTCAATTTTTATAAGCTCAAAAAGTACTTGATATGATCAATAAGAAGGCTACTACTAATCAAGACTTAAAAGAAATTAATAAAAAGGCATGAATATGATTTTGTCGTCTAGTCATTCATAGTTCTACTTAGCATAGGCACATAGTCCATAAGTTTGATACTAAAATAGCAAGTGATAAGAAAGAAAAGTATTCAAATTTCATCAATTAACGACATGTCTTTGAACTTTTACTTAAAGATAATTAAAACAGTAAGACAAAAGTTAGTAAGATGGTAGCAAAAATAAATGCATGCAATGGTATTTTTTTTCTTTTTTTATAAATAGATGCAGACATAAGCAATAAACAGAAAGAAACATGCAATGCGTGAAATGCAAACTCCCCCAAGCTTGAACTAGACACTGTCCTCAGTGTTAAGCCAACAAGGGAAAGAGTAAAGATAATATGGAACAGCTATAGAAATGAAAATAAAGAAAAGGGAAAAGATACAACCGGATTTATTGTCGGTGGAGAGATGCTCGGCCTTATATATATCGATGAAGGTGACGGCCGCAAATGGTCTCGGCCGATAATTGATGGATCTCGGCCGATAATGGAGAGTCTCGGCCGTAAAAGCTTGGCCGCAAAATTTTGTTGATGAAGATCTCAGCCGTGCAATCTCGGCCGTAAGAAACTGGACGTAATGGTGAAACTTTGGCCGTAACGAATAGGTGGTGGCACTTTGGGCGTAAGGAAGCGGCGGTGACGGTGTCGGTTCTTCGGCCGTAAAACGAAATCGGCGTGGAAGCTTGGCCGTAACGCATAGGGCATAATGGTGAGACTTCGGCCGTAAGGAGTACAGGTGGCATGGAACTTTGGGCGTAAGGATCGGCGGTTGGCGTTGAGACTTCGGCCGTAAGGAACAGAGGCTCGGCCGTAATGGCTTTTCGTTCGTCCGTAAGTCGATGAAGAACCTCGGCCGTAAGAAGTAAAGCTCGGCCGAAGATTTAGATCTGCAAAGATGTGGAAGGGGTCAAAATTTATAGATGAAACTTCGGGCGTAAACTTACCTTTCCAACGTGAAGGGTCATGTCGTAAGAGCTTGGCCGATTGTCCGAGGTCTCTCCTTCCGCAGATGACTCAACAAAATAAAACTATTACCACAAAATCTGAAATAAATAAAAAGGATAAAAATAGTTTTGATTTATAGTCGTCAGCTTGACTTAGTTCTGATGAAAATTTCACACATCATAAAGAGTGATCATAGAAAGGTTATGATAATAAGTGCCACCATGATAAAGTTTCAATCTATGTCCATTCACTTTGAGTCTTTGTTTTTTGTCTAATGATTCAATCTCAAAAGTTCCATAGGGTGAACAATTAATTATAACATAAGGTCCGGTCCATCTTGATTTAAGTTTTCCAGGAAATAATCTGAGTTTGCTATTATAAAGAAGTACTTGTTGACCAGGTAAAAATTCTTTATGTTTGATATGCAGGTCATGTAAATTTTTTGTGCGTTCTTTATATAGCTTACTGTTTTCGTATGCATATTGTCTAAATTCATCAAGCTCATTTAATTGTAATAACCTTTCAGATTGTGATGATTTTAGATTCATATTTAAAAATTTTATTGCCTAATAAGCCCTGTGTTCTAGTTCTACAGGAAGGTGACATGCTTTTCCAAAAACTAATTTATAAGGAGAAGTACCTATGGGTGTTTTAAAAGCAGTCCTATATGCCCAGAGTGCATCATCTAATTTCAAAGACCAGTCTTTCCTAGATGAATTTACAATTTTCTCTAGAATCCTTTTTATCTCTCTATTTGAAATTTCCACTTGTCCACAAGATTGGGCATGATATGGTGTACTCAAAAAATGTTTGACTCCAAATCTATTAAGAAGAGTTGACATTATTTTATTGCAGAAATGTGTTCCATTGTCACTTATGATAGTCCTAGGTGTTCCAAATCGAGTAAAAATATTTTTTCTTAGAAAATTGGCAACTACCTTGGCCTCATTTGTTGGTGTGGCTACAGCTTCTACCCATTTGGAAACATAATCAACCGCCACTAAGATGTATTGGTTGTTAAAGGATTTAGGGAATGGTCCCATAAAGCCAATGCCCCAAACATCAAAAATATCGCACTGTAAAATATTTGTAAGAGGCATTTCATCTCGACGAGAAATATTACCTGTCCTTTGACATTTGTCACAATACTTACAGTAGTTTCTTGCATCTCTGTAAATGGTTGGCCAATATAGTCCACATTCAAGTACTTTAGCTGCTGTTCGATTGGGTCCAAAGTGACCTCCAGCTTGTCCATCGTGGCAATGACTTAGGATATTATCAATCTCATCTTCGTGAACACATCTTTGAACTATTTGATCTGCACATAATCGAAAAAGGTAAGGATCTTCCCAGTGATAATTCTTAACATCAGATAAGAATTTCCTTTTTTGATGAGTGGTCATGCCCTTTGGAATGTAATGTCCTGCAAGGTAATTAGCAAAATCAGCGAACCATGGTGTAGTGTCAGAAATTTGAAAAATTGTAGAGATAGAAAAAAGTTTCTCATCTGGGAATTCTTCAAGTATGTCTGTGACTTCTCTTGGAGATGGCTCCAACCGAGATAGGTGATCAGCTAATAAGTTCTCAGTCCCTTTTTTGTCTTTTACTTCTACATCGAACTCTTGCAAAAGTAGTATCCATCGGATCAGTCTAGGTTTGGCATCTTGTTTGCTCATCAAGTGCTTGATGGCTGCATGATCTGTGTATACAATAATTTTTGAACAAATTAGATATGATCTAAACTTGTCAAAAGCAAAAATAATAGCAAGAAACTCCTTCTCTGTTGTTGCATAATTTAGTTGGGCAGCATTCAATGTTCGGCTTGCATAATATATGACATGAAATGTTTTATCCTTTCTTTGCCCCAATACAGCTCCAATAGCACCATCACTCGCGTCACACATCATCTCGAATGGTAGAGACCAGTCTGGTGCAACAACAATAGGTGCAGAAATTAGCATTTCCTTTAATAAATTAAAGGCAGCAAGACAATCTGAATTAAAATCAAATTTTGTGTCCTTAGCAAGAAGATTAGTTAAGGGTTTAGCCATTTTTGAAAAATCTTTGATAAAACGGCGATAAAATCCTGCGTGCCCAAGGAAGCTTCGAATGCCCTTCACATTGGTTGGAGGAGGCAGATTTGCAATAACATCTATCTTGGCCTTATCCACTTCAATTCCTTTTTCTGAAATTTTGTGGCCAAGAACTATACCCTCCTTAACCATGAAGTGACATTTCTCCCAGTTAAGGACCAAATTCGTTTCTTCACATCTCTGCAAAACTAGAGATAAGTTATCCAAACAATTATTAAAAGAGCTACCAAAAAGTGTAAAATCATCCATGAAAACTTCGAGTATCTTCTCATTCATATCTGCAAAGATTGACATCATGCATCTTTGGAATGTTGCTGGAGCGTTGCATAGACCAAATGGCATCCTTCTATAGGCAAACGTTCCATATGGACATGTGAACGTTGTCTTTTCTTGATCCTCAGGTGCTACTGCTATTTGATTGTATCCAGAATAGCCATCTAGAAAACAATAAAAGCTATGACCTGCAACACGCTCCAACATTTGGTCAATAAAAGGTAATGGAAAATGATCTTTGCGGGTAGCATCATTAAGCTTCCTATAGTCTATACAGACTCTCCAACCTGTAATTGTTCTTTGAGGAACTAATTCATTATTTTTGTTACTTACCACGGTGATTCCTCCTTTCTTAGGAACTACCTGCACAGGACTTATCCATGAACTATCAGAAATGGCATATATAATACCTGCATCAAGGAGTTTGATGACCTCCTTTCTTACAATTTCCTTTAAAGTTGGGTTGAGCCTTCTTTGATATTGAGCAATTGGTTTGGCATTGTCCTCCATCAAAATCTTGTGCATGCAAATTGTAGGAGAGATTCCCCTGATATCTGAAATCGACCAAGCAATTGCTTTCTTGTGATGCCTTAATACTTCCAGAAGTTTATTCTCCATATCATCTATCAAGTCAGCAGATATGATAACTGGGTAAGTGTTATTTTCAAGAAAAGCATATCTTAAATGAGATGGAAGTTCTTTAAGTTCGAATTTTGGAGGACAATCCAATTTTTCAATTTTGTCCTCGAATGTCTCTGTTGTTATTGGCACATTATCCTCTCCCACAATTTCTCTAGAATCCTCCATCATTTCCAAAGCTTCCTTAGCATATGGATCCGAAATAAAATCTGCAACAATATCATCAAAAGCATCAGTCATGTCATCTTCTATAGAATCAATAGCATAACAGGATGAGTGATCAAAAGGTTGTTTGAGAGAATTTTTTATATTGAAAGTGATGTCTTCGTTGTTGACGCGAAGTGTGAGCATCCCTTGTTGAACATCTATGAGTGTGTTTCCTGTTGCTAGGAATGGTCTCCCGAGGATGATGGGGATTTTTTCATCTGCCTTCATATCCAAAACAATAAAATCTGCAGGAAAAACAAATTTATCAACCTTTACCAAAACATCTCTTAATATTCCTCGGGGTCTCTTGCATGAAGAATTTGCAAATTGAAGAGTAATGCTTGTTTCTTCTAGTTCTCCATAACCTAGCTGCACAAATATAGAGTAAGGCATTAAACTTATACTAGCACCAAGATCACATAAAGC
Organism: Pontederia crassipes; assembly: GCA_030549335.1. Taxonomy (NCBI): domain Eukaryota; kingdom Viridiplantae; phylum Streptophyta; class Magnoliopsida; order Commelinales; family Pontederiaceae; genus Pontederia; species Pontederia crassipes. The sequence continues at coordinate 31,904,273 of CM060193.1, forward strand.
TTGTGCACAAAAGAATTTTCCTATAGTGCAAGGTATGGTGAAGGTTCCCGGATCCTTCATTTTTTTAGGTATATCTCGATCATAAATGGCACTACACTCCGATGTCAACATTACTCTCCCAGTGTTTTCAAATTTCTTTTTGAGGATAATATATCCTTCATGAATTTAGCATAGCTCGGCATCATCTGTAAAGCTTCATGAAAAGGAATATTAATAGATAATTGCTTCAGAATATCAAGAAAGCGAGAAAATTGCTTATCTAGTTGTTCTTTGCGAAATTTCTATGGATAGGGCAGATCCTTTATGTTGGTATTTTTTGAATTGTCAGTTTCTCTTTTCTTCAAATTGATATCTACAGTAGTCTGATCTTGTGTCTTTGATGCTTCAGTTTCTTCTTTGTGATCAATTACTCTTGGCGGGGAATCTGATCTCAGACTTCTCAATTGTTTCCCACTTCTAAGAGTCACAGCTTTGGTCTCTTCTTTAGGATTTTTCTCTGTATTGCTTGGAAGAGTCCCTGGTGCACGTCCTGCCATCATATTGGCCATTTGCCCTATTTGCATTTCTAAATTCCTGATTGTAGCATCTTGATTGTTTGCCCTTGTTTCCATTGTCTTCTGCATGGTTTGCATAGTGTCAATAACTCTTGCCATCATTTCTTCCATAGGATTAGTCGATTGTTGGACAGGAGCTTCTTGTTGCTTTCTCAAAAGTGTATAATTTTGTGGATGAGCTTGATTCTGAAATTTCTCAAAAACTTGCCCTTGGTTTGTCCTATAAGGAAACTTCTGATTGTTCCTCCAACCATAGTCATTATTCCTGAAAAATGGATTGAAGACAAAGTTAGCATTTTCAATATGATCAGGATTAGAAATGTTACCTTGAGGACAATAATTGCTCGCATGTCCTCCTCCACAGTTATTGCACACCATTAATGACATCATTTGCTCAAATTTTTTATTAAGTGACTCCAGCTGAGTCACTACTTCAGACGAATTTTTACTTTCTGTAGCATGCACATCATGAGTTCGACGAGGTGGTCTCCTTTCTTGGCTTGACTTGAGGGCTACAACTTCAATTATATCTTGTATCTCACTAGGACGTTTAGATCCCAGTACTGTCCCTCCTGCTGATTGATCGATCTTGTCTTGATCTGCAGGTCGTAATCCATGGTAGAAATATTCCATCACTTGCCACTTTGGAATTCTATTGTCAGGAACTCTGGCCAGCAGTTCCCTATATCGTTCCCAGGCTTCATATAACGTCTCGTTATCGTCTTGAACAAATGCCCTCAATTCTCTTCGATATTTGCCTGCCTTTTGTGGTGGACAATATTTTCCAACAAACTTTTCTACTAGCTCCAACCAAGAATGAATTGATCCTGCAGGAAAAGTTTTAAACCAGGTGGAAGCTTTGTCACGTAAAGATTGAGGAAATAATAATAAACGAATAACTTCAGAAGAAACATTATTATTTCTAAAGGTGCTCAGAGTAGCAAGAAATTTGTCAAGGTTATCGTGAGGGTCTTCATGAAATCCTCCTCCAAATTGGGATGCTTGTATCATCCTCACGATTGCGGGATTTATCTCAAAATTATTTGCGTTAATATCAGGCAGCACGATGCATGATTCTCGGTCACTGTATCTGGCCGAGACATATTCTCTCATAGAAAGTTCTGCTTCATCTTCTCGCCGATTATTATATGGTGGAACCAGTTCATTCTGTTGCTCCAGTCTCTGATTGTCGCGTGCTTGTTTGGGGATATTGTTGAAGTTTACAGTGCTGCACATCTCCTTGAAATTGTCCAAATGACATGCTGGATCTTCAGTCCCAAGTCCAGAAAACTGACTTTGCCTAATCATAGAAATCAAGGCTGGATTAACTTCAAAGTTTACCACAGGTGCTAAGGCTCCTCCTCCTTGCTGATTCCTTGCATTGCTTGGTGAATAACAGTCCCTAAGAGTTTTAGGAGCTGCCATATTTTGATTCACACCTCTTTCCATTTCAGGGTTGTGTGCCTCTTCCCCAAAAAGCCTTCTTCTAGCTTCTTCTCTTTGGATTCTTCTTCTTCTGTTAAAGGCTCTCTCTGGTTCAGGTTCTGATAGGTATAGATCCTCTTGATGGTCCAAGTCCTGCATAAATTCAATTCAGAAGTATCAAATTCAAGAAAGAAATGAAAACTAGACAAAAATGAAAAGAAAGAAATGATAACTTGCAAAAACTGAAAATTGGCCTAACAAATAAACTAAAAACTAATCTAAACAATCTAAGTTAGCCTAATTGACCTCAAATCCCCAGCAACGGCGCCAAAAACTTGATAGTGAAATTTGGGTTTTCTAGTGATAACTTGCTGAAATTAAAGAAAATGTCAATTTTTTTCTTTTTTTTGGTCTCCTAACTCACTAGCTGCAAGTGCACAGGTAAATTGTAGTAGACTCAGGTTGTCGTATCCACAAGAATTTGAAGTCTAAGACACCCTAAAATAATCTAGATTAGTTCTACTTAAGTGGCTAAAAACAGATTTTTAATGAATAGTGAAAATAGATTTTTAATGAAAAGTGAAATGATAACTGGTTTTTGGGTTTTGGAAATTCTTGCAAAATAGAATTATAAATGGTAAATTGAAGTCTAAAAAGGTTTAACTATCTATGAGGAAGGTTCTTCTAGGATTTGGGGTTCATCTAAATTAATTAAGGATGGAATGGAACAAGTTATCATTAAATTTCCAACTTTTGATTCAACTTGAAAATGGTTGTTCCCACAGCTCAATTGGCCTCTAACTAAGCAATATATGATTATATAGTTGTTAGCTAGGTTGAATCAAAATAGGGTCCTCACTGAAAATCAAGTTATCATTGGGCTCAAAAGAAAGTTCAATGCTGATTTTTTTTTTGCAATTCAAGGAAGTTTGGAATGATAACTTGCAATTGCAATCATAAAAAGATGGAATCATTCAAATCAACCAAATCAGGATAAAATACACCCAATATTAGTACTTGTGTTCCATGATTCATCTCTGAATTCAAGGGAGATTTAAAATCAACCTCTCGGTTGCAAGGAAAAGTGAAATCCACACAAATTCTATTTGATTGGGGTTAAAAGACATTCAAACTTTAATGGGAAATTCAGTGATTATCCAATGCTCCTTGGGTCATCTCTGACTCTCAAGAATGGCCTTAAAACTACCTCTCAGTAGCGGATTAAAATGAGGCTTAACAATGGAAATAAGAATTCAAATGAAATTAGAAAACAGAAATCAGCATTTCAGGAAAATCAGCAATGTAGATTGATGGAATTCAAGTGTGCCAAATGTCTCTTGACCCATCTCTGGACTGCAAGATATTCCTAGAGTACACCTCTCAGTGATTTGAATAAAATAGGGATTAACAATTGGCAAGTCAGATTCCAAACAATCAGAAAATAGAATTTAGAATCAAAACTCAGAAATTAGATTTTGGAAAAATCAGATTTGAATCCTGAATTGTCAAACATCTTGATTCATTTCTGAATAAGATCAGGATAAATATTAGCCTCTCAGCTATTCAATTAATCCAATCCTTGATGACAATCAAATCCAAAAGCCTAGGAAATCAGATTTTGGAATTCAGGAAACTAAAAACCATGAAATCAGTATTTTAGAAATCAGAATTTTAAACCAATGTAAACCTGACTTACCAACTGATTCTTGACCCATCTCTGGACTACAAGACATCCCTAAAGTTCACTTATCAGTGATTGGAATAATTCAGGGGACTCAATTTGTAAAAACAGATTCCAATGAGAAATCAGAAAAATCATAATTCTAGTTTTCATTCAGAAATCAGTGGAAAAATCTGGTTTGAATCAAATGATTGTCCAAACAATCTTGATTCATTTCTGAACAAGATAGGGACAATAGCAACATCCCAAGGACTCAATTAATCAGGTTAGAAATGAAGAACAGATTCAACATTCATAAGAATCAGATTTAGATTCAGAAATTTAGGAAACTAGGAAATCAGAGTTCAGAAATCAAGTTTGCAATAAAATTGAATCCAGAAATCTGATATTATCTCATAAATCATTCTTGAAAGATGTTTAGATCAAATAAGACCTCTCAGGCAACAATTACAAATGGATCTAATGACAACATAGCAAAAATCAATATAGAACATTTCTGAAATCTGAAATCTGGATAGAATTCAGTGCAGGATTATAAATCATTCCATATCCATCCAAAACTAATCTAAACTACTACCCTATCCTAGAAGAAATGGAGTTTAGCTCGTCATATTTACAAGATTTGACATCAAATGGGATAAGAAACAGATACAAATCATGGATGCTTGAAGACTCTCGGTCAGCAGCAGCTCCAAGTAGCAGCAGCTCCAAAACCCTTGCCCAAACCCCTGAATGACCAGCCCCCTTCCTCCTGCAGAAATTCCACCTTTTATATCACTCCTCCCCATCTTTGGATCAGCATCAGAACATTCTTTATGCTTTGATTGCAGCCATGTGTCCCCTGCAGAAATTACAGCTGCAGATTCTTTTTTGTGCAGGAAAAAGTAGATGGTCCCCCCCTACTTTTTCCACTTTTTGGACACCTTTTCTCCTTGCTACAAAAACCCAAACAGCAAGTATCAAAGCTCTTGAGTAGTATTTTGACAAATAAGGGTTAGGATAATGCTGGTAACTAGTTCAAATATCCGATGGGATTATGTGTTGTGCAAGAATGAAAACTTATATCGATATGAATGAATTCAAGGGCCCGGAATGATAACTTTATGGAAATCTTGAAAAATGTCCTAATATGGGTGGTTCAAAGTATTTCAGGCATCAAATTGACTAGAGTGACAAGTGAGTGAGGTCAGAAATAAAATATGAATGAGATTCCTAAGGAGTGATAACTTGAGTGCCCCCAAAACGATAACTTATATGACTTAAAAATGATAACTTATGATAACTTGAGTTTTGATTATCCAAATGTGATGAAATTTGACCAGCAATGAGTTAGAACAATAATAAGATGATTGCTTAAGGTCCTTGTGCAGAATTAATGGTTTTGCATGTCGAAATGATAGAATTGTCCTTTAACGATAACTTGGCACTTGAAAAATGATAACTTGTTCAAATGGACTTAAAACTTTGCACAAGTTGAGATATGACTATCCAAATATGATTTATACATGATAATGATGGATTTAGGGCAAGAAAACCATTGAAAATCAGTTCATTCAAAATAATGATAACTTGACACTTAGGAATGATAACTTGTCCTCAAAATGATAACTTGGCATAGAATTTAGATATTAATGGATTTTGGCATTTCAGAACCTCTATGCACATGGAATTAAGTATGAAATGAGGAATATTAACTAATTATCACAATGTTTGCATTCCAAGTATAATTGGCCCAAAAATAGGCAAAAGTGGGACTCGATATGTATGAATTTCATCTAAAATGGGTTAGAATTATATAGTGATCAGCAAGTGGTCAATAAGAAATGTCAAGACTACATCAGTTGATATTCATCAATTGAAAGGCCCATTCAAGAAAGGTCAAAACTATGTCGATCGACGATCCGGCCATACCGATCAGCACATAGATGAATTTCAGAAATGTCGAGAATATGCTAGTCGAAGAATCGATCGACCGATCAACTGCTACAACAGAGAGAAATGCGCGACAATCATATTGACCGGTCGATCAGTCCATCAATGTGGTCAACTAGTCATAGAGAGAAATGAATAGTAATGACTATTTTTGAAAAAAAGATTACACAAAATTTTAACTACACGGGACTTGATCCACTTATTTAACCTCTTAAGCTTTGAAGATGTCAGTCCACTTAATTTTAACTACACCAAATTGTATGACTATCTGAGCTGATAAATTATTAACCAACCTAACTATTCTGCTAAGTTATAAGGTTGTGATAGTTCCTCATTCAAGACTAATATCACATGAAATACTTTTGGTGTAATTATGCTTATAATTTCTTGATATTCAGCCATGCATGACAATCATTCCATTCACATGATTTATATTAACAATTTTGATCATCTTACAAATATTGTATTTGTAGAAAAAAATTATACATTCTTGGCAGTTCTAATGGATTATGCACCATTTTATAAGTTTTTTTACCGTAATAAGATTATCTTGTTTGTTATTCTAACCCCACTTTCATTTTACTTTCACATCAGACTTCTCTTTCATGGAATCGTTAAGGGCTGTTTGGATGCAGAGATCAAGTTCCTGGGATAAGAATAATGTATTCTTATTTATCTTGTATTCATACTAAATTGTGTCAGTTTGTGTTTGTTTGGATACAAGTAGAATATATAACTAGTTGTTCTAAGTTAGTGTTTGGTGGAAAATGGATTAGCCGGAGAATAACCCCATGTCCTTGAACAAAATTTTTTAGAATGACAACTTTGCCCATAGTTTAATAATTTTTAATTTGAAATTACATGGCCTACAATTCTTTTATCTTTATATGCTCAAAGCCTCATAATCAAAGGTCATATGGAACATATTCTACTTTTTCCGTCTTCTGTTTGCAACTACATTTTTTCCATCTTTTTTCACCTTTTTCCTGCAACTGCATCATCTTTTTCTCATCTTTTTGCTGCAATCACATCTTTTTTCTTATCTTCCTTTGCTCAACCCCTCATCGAAATCAAATATTATGTTAAGATTTTCCTTTTGCCATATATTTTCATCTTTTTTCACAAATATTCTATAACTCATCAAAACATTGTATTAAACATTCATTCACTGTCATAATTGTAAAATAGCAACTCATCAAAATATTGCATTAGCATTCACAATGTCAGAATTGGAATATACTAACTGAAAATAAAAGTGAAGGAGATTCAACTATTTCATTACATAGTATTTGGCAAAAGTACTCTACATTTGACAAAAGTGTTCCCACATCAAAACATTACTAGCTAAAAAATACTAACAGACTTCGTAATTCTCTTTCCCACATCTCACACTTCCATAATTATTGAACCATACATGTACAAATAAGTCACTAATTAACTCAATTGCAACATACTCTCAAATGCTAATGCATCAGAACCTCCAAGTCCACCAAAGTTAGCATTCCAACAATGTCAGATATTACTACAATGTCATGCCAGCACCATAAAAATTAACAACATATGAAATACTATGAACTATCTTAAATATTATTATCCACCTTATGCTGCATTATTTTCTGCACACAATTTAGCAAGTTAATAAAAATCATAAAATGAATGAAAATGGTAACAAACATGCAGGTAAAACATCAATAACATAATAACATAATTGAACGATTTTGATTTACATTCCAAAATGTCGTAGCAATGCATAATAAGAATATATGATCACATAGTGTATGGAATATGGATCATCAAAATACAAAGTACAATACAACCACCATAAGAACTCCATAAGAACTCCACCATCTTGCTGGAGCCTTCTTATCTCTCGTCATGATTGCTTCTTCAAATCCAAATAAACCTTTTGCCTTAGAGAAATCGTCCATTTGTAGGACTATTTTAGTTCTCTCTTCTTTATTAGGTACCAATCTCCTTAGACAATCATAAAATGCAGCTTTTATTTCATGATTAACTATAAAATAAGCACTATAATGATATTGAGTATTCAAATAATAAGCTATAAAATGCAAGGGTTGCAATAGTTGATCCTCCAATCTCTCGTCAACTATCTTTAATATCGGATCATACCTAAAGATAAGAACAAATGAACAAGTAAGTAAAATAAATAAACATTAAGATTAAAACTTGACCCGCTAAGTGCTAACAACTAGCAAGAATTATAAACATCCAATTTATTGTACCTTCTTCTAACATTCCCAAAATTTGCCTTGATGTTTTCTTTTGCACAAGACAATTGTTTGTAAATAAAACCCATAGCTGGAATGTCCTCTGAATCAACGAATCGAAGAACTTTGACCAATGGAATAGCAACTTTGAGGCACACAGTAACATTTTTCCAAAATCGACTATCCATAACAAATTGATTTACCTTTTTTCCTTCCGGAATGGAAGCAGCTTTACAAGTTTACCATGATGCAGAAGTGAACATGTACATTAAGTATCCTTTTAACTCATGAAACATCCTAAAGTGAGGTATGCAGTGGCAAATCGAGTAGTAGCAGGTCTAATTAAATCTCTTTTATTCGTGAAACGCTTCAACATGCTAACTAGTAATGTTCGTGAATAGATAAAAGATGTAATCCATTTTGCTTTTGCTATGGTTGTTTTATGGATTGAAAGTTTCTTCTCAAAGTCTTCTAAAATTAAATCAATACAATGAGCAACACATGGTGTCCAGAATAATTTCTTTCTCTTCTCCATTAAAATTAGACCTGCTGCTTTGAAGTTTTCACCATTATCAGTCACTACTTGTACCACATTACCATTTCAACTACCTTGTATCAACTAAATTCAAGAACACAGTGCCTCTAGGGCTATTGACCAAAAAATTGCAAATACATCTTTTCTTCTTATCTATCCAAGAGTCTACCATAATAGAACATCCAACTTTTTTCCACTCTTGCCTATAATCTTCAATAGCTTTTTCAGATACTTCACATGCACTTCTGATAAGTTGGTGGCTTAAAACCAGGCCATGTCTAGCAACAATATCAAAAATTTTGATAAATTTAGAACTTTTTACACAATTGAAAGGAATGCCACAAGTGTAAAAGAATCTGCAAATTTGATTGCATGCTTCCTCCCTTAGGTCCTTCTTTAGCATATGACTAATAGTGACTTGGCTGATACTTCCAATACGTGAGCTACTAGTTTTTGGGTTCGGTATTGCTTGTTGCTCCACTTCGATTTCCATATCTTTATCATTCCTCACAAGGCCCACACCATACATTGTTCTCTTCTTCATTTGTGACTGTTGTTCAATTGATGCCAGGACTAATAACATATTTTTTTCACTTCATCAAGCACAGATAAACAAGCTTCAGCATCCTTGCGTGTACCGGCCAAATGATTCTTGAAACGAAAAATTTCGCTAAATATCTTACCACAATATTTGCATTTATCTTTTTTTCCATTCTTGTCCATGTCGATTGCATGTTCCCAACCAATGTCAGATTGATTACCACAAAGATTCTTTCATTTTTTGTTTACCAGGACAAGGTGCATTGCTATTGCTTGCCATTATTTTTATCACCTGAATTGAATGTATAAGTGTAAGCAGGTATCAAGTATCAACCACTATAAAAAAATAAAGTAGGCAAATATTTATAAAGTTCAACTTGTGAAATTAATGTTTGAGTCAATATAATTCCAAAATTATCTAGCATTTAATTTTAGGAATTAGAATTCATAAAACTGAAAGAGTTCATACTCAGAGGTATATTTCCATCTCAATAAAAGTATAGGATCACAGATTGAACAAGTAGCTAGCAATATATTCAATAAATTGAAAAAGAAAACATATGTTCAGTAACTTCAGTTCATAACATTACCAGGAAACTATATAATTAAACATGCAGCTAGCAACTAGCAATCATTCCAATAAATTAAATGCTCATATAGTCATATGTCCTGTTTCACTAAGCCTAACTATCTAGCTAATTTTGAAACATGAAGTTCTACAATCTACACAGCCAAACTTAAGAATTAATGAGCGTGATGGGATTGGGGAAGAAGGCAGCATCACACAATTGTACCGAGGCGAAGGGGGACAGATTAAGAGAGGTCTGTTTTCAAATTCATAAGAAATCAAAGTATCAGAGATTCAGAATTCAAAAATAGTAAAACTGAAAGATCCAATTCGGCAACTCATAGTGGAGACTGATGAGTGGCAAATCTGATGAGCGGTGAATGGCAATTACATACCTGGAAAGTGGAAACCTCTACGCCTATATGGATATGTGTTCGTCGATTGTCGGTGACTCAACGTCGCTAAGGTTCTAGGATCTCGCCTCTATGGATGGATGGTCAGCGTCGGCGGTGATGAAGACAGGAAAGTAGGAAGCGATGTCGGTGGCCTGGCGCCTCAGTGGCCGAATGGTCAGCGACGGCGACGATCGGTGAAGAAAGGGTCGGCGGCCTCGATTGCAAGCTTCGCATTTCAAAGGGGCAAACATGTCTGGGGACAAGAGAGAAATGTGGCGATGCCCTAAACATTATCATGTTTTTGTCCCAAAATTACCCTTGAAAATCATAGTAATACATTCCCCAATGGAACCGCCGATTTCAGTAGTAAACCCGTGCGATTCCACATTTTTTGTGCGAGTTCAACATCTTCGTCTGCATGTAGATCCGAGTCTACCCTATAACACAATTCCAAACCGAGTTAAACTGATTTCTTGACCTAGATACGTAAACTCGTCCGATTTTAAGTACTGATACGCGAGTTTGACAACCTTGGTTTTATCATATGATTGTTGTACATCTACGAGGTGTCAACATTTTTTCAAAAGAAAATTAGCATGAATTGTACCATATGATAATATCATTTTGATTAAGAACAATGTGCTAACACACATAATAAACAATATAATTTCCAAGAGTAAGATTTTGGCTACACATGAAAAAGATTTCTATAAACTAGTATAATATGCCAACCATGGGGACATGTCATCATCACATGTCATGAAAGATAATTATATAAAATGTAAAATAATAATAGAAGTATTACAATGTGTAAAACATGTTGAACATGATCAAAGTAACATGAGATGACATTCATATTCCAGTGTCATATTACACACCATAATATCCAAAATAAACAAAGTAACCCACATTATAAAGCCAAAATGGGTACTTTGTTAACATTGCACAACAAAAATGAAATTAGCAAGTTACCTAACAATACACATCCAAAATATGACATAGTTATGTCTTCATAAACACACCCAACATCTAATAAATCTAATGTGTTAGATGAATTTGCTATAGTATTTCCAAAATGTGTGCCAAATACAAATGTTGTGCCAGTAGCATCATTTGGCCTTGGCACTAAATTGAGAAATATTCCTATCACAATCAATATTTGGAGCTGATCGTATGTTACTGCTTTGACTGAAATTGCTACTTGTGGGAAATGTAGGACCTGTCCAGGAAATGTAGGACCCTGTTCAGAAAATGTCGCACCAATACTAGTTGTAAAGGTAGATCCAAATGCAAAAGAAAATTCAGCAAAAAACATATTAATAGTAGGCACATTGCTAGTGAACGAGTGAGAGTGACATGTAGCTGATTGCTTCCTATAGTATTCAACTATTTGTTGTGTTAACCATTGCAACAACATGTCATCATCACATGTCATGAAAGTCCAACGATTTGATGCACTTTGAAACACTCCACAAGTGCAACTTTTTGATCTACACTCAAATTATGTGCCTTTTCACATAGTCTAGCCCAACATATTTCTCCAAAATAATTTGTTCCTTTTGATAAATCTCATACGACATTTGTAACCTTTTCTTTCCTTACTCAGCAAGATCAATCATGGCTCCTGAAGGTACTTCACGGGAGAGCATTAGATGAGATATCAACATGGAATGTTGGTGATTATACACTTGGACTATCAATTGGGACATCTGACATGATTTGATCAAGTGATTCATTGTTCAAAGGACGAGTAGGTGCAGATGGAGTGTTAGGACTATGATTTTGTTGTTCTAAATTTTTCTTTTTACCTTCTAAGTCCACCTCATCTACATTATCATCGAAAGACTCATCAGAATGTACAACTGAGGGCATAGCCGTGGTGTTTGCTCGTCTTCCAGTAGCAATATTTTTTACAAATAAGAATATCAAGTCCTCATATACAGGAAAAGGCTTGTTCCTAATTCTGGAATAATTCTTGTTTATCTGTTAAATAACAGTTGAAGTTATTGTCTCATTATCCTTAGTAGCAATACATTACAATCTGGATCCAGTTTGACACCCTTTTTTGTTGTGAAGTTACATGTTCTTTTTGTGGCTGATTGTACATTTATAATTCACATATGAAGATACAATTCAATGTAAATTGTAACCAAGAAATATAAATGAGACTTCATATATGTTATAGATTGACAAACATTTTTGTTGAAGAAGATTTTCTTGGGAAATTATTGTGAGGTTCATTAGAAAATCCATCTTGTGCAAAGAGAGAGAATCCATTTACAAAGAGGGGGTCACGATCTTACACCTAATATGATAGTTTCAAACCATATCTAAAATATTCTACTATTATTTCATCTCAAAAATCAAATATGGCTTTAGAAGAGAGCCAATTTATTTATGTATTTATCATGTTGATATCAACAAAGAGAGAGAGGGCCATGACATCCATAAAAATGCTTACACATGCCATATCTAAAAGATGGTATTGTTACTTCATCTAAAAAGGGATCTAAAAAATAAAAATTATGGGTTAAGAGGGGGAAACAATCTATTTCTTCATCATGTTGTTAGAAAGACAGAGAGGTAGGTGATGACATGTTCAACCTCGTAAAAAACAATCATCTAGCAATTTTTAACATATCTTAAAGATTATATTGTTACTTTATCTAAAAAAGAGATCTAAGAAATACAAATAAGGGTTAAGACAGAGATCCATCTTTCTACTCTGTATTCATCCCATTGTTGTGAGAGAGAGAGAGAGATTGATTTGAGCATATAGATTTACAAGCAAAAGAACCAAAAAGCAAAAAAAAAAAAAGATCTAAATGCAATCAAGAAAAGAAAAAAAGATCTAGAAGATTACCTTAGGCAGAAAATAAAAAAGTTCTTTTTGATCTTGATGGTTAGTAGTTCCTTCGAAAATGAAGCAAGCATCTGACAGCAGATTTTGCACAAGATTGTGGATGGTGAAGGCCCGCTTGATTGAAATGGATTTCTCCTAAAAAAAGATTCGTGCCTTTTTTGGATGAAAGAGAATTTTTTAAAAAAGACAAGTAATACCCTTATATTTTTTTAATACCATTCGATGGGAGCTACAACCGCGTTTGTTTGCAGAACTGAGGCGGAACCGCGCCCTTGTTCTGCCAAACACCAACCGGAATCGAGGTTTCGGACGAGGAACTATATTGGTGGAACTAGGGTCACGTGACCCTGGTTTCACCACTCCGGTTCCACCTTGAAACCGGAGGTTGTCTTGTTTTTTTAGGTGACATTTTCTTTTTTTAATTCTTTTTCTTTTTCTTTTCTCACACACCAAATTTTTTATAAAATAAATTACTTAAGAAATTTAAAATAATTTTAATAAGGGATTAATATAATATTATTTATTACTTATTATTTCATTAAAAAAATTAATATTTCAATAAATATAATTAATTTAAAAAATTATTTTTTATATTTAAATTATATTTTTTTAACAAAATTTTTTCCCATAAAATTTTTTATTTTATAATTTTATTTTTAATTAAAATAAAATTATACTTCATAATTATAATAATCATTTTTAATTTAAAACTCACAAAAAATTCATCAATCACATCTACTTTTTCCTATCACATCTATCACCTTATTCCTTATCATCAAATTTCACTCCAACCAAACACAATCCGAACTAATCTGTGAATTCAACTATGCACTGGGAACTTAGGTGCTCCCATGTTCCTCTCATGTTCATTCATGACCTAGAACTAATTATGGTGGGTCCCACATTGCATGAAAAATGAGCATCTGGATGTAAATCCCGAATTGTGACTCAGTTCTTGGACTTGTTCGTATACCAATCGGTAGAGAGCTCAAGCCAAGGGGAATCATTCACACCATTTTAGTCACTTTAGACAATACCTATTTTTCGAACCCACAATAATAACTCATGCTCCTAAGAGATGGTAGCTCAAAAAAACATAAGTATTGGAAATATAAACTCTATATATATGAAAATACAAATAAAAAAATTAAAGACAATTAACATATGACTAAAATGAAAATATAACTTTGCAACTAATAATAAAATGGCATAAATATGAAACTTAAATAATTGGCAAGATAAGAATATTTAATGGATGGGTGATAGTTATTTTAATAAAAAAAACTTAGGATAATGTTACAAAATTATGTTAATGCTAATAATTCATGCAATAATTATTTTTGAGACTTCTAAATGTAAACAAAAAATAGAAAAATAAATAATGGTGACATATAGTTCGGTGACATTAAAAATGCCTTCTTTTTTTTGCAATATGGACTAATCCAAAAATAATAATTATTTTAAAATTATTTCAAGTGAAGTGATGCATGTAAAACATAACATATTATAGTCTAATTTCTCTACAATTTGAGCATGGTATGCATCATTTTAAATCACTTTTAATTATAATTTTTAATTAATTGATTCAGACTACTAATGCTTTGAAAATTTTAATTAAGAATGGATTGACTTGATTTTTATAATTACTTTATAGGAATAGCCGAATTAACATCGAGAGGTTGATTATTAGGCGGATTATATCACTTCAAGCTTCAATCACAAGGTGCCAAAGTTTAAACAATCAAGTGATATAAGGAGATAAATCGTAGGGCAGCAATTATTAGAGGCTTTATCTTTTGGGGTGAAAAACACAATTGGAGTTGTTAATCAGCCGTAAGTGCATTGGATTATAGGGCGCCAAGTTCTTATTATATCAAGACACTATACTTATGTGAGTGATGTTGTTATCAGCCGAGAGTCTGCAGGCTTCAATCGAGAGAGAGAGTTGATCGGACGGTTGATAACTAGACGTTCCGACGACATCCAAGGATCCTCATTTATTCTTGCTATAATTATTTTAATTATTATTTTTGTTTTCTTATTTATCTGTTTACAATTCTAGGATGAACTCCATATTTTTAATTATTTTAATTTAGGAGATTATTATTTGAAAGGGGAAATATTGTAAACCCTTATTTTATTATTGAATTTCTTTTAATCAATTTTTAATTGATTTAATGCTTTTGATTTTATTATTTTGAATTTATGAATTAAGTAATTACAAGTTTGTGGACTATTTGATTTCATATTTCATTTAATTAAATTAAATGATTTATTTTGGGGAATTAAAAGTTGACATTGATTTGATAACTAATGTGTGGAGAATCAGATTTATGTAGTCTATTAATCTATATAATTTATGGAGAGATTAATAGTTTGGAATTTTCATTTTTAATGCATCTTAATTTTAATCTTATGTAATGAATATGAGTTTGTGGGACTTCAGTTTTGTTTAAATTTTAGTTTGATTTGCTTGATTAAATAATAGAATTATCAATTTGTGAATATTATGAATTTATTTTTATCAAATTAATAATTTAGGAAAATTCTAATCCATCTTAAAAATTTAAATTTATCTTTTATGGTTCACATATTTATCCTTAATTTATTATCATCATAAGACCTAACTTTAGCACCACCATCCTATCTTATTTTCAGTATTTTATTTTATAATTGAAAAAACTATTTTCAAAAACTATTTTTTCTCTCTTATTAATTTATAATTCATATTTTGAATAATAATATTCCTCATGAGTTTGACACTCTTTACTCCTTTTTACTATATTACTTGAGCGGCTAGTGCACTTGCTAGCGAATTTATTTTGCTACATCATTTTATACATCGTGAAGGAATTGGTAATAATAAATAATAGGATATTTCAGAAAACCTAGTAGCGGAAGAACGAATCAAACTTTTTTACGTGCTTCTGTGTCATCGTCGGGGTCCTAATCATTTACGAAAAAGATCGAATCCCAAATGTCAACGGAATCTAGCAGCCTCACAGTGATGTTTATCGGACTATTGCATGGATTGCCTTTCAGACAAATTCTTCACATTTCAGAAGAACCACACACACACACACGAACATCATGTCATGCACAGTTATATAACTGCACTTATATGCAATTGTTAACAGCTTTCATGCAATTATGCACGTCATGACGTTCATGCCAAGGCCCATATGGGCACATATGTCCAACAATCATCCATTCACACATAATGTGCTCTTATCTATATATGATTCCAATAATTATTCATTATGATAAATAGATCTTGCGCCCCATGGGTGCATCTATAACTTATGGAGACTATCACATGTTAGGGATGCATAATCACTCAACCACTTGAGAGCCTATACTATAGTTGCTCAATCAATTTGAGAGCCAAAAGTTATAAAAACATAATTACCCAATTAACATGTGAACTCATGCTATAGCTTGTCAACATTGTATAGTTGCACAACTATCATGTGCGCTAGTATTATGATTATCAATAATACATAGTCGCTCAAACTTCCATGTTACTCGCTTTGCCTTAGAAATACCTTGCATGCATACTCCAGACGACACACGCCCTTTGGCGCACGATTTCGTTTCTTTGCATTTGTATGCTTACATATTTGATACCAATCGTATTGCAAGTACTATGCAACACTAGTGAATTTTTCTCTCGCCCTTTCTCTAGAAAACCTCCTTGGACTAGGAGTAGAAATCTGAACCTGTTAAGACCCTTGAAGAATTCGGCCATCTGAATCCCTCCTTGAATTCGGATTGGGTCAGGTGCACCACGCCCAAGGCGTGCACTACGGGTCAGTTCGAGTCCCACTCGGAGGCGCCCCTGCTGTCCTCAAGTCTTCCCACACGTGCAGACTTTGACTCCAAGTGCTCCTCGGTGTCCGGTCATGCCCAAGTCCTACTCAACCTACGAAAAGTCCAAAATCCTATTCCTACTAGGAGTAGGAATTCTTCCAACCATGCACTTCTCCTCGCACTCACCCTCCTACTCACGATAGGAGTCCAAGCCTTCATCCCCCAGAAGTTCCTCCCTCCTTGTCGGATCTTCGGAGTGTCATCCAACTCCTATTTCCTACTAGGAGTAGGAGTTGTCACGGCCGCGCCCGCCTACTCGCGCACGTGTCCAGGCCCGCTCGGGGCGCGTCCCCTACGGTCAGGGGTGACAAGGGGAGGGCTGGGGATTAGAAATTTGGCTAGTCTAAGGACCACCCTTCTTGCTAAACGAGTCCTTGTTGTTTTGAATGGGAATCAAGACCAAAGGGTTCAACTGTGTCTCAACAAATATGGCATTGTGCACCCTTGGTCATGCTCCAATTCAATTAACAAAAGAACATGGTCCTAGAAAATAATCTCAAACACCCTAGATAAAATCGAAGGTTTTAGGAAACTAATTGGCAATGGTACTACAACTAATGTAATCATAGATCCATGGCTCTTCAATATACCTGTTGCATAGAAGCCAACTTATATAACTATGGCTCATGAATTACACTAGGCATGAATGTCTACAATCTCCTTGATAACAACAATCAGAACCTCAATAAGCTTCAACATTTGTTTGCCCCTGCATTAAATGAAAAAATTATCTCTATTCACTGATAGTGATATTTGGGATTGAGTAGTGATAACTTGCTGAAATTTAAGAAAATGTCAATTTTTTTTTTCATTTTTTGGTCTCCCAACTCACTAGCTGCAAGTGCACAGGTAAGTTGTAGTAGACTCAGGTTGTCGTATCCACAAGAATTTGAAGTCTAAGACACCCTAAAATAATCTAGATTAGTTCTACTTAAGTGGCTAAAAACATATTTTTAATGAATAGTGAAAACATATTTTTTATAGAAAGTGAAATGATAACAGATTTTTGGGTTTTGGAAATTTATCAAAACTGAATTATAAATGCTAGAATGAAGTCTAAAAAGGTTTAACTATCTATGAGAAAGGTTCTTCTAGGATTTGGGGTTCATCTAAATTAATTAAGGATGGAATGGAACAAGTTATCATTAAATGTCCAACTTTTGATTCAACTTGAAAATGGCTGTTCCCACAGCTCAATTGGCCTCTAACTAAGCAATATATGATTATATAATTGTTAGCTAGGTTGAATCAAAAGAGGGTCCTCACTGAAAATCAAGTTATCATTGGGCTCAAAAGAAAGATTCAATGCTGATTTTTTGCAATTCTAGGAAGTTTGGAATGATAACTTGCATTTGCAATCATAAAAAGATGGAATCATTCCAATCAACAAAACCAGGATAAAATATACTCAATAATGGTGCTTGTGTTCCATGTTTCATCTCTGAATTCAAGGGAGATTCAAAATCAACCTCTCGGTTACAAAATAAATTGAAATCCACACAAACACACTCAATTGGAAATGCAAAACATATGGCCACATGAGTTCATAATTCCCATTGCTCCTTGGCCCATCTCTGGATCTCAAAGAAGCCCTTAAGACTACCTCTCAGTAGTGGATTAATATGAGGGTTGACAATGGAAATCAGAAGTTAATTAAATGAGAAAACAGAAATCAGCATTTCTGAAAAAATCAGCAATGTGGATTGATGGAATTCAAATTTGCCAAATGCCCCTTGACCCATCTCTGGATTACAAGGGATTCCTAGAGTACACCTCTCAGTGATTTGAATAAAATAGGGATTAACAATTGGCAAATCAGATTCCAAACAATCAGAAAATAGAATTTAGAATCAAACTAAGAAATCAGATTTTGGAAAAAAATCAGATTTGAATTCTGAATTGTCAATGATCTTGATTCATTTCTGAATAAGATCATGGCATATATTAGCCTCTCAACTATTCAATTATCCAATCCTTGATGACAATCAGATTCAAAAGCCCAAGAAATCAGATTTTTAAATTCAGGAAACCAGATTATGAAATTCAGGAATTTTAGGTTCCAAATCAAACTTAAGGTAATGTTGAGAATAGATTTGAATCATGGAATGCCCAAATATTCATAACTAAATTCTGAACAAGATTAGGATGAAGACCAACCTTCCAATTGCTCAATTAATCAAGTTCAGAATGTCAAATAGGTTCAAACAGTTCAGAAATCAGATAACCAGAAAATCAGAATTAGAAATCAGTGGAAAAAAATCTGATTTGAGTCAAATGATTGTCCAAATAATCTTGATTCATTTCTGAACAAGATAGGGACAATAGCAACATCCCAAGAACTCAGATCCTTGATGACAATCAGATCCAAAGCCCAAGAAATCAGATTTTCAGACTTCAGGAATTCAGGAAACCAAAAAAATCAGCAACTCAGTAATTTAGAAATCAAAATTTTAAACCAATGGAAACCTGACTTACCAATTGATTCTTGACCCATCTCTGGATTACAAGACATCCCTAAAGTTCACTTATCAGTGAAGGGAATTATTCAGGGGACTCAATTGATAAAATCAGATTCCAATTAGGAATCAGAAAAATTAGAATTCTGATTTCTATTCAAAAATCAATGGAAAATTCTAGTTTTGAGTCAAATGATTGCCCAAACAATCTTGATTCATTTCTGAATAAGATAGGGACAATACCAACATCCCAAGGACTCAATTAACCAAGTTAGAAATGAAGAACATATTCTGATATCCACAGAAATCAGAAAATTCAGGAATCAGGAAATCAGAATTCAATTTTTAAAAATCAGATTATGAACAATAAACAAATTTGAATCATAAAGAATGCCAAACAATCTTGATTCATTTCTGATCAAGATTTGGGACAATATCAACCTTCTAGTTGCTCTATTAATCAAATCCACAATGGCAAACAGATTCAAAGGTCCAGGAATTCTGGTTCAGGAAATTCAGAAAAACAGAAACCAGAAATCTAAATTTCAGAAATCAGCACTTCAATTAAATTGGAATAAAGAACTTGACATTGATTTCTAATCCATTTCTGAACTAGGGATAGATCAAATGATAACTTCTCAGCTATAGATTATAATAGGATCCAACAATGGCAAGAACTAACATTAGAAAATTCTGAAATCTGAAAATCAGCAAATGATTCAGTGCAGGAATTATAAAACAGTTCATATCCATCCAAAACTAATCTAAACTACTACCCTATCCTAGAAGAAATGGAGTTTAGCTCCTCATATTTACAAGATTTGACATCAAATGGGATAAGAAACAGATACAATTCATGGTTCTTTGAAGCTTCCTGGCCAGCAGCTCCTCCACCAGAATCAATCCAGCCTTGCTTGCCTTCAAACCCTTGAATGACCAGCCTCCCCTCTCCTCCAAAAAAATCCAGCTTATATATCACTCCTTTCCACCCTTTGATCAGCATCTAAATGTTCTAATCCTCCTGATTGCAGCCACCTGTCCACCCCTCTGAAATTCCAGCTGCAGATTCCTTTTTGGTGCAGGAAAAAGTAGATGGTCCCCCCCTACTTTTTCCACTTTTTGGCCACCTTTCTCCCTGCTACAAATCCCCAAACAACAAGCATCAAAGCCCTTGAATGGTATTTTGAAAAATAAGGATTAGGATAATGATAGTTGCTAGCTCAGATATCAAATGGTATTAGGTGTTGTGCAGGAATGAAAACTTGTATCAAAATTAATGAATTAAGGGGCCCGGAATGATAACTTTATGAAAATCTTGGAAAATGTCCTAATATGGGTGGTTCAAAGCATTTCAGGCATCAAATTGATTAGAGTGACAAGTGAGTGAGGTCAGAAATCAAATATGAATGAGATTCCTAAAAGTGATAACTTGAGTGCCCCAAAAACGATAACTTATATGACTTAAAAATGATAACTTGTCATAACTTGAGTTTTGATTATCCAAATGTGATGAAATTTGACCAGCAATGAGTTAGAACAATAATAAGATGATTGCTTAAGGTCCTTGTGCAGAATTAATGGTTTTGCATGTCGAAATGACAGAATTGCCCTTTAACGATAACTTGGCACTTGAAAAATGATAACTTGTTCAAATGGACTTAAAACTTTGCACAAGTTGAGATGTGACTATCCAAATATGATTTATACATAATAATGATGGATTTAGGGCAAGAAAACCATTGAAAATAAGTTCATTCAAAATAATGATAACTTGACACTTAGGAATGATAACTTGTCCTCAAAATGATAACTTGGCATAGAATTTAAATATTAATGGATTTTGGCATTTCAGAACCTCTATGCACATGGAATTAAGTATGAAATGAGGAATATCAACTAGTTATCACAATGTTTGCATTCCAAGTATAATTGGCCCAAAAATAGGCAAAACTGGGACTCGATATGTATGAATTGCATCTAAAATGGGTTAGAATTATATAGTGATCAGCAAGTGATCAAACTCCCCCAAGCTTAGCCTTTTGCTTGTCCTCAAGCAAAACATTCAGAAATTAAGGACAAACTTGAATTAAAAGTCCACAAATGAAGTAAAGTCTAGCTGAATTTGAATCCAATGAGTTTCCCACTTTGCCAACACTTCATTCTTTCCAAAAACTCAATTTCTAGCTAGGGAATCACAGTGGCTAAAGCAAATTTAAGACATGGAAGAAGTACTAGCAATAACATGTTTGAATTGTAGGAATTGTCAACTTTACAAAGGGTTTGAACTACAAATCTCTTCATGAACAGATTTTCAATTGCTTAAACAGGTTTAACACCTGACTTTTATTCATGAAATGCATATAAACAGGTTTAGCACCTGATTTTTATTCATGCTTTCTTTAGGAGAGATTCCTTTGGAAGTTTTGCTCTCCTAATTTTTTTTTCTTTTTTTTTTTTGCATTGAAGAGAGATTCCTTTGGAAGTTTTGCTCTCTTCCTTTTTTCTATGCATGCATATGACTTTTTACTTTTCCTTTTCTCATTTTTCTATCCTGTTCATGAAGTGAGCAATAGTTCAAACTCAAGTATAGTTTAGATCCCTTTATCCAAAAAGTCAAGTTTTCCTATTTAGCATGTCAGCAAGAGCCTTGACTCCCTTCTAGACAGCTGATATTACTAATTCAATCCATAAGTATCAACTAGTGTGACCCACAAAAAGGAAAAATTTTCAGCTAAAAACTTCATTCGAATGCATCTGAATTCATAATGCCAATTAAAGCAAGAAGGCTAATGGCCAAGTTGGCCACTTGGTATTGGAGTGTACCCACTGTCAAAATAAAGTATTCTACCCATTTTAGAGTCAAAATGAATTCAGAATTGAGTTGGGTCCAAAAATTGATAACCGAGTGATAACTAGTGATAACTTGTGAAAACCAATGATAACCTGGTATGAATTATGATATGAACATTAAAATCAATTGAAAACATGGTGTAAAGGTTAGAAAAGCACTAGGTTTCCTCCCCCAAGCTTATTCTCAACACTGTCCTCAGGGTTGAAGTAAAGGCAAGGGAGAGGAGTGGGTGGGATTGAAATGCATTAAATTGGGCATTTGAATGCTCTTGGCACTTCATCCAGAAACTTTGGGTGGTCTAATCTTCTTAGTTGCAACTGATCCTGTAGAGAAACAAAGGATATCAATTGGTATGGCAAATTTGCAACTAATCAGATTTTTTAGTGCAGAATTCAACATTGCATTGGGAATTTCTGAAATTCACTGAAATTGGGCTATAATAGATTGGGATAACTGAAATGAATGTTAATTCAGATGATAATATGATCAATGTAGCATAATAAAAAAAATATTATCAGTTATCATTAAGTTTTCAGTGTAAAAATCAGAAATAGGGATAAGGGTACTCCCTGAATTTGAGACTTGATCCCTTATTCCTGCAAAAACAGAAAGATTAAGTGTAAAGTGGCTTGGGTTACCTCCCAAGAAGTGTCTTTCTTTAATGTCTTTGGCTAGACATTGTTACAATGTGAAATCAGCTAGGTGGTAGTGGCAAATCAGCTAGAGTCAGCTCCTCCTTTGCAGAATCCATAGCTGTGGGATTGTAAAGCTTTAACCTCTGTCCATTTACCTTAAATATGTCATCTTTGTCATTCAGAAGGTCAACAGCACCAAATGGATATACTTTATGAATTTTGAATGGTCCACTCCACCTTGACTTCAACTTTCCTGGAAAAATCTTTAATCTTGAGTTGAAGAGTAATACAAGATCTCCAACCTTGAAATCCCTTTTCAGAATCCTTCCATCATGCCATCTTTTAGTCCTTTCCTTGTAGAATTCTGAATTATGGTAGGTATTTAGCCTAATTTCATCAAGTTCATCAATTGGAGAAGCCTCTTTTGCCCACATGCATGCATATCATAATTGAGTGCCTTGACTGCCCAATATGCCTTATGCTTCAACTCAATTGGCAAATGGCAGGTTTTTTCATAGACAAGCTTGTAGGGAGAAGTACCAATTGGAGTCTTGTATGCTGTCCTATATGCCCAAAGAGCTTCATTCAACTTCAAACTCCAATCTTTTCTTGTCAAAGAAACTGTTTTCTCCAATATGGCCTTTACCTCCCTATTTGACACTTCTGCTTGGCCATTTGTTTGGGGGTGATATGAAGTGGAAACTTTGTGCCTCACTCCATATTTAATTAGGAGGTTTTCAAAACACCTTTCAATAAAGTGGCTACCCCCATCACTTATGACCACTCTAGGAATTCCAAACCTTGGAAAGATAACTTCCTTGAACAACTTGATTACTGCCCTGGAATCAGCTGCAATGGTGGGAATGGCCTCAATCCATTTGGACACATAGTCCACAGCTAGAAGAATAAATTTGTAACCACACGAACTAGGGAAAGGCCCCATGTAGTCAATTCCCCAAACATCAAATATTTCCACTTCTAGAATTCCTTGTTGTGGCATTTCATTCCTTCTTGAAATGGAACCAGCTCTTTGGCATTGATCACAACCCTTCACAAAGATATGTGCATCCTTGAATAAACTTGGCCAATAAAATCCAGATTGGAGGACTTTGGCAGCAGTCTTGTGTGTGGCTCCATGACCTCCATAAGGGGATGAATGGCATGCCTCCAAGATTTCTTGAAATTCAGATTGGGGTACACATCTTCTGTACATGCCATCAGGAGATTTTCTGAATAGAAAGGGATCATCCCAATAATAATCTTTCAAGTCATGAAAGAATTTCTTTCTTTGCTGATATGTGTAGTCAGGAGGGGTAATTCCACATGCAAGATAATTGACCAAGTCAGCATACCAGGGAATTTGATTAATTGCCACAACCATCAAACTATCATCAGGAAATGCATCATTGATAGGAAGTGTAGATGATTCCTGTATCCCTTCCATTCTTGATAGGTGGTCAGCTACTAGATTTTCACTTCCCCTTTTGTCCCTAATTTCTACATCAAATTCTTGAAGCAATAAGATCCACCTGATTAGCCTTGGCTTGGATTCTTTCTTGTTGATTAAGTGCCTCACAGCTTGGTGGTCTGTGAAAATAATAACCTTGGATCCCATCAGGTATGGCCTGAATTTGTCAAATGCATACACCACAGCAAGAAGTTCTTTCTCAGTAGTTGCATAATTGATTTGTGCTTCATCTAAAGTTTTGCTTGCATAGCATACGACATGGTGCTTCTTCTCCTTGGTTTGCCCCAGCACAGCTCCTACTGCCTGGTCAGAAGCATCACACATGATCTCAAAAGGGAGAGTCCAGTCAGGTGGCTGCACTACAGGGGCTGAGATGAGAGCTTCCTTCAACTTCTTGAATACCTTCATACACTCTTCATCAAATTGAAACTCAACATCCTTGGCCAGCAACTTGGTGAGGGGCCTAGTTATCATGGAGAAATCTTTAATAAACCTCCTGTAGAAGCCTGCATGCCCCAAAAAACTCCTAATTGCCTTGACACTTGTGGGTGGTGGTAGTTTCTCAATCACTTCAATTTTTGCCTTGTCCACTTCAATGCCTTTGCTTGAGACCACATGTCCTAAGACAACTCCTTCTTGGACCATAAAGTGGCATTTCTCCCAATTGAGTATCAAATTGGATTCCCTACATCTTTGTAGCACTTTTGTTAAATTGTCCAAGCAAGCATCAAATGAGTCTCCATACACTGAAAAATCATCCATGAAGACCTCCATAATTTCTTCAATGAAGTCTGAAAATATAGACATCATACACCTTTGGAAAGTTGCAGGGGCATTGCATAAGCCAAATGGCATTCTCCTATAGGCAAAAGTCCCATATGGACAAGTGAATGTAGTCTTGTGTTGATCTGGGGGTGAATTGGAATTTGCAAGAAACCTGAGTACCCATCAAGATAACAGAAATGGGAATGCCTAGCCAGCCTTTCCAGCATCTGATCAATGAATGGCAATGGGAATGGTCCTTTCTTGTGGCCTTGTTTAACTTCCTGAAGTCAATGCACATCCTCCAACCTGTAATGGTTCTTGTGGATATCAATTCATCAGAATCTGACTTCACCACTGTAATTCCTCCCTTCTTTGGCACCACCTGCACTGGACTGACCCATTCACTATCTGAAATGGAGTATATGATTCCTGCATTCAGCAACTTCAATACTTCTTTCTTTACCACTTCTTTCATGGTTGGGTTGAGTCTCCTTTGACATTCAATGGAGGGCTTGTAGCTGTCCTCCATAGGGATCCTATGCATGCAAATGGAGGGAATTGCTGAATTCTGCACTAAAAAATCTGATTAGTTGCAAATCTGTCATTCCACTGATATCCTTTGTTTCTTTGCAGGATCAGTTGCAACTAATGAAGATTAGACCACCCAAAGTTTCTGGATGAAGTGTCAAGAGAATTCAAATGCCCAAGTTAATGCATTTCAATCCCACCCACCCCTCTCCCTTGCCTTTATTTCAACCCTGAGGACAATGTTGAGAATAAGCTTGGGGGAGGAAACCTGGCGCTTTTCTAACCTTTACACCATGTTTTCAATTGATTTTAATGTTCATATCATAAATCATACCAGGTTATCAGTAGATTTTGCAAGTTATCATTGGTTTTCACAAGTTATCACTAGTTATCACTCGGTTATCATTGGTTTTCATAAGTTATCACTAGTTATCACTCGGTTATCAATTTTTGGACCCAACTCAATTCTGAATTTTTTTTAACTCTGAAATGGATAGAATACTTTATTTTGACAGTGGGTGCACTCTAGTACCAAGTGGCCAACTTGGCCATTAGCCTTCTTGCTTTAATTGGCATTATGAATTCAGATGCATTTGAATGAAATTTCTAGCTGAAAATTTTTCCATTTTGTGGGTCACACTAGCTGATACTTATGGATTGAATTAGGAATATCAGATGTCTAGAAGGGAGTCAAGGCTCTTGCTGTCATGCTAAATAGGAAAACTTGACTTTTTGGATAAAGGGATCTAAACTATACTTGAGTTTGAACTATTGCTCACTTCATGAACATGATAGAAAAATGAGAAAAGGAAAAGTAAAAAGTCATATGCATGCATAGAAAAAAGAAAGAGAGCAAAACTTCCAAAGGAATCTCTCTTCAATGCAAAAAGAAAACAAAAATTAGGAGAGCAAAACTTTCAAAGGAATCTCTCCTAAAGAAAGCATGAATAAAAATCAGGTGCTAAACCTGTTTATATGCATTTCATGAATAAAAGTTAGGTGTTAAACCTATTTAAACAATTGAAAATCTATTCATAAAGAGATTTGTAGTTCAACCCCTTTGTAAATTTGACAATCCTACAATTCAAACATGTTATTGCTAGTACTTCTTCCATGGCTTAAATTTGCTTTAGCCTCTGTGATTCCCTAGCTAGAAATTGAGTTTTTAGAAAGAATGAAGTGTTGGCAAAGTGGGAAACTCATTGGATTCAATTCAGCTAATCTTTACTTCATTTGTGGACTTTTAATTCAAGTTTGTCCTTAATTTCTGAATGTTTTGCTTGAGGACAAGCAAAAGGCTAAGTTTGGGGGAGTTTGATCACTTGCTGATCACTATATGATTCTAACACATTTTAGATGAAATTCATACATATCGAGTCCCACTTTTGCCTATTTTTGGACCAATTATACTTGGATTGCAAACATTATGATAACTAGTTGATATTCCTCATTTCATACTTAATTCCATGTGCATAGAGGTTCTGAAATGCCAAAATCCATTAATATCTAAATTCTATGCCAAGTTATCATTTTGAGGACAAGTTATCATTCCTAAGTGTCAAGTTATCATTATTTTGAATGAACTGATTTTCAATAGTTTTCTTGCCCTAAATCCATCATTATCATGTATAAATCATATTTGGATAGTCACATCTCAACTTGTGCAAAGTTTTAAGTCCATTTGAACAAGTTATCATTTTTCAAGTGCCAAGTTATCGTTAAAGGGCAATTCTGTCATTTCAACATGCAAAACCATTAATTCTGCACAAGGACCTTAAGCAATCATCTTATTATTGTTCTAACTCATTGCTGGTCAAATTTCATCACATTTGGATAATCAAAACACAAGTTATCATTTTTAAGTCATATAAGTTATCATTTTTGGGGCACTCAAGTTATCACTCCTTAGGAATCTCATTCATATTTTATTTCTGTCCTCACTCACTTGTCACTCTAATCAAATTGATGCCTGAAATGCTTTGAACCACCCATATTAGGATATTTTTCAAGATTTCCATAAAGTTATCATTCCGGACCCTTGAATTCATTCATATCGATATAAGTTTTCATTCTTGCACAACACATAATCCCATCTGATATTTGAACTAGTTACCAGCATTATCCTAACCCTTATTTGTCAAAATACTACTCAAGAGCTTTGATGCTTTCTGTTTGGGTTTTTGTAGCAAGGAGAAAATGTGTCCAAAAAGTGGAAAAAGTAGGGGGGACCATCTACTTTTTCCTGTACAAAAAGGAATCTGCAGCTGGAATTTCTGCAGGGGACACATGGCTGCAATCAAAGCATAAAGAATGTTCTGATGCTGATCCAAAGGTGGGGAGGAGTGATATAAAAGGTGGAATTTCTACAGGAGGAAGGGGGCTGGTCATTCAGGGGTTTGGGCAAGGGTTTTGGAGCTGCTGCTACTTGGAGCTGCTGCTGGCCGAGAGTCTTCAAGCATCCATGATTTGTATCTATTTCTTATCCCATTTGATGTCAAATCTTGTAAATATGACGAGCTAAACTCCATTTCTTCTAGGATAGGGTAGTAGTTTAGATTAGTTTTGGATGGATATGGAATGATTTATAATCCTGCACTGAATTCTATCCAGATTTCATATTTCAAATTTCAGAAATGTTCTATATTGATTTATGCTATGTTGTCATTAGATCCATTTGTAATTGATGCCTGAGAGGTCTTATTTGATCTAAACATCTTTCAGGAATGATTTATGAGATAATATCATATTTCTGGATTCAATTTTATTGCAAACTTGATTTCTGAACTCTGATTTCCTAGTTTCCTGAATTTCTGAATCTGAATCTGATTCCTATGAATGTTGAATCTGTTCTTCATTTCTAACCTGATTAATTGAGTCTTTGGGATGTTGCTATTGTCCCTATCTTGTTCAGAAATGAATCAAGATTGTTTGGACAATCATTTGATTCAAACCAGATTTTTCCACTGATTTCTGAATGAAAACCAGAATTCTGATTTTTCTGATTTCTCATTGGAATATGTTTTTACCAATTGAGTCCCCTGAATTATTCCAATCACTGATAAGTGAATTTTAGGGATGTCTTGTAGTCCAAAGATGGGTCAAGAATCAGTTGGTAAGTCATATTTCCATTGGTTTAAAATTCTGATTTCTAAAAGACTGATTTTCGTGGTCCTGAATTCCAAAATCTGATTTCCTGGGCTTTTGGATCTGATTGTCATCAAGGATTGGATTAATTGAATAGCTGAGAGGCTAATATTTGTCCTGATCTTATTCAGAAATGAATCAAGATGTTTGACAATTCAGGATTCAAATCTGATTTTTCCAAAATCTGATTTCTGAGTTTTGATTCTAAATTCTATTTTCTGATTATTTGGAATCTGACTTGCCAATTGTTAATCCCTATTTTATTCAAATCACTGAGAGGTATACTCTAGGAATCTCTTGCAGTCCAGAGATGGGTCAAGAGGCATTTGGCAAACTTGAATTCCATCAATATACATTGCTGATTTTCCTGAAATGCTGATTTCTATTTTCTAATTTCATTTGAATTCTGATTTCCATTGTTAAGCCTCATTTTAATCAACTACTGAGAGGTAGTTTTAAGGCCATTCTTGGGAGTCAGAGATGACCCAAGGAGCATTGGATAATCACTAAATTTCTCATTAAAGTTTGAATGTCTTTTAACCTCAATCAAATAGAACTTTGTGTGGATTTCACTTTTCCTTGCAACCGAGAGGTTGATTTTAAATCTCCCTTGAATTCAGAGATGAATCATGGAACACAAGTACTAATATTGGGTATATTTTATCCTGGTTTGGTTGATTGGAATGATTCCATCTTTTTATGATTGCAATTGCAAGTTATCATTCCAAACTTCCTTGAATTGCAAAAAAAATCAGCATTAAACTTTCTTTTGAGCCCAATGATAACTTGATTTTCAGTGAGGACCCTATTTTGATTCATCCTAGCTAACAACTATATAATCATATATTGCTTAGTTAGAGGCCAATTGAACTGTGGGAACAGCCATTTTCAAGTTGAATCAAAAGTTGGACATTTAATGATAACTTGTTCTATTCCATCCTTAATTAATTTAGATGAACCCCAAATCCTAGAAGAACCTTCCTCATAGATAGTTAAACATTTTTAGACTTCAATTTAGCATTTATAATTCTGTTTTGCAAGAATTTCTAAAACCCAAAAACCAGTTATCATTTCACTTTCCATTAAAAATCTATTTTCACTATTCATTAAAAATCGATTTTTAGCCACTTAAGTAGAACTAATCTAGATTGTTTTAGGTGTCTTAGACTTCAAATTCTTGTGGATACGACAACCTGAGTCTACTACAACTTACCTGTGCACTTGCAGCTAGTGAGTTGGGAGACAAAAAAAAATGAAAAAAATTGACCTTTTCTTTAATTTCAGCAAGCTGTCACTAGAAAACCCAAATTTCACTATCACTTATCGCTTGATATCTATCGTCCAATCGGCATGGTTGGTCGATCGGTGGGTCGACCGGTTGTGTGCAAAATTTTTATTTTCATCATTTAATTTGGCGATTTCTTCTGCAAATAAAGTCATATCAATCCTACATATGTATTATCATTACTTGAGCATAGATTAGTAATTTTTGTATCCAATTTAATTTGTTATCATCAAAACATAGGATTCAACAACATACAGAACGATCGTAAGATTTTGACATAGATGTTACGGGCCGTAATGAGCTCGTAACAACCTATAACATAAGAGGACATAACGACCTTCAAGAATTATGCACCGTAAAGCAACAGCTGAAATTGGACCAAAGTCATTACGGGCCGTGAACACATTGTAAGCCATAATAGGGAGTAACTTATGCGTCGTAAGGTGAATAACACAAATTATACAGAAGCTGAAAATGGGCCATTACATTTATGTTAAGGGCCATAACAACTACACAAGAACACCGAAATATAGTTGGATTTGACCGTGAACACCTCCTTGTGGGCCGTTACGAGTACTAATTTTTTATGTTAGTTGATTTCTTGAACGAGTTTGATCGAGATTTAAGGGCGGTGCTTAACCTTTTAGAAGTTAAATTGGATTATAAGTATTCAAAATTGAAGATAAATTTGGTGATTTTCAAGTCAAAGAGAAGTCTACACTAAAATTATTGTTTGAATCTAATCAGGAATCCATGAAGTTATAAATAGGAGATTTCAGAGACATAAAAATTCGTGCTTGTAGCCTAGGAAGCCAGAATATCATCGAAGGAGAAGGATTGTACAACAACTCATCGATTGAGCTACGCGGTCATCCGTAGGTTCTGAAAGCTGAAATTTATTCTTCAATCATATGTTTGGATGCTTTCTTACTTAATTTTCATAGCTTAATTCTTCTTATAATAGAGATTTTTAGATTCTATTAATGAAAAAGGGAAAACTGCTAGAACCTATATTTATTAAGTAAATCTGATTTTTCTTTCAGTTTCCTTCGATCATGCTTGCCGAGTTTAATGTTGTTTGATAAGCATTAGCAATGTTGAGGTTTAATTACAAACTTGTTAGAGGAGTAATTAGCCTCAGTATTAATGCTTTGATGATAGATATTTTATTTTTTGGTTGAAGCATGCATGACATATAATCGGTAATTCATCATTTTAGGTCGATTTGTGTGGGGTTTGACGTTCTGTCCAAATTTGTGGGTGAACGTTAGTCTAAGAGAGACAAATTTTTATGCATCTTAATTCTTTGAGAAGATGTATTTAACTCGTCATTTGTAAGTATTCGTTTTATTGAAATTAAGATAGTTCGGTTCATTCGTATTTGAAGGATCCATAGTATTAAGTACTCAATCCATCATAGAAATCGAATCCAGTATTCATTTTCATAACTTTTTCTTGGAATGGAGGTCTATATATGTTTTGCTTTTACCTTAATCATCTATAATTCTTGAGGATCATCATCAATTTTATTTCTATTGTCAATCATTTATTTTATGCAACTTTTACATTTCTATTTTACAATACAAAACCCTTTTTCTTCTCCTAATGAGTCTTTAAGACAGAATTGATTTAGATAGTTCCTCGTGGGATTAACAATTCTACTATAGACTGCATTGTTACATATTTTTCCATCAATTACCTAGGAAAGCATTCTTAAGACATGTGAATGCACTAGTATTACATAGAAGATGAAAGGATGAAGGCACTCAAGCCCACTTTATTAATTAAAATGTATTTTCATACATATTGTCTATTAGTCAATTTTGTATTCAATATGTCGATAAAGCATGAAATAACATGCTCAGATTAGTAATTGTCTATGATCCTTCTATGATTGGATGCGGGAAAGATTAAATCGTTCGAACCAAAATATTTTTTAGTAAGAAATAACCTAAATCACCTTGATGTTTTCAAGACGATGTTGGCACAAGTTTGGTAACTCCATGTAACCTATTCATAATAGCTAGATGTGACAGTTTTTTATGCCAAGTGATGGCAAGCAACTAGGAGCCTCAAGTCATTGTTGGACTTAAGCCTATGCCATATTTGGACTAGACACAAACTTTCTTAATGGAAGTTCTGCATAATACATGTGTTGTGTATAAGTATACTAAGTCAACCTTAAGAAATGATGAATTGATATTAATCATCATAATTGTGTAAGTCTTTGTAGACCTAATGGTTTAAGGGTTGCTGTTAGAATTTTTATTATATTTCAAAGTATGACTAAAAGTGAGAGTATGCTAAATGATATCTAGGAAAGCAGTCAACTTTAAAAATAAAGTATATTTATCAAATAAAATTAAAAAAATCAGAAGCAATTAATTAGAATCAAATCCTGATGGGAGTTGGAGACTTACCAACTTGGGAGGATATAACAAACTTTATCCTCCCTATATAATCTACCCTATTTACCTCATAAAAAATTTTAACCCTAAGCCCATGTCCATGAATCAAGAGCACATTATCGGATGCTGAAAAGATCATCGGAGACGAGTCTGGAATAACCAAGGTAAACAAGAACGGTGCATCCTTTTCGACTATTTTCGGGTGCAGTCTTGTTGATATGATTTCTCTCCTGTTACTCCATCAAATTGGACGACCAGTGGATGAACAGGAGCAGGGGAGAAGGACCTTCAAGGTTGGGGGGTCCATCTGGGATGACCGACGACTAGGACGAACGAAACGAACCCGAAGAACCAGAGGAAAATCACAAGGAAGCGAACATAGGTAGGTGAATCATTGAATCAACATTTGGATCTATTTTAACAATAGATTTGCCTATTTAAGGACTCACTTAGATCCATAGTGTCTTCTCCTATCTACCATGCATTGATCTACGTATGTATGATTGTTCCTAAGAGGTTTACTCTAGCGAAATTGCGTAGAAAATGGTGAAGTCGTGATCACGGTTTTGTTGGAATCACAGAACCCGGCTCGGGTATGATCACTGTCGGGCAGAAATAGCATTGAGCCCTACCCGGGCTCCTCGCTACCCGGTCCATGCCGTCGTCGACGTGCGCACAAACACCGAAACCCGACCCGGGCACCACTGAACTCAGTTCGAGTTCCAGCATGGACATACCATCAGTCAATCAAATTTGAATTATACTCGGCCCGGGTTGGGCCGAGAAGTCAACCATTGAAGAACTCGACCCGAGTCGGACCCAATTCGGCTCAGGCTCTACTTAGAGATTATAATGTGATGTGATTTTATTTTATTCTTTAAATGTTGATCCATGCTATTTGTTGCACCTGATTTCTCTGAGATATTGATTTATGTTGCCGCATTGCATTGCATGATCTCAAGTCCCAATCTGGGCGAAGACAAAAATATAAATAATTAATAAAGATAATATCTTGAGGCTCATGTTATGAATTAACGGGAGCTCATGTCATTGTTATTTTCATTGCATTATTGGGGCATCGGCTCTGCCTTGTCCTCGTGCATGATTTTTTCTTATGGTGTGATGAAAGTGAATACCCTCCTCCTATAGTGAGGATGACATGTCATGATGTGCACAATCATTGGCCTCATCAAATACATAACACATCACTGCAACCAAAACACTCATTGATAACACTGCATAGATGACATTGATCCGGAGCATTGATTAGCCTTTGATGGAACATTGATCTCACTCAGAGCATTGTATTGATTGATCCAAGAGCATAGGATTAACCTACTTTATTGATCCTCATATAGCATGGTATTGATTATATTTTCATTGATTATTCCATTGATACTTATGCCTATTTTGATCCATGCTTATGTATTGTTAATGTTTATCTACTAGTTTATTCTCCAACTATTAGGTTGCGAAGCTCACGGGTTATTGTTTCCCCTGTATTGATCCTAGAAGTAATGACGATAATCAAGAATGAGCTCAACAACTGACGACGTTCATTATGGTCCAGTACACGGGTGTCATGCTATTTTTCATTAGCTATTTCCATTGTTTTAGATACTTTGAGTCACTATTATTTGGACTTTTACTTTTATTGCTAATTTTATTGATGTTAATCAAAGGCAAGGTTTTGATCAAGGTATAGCATTATTAGTAGCAATCCTCAAGTTGGATCTTGCCATATGAAAAGAACAATTTGGGGGCATTACAATGAATACAATGAAAAGATCTATTCAGAGCAGTTATGTATACAATTGATAAATTTTTTATAAGAAAATTAATTTTGCATATAGAATTAATTACCATGGAGTCCAAGAGAAAAAAATGAAGGGGGATCAAAATATAATTTTACCTTATAACTATAATATATATGTGTGTGTGTCAAAAAGTTGGGGCCAAGGATCCCACCCGCCAACTATACATGGGTCTGAGTACATGATAACTTGAACAATTGCGGTGGTCATAATTGGACTAACAAGAGAAACTAAGTCATGACTATAATATAGGCAATATAAGCTTGCAAGTTTGGTTCAAGCATGAATCCCTCGCAATTCGTGGTACATGCTCTCGAGATGGTGCATCCTTAATTGGTGACAATCAAAGTTCTTATATTTGAGTTGTGTTTGTACTCATTGGCCACACAACTCATATGTGATACTGAAAAGATTGAACATATCTATCACCCCTCCCCTTTTCTCCTTTTTGGCCACACCTCTGGCCATTGTGGTCGAGCTTCCTATAAAAGGAGTAACAAAGGTTTTATCCCGTGTGGTGCATGTGTGGTTAAGGTGTTGTATTGTGGTGTTATATGAACTGCTAAGGGGTGTATGCAAAAGTAATTAGAAGAGGTATTTACGCGGCTTGCATTTATCAGTTATCACACAATTTGTTGAAATCATTATTCTCAGTCTCACTCTGTGTAGCATTCCACTCTCTTTTTCATCGCATTTCAGTTGTGGTTTAGGATTCCGTTTTCATGTGTTTTAGTTATCGAACATGTGTACCTGTGCCAGTACAACTTATCAGTAATTCGTGAAAATATTCGCCTTGAACGATCTGCTTGAGCATCTCTGGCATTTCGGGGACCTCCCCAATTTATTATTCTAATTTTCTACATGGACAAATATAAATATAATCTTATATTCATAATGAATGTAAATAAAAAAGTGGACATGATGGGAAGAAGAAAAACAGATTAAGAATTTCAATTATGCATATATATATTTAATTAAATTTCACAGCATAACTTAACTAAGAAGAGAAAGCCAAACGTACGTAGACAATAAAATCATAATAATTTTCATCGAGTTAAAATAAACGCAGCTAAAAATTAATTACTTGCGAAAAGTCCACCTCCCCGCATTCTTTTTTTTGCTGGCATTTTAAAGGAAATTTTAATCGACCTTTTTCAGGTCTATTAGAAGTAAGTTTGTCAAGAAAGCATTTTAAAGTAGTTGTTAATATTTTACCTAATTATATATTAACATATAAAATAAATAATTTAAAACTAATTTTACCTATTAATTTGTCATATTCATAACCTTAGCATTAGGACAACAGCAATGTCAACACAGAACCTAGATACCAAAAATGTGAACGAGAAAAAGATGACAGCAACGATTCGCCATTGTCGACTGCCAGCCTTTTTCTTCTATTCAATTTTATCCTGTGAAAATTTTATATTCAAAATACTTATTATCTGAAATATGAAACAAATTCTCAAGTATGAAATCTGAAAAAAAAAATACTTATCATCTGCCATTTTTCAAAATAATAATACTTTGATGTTTGTTCCTGAATACACATATATCTTTAGTTTTATAGTGCAACATATAAGATGTAGAATATTCAGTTTTTGTCTCTTTCACAACATACAAGGCACCATGAGAACATGGGTCCTTGTATAACAGGCCCTGTGTACTTCTTACTAAATATCAATAGTACATCTGACTTGGTCTCGTTCTTATCATAATATATCACATCTGTTACTAAAAAGATAATGCTCTAATCATTCTATTGTAAAGATAATACTCTCCGGTTATTATCATCATGTACACGTATGACCGACCGGAAACAACGGAGTTCACGTGGGAGTTCCATTTTCCTTGGATTTATTTAAAGCAAGTCAGTCAAAATTTTTTGGAACGATGCTAATTTGTTTGGAATCTTTGAACCATTCTAAACAGTTCACTTTCTATATCAATTCTGTCCATATCCGCATTTCAAGACCCATTATATCTTTTTCTTCGATTATTAGCGACCCATTGTTTTAAGTATTATGCTAAGATCGAGGACTAGCTGCACAATGAAAAATTCGTCAAATATATAAAGCGTGATTTTTTTTGTTCTAATAATACTAAAACTGAATATAAAACATGTGTGTGATATAAGTTGTTAAGCTTTGAAAATAACAAAATCACAGCTACCTCCAGAAACCTTTGGACTGGAGGATTAACATCTTAATTTTTTAAAAAAAAAAGAAGAAGGAATTGAGAAATGTGCTTATGGTCACTTTTGGCGTCCCAACTTTCTCAGGCGGAAACGAAAAAGTGGAAAAAAATTTAACTAGGAAAGCATTTTAAAGTAATTCTTAATCTTTTGTCTAATATTAACATATAAAATAAATATTTTAAAATAATTATTACCTCTTAATCTAACATGGTGGTAACCTTAGCATTAGGACAATAACAATGTCATACAAAGCAAAAATGTTAACGAGAAAATAAAATGACAGCAACGATTGATCATTGTCGACCGCCAAGTCTTTTTTTCTTATATTCAATTTGTATCCGTGAAAATCTTATATTCAATTTGAACTAGTCAAATTGTAGAAAAATAAAAGAAAAAAACTGTTATTAGCACGAACAGATATATTGGACCGTCGATTCATTTTTAAGATGTGATATGTAGTGGATGACACCAAGGATCATTTTTCCATTTACCTACCAATTAATCCCATTTTTATATTTTTTAAGAGGTGTTTCCTACGAGTAATTTTTTTAAATTACTAATAATACGAAATTAAATTTCTTGAGTTCACTTTATTACCTTATTTATTTTGTTTTAATTTGTAAGTAATTTACATTGTCTAGCAATACAGATTGTTTATAAATTGACAATTCACATTGATTGAGAGAGGCTATCTAGATTGTTCATTCAAATGACAATATATTTTTATTTTCTTTTCAATCCGATCATTTTCAATCTTAAACAATAAAATATAAAAATAATATAAAAAATTATTTAACAATAATAAATAATATTATTATCATCATAATTAGTAATATTAATTTATTTAAATTTTATTTTATTATTGTTATTCACATGAATTGCATATTATTATTTAGTTATTATTTTAAATATTATACACATTACCATTATTTTCATTTATAAAAAAACATAAAATATTTGTAATTATATTTATTTAATTTATTAATTTTATTTGAGTTTTTATTTGAATTATATAATATTTGACTTAATATTAGTAATAAAATGTATTTTAATAAAAATTGTATAGTGTCATTTAAATTGTTAACAAGATTACTTATACATAATAAATAAGATAATGTACATTAATGATAATTTAATAGATGACTCTTTCCGATAGATAATGTAGATTGTTAGGTAATATGAAAAGTAAATACTTCCTAAGCATAATGTTATGAATTAATTACGTTAATTAATTTTACAAATATCTCATAAGTAAAATTAAGGTGGACTTGTCCAGACCATTTTATATTATTCTGATTAATTAATTAATTATTGGCATTAATCCTTATATAATACATGAAATGAACGGTGAAATTTTGGCGAAATTTTTTTTATCTTTATCCTTATATATATATATATATATATATATATATATATATATATATATATATATCACTGCATTGGCTCGGAATTAAAGACAAAAAAGTTAAAGATAAATTAAATACAAAAAATAAATGTCTCCGTGCACTTGCATTGACTTGGATTGATTAGACGAACGGAAGACTTGGAATAGACGACAAAGAGGAAGGCTGCTAGTGTTTGTGTCGCTGGTAAGAGGGACTTGCGCACTGGAGAGAGTTGTGTTAGTCATGGTGAATTTTCAATTTTGTTATCAACATCCCTTTAAATGATAAAATAACAAAAGAAAAAGGATGTTTAAGAACAAAATATGTCTTTGTCAAATTAAAAGATATAGTAGCATCTAACGGATTCCTCAGGTAATTTCATGTTGCCATGGGTTCAAACTACACGATGACAACATTATCCTTCTTGGTGTGACCACAATACTAGTTTGGTGAGAATACTCCAAAGTTTTATAATTTCACATTTTCCTCTTATTAGTTTTTCTTTACATAAACTTGGGGTTATAAACTTAACTGAGATCTAATAATCCCACGTTCCAGTCTCATAGTCATCAGTTTAGTCTTCGTAAAATTAGTTATATGTATCGACACGTCATCATATATTAAAAAAATTGTATACAATATCAATATATACGAGCTTATTAATTAAAATATATTTCATAATTAATAGGCTATTATATCACCACATATTATTTTTTTCAAATTTATAATTGAATTTACTTACTATCCAAAGCAACTGCTACTTTTCCTCCTCTTCTTACGGTCGGGAAAAGAAATTATCTTCTCCATCTTTTTTTTTGTTTATAATTTTCCTTGTTTCCGTCCTTTTAATTTTGTAATAATTTTTTTTTTCATTTTCCCTCGTTAGATTTTTTTAGAGGTTATTTTTTTAAATATTTCCTAAACTATCACGATTTTTCGCATCTAACTTCAAATTACGAACTTATTTTTTTATCGTTAAACTATCACAATTTTTTTACTTTAATTATTTTGTTTGCTTCTCTAACGTTTTTCATTACTTTTCATTTTTCTCATTTATAAAAAAACTAAATTACCCCTCCCTTCATAACGCATTAAATAATAAATATAAAAAAGAAAAAAATCAATAGAGAATAATTTATTCTTTTCATAAATGATAATTGTTTTATCACTTTAATCCTTCCAGCGATTTTTTTTTATTTTTTATATTTATTATTTCATATTTTTTGAAAGGAGAGATAATTTAGTATTTTCATAAATAAAAAGTGAAAGTAACAGAAAATATGACAGAATTAGACGAAATGACTAAAGTAAAAAAATTATGATAGTTTAGGAATAAAAAAATAAATCGCTTGATTTTGGTCGAATCATGATAGTTCAAAATTAAAAGAGGTTTATGAAAATAACTTTTTTTTTTAATTTTCATCATATTTAAAAAAAAACATATGATCGAACTTATTATTGTATCTTTGTTATCAGGTAAATTTTTTTCTTAACTTTCTGATTGCTACAAGAGATCTTCTGTGACCCGACGTCACACTTTTCATCACATCATTAATGGCAAAATACATCCTAGAAATATAATTAGAAATTTCATTAATATCGTATGCATGATAAAGAAAAAAAAAGATGGTCGCGCCACTCTTAGCAAGGACAGGGCCCCTCATGTGGTCGCAAATTGAACCATGCATTATGAACCAATTCAATTGAATTTTATTTTATTTTATTTTTTCTTGCTTCAATTTCCCTTTCTTGCCAGAACTAAAAATATTTGTAAATTGGACCAGTTAAACCGGCAATTTCATGTTTATACATTAAAGAAAACTCCTACATTTATCATAACTGACAACAATCCAAATTAACAACAAAGAAAAGAATATTCGTTGATCATATTCATAGAAATGTGAGTATGATGATAAGATTGGTATAGAAAATAAAATCTGTGGTAAATCCCATCTCTTCCACACGATATATTTTTGCAGTACATAGAGTTAGATACATTGACTAGGGCATTAATTGGGCCTTGTGGATCCTCGTTTTAGGGGTCATTAATTTGTTTGAGTTTTAGAAGGCATTCGAAACCTCCTTGAGCAACTTAAATTAATTTCTAGTTTAATGCCTACTTATGTTCAATTTTTATTATTCTTTTTAGTTTACGTCAACATGATATCTTCCTTTGTGACAACAGAAAAAAAGCTAATAGTTGAGCCATGTTTACGTATAAGGATTTCGTCTGAAATTAAATGGTTTACTGACACGTACGAAAACTGTGGATGAGAAGCTTTTGGCAGCCAGTAAACATTTGAAGCTCTATAATTAGAGCAGGATGCAACTCTTATTGTAATTAGCACGACCTCATCATATATAGATTCGAGGCGGAGAAGAGAGAGCTGTAAGAAGAACTCCACCGAAGATACTATTTAGTCTACTTTTTGTTTTCTCTTAAGCCTTTTCGTCGGCTGTTGGGAGGCTCCGGCGCTTCTGTTGGCCGTCTTACTCCTGTTTGCTCCTCTTGTTGCTGCGCAATGGGGTTCAATCACCCGCTTTGTGTCTAGGAACCCGTTCAAAAATGTCTGGAAGTACGTCAACAGAGGCAGGAAAACTTATGATCGTTACGAGAATGCAAAAGAGAGATTTCACAGTTATTCCAATTATGACTACGGCTTTCAAGCTCCATTGAAGCGGAGTGGTGACATGTACTTCGTGGAACTCGGCATCGAGGACGTCACGACGGCCGATGGCTTTCTCATTTCGACCGTGGACAGCCTCGTGTGGACGGACAAATGCCTGGCGGTCAGTTTCTTGCCATGCACCAACGAAGATTGCCAAAAATTGGTGCACACATGCTCCCGTCCCCCCAACTCGCTCTGCACCTACAACTTTGGCAGTCCGTTGCAAGGCAATCTTGCCGAAGGCACGTTCACCTTCGGGAAGAGTCCCCAGCAGCAGACCCATATGATATCGTACTTGTGCAACCAAGTGACCAACAGCTTCCTCAGGGTCGCGGGTGTCGGTCAAGGGCCCCTATCTCTGATATCTCAACTGCGCGTCCCCAAGTTCTCTTATTGCTTCATTGACTACTCCAACACCGCTCTTACCAGCCAGATGTTCTTTGGTTCCTATGCAGACGTGAGCGCAGCTGGTGTTTCCACAATTTCACTATCTTTCCCATATCGCGACTACGGCTACTTCCTCAGTTTGAGTGCGATATTAATCGGCGGTTATACAACATATCAGTTCCCTGCAGGTCCTTACGTATTGATCGATACATCAGTTCCATATACATATCTGGTGAAGGAGGTTTATAGTCGGTTCATGCGACAAATGACTACTCTTTTACGTGACATTGGGATTTTCATTTACGAGGACGCTCAGCTCGGCCTCTGCTTTCGTAAGCCATCGAACGTGCGTGACTTCGATCTTGGCTTGACATACTACTTTCAAGATGTTCCTATGACTATTCCCACTCCGAATTACATGTTCTACTCTGGTCAACCCAACGAGATTTGCTTTGCGGTGAGGCCGACAGATTTTTCCTACTCAATCTTTGGAAACTTCCAGCAGCAGAACTTTCAATTCATATATGATCTACGAAAATTATTAAGATTTCTGCACGAGAGAAATTATACATCGCGAGAAAACTTAATAAATTTAAGACGACGCAGAATTGTATTAAATGGAAGAAACAGAAGAGGATTACAATATCAGATGATTCAGAATTGTTCAGGATGGTCTTACAAGCCTTGATTACATGTCATTTTATATGGCCTTGGAGAAATAACTCCTACTCTAACTTAAGGACCTAATCCTACTAGACATGCAAGGTCTTTCTCTAGAAAAAACTCCTTGAAGTAATAGTAGAAATCTGACTTCCTGAAGTCCCTGAAGAATTCAGCCCTCTTCAAAGTCCATCTTGAAGTTCAATTCGGCCAGGCCTCCTGGCACCCTGCCAAGCTCAAATGCGTCCGGGGCGTGCCCACCAGGGCAATCCTAGTCCCACTCGGACTAGAACAAGTCCTGGATTATCCATTCACATCTTCAGCCCTTCTAGGAGTAGATCTTCGACTCCAAGTGCCCTCGGTCCAAGAAGGAAGCTAGGCCCTCCAAAAATCTGCCATGTCCTTCTCGACATCGGAAATCGGCCGACTCCTATTCCTACTAGGAGTAAGAATACTTCCGACCCTGCACTTCTCGTCCAAGCATCTCTCGAAGTCTCCCTATTACTTCTTTGGATCCAAACAGATTTTCAGTTAAAGTAGGATTCAAGGCATTATTTAACAAATCTCCACCTTGAATTGAATCCTACAATCAGATATCTAACACTCTCTGCCGCCGTCAATCCCTGTTCTGATTTTTCACAGCCTTGCCAGACGCCCTATGATGAAGTTCACGAATATGTAGACTCGATCTTACTTCTTCTAAAGTAATTATGTTTCTTCCGATGATAACAAATTATACGAAATTTTCGTACGACAGAGGAAGAGACACCAACAGAAGTAGAGCAACATCTTCAATCTTCACATCTATATTTCGTAATTTCATTAACAGAGTATTCATCTGATCAAGATGATCTTTCAGAGGAGCATCTTCTTGCATGCGGAGGGTGAACAGACGTTGTTTCAACAATAATTTGTTGATCAGAGACTTGGTCATGTAGAGATTCTCATGTTTCGACCACAAATCGGCCGCCGTCTCTTGATCGGCGATTTCTATAATCACCTCGTCCGCAAGACACAATAGGATTATAGAATGCGCCTTCTCTTTCTGTGTCACAAACTTGCGAGGTCGGACTCCTTTTCTTTGCCCTTCGAGTCTTCTTCCTTCGGTTTGTTCTTCGGCACGTTCGCAAGCAGCGCCCATACTCCCTATTATTTCAAAAGTGCTCGCATCTTGATTTGCCAGAGACTGAAACTATTTCGTCTTGTAAATTTCTCGACGTTGACGTTGTGCGATGCCATCTCTATGCCTGACGGAGGATCGATGATGAAGCCTCGCTCTGATACCAGTTTGTTAGGATTTCTGCACGAGAGAAATTACACATCGCGAGAAAACTCGAGAAATTTAAGGCGACGCAGAATTGTATTAGATGGAAGAAACAGAAGAGGATTACAAGATCAGATGATCCAGGATTGTCTAGGATGGTCTTACAAGCCTTGATTACATGTCCTTTTATAAGGCCTTGGAGAAACAACTCCTACTCTAACTTAAGGACCTAATCCTACTAGGCATGCAAGGTCCTTCTCTAGAAAAACCTCCTTGGAGTAGGAGTAGAAATCTGACTTCCTGAAGTCCCTAAAGAATCCAGCCCCCTTCAAAGTCCATCTTGAAGTTCAATTCGGCCAGGCCTCCTGGCACCCTGCCAAGCCCAGACGCGTCTGGGGCGTGCCCGCCAGGGCAGTCCTAGTCCCACTCGGATTAGAACAAGTCCTGGATGATCCATTCACATCTTCAGTCCTTATAGGAGTAGATCTTCGACTCCAAGTGCCCCTCGATCCAAGAAGGAAGCTCGGCCCTCCAAAAATCTGTCATGTCCTTCTCGACATCGAAAATCGATCG
Organism: Pontederia crassipes; assembly: GCA_030549335.1. Lineage (NCBI taxonomy): Eukaryota > Viridiplantae > Streptophyta > Magnoliopsida > Commelinales > Pontederiaceae > Pontederia > Pontederia crassipes. Next base: position 31,947,353 of record CM060193.1, read on the forward strand.
ACTCCTATTCCTACTAGGAGTAGGAATACTTCCGACCCTGCACTCTCGTCCAAGCATCTCTCGAAGTCTCCCTATTACTTCTTTGGATCCAAACAGATTTTCAGTTAAAGTAGGATTCAAGTTATTATTTAACAAATCTCCATCTTGAATTGAATCCTACAATCAGATATCTAACACTCTCTGTCGTCGCCAATCTCTGTTCTGATTTTTCACAGCCTTGCCAGACGCCCTGTGATGAAGTTCACAAATATGTAGACTCGATCTTACTTCTTCCAAAGTAATTGTGTTTCTTCCGATGATAACAAATTGTACGAAATTTTCGTACGACAGAGGAAGAGACACCAACAGAAGTAGGGCAACCTCTTCATCTTTAATCTTCACATCTATATTTCATAATTCCATTAATAGAGTATTCATCTGATCAAGATGATCTTTCAGAGGGGCACCTTCTTGCTTGCGGAGGGTGAACAGACGTTGCTTCAACAATAACTTGTTGGTCAGAGACTTGGTCATGTAGAGATTCTCAAGTTTCGACCACAGACCGGCCGCCGTTTCTTGATCGGTGACTTCTATAATCATCTCGTCCGACAGACACAATAGGATTGTAGAATGCGCCTTCTCTTCCTGTGCCACCAAACTTGAGAGGTCGGACTCCTTTTCTTTGCCCTTCGAGTCTTCTTCCTTCGGTTTGTTCTTCGGCACGTTCATGAGCGGCGCCCATACTCCATATTATTGCAAAAGTGCTCGCATCTTGATCTGCCAAAGATTGAAACTATTTCGTCTTGTAAATTTCTCGACGTTGACGTTGTGCGATGCCATCTCTACGCCTGACGGAGGATGGATGATGAAGCCTCGCTCTGATACCAGTTTGTTAGGATTTCTGCACGAAAAAAATTACACATCGCGAGAAAACTCGTGAAATTTAAGGCGACGCAGAATTGTATTAGATGGAAGAAACAGAAGAGGATTACAAGATCAGATGATCCAGGATTGTCCAGGATGGTCTTACAAGTCTTGATTACATGTCCTTTTATAGGGCCTTGGAGAAACAACTCCTACTCTAACTTAAGGACCTAATCCTACTAGGCATGCAAGGTCCTTCTCTAGAAAAACCTCCTTGGAGTAGGAGTAGAAATCTGACTTCCTGAAGTCCCTGAAGAATCCAGCCCCCTTCAAAGTCCATCTTGAAGTTCAATTCGGCCAGGCCTCCTGGCACCCTGCCAAGCTCAGATGCGTCCGGGGCGTGCCCACCAGGGCAATCCTAGTCCCACTCGGACTAGAACAAGTCCTGGATTATCCATTCACATCTTCAGCCCTTCTAGGAGTAGATCTTCGACTCCAAGTGCCCCTCGGTCCAAGAAGGAAGCTCGGCCCTCCAAAAATTTGTCATGTCCTTCTCGACATCGGAAATCGGCCGACTCATATTCCTACTATGAGTAGGAATCCTTCTGAACATGCACTTCTCGTCCAAGCATCTCTCGAAGTCTCCCTATTATTTCTTTAGATCCAAACAAATTTTCAGTTAAAATAGGATTCAATGTATTATTTAACAGAAACAGACGTTATCTTTTAGGAGCATCCAATGCGAACAGCTTTAGCCTCGCACGTGAAAATATTTAATCAGTATTTGGTAAACTTATGTGTCCCTCTCTTGGTTCCCCCTGTACGTGTATTTCTGTTGTGTGGTTTTAAACGGAGGCAGTAATTATATCAATAAACGGGGAGGTCGTCACCTAAACTAAGTAGTTCTGTGGTTAATTATAGACTTTAAATCCCATAGAACTAGGGATTTACTTTTAAGTGGTTGTCCTGACCATGTATTCTATTTTCCATGTTGTACTAAGCTTCGGCTTTTATTATTATTTTTATTATTATTAGTAAACATTATATGATGATGATAGTGATGATGTTTGGCCGACCTAATAACTTATCAATTTGGAATGACTAAGCGGTTTATTTGAATTAATAGCGTATTTGTTTCAGTATCTGCTAATTTATTAATGTACACAAGTGTGTCAAATTAAATAGTCAAATAAGAGTTTAATGCGGTAGAAATAAAAATATTATTCGTCATTTCCAATTTCCATTGGCTGGGGAAAATTAAGTAAGAAAAACCAGAAAAGGAAACAAAAGAAAATGTATAGGGAAAAAAACAAATTATGGTGATCATGCAGTGTGTTTAGATATAATTAGTTTGAAGATATTATAAAAGATTATTTGAAATCACACTTGCATTCATTTTTAATTGGGAAACTTGTTTTAATATATTGCTTTTTTTTTTTGCCAAAGTTTTAATTATTCATTTAGAAAGATTATTTGAAATCACAGGCATTCATTTTTAATGGTGAACAACCTAATTTAAATATCAGTTTTTTTGTCAATTTTTAATTGTTAATTTAGCCATACCACCAACATTGATAGCTACAAAGTCTGTCGTAAAAATATATTTGTCAAGTTCTTTTTCTCCATTGCAAGAAAAAGTAAAGATTGAAAATAAAAAAAGTGCATACGTCAGAGATTCTCGATCTCTAAGTTTGATTGCCTTCACCATATGAGCCAACATCAACTTTTTCATTAACCAAAAACATATGTTGATGATATAAGCAACACATAACCAAAGCTTTTTTTTATGACAAATGGTTCGATGTTTGGCTTAACCCAAAAAAAAAAAAACAGATGAGATCGAAAAATTAAGTTTACAAGTTTGACTAAAACCAAAATGCTATTATATTAAATTGATCTCTTTTAGAAAGTACTTTTACCACTAGAGATCGATTGGAAGTCAAGTTTTATTTTTAACATGCTACTTTCATCAATATTTAGATGGTGAGAATAGAGGTTTACATTTAATTTCTAATTTACTTATTTAAATAATACTTGCTCAATTATAAAAAAAACAACATAACATTTGAATTATTATATTATATTTTTGGTAAAAAATCAACTTATTCTTTGTGTTCCTTAGCATGTATATAGTAAGAGCGTGAATATAATAAATGAGGACTAATAACATTTTATATTTATTATATCTAATCTTCATGGTAACATTAATAAAATCTATATTATCATAAAAGGTACTGTAAATACATGCGATATACTAGAAATCAGTAGGTTTACCAATTAAATGTACAAAAAAATACTGTTAATAAATTGACTATTAAATTTATAATGAAATCTTATATATATATATATATATATATATATATATATGAGTATTAAATCATCACTTAAACTCGTATGTTATTTTGTATATTAACAAATTCAATAACTATGTTTATCAAACACTTATTTTGTATTATATAATTTAGCCTGTTGTGCGTTTAGTGCATTATTATCCGACTTTCGGAAGCATCGCCACATTCCATATTTTTGGGGTCATATAAATAATTAAAGTCCTAATCATATCATAAATAAATTCTTCAGTGATTTTTTTTACTTTTTAGATCAAGATTCTTCCTAAAATTTTAATCTAATAGTATATTATTTTTCCCAATACAACAACATAATACCATTGAAAAAAAAAACTTAATAAAAAAATGCACGCACATAACATGATAATATACTCCTATATTTTTTTTTATTCTAGGATTCGTAGCATAATAAAATGGAAGTCAGAAATAGTTAAGTTTTTTGCAGGAGTTCAAATTGGCCACGGAGTATAAATAGTTATGTTCTAATGATGTTATTGCTGCAGCATGTTAAGTCTATGTCGAGATGACTTCGATTTTTTTGCATGAAAAAAAATTGTTTGATACTTTAATTAGACGTATAATTTAAGATGAACTAAATTAATCGAAGACAAAGTTTTCGAAATGAAAATTTTAATCCAACCCTACTTACTGCATCTGTCATGTTGGAACCATTCGTTCAGCTACCTAGAACCTTCCTATTTCCAAAACCAGTTACCTCAGCTAATCTCTGCCATACATATTGCAAGAATTTCAGAGCTCATCATGGCATTGGAAATCGGTTCTCCTGGATGCAGGAAACGACGTCAAGAAAAGAACAATATGCAAATAATCTTCACTTATAAATTGAAGTAGACTAAACAGATATTCATTAATTTTATAGGGAATGAATGTTATTTTTCTTCTTTATTAAAACTTTCATCCCAATAGTGGGCCCAAAGTTTAAAGCTTAGCCCGTTAAGTTTCATATGATTTCTGAATTTCGGTAGAATTTTCCGTTTTATTTCAAGAAGTTTCTTTCTTCTCTTTAAGAAGTTGTTCTCATCTGGTAAATTTTTGACATCTTGATACTCCGACCAGCAACTTTTTTACTATTGCATGGTCTTGTTTTACATGTGTAATTAAAACGTCTTGATCAACTTGAGCTTGAAGTTTTGCAGTACATCGTTGTCGTGAATTAGTAAGCCAACAAAAATGACACAAGAAGAAAAAAAATGAAGTAAACATTAGATTTGATCCAAAATAAGTTTGATTAATTATCTAAGAGATATTTTCTTACAAGTAATCTTTTTATATTAAGAATAATTTGAGTTAAATTATTTAGACCTACTATATTGCTTTGTTTAATTTGTTTTAATTTGTAAGCAATTTAGATTGTGACAATCTACATTGACTACGAGAGAATGCTCATTGAGTGACAATATAATTTTATTTACTATTTATTTCTATTATTTTCAATCCTGAACAAATAAAACATTAAATAATATAAAAATATATATCAACAATTAAAAATTATTATCATTATCATTTTAAATATTACATATATTTATTATCAATATTTTCATTTAAAATGATTTATTAATTTATTACCATGAGTATATTTGTTTAATTTATTAACTTTATAATTTTTTTCAAGCTTTTGGTCGAATTATATAAACTTTAATTTGACATTAATGATACAAGATATTTTAGTAAAAAATGTGCATTATCTAGTAATATTTTATTATAAGTAAACAATATAATTTGAATGGATTAATAGATTACTTGTACATAGTAAATAAGGTAATATATATCGTTGATAATTTAATAAATGACGATTTTTATGTCAAATAACATTAATTGATAGATAATGTAAAAAGATAATATCTTACTTAGTTGGAATCAAACTTCATAAAGATTCATAACTACAGTCTGATGTCCATTCTTACAGAAAAGTGGCAAACTATGGGCCAAAATTTTGATCCTGTTTGACCCTCTATGATCATCCAACTAACTTTTTTTAAATTTCACAATATGCATATCTTGGAAAGCAAGGTACAACATCGGAAGTACAAGGATGTACCCATAGTAAGAGAGTCGCGTTTCCATTATGACAACTAAGTGACGTGGGAACTGAGGTCAGAAATATGCCAAGAGTCCTCGCACCTTTTCGGCAAGACCTCTACCTCATACAAAATTCGAGGACAAATTTTCTTTTAAAGAAGTTATAATGTAATAACAAATAATAATAATAAAATCAACTCAAATCATAACAGCCAACTGGAAAGATAAAATACCATAATTATCTTTAAGGAGAGAGTTATGACCAATTAATAGGAGGAAGTAACAGAAAAATCCAGAGCTCTAGTTAAGAGGAAAATCAAGTAAATTAATGCACGATTTCTCCTCTCTGACGTCCTCTTTTCCTTCTCGTTCCGGCCTAGTTTCTTTGTGCACACCTGTGAAGAGGAAAATCTCTCCCTATCGTTTCCAATAACAAATAGTACCAGAACCCCTTTTCTTCCTAGTGTTCCTTGTCTTATGCACCTTCTCACGCCCTCTTTAAACGGAAGAGGAAAGGGCGCAAAGAGAACAGAGAGGTCGAGGCCGTTAATGTTTTGCAGTGAATCGAAACAAGGATAAATTACGAATAGAGGTGGGTGAATTGAAATCACCGTGCATAAGTTGAATAGATCAAATCCCCTTTGTTATGAGCAGTTCATGAAAGATTATAAAGGTTTCACAAAAGGAAGCCTATTTTCTTGTTTGCATAATTGCTCGACTATTTTGCTTGTAGAATTTGATTCTTATTATTATTGTTCTGCCTTATTGATTCTTAGGATGTAGAAATTAATCTAGGGTGGAATTATGTTAATGATCTAATTGATTTTCACGTTGAAATCGGTTTGAACCCTCGCCGTCATGGCCGTGCCACCCATTTGGAACGCCCGTGCCATATCCGTCACGGTCGTGCCACTCATCTAGCACGCCCATGCCATCGCCTGACCGAATCCATCTAAGGATCAGTCGGTCGACCCATTGATTTGGTCGACCGTCCCCCACAATTGTCACGCCCATGCCACCGCTACGACATGCCCGTGCTATGATCAAATTGTCAGCCAAGTGACTAACTACAAATCAAGTCGACCGATCCACTGAATTGATCGACCGCCCTCATGCTCAGTCACGACAGTACCGCTCATCGGACATGCCATCCCCTATGCATACTACCTTCCCAGCATGCCCGTGCCACCTTACGACACACACGTGCCAGTCCATATATACCCACCACTAGCGTTTGTGCCACTATGGACCTAACCGTGTCATTCTCATTATTTCGACCGTGCCACTATGCTTTCATGGTCATGCCAAGCTACAGTCCCCTTATTACATTCATTCATTTCCCTTGTTTTTATTTGAATATTATTTGTTTGCCTTATGATTACTCATGATTATGAATGATTTTAATGTCATGACCTCACTGAAATCCATACCGATAAAGACATGAAACCTTTTACTAATTTACTTTCTTACTAACCTTATTGACTTCATTGTATGAAAAACAAAGAATAATAAGTTTCTAAAATGATTAATAAGTTAAGATGGAAGATGAATAATGAGTTGTCAGTGCAAGTCAAGTGCCTCGAGATAAGGGTCGCTCCTTGGTCATGATTTGATCATCCATTGATCCGCACATGACTATAATGTTTGCTCAGCATATCCAAAGAATCTAAAGGCACCCATAGTCACCTTATTTCTAAGCATGATACAAGATTCAGAAGTATGGATAAGTAAAGCGAGCATGATTCAAGATTAAGAAGTATGTACAAGTAAAGCAAGTAAAGCAAGCATGAATATCAAGTCAAGTATGTTTATCATTTATGTCATAATTATCAAGTCTACTATAAATTCTAAGTTTATCACTTCTCATGTAATCTTACTGTTTCTGCTATCTATTGATTTTCCTTATTTATGATTATGATGACTCCATGCTTTACTTCCAAACCAAGATAAGTTATCATCATCATTACTGATTTACGCTATTCCAAGTTATACATTGTATATCTCAATTGGTTCTTCACTAGGCTATAAAGCTTACGGGAGGATCTCCACTTCTGTGTTTGATTTCCATAGGATCAGCCCTGTCGCAGCACACCAACTCAACACATTCATAGGACCAGGTCAATGAAGGTGTTGAGTTGGTGTGCTACGACAAGGCTCGGGCGACGATAAAGCACATGAACCAAAGGGCCTATTTACCTATTTTATTTATTTATTTTCGCACTTTATGATATTTTATTTATAGATGATGTAGCCACTTATGAACTTCCGCAATATATGTTATTCTTCCTTATTTTATTCTTTCTTCGGCTGACGTCTCTCGATTCTTACCTAAGACTTGGTCAATATCATGGTCAATGTCATAGCGTTCGTAGCATTCTCAAGTTGGTCTTCACCACGTGGCATGAGTCGATTTGAGGGCGTTACATTTATGATATCAAAACCTAAAGTTAGGACTCTCTTGACGTCCTATTGTACCGTATAATAAGTTTCATGTGCTTTCGTCGAGCAGTCGCCACATCCTCAATCGTAAAGTACAAGTAAGGTCTTTCTTGGTTTATGTTATTATTTATTGATGTATTGATATATATTTCATATGAGTGGTTGACTCTCAATGAGGTTATTTGGTATGGTAGGAATCAACCTAAATTGTATAAGTGATTATACAAAGGGAACATAAAGGTTATGAAAAATTAGAAAAGAATAAGTACCAAGCATGTGGATAATTATTATCTATATAAAGAATTAATTTTATAAATATTTAAATAATACGATATAAGAAACTATTTGTTTCTTATAATTCATGTTTTTCATCTCTTTCATGATCGTCCTATTCACGAACTTCTTTTGCTGACTGCAACACTATAAAGAGGAAAATGAGTAGGCATATCAGTTGTAAAGAGATGTAGATTTATGAGAGAAATGAGAGAATTATAAGAGTAAATAAAAGATTTGCCTCACACAACAAGTAGGTGTGAGATAGTTTCAAATATTTGAAGTGAATTTATATGAAACCAATCATGCCCAAGTTATGATTTACTGTTATGATTTATTTGGTTGCATTGGTTTACCAAGGTAGGAGTTTAATGAATTACCTTATATGTTTATGTTGATAAGTATGGACCCGTAATGCTCGTTGTGCCTTAGATTTCATATGGCCCATATATTATGTTGATAAAGGTTTTAAACAAATCTAAACTGGTTATACGAAATCCTAGTCGGATTACCTTATGTTGAAAATAAGAATTAAAATTACTAATTATGGTCAAACTATGTAATATTAGTAGACAAGAGTTTAAGTATTAGTGAGCTCCTCAAGAATTACGTATAATATGAGAATAGACAAACATAAAGTTTTTAAAAAAAGAAGGAATCAGTAGTCACATTGACCCAACTAATGAAATTATGATTCAATAAGTAATTGACTGTCTAGCCTTAAAAAAATTAATTAATTAATTTAGTATAATAAATGGTAGACTTGAAATTACTTTAATATGACACACATATATGACTATTATAAAAGTAATAATAATTTCTTTATCATTACAGTATAAATATTTCCAAGATAGATTAATATTGTTGATAAAAGAAAATAAAAGAATTAGATAAGAACATGCAATGCATGAAGGGTTAAGTGAATAGAAGAAATTTCGAAAAGGTTTAAAGTCGCTTAATTGAGATATGAGGAAGATATGACTCCCTACCATTAAGTATTAAAAGATAAAAACATCAAGTGAGCAAATTTTAGAAAGTTCAGAAGTTAAGATAAAGTATGAAGAATTTTATAAGTCTTCTACAAGGTTATTAATATTAATAAGGAGAGGCGAAATAATCATCAAGAGGAATGATTAGACACTAAGCTATAAATTTTTAAGAAAATTACACCTATCAATATAATTAATTTCAAAATAATGTCCATCAATACAACCAATGCAGTCCTAATAAAATAATTCATGTTATAATTAAAATAAAATTTGAACAATACAAGTACAAATATAATAAGTATTACCTGAAAATATAGCATGTATCTTTCATCATTGGCTATATGAAATGGAATATCTTTGAATTGTGGATCCCTAGGCTTTATAATATCGCGTGCTAAGCATCTTTCTTTGCCACATACTACATTCAAAACTTCATGAAATGTTCTACTAATAGTTTCCTGAACATTGAAAGCGTTCACCAACATCTCTATCCGAAAGGTTCAACACAAGTGTGTAAAAAAAATATACCCAGTTTTTCAATGATAGACATTCTTTTACATGATTTTCCATATTTTGATGATAATTCCTCGTATAACTTAATAAAAATATTTGACTCCATTCTAAAGGAATTCAAGAATCGAATAGGATGCCCATTTAGCACTTCTCTCATCCATACCTCTCCTGAATGAAGTGAAGTCATGCATGGTTCTTTATAAATATATTTATAGTAATAGGTAGCTATAGTAGCCATGGAGCATGCGACTAGAGTGATAAAATCACTTTGAACATCCTCATTATCAATAACTCACCTGTTAATCATCAAACAACATCTAAATTAAATATGCATGTTATATCTCATAGATAAATGAATGCTAAAAAAATATTATAAAAAATTACAGATATTGAAAGATAGTTTCACTTGTCCTTCATAGTAGTAAACATAAATCTTATCCAAGACAATCTAGTTTTGTCATCCAAGACAATCTTCCAAGACAATCTAGTTTTGTCACATAAATCGGATCCGGCCGCTAATTTTTTTTATATTTAAAAAATTATTTGCGACGGTTGCGACCGTCAAAAGATCGACGGTTGCGACCGTCAAAAGATCGACGGTTGCGACGTTCGTCTAAAGTTTCGACAGTTGGGACCATCGAAAAGTTGCGACGGCTCAGACCGCCGGTCTTTTCCGACGGTTGCAACCGTCGGAAATTTTGATGGCTCGGACCGCCGGCCTTTTCCGGCGGTTGCAACCGTCAGAAATATCGACGGTTCGGACCGCCGGCCTTTTCCGGCGGTTGCAACCGTCGGAAATTTCGATGGCTCGGACCGCCGGCCTTTTCCGGCGATTGCAACCGTCGGAAATATCGGCGGTTCGGACCGCCGGCCTTTTCCGGCGGTTGCAACCGTCGGAAATATCGGCGGTTCGGACCGCCGGCCTTTTCCGGCGGTTGCAACCGTCGGAAAAATCGACGGTTCTAACCATCGGGGACTTTTCCGGCGGTTGCAACCGTCGGAAAAATCGACGGTTCTAACCATCGGGGACTGTTCCGACGGCCAGAACCGTCGATATTTTTGACGAATTTTTTTCGACCGTCGCAAATCCGTTTGCGACGAGCGTTTTTCTGACGGATCGATTCCGACTGAAAACCGTCGGTAATTGCGTTACCGACGGTTTTCGGGCTGATTACCGACGGTTCGGACCGTCGGTAATCCGCGTTTTTCTTGTAGTGAGTATAAGATTGAGGTACCTAATGATGTCATTGCTTCGATCTTTTTTTGCATGAAAAAATTGATATTTTAATTAGACGTGTACTTTAAGATGAACTAAATTAATCGAAGACGAAGTTTCCGAAATGAAAATTTTTATCCAATCCTACTTCCTACATCTAGCATCTGTTGAATTTTTGACATCTTGGTACTCTGACCAGCAAATTTTGACTATTGCACCGTCTTGTTTTACATGTGTAATTAAAACGGCTTGATCTAACTTGAGCTCGAAACTTTACAGTACATCGTTGTCGTGACTTAGAAAGCCAACAAAAAAACACAAGGACTGTGTTTGGATACGAAAATTTAAGTTCTCATAAGTTCTTAAGAACTAATTAATTAGATGAACAAGTTTAAATTTGATGTTTGGATGAAGATATAATGATGAAAATTTAAAAAGTTAATTTGATAGATATATTTTAGTGGGTGTTTGAATAAAAAGTAAGATTAAAAAATATTTTATTATTTTATAAGATAAAAAATTATATTAGATAATAATTTAATTATTAATGTATATATTTATATATTTTTAATTTAATTTATTTGTTTGGTTTCTATTAAACATTTAAGTTATGGCACAATATATTAATAAGATTATAATATAATAATACTAGGTAAATAATTATTTTTTGGATCTAAAAAAATTTATTTTATAATTTTCATAATAATATATTAATAAATAAATAATTATATGCATATATAATATATATAATTAATAGATATATAGGCCTAATATTAACGGTAAATAATAATTAATAATATTTTACTATACTATAATATTAATTAAAATATAATGCATAATTAAGAAAATAATTATTCAATATTGGATTATAATAGTTAATTTAAGACCCGAATGATTATGCATTGATAAATAAATAATTATATAAATTTATTATACTATAATACTAAGTAAACAATTATGATCAATAAACCTTTTATTTATTATTATATATAAATAAATTTATTTCTTATAATTTTATGATAATATATTAATAAATAGATAACTATATATATATAACATATAATATATAAAATAGGATTAGTAGGTCTAAAAGTAGGACCAATTTTTTGTCCTACTTTTAGACCTATACGAAAAAATTTAAAAAAAAAAGCGGTTCTTGTCAATGGCAATAACTTTTTTTGTAAGAATTTGGAACCACGCGAGCTCCTCGTTAGAACAAAAGTTTCCGTAGGTTTTGTTGTTATTTGACTGAATAACCCTTAATTCTCATGGATTGTTCTAATCCAAACAAAGCCAAGGAGAATAAAAGGAAGCAAACCATAGATTTGATCCAAAATAAATTCGATTAATTATGTTAAGTCAATTAGTCGGAATCAAACTTCAAAAAGATTCATAACATATCACAGCGGCAATGTAAACAAGTAAAGTATGCAAAAAAAAAGGACACACTTTGCCCTTTGGTTTAGCGTTGGCGGAGTATGTTACATCATCAATACATCCATGGAAGGAATTTGATTTGCATGAAACGTGTGGTTTGAGGTTTTAAAGTGATTAAAGGTTTAAGTTGGCTTAGATATGAGAGATCCCCACGGACGTATCTCCACTTGATAGAAAGTTTTAAAATCAATTTTAAAATATATAATTGCTTAGAAAATAGATTGAAGCTGCAAGCGCATAACAGTTTTTGTAGTACTTGTTCATGATCCATGTTTATGAGATTCGACAGGGTTTTACGCTGGCTATTTTGTAGTACTTAAGTAAAAAAATTTACACTTGAAGAAAATCATTTTGAATGGAAAATTAAATCTAAGAAAGTACTAAAATATAAAGTGTCTCTAATCTAGATATCACAATGAATAAACTTATACTATTTTTTGCAATTTTTTTAATATAATCAGAAAATAATACAAAAAGACAAAAATAGGAAAGGGATGAGCAGCTCTAGAGCTTACATGATAATATTTGAACTTCTATTTGTTAAACCGGTAAAAAATAGATAGAATAGCAGCAAATTCCCCACTCATGGACATTTCCATTCTCGTGATGGACGTCATCCAACATTTGGATCACTCTCGTGCATATTAGACACCGAACTTACACATATGTGATCATCATTCAGAATGTATCTGCCGCATTCTCACAATATTCAAATGTCTTAAATGCCAAGTACCTAAATGGGGACATGTCACGACATGCCCCCACTTTCGGACATGTCATGTTTCGTAAGTCGGAGTTCAGCCATCTGCTCAGTCCTCTGAGCTTAGACAAGATGATGCCTCCTTTTGGGTGGATTTCCTTAGGCTCAGTCGGAGCAAGAATAGTGAATGACAAGAAGACACTCCAAGACAACATCTCGGCTATACTTGGCGCTGGTCGCCGATGACCTTTTCACCATCTAACCTCTCGTCTTGAATACGGTGGTTGGGGAGTAAGTTACCCTCTCAAGCCAAAATCATCGACATTTGAAAAGCATAAATGTTTGAACAAGAGAAGAACTACAATAAAAAATATGGAGAATGCTCTGAGTCCACCCCTCGGTCTCGCTCGATACTGATGTAGGCACTGACTTTTGCTTGCAAAAAAGGAATCTACAACCTTTTTTGCAGGTCAGGCAATGCATAAATTTGTCCTCTAGGATTGCATTTCTAAGGCACAAAGTGATGGCATCTCCCCACATCTCCCATTTGCCACCTTCATTCCAAATTGAGCTCTCATTTCAGTATGATTCATCCTTCAACATGGTAAGATGGGATGTCTACATGAAAATAGAGAAAACCAGCAATATAGCATCCCATGAATAAGGAAATGTCATTTTTAATGAAAATAGATGTGGAGAAATCATAAGAATTCAAAATCTGTAATGCCCAACATAAGACCAAAAAAAAAATAGTTAAAGTTAAACTAAAGATAAAAATTATATTTGGCTAAAGGAAATAAAAATCAAATCAGAGGAGGAGTCCCATTGGAAAGTTCTAACTTACCTTATCTTTTGACTCCTACCTATATAAACTTTCCTCTCAATCAAAACCTCCTTTAACCCTAGCCGTCGTGCCTCTCCTCTTTTCCTCCTCCACCTACATGAATTCCTAGGAAATCAGGAGCCAAAAAAGTGTTGGCCGCCGGAGACGATGTGAAATCTCACCGAAAAATAAAGAAGCAACCAAGGTTATGTAGCAGTCATGCTAAAATTTTTGTAGCACTTTTAGGATTATTTTCCTTGACTTCTTCTTCTGTTTTTTTTTTCATACAATACGAACACTAGGTGCAAGAGATTAAGGACAAATAGTGATTGAAGTTGGGGAACCTTCAGGGATGGCCAACATAGAGGAGGAAGCAGAGAAAAAAGACCGAACGACAAAGAATCCACATAGAGGTAGGTGGATCGTTGGATCAAATTTTGGATCAGTTTTAACATAGATTCGTATGTTGCTAGGGTACAATAAGAGTCATAGCATCGTCTATCATCCATGATCTTCCAATATGATTACTTTAGTCATAAGAGATTTATTCCGGTGAAACTATGTCAAAAACCGAATAGTCAGCATCGCCATTTTCACCGGAATCCCAGAAACCAGCCCGAGTTTGGAGAAACCGGCCTAGGTGTATACATTGTCGGGCGAAATAGGCGTTGAACCCGACTCAAGTTCAATGTTGCTCGGTCCGCATCGTCGCCGACGCGTGCGTAGGTATCGGAATCCAGCCCAAGCTCCACTGAACTCGGCCCGAGTTTTAGCAAGGTGTAACCGAACCTCGTCAACAACCACCTGTGTTATTATGTTTGATCTCTCTCTTTACATCTCATAATATGCTTGTGATCTGATTTAACTTGCTTTGATTTAAATATTTGTGAATTGATTTTAAGCTTTCACGACGATTTTCATGAAATCGATATTTTTGGTTGAACTTCAATTCACACCCCCCTTCTGGGTGCCTTTTGGAATCCTACAATTGGTATCAGAGCGAGGTTGCTTTTATTTCTTTTTAAAGATTTAACTATCTTTTAGAGCATGACACCATTTTTTGATGAGGTTCTTCCATTTTCGTCCCACCGAATTTTAAGGACTATTTCTTTTCTTCTAGGAAAATTAGAATGAAGGCATATTTATGTTCAATTGATTTTGATATGTGGAAAGTTAAAGAAAACGATTTTGAAAAGGCAAAGAATATTTTTTCTTTGAATATGATGATTTTCAAATGTTGATTGAAAAACTTGACTACAATGCCAAAAATGTATTTTATTCCTCTTTAGATTTTTATGCCATGAATCTTATTTCCAAATGCTCTACCTCTCATGAGATTTGGCAAATTTTGTTAAATAATTATGGAAGGAATTACTTCGACAAAAAGAGCACATCATATGCGGACAATGAAGAAAATGATGATTCTACATCTACGACATCCAAAGATGATGTGTTATGCTTAATGAAAAAAAAGTAAGGATGATAATGTAAAATCAACTTTATCTTATTCTTCTACTAATGATAGTGATGATGATGTTGATATTGCCTTTGATGTTCATAAAGAATTTGCTTCTCTTATTCAAAAGCATATTTCTCTCTCTCAAAAAAAAAAAGAAGGAAACTTTAATAAATGATTTTCATATCATGAAAGATAACTATGATTCTCTCAAAAAAAATAATGCATTCTTAATTCAAATAGATACCTTAAAAAGGAAAAATAATTCTCTTTCATTATCTTGTGCATCTTATGAATCTTTAAGAATTGATAATTAAAAATTAATTGTATTGCATGATTATCTCAAAGAGGAAAATGAAAACTTAAAAAATAAAATTGATACTTTGGCAATTATACATGCATGTGAAATTGTAAAACTAACATGTTCTTTAAAAAAAGTAAAGAAGGAAAATTATCTTGTGAAAAATTCACAAAATAACATTATTTCTCATGAAACAAGAAATAATCTTAGGGATTATTTTGGAAATAAAAACTCTATTGGAAGTCTAATAATTCCTATCATAGAAAATCACATATTACATATTTTACATGCGGATTTTATGGTCATTATGCTTATCAATGCAAAGTAAGAAAACATTCACAACATGAGATGACATGAGTTCCAAAAGGAACTTTTACTAACAAAATTGGACCCAAAGAAGTTTGTGTATCAAAATTTAAATGATTATTTTTTCATGTGTGTCTCACACGAAAAGCAAAGGATATATGAAATTGGAAATGTAAAGGCACAAAGGTTATGATAAAAATATCATCTATTTTTTTATTTCACTAAAAAATTTCAAAATTACTATTTCTTTGCTTATAAATGAAAATTGGTAATAGTGATAGGGGGAGCATGTTAAAACTTTATTTTGATATATTATGGATATCATTATTGTATCAAAGTTTTATGAAAAAAGTTTATTCTTAATATATTTTTCTGTGGCTTTCATAAATTAGTTTTCATTATAAAATAGACATAAATTTAGGACTTACATATGATTTCTTATATGCTTTATATACAAATTATTCTTTTTTATGAAACAAAAGAGGAAGAAATGTAGGAGAAATATGATCTGAATATAATTTTATACAAAGAGTTCCTTACAATTTATACTTATGTGAATATCATAAAACTGTGTTAGGAGGAGTAAAATTGATAATATAAGATTTTACAACTTATTTTATAATTTTTTTCGCAACATATATATATTTCATATTTCTCAGTTTATCTTTATCATAAAGGGGGAGATTGTTGGATTTAAGTTTTAATGACATATAAAATTATATTTTGATGATACAAACCTTGATAAATTAAAGTTAAAATGCTGAAAAGTTTAAAGAAAAAGAGGCAACTTTATGCACTACACTTTGATTAAATAATTGACTATGATCTTTTTAGATTCTAGATGGATCATAAATATCAAATTGTAAAGAATTCTATTAACTATCCATATAATCTAAGATTATCTAATTTGCATAACTATGCAAAAGTTGTGTTAAAAAAAGTGCAGATCGGTCAACCAGTCGACCGATAGAATGAAGGCCGATCGAGACAACACCGGTCGATGGATCCAAGACGTTGGTTGACCGATCAATGCATACACTACCCAGGTTAAATGAAGAGACTATACAGGTAGATGCTGAGATGATACCGGTCGATGTACCGGTCGACCGATCAACTGCGATCAGTGAACAAAATCATCACAACAGTCATATAGGCCGATTGACCAGTCCATAAATGTGGTCGACTGGTCCACTACTGGAATGAACAGTAACGACTATATTTCAAGGAGAAAAATATAAAATAAATTCTGGACGAATTTTCAACATGCTAAAGCCTATAAAAAGAGTGCCAAAGCCGGAAGCAAAAATATCCATCCAAATATTGAAGTAAAACTTCAAGTATTGAAGAAGATCTTTGTCCTTGAAGTTATCATTTAGAGCTTTATTTGTCTCTTCTCTTCTTGTGAGTGTTCTATTCTGAAAGAGAAAAAAATCATTTCTCATAAAGATTGTAAGAGCTCCTGTATGAAAGATGTTCCAAATCTTACCTCTTAAGCGAGAGAAAAGATTAACTTTCTAGAAGGAGAAGTTACCTTCCCTCTCGAAGCAGAGAAAATGTGGTTGATGTAAAGGGCATTCTTTCTTGACCCATTTGTAATTAAGAAAGAGTTTCGTTAAATTGATATTTTCGGTTGAACACCAATTCACCCCCCTCCCTCCCTCCCCCCTCCCTCCCTCCCCCCTCCCTCCCTCTTGGTGCCTTTTGGGATCCTACACCCATCACTACCTACACTCTATGAATTGGATATAAAACCTAGGCTCTGATACCATAACTTGTGACACCTAGCTACTCACTTGGCGCCACAAGAGGTGAAACCGTAAAACCAAATACTTACATTCAAATTCAAATGTTCAACAAAAAAAGCCAACGTTCAAAATAAACAAAGTCTGCGAATTTTCAAAAATTTTGGCATGATGTATGCGTAAATTCGTCCATACATCATATACAACATTTCATATGATTCGTCACAAGCATTTGAATTTCAAAAGTTTAACCATCGCTGCCACTTATAAGAAACATTTCTAACATTTTATAGTAGGAATCAAAAGGTTGGACTGAAGCCCAAATCAGTGAGTCTCAAGCTCACTCTTGATCACCTCCTATTTTACTCATGTTTATCAATACTCCAATTATCAAATCCACCACCTTTTTACATTAAAATTCTACTCTAATTATTAAAAATTGTTATTTCTTGACCCTTTTGAATTAGTTTCTAAAAAATAACTACTTTTTGAATTTTGAAGGAAGAAAGAGCGGAGGAAGGAGATACAAAGGAAGAAGGAGAGGAGAAAGAAAACGAGGAGAAAGAGAGGAGATCAAGAAGAGAAATGGAAAAAATGTCTAAAAACATTCGGATTTCATTAAAACCTATGTCTGGCTAAACTTTGATTCCTTTTGTGGTGTAATTGTGTGAATGTTGTGGTTTTAATTTCTTTAAGTCGTATTCTTAGACATTTGAATTATTATGCTTTTATTTGATTGCAAGTGTTTTAACTACGCTTAATCTTCATTAGATCGAAAGATCGATTTATCATTTATATCTTATCTCATTCGAGAGAAGGGACGGATTCTACATTCTTGCAGCATCTCACTAGCATAATTCTCATTAATCATAAATGGCTGAGAAACCTATTCTAATACTATTATGAGGCGAGAGTCCATAATAGTAATTGGGTGTCTTGGATTCATTTTATTGTCCGGACAGGAAACGTAGCTTTACATTCCATTGATCGAGAGATCGGTCTTTGTTCTAATCCACTTATCAACTGATCAGCTACTTCTAATCCACTTATTAATGATTTACCCCTTAATGCTCGAAGAGAGATTGACGAGCGAAGGGAAGGAGTAGTTAGTTTCCAATATAAGTATCGAGAGATCATTTACCTCGTGATAGAAATTAAAAACACAACATTGACCAATTCATCACAAAGGAGCATTTCTTTCCGAATTCTGATTATGCAATTATATGCTTCCCTACTTTGTTCTTATCTTTAAATTCCATGACAATTCTCGAGATATAAATAGGTTAACATTTTGATCTAAGTTAACGGGGTTACGACACTCGTGGTTTCTACTCGATCTGCATACTTGCAGTAGTGTGGACTCTAGAGTATTTTAATTTCAAATTGAATGATATTTAGTCGGTGTGAGAGATCACGACGTCTAAAGTTCACAACACATATGTCAACATCTGTTGAATAACCTTCACAAAAGGAATGTTGATTTTTTGTTTCTTTAGAACCTCCAGAAACCTTAGGAATCGTTGGTTGGTCTGACTATTTACTAGCCTTTGTGAAAAAGGCAAATGTCTAGGATCAATTAATTGACACATTGTTTCTCAAGTGGCTGAGGTTGAACTTCAGGTCCATCAGTTGCGTGTTTGTAGTTGTAGAGTTCGGCTATGTGGCTAACTTTTTATCTTTGAGAATTGACTTTATTGCCTCCGATAGGTATTCACCTCGTTTGGGAGACCCTAGAACTTTTGTTTCTGGCAGTTGAGTTCCACTTCATAATACCATGACTTGGCATTGCTCCCTAGGGTTCTGTTCCGACTGCCTCAGGAATTTTTTCGACGGCAAGGAAGTCGAGGCTGCTTGTTGAGCAATTTTATTCTCAAGGATTTTAGAGTGGGCAGCCAAGCCTTCCATCTTTTTCGAACAGCCATTTGACATTGTCATTTTGAGCTTCTTGTTATTTAAGCACGTTCTGTGTCATCTTCTCCTGTGCAGCAATTCCAAATGATTTAGGTGGACCTGCCAATTGAGGAGGAGGTAGTTGAATTGTTGGGTTCGACTTTTTATTCAGAAACTAATATGACTGCGAGCCTTGTCCATGTTGTGCTTGATTTTGTGGTGGACGAATGTAGTTATTTCCTCCGTATGAAAAACTAGGGTGATTGTGAGTTCTCATCCAGGATTGCCTTGGGTTGACTTGATTTTGGTTAGCCCACGTTGCGTTTGAAAAATAAGGGGTCACTGCATTAGCTTGATCTTGTATCAAGGCATTAACAACTTCTTCGTTTAGCTCTGGAGAATCTGAACATGTATGGTCGGATGATTGGTATTGCGTGAAGGTTACTCCATGCATCAGATGAGGGCTAGGAACTCCCGACTCCAGGGCAAAGATGTCAGCAGATGGATTCACATAATGCATGGCTTTCTTTATAATCTCTTCAACTCACAGAGTGATGGTGTCCCAGCTGCCAGCTACTAGTGTCATATTCTAGTTTGTCTTTGTTGTTGAAGCCAATTTCTGAAGTTCAATGCAACTTTCTCTATCAGCTCATATCCTCGATTTGAGTTCTTTGCCATGAACGTTCCCCGACAATTGACTTTAGGCAGGTCTTTGATTCCATGATTAAGCCATTGTATGTCTGCACTATAGTGCATTTTTTAAAATTGTGATGTGGGCAAGACCTGATCATCTTGGTGTAGTGCTCATAGGCTTCATGTAGAGGCTCTTTGTCATACTGATAGAAGGATGTGATCCGGTTCCTCATTTCAACAATTTTTTCGGGTGGAAAGAACCTAGTGAAAAAAGTCATTACTAGATGATCCCACATTCTGATCTTATTACAGACCGGATCCATATCTTAGCCTTATCCCTCAACGAGAATTGAAACAGCCTAAGCCTCATAGCATCTGTGTACAACTCTTGTAAAGGATGGAGTGCATTAGGATCTTCGGCCTCATTCTGATTCAAATTTCCTTTTCCTTGTTGAGCAGCACGTCTTCTAGCTCTACGCCTTCTCTGCACAATTCCTAAAAATCTCAATACCAAAGTCAGGTTGTGAAATTCTCCTTCACTGGTGCAAAATTTCATTCAACATTAGACATACAACTTAGGTTAGTGGGTTAGCAAAAAAAATGAAGAACAAAATTCTAAAAGCAAAACAAAATAAAACTACAAAGACAATAGCAACTAAACTAATCTAAGAAAACACAAAACGAAGTGCAAAATATATATATCAATGTTTTGAACATATGAAACAAAGTTCTCAGTAAGAAGACTCCGAGTATGGCATGAAGCACCAATGACGATCACAAAATGAAAGTGTGTTTGGACAATCTCTATAATAAAGACACTCCATTCTACATTCACACATCTGTGTTAGTGGAAAGCTTGTGTTTACTCACGTGAAAAGGGCTCGTAAAATGAGCGCTATTGTTGCTTTCATATACGTAATCACCAGAGTATGAATTGAGCTTTACTCTTTTTAGGATTTGGGTTCACGTCTCGTGTCCACCAAGTATCAGGCATTCAAAAGAAATACATATAAGGGAAAGAGGCTATGGTTAGCTCACGCTTGCCTTAGTGGAATGTGGATGACCCTTCCATGTAGAATGCAAGATACTGGTTTCTCCGAGATAGTTAGATGCTTTGAGGGAGATGAAAAGTTCCATTCAGACAATATGAATTAGGATATTCTGAAAGTCCTTCGGAAATAACTCATCTCCTATCTACCTTACGCGGGTCACTGATTTTGAACGAGAATCGAAGAATATCCCACCCTGGGTTGAACTTCCCAAAAGATCAGAAAGAATCGAACACAGCAATGGAAAAATGTGCGATCATCCTTTGAAACCATTTAACGTAATTCTAAATCTCCAACTCAATGCGGTCGTTTATTATCAGAAATTCGGAGTGTGCACAAGCTTGCTTTAGGTTTGATTTCTTCACGTTCAGTCGTGATGGAGCTATATCGTCCCTATGATCGGGGGTGCAAGGCATCAAATGATTCAGAAAACTTCTCCCAGCTTAAGCTACGGGAAAACACGAGAACCACGCATGTAACTATCTTCACCCAGGCTTGATTTCTCCACGTTCGATCGCGATGGAGCCTATAACATCTCTATGGTTGAGGGTGCAGGGTGAAGATAGTTCATGAACTCAAATTCATGTATAGATCCAAAAGATAGAGAGTCAAACATTAAAATCGGGACCGAATTGATATCATAAAAAACATAAAAATCTCAACACTTGGTATTGATCATGAAAACCGCAAAATAAAACACAGTTAAAAACATGAATCCAGATCACATAAGCACCTCCGGCCTCAGCAGGACCGGTTAGTTACAGTTCATGCGGAGAATATACATCTCTCCACCAATCACTAAAAGCATTATTTTCCAACACTCAGTTCTCTCTTCTTTTTTTGTCTCTCGGTTCACTCTCCCCAAAAATCTCCCCCTTTTCGCTTATGGCTTCCTCCTCCTTTTTATATATGTTTCTCCTCTCTCTCTTTAGACCTCTACTTGTTGTGGGCTCTTCTTCTCTCCTCCTTTGTTTGTCCTTTTGCTACCGCATGTAGCTTGTCAGCCTTTTTGTGATCCCTGACGCATAGGAAGCTTCCTCGCACCAGAGTGATGAAGGAGCTGACTGGTCCCCAATTGCGGATGGTGTTTGTTGTTTGGTTGTTTGGCCTCTTCCTTATCCTGAAAGCAATCCACCATTCCTTAGTGCATAAAATAGTGTATAGTTCAGCCGCTTCTACTTCATCCCATGGAGCTCATCAACCTCCTATAGAAGAAAAGGGCATTTGTGGTAATATGCGAGTTGGAGAATATTTGAAATGCTTTGAATTAGTGCCATGCATATGTCTACATGAGGAAATAATCATATAATAGATACTACATGCATGTGAAATAATGGTGAAAATATAAGCCATAAATCTCCACATAAAAAATGTCGAATGAGGTCTAAAAATTTTTAATCTCTTTATAGTATAAAGAGCATCATTGTAGTGTTTGAGATTCGATCCACAGAGAACAACTTTACGAAATCTTCAAGAAAATGCTTCGGAATTAACTCGGTATCTGGAACAAGGGGAGAAATATTATAGTAAATAATAGCGAAAGAAAGCAATGCAAATAATCTAATATTTTTGTTGTTTTCATAATATAAGAATAACGTAGAAATAAGAAGATTGGTAGAAACACATGTTGATGACTTATGAGAGGTGCTTTTGCTATATGACTCGGGTCCTTTTGCTCTATCGATATGTGTGAAAATGACTAAATGCACCTTCACATGTGTATTTTGGAAATTTCATTGTGAAAGACACTCGATTTACTTGCGACACTCTTGTGTTCGTGGTAGTCTATTTTACACACGTGAAGAGTTTCATATGTCCAGCGCAACCATCACTCTCATGCACGATGCTTAGACGTATAAACCGAGCTTTCCTCTTCAGATTGAGATAAGCCTTCACGATATCCAGTGACCTGTCATTCTTAAAGGAATAAACTGAGAACAAGGACGACTACGGTCGGCCTGAATTCATCTCAGAGTAATAAGGATAATCCTCCCAGGTAGAACAATTGAGATTTCATGGAGAACGTTAAGACGATTTAAGAAAGAAGCCGATTTGAAAACAAAGCATAAGATTGCTAAGAGTTTTCTTGACATAACTCGGTTGTCGTGTGCCCTCTCGGGTCATCGATGATGAAGGAGAAATAAGATCTTTTCTCTCGGGAAAAAACTCTTAGAATCAAAGGGAATCGGATGTGGCAATGACGAGTAAGATAGAAAATGAAAGAAATCACGCACACACTTCAAAATCATCTAAAATGATTCAACATGATGATATATTACCAGAGCTTCAGAGTGTACATATCCCTCTCGGGCTTTTGGGTTTAGAAATACGTGAGGTCTAAACTGAATAACAAGCAATGGCCATTATCGATGCAAGACGAAAACCAAATGGGGAATCACTCTGCCGATGTCGATGTCTTTGTGTTCGGTCGCTCAGAGCAGATAAATATCCCTCTCAGGGAGTGTGGCAAGAATGATTCAAAGCCTCAATCCAAACATGGCTACGGGAAGTTACATATTCACAACATAACACAAACCAAAGATGGAGATCATTAAAGCAGAGGTAAAGCTCAACATTCAGTTTTAACGACGAAATCGGCAATGTAAAATAAGAGCACAAGACATGAATCCAAAAAGCATTACACCTCTCGGCCTCAGCTAGCCGATTAGTTGCGGTTCATCGAGGGTGAATAGACACCCGTCAATACAATAGTTAAGCGGGACATTGTTTCATCCAAGAGCTCTCGTCTCTCTCTCCTCTTCATAATACTTTCTCTCCAAGAAAATATCTCTCTGATGGAATCCCCCCTCTTTTTCCAATTGATCGAGACTTTCTTTTATAAGCTCCCCTCCTTATGTACTCCTCCTATAGTTGCTGCTTCTACAACTTTTGTCCCTAACTGTAATAGTGGTCCCCTCCTCAGGCAAAGAAAGCTTCTTTATGCGACGTGGCTGGAGAAGTTGGCTGGTCCCCAGAATTTGGTCGATGTTTGCTGTTGATTTGATGGCCTCTCCTTTATCCTAAAGCAAATCATCTTCTATTGATGCAAACATTAGTGCATGGTGTCCGGTCTGCTCCACTACGTCCAGCGTTTGTCGACTTCTGCAAGGGTGTTCATTTCAAGGGACACTTTAGCAGCAAATGAATAGCAAAGATGTATAAATGAACTTGATGTGGAGAATGTGTAGAAACATGACTAAATGGTGTTGTCCATACATTTGTAATGGAATTTGGCACAGTATAAGAATAAAATACATGCAAATCAGTGATAAAATATATACATGAATTCTCCACGTCAACAAACATCTTATTATTTTGTTCATACTTTTAAAAAGTGAGAGTTATCACTTAATCTCCTCATAATTTTCTTTATACACGTGCTTTTTAGGTGTTTCAAATTAGGTTAAAACCTTAGTTCAGGGCCTATAAAATTCATAACCTATTTAAAAGAATCTAATTTACAGACTAATTTCTAATTTAGGCCTACTTATTCTCTCGAGACAGCAAGACATATTCTAGCTTTTCCGTGCATAACTTTCTAAACAGAGGTGATTTTAAGATAATTATTTCTTCTATGGAAATTAGACTTCTATAGGAAAGTTTATTCCTTTAAAATAATTATTCCTTTATAAAATCATGATTGATTGTATGTATAAGAAAGTTTGAATTACTAAAATAAAGTTATTTCCAAATGTATTCTTTTAAAAGTAAGATGGTTATTCTTTTATTAATGAAAACTTTCATAATATTTACGCTTCGTGTTTCTATGATAGATAACTGGAGGCCCAAATGCTATCTAGTTTGACCCATTGATCTTAGCAGTCTCAAACTCTCAATCCAAGTTAGGATCAGATTTTGCTTGAAAACTCAATTAATTTTACATCTAGAACGGTTGATTCTATTTTTCTATCAATTTTTCTCGTCCAAAAATATAATATATGTCACATTTAATGTCTTTTAGCATATATTTTACTCATTACTTTATTATTATTTAATCCATTGGTGTGATTGCTTTTACTTACATGAAAATTTAATAGGCTTCTAATAATTTCATGTGATAGCCCAACATAGCACGGCCTATTAAGCAAGCTCTCGAGCGTTAGTTAAACGACTTAGTCTTCCTTTGGAGAAGAATTGCTTTCGTACGTAATGTTGAATGCTACAACTTATCATTTTAATCACTTGTGATCCAAGGCGCGGTCACACTCCTCAGCGCATGAAGTGAAATCAAGGTCGTGGACATTGTGGAATTTGATGTTTTGACTATTAATGACTCATAGAAAAGGTTTTGTAAGAATAAAAACAATATTTTGAAAAGGAAAACTAAAATAAATTTCTAATTATAGCAAAACTTGAGAAAATCTTGCCCTATCCATTAAAGTTGACTTTGCTTACGACTATCTACTCGATCTCGACTCACCATTATAATTACTCGGTAAAACAGAGTACTAATTATCAGGCATTCAAAATATACAGTACTAATCAAATGACAAAAAGCACATCAATGAAGCAAAAGTGTGCCTTTTACATCTCCTGGACAAGGATAATTAACAATCAAGGCAGAAACAGATATAAAAGGATAAGAGCAAAGAAAGTCGCCTCATGTAAATGGAACTTTGTGGCGTGGCTTTTGAGAGGTTGAAGCTGATCACACGGAGTGCTACTGAAGGACAACTTGTAATTTACCAGATAAAAAATGAACTGAAAGTTCTTCATCTGATAACTGTCCATGTATGAGTAGCCGTCGACGTCGTATTTATCCATCATTAAGCAAACAATGAACCAACCATAAATTACTTGAGAACACCAGCTTCGAGAAGCCACCAATCGTCCATGAGTCAGCCACCGACCATCATTAGGGGAGAGAGATGGAGTAGTCACCACTTGCCAATTCATCAATGCTTCAGCCTTCAATGGAACAGAAATGAGGAAACGAGAGGTTAGGGTCGGATAATTTGATTTTGGTCTTCAGTTTTTCTTTTTTTGCTTTGAACCAACCAATTCTCCAAAAATCACTAGTTGAATGGTTTTTTTCTAATTTTATATGAGTTTTGACCAGTTTTAACCAATTATAAGTGGTCCAAATAGGCATCCGATTTAAGTATCGAACCATAGTCACCCGACCAAGTCGGGTTATGGTCAGACCAGTTGGACTCTCCAGTCCGATCCAAATAATTTTGAGTAAATTGCATGAGAGCACGTGCAGGTTATTGCTACCTTGTAATATATCTTAAATATTTTGCAAACCATATAAAATTTCTCTATTTTCTTTTTTTTAAGCCAAAAGGTACTATCTATTGATTTGATCATAGTCCAAATACAAAATATGAAAAAGTCTGTGAGGAAGGTAAGGACAATCTTCTCAAAAGTGGTCGCCGTGAGACTGTCTAGCAAGCCAGCCAAAAATTGTGCAGCCGAATTAGCATTTCTATTAACATGTAAACATTTAAAATTCTCAAACACGGAAATAGTGCTTCTAATATCATCTACAATAGCTTTGATACGCCAAGGTGTAGTGCGATTCTATGATACAAAGGAGACCAACTCGGTGGAGTCCGATTCCACTTGAATGTTACGAACGCTTATGGACACACATCTTAGAAGACCATCAAGCATTACAAAGGCTTTGGCCTCCAAAGCTGACCAAAATCGCCTCAACGTGGATCTTGCAAAAACAAAAGTGACATAAGCCTGCACCCCCCATACTACCCTGGTGTACAAATGAACCATCAGTGTTCAATTTGTACCAGGGATCACATGGAGGCTCCCATCGACACAAGATTTGGTGTGACGGGGAAATCCTCTTAGGATAATGGTCGGTGTGTATTTCATGATAGTAAGCCATAACCCTTTCCCAAACAACAGCCGCGATTGCGTGGTAGGAACTAAAGTGGGCATCATTTCTAGCTCGCCAAATCCCCCACAGACCCAAGGTTAGAAGAGTAAGGATTTTATCCTGAGAGGGAGCAACAAGATTATCACCCTTCCTTGATCCAATCACCGTTAGCCCAAGAATGCATATAAGTGAAATCAGATTTGGCGTGAAGCAGCAAAAGAGCATTCAAAAAATATATGTTTCATGAATTCATGGGCAGAATTACAGAGAGGACAAGATAAATTTAGGTTCAAATATGTGTTTCACGGATTTCTCTATTTTCAGATATTGAACAATATTTTTTTACTAATTTATTGGTCGTCTCCTTTCCCTTATATTCCTCTAATTTTCTCTTTTTTTTCTTTTCTTAATTTATTTTCTGACTTATTCTAAATGATATTGGAAAATTCTTATTTGCTAAAAATTTTACACTATTCAAATTCTTAATTTCTTTATACAAGAAGAAAAATATTATCCATGAAGAAGAAGAAATTCAAAGATATTCATATAGCATTCACACTATCTTAATTTTTATTTAGCTATCAACATATTTTTTATATATACTTTTATTAATTGATTTTAGTCTCACTCATTAGTTGACTAATGAATGTAATGCACATAAAACTTATGATACAAAATATGACAGTAACAGGATGCATACTACACGCTTCTTTTATTACTTTATCTAATTTTTTATTTACTATTACAAATATAAACTTATAATTTGCACCCATGAGGTATAGGGTGTCCGCCCCTGCACATAAAAGAAACAACCACCCTACATACATAGAAGCATGCCTGCTCCATCATATGTTGATTGACAGCACTTGCTTCCTACATTAAGAAGACTTCTACGTGTTTATATATTAACCTACACGAGAAGCAGATATAAAAGGAGGATAATACAGAATGTAGTGCTGCGTAAATCGAATTTACCGGCACCGCTTTTGTGAGGTGGAAGCCGATCGCATTCGACGCTCCTGAAGGACAACTTGGCATTCTGTAGGTCATAGATGAACTCTAAGTTCTGCTACAGGAAACTGCCCAAGTACGAGTACGAATCAGTGCTTGGCGTCGTGATTAAGCATAGCACACACGTGTCATTGTCATCTGACAATCTCCAGAATAAATTGTTGAAGGGCACAGTCATATTTGCTCCGGCGAAATGGAACGTCATATTAAACTCGTTTAATGGAACATCCGATGTCAAGTCGAAGCACGCGGAAGGACATTTACGAGAGTGAGGTGAGTTTGAAAGAAATGTAGTCTCTCTCTTAGATGAGAGTCAGGAACCGTCCGAAGCATTTGACATTTGAAAGTCTAAGCCGATAGTTGGAACAACTGGAACTATAGCTTGCACTCGAGCTGGCGTATATATCTTTTCACGTCTTGTTCATTAACATCTCGAAAATATTCCGCCAACTTTGAGGCTCAATAGCTAAATACATGGCAGATAGAACCCCAATTCCTGGGACTGGTTGTACAGGGGTAGATCAATCAAAGACATGACTTCTTCCTTTATGGTCGCATAAGCTTCTGGCACCAAAGTGGTAAGTGGGTATGCCGTAGACATTATAGTTTCACTAGAATTATTGAAGCATCTCCAGACTTATGGACAAGCGCTTTGAACCAACTGATATGCCTTTCAAATCGAGGTAGTAGTAGTAAGTCGAATCTTCTTCTATTAACGTGGTGGTATTGACATCCCTGACGTTGTCGTCTAAGTCTGCGAAGGAACCAAAGAACATGTAGCTGGAAAGAGTGCCGTTAAACGCGTCAATGAAGCAATAAGAGAATTTCGAATTGAGGAGCTGAGAGATCAGAGATAAGGGCCCTCGTCCGATCCCCTCATAGCCGGTGGAGTTCGAGTAATCGAATGTCGTCACATCATTGCATCCGAGGGACAAGGTAAGCGGCGGAGCACTGCCTCCGAATTGGAACGTTTCGTTGGCAACAACGCCCACCGCCCACGTGCAATTGTACCTGCACTGTAACGTCTTCAAAATTCGGTCCTAATTTAAAATTTTGACGAACCTAGGCGACGTTACTTTGATCTTGATATGACCTAATTTCATAAAAACTTTGCAGCGAAAACATCATAAGAATAATATAAGCAATTAATATCGTAAAACAGCGGAAGACTGCATAATTAAATAAAATTCCAAGATACATATCTAGTCCATAGGCCACATAGGCTCTAACATACTACCCAACATAGGGTTCATCATACATAAATGAGTTCATACAAAAGTAAATGACTCAAAGGCCCATAGGCTATACATACTTGACTCTCATGAGAATCCATCATGAAAACGTAAATAAGATAACTTGAGCCGTAGCCCACCAACTCATGTGCAATATCTCCGTCATGAGGCCCTCACCGCCGAACCTATGTCTCATCTGTACCTGCACGGATCCCTGAGATGTAAGAGATTTCTCCCGTTAGAGTATGTTGAAGACTATGCATGCTATGATCCTATGACATAATCTCTACATGTCATGGCATATGCATATTATCATCATGGAACATAAATCATATGTATGCTATGAGCTACTTATGCATACTACATGGCATATGAACATATCATCGTGGCAAGATAAGATAAGCATATAACTTCATAGCATTATGTCAAAACATATCATGACTTATCTTTATGCTAAGTCATATCATCATTCATTTTGCTTTACTTTAATATCTTCTTACATAACATCTTATGACAAGGAGACATATATTAGCAACCGATTGGTGCTTTCATCGTCATCTTCATCTTTATGTCCTAGGTAGAAAAGTACATACACACATGTAAGACTTTACTTTTCACTTTACATCATCTTTTCATCTTCTATCTTGATTAAAATAACTTATTATCTTGGTGATTGGGAAGATCATGTTGATTCGCGGGACCTTGGCTAGCTAAGCCGGGACGATTGTCCCCATTTGGAAGCATTCTTCCCTAGGAATATGACACATATGCTAGCATGTGAAAACTTTATTCCCCTTCACGATTACAACAAGACACCTTCATGCCAATCCATCTTTTATTTACATTCATCAATACATACAACCATTCATTTTATGTTACATGTTTTAGCCTTATTAAGGTCATACATACTTCAAATCATTCTAAGTGTGGTCATTACAAGCATTTACATGAGTTCAGGTTGGTCACGGCCGTGCTGCACAAAGTCACGGCCGTGCCCTTACATGGGCACGGGTGTGCCAAGATTCGGCATGGCTGAACACATAGGCATTTTCCCGTAGACTATCCTGCACGGCCGTGCTCACGAACTTCACGGCCATGACAAAAGGGTCATTTTCGACCATTCTGAAAATATTTCTAAGGCATGAACATCTTGGGGCGTCACGGCCATGCGACACGAGGTCACGGCCGTGACAGAACAACGATTTTTCGTTCACTTTCAGAAAACATCTAAGGCATAAAATACACGACTCGTCACGTCCGTGCCACGTTTCGTCACAGCCGTGCCCGAAGAATTGGACATAGTTTCCCCTGTTTTATCCATTTTTACACATACATGTCAACACCCTTAAGGTGTACATTCCTCCAACATAAACAATGGAACTTTACACTGCTCATATAGACTTAACAATTTATCAAATTAATTACTACAAACATGAATCATTAAGACTAATAAGCATGCTCATATATATAAATAAGTACACTACTTATGAACTAAGCATGGATGACTTAGCACATTAGATTCTAACCATGATTAGCACTAGAATAGTAGTCTTGATAAAACATGAGGCACATTACATTCTACTCATGATTAGCAATAGCATAGCACATAATAAACATGAATCTTTAATGCACATTCCCTAACCATCATATTAAGAACAAAGGGTTTGTTCTTCATGTCCTAATACACACATTCAAGCATCATTATGGAAAGTTTAGGGTTGTTTGGATCCCCTCACACATACCTTGATTGGTAAGTCCTAATCCTTAGCCTCTTCCTCTCCTTTCCTTCTTTCTTCTAGCTTCCAAGGACTCTAATGGAGGGAGAGGGAGAGTGTGTGAGAGAGAATACATTAATGGAGAAAGAGGGAGAGTTTGAGTGCTGTCCGACACTTGGATGGGAAAAAGAGGGTTTTAGTTGCTTTTAGGTTATAACATTGCTTTGGGCTTTGTGGGCTTGGGCGGCTGGGCTTCTTTGCTCTCTCTTTTTTTTTTATTTCATTTAGGATGTTACAACCTACCCCCTTAAATAAAAATTTGTTCTCGAATTTTAGTAAATCTTAAATTACTTACCGAAAAGTTTCGAAAACTTTTCTCGCATTTCTTCTTCAAGTTCCCATGTAGCTTCTTGCCCTCTATGGTGCTTCCATGCCACTTTGACCATTGCTATGCTCTTACTCTTGAGATGCTTTACTTGGTAGTCTATGATTTCTATTGGTTGCTCCACATATGTCAAGTCCTCATTGATATTCGGCTCCTCAATTCGAATCACATTTGCTTCATTATGGACATACTTTCGGAGCATTGATACATGAAAGACATTATGAAATCTTGCATATGATGGTGGTAATGCTAATTTATATGCCGCTTCGCCAATTTATATGCCGCTTCGCTCATGCCCTAATATACACATTCAAACATCATTAGGGAGAGTTTAGAGAGGTTTGAATCCCCTCAAACATACCTTGATTGGTAAGTCCTAATCCCTAGCCTCTTCCTCTCCTTTCCTTCTTTCTTCTAGCTTCCCAAGGACTCTAATGGAGGGAGAGGGAGAGTGTGTGAGAGAGAATACAATAATGGAGAAAGAGTGAGAGCTACTTACTGTAGCAAGGAGTGTCTTCTTGTTGCTGACCGAATGGAATTTTGAGAGGGAAAGAGTGGGACTACTGTGAGATTCACTGTAGTGGGGGGGGGGGGGGACACTTTGGATGGGAAAAAGAGAATTTTAGTTGCTTTTAGGTTATTACATTGCTTTGGGCTTTGGGGGCTTGGGCGGTGGGCTTCTTTGCTCTTTCTCTTTTTTTTTATGACGTTACATGCATCATGGCTGTTGGTCGCATGGGTTGTGGTAGCTACTGGAGCTGTTTGGGTAATAAGGTGTAACACCGATCTGCAATAAGGAGCTCTGAAGGCAGTCCTTCCAGATGAACTCGTCAGCGGTGTCGTATGAGCAAGACGTTGCGCGCAGGAGTGCCTACTTCGAGCTGCAGCACGTATGCTGTAACGCCCTCAAAATTCGGCCCAAATTTTAAAATTTTGTCGAACCCTAGATGACGTTACGTCGATCTTGACATGACCTAATTTCATAAAACATTGCAGCGGAAACATAATATGATTAACATAAGCAATAATATCATGAAAACAGCCGAAGACTTCATAAACTAACCCAAGATAACAATACTAGCCCATGGACAACATAGGCTCTAACATCAATACCCAACATAGGGTTCATAATACATAAAGAAGTCCAAATAAAAGTGAAAGACTCAAAGGCCCATAAGCCATACATACTTAACTCTTATAAGAGTTCATCATCATAACATAAAAGTCTAAAAGATAACTTGGGCCTTAGCCCAACCAACCCATGTGCAACGTCTCCGTCATTGAGGCTCTCGCCGCCGAACCTAAGCCTCGTCCATACCTGCACGGATCCATGGAGTGCAGGGGATTTCTCCCGTTAGAGTATGTTGAGGTCCATGCATGCTATGATCCTATGACATAATCTCTACATGTCATGGCCTATGCATATCATCATCATGGAATATAAATTATATACATGCTATGAGCTACTTATGCATCCTACATGGCATATGAACATATCATCATGGCAAGATAGGATAAACATATAACATCATTATCATTATATCAAAGCATAACATAACTTATCATTATGCTAAGACATATCATCATTCATTTTGCTTTATTTCAACATCTTCTTTCATAACGTCTAATGACATGGGGACATACATTAGCATCCGATTGGAGCTTTCATCAACATTTTTAACTTTATGTCCCAAGTCATCTTTGAAAAGTATGTACATATTTGTAAGACTTTACTTTCCACTTTACATCATCTTTTCATCTTCTATCTTGATTAAGATAACTTATTATCTTGGTGATTAGGAAGACCATGTTGATTCGCGGGAACTTGGCTAGCTAGGCCGGGACGATTGCCCCACTTTTGGAAGGATTCTTCCCTAGGAATACGACACATCAGCTAGTATGTGAAGACTTTATTCCCCTCCACGATTACAACAAGACACCTTCATGCCAATCCATCTTTTACTTCTATTCATCATCACATACACTCATTCATCACATGTTGCATGTTTTAACCCTATTTAGAATCATACAAGTGTCAAATCATGCTAAGTGTGGGCATCACAAATAATACATAGCATCAGGGGCTGGTCACGGCCGTGCCGCATGAGGTCACGACCGTGCCCTTACTTGAGCACGGGTGTGCCAAGGTTCGGCACGGTCGAACACAGCCGATTTCCCGTTGTCCATTCTGCACGGCCGTGCATCATCAACTTTACGGCCGTGACAGAAAGGCCGTCTCATGGCATAAACATCTCGTTCTGTTACGGCCGTGCGACCACAAGGTCACGGCCGTGCGACCCCAAGGTCACGGCCGTGACAGAACGATAATTATCATTCTGCTTCGGAAACAACTCGGCACGGCCGTGCCCGAACAATTGGGCAGAGTTTCCCCTGTTTTATCCATTTTTCCATCATTTTACACATACATATGAACATTCTTATCATATACATTTATCCAGGCATTGACAATAGAAACTTTATGACTTTACACAATTCATCTATGAATAACAATATATTAGACAAATCATCATAACATGAATCATATACAACTAGCATAAAAATTATGAAAATTAATAGGCATGCTTATATATGGAAAATAAGTACACTACTTATGAATTAGGTATGAATGACTAAGAACATTAGATCCTAACCATGATTAGCAATAGAGCATAAATCTCAATATAACATGAAGCACATAAGTACTAGTATGCTAATCCCTTAATCATCCATTTTAAGAACACATGTTAGGTTCTTATGCTCTAATCCACACACACAAACATCATTAGGAAAAGATTAGAGGGTTTGGATCCCTTCAACATACCTTGATTAGCAATGTTCTAAACCCTTAATCTTCTTTCTTCTAGCTTTAATCCAAACTCCTTTCCCCTTCCTTGCTGATGTCCACGTTTGCTAACGAGGAAGGTAGGAGAGAGAGAGAGTGAGATAAATTACTGTAGCAATGTGAGTGAGTTGGGATGGAACTTATTGTTGCTACAGTAAATCAGATTACTGTAGCTCTAAGGTGGCCTCCCTGCTGCCGAGAGAGAAAGAATGAGTGAGGGAGGGGGTTTGGATGCTACTTTCGGCTGGGGTAGGTGGATAAGAGAGCTTAGGGTATTATTTTAAGGTGGCAGCACACTTGGGTTTGGGCTGTGGGCTGTTAGGCGCGTGTGGCCCTTTTTGGTTTTCCTTTCCCCTTTTTTTTTGAATTAGCAAGATGTTACATATGCCTGATCATTGCTCCATGATCGGAGCTTGTAACCCGACAGGGCCACTGTCCTTGTTGGGGATGCCTGGGAGAAGTTCACTTTTTAACGATGGGCTGACACACTACTAGAAAAATGTGGATTACCGACGGTCCGGACTTTCGGTAATCAGCCCGAAAACCGTCGATAATGCAATTACCGACGATTTTTCAGTCGGAATCGATCCGTCGAAAAAATGCTCGTCGCAAACGGATTTGCGACGGTTTAAAAAATCCGTCGAAAATATCGACGGTTCTGTCCGTCGAAAAAGTCCCCGGCGGTTCGACCCGTCGAAATTTTCTGACGGTTGCAACCGCCGGAAAAGGCCGGCGGTTCGAACCGTCGATATTTCCGACGGTTGCAACCACCGGAAAAGGCCGGCGGTCCGAACCGTCGATATTTCTGACGGTTGCAACCGCCGGAAAAGGCCGACGGTCCGAACCGTTGAAATTTCCGACGGTTCCAACCGCCGGAAAAGGCCGGCGGTTCGAGCCGTCGTAACTTTTCGACGGTCGCAACTGTCAAAACTTTGGATGGACGTCGCAACCGTCGATCTTTAGACGGTCGCAACCGTCGCAAATAATTTTTTAAATATAAAAAATTAGCGGCCGGATCCGGGCGCTGGAGGTCGGATCCGGCGCCAGGCGGCCGATCCGGGCGCTGGAGGCCGGAACCGGCCGCCTGGCGGCCGATCCGGCCGCTAGAGGCTGGATCCGGCCTCCGGCCGGCCGACAGCAGAGAGAGAGACGTCGGCGCGGAGCGGGAGAGAGAGAGATACGCCGGCGCGGGAGAGGGTCGCCGGTGCGGGAGAGGGTCGCCGACGTCCGGCGTGGGAGGGTCGCCGGCGTCCGACGCGCGGGAGAGGGTGCTCGCGGCCGGGAGAAAGAGAGAGGAGAGGAGGGAGAGAGAGAGGAGTGGAGGGAGGAGGGAGAGAGAGAAGAGGGAGGAGGAATATATAACAAGGGAAAAAGTGGAAAGAAAGCGGGAAAAGGGAAAAAAAGTGGGATAACGAAATTTTAATTACAGACGGTTTCGGCCGTCGAAAACATAAATATTAAATATTTTTATAATTATCGACGGTTGTGACCGTCAAAAATATATTTAGTTATATATAATATTTATTTTTTATTTTATCGATGGTTCAAACCGTTAGTAATTGCGACGGTTTGGACCGTCGCTAGTTATATTAATAAAATACTCTTTATACGATATTATTATACATTTACCGACGGTTACGATCTTCGGAAATTGCGACGGATTTTGCGATGGATGGATATCCGTCGGAAATATCGACGTTCCTAATCGTCAAAAAATTAAATAATAATATAATAAATTATATAATTAATTTTTTTATTTCCGACGGTCGTGACCGTCGGAAAATCTGTCGAAAAAATTTAATAATAATATAAAAAAATACATAATTTAATTTTTTTATTTCCGACGGTCATAACCGTCATAAAAGTCGTCGAAAATAGCGACGGATGGATATCCGTCGAAAATATCGACGTTCCTAATCGTCAAAAAATTAAATAATAATTTAAATTATTTCCGACAGTCATAACCGTCGAAAAATCCGTCGAAAACGGAACCGTCGAAAAATCCGTCGCAAATTGAGATAGATTTAGAACCGTCGGAAATTATCCGTCGGAAAATCACGATTTTCTTGTAGTGACACTCTCCTGATTACCTCGATTGCTATTGATCCGGAATTGGGCGCCTTTAGCATCCAGAGAAGCAACCAAGAGAAAGAACATAAGAAACGTTAGTACTAATTGCGCCATTAAGATCGATCGATCTTTTTGGTTTCTTATGGGGACTAATCAAAGAGGTTAATGAGTATGGGGAATTTGGCGCCTTTAACATCCAGAGGAGCAACTAAGAGAAAGAGCATAAGAAACGTCAGTACTAATTGCGCCATTAAGATCGATCGATCTCTTTGATTTCTTAT
The DNA here is from genome assembly GCA_030549335.1 of Pontederia crassipes. NCBI lineage: Eukaryota > Viridiplantae > Streptophyta > Magnoliopsida > Commelinales > Pontederiaceae > Pontederia > Pontederia crassipes. Next base: position 31,983,723 of record CM060193.1, read on the forward strand.
GGGGACTAATCAAATGCGCATATATATAGAAAAAAATAATAGACTGACAGCATTGTTTATTATTTAATGTGAAATAATAATAATAATAGATCAGTTGTTTTTGAGAAAAAATGTTTTGAAATGTGAAATCTGAAAAATACTTATTATCTGCATTGTGCCAAAGTAATAATATTTTGATTTTCATTCCTCAATACTCCGTCCATCGATCTAGTTTCAGTGCAGTTCATCTTCAATCCCTCATGAAAATTACATTTTTACAATATACAAGGCACCTTATACGAGGCGTTCGAGTAAAGTCCACGGCCAGTCTATTTTTATGAATTTTATAATACATATGAACAAGGGTCCTTATCGTATAACAGGTTCCGTACATACTCCTCACCAAATATGAAGATTTATATCCGACCTGGTCTCCTTGTTATCGTGTATATATCGCATCTGCTTGTTTATTATTTAATGTTATGTAATCACTGTATTCTAAAGCTTATTTTCACCACGCACATGCACATATATATGACCGGCCAGAAACGGCGAGTTCATCTTGCACTTCCATAATTTTGCTTGGAGTTATTTGAAGCAAGTCAGCCAAGTTTTTTTGGAACGATGCGAATTTGCTTCGAGTCATTGAACCATCCAAGAGTTCACTTGCACATCATTTCTGTCCATATTGCCAAGCATTTCAACACGCATTATCTTTTTTTTTTCAATTATTAACGATCCATTGTTTAAGTATATATTATGCTAAACGGACTAGTTGAGCACAAAAAAACAGTTATTGGTCAAATATCTAAGGCGTGACTTTTTTTTCTGTAATATTTAAAAATAAATAGAAGCCACGCGTATGATGAGTTGATAACCTTTGAAAATAGCAAGATCACGACTATCTCTTAAAAACTTTGGAGGATTAATCAACTTTTTGGCATTTAGATAGTCAATTAGAGTAACTCCGCCTATATTTTATAGCCGATCCCAAGTCCGGATAAAGGAGGAGGGTTGTGTTAGGCCCGACAGCCAGCATAAAATCCTGTCGAATCTTATGAACATGGATCAACGAATATATGACGTCGTATGATCTATGTAGCCGACCCCACCTAGTGAGATAAGACTTTGTTGTTGTAGATAGTCAATTAGAGTGGTTCAAGAGGGTTTGGTATTATAAGTATCAAATATATGCCCATTTTTTTCGGATATAAAATAAAATATATAGTTGACTAACGCTAGTTATGATGAAATCTGAAAATGACAATTTCATGACAAAAAAAAATGGAACAGCCAAAATTGCTTCAGCTACTAAATAAATTAACAGTCCCAATGTCAAACTTAATAGAAATTTTTATATCGTACCCTTGGTCGAATTACTATTGATTGGATTATTTAGTTCTGAACATGATTATAGAATAAACAAAACCAAGAAGATATTACGGTTGTTGCATAGAGTGCCCATCACTGGTAGGCGTGAAAAGGTACTGATATTCTATTTACATAACACGACCACATCGTGGTAGGATAGCCAATCCAAACAAAAAATGATATTGTAGTCTGTCATTGGAATAATTATCAGATCTGCAGAAAGTTCTTGCCTTGTATCTCCACTGGTACCTTAGGAAGGTACTTCGTGGTGTAGAGCATTCACATAGGAGTGATTATCTCCATAGGGTGACTTATATCATGTAGAGGTAAGCTTAAAGTAGTAGCGCAGTCTTTAGATATAAATGAGTGTCATGCACCCGAATCGAATAGGACTGTAGTAGGGAGACCAGCTATGGATAGTGTACCTCTAATGACTTCGGCGTCTGTCGGTACTGCATCTTCTTCCAGGTGAAAGACTCTTCCACACACCATGTGGTTCCCGCCTCTTACGTCACGTGGAGCTAGTGCAGGATCATTCTTCTTAGTAGGACAATTACGAATGAAATGTCCTTGTTGACCACAGTGCAAGCATACACCAGCCTTCATCCTACATTCTCCGATGTGGAACCTCCTGTAGTGGGGACAGGCACCAATATCCTGTGCCTGCTGTTGGGGCTACTGACGTTGGGGCTGACGCCGAGGTTGTATTTGGTGGTTAACATCACGAGGTTCATAAGGCCTCCTCTATCGGAGGAGGTAAGTGGTAAAGATTGGGAAGCATCTGGTGCTGATTTGGAGGAAGAGGAGACAATGTGCCTTCTAGGGGTTCTATGACCAGAAGGAATTCGTGAAACTGTCTTGTAATCTAGAAGCAATGGGGGTAGTGTTGGGATAGGTCTCGTGACTTGGATGAAGTCATTCATCCACCAATTCCGGCCTTCCAAGATTGAAGTTTGTTGATGGTCGGGCAACTGGAGGGCAGATGGGTTAGATTGTTGCAAAAAATGTTGGCCACTAACTGTGAGGAGAACTTCTTCCTTGGTCAAGAAAGTCTGAATCAATCAATGTTGCAGCTGTTGGGGTGGTGTCTCCTAAGAACACATAGTGTTCGGCTAGAGGTGTGATGAGGTTGCTGCAAAGGATTTGATTACATTCGCAGGTTGACTCCATAATCAAGCTTTGCAAGAAAAATGATGCAAGGTTAACCTCTGTGTTAGAGAGAAAATACTAGAGAATAAAAAGTTCATCGGTAGAAACAAAATCCTTCTCGTAGTCATTGGGGCGAATTAGGATGGTATTGGTAAGAAGAATATGGAGGTATCGAAAAATAGGGTTCTTAAGATATTGGCCGACTAAATGTTGGATGTTATCTATACGTCGGGCGGTAAGTTGATACCAGACTTCGAATACAGGGAAGGAAGGTCGAAGGATTCTTTGGCCAGTATTAGGGAGATTCAGAAAATGAGCAAAAGTATCAAGGCTTATGGCGAGGTCGCGATTACATAGACGAAATTCGATATGGTTTGGAACGTCATCCTCATCAAAGCAAGTAGGATAGAGAGTCCCTAAAAACTCGACTGATACCTCCTCATAGACGTCCCATCGTTTCATAAAAAAAGGGCAAGAGACGAGATCGGTGGAGTATAGTTTTGACATCGTAAAACAATCCGAGAGGTTCGAGAGTGGGAAGGTCTAGAAATCTGATGGAAGAGAAGTTTCTATCTTTAGATATAAATGAGTGTGATGCACCCGAATCGAATAGGACTGTAGTAGGGAGACCAGCTATGGATAGTGTACCTCTAATGACTTCGGCGTCTGTCGGTACTGCATCTTCTTCCAGGTGGAAGACTCTTCCACACACCATGTGGTTTCCGCCTCTTACGTCACATGGAGCTAGTGCAGGATCATTCTTCTTAGTAGGACAATTACGAATGAAATATCCTTGTTGACCACAGTGCAAGCATACACCAGCCTTCATCCTACATTCTCCGATGTGGAACCTCTTGTAGTGGGGACAGGCACCAATATCCTGTGCCTGCTGTTGGGGCTGCTGACGTTGGGGCTGACGCCGGGGTTGTTTTTGGTGGTTAACATCACGAGGTTCATAAGGCCTCCTCTATCGGAGGAGGTAAGTGGTAAAGATTGGGAAACATCTGGTGCTGATTTGGAGGAAGAGGAGACAATGTGCCTTCTAGGGGTTCTATGACCAGAAGGAATTCGTGAAACTGTCTTGTAATCTAGAAGCAATGGGGGTAGTGTTGGGATAGGTCTCGTGACTTGGATGAAGTCATTCATCCACCAATTCCGGTCTTCCAAGATTGAAGTTTGTTGAGGGTCGGGCAACTGGAGGGCAGATGGGTTAGATTGTTGCAAAAAATGTTGGCCACTAACCGTGAGGAGAACTTCTTCCTTGGTAAAGAAAGTCTGAATCAATCAATGTTGCAGCTGTTGGGGTGGTGTCTCCTAAGAACACATAGTGTTCGGCTAGAGGTGTGATGAGGTTGCTGCAAAGGATTTGATTACATTCGCAGGTTGACTCCATAATCAAGCTTTGCAAGAAAAATGATGCAAGGTTAACCTCTGTGTTAGAGAGAAAACACTAGAGAATAAAAAGTTCGTCGGTAGAAACAAAATCCTTCTCGTAGTCATTGGGGCGAATTAGGATGGTATTGGTAAGAAGAATATGGAGGTATCGAAAAATAGGGTTCTTAAGATATTGGCCGACTAAATGTTGGATGTTATCTATACGTCGGGCGGTAAGTTGATACCAGACTTCGAATACAGGGAAGGAAGGTGGAAGGATTCTTTGGCCTGTATTAGGGAGATTCAGAAAATGAGCAAAAGTATCAAGGCTTATGGCGAGGTCGCGATTACATAGACGAAATTCGATATGGTTTGGAACGTCATCCTCATCAAAGCAAGTAGGATAGAGAGTCCCTAAAAACTCGACTGATACCTCCTCATAGACGTCCCATCATTTCATAAAAAAAGGGCAAGAGACGAGATCGGTGGAGTATAGTTTTGACATCGTCAAACAATCCGAGAGGTTCGAGAGTGGGAAGGTCTAGAAATCTGATGGAAGAGAAGTTTCTATCTTTAGATATAAATGAGTGTGATGCACCCGAATCGAATAGGACTGTAGTAGGGAGACCAGCTATGGATAGTGTACCTCTAATGACTTCGGCGTCTGTCGGTACTGCATCTTCTTCCAGGTGGAAGACTCTTCCACACACCATGTGGTTCCCGCCTCTTACGTCACGTGGAGCTAGTGCAGGATCATTCTTCTTAGTAGGACAATTACGAATGAAATGTCCTTGTTGACCACAGTGCAAGCATACACCAGCCTTCATCCTACATTCTCCGATGTGGAACCTCCTGTAGTGGGGACAGGCACCAATATCCTGTGCCTGCTGTTGGGGCTACTGACGTTGGGGCTGACGCCGGGGTTGTTTTTGGTGGTTAACATCACGAGGTTCATAAGGCCTCCTCTATCGGAGGAGGTAAGTGGTAAAGATTGGGAAGCATCTGGTGTTGATTTGGAGGAAGAGGAGACAATGTGCCTTCTAGGGGTTCTATGACCAGAAGGAATTCGTGAAACTGTCTTGTAATCTAGAAGCAATGGGGGTAGTGTTGGGATAGGTCTCGTGACTTGGATGAAGTCATTCATCCACCAATTCCGGCCTTCCAAGATTGAAGTTTGTTGAGGGTCGGGCAACTGGAGGGCAGATGGGTTAGATTGTTGCAAAAAATGTTGGCCACTAACCGTGAGGAGAACTTCTTCCTTGGTCAAGAAAGTCTGAATCAATCAATGTTGCAGCTGTTGGGGTGGTGTCTCCTAAGAACACATAGTGTTCGGCTAGAGGTGTGATGAGGTTGCTGCAAAGGATTTGATTACATTCGCAGGTTGACTCCATAATCAAGCTTTGCAAGAAAAATGATGCAAGGTTAACCTCTGTGTTAGAGAGAAAATACTAGAGAATAAAAAGTTCATCGGTAGAAACAAAATCCTTCTCGTAGTCATTGGGGCGGATTAGGATGGTATTGGTAAGAAGAATATGGAGGTATCAAAAAATAGGGTTCTTAAGATATTGGCCGACTAAATGTTGGATGTTATCTATACATCGGGCGGTAAGTTGATACCAGACTTCGAATACAGGGAAGGAAGGTGGAAGGATTCTTTGGCCAGTATTAGGGAGATTCAGAAAATGAGCAAAAGTATCAAGGCTTATGGCGAGGTCGCGATTACATAGACGAAATTCGATATGGTTTGGAACGTCGTCCTCATCAAAGCAAGTAGGATAGAGAGTCCCTAAAAACTCGACTGATACCTCCTCATAGACGTCCCATCATTTCATAAAAAAAGGGCAAGACGTTGCGCGCAGGAGTACCTACTTCGAGCTGCAGCACGTATGCCTGATCATTGCTCCATCGCAACGAAGCTTGTAGCCCGACAGGGCCACTGTCCTTGTTGGGGATGCCTGGGAGATGTTCACTTTTTAACGATCGGCTGACACTCTTCTGATTACCTCGATTGCTATTGATCCGGAATTTGGCGCCTTTAACATCCAGAGGAGCAACTAAGAGAAAGAGCATAAGAAACGTCAATACTAATTGCGCCATTAAGATCGATCGATCTCTTTGGTTTCTTATGGGGACTAATCAAATGCGCATATATATAGAAAAAAATAATAGACTGACAGCATTGTTTATTATTTAATGTGAAATAATAATAATAATAGATCAGTTGTTTTTGAGAAAAAATGTTTTGAAATGTGAAATCTGAAAAATACTTATTATCTGCATTGTGCCAAAGTAATAATATTTTGATTTTCATTCCTCAATACTCCGTCCATCGATCTAGTTTCAGTGCAGTTCATCTTCAATCCCTCATGAAAATTACATTTTTACAATATACAAGGCACCTTATACGAGGCATTCGAGTAAAGTCCACGGCCAGTCTATTTTTATGAATTTTATAATACATATGAACAAGGGTCCTTATCGTATAACAGGTTCCGTACATACTCCTCACCAAATATGAAGATTTATATCCGACCTGGTCTCCTTGTTATCGTGTATATATCGCATCTGCTTGTTTATTATTTAATGTTATGTAATCACTGTATTCTAAAGCTTGTTTTCACCACGCACATGCACATATATATGACCGGCCAGAAACGGCGAGTTCATCTTGCACTTCCATAATTTTGCTTGGAGTTATTTGAAGCAAGTCAGCCAAGTTTTTTTGGAACGATGCGAATTTGCTTCGAGTCATTGAACCATCCAAGAGTTCACTTGCACATCATTTCTGTCCATATTGCCAAGCATTTCAACACGCATTATCTTTTTTTTTCGATTATTAACGATCCATTGTTTAAGTATATATTATGCTAAACGGACTAGTTGAGCACAAAAAAACAGTTATTGGTCAAATATCTAAGGCGTGACTTTTTTTCTGTAATATTTAAAAATAAATAGAAGGCACGCGTATGATGAGTTGATAACCTTTGAAAATAGCAAGATCACGACTATCTCTTAAAAACTTTGGAGGATTAATCAACTTTTTGGCATTTAGATAGTCAATTAGAGTAACTCCGCCTATATTTTATAGCCGGTCCTAAGTCCGGATAAAGGAAGATGGTTGTATTAGGCCCCGACAGCCAGCATAAAATCCTGTCGAATTTTATGAACATGGATCAACGAATATATGACGTCGTATGATCCATGTACCCGACCCCACCTAATGAGATAAGACTTTGTTGTTGTAGATAGTCAATTAGAGTGGTTCAAGAGGGTTTGGTATTATAAGTATCAAATATATGCCCATTTTTTTCGGATATAAAATAAAATATATAGTTGACTAACGCTAGTTATGATGAAATCTGAAAATGACAATTTCATGACAAAAAAAAAATGGAACAACCAAAATTGCTTCAGCTACTAAATAAACTAACAGTCCCAATGTCAAACTTTATAGATCTTTTTATATCCTATCCTTGGTCGAATTAATATTGATTGGATTATTTAGTTCTGAACATGATTAACAACAACAACAAAGTCTTATCCCACTAGGTAGAGTCGGCTACATGGATCATACGACGTTTCGTTGATCTATGTTCATAAAATTCGACAGGATTTTACGTTGGCTGTCGGGGCCTAACACAACCCTCCTTCTTTATCCGGACTTGGGATCGGCTATAAAATATAAGCGGAGTTGATTATAGAATAAACAAAACTAAGAAGATATTCTGGTTGTCGTGAAAAGCACTAATATTGTAGGTTTCTGACTTTCAATTAATTTCAACGTGTGAATATTAGAATATATATATATATATAGATATTTTATAAGAAATTTATAATATATTAACCTTTGACTTCACCAATATTGGAGATTCAAACTTGTTAATCAGTTGACTAGAGAAAAAACGAAGGTAATGAAGATGGAATCTTTGAAACATTCCAGATTCAGTTTGCGACGCAATAATTATTGCCATGCGGCTATTATAAAAACGACGAAAGAGACGACTTTGACCTAAGATCGTGTTGTATATGAGGATATCAAAAAAAAAAAAAAAGGATACCGAGTCATCTGATAAAAAACATTACAAATTAAAGTACTCACTGAAGAAATAAATATTTTTAATAAATTTACACAATATGTAACTTTTATGATCTTTTACTTAATTAATTAATATAGGAGCCAAGAAGCACTTTCCGATGTTTGGTAATTACGGTATGAATCAATTAGATATGACTGAATTCGTAATTCGAATTCAAAATGACTTCTTTAACAAGATTTCCTTGCCGGTGCAGATCACCATTGAACTTTATTCCTGATCATATTAGCAAATTGATAAGAAATCACAATCGTTACTTCATAATGAATAATCAGATTTTGGCAAAAGTTTGTTTAGTCATAATTCAGTATTTGATACCTTTTTAACAGTTGATAGTAACTGTACACATAAAAAAGAAATCCCAAAATATTAAAATCGTTAATGTTTACTTTTTTAATGTAATGAGTAATCTAATTACTCCGCTTACAATGTACATCATTAATTTAGGATTACAGAATTCTTTATAGATAGAAAGAATTAGAACAGTACATCAATTGTCTATTCGAGCTCAACCCCTGCCATAGAACTCCCAGCTATTGAAGAATTAATAGTCTTTGTACTAAATTGGTCAGTAGATTTCACTATATTTATTTAATGTAAAACAGTGTTAATGAACTGAAATTGTTCATCTACTGAATCGATAGTTTTTTTTCCTTTTGAGAGAGAATACTGAATGGATAGATATATTTCTTAATTGTCGTTTAATGCAAATTGTGGTTTGTTGATAAAAAAAGGTTGATCCAATTAAAGAAACAAATAACTCAAAGAACACATCATCGTAGCTATTAGAGAATTTTGTGACATAACCATGATCGCTATGTTTGGCTCTTGCAAAATAAGATGAGGCAAAAGAACGTGCATTTGAACGTCAGAAAATGGACCTTATTAATTCACATAAAATTTATCAAGTATGATTAGTTTATAAAGCAGATAAAAAAATTGAAGTCTATCTGAGCAACTTGCCGTCATTTTGACTGTCGAATAGTACCCAAGTTATTTAGCATTATAATGAGAAGGCTATATAATTGGCTATATATAATGATGAATTTCAAGTTTTTGAACTTCGTTAATTGGTAACCAATTATGAATAAGATTGAATAAGTCATGCATCCAACATAAATTTGTAGAACGCTCTTTATGAGTTGTAATCATAATTCATCCAACGTAATCATTCTTAATTAAGATTCAAACGAGATGGATAACTCAAGTTATTTTGAAATTTGATGCGTTAGCCATTCTTCCTAATAGTTACTGTTAGGAAGAGCAAGATGATTTTTATTATTTTTAACAATTTAAAATCATAATTAAAAATTGAATTCATTGAGACTGGAATTACACAAGACCTATTAAAGCAACCCAACTAGCTATCAGAAACATCTATTGAAGATACACTGTATTAACTCTAAAAGTACTAAAGGTAAATTATTGAAAAAAAAAGTACTAAAGGTAAAAAAACACATCAAGGAAACAACCATCCTACACAGAAGCATGCCTCCTACATTAAGTAGACGCCTGCGGGTTCATATATTAGCCTACAATAGAAGCAAATATAAAAAGAGGATAACACAGAAAGTAGTGCCGCGTAAATCGAATTTGGTGGCACCGCTTTTGTTTATGTGAGGTGGAAGCTGATCGCACTTGACGCTCCTAAAGGACAACTTGTCATTCTGTAGGTCATAGATGAACTGCAAATTATTCTGCTGGAAACTGCCTATGAACGAGTACGTACCGTCGATTGGCATCATCGTTAAGCAAAGAGCAGTAGTGTCGTTGCTATCAATATAAATGCCCAGCAAGAAATTGCTAATGGGCAAAGTCATATTTGCGTCAGCGAAGTGGAAGGTCATAGTAGACATGTTTATCGGCGTCCCGGTTGTCCAGTTGAAGCACAGATCGAACCCCAAGTCGTTGGACTGGTTGTACAAGGGCAGATCAATCAAAGATTTGACTTCATCCTCTAGGATCTCGTAAGCTTCCCGCACCAAATAGGTATGTGGGTCCGATGTATACATTATAGTTCCACTAGAATTCGCGACGTATTGAAGCGTCGCCGGACTGATGGACAAGCGCTTCGAACCAACTGATATGCCCCTCAAATCGAGGTAGTAGTAGTTGCTCGTATCTTCTTGTATTAATGTGGTCGTATTGACATCTGTGACGTTGTCGTCTAAGTCTGCGAAGGAACCAAAGAACATATAGCTGGAAATACTGTCGTCAAACCAGTCGGTGAAGCAATAGGAGAATTTAGAATAGGAGAGCTGAGAGATCAGGGACAAGGGCCCTCGTCCGATCCCCGCATAGCCAGTGGAGTTCGTGTAATTGAACGCAGTCACGTCATTGCATCCGAAGGACAAAGTAATCGGCGGCGTACTGACTCCGAATCGGAACGTTTCGTTGGCAAGAACGCCCACCGCCCACGAGCAATCGTACTCGCACGGTGGCAGTTGAGTGCATGAGTAGAAAGCTAATAGGTCTTTCCACTGCTGGTTGTCGCATGTTGTGGTGCGGTAGCTAGTGGAGCCGCTTGGGTAGTAAGGCGGAACCGGGATCTCCAGGGAGCTCCGAAGGCAGTCGTTCCAAATGAAGCTGTCGGAGGTGTCGACTATGAGCGAGACGTTGCGCGCAGGGGTGCCTACGCCGAGCTCCAGCACGTATGCATCATCATAGCTCCATCGCAACTGAGCTTGGAGCCCAACAGGGCCATTGTTCTGGTTGGGGATGCCAATGGAATCTTTTGTTGACGTTGTGCGCGTAGGGTTCTTATTATCTCGACTCCTATTGATAAAACTACGGGCGGTATTTCCCGATCCACCTTTAGCATCGAGAGGAGCGAAGAAGAGAAAGAACACAAGAAACATCAGGACTAATTGTGCCATTATGATCGATTGATCTCTCTCTTTGGTTGCTTACGGGACCAATCAAATGAGCATATATATAGAAGAAAATAGGGGACTGGCAGCCTTTACCCAACAAAATAATAATAATAATTATAATAATAATAATATGAAATCTGAAAGATAATTATTATGTGCATTTTTCAAAAAATAATAGTAAGTTTAAGTTCTTTCATCAATATCCCGTCAGTCACTCTAGTTTGAGTGCAGTACATATACAATTTTGCGTCAATTTTTTTTTTAAAAGGAAGATAGATTTTAATTAGCCAAATGCGTCGTGACACAAAAATTGGAGGAAGCCCGGAGGGGGACATCCTCCCAAAATTGATCGCCTAGCGATCTTCTACCAAAAGATGCTAGAGAATCGGCCTCGACATTTGTGTTGAATCCTATGTTTTGATGATAACAAATTAAAATGGACATAAAAGTTACTAATCTATGCTCAAATAGTGATAATTCAGGTGTAGAATTGATATGAATAGATTCGTCGAAGAAATCGCCAAATTTAAAGTTGGAAGAAAAGTTTTCAGCACGACCGGTCGACCCATCGGTCGACCGACCAGAAGCACCGGTTTGGTGGAAGGAAAGACGACAACATACCGAGCGACATCAAGACTATACCGGTCGATAGACCGATCGACAGCAAAAAAATCGGTCGACGTCGAAACATTACCGGTCGTTGTATCGATCGAAGGACCGGTCGACCGAACAACGTCAGAGCACAGAAATGAGACAACGGTCACATAGACCGGTCGACCCGGACCATTCAGTCAAATGAACAGTAACAACTAGAATTTTGAGAAGAAAATTGGGGGAGACTTTTTGAACGGATTCTCACCCCCAGGAGCCTATAAAAGGAGTGTCAAAGCCTGAAGAATATTCATTCAAGCAAGAAAGAACATCTTAGTGCTCCTTTCAAATTTTTGAGCATAAAATTGCAAATTTTTCCCTTTTCTTCGGCCAGCAAGCAAGGAGCCTCATTTCTGCTACAATAAGTCACCATGAATTGTCCATTGGACCATAGCAAGTTCTCTTACCATTTTTCTCTCTCCACTTAGTGCTTAGCATGAAGTTAGCTCACATGTTTTTCTCTCTATTCATGGTGGCCGAACCAAGGGATTAAGAGAGGAGCTAAGCAAGGTATGTTTGAGGAGATCCAAAATCCAAATTCACCCTAATGATGTTTTAATGTTTGGATTAGGGCATAAGAGCTAACCCACTTGTTCTTAGAGTGAAGGGTTAGAAAATGTGCATTTGATGTTATGTTTCTTAAGATTACTATTCTATTGCTATCCATGATTAGAATGCCATGTGTTTCATAGCTTCATGCTCTAGTTGCTCATTATGCTTAATATTAGAATGTTCATTGTTGTTATGTGGTTTTATTATGAAAATGTTTAAAGCTCATGTCCATGTAAAAGTGTGATTATCATGTTGTATGCCTTATGTAAAACCTCTTTGTGGTTCATGATTAGAATGCTAAGAATGTTAAAAAATGTCTTATATGATGTTTGGAATCAAGTATGTGTTCAATATGTCAATATATGTAAAATTTGGAAAGAATGATGTAGAAATCGTGTATCTGCCAACCTAGAATGGGCGACCGACATGTAGCCTCACACCCTATCCAATGGTCGACCGATTCTATAATGGTCGTCCGTTTTGGAAGAGTCGAACATTCTGTGATTAGCGGGCGACCAAACACCTTGTTTCGGTCGTCCGATAGCAATGTAATGGTCGACCGATTTAATAACGGTCGCCCGATATGTGTTGTCGAAATGTTCGACACATTCTGTGATTAGCGGATGTCCGAGCACCTTGTTTCGGTCGTCCGAAAGCCAAGTATCGGTCTACCGATATCTCAGCGGTCGTCCGATTTGAGTAGCAGATACATTCTGTGATTAGCGGACGATCTGAAGCCCATTTCGAACGTCTGAAAGGACCCATAGCGATCGACCGTTATTTCAGCGGTCGTCCGATTTAGAAGTGTGTCACATTCTGTAATTAGCGGACGAACCGAAGTCTCATTTCGGTCGTCCGAAAGGACCATAACGGTCGACCGATAACCCGATTGGTCGATCGATAACCTTTCAATGGTCGACCGTTACCTAAAATGGTCGTCCGTTCTGAAAGCTGATTGGCTATGATTGAATGTTCACACATAGTATGATTTGAAGTATGTATGACCTTAAATAGGGTTAAAACATGTAACATGTATTGAATGATTGTATGTATTGATGAAAGCAAATAAAAGATGGATTGGCTTGAAGGTGTCTTGTTGTAATCGAGGAGGAGAAATAGGTTCCGCCCCCAAGTGGCGACATTTCCCGGGGAACGAGTTCCACCCCTAGTGTGGTGTTTCCATAAGTTGAGGCGAGTTTCACTCCTAATGTGGCTTCTCTATTGGGCCTACGCAGAATCAGGAGGCGAGTTCCACCCCAAGCGTGGCGTCTCTATTGGCCTCCCGCGAACCCAACATGTTGGCCTTGCTAGCCATTCTCTCTTGAACTCAACAAGGTCTTCCCAATCAACAAGATAAGAAAGTATCTAAGTAAAGATGAAAGATGAAAAGGTGAATTGAATGACTTGGGACATAAAGTAAAGATGTTAAATAAGTATGATGAAGTATGCACCTATATGAGGATGTAATATGAATGTCCACTTGTCATATCATATCATGACATGATGAAAGATGATAAAAGTAAAGTATGATAAGAGCAAGATATGCATTAGCATAATGATAAGTTATGATATGATTGATTTAAAGATTATGATGTCACATGTTATTTTATCTTTCCATGATAATATGCTCACATGCCATGTAGTATGCATATGTAGCTCATAGCATGCATATGATTTATGTTCCATGGTGATGATATGCATATGCCATGACATATAGAGATTATGTTCTAAGATCATAACATGCATGGGCCTCAACATACTCTAACGGGAGAAATCTCCTGCACCCCATGGATCCATGCAGGTATGGATGAGGCTTAGGTTTGGCGGTGAGGGCCTCTTGACGAAGACATTGCACATGGGCTGGTCGGGCTAAGCCCAAGTTATCTTAATTATATTATGTCATGTTGATGAACTCTTGTAAGAGTCATTTAGGTATGGTTTATGGGTCTTATGGAGTCATATATTTTACTTGAACTCTTTATGTTGGAGCCTATTAGGCCCATGGGCCAGTTTATGTTATCTTGGATTTTATCTATGAAGTCTTCCGTTGTTTTATGATGTTATGGTTTTAAGTTTATTATATTATGTTCCGCTGCAAAGTTTTATGAAATTAGGTCATGTCAAGGTCGAAGTAACGTCATCCAGGGTTCGGCAAAAATTTAAAAATTAGGGTCGAATTTTGGAGGCGTTACAATTGGTATCAGAGCCATAGTTTGGCTCTTATGTTTTAAGTCTTATGTGTCTAAGCCATAGGTTGGCTAAAATGTCTAAGTGTAAAGTCCATGTGCAATCGTCATGAGGTGTCACCGAACCTAAAGATACATGTTCTTCCATGTTTAACTCATAGTAATGATGATGTTGTGTTTATTTGATTATGAATGTAGATGTCTCCAAGACGTGCTATCGTTGATGAGGAACATGAAATGAATACTTTCCTTGATGGATTAATCCGGGCTGCACAAAATGCCCAAAGGACTAATGAACCGGACTATTCTATTGAGAGGTTCCTAAGGCTCCAACCTCCCAAGTTTGATGGAGAAGAAGACTCTAATTTAACCAAATAATGGGTTGAGGAAATACGGGACATTCTTAAAGTCATGGGATCTCCCGAAAATCACAAGGTGATGTATGCTATACATCGCCTTTGCGGACAAGCTAAGGCATGGTGGAAGGCACTCTTGAAAACTACCTTTCAGAATGAAGAAGAAGTTGGTTGGGAAAGTTTCGTGGAAGCGTTTGAGGCACGCTTCTTTCCCGATCATGTTAAAGAAAAGAAGAGGGATGAGTTTCTCAACCTTGTCCAAGGTAGTATGACAGTGGGTGTAAACGTGAACACCTTCTTGAGGCTGGAAAAGTATGGGGAGCTCAATGAGAATGAGCTCCGAAGGACAAATAGGTTCATCAATGGACTGAACCCGGACTGTAACCATGGGTTATGAGTGGTCGCTGCACCACTATGAGGGAGGCGGTAGAGCTTGCCGCTGAACATGAAAAGAAATACCAAGAAAGAAAGATTGCTAAGGGAAAGACCATCAAGAAGCATGAAGGGAAGACCCAAGGAAGTAATCTAAGGAAGGCACCTTACTACTCTCCAAAGAAGGTAGAACCAACGAAGCCCTTATGCCCACATTGTGGAAGGAACCATTATGGAGAATATCGCATGAAGACTGGGACATGTCTTCAATGTGGCAAGGAGGGCCACTACATAAGGGATTGCCCCGCAAAACAAGGGGGCAACAAGGACAAAGGAAAGATGATGACAAACCACCAAGAGCCCCAGCAAGAGTCTTCGCCATGGAAGTGGATGAGACCGCTCAAGAAAACGATGTGATCCAAGGTAATATCCTAATTGCCGGTCACTATGCCAATGTTCTATTTGATTCGGGTGTAACCCATTTTTTTATCTCTCATGCATTTGCAAGCATGCTACAAGTAAAGCCTCTAGTCACTCATTGTCAACTAGAAGTTGTAACCCCTACGGGGATGGTAGGCACTAAAAGATATATCCCCAATGTATCCATAGAGATAGATGTAAAGAATTTCTCAAGTGACCTCATATTGCTTCCTACGGTAGAGTATGATGTAATCTTAGGAATAGATTGATTATCTTACAATTATGCTCACATGTATTGTAAGGAAAAGAAAGTTTATATAGGTGACCATCATGAAAAGCCTACAATGATTAGGGAAATTCCCTTCAAGGAAGCCAAAATGCTCATGCAAACAAGATGATCAAGAAAGGGGCAAGAGGATTTTTGGCAAGTGTCGTCAAGACAGATTCACAACCCAAGGCACTTGAATCCTTGGATGTGATAAGAGAATATCCCGATATCTTTCCGAAAGACATTGCGGGATTACCTCCAAGAAGGGAAGTTGAGTTTAATATTGAACTACTTCCGGGGACCACTCCCATCTCAAAGCCGCCCTACCGAATGGCTCCGGCGGATATGCATGAATTGAAGATGCAACTACAAGAACTCTTGGATAAATGGTTCATTAGACCAAGCGTCTCACCATGGGGCGCACCGGTACTATTTGTCAAGAAGAAAGACGGCTCGTTAAGGTTGTACATCGACTACCGAATGCTCAACAAGGTGACAGTGAAGAACAAGTATCCATTGCCAAGAATCGATGATCTTTTAGACCAATTATCATCGGCGTCGGTCTTCTCCAAGATCGACCTAAGGAGTGGCTACCATCAACTAAGGGTAGCCGAGCAAGATGTTCCCAAAATAGCATTCCGTTCGAGGTACGGACATTACGAATTTTTGGTTATGCCTTTTGGACTAACGAATGCGCCCGCCGCATTCATGAATTTGATGAATAGGGTTTTCCGTCCATACTTGAATAAATTTGTGATAGTATTTGTGGATAATATCCTCATCTACTAGTCAAGCTCGGAAGAGCATAGAAAACACCTTCGCATTGTGTTAGAAACCTTGAGGAGGAACAAGCTTTATGCCAAGTTTTCCAAATGTTAATTTTGGCTTGAAGAGATTATTTTTCTTGATCATATTGTGTCAAGGCATGGAGTAGCCATGGACCCGGCAAAGGTTGATGCAGTAATGAATTGGAGTAGGCCAAAGAATGTGACCGAGATTCGAAGTTTCTTGGGACTTGCTGGATATTATAGAATGTTTATCCAAGACTTTTCCAAGATTGTCGCTCCTATGACGAAGTTGACAAGGAAAGGCAAGAAGTTTGTTTGGTCACAAGCATGTGAAGCGAGCTTCCAAGAGCTAAAGAAAAGACTTACAACGGCACCAATCTTAATTATTCCCACGGGAAGTGGAGGTTATGTGATCTACAGTGATGCATGTGGTACCGGGCTAGGATGTGTACTTATGCAACACGACAAAGTGATTGCATACGCTTCAAGGCAATTGAAAAAGCATGAAATCAATTATCCAACTTATGATTTAGAATTGGCGGCGGTGGTATTTGCATTGAAGATATGACGCCACTACTTGTACGGTGAAGACTTTGAAGTGTACACGGACCAGCCTAAAGTATGTGTTTTCCCAAAAGGATTTGAATATGAGGCAAAGAAGATGGCTCGAGTTTCTTAAGGACTATGAGTTTGCAATATTGTACCACCCCAAGAAGGCGAATGTAGTTGCCGATGCACTAATTCGCAAGTGGGAATGATCACTTGGATGTTTGAGAGTCCACAAGTGGAATCTTGTGAAAAGCATAGTGCAATGGGCCCCAAACATTTGTGGCCGAAGGATCATATGTATGACAGATCATGTGATCGAGTCAAGCTTAGTAAGAAGAATAGTTGAAGCCTAAAGGAGGGACCCGGAATATGTGAGAATGATCAACGTGTGCAAAAGGGAAAGGAATCACTTCAAGTATGGAGAAGATGAATCAATTAAGTACAAGGATCGGCTATGGGTTCCGAAGGACAAGGCACTAACAAGGAAAATTTTGGATGAATATCACAAGTCCGAATTCTCCATTCATCCCGAAAGTACCAAGATGTTCAAAAATTTGCAAAGGAACTTTTGGTGAGAAGACATGAAGAGGAAAGTGGCTAAGTATGTAATAAAGTGCATAGTGTGTCAACAAGTAAAGATTGAGCATCGAATGCCTTGTGGCAAATTACAACCTTTACCTATTCCGGAATGAAAATGACAAAGTATATTTATGGACTTTGTGGTTGGATTACCACGAACCCGGAAAGGACATGATGCCATATGGGTTGTAGTTGATCGCTTGACGAAGTCGGCTCATTTTATTCCTATGAAAGTGAGCTAATCTATGGAAAGCATTGTAGAGTTGTATGTGAATGAGATTATCCATTTGCACGAAATTCCAGCATCCATTATTTTGGATAGAGATCCGAGATTCACATCAAGATTTTGGAAAGGTCTCCAAAATGCCTTTGGAACAAGATTGAATTTTAGCACGGCATTCCATCCCTAAACCGATGGTCAAAGTGAAAGAACAATACAAACACTTGAGGACATGCTTAGAGCTTGTGCCTTAGATTGGCATGGAAATTGGGATGATCACCTTCCTTTGATGGAATTTGCCTATAACAATAGTTATCATTCAAGTATTAAGATGGCTCCATTTGAAGCCTTGTATGGAAGACCTTGCCGATCTCCGGCATGTTGGAGTGAAACCGGAGAGGAATGGACCGGATTTGGTTCATATGTATGTTGATAAAGTGGAGCTCATCAAGCAAAGGATGTTAGCGGCGCAAAGTAGGCAAAAGAGTTATGCGGATATGAGAAGAAGAGAACAACATTATGAAATTGGTGATCATGTGATGCTCAAAGTCTCACCAACCAAAGGTGTTATGAGATTTAGCAAGAAAGGAAAGTTAACACCAAGGTATATTGGCCCATTTGAGATCCTAGAGAAAGTTGGCAAAGCGGCTTATAAGTTAACATTACCACCATCATATGTTAGACTTCATAATGTTTTTCATGTATCTATGCTCGAGCATTAAGCTATGAAACACATGACATTCTAATCATGGATAGCAATAGAATAGTAATCTTAAAAAACATAACATCAAATGCACATTTTCTAACCCTTCACTCTAAGAACAAGTGGGTTTGCTCTTATGCCCTAATCCAAACATTAAAACATCATTAGGGTGAGATTTGGGTTTTGGATCTCCTCAAACATACCTTGCTTAGCTTATGTCCTAAGTCCTAGCTTCTAGCACTTAGCTCCTCTCTTAATCCCTTGGTTCGGCCACCATGAATAGAGAGAAAAACATGTGAGCTAACTTCATGCTAAGCACTAAGTAGAGAGAGAAAAATGGTAAGAGAGCTTGCTATGGTCCAATGAATAATTCATGGTGACTTACTATAGCAGAAATGGGGCTCCTTGCTTGCTGGCTGAATGGAGATTTGGAGGGAGAGAGAAGATGGGGGTTACTGTAGCAGAGTGGGGGATTTTTGTGCTGCTTTCGGCTGGTGGAATGAGGTAGGTGGCATTATTTAGGGCATTAGTTTACTAGGTGTTAGGATGTTGGGCTTTGGGCTGTTGGCGGTGTGGACTTTTTTGGCTTTTCTTCTTTTTTTTATTTACGTGAGGATTTTACAACCTACCCTCCTTAAATAAAAATTCGTCCTCGAATTTTAATAAATCTTAAATCACTTACCGAAAAGTTTCAGAAACTTCTCTCGCATTTTCTCTTCAAGTTCCCATGTAGCTTTTTGTCCTCTATGATGCTTCCATGCCACTTTGACCATAGATATGGTCTTGTTCTTGAGATGCTTCACTTGATAATCAATAATCTCTATAGGTTGCTCCACATATGTCAAGTCCTCCTTGACATTCGCCTCCTCAATCCGAATCACATTCACTTCATCATGAATATACTGCTCATTATGCTTAGTATTAGAATGTTCATTGTTGTTATGTGGTTTTATTATGAAAATGTTTAAAGCTCATGTCCATGTAAAAGTGTGATTATCATGTTGTATGCCTTATGTAAAACCTCTTTGTGGTTCATGATTAGAATGCTAAGAATGTTAAGAAATGTCTTATATGATGTTTGGAATCAAGTATGTGTTCAATATGTCAATCTATGTAAGATTTGAAAAGAATGATGTAGAAATCGTGTATCTGCCAACCCAGAACGGGCGATCGATAAGGTATCGGTCGACCGTTCTGAAGATATATGTAGTCCCGCACCCTACCCAATGGTCGACCGATTCTATAATGGCCACCCATTTTGGAAGAGTCGAACATTCTGTGATTAGCGGGCGACCAAACACCCTATTTCGGTCGTCCGATAGCAATGTAATAGTCGATCGATTTAATAACGGTCGTCCGATATGTGTTGTCGAAACATTCGACACATTCTGTGATTAGCGAACGTCCGAACAGCTTGTTTCGGTCGTCCGAAAGCCAAGTATCGATCGACCGATATCTCAGCGGTCGTCTAATTTGAGTAGCACATACATTCTGTGATTAGCGGACGATCTGAAGCCCATTTCGAACGTCCGAAAGGACCCATACCGGTTGACTATTATTTCAGCGGTCGTCCGATTTAGAAGTGTGTCACATTCTGTGATTAGCGGACGAACCGAAGTCTCATTTCGTTCGTCCTAAAGGATCATAACGGTCGATCAATAACCCGACCAGTTGACCGATAACCTTCCAATGGTCGACCGTTACCCAAAACGGTCGCCCGTTCTGGAAGCTGATTGGCTATGATTGAATGTCCACACATAGTATGATTTAAAGTATGTATGACTTTAAATAGGGTTAAAACATGCAACATGTATTGAATAATTGTATGTATTGATAAAAGCAAATAAAATACGGATTTGTATGAAGGTGTCTTGTTGTAATCGAGGAGGGGAAATGAGTTCCACCCCCAAGTGGCGACATTTCTCGGGGAAACGAGTTCCACCCTTAGTGTGGTGTTTCCATAAGTTGAGGTGAGTTCCACCTCTAATGTGGCATCTCTATTGGGCCTACGCGGAACCAGGATGCGAGTTCCACCCCAAACGTGACGTCTCTATTGGCCTCCCGCGAACCCAACATGTTGGCCTAGCTTGCCATTCTCCCTTGAACTCAACATGGTCTTCCCAATCAACAAGATAAGAAAGTATCTAAGTAAAGATGAAAAGGTGAATGTAAATGACTTGGAACATAAAGTAAAGATGTTAAATAAGTATGATGAAGTATGCACCTATGAGGATGCAATATGAATGTCCACTTGTCATATCATATCATGATAAGTTATGATAAAAGTAAAGTATGATAAGAGCAAGATATGCATTAGCATAATGATAAGTTATGATATGCTTGATTTAAATATTATGATGTCACATGTTATCTTATCTTGCCATGATGATATGCTCACATGCCATGTAGTATGCATATGTAGCTCATAGCATGCATATGATTTATGTTCCATGGTGATGATATGCATATGTCATGACATGTAGAGATTATGTTCTAATGTCATAACATGCATGGGCCTCAACATACTCTAACAGCAGAAATCCTCTTCATCCTATGGATCCGTGCAGGTATAGATGAGGCTTAGGTTCGGCGGTGAGGGCCTCTTGATGAAGACATTGCACATGGGCGAGTCGGGCTACGGTCCAAGTTATCTTAATTATATTATTCCATGTTGATGAACTCTTGTAAGAGTCATTTTGGTATGGCTTATGGACCTTATGGAGTCATATATTTTATTTGAACTCTTTATGTTGTAAGAACCTTTTGTTGGGTATACGCTAGAGCCTATTAGGCTCATGGGTCAGTTTATGTTATCTTGAGTTTTATCTATGAAGTCTTCCACTGTTTTATGATGTTATGGTTTTAAGTTTATTATATTATGTTTCACTGTAAAGTTTTATGAAATTAGGTCATGTCAAGGTCGAAGTAACGCATTCAGGGTTCGACAAAAGTTTAAAAATTAGGGTCGAATTTTGGGGGCGTTACCAGATCATTAAACTTACACATTGTGTACATTTATTAAAAATATTTATTTTTTCAGTGAGTACTTTAATTTGTAATATTTTTTGTCATATTATTCGGTATTCTTTTTTTTAAACCCTCATATACAATATGATTTTAGGTCAAAGTCGTCTCTTTCGTCATTTTTGTAATTTGTGAAACATATATTATAGCCGCTTGGCAATAATTATTGCGTCGCAAACTGAAACTGGAATATTTCAAAGATTCCATCTTCATTAGCTTCGTTCCAAAAAAATGGACCGCAAGATAAAAATAAACTTATTGCTAGTCAACTGATAAACTTCACTGATATTAAATTTTAAATTATATAAGCTTAAAGGAGTCTTATAAAGAGCTCTAAATTTCATGGTGCAATAGGTTGATTCTATATCTCTTATGATAAAATAAATGATAAACGAGACTTTAATTAGTCAACTGAATAACAAGTTTGAATCTCCAATATTGGTGAAGTCAAAGGTTTTTATTCTAAATTTATTGTAAAAATTTTAATATATATATATATATATATATTCATACGTTAAATTAACCAAAAGTCACAAACCTAGAATATCTTCATCCGCACGAATTCAAATATGTATTAAAAATAAAGAGACAATTACGTATAAGTTCGTAACCATCTTCATATTTTGTCCATGTGAAATTATTCAATCAAATCATCTTAATTCTTGAATCAATTATTACAATCTTCTCCTTATCCGTGTTGGTCCATAGCATGTTTCCTACATGTCTTCAGTGAACATGTGAAGTTAGCTCTGATATTATTTTCTAACATCTCTAACTCAATTAAAATGACATTCGCTTTGAATTATTAGTCCGTACAAATGATAGGTGAAGAGAGTAGTTATGTATAAGCTCATGACACGAATGGATAACTATCTTCGTATTTTGCTCATGTGAAACTATTTAATAAACAATCTTTATCCTTAGATATTATGTTCTAGGGTTGTTTATTCCGTAATTATGCTGAGAATTGATAACAAACAAATAATCCAATCAACATTATTTCGGTCAAGGGTAGGATATAAAACATTCTTTAAACTTTGAAACTAGGACTGTTAATTTATTTATTTAGTAGCTGAAGCAATTTTGGTTGTTCCATTTATTTTGTCATGAAACTGTCATTTTCATATTTCATCATAATTAGCTTTTGTAAACTATATATTTTCGTCTATATCCGTAAAAATGGGCATATATTTGATAATCACGATATTCATTATCACATCTTAGATACCAAACCCTCTTGAACCACTCTAATTGGCTCATTGGCTGTAATATTGAAATATCTGAATGCCAAATAGTTGATTAATCCTCCAAAGGTTTGAAGAGAGAGTTTTGATCTTGTTGTTTTCAAAGGTTATCAACTGATCATACGTACGCATGTCTTCTATTTAATTTTAATATCATTAGAAGAAAAAAAAGTCACGCCTTAGATATTTGACGAATAACTGTTTTTTTGTGCGCAACTAGTCCTTTTAGCGAAATACTTAAACAATGGGTCGTTAATAATCGAAATAAAAGGATAATGGGTGTGAAATGCTTGGCAATATGGGCAGAATTGATGTAGAAGTGAACTCGTGGACTGGCACCATACAAATTAGCATCGTTACAAACAATCTTGACTGACTTGCTTTAGGTGAATCCAAGGCAAAATGGAAGTCCAATGTCAACTCGTTCTTTCTGGCCGGTAATATGTGTGCTCGATGAAAATAAGGGTGAGTATACTCTTTAGATTACTCTGATTAGATAACATGAAACAATAAACAAACATGTCTTATATTATAAGAACCAGATCAAGTCTGACATATATTATATATATGGCGCCTTGTATATTTGTAAAAATACTTTGTAATTTTGACGAAGAAGAATGAGAATGCATAATGCATTGGACAATGCGCGAGGTTAACGTGTTGGCTCCCGAATCCCTCCCTCCCAACCCCCTCCCACCGCCCCCAAACCCTAGCTCCTTCAAACCCCCAAATCCTCCCCCCCCCCTCTTCTTCCAAATCCTTGTGGTCCCGCCCAGAGTTGGCTGGACGTTGTCAAACCACGTCGTCTCTCATCATCTTCTCTCCCACAACTCTCCAAACATCGTCTTCAAGCTATACAGGATGCATCAAAAGATGAGATCATCATTCGCGCAGAGGTCGGAGGACCTTAAGCTGGCTCTCATGGGGTGATTGCTGACTCAAGACCTCTTCATCGTTGATCTGAAAGCCAACCTCTCTGCCCTTTGGTCCCTCACTGCTCCCTTGGAGATTACGGATCTGGAAAACCATTTCCTCTTCAGATTCGGCTCCAAGGATGATAGGTTACAAGTCCTTACTCATAGTCCTTGGTCTTTCAATGACAACCAGCTTCATGTCTCGCATGCGAAAGCTTTCTTCCGGCCACAGGAGGATCTTCTCTCCACCTCCCCTATCTGGTTGCAGCTCCCGGGACTGTCCTATGAGCTCAGGGATCCTGAGATGATCCTGCGCATCGCCAACATCTTTGGTAAGCCCTTGAAGATTGATCAACACACTGATCGTTTCCGCTTTGCGCGTGTATGTGTAGAACTCGATCTGGCTTCTCCGGTCAAGCAGGGAACTTGGATTAGGTTGCCGGATGGATCTCGATATTTCCATGTTGTTACTTACGAAAGCTTGCCTCTATTTTGCTTTAACTGTGGTCACGTTGGTCACCTTCTAGATCACTGTCCGGCACGTCAGAGTGACCAGGGTCTGCTTCGGGCTGGTAAGGATGGCGTGCTGCTGTACGGTTCCTAGATGCGGTCATATCCCTCTCATCGTCAGCGTCCGGCTATAGCCACATGTGGGGACGGCCATGCCGGGTACCCGAGGGACGTGGATCGCGCTCTTGGCCGTCAGCCGGCTCGTGCCCTTGAACCGGAACCACTGTGTGACCTGGTTTCTTCTATTGCCCTAGCTCGGACTCATCCTGTCCATCCACGTACCCCCAGCTAGATTACTCATCGGCTACTCTCCCCGAGGCTACTGACACTACATCTGCCTCGCACGTGCTTACCTCGACTATGGCTCCGGAGCCGTTGGGGCCACGTGGCTTGCCTCATCACCATCATCCGGTGGATTGTCATCCGTCTGATCCCACTCCGTTGGAATCAAACGCATTGTCTCCTTCCCCTTCTCTTAACCCTTTTCTAGCTCTCCAACCGCAGGCATCTCCTCTATCGGCAGGTTTGGAGAAGCCATCTTCCTCTTCTACTCTGTGCAGGGACACGAAAGCTTGGTGTCTCAGGTTCTGGAGCGCTTCCGGTCACCGCGGATCGCTCCCTCCGTGGGGTTAACGGACGAGGAATCAGAAGAGGTGGATGAAGAGTTGATTATGGACCCTGTCCCGGAATCACGGCGTAATCGCAAAGCAACGTCTTGCTTCTCCCCTCCTTCCCCCTCTTTCACCAAGCGTAAAGGGGGTAGAAAGAAAAAAGGTAAGGTTGAGTCCTCACATACTAGATCTAACTCTTTTCCTCCTCCGGCGCAGGGATAGGAGGCAGACCCACCATTCTCCAGTTAACAGACCAACCATTCTCTAGTTAACTGAATGAAAGTTCTAGCGTGGAACTGCCATAGAGAGCTCTTAGGAGTAAGGCGTGGGACCGGCTTCGCTGTCTCATCCGGGAGCTTTCTCCAGACCTTATTATTCTTTTGGAAACACATGCGAATGGTAAGAATTCTAATCTAATTATCAAGTGTTTAGGTAGTAATTGGATAGGTTGTTTTCATGAAGGCTCTGGCGCCTCTGGCGGAATAATTATTGCTTGGTTGCAGAGTAATGCCACTCTTTCTCTAATTTGTCCCTCTTCACAACATATTCATGCAGTTGTTACTCTTGACGATTTTTCTTTTTTACTTTCTACGATTTATGCTAATAATTTGCCTCTAGACCATAACAATCGTTGGAACTCCCTTGAAATTTTGGTTTTAGACGATATTCCGTGGCTTATCATGGGTGACATGAACTCTATTTACTCTTCTGAGGATAAAAGAGGTGGGGCCCCTTTTACCTTAAACAAATCTACTCGAGTTTTTTGTAATTTTATTCATAATCAAGGCCTTATTGATCTTCCTCTTGTTGACTCTCAATACACCTGGTGCAATAATAGATCATATCCCGCTAGAATTCTTTGCAAACTGGATCGAGCCCTTATTAATCACCAATGGTTATCCACATTTCCTAATCTTGACATGTCTTCCCTGGCCAGAGGGAGTTCTGATCATGCTCCTATTTTGCTTAATACTAATAATAAAACTCAAAGATCTAAAACATTTAAAGATGAGCATTTTTTGTTTGATTACCCGCAACCCAAATCCATTGTGGAGGAGGTCTGGGCTAAGCGTGGCACCCATACTTCCATACATAAATCTTTCACTGACATCAAACGGCAAACCTTACATTGGAATAAGGACGAGAGGTCTGGTCTATCTTATTGTGATCTTAAACTTCTAAGAACAAAATATAAACAATATGCGACTTTTCTTAGGCAGATTAGTATTATGTGGTGGACTAAATCTAAGGTGAATTGGATCAAATATGGAGGTAAAAATACCTGGTTCTTCCACCTTAGTACTATCATCAGGCATAGGAGAAATCAAATCATTAAAATCTAGGATGGCAATGGGCATCTCATTACTGAGGACCAAAACATAAAAACTTGCTTCATCAATCACTATTCTAAACTTTGGGCTCCTGATCTACAGCCTCCTCCCAACCTTTCTGCCTAGCCTACCTTGCCTACTCTCCATGATGCCTGGATTCCTCAATTAACTCTTCCCTGGGCCGAATGAGTTTACAATTGAGTTCTTTAGACACTACTGAAACATTATTGACTTGGATGTTTGCACTGAGGTACAATACTTCTTTTCTTATAATCAACTTCCTAAGGGTTCTGAAGCTACTGGCATTACTTTTATCCCTAAAAAGTCAAATCATATATCTGTCTTTGACTATAGTCCTATATCCCTATGCAATAACATCTATAGAATCATTGCCAAAATTCTTGCTAACTGACTGAAGCCCACCTTGAATAACCTCATTAATCAGTCTCAGGCTGCCTTTGTCAAGGGTAGATCAATTCATGATAATATTTTTTTGGCCCAAGAAATTACCCATTCCTTGACTAAGGGGAGGAAAAAATGTTTTATCCTCAAAGCAGACATGGAAAAAGCTTTTGATCGTGTGTCCTGGTTTGCTGTGAACATAGTTCTGAATTTGATGAATTTCCCTCCCACTTTTATTAATTGGATTATGACCTGTATCCAATCCCCCACCTTCACTTGTAATATCAATGGTTCTTTATCTCCATATTTCAAAAGTTACAAGGGGCTTAGGCAGGGGGATCCCTTATCCCCCTATCTCTTTATATTGTCTCAAGTTTTCTCCTCGCTTATCAATGACCAAATTAGTGCTGGACACATAAAGCCTCTTAGGATTGGTGAATTATCTCTTAGTCATGTCCTTTATGCAGATGATCTCATTGTTTGCACCGCCGCCACTGTTTCAAACTGTAATGCTCTGTTGAGGACCTTTAGTAGGTATCAAGAACTTACAAATCAGAAAATTGACTTAAATAAGTCAGCTATTTATTTACCTCCAAAGCTTAACATCCGTAGGAAAAATATCATTAGAAATATTCTGAATATCTCTATTGGGGTCTTCCCTTTCACCTATCTTGGCACTCCTATTTCATACAAGAAGCTTAAACGAGATTCTCTTACTCATATTATTTCTAAGACTCAATGTAAGCTGGCTAGTTGGAAAAGGAAGACCCTATCTCAGGCGGGGAAATCACACTCATTAAATCCACTCTCTCGTCCATCCCTAATTATTCTTTAAGCACCATCCATCTTTCTTCTGGCATCATTGAATCCCTCGAGCGTATTTCAAGATCTTTTCTCCGGTCTTCTTCTGGTGACAATCATGGGTTGCATCTTATCAACTGGGGTACAATTCATCTCCCTATGCAGGATGGGGGTTTAGGAATCAGATCCCTAAATCATATGCGTTATGCCTTGTTAGCCTCTAGAGTTTTATCCATTTTAAACAAGTCTCCTGATCTTTTTTCATCTTTTATGATTCAGAAATATTATGTTTTTCACCCTTGGTTGCCTTGTGCCCCCATTAACAGCACTGCTTGGAGTTGGAAGCTTTTGTCTCAGACCCTGGATTGTATTAAGCTTGGCCTTAAGAAGCATATTGGCAATGGCAAGTATACCCATGCATATAATGATCCATGGATTTTCAATATTCCTTTAAGCCATATGCCTACTTACATAAATGTTTTTTCATCAATTGCCTCTCTGAAGACTGCGGATTTTATCTCTCAATCTGCCTGGAATTCTGACATGCTTATGCATTGGTTTGCTCCTTGTCTTGTGGATTTGATTCAAAGTATTAAATTGCATGTTTTCCCTTGTGATGATTCTTGGGTGTGGGCTTCGGATAATGCAGAAATTGCTACTGCTAAGGCATTATATAACTTTATAAGCAGGCCACTTGTGCCACCAAAGCATGTTGGATGGTCGGGTTGGAAAATTATTTGGTGCATCAATATTCCCCCTAAGATAAAAAATTTTCTTTGGAAATTGACTCACAATCGCCTTCCTACCAAGCATCTTCTTGCTAGATTCATTCCTTCTGTTAACCCTGCTTGTCCTCTCTGTGGTGTCGGCTTCGAAACTAATGCTCATCTCTTTTTCGATTGTTTTTTGGCTCTTCAAATATGGAATTTGTTTCAATTCATATTGGATATCATTTTATGTTTATGTCTACTTGGAAGGAGGGGGATTGGATTAAGGAGGGATGTGACCCCCAAGATCAGACCTCTCGTGCTCAACTTCTTATCCTTTTTGCTCTATCCTTATGGGGAATTTGGAAGATGAGGAATGATGCCCATTTTAATTCTATCTATGCAAACGCTATTGCGGTTTGGTCGCGGGTTAGGGCCTCTTACTATGAGTTACAAACACCCTGTATGTCTGAGGGGACTTCCCCCACGAACCGATGGTTCGTTGGGAGCCTCCACCCCAATCCTGGTTCAAACTGAACTCGGATGGCTCATTCTTGAGCAACTCTGGAGTGGGGGGAGCAGTCTTCATTGTCAGAGCTTCTAATACTGAGTTTATTTGTGCAGGGGCGTTGCATAATCGGTTCCATTCGGTTTTGGAGGCTGCAGGTTGGGCGATTCGTTGTGGCTTGCTTCACTGCCAACGCCGAGGCATCACCCATATTCTGCTCGAGACAGATTCCCAGCTTGCTGTCAATATTATTGCCAAGAAGTCTCATTGTCCGTGGCACCTCAAGAACATTTTTCATGATATTGCCACTTGCAGTACATTGTTCCATCATTTTAAATGTAGACATGTTTTCAGATCGGAAAATTATAGAATCGAAAGCACCAAGAGGGGGGTGGGTGAATTGGTGAAATTAAATTTTCAAAAATTCACCTTCGGAGAAAGCCGATAAAAACAATCACAAGTAAATAAGGATAATGCGTAGATGAAGAATAAAGAACAAACACAAGAAGTCACGATATGTTGACGAGGTTCGGCCCTAATAGTTTGGCCTACGTTCCCGCTCCGACTTCTCGACCTTGAGACTGTCGGAGATTCACTATCCTTCTCTTTTCTTGTAGGGAGAGAACAACCCTCTTTACACAATCACGCCTTCTTCTCCGCTCAAGAGGCTAGGCACACCTCTTATACAAGGAGCCTCTCAATCTCACTAGATTCAGAAAGTAGATGTTCCCTCTAACTCTTTTCTTTTACAAAGAATTTTTCTCACACTCAAGACAGAGAAAAGAAAAGGGAAAAATTTGCAATTCTATGCTAAAAAACTTGAGAGGAGCACTAGGATGTTCTTTCTTGCTTGGATGAATATTCTTCAGGCTTTGACACTCCTTTTATAGGCTCCTAGGGGTGAAAATCCATTCAAAAGGTCTCCCCCAATTTTCTCCTCAAAATTCTAGCCGTTACTATTCATTTGACTGAATGGTCGGTCGACCGTTGGGATGGGTCGGTCGACCGGTCTATGTGACCGTTATCTCATTTCTGTGCTCTGACGCTATCCGGTCGACCAGTCCTTCGATCGATACAACGATCGTAATTTCTCGACGTTGACCGATCTTTTTATTGTCGACCGGTCTATCGACCGGTATAGTCTCGACATTGACCGGTATGTTGTCATCTTTCCTTCCACCGAAATCAGTCGATCGGTGCTTCTGGATCAGTCGACCGATGGGTCGACCGGTCGTGCTGAAAACTTTTCTTCCAACTTTAAAATTAGCGATTTCTTCGGCGAATCTGTTCATTTCAATTCTACACCTGCATTATCACTACTTGAGCATAGATTAGTAACTTTTATGTCCATTTTAATTTGTTATCATCAAAACATAGGATTCAACAATCTCCCCCTTTTTTATGATGGCAAATTAATTGGACGATAAAGAGAAGAAAGAAATGAAATGAAATGTAAGTTTTACATAGAAAGTAATAAACAAGCTCTCCCTACATTTATGCGTATTTAATTTTTTCTCCCCCTAAATCGATGGCATTTATAATTTCATAATTGATATGAGCATATGATGAGAAATAAATATGAAATCAAAGGTGAAATCAATAAAGTCATCACATAAGAAAAGTCATTGCATTACATAGTCAATAAAACATCATGCACTAACAAATGTGACTGAAGTCACTACAAAATGGTGCACGATATGCACGATACAAATGTAAGCACTAAACACATAACATACTAAGACACATAATATCGTCCTAGACTTCTCCCCCTTTTGACATCATCAAAGAGGGAGACAACCCAACTACTCCTTATCGGGACTATCATCATCACGAGCTACAGGCGGAATAAAACCATGTGATGTGTAGTATGCCAGTAGTGAACCGACAAGGTAACGAGAATCACGCTCCATCCGTCGAGCACGTCGATCCATCTGAGTCACACGCTGATCTATAACAGCCACTTGCTGTGAAAGAGCTGTGAAGTTATAGGTGCCATGGAAGTCTGAAGTACTGTGCTGAGAAGGTCCAAACTGCTCAGCGGGTGCCGATGGTGGCGGGAAGCTAGGGCCAGCCTCCGGTGCATCCTGAGTGTCCATCAGTGCTGGCTCACCATCTGTGGCATCATCTCTATCCTCAGAATCTGGAGTTGTCTGCTCACTAAACTTAAGACCCTTCCGGTGTAAAGTCCCGCAACCAATGACGTTAGTAGGATGAGGTCGAATGTACTCCTCGTCAGCAAGAATGTCGACACCAAAGTGAAGTAAAATCTTTGTGATCCAAGCACCAAAATATAAATAGTACCGATCACGAGCATCAGAGGAGATCTTCTAAAATGTGTAGTCCATTTGATAGAAGACGTAATGGCCGAAGTGAAGAAACGAGACATCACAGATGCAGAGACAGTGAAGAAAGAAGAGATCGAAGTGCGTGACCTCTTTATAGTGCCTGGCCCGAGGAGTGATCATGCGACTGAGAATGTGATGTGTCATCTTCATGATCGGATGAAGATGTCGATAGGCCGTTTCAACGGTATATTGGACGTCTTGTCCAGCAAAAATGGTATGAATGCCATCTGAGATGGGAAGATAGTCGGAAGGCCAACCATGAGTGATAAATGAGTAAAGACCAGGTAATGGGCATGCAACCCCAAAGATGCGACAAAGATGGTCTGGATCAAATCGAATGGGCATGCCAAGGACATAGGTAATAATGGCATCTCGAGTGATTGTCATGTTCGCATAAAAATGGCGAACAAGACGAGGGTACACCGGACTTCGCGAGAGGCGTACAAGGCTTCGAACCTGACAGATATGTGAATCAATGATATAGGCACGCCGGACTTCGCGAGAGTCGTACAAGGCTTCGAACCTGACAGATATTTCCCTAGTGATAAACAGATGACTATCAAACTCAGACTCAGTGGGCTCGGGAGAGGATGGTTGATGAGTACGTACACGGGATCGTCTTCGTCCACGGCCTCATCCATGTCAGAAAGGCTCGTGTTTGGGTTCCGATTCAGGTTCTGGTGGAAGGATGTGAATGGTACCACTGAAATCGGGGAAGCGATGACGACGTTGAAAAACCATTCGAACATGTGAATGCCCATCGTCGTCGGCCATGGATTCAACAATGGTGGTCTAAAGTGAATGGATTGAAGGGAGAGAGAAGATGGGGGGTTACTGTAGCAGAGTGGGGGATTTTTGTGCTGCTTTCTGCTGGTGGAATGAGGTAGGTGGCATTACTTAGGGCATTAGTTTACTAGGTGTTAGGTAGTTGGGCTTTGGGCTGTTGGCGGGTGTGGGACTTTTTGGCTTTTCTTCTTTTTTTTTTCTTATTTACGTGAGGATATTACAGATCTTTTACTTAATTAATATAGGAGCCAAGAAGCACTTTGCCATATTTGGTAATTAATGTTTGAATCAATTAGATATGACAGAATTCGTAATTCGAATTCAACATGCCTTCTTACACAAGATCGAATTCCTTGCCGGTGCAGATCTCCATTGAACTTTATTCTTGATCATATTAGCAAATTGATAAGAAATCACAATCGTTATGAATAATCAGATTTTGGCAAAAGTTTGTTAATTTAGTCATAATTCAATATTTGATACTTTTTTAACAGTTCATAGTAACTATAAGCATAAAAAATAAATCCTGAAATATTAAAATCGTTAATATTTACTTTTTTAATGTAATGAGTAATCTAATTACTCCGCTAGCAATGTACATCATTAATTTAAGATTACATAATTCTTTATCGATCGAAAGAATTACAACAGTACATCAATTTTCTACTCGAGCTCAACTCCTGCCATCGAACTCCCAGCTATTGAAGAATTAATATAGTCTTTGTACTAAATTGGTCAGTAGATTTCACTATACTTATTTATTGTAAAATAGTATTTTTCATTATCATTATTTAATGTAAAACAGTGTTATATTAACTGAAAATGATCATCTACTGAATCGATAGTTTTTTTTTTTTTTCGTTTGAGAGAGAATACTGAATGGATTGATAGATTTCTTATTGTCGTTTAATGCAAATTGTGGTTTGTTGATAAAAAAAAGGTTCATCCAATTAAAGAAAATAACTCAAAGAACACATCGTCGTAGCTATTAGAGAATTTTGTGACATAAACATGATTGTTATGTTTGGCTCTTTCAAAATAAGATGAGGCAAAAGAACGTGCATTTAAACGTCAGAAAATGGACCTTATTAATTCATATAAAATTTATCAAGTATGATTAGTTTATAAAGTAGAAAAAAAATTGAAGTCACTATCTGAGCAACTTGCCGTCATTTTGACTGTCGAATAGTATCATACCCAAGTTATTTAGCATTATAATGAGATGTTTATATAATTGACTATATATAATGATGATTTTCAAGTTTTGAACTTTGTTAATTAGTAACCAATTATGAATAAGATTGAATAAGTCATGCATCCAACATAAATTCGTAGAACGCTCTTTACGAGTTTTAATCATAATTCATCCAACGTAATTCATCCTCATAACTATTTAGAGCCACTTTACTTAGTTGCTGGAGTTGATTAATTATTTTTAATCTGTGAGTAATTAAAGTTGCACCAAGTGTAGTGTCAGCTTTGTGCCACCATAATTTTTCCATTACGATGTATAAATAAAAGTACCAATTGTTTCCAGGTAGCAATGAAATACTTAACAGCAATATATGATTCTTGAAATTTTGATACCTTTGGTAATTAAGTGGAGCAAAAGAAATGTCAGCTACTTGCACAATTTGCTGAACGACGAATGAGAAAATTATCATATTATGTTATTTCATAAAAGCAATTGATATGCACACTGTTTCCTGACATTCTCGGAACGCAGGATAAATGCATGAGTAATTTAATTTATATATAATTTAAATATCTTTCTATCTAAATTAAATATATTTTCTTTCAAAAGATAATTATTTTGGGTTTTCAAAATTAAAATCTCTATTTGTACAAGCGTTGACTTTGGCTCATAAAGATTTATGTTATGAGGCTCATGTCAATATTTGAACAATCGAACAATTCAGTAGATGAAAAGGAAGAAGACATCACTGGTTCATGTCAACAAGAAAGACGAGATGTGGAAGAGGAGAAAAAGAGTCTACACTCTTCTCAATTCTATTTCAAAAGTTAGTTAAAATCGGTACTTCAAATGTCTTATATATATGTACAGGGAATAGAGAACAGAGGAGAGAACAGAGGAAAACATCGAGTGTAGTACAAAGACAGTATAAAGACACATCGTAGTACACTTAGCAGTACACTTCTAATCATTGAATTCATATGAATGTAATACCCCCGGTCAAGTTGGCGGCTGGAACAAATCATACAGGCCCAACTTGCTAAGAAGATAGTCGTGTTGATGTTTAGACAAGGCCTTGGTTAGAAGATCAGTTCAGAAGTTGAGATATATGTCAACTTGATCAGTTTTTGTAAAACACGTTCTCGAACAAAAAAACAATCAACATCAATGTGTATTGTCCGCTCGTGAAAAACTGGATTCTCTGCGATCTGCAAGGCTGGGCGACTATTAGTGAAGACATGAACTGGTAGAGAAACAGGTAATCGAAGTTCATGAAATAGTCGTTGCAACCAGATCAATTCAGCAACCCCAAGAGCTACGCTACGATATTCTGCTTCAGCTGAGGACCTAGCCACGACATCCTATTTTTTAGATTTCCATGAAACAAGAGATGAGCCTAATTTGACACAAAAAGCTGAAATGGACCGTCGAGTCATTAAACAGGATGCCCAATCTGCATCAGTGTAGACGCTAAGAACATTATTCTGCTCAGCTGGGAAAAACAATCCTTTGCCTGGTGCAGATTTCAAATAATGGACAACTCGCAAGGCTGCATTCATTTGAGATTTTTTTGGAGAATGCATGAACTAGCTGAGATGCCTGACAGAGAAAGTAATGTCGGGCCTTGTTTGAGTTATATGAATGAGTCGACCAATTAACCTCTGAAAAGAACAAACATCCCGAAGAGGAGAATCTGAGGAATCAGAAACTTTTGGAAAAAATTTGTCAAACTCAGCAGAAGTGAGTTTTAAATTCTCTTCCATTGGAGTCAAGATTGGCTTGGAAGCACTTAAACCACAATCATCAATGGGTTTTAGTATATATTTCCTTTGAGAAACAATGATTCCTTTATCTGACCTCAATATCTCTAAGCCCAAAAAATATTTCAAAGCACCTAGATCTTTAAGCTTTAAGTGCTTATGGAGATGAGTCTGAACAACAAGAATAAGATCCTTGGAATTTCCTGTCAAAAGAATGTCATCAACATAAACTAAAATCATGACAAACTGATTTCCTACTCCTTTAGTGAAAAAAGTATAATCATTGTTGCTTTGAATGAAACCATCACTTAGCAAAATTTTTGAAAACTTGAGATACCACTGCCTTGAAGCTTGTTTTAAAATCATAGAGAGATTTGAGCAACTTGCAAACTTTAGTCCCAGCTTGAAGACCTTGTGGTGGCTGCATATAAACTTCTTCAAAAAGCTCTCCATTCAAAAAAGCATTATTGACATCTAAGTGATAAATGGGCAAATTGTTTTGAACTGCATAAATGAGGAAAGCCCTAATTGTAACTATCTTTGCCATTGGAGAGAAAGTATCCTTATAATCAATGCCCTCCTGCTGATTGAACCCCTATGCCACTAACATGGCCTTATATCTTTCCACTGAACCATCAACATTCAATTTGATTTTAAAAACCCATTTACAACCAATTTCCTTCTTATGAGAAGGTTTATTAACCAGTTCCCATGTGCCATTAGCTTTAAGAGCTTCAAGTTCCTGATTCATAGTTTGCACCCAATTAGGATCCTGAATAGCCTGTGCATATGTTGCAGGTTCACAAAGAGACTCTGAATCAGAAAGAAAGGACAAATATGACTGTGAAACTTTATCAAGAGTAACATAATTACTCATAGGATAAAGTATAGATGAATTCACAACATAATCCTTCATCCACACTGGTTTTTTACCAATTCTCTTTGACCTGATATTCTGAGGGGAGCTGATAACCTCATCAGATGGTGCAGTAGATTGAGAAATTGAAGACTCAGAAACACTTAAATCTAGAAGTGAGACATGCAAATCAAGAGTGGATAGAGATGAACTAGGAGAATTTTGAATAACTTCCTGAGGTACATGATTTTGATGATGATCACTGGAGTTTGGAGAATTCTGAATAACTTCATGAGGAGCATGATCATGATGAGAATGATATGTAGAAATTAAGGTATTATCACTGGAGTCTGTCAAAATAATGATAAATGTTGGAACAACATTAGTTGAATCAGTATCAATCTTCTGGACTTGAGAGCTGCTCATATTAGAGATGTTAGAGCTAGATACATTAGAGAATTCTGAAGCAAAAGGAAATATGGATTCATGAAAAACCACACTTCTACTAATGAAAATTTTCTTAGAATGAAGCTCATGTATCTATATCCTTTCTGAGTACTACTGTATCCAAGAAAGACTACTGATATGGCTCTCTTATCAAACTTATTGCTGATATGCAAGTTTGTCACATAACAAAGGCAACCAAATGCCCTTAAATGTGAGAGATCAGGTTTAGTCTGAAAGAATTTCTCAAATGTAGAGATATTGTCCAAGACTTGAAGAGGAACACGATTTAAAATATGAACAGCAGTTTTTATACACTCATCCCAATATTTAAGTGGCAAGGAAGATTGAAAATAAAGGGCTCGAGCAACTTCAAGTATATGCCTATGCTTCCTTTCTACAATGTCATTCTGTTGGGGAGTATAAAGGCACTGCTTTGATGGATTATCCCTTTAGAATTTAAAAACTGTGTGAATTTCATAGAAAAAAACTCTGCCCCATTATCAGACCTGACTATTTTGACAGATGTATTTTGTTGAGTTTCATTTTTAATATAAAATGTTGTAAATGAGCAAAGGCTTCTGACTTTTGTTTTAACAAGTAAATCCAAGTCATTCTGCTGAAACCATCAACAATTGTGAGAAAGTATCTGAATCCAACATGTGATATAACATTGTATGGACCCCATATATCAATATGTATTAAATCCAATCTCTTTTTACATTTTTCTATTTCTATACACTGAAAAGGCAATCTGACCTGTCTAGCCAATGGACAGATTTTACAATGTACATCCTTAGAAACAGAAAAATGAAAATCAGGGACAAATGATAGCCTATGGTATGGTAGATGGCCTAGCCTTTTGTGCCACAGCTCAATCTCAGCATTATCAGAGATTGAAGCCTTCAGTGCTCTATGTCTATCAGCTTCAGTCTCAAGTGCTCTATGTCTATCAGCTTCAGTCTCAGCATTATCAAAAATTGCAGCAACTTTCTCAAAAAAATACAGCCCTCGAGTCTCCTTACCAGTCAGGATCATCTTCCCACTTTGTTGTTCCTGTATCACACTCCTCTTTGGATAAAAGATAATAGAGTAATGAGTGTCTTTAGTCAGTTGAGAAACTGATATCAAATTATATCTGAATTTTGGAATATATAGAACATCAGAAAGAATTATGTCTGAACTGATCATAAAAGAACCCTTATGGGTGACAACAGATTTATGGCCATTAGGCAAGGTAACAAACTTTGTGGTCTTTAATCTAGTGACATTAACAAGACCATGAATATTAGTAGTCATATGTTGTGAGGCTCCAGTGTCAACAATCCAGATATGACTATTATAATTTGGAAATTTCATACCTGCCATTAGACCAGAAATATCAGGTGCAGGCATATTTGTCTCCATCAGCTTTAGAAAATGCTTATATTGATCATTTGAAAGCATATGCATTCTATCAGATGTGGAGGCTCTATCAGTTCCTTCAAACTTCTCTTTGGTATCAAGCTGAATTTCAGAATGATTAGAGTCTGCAGCAACATGATTAACAACATAATTCTGAATCTGATTTTTTCCTTTGTTGAACTTAAAGTTTGGTGGAAAACCTATCAATGTATAGCACTGTGACTTTTTATCTCCAGCTTTATGACAGTGTTCACGTACGATGGAATAATCTTTCTTGATCTTTCTCTGTTTGATATTTCCAAAAAAAGCTGAACTTTGTTGTTGTGTAGGAACTAAAATCCCGATTCTGTGTTCTTCCTCAGATACCATGGAGAAAACTTGATTAAGAGAAGGAATTGGATGCATCAGAAGTATTTAAGATCGTGCATGAGTGAATGAATCATTGAGCCCAAATA
Source organism: Pontederia crassipes (assembly GCA_030549335.1). Lineage (NCBI taxonomy): Eukaryota > Viridiplantae > Streptophyta > Magnoliopsida > Commelinales > Pontederiaceae > Pontederia > Pontederia crassipes. The sequence continues at coordinate 32,021,504 of CM060193.1, forward strand.
GAAATTTATAAATCTTTTGCTGATTCAAATATTCTAAATATTCCTTCAGTGAATCCAATACTGGTATGCTTGGCACCATTAAGGACAATTCTTCCCATAAGAATTTTAGTTTATTAAAATATTCCCCAACTGTTAAAGAACCTTGATTGATGGTGTCAATTTGACCCTGTAACATATAGATTTTTGTGGCATTTCTTCTTTGGAACCTTTCCTTAAGATCAAGCCACACAATTCTTGCATCTTGATTATAGGCAGCATTACTGATGAGACCTCTGGAAACTGAACTAATCATCCAAGAAACTACCAAAGCATTACAATGTTTCCACTGGAAGTGAAGGGATTCATCAATCGACTCAATTGAACAAGATCCATCAATAAATCCGTGTTTATTTTTCGCCAGCAATGCATTGTAAAAGAAATTACTCCAATCTGAATGGTTACTGGAATCAACTAATGGATATGGAGTTAAAGATTGACTAGAAGATTTAGTAGAACTTAGATAAAGCGGATTGCTGATGTCGATCGTAATCACAGATGCACTCAAAGAAGAACACGCAGAAGCAGAAGCCATCCGATCAATCCAAAAAAAGCAGGAGACTAACCAGATGAATTGAGCTCTTCAGTAATCAGCATCCAGATCTTTGGAGCTCTGATACCATGTCAATATTTGAACAATCGAACAATTCAATAGATGAAAAGGAAGAAGACATCACTGGTTCATGTCAACAAGAAAGACGAGATGTGGAAGAGGAGAAAAAGAGTCTACACTCATCTCAATTCTATTTCAAAAGTTAGTTAAAACCGATACTTCAAATGTCTTATATATATGTACAGGGAATAGAGAACAGAGGAAAACATCGAGTGTAGTACAAACAGTACAAAGACAAATCGTAGTACACTTAGCAGTACACTTCTAATCACTGAATTCATATGAATGTAATAGCTTGTTCTTATCATACCACATCAACTTTGAGAATTAATTATTTCCATGACTTATATGAAATCAATTTATTAACATAGTTGGACTCTTGATCAGTCTCACCATGGTCCACATTCGGCATCCATTTTGCCTGAGCTAATTTACATCTTTAACTTTGATAGAGCTAATTCGCGTAGAATCTTCGAACCATTACAATATGCACTTTCAATTTTGTAGAAGGCCCATAATTTTTTTTATTTAACTAATTAAAATGACAATGACAGGATATGAAATAAAATTCTTTGTCCGTGCACCGAATTAAAATAAAACATAATACGTTCAGTGCGTAAACTTATCATTCTCCTGCCATAATATTACAAAAATTCAATAAAAAGCGAGCGTAATTAAGGAAAAATTTTAAAATAACACGATTCCAACTACCTCCTTAAAACTTTGGAGGGTTAACCCAATATGACAATCATTTCATTCCCTCAAAGAATATACATTGCTATTTGAAAACTTGTTCAAGATATGCGGTTAGTGAAAATTATTTCCATTTAGCATGCACTTCCAAACTGTATTTTTTTCTTTCAAATTTAATTAATTTAATATTTAAATTTCTGAATTTTAATTCCTTAACTTATTCAAATTGGACACTTGAAATCTTTCTACTAAGTTTCATCCAAAGTTATATTAACTTATTTTCTCTATAATTATAAAATATATACATTTACCCTTAATTTATTTTTACAACAAAAAAAAAATATTTCAAGTTATTTCAAACTAAAAATAACATTTAATGATAACCTTTTATGCAATATTATTCTAAAGCTAAAAAATGAGGTTAAAATTTCATAAATAATTAAAAATCATAGTATAATTTAAGATTTGGTGAAAAAAATTTAAATGTCAAAGGGGGCCAGGTTAAAAGGACAAAAGTTTACAATAAAATTTAAGATTTGATGAAAAAAAATTATAATTCACCAAGTGCTAAAAGAAATAATTTTGCTAATGTGGTTGAAATGAAGGAGATGCCCTTTTCTTTTCAGGGCATGGTTCAAATCAAGACAAATAATAGTTAATGTCCACCAAATTATGTCCATACAAAGTAATAGCGAACCAAAAATGATTTCTACTTCTGTTACAGCGGACTTCTCCTTCATCACATTAAAGTGTCATTTTTCCAACGGCCAAAAGAACAAGTTAAAGAAAAAAGTTAGATTCTTCATTTGGATCTAACATTTACCAGTGTCATTGTTATTGAATGAGTATGTTACTAATATATTAATGCAAACTGTTAAAGATGAAATCATAAAGAATCATTGAATGACTACTTCGGATACGATAAAAAAATTGGAACTAAAAGAAAAAAAAAAAACTGATTGGTGGCTTTATAATGATTATAAGCTCACAACTTTATCAGTTTACTATATATACTAGAAAACGTTACTGAGATTTGCTCAATTTTAAAAGATGCTTTATAAAGTCATGATTGATTGTAGGCATAAGAAAGTTTGAATTACTAAAATAAAGTTATTTCCAAATGTATTCTTTTAAAAGTAAGTTGATTGTTTCTTTTGTTGATGAAAACTTTCATAATATTTATGCTTCGTGTTTCTATGATAGATAATTCGAGGCCCAAATGCCATCTAGTTTGACCCATTGATCTTGGCAGTCTCAATCCAAGTTAGGATTAGATTTTGCTTGAAAACTCCATTAATTTTTGTAATGCTTCGAAATTTAACCTGTCACGTGACAAAATCTTCTCTCAGAACGATACTTTGGTGCTCTTCTTTCCTTCGATCATATTGATCATTTTGTTGATCAGGGCGTTCAAGCAAGATGCCACGTAAGCGGAAGAGTTAGAAAATAAAATATACAACTTAGGTAGAAGTCCATAAATGTGGATACATAATGCGAAAGCTCGATGACATAAAATAGTAAAAACCAACTACTATATTCATATGCACACACACCATTCGAGCAGGAGTCTCCGCACACACATCAACCAAGCATGACAAGTAAATCAAGTACACGTGGGAATCAACACAGGTGAGGAGGACGCACCCATTAACACAAGGCTAAATGTGTTAACATGAGTCATAAAAATAATTCAAAAAGTATGATCGTATAATAACATTTCATAACAATATCATAAAAAATCATGAGGATCATCATGTATGGAACAATGTGTTTCATTATTTCATGTATTATCTTTATCTTTCGTCCATTTCATTCGTGGATCATGATGGGAAAATATCATCATCAATGGTCAATAACATGGCTCATGAGAGCATTCGTCTTTCTATTGGAAAGCATAACATTCTTTGTTCCATTTTTCTTTCATATCATGTTCATAATCATGTGGACATAGTTTGTTCATTCATCTTTCATCTTATCCATGGGTTAGAAGAGCTCTCCACGTTTTTAGGATATGTCATGTGATCACTTGCTGATCACTATATGTTTCTAACACATTCTAGATGAAATTCATACATATCGAGTCTCACTTTTGCCTATTTTTGGGCCAATTATACATGGAATGCAAACATTGTGATAACTAGTTGATATTCCTCATTTCATACTTAATTTCATGTGCATAGAGGTTCTGAAATGCCAAAATCCATTAATATCTAAATTCTATGCCAAGTTATCATTTTGAGGACAAGTTATCATTCCTAAATGTCAAGTTATCATTATTTTGAATGAACTGATTTTCAATAGTTTTCTTGCCCTAATTCCATCATTATCATGTATAAATCATATTTGGATAGTCACATCTCAACTTGTGCAAAGTTTTAAGTCCATTTGAACAAGTTATCATTTTTCAAGTGCCAAGTTATCGTTAAAGGGCAATTCTATCATTTCGACATGCAAAACCATTAATTCTGCACAAGGACGTTAAGAAATCATCTTATTATTGTTCTAACTCATTGCTGGTCAAATTTCATCACATTTGGATAATCAAAACTCAAGTTATCACAAGTTATCATTTTTAAGTCATATAAGTTATCGTTTTTGGGACACTCAAGTTATCACTCCTTAGGAATCTCATTCATATTTGATTTCTGACCTCACTCACTTGTCACTCTAATCAATTTGATGCCTGAAATGCTTTGAACCACCCATATTAGGACATTTTCCAAGATTTCCATAAAGTTATCATTCCGGACCCTTGAATTCATTCATATCGATATAAGTTTTCATTCCTGCACAACACATAATCCCATCTGATATTTGAACTAGTTACCAGCATTATCCTAATTTTTATTTGTCAAAATAGCATTCAAAAGCTTTGATGCTTGTTGTTTGGGTTTTGTAGCAGTGAGAAAAGTTGGCCAAAAAGTGGAAAAAGATGGGGGGACCACTGAATTCCTGCACCAAAAGCTGTCTGCAGCAGTGCAGATTCTTCCAGGTAGTGGACAGGTGGCTTAATCAGGAGGATTAGAACATTCTGATGCTGATCAAAGGGTGGAAATGAGTGATATAAAAGGTGGAATTTCTGGAGGAAAAAAGGGGGCTGGACATGGAAGGGTTGGGAGCAAGGCAAGGCTGCTGAAGGCTGCTGTTGGAGGAGCTACTGCCGAGAGCTTGAAGCATAAATGATTTGTATCTGTTTCTCATTCCATTTTTTGTCAAGCTTTGTATACATGAGGAGCTAAACTCCATTTCTTCTAGGATAGGGTAGTAGTTTAGATTAGTTTTGGATGGATATGGACTGTTTTATAATTTCTGCACTGAATCATTGCTGATTTTCAGATTTCAGAAACATTCTGTACTAATTTATGCTATGCTACTATTAGATCCAATTGTAACCAATGATTGAGAAGTATTACTTGATCTAATCATCTTACAGAAGCGAATTAAGAGTTAATGTCAGTTTTCTGGACTCCATTCAATTGCAAATCTGATTTCTGATTTAGTTTCCTGATTTCTGAATTTTAGTTTTCTGATTTCTGAATCTGATTCTGATTTGTATGGCTGTTGAATTTATTCTTCAGTTATAATCTGATTAATTGAGTCATTGGGAAGTTGCTATTGTTCATATCTTGTTCAGAAATGAATCAAGATTGTTTGGACAATCATTTGACTCAAATCAGATTTTTCCACTAATTTCTGAATGAAAACCAGAATTTTGATTTTTTCTGATTTCTCATTGGAATCTATTTTTTCCAATTGAGTCCCCTGAATTATTCCAATCACTGGTAAGTGAACTTTAGGGATGTCTTGTAGTCCAGAGATGGGTCAAGAATCAGTTGGTAAGTCAGATTTCTATTGGTTTAAAATTCTGATTTCTAAAATACTGATTTCATGGTTTTTGGTTTCCTGAATTCCAAAATCTGATTTCCTGACTTTTGGATCTGATTGTCATCAAGGATTAGATTATTTGAATAGCTGAGAGGCTAATATATGCCCTGATCTTATTCAGAAATGAATCAAGATGTTTGACAATTCATAATTCAAATCTGATTTTTTCCAAAATCTTATTTCTGAATTTTAATTCTGAAATCTGTTTTCTGATTTCTTTTGGAATCTGATTTTGCCAATTGAACATCCTTATTTCATCTAATCACTGAGAGGTGTACTTTAGGAACTTCTTGCAGTCCAGAGATGGGTCAAGAAGCAATTGGCAGGGCTGAATTCCATTGATCAATATTGCCGATTTCCCAAATTGCAGATTTCTGTTTTCTAATTTCATTTGAATTCTGATTTCCATTGTTAAGCCTCATTTTAATTCACTACTGAGAGGTAGTTTTAAGGCCATTCTTGAGAATCAGAGATGACCAAAGGAGCATTGGATAATCACTGAATTTCCCATTAAAGTTTAAATGTCTTCTAACCCCAATCAAATAGAACTTTGTGTGGATTTCACTTTTTCTTGCAACCGAGAGGTTGATTTTAAATATCCCTTGAATTTAGAGATGAATCATGGAACACAAGTACTATTATTTGGTTGATTGGAATGATTCCATCTTTTTATGATTGCAATTGCAAGTTATCATTCCAAACTTCCTTGAATTGCAAAAATCAGCATTGAACTTTCTTTTGAGCCCAATGATAACTTGATTTTCAGTGATTTGATTCAACATAGTTAACAACTATATAATCATATATTGCTTAGTTAGAGGCCAATTGAGCTGTGGGAATAGCCATTTTCAAGTTGAATCAAAAGTTGTACATTTAATGATAACTTGTTCCATTCCATCCTTAATTAATTTAGATGAACTCCAAATCCTAGAAGAACCTTCCTCGTTGATAGTTGAACATTTTTAGACTTCATTCTAGCATTTATAATTCAGTTTTGATAAATTTCCAAAACCCAAAAATCTGTTATCATTTCACTTTCCAATAAAAATATGTTTTCACTATTCATTAAAAATCTATTTTTAGCCACTTAAGTAGAACTAATCTAGATTATTTTAGGGTGTCTTAGACTTCAAATTCTTGTGGATACGACAACCTGAATCTACTACAACTTACCTGTGCACTTGCAGCTAGTGAGTTGGGAGACCAAAAAATGAAAAATTGACATTTTTCTTTAATTTCAGCAAGTTATCACTAGAAAACCCAAATATCACTATCAAGTTTTTGGCGCCGTTGCCGGGGATTTGAGGTCAATTAGCCTAACTTAGATTGTTTAGATTAGTTTTAGATTAGTTTTTAGTTTATTTGATAGGCCAATTTTTAGTTTTTGCAAGTTATCATTTCTTTCTTTTTATTTTTGTCTAGTTTTCATTTCTTTCTTGAATTTGATACTTCTGAATTGAATTTATGCAGGACTTGGACCATCAAGAGGATCTATACCTATCAGAACCTGAACCAGAGAGAGCCTTTAACAGAAGAAGAATCCAAAGAGAAGAGGCTAGAAGAAGGATTTTTGGGGAAGAGGCATATAAACCTGAAATGGAAAGAGGTGTGAATCAAAATATGGCAGCTCCTAGGACTCTTAGGGACTGTTATTCACCAAGCAATGCAAGGAATCAACAAGGGGAGGAGCCTTAGCACCTGTGGCAAACTTTGAAGTTAATCCAGCCTTGATTTCTATGATTAGGCAAAGTCAGTTTTCTGGACTTGGGATTGAAGATCCAGCATCTCATTTGGACAATTTCAAGGAGATATGCAGCACTGTGAACTTCAACAATATCCCCATGAATGCAGTGTATATGAGATTATTTCCCTTCTCACTCAAAGACAAGGCCAAAACATGGTTTAAAGGATTGAATCCTGAAGAGGTAGCCACTTGGGAATCAATTGTTCAATTGTTTCTTTCAGAATTCTTTCCTCCTTCAAAAACTGATAACTTCAGGGATCAAATAGTTAGATTCTATCAGTTGGACCAAGAAAATATTTGTGAGGCTTGGCAAAGGCTTCAAGGATTATTAAGGGCATGTCCCCATCATGGTTTTGAGAAGTGGCAGCTAGTCAACTATTTTCATAAGGGATTGAACTACCCTAACAAGGTGGCATTGGATACTGCTGCAGGAGGCATCTTTGCATCTAAAAACATTGATGAAGCTTATCAACTCATTGAAAACATAGCCAAGAATCACCACTTCCTTATCCATTGTAGAACCAGGAGGCCACCCATGGACAATTCAGTGAATCAATTGTCAACTCAACTTGAAGAGGTGTTGTACAAGACTTTGAAGAGGTTGAACTTGACTCCCAATGGCAATAGGGCTTCTAATTCTGAAACAATGTGCTGTGTATGTGGGAATCAAGGCCATGTGTCAGAGAATTGCAACTTAATTATGCAGCAAGTGGACCAAAATGTGGATCAAATCAATGTTGTGGGCAATTATGGAATCAAACCTCCTGCTGAATTTTATACTCCAGAAAATAAGAAACATCATACTTTTCTTACAAGGGCAATAATTATCAAGGGGCTCCTATGCAAAATTCAAATTGGCAGCCCAAAATCCTGCCAAGGAATCAGCCACCACCTTATGGAAATCAAGGCCAAAATGCACCAATTCAAAGAAATCTGTATGAGCCACCACCTCAAGTCCAAGCATCACAATTCCAAAATGAAATGAAGGAGATGCTTCAACAAATTCTGAAGAAGCAGGACAGCCAAGGAGATAAGATATCAGCTTCAGTAGTGGATAAAGCTATTGTATCCTGCAAAATAACTTTTCAACTCACAGCACAATCAGTAATAGTAAAGACATAACCAGTTAGGGACCTTCTTCTATCAAGATCTCCTACAAAATCTGAATCAACATAGCCAACCAGTCCAGCTGAATTTCTACCAAATTCCAAGCATACATCAGAAGTACCTCTTAAATATCTCAGTATCCACTTAATAGCTTCCCAGTGCTTCTTTCCTGGATTAGACATATATCTACTAACAACACTGACAGAATGAGATATATCTGGACGAGTGCAAACCATTGCATATACCTTTTGACATATACCTTTTGTCTTCATCAGATTGAGGTGAATATGAAGTTGAGAGTTTAAAGTGTTCTACAATCGGTGTACTGACAGCCTTAGCATTCTGCATTCCAAAACGCTCCAAGACTTTTTCAATATATTTCTGCTGAGACAGAAATAGTCTTCCTGAACTTCTATCTCTAGAAATTTTCATTTCCAAAATCTTCTTTGCTGCTCCAAGATCCTTCATCTCAAATTCAGAACATAACTTATTTTTCAAAATATTAATTTCAGATATATCTTTCGCTGCAATTAACATATCATCAACATAGAGCAACAAATAGATGAATGAACCATCGACAAGTTGATTCAAATAAACACAACTATCATATTTGCTTCTAGCAAAACCAATACTCAATATGAATGAATCAAATCTTTTATACCACTGCCGAGGGGATTGTTTAAGTCCATACAATGACTTCTTCAGATGGCAAACTTGATCTTCTCTACCTTCATCATGAAAACCCTCCGGCTGCTCCATATATATATCTTCTTCTAGATCGCCATGTAAGAATGCAGTCTTAATATCTAATTGCTCAAGTTCAAGATTCTGCAAAACAACAATAGCAAGCAAAGTACGAATAGAAGTATGTTTCACAACTGGAGAGAACACATCATGAAAATCAACACCCTCCACTTGACTGTACCCTTTTGCCACCAATCTTGCTTTGTACTTTGTCTCTTCATTATTGATTCTTTCTTTCTTCTTGAACACCCATTTGCAGCCAACAATCTTCTTATTCACGGGTTGTTTTACAAGATCCCAAGTGCCATTCTTCTGTAGAGGTTCCATCTCCTCCTGCATTGCTATTAACCACTTATTACAATCAGGACTTCGAATAATTTCAAAATAGGAGGAAGGATCAGGTAACTCAATATCTTCATCAACACTTAATGCATAAGCGACCAGTTCTTCAAATCTAAGCCTTTGAGGTGCTTTTATTTCTCTCATCGATCTATCATGAGCTAACATGTATTGCTGCTGAACTTGAGGTGATGTATGAACTTCAGAAGCATCAGGAGTATCATTCTTTTCATCAGAAGAACTTGACAGTTCTAACTCCACCTTCTCCAAAATTTTCTACTTTTCTGTATCACCAATAATAGACAAATCTTTTCTCGAATGAAGCATCACAGATTCATCAAAAATAACATCTCTACTGATAATAAATTTCTTGATTTCAGGACACCATAATCTATAACCTTTAACACCAGATTTATAACTAAGAAATATGCACTTCCTAACTCTAGGTTCAAACTTTCCATCATTAACATGTGCATATGCAGGACAACCGAAAACTCTTAAATGTGAGTAATTAGGAGAATTATCTGACCACACTTCTTCAGGAATTTTTAAGTCTAAGGATCGGTGAGGAGACTGATTCACTAAGTGACATGCCAGGTTAATAGCCTCTGCCCAAAACTCCTTGACAAGTTCTGCATTTGACAGCATACATCGTGCTCTTTCTAGTAGAGTTCTGTTCATTCTTTCTGCGACTCCATTTTGCTGTGGAGTTCTCACAACTGTGTGATGCCTTGCAATACCTTCTTTGTCACAGAATTCATTGAACTTAGAATTACAGAATTCTAGTCCATTATCAGTCCTTAGCCTCTTCACAACTTTTCCAGATTGCTTCTATAGCAAATTCTTCCATGACTTGAAAGTTTCGAATACATCATCTTTATGCTTTAGAAAATAGACCCAAACTTTTCTAGAGAAATCATCAATAAATGTCAGTAAATACATATTTCCTCCTTTCGAAGGAACCTGAGAAGGACCCCATAAATCTGAATGGATGTAATCAAGGGTTCCCTTCGTCTTATGAATGGCTGAGCCGAAACTAACTCTCTTCTGCTTTCCGAAGATACAATGCTCACACAACTCTAACTTTCCAACTTTTGCACCAGGAAGAAGACCTTTGTTACTGAGAACTTGCATGCCCATCTCACTCATATGGCCCAAACACATGTGCCATAACTTTGTGCAATCTTCCTCTGGGGTAGATGAGACTGCTGCTGAACCTATCACCGTCGAACCTTGGAGAACATACAAACTACCGATTTTGAGGCCTTTCATCAACACAAGAGCACCACGGGAAATTTTCATTCCATTAGACTCAATAACAACTTTGCAATCATTTGAGTCTAAGACACCGAGAGAGATAAGATTCTTCTTCAGATTAGGAACATGTCTGACTTCTGATAATATTCTTATAATCCCATCATGCATCTTAATCTGGATGGACCCAATACCAACAGTCTTACAGGCAGCATTGTTGCCCATAAGAACGACTCCACCTTCAACAGATTTGTACGTTGAGAACCAATCTCGATTGGGACACATATGGTATGAGCATCCGGAATCAAGAATCCATTCACTTGATGATCTGGATTTATTTGATGCCGTTACCAATAGAACATCTTCATTCTCACTTTCTACTACACCGACATCTGCAACTTCAGCCTTCTGATTTCCCTTCTCGTTGCCATCATTAATTCTTTTATTCTTATTCTATAATTTGTAACACTCTGCTTTGATATGACCCTTCTTCTTGCAATAATTGCAGACTTTATCTCTGTTCTTCAACTTGGATCTGGATCTATCTTGATTTTGATTTCTCGTTTGATGTCTGCCTCTTGCGATCAGACCTGAGGCTTGATCATCAGATTTGCTGCTTGATCCCAATTCATTATCCAACTTTTCTTTGCTCAGCAGTCTGCCCTTAACATCTTCAAACGTGAGTTTGTCCCTACCGTAGATCATCGTCTCCTTAAAGGTTTTATATGAAGATGGCAGATAACAAAGAAGTAATAGGGCATGATCTTCATCATCAATCTTTGCATCTACGTTATTCAAATCATTGATTAGGGCAATGAACTCACTGATATGTGATTTGATCGACGTACCTTCGGCCATACGAAAGGTGTACAGTCGCTGCTTCAACATAAGTCGATTCGCTAGGATTTTCGTCAGATATAGAGTTTCCAACTTCGTCCAAAGATCGGTCGTCGTCTTCTCTACTGAAGAACATCGTTCGTCAGGCACAACTGAATCGCAGACATGGCCTTACGTCGAGATTCTCCCAGGCGGATGCCTCCATGACGTCAGGCTTTTGACCCGACAGCGCCTTCTTCAACCTATTCTGAACCAGGATGGCATGCATCTGAACCTGTCACAAACTGAAATTTGTGTTCCCGTCGAACTTCTCGATGTCGAACTTCGTTGTAGTCATTTTCGCGGAAAGAAACTCGGCTCTAATACCAGTTTGTTGCGAATAGAATACCGATGATCGATGAATAATCAAAACAACGAAAGAAAGAGAAGATGAACACAGAAATTTAACGTGGTAAAAATCTCTTGATCAATGTGAACAAGAGAGAAACATCCACGGGCAAAGGATGTCACCGCCAAAAATTTTCACTATGAGCCTAAAGAGAATGTACATCATATAAAACCCTAACGGCCCAAGCCCTCCGCTTCCGCCACAGATTCTCATTTTTCCTCCTTTTTCATTTTTTTTTTCTTTCATAATTTTGGGTACATGGTACATAATTCAAGGCACATCAACATACCCGATAGTGAATATGCTAGTATCCATCACCCGTGAGGGAAGATGCTCTTACGACCCGAGTCGGGTCCGGTTGGAGCTTCCGTCGTCTCACGATGGGGTCAAAGTCGACTCAAACAGATCTCTCATCACAGGGTAGAAGACGAGGGAGTTGGATTTTTTATTCGATCACCTTATGAGTCTTTTCATCTTGCAAGGGCTTTTAAAAAGGTGGTGCACCTTATCATTGAATTGGAAGCCTAGAGCTCACTTGTTGGAATCCGCAGGGTATGTCAGTTGGACTATTTAAGCACTCGGAGACACTCACATAGATTGTACTCGACGAGAGTCCTATTCCTTGGTAAATCAAGAATCTACGATCCGACATTAGTAATATTTTGTTAATCATGTATTTAGAAAAATTAATCAACCCAGCCGATTTTCTAGATATAACTTAGACCGTTCATTGGTTAACGACATTTTTTTGGAGGTTCCCGTCATGAGCTCCTTTAGGAGAGGACTGTTGAAAAATGAGGTCGAGCTCTGTCGCAGAGAAGCTGCCAGGGTAGGAGAAGAAGAAGAGAAAGTATTGGGGAAAAATGCAGAGGAAGAAACCAGAGAAGAAAACTACAAATTGAAAATGGAAGTTGAAATTACAATGGTCCACTGATTACATCTTTCTACACCTATTTATACTAAGAAAGAGACGATATATGCTTGAACTAAATCGGTATTAAACTGATATTAACATTGCTATGTGGCACCTTCTTCAGCTAGCTGGGACGCGACACAATAGTCAACACGCCCCCTCAAGTTGGCATATGGAAGATAGGGAACAGCGCCAACTTGGAGAAATCAAGACGTCGACGCCGGCAAAGAAATTCGCAATTCTGCAACTAGCTGAACATGTTGCTGAAATATCACTGTCGGAGAATGCTATGCTATTGTCTGTTTGTGATATGGCTCTCGGAGACGCCGTCAAAATGAGGAGGAACACTAAAATGCAACAAACATGATCAACGGTAGCTTCCAAGCTATAGTTGCTCTGTTATTCCTTCAGCACAGCTGGGATGGAGAAAACTAAAAAATACGAAATAGAAAACTCTGCAACTGAATATTGAATTCGGCAACCTTCATCACTAGTGTAACTCATCACTTAAGTGCACCCCCTGCTTCTTCACCACTTCTTCATCAGCTTCTTCAGGACCTGAGAGCTCAATAGAATTGGCACCATATGTTGAAGAGCCAATGCCCATGGCTTGACCAAGTTTTGCTAGAACTTCATGGTCATTCCAATGCTTCAGTGATGGGTCTTCCTTAATACGCAACATTCTTTCTTCGATTTGTTCTTTGTGAGATGGATTAGTCAAATTCTCAATCATTGAGCAGGGTCCTGCATTAAAGCACTTCCAAGACGTTCTGCCATTTGCATGAATTGAGGATTTTGCATAACCTGTTGCATAGTTGACATGTACCTTGTGATGAAATGAATTGACCTTTCTAAACATGTTGCATAGAAGCCTTGCTACATTCGCCCCCTGAAGCTGAATATCCATCTTAAGAAGATCTTTCATGGTAGATCATCAAACATCTATAAATGTTTTTGGAGACAATAAATGCTATCACTTATCGACTATACAGTGCTCTTGTAATTCAGAGAGAGCTAAGGGGCATTTCATCAGCTGCATTGTTTGCAAGAAATCCACATATCTTGTATAGTTCATCAGCTATATTGTTTGCAGGAAATCCACATATCTTGTATAGCTTCTAGTCAATCCTTTGACAACAAACCCGCATATATATATCTAATAGTTTCTGAGCAACGGCCATCAAGTTGTAGAGCGGGAGAGCAAGAAGCTGCAACTTCTTGCTATCACCAGAGAACACAACTAAAGACATGAAGACAACTTCTTGCAACTTCTCATATCAGCTTGAAGACAGCTTACTAGCAGATGTCATTTACTGTCTGTCATTCATCTTCGACCAATGAATAGAGTTCCTCTTTGGCATCTTCCTCTTCATTCCTCCTGCAAGCAATCCTCATAGGAACACTTCGAATTCCTTGACTTCATATCTTTGGTGCCATCTTCTTGAAGGTGCATCCATGGAGGCATTTCTGGAGGTTCCACTGATGGTGTACTCGACACCACATCCTCTGATGGTGTACTCTCTTGACACCACTTCCTCCTTCCTCCCACCTTTGCTTGACACCATATATTCTTAAAGGTGCATCCATGGAGGCATTTGTGGAGGTTCCTCTAATGGTGTATGTACTCAGACACCACCTCATCTGATGGTGTACTCTCTCGACACCATCTCCTCCTTCCTCCCACCTTTGCTCATCTTCGACGAGCCACAGAAGACAAGAATTCGACAACGCCAAATACACTCGGACTTCAACATAGAAGAAATTCAAAGACAATAGAGGATGATCGGAGAACTTTTCTCATCATCAACTCGAGAAGAAATAAGAACACACACGTAGAAGAAGCAAATAAGAACACAGTCGAGATTCATCAAAGAAACAGAGATAACAAAGGAACACATGGGAACATAGAAGTTGAATATTCTAAGATACTAGCACAGAGCCCTGTAATTGGAAACTAGGAGAAACAAGAGCTCTACTCGTTTGTGCTCGATCGGAGAATCGCCGAACAGAGAGGTTACAAGCTATGAGTTGCATCATTGATCTACTATGAAAAACAGAAACAAAGAAGACGAATAGGAACAAACTACAAACTAGAGACAAGATCGGAGAAGCTACACGATCGGAGAAGCTAAGATAATCAGAAAAAGTGAAGACGATCGGATACTGTGATGACTCTCGATCTTCGAAAAATAGAGAAAGCGAAATGGAAGAACAAAGGATCCATTAATAAGAAACAGGGAAGGATGGAAAAAGAAATGACAACCAAAAGAGGAGAACCAAACCAAATACATTTTGTCAAACACTTGTTGGGCGTCGGAGAAATAGGGAAGAGAAACACAGAGGAAGAATCAAAGAAGAACTCAGGAAGAAATTGTGATCATTAGTAGAGAACGAAGGACATCGAATGAAAAACCAGAGATATCAAATGAGGACCCGATCTGACCAGACAAAGATGCCGGCAAGATGTGTCCGGTCGCGAGCAGCTTCGATCTGCCTTAGATCTTGAAGTGCCAGGGCTCATCGGTTCCATCTATGTACGCGAAATTTTTAGCTAGCGACGATCGACGGAGAGAAGCAGCGATCCGACAGCTGCGGCGATGAGGCAGGCGTAGCGACGGAGGAGATCAGCTAGATCGTATGTAACTAGGCTCTGATACCATGTTGAAAAATGAGGTCGAGCTCTGCCGGAGAGAAGCTGTCAGGGTAGGAGAAGAAGAAGAGAAAGTATTGGGAAAAAATGCAGAGGAAGCAATCAGAAAAGAAAACTACAAATTGAATATGGAAGTTCAAATTACAATGGTCCACTGATTACATCTCTCTGCACCTATTTATACTAAGAAAGAGACGATATATGCTTGAACTAAATCAGTATTAATCTGATATTAACATTGTTATGTGGCACCTTCTTCAGCTAGTTGGGACGCGACACAATAGTCAACACGTTTCTTCGTATTTCAATAGATAATTGCACTTTTCTTTGAAAAAAAATAGTTGACCATTGAAAGATTGGAATGAATTAAAGGTTCCATATATATTAGCTTCATGATTTGCTTTGCCCATAATTTTATTAAAGCAAATTGGAAATAGATAACATGGAGTGGGTCCCTACTCCACTAGTTAAACAACGCCAAGACACATTTTTGAAGTCATCAAGGCTATCGTATGAACGCGGAATTAATTGAGTCACGTCTGAACGTATGTGGGCAAAAAATGACATCAAATAATAAAAAAAGATTAAGTGGTATGATACGAAAAGAAACTAAGAAGTGGGACTAATTAAAATATTGATAAGGACATGAATGAAAAAAAAAGAACTACAGAAGGTTCGCCTGTTCTGAAAGTTGACATTGGGTGGGAAAGAACACTAAAATACTACTAATGCTTAAATATCGACTGCTGGTCAGTCGGTACCCAGCCCAACCATAAGCCAATTGATCCTCACGTTCGATTAATTTTGTTTTTTCAGGAAATTGCCATTTTCATATGTCAACTGCTGAAAGTTTTATATTTTTTTTTCCTTCTTTATACAGCAATAGTATTTTTCAAAGGTTGCAAGTCAACTCTTTCGTCTTTTCTTCTATATATGCATGCATGAGTTCTCCGACATTAAGTGCATCGTGTACATTGGCTCCTGACCACTTTGATCTAAGAGTTCAGTTTAGCATAGAAATCGATCCTAATGGCGAAATTAGTAGCGATGTTCCTCCTTTTCGTTGTTTTGTTTGCTCATATGGATGTTTCTACTGCGCGGCGCAATGGTAGGCCGCCGGCGAACACCCTGAAGGGCAGCTCGGGCAGTAATAAATTCAAAACAAATGCAACCGGCGACGTGTTCGATGCTCTCCTCAACCAAAACAGTGCCTCCGGTGGTCTCCGAGCTAAGCTTCGGTGGAACGATGATTGGTTTTACGTGCTGGAGCTCGGCCTAGGTAACCCGTCGCGCTGTTAGAGTTGGTGAATACTTCAGGGCTCCTTGTTTCTCACACCGGATTCGTCCACGTGAGCTTAGGGGAATCTGAGTATTACCCAATTAACAATATTGCTGGCGTACGAACGAAAGGGGGGGTTCGGGGGGCCTCGCCCCCTGACGGCGGTCCCGTGTGGTTCGGGTTTTGGGCTTTTGTTTAGCCAGCCCGTGTGGTTCGGATTAGGTTTTTTCTCTGTTTGTTTGGGTTTTAAACCCAGTTTGGAGAGGCTATTTATAGCCTAATTTTCTGATGTAATTTAGGGCGGTGGCTGTAAACCTAAACGATATAGTGGAACCTCTTTGCAGGACGTAGCCCTCATCTCAAGGGTGAACCTGGGTAAATTCGTGTGTCTCCTCTATTTTTCTGCAATCTCTCTGCGATCTTCTCTCCTTGTTCTCGGATTTTCCCATCAATTGGTATCAGAGCACAGGTGGTTCGAGGAATTATGGTTTATTCGAGATGTCAGGAGGATCGCGGATTGAGATAGAAAAATTTGATGGAACGCGATTTGATCTCTGGAAGATGAAGATGGAGGATCTTCTCTGTGATCGAGATCTTTGGACGGCAATCGAGAAGGAGAGACCAGGCATGGAGGCGGCGAAGGTCGCGGACGAGGCCTCCTCCAGTCAGGCAGATCCAAAGGCGATCGAAGAGTGGGATCGGATTGATATAAAGGCGAAGGGTTTGATTCGGCTGTGTCTCGCGGATTCAATTCTTACGAATGTGATGGGCGAACCTACTGCCAGAGATCTGTGGAGGAAGTTGGAATCCCTATATCAAAGTAAGTCGTTGGTTAACAAGTTATTTCTGAGGAAGAAATTGTACAATCTTCGGATGCAGGAGGGTGATTTATTTTCTACTCATCTTTATAACTTTAACACGGTGATCAGTCAACTTGTATCAATCGGTGTTAAGTTTCAAGATGATGATAAGGCAATAACATTGCTCTGTTCGCTGCCGGATTCATGGGACAATCTAATTGTTGTGATTGGTGGCGGGGATAAAGAACTTTCGTATGAAAGTGTATGTGCTGCCTTGTTATCAGAGGAAATACGGAGAAAGGGATCAGCAAGTTCTGGTAAAGAGGCGCTGGCGGCCAGAGGAAGGCAACCAGAAAGGAATCAAAATCAGAGAGGGAGATCCAAATCTCGTGGGCGTTCGAAGAGTAAGGATAAGAAGGTGCAATGTTGGAGATGTCAAGAGTGGGGCCATCTGAAGCGAGATTGCAAAAACAAGCCGGTTCATAAGAAAGAAGCTGAGTCAACCTCGGACAAAAAGGAGGCTGAGGCAGGAGATATGTATGTGGCTTCTGCATGTACGGCACAGTCAGGTAAAGATGTATGGCTTATCGACACTGGTGCTTCGTACCACATGACGCCTCATAAACACTGGTTCTGTGAATATGAGGAGTATAATGGTGGGGATGTCATGCTCGGAGATGACACTGCGGTTCAGATTGTTGGACGTGGCAGGGTGAAGTTGAGGATGAATGATGGCACGGTGAAGACTCTACCAGATGTGATGCATATACCACTTATGAGCAGGAGTCTATTATCTGTTGGTACAATGGCTGACTCGGGTGTTATATTCAGTTGCGATAAGGATTCGTGCAAGATGATCAGAGGGTCGATTGTAATTGCACGAGGGGTTCGCTATGGCACGTTGTACAAGTTGCTCGGAGAGACAATATCTGTGGGCTGCGAATTTATTTCTGAAGAGGCCAAAGAAGATGAAGACAGCAAATCTATGTTGTGGCATCAGAGATTAGGTCATATCAGTGAAAAAGGACTCTTCACTATAGCATCAAGTCAGATGGTAGAAGGAGTTCCGGATTGTTCTGTGGGCTTCGGGTTCTGTGAACATTGCCTCCATAGAAAACAGAACCAAGTCAGTTTTCAACACACAGGTTCAAGAGCAACGAAGATTCTCGAACTGATTCATAGTGATGTCTTTGGACCAACTCCGACTCCATCTATTGGAGGGTCCAGGTACTATGTTTCTTTTATAGATGATTTTTCGAGATACAGTTGGATTTATTTTATCAAGAATAAATCAGATGTATTCGATAAGTTTCGAGAATTTAAAGTTTTGGTGGAAAATCAATTGAGCTGCAAGATCAAGGTCCTTCGTACAGATAATGGAGGTGAATTTTGTTCAGATAAGTTTGAGCATTTCTGCGTGGACAATGGTATTGCTAGACAGAAGACAACTCCATATACACCTGAGCAGAATGGAGTAGCTGAAAGGTTAAATCGGTCACTCATAGAGAAGGCCAGATGTATGCTGAGTTGGGCTGAATTGGGGCAAGAATTCTGGGCAGAAGCTGTAGCCACAGCAAACTACCTGAAGAACCGCTCACCGACCTCATCAGTGAAGGATCAGACACCTTATGAGGCAATGTTTGAGAAGAAGCCAAATTTGTCTCATGTTCGGGTGTTCGGATGTGACGCATATGTTCATATACCCAAGGAAAAGCGGGGTAAGCTTGATAGTAAATCTGAAAAGAACATATTTGTCGGATACAAGGAAGGGATCAAGGGCTACAAACTGTGGAATCCAAAGTCAAGGACTATTGTTTATAGTAGGGATGTTATTTTCCGTGAATCACGTTCCCAAGTTGAAGTTCAAAAAGGTGATGAACCTAAGAAAGTGGTAGTGCTTGAAGAAGATTCTGATTCTGAAACTTCAGAGGTGGATGCACAAGATACTTCAGTTGAGTCTGTTATAGAACCGGATCAAGAGGACTCGATTAATGAAGTTGAAGATGCAGATTCAGATGAAGACCCAGATATTGGTACTACCATACCAGTTCTCAGGAGATCGACACGAGAAAGAAGAGCACCTTTGAGATACTCTCTTAGTGCTCTGAGTTCGTTTCATGCTTTGAGCATCATCGGAGAAGAACCTAGTTCTGTAAAAGATGCAAGGTCTATGGATGATGCAAATCAGTGGGAGCTTGCTATGGCAGATGAGATGCAGTCACTGGATAAGAATGAAACATGGAGTTTGTGTAAATTGCCTAAGGATAGAAAGGCAATTGGTTGCAAATGAGTGTTCAAGCGAAAGCTGAAACCGGATGGGTCTGTAGAGAAGTACAAGGCGAGGCTGGTAGCTAAAGGGTACTCTCAGGTTGAGGGAGTCGACTATGATGAGATTTTTTCTCCCGTGGCGAAAATGACTTCAATCAGATTTGTTCTATCTCTGGCAGCAGCATATAATCTTGAGGTAGAGCAGATGGATGTGAAGACGGCATTCCTTCATGGGGACTTGGAGGAAGAGATATATATGAGACAAGCAGAAGGCTTTGAGGTTCAAGGTAAAGAGAAGCTGGTGTGCAAATTGAAGAAGTCTCTGTATGGATTGAAGCAGTCGCCAAGGATGTGGTACCAGAAGTTTGATACGTACATGCTCGAACTCAAGTTTGTACGTTCAGATTCAGATCATTGTATTTATGTGAAGAGAGTTGGAGATCAGTTTGTCATTCTTACATTGTATGTGGATGACATGTTGCTGATTGGAAACAGTATGAAGATGATGAATTCAGTGAAGGGTTTGTTGGCCAAGAAGTTTGAGATGAAAGACTTAGGGCCAGCGAATTTTATTTTGGGTATGCAGATTAGAAGGGATCGTCAGAAGCGAAAGTTGTGGCTAGGACAGGAGAAGTACATAAAAGAAGTGTTGAAGAAATTTAACATGTCGGACTGCAAGCCAGTGGGTACTCCTATGTCTCTAGGAACCAAACTTTCTGCAGAGCAATGCCCGAAGACGGATGAAGAAGCTGAAGAGATGGATCGTGTGCCATATGCAAGTGCAGTGGGCAGCTTGATGTATGCCATGGTGTGCACGCGTCCAGATATAGCCCAAGCAGTGGGAGTCTTGAGTCAATATATGTCTAACCCAGGCAGGGAACATTGGAATGCTATCAAGAGAGTTTTCAGGTACCTTCGTGGAACTTCAAATTTTTCGTTGTGTTTTGAAGGTACAAGGAAAGGAAAGATGCTTGATATTGTGGGCCATGTAGATGCTGATTGGGGTGGAGACATTGATAGTAGACGATCCACTAGCGGATATGTTTTTACATTATTTGGGGCTGCACTAAGTTGGATGAGCAAGAGACAAAGCGTGGTAGCACTTTCTTCTACAGAAGCAGAATATATGGCTCTTACTCATGCTGCAAAAGAGGTCATATGGCTACGACGGTTGTGCTTGGAGCTCGGATTTGAGCAAGGTGCTATAGAGGTGAGATGTGATAATCAAGGTGCTATTCAGTTAGCTAAGAATCCCGCATTTCACTCACGCACAAAGCATATTGACATCCAATACCACTTTATTCGGGAAAAGGTGGAAAAGAAAGAGGTTCAGCTTGAAAAGGTTGATACAACAGAGAATAGTTCTGATTTTCTGACTAAAGCAGTTACAGGTGTAAAGTTTGAGTGGTGCTCTACTGCTGTCGGATTGAAGAAGAATGTTGCTGGCAAGGCTCTCATTAGTGTGAAGTATCCACCAAGTGGGAGAATGTTAGAGTTGGTGAATACTTCAGGGCCCCTTGTTTCTCACACCGGGTTCGCCCACGTGAGCTTAGGGGAATCTGAGTATTACCCAATTAACAATATTGCTGGCGTACGAACGAAAGGGGGGGTTCGGGGGGCCCCGCCCCCCGACGGCGGTCCCGTGTGGTTCGGGTTTTGGGCTTTTGTTTAGCCAGCCTATGTGGTTCGGATTAGGTTTTTTCTCTGATTATTTGGGTTTTAAATCCAGTTTGGAGAGGCTATTTATAGCCTAATTTTCTGATGTAATTTAGGGCGGCGGCTGTAAACCTAAACGATATAGTGGAACCTCTTTGCAGGACGTAGCCCTCATCTCAAGGGTGAACCTGGGTAAATTCGTGTGTCTCCTCTATTTTTCTGCAATCTCTCTGCGATCTTCTCTCCTTGTTCTCGGATTTTCCCATCACGCGCAACGTCTCACTCATCATCGACACCTATGATATGTTCATTTGGACCGACTACCTGCAGAGCTCCATGCACAGCTCGGCTCCAGCTTACTATCCAAGCATGTCTTCTACCTACCAAGTCCTGCCTTGCAACAACCAGCAATGGCAACAGATACTTCTTGTTGACTATACATATTGCAGCCAAGTGCCACCGTGCACATACAATTGTTCCTGGGCGTGTCACGGGGTCGTTTTTCGCTCGACCGACCCGTGCGGCGCCTAGACGTGCCCAACGTCTAGGCAAGCTCTTTTGAGCGCTTTGCGGAAGCTTGCTTATGCCACTTTTCGTATGCCACAACTTTTGGGACGCACGGTCCTGAGCGGACGCTTCTTCGGTGGAGGCGTTTGTGAACAAACGGGCACCTCGGCGTAACGCTCGATCGCTTGGGACGCTTTGGGACGCTCTTTTGTGGGTTGCCACCCCACGCTTGAGGCACGATGCTAGATTTATGGAAGCTTGAAATCTTTGTTGAGTAAATAGGAATGATTACAACGCTTCGGGGGAGGACTAGCGGGTCTCCCCTACTATACCACCGTTTCGGGTGGTAGAATTGCGACGTGTGATGTGGAGGACCATCTCCGGGGGTGCACTTTTCAGGAGTGCAAATTACAAAACTGCCACCATCACACTTAGAAAATAAACTAAGTACAAAAGTGAGTTGAAAAGGAAAATACATGATAAGATAACTCGACGTGCCCCGGGGAGAAGTCCCCGGGACATTCTCCCCCACTCAAGTCAGCGACGTCCCTGGAGCTGTGGCTTGGAATTCTTCAATCTTCTGCTTGAACTGCCACAAGTCTTCGGCTGTCTCCCAACTTGTGTCGGCGTCCGGTCTTCCGCTCCATCGAACAAGATACTCCTTCTTCCGATTCTTCGTGCGGACGGCGAGTACTTCTTCAACTTGATCAGTAAACTGCTGACGGATGGCCGGCGGGGCGCGGTCTGAAACCCCACGCCCGGGATCTTCAGTGTCTTCAACGAAGGGCTTGAGCAGGCTGACATGGAAGACGGGGTGTTGTTGCATCTGAGGCGGGAGCTCCAACTTGTAGGCCACCTTGCCTACCTTCTTCAGGATCTTGAAGGGGCCCTCGTAACGCCTAACGAGGCCCTTGTGCAGATTCTTCCCACTTAGCCGAAGATGTTGGACCAGCTTCACCAGGACCAAGTCTCCGACTTCAAAGTTGACGTCCCGTCGGGCGGTGTCCGCCCACTTCTTCATGCGCTTCGATGCCTTGTGCAAACATGCTCTCGCCATGTCGTTCTGCTCATGCCATTCCCTCGCCATACGGTGAGCGGCGGGGACTTTGCCACCATAAGAAGTGGCGACGGCCTGGGGCGTCAGAGGTTGCTGCCCCGTCACTATCTCGAAGGGACTCCGATTGGTCGACTCGCTTCGTTGTAGGTTGTAGGAGAATTGCGCGATGTCGATTAGCTTCGTCCAGTCCTTCTGATTGGCACTCACATAGTGCCGCAAGTAGATCTCCAGAATACAATTCACCCTCTCAGTTTGGCCGTCGGTTTGAGGATGAAGTGATGTCGAGAAATGCAGGTTGGAGCCCATCATCTTGAACAATTCCTTCCAGAAGTTGCCAACGAATCGCCCATCCCGATCGCTGACGATGCTTTGTGGTAGGCCCCAATACTTCACTACATGCTTCATGAATAACTCCGCAGCTTCAGTAGCAGGACAACTTGCGGAGCCGGCGGCGAAGATGGCATACTTGGAGAACCGATCGACGACCACCATGATGGTACCTGCTCCTTCAGACTTGGGCAGGCCCGTGATGAAGTCCATGGAGACATCCTTCCATGGACGCTCTGGGATAGGCAGGGGTTCCAGAAGTCCGCTGGGCGCTTGATTGAGATTCTTGTCTTGCTGGCAAACAAGGCAGGTCTTCACGAAGGTTTCAATGTCGTCCTCCATCCTTGGCCAGAAGTAGTTGTCTTCGATGAGTGCCAAAGTGCGGCGGATGCCCGGATGTCCCGCCCACTTTGAGTCATGGCACTCTTGCATGATAGTGCGCCGCAAGTTGTCGAAGAGTGGAACGTATATGCGACGTTCCTTGGTGAAGATCAGCCCATCTTCCACCCAAAAGCGGCGTGTCTTGCCCTCCTTCGCCTGCTCGAACAAATTCTTTGCCGTGGGATCTGACTCCAATCCCTTCTTGATCCTCTCGATGAGGTCGGCCTGAGAGGAGCTCATGGCCGCCAATTCCGCGCGTCGGCTGAGGGCGTCGGCAACGACATTCGTCTTGCCAGGTTTGTACTCCAGGACATAGTCGAATTCCGCCATGAAATCTTGCCATCTTGCTTGCTTCGGCGAGAGCTTCTTCTGTGTCTCGAAGTAACTTGTCGCGACGTTGTCCGTCTTGATGTGAAATCGCGACCCGAGAAGGTAGTGCCGCCATGTTCTAAGGCAGTGAATCACCGCGGTCATCTCCTTCTCCTGAACGGCATAGCGCCGCTCCGTGTCGTTGAGTTTGCGACTCTCGAACGCCACGGGGTGCCCCTCCTGCATAAGAACTCCTCCAATGGCATAGTCAGAAGCATCTGTCTGTACCTCGTAGGACTTGGTGTGGTCTGGCAGGACGAGCACCGGTTCCTCCGTCATGGCCCTCTTGAGGGTGTCGAACGCTTCCTGGCATGTCGGCGTCCACTCCCACTTCACATTCTTCCGGAGGAGATTCGTCAAAGGAGTCGTCACATGTGAATACCCCTTGACGAACCGTCTATAGTAGTTCGTCAGGCCAAGGAACGAACGCATGTCGGGAACCCGCTTGGGCGGTTCCCACTCCACGATGGCCCGAATCTTCGCGCCATCCATCTTCAACTTCCCACTTCCGACGACATGTCCCAAGAAGTGTACTTCCGGTTGAGCGAAGGCACACTTCTCCCGTTTGACGTAGAGCTCGTTCTGCCGCAACACCTCGAACACTTGTCGAATGTGCTCGATATGCTCCTCCAAGGTGCGGTTGTAGATCATGATGTCGTCGAGGTACACAACCACGAACCTGTCAAGGAATGGCTGCAATACCTTATTCATGAGAGTGCAGAAGGTCGCCGGGGCATTGGTGAGGCCGAATGGCATCACGAGGAACTCGTAGGAGCCATATCTTGTGACGCACGCCGTCTTCTGCACATCCTCCTCCGCGATTCGGACTTGCCAATAGCCCGAACGAAGGTCCAACTTGGTAAACCATCTTGCGCCGCCAAGTTGGTCGAACAAATCCGCCACCAAGGGGATGGGGTACTTGTTCTTCACCGTAAGCTTGTTGAGCGCCCGGTAGTCGATGCACATCCGGAGGGAACCGTCATGCTTCTTCTGGAAGAGAACCGGGGCGCCATATGGAGATTTTGAAGGCCGAACATATCCTGCATCCAATAGTTCGGTGAGTTGCTTACGGAGTTCTGCGAGTTCCGGAGGAGCGAGCCGATAGGGGACTCCATGCGGGGCTTTAGATCCTGGGACCAAGTCGATGACATGGTCCACTTCACGCTTCGGAGGCAACCGCTTTGAGAGTTCCGGGGGCATGACGTCCGCAAAATCCTCAAGGGTTTCAAGGACTTTGGGAGGTGTTGGAGTGGAGGGCCCCGGATCTTCCAAGATGGCGGTCGCCAGGAAGGTGTGCTTCTGTTTGCGCAACCCCTTCGCCACTTGCATGGCGGAGAGGGTCTTCTGTTTGAGGTCTCCGCCTGACCTCACAGGGACGTTGTAAGGTCCCTTGGGATCGAAGATAACCATCGAATTGGTGAGCGGGATGACACATGCAGCAATGTGTCGCAGAAAAGAGATGTCCGCCACCACTTCATAGTCATCCACTGGTGCCACCGTCACGTCAAAGCTTCCCGACCACTTGCCGATGCGAACCTTCACTCCAGGAGAAATTCCTGTGGTCGAGATAGACTTCGCGTTCACCGTCTTGAACGTGGCGTTAGTCTTCTGGAGTGGCAGCTTTAGCTTCTTGGCGGCCACTTCTGACACGAACAACTCCGATGCTCCCGTGTCAATGAGGGCGTTGAAGACTTGCCCGTTCAACTCGATATCCGCATAAAGTCGCGCAGCCGATGAAGGACCCTTCGAGGCGTTGATGGCGCTGAGGACGTGCATCGAGCTGAGACACGCCTCCTCCTTCTCTTTTTCCTTCACGTCGGGGCAATACATTGCGTTGACTGTCGCCTTTTGCGGACAATCGCTCGTCCAATGAGGACCCTTGCAAATGTAGCAAGGCTTTGGCGGCTTCCCGTCCCTTTTGAATCTTCCATTGTTGGACTTCCCGTCTTGGTGTCCCTTGCCTTTGTCCTGATAGTGCGGCTTGCCTCCTTGTGACTTGGACTTCTCTCCCCCACCATTGCCCTTGCCCGAGGGCTTTGGTGGTGGAGTGCTCGCTTTGGCGTACTCCACGAGCGATTCGGCAGCGGCGACTAGCGAGCGGAGATTGGGGCAATCTCGTCGCTCCAACTCCGTCCTAGCCCATGGCTTCAAACCCTTCACGAAGACCGCCAACAACGTGTCTTCGTCCACTTGGGAATTCTGTAGGCGGAGCTCGGTGAACTCTTTCACGTACTCCTTCAACGTGCCCTTCTGGCAAATGTTGAACAACGCAATCTTGGCCTCCAATCCCGACTTGACAGGGCAGAAGTAGTTGATAAGCTGCCTCTTGAAGTCGTCCCACCTCTCAATGGGACCCACAATGCCACGCTCCACATCGTCGCAATGGCACCGCCACCATAGACTCGCCGCATCTTGCAAGTAGAAGGATGCGGTCTTCACCATCCTTACTTCGGACGTCACGTCCAAGGCCTCCATGTACCTTCGGACGTTCCACAGGAAGTCATTGATCTCCCTTG
The DNA here is from genome assembly GCA_030549335.1 of Pontederia crassipes. Taxonomy (NCBI): domain Eukaryota; kingdom Viridiplantae; phylum Streptophyta; class Magnoliopsida; order Commelinales; family Pontederiaceae; genus Pontederia; species Pontederia crassipes. Next base: position 32,047,867 of record CM060193.1, read on the forward strand.
CCGACCGCTCGCCTTTGTAGGGCCTCGGCTTTGGCACATCAATTCTCGCCTCATGCGGGGCGGGCGCCTCGGGACGCCGCCCGTCTCCATAGCGTCGCTTGAGCTCCTCCCGGAAGGTCTGGAATTCTTGCTCCATCTCGAACCGCATGTTTGAGAGACCATTGTCCAAGGTCTCCCGCATGTCCATGATTGTCGCTTCCATGGACTCGAGACGCGTATACAACGGCGCCATCTCTTCCCGCACCGTGGCAAGATCCACGGTCTTCTCCAACTCCCGCTCGTGCGTTGCGAGTTGGTCTTGTATCTCGCCCACGTCCAATTGGAATTGGCCGAGGCGTTGCTCGAAGGCGGACATGGTGTCCTTCGAGCGGGCGCGCCCTCGATCCTGGCGGCCCTTCTCCAGTGCAACGGGTTCATTCGTCATCTCCGAGTTCGACGTCATTTCCCTTGATCGCCGAACGCCAACTTGAGCGGTCCCAGAAACGCTGCTCTGATACCAACTTGTCACGGGGTCGTTTTTCGCTCGACCGACCCGTGCGGCGCCTAGACGTGCCCAACGTCTAGGCAAGCTCTTTTGAGCGCTTTGCGGAAGCTTGCTTATGCCACTTTTCGTATGCCACAACTTTTGGGACGCACGGTCCCGAGCGGACGCTTCTTCGGTGGAGGCGTTTGTGAACAAACGGGCACCTCGGCGTAACGCTCGATCGCTAGGGACGCTTTGGGACGCTCTTTTGTGGGTTGCCACCCCACGCTTGAGGCACGATGCTAGATTTAGGGAAGCTTGAAATCTTTGTTGAGTAAATAGGAATGATTACAACGCTTCGGGGGAGGACTAGCGGGTCTCCCCTACTATACCACCGTTTCGGGTGGTAGAATTGCGACGTGTGATGTGGAGGACCATCTCCGGGGGTGCACTTTTCAGGAGTGCAAATTATAAAACTGCCACCATCACACTTAGAAAATAAACTAAGTACAAAAGTGAGTTGAAAAGGAAAATACATGATAAGATAACTCGACGTGCCCCGGGGAGAAGCCCCCGGGACAGGCGCTGGGTGTTCTTGCCAACGAAACGTTCGAATTCGGAGGCAGTAATCTTACTTTATCTTTTGGATGCAACAATGTGCAGGGGTTCAATTACTCGCACTCCTCCGGCTACGTGGGGATAGGACGAGGGCCCTTATCTTTGATCTCTCAACTGTCCTTCTCCAAGTTCTCCTACTGCTTCACTGATATGGATACCTCTCTTTCCAGCTACATGTTCTTTGGATCCGACGCAGACTTGGACAAAAACGAAGTCGTCAATACGACTTCGTTGGCTAAAGAAGGCAACCGTTACATTCTTGATTTAAGGGGCATATCATTGGGCGAGAAACTCTTGCCTATCCCTGCGGAAACACTCCAATACACAGAGAAAACAAGAGGGACCGTAATCTACTCAACGGACCCGTTTACTTACTTGTTGCCGGAAGCTTACAGGATCGTGAAGGAAGAAGTCATTTCTCAGATCGGTCTGCCTGTCTACAACCAATCCAAGGCTAACATAGGAGTTGATCTGTGCTTCAATTGGACATCAAATAAGGCTCTAAACTTATCTACCATGACGTACCACTTCTCAGGGGCTGATATGACTTTGCCGATTGAAAATTTCATGCTGAATTGGACTGATAACATTGGTAATCCGGTTGTTTGCTTAATGATTGCTGAATATAACGACGGCTACTCATACTTGGGCAGTTACCAGATGAAGAACTTTCAGTTCATTTTTTATCTAGGAAATTACAAGTTGTCCTTCAGGAGCACTCCGTGCGATCAGCTTCGACCTCTCAAAAGTCATGCCACAAAATTCCATTTACATGAGGCGACTTTCTTTGCTCTTATCCTTTTATATCTGTTACTGCCTTGATTGCTAATTATCCTTGTCTAGGAAAGATGTAAACGGCACACTTTTGCTTTATTGATGTGCTTTTTGTCATTTGATTAGTACTGTATATTTTGAATGCCTGATAATTAGTACTCTATGTTTCTCCAAGTTATTATAATCGTGAGTCGAGTTCGAGTAGATAGTCGTAAGCAAAGTCAACTTTAATGGATAGGGCAAGATTTTCTCAAGTTTTGCTATAATTAGCAATTTATTTTAGTTTTCCTTTTCACAATATTCTTTTATTCTTACAAAACTTTTTTCTATGAGTCATTAATAGTCAAAACATCAAATTCCACAATGTCCTCAACCTTGATTTCACTTCATGCGCTAAAGAGTGTGACCGCGCCTTGGATCACAAGTGATTAAAATGATAAGTTGTAGCATACTAGCATTCAACATTACGTACGAAAGCAGTTCCTCTCTATGACTAAGGTTCTGCTTGACATTAAGCGAATAGTAGTTTGATAGTGAATAATGGTTAATTAGCGGTTCATTTAAGATATTAATAAATAAACGTTTGATAAACTTAACGGTGAAATTAGCAGATGAATACACCACAAGAAAATTGAGATTTTTCGACGGACAATTTCCGACGTAATAAAATCTTTCGCAATTTGTGTTAGATTTTGCGACGGATAGGTATCCATCGGAATTTTCGATGGTTACCGTCGAAAATAAAAATAATAAATTATAACATCTATTATATTATTATTTTATTTTTCGACGGTTAGGAATGTCGAAAGTTTCGATGGATACGTATCATTGAAACTTCCGACGGATACATATCCGTCGAAATTTTTGACGGTCCTAACCATTGGTAAGTGAAAAATAATATAATATAAGTAGTATTTTATTAATATAATTAGTGACAGTTCAGACTATCAAAATTTTTTATGGTGGTAACTTAAAAAAGATTAAATATTATATAATGTAAGTAGTATTTTATTATTATAATTATCGACAGTTCAGACCGTCAGATGTTTCGACAGTCTGGACCGTCGGTAACTTTAAAAATAATTAAATATTATATAATATATAATATAAGTAGTATTTTATTATTACAATTATCGATAGTTTAGACCGTCGAAACTTTCGACGGTCTGACCATCGGTACTTTCAAAAATAACTAAATATTATATAATAATATAGTATAAGTAGTATTTTATTATTACAATTATCGGCGGTTAAGACCGTCGATAGTTTCGACGGTCTGAACCGTCGATAATTGAAAAAATAATTAAATATTATAATCATATATATCATAATATATATATACATATATATTATTAATATTTCCGAAGTTTCCGATGGTCATGACCGTCGGTGCTTCTTCTTTTGTTTTCCCGCTTTTCCCTCTTTCTACCCCTATATATATCACCTTCTCCCTCTCTCCTCTCTCTACATCTCTCCCACTCTCCTCTCTCGTTCCGTCTCCTATCTCTATTCGGGCGCCAGGCGGCCGGATCTGGCCACAGGCGCCCGACCGACTGGCATTGACCGTATCTGGCCGTGGCACCAGGTGGCTGATTCGTTTGCCCGCGGCACAGGCGGCCGCCCGGATTGGCCGCCTCCTAGTGGATAATTTGTTTTATATTATAAAAATTCGTTGTGATGGTTGTGGCGCCAGAACTTTTCGACGGTGGCGACTGTCGAAACGTTTCGACGGTTGCAACCACCGAAATTTTTCGACAGTTGCGACCGTCGGAGTTTTGCGACTGTTACAACCAACGAAACTTTCGACGGATTTTTACGAACCGCCACAAAACATTTTGCGATGTCCTATTTTTCAACAGAACTTTTTCGTTGGTAAACTCGTCGAAAACGGCCATTTTCGATGGTTTCTCTTGATTTTCTGACGGATGAAACCGTCGGAAAAAACCATTGTTCTTGTAGTGATATAAAATGACATAATTGAACATACAATAAATTATTCAATTCAATTGCTATACAAATTTTATTAAAATTCAATAAATAATTAATTAACATCTCAATGAAATAAAATAAAATTTCACAAGTAAATTTGTTATTAAAATATATAAATAAAATAAATTTATAATACATTTTACATGGTTCATACATGATTTGAAAATATTAATTATTAAATTAATTTCTATATACTTTTTAATAATTAAATATTTTGTAATTAATTAAATATGAATATAAAAGGAATATAATTGAATGGTGATAAAATGATAAGATAGATAAAAAAAGAAATAACACATTTGAATAAGGATAAAATTGCAAAAAATATAAATCTCTTAACGCTAGTAGAAGTAGCTTTTTAATATTTTCATTCAACTCACAAAATTCTACTTAATTATGTCTGCTACCAAATAGATAAATAGTGTTTCGACCGCTAACCGCTATTCTAAATGCTATTTTTGACATTGTCAAACAGAACCTAAGTCGTTTAACTAATGCTCGAAAGTTTGCTTAATGGGCGGTGCTATGTTGGGTTGTCACATCAAATAATGTAGAAGCCTATTAAAGTTTCATGTAAGTTAAAGCAACCACACCAAACCATTAAGTGATAATAAATTAATGGGTAAAATATATGCTAAAAGATATTAAATATGACATATATTATATTATGGTTGAGAAAATGGATAAAAATAGAACTCAAAAGTTCTTGTTGTAAATTGTAGCATTCCAAAATTTTCATAAAAATTTAAAATTTAAAACATCAAATACATCGGCTCACCAGTTGATCGAAACATTTTCGGGTGTCCGGTGCACATCTGTCGGATTTTAATAAGAAGTCAAATTAAACTGGACTCCTCTTTTTTTCACACAACCTTTGGAACTTTGTGCAACCCCTTCATATTCATGACTCTTGGGATTGTGGGATCGCAAGTCTCATCCTCCATCTTCTTTATATACCCCACATTCTCAATTGCACCATTTCATTTCATCCTCACATTTCCTTTTTCTTTCCCATCATTGTGTTGTACTCTATTGCTTGGGCTCGGTCAGAAGCTTTTAGAAAGGGATCTGCAGGTGCTGATCGTGAAGGAGGAAAAGGAGGAAGGAGAAGGAAGGACTAGAGCTTCATCCATTGAAGAAGATAATCGAAAAATAGGCTAAAAGGTGTATTAACGGAATTTGGATTATAATGATTTTTCATAAAGTTTAGCATGTTGTTCTAAGGATCTTTTAGGCTTAGAATCATGCTAGGAAGAGGGCAGTTTAATGCCCTAGATAACTATGTTGATATCCATGCCAAGTTACTAGTTATGATGCTTAAATTTGATATTAACATGCCGAGATTATTGCTGACATGAATGTTTGAAATGATGAATATTATGATATGATATTTGGTGCTTGATGTCATGCATGCTTAGGGTATTGAGTGTTCAGATTTTCGATGACATGTTTAGGAATGATTATGTTAAGGGTTGATAGAATTCATTACTTTGCATTATAGGATTGATATGAATGGACTTACTTTATCATTACTCATGAATTGATAGTGATGGAAAAGTTTATCACAGTTGCTGAAATATTTAAGTATGATCACATGAAAAGTACTAATGCATGTTATGGAAATGAGAATGGTTATGTCATGGTTATTAAGATGCTTATGATGAAGTTATGAACAATGGATCATGAACACATGTTTTTTGTTGTGCTAGTTAATATTATACGTAGTTTAGAGATTGTAGAATATTGTGTTTTGAAAACTAGTTGAAGACTTAAGGACCCCGCAATGACCTGCAGTTCTGCCTGGTAGGAGCGGTCATCGATCTTGGATCGGACTCCCATTATCGACCTGACAGAAGATTGCGAACCATCGGAACGGACGACTGAACCTAACTTCCCAAACGTCTTAATTGATCCTTACGATCAAAAGATAGGTCAATAAGTTAACAAAGATAAAGAATGAAATGGAGATATGTCATGCTTACCTAAATGAGAAGTCTATTATTCTTTGTGCTTCCCTTGAGAAGGTCCTTGCCCTTGGGTAAGGCCTCTTCTCCTATTGTCTACGAATGTTTTCTTCTTCGGGGAGGTCATTCATACGAATGTTTCTACTTTGAGCGAGGTCATTCATACGAGTGTTTCCGCTTTAGCGAGGTCACTCATTCCCTTTAGGGGCATTGTCGTGGCACTAACCCCCTATCGTCCCATGCTATGGTTAGGTAATTGTACCTTGTGTGCGCATGATGATAGTGATATTTGGGTTTTCTAGTGATAACTTGCTGAAATTAAAGAAAAGGTCAATTTTTCATTTTTTGGTCTCCCAACTCACTAGCTGCAAGTGCACAGGTAAGTTGTAGTAAACTCAGGTTGTCGTATCTACAAGAATTTGAAGTCTAAGACACCCTAAAACAATCTAGATTAGTTCTACTTAAGTGGCTAAAAACATATTTTTAATGAATAGTGAAATTAGATTTTTATTGGAAAGTGAAATGATAACAGATTTTTGGGTTTTGGAAATTTATCAAAACTGAATTATAAATGCTAGAATGAAGTCTAAAAATGTTCAACTATCAATGAGGAAGATTCTTCTAGGATTTGGAGTTCATCTAAATTAATTAAGGATGGAATGGAACAAGTTATCATTAAATGTCCAACTTTTGATTCAACTTGAAAATGGTTGTTCCCACAGCTCAATTGGTCTCTAACTAAGCAATATATGATTATATAGTTGTTAGATATGTTGAATCAAATCACTGAAAATCAAGTTATCATTGGGCTCAAAAGAAAGTTCAATGCTGATTTTTGCAATTCAAGGAAGTTTGGAATGATAACTTGCAATTGCAATCATAAAAAGATGGAATCATTCCAATCAACCAAACCAGGATAAAATATACCCAATAATAGTACTTGTATTCCATGATTCATCTTTGAATTCAAGGGAGATTTAAAATCAACCTCTCAGTTGCAAGGAAAAGTGAAATCCACACAAAGTTCTATTTGATTGGGGTTAGAAGACATTCAAACTTTAATGGGAAATTCAGTGATTATCCAATGCTCCTTGGGTCATCTATGACTCTCAAGAATGGCTTTAAAACTACCTCTCAGTAATGGATTAAAATGAGACTTAACAATGGAAATCAGAATTCAAATGAAATTAGAAAATAGAAATCTGCAATTTAGGAAATCAGCAATATTGATCAATGGAATTCAGCCCTGCCAATTGCTTCTTGACCCATCTCTGGACTGCAAGAAGTTCCTAAAGTACACCTCTAAGTGATTAGATGAAATAAGGATGTTCAATTAGCAAAATCAGATTCCAAAAGAAATTAGAAAATAGATTTCAGAATTAAAATTCAGAAATCAGATTTTGGAAAAAATCAGATTTGAATCATGGATTGTCAAATATCTTGATTCATTCCTGAATAAGATCAGGGCATATATTAGCCTCTCAGCTATTCAAATAATCTAATTCTTGATGACAATCAGATCCAAAAGCCCAGGAAAACAGATTTTGGAATTCAGGAAACCAAAAACCATGAAATCAGTATTTTAGAAATCAGAATTTTAAACCAATGGAAATTGACTTACCAACTAATTCTTGACCCATCTCTGGACTACAAAACATCCCTAAAGTTCACTTATCAGTGATTGAAATAATTCAGGGGACTCAATTGCTAAAAACAAATTCCAATGAAAAATCAGAAAAATCAGAATTCTGGTTTTCATTCAGAAATCAGTGGAAAAATCTAATTTGATTCAAATGATTATCCAAACAATCTTGATTCATTTCTGAATAAGATAGAACAATAGCAACTTCCCAAGGACTCAATTAATCAGATTATAAATGAAGAATAAATTCAACAGCCATACAAATCAGAATCAGATTCAGAAATCAGAAAACTGAAATTCAGAAATCAGGAAACCAAATCAGAAATCAAATTTGCAATTGAATGGAGTCCAGAAAACTGACATTAACTCTTAATTCACTTCTGTAAGATGATTAGATCAAGTAATACTTCTCAGTCATTGGTTGCAATTGGATCTAATAGTAGCATAGCATAAATCAGTACAGAATGTTTCTAAAATCTGAAAATCAGCAACGATTCAGTGCAGGAATTATAAAACAGTCCATATCCATCCAAAACTAATCTAAACTACTATCCTATCCTAAAAGAAATGGAGTTTAGCTCCTCATGTATACAAAGCTTGACAAAAAATGGAATGGGAAACAGATACAAATCATTTATGCTTCAAGCTCTCGGCAGTAGCTCCTCCAGCAGCAGCCTTGCCTTGCTCCCAACCCTTCCATGTCCAGTCCCCTTTTTTCCTCCAGAAATTTCAACTTTTATATCACTCCTTTCCACCATTTGATCAGCATCAGAATGTTCTAATCTTCCGGATTAAGCCACCTGTCCACTGCCTGGAAGAATCTGCACTGCTGTAGACAGCTTTTGGTGCAGGAATTCAGTGGTCCCCCCCACCTTTTTCCACTTTTTGGCCACCTTTTCTCACTGCTACAAAATCCAAACATCAAGCATCAAAGCCTTTGAATGCTATTTTGACAAATAAAGATTAGGATAATGCTGGTAACTAGTTCAAATATCAGATGGGATTATGTGTTGTGCAGGAATAAAAACTTATATCGATATGAATGAATTCAAGGGCCCGGAATGATAACTTTATGGAAATCTTGGAAAATGTCCTAATATGGGTGGTTCAAAGCATTTCAGGCATCAAATTGATTAGAGTGACAAGTGAGTGAGGTCAGAAATCAAATATGAATGAGATTCCTAAGGAGTGATAACTTGAGTGCCCCAAAAACGATAACTTATATGACTTAAAAAAGATAACTTATGATAACTTGAGTTTTGATTATCCAAATATGATGAAATTTGACCAGCAATGAGTTAGAACAATAATAAGATGATTGCTTAGGGTCCTTGTGCAGAATTAATGGTTTTGCATGTCAAAATGATAGAATTGCCCTTTAACGATAACTTGGCACTTGAAAAATGATAACTTGTTCAAATGGACTTAAAACTTTGCACAAGTTGAGATGTGACTATCCAAATATGATTTATACATAATAATGATGGATTTAGGGCAAGAAAACCATTGAAAATCAGTTCATTCAAAATAATGATAACTTGACACTTAGGAATGATAACTTGTCCTCAAAATGATAACTTGGCATAGAATTTAGATATTAATGGATTTTGGCATTTCAGAACCTCTATGCACATGGAATTAAGTATGAAATGAGGAATATCAACTAGTTATCAAAATGTTTACATTCCATGTATAATTGGCCCAAAAATAGGCAAAAGTGGGACTCGATATGTATGAATTTCATCTAGAATGGGTCAGAAACATATAGTGATCAGCAAGTGATCAAACTCCCCCAAGCTTAGCTTTTGCTTGTCCTCAAGCAAAACATTCAGAAATTAAGGACAAACTTGAATTAAAAGTCCACAATTGAAGCAAAGATTAGCTGAATTGAATCCAATGAGTTTCCCGCTTTGCTAACACTTCATTCTTTTCAAAAACTCAATTTCTAGCTAGGGAATCACAGAGGCTAAAGCAAATTTAAGCCATGGAAGAAGTACTAGCAATAACATGTTTGAATTGTAGGAATTGTCAACTTTACAAAGGGATTGAACTACAAATCTCTTCATGAACAGATTTTTAATTGTTTAAACAGGTTTAACACCTGACTTTTATTCATGAAATGCATATAAACAGGTTTAGCACCTGATTTTTATTCATGCTTTCTTTAGGAGAGATTCCTTTGGAAGTTTTGCTCTCCTAAAATTTTTTTCTTTTTACATTGAAAAGAGATTCCTTTGGAAGTTTTGCTCTCTTCCTTTTTTCTATGCATGCATATGACTTTTTACTTTTCCTTTTCTCATTTTTCTATCCTGTTCATGAAGTGAGCAATAGTTCAAACTCAAGTATAGTTTAGATCCCTTTATCCAAAAAGTCAAGTTTTCCTATTTAGCATGGCAGCAAGAGCATTGACTCCCTTCTAGACATCTGATATTACTAATTCAATCCATAAGTATCAGCTAGTGTTGTGACCTACAAAAAGGAAAAATTTTCAACTGAAAACTTCATTCAAATGCATCTGAATTCATAATACCAATTAAAGCAAGAAGGCTATTGACCAAGTTGGCCACTTGGTATTGGAGTGCACCCACTGTCAAAATGAAGTATTCTACCCATTTCAGAGTTAAAATGAATTCAAAATTGAGTTGGGTCCAAAAATTTGAAAACCGAGTGATAACTTGTGAAAACCAATGATAACTTCCAAAATCTACTGATAACCTGGTGATAATTGATATAAAACATTAAAATCAATTGAAAATATGGTGTAAAGCTTAGAAAAGCACCAGGTTTCCTCCCCCAAGCTTATTCTCAACACTGTCCTCAGGGTTGAAAAATAAAGACAAGGGAGAGGGGTGGGTGGGATTGAAATGCATTAAATTGGGCATTTGAATTCTCTTAGCACTTCATCCAGAAACTTTGGGTGGTCAAACCTTCATTAGTTGCAACGGATCCTGCAGAGAAACAAAGGATATCAATTGGTATGGCAGATTTGCAACTAATTAGATTTTTGAGTGAAGAATTCAACATTGCATTGGAAATTTCTGAAATTCACTGAAATTGGGCTATAGCAGATTGGGATAATTGATATGGGTGTAAATTCAGATGATGATATGATCAATGAAGTATAATTAGAAAGATAATATCAGTTATCATTAAGTTTTCAGTGTAAAAATCAGAAATAGGGGTAAGGGTACTCCGTGAATTTGAGACTTGTGAATTGAACATGTTCCTCATCACTTATTTCTGCAAAAACAGAAAGATTAGGTAGATAATGGCTTGGGTAAACTCCCAAGAAGTGCCTTTCTTTAATGTCTTTGGCTAGACATTGAATCAAGGTGAAATCAACTAGGAGCTAGTGGTAAATCTTGTAGAATCAGCTCCTTGGACAGCCTTAGCTTTTTCAGCAGCTCATCAACTTGATTCTTGGGCAGGTTTGCATTGATGATAATTGGAAATGTTGAATTCTCCCCCAAGAATTCATACTTCAGGTTATCGGGGAGGGGCTTGAGTTCCAATTTGAAAGAATTGGTTTGAGTTGAGTTGCCTTGCTCAGTAGTGATAACTTCTTGCAATTTGTGCTGATTTTCTAATTTTTCTACTGATTTGGATAAACTCAATGCAGATTAATATGTTGCAGCCTCTGGATCCTCCAATTCTTTCAAATGATCAAACATTAGACACCTTTGCAAAGGATCTCCAATATGAATTATAGCTGAAGCTTGTTCTACCACTTGATTTAGCTGCCCATATTCAAAATCATTTTCCTGAAAATTTGATCTACTGATAACTTGTGCCAAATTGAATTCAATCTTCTCCTCTCCAATTTTGAAGGTTAGTCTCCCTTTCTTTACATCTATCATAGCTCTAGCTGTGGCTAGAAAGGGCCTCCCAAGCAGAATGGAGGTATTCATATCTTCCTCCATGTCCAACACCACAAAGTCTACTGGTATATAGAATTTACCAACTTTGAGGGGTATGTCCTCAATAATTCCATATGGGTACTTAATGGATCTGTCTGCCATCTGTAGAGACATGTTTGTAGGTTTCAAATCTCCAACTTCAAGCTTCCTACAAAGTGAAAGAGATATGACACTCACTGATGCACCCAAATCACATATTGCCCTTTGAATCTTCCTATTTCCAATTTCACAAGGTATGGAGAAGCTTCCTGGATCTTTCAACTTGGGTGGCAATTTATTTTGGATGATTGCAGAGGCTTCCTCAGTCAAGGTAATAATTTCATGCTCCATAATCCTCCTTTTCTTGATTAGGATTTCCTTCAAAAACTTTGCATAGGAGGGCATCTCCTGAATTGCCTCCACAAATGGCACATTGATATTTAACTTCTTCAGGATTTCCAAAAACTTTCCATATTACTGGTCCTGCCTTGCCTTAATTAGCCTTTGAGGGAAAGGTACTTTGTCAAAGACCCTAGCTTTTGCTTCAATCTTGGGGCCTGAATTCCTGATTTTCACCTTAGGTTCTTCACTTGGCTCTTTAGCAACTTTTGAATCTGAATTGACTTGATCACCCACAACTTCCTTCATTGGTTCCTCCACCATTCTTCTACTCCTGAGCTGGATAACATGGACTTGTTCCTTTGGGTTCACTTCTGGCTGTCCAGGAACGAATAAGTGAAAGAATAAAGCATATAGATGTGAGATATCATTTTGTTCGAGATATTGTGGAAAAGCAAGATGTTCAAGTTCAGAAGATTAGCACAATAATCCAGCAGATATGATGACAAAGAGCTTACCTGTTGACAAATTCGACTATTATTCGGACTTGACGGGCGGTACGCAAAGATCAAGCTAGGCCCTCGTGGGCCATTCGGCAAAAGAGAGCATGTTGAGCATTTTTTTTAGAGTTTTGTGAAATTAAAGTCAAGGTGGAGATTTGTTGATGTGCCTTGAATTATGTACCCTTTACCAAAATTATGAAAGAAAAAAAAATGAAAAAGGAGGAAAAATGAGAATCTGTGACGGAAGCGGAGGGCTTGGGCCGTTAGGGTTAGGGTTAGGGTTAGAATTTTATATGATGTACATTCTCTTTTGGCTCATAGTGAAAATTTCTGACGGCGACCTCCTTTGCCCGTGGATGTTTCTCTCTTGTTCACATTGATCAAGAGAGTTTTACCACGTTAAATTTCTGTATTCATCTTCTCTTTCTTTCGTTATTTTGATTATTCATCGATCATCGGTGTTCTATTCGCAACATGATATAATCTTCTTTCAAACCATATGAATGCGACTGCCACGAAAACTCCAAAGACCCCAAAGATAGAAAGAGATCAAGGAAAATAAAATTTGATCATATGGACAAAAGTAAAATTGAGCTTAGTTTAATTATATATGTATAGTAAAAGGGCTGATGATGTGTGCATGAACATATTTTTGCTTCGACATGGAACTTACGCTCATATAATAAGTAAGAAAAAAAGGATAAGTATGATAGAGTTTGAAAATACGATTTCAACCAATATTAAAACTGTTTCCTGATAATCATAATAATGGAGGTATTGAGATAACATCAAAATTATCATATATTATTAAATATAAGATTAATGATATTATGGTAGATACACTATTTTCTACGACTCAATTTCATAACAGAGGCAATAGAGTCACAATTTCTTTATGGGCGGTGGAGAGGATGGCAATAGAGGACGAAGTTATTAGGAAAATAATTGGCTTCTATAAAAAAACTATCTATATTAAGAGAAACTTCTCTCAAGAAAGAACTTACGCTCATATAATAAGTAAGAAAAAAAGGATAAGTAGGAAGCGCCGAGTTCACCTCTGACATTCACTCACACACCAGTTACAACGCTAAAGTTTGAACGGAGTGGAACCCATTAATTTACATGCAGACCAGTCAAGATTAGTTTGAACGGACTGCTGATCAGGGGTGTTTACGGATTAGGTCGGGTTTAAAAAAATTTGGGAGTCAAATTCTATTCAACTTGATTCGGTTCCGATCAGACTTCGTCGAGTCGAATGGTCAAATTATTCGACCACCTAATTTTTTTTTTTAAATAATCTTATTATTTTATATTTATTTAATATAAAATAATATTATTTAATATTTATTTTAAAAGCATAAAATAAGTTTTAAATTATTTAATATTATTCCTATACTTCAAGTTTTTTAAAAAAGTTTAAATTAAATATAAGTTTAAATTTAAATAAAAAGGGTAAAAAAATAAAAAATCAAGTTGCTCGGTTCGGTTTGGGCCGACTCGAGTTGAAAAAATCCAATCCATAGTCGACACAACCAATGACCATGTCGAGTTCAGATCGAGACGGGTCATCGGGTTCACATTCGAAGAGGGCACATTAATAAAATAAAAGATAATTAAAAATCTATATAAAACAATTTCAAAATCTATATAAAATTATGATTGATTGTATGTATTAGAAAGTTTGAAATACTAGCATGAAAATAATTTCCAAATATATTCTTCAAAAATAAATATAAAAAAGTTTGTAGCTTAACGACTGTTCTTTTTATGATGAAAACTTCAATAAATTTTATCCCCGTGTTTCTATAAAATCTTAGCAGTCTCAGTCCAATAAATTTCTAGGACCGGATTTTGTTTGAAAATTCAATTAATTTTACATCAAGAACGTATGAGTTCTATTTTTTTACCCATTTTCTCATTCAGTCATTCATAATATAACATACATTATATTTAATATCCTTTAGCACATATCTTTTTTTCGGAATATACACTTTTGAAACATATATGTACTTTCTAGAATGATATCATTCATAATTTAAAATTCAGACTTGAGTTGCGCAAAAAAATTTGTCGGATTCCCCATTTAACTGGATTGACAAGCTCTTGACTGGGTTACGTAAAAAAAAATCAGGACGAGAAAAAGTACGTAGGAAAAACAGAAACTAAACCTGAAAAAAAAGTTAATAAACAAAGACAAATCTCCTTAAAAAAACAAAGACAAATCTCCTTAAAAAAAACAAAGACAAATCTTGAAAAGGCCCACCCCATGAAGTTTAATCATGTGTTTGAACAGATTAATCAAATCTTTCATCTCAAATACAACGATACATATATAATGCTAACATTAGACATTTGTTATCAACACTTTAAATATCCATCTGAACCACAAATTGGATTAATTGGAAAATAGTAGCCTATTGGGTTTACAAGGTATAGACGGGATAAATTGACATGCAGAAATAAACGAATATTATGAATACGATGACAAATGAAATAATTACGCAATTACCACTGCGTGCAAGAAACTTGTAAACACGTGGAACGCCCGTCAATATGTGCAAGGCTTTGCCTTCATCACGGTACCTCTAAGACATATATGCACTAGCTGATAAAATATAGCATAAATAAAAGTCAATCAAATGGCAATATTGTTGACATGAATTACAATGTATTTTTTCCAATGCCGAAATAATAATAATAATAGTTAAGTAGTTTTGGATTTATTATAAAACTAGGGAACACCCTCGCGCTTTGCGCAACTTTAACTAATTTATAAATATAATATTAAATATAATTTTTTATAAGAATACTAAAGTATTTTATATTTTTGAAATATTTTTTTGTATTTTATTGAAAAAATTATTATTTTTATATCTTAATATTCATACATTTGTGTGCGCACGCGCATATATATATTTCAATAAAATACAAAAAACATTTCAAAAATATAAAATACTTTAGTGATTAATACGAATATGAATATATGCAATGTATATTAGGAATCTAATGTCTTAGTCTCAATTTTAAATAGTCTATAAAAGTTAATAAGTAATCTAGTTATAGCATGTATATATAACATACTTAAATTTGTTTGAAAATAACAGGTAGGTTGTTGTTCATTTATGGACTTTTTTTAATTTTCAATAATTCACTACAATAAATAATTCATTTTCACATTAGTTATAATTTTAAATTTTAGCATATGCTTTTAGTAAAATTATGTAATGATTGATACTTGTTAACAAATAATTTTGTATAGTATTTCCTTGTTAAATAAGATGTCAAACAATGAGGAAACAAAATCATGAAATAATATTTAAATTATATGTAGGTGACTTTGGCCTAATCATAATAATTGAAAATATTTTTTTTCTTATTTATGACTCAAAACACTCCCTTTTAAATGTAAATGTAGCATGCATGGAGAGAAATTACTGTTTCTTCTATCATATGTTAATGTGGCTTGTTTTAATTTCAATAGTAAAACAATTTTTTATGCATTTGTCTTCCATGAGAATCTGTCAAACACTTCTATTTCTTACTTTCGAATGTGTTCGGAAAAAAAATTAAAATAAGGTTGATTATGTATAAAGAAAACAAAGGGACATATGAAATTGAAAAGAAAAGAATATATATATATATATATATATATATATATATATATATATATATATATATGTATGTATGTATGTATGGAGAGGGAGAGAGAGATAGTATATATGAGACTGATTTATCATCTGTGCCATCTACAAATTTTAAAAGGTATACAAGAAAAAAAAAGTGAAAATGTTAACTTCTTCACTCTCATTTGCATTCGTCCCTTTGATTGGCATTGTTCTATCTCTAATTCAGCATGGAAAGAGATGTGGAAGTATATGAAGGCAAATAACAACTACAGTGGGATCCGTCTCTATACCGGAAGATCTTGGAATTTTGACTATCAATGAGTCGTGACTTGCGACATTCTGCCACTACACCAGACCAAATTATGTTCGCGCATTGTCCAGAAGCAGTTAACTGGATTTTGAATTTTGAAGCCTCCCTAAACCCAAAATATAGACTGGAGTTGCATGGTTAATTTAGCACTTTAATGCTTAGGTTTGGAACGTCAAGCTTCTACAAAATTATAGCAATTGTCTGAAGTTGTCAAATGATACATGAATAATTTAGCTCTAAAAAATACAAGATATTGTGTTGGGCTTGTCTTGCCACCTGCCATGTCCACAAGTTATAAAATATCTTGGGTCATTGGGAAAGATCCTCCAAAACGATATTCATTCCTCGTACTGGAGCAGAATCCTCTGTTCATTCCTAATGTCTCGATGTAAATATGATATGACAAGCAGACGCTATGCATTTGGCAAATGTTAACCACTGAGATGAATTGGAGGAGGCTACTGAGATGCATTTGGCAAGCAGACTAAACAGTGGTTTCACAAAAGTCATCGCCCATGGATACCTCTTCGTCTCTTAGCGACGTCAGCATTCCCTCCGTTGCTACTAATGCTAATTTTGCTCACCTTCTGGTATTTTCTAATGGCTTATTCTATGGTTTTCAGTATATGATCCCCATACTTATGTACCTTAGCCCTGAGATCAAACACATGTATAAGTATGCATATAAAATATAAAAATGGAGAAGAAATGTATGACTTACTTCCCAATGTCATTGTTCTCAAGGAGTTCTTCTTTGGTTTTGGGCAATCGATTGGTGATATGTTGCGATGTGGCAGTCCTGAAGTTGAAACAAAGATTTCGAAAAAGAAAAATATAAATAAATCAAGCAAACATGACATTAAGGTAGTTAATCAGTTTGATGTTAACATAGTTGTCGTATAATTCTTCCAGTCCTGTAGAAGGATTCCTAGATCATGGTTCTTCTCGTTGTTTCTATAACTATGGCCACAACAGTTGGCATGCATGATGCATATCTTGTTGGCATCAAGACCTCGATGCAGATGGCGGCGGCCGCGACCATAGGATTGATCAGTTGGTAGAACCCGGCGAAGTAAGTGGGCATGCATATCTTGTTGGCATCAAGACCTCTATGCAGATGGCGGCGGCCGCGACGATAGGACTGATCAGTTGGTAGAACCCGGCGAAGTAAGTGGGCTCGGAGGCACACCGATCTACAATTGTCATCCAACATCTACAACATAGATGATTGCTCGCTCATGCATGAATGTTGGCACCACAAGAACAGCCAGTGGTCGTAGAAACGATCTTCTGATCACGGTACATGGCGTACATGAATCCGCCTTAAACAATCACGTTGTCAGAAAAGTTCTTCGCCACAGACATGATGAGGTGTTGGCTTGTGGCCACCACTGCTGCTTGATGAGGTCGTGAGTATTTATATACATATATTTGAAAACGTTAGTAGGAATACAATGAAGCGTCACAGTGGCACTTCATTAAAACTAATGTTTCATGCCTATCAATTAGGTGCTAATGTGGCTGTTAACTGCTGTAATTGTCAATTTTAATCTGCTATAAAAATAACGTACACTGATAAAGGAGGGAGTTAGAGAGCAATAAAATAGAAATAAAAGATAAAATTTTAGAAAAAAGATAAAGTGGAATCGTGGAATGTGAGCCTCTCCAATGCATCAGTTATATATATATATATATATATAAATTAGACTGAGTGTGTGCAACTGCAAAGTCATTAATTATAGGAATTATCCAAAACCGGCCACTTTCCTATGAACTAACTAGGCCGTCTTCATATATAAATATGATACCAATGGCTTTGGATAAATTTAAACGAGTCCTTGGATTTGTACAAGAAATAATTCATCCCTAAAGTCAATAAGCACAAAAAGGAGATTTGAGGAAAAGGATTCCACAACATTTGGAGTTCTTTTTTTTTTTTAAACAAATATTCAATACCAAAGTATTCTTTTAACGATTTTTTACTTTTTTTAAATGCATTTGATCCTTTTGTTCTTTGTTAAGTTTACGAAGGTACCAAGTCAAACCCAAGGGAACTATACCTACTCAAATAAAATAAGTAAGATTGGATAGGTAACACTTCATAATGCTGGCGCGAATGATTGTTCTACTTATTCTAATTAATTACTTAATTGGCAAGTGCACTTGCTATAATAATATTATAATTATCTCTCTAATTTGGTCCACTTCACTCAACCATAATTGTTGTCGTCGTTGCATGTCTGAATAAGGCAAAACACGCTTGATGGCTATGGGCACGAACAAGAAGAGTCAGGCAAATAATTGTTTCATACTTTCGTTATCTTTAGTTTAATTTATATTAAATAATCCATAATTGAATTGAAATTTCATGCCAATTTGGGGCGCTTCAAGAGAAGATTTGTTGCACTTCTCAAATAGAACTTCAAGTTGTCTAACATTAGAAATAGAACTTCATGCCAATTCATCAGGTCGCTTTAACCATGAACCGGTCTTCGGTCAGTTGTATGAGTGAAAAAATTAAAAAACGAACAATTATAATAACTCGGAGAGACGTAGAAATACAAAACATACAGTACTAATCAAATGACGAAATGTACATCAAGAAAGCAAAAGTGTGCCTCTTTACATCTTTCCTGGACAAGGATAATTAACAATCAAGGAAGAAACAGATATCACTACAAGAAAAACGCGGATTATCGACGGTCCGAACCGTCGGTAATCAGCCCGAAAATCGTCGGTAACGTAATTACCGACGGTTTTTCAGTCGGAATCGATCCGTCAGAAAAACGCTCGTCGCAAACGGATTTGCGACGGTTGAAAAAAATTCATCGAAAATATCGATGGTTCTGGCCGTCGGAACAGTCCCCGGTGGTTCGACCCGTCGAAATTTTCCGACGGTTGCAACCGCCAGAAAAGTCCAGGCGGTCCGAGCCGTCGATATTTCCGACGGTTGCAACCGCCGGAAAAGGCTTCCGGCGGTCCGAGCCGTCGATATTTCCGACGGTTGCAACCGCCAGAAAAGGCCGGCGGTCCGAGCCGTCGAAATTTTCGACGGTTGCAACCGCCGGAAAAGGCCGACGGTCCGAGCCGTCACAACTTTTCGACAGTCCCAACTGTCGAAACTTTAGACGGTTGTCGCAATCGTCGATCTTTTTGACGGTCGCAACCGTCGCAAATAATTTTTTAAATATAAAAAAAATTAGCGGCCGGATCCGGCCGCCTGGCGTTCGGATCCGGCCGCTGGAGGCCGGATCCGACGCCAGGAGGCCGGATCCGGCCCGCCTGGCGGCCGGATCCGGCGCCAGGAGGCCGATCCGGCCGCTGGAGGCCGGATCCGGCCACCTGGCGGCCGATCCGGCCGCTAGAGGCTGGAACCGACCGCCTGGCGGCCGGATCCGAACGGGAATGGCCACGGCCGGATTCGGCCGACAGCAGAGAGAGGGAGAGAGAGATGCCGGCGCGGAGCGGGAGAGAGAGATACGCCGGCGCGGGAGAGGGTCGCCGGCGTCCGGCGTGGGAGGGTCGCCGGCGTCCGACACGCGGGAGAGGTCGATCTCGTGGCATAACCGGCGTCCGGCGTCCGGCGTCCGTGCTCGCGGCCGGGAGAGGGAGAGAGGAGAGGAGGGAGAGAGAGAGGAGTGGAGGAGGAGGGAGAGAGAAGAGGGAGGAGGGAAATATATATATAAAGGAAAAAAGCGGAAAAAAAGCGGGAAAAGAGAAAAAAAAAGCGGGATAACGAAATTTTAATTACCGACGGTTTCGGCCGTCGAAAACATAAATAATAAAAAAAATTATTTTATTTAGTTATATATAATATTTATTTTTTATTTTACCGACGGTAATCTTTACCGACGGTCAAAACCGTCGGTAATTGCGACGGTTTGGATATCCGTCGGAAATGGCGACAGATTTACCGACGGTTACGACCTTCGAAAATTGCGACGGATTTTGCGACGGATGGATATTCGTCGAAAATATCGACGTTCCTAACCGTCAAAAAATTAAATAATAATATAATAAATTATATAATTAATTTTTTATTTTCGACGGTCACAACCGTCGAAAAATCCGTCGAAAAAATTTAATAATAATATTAAAAATATATAATTTAATTTTTTTATTTCCGACGGTCCTAACCGTCGGAAAAGTCGTCGGAAATTGCGACGAATAGTTATCCGTCGAAAATATCGACGTTCCTAATTGTCGAAAAATCAAATAATAATATAATAAATTATTGGCTTTAATTTTTTTAATTTCCGACGGTCGTGACCGTCGGAAAATCCGTCGAAAAAATTTAATAATAATATTAAAAATATATAATTTAATTTTTTTATTTCCGACGGTCGTAACCATCGGAAAAGTCGTCGGAAATTACGACGGATGGATATCCGTCGAAAATATCGACGTTCCTAATCGTCGAAAAATTAAATAATAATATAAATTATTTCCGACGGTCATAACCGTCGAAAAATTCGTCGGCAACGGAACCGTCGAAAAATCCGTCGCAAATAGCGACGGATTTAAAACCGTCGAAAATTATCCGTCGGAAAATCGCGATTTTCTTGTAGTATATAAAAGGATAAGAGCAAAGAAAGTCGCCCCGTGTAAACGGAATTTTGTGGCATGACTTTTGAGAGGTTGAAGCTGATCGCACGGAGTGCTCCTGAAGGACAACTTGTAATTTTCCAGATCAAAAATGAACTGAAAGTTCTTCATCTGATAACTGCCCAAGTATGAGTAGCCGTCGTCGTATTTATCCATCATTAAGCAAACCACCGGAGTACCAATCTTATCAGTCGAATTCAGCAAGAAATTTTGAATCGGCAAAGTCATATCAGCTCCAGAAAAGTGGTACGTCATAGTAGACAAGTTTAAAGCCTTATTTGATGTCCAATTGAAGCACAGATCGATTCCCAAGATATTGGAGGATCGATTGTAGACAGGCAGACCAATCTGACAAAAGACTTCTTCCCTGAGGATTCTGTAAGCTTCTGGCACCAAGTAAACGGGTCCGTTGAGTAGATTACGGTCCCGCTTGTTTTTTCTGCGTATCGGAGTGTTGCCGCAGGGATCGGCAAGTGTTTCTCACCCACTGATATGCATGCCCCTTAAATCGAGAATATAATAGTTGCTTTCTTTAGCAAATGAGGTCGTATTGATGACTTCGCTTTTGTCCAAATCCGCGTAGGATCCAAAGAACATGTAGCTGGAAAGAGAGGTATCCGTGTCAGTGAAGCAGTAGAACTTGGAGAAGGACAGTTGAGAGATCAAAGATAAGGGCCCTCATTCGCATTCCTACAATTACCTTGATGATCTATAGGTCGGTCGTTTGGTTATGGAATAAATACGAAAATATGTCGATATTTTGATAATACAATTAAATAATTTATAAAATAAGATTATATCGATCAAACTTTGAAAAATGTGAATCGTCTTAAAAAATAGAAAATCATCATTTTTTACATCGTCAGAAAAATATTTTTATTCTTCTAAAATAGAAAAATATGGTTATTCTCAATTTTTTTATTTTTTCAAATGTATTTTATTTTTTAAAAATTTAATCATATATTATTATATAAATATTCTTTTGTTATTATAATATTGAACGCTAGTTTTGTCTAATAAAATATTTTAAATATAAAATATTATATTTTTGAAATTTATTCTCTTCTAATCAAACGGTACACAGAATAAAAATATATTCACTTTTACGAGAATACTATATTACACTATTTTATTCTCTTCAATTTTATTCCATAACCAAATGGCCCTAAATATCTTTCTTTACGTTGCTTAACTATTGGAGTAGGGACACTTACTTCACCAGATCCATTTTCCAATTTGCTTGTATAAATTTACGGGCGAAGCAAGTCGATCATGGTGCTAATTAATATGGAATTTTTTGTTCATTCAAATCTTTCAATTTAAGACGCTGCCTCAATTTGGTAGATATTGGCAATCATCTTAGTCAATGGTCAATTATTTTAGTATTCTTTATGTATATTAAAACGACCGATGTACATGTGTGCATCCCAAAGCAACATATTTTTACTTTAACATGTGTTTTATGTATTTTGCTCGTATAGTAAGAAAAAAAAATTTAATAACAGTAGAATAGAGTTTGAAAACAGGATTTCATAAAAAACAATTAAAATTATTTTCGAATAAGCATGATGGAAAGATTGAAACAATATCATAATTATCATATATTATTGACATTAAACTATGATGATATTAGGATGGATACATTATTGTCTAGATATCAAAGTCACGATTGTTCAATTGTGACTAGATATCCTCCGCATCATCCTCGTTTAGCAAAAACAGCTTCATTTGTTTGGTGAGGGTATGAAATTTGTGTGACATATACGTAACATAAATGTATTTGTATATGATATATGTGAGACATAATGTTTGCATTCCACGTTATGATGCATTTTATATGTGCTATTATGTCATGATAAATATTTACGAGAAATTAGATTATTTTTAATTTATGAACCTTATTGAGTTAGAAAATTATACATATTTTTCTTGCAAATTTCAAAATATTTAAATATGCATACTTAGTATTTATGTATATGCGTTTTTGCATATTATAGCATGTTATTATGTGAAATTGATAATAGTTAACATGTATGAATATTATCATGTCACTTAGTTAAGAAATTAGCACAAAACTTGAGCATTTCATGATTGTGTATGTTTTTTTTGTATTTTTTAATAATTATGCGATGAATTTATAATCATGTAATGTAATTCAAAAACTACTTTGATTTTTTTAAATCATATGAGATATTATTTATGCATTAGTGTTAATATACATATTTATTAGTACATGCTATTTTATCATACATTATATATGATTATAAATTTAAAGTCATTGATATATGTTATTATATGATATATTAAGTGTGTCACACTTTAAATTAAATTTCCAATCCGATCGGGATAGTTTTTTAATCTGATATTTTAAAAAATTTATAATATAAACGAAGCTAGTGATGATGGAATCTTTGAAACGTTCCAGTTTCAGTTTGCAACGCAATAATTATTGCCATGCGGCTATTATGTTTCCCAAATTACAAAAACGACGAAAGAGACGACTTTGACCTACGAGCATGGTTTCAGAAAAAAAAAAAAGAGGATAGCGAATAATCTGAAAAAAAAATTACAAATTAAAGTACTCACTGAAAAAATAAATATTTTTAATAAATTTACACAATATGTAACTTTAGTGATCTTTACTTAATTAATATAGGAGCCAAGAAGCACTTTCCCATGCTTGGTAATTAAGGTTTGAATCAATTAGATATGCCTGAATTCGTAATTCGAATTCAAAATGCCTTCTTTCACAAGAATTCCTTGCCGGTGCAGATCTCCATTGAACTTTATTCTTGATCATATTAGCAAATTGATAAGAAATCGCAATCGTTATTTCACAATGAATAATCAGATTTTTGCAAAAGTTTGTTTAGTCATAATTCAATATTTGATACATTTTAACAGTTGATAGCAACTATACGCATAAAAAAGAAATCCCGAAATATTAAATTCGTTACTTAATATTTTTTTATGTAATGAGTAATCTAATTACTCCACTTATAATGGACATCATTAATTTAGGTTACTTGATTCTTTATCTATCGAAAGAATTAGAACAGTGTATCGATTTTCTATTCGAGCTCAACCCCTGCCATCCAACTCCCAGCTATTGAATATTAATATAGTATTTGTACTAAATTCGTTAGATTTCACTATATTTATTTAATGTAAAATAATATTTTTCATTGTCGTTAATGTAAAACAGTGTTGATGAACTAAACTAAGTGCCCATATGATTGTCATCTACTGAATGGATGGATAGATTTCTTAGTTGTCGTTTAATGCAAATGGTCGTTTATTGATAAAAGATTCATCTGGCACAATATTAATCCAATTAAAGAAACAAATAACTCAAAGAACACATCGTTATTCTTTATCTATTAGAGAATTTTGTGAGATAAACATGATCGTTATGTTTGGCTCTTGCAAAATAAGAAGAGGCAAAGCGTGCATTTGAGGATCAGAAAATGGATCTTATTAATTCACATAAAATTCATCAAGTATGATTAGTTTATAAAGCAGATAAAAAAAATTAAAGTCACTATCTGAGCAACTTGCCGTCATTTTGACTGTCGAATAGTACCCAAGTTATTTAGCATTTATAATAAGAAGTGTACATAATTGGGTCATATATAATGATGAATTTCAAGATATAACATATGAATTTCAAGTTATTTATTCATAATTATATAATAAGAGAATAAAGATAATTAAACCCGATTTTAAGATATAACTTATACGGTGCTATAAGTGAAGCCACTCAATCTGTCCATCGCATACATAGATGTTTGTTATACCCCGTTATGCGGATGGCAGCGTGACATCCACCATATATGCGATCGATCGGTTACGGGCGATCGCAATTAAAAATTTTTTAAAATTAGATTACCTTCAAATTATAAATTAAAGTTAAATGATCTTACTAAAATATCCTATAAATTAGATGAACATAAATTAACAAATAGAATTTCAAGTTATCTAACACTTTTGCAAAACGAAATTATAATTTTGAATAGTCGCGTTTGACTCTGCAGCTTATCTCATCCATTATTTTATTATTTAATCGATTGGTGTGATTGCTTTAACTTACATGAAACTTTAATAGGCTTCTAAATTATTTGATGTGACAGCCCAACATAGCACGGCCCATTAAACAAACTCTCGAGCATTAGTTGAAACGACTTATTCTTCCTTAGGAGAGAAATTGCTTTCATATGTAACGTCGAATGTTCTCTCTCTTCCTCTGGCATTAAATGCTATAATTTATCATTTTAATCACTTGTGATTCAATGCGCGTCACACTCTTTGACGCATGAAGTGAAATCAACGTCGAGGACATTGTGGAATTCCATGTTTTGTTTAATGGCTCGTAGAAAAGATTCTGTAAGAATAAAAAAAATATTGTGAAAAGGGAAACTAAAATAAATTGCTAAATATAGCAAATCTTGAGAAATTCTAGCCCTATCCATTTAATTAGGTTATAGTTATCGAGCATTCAAAATATACGATACTAATTAAGGGACAAAAGCACATCAAGAAAGCAAAAGTGTGCCTTTTACATCTTTCCTGGACAAGGATAATTAACAATCAAGGCAGAAACAGGTATAAAAGGATAAGAGCAAAGAAAGTGACCCCATGTAAATGGAGTTTTGTGGCATGGTTTCTGAGAGGTTGAAGCTGATCGCACGGAGTGCTCCTGAAGGACAACTTGTAATTTACCAGATCAAAAATGAACTGAAAGTTCTTCATCTGATAACTGCCCAAGTATGAGTAGCCGTCGTCGTATTCTGCAATCATTAAGCAGACCACCGGAGTACCAATGTTATCAGTCCAATTCAGCAAGAAATTTTCAATCGGCAAAGTCATATCAGCCCCAGAGAAGTGGTACGTCATGGTAGATAGGTTTAAAGCCTCATTTGATGTCCAATTGAAGCACAGATCGATCCCAAAGATATCGAATGATTGGTTGTAGACAGGCAGACCAATCTGAGAAACGACTTCTTCCCTGAGGATTCTGTAAGCTTCCGGCACCAAGTAAGTAAATGGGTCCGCTGTGTAGATTATGGTCCCGTTCCTTTTTTCTGCGTATTGGAGTGATTCCGCAGGGATCGGCAAGAGTTTCTCCCCCAATGATATGCCCCTTAAATCGAGAATGTAACTGTTGCCTTCTTTAGCAAACGAAGTCATATTGACGACTTCGTTTTTGTCCAAGTCTGCGTCGGATACAAAGAACATGTAGCTAGAAAGAGAGGTATCCATGTCAGTGAAGCAGTAGGAGAACTTGGAGAAGGACAGCTGAGAGATCAAAGATAAGGGCCCTCGTCCTATCCCTGCATAGCCGGAGGAGTAGGAGTAATTGAACCCCTGCACATCGTTGCATCCGAAAGATAAGGTGAAATTACTGCCTCCGAATCCAAATGTTTCGTTGGCAAGAACACCCAGTGCCCAGGAACAATTGTATGTGCACCGTGGCACTTCGATGCAATATGGATAGTCATAAAAAAGTATCTGTCGCCATTGCTGGTTGTTGCAAGGCAGGGGCCGGTAGGTAGAAGACTGGCTTGGATAGTACGATGGAGCCGAGCTGTGCATGGAGCTCTGCAGGCAGTCGGTCCAAACGAAAATATCAGAGGTGTCGATGATGAGTGAGACGTTGCGCGGCGGGTTACCTACGCCGAGCTCAAGCACGTAAAACCAGTCATCGTTCCACCGAAGCTGAGCTTGGAGACCACTGGAGGCACTATTTTGGTTGAAGAGACCATTGAACACACCGCCAGTTGCATTGGTTTGTAATTTGGGACTCCTCGAACTGCCCGTCATGGGCTTCTTCGACGTCGCACGAGGGCCCCGCGCAGTAGAAACATCCATATGAGCAAACAAAACAACGAAAAGGAAGAACATCGCTACTAATTTCGCCATTATGATCGATTTCTATGCTAAACTCAACTCTTAGATCCCAGTGGCCAGGAGCCAATGTACACGATGCACTTAATGTCAGAGAACTCTTGCATGCATATATAGAAAATTCAAAAGAGTTGACTTGCAACCTTTGAAAAATACTATTGCTGTATAAAGAAGGAAAAAAAAAAAGCTTGCAGCAGTTGACATATGAAAATGGCAATTTCTTGAAAAAAGAAAAAATAATCGAACGGAGGATCAATTGGCTTATGGTTGGGCTGGGTACCGACTGACCAGCAGTCGATATTTAAACATTAGTAATATTTTAGTGCTCTTTCCCACCCAATGTCAACTTTCAGAACAGGCGAACCTTCGGTAGTTCTTATTTTCATTCATGTCCTTATCAAGGTTTTAATTAGTCCGACTTCTTAGTTTCTTTTCGTATCATACCACTTAATCTTTTTTTTATTATTTGGTGTCGTTTTTTTCATTAATTTTTATATTGACCCGCAGAAGTTCAGACGTGACTTAATTCCGCATTCATATATGATAGCCTTGATGACTTCAAAAATCTGTCTTTACGTTGTTTAACTAGTGGAGTAGGACCCACTCCATGTTATCTATTTTCCAATTTGCTTTAACAAATTTACGGGCAAAGCAAGTCATGAATCAAGTCATGAATCTAATATATACGGAATATTTGAGGAACGCTTACTACATTATCTTTTCACAATAATTAGTAATATGTATTCTTAATAAAATGATTATTATTTATTAAATTAACAATAATGTGCATTACTTTATTTATTATATGCAAATAATATTTTCAATAATTTAAATGACACTATACGACTTTTACTAAAATACCCTTTATCATTAATATTAAGTTAAATATTGTATAATCCAACTAAAAACTCAAATAAAATTAATAAATTAAATAAATATAATTATAAATATTTCATATCTTTTTTAAATGAAAATAATGGTACTGCATAAAATATTTAAAATAATAACTAAATAATAATATGCAATTTATATGAATAACAATAATAAATAATTTTAAATAAATTAATATCTTTAATTATGATGGTAATAATATTATTTATTGTTGTTATATAAATTTTTATATTATTTTTTTGTTTCATTTGTCTAAAATTGAAAAAGACAGGAATGAAAAGAAAATAAAAATATATTATTATTTCGATGATAATTTGGATGGATACTTTCTTCCTAGTCAATGTGGATTGTCACTACATAGACAATTTATATTGCTAGACAATCCAAATTACTTATAAATTAAAATAAAATAAATAAGATAATGTGATAAATCTAAATAATTTAACTTTATATTATCAGTAATTTAGAAGAATTATCCGTACCAAAACGTCTCTTAATTCCTTCCAATCTTTCAATTCACTAGTAGATATTGCCCATCATTTTATAGTCAATGTTCAACTATTTTTTTTAAAGAAAAGTGCAATTATGTATTGAAATACGAAGAAATGTCATCCGAGCTCATGAAGGGAACCTCCCAAAAAATGTCGTTAACCAATGAATGGTCTAAGTTATCTAGAAAACCAGTTGGCTGATTGATTTTTCTAAATACATGATTTAAATTTTAGTCCCAAAAATTAAACAAAATATTACTAATATATGTAATATATGTGAATAGGAATAGGATCGTAGATTTTTTATGTACCAAGGAATAGAACCATCGTCGAGTACAATATATGTGAACGTCTCCGAGTCGGTGTTGATGTGAACGCGTTAGTAGCCCAACTGCCATCCCTTGCGGATTCGAGCAACTCCAGGCTTTCGATGATAGAGTGCAAGATGAAAATACTCATATGATCGAATAAAAAATCCAACTCCCCCGCCTCCTCTCATTCGATCAGTGGTCTGTTACCGTGAGACCATGGGAGCTCCCACCGGACCCAACTCGCGTTGTGGGGTCATCTTGCCTCAGGGTAGTGGATAATAGCATATTCACTATATCAGGGATAACCTTCTCTCAAATCGTTTGAATGGTTGCTCGACTGCCATGAAATGAACATCATTTCTCAAGTCCCAAAGACTCCTAAGACATAAGGAGATCAAGGAAATTAATTTTACTTTGGGGTCACAGACCGCTTATCGAACCTGGCCCAAAAGTAAAATTAAGCTTTGGTTTAATATTGTATATGTATAGTAAAAGGGCTGATGATGTGTGCATCAACATATTTTTGCTTCGACAGGAACTTATGTATTCCGCTCATATAATAAGAAGTAAAAAAAAAGGATAAGTAGGATAGAGTTTGGAAATAGGACTTCAACCAATATTAAAGCTGTTTCCTGATAATCATAATGGAGATATTGAGACAACATCAAAACTATCATATATTATTAAATATAAGGTTAATGATATTAGGGTAGATACACTATTGTCTACGACTTAATTTCATAACAGAGGCAATAGAGTCAAATTTTTTATGGGCGGTGGAAAGGATAGCAATAGAGGACGAAGAGGTCGACATTGAGAAGCTAGCTGCAAAAGAAAATATGACTTCTCCAAAAAATATTGTCTATTAAGAGAAACTTCCGTCCAAAAACTAACCTTCAACATTATATTCACATAGCTCAC
Source organism: Pontederia crassipes (assembly GCA_030549335.1). NCBI lineage: Eukaryota > Viridiplantae > Streptophyta > Magnoliopsida > Commelinales > Pontederiaceae > Pontederia > Pontederia crassipes. The sequence continues at coordinate 32,077,114 of CM060193.1, forward strand.
CTTTGACCAGCCGGAAGCGCCGAGTTCACCTCTGACATTCATACACACACACCAGGTACATCGTTAAGTATGAACGGAGTGGAACCCATTAATTTACATGCAGACCAGTCAAGATAGTATGTATGCTCTTTCAATTTTGTTGAGACTGCTGAAGTGCTGATCACTCGAAGAGGGCACATTAACAAAATAAAACAGAATTAATAATCTAAATAAAATAATTTCAAAATATATATATATATATATATGTATGAGTTTAAGTTGGATGCAACCAAAAAAATTGGTTGTAACTTACAACCATGAAATCTCAGCCCTTGGATCACCATTTATAGAGATGGAAGGCTACGATTGAATATCTTGAACCCTTTTTTTTTGGCCGGTTCTTGGCTTGCTCCTACCACGAAATCCCTTTTCCCCTTCGTTCTTGGCCGGTCAGCACCTCCGACCCTTTCATTTTTTTGGCCAGTTCTTGGAAGATCAACTGCTCTTCCTGGTTTCGGTTGCCGCTGTCGCCATGTTCTGCCGCCACCGCTGCGTTCTTCTGCCGCCGCCGTCGCGTTCTGATGCTTCGTTCTTTCGCTGCCGCCACGTTCTACCGCCGTCGCCTGTTCTGCTATCACCGCCGTGATCTTCTGCCGCCGCCGCCTGTTCTGTTGTCGCCGCCGTCTATTCTGCTGCCGCCGCCACCTGTTCTACTGCCATGTTCTTCCGCCATGAACGCCGCATTCTGCCGTCACGTTCTGCTGCCGTGTTCTGCCGTCGCCGCCCCATTCTGTCGTCGCGGCATCACTCCCGCCGCCGCTTTCTGTTGTTTCACGGCCGCCGTGTTCCCCTGCCGTCACGGCGATTTCACCCTCGTCGTCGTTTTCTGTTGTTTCACAGCCGCCATGTTCCCTGCCGTCGTCGCTGCCGTGTTCTGCTGCCGCCGTCGCGGTGATTTCACCCCCACCGCCGCTTTCTGTTGTTTCACGGCCGTCGTGTTCCCCTGTCGTCGCCGCCGCCATTTTCTGTTGTTTCACGGCCGCCGTGTTCCTCTTCCGTCGCCGCCGCCATGTTCTATTGCTGCCACCGTGTCCTTGCCGTGTTCTGCCACAGCATGTCGCACCATTTATTTTGTGTTGCCACCGACACCACCGACAAGCTCTTCTTCCTGTGGGATGCGCGTGTCACCGCCACTTTATTCTCTTAATTTTTTTATGTGTTTGATGTGCAAAAAAGTATCCAATATCTATCATCATTGATCAGGACATTGCCATGGGTAATGCGATTCGCAAAGTATTTCCAAGTACAAGACATCGATTTTGCATCTGGCATATAAAAAAGAATGCAGTGATTAACACAAAGAATTTGTGTGGACGAGGTAACTTCATGAAGGACTTTAAAGATTGGATACACATATCAAAGATTGAAAATTTTGAAAAGAGATGGACTGAAATGAAGCAAACTTATGGTCATTGGGTTGAAAATATGTATAATAAGAGTCGCTATTGGGTCCCATGCTATTTAAGTGATATCTTTTTTGCAGGAATGTCTTCCTCACAAAGATCAGAAAGTATGAATGCCTTCTTTGATGGTTATGTCAATTCTAATACCTCACTAACAGATTTTGTGTTTCAGTACGATGAAGCTCTTCGTTCACGTCGTGAAGCCGAAGAACGGGAAGATTTTAAAAACTTGAACTCGACGACTTCTTTAATTTCAAGACACCTTTTGGAAATGCACGCAAGCAAGGTATATACACAAAGTATGTTTGCTATTTTTCAAAAAGAGTTCAAACAACTTAACGATTTTCTTATTGAGAAAATATCAAAAAATGATAATCAAGTAGTATACTTTGTGTATTTGATGGGGAAGGAAGATCAAAGGCGAAACCTTGTGGAATATAGCTATCAAGATAAGATTTCAGTTAGATGCTCATGTAAAAAATTTGAGCAAGAAAGTATATTTTGTGTCCATATTTTGAATGTCCTTAATAAGAAGAGGATTACAAGTCTACCCAACGAATACATACTCCATCGCTGGACAATGGACGCTCGATACTCAAAAGCACATGCAATTCATGACAATGTCAGTATGTCTACAGATAACTCCCATGTTATAACCCCACTTCAGAAATTTATATGGAGAACAAATATGTGTAAAGTTAATGATTTTGCCATGCGTTCGCCTAACTTTTTAGAAATTCGAGTTTCAATTATGAAAGAACTTATTGAACGGTTCGAAATATTGAATGTCACAAATCAGATGTCTTTAAATGATGTTCCTACTATGTTTAGCCAAGCTTCAGAAGAATTGGATGCAATTATTCATGATCCAACTTTTGTAAAGGCGAAAGGTAGACCAAAAAAAAATACAAAGACTTAAGTCTGGCGTTGAAGTTTCAACTTCTCAAGGCGAGCGTAAGAAATGTATATGTGGTGAGTGTGACGGGGAAGGTCATTACAGATCTACTTGTCATCGAAAGGTATAAAGAAATTTTATTGTTTTTCCTTTCAAAGAATATGTGTTGCTTATTAATGTCATGTTTCACGTGTTTCTTTGCATAGAATGAAAATTTTGAAGAAAAGGAAAAGGATTGAAGACCGTGTAGAAAAAGATGGTGACATTTAATGGTAGACCAAATCTAACGAGTAATAATTTTATTAATCATTGTATTACTGACAAACTCCGCCTATGTTTTATAGCCGATCACAAGCCCGGATAAAGGAGGAGGGTTGTGTTAGGCCCCGACAGCCAGCGTAAAACCCTGTCGAATCGCATGAATATGGATCAACGAATATGGCGTCGTATGATCCATGTAGCCAACCCCACCTAGTGGGATAAGGCTTTGTTATTGTTGTTGTTGTTGTTGGATTGTATTACTGACAGTTATTTGTTTGTTGATTTCTTTGTTCAATTATATTTCTTAATCATTGTATTACAGGTAACAAAGGCATTCTAACTTTTGGGACAAATTAAACGAGGATAAATGTTGCCCTTTTTCGATGTTGTGCTGCTCTTCCAAGAGTTTAATGGTCTTGTATTTTGATTCATTTAGAACAAGAAAGTTGTTAGAAGTGTGATTTTATCTATAAAGTTTTGGAGAACTTGTATTTACTTTCAAACTTTAATTGCAGCAACATGATTTATAAACTGTCTAATTTTTGGAGGACTTGCATTTATTTTCAAACTTTGAATTGTAGCAACATGATTTATAAACGATCAAATTTTGAAATATATTTCGTCCAACTCATTACCAGTATCAATGTTGTGAAAAATTGAGAATGCTCAATTTAAGTTCGTCAAATAAACTATCACTATCGATAAAAAAGTAGCTAATTGTTTAATATTATTCTCAAATTGTGGAAACACATGCAATCAATATAGCCAACAGATTCATGCAAGAGGTGTAATAATTCAAAAAAGTTATATGGATACAATGTCAGCCAATGTGCACATCCAATGCCTCTAATAATTCTTTGATCCAAGAATGCGAATGATATAGCCGTAGGTTTAATGTTCTATCAAATGATGTTCTATGAAACAAGATTACATATGGCAAATAGGAACAGCATTCATATTTTCATTTAACATCACAATTAAACACATATCACATTCAATCCACTTAAACACATATCACGTTCATTCAATACAGTTTTTTTCTACACAATCAATTCCTGTTTCTACACGGATCATGCTCATTCATATAATTTTTTCTACATTTCTTCATCAGGATCGTCGAAGGCATATGTAGAAGGCAACGGCGGCAGTAGATGACGGTGGTGGCAGCAAAACAGGCGACGGCGGCAGTAGATGACGGTGGGGGCAGAACAGGAGGTGGCGGCAGAATAGGCAGCGACGGCAACGGCGACGGCGGCGGCGGCAACAGATCGCGGCGGCGATAGCAGAACAGGCGACGGCGGCAGAAGATCGTGGCGGCGATAGCAGAACAGGCGACGGCGGAGACGACAACAGAATAGGCGACGACGACAGCAGAACAGGCGGCGACGACAGCAGAACAGGAGGTGGCGACGGCAGAACAGGAGGTGGCGGCGGTAGAACAGGAGGTGGCTATGGTAGAATAGGGGCGGCGGAGGCAGAACAGGCGACGGCGGCAGATCACGACGCAGACAGCAGAACAGGCGGCAGCGGTGTCGGCAGAAGATCGCAATGACGACAGCAGATCGCGCAGGGGCAGCGGCAGCAGACGGCGGCGGCGACGGCGGTGGTAGCAGATCACTGCGAAGACTGGGGGTGGCAGCAGATCGCTGCGGAGATGATCGGTGGCAGCAGATCTCTGCGGAGACGACCGGTGGCAGCAGATCTTTGCGGAGACGGCCGATGGCAGTAGATCGCGGTGGCGATGGCGGTGAAATCAGATCGCGGTGGCAGCATGATAGTGAAATTTGGGATTGAGTAGTGATAACTTGCTGAAATTAAGTAAAAGAGTTAATTTTTCAATTTTTTGTCTTCCAACTCACTAGCTGCAAGTGCACAAATAACTTGTAGTAGACTCAGATTGTCGTATCCACAAGAATTTGAAGTCTAAGACACCCTAAAATAATCTAGATTAGTTCTACTTTAATGGCTAAAAACAGATTTTCAAAGGAAAGTGAAAACAGATTTTTAATGGAAAGTGAAATGATAACTGAATTTTGGGTTTTGGAAACTTATCAAAACTGAGATATAAATGCTAGATTAAAGTCTAGAAATGTTTAACTATCAACGAGGAAGGTTCTTCTAGGAATTGGGGTTCATCTAAATTAATTAAGGATGGAATGGGTCAAGTTATCATTAATTGTCCAATTTTGATTCAATCTGAAAATGGCTGCTCCCACAGCTCAATTAGCCTCTAACTAAGCAACATATTGTCATATAGTTGTTAGCTAGGTTGAATCAATAGAGGGTCCTCGCTGAAAATCAAGTTATCATTATATGCAAATGGAGGTTCAATGCTGATTTTTACACTTCAAGAAAATTCTGAAATGATAACTTGTATTTGCAATCATAAAAAGATGGAATCTCTTCAACCAATGAAACCAGGGTGAAATCTACCCAAAAATAGTACTTGTGTCCATGATTCATCTCTGAATTCAAGGGGGATTTAAAATCAACCTCTCGGTTGCAAGGAAAGTGAAATCCACACAATTACCAATTAATTGGGACTAAGAAACACCCTATCTAAAATGGGAATTCAGTGATTATCCAATGCTTCTTGGTTCATCTCTGAATCACAAGAATGACCTAAAGACTACCTCTCAGTAGTGGATGAAAATGAGGCTTGACATTAGAAATTAGAATTCAAATGGAAATCAGAAATTAGAAATCAGCAAATAGAATTCTGCAATTCAAGAAATCTGAAATATTAATCAATGGAACTAGGTTTATCAATTGCTTCTTGATCCATATCTGGACTGCAAGAGATCCTTAAGGTTCACCTCTCAATGATTAAATAAAATTAGGGGATTCAATTGATAAAATAGATTCCAGCAGGAAATCAGAAATAGAATTCAGATATTAAGTTCAGGAATCAAAGGAGCAATCTGATTTGAGCCAAAATTATGCCTAACTTCCTTGTTCATCTCTGAACAAGAAGGTGGCATTAACAATCTCTTAGTGACTCAATTAATCAGATTGAGAATGACAAACAGGTCCAGACAGTCACAAAAATCAGATTCAGGAATTCAGAAAAAAAGAAAATCAGAAAACTGGAAATCAGAAATCAGATTGCAGATTCCAGAAACCTGATATTTCAATTCATTTCTGAAAGATGATTAGATCAAATAAGACTTCTCAGTCATCAATTACAAATGGATCTATTGATAGCATAGCATAAATCAATACAGAACATTTCTAAAATCTGAAAATCAGGATTGATTTCAGTGCAGAATTATAAATCAGTCCACATCCATCCAAAATTAATCTAAACTACTACCCTATCCTAAAAGAAATGGAGTTTAGCTCCTCATATTTACAGAACTTGACATCAAATGGATTGAGAAATATATACAAATTATTGATGCTTCAAGTGTCTCGGCCAGCAGCAGCAGCCCTCAGCAGCAGCTCATTCCTTGCTCCAAACCCTGAATGACCAGCCTCCCTTCCTCCTCCAGAAATTCCACATTTTATATGACTCCAATCCACCCTAGGATCAGCGTCAGAATATTCTTTATTCTTTGATTGCATCCACCTGTCCCTGGACTGAATTCACAGCTGCAGATTCCCTTTTGTGCAGGAAAAAGTATGTGGTCCCCCCTACTTTTTCCACTTTTTAGCCACCTTTCTTCCTGCTACAAATCCCAAAACAGCAAGCATCAAAGTCCTTGAATGGTGTTTTGACAAATAAAGATCAAGATGATGATAGTTGCTAGCTCAGATATCAAATGAAATTGGGTGTTGTGCAGGAGTGATAACTTATATCGATATTAATGATTTTAGGGGCCCGGAATGATAACTTTTAATAAATCCTGGAAAATATCCAAATATGGATGGTTCAAAGCATTTCAGGCATCAAATGGATTAGAGTGACAAGTGAGTGAGATCATAAATCAAATATGAATGAGATTTCTAAGGAGTGATAACTTGGGTGCCCAAAAATGATAACTTATATGACTTAAAAATGATAACTTGTGATAACTTGAGTTGTGGTTATGCAAATGTGATGAAATTTGACCAGCAATGAGTTAAAACAATAACAAGATGATTGCTTAAGGTCTCTGTGCAGAATTAATTGTTTTGCATGTCGAAATGATAGAATTGCCCTTTAACGATAACTTGGCAAAAGAAAAATGATAACTTGTTCAAATGGACTTAAAACTCTGCACAAGTTGAGATGTGACTATCCAAATATGATTTATACATGATGATGATGGATTTAGGGCAAGAAAATTATTGAGAATCAGTTCACTTAAAATAATGATAACTTGACACTTAGGAATGATAACTTATCCTCAAAATGATAACTTAGCATAGAATTTAAATATTAATGGATTTTGGCATTTCAGAACCTCTATGCACATGAAAATAAGTATGAAATGAGGAATATCAACTAGTTATCATAATGTATGCATTCCAAGTATAATTGGTTCAAATATAGGCAAAAGTGGGACTCGATATGTGTAAAGAGTATCTAAAATGGGTTAGAAACATATAGTGATCAGCTAGTGATCACAGCAGTAAATCGGAGTGTGAGGGGGAGCAGCAGACCAGTAGATCGGAGCGTGAGGGAGAGCAGCAGATCAGTAGATCGGAGCGTGAGGGGCCGCGGCAGAGCAGGAGTTCGCAACGTGAGGGTTTTGTGGGTAGGAAGGTGTTGATCGGTCAAAAACGAAGGGGAAAAGGGGTTTCGTGGGTAGGAAGGCAAAAGGGATTTCGTGGGTGGAAGGCAAGTCAAGAACCGGCCAAAAAAAAAGAAAAAGGGTTCAAGGTATTCAATCGTAGCCATCCATCTCTATAAATGGTGATCCAAGGGCTGAGATTTTATGATTGTAAGTTACAATCAATTTTTTTGATTGCATCCAACTTAAACTCTCTCTCTATATATATATGATTGAATTGTATGCATTAGAAAGTTTGAAATACTAGCATGAAAATTATTTCTAAATGTATTCTTCGAAAATAAATATAAAAAAGTCTGTAGCTTGAACGATTGTTCATTTTACGATGAAACTTCAATAATTTTTATGCCCCGTGTTTCTGTAAAATCTTAGCAGTCTCAGTCCAAGTTTTGTACTGGCTTGAGTTAGGACAGGATGTTGCTTGAAAATTCAATTAAGTATACATCAAGAACGTATGAGTTCTATTTTGTTTATCCATTTTTCTAATTCAGTCATTCATAATATGACGTGTTATATATATATTTAATATCTTTTAGCGTATTTTTTTCAGAATATACACTTTCGAAATATATATGTACTTTTTTTAAAATGATATTGTTCATAATTTAAAATTCAGGCTTGAATTGCGACAAAAAAATTGACTGAATCCCCATTTAACTGGATCGATAAGATCTTGATTGGGTTATGTAAAAAAATCAGGGTGAGAAAAAGCACGTAGGAAAAAATGAGCATGAAAGTAAAGCAAATAATCAAAGACAGATTTTGTAACACCCAAAAAAAATATAAATAAATAAAACGGACATCTGGCATAACCACTTAGCATCCAAGATTTGGTGGAAATGCCGACCTTCCAGCCGTGATGGGGGATAAAGTTATTATCATGAAATAAAATCACCATATCTTTTTCTAACCTCCACTCTCGTGAGAAAAATCAAACCTGCCCAAAATATCTGTCCTCTACACACACGTCTGCACACCCTGAAGAAATTCCAACACGTCTGAACCCCACCTAGTAAAGGCGGGTCGAACATCTTTCTCCCTCCGCGTACCTTGAGTGTTTTTCCTCTCATGATCCTCCTCTATCTTGACATCTCTTCATGACCTTTCGTTGCCTGGACGAATTTCAAGAGTAGAACACGAAGGAAAGGTAACTCGGACGCAAGAGCAATGTGGAGGACGCGGCCGTTGATACAGACAATTCGGCAGGGAGGATCAAGCACAAATAGATGTGGGTGAATTTGAAATCACCTTGCATAACTCTTGATGGATCTAATCAACATGCTATTACGATCTGATCATGTCCAAAGTATGAATAATAGGAAGGAGATGATATGAAGATGAATATGACGTTTGATCTATTTTCTGTTTGGGTTGTGATATGATTACTTACGTGTAGGAATCTGATTGTTATTTTGCTTGACCTGCCTCGATGATTGTTATATATGTGGTGTTTAATCTATTGTGTTACTTTATGAATCTTTGGTATTTAATCTGCATGTGTAAAATATTATGACTCTTTCATGTAACTTTCGACATTCTGCACCTTACGAAACCCGTCCTGATTCTCCGTGTAACTGGTCCAGGTTCATACTGAAAACTACTGTGTTGATTGATAACATGGTCGTGCTTGTGGAACTCGGCCCGGGTTACCTTGAACTCGGCTCAGGTTAGCGAGTAACTGACCGATCGATCTCTCGACGGTCGACCGGTCGACTATCTGACTTGGGTTCCACTTAATCTGGCCCAGGTTTGTCCCACATTGACCTCGACGATGTGTGACACTTTGCACGAACTCGTCCCGAGTGCCGATTACACTCGGTCCGAGTTCATGCTATGAACCCGATTCAGGTCACCCTATAACCGACCGAGGTTATAGCAATCCGAGACTATTTATCATGTTTCCTACTGATCCTTGATTTTGATCTGAATGCTATCTATTCTTGTTTTGATTAATCACGATTATGACTGGATTTATGACACATGATCTCACCAGGATCTAATCCTTATTTGATATATGGACCTTGATGTTGATTCATTCTCTTATTAATCTATTGGTTCCCACACCATGATGAATGCCTTTTGTCATGGTTTGATCACCATTGACCCGCGCAAGGCTGTATTATTTCGATCGACATACCATGAAAATTTAAAGGCACATAAAGTCACTTGATTTCTAAGCATGATTCAAGATTAATAAGTATGTTTAAATAAAGAAATCATGATCATCAAGTCAAGCATACTCTTGATTCCAAGCCTATCATGTGATCTTCGTGATTTTGATATCTATTGACTTTCTTTACTCATGAATTATGATGACTCCATGCTCAATCTCCAAACCAAGATAAGTAATTGCCATCATTATTGATTTATGTTATTTAAAATTATGCATTGTATATCTTTATAGGTTCTTCATTAGGTTGTAAAGCTTAGAGGAGGATATCCTCCCCTGTGTTTTATTTCCACAGAACCAGGTTAGTGATGGTATTGTAATATTTTTAGCGTATTTTTTCAGAATATACAATTTTGAAATATATATCTACTTTTTTAAATGATATTGTTCATAATTTAAAATTTAGGCTTGAATTGTGACAAAAAAAATTGACTGAATCCCCATTTAACTGGATTGATAATATCTTGATTGGGTTATGTAAAAAAAATCAGGGCGAGAAAAAGCACGTAGGAAAAAATGAACATGAAAGTAAAGCAAATAATCAAAGATAGATCTTGTAACACCCAAAAAAATATAAATAAATAACACAGATAGCTCGGCATAACGACCTTCTAGCCGTGATGGGGGATAAACTTATTATGATGAAATAAAATCACCATATCTTTTCCTAACCTCCACTCTCGTGAGAAAAATCAAACCTTGCCCAAAATATATGTCCTCTACATGCACGTCTGCACTCCCTGAAGAAATTCCAACGCCTCTGAACCCCACCTAGTAAAGGCAAGCCGAACATCTTTCTCCCTCCACGTATCTGCTCTGATTGAGTGTTTTTCCTCTCATGATCCTCCTCTATCATGCCATCTCCTCACGACCTTTCATTGCCCGGACGAATTTCAAGAGTAGAACACGAAGGAAAGGCAACTCGGACGCAAGAGCAATGCGGCTACTGATACTTATTATTCATCAGCAGGGAGGATCAAGCACGAATAGATGTGGATGAATTTGAAATCACCTTGCATAACTTATTAATGGGTGATCAAACCATGACCAAGGGAGCGACCCTTATCTTGAGGCACTTGGCTTGAATTGACAACCCATTATTCATCTTCCATCTTAACTTATTAATCACTTTAGAAACTTGTTATTATTTGTTCTTCATACAATTGGAGGCAATAACATCAGTAGCAAATTAGTAAAATGATTCATGTCTTAATCAGGTAAGAATCTTGATGAGGACATGGCAATAGCAATCAGTCATAATCATAATTAATCATAAGACAAATCGACAACATTCAAATCAGGGTCAAGAGAAATGTATGCAAGAAATCAGGAGTTTTTCTGTAGCCTGGCACGGCCGTGACAACATAGTGGCACGGTCATAACCTGTGGCACAAGCGTACTAGTGGGCGTGAGAAGGCACGGGCGTGCCCTAAAGTGGCATGGCCGTGACAAAGGGTGAGGGTGGTCGACCGGTTCAAAGGAGTCGATCGATCGGTTTTATGCTAGTCCGACGACTGGGAATTTGGTTGTGGCACGGGCGTGCCATTGGGGTGGCACAACCATGATGGGTTGGTAGCTCGGTCGACCAGTGCCGACCGATCTTTTATTTGGCAGTCGAGCGATAGCACCGGCATGCCCACACTATGGCACGACCGTGACGGAGGTGGCACGGGCATGGCTTAAGGCCGGCACGGTAGTGACGACGAGGGTTCCAGGCCGATTTCAACTCGAAATTCACTAGAATCATTAACAGAGTTTAATCCTAGCATAATTTCTAAATCCTAACAATCATCAAGGCAATTCAATACAATAGCAATCAATTTTCATACAAGAAATCAATCAAGCAATCACAAAATCAAGAAGAACAGAGCAATCCAATTCTTTCCATGAGACTTCGATAATCTTTCGTATGCTTAACATGATTCGTTCAAAAAATAGGGGAAATTGATCTATCCAATTTATGCAAGGTGATTTCGATTCACCCACCTCGATTCGTGATTAATCCTTGCTTTGGTTCGTCAGGAAACCTATCATTAGGGTCCCCCTGTTCTCTCAACGCCTCTTCCTCCGCCGAACGATCAGCGCCTACAAGTCGTCCGGTGAAGAGGACGTGAGAGGGTGCAGAAATCAGTGAACACTAGGAGGAAAAGAACATCATCTACCCTTGCACGACCACAGGTAGAAATTCGTCCTACTATGTACGAGATGGCAGATCGAAGGAGCATGGAGGAGTTAAAAAACGTGGGTTTGAGGGAGAAGGATTTATGCCTAGTTTGTTTTATCTATCAATCCTCCTCCTCTAATATAATAAAAGTGATAATATTATTCCCCTAATTTTGTGGATTCCATCTAATCTCTAGACTGTTCAGTTGGGATATGAATTAATCTCTTCTAGCTGTCATGTCGATCCCTTCACGTTTTAGTTATTATCTTTTCCATTAGTTTCATCCATTCATTTTATATCCTTAAGGCCTATATCTAATCCAACTTAATAGGAATTAGTGGATTTTTATCTTCTCGAGCTGGCTGTTTAGATTTGCTTTGATGTTTTTTTGTGGGTTGTTACATTATAACCTCCTTAAAAGAAAATTCGTCCTCAAATTTTGCATGAGGTGGAGGACTTATTGAAGAAATGTGGGAACTCTTGGCGCATTCCCAACTCGAGCTTCCATGTTACCTCTTCATCGTGGTGGAACGCAAGGCTACTTAGACTATGGGTACATGCTTATTCTTTCGACGTTGCACCTTGTGTTCCATAATATGAGTCAAGCACTTGACAAAGGTAAGGTCTACGGCTATATTATAATCTTGACATCCTATTGAAGATACTTCTTAATATTGGAAACGTGGATTGCATCATGCATTCACCCACAATAAGAGGGTAGTGATAACTTATATGAAGCCTAAACAATATTTCCAATTGTCAACATAGCAAGGGCTAAGTTTTCCTCACTTGCTGAATCTCATGACCTTTTTTCATAGGAAATATTTTCAGCAGAACTTGTTCACCAGTCTGAATGTCCTAATATTGTCTGCCCCTATCTATATAACTCTTCTATCTATCGTGTGCAGTCGGTAACATCTTCTCGATCATCTCAACATTCTTTGAGTACTTCACTACTTCTTTCACTTTCTCTATGCTCATGATCCTTTCTTCATCCACTTCACCCAATAAGTAGGTGAGCGACAGTTTCACTCGTACAAAGTTCTAATTGGTGTCTTGCCCAGTGTTCGAATGAAACGATTATTACAAAAGAATTTGATCCAACATAACAGATCATCTCTATTAACATGTATTTCTTATTCTACTATTCCCCAAGTGTATAACATTATAATTACCAGAGCCAATAATCTCCTTAAAAGGAGTGTTAGTGGACATTCTTGAGCAGGCACTACATCTGTCCTCTGAAATTACATTCATTTATACGTATATATATGTATTTGACATGACATGTACTTACTATTATTTCTTTTATTTATTTATTTATCTATTATTATTATTATTATTATTATTATTATTATTATTATTATTATTATTATTATTATTATTATTATTATTATTATTTTCACTCTAACCTCAACCTATAATAATTGTACTATAGATATAAATAATTAGTTGCACTTTGTTATCATCTTGGGCCCTTATACTTACCATTAATTAAGTCTTTCATCCCTTCTTATGAAATCTTTATATTTCTTAATTGTTTAACATTGGAATTTGAAGAAAAGTTTATCATTATTTCATAAATTTGTTAGCTCTTAAGATCATATGTGAGTTAAATCACTTTATATCCATTGATCCCTTATACCTCGGACATCCATAGCTATTGATTTGACATCCATAAAGGTTCAGTACTCAATGTCAGTAATTTCTTTGGATTTGATGAAATCCACGCTTAATATCGTCCAATATTGATGTTCTTGTGATACAGTGTGATGATAGTCGTTTGGAGATATGATCACTTGGCCTTTGTCTTAGATCAAATATCTTGAAAGATTGGACAAAGTACAAAGATAGATAGTTGCCAATTGAGACAATTATATTTGTAATCAATCAAAAATCATTTAAGGATGGATCGTTCTTGGCAATCTATGCCATTGGAATAAGATGATTCATTGATCAATGTCATTCAATATCTTTCCTATATCTCGATCCTTGTATTAATACTTCGTTCGTCAATTTAATCATGGGAGTTAAGTTTAACTTTTTGGTTTACCTTGCATTGTCTTCTATTGATCTTTTTGTTGCAATATCATGTCATATAATTTCATAAAAAAGCTAGTGTTTACATATTACCACATCAAGTTCTCTTCTTTCCGGGTGGAGTATCTTTCAAATCCATATATGGGGAATAAATCGGTATAATGGTTATATATGAGTGAAAAGCACTCCAAATCGATATTCTCTTATCGAATGATATCTACACTGGGGTTGATCCGTCGATAAAACACATGGTAAAATCCAATACATAATGAACACAACAATTTATGCACACTACATAACATAAGTCCTTAGTCAAACATCATGAATGCATGTGAACACATAGAATGAATTCAAACAATAAGACAGGAAAAACAAAGCAAGCAACAAAATAGAAGACAAATAATCATCTTTTTTCTTTGCACATCATTTCGTTGTCCTTTGCATTATTATCCCATTACTATTGGCATTAACGATGCCACTTTTCACCCTGAGTAGGGGAGTTTCAAATATGACCCTAAAGTCAATAGAGAAATTAATCCACTTATAAGAAACATGATTAGGATCATAAATGATTCGCTTGATCGGTGTAAAGATTAAGAAAATTATTCTACATATAGGTATTGGAACTTCTTAGAGGACATCCTAAATATAATATGATTTCATTTTTACCTTTCTTTACCCTATCACTATGTGAACCTCATTTGTATCCCCTGATGACTTACATATTACAAATCTTCTTTTTTCCACTTGATTAGCTAATATGATTATATCATTAATTACCTTATGAAAACTATAAATATATTGATAGACAATGTAAATTAATTTATAGTATATTTCCTAATCATCCATCTTTAGTGATTATCAAGTAGCCTTGTAGGGGACTTATGGAATTCTCACACTCTATCTTGACCTTAAAATTTTTAAAATTTGCTAACATGATGCTTTGGTCTTTTAACAACTAATTGAAGGAGAGGTCATATCTTCCTCAGTCATAGATACATTAAGCATCCTTAAGTTCTTTCAAATCTCTTCCATTCCTTTGGCCCTTACATTTTTTGTTCTTATCTAATTCTTTTATTTTTCTTTTACCGACCATATTAATCTATCTTGGAAATATCCTTCTACTACGATGATAGGTAAGTCATTTCTTTAATAATGGAACTATATATACTCAATATTAAGGTAATTTCAAGTCTACTACATACTACACTAAGTTAATTATATATATATAAGTATACTATGTTATATGTACAGTAATTTCTTCTAACATTTATTCATACCAATGTGACATTCTATATTTGTCCATCCATACATTATACATGATTCTTGGTCAGCTCACTAATACTTAAACTAGTGTCTAACTAATATTACATAAATTCAACATGATTAATAATTCTAATTCTTATTTTCAACTTGAGGTCATCTGACTAAGAATTCGTATAACTATTTTGGATTTTTGCCTAGATCCTTTATTGACCTAATATAGGGACCATATGAAGTCTAAGGCGCAAGAAGCATTATGGATCTCTACTTAACAATATAAACATATAAGATAATTCATTAAACCCCTATCTTAGTAAACCAATAGAACCACACAAGTCATAACAGTAAATCATAACTTAGCATGCTTGGTTTCACATATAAATTCACTTTAACTATTTTGGAACCATCTCACACCTACTTGTTGTGTGAGGCGAATCTTTTAATTACTCTTATAATTCTCTCGTCTCTTTCTTAAATTTATATCTCTTTGTAAATGTTAAACCTACTCATTTTCTTCTTCATACTGCTGGCAGAAGAAGTCCATAAGTAGGACAGTCATGAAAGAGGTAGAAAACATGAATTATAAGAAATAAAATTGTTTTTTATATTTTATTCTTTAAATATTTATAAGACTGATTCTTCACGTAGATAATAATTATCCACATGCTTGTTACTTATTCCTTTCTCAACTTTTTTTTTTCACACAACCTTTTAAAAAGACCTTTTTGTATAATCACTAATACCATTTAGATTGATTCCTACCATACAAAATAACCTTCTTAGGAATCAATCACTCATATGAAATATATATCAATACATCAATAAAGAATAACACAACACAAGAAAAGTCTTACTTGTACTTTACGGTGGAGGGTGTGGTGACTGCTTGACGAAAGTACATGAACCATTACCATACTATCTTACATCTTATACAATAAGATGTCAAGAGAGTCCTAAATTTAACACCCCGGCCCAATCAAGATATTGTTCACTTTGGACCATTAAGCCGCACGAATTTAAAACGCGTCTTGATAGGTGAAGGAGGTAGCTACATATAAACCCATGACTACCTTCGTATTTTGTCAATGTGGGACTATTCAATAAGATCATCTTAATCCTTAAACCTCAGGACGTTACATCCATAACGTTTGTAGCATTCTCAAGTTAATCTTCGCCACGTAACATTGGTCGATTAAAAGGCGTTACAAATCTTGAACAGGCCGGCCCCATGAACTTTAATCATTTGTTTGAATACATATTATGCTGACATTAGAAATTTATTTTGAACACTTTAAATATCCATTTGAACCTCAAATTTGATCAGTTAGAAAATAGTAGCCTATTGAGTTTACAAGATTTAGACGGGAAAAATTGCCATGCAGAAATAAATGAATATTATGAATACGACGACAAATGAAATAATTACGGAATTACCACTCCGTGCAAGAAAATTGTAAACACGTGCAACGCCTCGTATTCGTCGTCAGTATGTGCAAGGCTTTTGCCTACATCACCGCACCTCTATGACATATATGCACTAGCCGATACAATATATAGCATAAATAAAAGTCAATCAAATAGCAATATTGTTGACATGAATTACAATGTATTTTGGCATTTTTTCAATGCCAAAATAATAATAATAATAATAATAATAATAAATAATAATAATAATAAATAATAATAATAAAGTAGTTTTAGATTTCTTATAAAATTACACTAGTGTGCAATGTCATTATAGGGATTGTTCGATCTTCCCACCCAACTCTTCTAAACGAATGCGAGTCGTTGGCTTTGGCAAAGCAACTTTTTATGAATTAACTAGGTCGTCCTCATATATAAATAAGATATCAATGGCTTTGGATAAACAAGTCCTTCTGTCCTTGGATTTGTAATAGAAATAATTCATCCCTAAAGTCAATAAGCACAAAAAGGAGATTTGCGGAAAAAAGATTCCACACCATTTGGAGTTCTTTTTTAAAACAAATATTCAGTGCCAAAGTTTTCTTTTATTAAAATTTTTTTTAAATGCATTTGATCCTCTTGTTCTTTGTTAGATTATAGTTTACAAAGGAACCAAGTCACACCCAAGGGAACTATACCTACTCAAATAAAAATAAGTAAGATTGGATAGGTAAGTCTTCATAATGTTAGCGTGAATGATTGTTCCACTTATTCTAATTAATTACTTAATTGGCAAGTGTGATTGATATAATAATATATTAATCATCTCTCAAGCATATAAGTGTCAATAAAAGGGTGCGATCTCTGCTTTTTGTTGTTGTTGTCGTTGCATGTAATAATAGTAGAAAGAAATTTAACACACACACACAGAGATGAAAATAAAAAAGAAAAAGAAAAAAGTGATTTATTATAATAACATTAATATATTACACTCTTATTAAGTAATAAATAAAGATCATATCATAACGACCAATATTAACAAGTTGTGATTCATTTTCTTATTAACATTAATATTTTGTAATCGAATAAATAATTTTTTATTAATATTTTTTATATTATTCCATTAGCACTAATTTCTTATGTACATTTGAAAGATTTGAACCAACGCATAAATTAATATGTAAAGTAACAACAACAAAAAGGAAATTAATATATAGAATGAATAGGAGAGAACAGAAAGTGTTCAAAAACGAAATTAAAATAAAAAAAGAAGACATAAAAATGATTTATGAGAAAAATAAATTAATAGATATTAGATCATAATAATCAATGATAACAAGTTGTAATTCATTTTAGTACTAATATTACTACTGATATTTTACAATAGAATAAATAATATTTTATATTTATATTTTGTTATTGATAGAATACTACTAATTTTTAACTCGAATGAATTCATTCTATGATAGAACTTGTATATTAAATCTTTAAAATTATTATAAATATTATTATTTTAACAAAAATCGATCAGGTTTGATCGAAACTGATAGAACTTATCCAATTATAACCCAATTCATCATCTGATTTGACCTTGGGTCCAGTTATGGGATCTGACGGCCCAACATAGCAGGACCTAATAATTTTTTGGGCAATGCTATATCTTTTTAATCATCCTTTTAAAATCCTTATAACATTTCACAATCCCATGAGTTATAATTTCATCAACTTTTTAGAATGTTTTGCACTCAGAGATTTTTTAGGAGGATGAAACATTTTCTTAATTTATTTTACAATAACGTGTCACATCTTTATAAGCAAACCCTCGAGCATTAATTAAACGGCTTAATCTTCCTCTACAGTCCTATGTAATTTATGGGTTTTATAACAATCTGTCTTTCCTTTGGAGAGAAATTGCTTTCATATGTAATGCTGGATGCTTCGTCTCTTCCTCTGGCAATAAATGCTAGAATTTATCATTTTAATCACTTGTGATTCAATGCGCGGTCACATTCTTTTATGAAGTGGGGTAAAGGTTGAGGACATATTACGAAATTTACTACTTTGACTAATGACTTGTAGAAAAGGTTTAAAGATGATAGAAAATATGCGAGAATAAAAAAATATTGTGAAAAGGAAAACCAAAATAAATTGCTAAATATAGCACTAGTTGCGCATAGGAAAAAATATGTTCTGTATTAATATATGATGGAGGGAGTGTTGCCCGCATCATGCCCTATCCATTTAAGTTGACTCTGCCTAGGATTATCTACTCAAACTGGACTCACGATCATAATTACTCGGAGAAACATAGAGTACTAATTATCAAGCATTCGAAATATACAGTACTAATTAAATGACAAAAGCTCATTGAGAAAGCAAACGTGACCCTTTTTATACATCTTTCCTGGACAAGGATAATTAACAATCAAGACAGAAACAGATAGAAAATTATAAGTGCAAACAAAGTCGCCCCATGTAAATGAAATTTTGTGGCATGGTTTCTGAGAGGTTGAAGCTGATCGCACGGAGTGCTCCTGAAGGACAACTTGTAATTTACCAGATCAAAAATGAACTGAAAGTTCTTCATCTGATAACTGCCCAAGTATGAGTAGCCGTCGTCGTATTCTGCAATCATTAAGCAGACCACCGGAGTACCAATGTTATCAGTCCAATTCAGCAAGAAATTTTCAATCGGCAAAGTCATATCAGCCCCAGAGAAGTGGTACGTCATGGTAGATAGGTTTAAAGCCTCATTTGATGTCCAATTGAAGCACAGATCGATCCCAAAGATATCGAATGATTGGTTGTAGACAGGCAGACCAATCTGAGAAACGACTTCTTCCCTGAGGATTCTGTAAGCTTTCGGCACCAAGTAAGTAAATGGGTCCGCTGTGTAGATTATGGTCCCGTTCCTTTTTTCTGCGTATTGGAGTGATTCCGCAGGGATCGGCAAGAGTTTCTCGCCCAATGATATGCCCCTTAAATCGAGAATGTAACGGTTGCTTTCTTTAGCAAACGAAGTCGTATTGACGACTTCGTTTTCGTCCAAGTCTGCGTCGGATCCAAATAACATGTAGCTGGAAAGAGAGGTATCCATGTCAGTGAAGCAGTAGGAGAACTTGGAGAAGGACAGTTGAGAGATCAAAGATAAGGGCCCTCGTCCTATCCCTGCATAGCCGGAGGAGTACGAGTAATTGAACCCCTGCACATTGTTGCATCCAAAAGACAAGGTAGGATTACTGCCTCCGAATCCGAACGTTTCGTTGGCAAGAACACCCAGCGCCCAGGAACAATTGTATGTGCACGGTGGCACTTGGCTGCAATATGTGTAGTCAACAAGAAGTATCTGTTGCCATTGCTGGTTGTTGCATGGCAGGACTCGGTAGGTAGAAGACATGCTTGGATAGTAAGCTGGAGCAGAGCTGTGCATGGAGCTCTGCAGGCAGTCGGTCCAAATGAACGTATCATAGGTGTCGATGATGAGTGAGACGTTGCGCGGCGGGTTACCTACGCCCAGCTCCAGCGCGTAATTCCAACCTTCGTTCCACCGAAGTTTTGCTTGGAGACCACCGGAGGCACTATTTTCGTTGAAAACATCGAACACGTCGCGGGTTGCATTTTTTTTCAGTTTGGTACTGCTCGAGCTGCCCTTCAGGGGCTTACCCGGCGCCCTACGAGCGCCCGGCGCAGTAGAAACATCGATATGAGCGAACAAGACAATGAAAAGAAGGATCATGGCTACTAATTTCTCCATTAAGCTCGATTTCTATGCTAAACTGAACTCTTAGATCAAAATGGTCAGGAGCCAATGTACACGATGCACTTAATGTCAGAGAACTCATGCATGCATATATAGAAGAAAAAAGTAGACTCGTAGTTGCATCTGAAAAAGATTAGGTGTATAAAGAAAATTTTTATTTCCTTTAACACCCCCTCAAGTACAACTTTTTTTTGACATCTAACCCTAAATCATAAACTTACAAATTTTAGTCCTCAAACTTATCTAAATTTGATAATTAGGTCCTTCTATAAAATTTTATCTAAATTTTGTTAAATTTAATTATAAAATATCCTTGTTTACCCTTACATTCATATTACAATAAAAATATTTAGTAAATAAGAAAACAATACAAGTAAAAATTACTAAATGATAAAAATATTTTTTTATACAATATTATATTTATGTCGATGTTTTTTTTTATTTTTAATTTTTTTCATGTTAAAAATAAGGGGTAAAAATGATATTTTAGTTATTAAAAAAAGGAACTTAGAAGTTTTAGATCTAAACATCGACATAAATATAACATTGTATAAAATTATTATCAATTA
Source organism: Pontederia crassipes (assembly GCA_030549335.1). Lineage (NCBI taxonomy): Eukaryota > Viridiplantae > Streptophyta > Magnoliopsida > Commelinales > Pontederiaceae > Pontederia > Pontederia crassipes. The sequence goes on from CM060193.1 coordinate 32,097,797, forward strand.
GTACTTTTACTTGTATTGATATTTTTTATTTTTAAAATATTTTTTTGTAATACGAACATAAGGGTAAAAAAGATATTTCACAATTAAATTTAACAAAATTTAATTAAAATTTAATATAAGGACCTGTCAAATTTGGGTAAGTTTGGGGACAAATTTATAAGTTTATAATTTAGGATTAAATGTGAAAAAAATTATAGTTAAGAGGGTGTTAAAAGAAATAACTCTAAAGAAACATATAAAGTTTGCGCAGGAGTTGATATATGGAAATGGCAACTTCTTGATAAAACAAAATAATCCAACATGAGGATCAATTGGCTTAATATGGCTGTACTGGGTACCGATTGATATTTAAACATTAGTAATATCTTAATGTTCTTTCCCATCCAATGTCAACTTTCAGAAAAGCGAACCTTCAGTTCTTTTTTCATTCATGTCTATATTTAAACAAAAAATTTTCTTTACGCTGTTTAACTAGTGGAGTAGGGAGCACCTACTTCACGTTATCTATTTTCTAATTTGCTTGATCATGAAGCTAATATATATATACACGGAACCTTTGAATCATTCCAATCTTTCACTTTAAGAGGCTCGGTCACTTTCGTAGATATTGCCAGTCATTACAGTCAATGGTCAATTATATTAGTATTGTTTAAGTATAATAAACGTACTGATGTCCGCATCCGCGGCAACATTTTTTTTACTTCAACTTGCAACTTTATGTATTTTGCTCATATAATAAGAAGTAAAAAAAATATAGGATCAGTAGGATAGAGTTTGAAAATAGGATTTCAATCAATATTAAAATTGTTTCCTAATAATCATAATGGAGATAATGAGACGACATCATAACTATCATATACTATTATTGTTATCATATAATAATCAAATTTGAATAAGTTAAGATATTAAAATTTTAAAAAATTAAATACAAAATATAAATATGAAGAAAATTACAATTTGGAAGGGTTAAAAGGAACCAGCCGCTTTTATTTAATTTCTGTTAAATTATGGGAGGAAAATGATAAGTTATTATGTTTTATTTTATATGAATTTATAATGCATGCCATTGTGTCTTGCTAAAAGAATTTTTAGATTAATTTTTAGGAGGATATAACAACACTCAAAAAAATAATGAGCTCAACCAAAGACGATTAACGTAATAGTAACGAGCCTGTGATTCGAAGGTGCTAATCAATATTTTAAAAATCGGACCGAAGATCGGATCGGCGTGCCGACCGAGTCGAGGTCCGACCGGTTCAATCGAAAGTCAATTGGTTGAATCGGATTTTTATATAATAATATTATTTATAATTTTTAAGAGTAATTTAATATATAAATTATTATAAAAATGATTAAACCAATTAAAGAATGTTGGTTTAAATAATAGATTACTTTTTGTTATTACTAATATAATAGTATAAATTTAATTTCAATACAAATTTATTGACTAATATATTATTACAGAATTTTATTCTCTTTTCATATATAGCTCTCTTTTATTTTTGTAGTTTTCTTTTTATTATTACTAATATAATAATTTAACTTTAATTTCAATCTAAATTTATTACTAATATATTATTACAGGATTTTATTTTCTTTCTACATATATCTCTTTTTATTTAATTTGATAATATTATCTTTCTATTTAGATCTTTCTTTTTTTTCTTATTTTAAATTTTAATTTGTTTTTCCTTTTTCTCTCTTTTCATGCAAAGCTTTCCAATTTTATAAAATTATTTAAACATTCATCTCCCCTAATAAATGCTTTCCATATTTTATTATTCTCTTAATAATATATTTCATTTTTTATTGATTTTCTCCATCTACCATCTTTCTTTTATTTTTTATTTTAAATTCCTTCCTTTTTTTCTCTCCCTCAATCTTCATAACCTTTCAATTTCATTTAAATTAATTTGGTAACTTTAAACTTGAATATTTCCTAATAAATTATTTTCATATATTATAACTTTTGAAAAAAATAAAAAAATTGGATTCAACCAGATTCACCGGTTCAACCCGAATTTTTCAGTTTTTTTCGAGCCAATTCAATTATTCATCATTTCCGATTTTACTAAATAACCGGATCGAATTTCTTATCCGTTCGCGATCGGACCGATTGAACCGATCAGTTCGAACCGATTTTTAAAACATTGGTGCTAATAACTTCGGAATCAATGTTGAGCTTTTTCGCTTCCACCTGGGCGCTCTTGATAAGCAGTCTCGACAAAATTGAAATAGCATAACATCTTGACTGATTGACCTGCATGTAAATTAATGGGTTCCAAAGTTCCAACTTCCAAGGTTCAATGCGACTGGCCCGTATGTAAATTAAGTCAAACAAAATGGATGTCAGATGAGTGAACTCTGCGCTTCCGGCTGGTCAAATGTGCCCCAAGCGAAATAAAATGTTAAGGTCATTACGGCCACTATTTTAATAAGAAAAATATTGTTTTTTTATTATTGATATTCGACTTCTTTTTAAGAGAAGTTTATCTTAGTATAGATATTTTTTTATAGAAGCTAAAATATTTTTCAACTAACTTCTCAACCTCGACCTCGACCTCAACTTCGGCTATTTTCGTCATTTTCACCGCTCATAAAAACTGAGACTTTGACACTTGTTATGTTTTTGGGATTAATGAAATATAATAATTTTGTGTTACGTGTTTGACAACTGGAATTAGGTGAAATTAGAATTTAGTTTCAGTTAATTTCTTTAAACGTAAAAGAGCAATTTGACTTTCCAGATGGATCCTAGATGTTGTCTTTTTTATTTTCATTGTTTTATGATGTTTCTTTTTTTTTCAACTTTTTTTGTTTTATCATTTTCTCTCTTTCTTTTTTATATAAAATATTTTATTTATTAATATAAAATATTTATTATAAAATATTAATTAAATATTATTTATTACTTATCATTTCATAAAAAATACTATTTTTTCAATATAATTTATTATATTTAAATTCTATATTTTTAACAAATATTTCAATTTATACTTTTATTTTTATTAAACAATAAAATTATATTTTTTTTATTTATAATACTTAATTTTATTCAAACGTTCACTAAAATTAATCTATTACATTTTTTTTGCATATCACATCGACTTGGTTTTCACTCATTCAAATTAATTGGTTAATTCAACTTGAAATTAAAAATAATTATGGTTCTTTTAATTTAATTTAACATAAATTGAATTAAAACCGGTGTAATATAGACTTTTAAAATAACATGAATCAACTACCTCCTTAAAACTTTATTGGATTAAACAAATATGACAATTGTTTCATTCGGTCAGTGAATATACGTTACTAATTTGAAAACTGTTTCAAGATACCCAGTTACCGAAAATTATTTCCTTTTAACCCTTCCAAACTGTTACCTTTTTCTCATATTTATTTTGTATTATTTTTTAAAATTTTAATATCTTAACTTATTAAAATTTGACACTAAAATAATTCTTTTAAGTTTCATCCAAAATGTTAATAACTTTTTTTCCTTAATAATTATAAAATATCAGATTTACTGCTAAGTCCTTGTTACAACAACATCATTTCAAGGTTATCAAGGTAAAAAATGATTGCATAATAATCTTTTTATGCAATATTGTGCTAATGTTAAAAATTGCGAATAAAATTAATATTCATAATAAATTTAATTATAATAAATTGAACCTTTTTTTTTAAAACTAGCATAAATGTCAAATGTGGACAGTTTTAAGGCACAAAATTTTATAATATAACTTAAGATCTGATGAAAAAATTTATAACCAAGTGTTAAAAGAAATAAATTTTGTTTTGGAACGAAGCAGATGCCCATTCTTTGAGGGCATGGTTCGAATCATGACAAATAATAATTAATGTCCTCCAAATTATGTCCATATAAAGTAATAGCTAATTAATAACGATTTCTACTTCTTTTTTTCAGAAAATGTTGGAGAGAAAGAGAGGTTGCATGGCCTTCTTGGTGATAGTAGTATAGAAATAGAATCTTTTAGGGTACAGTGGGACCCTCTACTTTCAAATTTGGCGTTGCTCAATTTCAATGAGTCTTTTATGAGACCTAATAATGGGAGGTGCAGACTCTTTATTCAAAGGTCTAATGGATTTTTTTTTTTTTATTTCGCAGGAGCCATGACAAAATTATTTTTATTTGTGTTGAAAGTTGGAGTCTGGAGTAGAGGGGGACTTCTCAAATGTATTAAGCGCGGTCACAATAAAATCTTTATAATTTTAATATCAATTTTGCAAAGGAAAACACAATGTTCATGGATATTTGACAATCGTGTGAAGTGGACTATTTCTTTAGATATTTTTTGAGAGGTTACTCTACCCATGGAAATTCTCCATGTGTTATATCAAAATTATCATAAATGAATGAAATCTTATTTTGGTTAAAAAAAAGTCCTCATCGTTTGTTTGATTTTTTATGATTGCAAGTTATTTTTTTAAAAACATCTTTTGGTCCTTTCATCGAAGAAGAGAAAGTTCGTTTCCTTTTTCTTCCGCAACAGATTTTCCTTCATCGGCCAAAAGAACAAGTTAAAGAAACTTTAGATTCTTCAATGGAAAGCCAAAGTTTGAGTTACTTGATCAGGTATTGTATAGATAAAATTTATACAAATCATTTACCAGCAAGTCATTGTTATTGCATGAGTAAGATATTTAATGCATTAATTGCTAATTGCTATAAAAAGATGAAATCATAAAGATGATGTGAACGACTGCTTCGAATATGATAAAAAAAATTGGAACTAAAAGAAAAAAATAGATTGGTGGATTTATAATGATTATAAACTTTCAGCTTTATCTATGTATTATTGAGGTTCGCTCAATTTGAAAATTTCTTTATGAAGTCATGATTGATTTTATGTATAAGAAAGTTTGAATTACTAAAATGAAAGTTATTGCCAAATATATTCTTTTAAAAGTAAGATCATGATTTATTCTTTTATTGACGAAAACTTTCTCAATTTTTACGCCCGGTGTTTCTATGATGAACAATGGCGGAACCAGGAATATTTTATAGGGAGTTCACTTTCATTTTAATTTCATAATAAAATTGAATAATTATATAAAAAATAAAAGTATTATTTCAAAAAATTAATTTCGATGAAGTTTTATTTTTTGAAATCTTTCGATAATCACATCATTAGAAATATTATAAAATATATCTTTCTCAATGTAAGTTACTAAAATCATTCATCCATTGATTGCTTATTCGATTCCTCAACTTTGTCTTCACAATGTTCATCGCTGAAAAAGTCTCTCAACACTTGCAGTTGTCATATGTAGAATTAAAGATAACTTCAAAAGTAAGTAAATTGATGGATATACCATATGCTTCTTTGTTTCAATCAATTTCTGAGAAAGATCGTCAAGTTCCTTCAAATTTTGCAAATGATTATCTGAACACATATTAACAATATAAATTTGACGTTGATGTTTGAGTATCAAAAGATCTACTTTAGAAAAGTCGTTAAGATAGAATTGACCCAACTTCACTAATTTTTCAATATCGAAAGATCTAAAAGAGTCGGCTAGATTAAGACAGGCTATACAAAGAAGTAATTCCATATTTGTCTCATTAAAGCAATTGTTAAGCTTTTGAAGCAATTTGTCTATGACCATTATAAATAAATCAATACGATAATGATGTAGATTTGTTATTTGTGTGGCTTTAAGCCATGATCTACCTTCAATAACAAATATATCATCCATGTTAGGTATACCATTATGTTCACAAAAAGAATGAACATCTTTCATTAGTAATTTTCATTCTTTATCCCTCATTCTTTGCACTTGCTCTTTGCATGCACTAATAAGCCGTATAGCATTTATAATATCTGATCTTTCCTCTACAATGCCAATAATAAGATGTTTGTAATTCTCAATATATTTATCATCAGATGTGAGCTAAATGCCACAAATATATTACTCATTATATAATTAATAACACTATTAATTATTATGAATAAAACTTATACCACCAAATATTCTGAATTCTGAATAAAGTTAAATATATTATTCCTAAACAAATTAATATGAATTGGTAATAATTTACACAAAAGTGTGGAAAAAGACTTTTATAAATTTGAAAGATAGAATATAGATTACCTTGAATTAGAGCCAACATGAAAAAAATAATCGAGAGATGTGATTTGATAGAAGAAAAAAAGTTAGGTTAAATAGAGTTGAGTTATTTGAAAAATAATAGGAAAATGATTCATAATTCTAATTCTAATTGAAAATAATTTTAGTCCGTAGGCCTTCAGAGTTGTTTTTGACATCTAATTGGAATAAAAAAAACTTTGGTGGGCCGCCAATCTGCTGATGTTTTGACATCTAATAGGAGTTAAAATACAATAGGAGATGGGTTTCAATAACAAATATGTCATCCATATTAGGTATAAAAATACCATTCTGCTCACAAAAAGAATGAACACCTTTCATTAGTAATTCCCATTTTTCATCCCTCATTCTTTGCAATTGCTCTTTGCATGCATTAATAAGCCTTATAGCATTAATAAATTCTTGATCTTTCCTGTGCAATGCCAATGATAAGAACTTTGTAATTTCCAATATATTTATCATCAGATGTGAGCTAAATGCCACAAATATATTATTCATTATATAATTAATAACAATATTAATTATTATGAATAAAAAATATACCACAAATATTTGGAATTCCGAATGAAGTGAAATATATTATTCCTAAAAAAATTAATATGAATTGGTAATAATTTACATAAAAGTGTGGAAAAGACTTTTATAAATTTGAAAGATAGAATACACAATACTTTGAATTAGAGCCAAGTGATTTGATAGAAGAAAAAAAGTTAGGAATTGAGTTATTTGAAAAATAATAGGAAAGAATTCATAATTCTAATTCTAATTGGAAACAATTTTGGTCCGTAGGCCTTCAGAGATGTTTTTGATATCTAATTGAAATAGAAAAAGATGTTTTTGACATCTAATTGGAATAAATAAACTTTGGTGGGCAGTCAATCTACTGATGTTTTAACATCTAATAAGAGTTAAAATACAATAGGAGGTGAGTCTCAAACCTGAGTCACTAACAAAGACGTCGAAACACTTTACCACTGCAGCAACATTGGTTTATGTCTACTAAAAAGTATTTACTTTTTCGGTGGATGCACTTGCACCTCTTGGCACCCATGTGCAAATTTTAGGGCCAAATGCAATCTAATTTGACTTGTTGATCTTAGCAGTCGCAACCCAAGTTAGGATCAGATTTTGTTTGAAAACAAAATTAATTTTACATCTAGAACATATGAGTTCTATTTTTATTATCCATTTTTCTCATCCATAATATCACATATATTATATTTAATATATTTCAGCATATAGTTTTTGAATGAACACTTTTAAAATACAGTTGTAGTTTTGGAATCACATCGTTCATCTAATCTGCTCATAATTTAAAAATCGGTCTTGAGTTGAGAAAAAAATGTCGGAATTCCCATTTAATTGGATTGACAATATCTTGGGTTGTGTAAAAAAATCAGGACAAAAAGAAAACACGTACGAAAAATTAGCCTGAAAGTAAAGTTAATAAAGACAAATCTTGAGAAGGCGGCCCCCATGGACTTTGATCAAATGTTTGAACAGATTAATCAAATCTTTCATCCCAAAGACCATTGCAATATAAAGCTTAACGTTCAAATATTTATCAACACATGAAGTATCCATCTAACCTCAATTGGATTAGTTAGAAAAAAGTAGCCTATTGGGTTCACGAGATCTACACGGGATACATTGACATGGCGAAATAAAGGATTCATGAATACGATCGATGATAAATGACATAATAACGTAATTGCCACTCCGTGCAAGAAACTTGTAAACATGTGTAACACTGTGCAAGGCCTTGCTTGCCTACGTCGCGGCACATCTGACATATATGTACTAGCTGATACAATATAACATAAATAGAAGTCAATCAAATACCAATATCGTTGGCATGAATCACAACGTATTTTGGCATTTGTCAAATGCAGAAATAATAATAATAATAATAATAATAATAATAATAATAATAATAATAATAATTAGTTTTGAATTTCTTATAAGATACACGAGTGTGCAATGTCATTGTAGGGATTGTCCAATCTTCCCACCAAACTCTTCTAAAAGAAATATGCGAGTCCTTGGCTTTGACAAAACAACTTTCCTAGGAACTAACTTGTTCGTCTATGGATAAACAAGTCCTTGGATTTGTACAAGAAAAATTCATGCCTAAAGTCAATAAGCACAAAATGGAAAATGGAGATTTGAAGAAGAGCATTCCACACAATTTGGAGTTTTTCTTTAAATTAACAAACCTTCAAGATCAAAGCTTTCTTTCTACATTTTTATTTTATTTTTTAAATGCATTTGATCACATTGTTCTTTATTTGATAATAATGACATGAATCCTACCCTAACTGAAAATACGTTTGATTCCAAGACACTCCGAAGTAAAAAACGTTCTCGCACTATGGGGAACTCACTAACTAGTCCGCGAGCCTGTGGAGGTTTAGGGGATCCTCCCTGCGAGGGGTGCAGGAGCCAAAGCCCCTGGGCAAAAATTTTACAGGATATTTTATATGTGATTCGGAATTGATTTATTCCTTTATCACGAAATAGGTGTCCTGTGACGCCCATCTACTCATTTTGGCGTCATAACGGGTGAAACCGTAAAACCAAACGCTTGAATTCAAATTCAAATATTTAACGAAAAACCAATGTTAAAAAATAAATTAACTCTGAAAATTTCCAAAAATTTTGGTATGATGTATGCGTAAATTCGTCCATACGTCATATACAACATTTATCCATATCTTTCACATGCAATTTATAAAGTTTAAAATGCATCACTGACAATTTATGAGCTCATTACTAGCAATTCAACAAATAACAAAAGGGTGGGACACATGCCCAAAACGGTGAGTCACAAACTCACTTTAATCAAAATCATGAACCAAATGCTCGTAAATCATATATCATGAGCGTCCATCGCTCTAGACTATAAATCCAACATTTCTTAAAATCATTTAAAACTTTCTTCAAACTAGTAATTCGTATAAGAAAATGAATGAAATATAAAGTAACTAAAACATCGATCACACCTCTCACTCATGATCAATCCTGCCCTTTTATATTTCTTATTTCATACAAAGCAAGCAAGAAAGTGTGACTTTCATTCAGTACCCGCAAAAATTTAATGAATGGGATGAGCATCAAGAAGCTCAGTGAGTCAAACGACTACCTCAACTATTAAAACCAATACGAAACTCAACATCTTTATATTTAAGAAATATTTCAAAAATCATCTTGTTCTTCAGAAAGAAACACATTGACTTAATAATCATATAAAATGAATAACGTGTGTGTACATGCATGGTAACAACAAAATATCACATAAATGGCGAAACATCATCAAATATGAATATCCAATCTCCTCAATGGAGATATCAATCTCTACTACAAGAAAATTGAGATTTTTTGACGGACAATCTCCGATGGAAAGACATCCTTCGCAATTTGCGATGGATTTTGAGACGGATAGCAATTCGTTGGAATTTCTGACCGTCCAGACCGTCGAAAATAAAAAAATAAATTATGAAATATATTATACTATTATTTTATTTTCTAATTATTTGGAACGTCGGAATTTTTGACAGCTCCCTATCCATTGCAAGTTCCGACGGTCGAACGCGTCAGTAACCAGAAAAATAATTAAATATTATATAATATATCTCATTATTTAACATATAATGTAATTAGTATTTTAATATTATAATTATCGACAGTTCGGACCGTCGGCAATCATAAAAAAATTAAATATTATAATCATATATGTCATAACATATAAAATATAATTAGTATTTTATTATTATAATTATCGACAATTAGGATCGTCGAAAGTTTCGACGGTCCAAAACCGTCGGTAATCGTAAAAATAATTAAATATTATAATCTTATATATCATAATATCCATTATAATTAGTATTTTATTCTTATAATTACCGACAGTTTGGACCTTCGGAACTTTCGATGATCTGAACCGTCAGTAATCATAAAAATAATTAAATATTATAATATTATATATCATAATATACAATTTAATTATTATTTTATTATTATAATTATCGATCGTTCTAACCATCGAACCGTCGGTCACGTAAAAAAATTATTTTATTATTAAACTTTACGACGGTAAAAAATGTTGGTAATTAAAAAATAATCCGCCACCATCCCCCGCTTTTTTTTCTTTTCCCGCTCCCCACTCTCTTTTCAGCCTATTTATTCATGTACTCCACCTCTCCACTATTTTTTGTCTACTCTCTCTATACCTCTTTCCTTCTCTCCCCTCTCTCTCTCCATCATCGGCGCGACGGCGATTGCACAACCTCCCGATGACCCCCTCTGTCTCCCCCCGTGGCCAGCGACCCTCTCACTCTCCCTGGCGGCCTGACCCGGCCGCACGCAGCCTGGAACTGCCGCTAGTGGCTTGATCCGACTGCGCGCGGCCTGGATCGGCCGCCTATCAGCAGATCTGTTGCTGGTGGCGTGATCCGGCCATGCGCGGCTTGGATCGATCGCCTCGCCGTGGCTCTAGTGCTGGCGGCCTGATCCGGCCTTGCGCGACTTGGATTGGCCTCCTCAAGTGGATCTACGGCCTGTATCGGTCGCCTAGCGGCTGGGAACCATTGCGCGCAACTTGGAACGGCCGCGCGCGGTCAATCTTTTTATTATTTTATACGTTGTCTCAGACGGCTTAGGCCGTCGAAAAAATTTACAACCATCAAAACTTTCAATGACTGTCACCATCAAAATTTTTTGACGGTCACAACCGTCGAAATATTTCGATGGTTCAGATGACTGCACCCGTCTGAATTACCGACAATCGTGCGTCAAAATTTTTTGACGGGTACGATCGTGTGAACTTTCGATGGATATCTCTTGCCCGTCGAAAAAGTGTTTGCGATGAGCATTTTTCCGACAAATCATATGCGTCAAAAAAATCATCGAAAACTTCATTTTTTCAGATGATTACGCAAAATTTCCGACGATCGTGACCGTTAGAAAAGTCAATTTTTCTTGTAGTGCTCACCCCTCGTATCGCATTGACATAGGGTGGACGTTCTAATTCCATCCCTCGTATTCCATTGACACAGGATATTGAACTGCCCTTCGTATTCCATTAACACATGACTTCTTATCTTTTCTTTCCATCCCTCGTATCCCATTGACATAGGATGGTTGTTCTAATTCCACCCTTCCTATCACTATATTGACATAGGATGTTGAACCTGCTCTTTGTGTCCCATTGACCCAAAGCATATCGAGCCTAAAATCGGTCTACTCGAAATTGGCCAATCCTTCGAGGTGAAAACATACCGTCTTATGCGGATTTTACATGAAATTCATGAATGCAAATTCAAAATAAAAGTTTAGAGATTGAAAATCATCGTACTAAAGAAACATTTCATTTCAAAAGCAAATCCTTTGTTTGATGTGACAAGAGAAACTTCTATCAATTCAAGACTTCCAAAATTCATAATAAAATGTCACAATATAATGGCACGTATATGAAGCATATGAATAAATATGATTATGCATGCGAAAAAATGATCACGAAAATTAATCCCATATCGAATGGGACAATGTCATCACTCCAAGGAGTTAAGCAGTTCATGTCATTTGAGGTAAGTTCCCTCATCTTGGATTCGTCGAATCCCAAATTATCTCCTCGTCCAAATCCAATCAAAAGTAAACACAACCTATCACATTAATTACTTTATTATTTAATATTATAAAAATAAATTTGGTAATTCACTCTTCACAATCACTCGGCGTGCTTATCATAAACCAAGTCTTATTATGAATTTTCTATAATACTTACTAAGAAGAAAATGAAGGCCTCATCAACTAGTAGCAGCATAATCAAATCACAACAATCCACGAACTATCGCTTTCCGATTAACAACCCCTTATAAACAAAATCAAATCAAACTTAATATAAAGCATAATTAGGACCTTAACTACATTATAATAATTATTTTCAGCTATCCGTCATTCATACCACAACAATTGTAGCCACCGCTCTCAGAACCACCACCGCACCCGCCAAAACGTCGAAAAGTCGTCGAACGCTTTCTTCATCAATAATAAAATAAAGTTACTTTAAATTTGTCCACAAAATTGAAATCCAATCATGTGCACATTTCTATTCTCTTACCAACCGTGATATGAGAATGAGTCGCCGGAAAGATCGTTGGAGAACGATCGAAATCCGAAACATATGAACCCAAAAAGGATTAGCGACTAATTTTTATATGGAGAGCAATCTGATCTCATTTTTCCTCATATGTCCACCTACCAGAACGTCGAGATGAGCTTGACCGGAATTCCCCGTCAATTCGCCAAAAAACATCGTCGGAAAAGTTTGCCGAAAAGCCCCAAATCGGTCTCCTACGTGATTTGGAACAAAAACATGTTTAAAACCCCTCAAAATGATCCTAATCGACTTGAGAATAATGTACAACTCACCAGGAGAAAGATCGGTGCGAATCGGGGCCGAAATCATCGCCAGCGAAAATTTCATCTTCCTTGCATTCTAGGCCTGCCACGTCGCGCATAGTGAATTGATCATCGTCTAACTCATGTCTAAATGCTCGTCTCGTCGTCCTTTTTCCATCAGTACCTCTTGCGAAAAAAATGGTGGTCGTACGGTGGAGAACCGACAGTCGAAAGGGGCGGGGCTGGAGACATCGTGCAAGGTACTGTAGCACGGGGAGGAAGAAGACGATCCGCCTTTTTTTTCCACGTGTCACTTTATTTTTTTTAATTTTTTCTTCTACCTTTCTTGCACAGTGTCCAAAATGCCCCTACCTTTTAAATAAATTCCATTGTATTTTTAAACGTTACATGTCCTATTTTGAAGGAATTAATTAAGAGTCTCAGTCGGTTTGTAATTTCTATCATCTGTAAAAGAGAGTGTCTATATAAACTCCCTAGGGGTCAAAACAAAAAGTAATTTGACCTTGTAATCCTCTTTAATTTTCCATATAATAAAATTCTGCGTCGCCTTAAATTTCTGAAGTTTCGTGTGATGCATAATTTCTCTCGTGCAAAAATCCTAATAAATTGGTATCAGAACGATGCTTCATCGTCGATCCTTCGTCAAACATAGAGAAGACATCACGCAATGTGAACATCGAGAAATTCACAGGGTAAAATAATTTTAGTCTCTTGCAGATTAAGATGCGTGCACTTCTGAAACAACAATGAGTTTGAGCATCACTTGAGAACGTGTCTGATGTATGCAGAATTGATAGCAAATGCTAGCAAGTGCACTAGTCGCTCAAATAATAAAGTGAATGAGTAGAGTTATCATTCCCATGAGGACGATTAATATCTTAAATTTTATTTTAACTTTGTTAATTAAGAAATTAAGAAAATATATGATTTTAGATGTGAATAAAAATAAAGAAAATGATCACCTGGAGAAATAATGATTTGATGACTAAGGCAACCTAATTATCACCACTATCACCACTAAGATGTAACGAATTTTCTTAACTTAGAATTAGTTGAATCAATAATAAAGTGAATTCCCAAAATTAGTTAACCAATGTTTCAGGCTAAACAACTATCTTATGAATAATTAGAATAAATCAATCCTTTCGGTGCATTAGAATGGAATTAATATTAAGGGCTTTCTCAAGTCACCTTAATAACTACACAAATTAGATCTATTTCGATTTCTCTAATTGTGGCATGCAATAAATAAGATCAATCCTGTAAACTATTATGAAAATAATCACTTCTTCTCAGATCGTAATCAAATCATAAATCATGGAATCAAAGGAAAGCATTAAACATGAAATTGTAATGCTATTAAAGATTCAAATCAAACTAATATTAAGAAAGATTTCAAAACATAAATAGGGTTCAACTAAGATGACCCTAATAAAGAAATAAATATGGGAATAACAACATCAAATCTAATGAAAAAGATTGGAAAAAAAAAAACGAAGAACTCTGGCAGCCAATGTGCACGTGCTCTTGCGAGTTTCCAACACACTTTCACTATTATTCTCGATCTTCTCTTCTTTGTAGGCTTCAAATTTATGCTCCAGTGATGCTTTTTTAAGCCCTCTTCTGTCTCCTTTTATAGGTTTTCTCGACCTCCAAGAAAAAAATCGAAATTCTATAAAAAAATTGGATAAAAATGGCTTTAAAACTGCCTAACCATCCATCGTCACAGCCGTGAAAGGCTATTTCACGGCCATGACAGAGGACTGTCAAGGCTTAAAAGTACTTAGAAACTTTTCTACTGGAAAATCTCTCTGTCACGGCCGTGCTGCATCCTTCTGGGAGCAATATGCTAAGAAAAATCACCCTTTAATGTTACTAACTTGAATTAAATAATACAATACTAATGCTAATTAATGAAAACTATGGAGAGTCCAACCAAAATTCAAAAGAAATTCATAATTCTAATGCAGATACTAAACTAAACTAATGCTAATGCTAAAAACTAGGGGATCAGGTTTATGAGTAGTTCTAAGTTATAATCATTAGCTTGACTTTTACACTTTTGTTATCTCAAGTATCTGGAAGGGATTCAAAGTGACATTTTTCCATCTTACCTCTAATATAACTCTCGAGGCATTGTCCCTCCACTTTGAAATAATTACCTAAATTCTTTTGTGGAGCTTGGTCCTTGGGCTTCCAATGCATTGAATTTTGTGTTGTCTAATGTGATGACGGTGTTTTCCCTTCTATCAATGAATGATTTTGAGGTAATGGTGGGATGGTTGTTGGACTTTTTGGAGGTGAATTTCTTCTTCGCACTTGTCCATCTTCCATAATATATTCACTTATTTCCTTGACCCTCCATTGAGTAGTCCATGTCTTGTGGTAATAATTCTTCCTTAGTTGTCTTCTTCTTGGATTAAAATATTGCAAGTGACATGGACATATAATAGCTACAGATTTATCCATAATATTATCTCCCGAGGCATAAGCAATCTGAGAAGCCAACTGTAACGACCGACACACAGAAGAATAAAAAAAAGATAAAAGAAAGTTGAGTTCGTTTAAAACCAGCGGCCAAAACTTTGATAACAGTTAGGAAAAAAATATATAAATAGGATGAATCGTGTGGAAGACGAAGAGAGTAAATCTGATTTGGAGGATAAAATATGATTACATTAAGTTAGATTAGAAGTAGAGGAGAGGAGGCTCGTGACAGATAAAACAAAATAAAAGGGCATAAGTTTTCCTTCTCCACTCAAAGTCTCACGAAATCTACCTTGAATTTTTGGTTGGAGAATTGGGCATCGACCAGGAGGAAGCAGACAGGATCCATCGATCCCTTCCTTCTCTCTCTCACGCATGCTTCTCGGGTTGCAATCCATAGCAGCATTGCTGATGGTTCTTCGTTGGATGGCTGCAGGCGAAGATCGAGGAGAAGAATAGAGGGAGAATAGGGGACATGATCAATTGAGGTTTTAACGAATCGAAGAAAGAATTAATTGCGATTACAGGTTGGTGAATCGAAATCACCTTGCATGACCCCTGAATAACGTTAAATCATGCCCTAATCGTACAAGTAAAGAAGAAGAGGAAAAGATGGTTCAAGTTTCTTGTTTTGCCTTGCTTGATTTTCTTGAATTGATTGATTATTTGCATGCATAATTCATTGTTTGTTGATCTGTTTGTTATATGATTGATTTGCTAGTGATAGGAATTAGGTTAGATGGAGATTGCACTGAAGAAATTACGAAATTCGAGTGTTCTACAAGTTTTCTGGACGCCGACCGGCCCGTATGCATCGCGGCAATCGGTCGACCGATAACTTGCATGCAGCCGCTTTCTGCACATGTCGACCGGTCGACCGATTTCTGTCATCGGTCGACTGATCCTTCCCCATCAGGTCGACCGTTCAACTGAACGGATCAACCGACCCGCAGACAATCAGTCGACCGTTCCCCTGAATCGGTCGACCGATTCTCCAGAAAATCTTTTATTATATTTATTATTTATTTTCTTTTTTATCCAGATATTATATATATATGATTGATCCTATTTTCTGACCCCACAGAGATCCCTTACTAATTTACATGATTTACTCTGTTATTGATTTATTTCACGTTGATCCTATCGTATCGGTTGAATCAAGAACAAAGAGCTACAAGTTATTAAAAGCGATTAATAAGTTCAGATGAAAGATTAATGATGGGTTGCCAGTCCAAGCCAAGTGCATCAAGATAAGGGTCGCTCCTTTAGTCATGGTTTGATCATCCATTGACCCGCACAAGGCCGTATCGTTTGTTGGGCATACCCCAAGAATTAAAGACACTCAAAGTCACCCTGATTGTTAATTAATAACCAAGATCAAGAAGCAAGTTCAAGTCAAGTCAAGTATGCCATGATTCCAAGTTTACTATATATTATTGATCCTCATAATTCATGATATCGCTGATCTTATTCTTATTATGATCCATGATACTGATATATTATCTTTCACGTTCAAGTTAAACATGATTATTTATCACTGATTATTATATTCATGTCATGCATTGTATATCATGTGATTCCCCACTAGGCTGTAAAGCTTACGGGAGGAACTCCTCCCCTGTGTCTTATTTCCACAGGATCAGGTCAGTGACATGGTGGAGTAGGCGTGTGGTGATGAAGCTATGGAGATATGATAGCACATGAACCATATGGCTTTTAGAGTGTTTATTAGTTTTCATTTACCTTCCGCATTTTAGATTCATGATGTAGAACCTATTTTATTTTGTTAGCAATGATATAGCTACTTTTAGACTTCCGCAAATTAAAGTTATCATTTATCTTTAATTTTTTTCTTCCGCTGACGTGTCTCGATCATTGACTGAGATATGGTCAATATTATGGTCAAGTTATAGCATGCCGTAGCATCTCCAGATTGGTCTTCGCCACGTGGCGGGGGTCGATTTGGGGGCGTCACACCAACTCCACTTTCTTCTCTAATGCTTGAAATTTTGCCTGCATACTATCAAACTTAAAATTAAAATTTGGGGATTGATTTAAGTTATGACTAAGTTATGATTTATCATTATGACTTATGTGGTTCCATGGGTCTACCCATATAGGGGTTTAATAAATTATTTTATATGTTTATATTGATAAGCGTGGACCCATAATGCTCGTTGTGATTTAGACTTCATATGACCCCCCTTATATTATGTTGATAATGGCCCTAAGCAAATCTAAATTAGTTATACGAAATTCTTAGTTGGACTATCTTATGTGGAAAAAATAAGAATCAAATTATTAATTATATTCAAGTTATGTAATATCCATGTACAAGAGTTTAAGTATTAGTGAACTGTCCAAGGATCATGTATAATGTAGGGATAAGACAAATATAGAACCTTAAAGGGTTTAGAAGTCACATTGGCTTGAATAAATGTTAGGAGAAATTTTCAATAAGTAAGTGACTGTCTGAGTTAATCGAACATTTAGATCTAACATAGTCACACACATATGTGCATACAACATAATATACTTATAAACATATAAAGATAAATAAATAAATAAATAGATTTAATTAACTTAGTTTAGTATAGAGTGGATTTGAAATTTTAAATAATATGAAGTATATTTTATATAGCCATTATTAAAGAATGAATTCTCTATCATCGTAATGTATATATATTTTCAAAATAGACTAATATGGTTAATACAAGAATTATATAAGAACAAGCAAGGCATGAAAGGGTCAAAATGAATGTGAAAAATTTTGAAAAGATTTAAAGTCTCTTAACTGAGATATGCTTGAGTAGGATATGAGCCCCCGACCATTAAGTATTAAAAGATCAAAACACCAAGTCAGAAAATTTTTAGAAAGTACGGGGGGTTAAGATAGAGTATGAGGAATTTTATAAGTCCCTACAAGATTTCTGGAGAAGCAAGTTATGCACTCGAGAGGGATGATCATGCAAGTTTTAATTGATTTATCTTGATTATTGATATAATTATAGTTTTCATAATAATGTCAAAATATATAGGGTATTTAATCATATAATCATCGTCGATGGTTTAAGAGGGAAAATAAATCATATATATGTTTAGATAATGGGTTAAACAAGCTATCAAATGATACATAGAATGTCCTCTAAGATGCATCTATGTCAATATGATGAAAAATGTTCAAGATTTTGTCATGATCAAGTGGACCACTTATGATTTGATCATAAGTCTTATAAATGGATTAGTTCTCCTTTCCAATTTTAAAGTTATCCCGACCCTCTCTCATGTACTACAAGATATCGTTAATGCAAAGGGTCATGAAATGATGCACGAAGAAGAAGAATGATTGCTTGTCTTATGTTCTGTTGATTGTTTTATTTTCCTGACTTATTGTTTGAATTCATTCCATGTGTCTACCTACATTCATGATGTTTGACTAAGGATTTATGTTATGTAGTGCACATAAATTGTTCTGTTAATTATGGATTAGAACATACTATGTAGCGACCCCTCAGCGTAGATATCATTCGACCTTAACATTAATTCAAAGTGCTTTAAGATATTCAAGAAAAGAACTTGCTGTGGTAATATATAATCACTAGCCTCCTATGAAATTATATGATATGACATTACAAGAACCAGATCAATATAGTCAAATAAGCTATGTCTTCCACTCAAAATCTAAATGATTATGATGATGTTTAGAGTAGGGTCACATCAAACATAGGTCATCGTGAAAGTTATTGATCTAAAGTGACCTTATAAATATGATGATTGACATGATTCCATTACTAATTTTATCGAATCATATGATGATGCCATTATCTACAATGACAGACAATGTTCTTAGTGATCATATTGATTGTTACATGACATAGGTCACCCGATAAGGACGATGACCCTATGGAAATAACTTCATACCATTAAGCCCATCCTAGAGATACTAATGGCGATTGAAGATAAGATCTTTTCTTCACATCGATTAGAAACTTCTTAGGAGGATTGTGATGGGATTTCTATTTGATTCTTCCTCCTAAGATGTATAAGTATTATGCAAGAAGAAGAAGATAATTACTGGTATCCAAATCGTCTAAAAGGTTATCGTTAGAAGTTGAGTGTCATATCGACCTCCTTTCAAGTATGACCTTGATCTCCAATGCCCCATGACACATGAATTGAAAAGACAAATTTAATAACTTCAAGACAAGGGGTTATGAGACTGATGGTCTCATTTTTAGATGTTCCACATCTTTTGTAAAGAAGAATGATGACTCTATAAATTTGGAGATTTATTAACAAGTTATTAATTAAAATAACCATCAAGACATAAGTGGTTATTATCATGCAAAGATGACCTAATTAAGGCTAAGTGTACTCAAGATCGATATATGGAGTGAGTACCAACAGTTTCGAGTTGCTAATGAAGATGTAATGAAGATAATTTTAAATGAATGATCACTATAAGTTGAGCGGTGCCATTAAGAACACCCCTCAAACCTTTAGGTTCTCATGAACGTTGTGTTCAAACTATGCCTACATTTATGTAGAAAAGATTGAAGTGTTCATCGATCAAAAGAGTCTTAGGTATGCTTTCTTTTAGTAGTATGCTAATATGTGACAATGAAGATAACATGAAGTTTGAAAGATTCTGAGTTCTCCATGAAGTACCATTTTGGTAAAAATGAACTTAGTTACACATACACTCAGACACAAGTGATGCTCGCTAGGCTTCATGAGGCTGCGTATGAAATGATGAAGGAACCAACCATGTGAAACCCAAATGATGAAGTCTTAAAGAGAGAAGTGCTAGATAAATAACATAAGCCTGGGTTGCGGTCCATTTAGGAATAAGTCTTATAGGAAGTATGAGATGAATATTATAAGTCTGGGTTACGATCCATTTGAAAAGTACAAAGAAGTATAAGGATGTAACCATAAGCTTGGGTTCTGATCCATTCGGGAAGGACACGGATGTATAAGGATGAACAAATAGTAATGACCTGAAACATGGAGATACAATATATATATATATATATCCTAATTACCCAGCATGTCAATGTGGAAAAAAAAAATAATATAGAGGATCATAAATTCTAGGAGCTGATGATGCATGACGTTAAGAATTTGTAGACTTGATCTTCGCTGAGTATCCAACACACATAGTGGAGCGCAAGGTGCGACGTCAGAAGAACAAGGACACAAGGACGTAACCATGGTCAGAGTAGTTTGGCGTTACCATAACGGAGATGAGGTAACATGGGAGCTCGAGTCGGAAATGCGCCAAGAATTTTCTCACCTTTTTGGTAAGCCCTCTACTTAGTGCAAAATTCGAGGTCGAATTTTCTTTTAAGGGGATAAGAATGTAACGACCGACACACAGAAGAATAAAAAAAAGATAAAAGAAAGTTGAGTTCGTTTAAAACCAGCGGCCAAAACTTTGATAATAGTTAGGAAAAAAATATATAAATAGGATGAATCATGTGGAAGACGAAGAGGGTAAATCTGATTTGGAGGATAAAATATGATTACATTAAGTTAGATTAGAAGTAGAGGAGAGGAGGCTCGTGACAGATAAAACAAAATAAAAGGGCATAAGTTTTCCTTCTCCACTCAAAGTCTCACGAAATCTACCTTGAATTTTTGGTTGGAGAATTGGGCATCGACCAGGAGGAAGCAGACAGGATCCATCGATCCCTTCCTTCTCTCTCTCACGCATGCTTCTCGGGTTGCAATCCATAGCAGCATTGCTGATGGTTCTTCGTTGGATGGCTGCAGGCGAAGATCGAGGAGAAGAATAGAGGGAGAATAGGGGACATGATCAATTGAGGTTTTAACGAATCGAAGAAAGGATTAATTGCGATTACAGGTTGGTGAATCGAAATCACCTTGCATGACCCCTGAATAACATTAAATCATGCCCTAATCGTACAAGTAAAGAAGAAGAGTAAAAGATGGTTCAAGTTCCTTGTTTTGCCTTGCTTGATTTTCTTGAATTGATTGATTGATTGATTATTTGCGTGCATAATTCATTGTTTGTTGATCTGTTTATTATGTGATTGATTTGCTAGTGATAGGAATTAGGTTAGATGGAGATTGCACCGAAGAACTTACGAAATTCGAGTGTTCTACAAGTTTTCTGGACGCCGACCGCCCCGTATGCATCGCGGCAATCGGTCGCCCGATAACTTGCATGCAGCCGCTTTCTGCACATGTCGACCGGTCGACCGATTCCTGTCATCGGTCGACTGATCCTTCCCCATCAGGTCGACCGCTCAACTGAACGGATCAACCGACCCGCAGACAATCGGTCGACCGTTCCCCTGAATCGGTCGACCGATTCTCCAAAAAATCTTTTATTATATTTATTAATTATTTTCTTTTTTATCCAGATATTATATATATGATTGATCCTATTTTCTGACCCCACAGAGATCCCTCACTGATTTACATGATTTACTCTGTTATTGATTTATTTCACGTTGATCCTATCGTATCGGTTGAATCAAGAACAAAGAGCTACAAGTTTTTAAAAGCGATTAATAAGTTCAGATGAAAGATTAATGATGGGTTGCCAGTCCAAGCCAAGTGCATCAAGATAAGGGTCGCTCCTTTAGTCATGGTTTGATCACCCATTGACCCGCACAAGGCCGTATCGTTTGCTGGGCATACCCCAAGAATTAAAGGCATCAAAGTCACCCTGATTGTTAATTAATAACCAAGATCAAGAAGCAAGTTCAAGTCAAGTCAAGTATGCCATGATTCCAAGTTTACTATATATTATTGATCCTCATGATTCATGATATCGCTGATCTTATTCTTATTATGATCCATGATACCGATATATTATCTTTCACGTTCAAGTTAAACATAATTATTTATCGCTGATTATTATATTCATGTCATGCATTGTATATCATGTGATTCCTCACTAGGCTGTAAAGCTTACGGGAGGAACAGACACTGTGTCTGATTTCCACAGGACCAGGTCAGTGACGTGGTGGAGTAGGCGTGCGGTGATGAAGCTATGGCGATATGATAGCACATGAACCATAGGGCTTTTAGAGTGTTTATTAGTTTTCATTTACCTTCCGCATTTTAGATTCATGATGTAGAACCTATTTTATTTTGTTAGCAATGATATAGCTACTTTTAGACTTCCGCAAATTAAAATTATCATTTATCTTTATTTTTTTCTTTCGCTGACGTGTCTCGATCATTGCCTGAGATATGGTCAATATTATGGTCAAGTTATAACATGCCGTAGCATCTCTAGATTGATCTTCGCCACGTGGCGGGGGTCGATTTGGGGGCGTTACACCAACTCCACTTTCTTCTCTAATGCTTGAAATTTTGCCTTCATACTATCAAACTTAAAATTAAAATTTGGGGATTGATGAGGAGAAGAAATAATAACTGGTTGTTGATCCTTCAACTGTGCCAACTGCGATTGTAGATTGCTAATGAGTTGATCTTGTAGTGTAATTTTTTTCTATAACTCCAATCAATTGACACAACTTTTCCTCAATGTTGGAATTTGACTCTAATTGAGTGGATGGAAGAAAATCATTTTTCACTTGAATCTTAGCCTCCAATTGTTCTACTTGCCCAATAATTTCATAAAGGCTTTTTCGTGAACTTGAAAATTTCCTCAGCCATTGTCATATACTTTAACATCATGTCTTTAATTGTAAACTTTCCTTGTACCATGGGAATGAGTGAAATATTGTTATTCACAATTTTTGATATTTGTGCTTCATGACCCTTAAGCATTTTTTTTGTTCTTCGAAATAGTAGTCTCCCATAGTCTTTGGCTTTATTCTCATTCTGAATTGTCTCTTGAAAATATTTTCTGGTCACATAAGATAAAAAAAATTGTGAAAGTATGTGAATTAAAATGAAAATGCGTGGAATTTAAAAGAAAAATAAAAGCTTTCAAATAACAAATAAAGTAAAAAGAAAAGTTATAAACACCGTCCCCGGCAACGACGCCAAAAACTTGATGTGTGTAGAATTAATAGTAAACGCTAGCAAGTGCACTAGTCGCTCAAGTAATAAAGTGAATGAGTAAAGTTATCACTCCCACGAGGACGGTTAATAACTTAGATTTTATTTTAACTTTGTTAATTGAGAAATTAAGAAAATATATATTTTAGATGTGAATAAAAAGAAAAATAATAAAAATAAAGGAAATGATCACCTAGAGAAATAATGATTTGATTATTAAGACACCTAATTATCAACATTACCACATCTCTGACCAAGAAGTTGTTGCTGAAACAACGTTTGTTCGCCCTCTGCATGCAAAAGATACACCTCTGAAAGATGAATACTCTGTTGATGAAATTACGAAATATAGATGTGAAGATTGACGATAAAGATGCTGCCCTACTTCTGTTAGTGTCTTTTCCTCTGTCATATGAAAATTTTATTCAGTCTGTTATCATCGGAAGAGATACAATTACTCTGAAAAAAGTAAGATCGAATCTACATACTCGTGAACTTCGTTAGTGGGCGTCTGATAAGGCTTTGGAGACTCAGACAGCAGGATTAGTAACAACCGCAGAGAAGGCAAATCCTAAAAAGAGTAAGTCGAAGAAGAAAAATGTCAATCCGAAGGACATCTGCAACTATTGCAAAGAACTGGGTCACTGGAAGAATGATTGCCCCAAGAAGAAGAAGGGCTCGGTTGCTTGATGCCTGCAAAATATAACATATTTTAGATTATTATTTTAGTTAATTTTTCTGTAATTTGATTATGGCATGCATTATTTTTAGTCACTTTTAGTCATAATTCTGGATTTATCAATTTTAATTATTAATTTTCTCAATATTTTAATTGTGGATGGATTAACTAAATTTTGATAATTATTTTGCAGAAAAAAATCGAATATATGATTATCCGAGAATTATATTTGATCAAGATTGGACGTATCGGCGGAGAACTTCAACCCCAAAGATTATATCAGAC
Source organism: Pontederia crassipes (assembly GCA_030549335.1). Taxonomy (NCBI): domain Eukaryota; kingdom Viridiplantae; phylum Streptophyta; class Magnoliopsida; order Commelinales; family Pontederiaceae; genus Pontederia; species Pontederia crassipes. Next base: position 32,121,804 of record CM060193.1, read on the forward strand.
GAGATTTAGATGGAGGTGAAGTATCAGCCGAAATTTCAAAGAATTTATCTTTACGACCGAGATCTATAATTCAAAAAGAGGTGTTACGGCCGATAACTCAAATGAAATTATCATTTTGGCCGAGATTAGAGAGAAAATTTATGTTTTTGGCCGAGATATGAAGGGGTAAAGATAAACGATTTTATCTTTTTGGGCGTAACGACAGAAAATTCTTTGTTTTGGCCGAGATTCGAAGGGAGTAAGATAAGAAAGATTTATCTTTGGGCGTAATGATTAAAAGGATTTATCGTGTTGGCCGAGTTTATCTCGTAAATTTAAATCCAGCCGTACGATGTTACGGTCGGGATCAAATTGAAGACCGTCTGCACCTATAAATACATGAAGAAGCCATCGTTCCAAGGTGTGCTCTGAAGTTCAGGTTTCTTCCACAGTTGAGTCGTGAGCTCTGCAGGCTACGTCCAAGAGGAGAGAGGTGCGACGGCTGGAAGTTGATCGCGACTCTGATCAAGTCCGAGAGGCTGCCCGATTGTCTGCCCGTGATTCGAAGCTTCAACTTTTATTCTTGGTGTAATTCTTCCAATTATTATTTTTATTTTGTTATTATCTCTCCAGAATTTCTAGGATGAACTCCATATTTCTATATATTTCATTTTAGGAGATTACTATTGAAGGAAAACTATTTGGACCCTATATTATTTGTTTTATTTTTTCTGATCAATTAGTTAATTGTGCTTAGTGCTTTTGATTTAATTAATTGGATTTTTGAGTTGAGTAATTACCATTTTGTGGACTATTTAATTTCATAATTCATTAATTAAGTTAATTGATTTTATATGAAATTATTAATTGACATAAATTTGATAACTAGTGTGTGGAGAATCAAATTTGTGTGGTCTATTTATCTATACCAGTTTGTGGAGTGATTAATAGTCTAGGGAAACCAATTTAATGCGTCTTAATTTTAATATGATTTGATGGGATGCCAGTTTATGGAGACTTTAATTCTTATTAATTTAAGATAATTTAATTTACATACTTAGATTGAGGGGATGTCAGTTTGTAGAGACCGCAATTTAATCTTGTCAAGTTAATAATTTAGGGGGACTGTAATCCATCATTAAAGATTAAATTTATCTTTTATGGTTCAATTATTTATCCTGATCTATTTTCATCCTAAGGTCTAACTTCAACACCACTATCTTATCTTTATTTTATTTTAAAAAACTCATTTTCAAAATTCATGTTTTTCCTCTCTTATTAATTTATAAATTCAGATATTGAGTTAATAATATTCCTCGTGGGTTCGACACTCTTACTCCTATTGTATATTACTTGAGCGACTAGTGCACTTGCTAGCGATTTTATTTTGCTACATCATTTTACGCATCAAGTTTTTGGCGCCGTTGCCGGGGAGTATTTTATTAATTAATTTCTAAATTTTATGAATTATTAGGAGATGTAAATTAATTTGTAAATAATTTTTTGTCATTAAATCTTCTGTAATTTCTTCTTTTTTGTAAATATGTATTATTGTATTCTTTATTGTAATTATTTGTGTAAATAATCTAACATTTTTTACTTTTTGCAGATTAGAGGTCACGACATTTTTTTAAAAAAATTGTTGACTTTCGATTTTGATTCTGACGCCGATTGAATTTTTCGGATTACACGGATCGAATTTATTTTGTCGGCTTTACTGGTTTTACGGCCTCGCGATATCGATTTTGAGTTCTAATCTTCTATTTTACGACCTTAATATCCGAACATTGTTTTACGCCATGTTATATTCATATTGATTTAATTTTGTTTTGGCCAAAGTGGTTTATTCTATTTCAGCTGTAAAGAATCGACTTAATTCAGTTTCGGCCGTAATTATTCATTATTAATATCTTCGCTGTTTTAATCTCTGATTTACGGCCGAAGGTTGTCGATGTAATGACATATTCCTTTTCGGCCGTAATGTTTATTTGTCGCCTTAACAGTTGGATTCGTATTTCAATTGCTGATACAATTTGTGTTATGACTGAGACGTGGACAGCTTTCTGTTTTACGGCCAATTGAATCATGTCGACTTCATTTCGGCCGTAAACTTCTAATCTTCTGACTCGTTTCGGCTCTAATGGCAATTTTTATCTGAATATTATGGTCGAGATTCACTTGATTTCTTTCTCTTATTTTCAATATTGATTAAGTATTCGATTAACGCATGACGAGTGTTTGTGGCCGAAAACTATTTTCTTCATTCTGTTCACGGCCGACTTTGATGAATTCGTAATTTGATTCGGAATGTTAATTCGACTTTGCTTCGATCGTAATTTAACGAGATCTACATTGATTAATTCCTTTCGACATTGTTTTTGGAGGCCGAACCAGCCTCGGATTATTTTATGTCCTACTAATCCAATTTCGGCCGAGATCTCGTGTTTGGCGGCTGCCTAAATTTTATCATCTCTCTGAAAATAATTTTTGCTAATGCCTGATTATTGGCTTTGCGGCCGCAAATTAGGTTCCTAATTCGTTTTGTGCCAGCCTGTTGACATCATGGTTAATTTTTCCAAGTTTTACGGCCGAACAATTTTTACGACCATCTATTTTATTTACTTTCAGTCGAGATCTTAATATTTGGCATTTTGAATAAATTTCTTTTGTGCCTTTCGATCTGTTTGAACTCGAGTATTTTACGCAGAATTCGATAATGTTGAAAGACTTTTATCTTCTTTGAAGTTTGGCGGCCGATAAGTTGAGAATGACTTCGGACATTGATTTTAAACCCTAATGAATTTTCAACTCGTTATCACCCGAAAGATTTATTTTTATCGATTTAAATTTCCAACTCTTGACCGATTATCTATATTTATTTTGTATATATTTTTTCTATTGTATGTATTTCTTTTTATTTATTTTGTATATAATTTTTTTCTCTTATCATGTTACTGAAAATTGGTTGTTGCAGGTACTATCGAAAATTTAAACACAATCAATCCTAGAATCTTCTGATAAGCGCACTAGGAGTTCAAATCCAATTTTGGAATTTGATCCTGAAATTGAAAGAACTGCTCGCCGATTGAGAAGAAATATCAGAAAAATGGCTGAACAAGCACGCAACAAGACTGGAGCAACAAAATGAACTAGTTCTGCCACATAATAATCGACGGGAAGATGAAGAGGAACTCTCTAGGAGAGAATATATCTCTGTCAGATATAATGACCGAGAATCATGCATTGTGCTACCTGAAATCAATGCAAATAATTTTGAGATTAAATTTTGAGAATCATGCATTGTGCCACATAATAAGCGCATGATTTCGTGTTATTATTCCTTTTATGGTTTGAATTTTCATCTCGGCCGAGAATTGATCTCTTATTCTTCTCGGCCTAATGTTTATTTGTCGCTTGGATTCGTATTTCAATTTTTTGATACAATTCGTGTTACGACCGAGACGTGAATAGTTTTCTATTTTACGTCCCATTGAATCAAGTTTTCGACTTCGGTTCTTTATGCCAGGAGTCAATTTAATTCTCTTTCGGCCGAGATAATTCATCGCCGTGTTAATCTTTACGCCATCTTGCGAATTTGTTTCGGCCATAATCCAACAAGTTTTACGCCTTCATGTTGATTAATCCCTCTCGACATTGTTTCATGATTTTTGCGGCCGAACGAGCCTCGGATTACTAATCTAATATCGGTCGTAAATCTATTTCTTTATTGCGGCCGATTCCTCTCTGAAAATAATTTTTGCTAACGTCTGATTATTGACTTTGCGGCCGCAAATTAGGTTCTAATTTGTTTTGTGCCGTGTGTTACATCATCGTTAATTCTTCCAAGTTTTACGACCGAATGGGTGCACGATTTTTATGACTATCTAATTGATTTACTTTTGGTCGAGATGTTAATATTTGGAATTTGAATTGATTTCTTTTGAGCGTTCCAATCTGTTTGAAGAATGTTTCGAGTTTTCCTTTTTTTGCCATATTCGAAAATCTTTTGTGAATTTTGGCGGCTGTAATTAGATTAATTCCTCTCAGACATTAATTTTAACGACCTAATGAATTTTCGATAATGGCTGAAAGATTTTTATCGATTTAAATCTTATTTCTTCGTGACCTATTATCTATATTTCTTTTTATTTCTTCTTGTATATATTTTTTTATTTTATTTATTGAAAATTGGTTGTTTCAGGTACTACTGAATATTTAATCACAACCAATCCTGGAATCTTCTGATAGTTCCAAACATCGCACAAGGAGTTCAAATCCAATTTTGAAATTTGATCCTGAAATTGAAAGGACTTCTCGCCGATTACGAAGAAATATAAGAAGAATGGCTGAACAAGCATGCGACAATCAGAGACTAGAGCAACAAAATGGACTAGTTCCGCCACAAAATAATCGGCGAGAAGATGAAGCAGAGCTTTCTATGAGAGAATATGTCTCGGCCAGATATAATGATCGAGAATCATGAAATGTGCTGCCTGAAATCAATGCAAATAATTTTGAGATCAATCCGGCAATCGTGAGGATGATACAAGCATCTCAATTTGGAGGAGGATTTCATGAAGACCCTCACGATCACGTTGACAAATTTCTTGCCACTCTTAGCACTTTTAGAAATAATAATGTTTCTACTGAAGTTATTCGTTTATTATTATTTCCTCAATCTATACGTGACAAAGCTTCCACATGGTTTAAAACTTTGCCTGCATGATCAGTTCACTCATGGTTGGAGCTGGTAGAAAAGTTTGTTGGAAAATATTGCCCACCACAAAAAGCAGGTAAATATCGAAGAGAATTAAGGGAATTTGTTCAAGATGACAATGAGACATTATATGAGGCTTGGGAATGATATAAAGATCTGTTAGCCAGAGTTCGTGATAATAGAATTTCAAAGTGGCAAGTGATGGAAGATTTCTACCATGAATTGCGAGCTGCAGATCAAGATAAGCTCGATCAATCAGCAGGAGGGACAATGCTGGGATCTAAACGTCCTAGTGAGATACAAGATATAATTGAAGCTGTAGCCCTCAAGTCAAGCCAAGAAAGGAGACCATCTCGCCGAACTCAGGATGTACATGCTGCACAAGGAATACAATCTTCAGAAATAGTGGCTCAGCTGGAGTCACTAAATAAAAAATTTGAGCAGATGATGTCATTAATGGGAAATTCGAACAATTATTGCCCTACAGGTAACACTTTAGATTTAAATCAAATTGAAAATGCTAACTTTATTTCCAACCCATTTTTCAGGAGCAACGATTATGGTTGGAGACACAATCCGAAGTTTGCCTATAATCAGAATCAAGGCCAACCTTTTGGTCCATCAAAAGATTATATTCTGAAAAGGCAACCTAATGCTTCACAATATCAATCATCAAATCACATGCAAGAGATGATGGCACAGATCATAGACACCATGCAATCATTGCAAAAGAATATGGAGTCTAGAGTCACGATTCAGGATGCATCAATTCAAAATTTGGAAAGACAATTGGGCCAGATGGCGACACAACTAACTGGACGTATACCAGGCTCTCTCCCAAGCAACACAGAGAAAAATTCAAGAGGAGAAGAGCAAAATATGCCTTAATCTTCATCAGGACTAAGTCAAGCTGAAGACTATAAATTCAAAACTATTTCTACCCTTTTCTTTAAATTAGTTTTTAATTAGTTATTGATTTATATCTTAGTTACGTTAACTTAGTTTGGGTGATTTTTATTTATTGGATCATCTAATTAATATTTCAATTGTGCCGTAAATTTGAATCATGTTACGTGGCATGCATGCGCATTCATTCTGAACAACATAAAAAAAAAGAAGCAAGGGCGTAAGACCTGAGACAAGGCAAAACGAGAAGACACTGCCACCTCGTTACGGCCGAGCATCACCTTGATGACCACGCCGTAAAGACTCCAACGGACATGACGAGATGAGCTACCACATTCATTACGCCCTGCCACCACAACCTTGTTCTTTTTACGACCGAGACATGACAAGGCGAAACGGAAGAATCACCTTGAAATCGGCCAAGCTCTTACAACATGACTCGTCACTGCATGCCATCACGTCGGAACAGGTAAGGTTTCGCCCAACTTTCATCTTTAAATTCTTACCCCTTCCACATCTTTGCAGATCAAGAACCACCATCCTTACGGCCGAAGTCTCGCCGAGCAGCGCCGCTCCCTTACGCCCTCTAACAACTGTACCGCCACGCCGTCTCTCACCATTATGGCCGAGCTTCCACTCCGCGCACCACCGCTCTTTACGCCCAAAAGTGCCACGCCAGTTTCTTACGGCCAAACTCCACTCGACTCCGGCCAAGCCTTCTTCCTTACGGCCGAGACATATTACGGCAGAAGTTTCAACGCTTCTCCGCCCAAAAGTCCTTTATGGCCGAAGTCTCATCGCCGGTTCCACCTGTTTCTTACGGCCGAAGTCTCCGCTGCTCTCTTACGCCGCTGACGCCGCTTCGCCCTCGTTCCTTACAGCCACCTGATAATGAAATTGGGAAGTTTAGTGATAACTTGCTGAATTTTGGGTCAAAAGTCAATTTTTCCAATTTTTATTTCAACTCCCTAACTCACTATCTACTGCAGTGCACAGGTCAATTATAGTAACCCTAAATGTCGTATCCACAGTGATTTGATGTCCTAGACTACCTAGAAATAATTTAGACTAATCCTATTTAAAGTGGCAAAAATAGATTTTTTTTAAAGAAAGTGAAAATAGTTTTTTTTCTTTTAGGAATGCAGAATGATAACTTGTTGTGGATTGCTGCAAAGTAAATTAATCAGAATTGTAAATGCTAATCTAGAGTCTAAAAGGGTTTAACTATCAATGAGGAAGGTCCTTCTAGGAGTTGGGGTTCATCTAAATTAGTTATGGATCGAAATGGACAAGTTATCATTTTTTTTAGTGAAATCCAATTCAACTTTCATTATGGCTGTTTTCACAGCTCAATTAGACTAGTACTAAATAATATATTGTCATATGATTGTTAGCCAAGTTGAATTAAAAAAGGGTCCTCACTGAAAATCAAGTTATCATTAGGTTCAACTCAATGCACTTGCTGATTTTTGGCAATTTCAATAAAATCTGAAATGATAACTTCTAGATTGCACCTTGAAAATGAAAGGAATACTTCAATCAACTAAACAGGGATAAAATCAATCCAATATTAATGCAAATGATCCTTGGTTTATCTCTAAACTACAAGAGGATTTAAAATCATCTTTTTAGCTGTAAATTCAAATGAAATCCACATTTTCATTAATGAATTGGATAGAAATCAGCACCTAACACAAGTTTGGGAAATCAGAAGTTGTCATTGCTCCTTTGTTCATCTCTGAATCTCCTTAAAACCATATCTCAATGGTGAATTAAAGCAGGGTTTAACAATGGCAATCAGATTCCCAAAAAGTCAAAAATCAGAATTCAGCAAGATAAATTTCAGAAATCAGATTTGGAAATCAACAATGCTTCTCATTTGAATTCTAGATTTGCTAAGTGCTTATTGATCTATCTCTGGACAATAAGAAATCCTTAGGGTTCACCTTTCAGTGATTAAATGAAATTGGAGATTCAATTAGCAAATCAGATTCCAATAAATTTCAGAAAATAGATTTCAGGAATACAATTTCAGAAATCAGATTTTGAGGACAGGTTTGAGTCATAAAATGCCAAAGTATCTTGATTCATTTCTGAATGATATTGGGACCAATATCAACCTCTCAGCTGTTCAATTAATCAAATTCCCAATGACAATAGATTCAAGGAAATCAGAAAATCAGATTCAAGAAAGTGCAGAAAATCAGGAAATCAGAATCTGATTTTCAATCAAAATGGAATCTAGTAACTTGGCATTGATTCCTAATTCATTTCTGAATAAGGACTAGATCAAATGATAACTTCTCAATTATAGATTACAAATGGGATCTAACAATGGCAAGAACAGACCCTTAGCATTGCAGAAATCAGAAATTTCAGGATTGAGTTCAGTGCAAGAAATCAAGCTTGTTCCTAATCCATCCACAACATATATTAGACTACTACCCTATCCTAGGAAACATGGAGATTAACTCCTCATAATTACAAATATAGTTACAAAATAGAGTGAAGAATAGAAGTAATTCATTTGGATTCAGGGCTGTTCTGCAGAAATCAGCTCAGCTCAACATCCCCAGCTCCTCTTCCCCTCCAAAATAGCTCCACATAGGTTCCCCTTTTGCACAATGGCCGGCCTCCCCCCTTGATCCAGGGTTTCTTCAGTTTATATATGGCCTTTAATCACTCTTAGATCAGCATCTAGATGTCCCTTAGCCTTTGATGTGAGCCACTTGTCCAGTCCTGACATTCTAGCTGTAGAAATCAGCAGCTTTTTGGAGTGGTCCCCCCACCTTTTTCCAACCTTTTGCAACTTATTTTTCCCTGCTAGAAGAGATAGAACACCAAGCATCAAAGTCCTCAAATAGAAAATGAACAAATAAGGATAAAGGAGACCACTATGATCAGCTCAAACACCGAGTATGATTAAGTGTTATGCAAAATTGCAAATCAAGGTTAAAATCATAACTTATCAATGCCCGGAATGATAACTTTGCATAAATCTTGGAAAATGATCAAATATGGATTGTTCAGAGCATTGAAGGCATCAAATGGATTAATATAGCAAGTGGATAAGGTCAGAAATTAAATGTGGATAAGATTTCATAGGAATGATAACTTGGGTGCAAAAACGATAACTTAATTACCTTAAAAACGATAACTTGTCATAACTTTGGTTGTGGTTATCCAAATGAGATCAAATTTGAACAGCAATGAGTTAGGACAATAATATAATGATTGCTTAAGGCCTTTGTACAGAATTGATAGTTTTGCATATCAAAATGACAATTTTTCCCTTTAACGATAACTTGGCAAAGGAAAAATAATAACTTGTTCAAATGGACTTAAAACTTTGCACAAGTTATGATATGACCATCCAAACATGATTCATTCATGATAATAATGGATTTGGGCCAAGAAAATCATTGAAAATCAGTTCACTCAAAATAATGATAACTTGACATATTGGAGTGATAACTTGTCATAAAAATGATAACTTGGCATAGAATTGAATTATTTATGGATTTTAGCATTTCAGGACTCTATGCACATGGAATTAAGTATAAAATGAGGAATATCAACTAGTTATCACAATCCATGAATTTCAAACATAATTGGCCAAAAGTTATGCAAAATAGGGGCTCAATATGTATGATTTGAATAGAAAATGGGTTAAAAATATACTATGATCAGCTAGTGATCACCACCAACACTAGGGCCGAGGTTCATCTACTCCTACGGCCGAGCTTCATCAACTACGACCGAAGTTCTTCATCAGATTCATCACTCCGGCCGAGGTTCCTCGTCCTTTGTACCTTACGGCCGACTCACCTTCGACTATCAGCTCTTCATCGAATACTACGGCCGAAACCTCAGCCGCCAAGCCCATCGAGTCGGCACCTTTCTTCGTTGATTTCTGTCCAGATTAAAATGAGGCGATTTTCTAATATATGGAGGGGACGTGGCGAACGACGACATCCGAATGCTCAGTCGGCCCCACAGCCCTCACAACTAATCTCCTACCCCGGAGATTATTATTGGACCAAGCCAGAGTATCAAGCTCGATATGAACGGATGTCTGAGATTCGAATTCATGCCACCAGATTTTCAGATACTGAATTGCTGATGGAGTATAATTTACTTGCAGATATTCATCTATTATTTTCTCAGATTGGACTCTCTGACTTGTGCATTCCTGGTGGCCAACTTATGAAGTACTAATTATGGAATTTCTCTCATCCTTGGAAGTCATTAATTTAGATGGCAGGAACTATGATCAGCCCCGCATTTCATTCCAACTTTATGGGCGGTCCTTTACTCTCACTCTAGGATAGATTAATAATATCTATGGATTCCCTAACCATGGATCTCCTTTTGTACCTGCTGACTTTGATGCTGAAACTTTTTAGAAACAGATAACAGAAGAAGACCGATTGGTTTGGAACACAACTAAAGATAGCTCAATTCAGAATCCTGTTCTGCGTTACGTCCATCGCATGCTAAGCAACACCTTAAGCGGAAGCAGTGATATTGATGGTGCCGTCTCAGAGGGAGAGTTATACCTCATCCACAGCATGCTTCACAGAACTCCTATTAATGTGGGTGCCTTCATCATTCGTCGATTCCAGCGCCGCACTACTCATCGGGGTAGTAGCATTAACATGGGCGCCCTTCTCACACCTATTGCTCAGCACCTACAACTTGACTTGGATGATCTCGAAGCTGTACCAGGAAACACCCACCTCACTCGTAGAACCATTCATGCTATGGATCTCGTGAAGACCAACAACTCAGGGATCAAAGTTTTTATTTTTAAAGGCCACAATCAGGAGGTACCCTGCTCGGATCGAGATGCTTTTACGTTAATTAATCCAAATAATTTGCTCCTTTTTAGGCAGGTCATAGCTCCAGTAATCCCACTTGCAAGACCATCTACCTCTGTGGGACAACCACACCAGGATGAGCCTTTCTCCTGGTTTGATTCTACTGATTATGCAGTAGCCCAACCCTACATTCAACAGCCACAGGGATTCCAGACTGCATCACTGGCAGCTTCCCAATATGCCATATCCGCCCATTCACCTTATATGACGGTGCCTTCTCCGATTCCATCTTCAGCACAAGAGAGCTCTTCAGATTCCTCGTTCATACCTACTATTCCTTATGAGGAACGCAACTCGATGGAAGTATCTGCCCCTTTATAGGAACCTGTGCAAAATCACTATATAGCACCGGAGCCCACTTTTATTTCAGCCCCAGAGCAGACTTACTATCCACCTCCGCCACCTCAGCCTGACTATGCTTCCATGCAAAACTTATGTGAATCAATGTATGATGAGCAACTTCGTCAGGCAGGAGAGTTTCACACTTTTCAAGAAGAGCAACTTTGTCAGACATGGCAGTTGCACGCTATTCAGGAAGAGCAACTTAGACAAGCCCAATAGTTGACCAACATCCGAGCTGATTTTAGAAATATGGATGATCGTCAGGATCACTTTGAATCCTTTCAGAATCAGCATGCGCGCATGACGAGGTGCATTAATGAGTATCATATACGCTAGGGACATCTCGGCTACCATCCACCATTGCCACCTCAGAGACAGTAAATTCGGTTGTGTCTTTTCCCTTTTCTTTATTTTTTCCTTTTATTGAGTGTGCATCTTTCCCATGATGGCCTAACACTGGGAGAGTGTCTGGTTCAAGCTTGGGGGAGTTTGCATTTCATGCATTGCATTTTCCCTTATTTTTCTTTTTATTTGCTTATGTTTTGCATGCATTTCTAAAAATCCAAAAAAAAAAATTGATAAAATTTCCCAAAAATACTATTGCATGCATTTATATTTGCTACCATCTTACTAACTTTCGTCTTACTGTTTTAATTATCTTTAAATAAAAGTTCATAGATAGTGTTAATTCATAAAATTTCTCAAAAATACCATTGCATGCATGTTGTTTGTTCTTATCACTTGCTATTTTAGTATCAATTACCTATGCTAAATAGAATTATGAATGACTAGACGACAAAATCATATTCATGCCTTTTTATTTATTTCTTTTAATCTTGATAGTAGTAGCCTTTTATTGACCATATCAAGTACTCCTTGAGCTTAAAAAAATGTGAAAAAATAGTAAAAAAAGAGAATAAAGTTATGTGTATGTACAAAGTGTTATCCGGAACCAAGGTGTGTTCGGGTAATTAGATCCGTAGGGGTTCATGCCTAACGACCTAAGGGCAACTGCTCTAGGATCCGTCGATCGAAAGCCCTCTACATGAACCATCTTGTAAAATATGGAGAAGCACATAAGTACTGAATCATGGCTAAGTTCGAACTCTTCATTCAGAACCTTGGTGGTTTGGGCAAGTAAACTCGAGGGGTGCCTTATCGCCTGTTGCCCTAAGTCCATTTGGTCTGGGAGTCAACAGTCCAAAGCCCGCTACATGGACTTCCTTGTGTAATCCTGCTTGAAGATTATAACTTTTTAAAATGATTGAAAATAAAGTTGAAAAAGAAAAAAAAAAGAAAAAGAAAAAAGTTTTAAGCTCAATTAGTACTTATGTGTTCAATATTAATGCTATTATTTTACAGACAATTTATCCTTTTACAAGGCTGAATTTGAGATTATTTAAATTTGTGTAGCATTCAGAACCTCTATGAAGCTAAGTGCATGGAAAATGATAAGGTGCTAAGTTGTAGCTGTGCAGAAGAACTGTGTGAGAAAATTAGTCAATTGATAATATGGAAGCTATGATGGAACCTTTGTTCTTGAGCTTTGCTTTGAATTTTTGCTTGAGGACAAGCAAGACTTTAAGCTTGGGGGAGTTTGATGCATGCAAAATATAACATATTTTAGATTATTATTTTAGTTAATTTTTCTGTAATTTGATCATGACATGCATCATTTTTAGTCACTTTTAGTCATAATTCTGGATTTATCAATTTTAATTATTAATTTTTTAAATATTTTAATTGTGGATGGATTAACTAAATTTTGATTAATCGAATATATGATTATCCGAGAATTATATTTGATCAAGATTGGACGTATCGGCGGAGAACTTCAACCCCAAAGATTGTATCGGACGAGATTCAGATGGAGGTGACGTATCGGCCGAAATTCCGAATAATTTATTCTTACGGCCGAGATCTCTAATTCAAAAAGAGGTGTTACGGCCGATAACTCAGATGAAATCATCATTTTGGCCGAGATTAGAGAGAAAATTTGTGTTTTTGGCCGAGATATGAAGGGGTAAAGATAAATGATTTTATCTTTTTGGGCGTAACGAGAGAAAATTCTTTGTTCTGGCCGAGATTCGAAGGGAGTAAGATAAGAAAAATTTATCTTTGGGCGTAATGATTAAAAGGATTTATCGTGTTGGCAGAGTTTATCTCGTAAATTTAAATCAAGCCGTACGATGTTACGGCCAGGATCAAATTGAAGGCCATCCGCACCTATAAATACATGAAGACGCCGTCGTTCCAAGGTGTGCTATGAAGTTCAGGTTTCTTCCACAGTTGAGTCGTGAGCTTTGCAGGCTACGATCAAGAGGAGAGAGGTGCGACGGTTGGAAGTTGATCGCGACTATGATCAAGTCCGAGAGGCTGTCCGATTGTTTGCTCGTGATCCGAAGCTTCGACTTTTATTCTTGGTGTAATTCTTCCAATTATTATTTTTATTTTGTTATTATCTCTCCAGAATTTCTAGGATGAACTCCATATTTCTATTTATTTCATTTTAGGAGATTATTATTGAAGGAAAACTATTTGGACCCTATATTATTTGTTTTAATCTTTTCTGATCAATTAGTTAATTGTGCTTAGTGCTTTTGATTTAATTAATTGGATTTCTGAGTTGAGTACTTATCAGTTTGTGGACTATTTAATTTCAGAATTCATTAATTAAGTTAATTGATTTTATATGAAATTATTAATTGACATAAATTTGATAACTAGTGTGTGGAGAATAAAATTTGTGTGATCTATTTATCTATACCAGTTTGTGGAGTGATTAATAGTCTCGGAAAACCAATTTAATACGTCTTAATTTTAATATGATTTGATGGGATGCCAGTTTGTGGAGACTTTAATTCTTATTAATTTAAGATAGTTTAATTTACATACTTAGATTGAGGGGATGCCAGTTTGTGGAGACCGCAATTTAATCATGTCAAGTTAATAATTTAAGGGAACTATAATCCATCATTAAAGATTAAATTTATCTTTCATGGTTCAATTATTTATCCTGATCTATTTTCATCCTAAGGCCTAACTTCAACACCACTATCTTATCTTTATTTTATTTTCTTTATTTTATTTTATAAAACTCATTTTCAAAATCCATGTTTTTTGCCCTCTTATTAATTTATAAATTCAGATATTGAGTTAATAATATTCCTCGTGTGTTCGACACTCTTACTCCTATTTTATATTACTTGAGCGACTAGTGCACTTGCTAGCGATTTTATTTTGCTACATCATTTTACGCATCATTACTACAGTAGCACACTTAAATATCGAATCTGATGATGATGATTTGGCTCTCATGGTGTCTGATCAAAGATGTTTAAAAGAGAGTTGGGTCCTGGATTCAGGATGCTCTTATCATTTAACTCCGCACAAAGAGTGGTTCTCAACTTATCAGAATATTGATGGTGAAAACGTTATCATGGGAAATGATGTAGCTTGTAAAATAATTAAAATCGATTCAATTCAGATTAGAAGTCATGACAATCGAGTGAGGACATTGACAAAGATCCGTCATATTCCACAACTGAAGAAAAAATCTAATATCATTAGAAGTTCTGAATTCCAAAGGATGTCAGATGGATGTTGTAGGAGGTGTTCTCACGGTCACCAAGGATGATGTTGAAGTTATGAGAGGAGTCAGACAAAAGTCCTTGTACATATTATAAGGCACAATAATTTTTGACGTGACTATAGTAGGTAGTTCATTCAAATCGGAAATGTCCAAGTTGTGACACATGCGACTTGGACATATGAGTAATAAATGGATGGATATCCTCAACAAGCACAATCTTCAGGATGGTCAAAAGATATTTGAAATAAGATTCTGCAAGCACTGCGTATCTGGTAAGAAAAAATGATAACAGTTTAGCAAAACTATACAGGTAACACTCGATTACATCCATGCTGACTATTAGGGCCTCTCTCGTATTCCATCTCTAGGAGGTTCTAGATACTTCCTATCTGTGATAGTTGATTACTCAAGGATGACAGGATATTCATGATGAAGCACATGAAAGAGGCATTTGAAGCTTTCAAACAGTCGAAGACTCTGATGGAGAATGAGACATCGTGAAAGTTAAAACATTTTCGTACTAATAATGACTTATAATTCTATTCATCTGAATTTGATCAGTTCTGCAAGGATGAAGACATTGCGAGACATCGCACTATCAAAGATACATCATAGCAAAATGGTGTAGTTAAACGCATGACTAGAACTCTTCTAGAGAGGGCACAGTACATGCTCTATAATTTTGATATGAATAAATCATTCTGGGCTGAGGTTGTTAGCACAACATGCTACCTTGTCAATTGGAGTCTTACAATCATCATTGATCTAAAGACTCTCATTGAAGTATGATTAGAAAATCTTGTTGATTATACTAATATGAAAGTTTTTTGCTATCCAACATATTATCATGTCAGCGAAGGAAAGCTGGAACCAAAGACCAAAGAAGGAGTCTTTGTGAGATATGGTATAGGTATAAAAGACTTCATCAGAGCACAAGGTTATTCACAGCAGAAATGAGATGTTTATGCTCAAGCAAAAGATGTTGTTACTTAACAGAGGAGGTTGTCAATAAATATGTGGAGTTTGGATTAACTCCAATTCAGAATGGAACAGAAGAATCTCATCAGGTTGAACAACCAAAGTCTAAAGATCAAACAGAAGAAGCAACGACAAGTCTAGTTGCTGAACGTGCACGTAGACAGGTAGGTCCTCCTAAGCATTATGATTTTGAGAACATAGTTGCATATGCATTCCAAGTAGCTGAAGAGGTGATGTCGCTAGAGCCATCGAGCAACAAGAATGCTATCACATATGTAAGAATAGTGGATTGCGGCTATGAGTGAAGAGATGAAATCTCTTCACAAAAATCAGATTTGGAAGTAATCAAATTACCAAAAGGTAGAAATGTTGTTGAATGCAAGTGGATTTTTAAGAAGAAGATTGAAAATACAGAAGCTGGAAACATCAAATTCAAAGCACGTCTAGTTGCTAAAGGCTACAGTCAGAAAATGGGAGTAGACTACAATGAGCAATTAGATCTTCTCTCAATTTGTCAGACACACTTTCATCCGGGTACTACTTACCCTTGTAGCATATCAAAATTTTAAGCTTGAGCAATTAGATCCGAAGAAAACTTATTTGCATGGGAAACTTGAAGAAGACATCATCATGAGTCAATAGAGGGTTTCTCTATCCTAGATAAAGAAGATAATGTCTGCAGATTGAAGAACTCATTATATGGCTTGAAGCAGAGGTAGTAGTACAAGAGATTCGATATTTTTATGATTAGTAAGTGATTCAACCGGAGCTCTTATGATTGTTGCGTCCATCGCAAGAAGGTGGATGGTGATTCCACCATTTATCTACTCTTATACGTTGATGATATGTTGATTGCTGCTAAGAACATGGAAGACATTCAGAATTTGAAGAAATTTCTTAGTGCAGAATTCGATATGAAAAATCTTGGTGCAACAAAGAAAATTTTAAGGATGGAGATTTATAAGAATCACGTAAAGGGTAAACTTTTTCTATCTAAAAAAAGTTACATTCAGAAGATTTTATCCAGGTTCGATATGTCTGTAGTGAAGACCTTAAATACTCCATCAGTTTCAAATATGCACCTTTATGCAATTGGATTTATGTTTGATGAAGAAAATGAGTACATGTCTCGAGTTCCATATTCCAGTGCATCTGAAGTTTGATATATGCTATGGTATGCACAAGACCTGATATTGCTCATGCCGTTAGTGTGGTTAGCAAATTCATGAGCAATCTAGAGAAGGAGCACTAATAGGAAGTAAAGCGTATCTTCCGATATCTAAGAGGAATGTTTGACATTAGCCTCATCTACAGAAGTGATAAAGAGTGTTTGGTTGTAAGTTATTCAGTCTCAGATTATGTTGCAGATGTTGATGGGAGAAGATAAATGACAAGTTATGTCTTCACCCTTGGCAGTTCTGTTATCAATTGGAAAGCCACACTCCAGCCATCAATTATATTGTCCACCATAGAGGCAGAGTACATGACATTGATAGAAGTTGTTAAGGAAGGCATCTGGTTAAAAGATTTTGTTGGAGATCTTGAAATACAACAAGATCAAACTATAGTGTACTATGACAATTTAAATGCAATATGATTATCCAAGGATTAAGTGCATCATGAAAGAACCAAACATATCGATATTAGGTATTACTTTATCCCTACTGAGAAGAGAATCAAGGTGAAGAAGGTCGTCACAAAAAATAATCTAGCAGACATGTTTACCAAGTCGGTTTCTACTAATAAGTTTCAAAATTGTTTGGACTTGGTAAATATTGATAGGTGGCAGTAGTCCCAAATTGAGATCCGCAATGGTAGAGAGTGTTAGATATTTGATTAGAGAATTCAATTGAAGTAAAAGATGCTCTCGCACTATGGGAGTCTTGTTGATCGGTCAACGAGCCTGTGGGGGATCTAGGAGAATCCCCTGCGGGGTGCTGGGGCGGAGTCCCCTGGGTGAAAATTTTATGGGATATTCTATATGTTATTCGAAATTAATTTATTTCCTTATCACGATATATGTATCTCATAATTCAGAGTTTCAATCGGTCTGTAATGTCTATATAAACTTCATAGGAGTCAAAAAAATAATCTAATCTTGTAATCCTTTTTAATTTCTTTCATTTAATAAAATTCTATGTCGCTTAAATTTCTCAAATTTTTCTCAACATATTTTCTCTCGTACAAAAATCCACAACATTTAGATTATAGTTTATCAGGGGACCAAGTCAAACCCAAGGGAACTCAAATAAAATAACTAAAAATAAATAGGCAACACTTACATAATGCTAGCGTGAATGATAGTTCCACTTATCCAGTTAAGTAAGATAGTTCACTTGCATGCTATAATAATATTAACCCTATGATTACGTGACCTACTTTAATTATTGACTTATTAAAGTACTAATAAGAGATCTACATAATAGTTATACTTGCTTCTTGGTTGAACTACTTGGATCCTAAATGCTATAGGTTTTCTCAAATATAATTTCAAGTTATCTAACTTTTTTTCTGGAAAACGAAATTATAATTTTGAATAACTACGTTTGACTCACACCTCAATATTTTCAAGATTAATCTTCTTTGAAGTTCTTTTTTTCTTGAGAGATAAGTGATCACAACTCAATTGAAGTGATTAAACCAAATGATACAACAAATAACGTATTTAAGTTTTGTCCGTTACTGACTCTTCAAAATGTATACAAGTTGGAAAGATATTATACCCATTACATTATTATTAAACGATTGGTGTGATTGCTAATTAATCAAATTAATCAGGCGGGCTTAACTTACATGAAACTTTAATAGTTTTCTAAATAACATGATTTGACAGCCCAACATAGCAGGGCTGCTCTGTTTTTTACATTAATTTGTCACTTCTTTATAAGCAAACCCTCGAGTATTAATTAAACGATTTTTTCTTATCTACAGTGCAACTGCATTATTTTAATTTATGGGTTTTGATAGCAATCTGTCTTTCCTTTGGAGAGAAATTGCTTTCATATGTTACCTCTCTTCCTCTTGCAATAAACGATACACATTTGAACACTTGTGATTCAATGCAAAGTCACACTCTTCAACGTATCAAGTGGAGTAAAGGTTGAGGACATTATGGAATTTAATATTTTGACTAATACTTATAGAAAAAGGTTTAAAGATGAGAGAAAGTATGTAAGAGTAAAACATATTGTGAAAAGGAAAACTGAAATAAATTGCTAATTATAGCACTAGTATATTAGAGTTATGCATAGAGATAAACATGTTCTTTGTTATATGATGGAGATATTGTTGCTCATATTACGTCCTATTCATTAATAAATTACACGGATTGTCCATCAGTTTTAACTCAATATGTCAATAATTTTCTAAATTCAATTTGTAACTATAAGTTCTTCAATATTTTCTTGCATGTTTCGTCCACTCGACCGACAATGACGAGTTCCCTGATTGTAATATTGACGGCACAATAAAAATTAATAAATATAATATTAAACATAATAAAAATAATATTAAAAATAAAAAAGGAAAAAAAAGCAGGAGCCGAGATTGGAACTCGACTCACTATTAAAAAAAAAAGAAAAAAGCAGGGGCCTATCCATTAAAGTTGGCTTTGCTTGGGATTATGATGGTCCCCTGAAAATATCAAATGATCATTAGTTTGGTGGGAAGTGTCAATGTGTCATGCATGTGTTAAGAGGTTAAGAGATTGATTCCACTCGTAGAAAAACATTCTTCACACATTTGCATAATATAGTATTTATCTTTTTAATTTATTAAACTGAAATTAATTAAATTTTAATTTATTACTTTATGATATATCTTGGCCCTCTAAATTTTTTCCCTGACTCTATCCCCTCCTGGGATTCGAACTCGACTCAGGTAAAACATAGAGTACTAATTATCAAGCATTCGAAATATACAGTACTAATCAAAAGACAAAAAGCACATCAATAAAGCAAAAGTGTGCCTTTTACATCTTTCCTGGACAAGGATAATTTACAATCAAGGCAGAAACAGATATAAAAGGATAAGAGCAAAGAGAGTCGCCCCATGTAAATGGAACTTTGTGGCATGACTTTTGAGAGGTTGAAGCTGATCGCACGGAGTGCTCCTGAAGGACAACTTGTAATTTACCAGATCAAAAACGAACTGAAAGTTCTTCATCTGATAACTGCCCAAGTATGAGTAGCCGTCGTCGTATTTATCCATCATTAAGCAAACCACCGGAGTACCATCATCATCAGTATCATTCTGCAAGAAATTTTGAATCGGCAAAGTCATATCAGCTCCAGAAAAGTGGTACGTCATAGTAGACAAGTTTAAAGCCTTATTTGATGTCCAATTGAAGCACAGATCGATGTCGAAGATATCGGAGGATCGATTGTAGACAGGCAGACCAATCTGAGAAATGACTTCTTCCCTGAGGATTCTGTAAGCTTCCGGCACCAAGTAAGTAAACTGGTCCGTTGAGTAGATTATGGTCCCGTTTGTTTTCTCTGAGTATTGGAGTGTTGCCGCAGGGATCGGCAAAAGTTTCTCGCCCAATGATATGCCCCTTAAATCGAGAATGTAATTGTTGCTTTCTTTAGCAAACGAAGTCGTATTGACGACTTCGTTTTCGTCCAAGTCTGCGTCGGATCCAAAGAACATGTAGCTGGAAAGAGAGGTATCCGTGTCAGTGAAGCAGTATGAGAACTTGGAGAAGGACAGTTGAGAGATCAAAGATAAGGGCCCTCGTCCTATCCCTGCATAGCCGGAGGAGTACGAGTAATTGAACCCCTGCACATTGTTGCATCCAAAAGATAAGGTAAGATTGCTGCCCCCGAATCCAAATGTTTCATTGGCAAGAACACCCAGTGCCCAAGAACAATTGTATGTGCACGGTGGTACTTCGATGCAATATGGATAGTCATAAAAAAGTATCTGTCGCCATTGCAGGTTGTTGCAAGGCAGAACTCGGTAGCTAGAAGACAGGCTTGGGTAGTAAGCTGGAGCCGAGCTGTGCATGGAGCTCTGCAGGCAGTCGGTCCAAATGAACATGTCGTAGGTGTCGATGATGAGTGAGACGTTGCGCGCCGGATTACCTACGACGAGCTCCAACACGTAAGACGAATCATCGGACCACCGAAGCTTAGCTTGGAGACCACCGGAGGCACTACTTTGGTTGAGGAGACGATAGGTCGCGTCCCGAGTTGCATCTGATAATTTGGAACCGCTCGTCGGGGACTTCATCGACGACCTACCACGGGCGCGCTGCTGCGCAGTAGAAAAATCCATATGAGCAAACAAGACAACGAAAAGAATGAACACCGCTATTAATTTTCCATTGAGATCCATTTCTATGCTAAATTAAACTCCTAGATCCAAGTGGTCAAGAGCCCAATGTGAGAGAACTCATGCATACATATATACAAGAAAAAAGTTGACTTGCATCCTTAGCGCTTCAAGGAATCGTAGTTACGTACATCCGAAAAGACTATTGCTGTATAAACCAGAAAAATATAAAGTTTGCAGCAGTTGACATATGAAAATCATAATTTCTTGAAAAATTAAAATAAAGGAACATGAGTATCAATTGGCTTACGGTTGTAACGGGTACCGATTGACCAGTAGTTGAAATTTAAACTGTAGCAATATATTAGTGTTCTTTCCCATCCTATGTCAACTTTGAGAACAATGAACCTTCACTTCTTTTTTTTTCCTGTAGATAACCTTCACTTCTTTATTCATTCATGTCGTTATCAATGTTTTAGTCTGACTTCTTAATTTCTTTCCGCATACCATTTCAATTTTTTATTAGATGATGTCATCTTTTTTTTACTTTATTTTTAAAGAAGTTAAAACGTCACTGATTCCATATTTATACGATAGCCTTGATGACATAAAAAATCAATGTTATCAATCGGACTGGTCGGTTCAACCGCGAATCGGTCAGTAATTCGATTCAGTTGATATTAAAAATCATTTTTGATGTTGAACTAGTCAAAACTAGTTGAACCGAGCCGCTTGAACCGATTCAACACGGTTCAAATTAAGTTTTGAAAAATAAAATGATAAAAATGACAAAATAAAAAAGTTAAGAAAGAAAAAAAGGAAAGGAATATAAGAAAGGTAAAAAAGGAAGGAGTATGATATGTATAAAATTAAATAGAAAAGGTAAGTATATAAAATTAATTAATATTAAAATGAAAAATTATTAAAGGGAATAAATAAAGGAAATAAAAAGGGAAGTGTTAAAGAAGAAAAAAATAAGAATAATTTAGGATAAAATTTATTAATATAGCATCTAGCATTAATAAATAATAGATACTAAATTAATAATAATCTATTTATATTTATATGTTAATCATTATTAAAAATTTTAATAAATAAAATTATGTTATGTTAGTTTTTAATAGGTTATTAGTATAATATTCATATATTATATTATATAACTTATATTATATTCTTATAATAATTATAAATAATATTATTTAAATAAAATTTAGTTTAATCCGATCGAATTCGATTGGACCGATCTAATCGCGATCTAATAAAAATTCTAACGATCTGATTATGAAAATATTGTAAAAAATCTTTCCTTACATTGTTTAACTAGTGGAGTAGGGAGCACCTACATCACCGAACCTATTTTCCAATTTGCTTGAATAAATTTACAGGCAAAACAAGTAAAGAACACTACAAGTCAGACACATGGATGGTGCCTCTAAAGAACACTTAGCTTGCGGTGCTATATGGCGACACGCCACTTTTAGCATTGTAAAAGTCAAGTGCCAAAGTGGCGGTAAGTAAGGACATGCTATTGTGATGTAAACAACGGAGCTTCCCCCCAAAGTGGGCCTGACTTCGTCCCTGATGTTATTCTAATGCAAATGCCATCGTCAAATCGGTCATTTTCATTATCATATGCGGCACTATTGTGGCGCTATTGTGACACAAAAGTTATCGTTAAATCGATAATTTTCGTTAAAACGGCACTATAGCGTGATGCAGCATCACGACAATATTTTGACACTAAAAGACGACATGCTATAAAGATGCTAATGTGACGTCAATGTTATATACTTGGCGACGTCAATTAGACGTTATGGTGAGTCTAATTGCAATACTCGACAATGCTAATCACTACAAGAAAAATCATTTTTTCTGACGGCATTTTTCAACGGTCGCACATCTGCTGCAAGTTTCGACGACTTTTTCGATGGTTGAAGCCATCAGACGCATATGTTTCTCACGGCCGAAGCCATGGAAACTTCTCACGGCTCGAGCCGTGGGTAAATAATTTTTTTAAGATGGATTGGAATATTTTTGTTTAAAAAGGGGTGTAATAAATATTTCTTTGTGTTTCCCACGGCTCTAGCCGTGGGAACCTCACTCAATAGGTTCCCACGTCTCGAGCCATGGGAATTGAAAAATATATTTTAATATCACTCGCAATGGACAAAAAAATTAAAAGATTCCTACGGCTACGGCCGTCGAAATGTCCATCGCTCCTCCCCCTTTATATATAACGCGACCACCTCTTCCTCCGACCGCTTCTTCGCCACTTCCTCTGATCGGTGGACTTCGGCTGTCGACGACGCTCATTTCTTCCCCTCTCGTGAGCGGCCATCTTTCCGCACGCTGGCGCCCACGCTCCGATGAACGTCGCGTTGGCGCTGCCGCTGCCACCTCCCGGTCCAGGGATCCGCCTTTGAACTTTGTGTGTAGGCCTCCGGCGGCCCTCTCCCGGTCCAACGAACCATTAGAGGACTTTCCGGCGAAGTACAGCCATAGCTTCTCATCGATCATCTGCTTTCTTCCTACCCCGACGGCTTTCCGAGCAAGCCGCCAGCCGTCAACGACCACTGCGAGGCCGATCGGCCTTGCTGCGGCCGACGCCGGCCTGTGCGAGCCCGATTGAGCTTGCTATGGCCATCGTCGGCCACAACGAGGCCGATCAGCCTTGCTGCGCCCGACGCCAGCCTCTATGAGTGCGTCCGGGCTTGCTGCGGCATCGTCGACCGCTCCAAGCCTGATCGGCCACTCGCCGCCCTGTAGTGGCCAACGTGCATGGAAGCCCGGCGCCCGATCCATGACCCCGACGACCATGAACGATGAGAACGGTCGTCTATCCGCGCGTGAATGCACACCCGAAACCGGCCATGCACGTTCGGATCCGGGCCTTTGACGCCCGGAGCTGGCCATGCATGATCGAATCTGGACCATTTAGGTCGGGAGCTGGGCGTCAACGGCCATTCACGCCTGGATTCGGAATGGCCGAATTTTGGCCGTTGACGCCCGGTCCCGGGCCGTTCGCGCCAGGATGCCCGAATTCGGCCATTCAAATCTCGGATCCATGCATTGACGTCGAGATCCTGGCACTCACAGATTCAGGCCGTCGGACCATCTTCGGATGACCCGAGTTCATATTGTAGTTCATATAAATTTGTTGTTCATATTTTTGCGTAGAGGCATCTTCTCAAGTTCATATTCTATATTGATGTTTCCACTTTCCATCTGAATTTAGCTTTTCATTTTTGGTTAGTATTAAAATATTGTATTAACATTTAACACTTATTATTTCACATAGAACTAGTAAAACATGTATCCTCTGGAGCATCGTCAATGAATGTACAATAGAACAAATTCTGGTCATGTACGGTTGACTCAAGAATTCATAAATGGTGTTGAATACTACACAACAATAGCTTGTCAGACTACACAGTTTCAACGAGAAGGAACTATAACATGTCCATGTTTAAAATGTCAAAGCACAAAACTGCAAACTTTGGAGACCGTCAAAGTTCATTTGTATAGAAAGGGTTTCAAGCTGAATTATTGTTATTGGAGTGACACTGGTGAGATAGAACCATCGAACTTACATGTTGGTCAAGATGTTCCCACGAATATCGAGGATGATTTTATTTTTAGATATCAGAATTTGTATTACGATGCTGCAACAACCGAATATGGCGACATCAGATTTCAACAAGAGCACGAGGACGAGTCACCACATTCCGAAGCCATTGATTTTTACAACTTACTAGCATCCTCAAGTGAATCCCTGTGGCCCGGTTGTGAAAATCATTCCGAATTATCATTAGCAATTAGAATGTTAAATATAAAGCGATCATAATATTTCACAAGCTTGCTTTGATGCATTTATGGAGATATTAAAAGAGGTCACACCATCCGGGGCTCGAATACTTGTGAATTATTATAGGATCAAAAGATTAGTTTCAAAACTTGGTCTTGGCTCCATGAAAATAGCTTGTTGTCGAAATGGATTATGCTATTTTACGGTGATGACATAATTTTGAGGGAGTGCAAATTTGGTGGTGCCGAGTGATATAAGGTTCGAGTTAAGACAATGTACTACTTGCTTCTTTTTCCAAGACTTAAGAGATTATATTCTTCCGTATGATCCACGTCACAAATGAAATGACATGCATAACATAAGACATCTGAAAGTGTCATGCTCCACCCATTTGATGGTGAGGCTAGAAACATTTTGATCGTTTGCATTCAGAATTTGTAAATGATAAAAGAAATATAAGACTAGGATTATGCGCAGATGGGTTCACACTGTATGGTCCAATGACAACTCTTTATTCTTGTTTCCTGGAGTATGTTTATTTGCTCCGTATATGTTTTTTGACCTGCATTATTCCTGGTCAACACAGTCTTAAGCAGAAGATAGACATGTACTTACAACCTCTAAACAATGAACTGAAAGAGTTATGGAATGGAATCATAGCTTATGATGCCTTGATCAAATAGAACTTCACCCTAAAAGCTGCCATACTATGGACAATCAATGATTTTCCAGCATATGGGATGTTAAGTGTTGGATGACTGCGGGTAAGTTAGGATGTCCTTAATGCATGGATAATTCAAATGCTTTCACTTTAAAAAATGAAGGTAAAAATTGTTGATTTGATTGTCACCACCAATTTCTACCTGCAAATCATCAATTTCGAAGTAACAGGAATGCCTTTTAGAGGGAAAAAATAGTGCATGAAACCGATCATGCCAAGTTATGAGGAGATGAATTATATAATATGATCGGTTGTCTAAGCAGGATTACTGACAATCCAATCATCAAATACAGTGGTTATGATGTTTCGCACAATTGGACAAAGCATAGTATCTTCTGGGATCTACCGTATTGGAAAGATAATTTGATTCGTCATAATTTGGATGTCATGCACATTGAGAAAAATGTATTTAATAATATATTTCACACTGTTATGGACATCATGGGAAAGACCAAAGAAAATATTAAGACAACATTGAATTTGAAAAAATATTATCGACGTTCCGAGTTACACCTTGTTACCTCGGCATTATCCAAACTCAAAGCATGCCACACACTTGCGAAAGATGGAAAAGATGCAAGTGCTTCGATGGGTTCATGAGCTCAAAATGCTAGATGGTTATGCTTCAAATCTGACACGATGCGTAGATATGAACAATTTGCATTTGTTCGGCATGAAGAGTCACGATTGTCATGTCTTCATGGACTTCCTATTGCATTTTTACAGCTGTCGGAAAGAATATGGAAACCGCTTACAGAGTTGAGCCATTATTTTAGAAACTTATATTAGACAACACACCATGGAAAATATGATGCAGTTGGAACTTAATATTCCAATCATTTTATGCAAGCTAGAAAGAATATTTCCACTTGACTTTTTTTATTCTATGGAACATCTGCCGATCCATATGTCATATGAAGCCAATGGACCAGTTCAATACAAGTGGATGTACTTGTTTGAAAGATATCTTAACAAAATTAAGAGAACGGTAAAAAAACAAAGCTCGTGTAGAAGGCTCCATTTGTGAGGCGTACATAATTTAAGAGATTTCTTATTTTTGTTAATTACTTTGAATCTCATGTCAAGTGCGCCAGAACTAGAGTTCGAGGAAACGATGAAATACCTAAAGGAACGTTGAGGATACACAGTTGCTCGAGCTTGAATCAACTTAGTAGACACTATGGCAAGCCAAAAAATAGATAGTTGAATAACATTGAATTCAAGTCGGCAATGAATCATGTCCTCTTAAACACACAAGAGGTGCAATGCTATGTCACGTAAGTCTAATATTTAGAATGTCCATTGTTTTAATGTACTCAAATCATATAATTATTTTTACTTATCATGTTTATTTTTATAGTGCTTTCTTGTAATACTACAATATCCCAAATGAGGAGGCGCAACTAAGAATCAAGAATGATTTCACACAATGGTTTAAGGATCACGTAAGTATTAAGGCAATTTTTTGTGTGCAATATCACCTAGTTAACGGTTTGTTTGACAATTTTCTTATAACACCTTTATAGGTTCTTAGCAATCAAACTTCTATAATGTCGAACCTTCTAGATTTAGCATGGGGTCCTAGTTGACAAGTGACAAGTTAGCCCGCGCATTTTGTGAATGGTGACAAATTTCATACGGAGAGTTGGTCACGAGGTAAAAAAATAGTTAATAGTGGTGTATGTGTCAAAGGATCTACTGATGGAGAAAAGGAACATGAGTATTATGGCATCCTTAAAAATATCATCGAGCTAGAATATACTGGCGGTAATAAGGTCACCTTATTTGAGTGTTCGTGGTTTGATCCAACGGAAGGAAGGGGGACATGAGTTCACAAAGACTTCAAAATTGTTGAAGTACGACATAGTAGACGTTATGAACGATTTGATTCTTTCATCATTCCGTCTTCTACAAGGCAAATCTACTATGTGAACTATCTAGAAGGGACAAGAGATAAAACCTAATGGTGGATCGTATTAGAACAAAAGCAAGAAGTCAGATTGAGATTAAATGTGCATTACAAGTTGCATACCAAAATGACACAATGGACCAGGTCGGACCAATTGTAGATACACAAATGATTGAAGATCTTTAGGATGAACAACACTTGTTCGATGAAGTCGACAATGGAAAAGGCATTGATGAAGCAGGTACTAATGATGATACTCTGGAGGAGGAATGTCAAAGTATGCCATCTTCACAATATGAAGATGAGTTGGAATCATGTAATTGTTTTGACAATGAAGAGTAGATTATTAATTAGATGATGAATTCTTCACCTTTCTCTTATACATAATCATGTAATTCTAGGATTTGGTTTAGTTATGACTTATGATTTTCAATTTTTTGCAAATAGAGTGTATGATGACTGCACAAAAATCACCGGACCGACCAATGCGTGACGAGAGAGAAGCACCTTCGTATTCTTTACCTTCTCGTGAGTGTATCTACAAATTTTTTCCACAAATTTAGCATGTCTCAGAAATTTATTCAGAAATTTGTTCTGTTTCAAAAAAGCGCCACCAGATATTAGAAATTTGTTCTCTAGTTACACGTACGAATCAATTCCCGAATAATGTCAAATTTTAGGTTAATGTAATGTCATGTCGAATATTGTGCACTTATTGTTTTTTTTTTGTTATTATGCAATCAACTTAATTTTAATATCCTTACACTTGTTGTTTGTTTTGTAGATGTTTCGTTTCAGTCGAGGAAAAGGTAAAAGAAAGGAGAAGCATAAGGAGAAGGTCACTCCTAGAGGATCCGTAGGTGAGGCGATGCGTGGCTAGCAGCTCATTGTGCCTAGAGCTATAGGGATTCATATTGTAGAGCATTAGGTTGCGCCAGTACTGGACCCACCTTCGGACGATGGCACCACGGAGGGCATGGAGACACGAGTGCCCAACATTGCAGACATGGAGACACAAATGTCGGAGGACTGCAACAAAGCCGGTTCATCACAAAATTCGTATAAGAAACATTTGCAGCCGGATAGTAATTACGGGTAAGTCTAATATTTCATGTAAGCAAAAGTGGTTGGATATTTGTGACTGGATCTTAAATCATATTAATTTCTCTTGTGGTGGTAGGTTTTACTCGTCAAAACCTACTGCATACTAAAGTCATTTGCCAAAGATATACAGAAGCATGGATCACCTGGAGAGATATTCCATATGCTACTAGGCTGATGCTATTTCAGGAATTTCAAGTAATATTCCAAAAAGCCGATTTATTTGACACTTTCAGGTAATCTTCCACGAAGTTAGTTTAATTGACAATGCTATTTACTTGTAGGTCGATGTATGATGGGATCCCGAACACACGAAGCAAATGTGGAAAGCGTTCAATTCTAGGTGCTCCAAGTATTTGTCTTTGATGTTATCGGACGCACGAGCTGTAGGAGAGCGGCCCAATTGGATTGGAGAGTCAATATGGACCGAGCTACTAGCGAAGTGGTCCACTGAGGCATATAAATCTAAGTGCTCACAAGTCTGACCAGGGAGCATGCCTGTACGTGGGTGGTTGTGTTTTAACGTCGACTATTGCCAGGCATCTGGTACTATATTTTCTATATATTACTTAAAATTTAAATTGCAGTATGTTCTAACCTCGATTTGAAATCTAGACATTCTGCTGGTTCAATTGGGCGAGTTCTATGCTGACCGATTGTCCTGGTTGACCGGTGCTTCGATTGTCAGATCAACAATCCTCAACTATTTTGAACATTTTTTGCATAGTTATCCAAATGAGATGATTTTTTATTCTATGGAAATCTAACAAAATTATCCAAAATATAATGAGATCATCAAATAATAATTCAAAGTTCAGTACATAAAGTTGTCAATTTCAAATAAAACATTTTAGATCTTTACATTTTTATACATATCTTTTCATACCATTATTCAAATGAGATGACATTTGATTCTATGAAAATTTGACAACATTATCTATAAATTATATTAATCTCTTAATCCAAATCTCATGATAGAATACTCAAATATTAAGTGCAAGTTTTGCACATAAAAATATCAATTTCAAATTGAACATTTTGAGCTTTACTTGTTTAAACACGAACTTTTTATGTGATTGTCCAAATGATGTGATTCTTGATTCTCTACAAATATAGAAGAGTTATTTATACTTTTTATATTCACCTATTAATGTAAATATCTTGGGAACATAAACAAATATTAATCAAAGTTTTAACTCATGAAGCAACTCATTTATATTTAACATTTTTTGACATTTTAAATATAACTCTAACCTTTCAAAATTTGAATCATCAAAATATAGTTATATATGGTATAAAAACTTTGCTCCAACATTAATCTCCCCCTTTTTTATGAAGACAAATCTAAAAATATGAAAAGTAATTAAGTTGGGAAGGAAAAAATATTAAAGTCAATTTTACTCCCCTAGAACTAAGTTTTTCTTATAATAATAGATATGCACATGTCTTAATTGTAAGGTACTTTTCATATAGAGTTATTTTTAAATGGTTCACATTTAAATCAGGAGTTTATATATACATATATATATATATATATATATATATATATATTTCTCTTTTGTTCTTATCATATCTCTCTCTTTTGTTTCATCAAAAAGTAGTTTGCACATGAAGCATATAAGAAAAAATATACAACTCCCCCTTAATCATGTCATCCTCTTAAATTTTTTAATCTCCCCCTTTTGTCGTTTAAGTAGCAATATATGCGATAGAAAAAAAAACTCTCCCTATGATTCATAAGAGCAAAATATGAAATCATATTGATCAAGGAGTTACGAATAACACATCCTAAAAATTTATGTAAGGAATCAAAATAAAACTTTGAGACAACAATAATATGTCAAATTTAAATTAAGTTATATCAAATAATCAAGGGTTTGACAATAAGGGTTACAAAATCATGCTCAAAGTGAGTGGAGAAAATAATATTTCAAACTTTTGAATAAGATCAATTTTCTTTCTCTTTCTATCTTCCTTAGTCTTTTATATGTTTCCCATTTCATCTTCCAAAGAAACAATAACAATATAACATTGTCAACGAGGGGTCAAGACTTAATTTTTATAACATGAAGATTTTATGTTTAAAACATTTGTGCTAAGATATGATAATGAAATGATTTTGCAAATCATAAAAATATAAATCCATGTTCATGTAAGTCAAATAATTGATATATTTTATAGTATGACATAATATTTCAAATGTAAATACATTTTTACACAAGTCATAAAGTCATATATATTTTCATTTTTGCAAGAGAGATTTCCTTTAAGCATCATTTCAAATTTTATAGTCAAATATCATACAGTATATGAATACTCAAATGATAGCAAGTTATGATCATATAAATTTATGCATATTAATCTTATAGCACAAGAATCCATATGTCAAGACAAATACAAATGAAACATATGATTTTAAAAAAAATATTTTTCAAATTTTGGTTAAAGTTCCAATACTTTAAGGGAGCATTTACTGCATTACTTTTTTACATTACCTAACAATCTCCATTGCCTATTAGAAAAATTACCACCTATTAAATTATCAGTAATGTGCATTATCTTGTTTACTACGTACAAGTAATCTTTTCAGTAATTTAAATGTCACTATACAACTTTTACTAAAATACCCTTTATCACTAATATTAAATTAAATATTATATAATCTCTAAAAACTCAAATATTATTTCATATATATTTTTAAATGAAAATAATGGTAATGTATATAATAATTAAAATAATAACAAAATAATAATATGCAATTCATGTGAATAAAAATAATAAAATATTTTTTATATAAATTAATATTATTAATTATGATGGTAATAATATTATTTGTTGTTGTTATATGAAATTTTATATTATTTTTATGGTTTATTTGTCTAAGATTGGAAAGGGCAGGAATGGAAAGAAAATGAAAATAGATTATCATTTGGGTGGCAATCTAGATGGACACCCCTCCTAGTCAATGTGGATTGCCACTTTATAGGCAATCTGCATTGTTAGGCAATCCAAATTATCTGCAAATTAAAATAAAGTAGACAAGACAATGTGGTGAGCCCAGATAATTTAACTTAAGATTACCAGTAATATAGAAAGATTACTTGTAGGTAAACTCCCCCTAACTTCTTTCAATTGCAAACCCATAAAGCATCAAATGTCTAAATGACAAGTAATAAAAATCCAAATAAATATTCATACTCATAATTTTTAAAACATAAGCATGATAAATAACACATTTCCAAAGTTTAACATATCAAAATATGTCAAAAAATTGACTTTTCAATAATTATAAGTTTATGCACAAATTATGATAATTAATAGACAAGCATAAAACACAAATAATTATGAGACACAACTATATCCAATTTTTCATTTCTATGTTCAAGAAAATACTTTTACCATAAAATTTTTGTTTGCACTCTTTCAAATTAATTTTTTTCTTTTCTTTCTTTGTCTAAAGATAATAATCAAAATTGGTGATAAAAAATGAAACTAAAAAGGTATTCAAAGTTATTCTTTTACATGCTCCCTCTTTTTTAAAATGATAATAGGTATTTCAAATTACGAATGAGGAAAATGACTTTCATTAAATGACATGATAATTTAAAATATGAAAGAATAATATTTATATCAAAACATTTTACAAAAATAAGCATATAAATTAATTTTGATAGAAGATGTATATAGTAAGATGAAAATTATCTTCTTAGCAATATGCTTCATTTCAAACATGTGCATAAGGATAAAGTTTTTCAATTAAATGTCTTATTCAATAATTTTCAAATGGCACACTAATATAATCAATCATCTTATTTCAAATTAATTTGTCAAAAATCATAATGTGCATTTATACCCAAATGATATAGTGTAACAAGTCAAAATTCATAATAAGTTCATGCATATAAGGCTCATAACACAAGAGTCATATAAAAATTATGCTAAACATATTTATATAAATATGAAGTCTTCTTTATAGATAAAAAAAATATTCAAGTTTAGAGGACTTAGCATTCAAATTTTTGTGTCTTTTTCTTTTATCAAATTCAAAGACTAATCGTGATAATAAATATGGCAAGGGTAAAAATAGATATATAATTCTCTTTCTTTTAACATGTGAACAATATAGATTTTTCAATTATATATTATCACAAGACAATAAGAAGATAATTATTTATTAATTTCAAAAATTTTCATAAGTTTACATTTCTAAATATTCAAAAGATATTCAATTCTTGATTCAAAATATTAAAATATAAAGTGTGGTAATCAATCTCAACCAAACAAAATCATTTATTATTTTTCACTCATTCTTTTATACCTCAAAATCATAGGCATCATATAACTATATTGAATAACAAATATCAAGATGCAAAATGATACACAAGATTCATATAAATCCATTATATATGCTTAATGCTAAAATCAACATATTTTGATTGTGAAGAATCATGCATGCAAACTTTAGTATTGATAAAAGTGCTCTTATTTTGCTAAATATGATTTTCACATTAAATTAGTAAGATAGTTCAAAAATGTTAATTTAGCAATCATTATGCATGTGACATGTTCACATCAAGCATATTTAGGCAAAATGAGTAATATAGACACTTTCAAAATCAGATGAGCAGCATAATACTAGTACGCACAAGAATCATAATCTTTTATCAAATATACCTTTATGCATATATTATGATAATAAATTGACAAATTCAAGACATAAGTATGCATCATATTAAAATGAGTTCAAATTTTCATTTTCATATACCAAATACTTTTGTTACAAACTTTATGTCTCCAACTAGTTTCAACTTCATTTTCTTTTTTCTTTCCATGTGTCGCAAACCTACAAGTAAAAGATCATTTGGATTTTGATACCCAAATTAGCTTGGGTCCAAGTATGTTAGTTACATGTCTTTTTGTAACTCATTTCATTTCACCATGATTAGTTTATTCAACTTTGCATAAAAAATAGTGATCATGAAATTTATATGCATAACAAATAGAATGATATTCTAAGCATTGTCATGGACATGTTTAGATTTATAAAAGTAAGCATAATGATGTTCAAAATATTTCTTAAACTTGTTGTTTTTCATCATATCAAATGATTATGTATTCAAGTTAACTTTGTATAAATATTATCAAATATTAATAGATAAAACATTTATCAAAGATGATTACATATATCATTTTCTTTTGTCAAATTAAGATGACAATTATAATAAATATGGTAAGAGATTAAGATACACATATAGTTTACTTCATTTAACATATGAAGAAAGATATTTTACAAATACATTATCACAAGTCAAAAGAAATTTTGATATCAGAATTTAAAACTCTCTCTAACTTTGTTTTCAAATTTTGAAAAAAGATATCTTTGTGTCTAAATTCCATATCTATAAGCTCTTTCAATTTCAAAATTATAATGTATAAAATGTCTAAATAATAACTAGTAAGAAAATAATCAAATATACTTGTCACATTTTCAAGAGTTAGGCATATGTAGGCATAATAATTTTTAAAGTAAAATATATCCTATTATGCATAAAAAATTACTTTTTTTTTAAAAAATAATCTTGTGTAGAAATTATGATAATAATAAATAAATTTAAATCTTAAATAATTGTGACACAAAATTAAGTTCAAAATATCATCATTACTCTCACAAATATTTAAAAAATATCAAGATAAACACAAATGTTTTAAATATTTTTGAGTCAAAGTAAGATCATCTTAGTTTATATACAAGTATTTATCATCAAAATAGATGTTAGAATGCAACTTCCATAAGATAGACAAATTTAGTTAAAGTTATCAAAAGTTTAGTATATCAAATCAAAATGCACATGCACACTTAATTATAGAAAGTATCATCATTTTTTTTCAACATGAAGATTTCCAAGCTTTTATGCATTTGAGCTTGTGAATAATTATGATCAAGAATTGATACACAAATCAAATGCACATATGCACTAAATAAATTTAATTTGAAATATGAGAAGTTACAATTCAGATCACATATGCACTAAATAAATTTAATTTTTATTCAATAATACTTTTACCAAAGTGTGTGCCTTCACTTTTACTTGAATATTTCTTTGTAATTTCTTGTGAAGCACACCTACAAGCAAAAAACTTTTGCATTTTGGTACCCAAACATGCTTGGATCCAACATTATTGGTTATGGTTCATTTTGGAACCCACATAACATTCATGCCCATATTAATAGAATTTTTAATTTTATATTCAAAGGCATAATGAACATGAACACCACAATAATTACAAGTAGTAGATGGTCCAATGAAATGGTCATGAACATATTTCGACTTTGAATAATCATAATAAGAAGCATGGGAATGTTTAACATTAAAAGAGAGACCATAAGAATGTTTATTCTTCAAATAATAATTATTAGCATTCTTTGGTTTTGAAGAATAAGAAATATTACTGTACAAGCTTCTTCCAAAGCATACGACTTTTTCAAGTAATATCCTTTTATGTTTTTGACATTTGTTCTCAAGTCAATTTCTTTTTATAATCATTTGACTTTGCAAACATTTTAATAGGCTTTTGAATATTATGAGTAAGTTTCAAAGACATAACAATTTTATCATGTGATGAGTTTTGCAATTTAATTGACTTTGAGTTCTCTACCTTCAAAATTTCATAATTTTTAATTGTTAAAGAGAGTAAATCAATTTTTTTATCAAAAGGTCATTTTTCATTGTACATGCATTATTTTCTTTTTTATATTTTCAAAATTATTTTTCATAATACGAAGATCATTCATCAAAATTTCATTTTGAAGTAGACAAGGATATATTTCTTTTTTCAAAGTTTCAAGCTCATTTTTCAAAACAATATACTCATCTAATGATCCATTTTTCTTTTTAAGAGAAAAATACTTTTGAATAAGAGACAAAAATTCTTTATGAACATCAAAAGCAATGTCAACATCATAATTACTATCACTAGTAGAGGAATAAGATGAAGTTGAGGTCACTTCATCATTCTCACTTTTGTCATTAAGCATAAAATTTCATTCGTGAATGTCGTGGATGTAAAACTATCATTTTCTTCATTGTCCACATCCGATGTGCCCTTTTTATCAAAGTCATTCTCTACATAACTATTTAGCAAAACTTGTCAAATCTCATGAGAAGTCGAACATTTAGAAATAAAATTCATGCCATAAGAATCTAAGAAGAATAAAAGACATTTTTTTTACATTGTAGTCAAGGTTTTCAATCGACATTTGAAAATCATCATATTCAAAAAATGGAAGATAAACATCATTTATAATTTCCTTTGACTTTTCAACACCATTTTCTAAAAGTTCACACATTTCAAGATTAATAGAACATATATAAGCTTTCATTCTAATTTTTCAAGAAGAAAAAAAATAGTTTTAAAAATATGGTGGGTCGAAAATGAAATGGCCTTCTTCCAAAAATAGTATCATGCCCTAAAAGATGGTTAAATCTTTTAAATAAGAACAACCTTGCTCTGATACCAATTGTAGGATCACAAGGCATCAAGCGGGGGAGGGTGAATTGATGTTAAATTGAAAGTACCGATTTTATAAAAATCATCACGGAAGTTTAAAATCGATTCGTTAATATTTAAACCAACACAATAGCAATAAAATCACATGCATAATAGAGTAGGAAGGAGAGGGAGAGAGAAAGATAAACACAAGATGCAAGATAATTTATTGACGAGGTTCGGCCACACCTTTACCTACGTTTTCGTTCCCGCTTCTCGACCTCGAGACCACCGGAGATTTCACTAACACACTTCCTTCATTCCAAAAGGGGCAAGGAAGAAACCTTTACAACTCTTGCCTTTTCTTCGTTTTAAGAGTTAAGGCACACCTCTTTTACTTGTAAGCTTTCACCCGTCTTTGCTTCGCTAAAGAGGTAAGACATAACATTTTTTCATTCAAGAGCTAAACAACTATTACAATATCACAAGAACACTTTCCAATCTTCCTTTTATAATTTGGAACCTCACACAAAAGTAAGAGAGAAATAAATGAAATATTTGCAACTTGGAGCTCAAAAGGACTTCATAATTGTTGTTCCCACTTTTCCTTATAAGTCTATGTTATTCCTACACATTTGGGTCCTCTTTTATATTCTTCATAACTTGATTTAATCGTTGGGGTTTGTTTCTCACTTTTTAGACCAAACTATGACTGTTATAGTGCATTCTGCACTGTAATCGGTCGACCATTGTATACCACCGGTCAACCGGTCCACATAGTCGTCGAAAAAATATGATCGTTGCTGAATTCTGCACTAGCTAGTCAACCGGTGCTTTCATCTGCATCATTTCAACATTCTGCTGGCTTCAATCGAGTGATTTCTTTTTTGACCGATCAACCAATGTGCCTGTTTGGTCGACTAGCATCATCTCGACATTCTATAGTGGCTTCAATTGGGCGATATTTGTGGCTGATCGGTCGATCGGTTCTTCGACCGTCAGATCAACCACTCCACTATTTTGAGCCTAATATTTTGCACAACTATCCAAATAAGATGATTTGTGATTCCATGGAAAGCTAACAGAATTCTCTATAACTTTGATATTCATCATTCATTCAAAATCTAATGATATCATAGTAAAATATTAATTCAAATTTTAGTACATAAAGTTGTTCATTTTAAATAAAACATTATATATAACTTTTGATAGTGAAATAGAGGGGTATAGTGATAACTTGCTGATTTTGGGATCAAATTTTAAATTTTTCAATTTTTGATTTA
Organism: Pontederia crassipes; assembly: GCA_030549335.1. NCBI lineage: Eukaryota > Viridiplantae > Streptophyta > Magnoliopsida > Commelinales > Pontederiaceae > Pontederia > Pontederia crassipes. Next base: position 32,158,779 of record CM060193.1, read on the forward strand.
ACTCCCTAATTCACTTTCTACTACAAGTATACAGGTCAATTATAGTCTACCCAAATGTCGTATCCACAGTGATTTGAAGCCTAAGACTCTTTAAACAATCTAGATTAGCCTTAACTAAAGTTAAAAATCCAAGAATTTGAAAGAAAGTTAAAACCGATTTCTAAAAAGGACTAAAATGATAACTATTTTGGGATTTTTGAAAAGTTATCTAAACTGAATTATAAATGCTAAACTAGAGGCTCAAAGGGTTTAACTATCAATGAGGAAGGTTCTCCTACGAGTTGAGGTTCATCTAACTTAATTATGGATGGAATGTTACAAGTTATCAATATGTATCACTTCTAATTCAACTTGGAAATGGGTTGTTATCACAGCATAATAAACCAGGACTAATTATCATATTTTCATATGATAGATTAGCTAAGTTGGATTAGAAGGGGTCCTAACTGAAATCAAGTTAACATTAAGATCAAGATCAAGTCCCTTGCTGAAATTTCAGAAATTTAATGAAATCTAAAATGATAACTTTCAATTGCACTTTGAAATGAGGGAATTGCTTCAATCAACTAAACATGGATGAAATCAATCCAATATTAGTGCAAATGCTTCTTGGTTTATCTCTAAACTACAAGAGGATTTTAAATTAGCCTCTCGGCTGCAAATTCAAATGAAATCCACATTTTCACTAATTGAATTGGATGAAATCAGCACCTAGCAAACATTGGAATTCAGAATTGTCATTGCTCCTTGGTTCATCTCTGAACATCAAGAAAGCCATAAGACCACCTCTCAATGGTAGTTTAAAGCAGGGGTTTAACAATGACAATCTAATTTCCACAGATTCAAAAAAGAACAGAATTGAAATCAGAAATCAGCAATGAAAAGTTGCAATAATTCAGGGGTTAAACCTTGCAAACACGATTGTCTCTTGATTCATTTCTGAACAAGAATGAAATCATAAGTAACCTCTCAGTTATAAATCAATTAGGGCTCCACAATGATGAAAACAGATTTGGGCAATTAAGAAATCAGAAATCAGGAAATCAGAATTGTAATTAAGATGGAATTCAAAAACTTGGCATTGGTTCTTTATTCATTTCTGAACAAAGATTAGATCAAATGACAACTTCTCAATTGTAAATACAAATAGGACCTACAATGACAAGAATCAGGTTCATATCAATGCAAATTTCAGCAAACAAATTGAAATTAGATTCAGGAAATCAGAATTGTCATTAATCCATCCACAATTAACCTAGACTACTACCCTATCCTAGGAGACATAGGATTTAGCTCCTCATAATTACAAACATAGTTACAAAATAGAGTGAAGAATAGAACTAATCCATCTGGATTCAGGGCTGCTATGCAAAAATTAGCTGAGCTCAGCAGCATTCCAGCTCCACTTCCACTCCAAAACAGCTCCAAAATAGCTCCCCCTTTGCACAATGGCCGGCCTCCCCCTTCTCCCTTAGGGTTTCCAGCTTATATATGGCCTATCATCACCTTTAGATCAGCATCCAAATGTTCTATAGCCTTGATGTAAGCCACTTGTCCAGATGACCCTGAAAATTCCAGCTGCTGCAACTTTTTGGACCACCAACTCAGTGGTCCCCCTGCTTTTTCACCTTTTTTACAACCTATTTTCCCTGCTACAAAAGATAAAACACCAAGCATCAAAGTCCTCAAATAGTTTATGAACAAATAAGGATAGAGAAAGAAACTAGGATCAGCTCAAATGTCAAGCAAGATTTAGTGTTGTGCAGAGTTGCAAATCAAGGTTAAAAATGATAACTTATCAATGCCCAGAATGATAACTTTGCATAAATCTTGGAAAATGATCAAATATGGATGGTTCAGAGCATTGAAGGCATTAAATGGATTAGGGTGGCAAGTGAGTGAAGTCAGAAATCAAATATGAATAAGATTTCATAGGAATGATAACTTGGGTGCCGAAAATGATAACTTGATGCCATAAAAATAATAACTTGTCATAACTTTAGTTGTGGTTATCCAAATGTGATCAAATTTGAACAGCAATGAGTTAGGACAATAAGATAATGATTGCCTAAGTTCTTTGTGCATAATTGATAACTTTTCACATTAAAATGACAGTTTTGCCCTTAAACGATAACTTGGCATTGGAAAATGATAACTTGTTCAAATGGATTGATAATTTTACACAAGTTGAAATATGATCATCCAAATATGATTCATTTATAATGGCAATGAATTTAGGGCAAAAAAATCATTGAAAATTAGTTCACTCAAAATAATGATAACTTGGCCTATTGGAGTGATAACTTGTCCTAAAAATGATAACTTGGCATAGAATTTAAATATTTATGGATTTTGGCATTTCAGAACCTCTATGCACATGAAATTAGGTATAAAATGAGGAAGATCAACTAGTTATCACAATCTATGCATTTCAAACATAATTGGCCAAAAGTTGGGCAATTTAGAGGCTCGATATGGGTGAAATGCATTTAAAATGGGATAAAAGACTATATTGATCAGCTAGTGATCAACTTTGCATACAATATTCAAATGAGATGATATTTAATTTTATGAAAATCTAACAACATTATTTTATATTAATCTCTTGATCCAAATATCATGATAAAATACTCAAATATTAAGTTTAAGTTTAGCACATAAAAACGTCAATTTCAAATTGAACTTTTCGAGCTTTACTCGTTTAAACATAAATTTTTATGTGGTTGTCCAAATGAGGCGATTCTTGATTTTATATAAAGATAAGAGAGTTATTTATAATTTTTATATTAAGGTATTAATCTAAATCTAGTGAGAATAGACAAATAGTAACCGAAAGTTTAATGCATGAAGCAAGTCATTTATATTTAAAAATTTTCAGCATTTTAAATATAACTTTAATCTTTCAAAGTTTGTATCATCGAAATATAATTATATAGGTATAAAAACTTTGCTTCAACAACCACACCTTTGTTCCATGCATCCCCACTTGGCTTATCTGTTTATGAGACATCCATATTGCACAACAATTATTGGATGGATTCAAAAAGAAATAAAGAGAAAAACATCAATCCTTGAGCTGAATTGTGCTTGTTGAAGCCCTCAACTTATACTATCATATACATCATAATAATGGATAAATTTTACTAAATACTCTTGAGTTTTGATAATTCCTCAATGGTATCCTCCAACTTCACTTTTGTAATTAGATTACTCTCTATCTTTTAGCTTGTTCTAGTAACCATCCTTTTGACCTGTGATCGCCCATTTCCGATAAGCTGTCCACGTGGCATTCACACGATGATTTCCTTTCTTCTCCAGTGAAGGCATTTTCTAATGTGGCAATACGAAAAAATAAAATAATAATAAAAAATGAGGTGTTGCCCTCGCCGGAGAGGGGCTGTGCTTCGGCGATGGGGATGCATTGGAAAAGCCACCGGCGAAAGGGTTCCTGGTGGTGTACATTGGAGGGAAGAGGGAAGAGACCAGCGGCAGGGTTATGCCTCGGACGTACCTTGTAATATCCATGATCTAATCCATATTGGATTCTATATTATATGGCTATAATCAATTGAATATATGTGGTGCAGTATATGTTGTCATGTCACGTAGTGATATATAAGAATTTATAAACTTTAATTAAAGTACTAAAGTATGATTAATAATCATATTATGATAAAGCATATTCTCTTATGGTTAACTATGCATGTGATTTGTTAAGATTGGATTTAAGTCTAGTGGACCAATCAAATGTCGCCTATGAAAAATATATGTGTGTGTAACAAAAATTAATATATAAATATGTGAATAAATTACATGGATTATATTATACTACTTAATATCAATTAGGGATGAAATTAATGATTTTAAATGTTAAATTTTAATTGGATAAGAATTTCAACTCTTGACATGCAATCTGCCAGCAAGATAGCAGCTTGCCACCTCATGCTTAGACTATTTTCCCAACTGACCTATTCAAGTGATAAAAGGTGAAGATTCTAACCCTAGACTGATGATGTTCTTTCTAAGATTTACTTTCATATCAATTCGTCCTTAAAAATTATGAAATTTAACATGTAGAATACTCTCCGAGTCTAGTTTACATGAGATTTGGAATCATGTTAATAGGAGTTATGAAACGAAAGGTATGCCATCAGGATTAAGGTACTATCACTCTGTCTGCCAAAATTGCTACCAGAATTTGTAAATTATGTATTAAATCCAATATGCGGTGGAAGTATTTGATAATTTAGGGTATTATAGATATTGGTGTTAGGTCTCATCTACAATTGGAATCACTAGAAAATGATATGTGTAGAGAAAGTTATAAATATGTTATCGAGCCTTACTCAGTCTGTCAGGATGGAGCTTAGGGTAGATTATGCTAGTATTGGTTAAATTTATTGTGCTCAGTATAAATAGATATAAATTCAAGTAATTTTATGAGTTGTACCCAAGGATGTCTAATATTTTAGAAAATTAAAAGTACCAGAATAGGGAGTGTTTATTATTTTATATAAATTATAAAAGTAAGGTTACTCAGCCTATCAGAACATAGAAACAACATAAAAGTTAGGCTGAATGTTAATTTTCATGAGAGCAAACCATAATGAAATAGGATATGAAACTTTTATAGATTAATGTCTATGTAATATAAAAGTAAAGAAAATTGTAATGATGTCATTTGATTATGTATACCAGAAGATATGGATTTTTCTTTACTATGTGTACAATCTATCATAATATTAGGTCAATCCTTATGTTTAATAGTTAAAAGAGTACATGTTTAAGGTTCATATACCATTTCAATTAATTGTGTTTCATGTGTGATAGGCTTCTGTTCTTATGTTTAATAGTTAAAAGAGTACATGCTTATGTTTAATAGTTAAAAGAGCATGGAAGTGATGTGTTTCTTATTGTATAGGAGTAGAAGAGTAAAGTAGTGAAAAAGGAAAGGAAAAACCTTTTGGTAGCTCTTATACGTAAGTTGATTTCTCCTACTCTATATTTTCACATCTTTTGAATTCGGTGTGACATCGATTATTATATGTATTGAATATGCTTTGGATATACTATGAATTGATTTCGAAAAATATAATGATGAAAAGTATATCTGAATGATTGCACATTTGAAAAGCATATGATATGAATGGATTAGTGCAATCTTATTTTGTTTGAAATGGTATTTGATATGATTTATCTTCTGATATTTGAGATACAATTGTTATATGTATTAAATTCATATATCATCAAGTTTATATGAAAATTATGTTTTGAATGATTGATCAATTGATGGTTCATTGGTAAAGCATATGTGAAATGTTATGGAGCCATCTTATGGGATGTAATCCTATTCCATTTGAATGAGTTTTGATTCATCTCTTGATATTTGAGATATGATCGTTATGTGATGAATCATGCATCTGCATATGCCTGCATTGCATGTATGATGGTTGGAGCTAAGTGCTACATCGCTGATCACGATGGGAGCCACCTCTAGAATCCAATGCATCATTTTGTTCCCCAATAATGGGATGAGATAGACTAGAGCTGTGTCATGCGGAGCTAAGTGTCACATCGTGAGTAGTCGCGATGGGGGCCACCTCTAGAATCCGTAGGAGCCACCTCTAGAGTCCACCTACCGTTATATGATTTGTTCCCCGAAAGGGATGAGGTAGAATGGAGCTAAGTGCTACATCACTGATCCCGATGGGAGCCACCTCTAGAGTCCACCTACCGACCACTGGCCAGTTGGTGATCCGTGCATTCATATGAGAGTGTTGCATTTGCATACATATGTTTGATATGATTTATATGATATTGACTGCAAGTTGGGTGTGATGTTTCTTATTAGTATGTTATATACGTAATTATCAAATATATGAAAATTCCTATTTTGCTATTATGATTATTGCATGCTTTTCTATGTCACTACGAATTAATTAGTTGGTAACACATAGGCTATGAGTTATCAACTTACTGAGCTATTTTTGCTCATAATGTTGTTTCTAATATTTTTCAGATCAGTATAGCTTCTTGGATTGAACGAGCTCATAATCTTAGCAGGGATAACTCTTTCGATGTAAAGGTATTGAGGGGAGTTGTTATTCTCGTGTCCTTTTGTTAGGATGTCAAGAGAGTTGGTCGAGTTTATTATTTTTGTCAAAATAAGTTGTAACAAAAATAAATTTATTTTGTAAAATGTACGACTTAAGGAGTATCAGTTTGCTCTGAAATGATCACATATTGTGTAATTTATTTAATGATATATATTTTTACTCTTATGTTGTAAAAGGAAGAGTAAATTACATCACGTTTTCGCATTTCTTTATAATTTTATTTGATCGTCCATAATGAGTCGCGAACTCTAGTTTAACTCGCGGGTTAAATCGGAGTCGTGACATACCTTGTCCCGTTGATCTACTTCAACTACCCTCTCTTCGGTGAGCTACTGAGGGAAGCAGAGGTGGAGTTCGGGTTCCACCACCCCAGCGGCATCACCATCCCCTGCTCTGCTGCCAAGTTCCAGCACGTCCGGACATGAGTCTTGCTGCTGAGAGCTCTGTTGGAAGAGTGCAGAGCATTTTAGCAGCTTCTGCTTGTAGCGTCGAAAGACAGCGCAGAGGGGGGCGTTGCCCCCTCTTTTGCTCGCCGGTGACGAGCGCGAAAAGGGGGGCATCACCCCGTCCCTTGCACATCGCCGGCAATACGCAAGAGGGAGGCATTTCCAGTGATGGACGTGAAAAGGGGGCAAGGGCGATGCCCCCTCCTCCTCGCCATTGCAAGGTGGCAGTTTGTGTGGATGAGAGAGAAAATTCTCACGTGGACACCACATCAATAGTGCGACTGGGAAGCCACCCAATTAGAGGTCAATTGGGTGGTGAAAGAAGTTAAAAAAATAGAGGACAATTGTAACACTCCCAAATCACCTTTGTCACGTGGTAAGATCCAACATGAGGATCGCTACTAATAATACTATGCTTTGAATAAAATCATGACTTTGACTGGTTCTTTGGCTAGTCGACCATTTAAGCGGAAGACTTAATAAAATTATCAACTAAATATATCAATAAATGTAGAAGTCCAATAGATATCTCATATCAATTATGTTAAAGGAGAAAGTGTAAAGTAAAGAGACGAGGACAATGTCTTAAGACTACTCCATGTGCACATCACCATCACGAACAACATCAATCACTTGAGATCATCCTTCATTACTCTGATTACCTACAAGATCAATGTAGAGAAACACCATGAACTTCACAGCCCAATAGGTGGATAATAAACTAATTGATAAATACTAACAATAAAGAAGTATGGGGTAAGGGTAATCATAATCATAATCATCATTGGAATAATCAATGAAAAAAAATCAAGACCATGCTATAATATGAATAGTAACAATATCATACTCTGAGTATAATGAAATAGATAATCAATACTATACTCTTATTAATATTAGTGGAGTAAGTTAATACTATGCGCTGAGTAAGATTAATGGAATAAATAAATTGGAGAGATCAAGGTAGAATCAAAGGAGTAAATCAAATATTATGCTTTGGATCAAATCAATAGGGGAATCAAGACTATGCTTTGAATGAATCAATATAACATTTAATGTGGTACAGATGATTCGTCAATACAATATCTATGACTAAAATCATAACCTTGATAAACACTAATGGGGGATTCAATGTAAGAAATCAATGCTTTGATTGTCAATAGATAGAGATCAATGAAATGTTTATAGGTAAAAATCAAGTTGAGTTTGAAAATGAAATAAATCACTATGTAAGAACAACAATAATCCAATATGATGATCACAGTCAATGAGATAAATCACTTCAATGCCCTGAATTACTTTACTTTGTATTTCTATTTCATATGATATACTCTGAATCAATGTGCATATTTTTATGCTTTGTACTATGCTCTGAGTGTATTTTCAATGCTCTGATTGGAAGTTGCAATCAACTTATTTATATCTGATATATCTTTGCAATGTCACTAGTTACATATTCATTGTAATGATATGCCAGTGATTGTGCACATTACGCAATCATCCTCTCTAAAAGGAAGGGTATTCTCCTTCATTACATGATGGAGAGAAATCATGCAACGGGGCATGTTATGCCCCAACACTGATTGCAATGTTACCATGAGCTCCCATCAATTCGTAATATGAGCACCCAAGCTTTTATCTTTAATTAATTAGGTTATCATCTTTGCTCAGATTAGAACTTAGTCATAATGATGCAATGATAATAATCAAGACCAAAGAATCATGTAATCAATGGAATCAAAGAGAAGTTAAATCTCACATGTATTATGCAATGAGACAATGTGATCAAATTAGAGTCTAGATATAATGACACTATAGGATAACAAAGGATTTCATATCATGATCCATCAGTCAGTAACTAATTATAAAATATGAGTAATCATTTTCTACTATGACAATACTCTCGATCAAAATATCAGTAGAGTCATTGCAATGGTTAATCAATTATAATCAACAATACAATCATCAAATGATTTCGACGGAATTAGATGGATAACAGATCTTGGAACGTTAGGAACATGTCACACTCAATGCGATACTCTAAATCATAATATCGATGTAATAAGATGGATCATAGCTCATAGATCAAGGATGAAATGAGAATCAATGGAATCAGATGGATTATGTGTCATGATTTAGCACTAAAATAATAATAATCGACAAAAGATATAATATATCCTGCTTTGACTAGACTGGGGCCGGGTTGAGTGCGACCCGAGCTGGGTTCATCGATGACGAATGTCTCGGCCGCAGCATGGGCCGAGTGTAACCCGAGCTCGGCTCGGGGTAACTCTGAATGTTCGATGTTGTAACTCGGGCAGGGTTCAGTGGAGCCCAGGATGGGTTCAGGTGGCTATGCGTGCGACAGAATGGGCGTGGGTCGGGCAATGATGAACCAGGCCCGGGTTTAGCATCTATTTTTCTTGACAACCATATACTCGAACTGAGTTTTCTAAACTCAAGCCAGGTTATGAGATTCTGTCGAGAACAATGGCAGTGGTTGCTCGATTTTTTACGTGGTTTCGCTAAAATAAAACTCTTATGATCAAAATAATCATATGGGGTGAATCATGGACAATAGTAGATGATTCTATGACTCTAATTGTATATAACAACATACAAATGTATTGTTAAAACTAATTCAAAGGTTGATCCAACGATTCACCTACCTCTATACGAATTCTTTAGTTCATTTTCCGCGCTAGCCATCCTCGAACGTTCGCCGACTTCAACTACTACTTGTCCTTGGTCCTTTTCACCTAGTAGTTGTGTTGGATGAGAAAAAGTCGAGGGGAAAAGTAAAAAAAAATAGTCCTAAAAATGCTATATAAAATTTAGCATGGCAACTACATCACCTTGGTTGATCTCCTGTTCTCCGACGAAATTTTGACGTGGCGGCCAACAACGTGTTCGAGCTCCTGGTTGCCTAGGAATTCATGCAAATGGAGGGAAAAAAGAGGAGAGGTATGATGGCTAGGGTTAAAGGATGTTTCAAGTTAACCAAAGGCCAAGACATGGTCATTATCACATCCATCGTTTTTTAGTTGTTTCTCTTTTTTGCATTATTTCTGAACTGTTATGCCAATGCGATCTGAGGATCTGCTTTGGTGAGAACTAACGGCAGCTGAAATATAAAAAACTTGAAAAGAAAGTATCTGCAACTTAATCTCCCCATATTTACCTCGTATATCTAAACCAAGCTTAAATTATATCACTTCATTAAATGCTCATAAATGTATGATCATGGAGATAAAAGTATGATAGATAGACAACTAAGATATGATATATTTTGTGTATATAAATTATATATATATATATATATATATTGAAATATGTATATATATATATGTAGGTATTCAAATTAGATGAAATTGTTATACAATTTATACATATATATGCTATATATATAATATTTGTGTCTGTTTCTAAGTATACAAATTACATGAAATATTTTATATATACATATGTACTATTTATATTAAAAAATCAAAAAATAGAATTCTGCAATTCAGAAATCTGAAATATTAATCCCTGAAATCAGGTTTATCAATTGCTTCTTGACCCATCTCTGGACTGCAAGAGGTCCCTAAAGTTCATCTCTCAATGATTGAATAAAATCAGGGGACTCAATTGATAAAACAGTTCCAGTAGGAAATCAGAAAAATCAAAATTTAGGCTTTCAGTTCAGAAATCAGAGAAACAATCTGATTTGAGTCAAAATGATTGTCCAAACATCTTGATTCATTTCTGAACAAGATAGGAACAATAGCAACATCCCAATGACTCAATTAATTAGATTGAGAGTGAAGAACAGGTTTAAACAAGCACAGAAATCAGAAAGTTCAGGAAATCAGGAAATCAGAATTCAGAAATCAGGTTTGCACTAAAATAAAATCCAGAAATCTAATATTATCTCTTAATTCATTCCTAAAAGATGTTTAGATCAGATAAGACTTCTCAGTTATCAATGATAACATAGCATAAATCAATATAGAACATTTCTGAAATCTGAAAATCAGGATTGATTTCAATGCAGGATTATAAATCATTCCATATCCATCCAAAACTAGTCTAAACTACTACCCTATCCTAGAAGAAATGTAGTTTAGCTCCTCATATTTACAAAGCTTGACAGAAAATAGATTGAAGAGCAGATACAATCCATCCTTCTTGAAGTTGTCTCGTCCAGCAGCAGCAAGTCTAGCAGCAGCTCCACTCAGCAGCAGCTCCTTCCTTGCTCCAAACCCTCAATGACCAGCCCCCTTTCCACCTTTTATATGACTCCCTTCCACCCTAGGATCAGCATCAGAATGTTCTTTATCCTTTTATTTCAGCCACCTGTCTCTGGCCTGAAGATTCCCACTGCTGCAGACAACTTTTGGTGCAGGAAATCAGTGGTCCCCCCACCTTTTTCCACTTTTTGGCTACCTTTCTCCTTGCTACAAATCTCCAAACAGCAAGCATCAAAGTCCTTGAATGGTGTTTTGACAAATAAAGATTAAGATGATGATAGTTGCTAGCTCAGATATCAAATGAGATTATGTGTTTGTGTAGGAATGAAAACTTATATCGATATTAATGAATTTAGGGGCCCGGAATGATAACTTGTCACAATTCATGGAAATTATCCAAATATAAGTGATTCAAAGCATTAGAAGTATCAAATGGACCAGAGTAATAAGTGAGTGCATTCAGAAATCAAATATGGATGAGATTTCTAAGAAGTGATAACTTGGGTGCCAAAAAATGATAACTTATATGACTTAAAAATGATAACTTGTGATAACTTGAGTTGTGGTTATCCAAATGTGATTAAATTTGACCAGCAATGAGTTAGAACAATAACAAGATGATTGCTTAAGGTCTATGTGCAGAATTAATGGTTTTGCATGTCGAAATGACAGAATTTCCCTTTAACGATAACTTGGCACTTGAAAAATGATAACTTGTTCAAATGGGCTTAAAACTTTGCACAAGTTGAGATTTGACTATCCAAATATGATTTATACATGATGATGATGGATTTAGGGCAAGAAAATTATTGAGAATCAGTTCACTCAAAATAATGATAACTTGACACTTAGGAATGATAACTTGTCATCAAAATGATAACTTGGCATAGAATTTAAATATTAATGGATTTTGGCATTTCAGAACCTCTATGCACATGGAAATAAGTATGAAATGAGGAATATCAACTAGTTATCACAATGTATGCATTTCAAGTATAATTGGCCCAAATATAGGCAAAAGTGAGACTCGATATGTGTGAAAAGCATCTAAAATGGGTTAGAAACATATTGTGATCAGCTAGTGATCAGGTAACACCTTTGAGGCAACCTTTTTGGGTATGTGTATGAAGATTATATTCTAAGTATTTTGATGATAATAAAATATACTACCATTAGTTGAAGTGTTGAGTCTAACAAATTAATAGATTTTCGACAGAACAAATCATTTTAAAATAATGTAGATGAAATGAACATCCGATAAAATTGGTGGACACACATTGAGATAACTCGAGAAAAAATGTCGATATAGCGGAGAGCGACCGAATAACCGAATGCACGGTAGAAGGAGCAATGTATTTTCAGGCATGAAATCGGACTACCACTAAAGAATGCTAAAGTGTTCACCTTGGACAAAAAATCTCCTAGCTAGAACGGACGACAACTTGATCAATTGGACCTTTGTTGGAGTTGGAGCAGATGATCGAAAAGATGATAGAATGATTGTTTTATATTTATTATAAAAAATAATGTTTATTATATTTAATTGACTAATTTATTTTGAAATTAATAATTGACATATGTCTAATAATTAACGTGTGGAGAAATAGATGTATGATCTACTAATCTATACTAATTTAATTTATGAAGGGATTAATAGTTTAGAATTTTAATTTTAATGCATATTAATTATGATCTAATCTGATTGTAACATCAATGTTTGGGGACTTCATTTTTTATTAATTTAATATATGCTCGATTAATTTGTAGGAATGATAGTTTGTGGGATTATAATTTAATCACGTAAAACTAGTATTTTTTTTTTTAAAAATCTAATCCATGTTAAGAAATTAATTCATTTTTTCAAGTTCACATATTTATCCTTGATATATTTTCAACCTAAGATCTAATTTCAGCACTATATTATTGTATTATTAATCCATTTTCAATATTCATTTTATAATTAGTAAACTTATCTTCCAAAACCTTTTTTTGCTCTCTTATTGCTTATAAGATTAGATAATAAGTAAATAATTATTCTTCAAGTGTTTGCAATTCTTTACTCTTTTTTATTTGATTACTTAAGATTAAATATGCTCTTTTATCCATGAGTCATTTATAGCACCTATGAGTCATTTGTAAGTTATAATCAAATATCACGATAGAGAAGTCCAGAAGGGGTCACCATTATATGACTAATAATAGTTCGCCACACACATACTTGTCCACAGTATGCATGTTAAAGAGTTGTAAGCATATGTAGCTGCTAGCCGCCGGATGCCCTAAATCCCAACCATACTCCTCCTCCGGCGGCCCCCTCGGGCCTTGCCCCCTCCACCACCATGCAACCTCCTAACCAATCCCTGACTACAAAAAAACCCCTTCCATCCTCCCAGTTTCCTCTTGCCCCACCGCCCTCCCTGATAGCTTAGCCATCCTTGTTAGGGACCACAGTCTTGATTTTGTAATTTTGTTAGAGTCACACTTAGTTCTATAAAATCTAAACAGGTTATCCCCGTCTGGGCCCTACATGGAAGGGCACTTTCGTCGCTGTAGTTGGCTCCTCTGGTGGTATTGTCCCGGATTGGCACAGTCAGGACACTCACTCAGGTGACTTCTATACATGCCTCATCTCAAATTCTTCATGCAGTCATTACTTTTTTGCGGTTTCTCATTCTTACTTTCCTGTGTTTACGCTAGTACTACACCTTCTTTAAGTAAACCCTTATGGGACTCCCTTCACAACCTAGAATCCTCCTCCTTCCCCTAGGCTTTGATAGGTGACTTTATCAGCGTTCTGTCGGCCTCCGACAAACCGGATGGTCACCTTTCTCCCTCACTACCTCCTCTAGGTCTCTCCTTGAGCTTATTAATCTCCACGACCTCCTGGATGTCCAAGCCTCCGGCCTTCTCTATACTTGGAGCAACAATTATTCTAGCCTTGCCCATATCCTTAGTAGAGTTTACAGGCTTTATGTTAATCACCACCGGCTTAATCACTTTCCAACTCTTCACCTTGCGACCCTTCCTCGTTGTGCCTCTGATCATGCTCCTCTCCTTCTGCAAACGTGCACCTCGCGCCCCAAATCCAGATTATTCAAATACAAACCGTTTTGGCTTTCCTACCCTGCTGCTTGCAATATTGTTCTCCGTCATTGGACATTTAACTTACCCACCTCCTCCTCTGACACTGTTCTTCAAGCTATTAGAACCAACACCCTCCAATGGAATCGTCCCACTCTTGTCTAGCTTGAGCTTTGTGTGCAAGCAACCCTTGATATGATTTGTGCTTTAGTGGACGCTGATGCGAATCGTGGCCTCTCGGAAGCGGAACTTCTGTCCCTCTGATCGACTTATTCAAATCAATTTGAAAATGGTGGTCCAAATCTAAAACTAACTAGCTATGACAGGGTGATCGCAATACCAAATACTTTCATCTTTCTACCCTCATTCGTCATCACCAAAATACTATCCACGAGAACTACACCTCGGATGGCACTAAAGTTACTAGCGATGATGGCATAAGGACTCTATTTATAGATCACCATAAAACCCTTTGGTCTCCCTCCCTTTCGCCTTCCCCACCTAGCGACCGCTGGCCTCCGCTGCATTCCATTTCCCTGGAAAACCCTACTTCTCTAATTGTCCCTGTTACCCTCGACGAGATCCATTCTACTCTCTAGAGCATGCCCTCGGGCAAGTCCTCGGGGCTTGATAGTTTCATAGTTGATTTCTATCATCATTACTGGGACATTATTGGCCCCCGCATTACCTAGGAAATCATTTCCTTCTTTCAACATAACTCCTTTCCCCTCTCTTGGGCCCTCACGTCTCTTGTTTTTATCCCTAAAACTAGAAGCCCACGAAATGTGAAAGATTTCCGCCTAATCTCCTTATGCAATGTCCTCTACCGTCTTCTATCCAAAATTATTGCTAATCGGATCTGGCCAACTCTTAATGGCATCATTGATCATGCTCAGCCTACCTTTCTCCATGGAAGATCCATTCAGGATAATTTTTTATCTCTTGTGAGCTTGTTCACTCCCTAAACTCTGGCCGCCAAAAATATGTGCTCATTAAAGTCAACATGGAGAAAGCTTTTGATAGGATCTCTTGGGAATCTGTTGCCACCATTCTAACCCATATGAACTATCCTGTTCAATTCATATCTTGAATCACATACTGCATCAACTTCCCATACTTCTCCTGTTGTATTAAAGGCATTGTCTCCCCTTATTTTAAAGCACACAAAGGCATCCGACTGGGCGAATGATAGTGATATTTGGGATTGAGTAGTGATAACTTGCTGAAATTAAATAAAAGGGTCAATTTTTCATTTTTTGGTCTCCCAACTCACTAGCTGCAAGTGCACAGGTAAGTTGTAGTAGACTCAGTTTGTCGTATCCACAAGAATTTGAAGTCTAAGGCACACTAAAACAATCTAAATTAGTTCTACTTTAATGGCTAAAAACATATTTTCAAAGGGAAGTGAAAACAGATTTTTGATGGAAAGTGAAATGATAACTGAATTTTGGATTTTGGAAACTTATCAAAACTGAGATATAAATGCTAGATTAAAGTCTAAAAATGTTTAACTATCAGTGAGGAAGGTTCTTCTAGGAATTGGGGTTCATCTAAATTAATTAAGGATGGATAAGATCAAGTTATCATTAAATATCCAATTTAGATTCAACTTGAAATGTGACTGCTCTCACAGCTCAATTAGACTTTAACTAAGCAATATATGATCATACAGTTGTTAGTTAGGTTGAATCAAAAGAGGATCCTCACTGAAAATCAAGTTATCATTGAATGCAATTGAAGGTTCAATGCTGATTTTTACAATTCAAAGAAACTTTGGAATGATAACTTGTAATTGCAATCATAAAAAGATGGAATCATTCTAATCAATCAACCCAGGATGAAATCTGCCCAATTATGGTGCTTGTGCTTCTTGATTCATCTCTAAATTTCAGGGGGATTTTAATTCAACCTCTCGGTTGCAAAATAGAAAGAAATCCACACAAAACTCCAATTAAAGGGGTTAAGAAACATCCTATCAAAAAGGGGGGAATTCAGTGATTGTCTAATGCTCCTTGGGTCATCTCTGACTCTCAAGAATGGCCTTAAGACTACCTCTCAGTAGTGGATTAAAATGAGGCTTAACAATGGAAATCAGAATTCAATTGGAAATCAGAAACTAGAAATCAGCAAATAGAATTCTGCAATTCAGGAAATCAGAGTCATATATCAATGGAACTAGGTTTATCAATTGCTTCTTAATCCATCTCTGGACTGCAAGAGATCCCAAAGGTTCACCTCTCAATGATTGAATAAAATTAGGTGGTTCAATTGATAAAATAGTTTCCAACAGGAAATCAGAAAACATATTTCGTTAAAGTTCAGAAATCAGATTTGCAATCTGTTTTGAGTCAAAGATAATATGCCAACATCTTGATTCATTCCTGAACAAGATATGAGCAATGACAACATTTCAGTTACTCAATTAATCAGGTCCACAATGATAAACAGATTCAAATTGTTCTGGAAATCAGATTCAGAAAAAAATCAGGAAATCAGATTTTCAGGAAACCAAAATCAGAAATCAGATTTGCAACTAAATGGAATCCAGAAATCTGACTTTATCTCTTAATGCATTTCTGAAGGATGATTAGATCAAATAATACATCTCAGTTATAGTTTACAAATGGATCTAATGATAACATGAATCAATGCAGAATAATTCTAAAATCTGAAAATCAGTAATGGTTCAGTGCAGGAATCAATTCAATCCATTTCCATCCATAACTAATCTAAACTACTACCCTATCCTAGAAGAAATGGAGTTTAGCTCCTCATAATTACAAAGCTTGACATCAAATGGATTGAGAAACAGATACAAATCATTGATTGAAGTGTCTCGACAGTAGCAGCAGCTCCAAGCAACAACAGCAGCTCCAGCCTTGTGCAGAAAATCCTTTCCAAACCCTGAATGACCAGCCCCTTTTCTCTCCTCCAGAAATTCCCCTTTTATATGACTCATATCCACCCTTGGATCAGCATCAGAATTTTCCTTGTCCTTTGATTGCAGCCACCTGTCCACCCCTCTGAAATTCCAACTGCAGATTCCTTTTTGTGCAGAAAAAAATAGATGGTCCCCCCTACTTTTTCCACTTTTTGGCCACCTTTCTCCCTGCTACAAATCCCCAAATAGCAAGCATCAAAATCCTTAAATGGTGTTTTGACAAATAAAGATTAAGATGATAATAGTTGCTAACTCAGATATCAAATGGTATTAGGTGTTGTGCAGGAATGAAAACTTGTATCAAAATTAATGAATTAAGGGGCCCAGAATGATAACTTGTCACAAATCGTGGAAATTATTCAAATGCAAGTGATTCAAAGCATTAGAAGAATCAAATGGACTAGAGTAACAGGTGAGTACATTCAGAAATCAAATATGAATGAGATTTCTAAGAAATGATAACTTGGGTGCCCAAAAACGATAACTTATATGACTTAAAAATGATAACTTGTGATAACTTGAGTTGTGGTTATCCAAATATGATGAAATTTGACCAGCAATGAGTTAGAACAATAACAAGATGATTTCTTAAGGTCCCTATGCAGAATTAATGGTTTTGCATGTCGAAATGACAGAATTGCCCTTTAACGATAACTTGGCAAAGGAAAAATGATAACTTGTTCAAATGGGCTTAAAACTTTGCACAAGTTGAGATTTGACTATCCAAATATGATTTATATATGATAATGATGGATTTAGGGAAAGAAAACCATTGAAAATCTGTTCACTCAGAATAATGATAACTTGACACTTAGGAATGATAACTTGTCATCAAAATGATAACTTGGCATAGAATTTAAATATTAATGGATTTTGGCATTTTAGAACCTCTATGCACATGGAAATAAGTATGAAATGAGGAATATCAACTAGTTATCACAATGTATGCATTCCAAGTATAATTGGCCCAAAAATAGGCAAAAGTGAGACTCGATATGTGTGAAAAGCATCTAAAATGGGTTAGAAACATATAGTGATCAGCAAGTGATCAAACACCCCCAAGCTTAGCCTTTTGCTTGTCCTCAAGAAAACATTCAGAAATTAAGGACAAACTTGAATTAAAAGTCCACAAATGAAACAAAGATTAGCTGAGTTGAATCCAATGAGTTTCCCACTTTGCCAACACTTCATTCTTTCCAAAAACTTAATTTCTAGCTAGGGAATCACAGAGGCTAAAGCAAATTTAAGCCATGGAATAAGTACTAGCAATAACATGTTTGAATTGTAGGAATTGTCAACTTTACAAAGGGGTTGAACTACAAATCTCTTCATGAACAGATTTTCAATTGATTAAACAGGTTTAACACCTGACTTTTATTTATGAAATGCATATAAATAGGTTTAGGACCTGATTTTTATTCATGCTTTCTTTAGGAGAGATTCCTTTGGAAGTTTTGCTCTCCTAAATTTTTTTTCTTTTTGCATTGAAGAGAGATTCCTTTGGAAGTTTTGCTCTCTTCCTTTTTTCTATGCATGCATGCAACTTTTTACTTTTCCTTTTTCTCATTTTTCTATCATGTTCATGAAGTGAGCAATAGTTCAAACTCAAGTATAGTTTAGATCCCTTTATCCAAAAAGTCAAGTTTTCCTATTTAGCATGGCAGCAAGAGCCTTGACTCCCTTTTAGACATCTAATATTACTAATTCAATCAATAAGTATCAGCTAGTGCGACCCACAAAAAGGAAAAATTTTTAGCTGAAAATTTCATTCAAATGCATCTGAATTCATAATGTCAATTAAAGCAAGAAGGCTAATGGCCAAGTTGGCCACTTGGTATTGAAGTGCACCTACTGTCAAAATGAAGTATTCTATCCATTTCAGAGTTAAAATAAATTCAGAATTGAGTTGGATCCAAAAATTGATAACCGAGTGATAACTAGTGTTAACTTGTGAAAACCAATGATAACTTGCAAAATCTACTGATAACCTGGCGATAACTGATATATGAACATTAAAATCAATTGCAAACATGGTGTAAAGGTTAGAAAAGCACCAGGTTTCCTCCCCCAAGCTTATTCTCAACACTATCCCTAGTGTTGAAAATAAAAGGCAAGGGAGAGGGGTGGGTGGGATTGAAATGCATTAAATTGGACATTTGAATTCTCTTGGCACTTCATTCAGAAACTTTGGGTGGTCTAATCTTCATTAGTTGCAACTGATCTTGCAGAGAAACAAAGGATATCAGTTGGTATGGCAGATTTGCAACTAATCAGATTTTTGAGTGCAGAATTCAACAATGCATTGGAAATTTCTGAAATTCACTGAAATTAGGCTATAGCAGATTTGGATAACTGATATGGGTGTAAATTTAAATGATGATATGATCAATGAAGCATAATGAGAAAGATAATATTAGTTACCATTAAGTTTTCGGTGTAAAAATTAGAAATAGGGGTAATGGTACTCCCTAAATTTTGGAATTATGGATGAATCTGATTCTTCTCTTCTTTATTCTTGCAAAATAGAAAAGTTAAGTGTAAAATGCCTTGGGTTACCTCCCAAGAAGTGCCTTTCTTTAATGTCTTTGGCTAGACATCTTTCCACTTGAATTCAGCTAGGCAAACTTGATAATTCTTGCAAATTCAGCACCTCCTTAGTTGATTCTTGGGCTGTGGGACTATAGGGCTTCAACCTCTATCCATTAACCTTGAATACATCATTCTTATCATTCAGAAGGTCCACAGCACCATAAGGATAAACTTTGTGGACTTTGAAGGGTCCACTCCACCTGGATTTCAACTTTCCAGGAAATAATTTCAACCTTGAATTAAACAATAATACCAAGTCTCCAACCTTGAATTCCTTCTTCAGAATTCTGCTGTCATGCCATTTCTTTGTCCTTTCCTTGTAAAATTCAGAATTATGATAGGCATTTAGCTTAATTTCATCAAGTTCATCAATTTGCAAGAGCCTCTTTTGCCCACATGCATGCATATCATAATTGAGTGCCTTGACTGCCCAATAGGTCTTATGTTTCAACTCAATTGGCAAATGGCATGTTTTTCCATAAACAAGCTTGTAGGGAGAAGTACCTATTGGAGTCTTGTATGCTGTCCTATATGCCCAAAGAGCTTCATTCAACTTCAAATTTCAATCTTTTCTTGTCAATGAAACTATTTTCTCCAATATGGTCTTTACCTCCCTATTTGATACTTCTGCCTGGCCATTAGTTTCAGGGTGATAGGCAGTGGAAACTTTATGCCTCACTCCATACTTAATTAGGAGATTCTCAAAACACTTTTCAATAAAGTGGCTACCTCCATCATTTATGACCACTCTTGGGATTCCAAACATTGGAAAGATAACTTCTTTGAACAACCTGATCACTGCCCTGGAATCAGCTGCAATGGTGGGAATGGCCTCAATCCATTTGGACACATAGTCCACTGTTAGAAGAATAAACTTGTAACCACATGAACTAGAAAATGTGACAATGTAATCAATGCCCCAAACATCAAATATTTCCATTTCTAGAATTCCTTGTTGTGGCATTTCATTCCTTCTTGAGATGGAGCAGCTCTTTGGCATTGATCACAGCCCTTCACAAATATGTGTGCATCCTTGAACAAACTTGGCCAATAGAAACCAGATTGGAGGACTTTGGCAGCAGTCTTGTGTGTGGCTCCATGGCCTCCATAAGGGGATGAGTGGCATGCCTCCAAGAAATCCTGAAATTCAGATTGGGGTACACATCTCCTATATATGCCATCAGGGGATTTTCTGAATAGAAGTGGATCATCCCAATAGTAATCTTTCAAGTCATGAAAGAATTTCTTTCTTTGCTGATATGTGTAGTCAGTAGGGATAATTCCACATGCAAGGTAATTGGCAAAGTCAGCATACCACGGAACTTGATTAATTGCCACATCCATCAAACTATCATTAGGAAATGCATCATTGATAGGAAGTGTAGATGATTCATGTACTCCTTCCATTCTTGATAGGTGGTCAGCAACTATATTTTCACTACCCCTTTTGTCCCTGATTTCAACATCAAATTCTTGAAGTAATAAGATCCACCTGATGAGCCTTGGCTTGGATTCCTTTTTGTTGATTAACTGCCTCACAGCTTGGTGGTCTGTGAATACAATGACTTTGGATCCCACCAAGTAGGGCCTGAATTTGTCAAATGTATACACCACAACAAGAAGTTCTTTCTCAGTAGTTGCATAATTGATTTGGGCTTCATCTAGAGTCTTGCTTGCATAGCATATGACATAGTGTCTTTTCTCCCTAGTTTGTCCCAAGACTGGCCCTACAGCCTGGTCTGAAGCATCACACATAATTTTAAAAGGAAGGGTCCAATCAGGTGGCTGCACTATAGGGGCTGAGGTGAGGGCTTCCTTCAACTTCTTGAATGCCTTCATACACTCTTCATCAAAATGAAACTCAATATCCTTGGCCAGCAACTTGGTGAGGGGCCTAGTTATTATGGAAAAATCTTTAATAAACCTCCTGTAGAAGTCTGCATGCCCCAAAAAACTCCTAACTGCCTTGACACTTGTGGGTGGTGGTAGCTTCTCAATCACCTCAATTTTTGCCTTGTCCACTTCAATGCATTTGCTTGAGACCACATGTCCTAAGACAACCCCTTCTTGGACCATAAAATGACACTTCTCCCAATTGAGGATCAAGTTGGATTCCCTACATCTTTGTAGCACCTTGGTCAAATTTTCTAGGCAAGCATCAAATGAGTCTCCATATACTGAAAAGTCATCCATGAAGACCTCCATAATTTCTTCAATGAAGTCTGAAAAGATAGTCATACACCTTTGGAAGGTGACAGGTGCATTGCATAAGCCAAAGGGCATTCTCCTATAAGCAAAAGTTCCATATGGACAAGTAAATATAGTCTTGTGTTGATCTTGATGGTGAATTGGAATTTGCAAGAAACCTGAGTATCCATCAAGATAACAGAAATGGGAATGCCTAGCCAACCTCTTCAACATCTGATCAATGAATGGCAATGGGAAATGGTCCTTTCTTGTGGCCTTGTTTAACTTCCTGAAGTCAATGCACATCCTACAACTTGTAATGGTTCTTGTAGATATCAACTCATCTGAATCTGACTTCACCATTGTGATTCCTCCCTTCTTTGGCACCACTTGCACTGGACTGACCCATTCACTATCTGAAATGGAGTATATGATTCCTGCATGAAGCAACTTCAATACTTCTTTCTTTACCACTTCGTTCATGGTTGGGTTGAGTCTCCTTTGACATTCAATGGAGGGCTTGTACCTGTCCTCCATAGGGATCCTATGCATGCAAATGGAGGGATTGATACCCTTGATATCTTCAATTGAGTAGCCTATCACTTCCCTGTACAACTTCAACCTTTTCAGCAGCTCTTCAACTTGATCCTTGGGTAAATTTGCATTAATGATAATAGGAAAGGTTGAATTCTCCCCCAAGAATTCATACTTCAGATTGTTAGGAAGAGGCTTGAGTTCCAAATTGGAATTGACTTGAGCTGATTTGCCTTGGACTTCAGCAGTGATAACCTATTGTAACTCCCCTTGAATTCCTGCATTTTCCACTGATATTGAAGAGTTCAACACTGATTTATATGCCATATCCTCTGGATCTTCCAATTCTCTCAAATGGTTAAACATTAGACACCTTTGCAATGGATCTTCAATAGGAATTATAGCTGAAACTTGCTCCACCACTTGATCCAGCTGCCCATCTTCAAAGTCATTCTCTAAAAAACTTGGCCTACTGATAACTTGTGCCAAATTGAATTCAATCTTATCCTCTCCAATTTGGAAGGTCAATCTCCCTTCCTTGACATTAATTACAGCCCCTGCAGTGGCTAGAAAGGGCCTCCTAAGGAGAATGGGGGTATTCACATCTTCATCCATATCCAATACAACAAAATCAATTGGAATATAGAATTTACCAACTTTGAGGGGCATGTCCTCAATGATCCCATGTGGATATTTGATGGATCTGTCTGCTAGCTGAAGGGACATATTTGTTGGCTTCAAATCTCCAACTTCAAGCTTCCTGCACAATGATAAGGGTATGACACTCACAGAAGCTCCCAAGTCACACATGGCTCTTTGGATTTTCCTATTTCCTATCTCACATGAAATTGAAAAGCTCCCTGGATCCTTGAGCTTAGGAGGCAACTTGTTTTGGATAATTGCAGAAGCCTCTTCAGTCAATGCAATTGTCTCATGCTCCAATACTCTTCTCTTCTTGGTTAAAATTTCTTTGAGGAACTTGGCATAGGAAGGCATCTCCTGAATGGCTTCAACAAAAGGCACATTTATGTATAGTTTCTTCAGAATTTCCAAGAACTTTCCATATTGCTGGGCTTGTCTTGCCTTAAATAGTCTTTGAGGGAAGGGTACTTTGTCAAAAACCCTTGTATTTGCTTCAATTTGAGGGCCCGAATTCCTGATTTCCTCACTTGACTGTTCACTTGACTTTTCAGCAACTTTTGAATCTAAATTGACTTGATTGTCATCAACTTTCTTCATTGGTTCCTCCACCATTTTTCCACTTCTGAGTTGGATGACCTTTGTTTGCTCCTTTTTGATTCACTTCTGGCTGTCCAGGAAAGAATAAGGGAGGCCTAGTTGATGTACTACCCTGTTGAGCAATTTGGCTTTCCAACAATTTCTGGTTTGCCTTCATGGCATCCAACCTTGAATTGATCTTCAATATCTCCTCTTCTTGGCTGTCCTGCTTCTTCAGAATCTGTTGAAGCATCTCCTTCATTTCATTTTGGAATTGAGGTGCTTGGACTTGAGGTGGTGGCTCATATGGATTCCTTTGAATTGGAGCATTTTGGCCTTGATTCCCATAAGGTGGTGGTTGATTTCTTGGCAGAATTTTGGGCTGCCAATTTGAATTCTGCATAGGAGCCCCTTGATAATTATTGCCCTTGTAAGAAAATTATGGATGATTCTTGTTTTTTGGAGTGTAGAATTCAGTAGGAGGTTTAATTCCATAATTGCCCACAGCATTGATTTGATCCACTGTTTGCTCCACTTGTTGCATAATCAAATTGCAATTTTCTGACACATGGCCTTGATTCCCACATACACAGCACTTGGTTTCAGAATTGGAAGCCCTATTGCTATTGGGAGTCAAGTTCAACCTCTCCAAAGTCTTGTATAGCACTTCTTCAAATTGGGATGACAATTGGTTCACTGAATTATCCATAGGTGGCCTCCAGGTCCTATCATGTGTGAGGAAGTGATGGTTCTTTGCAATGTTCTCTATCAATTGGTAGGCCTCATCTATATTCTTGGATGCAAAGATACCTCCTGCTGCAGTGTCCAATGCCACCTTGCTAGGGTAGTTCAATCCCTTATGAAAATAGTTGACTAATTGCCATTTTTCAAATCCATGGTGGGGACATGCCCTTAACAACCCTTGAAGCCTTTGCCATGCCTCACAAATGTTTTCTTGATCCAACTGATAGAACCTCACTATTTGATCCCTGAAGTTATCAATTTTTGAAGGAGGAAAGAATTCTGAAAGAAACAATTGAACAATTGATTCCCAAGTGGCCACCTCTTCAGGATTCAATCCTTTATACCATGTCTTGGCCTTGTCCTTGAGTGAGAAGAGAAACAATCTCATATATACTGCATTCATGGGGATATTGTTGAAGTTAACAGTGCTGCACATCTCCTTAAAATTATCCAAATGATAAGCTGGATCTTCAGTCCCAAGTCCAGAGAATTGACTTTGCCTAATCATAGAAATTAAGGCTTGATTAACTTCAAAATTTGCCACAAGTGCTAAGGCTCCTCCCCCTTGCTGATTCCTGGCATTACTTGGTGAATATCAGTCCCTAAGAGTCTTAGGAGCTGCCATATTCTGATTCACAACTTCTTCAAATTTAGGGTTGTATGCCTCTTCCTTTTCTTCTTCAAATATCCTTCTCCTTGCCTCAAGCCTTTGCAATCTCCTTCTTCTTAGGAATCTTCTTTCAGGTTCAGGATCTGATTTGTAATGTTCCTCTTGATGGTCCAAATCCTGCATAAAGAGATTCAGAAGTATCAAATTCAAGAAAGAAATGAAAACTAAACAAAAGTGAAAAGTTAAAAATGATAACTTGCAAAAACTGAAAATTGGCCTAACAAATAAACTAAAAACTAATCTAAAACTAATCTAAACTATCTAAGTTAGCCTAATTGACCTCAAATCTCCGGCAACAGCGCCAAAAACTTGATAGTGATATTTGGGATTGAGTAGTGATAACTTGATGAAATTAAATAAAAGGGTCAATTTTTCATTTTTTGGTCTCCCAACTCACTAGCTGCAAGTGCACAAGTAAGTTGTAGTAGACTCAGGTTGTCGTATCTACAAGAATTTGAAGTCTAAGGCACACTAAAATAATCTAAATTAGTTCTACTTTAATGGCTAAAAACATATTTTCAAAGGGAAGTGAAAACAGATTTTTGATGGAAAGTGAAATGATAACTGAATTTTGGGTTTTGGAAACTTATCAAAACTGAGATATAAATGCTAGATTAAAGTCTAGAAAGGTTTAACTATGAGGAAGGTTCTTCTAGGAATTGGGGTTCATCTAAATTAATTAAGGATGGATATGATCAAGTTATCATTAAATATCCAATTTAGATTCAACTTGAAATGTGGCTGCTCTCACAGCTCAATTAGCCTTTAACTAAGCAATATATGATCATATAGTTGTTAGTTAGGTTGAATTAAAAGAGGATCCTCACTGAAAATCAAGTTATCATTGAATGCAATTGAAGGTTCAATGCTGATTTTTACAATTCAAAGAAACTTTGGAATGATAACTTGTAATTGCAATCATAAAAAGATGGAATCATTCCAATCAATCAACCCAGGATGAAATCTGCCCAATTATGGTACTTGTACTCCTTGATTCATCTCTGAATTTCAGGGGGATTTTAATTCAACCTCTCGGTTGCAAAATAGAAAGAAATCCACACAAAACTCCAATTAAAGGGGTTAAGAAACATCCTATCAAAAAGGGGGGAATTCAGTGATTGTCTAATGCTCCTTGGGTCATCTCTGACTCTCAAGAATGGCCTTAAGACTACCTCTCAGTAGTGGATTAAAATGAGGCTTAACAATGGAAATCAAAATCCAATTGGAAATCAGAAACCAGAAATCAGCAAATAGAATTCTGCAATTCAGGAAATCGGAGTCATATATCAATGGAACTAGGTTTATCAATTGCTTCTTGATCCATCTCTGGACTGCAAGAGATTCCTAAGGTTCACCTCTCAATGATTGAATAAAATCAGGGGGTTCAATTGATAAAACAATTTCCAACAGGAAATCAGAAAACAGATTTCATTAAAGTTCAAAAATCAGATTTGCAATCTGTTTTGAGTCAAAGATAATATGTCAACATCTTGATTCATTCCTGAACAAGATATGAGCAATGACAACATTTCAGTTACTCAATTAATCAGGTCCACAATGATAAACAGATTCAAATTGTTCTGGAAATCAGATTCAGAAAAAAATCAGGAAATCAGATTTTCAGGAAACCAAAATCAGAAATCAGATTTGCAACTAAATGGAATCCAGAAATCTGACTTTATCTCTTAATGCATTTCTGAAGGATGATTAGATCAAATAATACATCTCAGTTATAGTTTACAAATGGATCTAATGATAACATGAATCAATGCAGAATAATTCTAAAATCTGAAAATCAGTAATGGTTCAGTGCAGGAATCAATTCAATCCATTTCCATCCATAACTAATCTAAACTACTACCCTATCCTAGAAGAAATGGAGTTTAGCTCCACATAATTATAAAGCTTGACATCAAATGGATTGAGAAACAAATACAAATCATTGATTGAAGTGTCTTGGCAGTAGCAGCAGCTCCAGCCTTGTGCAGAAAACCCTTTCCAAACCCTAAATGACCAGCCCCCTTTCTCTCCTCCAGAAATTCCCCTTTTATATGACTCCTATCCACCCTTGGATCAGCATCAGAATGTTCCTTATCCTTTGATTGCAGCCACATGTCCACCCCCATGAAATTCCAGCTGCAAATTCCTTTTTGTGCAAGAAAAAGTAGATGGTCCCCCCTACTTTTTCCACTTTTTGGCCACCTTTCTCCCTGCTACAAATCCCCAAATAGCAAGCATCAAAGTCCTTAAATGGTGTTTTGACAAATAAAGATTAAGATGATGATAGTTGCTAACTCAGATATCAAATGGTATTAGATGTTGTGCAGGAATGAAAACTTGTATTAAAATTAATGAATTAAGGGGCCCAGAATGGTAACTTGTCGCAAATCAAGGAAATTATCCAAATGCAAGTGATTCAAAGCATTAGAAGCATCAAATGGACTAGAGTAACAGGTGAGTACATTCAGAAATCAAATATGAACGAGATTTCTAAGAAATAATAACTTGGGTGCCCAAAAATGATAACTTATATGACTTAAATACGATAACTTGTGATAACTTGAGTTGTGGTTATCAAAATATGATGAAATTTGTCCAGCAATGAGTTAGAACAATAACAAGATGATTTCTTAAGGTCCCTATCAGAATTAATGATTTTGCATGTCGAAATGACAGAATTGCTCTTTAACTATAACTTGGCAAAGGAAAAATGATAACTTGTTCAAATGGGCTTAAAACTTTGCACAAGTTGAGATTTGACTATCCAAATATGATTTATATATGATAATGATGGATTTAGGGAAAGAAAACCATTGAAAATCTGTTCACTCAGAATAATGATAACTTGACACTTAGGAATGATAACTTGTCCTCAAAATGATAACTTGGCATAGAATTTAAATATTAATGGATTTTGGCATTTCAGAACCTCTATGCATATGGAATTAAGTGTGAAATGAGGAATATCAATTAGTTATCACAATATATGCATTCCAAGTTTAATTGGCCCAAAAATAGGTAAAAATGGGACTCGATGTGTATGAATTGCTTCTAAAATGGGTTAGAAACATATAGTGATCAGCAAGTGATCAGCGATCACCTCTCTCCCTATATTTTTATCATTGTCTCTCAAATTTTCTCTTCTATTATACACCTCCACACTAATCTAGGTCATATCTCGCCTTTCCAAGTAAATACCTTCTCCCTCTCGCACATCCTTTATGCGGACAACCTCCTCATTTGCCTTAAGGCCAACAGGAAAAATTGTATCCACATTAAGAGGATCCTTGAGATCTATACCTTCCTCACTGACCAAAGGCTCAATCCTCAAAAATCCGAGTTTTACTTTCCCCTCTCTTTTACCCAACGCCGTAGAAATATACTTCGTACTGCCTTGGGGCTCCGCTCTGTCTCTTTCCCTTTCACCTACCTAGGAATTCCTATTTCTCCCCGTGCACTTCCAGTGCATGACCAACAATTCCTATCTGCCAAGATATCCGAGCGCTTGGCTCGTTGGCGCCACAGCCTTCATAACTAAGCTAGTAGGGTCACTCTAATCAAATCTATCATGATGTCCTCACCAATTTACTCTCTTGGTTCCATGCCTCTCACTGTTGGAACTCTTCATACACTAGAAAAACTTTCTCGTTCCTTCCCGTGGGATTCTGGTAATGGTCATTGTTCTGCCCACCTTATAGTGGTTCAGCGTGGGTGGCCTTGGCATCCGTAACCTCTGTGCAGTTCGCCTATCGCTCCTTGCTAAACGTATCATGGACCTGCTCAACAATATCCCCTCTCCCTAGTCCCAACTAATCCTTTCCAAATACAGCCCCTTACAGCTTTGGCAGCCTAATCGCACTCCACGCCATATCTCTGAATCTTGGTGCTTGATTCTCTCGTCCTTGCCTGATCTCAGGATGAATTTATGAAATCTGTAAGCTCTAGTGACTCCACATCTATCCTTCTCGATCCCTGGATTTGTGATAGCCCACTTATCTGGAAACCACCTTCCTCAGTGTGGACATTGATTTATGGAACTTAACCCTCCTGCAGTCTATTTTCGGTCCTTCCCTTATCTCGGCTATCACCCGTCTTTATCTTCCATCTTATGCCAATGATGATGCGTGGGTTTGGGTGATGGATACCCAAGGACGTGCTAATGCTAGCTCAGTTTATAATCATATTTTTCGTCAAACCTTTACGGCTTCGTCCTTTTGGCAGGCCACCGTGGGGGGTGTTATGGTAGGTATCCCTCCCAAGATACACTTGTTTTTATGGAAGAATTATTGGAGATAAAACACCGAGGATTGATGAACAATAAAAACAACGAAAGAAAGAGAAGATGAACATAAAAAGTTAACATGGTAAAACCCTCTTGATCAATGTGAACAAAAGAGAAACATCCACGGGCAAAGGAGGCAGCCGCCAGAAGAAATTCACTACGAGTAAAAAAAAAGAGTACATCATATAAAACCCTAACCCTCATATATAAAGGTCCATACCTTAACGGCCCAAGCCCTTCACTTCCACCACAAATTCTCATTTTTCTTTTTTCTCATTTTTTTTTCTTTCAGAATTTTGGGTACAGGGTACATAATTCAAGGCACATCAATAAATCTCCACCTTGATTTGAATTTTACAAAACTCTCAAAAAATAAATGCTCAACATGCTCTACTTTGCCGAATGGCTCAAATGGGCCTAACTTGATCTTTGCGTAATACCCACAAAGTTTGAACAATAGTCAAACTTGGCAATAGGTAAGCTCTTTGTCATCATATCTGCTGGATTGTCATGTGTGCTAATCTTCTGAACTTGAACATCTTGCTTTTCCATAATATCACGAACAAAATGATATCTCACATCAATATGCTTTGTCCTTTCATAATGCATTTGATATTTTGTAAGATGTATTGCACTCTGACTATCACAATAAATGACAGTAGCTTCCTCTTTCATAGTAAGCTCCCCAACTAATCCTCTCAACTAGATAACTTCTTTTACAGCTTCAGTGATGGCCATGTATTCAGCTTCAGTGGTGGATAATGCTATTGTATACTACAAAATAGCTTTCCAACTCATAGCACAATTAGTAATAGTAAAGACATAACTAGTTAGGGACCTTCTTCTATCAAGATCTCCTGCAAAATCTGAATCAACATAGCCAACCAGTCTAGCTGAATTTCTACCAAATTCTAAGCATACATCAGAAGTACCTCTTAAATATCTCAGTATCCACTTAACAGCTTCCCAGTGCTTCTTTCATGAATTAGACATATATCTACTAATAATACTAACAGCATGAGATATATCTGGACGAGTGCAAATCATTCATACATGATGCGTTGTATTTGTAACAATAAAATTTGCTAGCAAGTGCAC
Organism: Pontederia crassipes; assembly: GCA_030549335.1. NCBI lineage: Eukaryota > Viridiplantae > Streptophyta > Magnoliopsida > Commelinales > Pontederiaceae > Pontederia > Pontederia crassipes. The sequence goes on from CM060193.1 coordinate 32,188,914, forward strand.
TAGTCGCTCAAGTAATATAGTAAAAACGAGTAAGAGTGTCGAACCCACGAGGAATATTATTAATTCAATATCTGGATTTATAAATTAATAAGAGAGGAAAAACATGGATTTTTGGAAAGAAGTTTTATGAAATAAAATAAAGAAAAATAAGATAATGATAAGATAATGGTGTTGAAGTTAGGCCTTAGGATGAAAATAGATTAGGATAAATATTTAAACCATAAAAGATAAATTTAATCTTTGAAGATGGATTAGAGTCTCCCTAAAGTAATCTACCATGATTAACTTGTGGTCTCCACGACTGGCATCCCTCAATTTAATCATATAGAACTATCTTAATTTAATAAGAATTGAAGTCTCCACGACTGGTACCCCCAAAAATCATATTAAAATTAAGATGCATTAAATTGGATTCTCTAGACTATTAACCACTCCACAAACTGGTATAGATTAATAGACCACACAAACTTGATTCTCCACACACTAGTTATCAAATTTATGTCAATTATTAATTCTAAATAAAATCAATTATAATTAGTATAATAAATTCTGAAATTAAACACTCCACAAACTGGTATAGCCTAATTCAGAAATTTAATTAACTAATATAAAAGCATTAAGCATAATTAATAATTGATCAGAAAAGATTAAAACAAATAAAGTAGGATCCAAACACTTTCCTTCAATTAATAATCTCCTAAAATAATAATCTTAAAAACATGGAGTTCATCCTAGAAATTTTGGAGAGATAATAACAAAATAACAATAATAATCGAAAGAATTACACCCAAAATAGAAGTAGAGCTCTTGAATTGGGCAGACAGTCGGGCAGCCTCTCGGACTTGATCAGGGTCGCGATCAACTTCCAGTCGTCGCACCTCTCTCCTCTTGGTCGTAGCCTGCAGAGCTCACGACTCGCCGTGGAAGAAACCTGAACTTCAGAGCACGAATTGAAACGATGGATTCTTCACATATTTATAGGGTGCGGACGACCTTCAATTTGATCTCGGCCGTAACATCGTACGGTTAACTTTAAACTCGGCCAAAGATAAATCATTTTATCAACTCGCCCAAAGATGAATCTTTCTTATCTTTTTACGCCCAAAGAGTCTCGGCCGTAAGGAAAATATTTTATCTTCTTTCCATTACTCCCAAAGGATAAAAATCCTTTTATCTTTACGCCTTCAAATGTCTTGTTACGCCCAAAGATAAACTTATTTTTATCTTGTTACGCCCTTCATCTTCATGCCATTACGCCTCCGAATTTCGGCCGTAAGGAAGGAATTTCTTCTGTTACGCCCAAAAGATAAAAACATTTATCTTTACGCCTTCAAATGTTAGCCGTAACAAAGAATTAAATCTCGTTACTCCTTTTGAATCTCGGCCGTAACAACTTGGGTGTAAAGCCAAATCTCGGCCGTAAGGAATTTCTTTGAATTTCGGCCGAGATTCGAATTTTCCTGCAAATAATTATCAAAATATAGTTAATCCATCCACAATTAAAATATTCAGCGATTTTAAATAATTAAAATTGATAAATCCGGAATTATGATTAAAAGTGACTAAAAATGATGCATGCCATGATCAGATTATAGAAAATTTAATTGAAATAATTAACTAAAATATGTTGTATTTTGCATGCATCAAACTCCCCCAAGCTTAAAGTCTTGCTTGTCCTCAAGCAAAAATTCAAAGTAAAGCTCAAGAAAGTTCCATCATAGCCTCCACATTGTCAACTGATTAATTTTCTCACACAATTCATCTGCACACCTACTACTTAGTATCTTATCATTTTCCATGCACTTAGCTTCATAAAAGTTCTGAATGCTACACAAATTTAAACAATATCAAATTCAGCCTTGAAAAAAAAATAAATTGTCTATCAAATAATAGCATTGATATTGAACACATAAATACTAATTGAGCTTAAAATTTTTTCTTTTTCTTTTCATTTTTCAGCTTTATTTTCAATCATTTAAAAGTTCTAATCTTCAAGCAGGATTGCACAAGGAAGTCCATGTAGCGGGCTTTAGACTGATGACTCCCAGACCAGATGACCTTGGGGCACCAGGTGATAAAGCACCCCTCGAGTTTACTTGCCCGAACAACCAAGGTTCTGAATGAAGAGTTCGAACTTAGCCATGGTTCAGTACTCATGTGCTTCTCCATATTCCACAAGATGGTCCATGTAGCAGGTTTTCGATCGACGGATCCCAGAGCAGTTGCCCTTAGGTCGCCAGGCATGAACCCCTACGGATCTAATTACCCGAACACACCTTGGTTCCGGATAACACTTTTGTACCTACACATAACTTTATTCAATTTTTTTTTTTTTTTTATTAACATAATAATTTGTTGGGGTTTAACTAACCCTTCTTTTTTTTTAAGCTCAAAAAGTACTTGATATGGTCAATAAGAAGTCTACTACTATCAAGACTTAAAAGAAATAAAAAGGCATGAATATGATTTTGTCGTCTAGTCATTCATAATTCTACTTAGCATAGGCACATAGTCCATAAATTTGATACTAAAATAGCAAGTGATAAGAAAGAAAAGTATTCAAATTTCATCAATTAACGACATGTCTTTGAACTTTTACTTAAAGATAATTAAAACAATAAGACAAAAGTTAGTAAGATGGTAGCAAAAATAAATGCATGCAATGGTATTTTTTTGAAAATTTTCAAATTTTGCAATTTTTTTTTTTTTTTATAGATGCAGACATAAGCAAATAAACAGAAAGAAACATGCAATGCATGAAATGCAAACTCCCCCAAGCTTGAACTAGACACTGTCCTCAGTGTTAAGCCAGCAAGGGAAAGTGATACATACTCAATAAAAAGGAAAATTTAAAGAAACGAAAATAAAGAAAAGGGAAAAGACACAACCGGATTTATTGTCTGCGGGGTGGCGATGGTGGATAGTAGCTGAGATTTCCTTGGCGCATATGATACTCATGGATGCGTCTCGTCATGCGCGCATGTTGATTCTGAAGGGATTCGAAGCGACCCTGACGATCATCCATATTTCTAAATTCAGCTTGAATGTTGGTCAGCTCTTGTGCTTGTCGAAGTTGCTCTTCCTGAATAGCGTGCAACTGCCCTCACTGACGAAGTTGCTCTTCTTGAAAAGTGTGAAACTCCCCTGCTTGACGAAGTTGTTCATCATACATTGATTCCCATAAGTTTTGCATGGAAGCATAGTCAGGCTGAGGTGGCGGAGGTGGATAGTAAGTCTGCTCTGGAGCTGAAGTAAAAGTGGGCTCTGGTGCTATATAGCGATTCTGCACAGGTTCTTGTAAAGGGGCAGATATTTCCATCGAATCGCGTTCCTCATAAGGAGTAGAAGGTATGAACGAGGAATCAGAAGAGCTCTCTTGTGCTGGAGATGGAATCGGAGAAGGTACCGGCATATAAGGCGAATGGACGGATGTGGCATATTGGGAAGCTGCCGGTGATATAGCCTGGAATCCTTGTTGCTGTTGAAGGTAGGGTTGGGCTGCCGCATAATCAGTAGAATCAAACCAGGAGAAAGGTTCATCCTGGTGTAGCTGTCCGACAGAGGTAGATGGTCCTGCAGGTGGAATTACTGGAGCGATGACCTGCCTAAAAAGAAGCCAATTATTTGGATTAATCGGCGTAAAAGCATCTCGATCTGAACAGGGCACCTCCTGATGGTGGCCTTTAAAAATAAAAACTTTGATCCCTGAGTTATTGGTCTTCACGAGACCCATAGCTTGAATGGTCCTACGAGTGAGGTGAGTGTTTCCTGGCACAGCTTCGAGATCATCCAAGTCAAGTTGTAGGTGCTGAGCGATAGGTGTGAGAAGGGCACCCATATTAATGCTACCGCCACGATGAGTAGTGCGGCGCTGAAATCGACGAATGAGGAAGGCACCCACATTAACGGGAGTTCTGTGAAGCATGCTGTGGATGAGATATAACTCTCCTTCTGAGACGGCACCATCATTATCACTGCGTCCACTTATGGTGTTGCTTAGCATGCGATGGACGTAGCGCAGAACAGGATTCTGAATTGAGCTATCTTTAGCGGTGTTCCAAACCAATCGTTCTTCTTCTGTTATCTGTTTCCAAAAAGTTTCAGCCTCAAAGTCAGCAGGTACAGAAAGAGATCCATGGTTAGGAAATCCATAGATATTATTAATCTCTCCTAGAGTGAGAGTAAATGGTCGTCCATAAAGTTGGAATGAAATGCGGGGCTGATCATAGTTCCTGCCATCTAAATTAAAGATTTCCAGAGATGAGAGGAATTCCATAATTAGTACTTCATAAGTTGGCCACCAAGAATGCACAAAGTCAGATAGTCCAATTTGAGAAAATAATAGATGAGTATCTGCAAGTAAATTATACTCCCTCAGCAATTCAGTATCTGAAAATCTGGTGGCATGAATTCGAATATCACACATCCGTTCATATCGAGCTTGATACTCCGGCTTAGTCCAATAATAATCTCCGGGGTAGGAGATTAATTGTGAGGGCTGTGGGGCCGGCTGAGCATTCGGATGTCGTCGTTCGTGACGTCCCCTCCATATATTAGCAAATCGCCTCATCTTGATCTGGACAAAAATAAACAAAGAAAAGGTACCGGCTCGGTAGAAGCGACTGAGGTTTCGACCGTAGTATTCGATGAAGAACCGGCTGAAGGTCGGAGGTGACGAAGAACTTCGGCCGTAATTGATGAAGCTTGGCCGGAGATCGGAGTTTGGCCGTAACGAATAGGTGGTGGCGCTGGTGTCGGTTCTTCGGCCGTAAAACGAAATCGGCGTGGAAGCTTGGCCGTAACGCACAGGGCGTAATGGTGAGACTTCGGCCGTAAGGAGAAAAAAAACTCGCCCGGAGCTTGGCCGTAAGAGAGCGGCGGAGATGACGTGACTTCGGCCGTAAAACGAAGGCGACGTGGAAACTTCGGCCGTAATAAGTGTCGGTGTGCGGTGGAAGACCGGCCGTAACGAACCCGGAAGCGCTGGAACTTCGGCCGTAAACTCGGCGCGCTTGTTGAAGCTCCGGCCGTAAGAAGTTGGAGGCTTGGCACTTTGGGCGTAAGGGAAAAAGCTCGGCCGTAATGTACAGAGGGCGGCGCGCGGTGGCTTCGGAACTTCGGCCGTAAGGAGTTGCTCGGCCGGAGTCGAGTGGAGTTTCACTTCGGCCGTAATTGATCTGCAATATGTGAGAAGAGGTAAGTATTTTATAGATAAATTGGAGGGGTAATACCTGTAGCGCGCAGTGAAAGGTCAAATCCGGTCGTAAAAACATGCAAATTTTTTTTTTTTTTTTTTTTTTTTCGATTGGACTTGTGCATGCAGATGTGCTGTCGTGTCATTGTCGTCTGTGCATAACATCTCGGTCGTAACGAAGGCATCTGGCATCCTCGGCCGTAACGAAAGCATCTGGCATCCTCGGCCGTAACAATGAATGGTGGCAGCTTGTCTTGTCATGTCCGAGCTTGATGCATGTGCGACAACTCGGCCGTAACGGAATGGTGGCAGGGCGTAACGACGGTCGCTTCGGCCGTAATGAAATGGTGGCAGGGCGTAATAACGATGACAGCTTGTCGTTTCTTCGATCGCTTCGGCCGTAACGTCCGAGCTTGATGCATGTGTGACAACTCGGCCGTAATGCACACGTAATGTGTGGTAGGGCGTAATGTCTGAGCTTTGGCCGTAATGCACAGAGGGCGGCGCGGTGTTGAAGCTCCGGAACTTCAGCCGTAAGGAACTGGCCCGGCGCTTTTGGTCTGCACAAACACGAGGTGTAAGAATTTATAGATACAATTACGGGCGTAAACTTACCTTTCCCTCGTGATGCGCAGTAAAGAGTCACATCAAATTCAAGCAGCGTAGCGATCAGCAATTTCTCCTTTCGCCTTGTCATGTCCGAGGTGAACCCGACGTCTTAATTCATGTATCGTTCGGTCCACGTATCCGAAGAAATGATTAGTCGAGTTCCTCTCCGTACACAAAAAGAAATATCGATTAGATGACTCCTTAAACTATTAAAATGCCAATCAAATAACTAATTAAATAAAAATAATAAAATAAAAAAAATTAACTTAAAAAAAAATGTAAATTAGTAAAATATTTGGTTGTGATTAAATATTCAATTCGTCACTGCAACAACCAAGTGTCAGAAAAAAAAAAAAATTAAATAAAATGAAAAATTAACATCTGATCAGAATGTGTGACATAAATTTATCCAAAGGATTAACTTAGTTGTGATTAGATTTTCACTCAAGTCCTGCAACAACTAATTTTCAGTAAGAGAAATAAAATAATAAAATACAAATATATATAAGAAGAAAGAAATTCAGATAATAGTTCACGAAAAATGAGTTTTTTTACTAATAAAGTCTTTCGGCATGATAGAATTTGGAAATTCGTCGTTAAAATTAATTTTCTAGAGGAACTTTTCAGAAATTCTTCAAACCAATACGAATACCAAAAAATTAATGTCGACCAAAAGAATTTATGATGATGTAAGAAATCACACAAAATAAGTCCGAACTAATTTGCGGTCATAGAGTTAATAATCAGACATAATCAAAAATTATTTTCAGAGAAGAAATAAGATTGATCGGCCGTAATAAGAGTTTACGGTCGTAATTAATCCGTGGCTCGTTCGTTAGTAAAAATTGTAAAACAGTGTTGAAAGGGATTCAACGTGAAGGCGTAAAAATTAGCATGGTGATGAATTATCTCGGCCGAAAAAAATTGAATGAAATGTTGCCAAATGAATCATTACGGCCGACAAAGATTATAGTTCATATCGGCCGTAAAACAATGAGCGGTAAAACATCAACACATATAAATCGACCGAAAAGGAGTAAAATCCATAGATGATCCATTACGGCCGAGACAACTAAATCGCTTCGGCCAAAACAAAGTCAAATCATAAGTTCAAACTATTATAATGTTACGGCCGAGAATGAAAAAAATCACAATTAAATTAGGGTCGGAAGATGGCGTAAAAAACAAATGTTCAGAAATTTTACGGCCGTAAAACCATGAGATTAATTCTCGGCCGTAAAAATGAAACATGAGATCATTTCGGCCGTAAAAAGATTAAATCGTCAATTAAGATGAGGTCACTTCGGCCGAGATGATGTCAACACGAGGCCGTAAAGAAAAATAGGGTTTCGGCCGAAATAAAAATTGAATCATTACGGCCGTAAAACAATTCCTTACGGTCGTAAAACAACGAAAACAATTCCTTACGGTCGTAAAACAACGAAAACAATTCCTTACGGTCGTAAAACAACGAAATCATATGAAGAGTTTAAACAATTAAAGTGTTACGGCCGAGAATGAAAATTGATTCGAATAGGGCGTAAAAATTTAAACCATCGATAAACCGGGCGTAACAAATCAAATCAATATCAATTACTCATGGCGTAAAAACAACGTTTGAAAAAAATATTACGGCCGTAAAGATTGAAAGTTTAGAATTCAGAAATCATTCAATGCGAGGCTGTAAAATTAATAAAGCCGACACATCAAATCTTGGTCGTAAAATCATAGGTCGACACTGTAATTCGGAAAATTCAATAGGCGTTGGATTTAAACCGAAAGTAGACAAATAAAAAATTATCGTGACCTTTATCTGCAAAAGAAAAAGTGTCAGTTTATTCACAAAAATAATTAAAACAATTAATACATATGCACAGAGAATTATTTACAATTTATTTACATCTCCTAATAATTCATAAAAATCAGAATTTAATTAATAAAATATTCCCCGGCAACGGCGCCAAAAACTTGATGCGTTGTATTTGTAACAATAAAATTTGCTAGCAAGTGCACTAGTCGCTCAAGTAATATAGTAAAAAGGAGTAAGAGTGTCGAACCCACGAGGAATATTATTAATTCAATATCTGGATTTATAAATTAATAAGAGAGGAAAAACATGGATTTTTGGAAAGAAGTTTTATGAAATAAAATAAAGAAAAATAAGATAATGATAAGATAATGGTGTTGAAGTTAGGCCTTAGGATGAAAATAGATTAGGATAAATATTTAAACCATAAAAGATAAATTTAATCTTTGAAGATGGATTAGAGTCTCCCTAAAGTAATCTACCATGATTAACTTGTGGTCTCCACGACTGGCATCCCTCAATTTAATCATATAGAACTATCTTAATTTAATAAGAATTGAAGTCTCCACGACTGGTACCCCCAAAAATCATATTAAAATTAAGATGCATTAAATTGGATTCTCTAGACTATTAACCACTCCACAAACTGGTATAGATTAATAGACCACACAAACTTGATTCTCCACACACTAGTTATCAAATTTATGTCAATTATTAATTCTAAATAAAATCAATTATAATTAGTATAATAAATTCTGAAATTAAACACTCCACAAACTGGTATAGCCTAATTCAGAAATTTAATTAACTAATATAAAAGCATTAAGCATAATTAATAATTGATCAGAAAAGATTAAAACAAATAAAGTAGGATCCAAACACTTTCCTTCAATTAATAATCTCCTAAAATAATAATCTTAAAAACATGGAGTTCATCCTAGAAATTTTGGAGAGATAATAACAAAATAACAATAATAATCGAAAGAATTACACCCAAAATAGAAGTAGAGCTCTTGAATTGGGCAGACAGTCGGGCAGCCTCTCGGACTTGATCAGGGTCGCGATCAACTTCCAGCCGTCGCACCTCTCTCCTCTTGGTCGTAGCCTGCAGAGCTCACGACTCGCCGTGGAAGAAACCTGAACTTCAGAGCACGAATTGAAACGATGGATTCTTCACGTATTTATAGGGTGCGGACGACCTTCAATTTGATCTCGGCCGTAACATCGTACGGTTAACTTTAAACTCGGCCAAAGATAAATCATTTTATCAACTCGCCCAAAGATAAATCTTTCTTATCTTTTTACGCCCAAAGAGTCTCGGCCGTAAGGATAATATTTTATCTTCTTTCCATTACTCCCAAAGGATAAAAATCCTTTTATCTTTACGCCTTCAAATGTCTTGTTACGCCCAAAGATAAACTTATTTTTATCTTGTTACGCCCTTCATCTTCATGCCATTACGCCTCCGAATTTCGGCCGTAAGGAAGGAATTTCTTCTGTTACGCCCAAAAGATAAAAACATTTATCTTTACGCCTTCAAATGTTAGCCGTAACAAAGAATTAAATCTCGTTACTCCTTTTGAATCTCGGCCGTAACAACTTGGGTGTAAAGCCAAATCTCGGCCGTAAGGAATTTCTTTGAATTTCGGCCGAGATTCGAATTTTCCTGCAAATAATTATCAAAATATAGTTAATCCATCCACAATTAAAATATTCAGCGATTTTAAATAATTAAAATTGATAAATCCGGAATTATGATTAAAAGTGACTAAAAATGATGCATGCCATGATCAGATTATAGAAAATTTAATTGAAATAATTAACTAAAATATGTTGTATTTTGCATGCATCAATACATAACGCTACCAACTGCACTACAGTAAGGAACTTTTGACATATACCTTTTATCTTCATCAGATTGTGGTGAACATGAAGCTGAGAGTTTAAAGTGTGCAGCAATTGGTGTACTAACTGCCTTAGCATTCTGTACTTCAAAACGCTCCAAGACTTTTTCAATATACTTCTGCTGAGATAAAATAGTCTTCCTGCGCTTCTATCTCTATAAATTTTCATTCCCAAAATCTTCTTTGCTGCTCCAAGATCCTTCATCTCAAATTCAGAACTTAACTTATTTTTCAAAATGTTAATTTCAGATATGTCTTTCGTTGTAATTAACATATCATCAACATAGAGCAACAAATAGATGAATGAACCATCAGCAAGTTGATTCAAGTAGACACAACTATTATACTTACTTCTAGCAAAACCAACACTCAACATGAATGAATCAAAACTTTTATACCACTGCCGAGGGGATTGTTTAAGTCCATACAAGGACTTTTTCAAATGGCAAACTTGATCTTCTCTACCTTCAACATGTAAACCCTCTGGCTCCTCCATATATATATCTTCTTCTAGATCGACATGTAAGAATGCAGACTTAACATCTAACTGCTCAAGTTCAAGATTCTGCAAAGCAACAATAGCAAGCAAAGTATGAATAAAAGTATATTTTACAACTGGAGAGAACACATCATGAAAATCAACACCCTCCACTTGCTTTGTACTTTGTCTCTTCATTATTAATTTCTTCTTTCTTCTTGAACACCCATTTGCAGCCAATAATCTTCTTATTCACTGATTGATTTTCAAGAACCCAAGTGCCATTCTTCTGTAGAGATTTCATCTCCTCCTACATTGTTATTAACCACTTATTGCAATCAGGACTTCGAAAAGCTTCAGAATAAGAGGAAGGATTAGGTAACTCAATATCTTCAATAACACTTAATGCATAAGCTACTAGTTCTTCAAACCCGAGCCTTTGAGTTGCTTTTATTTCTCTTCTTGGTCTATCACGAGCAAGCATGTATTGCTGCTGAGTTTGAGGTGATGTACGAACTTCAGGATTTGAAAGTTCTAACTCTACCTTTTCCAAAGTCTTCTGTTTTCCTGTATCATCAATAATAGACAAATCTTTTCTCGAGTGAAGCATCATAGATTCATCAAAAGTAACATCTTTACTGATAATGAATTTCTTAGTTTCAGGACACCATAATCTATAACCTTTAACACCAGATTTATAACCAAGAAATATGCACTTCCTAGCTCTAGGTTCAAGCTTTCCATCATTAACATGTGCATATGCAGGACAACCAAAAACTCTTAAATGCGAGTAATTAGGAGGATTACCTGACCACACTTCTTCAAGAATTTTTAAATCTAAGAATCGGTGGGGAGACCGATTCACTAAGTGACATGCTAGGTTGACAGCTTCTGCCCAAAACTCCTTGCCAGTCCTGAATTTGACAGCATACATCGAGCTCTGTCTAGTAGAGTTCAGTTCATTCTTTCTGCGACTCCATTCTATTGTGGAGTTTTCACAACTGTGTGATGTCTTGCAATGCCTTCTTTGTCACAAAATTCATTGAACTTAGAATTACAGAATTTTAGTCCATTGTCAGTCCTCAGCCTCTTCACAACTTTCCCAAATTGCTTCTCTAGCAAAGTCTTCCATGACTTGAATGTTTCAAATATATCATCTTTATGCTTTAGAAAATAAATCCAAATTTTTCTACAGAAGTCATTAATAAATGTTAGCAAATACCTATTTCCTCCTTTCGAAGGAACTTGAGAGAGACCTCATAAATCTGAATGGATGTAATCAAAAGTTCCCTTCATCTTATGAATGGCTGAACCAAAGCTAACTCTCTTCTGCTTTCCAAAGATACAATGTTCACACAACTCTAATTTTCCAACTTTTACACAAGGAAGAAGACCTCTGTTATTGAGAACTTGCATGTCCTTCTCACTCATATGGCTCAAACGCATATGCCATAACTTTGTGCAATCTTCCTTTGAGGTAGATGAGACTGCTGCTGAACCTATCACAGTCGAACCTTGGAGAACATACAAGCTATCGATTTTGAGACCTTTGATCAACCCAAGAGCACCATGGGAAATCTTCATTCCATTAGACTCAATAACAACTTTGCAACCATTTGAGTCTAAGACACCGAGAGAAATAAGATTCTTCTTCAGATCAGGAACATGTCTAATTTCAAATAATGTCCTAACAATCCCATCATGCATCTTAATCTGGATAGATCCAATACCAACAGTCTTAAAGGCAGCATTGTTGCCCATAAGAACGACTCCACCTTCAATAGATTTGTACGTGGAGAACCAATCTCGATTGGGATACATATGGTATGAGCATCCAGAATCGAGAATCCATTCACTTGATGATTTGGATTTGTTTGATGTCATTACCAATAGAACATCTTCATTCTCACTTTTTGCTCCAATGGCATCTGCAACTTCAACCTTCTGATTTCCCTTCTCGTTGCTCTTGTTAATTCTTTTATTCTTATTCTGTAATTTGTAACACCCTGCTTTGATATGACCCTTCTTCTTGCAATAATTGCAGACTTTATCTCTGTTCTTCGATTTGGATCTGGATCTATGTTGATTTTGATTTCTCGTCTGATGTCTGCCTCTTGCGATTAGACTTGAGGCTTGATCATCAGATTTGTTGCTTGATCCCAATTCGTTATCCAACTTTTCTTTGCTCAGCAGTCTGCCCTTAACATCTTCAAATGTGAGTTTGTCCCTACCGTAGATCATGGTCTCTTTAAAGGTTTTATATGAAGATGACAGAGAACAAAGAAGTCATAACGTCTGATCTTCATCATCAACCTTCGCCTCTACGTTCTTCAAATCATTGAATAGGGCGGTGAACTCACTGATATACGATCTGATCGACATACCTTCGTTCATACGAAGGGTGTACAGTCGCTGCTTCAACACAAGTCGATTCGCTAGGTTTTTCGTCAGATACAGAGTTTCCAACTTCGTCCAAAGACCAGCCACCATCTTCTCTGTGAGAACTTACTGAAGAACATCATTCGTCAGGCACAACTGAATCGCAGACATGGCCTTCTCATCGAGCTCCTCCCAGGTGGATGCCTCCATGGCATCAGGCTTTTGTCCTGTCAGCGCCTTCTTCAATCTGTTCTGAACCAGGATGGCAAGCATCCAAACTTGCCATAGACTGAAATTTGCATTTCCGTCGAACTTCTCGATGTCGATCTTCATTGTAGTCATCTTCACGAAAAGAAACTCGGCTCTGATACCAATTTGTTGTAGATAAAACACCGAGGATCGATGAACAATGAAAACAACGAAAGAAAGAGAAGATGAACACAGAGATTTAACGTGGTAAAACCCTCTTGATCAATGTGAACAAGAGAGAAACATCCACGGGCAAAGGAGGCTGCCATCAGAAGAATTTCACTATGAGCAAAAAAAAAAGAGTACATCATATAAAACCCTAACCCGGTCCATACCCTAACGGCCCAAGCCCTCCGCTTCCGTCACAGATCCTCATTTTTCTTTTTTGTCATTTTTTCTTTCATAATTTTGGGTATATGGTACATAATTCAAGGCACATAAATAAAGCTATTCCACCTTCAACTTCTGATCTTGGATACGATACTCCTTTTTTATAACAACATTGATCCCTCTTGCCCCTTGTGTGGCACTATACCTGAAACATGCGTACACTTATTCTTTGAATGCCCAATTGCTCACCAACATTGGTCCATCTTCCAACATCATATAGGAGTTTCTTTCCAATTCACCCCCTCATGGAACCTAGGCTCCTGAGTCCACGAGGGTTCGAACTTGGATAACAACTCCCATCGACACTTCTTTTCCCTTTTTGGGAGATTTGGAATTTGCGTAATAACATGCATTATAGTTCCCGGCATGTTACCATGGACATTGCTTTGCAGAGGATCCTGGGTGGTTTCTGAGGCCCATGCTCCTGAGGCCTCTCCTTCCCCCCTCTCTCCTCGTCCACCCCCATGGCCTTGATTAGATATAGTGGGAGGCTCCGTCCCAGCTCTGGGTGACTCTCCACTCAGATCCAAGAGGTTTAATGTCAGATGTCCTAAAAGTACTTGGTGTCATGTTTGGATTTTGTAATATATATATATATACTGAAGGAACGTGCTCGCCGCTGGATGGTCGCGCCGCAAGAAGGAACGCGCTGTCAAAGGAATGCGCTCGCCGCCCTTGCTACCGTGCTGCCGCAAGAAGGAACGTTCTTCGGATCATCGAGGCTCGCCGACGCAAGAAGGAACGTTCTTCGGATCGTCGAGGCTCGCCGAGGATCACCTCCTGACTCTCGAGGCTGATCGGCAGGTGTCGAGGCTCGCCGACGCAAGAAGGAACGACCTCGTCGCTGATCAAGCCTAGCCGCTGAGGCTCTTGCCACAAGAAAGAACACACTCGTCTAAGGTATGCACTCAGCTAAGGTAGATGTATGATAGTTTATGATAGGCCACCGTTTATGAAATGCAGATTTTGTTATTGTTTTTCCTAATGTGCTAAATCAGTAATCTGGTTCTTATATTTCAAATATTGATAATTTGCATGTATTCTAGCCGTCATGTGCATCCTTGTTGAAACAATCCATCGTTATTCTTGATAATGAAAGAAAATAAGTGTCCATCCGGAAGCATTTTTTATGATTTCTAAATGTCCACCTGTAAGCTTCTATCAGGTATCATTGACATAGAAGACGTTGAAGTTCAATCTATGCGAGAAGCGATTACAAATGATGATATCGAAGTAGGGATGGAATTTGACAATTGTAATGAAGGGTTGATTGTCGAAGACAATCACGAGGAAGGGAACAAGTATCAAAAATTCAAATTATGTGAAATCTTTTGAGCTGTCAAAGCCATCTATTGGAATGACTTTTGAAAGTGATGATGAAGCATACAAATCTTATAATATGTATGCGAGGGTAGTAGGTTTTTCTGTTAGAAAACATGCTTCTCATAAGTCCAGAGTCACAGGAAATGTTATAAATAAAACGTTTGTTTGTTTTAAAGAAGGACACAAGGATTTGAAGGAAGGTGTTGAAAAAGTGTGTAAACCAATAAGAGAAGTGTTGTCCAGTACTTATTTTCGAGATTCATTGCTGCTGAGTTAGCCAAGATAGCATGTTTCAGAAGCATCCTGAAAGATTTATTAGTCTAGGGCAATGGTTATTTTCGAGATTCATTGCTGCTGAACTCATTACTTTGAACCGAACTCATTAGTAATTACTTTGAAACGAACTCATTGTCTATAAAGTTATGCTACAACTGGCATTCATACCTCAGTCTTCTTAGGCTTTGACAATGGCTGTTACTGACAGATGAAGAGCAATCTAAATAAGTTTTTATACTGAGTAGCTATATCAACTTGTTGATATAACCATATCACAATCACAATCACAATCACAATCACAATCACAAAGTTAGACCACGTGCTAAGATAGTTATTATTACAATGAGAATCCATACATGATAATTCATTGATAAACAAAGTTGTTTATGATAATCCATATATGACAATCCATACGACGATATTTTTGTTTCATGTCATATAAGAAATTTACATGACAAGAACATGTACTACAATAAGAACAAGTACTACAATAAGAAATTTACAACATAACTTCTTTCCATTCCTATTAATCCTAATCCTAACTTCAACATCAACTTCATTGTTAACTTCCATCCTATCAATAGTCTCTGCGTCCATCCATTGGAAGTAATCACACGCTCTTAATTGCTGCCAAAAAAAAAGGAAAAGGGGATTACGACATAGTAAATTATATGATAACCAAGTTTCAAATTGTAAAGCAAACTTACTCCATAAAATCGGCAACCATAAAATCTACAACCAGGATTTCGCTCAGTCCATGATGTTTTAATCACCACTTCTTGATGACAATAACACTTGGGCAATTTCATTGTGGATCTATATGAAAATATAGGTAAACTTTATAATTCGACAATAACTAACATTTTATCACTTGCTAATTATGCTAATTAACATTTCGATGCTATGAAAAAATAGCACAACAGAAGCGGTGAGACATATTTAATGACGAATTGTCGCAATACATAACAAATAGTCTGGATAAGATGGACAAAACTAAAGCTGATAATACATAACATCTGCCTGCAAATGAAATTCTCACAAATTAAAAATGAAAACAGATGTAATGCAAATATGATACTTTAAGTCATAAGATTGAAAAGTGCAAGCTATTGCTTTCTGATAACATCTATACGATTTCAGCAAGGTCACTACTGTCTCACTCAATTTCATCCGTATAAAACCTCCTCAATTATAGAGAAAGAGACATAAGACACGTAAATTTGTGAAATTTACACTTCATTGAGTTTTCAGACAATGACAAAATATTACAATAATCCACATTGATCCTACCCCTACCTCTTAAAGAGTTTATATAACTGCTCTATCAACAGATAATAGGAATTTACATCTCAGAAAAAAGAAAACAGGTAATAGGAATTTACTTTGGAACAGGAATATGAGAAATTTGAACAAGTGATTTCAAACATGATATAATCCTAAAAGGAAGATAATATAATCCTAACTCGAGAGGTCGATCGACGAGAGGTCGTTTAGCTCCGACGATGGACACCTCTGTTCAGTCCGGTGATGTTCAGCTATGGCGACTGGCAATAAAACATGTGAAGGACATTATTAAGACTAAAGGGAACAAACAGAGGCTAGGGGTATGATCTACTTACCACAAAATGCGCGACGACGAGCAGATCTAAATGATGGAGGAGATCTACAAGAAGACACGGCTCTAGTGATGAATGCCTCAAACAGCTCTGGTGAGGGACATCTCATTCAGCTCCAATGAGCAACACCTCATTCAACTCCGGTGATGGACGCCTCAAACGTGCGACTGCGAGTAGATCTACATGATGGAGGAGATCTACAAGTCGGCACAGCTGGTTGAGCTCCGGCAACGGACGCCTTGTCCAACTCCGGCCACTCTGCAAGAAATCACACTAGGGCAGTTTTTCTTGCCAAATGCCCAACTCGCAACAAAAAGGCATTAAATGAATGCCCTAACTCGTGAACCGCGTGTAGAAGGTGCTGAACTGCGCGTAAGATTGTTGAATCGTGCATAAATCGGCTGCCGTAGATCTCTAAACGTGTGTTAGAAGTGTGATGCATGCAAAATACAACATATTTTAGTTAATTATTTTAATTAAATTTTCTATAATTTGGTCATGGCATGCATCATTTTTAGTCACTTTTAATCATAATTCCGGATTTATCAATTTTAATTATTAAAATCGCTAAATATTTTAATTGTGGATGGATTAACTATATTTTGATAATTATTTGCAGGAAAATTCGAATCTCGGCCGAAATTCAAAGAAATTATTTCTTACGGCCGAGATTTGGTTTTACACCCAAGTTGTTACGGCCGAGAGTTAAAGGAGTAAAGATAAATGATTTTATCTTTTGGGCGTAATGGCATGAAGATGAAGGGCGTAACATGATAAAAATGAGTTTATCTTTGGGCGTAACAAGATATATGAAGGCGTAAAGATAAAATGATTTTTATCTTTTGGGAGTAATGGAAAGGAGTAAAGATAAAATATTTTCCTTACGGCCGAGACTCTTTGGGCGTAAAAAGATAAGAAAGATTTATCTTTGGGCGTAATGATAAAATGATTTATCTTTGGCCGAGTTTATCTTATAATTTTAAAGTTAACCGTACGATGTTACGGCCGAGATCAAATTGAAGGCCGTCCGCACCCTATAAATACGTGAAGAATCCATCGTTTCAATTCGTGCTCTGAAGTTCAGGTTTCTTCCACGGAGAGTCATGAGCTCTGCAGGCTATGACCAAGAGGAGAGAGGTGCGACGGCTGGAGGTTGATCGCGACCCTGATCAAGTCCGAGAGGCTGCCCGACTGTTTGCCCAAATCTGAGGATCCTATTTTATTCTTGGTGTAATTCTTTCAATTATTATTATTTTGTTATTATCTCTCCAAAATTTCTAGGATGAACTCCATATTTTTATTTATTTCATGTTAGGAGATTATTATTGAAGGGAAATGTTTGGACTCTATTTTATTTGCTTTAATCTTTTCTGATCAATTATTAATTGTGCTTAATGCTTTTATGTTAGTTAATTAAATTTCTGAATTAGGCTATACCAGTTTGTGGAGTGTTTAATTTCAGAATTTATTATACTAACTATAATTGATTTTATTTGGAATTAATAATTGACATAAATTTGATAACTAGTGTGTGGAGAATCAAGTTTGTGTGGTCTATTAATCTATACCAGTTTGTGGAGTGATTAATAGTCTAGAGAATTCAATTTAATGCATTTAATTTTAATATGATTTTGGGGGTACCAGTCGTGGAGACTTCAATTCTTATTAAATTAAGATAGTTCTATATGATTAAATTGAGGGATGCCAGTCGTGGAGACGACAAGTTAATCATGTTAGATTACTTTAGGAAGACTCTAATCCATCTTTAAAGATTAAATTTATCTTTTATGGTTCAAATATTTATCCTGATCTATTTTCATCCTAAGGCCTAACTTCAACACCACTATCTTATCTTTATTTTATTTTCTTTATTTTATTTTATAAAACTCATTTTCAAAATTCATGTTTTTTCTCTCTTATTAATTTAAAGATTCAGATATTGAATTAATAATATTCCTCGTGGGTTCGACACTCTTACTCCTATTACTATATTACTTGAGCGACTAGTGCACTTGCTAGCAAATTTTATTATTACAAATACAATTCATCAAAGTGACAGGAAGCAGGCTGCTACATCTTCTAGCAGGTAGCAGCAACATTAAATCCATATATATATATATATATATATATATATATATATATGTAATCTTCCCCAATCCCACTCTTTATTTCTTTCCCTCTCTCCTCTCTCTCCCTCTCCCTCTCCCTACCGGCGAGCCTCTACCGACTGGACAACAAGCATCGACAGCCGGCGACGTCCCTCTCCCGTCGGCGTCCCTCTCCCCTTCTCTCTCTCTCTCTCTCCAGCCCGGACCGCCAGGTGGCCGGATCGGCTGCAGGCGCTGGATCGGCCGCTGGCAGCTGGATCGGGCCGCGTGTCACCCGCCATTGTAGGGCGGACTCCAGGGCATGGCGGTTTGGTGGCTGAGCGCGCCCTGAGCGCCGAGGGCACTAAAACTGGCCATGTCCATCCCAGAGCGACATCGAGACGTCCCAGGGAGCAAACTTAAGCATCTCGACACTCCATGGCAGGAGGCTTGAGAAGAAGTCCCAGGAGTTTGTGATGAGCCTATCTTGTCTGGGACGAGATGGCATGCCCGGGGCGCGCATGGCGGATGCGCATTGCCCACTTTGGAATTATGGGAGGTTGTCATCCTAGAGCCAAAGTGGCTCGCCCCATTTGTTCCTCAGGCCAAGCAAGGTCGTCGAACATCGTCGAATTTGGAGGATCGCCGGCGAGGGCGATTTTGGGACGGCGGCAAGGCGCGGGTGGCAGTTATAACCGCCGGGCGCCATGGCGGGCGGCTACAGCTGACGGGCGCGGCGCGGACAGGCGGGACGCACACACTCCGGGGATGGCCGGAGTTGATCAGAAGACGTCCAAGGATGGAGGGAAGAGATCCACAGCATGAAGGCTACAATCAGGATGATGGAAGTCGCATGGCCATTGGATGGACAATTGCCATACATGGCAGTTATCTATTTGAATCTTGTATGTTTGAATTTGAATTGTGACAACAGTTGGTCGACCCTTGATGTATAAATACGTGTACTACTCCCACATTCTGTGAAGTGAATAAAGTTGTCTTTCCCTCAATACATCCGAGTTCTTCTAGTGTGCAATTGTGTGACTAACTTAAGTAAGACTAAGTGAGTGTGTGAGTGCAAGTGTTCTTACATTCTTTAAGTAAAGAACCAGGGCATTCGAGAGGCTGACTTGAGGGCTTCGTTGAGGAAATGTTCAAGGCCGGTTGCATTGAGGGCGTGACATTAGTGGTATCAGAGCCACAATTTGTGACATGGCAGAAGAAGGACAAGGTCCTATGACTCACGGACGAACCGACTCCCAAGCGGCCACAGGCGGTGGCAATGGGAATCCAGGAGGACAGAAAACCACGTTCACAATCCATGATCCTCTCCCTCATCTCGAAAGGCACTTAGATCTGTTGGATCATAACTTCCATGGCATGGACATCGCTGTCCGCGCCCTTGAGAAGGTGATGATACAATAGGGCTTGGCCTTGGAGGAAAGACGGACCATGGGTGAAGTTTAGGCGGCCAAATTGAAGTCTTTTGAAGAGGCTTTCGAAGTAAGGATGAAGGCCATGGAGATGGACGTCATGCTAATCTGAAGCCACATGTTGGACGCCAATGGCCTTCGTGCAAGGATGGCCATACCAATGTTCACAGGTCCTGAACCCAAGAAGTATGAAGGCGCAAGGGATGCGACTTCATCGACGGCTTCTCGTGGAGTCTTGAAAAGGGCTTCAAGACAAATAAAATTTCAGTGGAAAGAGATCAGATTGACTTGGCAGTGCGGTACCTATCCGAGGTCGCACTCTTATGGTGGAGAAGAATGGAGGAGGAAATTTCCAAAGAGAAGATCGTCATCGACTCTTGGAGTACCTTCACCAAAGAATTGAAGAAGTAATTCTACCCTGGGAATGCTCAGGAAATCGCCATGACCAAGTTGACGAATTTGAAACAAACAGGTTCGGTAAAAGAATATATCAAACGCTTTCAACTTTGATGCTTGAGATGACAGGAACGATGGACGAGGCCACTTGGATCTTCTTCTTCCTGAGGGGCCTTAAATCCTAGGCGGCACAAGAAGTCAAGCGACAAAAGGTGGTAACAATTAAAGAGGCCCTGACCGTGGCCGAGGCGCCCTCACCGAGTTCAGCATGAACTGTGACCTTGGCGCGGCCAAGGACAGGGGCAAGCCCTCGGACAAGGGGCGGGCTCCAATGAAGAAAGTCAACAAGAAGGGTAAGAAGGAGAACAAGTCTGGAAAAGAAGGAACCTCCACCAAATCAGTGAAGTGCTTCACATGTGGCAGACCTCATTATGCCCGCGAATGTCCAAGGAAGGGCGCCCTGGCCTCCATGGCGGGCGTGTCCGAGGACGACGAAGGAGCCGTGCACATAGGGGCCATCATGGCCCTCACATCGACCTCAGCAACTATCCCCCTCAAGCCGAAGAAGGAGGCCATCAAAGGCCTCATGTTCACTGAGGTCTGGGTACAAGGGCGCACGGCCATGGCCTTGGTCGACACCGAGGCCACCCACAATTATGTGGCCCTTGAAGAAGCACAGCGCCTTGGCGTCGACTTCAGGAGAGAGCCAGGGTTGATCAAGACAGTCAATGCTGCCTCACAACCTATCCATGGCGTGGCCAAGGACCTACACGTGCTAGTAGGAGATTGGGAGGGCGCCATGACCTTGATAGTAGTGGCCATGGACGATCACAGGATGGTGCTCGACATGGAGTTTCTCGACATGTTCTCTAAAGTTTGTGTGACCCAGGAGGGGTTATGCCTTGTGTCCAAGGAGAGGACACATGAAGTTCCTTTAAAGAGGGTGAATGTGAAATCGAAATTGCTGTCGGCCATGCAAGTGTGCAAGGGTGTCCGACACAGGGAGGCTACATACTTGGCGACCCTCAAACTTTAGGAAGATCAAGGGAACTCTCCTATCCCAGAGGAGGTTCAGAGGATCCTGGCCCAGTTCAAGGATGTCATGCCCCAGGAGTTGCCAAAGAAACTTTCACCTCGAATGGACGTCGACCATGCCATTGAATTGGTGCCCGGTGCGCGGCCGCTCGCCATGGGACCATACAGAATGGCACCCCCTGAGTTGGCCGAACTCAGGAAGCAATTGGAAGAGTTATTGAAGGCCGGGTTCATACGACCTTCAAAGGAACCATATGGAGCACCCGTTCTCTTCCAAAAAAAGCATGATGACACATTGAGAATGTGCATAGACTATAGAGCCTTGAACAAGTTGACGGTGCGTAATAAGTATCCTTTCCCTCTAATTGAAGATTTGTTTGAGAGGCTTGGGAAGGCAAGATTCTTTTCAAAGTTAGATCTCAGGTCAGGGTATTGGCAAGTGATAATTGCTGAAGGTGATCAAGAGAAGACAACGTGTGTCACTCGGTATGGTGCATATGAATTCTTGGTAATGCCCTTTGGGCTTACAAACGCCCCTGCCACCTTTTGTACTTTGATGAACCGAATCTTTCACACTTTGTTGGATAAGTGTGTGATTATTTATTTGGATGATATAGTTGTATATTCTGAGAACCTTGCAGATCATGTCAAGCATTTGGAGGAGGTGTTCAAGTTGTTAAGGGAGAATGAACTTTTTGTGAAGGTCAAGAAGTGCTCCTTTGCTCAACCTGAAGTAATGTTCTTAGGGCATCATATCAAGGCTGGAGTTATAAGCATGGACAACGAGAAGGTTCATGCTATTGAAGAATGGCAGCCCCCTACAAACGTACCAGAGTTGAGGTTATTTCTAGGGCTAGCCAACTATTATCGACGATTTGTGGAGGGCTATTCGCCGCCCCTCTCACAGAGCTCTTGAAGAAGGATAGGCCTTGGCATTAGACGGACTCATGCCATGAAGCCTTCGAAGATCTCAAAGGTGCGATAGTACACGGGCCATGTTTGAGGCTGCCCGACTATGGCCGCTCCTTTGAAGTGCACACCGATGCGTCGGACTTCGCACTAAGAGGTGTCCTTATGCAAGAAGGTCACCTTGTGGCCTTTGAAAGCAGGAAGTTCAGTGAGGCAGAGCGCAAGTACCCGGTGCATGACAAAGAATGTCGGCCATAGTGCATTGTTTGCGCACTTGGCGACATTACCTTCTTGGAAGTTCTTTTATTGTAAAAACTGATAATGTGGCTACTTCTTACTTTCAGAACCAAAAGAAGTTGACTCCCAAACAGGTGCGGTGGCAAGATTTCTTGGCCGAGTTTGATTATCAGTTGGAGTACAAGGTGGGGTGCACCAATGTTGTTGCGGACGCCCTAAGTCGAAAAGTGCACCTGGCGGTCATGAGTGGTCATAAGGTGGACTTCCAAGATCAGGTGAGAGAAGGCATGTGTCATGACCCCAAGGCTGTGGAAATACTTCGTTTGGTGGACGAAGGCAAGACTCGACATTTCTGGAAGGAGGAGGGCTTGCTGTTCACGGTAGGGCACATGGTATATGTGCCCCATTGGGAAGGTCTCCTGCGGCACATCCTCAAGGACTGTCACGACTCCTTATGGGCTCAAGCATGGCTAGGACCCTTGCATTGGTAGAAGATGGCTTCTATTGGCCACAAATGCAGGAGGACATTGAGGCTTACGTGAGGACATGTCTCAAGTGCCAACAAGACAAGGTGGAGCAACTCAAACCGGCAGGGCTCTTGGAGCCTCTACCTGTCCCTGATCAACCATGGCAGGTCCTCACCATGGATTCCATCTCGACTCTACCAAAGTCAAGAGGATTCGAGTCAATTATGGTGGTAATTGACAAGTTCTCCAAGTATGGGACGTTCATCCCAGCCCCTAAACATTGTTCGGTCGAGGAGGTGGCCAAGCTTTTAGTCAACAACGTGGTGAAATTGTTAGGCACTCCTGAGGTAATCATAAGTGATCGTGATCCTCGTTTTATAGTCAGTTTTGGAGAGAGCTCTTTAGGCTCTTGGGGACTGAACTTCGTTTCTCGATGGCCTTCCATCCTCGAGCGGACGGCCAAACCGAGAGGGCAAACCACCTATTGGAGATTTATCTTCAGCACTTTGTGGATGCAAACCAAAAGAATTGGACGCAGCTTCTGGACGTCGCTTAGTTCTCCTTCAACATGCAGCGAAGTGAAGCTACCCAAAGAAGTGCATTTGAGTTGGTTACTGGTCAGCAACCAGTGACCCCGGCCGCCCTGGCGGCCAGGCACGTAGGGAAGTGCCCTGCTGCCTTTAAAGTCACGCATGGATGGAAAGAAACCCTAGAAGAGTCCAGGGCCATCCTCGAGAAGTTAGCAAGGAAGATGAAGAAGTTTGCCGATAGGAAGAGAAGGCATTTGGAGTTTTGGTGACCAGGTCTTGGTGAAATTAATGGCGTGACAATTCAAGGCCCTTCGACACTTGCACCAAGGGCTCATGCGAAGTTATGAGGGGCCCTTTGTCATATTGAAGAAGATAGGCAAGGATAGGAAACTGCATCCTGTGTTCCATGTTAGCATGATGAAGGCGTACCATGCTGACCCTAAAGAACCAGTGCGTGCGGCCGAGACACGAGGTCCAGTCAATGACATGTCTTCCTCCCCAACCACAGGTGGTGGCCAATAGTTGCCGAGGTCGGCAACATCTTTAGTGGGGGAGAAATGTCACCCGCCATTGTAGGGCGGATGGTAGTGATATTGAAGAGTGTAGTGATAACTTGCTGATTTTTTGGTCAAAAGTGAGATTTTTCAATTTTTGATTTAACTCCCTAATTCACTCTCTACTGCAAGTATACATGTCAATTGTAATATACCCAAATGTCGTATCCACAGTGATTTGAAGTGAAAGACTCCCTAAAACAATCTAGACTAGCCTTAACTAAAGTTACAATTTCAAGAAGTTGAAGGAAAGTGAAAATAGATTTTGGACTTTTGGAAATTTATCTAAACTGAATTATAAATGCTAAACTATGGGCTAAAATGGTTTATCTATCAATGAGGAAGGTTCTCCTAGGAGTTGGGGTTCATCTAATTTAATTATGGATGGAATGGAATAAGTTATCAATTTTTAGTCAAATTTGATCCAATCTTAAACATGGTTGTTCTCACAGCTCAATTAGCCCAAAACTAATAATTATATTCTCATATAAATGTTAGCTAGATTGAATTAGAAAAGGATCCCCACTGAATATCAAGTTATCATTAAGCTCAAACTCAAGTTCCTTGCTGATTTTTGGCAATTTAGTGAAATTTGAAATGATAACAATCAATTGCACTTTAAATACGGGAGAATTACTTCAATTAACCAAATAGGAATGAAATCAATCCAATATTAGTGCTAATTCTTTTTGATTTATCTCTAAACTACAAGAGGATTTTAAATCAGCCTCTCAGCTGCAAATGGAAATAAAATCCACATTTTCACTAATGAATTGAATAAAATCAGCTCATAATTACATATGAGAACTCAGCACATGTAATTACTTCTTGGTCCATCTCTGAACATTAAGAAAACTTTAAGTTCACCTCTCAGTGATTAATGAAATCAGGGGTTTAACAATAACAAGGCAGATTCCACAAATTCAGGAAACAAATTTGGAAATCAGATTTGAAAATCAGAAATCAACAATGGATAGTTTGCAACATTTCAATGATTAAAACCTTGGAAATACCATTGTCTCTTGATTCATTTCTGAACAAGAAGGAACCTAAAGATTAGCTTCTCAGCTGCTAAGAAATCAGGGCTCCACAATGATGAAAATAGATTTGACAATTCAGAAATAAGAAATGGGAAAACAGATTTCAGAAATCAGAAAATCAGATTCCTAATTGGGATTGAATCTAGAAACTTGGCATTGGTTCTTGATTCATTTCTGAACAAAGAGTAGATCAAAGGACAACCTCTCAGTTGTAAATACAAGTAGGACCTTACAATGTCAAGAACAGATCCATTGAAATCAGAAAATGCAAAAATAGAAATCAGAACTTAAATTTCAGAGCAAGAAATCAGATCATTCTTACTCCATCCACAACTAAACTATATTACTACTCTATCCTAGGAGAGCTGAGATCTAGCTCATTATAGTTACAAACATTGATACAAAATAGAAAGAGATAGCCATGCTAAACATCTGAAATAAAAAAGGATAGAAATCTGTTGACAGGAAATCAGATTCAGCGATGGCTTCTTCCTCCAGCTCCTTTCCTTCCTCCCTTTCAGCTCTGGTCCAGCAACCCTCCAAAAATGGAGGCTCCCCTTTTCTTCTCCAGCTTTTTTAGCTTATATATGACCTCCTCTCACCCTTGGATGCAGATGAGAAGGTTCTATTAGGCCCTGATTATGCCAAGTGTCCTGGTCCAAAAATATCTGCAGTGACAGCTTTTTGGACAGCCAAAAAACAAGTGGTCGCCCCTCCTTTTTTCTCTTTGTGCAGCCCTCTTTTTCCCTGCTAGAAAGGTTAAAACAGCAAGCATCAAAGTCCGTGAATAAGATTTTAATAAATAAGGATTAGGACAATGATAATTATTAGCCCTATCATCAAATAGGATTTGGTGTTGTGCAAGAATGAAATCCATAGTTGAAAATGATAACTTTTCCGGAATGAGAACTTTGCATATTTCATAAAAAATGACCAAATATGAGTGGTTCAGAGCATTGAAGGCATCAAAGGGATTAGGATGGCAAGTGAACGAGGTCAGAAATCAAATGTGGATAAGTCTTCATAGAAATGATAACTTTGGTGCCAAAAACGATAACTTGATGCCATAAAAATGATAACTTGTTATAACTTTTGTTGTGGTTGTCTAAATGTGATCAAATCAGAGCAGCAAGGAGTTATGACAATAATATAATGATTGCCTAATGCTTTTATGCAGAATTGATAACCTTGCATATCGAAATGATAGTTTTGCCCTAAAACGATAACTTGACACTAAAAAATGATAACTCGTGACATGGAATGATAACTTTGCACAAGTTGAAATATGATCATCCAAATATGATTAATTCATGATGGCAGGGGATTTAGGACAAGATAATCACTATAAATCAGCTAAACTAGAAAAATGATAACTTTGCACATTGGAATGATAACTTGCCCATAAAATGATAACTTGGCATAAAATTGACATATTTATGGATTTTAGCAATTCAGAACCTCTATGCACATGGAATTAAGTATAAAATGAGAATGATCAGTTGGTTATCACAATCCATTGCATTCCAAGCATAATTAGCCAAAAGTTAGGCAAAATAGGGGCTCGATATGGGTGAATTGAATAGAAAATGGGATAAAAACCTATTGTGATCAACTAGTGATCAGCGGACTCCAGGGCATGGCGGTTTGGTGGGCAGGCGCCCCCTGAGACCATGTCCGTCTTAGGGCGATGTCGAGACATCCCATGGAGCAGACTTAAGCATCTCGATATCCATGGTCAGGCAGGAGGCTTGACAAGAAGTCTCAGGCGTTTGGGATGAGCCGATCTCGTCCGGGATGAGATGACATGCCCGGGGCGTGCATGGCGGGTGTGCACTGCCCACTTTGGCATTCTGGGAGGTTGTCGTCCCAGAGCCAAAGTGGCTCCCCATTTGTTCCTCAGGCCAAGCAAGGTCGTCGGACGTCGTCGGATTTGGAAGATCTCCGGTGAGGGCGATTTTGGGATGGTGGCATGGCGGGCGGCTACGGCTAGCAGGCGCGGTGCGGCCAAGCAGGGCGCGCACACTCCGGGGATGGCCGGAGTTGATCAGAAGACGTCCAAGGATGGAGGGAAGAGATCCAAAGCACGGAGGCTACAATCAGGATGATGGAAGCCGCATGGCCATTGGATGGACAGTTGCCATACATGGCGGTTATCTATTTGAATCTTGTATGTTTGAATTTGAATTGGGACAACAGTTGGTTGACCCTTGATGTATAAACACATGTACTGCTCCCACATTCTGGAAAGTGAATAAAGTTGTCTTTCCTTCAATACATCCGAGTTCTTCTAGTGTGTGCAATTGTGTGACTAACTTAAGTAAGACTAAGTGAGTGCGTGAGTGCAAGTGTTCTTACATTCTTTAAGTAAAGAACCAGGGCATTCGAGAGGCTGACTTGAGGGCTTCGTTGAGGAAGTGTTCAAGGCCGGTTGCATGGATTTCTAGAAGAGGAGTTGGGGCGTGACACGAGGGCGGCCGGATCGCGCTGCGGGCGCGGGATCGGCCGCCTGGTGACCGTATCTTGTCGCGGGCGCCGGATCGGCCACCTGGCGGTCGGATCTGGCCACGGACAGCCAAATTTGCCACTGGCTGCCAGATCCGGTCACTGGCGGCGGGCTAATTTTTTTATATTATAAAAATTCTTTGCGATGGTTGCGACTGCCAAAAGTTTCGGGGGTCATCGCGATCGTCGAAAGTTTCGATGGTTGCGACGATCGTCGAAAGTTTTGACGGTCGTGACCGCCAAAACTTTCAGCAGTTGTGGCCGCTGGACATTTGCGACGGTCATAACCGTCGGAACTATCGATGAATTTTTTTCGACCGTCGAAAATGATTTGCGACGACCATTTTTTCGTCGAATCGGTTCCGTTGAAAAACCCATCAGAAATTATGATTTCCGACGGTTTTTCGCAAATTACAGACGGTTCTGACCGTCTATAATTTGAATTTTTCTTGTAGTGTTAGGCGCTAATGCAGGCGCTATAGAGACGCCAAGCAACCACTATTATTGCGCGACATAAAGCGAAAGTGCGTGGGAGAACCTAGCGCTCTTCTCGCGTCGACAGCCGTCAACGCGAATCTAGCGTCGCATACTATGAGACGCCATGGAGATGCTAGCTAGCGTCACATCTGCGGCGACGCTATGTAGACGCCAATATGATTACTTGGCATCCCATACATGCATATGTTAATTAAGAAATAAATAACTATATATAGGCTATCTACATTTATATCTCTATATGTTATCTATTTTGACACAACCCTATATATTATCTATACTATACGTTAATCAATAAATAAATTAAATATTTTATATGTATCTTCAACATATATATGTATTCCTACATATGATTACTTAGATATGTCTACATCGTAGGAGTGTTCCTAAATATATAATTTGTTACCTATATTACATATGTTATTTATTCATACAATATATATCATATCTTAATTATCCATATACTATTTTTATATTCTTAATCATGAAATTATGATGGTTGAATTGAGAGACATGATTTGGTACCAATTATCCCATTTTAGCGTCTCGTGGAGGCTCAATAGAGTCTACCTAGCGCCACACTAGAGCCGCAATATTTGTCGACGCTAGGGAGACACTATTGTTGTCTCTCTAACATCGCCTTAATGAGATGCTAAAAAGATTGAGAGGCTACGTCGACGCTATTGTGTCGCTAATAAACTTTAGCGACTCAATAGCGACTGTATGGCGCCGTAGTAACCGACTTTTTATCACACTCACTTAATCGGGCACATGTAGACATATAAATACACGTATATACTTATATATAATAAGTACACATATGCATATTATTATCACTTAATCTAAACATATACATACATATATGTACTTGGAATACGTATACATCACTCGAGGTGAGAACATTATCGTACATATATCAATTATCATAATTTTAATTTGGTATGACACTAATGATTTATTTTGTATTAGGGCCCATAGATGATGTTGGACCTTCTCAGCCTACCCCAGTTGTACCGGATGATGATTTGATGCATGCTCAATTTTGTATATTTTAACACATTAAGAAATTGAAAATTGAATGATCATGCATCTTTTATCTTATTTTTCTTATAGAATATTATTCTTCTGATTTATTTTGTGATTTTTTGTGCAGGAGAAGAAAAATGGACCGTGTTACTTTGACACGGGCCATTTTTTAGCATGTCGCGTCACCACCAATACGGCCGGGGGAATTTTTGTCACGTGCTGATTGAAACGGTCCGTTTTGAGTCGACACGGACCGCATTGTAACAAAGAGAAAATGGCCCGTGTCATGAGTGACACGGTCCGTTTGGACACCGATCAGCGATTATAAAAGGAGCTCCACTTCCACACCAAAGGGGAGCAGCAGGGAAGGAAATCATCCATTTAGAGAGTTTTGTGGCTACTTTGTCTAGAGTCATATCTTAGAGTTTTATTTTCTTGCTCCTCTTTTGTATTCTGAATTTCGGCTTTTTAACGTTTTATTCTTCAGCAATGGAGTAATCTTCCATTGTTGGTTTTATATTGTTGAACTCCACTGTTATTTTGATGAAAGATTATTTTCTGAATATGAATGTTCTGTTTGAATCAAATTTATTCTTAAACATCTCGTATTTTATAGCCACACTTACGAAAACGGTCCGTATTTCTCTGTACATGGTCCGTATTTCATTCTATATAAAAAAAAATTTGGCATTTGATTTTCTCAATAATTATTTCAAATTGATCTTGATTTAATCGCGCTCTGGAATCCTCGAATAAAATGATAAAGAGACATAATACCAGAAGCTCAAAAGAACCACTTCTCTTCAATCCTGAAATAGAAAAATTTGCTAAACAGCAAAGGAAAGTTTTAAGGATCAAAGAAATGGCGGAAAATCAACAACAACAACCAGGAATTCAAAATCCCAATCCAAATTATCGGACGATGAGGGATTACACTATTGGTCAGATGAATCATGACCCATGGAGCATTACTCTTCCAGACATCAACACCAATTTCCAGATACAACATGACACCCTTCAAATGGTGCAAAATGACCAATTTAGTGGAAATCAAGATGAAGATCCGTTTGGACATGTTAGAAAATTTCTTCAATTGTGTTCTACTTTTAAATTTCATAATGTTTCTGATGATGCAGTTAAGTTGAGACTCTTTCCCTTCTCTTTGAGAGGGAAAGCAGCCACTTGGCTCCATACTCTACTCGAAGGAACAATCACAGACTAGAGAGAGATGCGACAAAAATTCATTAATAAATATTGTCCGCCTCAGAAAACAGCTCGACTAATCTCTGATGTCAAAGCATTCTATCAACAAGACTCAGAAACCATGCATGAAGCATGGGAAAGGTTTAAGGAACTTGTATCTCATGTTCCTTATAATATACCACTTCATGAACAAATTCAATTTTTTTATAATGGTACTACTTTCACCGTACGAGATAAGATTGACACTTCTGCAAGAAGTTCCATGAATGATAAATCTCTTTAAGAGATTTATAATATTATTGAAAATCTTGCTATGAATCATTGGCAAAATAACAGGATCAGAGAACCACCACGAAAGTCAAGTGTCTATCAGATAAACAACAACACTCAACTTACGGCACAAATTGAAGCCATGAATAAAAAAATGGAGACATTGATGAGTCGCATCAATGAAAAAGCCCTTGTTAAAGTCGTACAACAAACTTGTGAATTTTGTAGTGAAGGGCACTCTACTTATGAATGCCCAATGGTCTCAAACTCTAACCCTTCCTCTTCCACTTCTTTTGAAAATGCTAATTAAATATCGAATAATAATTTCAGGAACAACCAAGGGGGCAATTATGGCGCCTATGGATTTGGGTTGAGAAATCAACCCAACTACTCTTGGGTACACCATCGAGGTGCTCCACCTTCAGGATTTCAACCACGCAACGATGACAAACCTCAAGCCGAGCCAAAATCCAACTTGGAAGATGTATTGGCTAAGTTTATCAAAATAGTGGATACGAAATTTGCAAATCAAGAAGCCTCAATTCGCAACATAGAAAATCAGGTGGGACAATTAGCTAACATGAATGCAGGTAGACAACCAGGTTCTCTTCCTAGCAATAGAGAAAAGAATCCGAGGGAAGAAGCGAAAGCAGTCAAATTGAGAAGTGGTAAGGAGCTACCAGAACCAATACCTGCTTCGACCCCAGATCAACCATCAAGTTCTTCAACTCAACCATCTTCAAATCAACTTCCTACATCATCGGCCAAAAAGGAGGTTACAAAACACCATATTCCTGAAAAATCTGGAAACCTGTCATATCCTCAAAAATATCAGCAGGAACAATTAGATAAATAATTCTCTCATTTTTTGGAAATGTTTAAGCAAATTCATATTAACATCCCATTTCATGAAGCGCTTAAACAGATTTCCTGTATATGCCAAATTCATGAAGGATGTACTCTCAAACAAACAAAAAATTAAGGAAACAGGCTTGATCAAATTAACAACTCAATGTTGTTTCGTCTGTAAAAGAGATTTGCCGACAAAAGAAAAGGATCCAGGGAGTTTTACTATCCCTTGCACTATTGGAAATTTTTTTTGTTCCAAGGCACTATGTGACTTGGGTGCTAGTATTAATCTGATGCCGCATTCCATTTTTCAAAAATTAGGTTATAGCGAGCTTAAGGATACTTCGGTGATGTTTCAATTCGCGGATCAATCTATTAAAAAGCCTAAGGGCCTCTTAGAAGATGTTATTGTCAAAGTTGATAAATTTGCATTCTCAGCAGATTTCATCATCATGGATATGGATTCAGAAGCCGAAGCACCTATCATCTTAGGCAGACCATTTCTCGCTATCGGCAACACGTTAATAGATGTCAAAAAGGGACATCTCACTTTAAAAGTTGAGAATGAAGAACTGTGTTTTAATATTTCTTATGCTCTCAAATGACCTTTAGATTTATCATCTTGTTATCCTATTGATACTTTTGAAGATGATGTTTCTGACGAATTTGAACAGGTAGTACTAGAAGTGATAATGAACCCTTACACAATCATTGAAGAATTAATGGATAACACTGAAGAAGGAATTGACTCAGATGAAAAAGAGTCAATCCCTTTCAAGAAATCCATCTTAGAGAAGACAGACATACCTTCTCCGCCACCAAACCCAGAACTCAAGAGCTTGCCTACTCATCTCAAATATGCTTTTCTCGAAAAAAATTCATTTCCTGTAATCA
Source organism: Pontederia crassipes (assembly GCA_030549335.1). Taxonomy (NCBI): domain Eukaryota; kingdom Viridiplantae; phylum Streptophyta; class Magnoliopsida; order Commelinales; family Pontederiaceae; genus Pontederia; species Pontederia crassipes. The sequence goes on from CM060193.1 coordinate 32,221,066, forward strand.
TTTCCTCTGAATTAACTGGCATAATGAAAAACAAACTTTTACAGGTTCTCAGGAAACACAAAAAAGCGATTGCTTGGTCCATCAATGATATCAAGGGAATATCACCATCAGTATGTATACATAAGATTTTGATGGAAGAGAAAAGTAAACCAAGCACCCAATTTCAGCGTAGGTTAAACCCAACTCTGAAACAGGTAGTTAAGAAAGAAGTAATCAAACTTCTCGATGCAAGTATCATTTACCCTATCTCTGATAGTCCTTGGATTAGCCCCGTACAAGTAGTACCAAAAAAAGGGGGCATCATTGTAATTACTAACAAGGAAAATGAGCTGGTACCTAGCAGGACAGTTACAGGTTGGCGTGTGTGTATCAACTATCGCAAACTCAACGAAGCAACACGCAAGGATCACTTCCCTCTACCATTCATGGATCAAATGTTGGAATGAATAGCAGGACATAGTTTTTATTATTTTCTAGATGGTTATTCAGGATACAATCAGATTGTTATGGTGCCTCAAGATCAGAAGAAAACAACCTTTACCTGCCCGTATGGAACTTTTGCCTATCGAAGGATGCCCTTTGGACTCTGCAACGCACCGGCAACATTTCAAAGATGCATGATGGCAATATTTGCTGATATGAATGAATAGATTCTTGAAATTTTTATGGACGATTTTACTTTATTTGGTGATTCATTTGACAATTGTCTTAAAAATTTAACCTCTGTTTTGCAGCGTTGTGAAGAAACAAATCTGGTACTAAACTGGAAAAAATGCCACTTCATGGTGAAGGAAGGCATTGTCTTGGGGCATAAGATTTCCAATAAAGGAATCGAAGTAGACAAGGCCAAGGTGGATGTAATCGCAAATCTACCTCCGTCCACATCTGTAAAAGCTGTCCGAAGTTTTTTTGGTCATGCTGGATTTTATAGAAGATTTATCAAGGATCTTTCCAAGATAGCCAAACCACTCACCAATCTTCTCGTCAAGGACACTAAGTTTCTTTTCAATTCTGATTGCATATTTGCTTTTACTACATTAGAAGAGAAACTTACATCTGCTCCCATTGTTGTAGCCCCTGATTGGAGTTTTCCGTTCGAACTCATGTGCGACGCTAGTGATGGAACCATCGGTGCTGTATTAGGGCAAAGGCGGGACAAAAATCTTCGAGTCATCTACTATGCTAGCCGAACTCTAACTCCAACTCAAATGAATTATGCCACAACGAAAAAAGAGTTTCTAGCTGTCATTTTTGCTTTTGATAAATTCCAATCTTATTTAATCTGTTCACAAGTTGATGTCTACACTGATCATGCAGCTATAAAACATCTCATGACAAAAAAAGAAGCCAAACCTCGACTACTTAGGTGGATTCTTCTTTTACAAGAATTTGACGTAGAGGTTACAGATAAGAAGGGGATCAAGAACGTCGTAGCTGATCATTTATCTCCTTTGGAAGTTTCTCCAATTGAGGAAACCGATATACTTGAAGAATTTCCGGATGAGAAAATCTTTTATATCAATTCTTGTGATAAAGTAAAAATAATTGATGTCACCTTGGTTTGCTGATTTTGCAAATTTTCTTGCAGGAAATTGGCTCCCTACAGGATGGACACACAACAAAAGAAAAAATTCTTTTCAGATGTGAAACATTACTTGTGGTAAGATCCATATCTTTTTAAGGTTTGTGCAGATCAAGTAATCAGACGTTGCGTCCCTGAATCTAAATTCAATAGCATTCTTACACATTGCCACACAAGGGAAGCTGGAGGCCACTTCGGTCCCAATCGGACAACTGCAAAAATCTTGGAAAGTGGATTTTATTAGTCCACTGTTTTTAAAGATGCTCAAAGTTTCTGTAAGTCATGTGATCAATGTCAAAAGACGGGTAACATCTCGAAACTTCATGAAATGCCCCAAAATAGTATGCTATATTGTGATATTTTTGATGTATGGGGAATTGACTTTATGGGACCCTTCCCTAAGTCATTTAATAACAAGTACATTTTGGTTGCTGTAGATTATGTATCTAAGTGGGTAGAGGCAATTGCCTCTCCTACTAATGATGCAAAGGTGGTGGTCAAGTTTTTAAAAAAAGAATATTTTTACTAGACGGCACACCTAGAACTATAATAAGTGATAATGGCATCCATTTTTATAATAAATTATTTGCAGGACTTTTGATGAAATTTGGAGTTACACATAAACTCAGCACTCCATATCACGCGCAAACATGCGGTCAAGTTGAGATATCTAATAGGAAAATAAAACGCATTTTGGAAAAAATTGTAAATTTCTCTAGAAAGAATTGGTCTGTTAAATTAAATGATACTTTGTGAGCCTATCGTACTGCTTTTAAAACTCCTATTGGAATGTCACCATAAAGACTTGTTTGGTAAGGCATGCCATTTACCTATTGAATTAGAGCATAAAGCTTATTGTCTACTAAACTTCTTAATTTTGAGCCTACTGAAACAGGAAAGGAAAAGTTACTCAAGTTGAATGAACTGGAAGAACTCCGAAATAATGCTTATGAAAATAGCAAAATATATAAGGAGCGCTCAAAAAATTAGCATGATCAACGCATACAAACTAGGAGTTTTCAACCTGGTCAACAAGTTCTTTTATATGACAGTAGACTTAGACTTTTTTCTGGTAAACTTAAGTCCAGATGGACGGACCCCTTTCTTATAGTCCCCTCATCACCTTTTGGAGTTGTTGAAATTTGCACAATGGACAAAAAACATCAATTCAAAGTCAATGGACAACGTCTCAAGAACTATATAGGTGGTGTTCATCATGAGGAAGTTGATTTTATTATTCTTATTGATCCATGATTATGACTAAGTCAAGTTGAAGACTATAAATCAGAACTATTATGTCTAAACTCAAACTTTTTGGAAAAAAAAGAAATAATCAATAAATATATATAGCTATATTCTTTTTTACACGGCCCGGGAGCCGTGTCCTCCATTTACTAAAAAAGTTGTTCGACTGTGCAGAATTTTGACAAAACACGGACCGTATTTTATCAACATGGGCCGTGTAATTCAAACGCAGAAATGCGGACCAGCTGTCAAGCATTCAGTAACACGGTCCGCGTTGGCACAACACGAGCCGGGTTCCTCCTCGGAATCGTAAATGCCAAAGTCAAACATGGACCATTTGACAGAAACACGGTTCATGTTGCACTGGGATACGTGAATCGACACCTACCTGCATTTACAACACGGCTCGGGTCGCTATAAGATGCCCCGCGTCGGATCATCCCCACACCCATCTCTGATCATCTTCTCCGCCGAACCGCCACCAGCCTAACCGCCGCCGACTGCAAGTCTGCCGTCTACATGATCGCCGTCGACAGAAAGCCCACCGCCGTCTGCACCGAGTCACCTCACCGCCGGCTTCTTCGACCACTCTCGCCGCCGTCACAGTCCGCCGCTGCACCAAGAGAACGCCATCAAGAGAACAACATCGACTTCTCTCAAAAACTCCAGCGGCAAACTTGCAAAAAACAGACCGTGTTTCTTCAACACACACCATGTTCTTCAAATAACACAGCCCGTTTCTCCACAAAACGGTCCGTGTTTCTTACTGTCAAAAATAGATCGTTTTACCTTGAAATGGTCCATTTTTCTTCCTCATGGCAGCGCCCCGCACAGTTTCCATGAATTTTGAGGAGGTCAGTTTGGACGCCCCCGAGCCAACTATGGTACCGAGGCCCCATTCGTTGATTGCAGAGATGGAGATCATGCCCGCGCTTTGATGAGGCTTCGTCGAATGGAATCAGCGGCCACCAAATTTGCTTGCCCTTGTTTCATGTATGACACTAATATTACTGATGATATTTTGATTCTTTTTGGACGCATAGGGATGGCAGAGTTCATACTGAAAAATTGGCCAACATATGATCGAGTGGCTTTGGAATTTCTAAGTTCATTTCAAATGATGCACACAAGCTTTGCACGAGAAGCGCCAGAGCAAATATTTTTCAGGATGTACAACGATGACTACACCATTGGTATGTCCGAGTTCTTTGAGTTTTACAGTTTGCCAGTGATTGAGAACACCCCTGACACCTCAGCTTTTGATGCCACATCTTTCTAGTTTGCTATCACTGGTGAGACTACTCTTAACTTAGCTCGTACTAAAGCCAGTCAGATTCAGAATTCAGTGTTTCGTTATGTGCATCGCATTTTATCTAACACTATTTATGGACGAGGAGATAGTGAAGGATCTGTTAATGAAATAGAACTTCTCTTTTTATGGGCTATGGTGGAAAATGTGCAGATAAATGTTGGAGCCTATTTGGCTCACAACATTGAAAAACATTCCAGGAAGAAGAAAGGGCACATTGTCATAGGAGGTTTGATCACACCCATTGCACTTCACTTTAATTTATACTTAGAATGCAATGTGGTAAAAAATGCTTCATTTCTGGATCGAAGCAAGGCAGTACATATGAGACTAATCACAGTGAGGAATAACATAATCTTCTTTACTTTTAGAGGCAGAACTGATAAGATCCCATGTGCCAATCGGGCTACAATTACACCTTTTGACAGGACTAATTGGTTATACTTTCCACTTTAGCCATTCCACTTGACGCTGAGGAACCACTTGAGGACGAGCCAGTACCCCAGCCATCATAGGACGGTGCAGGACTTCACAGTTTTCACAAACGACTCAGACAGTCTACCCACCGCCTCCTACATCAGCTCCTCCTTCTGCTACTTTTGACTTTTCTCCATGGCAGACACAGATAGATGCTATACGAACTGATCAGACACGGTATCATTTATTAGTCATGGATCAGTTGAATCGTATGCAGGTTGCAGCCTAGGAGGATCGAGCATTACTTCATTGCCTTGTAGAGGATGTCGCTCGGATCGATCGAGATGTTCGTCAGATAGTCCGACACCACCAGATTCCTCCAGATCCAGTGGATAGCACCTTTCCACCTCCACCACCTGAGTTTGATTAGTAGGGTTGTGTCTTTCACTTCTGATCTTTTGTTATGTCCTTTTGCTATTTTGATGTACGCAAACTCGTCCGACTGGTTGAACACTGAGACAGTGTTTCTTTCAAGTTGAAGCTGATTCGAATTATTTTTCTTTGACGATCTTTATCTGTTAGTCTCTTTTAAAGCAGTCTTTCTATTGAATAAATATATTGAGCGAAAAAAGAAAAAGAAATAATAATAATAATATAACTTCTAAAAAGAAGTTGAATAAAATGTTTATCTCTGTCACCTTAGTGTGTTCGGGCCATTAGATCCGTTGGGGATTCTTGCCTGACGACCTAAGACCAACTGGTCTGGGATTTGTCTGGGATCCGTCGATCGAAAACCTGTTACATGAACCACTTTGAGCAAGATGGAGGAAATGAAAAAAATGAGAAAACAAAAACCTCATTTAATATTTATTCTTTAGACTTATTGATTTTAGTTGAGACTAATTGTTCATTGATTTAAAAAGGTCTTAGCATCATATATTCTTTGAAGCAGGAATTATTGGGAAAGAGAAGAGGTACTCTGGCGATAAATGAAAAAAAATTAAACAATGAGAAGAGAAAAGTATTAGTAATTTGATGAAGATCATATCTTATCTTCAATCTTACTTGAGGACAAGTAAATATTTAAACTTGGGGATTGTGATGCATGCTCAATTTTGTATATTCTAACACATTAAGAAATTGAAAATTGAATGATCATGCATCAATTATCTTATTCTTATAGAATATTATTCTTCTGATTTATTTTTTAATTTTCTGTGCAGGAGAAGAAAAACGGACCTTTAACACGGGCCATTTTTCAGCATGTCGCGTTGGTGGTGCCGGGGGAATTTTTGTCATGTGCTGAATGAAACGGTCCATTTTGAGTCGACACGGACCGCGTTGTAACAAAGAGAAAACGGCATGTGTCATGAGTGACACGGTCCGTTTTGACACCGATCAACGATTATAAAAGAAGCTCCACTTCCACATCAAAGGGGATCAGCAGGGAAGGAAATCATCCATTCAGAGAGTCTTGTGGCTACTTTGTCTAGAGTCACATCTTAGAGTTTTATTTTCTTGCTCCTCTTTTGTATTTTGAATTTTGGCTTTTGAACGTTTTATTCTTCAGCAATGGAGTGATCTTCCGTTGTTGGTTTCACATTGTTGAACTCCACTGTTATTTTGATGAAAGATTATTTTCTGAATATGAATGTTCTGTTTGAATCAAATTTATTCTTAAACATCTCGTATCTCACACCTATCTACTCTGTGAGATTTAGTGGGGTGTGAACTTAGACTTACTCGGTTGAGAAGTCTTTGAGATGAATCAATCATTTATGTGGTAATCCTTAAATATTTGGAGAACGATTAGGTTAAATTTTCTTCAGATATTTAACTGATACAACAGATAGGATATATGGTTAGAGTCCTAATTTATTTTATTTCCATAAGATGTAATTTTCGTACTCGATTAACAGTGGAGGAATGCTTAGTAAACCAACATTTCTTCTAATTGGTATTTTCTTTTCTTGGATCTGCTCCTTGTTTTCTTCTGATTATCTTCTTAATTCATTTTTCTACAAGAATTGTCATCTAGTAAGAGTGATAGATAAAAGTCCTTGTGGGATCGATATCTTTTTACTACTTGTGCGATCGGTATACTTGCCGAACTTTTCTACTCTATAGAAAAGTAGTCATCAAGATTCATCTTCGAGTGATGAAGAGGGATTACACGATAATGGAGTGGTCACCATGAATAATATTGCTCGACCGTAAGTTAAATAAGTTGTACAAATTTTATTATAGTTTTGGTTGTCAATGAAAATTAATTCTTCTTTGTAATTGATAGGACCACTTTCATACCCGCTAGTACCGTGCAGGATGTCAGTGCTCTCATTCTTTCCCACTTGCCGGAAGGGGCAGGATCCTGGAAAGATGTCCCAATTCAAGTGTGGAATGATATCTTTCGAGCCTTTATGGTACGATCTTCTATTTTATTTATATAATTTGTTTTATATTATTTTAAAATTACTAAGTTTTGATATATTTTGTAGGAGGCAAATCAGTTTCATCCGGATCTTAGTTTAGGGACGATCCGGAGAGCTTTTGAGGAGGTCGCTGCGAAACGCCTCCGAAATCGATTATACAAGTTTCGCAAGGTCGTCACATCCGCCGGCCTCACTTTGGAGCAGGGCATACAAAGATGCCCAAGGCATGTTAGGCACTCGATTTGGGAGTCCTTATGTAGGAAGTGGTAAGCATGTTTACTTTTAAATTATTTGTATTAAATTTATAGTTTTTGAAAGTCTAAGTATTTGTTGTTCATAAAGGACTCGAATGAACGATGGCAAAGGAAGTCGGAAAAGGCAGCAGTTAAGCGACTTTCGAAGTCTGAGGCCCACATCCACACAGGGGGTCGATGCGATTTAACAAGCATCGACGACGCATGGTAATTTACATACAAATTTAATTTATCAAACTTTTGACTTATACTTATGTTATAAAGTTTGAAACTTTATCGTAGGAGGAGAAAGAAGGCGGTCCCATGGACTTTTGCATGATCTACGAGGCCATGCATAAGAATCAAAAGACAAACGACTTCGTCACGCCCACTGCTCGTAGGCCTCAGGTAGTCTCATCACATGTTCATTTGGTTGTTGATGTTAGTGCACTATTTTTCAAATGCGCAATGTTTAAATTTTTTAGGATGACTATAATGCAAAAATAACTGAAAAATACGGAGATGATCCGAATACTCAGCCACCAGGTAATGTTTCTTGGAAGGGATGTCATGTTTTTAATTTATTATTTTTTATATATAATTTATATATTATATTATTGTATAATTTTTTTATTTCGTAGAGGACTCTGTTGTTTAGGAGGAGGTGGCCGGCACGACACGAGGAGGATACTTGCGTGGCCTCGGCATAGCCGCTCAGGTACCTAGGAGGAGCGGAGGATATGCAGGCGGCCCATCCGTTGCACCTGATATAACGCAGCTATCACAACAACTATCGCTACAGCTATTGGAGCAGATATCGCAGCAGGTGTTGCAACAGTTATCGCAACAGTTGGCTCCGCTATTGTAGATGATTCATGGATTGATCCAGATGCAGAATCCATCACCGCGAGGTCATGGAACGAGCACGTCTGGATCGAACGTCAGGAATGATAATAGTAACTCCCAAACCTAGGATAGAAATAAATCATGGACCGAAACTATATTTTTATCACTTATAGACTTATTATTAGATATACGTATAGTTTGTTAGTTCAGTTTATTACTTTTCATATTCTTATTTAAATATTATGTCAGTGATCCTTCCATATTATGTCTGTGATGAATATTATTGTATCAATGCATTTATATGCATTATATAATTATGTGGTGTGGGAAGGAAAAAAATGTGGTTGTTATGGGTCAAAAAATTTGCAATTAATGCCTTCATAGCGTCACATTAGCGTCGCACCAATTACCGACGCTATGTTAAATATATCATCCTTAGCGCCATATTAGCGTCCCATTGGCAACGCAATAACTATGATATTTGCATCACTGCAGTGTCGAAATAGCGTCATCTAACGCATAATGTTAGCATCTCTTGGGCACCAGAATAGCACCGCCACTGTAGCGCCACTTGAGCATCCACTTAGCGACGCATTTGTACTGCTCCCAGCCGGACACCACACTTCTTAATAACGAGATAGCGTCAGCCGTTGGCTTTACCAACGTCTCCTTTTTTGTCGGCTTTATTGCAACGCCATTAGCCCGATATGCGATGTCGCATATAAGCGGCGCTAGTTGGATGCTAAAGTGATGCTCTATGTCACGGAGACGCAATAGCGCCTTCCTAGCTTCGCGTTTTTTGGGTCGCTATTCTTCGATTTTCTTGTAGTGAACCTCCTGACCACCACACCCTTCCATCTTCTCCTTTCCCTTCCTCCATCACCCTCTCTGCTTTTCCTTCGAGTAGCTCCCCTACCATACCCCCAAGTTCCTAATCCCTTATCTGCTCGTCTTCCGCCTAACTTGCCACCAAAATCGGCAACCAATTCTCTCTCCCATAGTGGAACGGATCAACTGGGTGTTGGGTGATCCAGCCGTCTTTGCTCCCCCTTCGGACCCTGCAGCCCCCCTGTTTCCTCCCCAAGCTCCTATCTCTTCATTTGCTCATGAACCCCCTCTTCTCCCACTCCCAAAAATTCCCCCAACCCCTAATCTTGTCAAACCACTCTAGTTTTGTAGCGCCGTCTACTATTATCTCGCTAGCTCAACTCAGCATCCTCAAGGTGGTGGTTTGAGAGGAGATTGTGATCCCAGCACGGCTCGGCTGAACTGCAGAAGTGCCTCATGGGGCATTTCACCTGCAACACCCAATCGGATGTGTTAGAAGGTTGATTTTGCCGCCATCAGGAATCTTAGTGCCTCTTTCAAACTTATGGATCTTGGTAAGTTTTACGTTTTCTTTATGTTCAAAAATCATGACAACAGGCTTGATGTGCTTATAGGAGGTCCTTGAAGCCTTCATGGTCATTTTTTTAACATATCCCAAGCACGACCATTCTTCCAATCTCTGGATGAGGATGTCTCAAAAGCCCTGTTTGGATCCAACTACCCGGGCTCCCGTATGAGCTCTACAACATCGACTCCCTATTCATAATTGCATTTGCCTTTGGTACCTCCTAAGCTTGAAGAGGAGCAGAAAATGGGGACTCAAGACTAGTTTGATTGGGTCTATGTGGAGATGGACCTAAGCGGGGCCTATAGATTCAGACGTCGGATGGTAATCTCTACTTTCAATTGGTCTCTTATGAAAATCTTCCTTCATTATATTTCAAATGTGGCATCATTGGTCATTCCTTTTTGGCCCCTGGCTCTGATCGTGGACTGCTCGTCTCCCCCAGCTGTAACGCCCCCAAATCGACCCCGCCATGTGACGAAGACCAACCTGGAGACGCTACGGCATGCTATGACTTTGACCATAATATTGACCATATCTCAGTCAAAAACTGAGACACGTCAGCGGAAGATAATAAAATAAAAGAAAATAACATAATTATGCGAAAGTCTAAAAGTGACTATATCATTGCTAAGCAAATAAAATAAGTTTTACATCATGAATCTAAAATGCGGAAGGTAAATGAAAACTAATAAGCACTCTAAAAGCCCTATGGTCCATGTGTTGTCCTATCACCAGAGCTCCATCACCACACGCCTACTCCACCACATCACTGACCTGGACCTGTGGAAATCAGACACAGGGGAGGAGGTCCTCCCGTAAGCTTTACAGCCTAGTGGGGAACTACATGATATATAATGCATGACGTGAATATAATAATCAGCGGTAAATAATCATGCTTAACTTGAGCGTGGAAGATAACATATCAGTATCATGGATCATAATAAGAATAAGATCAGCGATATCATGAATCATGAGGATCAATAATACATAGTAAACTTGGAGTCATGGCATACTTGACTTGACTTGAACTTGCTTCTTGATCTTGGTTATTAATTAGCAATCAGGGTGACTTTAGGTGCCTTTAATTCTTGGGGTATGCCTAGCAAATGATACGGCCTTGTGCGGGTCAATGGGTGATCAAACCATGACCAAAGGAGCGACCCTTATCTTGATGCACTTGGCTTGGACTGGCAACCCATCATTAATCTTTCATCTGAACTTATTAATCGCTTTTGACAACTTGTGGCTCTTTGTTCTTGATTTCATGGATACGATAAGATCAATGCGAAATAAATCAATAAGAAAGTAAATCATGTAAATCAGTGAGGGATCTCTGTGGGGTCAGACAATAGAATCAATCATATATATATAAAGAATATCTGGATAAAAAGGAAAATAATTAACAAGTATAATGAAAGGTTTTCTAGGAAATCGATCGTCCGGTTCGGGGAAACGGTCGACCGGTAGTCTGTTGATCGGTCGACCGGTCTGTTAAGATCGGTCGACCGGTAGGTCAAGTCGAGTTTAATTGGTTCGATCGATCCGTTCGGTTGAACGGTCGACCAGTGGGCAAGGATCGATCGATCGGTGACAGGGATCGGTCGACGGGTTGACATGTGCAGAAAGCATCTGTACGCAAGTTATCGGTCGACCGATTGCCTCGATGCATACGGGCCGGTCGACCGGTCTGTTAAGTCCTTTCAAAAGAAACTCCTTTCTCCTAGTTTAAGTCTAATATAGGTAACGTGATAAAAGTTTATCCAATTGTAATTGGAGTCCCTCCTTTAATCTTCCTATTGGTTGTTTTAATCCACACGATCTCAAACTCCCCCTTTTTTATCTCCACCCGCAATCCTATTTCGACCCCAATTTCTTTTGTTTTTTTTTATCTATTTGTCGATTGTTACATTCTTACCCCCTTAACGAATTTTGCACTAAGTAGAGGGCTTACCGAAAAGATAAGGAAATTCTTGGCGCATTTTCGACTCGAGTTCCCATGTCGCGTCATTGCCCTGGTGGTGACGCCAAGCTACTCTGACCATGGGGATATCCTTGTTCTTCTGATGTTGCACTTTGTGATCAACTATATGCGTTGGATGCTCAGCGAAGGTCAAGTCTGCAGCTATATCTGGCTCCTCTATCCTTAGAACATTTGCAGCATCGTGCTTGTACTTCTTGAGCATGGACACATGAAACACGTTATGCACTCTCCCATAAGATGGGGGTAGAGCCAGTCTGTATGCTGCCTCGCCTACCAGCTCGAGTATCTCGAATGGGCCTACATAGCGAGGACTGAGCTTTCCTCGCTTGCTGAATCTCATGACTCATTTCATAGGAGATACCTTCAGAAGAACTTGGTCCCCAACTTGGAAGATCTGCTCTCGTCTGCCTTTGTCAGCATAACTCTTTTGCCTTCCTTGAGCAGTCTTCATCCTTTGCTTAATCAATTCTATCTTTTCAGCATATTCCACTGCTTCTTTCACTTCTTCCCTACTCATGATCTTTTCCTCGCCTACTTCGCTCCAGTGGGTAAGTGAACGGCAAGGTCATCCATACAAGGCTTCAAATGGTGCCATACCAATACTAGAATGGTAGCTGTTGTTATAAGCAAGCTCAATCAAATGAATGTGCTCATCCCAGCTACCCTGCCAATCTAGTGCACAGGCCCTTAACATATCCTCTAGTGTCTGGATGGTCCTCTCAGACTGCCCATCTGTCTGAGGGTGGAAAGTTGTACTGAAGTTGAGCCTTGTGCCAAAGACTTCCTGCATGCTCCTCCAAAATCTGGCTATGAACCTGAGGTCTCGGTCAGACACTATAGACGTTGGAATACATGAAGTCTGACGACTTCTCTCACATACAGGTCCAGCAAGCTCTCCATTGACTATTTCCATCTGATGGGGATAAAATGTGCAGCCTTGGTGAAACGATCAATGACTATCCATATGGCATCATGACCCTTCTTAGTCCTAGGCAAGTTGGATACAAAGTCCATAGTGATCTTATCCCACTTTCATTATGGAATTTCCTAATGCTTCAACTTGCCATATGGCCGCTGATGCTCAATCTTGACTTGTTGGCACACTAGGCATCAGGATACATATTCTGCTATCTCTCTTTTCATGTCCGGCCACCAGTAGCTGCATTGTACATCCTTATACATCTTGGTGCTATCGGGATGGATAGCGAACTCCGACTTGTGGCACTCATCCAGTACCTCTCGTCGGACATCAACGTCAGTGGGAATCCACAACCTATCCCGATATCTAATCCCTCCATCTGCAAAGATCTGAAAATCTGTTGATTCATTCTGGCATCTCTTCAGAACCTTCTGATATTCAGGATCTACTTTCTGAGCTGCTATGATCTTGTCAATTAAGCTGGGCTTCATCTGATGCATCATCCATAAAGCTCCATTTGTTCCTAGCTTGGCGCACCATTGCTCAATTTTTTCCAGCATCTCGTACTCGCGTAGCCTCATATAAGCTAGCGAGCCTTCCCACTTCCTGCTTAATGCATCGACGACTGAATTTGCTTTACCCGGATGGTAATTGATAGCAAATTCATAATCCTTGAGGAGCTCAAGCCATCGTTGTTGCCTCATGTTAAGATCCCTCTGATCGAAGATGTACTTGAGACTCTTATGGTCAGTGAAGATCTCGAACGTCTCTCCATACAAATAATGTCTCCAGATCTTCAAAGCAAAGAACACTGCCGTCAATTCCAAGTCATGTGTGGGGTAATTGACCTCATGCTTCTTCAGCTGCCGTGAAGCATAGGCCACTACTTTTCCGTGTTGCATCAGGACACAGCCCAATCCTGTTCCACACGCATCACTGTAGACCACGAAACCTCCACTGCCTGTCGGTATGGTGAGAATTGGTACCAAAGTCAGACGGTCCTTCAGAGTCTGAAAGCTTTGCTCACATTTATCTGTCCAGATAAATTTTTCCGCCTTCTTTGTGAGATTCGTGAGGGGTGCAGTAATCTTGGAAAAGTCCCTGATAAACCTCTTGTAATAACCCGCTAAACCAAGGAAGATGCGAATCTCAGAAGCATTCTTCGGCCTAGTCCAATTCGTCACCGCTTCCACTTTTGCTGGGTCTACTGCAATGCCCTTCTTGGAGACTATGTGTCCCAAGAACATGATCTCCTTCAGCCAGAATTCACACTTTGAAAGCTTGCCATAAAGCTTGTGTTGTCTCAGGGTCTCCAATACTATCCTGAGATGCTCTCGGTGTTGCTCTGGACTGGAAGAATAGATCAGAATGTCATCCACGAACACGATGACAAACTGGTCTAAATATGGTCGGAAGACCCTGTTCATTAAGTCCATGAACGTGGCAGGAGCGTTCGTTAGTCCAAATGGCATGACCAAGAACTTGTAGTAGCCATATCTTGACCGAAAAGCAGTTTTCGGTATGTCCTCCTTAGCCACTCTCAGCTGGTGGTAGCCACTACGTAGGTCTATCTTAGATAACACCGATGCTTTTGACAGCTGATAAAAAATGTTATCTATCCGAGGCAGGGTGTACTTATTCTTCACTGTCACTTTATTGAGCATCCTATAGTCGATGCAGAGCCGCATGGAGCCGTCCTTTTTCTTGACAAACAAGACCGGTGCGCCCCAGGGTGAGACGCTCGGTCTGATAAATCTCTTATCCAGTAGCTCCTGTATCTGCTTCTTCAGTTCCTGCATTTCAGCAGGTGCCATGCAGTAGGGTGCTTTAGAGATGGGTGCAACCCCAGGAAGGAGCTCTATTTTAAAGTCGATTTCCCATTTCGGTGGTAATCCGGATGTGTCCTCAGGAAACACATCAGGGAACTCCCACACCACATCTATCTGTTGGAGCTCAGTGATAGGTGCATCCGTCTTGACCACACTAGCCAAGTACCTACAACATTCTTTCTGCAATAACTTATGTGCCTTAATCGCTGAGACAATGACCTTATTCTTTGTTGATGGAGTGCCTCTGATCACTGCCTTAGGCTTGCCTTGCGTTCCTATAACGATCTTTTTCTATTTGCATTACAAGGCTGCATCGTGATACAAAAGCCAGTCCATCCTCAAAATGACGTCATAATCCACCATGGGGATGACTATGAGGTCTACAGAAAAATTTTTATTGTCTACATTGATAGGTACATGATGTGTTTAAATTTGTAACAATAAAATTTGCTAGCAAGTGCACTAGTCGCTCAAGTAATATAGTAATAGGAGTAAGAGTGTCGAACCCACGAGGATTATTATTAATTCAATATCTGGATTTATAAATTAATAAGAGAGGAAAACATGGATTTTTGGAAAGAGGTTTTATGAAATAAAATAAAAAAATAAGATAAATATAAGATAGTGGTGTTGAAGTTAGGCCTTAGGATGAAAATAGATTAGGATAAATATTTGAATCATAAAAGATAAATTTAATCTTTAAAGATGGATTAGGAATTTTTTCAAGTTATTAATTTACAAGAATAACATCACAGAGTCCGCAAACTGGTAATTCTGCTATTTAATCCGGCAAATCAAACTATCTTAAATTTAATCAAACATAAAGTCCCACAAACTGGTATTCTTCAGATAAGATTAAAATTAAGATGCATTAATATGAAAATCCTAGACTGTTAATCACTCCACAAACTGGTATAGATTAACAGACCACATAAACTTGATTCTCCACACACTAGTTATCAAATTTATATCAATTATTAATTTCACATAAAATCAATTAATTTAATTAATGAATTCTGAAATCAAATAGTCCACAAACTGGTAAGTACTCAACTCAGAAATCCAAATAATTAAATCAAAAGCACTAAGCACAATTAACTAATTGATCATAAAAGATTAAAACAAATAATATAGGGTCCAAATAGTTTCCCTTCAATAATAATCTCCAAAAATAATAATCATAAAAATATGGAGTTCATCCTAGAAATTCTGGAGAGATAATAAGACAATAATAAAAATTGGAAGAATTACACCCAAAATAGATAAAAGTCGAAGCTTCGAATCACGGGCAGACAGTCGGGCAGCCTCTCGGACTTGATCAGGGTCGCGACCAACTTCCAGCCATCGCACCTCTCTCCTCTTGGTCGTAGCCTGCAGACTCACGACTCATCGTGGAAGAAAACCTGAACTTCAGAGCACGAATTGAAATGACGGATTCTTCACGTATTTATACGGTGCGGACGGGTCTTCCTATTGATCGTGATGTACGGCCGAATTTAAATTCACGGATAAATCTCAACCAAAAATGAAAATTCTTTCAAAAGATAAATCCTTTTATCTTTACCCCCTTTGAATCTCGGCCAAAACGAAATTCTCTTATCTTTACGCCCTATGGATCTCGGGCATAATAAAGAATTTAATCTTGTTACGCCCAAAAGATAAAATCATTTAATTGTTACCCCCTTTGAATCTCGGCCAAAACGTCTTGGGGTTAAAGCCAAATCTCGGCCGTAAGAAATAAATTCTTTGAATTTCGGCCGATACGTTGGTGTTCTCGGATATTCACGTGTTCGAATTTTCCTGCAAAATAATTATCAAAATTTAATTAATTCATCCACAATTAAAATATCAGAGAATTAATAATTAAAATTAATAAATCCAGAATTACGACTAAAAGTGGTCTAAAATGATGCATGCCATGATCAAATTATAGAAAAATTAATTAAAATAATAATCTAAAATATGTTATATTTTGCATGCATCAAACTCCCCCAAGCTTAAAGTCTTGCTTGTCCTCAAGCAAAAATTCAAGGCAAGGCTCAAGAAAGTTCCATCATAGCCGTCACATTGTCAACTGATTAATTTTCTCACACAATTCTTCTGCACACCTGCTACTCAGTATCTCACCATTTTCCATGCACTTAGCTTCATAGAGCTTTTGAATGTTACACAATTTTAAATAATCTCAAATTCAGCCTTGTAGAAAAATAAATTGTCTGTTCAATAATAGCATTAATATTGAACACATAAGTACTAATTGAGCTTAAAACTTTTTCTTTTTCTTTTTTCTTTTTTTTCAACTTTATTTTCAATCATTTTAAAAGTTCTAATCTTCAAGAAGGATTGCACAAGGAAGTCCATGTAGCGAGCTTTAGACTGATGACTCCCAGACCAGATGACCTTAGGGCACCAAGTGATAAAGCACCCCTCGAGTTTACTTGCCCGAACAACCAAGATTCTGAATGAAGAGTTCGAACTTAGCCATGATTCAGTACTCCTGTGCTTCTCCATATTCCACAAGATGGTCCACGTAGCAAGTTTTCGATCGACGGATCCCAGAGCAGTTGCCCTTTGGTCGCCAGGCATGAACCCCTACGGATCTAATTACCCGAACACATCTTAGTTCCGGATAACACTTTTGTACCTACACATAACTTTATTCATCATTTTTTTTCATTTGTTGGGGTTTAACTAACCCTTCTTTTTTATAAGCTCAAAAAGTACTTGATATGGTCAATAAGAAGGCTACTACTACCAAGACTTTAAAAAAAATTAATAAAAAGGCATGAATATGATTTTGTCGTCTAGTCATTCATAATTCTACTTAGCATAGGCACACAGTCTATAAGTCTGATACTAAAATAGCAAGTGATAAGAAAGAAAAGTATTCAAATTTCATCAATTAACGACATGCTTTTGAACTTCTACTAAAAGATAATTAAAACAATAAGACAAGAGTTTGTAAGATGGTAGCAAAAATAAATGCATGCAATGGTATTTTTTAGAAAATTTTCAAATTTTTCAATTTTTTTGGATTTTTTTTTTACAAATAGATGCAAACATAAGCAAATAAAAAGAAAGAAACATGTAATGCATGAAATGCAAACTCCCCTAAGCTTGAACCAGACACTGTCCTCAGTGTTAGGCCAACAAGGGAAAGAGTAAAGATAATATGGAAAAGCTAAAGAAGTGAAAATAAAGAAAAGGGAAAAGATACAACCGGATTTATTTTCGGTGGAGAGATGCTCGGCCTCAATATATATATCGATGAAGGTGTCGATCGCAAAAGCTGAAGAGACTCGGCCGAGATTCTTGTGGTGTCAGTGTTATGAACTTCATGGCCGCAAATGGTGTCGGTGAGAGGAGATCTCGGCCGATAATTAATGGATCTCAGCTGATAATCGAGAGTCTCGGCCGTAAAAGCTTGGCCGCAAAATTTTGTTGATGAAGATCTCAGACGTGCAATCTCGGTCGTAAGAGCTGGTTGATGAACAACCTCGGCCGTAGTTGATGAAGAACTTCGGGCGTAGTTGATGAAGCTCGGCCGTAAGCAGAGAGCGTGGTGTGAGGATCGGCCGTAAGGAATGGGTGGTGGCGCTGGTGTTCGGCGCTCGTCCGGGCGCAAGGAGTCAGCTCCGGTGGAAGCTCGGCCGTAAGGAACAGGTGGAACCGGCGATGAGACTTCGGCCGTAAGGAGTTGGTTCGGTGTGGAAGCTCGGCCCTAAGGGAGCTGAGGTTAGGTCGGTGAGGCTTCGGCCGTAAGGGCTTTTGGGCGAGAGGCATTGAAACTTCGGCCGTAAGGAAGAAGGCTCGGCCGTAACGAAGAGCTTTGGAACTTCGGCCGTAAGGGTGTGGTGCTTGATCTGCAAGGATGTGGAAGGGGTAAAGAATTTAAAGGAAACTTTAGGCGTAAACTTACCTTTCCCACGTGATGCGCGCAGTGAAGGGTCACATCAAATTCAAGGAGCGCAGCGATCGGCCGATTCCAAGGTGATTTTTCCTCTCGCCTTGTCATGTCCGAGATGAACCCGGCGTGTTAATTCGTGCATCGCTCGGTCCACGTATCCGAAGAAATGATTAGTCGAGTTCCTCTCCGTGCACAAAAAGAAATATCGATTAGATGTCTCCTTAAACTATTAATTAAAATGCCAAACAACTAACTAATTAAATAAAAATAATAATAAAAAAATTAACTTAATTAAAAAAATATAGAGAATTGGTTGTGATTAAATATTCAATTTGTCACTGCAACAACCAAGTGCCAGAAAAAAATTAAATAAAATAAAAAATTAATATCTGATCAGAATGTGTGACATATAAATTTATCCAAAGGATTAACTTAGTTGTGATTAGATTTTTCACTTAAGTCCTGTAACAACTAATTTTCAGTAAGAGAGATAAAAGAATAAAATACAAATATATACAAGAAAAAAGAAATACAGATAATAGGTCACGAAGAAATAAAATTTAAATTGATAAACATAAAAAGTCTTTCGGCTATTATCGAAAATTCATTAGGTCGTCAAAATTAATGTCCGAGAGAAATTAACCTAATTACTGCCACCAAAATTCACAGAAAAATTATCAAATAAGGGAAAAATCAAAACTCGAAAACCAATTCACATGCCAAACATTAATATCGACCCAAAGAAAGTAAATCACTTAGATGGTCGTAAAAATCAAGCACTCGTTCAGCCATAAAACTTAACATTACGGTTGCAAAAGCAATAATTAGCAAAATTAGTTTCAGAGAAGTTAATGAACAATCTCGGTCGAAATTAAATTAGTTGAGAAATAGAATAACCCGAGGCTCGTTCGGCCGTAAAAATCATAAAACAGTGTCGAAAGTGATTAATCAACGTGAATAGGTGCGCAGCGTAAAACTCATTAAATTACGACCGAGATAGCGTTAAATTAAAATTCTGAACCAAATTACGAATTCATCAAAGTCAGCCGCAAACACTTCTCGGCCGCAAAATCGAATAATTAATCAATCCGTGCGCAAGGGAAATAAATCAATTCGATCACGTGGGTAAAGAGAATCTCGACTGTAAAATTCAGATAAAGATTGCTATTAAAGCCGAAGCGAGTCAGAAGATTAGAATTTTACGGTCGAAATGAAATCGACACGATTCAATTGGCCGTAAAACAAAAAGCTATCCAGGTCTCGGTCGAAATACAACTTGTATCAGCAATTGAAATACGAATCCAACTGTTAAGGTGACAAATAAAAATTACGGCCGAGATTATTAAGAGATCAATTCTCGGCCGAGATGAAAATTCAAGCCGTAGAAGGAATAATAACACGGAATCATGCGCTTAATCCATCCAATACGAAAGAGAATTAAATCATCATTAATAAAGTCAAATTTCGGCCGTAAACAAAATGAAGAAAACAATTCTCGACCGTTAATCAATATTGAAAATAAGAGAGAAATCAATTCGATCATAAAGAGAATCTCGACCGTAAAGATAAAAATTGTCAATTAAGCCGAAATGAGGTCACATCAATCAGAAATATATTACGGCCGAGATGAAGTCAACATGATTGGCCGTAAAGCAAAATACGGTTTCGGCCGAAATAAAATCGAATGAAACTTGAGAATATTACCCCAACTCTTACGTCGACAATTGAATCATTACGGCCGAAAGTGAATTAAGTCGAAACGTGATCCTTTACGGCCGAGAAAGAATAAATCGCTTTGGCCAAAACAAAGTCAAATTAATATGAAAAGTTAAAACAATTAAAATGTTACGGCCGAGAATGAAAGTCGACACTGATTCGAATAGGGCGTAAAAAATTTAAACCATAGATAAACCAGGTGAAACAAGGTCAAATCAATATCCATTACTCATGGCGTAAAACAACGTTCGGATAAAAACATTACAGTCGTAAAACAGAAGATTAGAACTCAGAATCGATATTGTAAGGCCGTAATCGGTAAAGCCGAGAAAATAAATCAAAGTCGTAAAACCATAAGTCGACAGTGTAATTCGAAAAATCCAATCGGCGTCGGATTTTAACCGAAAGTCGACAAATTTAAAAATGTTGTGACCTTTATCTGCAAAAGAAAAAAATTAGATTATTCACAGAAATAAAAATAATTAAAATAAATAGTACATATTTACAGAGAATTTATTTACAGAATTTTATTTACATCACCTAATAATTCATAAAAATTAGAAATTAATTAATAAAATATTCCCCGACAACGGCGCCAAAAACTAGATGTGTTTAAATTTGTAACAATAAAATTTGTTAGTAAGTGCATTAGTCGCTCAAGTAATATAGTAATAGGAATAAGAGTGTCGAACCCACGAGGATTATTATTAATTCAATATCTTGATTTATAAATTAATAAGAGAGGAAAACATGGATTTTTGGAAAGAGGTTTTATGAAATAAAATAAAAAAATAAGATAAATATAAGATAGTGGTGTTGAAGTTAGGCCTTAGGATGAAAATAGATCAGGATAAATATTTGAATCATAAAAGATAAATTTAATCTTTAAAGATTGATTAGGAATTTTTTCAAGTTATTAATTTACAAGATTAACATCACAGAGTCCGCAAACTGGTAATTCTGCTATTTAATCCGGCAAATCAAACTATCTTAAATTTAATCAAACCTAAAGTCCCACAAACTGGTATTCGTCAGATAAGATTAAAATTAAGATGCATTAATATGAAAATTCTAGACCGTTAATCACTCCACAAACTGGTATAGATTAACAGACCACATAAACTTGATTCTCCACACACTAGTTATCAAATTTATGTCAATTATTAATTTCACATAAAATCAATTAATTTAATTAATGAATTCTGAAATCAAATAGTCCACAAATTGGTAAGTACTCAACTCAGAAATCCAAATAATTAAATCAAAAGCACTAAGCACAATTAACTAATTGATCATAAAAGATTAAAACAAATAATATAGGGTCCAAATAGTTTCCCTTCAATAATAATCTCCTAAAATAATAATCATAAAAATATGAACTTCATCCTAGAAATTCTGGAGAGATAATAAGACAATAATAAAAATTGGAAGAATTACACCCAAAATAGATAAAAGTCGAAGCTTCGGATCACGGGCAGACAGTCGGGCAGCCTCTCGGACTTGATCAGGATCGCGATCAACTTCCAGCCGTCGCACCTCTCTCATCTTGGTCGTAGCCTGCAGACTCACGACTCGTCGTGGAAGAAAACCTGAACTTCAGAGCACGAATTGAAACGACGGATTCTTCACGTATTTATAGGGTGCGGACGGGTCTTCCTATTGATCGTGATGTACGGACGAATTTAAATTCACGGATAAATCTCAGCCAAAAATGATAATTCTTTCAAAAGATAAATCCTTTTATCTTTACCCCCTTTGAATCTTGGCCAAAATAAAATTCTTTTATCTTTACGCCCTATGGATCTCGGCCGTAATAAAGAATTTAATCTTGTTACGCCCAAAAGATAAAATCATTTAATTGTTACCCCATTTGAATCTCGGCCAAAACGTCTTGGGGGTAAATCCAAATCTCGGCCGTAAGAAATAAATTCTTTAAATTTCGGCCGATACGTTGGTGTTCTCGGATATTCACGTGTTCGAATTTTCCTGCAAAATAATTATCCAAATTTAATTAATTCATCCATAATTAAAATATCCAGAGAATTAATAATTAAAATTAATAAATCCGGAATTACGACTAAAAGTGGTCTAAAATGATGCATGCCATGATCAAATTACAGAAAAATTAACTAAAATAATAATCTAAAATATGTTATATTTTGTATGCATCAGTACATTCGGGATGTACCTGGCAGCATGGAGAGTACCCATAGGTGTACTCACATGCATAGCATGGAGCATCTGCTTCTGAGGTAGACTAAGAGTTTGGGCACACGACTCTAAAATAAACGAGTGTGTAGCCCCAGAATCAAATAAAATAGTAGCAGACAAGTTGGCGATCGGGAGGGTACCTCTAATGACATCATTGTCATTTTGGGCTGCATCAGCTTTCAGGTTGTGCACACGACCTTGCACAACGGAATTTGCACCTCCTGCTGCTCGGTTGTCTCGGCCTCCTCTGGCAGCCTGTGGGCAATTTCGGATGAAATGTCCGAACTGTCCACACTGAATGCATGCGCCGCTCAGCCTATGACACTCTCCATCATGGTGACGGCCACAGTGAGGACATAAAGGCTTCTGTGGCACTTGTGGCTGGCGTGGTGGCGGTGGAAGTTGTCTCAGTGGCCGTGCTTGCATTGGCGCCGGGCGTAGTTGAGCTTGAGCCTGTCTTGGAGCTTCTCTCTGCTGATATGGCCTGTAACGGCGATCGCGGTGGTCGTTCCTCCTAAATGGCCGTTGATCATCCGTTCGAGGCCTAGGCTGCTCTATTGCTTTGGCTGGAGCTTTGGCCTTGCGTTTAGCTTGATCCTTTTCCATACGTGTGGCCAACCTCACAGCCTTCTCTAGATCTTCATAATCCCCAGACAGTTAATGAATCTGTTAGCTCTAATACGCCCTTCAAATGGCATCGGGCAATATTGCTCCAGTTGGATGAACTAGGTGTGGTAATCCGCCACAGACATAGTTCCCTGCTGCAGTTGTAGGAACTCTTCTTGTTTGTTGATGCGGTCATGTTCAGGAGTGTAGCGCGCCATGAAGGCCTTCTTAAATTCATCCCATGCTATGTCCTCTTCTTCCATCCCTCTGAATCTGGTGGCCCTTGTAGTCTTCCACCAGCCCATCGCAGTACCAGTAAGCATGTGTGTGGCATATAGGACCTTGCGTTCATCAATGCATCTCATCAGCTTAAAAATCTGATCCATGGTCTCAATCCATTCTTCAGCTTTGAAAAAGTCCTCCTTCCCATCATAATGAGGCGGATGCAACTTCAGGAAAGCCTGAATGGTGTCTTCTACTGCTTCATGGCGTGCCCTCTGATTACGACGCCTTGACGCCGATGGATTGTCTCCTGCCTGGCTACCCTCAGGTGGAGCAAACTCATCCACATGCTCCTCTAATGGCGCTCTAGCGGCGCGGCCTCTACCTCTTCCGCGGCCTGGCGCACGACCTCGGTCACGGCCACGTCCGCGACCCGGCTGGGCGGCCCCTATCTCAGAAAGTGCGCCTTCTGATGCCTCATAAAGATTTCGGTCCGCTCACACCATTTGCTCTTGAATACGCTCTGACCGTCGTGACCTGCTTATTCTCTATTCATACAATAAAATCATGCATCAATAAATCATAACTTATCTTAAATATAAACTTGACTTACATTGCTTTTCGGTGGAGGGTGTAGCGACTGCTCGGCGATAGCACATGAACCTTTTACCATACTATACTATTCTATACACTAAGACGTCAAGGGAGTCCTAACTTTAGGCTCTGATACCATAAATGTAACGCCCCCAAATCGACCCCGCCATGTGACGAAGACCAACCTGGAGACGCTACGGCATGCTATGACTTTGACCATAATATTGACCGTATCTCAGTAAAAAACTGAGACACGTCAGCGGAAGATAATAAAATAAAAGAAAATAACATAATTATGCGGAAGTCTAAAAGTGGCTATATCATTGCTAAGCAAATAAAATAAGTTTTACATCATGAATCTAAAATGCGGAAGGTAAATTAAAACTAATAAGCACTCTAAAAGCCCTATGATCCATGTGATGTCTTATCGCCAGAGCCCTATCACCACACGCCTACTCCACCACGTCACTGACCTGGACCTGTGGAAATTAGACACAGGGGAGGAGGTCCTCCCGTAAGCTTTACAGCCTAGTGGGGAACTACATGATATATAATGCATGACGTGAATATAATAATCAGCGGTAAATAATCATGCTTAACTTGAGCGTGGAAGATAACATATCAGTATCATGGATCATAATAAGAATAAGATCAGCGATATCATGAATCATGAGGATCAATAATACATAGTAAACTTGGAGTCATGGCATACTTGACTTGACTTGAACTTGCTTCTTGATCTTGGTTATTAATTAGCAATCAGGGTGACTTTAGGTGCCTTTAATTCTTGGGGTATGCCTAGCAAATGATACGGCCTTGTGCGGGTCAATGGGTGATCAAACCATGACCAAAGGAGCGACCCTTATCTTGATGCACTTGGCTTGGACTGGCAACCCATCATTAATCTTTCATCTGAACTTATTAATCGCTTTTGACAACTTGTGGCTCTTTGTTCTTGATTTCATGGATACGATAAGATCAATGCGAAATAAATCAATAAGAAAGTAAATCATGTAAATCAGTGAGGGATCTCTGTGGGGTCAGACAATAGAATCAATCATATATATATAAAGAATATCTGGATAAAAAGGAAAATAATTAATAAGTATAATGAAAGGTTTTCTGGGAAATCGGTCGTCCGGTTCGGGAAAACGGTCGACCGGTAGTCTGTTGATCGGTCGACCGGTCTGTTAAGATCGGTCGACCGGTAGGTCAAGTCGAGTTTAATTGGTTCGGTCGATCCGTTCGGTTGAACGGTCGACCAGTGGGCAAGGATCGATCGATCGGTGATAGGGATCGATCGACCAGTTGACATGTGCAGAAAGCGTCTGTACGCAAGTTATCGGTCGACCGATTGCCTCGATGCATACGGGCCTATCGACCGGTCGGCGTCCAAAAAACTTGCAGAACCCTCGAATCTCGCAAATTCTTCGGTGAAATCTCCATCTGACCTAATTCCTATCACTAGGAAATCAATCACATAACAACAGATCAACAAACAATGAATTATGCATGCAAATAATCAATCAATCAATGAATTCAAGATAATCAAGCAAGGCAAAACAAGGAACTTGAACCATCTTTTCCTCTTCTTCTTTACTTGTACGATTAGGGCATGATTTAACGTTATTCAGGGATCATGCAAGGTGATTTCGATTCACTCACCTCAGTTCGCGATTAATTCGTTCTTCGGTTCGTCGAAAACTAAGGGCCGAATCCTCTGGTTCCTCCCTGATCTCTCTGTTCTCCTTCTCGGTGCCCACCTGCAATCGACCAAGAAAGTTCAGCATCTCTCTATCGGTTGTGATATAGAGGAGAACTTGAGCGAGAGAAGAAGAGAATCGATTTGTTGGTGTCCTCCAACTTGTCGATTTCTTCTTGGATGCTACCAACCGATCCAAAAATCCAGCAGGGGGAGAATTTCGTGAGTTTTTAAAGGGAGAGGGGTTCTCCAGAATTTTTGTTTCAAAAGAAACTCCTCTCTCCTAGTTTAAGTCTAATATAGTTAACGTGATAAAAGTTTATCCAATTGTAATTGGAGTCCCTCCTTTAATCTTCCAATTGGTTGTTTTAATCCACACGAACTCAAACTCCCCCTTTTTTTATCTCCAGCCCTCAATCCTGTTTCGACTCCAATTTCTTTTTTTTTTTATCTATTTGTCCGTTGTTACACCAGCTCTGACAATTAGTCCATTAAAATTATTGCTATTCCATCATAGTTAAATCCATATATAGGTTGTTTGATCCATTGATAAGAGAAGAACATTTCACGAGCGAAATCACTTGATCAGTCCATATATTAATTTACATGATTAAGTTAAAATTATATAGATATAAAAATGTTTCTTTTGACTTAAGCTTTTAGAAAATTTGCTGGCACATAAAATTATAAATATACCAATATTCCTGTCAACTTGAGCTTTCAAAAAAAATCATAATTTAATACTCACAACTCTCTATGGTAAAATTAAGGCAACTCCAAACAAACAACTACAACCATATACATGTACATTTGCTCAATCATATAGCTCACCAGAAATGCTGATTAACCTATATGCACTAGAATATTATCCCCAACAAGGATTAACGATATCAAGCTAGAAGAAGACATAACATGAGAAGAACACCGAGCGTAATCATATGTAAATCCAACTTGACGGCATGGCTTTTGGGAGGTTGAAGTTTATCGCACGGAACGTTCCTGAAGGACAGCTTTCCATTTTGGAGATCATAGATGTACTGAAAGTTCTGCATCTGGTAATTGCCCAAGTACGAGTAGCCGTCAAAATAGGGGTTTATCATCAAACAAACCAAAGAAGTACCATTAGCATCAGTGTACTTCGCCAAGAAATTTGATGTTGGCAAAGTCATGTCTGCGCCATCGAAGTGGAACGTGAGAGTAGACAAGTTTAAAGGCCCATTTGATGTCCCATTGAAGCACAGGTCGAGGCCGATGTTATTATTGGAATTGTTGTACACAGGCGGAAGCGGACCAACCTGAGCAATGACTTCTTCCCTGAGGATCTTGTAAGCTTCCGATGGCAAGTAAGTAACCGGGTCGGTCGAATATATTACCGTCCCATTTATTATTGTCCCATTTGAATTTGTTGCGTATTGGAGAGTTTCTGGACGGATGGGCAACCGTTTTGCGCCAACTGAGATGCCTTTCATATCAAGGATGTAGTCGGTCGAATCATTAAGAAGAGGGGTGGTATTGACGGCTATGCTGCCGTCCAAGTCGGCGTAGGAACCAAAGAACATGTAGCTGGAAAGAGAGGTATTGGCACCTTGGTCCGTAAAACAATAAGAGAATTTGGCTACATTCAGCTGAGAGATCATAGAGAAAGGGGCCCGTCCGAGCCCGACATAGCCGGAGGTATCAGAATAATTGTAGATACCCTCGTCGTTGCATGCGAAAGATAAGTTACGCGGGGTACTGCCATCGAATCGGAACGTGTCGTTTGCACGAAAACCCACCAAACCCGAAGAAGAGCAATTGTAGCGACACTGCATCAGCTGGTCGCATGATTTTTTCTGTAGCTCTTCTTCCCATTGCTTGTTGCATGGCGGAGTGATGAAGGTGGTGGAGTTGTTTAGGTAGTAGGCCGAAGTCTTGCTCGGATCGTAGTTCTGCAAGCAGTCGCTCCGAATGAAGTCGTCAAAGGTATCGATTATGAACGACAGGTTCTTTGCAGGGGTGCCTACGCCGATCTGCAGCAGGTAGTCCCGATATCCGCTGTATCGCAGCTGAGCTTGGAAACCAACAAGGCCATCGTTATGGTTTGAGGTAATACTACGGACAAGGTCCTGAAAGGACAAGCTGGGAGGTTTGTTCCTGTTTGCACCTCGCCCCCCAGACTTCAACCCGGGAGGAGGGGCAACAGCACTCGGGGGATCAAACAAGAGAAAGAAGAGGAGAAACATAGCTACCAAATGCGCCATTTCGGGGGTAAAATTGAACTCTTAGATCCTTGCTAGGTACTGGTCAAGAGCCCATGAACACCATGCACTCGTAATTCACGTTTATATAGATGGAAGGAGTTGACTAGGGCGTGATATGATCGATGAAATCTGAAAATGACAATTCCACGTCAAAATAAATGGAACAACCAAATTGGTTCAGCTATTAAATTAATTCAAAATCACAATGTCAAACTTTAAAGAACTTTTTTTTATATCCTTTCCTTGGTCAAATTAACATTGATAGGATTACTCAGTTGCTACTAGTTCTGAACGTGATTATAGAATATACAATTCCCAGAAGATATTACGGTGGTTGTGGTGAGTTCCCCGTTGACCGAGAGGTGTGAAAATGTATTAATATTTTCGTTTTTTGACTCGCAGTTAAGTAATTAAACGTGTGAAATTTGAAACATAATTAATGTTTTTTTACTCTACCAATATTGGAGGTTCAAACTTGTTAACCAATTGACTAGCAAACGTCGCGTTTATCATTTATGTATCATCAGCGACATAAAATCCACAACTTGCACTAAAAAAAATTCGAACGCTTTACAAGTCTCCTTCGACCATATAATTTATCATCCTATCGTTTAGGGTTTTGAGTCTTCCAAAAGATTGCCTTATCATGTGGGCCATTGTTTTTGGAACGAAGCTAATGAATATGGAATCTTTGAACCATTCCAATTTCAATTTACAACGCATTAATTATTGCCATGCGGCCATTATTTTCCCCAATTGCAAAGACGATGTAAACTTAATGACAAAAGAAACGACTTAGGCTCTACGAGCATGTTGTGCATGAGGGATTGATGGGTTGAGAAAAAAAAAGAATACAAAATCATGAAATAAAAAAAATTTAAATTAAATAAATCAATATTTATAACAAGACTAAATAATATCTAACTTTAATGACTTAATGTAGGAGCCAAGAAGCGATTTCTCATGTTTGATTGCTTGAATCAATTAGAGATATATTAACGAATTGGTAGTTTGACTTCAAAATGTCTTCTTATACAAGCATTCCTTGCCAGTGTAGATCTACCTTGAACTTTATTCTTTATCGTATACCAGATGAATCTGATTACAAATTTGTTAA
This sequence comes from Pontederia crassipes, assembly GCA_030549335.1. Lineage (NCBI taxonomy): Eukaryota > Viridiplantae > Streptophyta > Magnoliopsida > Commelinales > Pontederiaceae > Pontederia > Pontederia crassipes. The sequence goes on from CM060193.1 coordinate 32,249,567, forward strand.
CTAATAGATAAAAAAACACAATCGTATTTAATATTGAATAATCATGATTTTGTCAAAATTTTCGTTAATCATAATTCAATATTTGATACTTATTTAATCTTTGATTGTAACTAATATATTTTTTATAAGCACCGAAAAGAAATCAGGAAATAAAATCATAACTTAATATTTGCATTCTTTAATGTAATACGTGATGTTATTACGCCACGTATATATAACATAATACCATATGTTTTATTCGATCTCAACATCCGACATCGAACTTCCAACTTCAAAAGTTGCTATATAACACAGTAAGCAGATTTCATTTCGTTATCTTCATTTAATACAAAACAATGTTAATGAACCTTAATTAGGGGCCCATATGATGATCATGTACTGAATGAATAAGTTCCATAATTGTCGTTTAGTGCAAATTGGCACTAATAGATAAAACGTCCATCACAAGTGAAAAATTAATTCAATTAAAAGAAATATAATACAAATAATTCATAGAACACATCATTTTAGTTTGTTATAAAATTTTGTGCGATAAACATTATCAGCTACAGTTTGGTTCTTGCATAATAAGAGAGGCAGAAAGAGCGTGCATTCGAACGTCAGAATGTTTTAATTCACATAAAAATTATCAACCATCATTAGTTAAGAAAGCTGTTCATGAAATACTTAAATTCGCTATATGAGCAAATTGTCGTAATTTTGACTGTCGAATAGTGCCCAAAGTCATTGGCATGCGTATCTTCTAAGCAATTGACAATCGATCATATAATCGTAATAACTAAAAAGTCCTGAATACAAAATTTGTATTTAATGAAGATTTATGTGTTAGCTTGGAATATTAAATTAAATCTCCCATATCTTTTTAGACGAAGTCAGGATATTTAATTAATAAATTAATTTTAGATCGACAAACAAATTAAATATGAGAACTTCTTGAAAATAGTCTTGTATACATATTGAATAGTTACGTATAAAATCTTTCACAGACTCGAGTGATTGCAACATCAAAGTATACATAAAATATCAAGTACATCCAGAAGACGTGCTACAATGTGCACTTCTTTACGTATAGATCAAGTGAACTTGAGTTTAAATTACAGTAGTTATGGGACCTTTATTTTTAAATTTCTCTTTTCTTTTTTCTTTTATTTTGTATTGAGCATTTTGCCTCCCTCTATAACAAAAAAAATATAAAAAGATGAATTTTTCAAATTGGATTAAAATCAAGAAAATTTGTTTGTCAAAAGAAAATAAAGGAGGCATGGTACTTAAATTCTATAATTTCAAAATACAATATTTCTTATCATTTTTGGATTTTTTAAATAATAATATTTTTATATAGCATAGTAACATATTCCTAAGTAGGAGTTTAGTTGGATTAACTAAAAAATATCTTTAAAAAATATAAAAGGAAAACCACACGTTCTCAGTGATGTTAAACAAGTTAGAAGTAAGAATTTCAGTTGAATTAAAAGAAGAAAGCATCTTTTTATGAAAGTCGAGCTAGTATATCCGATACGACATGCTCGTAAAATTCTCGGTTTTTTTACTTTTCATAAATATCAATTTAGTTTTTTTATAACTCAAATAAAATGTTTACTTTTGACAAAATAATACATGTATAAGTCGAAGTTTTAGTTGGATTAAATAAAAATATATATTTTTATAATATAAAAGGAAAAACATGCCCAAGTAATATATGTATAAGTAAGCATCAATTGTGATTAAAATGAAGAACAAAATTAATTTAAATGTTCCTACAGAGCCGTCAGATCCTCATTTTTTTATTTTCTAAAATATTTTACCAGACGTGCTAATTTTTTGCAGAGTTTTTGGCGAAATTAATTGTGGGTACGTTTACCAATTATTTTATGTGTTTCTTACCCACATAATTTCGGCCCTATTTGGTGAATGCCTACAAAGTTCATATGATTAGTTCACCATTTTATCACAGACATCTTAGATAATTTGTAGAAGGAGAAAGAAATTTGCAATTACAGATACTGAAATATCTTCTGACACTAACAATCACAGATATTGAAATGGACGATATTTACATCACTTCTCGCATCCATTCAGAGGTTATCCGCTCTATATAATTTAGGAACATTTAACTCTTAATTTGATTAGAAGTAGGAGTTTCAATTTAATTAAATTAAGATTTTTTTCTTAAAGAAAATAAAAATAGTATATGCTAACAAATATTTAAAATTTAGCTAGTTTCTTTTTAAAAAATACTGTATTTTTAAATAAAAATATAGTGATAGAAATTACATTTAGATCTATATATTGATAAAAGAATATGTAGTTCATATAATTCGTAGTTTGATTGGATCACTACAAGAAAAAAGGTTTTTAGAGACTAAATCTAGTAGTCTCAAAAACTCTAATTTTGGTCCCTATTAACTTTTCGAGACCAAAATAATTTTAGTCCTCCCTCGTCCCTATAAACCGGTCATTAAAACCCCTCGAGACCATTTTTTTATGATTGGGCTCATTATTGGTTTCTAAATATATGTTTTTAGAGACTGAAGCTTTGGTCCCTAAAAGTATAAACAATATGTTGTTGAGCTTCTCCAAAATTTATTGTGCATTTTGATTCTAAACAATTATGCTATTGCAATTGTAGTAAGCGATCATTCCAATCCCAAAATATTTATTATTGGTGACATGATTTATCCATAAACCTCGTACATAACTATATATACACAATACAAATTAAAAATGTTACATTCTGTATTGTTCTAAAAAGACTTCGTATAAGACAATGACTAATTACATCACAGAAATTACACTTTCATGCAGCTAAGGTATATAAAAGAAAACAATTACAAAAGTGTATGGTAAAGAATAAAAGATTAAAAGACTTTGTACTAAATGCATTGAGAAACTCTTTCAAATCATCCAGAAATCATCATCCTGTCAGTAGATTTTGGATGAGTTACTCAACATTTTGTGCCTTCCTCCACCCATTTTTTTAAATTTATCATCATAATACAACTTGTTCTGGTCACCAAGCTTGGCTTTCACAAATACAATAACAAATATACCAAAAGGGTGTTACAAAAGGTAGAAGAAATTGGCAAGAAAAATTAAGGTCAGCAGAGCATTATTTTTTGTGAAATACCTCATGATGTGATATGTTGATACCCAACCAGTTGTCTTCTAAAGAATTTGCGAGCCAATGAGTCCAAAACGTGACCCACTAGAAAGCTCTTTCTTTTGTACACTTCCTGAGCTTGTGCCCTTTGGTGAATTATGTAAGGATTCATTTTGACACTGCTCCAAGTTTATTAGTTTGATGGCATGAGTATGAAGAGATAAATGTCTATTGATGAGGTCAACTAATGGATGAGATCCAAATTGAAAACCCACTTGCTTTGGACTTCTACCTTTTATGCATACTATTTTTATTGTTGTCACCACTCCATTCGCTCATTGTCTTCACTAATGTTGAGAAAATTAACAGAGGCATAGCCATCATTGATTGACCACTACTTGATACTTTTGGATCTTCATAGTAGGTTTCTTTCTCATTCAAAGTGCCTGGTGGCATTGGAGGAAGAGGTGCAGGTGGTGCCCCAATCATTGGATGTATTGATCTAAGTAAAAAAATTTCCTGCTAATTTTGCAGGAGCCAAATCTTAACTCAATAATAGAAGTGAACAATAAGAGATTGACAAGAATAATTAATAAAAATTTGACTTTAAGATAATCCTTGAAACACCTGTAACAACTATGCAGTAATGATGACACATGCTTCATGTAAGCAATGCGGCACACAGAGCTGCTGACCCTACCATCGGCAACAATTTGTGTTGCGAGAAAAATGCGAAGCCTATCAAAGTTCCCTAATCAATTAAAATGATCAAATTCATGTATCAACATGTCTGGAATTATCCTGCCAAATTGGAAATTATGGTGTAATGATCTCACCAAAGAGTGCCAAATGTAGTGGACTTTCTGTTTGCTCGAACTCCTGTAAATATACTCCACAGTTGTAGAAAGATCATATGCAGAAAGCTCATCCCATGATCAGTCCCAATATCTCTACAGGGGCAAATTAACTAACAATTCTGAACTAAATTGCTTAGCAAAACTTCTGTAAATTTGAACTTTCTGAAATGATAATAAGAAAGGATCTCTTCTTAGTATGCAAAGGATATGGAGAGACAGAGACAATACCGGGTCTTTGTGGGAGAGGGATGTGTGGCCAAGGCTATACTTCGTCCCATCGCTATTGGTGATCCACACGTCATATCCTTTGACGGCCAAGATAAGTGCCAACGACCAGAATATGCTACTGTCAAAACAACAAATGCCTCATCGGCACCAAAATAGCACCAGAATATGATTCCGTGGTGGTCTTCCCAGCCAGTATGCCACGAACCCCATCCATGTGGGGGCTTCTGTGCAATGAGGCGTCGTCGCCGCTGCAGCTAGGAGACGCTAGCAGGAGCAGCAGCACCGACTCCAACTTCGACACCAACATGGTCATCATCCTGGCGGCCCTGCTCTGCACGCTCATATGCGCGTTTGGGCTGAACTACATCATGTGGTGTGCGCAACAATGTAGCCGGCGGCTGGCCTTGGAGACGCCAGTGGAAGCCGCACGAGGCTCGCAGCTAGGGGACTCAAGAAGCTGACGCTCCGCTGTGTCCTTGTAGCCGTCTACAGTCCGACCGCCGGCATCCCGGACACCGAGTGCCCGATATGCCTGCAAGACTTCACCGCACGCGTGAGGGAGGTCAATGGTTGGCGCTTGCAAATATTGAATTGCCCATAATCCGATGGTCTATTCTTTTTAACTTTCAAGGTTAAGTTAACTTGGTCCTTATATTTGAATCACGTTTGTCTCTAGGAACCAATGCAACCATTGGTCTTCATAAATTATGTTTATTAGGAACTAATGTATAGCTGGTCCTCATAAATTATATTCTTAAGAGACTAATTTTACAATTGGTCCGTATAGATTAATTTCTTCACACCAATTTTCAAGTGGTATGTAAAGCCTCGTGAATTCTGAACCAATTTCAACATTGGTCTCTAATAAGTCATATTAAAAATCAAAATATGATTAGTTCCTAAATAGTAGTCTCTAAATCTATTTTTTGTTGTAGTGGATTTAACAATATTTAGTTAAATTGAGTTCCAATTCAAAATATTTAATCAATTATAAATCTTCCTTGTCAAATTGATAGGCCAATTATCATTATTAGCTATCGTAAAAATTTTTAATTCGTCCGTGCATTGCAAGGATTTTAGCACTAATTTAAATATAAATGCTTCGTCATTTTAAAATTTAAACCTTTGACTTCACTAACGTTGGATGTATATACCAATTAACCCAAGAATATAATATCAACCACGTACCACAATAAAAGGGATATTGGTACCATATATATATTGGTCCTATATATGAAGAAAAAGAAAAAACTTGGAAATTGAAGATACTAAATTTATGTAATAACCGAAATATAGATACACAAGATCAATACTCGATAAAGTCTTGCTAAATATGAATTTAAAATTTGGAAGTCCCAACCAACACAACTAGTCCACTAAAATTATTGCGCAATAATTCCTTTTCATTTTTCCGCTTTCTCTCATCTTTTTCCCTTATATATAATTCCTCCTCCTCTCCTCTCTCTCCCCCTCCTCTCCTCTCTCTCTCCCTCTCCCTCTCCCAGCCCGATCGTCCTCTCCCGCGAGCACCGGTCGTCCTCTCCCGCACCGGACGTCGGCGACCCTCTCCCGCACCGGCGACTCTCTCCCGCACTAGCGTCTCTCTCTCTCTTTCTCTCTCCGGCCGGAGGCCGCTGTCGGCCAGATCCGGCCGCTAAGGCCGGATCGGCCTCCTGGCGGGCGGATCCGAATGCCAGGCGACCGATCCGGCCGCTAATGTTTTTTATATTTAAAAAATTCTATGCGATGGTTGCGACCACCGACAGATCGACAGTTGCGACGACCGTCGAAAGTTTCGACAATTGCGACCGTAAAAAACTTTCGACGGTTCGAACCGCCGGCCTTTTTCGGCGGTTGCAACCGTCAAAAACTTTCGACGGTTCGAACCGCCGGCCTTTTCCGGCGGTTGCAACTGTCGGAAACTTTCGACGGTTCAAACCGCCGGGACTTTTCCGACGGTTCTGACCGTTGATATTTTCGACGAATTTTTTCGACCGTCGCAAATCGATTTGCGACGAGCGTTTTTCCGAAGGATCGATTCCGACTGAAAAATCGTCGATAATTGCGTTACCGACGATTTTCGGGCTGATTACTGACGGTTCAGCGTTTTTTTAGTAGTGTGCTAATTTGATATAGTCAAATCCATATGTAGGTAGTTTGATCCGTTGGTAATAGAAGAAGATTTCAAGAATGAAATCACTTGATCAGTTCATAAATTAATTTTCATGATTAAGTAACTAGCAATATTAAAATTATAAATACAATGTTCCTGTCCAGTTAAGTTTCTAGAAAAGTTGGTTAGCACATAAAATTATAAATATAAAACTATTCTATGCTTTTTGAAAAATCATAATTGGATACTCATGACTTTCTAAGGTAAAATGAAGGCAGCACCAAGGAAACAACCACAAACATATACATTTATATTTACTCAATCATATCGCTATCCAGAAATGCTTATTAACCTATATGAACCAGAAAGACATTATCCCCAACAAGGATTTACAATATCAAGCTAGAAGAAGATATAACATGAGAAGAACACCGAGTGTAATGCTATGTAAATCCAACTTGACGCCATGGCTTCTGGGACTGGGAGGTTGAAGTTCATCGCACTGAACGCTCCTGAAGGACAGCTTTCCATTTTCCAGATCATAGATGTACTGAAAGTTCTGCATCTGGTAATTGCCCAAGTACGAGTAGCCGTCATAAAAGGGGTTTATCATCAAGCAAACCAAAGGAATACCATTAACAGTGTAGTTCGCCAAGAAAATTGATGTTTGCAAAGTCATGTCTGCGCCGTCGAAGTGGAACGTGAGAGTAGACAAATTTAAACGGCTATTTGATGTCCAATCGAAACACAGGTCGGGGCCGAAGTTAAAAGTGGAGTCGTACTCAGGCAGTCCAACCTGAGCACTGACTTCGTCCCTGAGGATCTCGTAAGCTTCCGGTGGTAAGTAAACGGGTCGTTCGAATATATGATCGTCCCATTTATTATTGTCCCATCTGAATTTTTTACGTATTAGAGCATTTCTGGACGGATGGGCAACCTTTTTGCGCCAAGTGATATGCCCTTCAAATCAAGGATGTAGTCCGTCGAATCATTTAGAAGAGTGGTGGTATTGACGGCTATGTTGCCCTCCAAGTCTGCGTAGGAACCGAAGAACATGTAGCTGGAAAGAGTGGTATTGGCAGCTTGGTCGGTGAAACAATGAGAGAATTTGGTTAAATTCAGCTGAGAGATCAGAGAGAAAGGGGCTCGTCCGAGCCCGACATAGCCAGAGGTGTCATTGAATCCGTAGATCACCACGTCGTTGCATGCAAAAGATGGGTTACGCGGAGTACTGCCTCCGAAAACGAATGTGTCGTTGGCAAGAACACCGACCAGGCCAGAGGCAGAGCAATTGTATCGGCACTGCGGCAGCTGCTCGCATGATTCGTTCTGTAGCTCTTCTTCCCATTGCTTGTCGCATGTCGGAGTGATGTAGGTGGAGGAATCCTTTGGGTAGTAGGCCGAAGTCTTGCTTGGCGCGTAATTTTGCAGGCAGTCGCTCCAAATGACGTCGTCAAAGGTGTCGATTATGAGCGATACGTTGCTTGCAGGGGTGCCTACGCTGAGCTGCAGCAGGTAGTCCTGAAATCCGCTGTATCGGAGCCGAGCTTGGAAACCACCGTTTTCTTTTTCGGGAAGATAATCCACGAATTTCTTCTGTTTGGGAAATTTTGGTGGTCTTCGAGGCCCACGGGAACGAGCAAGAGAAACAGCACTCGGGGGAATAACCAAGAGAAAGAAAAGAAGAAACATAGCAACCATTTGCGCCATTTTGGGGCTAAAATTGAACTCTCAGATCCTTGCTAGGTACGTTCTAGTCAAGAGCCAATGTTACACCATGCACTCGATTTCACAGTTTACGTATATATAGAAGAAAAAGTTGACTATATCATGAAATCAGAAAATGACAATTTCGTGTCAAAAGAACTGGAACAGCCGAAATTGTTTCCTCTATTAGATAAATTAACAGTCATAACATCAAACTTTAATCTACGCTGATTATTTAGTTCCTATCAGTTCTGAACATAATTATTATGATGCGGCCATAATTTTCCCCAGTTGCAAAACGATGCAAATTTAACGATAAAAAGAACGACTTAGACTCTACGAGCATGTTGTACATGAGGGGGTCAGGAAAAAAACATTAAAATTTAAGAAATCAGTATTTATAATAAGACTAAATAATATCTAACTTCAACGAATTAATGTAGGAGCGAAGAAGCACTTTCTCGATAATTAAGTCTTGAATCAATTAGAGATAAATGAATTGGTAGTTCGACTTCAAAATGTCTTCTTATACAAACATCTCTTGCCAGTGCAGATATCCCTTGAACTTTATTCATTATCATATATCAGCTGAATCTGATTACTAGTTCATGATTTTAATTTGTTAACTATTCGATAAGAAATCACAAACCTTATTTAATATTGAATAATCATGATTTTGGCAAAAAAAATCGTTAACTATAATTCAATATTTCATAGCTTTTTAATCTTCGATTGTCACTGAAATATTTTTTATAAGCACCAAAAAGAAATCAAAAAATAAAATCATAACTTAATATTTACTTTCTTTAATGTAATAAGTGATATAATTACTACACTCATAACATAATTCTTTTTGGATGAAAAATCGGCTGCAGGATCTGATTTTTTTATATTTAAAAAAAATGACGAACGAATCTGACGCAACGTCCGACGGGAGCGATCCGATCGGAATGTCTGGCGGGAGGAGGTTATGATGGTGAATTTCTTGTCGAAACCTCCGATGGAAAATATCTCATCGAAGGTTCTAATTAGAAATCCCCGTCGGAGGTTCCGGTTGTCTCGTCAGAACCTCTGACAATTAATATCCTTTCGGAATGGGGACTTCCTGTCGGACGTTTCTACAAGTGCCTATTTCGAAAATAGCAATAGATTTTAAAATTCATTGAAAAGTTATTACCAACGAGAGTTATTCCGACGATTATTTTCACGTCGAAGAATTCATTGAAAACTCAATTTTTTGATGAATTTTACGAGATTTTTTATGGATTTGATCGTCGAAAATCGTTAAAAATGTTATAGCGAAGATAATAACATCATACCATTTGTTGGACCTCAGCACTCACCATCGAACTTCCAATTATTGAAGAATATATAGTATTGGTAGTAAATTAGTAGACAGATTTCATTATCTTAATTTAACATAAAGCAATATTAATGAACTGAAATAAGAGCACATATGATGATCATGTACTAAGTGAATAAGTTTGGTAATTGTCGTTTCACTACAAGAAAAACGTTGATTACTGACCGTCTGTAATCAGCCCAACAACAGTCGGTAATACAATTTTCGACGGTTTTTCGGACGGAATCCATCCGTCGGAAAAACGGTCGTCGCAAATCGATTTGCGATGGTTGGAAAAAATTCTCAGAAATATCGACGGTTCTAACCATCCGAAAAAACCCGGCCGACGGTTGTAACCGTCTGAGAAGTCCCGACGATTCCAATCGTCGAATGTTTTCGACGGCCACAACTGTCTAAACTTTCAGCCGGCGGTCGCAACTGTCGCAAAAAAATTTTTAAAAATAAAAAAAAAATTAGCAGCCGGATCAGGCTGCGGCCAAATCCGGCCGCCCCCGGCCAAATCCTACCGCTGGCTGCCAGATCTGGCCGCCAGCGGCTAGATCCGGCCACCACGGGGTCTGGGCCAGAGAGAGAGAGAGAAGGGGAGAGGGACGCCGGCAGGATGGGACGCCGGCGGGATGGGTCGCTGACGGTCTACGTCCGGTCGGGAGGCTCGCCGGTAGGGAGAGGGAAGGGAGAGCAAGAGAGGGAGAGAGAGAGGAGAGGGGGAAAGAAATAGAGGGAGAGAGAGGAGATGGGGTATATAAAGATATATATATATATATATTATATAATATATAAGTGGATAGATGGGAAAGCGGGAAAATAGAAAAAAATAGCGGGATAATAAAATTTTAATTATCAACGGCTTCGACCGTCGAAAAAGTAAATATTAATTATTTTTAAAATTACCAACAGTTGTGACCATCAAAATTATTTAATTATAAAAATAAAATACTATATTTAGTTATATATTATTTTTTTACTGACGATTTGAACTGTCGCTAATTATTATCGACGGTCGAAATCGTCGAAAATTACGACGGTTTGGACTGTCGGTAATTATATTAATAAAATACTCCTCATATTATATTATTATATATTTACCGATGGTTAGGACAGTTCGTCGAAAATATCGACGTTCCTAATCATCGAAAAATAAAATAATAATATAACAAATTACATAATTTATTATTTTCATTTCCGACGGTTGTGATCATCGGAAAATCCGTCGAAAATTGCGATGGATGGATATCCGTCGGAAATATCGACGTTCCTAATCGTCAAAAAATAAAATAATAATATAACAAATTATATAATTTATTATCTTCATTTCCGACGATTGCAACCGTCGAAAAATCCATCGGAAATGGCGACGGATGGATATCCGTCGGAAAAATCGATGTTCCTAATCGTTAAAAAATAAAATAATAATATAATAAATTATATAATTTATTATTTTCATTTTAGAAATGGCGACAGATGGAAAATCCGTCGGAAATTTTTTCATCACAAAATCCGTCGCAAATTGTGACGGATTTCTATCCGTCGGAAAATGGTAATTTTCTTGTAGTGTTTAGTGTAAATTGACACTAATAGATAAAAGGTCCATCACAAGTGAAAAGTTAATTCAATTAAAGAAATATAATACAAATAACTCATAGAACACATCATTGTAGTTTGTTATAAAACTTTGTGCGATAAACATTATCAGCTAGATTTGATTCTTGCGTAATAAAAGAGGCAGAAAGAGCGTGCATTTGAACGTCAGGATGTTTTAATTCACATAAAACAGCATATGATCAACTTGTCGTAATTTTGAAGGTTGAATAGTGCCCAAACCATATGTTCTACGTAATTGATATTCATATGATCGTAATAACTGAAAAAAAATCAAAATTAATGGAGATTTTATGTGTTAGTTTAAACTATTAAATTAAATATCCCAGAAGATTTTAGTCTAATTAAGTCAGGATATTTAATTGGAAAACTAATTTTAACTTGATTAACAAAATAAATATGAGAGACCCTTGAAAAGAAGTCTCATATATATTGAATGATTATGCATAAAATCTTGCACAAGTTGATTTAGAAAAAGGAAACGACGCGAGTGGCTTTGATTGCAACATTAAACATTTAATATCAAATACAGAAAGGGCACGTGCGGCACTGGTACTTTTTTATAACCAGTTTTAATCAGCCTTTCTAAAATTGGAACTGACCGATTTTAGTAGGGGTGTAAGCAAAAATATCGAAAAACCGAAAAGCTAAAAAATCGATGTAAATTTTAAGATTTCTTTAAAATTTGACAAAAAATCTAGACTATTTTCAATTTAAAAAAAACCACCAGAGAAGCTCAATGGAGATCTACATAATTAAAATTATATAAAAAGATATTACTATTATAATTTAAATACTTATAAAATATATAAAATTAATTAGTAAACAAGATATTTTTATCATTAAATGCATAAAAAATCTATATATGTCATAAATAATAGTACTACAACCTATAATATGTAACTAATATATGTTTATAAAATACAATACCACTTCATATTATCAATATCTTTTATTAAATACAAAATTTAGGACTCCAAAAAAATCATCAGAAAAAATGGATTAAGTTTTTTTAGTTCTAAAAAACCATCCGAAAAATATAAAATGGTCTTTTTAAACAAAAGAATCACCTGAACAGTACTATTCTCACCCCTAATTCTACCAATTGAATTAGGTTGATGGTTCAACTTTTTTTTCAAAAAGAAATAAAATAAAGCTGAATATGGATAGAAAAACAAATAAGGAAAGTACATTATAGTAAGAAATAGAAAGGAGAGAAAAAAGGGTATAAATTTGAATAGTATAATATAATGTAATAGAATTTGTAGGATGAAGGTAAAAAAGGTTACTAATAATAAGGAAAGTAGATGTGAATTTGAAAATAAAAAGTGGAAATAATAATAAAGATAAATTTAGACAAAGAGAAAATTGAACTAAAATAAAAAATGATAAATTTAAAGCAATAAATATTAATAATATAAAAATAGAAATATATTATAGATTTTATAGGATGAATTTAAAAAGGGAAACATATAATATATAATGAATTTGAAATATAGAACATGAGAAGATAGTAGTACGAAATTATTCAAACAAAAAAGAAAATTATTCATGAAATTATTAAATAATAAAATTATTTAATTATATTATTGTAAATAATATATATTTCTAAAAATGTAAAAAAATAAATTATTAACATATTTTTATTTCATTATTTTTAACCTTTAATAACTTTTTTATAATATATTTTATGAAGTAATAAAAAATATATTATTTTAATAAAAAACTGATTTAATCCATTTGAACTGATTGAATCAATCGAACCATGACCTTGGTCGATCGATTCTATTGTCGATTCAATTATTAAAACATTGGTTTAAATTGTGCAATCCTCTTTTTTAAATATATCATTTTGTTTTTTTATTGAGCATTCGGCCTCCCGTTATAACAAAAAAGTATAAAATATGATTTTTGGTATTGAATTTAAAATTAGGAAAATTCATTTGCGAAAAGAGAATAAAGGAGGCATGTTCAAAATATTTAATTTAAGAAATATAACACGAATATCACGCGTGCTCAGTTATGCTACACAAGTTAGAAGCAAGAGTCTGAGTTGAATTAAAATTAGAAAGCATCTTTTTAAGAAAGTGAAGATAGCATATACCATTGTTTTTAAAACCGGACACGTCGGTCGATCATCAACCTATTAGCGGTTCGATCCGGTTCTTGACAGAAAAAAAAAACGGGATTCAATCAGTGGTCAAATTAGTTAAATCGAGTTCCAATTCAAAATATTTAATCTATTATTTGAGTAAAATCAACCTCCCTTGTAAAATTGATAGGCCAATTATCATGATTAGCTGTCGTCAAAAATTTTTAAATCGTCGATGCATTGCAAGGATTTTAGCACTAATTTGAATATAAAGACTTCGACAGTTTTCTATAACAAATTTTAATATGAACCTTTGACTTCATTAACGTTGGATGTATATAACAATTTTATAATTCAACCCTTTGTCTTCATCAATGTTGGATGTTCAAACTTATGAATCAATTGTCTGGCACGGCAAAGTCGCATTCGACTTTTGAACAATTTCTTGATCGATGGTTTTACAAATTCCTAATTGTCATTCTTTTATAGAGATTCTATCTCTTCCCACATTGTTACTAAACATTATATCATGCAAACTAGTTGTATTTTTAATCCCTGATGCATGCCGAGTAGCGTCACATTTCAAATCCTCATGAGCAATCAGATCATCTAGTACCTATCCAGGAGATGGACCTTCACACTATGAGCATTCGCCCTTGATAGCTCCAAGTTCACTACTCCAGCCCGATTTTACATCCCAACAGGCACAGTTTTTTGTTCGAGATGGACAAACGGGAACAAGGCCCACTTTGAAAATGGATCGTGTCATGTCATGTCGAGTCAGACAGCCCACTTTGTGGGACAAATGGGTCGTGTCATGTCGAGTTAGACAGCCTATTTTTTTTTTATTTTTTCCTTTCAATTTGAACTTTTTATTATTTTTAATTTACTTATTAAATTATTATATAATATAATTAGTATTATTAATTATTCTATAATATATGACTTAGTGAGTAGTGACTACTTTAATTATTATATAAATAATTATATAGTTAAATTTTCAAATACATCATCATTAATTTATAATTATTAAGTAAACGAATTTGTAAAATGAATAATTGAGTACTAAGTAATAACTAATAGGTTATAAGTTATAACTTATAACCTTATACATAAAATTAATTGATAAGTATTAAATATATATATATATATATATATATATATATATATTAGTAGCATTAGTATACTAGTATAGATAGTTAAGTGCTAATTTACTAATTACCATATACTAAGTTATAACTAGGTTATACTAAGTAAATTAGTATTTAACAATCTTATAACCAAGTTACTGTATAGTATAATAGTATATACTATGTTATAACTAAACAAAGTTATACTAAGTAAATTAGTACTTAACTATCTTATAAGTTATAACTTAGTTATAATTTATATAGTAATTTACTATATACATCTTAGTACAAAAGTTAGAATTAAATCAAAATATCATTTAAAGTTCAAACTTTAAATTCGTACTGAAGTTAATATCAAATGAGTCATTTAAAGTTCAAATGTTCTAATTTTTAATTTACTTTTTATATAATATAATTAGTATTATTCTATAATATATTACTTTAGTCTAGTGACTACTGACTACTTTAATTATTATTATATAATTTATTATCTTCATTTCCGACGATTGCAACCGTCGAAAAATCCATCGGAAATGGCGACGGATGGATATCCGTCGGAAAAATCGATGTTCCTAATCGTTAAAAAATAAAATAATAATATAATAAATTATATAATTTATTATTTTCATTTTAGAAATGGCGACAGATGGAAAATCCGTCGGAAATTTTTTTATCACAAAATCCGTCGCAAATTGTGACGGATTTCTATCCGTCGGAAAATGGTAATTTTCTTGTAGTGTTTAGTGTAAATTGACACTAATAGATAAAAGGTCCATCACAAGTGAAAAGTTAATTCAATTAAAGAAATATAATACAAATAACTCATAGAACACATCATTGTAGTTTGTTATAAAACTTTGTGCGATAAACATTATCAGCTAGATTTGATTCTTGCGTAATAAAAGAGGCAGAAAGAGCGTGCATTTGAACGTCAGGATGTTTTAATTCACATAAAACAGCATATGATCAACTTGTCGTAATTTTGAAGGTTGAATAGTGCCCAAACCATATGTTCTACGTAATTGATATTCATATGATCGTAATAACTGAAAAAAAATCAAAATTAATGGAGATTTTATGTGTTAGTTTAAACTATTAAATTAAATATCCCAGAAGATTTTAGTCTAATTAAGTCAGGATATTTAATTGGAAAACTAATTTTAACTTGATTAACAAAATAAATATGAGAGACCCTTGAAAAGAAGTCTCATATATATTGAATGATTATGCATAAAATCTTGCACAAGTTGATTTAGAAAAAGGAAACGACGCGAGTGGCTTTGATTGCAACATTAAACATTTAATATCAAATACAGAAAGGGCACGTGCGGCACTGGTACTTTTTTATAACCAGTTTTAATCAGCCTTTCTAAAATTGGAACTGACCGATTTTAGTAGGGGTGTAAGCAAAAATATCGAAAAACCGAAAAGCTAAAAAATCGATGTAAATTTTAAGATTTCTTTAAAATTTGACAAAAAATCTAGACTATTTTCAATTTAAAAAAAACCACCAGAGAAGCTCAATGGAGATCTACATAATTAAAATTATATAAAAAGATATTACTATTATAATTTAAATACTTATAAAATATATAAAATTAATTAGTAAACAAGATATTTTTATCATTAAATGCATAAAAAATCTATATATGTCATAAATAATAGTACTACAACCTATAATATGTAACTAATATATGTTTATAAAATACAATACCACTTCATATTATCAATATCTTTTATTAAATACAAAATTTAGGACTCCAAAAAAATCATCAGAAAAAATGGATTAAGTTTTTTTAGTTCTAAAAAACCATCCGAAAAATATAAAATGGTCTTTTTAAACAAAAGAATCACCTGAACAGTACTATTCTCACCCCTAATTCTACCAATTGAATTAGGTTGATGGTTCAACTTTTTTTTCAAAAAGAAATAAAATAAAGCTGAATATGGATAGAAAAACAAATAAGGAAAGTACATTATAGTAAGAAATAGAAAGGAGAGAAAAAAGGGTATAAATTTGAATAGTATAATATAATGTAATAGAATTTGTAGGATGAAGGTAAAAAAGGTTACTAATAATAAGGAAAGTAGATGTGAATTTGAAAATAAAAAGTGGAAATAATAATAAAGATAAATTTAGACAAAGAGAAAATTGAACTAAAATAAAAAATGATAAATTTAAAGCAATAAATATTAATAATATAAAAATAGAAATATATTATAGATTTTATAGGATGAATTTAAAAAGGGAAACATATAATATATAATGAATTTGAAATATAGAACATGAGAAGATAGTAGTACGAAATTATTCAAACAAAAAAGAAAATTATTCATGAAATTATTAAATAATAAAATTATTTAATTATATTATTGTAAATAATATATATTTCTAAAAATGTAAAAAAATAAATTATTAACATATTTTTATTTCATTATTTTTAACCTTTAATAACTTTTTTATAATATATTTTATGAAGTAATAAAAAATATATTATTTTAATAAAAAACTGATTTAATCCATTTGAACTGATTGAATCAATCGAACCATGACCTTGGTCGATCGATTCTATTGTCGATTCAATTATTAAAACATTGGTTTAAATTGTGCAATCCTCTTTTTTAAATATATCATTTTGTTTTTTTATTGAGCATTCGGCCTCCCGTTATAACAAAAAAGTATAAAATATGATTTTTGGTATTGAATTTAAAATTAGGAAAATTCATTTGCGAAAAGAGAATAAAGGAGGCATGTTCAAAATATTTAATTTAAGAAATATAACACGAATATCACGCGTGCTCAGTTATGCTACACAAGTTAGAAGCAAGAGTCTGAGTTGAATTAAAATTAGAAAGCATCTTTTTAAGAAAGTGAAGATAGCATATACCATTGTTTTTAAAACCGGACACGTCGGTCGATCATCAACCTATTAGCGGTTCGATCCGGTTCTTGACAGAAAAAAAAAAACGGGATTCAATCAGTGGTCAAATTAGTTAAATCGAGTTCCAATTCAAAATATTTAATCTATTATTTGAGTAAAATCAACCTCCCTTGTAAAATTGATAGGCCAATTATCATGATTAGCTGTCGTCAAAAATTTTTAAATCGTCGATGCATTGCAAGGATTTTAGCACTAATTTGAATATAAAGACTTCGACAGTTTTCTATAACAAATTTTAATATGAACCTTTGACTTCATTAACGTTGGATGTATATAACAATTTTATAATTCAACCCTTTGTCTTCATCAATGTTGGATGTTCAAACTTATGAATCAATTGTCTGGCACGGCAAAGTCGCATTCGACTTTTGAACAATTTCTTGATCGATGGTTTTACAAATTCCTAATTGTCATTCTTTTATAGAGATTCTATCTCTTCCCACATTGTTACTAAACATTATATCATGCAAACTAGTTGTATTTTTAATCCCTGATGCATGCCGAGTAGCGTCACATTTCAAATCCTCATGAGCAATCAGATCATCTAGTACCTATCCAGGAGATGGACCTTCACACTATGAGCATTCGCCCTTGATAGCTCCAAGTTCACTACTCCAGCCCGATTTTACATCCCAACAGGCACAGTTTTTTGTTCGAGATGGACAAACGGGAACAAGGCCCACTTTGAAAATGGATCGTGTCA
Organism: Pontederia crassipes; assembly: GCA_030549335.1. NCBI lineage: Eukaryota > Viridiplantae > Streptophyta > Magnoliopsida > Commelinales > Pontederiaceae > Pontederia > Pontederia crassipes. The sequence continues at coordinate 32,267,401 of CM060193.1, forward strand.
TGTCATGTCGAGTCAGACAGCCCACTTTGTGGGACAAATGGGTCGTGTCATGTCGAGTTAGACAGCCTATTTTTTTTTTATTTTTTCCTTTCAATTTGAACTTTTTATTATTTTTAATTTACTTATTAAATTATTATATAATATAATTAGTATTATTAATTATTCTATAATATATGACTTAGTGAGTAGTGACTACTTTAATTATTATATAAATAATTATATAGTTAAATTTTCAAATACATCATCATTAATTTATAATTATTAAGTAAACGAATTTGTAAAATGAATAATTGAGTACTAAGTAATAACTAATAGGTTATAAGTTATAACTTATAACCTTATACATAAAATTAATTGATAAGTATTAAATATATATATATATATATATATATATATATATATAAATATATATATATATTAGTAGCATTAGTATACTAGTATAGATAGTTAAGTGCTAATTTACTAATTACCATATACTAAGTTATAACTAGGTTATACTAAGTAAATTAGTATTTAACAATCTTATAACCAAGTTACTGTATAGTATAATAGTATATACTATGTTATAACTAAACAAAGTTATACTAAGTAAATTAGTACTTAACTATCTTATAAGTTATAACTTAGTTATAATTTATATAGTAATTTACTATATACATCTTAGTACAAAAGTTAGAATTAAATCAAAATATCATTTAAAGTTCAAACTTTAAATTCGTACTGAAGTTAATATCAAATGAGTCATTTAAAGTTCAAATGTTCTAATTTTTAATTTACTTTTTATATAATATAATTAGTATTATTCTATAATATATTACTTTAGTCTAGTGACTACTGACTACTTTAATTATTATTATATAATTTATTATCTTCATTTCCGATGATTGCAACCGTCGAAAAATCCATCGGAAATGGCGACGGATGGATATCCGTCGGAAAAATCGATGTTCCTAATCGTTAAAAAATAAAATAATAATATAATAAATTATATAATTTATTATTTTCATTTTAGAAATGGCGACAGATGGAAAATCCGTCGGAAATTTTTTTATCACAAAATCCGTCGCAAATTGTGACGGATTTCTATCCGTCGGAAAATGGTAATTTTCTTGTAGTGTTTAGTGTAAATTGACACTAATAGATAAAAGGTCCATCACAAGTGAAAAGTTAATTCAATTAAAGAAATATAATACAAATAACTCATAGAACACATCATTGTAGTTTGTTATAAAACTTTGTGCGATAAACATTATCAGCTAGATTTGATTCTTGCGTAATAAAAGAGGCAGAAAGAGCGTGCATTTGAACGTCAGGATGTTTTAATTCACATAAAACAGCATATGATCAACTTGTCGTAATTTTGAAGGTTGAATAGTGCCCAAACCATATGTTCTACGTAATTGATATTCATATGATCGTAATAACTGAAAAAAAATCAAAATTAATGGAGATTTTATGTGTTAGTTTAAACTATTAAATTAAATATCCCAGAAGATTTTAGTCTAATTAAGTCAGGATATTTAATTGGAAAACTAATTTTAACTTGATTAACAAAATAAATATGAGAGACCCTTGAAAAGAAGTCTCATATATATTGAATGATTATGCATAAAATCTTGCACAAGTTGATTTAGAAAAAGGAAACGACGCGAGTGGCTTTGATTGCAACATTAAACATTTAATATCAAATACAGAAAGGGCACGTGCGGCACTGGTACTTTTTTATAACCAGTTTTAATCAGCCTTTCTAAAATTGGAACTGACCGATTTTAGTAGGGGTGTAAGCAAAAATATCGAAAAACCGAAAAGCTAAAAAATCGATGTAAATTTTAAGATTTCTTTAAAATTTGACAAAAAATCTAGACTATTTTCAATTTAAAAAAAACCACCAGAGAAGCTCAATGGAGATCTACATAATTAAAATTATATAAAAAGATATTACTATTATAATTTAAATACTTATAAAATATATAAAATTAATTAGTAAACAAGATATTTTTATCATTAAATGCATAAAAAATCTATATATGTCATAAATAATAGTACTACAACCTATAATATGTAACTAATATATGTTTATAAAATACAATACCACTTCATATTATCAATATCTTTTATTAAATACAAAATTTAGGACTCCAAAAAAATCATCAGAAAAAATGGATTAAGTTTTTTTAGTTCTAAAAAACCATCCGAAAAATATAAAATGGTCTTTTTAAACAAAAGAATCACCTGAACAGTACTATTCTCACCCCTAATTCTACCAATTGAATTAGGTTGATGGTTCAACTTTTTTTTCAAAAAGAAATAAAATAAAGCTGAATATGGATAGAAAAACAAATAAGGAAAGTACATTATAGTAAGAAATAGAAAGGAGAGAAAAAAGGGTATAAATTTGAATAGTATAATATAATGTAATAGAATTTGTAGGATGAAGGTAAAAAAGGTTACTAATAATAAGGAAAGTAGATGTGAATTTGAAAATAAAAAGTGGAAATAATAATAAAGATAAATTTAGACAAAGAGAAAATTGAACTAAAATAAAAAATGATAAATTTAAAGCAATAAATATTAATAATATAAAAATAGAAATATATTATAGATTTTATAGGATGAATTTAAAAAGGGAAACATATAATATATAATGAATTTGAAATATAGAACATGAGAAGATAGTAGTACGAAATTATTCAAACAAAAAAGAAAATTATTCATGAAATTATTAAATAATAAAATTATTTAATTATATTATTGTAAATAATATATATTTCTAAAAATGTAAAAAAATAAATTATTAACATATTTTTATTTCATTATTTTTAACCTTTAATAACTTTTTTATAATATATTTTATGAAGTAATAAAAAATATATTATTTTAATAAAAAACTGATTTAATCCATTTGAACTGATTGAATCAATCGAACCATGACCTTGGTCGATCGATTCTATTGTCGATTCAATTATTAAAACATTGGTTTAAATTGTGCAATCCTCTTTTTTAAATATATCATTTTGTTTTTTTATTGAGCATTCGGCCTCCCGTTATAACAAAAAAGTATAAAATATGATTTTTGGTATTGAATTTAAAATTAGGAAAATTCATTTGCGAAAAGAGAATAAAGGAGGCATGTTCAAAATATTTAATTTAAGAAATATAACACGAATATCACGCGTGCTCAGTTATGCTACACAAGTTAGAAGCAAGAGTCTGAGTTGAATTAAAATTAGAAAGCATCTTTTTAAGAAAGTGAAGATAGCATATACCATTGTTTTTAAAACCGGACACGTCGGTCGATCATCAACCTATTAGCGGTTCGATCCGGTTCTTGACAGAAAAAAAAAACGGGATTCAATCAGTGGTCAAATTAGTTAAATCGAGTTCCAATTCAAAATATTTAATCTATTATTTGAGTAAAATCAACCTCCCTTGTAAAATTGATAGGCCAATTATCATGATTAGCTGTCGTCAAAAATTTTTAAATCGTCGATGCATTGCAAGGATTTTAGCACTAATTTGAATATAAAGACTTCGACAGTTTTCTATAACAAATTTTAATATGAACCTTTGACTTCATTAACGTTGGATGTATATAACAATTTTATAATTCAACCCTTTGTCTTCATCAATGTTGGATGTTCAAACTTATGAATCAATTGTCTGGCACGGCAAAGTCGCATTCGACTTTTGAACAATTTCTTGATCGATGGTTTTACAAATTCCTAATTGTCATTCTTTTATAGAGATTCTATCTCTTCCCACATTGTTACTAAACATTATATCATGCAAACTAGTTGTATTTTTAATCCCTGATGCATGCCGAGTAGCGTCACATTTCAAATCCTCATGAGCAATCAGATCATCTAGTACCTATCCAGGAGATGGACCTTCACACTATGAGCATTCGCCCTTGATAGCTCCAAGTTCACTACTCCAGCCCGATTTTACATCCCAACAGGCACAGTTTTTTGTTCGAGATGGACAAACGGGAACAAGGCCCACTTTGAAAATGGATCGTGTCATGTCATGTCGAGTCAGACAGCCCACTTTGTGGGACAAATGGGTCGTGTCATGTCGAGTTAGACAGCCTATTTTTTTTTTATTTTTTCCTTTCAATTTGAACTTTTTATTATTTTTAATTTACTTATTAAATTATTATATAATATAATTAGTATTATTAATTATTCTATAATATATGACTTAGTGAGTAGTGACTACTTTAATTATTATATAAATAATTATATAGTTAAATTTTCAAATACATCATCATTAATTTATAATTATTAAGTAAACGAATTTGTAAAATGAATAATTGAGTACTAAGTAATAACTAATAGGTTATAAGTTATAACTTATAACCTTATACATAAAATTAATTGATAAGTATTAAATATATATATATATATATATATATATATATATATTAGTAGCATTAGTATACTAGTATAGATAGTTAAGTGCTAATTTACTAATTACCATATACTAAGTTATAACTAGGTTATACTAAGTAAATTAGTATTTAACAATCTTATAACCAAGTTACTGTATAGTATAATAGTATATACTATGTTATAACTAAACAAAGTTATACTAAGTAAATTAGTACTTAACTATCTTATAAGTTATAACTTAGTTATAATTTATATAGTAATTTACTATATACATCTTAGTACAAAAGTTAGAATTAAATCAAAATATCATTTAAAGTTCAAACTTTAAATTCGTACTGAAGTTAATATCAAATGAGTCATTTAAAGTTCAAATGTTCTAATTTTTAATTTACTTTTTATATAATATAATTAGTATTATTCTATAATATATTACTTTAGTCTAGTGACTACTGACTACTTTAATTATTATTATATAATAATTATATAGTTAAATTTTTTAAACTCTCATTGGGTAATTATGATATCATACTAACAATAGTCTCTATTTAGATCAATTTCAAGAGTAAAGATAGTATCACTTGAAATGAGTTTAAGAATGACTATTGTGAGAATGATATCTTAATTATTCAATGAGAGAAGATGAGATTGAGAGAGAAAACGTGAGAGGAGAGGAGATCGAGAGAGAAAGGGAGGGATGTGCATGTGGCCATTTGGGAAAGGAGAGGAGATTGAAAGAGAGAGAGCGAGAGTGAGAGGAGAATAAGAGATTGAGAGAGAGAGAGAGAGAGAGAGAGTGAGAGATGAGGGAAAAAGAATGAAAGTGAGCAAGTGTGAAGAAGGGGGAGGGAGTTCGATCGCATTTTATAGGTGGCGAAGGCGGTTCGACATAACCCGCGTTGTTTTAAACATGGCCCGTGTTGTACTCATAATACGTCCGTGATCGTCGGTCCATGTTCACGTTGTCAAATCGAAACAATACGGATTGTGTGATTTCAGCGCGGACTGTGTTTATGCATCATGTGTGATCCATGCCGGTGCGTGAAAAAAAACTCATGTCAAAACAGGTTGTGTCTTGTTGGAGCCATATTCATCATGCCCGGGTCGTGTCGTGCTCACAGTGCGGAAGGCCGACCCGGCACGGAATGGCATGACACGACCCATTTTTTCGTGCGCGGGCCGTGTCCATGCCGACACAACTTTTGGGCGGGCCGGCGGCATGCCGGGCCGTGCTGCCCGCCCGAAATTCCATCTCTAGCTTTGTAACAATTTTAGATGATACAACAGTATCATCAAAAGGAACAAACACAGTTTCAAATGCTTACCGACCTTCAGGTACAACTCAAGTGGATGGTCTGAGACTATTTTGGACAGTATCCAGCACTTCCAACTCCATTAGAAATTAGCTAGTTAGTTGTGTTTTTCCTTCCTTCTTTTATCTTTTATCCATTCTTGCATCTTGTTCTTCTTAACTTGTTTGGCTTATTTAGTTTAACCTTCGGGAGGTTTCATTTTATTTATTTCAATATTACATGTTTACTTTATATATGGATTTTATAAAAATAACATAAAAGATTCAAATTTTCAAAAACAAATCACAAAAATACCGCTAACCATAATATTTCTTTATCATTTGATTTTTTAATTGCCTAAGAAAAATTCAAAGACATTCTGTGCACTTATAAATTCTATTGTCATAATTTTATTTATTCTATCGCCTTAGTAGTGGGTACTTTGAAAAAGTGTTCGTTGCCAAGTAGAACTATGGATATTTAGATCACTAATTATTATTTAAGTTCGTATTTATTTTATTTCTCGTCTTGATAGTAATAGCTTTTCTATTGAATGCATAAAGTACTTGGTGAGCTTATGGAAAAAGTGAAAATTAATGAGAAAAAAGTTGTAGAGAAAAATAAGGATGAAAAAGTAGTGGCAAAAAGAAAAATGAGGCGATTATAAATGTTATCGATTCATGTTTGAGCAATTAGATTTGTAAAGAATTCTTGTCTTGCAACCTAAGGTCTGTTACATAAATGTGATCCGTCATTCAAAAGCCTGTTACATGAGTCACCAAGCAATATGGAAAAGTATAAAAGTAGTCAAATCATTACTTCGCCACAAAAAAAGTTTTACTTTTTTATTTAAAAAGAAAAAAAATAAGAGAAATTAAACAATTTGTGCTAATTCGAAGAACCCGAACCATGTAGGATCTTATTTGGAACAAGTTTCTTCATAATTCCAGGATTGAAATATAGCGCATACTCGAGCTGAGTTCCATTAGACCTGGGTCGCATTCTAACTTTCCAAATTTTTTATTAGTAAATTAATTTTAATTTCTAACAATTGTGCCATTAAACCGAGGTCAATTAAAACATCTTAGATAATGTAAATTCAAGTTGATCGAATTTTCAATGTCTTTAATTTTACTTATTTAAGATAGTTAGATTCTTAAGTTTTTTAGTCCTTTACTTTAACAACCTTTAATAATAATACACTTTAGTTGAGAGTACATTAAAAAGGATTGAGTTTTCAATGCGCTTTAATCATATTCTTAATTAGGGTACTTAGGTCCTCAAGTTTTTTAGGTTTATACTTTTTATCCGTTCTTTTCTACATGAAGTTTATATTTGATTAATTGATAATTAAGATATTTTTTTAAGGAAAAGTGAATTCCATTAAGTTAAATCATAGGTCTGATACATAAGTTGGGCGAGATGGTGGATCTCTAACCCATAAAAAATCGGAAGCAAATGAACGTCCCTTCTTCGCCAAAAATTCAGCTAGAAGACTACATTGCCTATTGATGTGTATTGGCTTAAAGTTTACAAAATCTTGTGTTAGATACCATATGTCATCCATAATGCTTCTAATATGCCAGGGGCAGCTTCTTGAACAAGTGTGGAGGCATCCGACTGATATGTGATGTTAAGATAACCAAATTCCATGCAATGTAGAAGAGCACATCTTAAAGCCCAAGCTTTAGCCTCTAATGCCGAGAGGAATTTTCTGTGGGTGGTGCTTGCAAATACAAAGTCCCCATTAGAAAAAATGAGAATGCAACCTGCACCCTCATCATCGCCGCTCGGCTCAACAAATGAGCCCGTCGGTGTTCAGGATGAACGCCGATGAGGTAGGGGGCTCCCACTAGGACCCTGAGGGTCCAAAGGAGGGAGGGGGTCCCTCATCTTTGGGATGCATCATAAACAGGTATGGGAAAATGGGGTCCCCTTGTCCGATTTCACAATGTGCATTGAAAGGCCGTGATGGTTGCCCATTGAGTAAGCATGAGAAGGAGGTTGAGGTTATACAAGCTTTGATCCAGTTAATAAGCATGGGGGGGAGGGGGGGGGGGGGTATTCATGAGTGAGAGAGCAATAAGATGGCCTGCCTTGAAATCCTATCAAAAGCTTTTTTCATATCAATCTTTATTACCATGGTCTTTTTCCTGCCTGACTTCATACTTTGTGCAATTTTCTAGGCTATCAAGATGTTATCCTGAATTGATCTCTTGGTTACATAGGCTGATTGAGCTAGATCAGTAAGGGATGCTAATGTTTGTTTGAATTTACCAGAGAGGAGTTTGAATATAACGTGGTAGAGTACATTACAGAAAGCTATAGATCTATAATCAGTTACCATGATGGGGTTGGGCTTTTTAGGAATGAACACTAGTGAGGTGATGTTCCAATCAGGAGGGAGGATCTAGTTTGAAAGAAAGTGGTGATGTATTCAGTTATTTTGGACCTACAATATTCCAATTATGCTTGTAGAACTCGATGTTAAATACATACATACCAGGTGCCTTCCTAGGGGCCATGCTCCAAACAGTATTTCTAATATCATCATGAGTAACCGGCGATAGAAGAGTATCATGCCAATCATGTGAGAGAGTGGGGAGTGTACGCCAGGTGTTAATATCATTTATAATAAAGGTATCATGGGCCCAAAGAGACTTGTAGTGCTCAACAAAATAGTCCTGAATCATCTGCTGATTAGTTTGAGGATGTTTCTTGAATGGTCCTTAATTGTTTTGATTATATTATAGTAGTCTTGCCTTACTCCATCATTTGATACTAATTTGCCTAAGTAATGTTGCATGGAGGCCGTATAAGGATCTTAACTTATTAAGCTCTTGCTTAGTGAGCTGGAAGGACGCATCCTTTAGCTCTAAGTTTTTTATTTCCTCTTTTGCTACCATGGCCCCATTCTTAAAATTTCCTAATTCCTTGTTGTTTTACATCAGGGTTTTATTTTTAATGGACTTAAATGTTGCATTTAGAGTAGTGGAACCCCTAGTTAGCTTGTCCCACTCCCTATGAACAATATTCTTGGGTTCAGGGTATTCTAGCCAAAAGTGCTCATATTTAAATAGCCTAGAAGATAGGGGATTCTGATCGTTTGTGAATAGAAGAAGAGAGGCATGATCGAAGCATATCTTTCCAGAGTTGTTAAGTTTAAGTTGGGGTATTTTGTGAGCCAATCTTGAATTGCCAAAGTACTTTCTAGCCTACATAGGATCTGGCCTGGCACTTCGTGTTGTTACACCAGGTGAATTGTGGGCCAATAAGATCCAAGTCTTAATATGGAGTTAATGTCCTCTAAAATGATCTAGGTATATTCTTCATATTTACTTTTTCTAATGAGGTCCATAATGAAGTACGAAGAACAGGAGATGTACCTGCATATACACAAGAAAGCATGTAAGAGAAATTATCTGTGGAAACAACTAAATGTAGATCTTGCATATCAGAGCTGACAAGGGTTACTTTTAGATCCATGCAATGCCAGGCCACTGGATGCCCTCTGATGAGCCCGAGCCACCTACACTGAGACATTTCCAAGAACTACCAAGCTTTTTGGCTACTTTATTAGTATTTTCGAGTGTAGTATGGGTTTCTACTAATGCTATAATATCTGGTTTATGATTCTTAATAATATCTGTAAGATGATCCCTTACCTTACTTCGTAGTGCCCCTATACAATTCCATTCCATGTTAAGATACACATGATTTGAGATTAGAGGCGGCTCCCAAATTTAAAAGTGAAATAGAAATAAGACCATCAATGAGTTTGGTTTTATTAGAATTATGTCGTTTACCTATCTTTCCCTTTCCAGCCTTCTTTTTTTGGTGTGAATCTCCGGTGAGTAGGCGAGAAGCGACGAGTGGCCCTGTGTCATCTTGTCTGACACGGAGAGAGCAGAAAGTCTGGGTCACACTCCTCCTCCTGAAGGCCGTTGAACAGGCCACCGAAAGGTTTCCCTCGCCCTTGTCAACATTAGCCCTCTCCTTGACTTCTCCGAATTTCTCCAACACATGACACAAAAGGTCATATCAATCTTCAGCATTGAATTGTCCTACTGATCTGGCGAGATTTCAGATCTAGAGGATGATGGTGGATCAGATGTATGAATGTGGGGAGAGTTTTTTTGCCATGAGGGGTTGTTGACGACGGTGTAATAGGTGAGGGGTCACGTGGTGTGTGCGAGAAGGCGAGATTGAGATTAGGGCTACATGCATGGGGGACAGCTGTCTTACATCTTGACCGTTTCATTGATCAAGATTAAATCCAAGCCCTCCTTATTGCGCAACTGATTGGTGTCGCCCGGAGGATCCGAGCCTTTGATCCATAAAGAATTTGGACCCTCGATAGTGCGCGATTGAGAAGTCTCCAGAATTTGCCTCTTGTGCGCTATTGTAACCCTAATCCCGATCTTGCCTCTTGCCCATTGGAACGCTACTGCTCACTAACAGGTGGGACATGTGCCCCTTCTCCCTGAACCGCCAAGTCGGTCCGATTTAAGAGAGCTGGCCGGTCCACTTCAAGAGAGCTGGCCTGGAGTTCGTCATTGCCGATTTGCCCTCCGGCCTCCATCCCGGGTGCACTCGCATCCAAGATCCGTAGAGCAGCATGCCAGCGGGGGATGACTAGAGAGACATCACTCGATGATAGTGTCTCCGGCTGCCGAATCCGGGGGCAGGCCTCCAGCCGGTGGCCAACCTATTGAAAGAACTTAATGGAAGGTTTTCATAAATTACCTGTTGAAAGAACTTGGCTCCGTCCGACAACCGGATCCAGAGATCCTGCATGACCGGAAGAGACAAATCTATCTCAACACAAACCCTAGCAAAACTAAAATCGTCACCTGATGAAGCTTGTTCATCTATTGTCACTACTTGGCCGAAAGACACCGCCATCCGTCAAAGGGAAGCGGGTTGCAGAGTTCCCAGGTGAGGCCTAGAAAATGCATCCACACTAGTATAAGTCTCATCTCCAGCGGCCAAAAAAATGGCCTTGATTGGGCGAGTGTGAGGATCGATCCACCTATTTCCCAAGGTCCTTGTGATAGAGCGCGCAATCTTTCCAACAGATCATTAAATAGAAAAAAGGAGGAAATCGTTACCCATTTCGACCACTCCTAGGAGATGTTTGAGTCCCCAAATTTCTAGAAGTTTGGATCTGAGTAGATCCACTTGTACTCTATATCGGAGAGGCCCGTTTAAGACTGTGTTCATGATCCTCCAAGTAGAGCTTCATTTGTTCAGTGAAGATCAAACCCTAAACATTTAACAAGCACTCATTCTATGAAATTGGCTTGCAAATGTCCTTTGAAGATATTGACTGCATTTGGAAATGGAATCATAATTCTTCTTAAATTCTTGATGAATAATTGAATTAACAGATTAGTTTGAGATGTGTTTGAATGGAGTGGGACATATGAAAGAAAAAAGTTGATGTGATGAATTAATTTTTTATAAATTTTGAATTAAAATTAATTATATTAAAGATAAAAAATTTGTGCGATAAACATTATCAGCTAGGTTTGGTTCTTGCATAATAAGAGAGGCAGAAAGAACGTGCATTTGAAAGTCAGAATGTTTTAATTCACATAAAATGAACCATCATTAGCTAATAAAGTTGTTCATGAAATAATTAAGTTCGCTATGTGAGCAACTTGTCGTAATTAATTTTGACTGTGGAATAGTGCCTAAAGTCATTGGCAATGCTCTTCTAAGTAATTGATAGCCATATAATCGTAACAACTAAAAAATCCTGAGTACTAAAATTGAATTAATGAAAATTTATGTGTTAGCTTAAAATATTAAATTAAATATTATTATAGATGACCGCCATGGTCATCAGCTCGACGAGCGTGAGAAGCGTTCATCGAGTGGAACGCGTTGATCGCACAATGGCCGAACAACACGGACGACGTGGGCGCGGTAGAGGCGGACTCCATGGTTGCAAATGCGCCTATATAATAAGCTCGTAATCGAGTGGAATGAACCATCGGAGGGAGGCCCAAATCATAATTCTAACAATCCTTCACTAGTATTAGAGCTTAGCCGGCGACTTCCGACAACGGTCATTTCCTATTGTGCGAGAACCCCAAGCAACATCACCAGAACCATTCGTCCTCTCCAGCGAACCTTCGACGACGATCAATTTCGATAACGAGAAACTCCCCTGGTTCTCCCTTGTCGGCCGTCCATGATTCTGACTCAACCGAATTTTTCAATTTAAATTACTTATAAAGAAGCATTGGCTTCTAATGAATCGGAATCATGGTCGGCCGCCATGAAAAGTGAATTAGACTCTATTAATCGGAATGGAGTATGTACACTATGTGACTTGCCGGAAGGTAGGCAATCCATAGGGTGCAAGTGGGTATTCAAGAGAAAGTATCGGGCTGATGGTTCTCTTGATAGGTACAAAACTAGATTAGTTGCCAAGGGTTATACTCAACAAGCCGGAATTGATTTTCAAGAAACCTATTCTCCAGCTAGATTTGCTTCGATTAGGACGATCTTAGCAATAGTCGCGTATATGGATTTGGAGTTATTCCAAATGGATGTTAAGACAGCATTTTTAAATGGTGACTTAACAGAAGCTATATACATGCGTCAACCTGAAGGTTTTCAGGTTGAAGGTCAGGAGAATAAGGTGTATAAACTGAAAAAAAATCATTATATGGCTTAAAACAATCGTCTAGACAATGGTATTTAAAATTCCATGAGACGATAGTCCAATTTGATTTTAAAGCGAAGAAATTAGATCATTGTGTGTACATCAAGAAAAGTGGGAGCAATTTTGTGATATTATCACTATACGTAGATGATATCTTGCTCGCCAGTAATGATGTCACGATGCTCAATGAAGTAAAAGATAAATTGAGCAAATAATTTGAAATGACAGACATGGGAGATGCATCCTATGTATTGGGCATTCAAATTATTCGAGATAGAAACTCAAGACTGTATTAATAAGATACTGAAAAGGTTCAGGATGCAAAATTGTAGTCCCACGCCTACACCACTTGTGATTGGAAAAAGACTTAGTAAAAGTCAGTGTCCTAATGTGGGCAAAAAAACTTTAGAGGAATCCTATGCACAAGCGGTGGATAGCTTGATGTATGCAATGCTTTGTACACGACCTGATTTAGCTTATGCAGTAAGCTTGGTTAGCAAATTTCAAAGTAATCCGGGAAAGGCCCATTGGGAGGCCATTAAGAGGATTCTACGATATCTGAAAGGCACAGTATAATTGAGATTGACATATCAAGCTAATACATTAGAGACTATAGGATATTCGGATGCGGATTTTGAATGTGACATAAACGATCGAAAGTCCACATCAGGTCGCTTATTTTTATTAGGTGGAGCAGCCGTTTCTTGGGGGCCTTCTCATTTGGCCCTTCATCTTGCATCCAACTGTTGTTGGAGTTTGGTGGACTGTCCCCACTTAAGTAAGGGGACAACCATTAAATTCTTGATTCATATGGAACGCTTATAAACACTAAAAATTAAGTTCACTAACTTTTAAAATTACATGAAAGGTGTGCAACATGTTAGATGAGCCAATTCTATTGTGCACAAACTTGGTGGATACTGGATATACTAATAGTCAATAGAGGTGACATTCTCAGTCGGTTCTTCTGAAACAAGGATGTGTGGCAAGAAATACACAGGAAGCTGAATACATTGCTTGCAGTATTGCAGCCACCCATGGAGTCTGGCTTAGACATTTTCTCTTGGAATTAGAGCTCAATTTGGTCGCTGGACCACTTCAAATGTATTGTGATAATCAAGCAGTCATAAGCTTGATAAACAGTGAAGCTAACAGTTCCAAAGGAAAACACATTGAAATAAAATATCACTATATTCAAGATATAATAGAAAAGAAAGAAGTGGCTGTGACTTATATGCCTACTAATGATATTTTGGTTGATTCCTTGACAAAATGAATTGCAACTGAAATGTTCATTAAACATGTTGGTTTAATGGGACTTAGGAATACATGAGTCAATAATGTAAGTGTTGAAACTACATGACCATGTTGGTCAAGTGGGAGATGTTATAGATGATCGCCATGGTCATCACCTCGATGAGCGTGAGAAGCGTTCGTCGAGTGGAACGCGTTGATCGCACAGTGGCCGGACAACGCGGACGACGTGGGCGCGGTAGAGGTGGACTCCATGGTTGCAAATGCGCCTATATAATAAGCTCGCAACCGAGTGGAATGAACCATCGGAGGGAGCCCCAAATTGCAATTCTAACAATCCTTCAAATATCCCAAACGATTTTAGACAAAGTCAAGATATTTAATTAATAAATCAATTTTAGATCGATTAACAAAATAAATATGAGAAGTTGAAAAAATGTCTAGTATATATATTGAATAGTTATGCATTCAAATCTTGCACAAATTGATTTAGAAAAATTAAACGACTCGAGCCATTGCAACATCAAAGTAGAGATCAAATATCAAGTTATAGAAAAATCACGTAACGCGACTCCCGGTTCCATCAGGAACTGGAATCGAGACGCACGTGACCCAGTTCCACCAAAAGGTAGAATCGGAGGAGCACCGATTCCTTTTTTTATGTGACTTATTTTTGGGTATTTAATTTTTTTTCTTTTTTTCTTTTTTCTCTCTCTCACTTTGCCCTTATAAAATAATTTATTTATTATATATAAAATATTTATAAAATATTTTTAATATAATATTATTTTTTACTTATTATAATATAAATTTTCTTTAATATTTCATAAATTATAAATAATTTTAAAAATTATTTTTTATATTTGAATACTATATTTTTTAACGAAATTTTTTCACAAAAAAATTAATTTATAATTTTATTTTTAATTATAATTGTAACGACCCTGATTTTTCAGGATTTAATAAATGAATATTTTATCATTTTATTTGAAAAAAAATATGGCAATTAATATTATTATAATTTTTAATTCCGAAAATAAAGGAAAATAGGAAAGGAGTTTAATTATGGATAAGATGTATTATGGAATTATTTAATTAAATTCAGAATTATTTAATTATTGAAATAAATCAAAATTGTTCAAAGAGATTAATTAAAAGATTAAATTTGATTTGGATTGGAAGTTATAGATGGATTGAAAAATAAGGATCTAAGAGTCCTATAAATAAATCTTTAAGGCTAGCCGTCAAAGAAACTTCGTTCTTTTTGGTTCTTGATGCCCGACGGCAGAGGCGTGACGTCGAGGTGACGGCAAGGCGTGATTCAGCGTCGAACGACTAGGCGTGAAATGAGGTACCTAGGAGGGATTCATAATTTAATGCATCATATGATTATTTATTTAGATTAATTGTCGTACTGCAAATTGTGTGATAATTGATTTTTGGGTAAAGTGTGCCTTCGCTTTTCTTAATTATTGAGAAAAAAATATATAACACATCGGATAAAAGTTAGATTAAGGGCGCATGCACACTGGAGAGGTAATTAAGAAAAAAAAGAATTGCGTCGAATATAAGGGAGGGATTTGCATCGAACGAGAAGTGTCCGATGAAAAGAAAGAATTAAGAAAATGAGGATCTCTCGGAAAAAAAAAAAGAAATTGGAGGGAGAAGATAGATTGCAACCGTATGGTAATAGAGAAAGAAAAAAAAATAAGAAAGGGGGTCGTGATGGTTTAGAGAGAGAAAAAAGAAAGCACAAGGTAATAAGATAGAGAGAGAATCAAACTTTTGCTCAAGGAAGAGGGTAAGGCCGTATGGGAGAAGGAGAAAAAAAAGGGACAATAGGAAAGAGAGGAAATAGGAGAGAGGAAAGTGCAATAGAAAGAGGAATTGGATTTCTCTGCTATCACAGAAACAAAGTAGCAAGAAAAGAATAAAAACATGAGAAAGAAATTTTAGACTTTGATTTATTCAAGAATGAAGAATTCGTTAATCGATTTTTTTTTAATTAGACAAGACATTGAATAAAAGGAAAAACAACCGAGGGTTATTTATTTACAATTTTTAATTATTAGTTTTTTATATTAATCTTCCTATTCATATTGTGATGTATTGATTATATTATTGAGTCCGTCTTCATATTCTGATTATCTATTATTATTATTTAAATAGGATATATTGATTGTATTCTTATTGATTGATCGTGATCAAATTATCATTATACATGATTATATTATTATCATACCTGATAATAGTATTATCTTATCAAATCACATTATCATCATATCTGATCATATTTTATTATCATATTCGATCTTATCATTAATTATGATACCGATCCAGTAGTCTTTTTGATTGGGTCTTGTTTCAACAAAATTAAATTGCTAAAATATAGACGTCATAGGTAAACAAGATAAAAACTAAAAGCTGCTGGATCTCCATGTTCTCTGATTGTCTCAAAGCCCCCGGACCATATTGTTATTGAATTGAATTGAATGGGACAGATAGTGTATTTAAATGTTTGAGACGTCATCATCCTTTAGAGAAGCTATGGATGTCTTGTGTTTGGTCATGGTCCCACGCCATTAACAAAATAAATTTAAGGGTCTTAATCGTGTTATTTCGACTGTTAAAATTCCGCATTTAAAGTTCTCTATTATACTTACTATTATTTGATTAGTGCCACATCAACTGTTTTGTTGAATGGTCAAGGTCAGTAGAGTAATAGACAGTGCAGTGCCTCCAGTGTCAAACTAATCGCCTACGTGGCGGGAGGTGCGATTTTGAGGGTGTTACAATAAATATCAGAAACCCTTGAAATGAAGTATCGTATATATTGAATAGTTATGCATAAAATCTTGCACAAGTTGATTTAGAAAAAGGAAACGACGCGAGTGACAGCAACATCAAACTAGAGATAAAATATCAAGCTGCACTGGCACTTTTTTTTTTAACTTATGGACCTAATTAATGAACCCCAGTTTAAATCGATTCAACTGAATAGAATCGATCATTCAACTTTTTATTCAAAAAAATAAAATAAAGCTGAATGTGGATAGAAAAAATAAAAAAATAAGGAAAGTACATTATATTAACGAATAGAAAGGAGAGAAAAAAAGCTATAAATTTGAATAGTATATTATAATGTATGTAATTTGTAACATGAAGGTTAAAAAGGTACTAATAATAAGGGCAGTAGATGTGAATTTGAAACTGAAAGGTGGAAATAATAATAAAGATAAATTTATAAAAGAGAACATTGAACTTAAATAAAAAATGATAAAATTTAAAGCAATACATATTAATAATATAAATATATTAAAGATTTTATAGGATGAATTTAAAAAATGAAACAAATAATATGTAATGAATTTGAAAAATAAAACATGAGAATTGTTCATGAAATTATTAAATAATAAATTGATTAAATTACATTATTGTAAATAATATATATTCTAAAAATGTAAAAAAATAAATTATTAACATTCAATTAACTTAAAATGATCATTAACATGTTTTATTTCATTACTTTTTACCTTTGATAACTTTTTTATAATATATTTTATGAAATAATAAAAAATAATATTATTTTAATAGAAATACAATTTAATATGAACTCGGTTAAACCATACCAACCATGACATAGTTGGTCGACCGGTTCTATTGTTGATTCAATTATGAAAACATTAATTTAAACTATGTGATCCTTATTTTTTTCAAATATACCTCTTTGTTTTTTTGTTGAGCATTCGGCCTCCCGTAATAGCAAAAAAAATTATAAAAGATGATTTTTCATATTGAATTAAAATTAGGAAAATTCATTGGTAAAAAGAAAATAAATGAGGCATGTTCACAATATTTAAATTACATTTTATTTCTTGAAACAATGTTCGTTATCATTTTTGGGAAAATTTTAAGCAATATAACAATAATAGTAATAATTTTATATATTTGGATTAACTCAAATCTTAATTTAAGAAAGATAAAACGAGAATCGCGTGCTCAGTTATGCTACACAAGTTAGAAGCAAGAATTTGAATTGAATTAAAACAAGAAAACATCTTCTTAATTAAGAAAGTGGTTCGATCCGGTTCTTGACAAAGAAACTGGATTCAATCAATGGTCAAATTAGCTAAATCAAGTTCCGAGTCAAAATATTTAATCTATTGTTTGAGTAAAATCAATCTCCCTTGTCAAATTGATAGGCCAGTTATCATTATTATCTGTGGTAAAAAAATTTTAAATCGTCCGTGCATTGCAAGGATTTTAGCACTAATTTGAATATAAAGACTTCGACAGTTTTCTATAACAATTTTAAAATTTAAACCGTTGACTTTGCTAACGTTAGAAGTAATTCAACCCTTTGTCTTCATCAACGTTCGATGCTCAAACGTATGAATCAATTGGTTGGCGCGGCAAAGTCGCGTTCGTGTTTTTTTGTCATCATTGACATAAAATCCACATACATTACATTAATATGACCTTTCACCTTATGATTTAAAATTTGAACCTTCAAAAATATTTTTTTTTATCAAGCGGCCAATTATTTTTGGAACGAACCCAATTATGGAATATTTGAAACAATCAAATTTCAAATTATGACACTACCTCAATTGATGACATATATGCACTAGAAAGCATTATCCCCAACAAGGATTTACAATATCAAGCTAGAAGAAGACACAACATGAGAAGAACACCGAGAGTAATGCTATGTAAATCCAACTTCACGGCATGGCTTCTGAGACTGGGAGGATGAAGTTTATCGTCGCACTGAACGTTCCTGAAGGACAGCTTTCCATTCTCCAGATCATAGATGTACTGAAAGTTCTGCATCTGGTAATTGCCCAAGTACGAGTAGCCGCCATCGAAGGGCAACATCATTAAGCAAACCACAGCAGTATCATTATCAACAGTGTCGTTGGCAAAGAAATTTGGTGTGGGCAAAGTCATGTCTGCGTCATCGAAGTGGAACGTGATAGTGGACAAGTTTAAAGGGCTACTTGATGTCCAATTGAAGCACAGGTTGAGGCCGAAGTTATCACTGGTCTTGTTGAACACAGGCGGACCAACCTGCGCAATGATTTCATCCCCGAGGATCTCGTAAGCTTTCGATGGCAAGAAAGTAAACGGGCTGGACGTGTCCACTATTGTCCCATTTGAATTTTCGACGTATTGGAGCGTTTCTGGACTGATGGGCAACAGCTTTGCGCCAACTGATATGCCTTTCAAATCGAGGATGTAGTAAGTCGAATCATTAAAAATCGAGGTCGTGTTGACGGCTGTGTTTCTGTCCAAGTCGGCGTAGGAACCAAAGAACATGTAGCTGGAAAGAGAGGTATTGGCACCTTGGTCGGTAAAACAATGAGAGAATTTGGAGAGTTTCAGCTGAGAGATCAGAGACAAAGGGCCTCGCCCGACCCCGACATAGCCAGAGGTGTCATCGTATCCGTAGATCAACACGTCGTTGCATGCAAAAGATAAGTTACGCGGAGTACTGCCTCCGAATCGGAATGTGTCGTTGGCGACAACACCCTCCAGGCCCGACAGAGAACAATTGACACTCCGGCAGCTCGACGCATGACTCTTCCTGTAGCTCTTCTTCCCATGGCGTATTGTTGCATGGCGGAGTGATGTAGGTGGAGGAGTTGCTTGGGTAGTAGGCCGAAGTCTTGTTCTGCGCGTAGTTGAGCAGGCAGTCGCTCCAAATGACGTCGTCAAAGGTGTTGATTATGAGCGATACATTGCTTGCAGGGGTGCCTACGTCGAGCTGCAGCAGGTAGTCCCAAAATCCGCTGTATCGCAGCTGAGCTTGGAAACCAACAAGGCCACTGTTCTGGTTTGCGGGAAGATAATCGACGGAGTTCTTCTTGGGCGTGTTTGCTGGTCTTTGACGTCGCGCAAACTTCCCATCAGCATAGCACTCGGGGGATCAAACAAGAGAAGCAGCATAGCTATTGTTGGTGTGCCTTGAATTATGTCCACTGTACTCAAAATTATAAAAAAAAAATGAAAAAGGAGGAAAAATGAGAATATGTGGCGGAAGCGAAGAGCTTGGGCTTGGGGGTCCGGAGGGCGAAGCCCCCCGCGGTATGGACCTTTATATATGAGGGTTAGGGTTTTATATGATGTACACTCTCTTTTGGCTCATAGTGAAAATTTTTGGCGGCGGCCTCCTTTGCCCGTGAATGTTTTTCTCTTGTTCACATTGATCAAGAGAGTTTTACCACGTTAAATCTCTGTGTTCATCTTCTCTTTCTTTCGTTGTTTTGATTATTCATAGATCATCGGTCTTCTATTCACAACAAATTGGTATCAGAGCTGAGTTTCTTTCCGCGAAGATGACTACAATGAAGTTCGACATCGAGAAGTTCGACGGGAACACAAATTTCAGTTTGTGGCAGGTTCGGATGCATGCCATCCTGATTCAGAATGGGTTGAAGAAAGCGCTGTCGGGTCAAAAGCCTGACGCCATGGAGGCGTCCGCCTGGGAGGATCTTAACGAGAAGGCCATGTCTGTGATTCAGTTGTGCCTGACAAACGATGTTCTTCAGGAAGTTCTCGCAGAGAAGACGACGGCCGATCTTTGGACGAAGTTGGAAACTCTGTATCTGATGAAAACCCTAGCGAATCGACTTGTGTTGAAGCAGCGGCTGTACACATTTCGTATGGCGGAAGGTACGTCGATCAAATCACATATCAGTGAGTTCATTGCCCTAATCAATGATTTGAAGAACGTAGATGCAAAGGTTGATGATGAAGATCAGGCCCTATTACTTCTTTGTTCTCTACCATCTTCATATAAAACCTTTAAGGAAACGATGATCTACGGTAGGGGCAAACTCACGTTTGAAGATGTTAAGGGCAGACTGCTGAGCAAAGAAAAGTTGGATAATGAATTGGGATCAAGCAGCAAATATGATGATCAAGCCTCAGGTCTGATCGCAAGAGGCAGACATCATACGAGAAATCAAAATCAAGATAGATCCAGATCCAAGTCGAACAACAGAGATAAAGTCTACAATTATTGCAAGAAGAAGAGTTATATCAAAGCAGAGTGTTACAAATTACAGAATAAGAATAAAAGGATTAACGATGACAACGAGAAGGGAAATCAAAAGGCTGAAGTTGCATATGCCGATGTAGCAGAAAGTGATAATGAAAATGTTCTGTTGCTAACGGCATCAAACAAATCCAGATCATCAAGTGAATGGATTCTCGATTCTGGATGCTCATACCATATCTGTCCCAATCGAGATTGGTTATCCACGTACAAATCTGTTGAAGGTGGAGTCGTTCTTATGAGCAACAATGCTGCTTGTAAGACTGTTGGTATTGGGTCCATCCAGATTAAGATGCATGATGGGATTATTAGGACATTATCAGAAGTCAGACATGTTTCTGATCTGAAGAAGAATCTTATCTCTCTCGGTGTCTTAGACTCAAATGGTTGCAAAGTTGTTATTGAGTCTAATGGAATGAAAATTTCTCATGGTGCTCTTGTGTTGATGAAAGACCTCAAAATCGGTAGTTTGTATGTTCTCCAAGGTTCGACGGTGATAGGTTCAGCAGCAGTCTCATCTACCTCAGAGGAAGAATGCCAAAGTTATAGCACATGCGTTTGGGCCATATGAGTGAGAAGGGTATGCAAGTTCTCAGTAACAAAGGTCTTCTTCATAGTGCGAAAGTTGGAAAGTTAGAGCTGTGTGAGCATTGTATCTTCGGAAAGCAGAAGAGAGTTAGTTTCGGCTCAGCCATTCATAAGACGAAGGGAACCCTTGATTACATCCATTCAGATATATGGGGTCCTTCTCAGGTTCCTTCGAAAGGAGGAAATAGGTATTTGCTGACATTTATTGATGATTTCTCTAGAAAAGTTTGGGTCTATTTTCTAAAGCATAAAGATGATGTATTCGAAACATTCAAGTCATGGAAGACTTTGCTATAGAAGCAATTTGGAAAAGTTGTGAAGAGACTGAGGACTGATAATGGACTAGAATTCTGTAATTCTAAGTTCAATGAATTCTGTGACAAAGAAGGTATTACAAGGCATCACACAGTTGTGAGAACTTCACAGCAGAATGTAGTCGCAGAAAGAATGAACAGAACTCTACTAGAAAGAGCACGACGTATGCTGTCAAATGCAGGACTTGGCAATGAGTTTTGGGCAGAGGCTGTTAACCTGGTATGTCACTTAGTGAATCGGTCTCCTCACCGATCCTTAGACTTAAAAATTCCTGAAGAAGTGTGGTCAGGTAATTCTCCTAATTACTCATATTTAAGAGTTTTCGGTTGTCCTGCATATGCACATGTTAATGATGGAAAGCTTGAACCTAGAGCTAGGAAGTGCATATTTCTTGGTTATAAATCTGGTGTTAAAGGTTATAGATTATGGTGTCCTGAAATCAAGAAATTTATTATCAGTAGAGATGTTACTTTTGATGAATCTGTGATGTTTCACTCGAGAAAAGATTTGTCTATTATTGGTGATACAGAAAAGCAGAAAACTTTGGAGAATGTGGAGTTAGAACTGTCAAGTTCTTCTGATGAAAAGAATGATACTCCTGATGCTCCTGAAGTTCATACATCACCTCAAGTTCAGCAGCAATACATGTTAGCTCGTGATAGGCCGAGGAGAGAAATAAAAGCACCTCAAAGGCTTGGATTTGAAGAACTGGTCGTTTATGCATTAAGTGTTGCTGAAGATATTGAGTTACCTGATCCTTTCTCCTATTTTGAAGCTATTCGAAGTCCTGATTGTAATAAGTGATTAATAGCAATGCAGGAGGAGATGGAATCTCTACAGAAGAATGGCACTTGGGATCTTGTAAAACAACTCGTGAATAAGAAGATTGTTGACTGCAAATGAGTGTTCAAGAAGAAAGAAGGAATCAATAATGAAGAGACAAAGTACAAAGCAAGATTGGTGGCAAAAGGGTACAGTCAAGTGGAGGGTGTTAATTTTCATGATGTGTTCTCTCCAGTTGTGAAACATATTTCTATTCGTACTTTGCTTGCTATTGTTGCTTTGCAGAATCTTGAACTTGAGCAATTAGATGTTAAAACTGCATTCTTACATAGCGATCTAGAAGAAGATATATATATAGAGCAGCCAGAGAGTTTTCATGTTGAAGGTAGAGAAGATCAAGTTTGCCATCTGAAGAAGTCCTTGTATGGACTTAAACAATCCCCTCGGCAGTGGTATAAAAGGTTTGATTCATTCATGTTGAGTATAGGTTTTGCTAGAAGCAAATATGATAGTTGTGTTTATTTGAATCAACTTGCCGATGGTTCATTCATCTATTTGTTGCTCTATGTTGATGATATGTTAATTGCAGCGAAAGATATATCTGAAATTAATATTTTGAAAAATAAGTTAAGTTCTGAATTTGAGATGAAGGATCTTGGAGCAGCAAAGAAGATTTTGGGAATGGAAATTTCTAAAGATAGAAGTTCAGGAAGACTATTTCTGTCTCAGCAGAAATATATTAAAAAAGTCTTGGAGCATTTTGGAATGCAGAATGCTAAGATTGTCAGTACACCGATTGCAGCACACTTTAAACTCTCAGCTTCATGTTCACCTCAAACTGATGAAGACAAAAGGTATATGTCAAAAGTTTCTTACTGTAGTGCAGTTGGTAGCATTATGTATGCAATGGTTTGCACTCATTCAGATATATCTCATACTGTCAGTGTTGTTAGTAGATATATGTCTAATTCAGGAAAGAAGCACTGAGAAGCTGTTAAGTGGATACTGAGATATTTAAGAGGTACTTCTGATGTATGCTTGAAATTTGGTAGAAATTCAGCTGGACTGGTTGGCTATGCTGATTCAGATTTTGCAGAAGATCTTAATAGAAGAAGGTCCCTAACTGGTTATGTCTTTACTATTACTGATTGTGCTATGAGTTGGAAAGCTATTTTGCAGGATACAGTAGTATTATCCACTACTGAAGCTGAATACATGATCATCACTGAAGCTGTGAAAGAAGCTATCTGGTTGAGAGGATTAGTTGGAGCGCTCACTATGAAAGAGGAAGCTACTGTCATATATTGTGATAGTTAGAGTGCAATACATCTTACAAAAGATCAAATGCATCATGAAAGAACAAAGCATATAGATGTAAGATATCATTTTGTTCGAGATATTATGAAAAAGTAAGATGTTCAAGTTCAGAAGATTAGCACACATGTCAATCCAGCAGATATGATGACAAAGAGCTTACCTATTGTCAAGTTCGACTATTGTTCAGACTTGGTGGGCATTACGCAAAGATCAAGCTAGGCCCTCGTGGGCCATTCGGCAAAGGAGAGCATGTTGAGCATTTTTTTTAGAGTTTTGTGAAATTAAAGTCAAGGTGGAGATTTGTTGGTGTGTCTTGAATTATGTACCATGTACCCAAAATTATGAAAGAAAAAAAATGAAAAAAGAGGAAAAATGAGAATCTGTGGCGGAAGCGGATGGCTTGGGCTTGGGCTTGGGGGGTGCGGGAGGCGAAGCCCCCCGCGGTATGGACCTTTATATATGAGGGTTAGGGTTTTATATAATGTACACTCTCTTTTGGCTCATAGTGAAAATTTCTGACGGCGGCCTCCTTTGCCCGTGGATGTTTCTCTCTTGTTCACATTGATCAAGAGAGTTTTACCACGTTAAATCTCTGTGTTCATCTTCTCTTTCTTTCGTTGTTTTGATTATTCATAGATCATCGATGTTCTATTCGCAACAGCTACGAATTGCGCCATTTTGGGGCGGGTAAAATTGAACTCCTAGATCCTTGTTAGATGAACATAGTCGAGAGCCAATGTACACCATGCACTCGATTTCGTGATTCACGTATATATAGAAGAAAATAGTTGACTAGCTCATGTTATGATGAAATCTGAAAACGACAATTTCATGTCAAAAAAAAGTGGGACGACCGAAATTGGTTCAGCTATTAAATAAATCAATAGTCCAAATGTCAAACCTTAGAGAACTTTAATTTTATATCCTACCTTTGGCCGAATTAATATTGATTGGATTAACAAGCTGCTACTAGTTCTGAACATGATTATAGAACAGACAAATCCAAGAAGATATTACGGTGGTTCACTTTACCAATATTAGATGTTCAAACTTGTTAATCAATTGACTAGCAAAAGTCACATTTATCAATTTTGTATCTTCAGCGGCATAAAATATCTACATATAACATATTGCACTAAAAGAAAATTCGAGCTCTTTATACGATTCCTTTAACCTGATAATTTATTTTCCTATCGTTTATACTGGATATCTTCAAAAAGATTGTCTTATCATGTGGCCCATTCTTTTTGGAACGAAGCTAATGAATATGGAATCTTTGAAACGTTGCAATGTCATTTTACGACGCTATAATTATTATCATGCGGCCATTATTTTCCCCAATTACAAAAACGATGTAAATTTAATGACGAAACAAACGACTTAGACTCTACGAGCGTGTTGTACACGAGGAGTTCAGAAAAAATAAGAATACTAAATCATGATATAAAAAAACATGAAAAATTAAAATACTTACTTAAAAAATCAATATTTGTTAAAAGATTAAATAACATTTGACTTTAATGGCTCAATGTAAGAAGCACTTTCCCATGCTTGATAATTAAGGTTTGAATCAATCAGTGATACATGAATTGGTAGCTCGACTTCAAAATGCCTTCTTATACGAAAATTCCGTGCCAGCGCAGATCTTCCTTTGAACTTTATTAATCTTTATCATATATCAGATTAATCTGTTTACTAGTTTATCATTTTATTTTTGCCAACTAGTTGATAAGAAATCGCAATCTTATTTAATATTGAATAATCATGATTACGGCAAAATTTCGTTAATCATAATTCAATATTTGTTACCTTTTCTTAATATTTGATAGCAACTAAAATATTTTTTATAAGCACGAAAAAGAAATCAAAATATAAAATCACAACTTAATATTTACGTTCTTAAATGTCACAAGTAATCTAATTACTTCACTTATTACGCAATACTTAATCCATGAAAAAAATTATAACATCAGGGCAGTTGTTTTATTCCACCTCAGCACCCGCCATCGGACCACCAACTATTGAAGAATACATAGTATCACTAAATTAGTGGGTAGATTACATTATCCGGATTTAATACAAAACCTTATTAATGAACTGAAATAAGGTTCCCCTACCCATTCTTTTAAAAGGGCTGAGGGCAACATTGATTTTATAATGTTAACACTCTCGTAAAAAATTAAGGGGAAAACTAGAATATTTATTTCTTATCATTTAATTAATTCATAATTAAAATAATTATATATTTCTTAGATGAATTAATATTTATTGAACTAATTTGATAATAAAAAGTATCATTTAGTGTTAAAACATTGTAATCATTGAATTAGTCATGTTTATTAAAATTATTTGATTATTATGATCTACATCGAATTCACTATTCTAATAAAATAAATTAGTACATAATATTTTATAATTTAATCAATAAAATTAGTTTTCTATATTCATTTTACGTCAAATGCTCTATATATATATTTTACTTTACTTTTTTCAATACGAGTTCGACCAAGTTTGAACTTAAGACCTCTAACTTTGATAACATATGAAAATAAATGTACTGTTGATTTCTCTAAAATTTTAAGTCATTAGATAGAAATATTATTGATTTTATAATCATAACACATATGATTATCATGAAATGAATGGATAAATTGTATAATTGTCGTTTAGTGCAAATAGACATTAATTGGTAAAATGTCAACGACAGATGACAAATTAATCCAATTAAATAAAATTAATACAACCAACTAGTATTGGACTGGGGTGATAAATAGTTTCTCATCGCGTAAGTAAGGTTTCAATATTAATTCTTTATGAAGACATAAAATTTTCCTTGACCAATTGAGCGAAGCAAAGAGATACCAAATTAATTGATGAATTGACTCCATTTTGTGACCAGTGTTCTTAACCATTAGCGACATAGGGTTAGACAATAGATATCGCTTTTCAGATATTGGTGTGGCAATAGTAAAAAATATAACACTACAAGAAAATGGGCAGTTAGCGACAAATTTTTGCGATGAATTTTTTGTCACTATATGCGTCACTAATAGCGATAAATTTACTATGAATTAGCGACAAATTTATTACGACAACATCAGCGATAAATTTGCGAAGCAACATTTCATGATGACTTTTTGCGATAATTCAGCGACAAAAGAGCGACAAGATGTTTAGCCACTATACTTGATTTTTAAATTTTCATAAAATATATATTGGCGACAAAACAGAGACAAGTTCTCCCAAAACCATTAAACCTTTTCGAAAAAATTAACATCAACCCCAAACCCATAAGGAAAACATCATGTGCCCTAGTTGTGCCGCCTGTCGCTGCTGCTGCCTGTCGCCGCTGCCGCCTGCCCTATTGCCACTGCCGCCTGTCGCCGCTGCTGCCTGCCCTGTCCCCGCTGTCGCCTACCCTGTCGCCGTGAGTTGCTGTAGCTTGGAGACGTGCGCTGTTGTAGTCTGGAGTCGTGCGCTGCCGCCTGTTGCCGTGCATTGCTGCCGTCTGCCGCTGTGTGTTGATGCTGCCTGTCGGTGTGCATCACTCATCGTGAGTTGCAGGTACCCCCTTCCTCCCTCCCTTCCTCTCTCATTCAATGGTGTATCCGTTTGATTGTTCAAAACCTTCCTATTTCCCTGATGTTTGATTTGTTTCATTGTTCAAAGGTACCATAGTTTTTTTCCTCTTTTTGATATGCAAAAACTAAGAAAATCATAACCTTAATATTGTGAGTTCAAAGGTACCATAATAATTTATCAATAACTGTTTGATAATGTGAGTAGATGCCATGAACTTTGAGAAAAAGATGAATGTAATGTCCAGGTGGTAAGAGAGAAACCTACACAGGGTACCAGGCAAACCGGTTTAAGCCCATTCACATTCACATAAAACAATAATAAGTTTTCACCAAAATAAAGTCTATTCACAATACTATAAAGCTTGATTGACAAGCTCATCTGCCTGCCTGGCAAAAAAAATAAACTGATGCTTGATATATACCATGATTATTATATATATATACAAGGTTGTGAATAAGTCGGTAAGCTAGAAGATAAGCATCGTTAAGATCAAGCATCATATGAAAAGGACTCTATCATCATGATAAGTAAAGTATAACAGAGCAAGATGATGAACGAAAGTCTGCCACATCTTCAATTGAGAACAAAATATGTCACATTCAGGAGGTTACTTTTTTTCCTTCAGACTTGGAGGCATTGCTTGCAAGGAAGATAAAACTTTAACTGTCTAATCAACTATTCAACCATCCAAATAGAACTAACATTTATACCATCCAGAGAGATGGGTTCAGATATCAAATCATCAAACAATGGAAGAAAAACACGAAACCAACTGATAAAATTGATTTAAAAAGTACTTAATGTTTCCTTTTTAAAACAGTTTCTATATGCTCAATCTCTCTACAACACATCAAGCTTAGGATAAGATCATAATGCAACTGGTATCAATGTCCGGAAATAACCTAATATAATTTTCCCCTTTACCTAGTCAAAATAAATGTATAGAACCTTGCTTCATATGACTTTGAAAATCTATTAGAAGTTCTGGTGGAATGAGTTGTGTTGTTTTCAACTCAAGTAAGTTGTTCATCTCAAAAAGAAAATATTATATAAGATGTTCAAACACTCATGTCCACTGTTAAATCTAGAAGTAGATGCATGAAAAAATGTGTTGCAAGATGGAACTGTCACATTGATCAACTTAGTGAGGCATAATGTTTCTTAGGAACTTAATTTTGAGAGATATGTAACATATCCAAGTACAATGCTTACAAAACAAAATACAGAACTCTAGAACTGGTTTGTCTCACTTCAATCTACACTGCCCCATTCATTCTTTGAACACAGTATTCAGCACATTTATGAAAGGGATTTGATGCATTTTGCCTGGTACCCTGTGCAGGCAGGTTTCTCTCTTACCACCTGGACATTACATTCATCTTTTTCTCAAAGTTCATGGCATCTACTCACATTATCAAACAATTATTGATAAATTATTGTGGTACCTTTGAACTCTTTGCTCAAATAAATCATAATCATAACCTTAAAATCACATTCCTAAACTTCTATTCACCTTTGCTCCATTCATTTTTATATTGTGCTCTATAATGATTTATGTATTATTTCGTTTTCAGCTTTAAGATTGATGCATATGGTTTCAACTATATTGATGTCTAATTCCTCATTTATCTTCAAATATTTAAAATTAATATTGATGATAAAAAAGGGTTTTCTTTTCCTTTTTCTTTTTTTTCAGATCTATAACCTTACTAGATGTGTTGATTGTAATGGACATGATGTTGTATATATGTTAATGTATGTGGATGACTACACACCTGGCGGGATTAAAGATTTTTAAACTGTGCATCCATTATAGGAGTTTCAAACAAGTATATTCATAAGTCCAATATGGATATTTTTTAGTGTACTTTATATTTGACAAGAGATCCATGTTTGTCTAGCTGTTTTTCAAAAGGACCTTGAGGTCTATGGTCCAATGTCAATATTTTGTTAAATTTATGCATGTAGAGACTTACTCAAACAATTGACTAGCAGGACCCATTCCTTAAAATTTCTTAGGGCATCCTAATCTCCAAAGACTGTAAGAAGTTAAAAGCTTCATGTATAAATCTCAATCTGCTCACATCAATTTAAGTAACTTAATTTAGTAATCTTCATGTAGAAATGCCTTCTCTTAACTTATATTGTATTTTACATTTGAATTAATTAAATATCTGTAGTTGATTATCTAAAGACAATTATTTATTTTAATTTGTTCAGTCATTAGTCACAATGAAACCTAATCGAAGTTGGATTTTGCGTTGGAAGGACGAACATGGTATTGTGACCGAGGATTTTCAAAATGGAGTAGATGAATTTTTAAATTCTCATATGAACAACAACATGCAGCCGATCCTCATGGTCGCATCCGCTGTCCATGTGCAAAATGTAAAAACAGTAAATGGAAAACAAAATACTATGTGGAGATGGATTTATATAAGAAAGGATTTTGGTTGAACTATTTAAATTGGACTTTGCGTGGAGAAACTAAATGGAAAGCTGAAAATTCTACAACTATTGAACCATCATATCATATAGAAATGACCAATGCATACATGGATATGGTAAGAGATGCAGAAATAGGTGACACGATCCACCAAGAGCAATCAAATTTAGAATAAAATCCAAATCCAACAGCTTCAAAATTTTATAACCTCCTAAAAAATGCTGATGAGCTTTTATGGGATGGTTGTGAAAAACAAAGCATCTTATCTGCTATATCACAGTTGATGAATTTAAAATCAGAATATAATATGAGCGAGAAGTGTTTTGATCGAATGATTAGCATTATCAAGACTATGTTACCCGAATCCGAAAAACTTCCAGAAAACTTTTATAGGTGCAAAAGAATGATGAGTGAACTTGGACTAGAATACCAAAAGATTGATGCTTGTCGTAATTACTGCATGCTATTTTACAAAGATGATATTAATCTTACAAGTTGTCGTGTTTGTGGAGAGTATCGATTCAAACCAAGAACAAATTCTAGCACGAGTCAAAGGGATATTCCTTTTACAGTGTTTAGATATTTTCCTTTAGTTCCTAGACTGCAATGTATGTTCTTATCTAAAAATACTTCACATTTTATGCGTTGGCAAGCCTAGTGAATGCGGAGTGATCCATCGCTTATAACACATCCATCGGATGCAGAAGCATGGAAACATATAGATTCAACCTATCCAAATTTTGTTGCTGAAACTCGTAATGTTAGATTAGGTCTTTGCACAGATGGCTTCAATCCATTTGGTGGAACAACAACTATGTACTCTTCGTGGCCAGTGTTCGTTGCACCTTATAATTTACCACCAAGTATGTGCATGCGAAGAGAACACATATTCCTAACTTGCATGATTCTTGAACCGAGATCTCCAAGTAAGAGTATAGATGTGTATCTAAGACCTCTTGTTGATGAATTGAAGATGTTATGGGATGATGGTGTCTTGACATATGATAGATCAAAGCAATAAAATTTTATAATGAGAGCAGTTCACCTATGGACTATAAATGATTTTCGAAAAACTTGCTTGCCCAATACGTGGAAGATTCACAAAATCATTTTCGTGATAGAAACTCTTTTAAAAAGTCAACCATATAGAAGAGTTTACCACCAAGTAGAATGAGTGCTACTGAATTATTTGAGCAAGTTGACATGATCGATCCTATTACATTTGGATTGAAGTCACCATCTAATAGACAATCAGGATATGGGGTTAATCATAATTGGGAGAAAAAAAGTATTTTCTGGGAGTTGCCTTATTGGTCCTCGAACTTATTACGTCATAATTTAGACGTTATGCATATTGAAAAAAATATTTTTGATAACATCTTTAACACTGTGATGGACATTAAAGGCAAAACAAAAGACAATGTCAACTCAAGGGAGGACTTAAAACTTATATGTAAACGTCCAGAGTTAGAGTTAGTACATCACAATGTAAAGTGCATCAAGCCAAAAGCCACCTATGTATTGTCAACTGATCAGCGGAAGCTTGTTTTTTAATGGATAAAACAATTAAAATTTCCCGATGGATATGTATCTAACATTTCTCGTTGCATAAATGTCGATGAAGGTAAGATTTCAGGGATGAAGACTCATGACTACCACATATTTATGCAGAAATTAATTCTAATTGTTTTTCGAGAATTTTTCCTTAAATCCATTTGGGGTACCATCACCGAATTCAGTTTATTTTTTAAAGAATTATGCTCTCGTAATATTCGTAGAGATGACACGATGCATCTTGAATCATCCATAATAATGACTTTATGCAAAGTTGAAAAAATCTTTCCACCATCATTTTTTGATGTTATGGAACATTTGGTGATGCACCTTCCATATGAAGCAAGGTCCCGTACAATTTAGGTGGATGTACCCATTTGAGAAATGCATGTTATATCTTAAACGAAAGGTAAAAAATAAGGCAAGGATTGAAGGGTCAATATGTGAAGGATATTTTTTGGAAGAAGTTTCAAATTTCACATCATTATATTTTGAACCTAAGATTCAAACGAGGCGAACTCAAGTTCCAAGGAACAATGATGGTGGTGAAGAAATTTTTAAAAATTGCTTGTAAATTTTTAAATTTGCAGCTCGACCGATTAGAAAAGCGCAAAAGTTTATTTTAAGCGACAATGATTTGAATATTGTGGAGAATTATATTCTCGTCAATTGCCCTGAAGTGGAACCGTATTTAGTGTAAGAATATGACATTAAGTCATTTCATCAATAAAATTTTATATAGAAGTCTAAATAATATCTAATATTTATTTGTTTTGATAATTAACTAGGAAATTTGAAGAATATCAAAGATAGTTAAATCCTTATATTACCGATGAACATATTTTGCAAATTCGAGATGAACAATTTTCTTCTTGGTTTAAGACACAGGTGAGTAAGAAATTTCAACTTATAATAAATTATGTATTAATTGAATTATATTAATTCAACTATAATGAATTATGTATTAATAGCTTAGGTACAAAATGGCATGAAATCAAAATTGCATATTCAAAATCTTAGTTATGGACCTTCGAAAAGAGTAACAACTTACAATGGCATCATTGTAAATGGTTACAAGTTTCATAGAGAAGAATATGGAAAAAATAAATCTACAATGAATAGTGGCATATGTGTTCGTGGTTCTTTGTATGGGGAAAATGAGTTGAATTATTATGGCATCGTCGAACAAATATTGGAGTAGTCATATCTTGGACAAAATACTATTTTTGTACTACGATGTCGGTGGTTTGATCCACAAAATGGGCTTAAAATAGATCAAGTTTATGCTTTTGTCGATGTTAAAGACAAGTCAAGGCTCAATTCGAATGATCCATTCATTTTGGCTGAGCAAGCACAACAAGTTTACTTCACCAAATACCCTTCATCTAAACACAATATTGATGATTGGTGGGCTACATGTAAAGTAAAAAGTAGATTATTCATGGAGGAAAAAATGAATGATGAAGGCACAACAATTGATGACATGTTACACGATGATTTTTATCAAGATGATAATAATATTTGTGTAACAAATATTATAGTGGAAGAGAATGAGACAACTATATTGCTTGATACAAATGGTCCATTGGAAGAGGTTAGTATAAATGAGATACATTCTTCATTAGATGCAGAAGAGGATGAACTTATAAATGATGACAACACTAGTGATAATACAGAAGAAGAAGAGGAGGAGGAGGAAGAAGAAGAAGATTCTTTTTTCAGCATTTAAAGGCACCTATTTTAATTAGAATTTTTTATTCTTTAAATTTTCAGATCATTTTAATCTTATATATATTTTTATTTTAAGATTTATATGTAATCATGTTTTTACATTTTTAGATTATGGCTACTCGCGGTAGAGGTCGTGGTAGAGTGCGCACCACATCTTTGCCACCCCGTTTAAGCGGTTCGAGTTCTACTTCACATAGTATAGCAGGTAATGAATTATAATTTATGTGATTTAATTTTGAATTGAGCTCACACTACATCTTTCTCACATGTGCTTGGTGAAGAAGGGTAGGTGACACTTCGACTCCTGCTCTTGATTTGGGGGGCTATGATATTCCTTCACCACATCACATGCCAGGTAATGAGTTATAATTTGTGTAATTTAATTTTCACTCGAGCTCGCACCACATCTTCATCACTTGAGCTTGGTGAAGAAGGCATCTTTGACACATCGACACCTAATTTGGTGGGATTTTCTACTCCACCTGACATATTAGGTAATTAATTATAACTTGTATAATTTGTTTTTCAATTGACTATTTTAGTACTAACTTGTAATAAGGACTTCAACTCGACAACCAACCATTGTCGGTCTTGAGAATTTGCCATATGGAGTCATTCCGCCTAGTGGCATTATGGTTGATGACCCGATCAATCCGTAAGTTGAAGAATCATTTAATTAATTTTAATATCAAAATGAGTTGGTTTCTAACTATTTTTTTATTTTTCAGAACAACTTTTATACCTGGAAGCGTCATTAGAACTATTAGTGACATAGCCATAAGTCAGCTCCCCGTAGGTGCATCTTCTTGGAAGCAAATACCAATTGGTTTGAGAGACGCTATGTATAATGATTTTAGGGTAAATTTTTTTAATAATTTCAAATTTAATAATTTAGACTTGTTATTACATATTTAATTTTTTTTGTTGAATAGGGAAGATATAAATTTCAAGAGGGTCTCCATGAGTTGACCATAAAAAAGCTTTTTGCATCGATTGCTTCTCGTCGGCTTAGTGGTGTTCTCTACAATTATCGGGAAGCCGCAATGAAAGCAACCAATGGTAATATATTAGAAGCAAAAAATAATGTGCCCGTGGGGATAGCTGGAGATGTTTGGGCATCTCTATGTGATCATTGGTATGTTGTAAAAGATAGAATTTAATGATATAGAATTTTAAAATAATGCATTACATTATTTCTCATTTGTAGGAACGACGACAAGTGGAAAATAATGCAAACAAAATAGAGCTGCTATGGTAGAATCGTCGAGGCACACAGCAGGATCTGTGGGATTTGTTGAACATAAACTTCGAATGATAATTTCTTAGGTTTAATAAATTTGATTACTCACTTTAATTACAATGTCAACTTTTATAATGAGATGAAATGTTTATAATGTTTTATACATAACATTTATAATGTTTTGATAGGAAAAAGCTACTCAAGGTGTGGTCAGTTATCGAGATGTGTATAAGGAGATGCACACTAGTAAAAAGACTAATGAATTTGTCACTGCAAATATGTTATCGTATATTTCAAACACTTTTCCTCTTTGTATATTGAATGATTTACTTTGAATAGTAATTTTTATGTATCTAATTTTATATTAATATTATTTTCAGGATAGTTACGATATATTGTTGGCAGGAAAGTATGCAGATTCACAACCCCCTCAGTTTGATGCAGAGGTATGGCATCAAGCTGCCGGACTTACTAGTAACGGAAGACTTCGTGGTATAGGTCCTTTGTCATCTTCAATCATGGGCTCTTCTTCTGCTGGTCCTTCATCCGGCTTGGGCGACACTCCTCCCACGATTCCTCTACATGAAGTAGAGACTACCATTAGGAATATAATACGACAAGATGTCGGACAATGTTTGATGCGATAATGAGTTATATGCATGATCGTGATGGGAGCAGACAACCACCTGATTCGGGACATGATTAAGGATTATATCTTATGACATTTTTATATAAATTGTGGTACTTTTGTTTATCGTAGTAGATTGTCTACTTGTGATATTATGTGATATTTAGACTTTTGATAACATTATGTGATCTTATGCGACATTTTAGATGAAGATATTTAGACTTTTGATGATATTATGTGTTATTTTAGATGGATTCACAATTTATGAGAATTATGAATGTAAATGGATTTTCTTATTGTTTTTAATGTAATTTTTCTAAAAACATTCTGAATATTAGCGATGAATTGGCGACAGAGGCCCGACTAAATTTTTATCGCAATTAGCAAGCAATCTACGACCATTTAGCAACAAATTAGTGATGGATTTAGCGACAACTAAGAGACAAATCCATGACAACCATCGACAAGTCGGCGAGGAAAAAGCTGACAAAGACAATAGTTGTGGCGGCAGCTTAGCGACATGTTGGCGACTAATTCGCCACTAATTAACGACAAATTTGCGACAGATAACTTTTGTCGCTAATAGCGAGTAATATTTAGCGACAATGATGTTTTGTAACAAATGCGTCGCAAAATGCTCGCAGACCTTTTTAGCGACAAAGTAGCGTCAAAGTGGCGACAAAAGTGTTCGTAGCTAAATCGCCTTATTCTTGTAGTGTAATACAAATAATTTATAAAATCACTTTGTTATAAAATTTTATGACATAATCATGATAAGATAGGGTTGGTTATTCCATAATAAGAGAGGAAAAAGGAACATCCATTTGGACATCAGAAAATAATTTTTAATTCACATAAATTTTATCTAGCATCATGTAAGAAATAAAAATATCTATAATTGATAAATAAGTAGAATAATGAAGTAGTCAAACAAAAAAAAAATATGAACAAAATATTCAACGTGGTAAAACTCTTTTAATTGATGTGAACAAGAAGAAAACATCATCAGGAAAATGTAGCTGCTATCTAAAAAAGTTTCACTATGAGCAAAAATGAGTAGATCTCGATAAACCCTAATGGTCCATGCCCTCAGTTTCATTATAGATTCTCATTTTTTTTTTCTTTTTCTCATTTTTTTCACAAACTTTTATACATTGTACAATAGTTAAAGGCACATTAATAAATCTTCATCTTGACTTGAATTTTATAGAACACTAACAAAAATATAAAATGCTCAACATGCTAAGTTCTCAACATGCTCATCTTGACTTGAATTGTATCGAACTTGATCTTTGTAGAATGTTTGTCAAGTCTAAATTGTATTTAAATTTCACAATAGCTAAGTTCTTTGTCATCATATTTGTCGGGTTGTCATGAGTATTGATCTTCTAAACTTGAACATTTTGCTTTTCCACCACATCACAAACAAAATGATAACTCACACCAATGTGCTTTGTTTTTTAATGATTCATTTGATTTTGTAAGATGTATTACTTTAGTGATGACCATTTTTTCAACTTTTTTTCAACTGGCACATTCAATAATAGTAAATATAATTCGTCAATGATTTTCTTCCTAAATTAGATATATAGTATGTATGTATGTAAGTAAGTAAGTATGTATGTATGTATGTATGTATGTATGTATTTATGTAGAGTAAATTTTAGCCATGGTTATCCAACTTAGGGGGTATTCACAGTAAGGTCATCCAACTTCATTTTATAACACCAAGGTCATCGAAATTTAGAAATATTTCATCCGTGGTCATCACGACCGGTTATAACTAGTAAACATGTTAACCATTGATGTGCCGCTGTCGTAGATGCTTACGTGGCACTACGTTAGTATTTTTTCTCTCCTCCATGTCAAATTAAAAAAAAAATATCACGACAGCATTTTTTCTCTATACTCTATCCAAACTTAATTTTGTAACTACATGATCATCCAACTTTTTAAAACTTTAGACAAGGTTATTCTACTTTCCAAATTTTCAATCGCGGTCATCATTAAAAGCTTAAAATAAAAAATAATATATATATAAATAAATAAAATTGAAGGCACTTAGACTAACTCAAGTGAAACAATATTTTTATTTTATAATTATAATATTTTTTATTTTTTAAATTTTAGGGCAAAAAATATAATCGCTGTTATTATTTTAATTTTCTTAATTAAAAATTATTAATTATCATAATATTATATATTTAGTACACATTAAAAATTTGATCGTCTCAATCCGAGTTGGTCATTCCAAAAAATTTACCATGTTAGTCTAAGTGCCTTGAATTTTTTTATTTATTTTTATTTTTTATATATTATTTTTTTATTTTAATCTTTAAATGATGATCGCGATTGAAAGTTTGAAAAGTTAAATGACCTTGTCTGAAAGTTTTGAAAATTTGGATGACCATGTAGATACAAAATTAAGTCTGGATAATTAAAGTACAGAGAAAAATGTTGACGTGGCATTTTTTATTATTTTTAATCTGACATGGAGAAGAGAGAAAATGTTGACGTCGAGCCGCGTAAGCATCCATGGATGACCATACTAGGAACACCCCTTAAGTTGGATGACTATGGATGAAATTTACTCTATATATATATGTATGTATAATCAACACTAACAACACGATATATATATGGATGAGTGCAAATCATAGCATACATAGTGCTACCAATTGCATGAACTATGATAGGAAATTTTGAGGTATACATTATATACTCATTTAACTAGGGAACATGAAGTCTTTTCCTCATTTTTAATTAAAACTTTTAAAGAATCAGTTGATACCTAATTTGTTATTTTTATTTCTGCAACAGCCAACACGGTCCGTATTTGCCAGCAACACAGCCTATGTTTCCTTCAACATGGTCTATGTTAGCCAGCAATCACCATATCTTCAAAATCAGAAAGATTGGGCGGAAATCACTCTAACAATATAAAATATCCCCTGTTATTAATAGCACGATTCGTGTTGTTAATTTCGCCAGATTTTCTCAACCAAATCATTATATTTTGATTCATGCGGTATTGATGACACGATTCACGTTGATTCTCATGAGGCAGATGCATTTTCAACTATAAAAAGGGGTCCATATCACCTCACTTAATCATCCAACTCTAGAATTCAAAAATCCATTGCAAAAACAAGAAGAGAGAGAGCCTCTGGTCGTCTACTCGGTAGAGATTCTTCCAGAGGAGTTTAGATTTGAAGAGATTATTTCTCCTTTTTTTCTATTTTTTAATCTCTTGTTTTTCTCTCTACTATTTCTTTATCTATGTAATAGAGTTCTAATTAGGATCAATTTATGTTGGACTTTGTTAGATCGTTGAATCAGATTTACTACTCTGAATATTTTGAATATGTATGTTGATTTTAATACTATCTTCTGAGTATTCGATTTTAACTGGTTGGTATTATCGTGATTTGTTCTTTTAATCTCTCTCAGTTGATTGATCTTTCGATAAGCATTTCATATTCCATCTCTACTTACTCGGTTGAGATTTAGAGATTTGTGGATCATTAACTCACTCGATTGAGGTGTTTTGAGATAGGATTGCATCGCTAAAGCATCTTATCAAAAGTTAGTTAGAGATTGATTCGGTTGAACCTTCTTTTCTAATATTGTGATAATATAGTTAGGTCATCTAGTTTGAGACCTTTACTTTTTGGCATCCATTCCATCAGAAAATTCGGATTTGTTTTAAATCTTTTATTGAAAGATATTGTTACTCTCATCTTGTCTGAATATTTCTGATTTATTTATTTTGAGACTTTAGGCTGGATCAATTTTAATCTTCTTTGTTTTATTTATTTTGAACCAAATATTATCTCTTTTCCTCATCTGATTAAATTAAGATAAAAGATAAAGATAGACTAGTCCTCGTGGGTTCGACATTCTTCTCACTCTTTATTACTTGATTCGACCTAGTGCTCTTGCTAGTATTTGCGCTATACAAAAATTATCGCATCAGTGGCCCATAAATATGGGTCACTTTTTGCCCCCCCACACAATCCTTATTCCCTTTTAGATATTTTTATCCTCAAAATTTTCTTTGTTTCTTCAATATCCTACATCTCAAACTCGGAACTTAACTTATTTTCAAAATTATTTCTAACATATCTTTTGTTGCAGTCTACATATCATCAATATTTATGAATAAATAAATAAATGATCCATCGGTAAGTTGATTCAAGTAAATGCACAAATTGATAAGTTTATTCAATTTATCATCAATATTTATGAATAAATAAATAAATAAATGATCCATTAGTAAGTTGATTCAATAAATAAATAATCTTATGTATATCAAATATTTAAGCATAAAATCTTGCACAAATTGATTTAGAAAAAAAGGAGGTGAGTAATTACAATGTAAATGTAGAGATGAACATCAAACTAGAAAATAAGATTGTGGTGCAATGGCACATCCTTTGACTTGTACCTCAAATGATCTCGAGTTCAAAATCTATCGGCGAAAGTTATGTGCCAATTTCTTTTAAATTTATTCATTTCCTTGTATTACACCTTTGGTTTCCTTTTATAATTAGTAGAAAACATCAAACTATAGATAAAAGATGAATTTTGCATATTAAATTAAGGGTTATTTGCATAAACCTCCCCTAAGCTATCACGATTTTCCACATCAAACTCCAAACTATGAACTTATTTTTTTAGATCCCTAAACTATCGGAACTTTTCCACTTTAGTCCTCTCGTCCACTTCTGTTATATTTTCTATTACTTTTACTTTTTTCATTTATGAAAAGACTAAATTAACTCTCCCTCCAGAAAAACATGAAATGACAAATATAAAAAATAAAAAAATCATTGGAAGGATCAAAGCGGTAAACAAAAAAAATTGTCATTTATAAAAAGACTAAATTACCCTCCCCTCAATTTTTTTCTTTTTTATATTTATTATTTGATGTGTTATGGAGGTAGGGGTAATTTAGTCTTTCATAAATGGGTAAATTAACGAAAAATATAACAAAAGTAGATGAAATGACTAAAGTGGAAAAATCATGATAGTTTAGGAATAAAGAAAAATAAGTTCGTAGTTTGGGGTTAGATGCACAAAAATGCGATAGTTTAGGGGAGCTTTATGAAAATAACCCTTGAATTAAATCAAGAAAATTTATTTGCGACAAAAGAAAATAAGAAGTAGGCATCTTCACAATATTTTAAATTGTATTTTATTTTCATATTT
Organism: Pontederia crassipes; assembly: GCA_030549335.1. Lineage (NCBI taxonomy): Eukaryota > Viridiplantae > Streptophyta > Magnoliopsida > Commelinales > Pontederiaceae > Pontederia > Pontederia crassipes. The sequence continues at coordinate 32,307,466 of CM060193.1, forward strand.
GTTATAGTTTTGGAACTTTTAAAATAAAAATAAAATAACAATAAATATTAATATATTATAATATAACATTTATAACTACGAGTTCATTCGAATTAACCCAAAACTATCTTATTTATAAAGATAAATAAAGTGCCCATTACAAAAACACAAGTTATAAGTAAGAAATTTGAGTTGAATGAAAAAAAAAACATTTTTTAAGAAAGTAGGTCGTATACGCAGCATTGCATGCTTTCAAAAATTAGAATTTTCACTTTCAATAAAATATCATCTTTTACATTTCAATAAATTTGTAATACAATATTTATTTTTTGGCATGATAATGTATGCATAAGTAAGAGTTTTAGTAGGATTAGATAAGAATTTTTTTTGTAATATAAAAAAGAAAGAATGCCAATGTAATGCATGTAAAGATTAAAATGTAAAATAAAATCAATTTAATATGATTAGAAGTAGGATTGTCAATTGAATTAAATATGAAATCTTATTGGTAAAAGAAAAAAATGGTAGTATATGCTCAAATATTTAAAATTTAGGTTATTTTTTTAAAACTGTTTTTAAATAAAAATATAAAGATTAAAAAATTAGTCTATATTTATACCTATGTATTGATAAACAAATATGTATTTCATATAAATTGTAACTTGATTGGATTTAATAAAATTTAGTTAAGTCTAGTTCACATCCAGAATTTTATTATTCTTTTAGTCAAATCAATCTCATTCGTCAAACTGGTAGGGCAATTATCATTTTTAATTATTATCAATTGTTTTTTTAGAATCATTGTGCAAAGACTTATTTTTTATAACAATTTTAAAAGTTAATCCGTTGACCTCACCAACTATATAAGTCTCCTTTTACCTTATTATTTAATCCGTTGAATATGGACGTTTGAAACAATCAAAATTCCAATTTACGACGTTACCTCAATTGCAATCATGCGGCCATTAATTTCCCCAATTGCAAAGGTGATGTATGACAGAAGAACGGACTTCAGACTCTACGAGCATGTTGTGCATGAGGGATTTAAGAAAACAAGGAATACCAAATCATATTATATGACAAAATTAAAAAATTGAAACACTTACTGAAAAATCAATATTTAGAATATGATTAAATAATATATAAATTTAATGATTTTTTTAATTAATGTAGGAGCCAAGAGGCACTTTGGCATGCTTGATGATTCAGGTTTGAATGAATTGAATTATTAGTTCGACTTCAAAACGCCTTCTTATACAAAAAATTCCTTGCCAGTGCAGATCTCCCTTGAACTGTTTTCCTGTCATATTAACAGATGAATCTTATGACGAGTTCATTATTGTTCAATATTTGATACTTTTTTAGTATTTGATAGTAACTAAAATATTTTTTTATAAGCACGAAAAAGAAATCAAGAAATAAAAGCATACTTTGATATTTACTTTCTTTTTATGGAATGAGTAATCTAATAACTCCACTTATATTGAACATAATTAATTTAGGGTTACATGATTTTTATCGATGAAAAGAATTTAAACACTATATCTATGTTTTATTGGATCTTAACACCCGCTATGGAACTTCTAGTAATTTGATAGGTTGATCTCATTCTCTTCGTTTAGTGTAAAACAATAATAATGAACTGAAATGAAATAAGGGCTCATATGACGATGTACTGAGTGGATAGATTTTTTTCTTTTCTTTTTTTTTTTTTTGAGAAAAAATACAATGGACAGATAGCGTTCATAATTGTCGTTTATTGCCATTTGACATTAATTGATAATACAGATAACTCAAATAACATATCGTTGTGGATATGATAGAACTGTGTGACAGGCGTGATAGCTAGGTTTGGCCCTTGCATATTAAGAAGAGGAAAAAGAATGTGCATTTGAACGTAAGAAAAAAAATTTAATTCACAGAAAATTTATCGTATATCATTAGATAGTAAAGCAGTTCACAAAATAATTAGATTTACTATATGAGCAACTTGTGATTTTGACTTCTAAATAGTATCAAAGTTATCAGGCATTAGAATAAGATGTCCAATTATGGCCAAATTATGAATAAGGTTGAATACGACATACATCCAACATAAACTTGGAATACGGTTCTTTTAAACCCACTTTATCTTTTGATAGTTTTAACTTTTAACCCTAATTCATGTCAAAAAAAATCACACTGAGAAATCCAATGTATACTTGTGTGTCTATACGTCTGTAAATTCGATATATATAATATCACAAAGCTATATTAAGAATCCACTTATGAAATTTGAGCTGTATGATGTGTGGAGAATGAGAAGGAAAACGAAGGAAAAAAAGGTTGAAGTTTTTTAGTTTATTCAATCTTAAGTTAGGGCATATCAACTTTAAATAGCATTCTTTTATTTTTTTTATATCATATCTTTTGGCGAAAGAAATGCAACCTTAATAACTGGGATGAAATAATGTGTTAAAATCGGTCATGAGTTTCGTCCATTAAGATCTATGAATTGCTTTTAGGTTATTCATCTTACATTTTGGTTATTATCTATGCAAGGCCGAAAATTCGGCCATTGCTAGCAGAGTCTCCTTTGGGCTACATGGGCTACGTTGTTCATACATGACTTTTTCATTGACCAAGAGTAACACGTTTGTCCAAGATTTATAAAAATAAAACATTATATCTTTAAAATATAATGCGAAAGCTAAAGTAAATAAATATAAATGCAAAAGCTCGATCATCTCAATAAATACATAACATAACATTACCATCTCATGAACATAACACAAATAAGCAGCTCAAGCCTCATGCTATAGTACAACATAATGTCTAGCATACATACTCAACAACATAGCAAATAAGGACTTCTATCCTTGTGCAAACATCGCCACAAACAGTATCTTCGTGCACACACATCAACTGGTCAAGCAAAAAAATCAGACATGTGGGAATCAATGCAATAAAGAACAATCTTTCATAAACAATAATATAGATTCTTTAAGCATAAGCATGGATAAATGAAACATTTATCTTTGAGATCCACAAAAATCAACATATAATAAGAATAATGAGATCTGACTCGTCATGTAATCATCAAGTTTTCAAGTCCATCTTTGGATAGCCATCAGATGTGATAGTGATAATCGTTGGTAAAAGCTGCATCTTGAATAATTCATATTCATCTTTCACTTTGGAAATGATTCAGCATTATGAGAGTTTATCTTAATTTTTGAAAGAAAAATCAATTCATCTATTCACCATCTTTAGTATTACATAGAATGTTGATATTATTCAATTATCATTATGAGTATGTCTTCTTGGTTCGATATCAGTGATCAATAAATCAATATTCATTCTTTGATGGGAGCAACCAATAAATTAGTAGTCTTTGTTTTGTAATATTATTTCATTTATCAATAATCATTTTTCAGTAGCAATAATTCATTTACCACAATGATTGTTTTGGTAGCAGTAGGCATGGAAGTTGACCTTTCATCTTCAATATTAATTCTTTGTTTTTTTTGTTTCATTTCATTTTTCATTTAATTGGAATAGATCTTCACTTTAGTGATTGGCATGCAAAATGATACAATCATATGCTAGTAATATCAATGGAACATAAGTGCCACGATGAGTGCCCTATGAGGGAAGGATGCACCTCTTTGGGTGGAGTCCTTTTCGTTACTTAGGTGGAGCGGTCACTCACAACAAGAGTAACGGTCACATATATTTTCCCTTCACCAGTAAATATATAGTTTCATTATTTTGCCTTCCACTGCACTACTTACCCCTTTTTTTAGACATCATCATTTTTAATTCTCCTTTGCCTAGGTATGAACAATGGTAATCTACATTTTTTACTTTTATTTTTCTTATCTTACATATTATCCTTTCGTCATATAGACCCAAATCTAATTATATTTAAATATGAAGATAAAAAAAAAATCAAACATCAATATGAGAATCAAACAATTTGATATAGTACATAACATCTATGCTTTATCATGATATGGATTTATCATTTAAGTCAAGTAATGTGGAATCAAGGAGAGGTTCCAATTAATAGCATAACTCGTTTAGAGAAATTTGGGATAAATAGAAATTGAATTTAGCTGATTTGGTTTCCTAAATAAAAAAGTTTGTCCACTTTGAAACTTTAAGAGATTGTCCAATTCAATTTATGTCGTTTGAGCATTCCAAGACAACTATAAGTTCTAGACATTCAAAAAGACAAATGAGCGTTCGATCATAATTAATAAAGCCATTTCATCATTATAAAATCATATAGTATTCGAACATTCAAAAAATCAGGCGGACATCTTATCTTAGAATAGAAAATGTCAAGTCTTGGCCTTAGGAATTTTGGATGCCTGAAGGGTCGGCTGATCGGCCGGATTCATGAGGACAAGGTTGTTAAGATCAAGGTCTTACTTAAGATCGGAGGGGGTCTCGGAGATCGTAAGGATCATAAGATCCTACCTATTAATAATATATATATATATATTATCAATTATTATTTTTGTTTAATTTTTTGTATTTAAATAATAAGTTACATTCCACTTAGTCATACTTTTACTTATTCTTAAGCAAAATTATGTCAAAATCTATTAAGCTTAATATAAATCAATTATTATTGCCAAAAATATATAGTTTTATTAATATTTAAATAATTATATTAATCGACAGGTTCGTATAAGATCGTAAGATCATGTGACCAAAATTAAGATCAGTTTAAGATCTTACACTTAATATCCAGAAAGATAAGATCGAGATCGACTAGGGGTAATAAGATTGCAAAATCGTAAGATCTTAACATTGAGATCTAGATTTTGATAACCTTGCATGAGGGTTCATATTGTTCAACATTCTTGACGTTTGATCTCAGTTGTTTGGGTGTCCGATCTTTCCCCAGATAAATAAAATTTAAGTTACTAATGAACATGTAAAAGCAAATTCATAAAGTCAACATTTTTATAAAAATTAGGACCAAAGACTTACATAGAGGAAGAAAAGTTTCAATTGGAGTTTCTCATATTTTTATTGGATTTTTTAAAAAAAATATGGTAGGATCTCTATCAAGTTGTAAGCATCCAATTTTGTTAAGGGGATAGTTTAATAACTACAAACACTAAAAATATATAAATAAGTAGCACAAGCACCATCACCAAATGTGCATCAATCATTCAACCATAACTTCGGTATGACCAAAGCATGAGATGTAATATCATCAATATAGCAAGGTCAAGCATTTTTGTGCAACCAAATTGCCAGATGACAACCATTGGTAACAACATTTTGCTTCTTGGCCTATGTGTCATGATCACCTGATAACTTCCTTGTCTTAATGATTGCAAGAAAATCCTAGCAGAGAATATGTCTAATTAACCACTGGCATCTTGTGGCTGTCCAAGTCTCATTTGCAAAAGCACACTTAAAAAATTATTAAATGTATGCACAATTATTCTAACAAGTGTACTAGGTCGAATCAAATATTATAGAGTGAGTAAGAGTTGTTGATCCCACCATGACTATGACTTATTTACCTTCTAACCTAATTAATTAATTAGAACAAAAATATATTTATGATTTAGAATTAAATAAAGATTATGACAATCTATAAAATTTGAACATTTTAAGACAAGACAGAAAACTAAATTTTCATACTTTAATATCGTCATTATCTCTTAATTAATAATAAAATATTTTTTAGAATTTGAGTAATAGAAATGTTACCAAAGGTATAGATTTTGGTTAAGATAACCTAATTATTTTAAATTAAGAATAGATAAAACCAAATAAACAAATCAATTTTGATCTACTTTAATTAGGATGCTTTTAGATGTAAATTTCTATTATTAATTACTAAACAAGTTAATTAATAATCCCATAATTAATATCATCAAATCATATTACCAAAAAATGACTTGGGCACAACTAAACTCGGTTCGGGTTTTCTCTCCTGAAAATCTTCATAAACAACTCGGCCCGAGTTGGCTATGGAACCTAGCTCGAGTTGATCGGACTTGGCTCGGGTTTTGTGTTATTCCAACACTAATATGATCTATTATCATGCACAAGATTAAAACACAATTACTACTAAACCCTTAATAATTAACATGCAAACATATTGAGGTATGATAAAAGCATTAAGTGAAATTCATACTCAAGTTCACAAACCTCTGAATCATAAATAAACTAAAAGGAAACCAGTTTCAAGTTCAACCTTTATGAAAATAATGAAATTACTCCATAAACTGATTTGACATTAATATCTTTGAGAAAAATATAATAAAATAATTGGAAATAGTGAACCAAACTCTCAAGTAGTAGACAACGCCTCTAGAACGAGTTTTGGCCGAGACTACATCGAAAACGGTAACCATAAATTTTGATGTAACACTCAATATTTTTCTAAATTTAATAGAAAAAGATAAATGGAATAAAAAATTATCTATTGAATTAAATCTGGATTCCTATTAGAAGAAAAATATTATTAGAATTAATGAAGAAGATAATAAGTACAGATAAGAGTTTGAATATAATAAAAGAAAAAGGAAAGAAGATAACTTATTTAATGATTAAATAAATAAAAGATAAGATTAAACAATAGTTTTAGATGTGGTTAAATAACTGATGCATAAAAAATTGTAGCAAAATAAATTCACTAGTAAGTGCACCAATCGATCAAGTAATATAGTAAATAGTAGTAAGAGTATCGAACCCATGAGGAATATTATTAATTTAATATCTAATTTTATAAATTAATAAGAGAGGAAAAATATAGGATTTTGAAAATAAGTTTTGTAACTATAAAAATAAAATAAAGAAAATAAGATAAGATAATATAATGGTGTTGAAGAAGGTCGTAGGATGAAAATAACAAAGGCAAACTTTTATAATCCACTATTATAGTAAATAATAGCTTCAATTCTTATGACGGAATAGGATCACTAAAAATAATGATTTATGCATTGATTAAATCAAACTATCTTAAATTTTGAAATTAAAAGATTTCTAACGATAAGTAAACCCCTTAATTAACAAAAAATTAAGATGCATGAAATTGTAAATCCTAAACTAATAATTATCCAGCGTTGGGTATAATTTATTAGACCATAGATAATAAAGTAATACAGTGAATTACAAGATTTATGTTATGATTGAGTTAACCTACAAATTAAGATTTCATTTTTTGAAAAGTATTATGCCCTAAAATTAAAGTTGGTTTGTAATCTAAAATTAAAATAAGATATTATTAGAAAGTAACATTAAAAGTCACAATCATAATCAAAAGAAATTGAAAAGATAATTAAATCAACTAATTATAGGGTTCAAAGAATTTTCCTTTATCAAATAATAATCTCCTAAAATAATAATCCTAAAAATATGGAGTGAGATAAACTAAAATCAAAATAATAAAATAGAAAGAATTACACCAAAATAAAGCACATGCACAAACGGCGAACCACCAGGACTTCAGACAGGAACATTGACCAGCACCCCTTCTTCAACCTTTGGCTACATTGCCTCCTCTTGGTCGTAGCCTATAGTGTTCACGACTTTCTATGGAAGAATTATGAACTTCAAAGCACGAGTTGGATTGATGGTTTCGTCTTCTATTTATAGGTGCGAACGAGGTCTTCACATTTATCACAGGCATAAATCATACGACTAAGTTTAAATGTGGAAAGACTATGTCCTTGAATCTCAGCCAACGATGCAAATAATCTTTGGTTGATGATAAATCTTATTCCTTTGGCGCATGATGTCTCGGCCGATAATAGTCAAGAAGTGGTTAAGGATAATTGCTTCTCATAGCTTTATTGCCCGTAAAACTCCTCCTGTATTTGACTCACTGCCGCTAAATCCATAAGGATCAGTCTTATCGCCTAATGATGTATGAACCAGGTTATGACCACGAAGATGACCTTTATGAACTCAGCCCGAGTTTCACCCAACACAGCCCGGGTTTGGACTCCAACAAGAAGTTGATTTTATGAACTCCAAGAAGTTGATTTTATGATCTTTTGACCCTTGATTCATGTGCTTAATCTTGATCTAAGTCATGATGATGATTATGTTATTTATGCCTTTACTAATAATAATGTCCAACATGACTCATGATCTTATGATCTACTTATGATGACACTTATTCATATCCATCGATGCTGATTTATTTTATGATGTTTATGCACCTCTGATTTCTCTTCATGATCCTATCTTGTAGTGTTGAATAAATCTTATGTGATGATGATTATGACCCTTGATTATTATGATCATTTGATTCTTTTTTATGATGACATAAATCCTGATCATACTTCGAATCCTAATAATGATAAACTAAAAGCTGCAAGATAAAATACGAAAAATATCAAATGGAGAGCTCTTTTTATGATGAACCGGTGATGATCATGTATGAACTAACTTCGGTGGACTGATTACGGTCAGTTATGGGCTGGCTTTGCCAACTATGATTATGATGATGATGGACGGGTTGGGGCAGGTCTTCCCATGGGTTGAAATATATCCCACTATAGGTCAAAGATGAATAATAAGATGATGATGATGATGATGAAGAAGAATATTAACAATGAAATCTCCTTATGATGATTATTGGCTCTTGCCACTCATGTGATGGTCTTTCCATGATCACTTATCTCTCATTAATATGTTTTAACAAAGATGTTTCAATTCATTATTATCTGTGTCCGTACAATGATTTCTCATATAATGATGATCTTATAATTATGATGATCAGCGCTTGTCATTTTATGATGATTTATTATGATCTATCATCATCTTTGATCTTATGATCTCAAGAAGATAACATCTTGATTTATGAATTTCTTATTATCTTTGTGATCTCCTATTCATATGATATGTTATAAGATTTCTTTTACTCATATGATGATGATGTTCGTATGATTCTTGTCTAGTATTATGATCTTATAATTGTCTTTACTTTACTTTCATACTGAGCTGTAAAACTCATAAGGAGGTCAGAATGATGAAGGTGGTCAACGGTGACAAATTGAGCTCGTGGTGGCAGCACATTGATGTCCAAAGTCTTTTTTGTTTATGTCTTAGTTCTTTTGTCTTATTATCATGATAATGTATTAGATGAGTTTTTTTTTTCAAAACTCATATGATTATTCTTTCATTAGTCTTCTGCATATTTCACGTGTTATTCGCATATTATCCCTTCTTCATGATTGCAATCTTCCGCATATGATTTTGTTATTAGTTGACTAGTCAAAATTTTCTTTTTGTTCAATATGATGTACACGTAAGGATGATTCATAGCGTCCTCGAAGTGTATTCTGCCATGTGGTGAGACGTGATTTGGGAGCATTACACCAGGTCTATAGTCAACTATGAGAAGTAAGTGTCGTGTGAGGTATGGCTAGAGGATTCCTATGGATTAATGTCCGAAGTTGTTTTTGTCTCTCCTTGCATTGAACACAGCAGATAATTAATCATATAACTCCAAAGATAAAAGATAAACTACTAAAATAATTAAAATGACAATTAATTAACTACTCAACCAACTAAATAAAACTAAATCATTAACTAACTTAATCTAAACGCTAATAGAATAAAAGATTAGTTGTGATATAATTTTCAAATAATTTCTGCAACAACCAAATATCATATAAAAAAAGGAAGAATTAAACGTCTGATTAGAATCTGTGAGATATAAATTTATCCAAAGGATTTTGAATCAGTTGTGATTACATTTTCACAACAACTAAATCCAAAAATAAGAGATAAGAGAAGAAAAGAATATACAAAATATCATAAAATACTACAAATGATGAGCCATGATTAATCAGTGTAAATGATTTTAAGAAAAAAATAATTTATTGACTATGGATAAAAATAATTTCTACGTCAAAAGTCGATGATTACAATTCAAAAGATATAAGTGAATTCCATAATTAGACTAGCATCGAAATTCAAGAGTAAATTCAATAATAAAATGTCTGAATTTGTTCAAAAAGTTTTTTTGGATAATGGTAATTCAACGAAATCGGTAATTAAAATTCGACATTGATAGTTAGATGCAGTGAAGAAAATCAGGGCGTTTCAAATTGTGAAATACGGAGGGATTAAAGTGTCAAAATTCAAAGAAATAAAATCGTGTTAAAAGAGATAGTCGGTAATTCGGCTTGATCATAATATTAAAAAAACTCAAATTTGAGTGTGATTAAATTAATTGAGATAAATTTTTGACCAAACAGTAACACCCCAGCTCAATCAAGATAGTGTTCGCTTTAGGCCATTGGCCCGCACGAACTTAAAACGCGTCTTCATAGGTAAAGGGGTAGCTACAATATAAGCCTATGACCACCTCCATATTTTTCTCACGTGGAATTATTCATCAAACCATCTTGGTCCTTAGACCTTAGGTCATTACAATCTTGGTCCTTAGACCTCAAGTCGTTTTCTGTAACACCCCCAATCCAATTAAGATATTATTCGCTTTGGGTCATTGGTCTACACGAATTTAAAATACGTTTTGATAGATGAAGGGATAGCTACATATAAGTTCATGATCACCTCCGTGTTTTGCCTACGTGAGACTATTCATCAAACCATCTTTGTAATAACCTGAGGTCTAAGAACCAAGATGGTTTGATGAATAGTCCCACATGGGCAAAACACGGAGGTGGTCATGGGCTTATATGTAGCTACCCCCTTCACCTATCAAGACGCATTTTAAATTCGTACGGGCCGATGACCCAAAGTGATTAATATCTTGATTGGATCGGTTGGTGTTACACAAACTAATTCCAAGTATGAATATAAAATCCACTCACGTTAAATCCTCGGTACTAAAAAGAATCTTATCCAAAACTTACTCAAATAATATGATTAGAGAGTAAAAGAAAAGAGATTAATCGAGTAACATCTAAACATAACTGTCAGAAAAGTATGAAACCCAAAACTGAATGCGTCGCCAAAGAAAACACTATCGGAAAAGAATTTTATCATCGATTATCTTATCAAAATCAATGGGCGCCAAAAAGATTCAGAGAAATTATCCATTGCATTAAAAGCTTGAATAATGCCAAGATTCAAGCGCTAGCAGAAGGCAATTAACATAACGACCGAAACAAAATAAGATCAACATTGGGCGCAATTGAAATAGAATAATAAAAGGGATATAAACTAATGTGAATTAGTACAAAAATTAATTACTGGTGCAAAACAAAGACCTATCCACATCTCAGCCATAACAAATTTGAATCAACAATTTGAAAGACATGCATTTCAAGGCAAAAAACATAAAAGAATTAAAACTTGTTGGCCGACAAAGTAATGTAAAATTATCAATTAATGTCACGGCCGTAAGAGAATTAAAACCCTAGGCACGAAAGAAAGTTGATTATCATAAAAAACACAAGTGCAAAACGTAGGGCAATATAATAAAACTGACAAAATAAATAATCACGGTCATCAATCCATAGTCGACACATAAGTCTTTATCATAAGATCCAACCGACGCCAACTGTTCGAATCAAAATTCAGAAAATAAATATAAATTCTAATTGACATATAAGGTATCGGCCAAAAGTCAACAAACTTTTAATCCAAAAATAATTAGCAATCTCGTGATCTTTACCTGCAAAAAGAAAGTTGTTAGATTATCTACAGAATAATCAATTATTTTCAGAACAATATTTACAGAAAAAATATTACGGATACACATTTATAGAAATTTTATTTACAGATTTTATTTACATCTCCTAATAACTTATAAAAATCAGAAATAAATTAATAAAATATTCCCAAAAACTTGATGCGTAAAAAGTTGTAGCAAAATAAATCTGGTAGCAAGTGCGCTAATCGCTCAAGTAACATAATAAATAAAAGTAAGAGTGTCGAACCAACGGAGAATATTGTTAATTCAATATCTAATTTTATAAATTAATAAGAGAGAAAAAAACATAGGATTTTGAAAATAGGTTTTGTGACTATAAAAATAAAATAAAGAAAATAAGATAAGATAATATAATGGTTTTGAACTAGGTCTTATGATGAAAATAACAAAGGTAAACTTGTATGATCCACTACTATAGTAAATTTAATAACTTCAATTCTTATGAGGGGTTAGGATCACTAAAAATAATGATTTATGCGTTGATTAAATCGAACTATCTTAAATTTTGTAAAGTTAAAAGATTTCTAACGATAAGTAAACCACTTAATTAACAAAAAATTAAGATGCATGAAATTGTAAATCCTAACTAATAATTATCCAATGCTAGGAATAATTTATTAGACCATAGATAATCAAGCATTAGACTGAATTACAAGATTTCTGTTATGATTGAGTTAACCTACAAGTTAATATTTCCTTTTATGAAAAGTATTATTCCCTAAAATTAATCACCCCAAAACTGATTTATAATCTAAAATTAAAACAAGATATTCTCAGAAAATAACATTAAAAGCCACAATCATAATAAAAAAATTGAAAAGATAATTAAATCAACTAATAATATGGTTAAAAAAATTTCCTTTATCAAATAATAATATCCTAAAATAATAATCCTAAAAATATGGAGTTCATCCTAGAAATATTGGATAGATAAACTAAAATCAAAATAATAAAATAGGAAGAATTACACCCAAATAAAGCATGTGCACAAATGATGAACCAGATAGGAACGTTGGCCAGCACCTCTTCTTCAGCCTTTGGCCGCACCCTCTCCTCTTGGTCGCAGCCTGCAACGCTCTCGACTCTCTGTGGAAGAAATTTTTACTTCAAAGCACAAGTTGGATTGATGGTTTCGTCCTCTATTTATAGGTGCGAATGAGGTCTTCATATTGATCACGGGCATACATCGTACGACTAAGTTTAAATGTGGAAAGACTGTGTCCTTGAATCTCAGTAGAGAATGCCGATAAAATTTGGTTGATGATAAATGTTATCCTTTTGGCGCCTGATGATAAAACTTCTCGACTGATAACACTCAAGAAGTGGTTAAGGATAATTGCTTCTCATCACTTTATTGCCGGTAAAACTCCTCTTGTATTTGACTCATGGATGCTAAATCCATAAAGATCAGTCTTATCGCCTAATGACGGATATGATATTTGCATCTCGGCTGATACCAACTTTATCATGATAACCAAGTGTGTTTTGCACCCAATGATATTGGGTTTGTTTCTCAGCCGCTAACAATAACATTCTTGGTGATATATAATATCAACTTGGCGCCCCATGATGAGGACTTTATTTATGTCTTGCGTTCGTTGTATTTATGATTCAACATTTGAAAAACTTATAGAAAACAAGCTAATATCTTACTACTTATGAACAATTTATGATGTTACGAAGGATATTATATCAACTAATATCTATGAAATAACATTTTTAGTATATAATATAATATGCCATATATTTGTTTCATTTCGTATAACATTTCACATATCATATTATATCATATCATATATGCACGTATGCATAATGCAAATGTCATATTACTAACTAGATAGAGGAACATATTACCCGTAGGATTTCATATCATCCCAAATCATGGGATACATTTCCTGCAAGACATATCATTCCTAAGCAAAGGTCTCATATCATCCCGTAGGACATCATATCATCCCTTTCAGAGAACATATATTATGAGTACGATACCATATCATCCTATGAAAATGGGTTACCTCTCCTACATAAGACATATTATTCTGACAGAAGAAATGCAAAAGCATGACAGATAAGATGCATAATGCATGCATCAATCATATCATATCATTTAGAACACATATCATTTAATTGTATTTAAAGTAATGCACTCACTTTTCGATCATATAAAACATATAGTCATGTCAAATGAAATTTCAAAGGCACGACATGAAGTATAACAATGATGTGTTACTTCTAGTGCACTCATGTGGTGCTAAAAGTAGTATGCATAACAATTAGTAAATATGTAATATTAACACAATTATAATTTTTACATAAGAATAGACTTTATGAAGCTTGATCCTTTCAAGATTTCTCATTTTAGGTCTATTGTATAAGGGCTCTACAAATTTCATCAACACAACTATATTCTTCACCTTTCAAGTTTACTGATAAATTGAGTGGTGTTGGATGTAAAATTCATAACATCTGAACTACTTATGATAATTAAGAAATTTCAATTTTTCATGAAACTAGATTCCCCAAATTTTAACCAATATAAATCTCATAATTTTATTGCTTATATATGGTTCTAATAAAATTCAGAGATTTGCCTCTGTCTCTTCTACTTTTCTATTCTCAATGATGTTTTCTCTAAAATGCATTACTTCTGTTGTACATGGTCTATAAAGGTGATTCCACTTGAATCAAGAAGAGTACTTTAACATCTTTAAGACATATAAAATTCATTTATTAAGGATTAGTATTTAAATTACCATAGTATTTACAATCTGGACTACACATCACAAAAAATAGAAAGGACGATTCGGAATAATGATTTATATTGTTTCATATACAAATCCAATTAACCTGTTTCCTTAGCCTATGAAAAGAGACTCAATTAGGGTTCCACCCATGAAATATCATAATTTTTTAAGAAATCTAAGATGCCGAGATCATATTGACAACTTATGGAGGGAGTTTGGTCCAGCAAAGATGAAACTTCAAAGATGAACTAGGGTTTGATCCACACTTCAAGAACATGGACATAGAAGCACAAAGAGATCTTGGAGGCTCATAAGAAAGGATGTTCATCTAAATTTCATAGTGATAAGTCATAGGAAAGGAGTAGACAGCTTACCTAGATGAAAACTTCCAAGAAAATCCTTGAATTTGAAGTTGATTTTCCTTCCTTTTCCACGCTTGCTTCCTTCTTAGGTTTTTCAGTTTAAGGATACTCAAAGTCGAATGGGCAGGTGAAGGAACTAATGGATAAGTGTTATCCTTGTAAGAGCCGACTTACCTAAGTCGGTTATTATATCCTTCATCTTTTGTCCTTTAAGTTGCCCTTAGTTACATCTAACATCATTTAAGTAAAAGGTTTGACATTTCTTTTATTTATTCATTTACATAAGACATTACGCATTTAAGTAAATGGCTTGACATTTCATTTATTTATTTTATTTATTCAATTACTTAAGACATTACATGTAAATAAGAAAGTATCCCCCATTTGGATTCAAAGAAAATATTTTAAAAAATAAATTCTCAAAGAATTGAAATCTAATTTTTTTATCCGAAGAACAAAAATCGTGACAGAATTTTTGATTTTGCACTATGATTTCACCTAACTAATACTCCTCTTAAAATTTATTAAAAATAACATTTAACATACTTTCATGTATAAAAACAATTATCGGGACTTCAATTTTTCGAATTCTAATATCTTTAAAAAGTCATTTTTCCTTGTCCTTAGTCATTTGTTATCAATTACAAGTGTTGAAATTTATGGAGATGATGCACATATGCTAACACACTTATCATATAATATATGATTAATTTATATAATCTTACATGAAGCAAATCGTGAATATTATAGGACCTGCCCGAATCCTTAGTAGGCTTGATAGATTACTAATAAACCACTCAAGTCTATATGGCCCTTGAGACATATGCCTCGGACCATGCCCCTCTTCTAATGGACACTACATTTGTGGGTCCTAAACATAGGACATAGATGTAGCTCCACCCCAATCAGGAAATCCCTTGATAAGATTAAAAACAAAATCCTACATTGAAACAAACATAGGCTAGGTAGACACTACAAGAATATTGTGATTTTTACGATGGATTTATCCATCGCAAAACTGTTCACTTTGGACAGAAACTTCGAAATCTGGCAAAAGTTTCGAAGGGAAGATCATCCTTCGGTACTTCCAATGGATTTTTCCGTTGGAAACTCCTAATTTGGCAGCCGGATCTGGTGGTAGGACTGTTGGCCCCTTCACTAGTTTTGACGAATATCGATGGGAAACCCATCTATAGTTCCATCGTGAGACCACTCGTCGAAACCTTCGACGGATACACACCCTTCGAAGGCTTCGACGGATCTGACCCGTTGAAGGCTTCGGTGGGGACCACCCGTCGAACGCTTCAACGGGCGCTGCCCATCGCAGGCACCGACGGAGTTCGACAGACACACCCGTCGAAAACATTTTTAAAAATATAAAAAAATAAGCCGCCTACTGTCGGATCGACTGGTAACCGATTCGGAGCAGACGACCGGAGAGAGGAGGGGGACGGGGAGGAGGCCACGGACGTCTGGCGCCCACGCGATGGCCGTCTGCGTGCCGGATCCGGTCTCAGGAGACCGGATCCGGCCACCTGCACAACGGCCGCCCGCGCAACGGCCACCCGCATGACGGCCGCCCGCGCGCCAAATCCGATCGCAAGAGACCGGATCCGGCTGCCCGCACACCGGATCCGGTTGCAGGAAAGGGATTAGGTAGGGTGGTCCTCTTTCACCTTACCTCTTCACTTTAATTTCCTATATTCTATCTTCTCTCCTAAACCAAGTAGTTCAATGCAATATGCTTGTGCCTTTCTCTGTGAGCGCCTTGACCATTACTCATTTGCTCTATGTTGATGACTTACTTATCTATGGATGCAAATGTTACCAATTGTACGAGAATTAAGGTCATTCTCAAATTGTATCATATCCTTACAAGTCAACATATAAATCTAAACAAGTATGAGATATATCTTCCCTCAAAGCTCAAACGTAGAAGAATTCAAGCCATTAAAAACATTCTTCCAATCAAGATTGGGAAATTTCCATTCATTTACATAGGTGCTCCTATCTCATACAAGTTCATCCCTAGCTCCTTACAGGCTTCAATTCTTAACAAGATGTCCTCTAAACTTGCAAGCTAGAACTCTAAATCAAGCTAGGAAAATAATCCTTATCAAATTTGTACTTAACACATTTCCACTTTACTCTCTAGCCTCCTACCACATTTAAAATGGTATCATTGAGTCCATGGAAAGATTCTTTAGGGGATTCCTATGGTTTGGCCATGAGAAAAAGCATGGTCTTCATTTGATTAGTTGAGCTACTATTCAAGCCCCAAATGCTTTGTATCCTATCAGGAATATGATCCTTGTTCTAAATAAACTTAACACTCCTTGGGTAAATCTTATCCTAAACAAATACACTAATGTCCATATTTGGGCTCCTGTTGACATGCATGGTCTTGGCGCCTCCTCTATCTACCCTTGAAGACATCAAATTAAGCCTCTAGAAGGCTATTGGGTATGGTCGCAACACTAATGTATGGACTGACCCATGGCTATTTACCATTCCTCTAAAATATAAGCCAACTTTTTTAAATGTTAATTATGACATCTCATCCTTAGATGTGCACAATCTAATGATAAATCAATCTTGGAACATACCTCTGTCGCAAGAACTTTTGCTCCTGGTGTAATCTTTGTCATCTTATCGATCTACATTCCTGATGGGGCAGACAGACTCCTAGGGCTTTTCTATTGCCGAAGTTGTTTATAGATTCATTAGTCATCAAGTACCACCACTTGTGAGATCTGGACGGCTTCAGTGGAACCTAGTGTGGAACATTCCTCTTCTGCCAAACTTCACATATTCCTTTGGAAGTTAATGCATTCCTGACTGCCCACAAAAGACTACCTCACCATATTCCTATCCACCATTGTCCCATCCCGCCCCTTTGTGAATCTGTGTTGAAACAAATGCCCTTCTTTTCTTCTCTTGTTCTGTAATTAACTAGTTGTGGCTTATTTTCCAATAAAAAACTAAATTACAATTTCCAATTTTTTGATACTTGGTCTTTTGACAATTGGACCCTCGAGGGAAGGTCCCTTGACTCCCTTCTCGTGTCATATTCCAATCTATTTTTGTCTTCTACTTATGGGCCATTTGGAATATGAGGAATGAAGCACACTTCCGTTCCACCAGCGCTTGCAAACTATGATGAATATGAATCTCACCACTCCTCTGAGGCAACAGCCCCCATTGCTCACCACGAGCACAATGGGAGTCTCCTCCATCCAACTAGGTTAAATTAAACTCAGATGGATCACTTATGGTTTCGGTGCTTGGGGGAGGAGCAGGATTCATCGTTAGATCATCTAACTATGGCTTTATTTCCACAAGTGCTCTCAGGCTAGATTGCGGCTCTGCACTAGAAGCTGAGGCTTGGGGGGCTGATCACTGGATTGAAGAACTGTGTGCAATTGGGACTCTAGAACATCTGTGCTGAGATAGACTCCAATTCTCTCGTCCAAATCATTCAAAGAAAGGCGGTCTATCCTTGGAAAATCATATCTATCATATCAGACATTAGTCAAATCCTTACATGTTTTCAATCCTATGATATCTCACATGTACACTGAACATCAAATTTATCTGCTGATTTTCTCGCTAAGGCCGGTAGATTGAGCAGCAAGATATTTTTTGGTTGGAGGTTCCCCCACCGGAACTTCACAACATTTTGTATTTGGATGCCTTGAGGGCTAATGGTTAATAAAAAAGCACCCTTCTTAAAAAAAAAGAAGAGCTTCATTTGCTCGGCAAAGGTCACCGAAGTTGAGTCCACCCTTGTTCACCCGAGTGACTTAAGAAATTGCTTCTTAATAACTTATCAATCAGAATTTCAGTGAATGTGGCAATGGTAGCATTGACATGAAATAAATAGGAATGGCAAAAAAAAAATTGACTACAAAAGTCGGAACTCCTCTAGAGATAACCTTGGAACTCCACCTCATGAGTTGTCTTTCAATTCGCTCCAAGCGTGCGCTAATGCTCTCTATCCACAAGAGGAAATCCAAGGTGTCAAATAGGGAGTGAACATGTTAAAAAACTAGATGGAGCTCCCTGTGCTACTCGTCGGAGAGAAATTATTGCCGGAGAGATTCAGTCCCCTCATCGGATGAAGATAGCTGAGGGAAGAGGAATTGTGTATGGAACCTCCTCTGGAGCCCAGACGAGACCGCAAAGCTGCTACCCGTTTCTCTCCGCCTCTGCCCAACTTCATATCTAAATCAGGGAAAAAACAAGGTGAGGGTGTCTCGACTTCAACCTCGGTTATTTTTAAGTTAAAATTATAGATATGAAAATGTTTCTTTTGACTTAAGTATTTAGAAGATTTGTTAGCACATAAAATTATAAATATAAAAATATTCCTATCGACTTGAGCTTTAAAAAAATCATAATTTAATACTCACAACTCTCTATGGTAAAATGAAGGCAGCTCCAAACAAACAACTACAACCATTTGCATGTACATTTGCTCAATCATATCGTTCACCAGAAATGCTGATTAACCTATATGCACTAGAATATTATCCCCAACAAGGATTAACGATATCAAGCTAGAAGAAGACATAACATGAGAAGAACACCGAGCGTAATCATATGTAAATCCAACTTGACGGCATGGCTTTTGGGAGGTTGAAGTTTATCGCACGGAACGTTCCTGAAGGACAGCTTTCCATTTTGGAGATCATAGATGTACTGAAAGTTCTGCATCTGGTAATTGCCCAAGTACGAGTAGCCGTCAAAATAGGGGTTTATCATCAAACAAACCAAAGAAGTACCATTAGCATCAGTGTACTTCGCCAAGAAATTTGATGTTGGCAAAGTCATGTCTGCGCCATCGAAGTGGAACGTGAGAGTAGACAAGTTTAAAGGCCCATTTGATGTCCCATTGAAGCACAGGTCGAGGCCGATGTTATTATTGGAATTGTTGTACACAGGCGGAAGCGGACCAACCTGAGCAATGACTTCTTCCCTGAGGATCTTGTAAGCTTCCGATGGCAAGTAAGTAACCGGGTCGGTCGAATATATTACCGTCCCATTTATTATTGTCCCATTTGAATTTGTTGCGTATTGGAGAGTTTCTGGACGGATGGGCAACCGTTTTGCGCCAACTGAGATGCCTTTCATATCAAGGATGTAGTCGGTCGAATCATTAAGAAGAGGGGTGGTATTGACGGCTATGCTGCCGTCCAAGTCGGCGTAGGAACCAAAGAACATGTAGCTGGAAAGAGAGGTATTGGCACCTTGGTCGGTAAAACAATAAGAGAATTTGGCTACATTCAGCTGAGAGATCATAGAGAAAGGGGCCCGTCCGAGCCCGACATAGCCGGAGGTATCAGAGTAATTGTAGATACCCTCGTCGTTGCATGCGAAAGATAAGTTACGCGGGGTACTGCCATCGAATCGGAACGTGTCGTTTGCACGAAAACCCACCAAACCCGAAGAAGAGCAATTGTAGCGACACTGCATCAGCTGGTCGCATGATTTTTTCTGTATCTCTTCTTCCCATTGCTTGTTGCATGGCGGAGTGATGAAGGTGGTGGAGTTGTTTGGGTAGTAGGCCGAAGTCTTGCTCGGATCGTAGTTCTGCAAGCAGTCGCTCCGAATGAAGTCGTCAAAGGTATCGATTATGAACGACAGGTTCTTTGCAGGGGTGCCTACGCCGATCTGCAGCAGGTAGTCCCGATATCCGCTGTATCGCAGCTGAGCTTGGAAACCAACAAGGCCATCGTTATGGTTTGAGGTAATACTACGGACAAGGTCCTGAAAGGACAAGCTGGGAGGTTTGTTCCTGTTTGCACCTCGCCCCCCAGACTTCAACCCGGGAGGAGGGGCAACAGCACTCGGGGGATCAAACAAGAGAAAGAAGAGAAGAAACATAGCTACCAAATGCGCCATTTCGGGGGTAAAATTGAACTCTTAGATCCTTGCTAGGTACTGGTCAAGAGCCCATGAACACCATGCACTCGTAATTCACGTTTACATAGATGGAAGGAGTTGACTAGGGCGTGATATGATCGATGAAATCTGAAAATGACAATTCCACGTCAAAATAAATGGAACAACCAAATTGGTTCAGCTATTAAATTAATTCAAAATCACAATGTCAAACTTTAAAGAACTTTTTTTTATATCCTTTCCTTGGTCAAATTAATATTGATAGGATTACTCAGTTGCTACTAGTTCTGAACGTGATTATAGAATATACAATTCCCAGAAGATATTACGGTGGTTGTAGTGAGTTCCCCGTTGACCGAGAGGTGTGAAAATGTATTAATATTTTCGTTTTTTGACTCGCAGTTAACTAATTAAACGTGTGAAATTTGAAACATAATTAATGTTTTTTTTACTCTACCAATATTGGAGGTTCAAACTTGTTAACCAATTGACTAGCAAACGTCGCGTTTATCATTTATGTATCATCAGAGACATAAAATCCACAACTTGCACTAAAAAAAATTCGAACGCTTTACAAGTCTCCTCCGACCATATAATTTATCATCCTATCGTTTAGGGTTTTGAGTCTTCCAAAAGATTGCCTTATCATGTGGGCCATTGTTTTTGGAACGAAGCTAATGAATATGGAATCTTTGAACCATTCCAATTTCAATTTACAACGCATTAATTATTGCCATGCGGCCATTATTTTCCCCAATTGCAAAGACGATGTAAACTTAATGACAAAAGAAACGACTTAGGCTCTACGAGCATGTTGTGCATGAGGGATTGAGGGGTTGAGAAAAAAAAAAGAATACAAAATCATGAAATAAAAAAAATTAAATTAAATAAATCAATATTTATAACAAGACTAAATAATATCTAACTTTAATGACTTAATGTAGGAGCCAAGAAGCGATTTCTCATGTTTGATTGCTTGAATCAATTAGAGATATATAAACGAATTGGTAGTATGACTTCAAAATATCTTCTTATACAAGCATTCCTTGCCAGTGCAGATCTCCCTTGAATTTTATTCCTTATCATATATCAGATGAATCTGATTACAAATTTGTTAACTAATGGATAAAAAATCACAATCGTATTTAATATTGAATAATATTCATGATTTTGTCAAAATTTTCGTTAATCATAATTCAATATTCGATACTTATTTAATCTTTGATTGTAACTAATATATTTTTTTATAAGCACCAAAAATAAATCAGGAAATAAAATCATAACATAACAATTACATTCTTTAATGTAATACCACTACAAGAAAAATGTCTGTTTCCGACAGTCCGAGACGTCGCAAAATGAGAAAAATACATTGAAAAATACACTTTGCGGCGATTTTTTTGACGAAAACGATCCGTCACAAAAATGTTCGTTACAAATATTTTCTGACGGCTCTATTAGAGCTACGGCTCGGGCCATGGAAACTTTTCTCACGAGGAAAATTTTTTTCACGACCAAAGCTGTAGGAATTTCCCACAGTTACGACCGTCGCAAGTTCATTATTTAAACTAAAAAAATTTTGGACGGCCGGATCGGGCGATGCGTGGCTGGCCGCCGGCTGCGCGCAGCCGGATCAGCCTGCGCGCGGTCGGATCTGACTTGTGCGTGGGTGGATCGGCTTGCTCAGGCGAGATCCGGCCTGTGCGCAAGCAGGATTCGGCCATGTGCGTCACCTGCGAGAGAGAGAGGGAAGGAGGGAGTCTGCGGGAGTCGCTGCGAGAGAGATGGTTGGTCGTCGCCGGAGGTCGTCATGCCGATCGCCTGGAAGGAGCACGCCAGTGAGGGAGAGAGAGAGGAGAGAGGGAGGAGGTGAATAAAAAGAAAAAAAAAGAAGCGGGAATAAAAAGAGAAGCAAGAAAAAATAGACGGGAGAGATTGGTGGGATTCTTTTAGTTTTGGATGGTTTAAGCCGCGAGAAATGTTTTCCACGGTTGAAACCGTGGAAAATTTTCACAGTCGAAGCCGTGGAACTTTTCCCGCGATTTGAGGCGTGGAAAAATTTTCCCATAGCCGAAGCCGTGGGGAACATTTCGCACGGCCTGAGCCGTGGGAAACTTTTCCCACGGCTTAAATCGTGAGAATTTCCCACGGTTCGAGCTGCGAAAAAAGTTTCTCACAGCTTGAATCATGGGATATTCCCACGGAAAATAATTCGTCAGAAAATCCGTCACAATTTGCGAAAGTTTTCCCTATGAAAAAAAGTTTTTTCCTTGTAGTGTACGTGATGTTACATCCGCCATCGAACTTCCAACTTCAAATGTTGATATATAACATAGTAAGCAGTCTTCATTTCATTATCTTGATTTAATACAACACAATGTTAATAAACCTTAATAAGGGTCCATTTGATGATCATGTACTGAATGAATAAGTTTCGTAATTGTCATTTAGTGCAAATTGACGCTAATAGATAAAAGGTTCATCACAAGTGAAAAATTAATTCACTTAAAGAAATATAATACAAATAACACTACAAGAAAAAATGTGATTCGAGACACAGCATAATAGCCTCTAATGTGCCGCTAACTTGGCGCTGAAGAACATTGCGATGTATTACCGTCGATTTAGCGCCACATGTCTGGCGACGCAAAATTTCGGTCGCTATTGGCATTGACTTCACGTCCACAGGTTTGTCGATGCTATTACTGTCGCATGGCGGCGCTATTGAGATGTTATAATGACACGAAAAGTGTCGACGTGAAGCGTTAATATTCATCTCTACTTCAAAGCTAAAGCAGTGCTGAATGTGTCGACGCTGGGTTGACGCTACTTTGAGAGGCTGATCGGACGCTTATGTGGTGCTAAACACTAAGACACCACTGCGACGCGAAGGAGACACTAACTACATATATTCATTCAAAGAAATCGCATTGCCTTGCACATTCATCGATTGCTAATTTTTACATTACATTCATCGATTTCTAATTTTTACATTACATTCATCGATTGCTACACCATCAAACTATATTACATGACATATACATTTCCATTATATCAAATTACATATCCTTGAGATAATCGTTCTTGTGCATCAAATTAGATGACAATTACATCAAATTAAATCATTCTTGCATCCCTCATTTCAATCGTCCTCAATGACCTGGACGAGCCGCTCGAGCAGGGCATGCGCTTCCGGAAGCCGATGCACTGAACGTCAACCTCTTGCTTCTCCTCTTCGAGCATGAGGATGTCCCGGCGCACGCGATCGTAGGTGGGCAATTTCTCCTCTTCGAGTGTGAGGGCCTCCTTGTCGTCATGAAGGGGGTGGGGCAGAGGGAGAAGGGGTGGGTAGCATTGGTCGTGGCGATGGAGTCATCGGGGCAGAAGGCAAAGGGGGTGGGTGATGTGTGTAGAATTGATAGCAAATGTTAGCAAGTGCACTAGTCGCTCAAGTAATAAAATGATGAGTATAAAGTATCGTTCCCACGAGGACGGTTAATAACTTAGATTCTATTTTAACCTTGTTAATTGAGAAATTAAAAAAATATATGATTTCAGATGTGTATAAAAAGAAAATAATAAAAATAAAAGAAATGATCACATGGAGAAATAATGATTTGATGATAAGCACCTAATTATCACCACTAGAACGTAATGAATTTTCTTAACTTAGAATTAGTTGAATCAATAATAAAGTGAATTTTAACCAGTGTTTCAGACTTTAACTACTATCTTATGAATAATTAAAATAAATCAATCCTTTCGGTTTTTAATTTACTTAATTAAATCATAAGATGCATTAAATCGGAATTAATATCAAGGGCTTTCTCAAGTCACCTTAATAACTACACGAATTAGGTCTCTTTCGATTTCTCTAATTGTGGCATGCAATAAATAAGATCGATCCTAGAAACTATTATGAAAATAATCACTTCTTCTCAGATAGCAATCAAATCATAAATCATGGAATCAAAGGAAAGCATTAAACATGAAATTGTAATGCTATTAAAGATTCAAATCAAACTAATATCAAGAAGAATCCAATACATAAATAGGGTTCAACTAGATGGCCCTAATGAAAGAATAAATCTGAGAATAACAACATCAAATCTAATGTAAAAGATTGGGAAAAGAAAATGAAGAACTTTGGCATAGGCTAAGCACGTCCTCTCTCGAGTTTCCGGTAGAGCTTCGCTATTGTCCTCGATCTTCTCCTCTTTGTAGGCTTTAAAACTATGCTCCAGTGATGTTTTCCAAGCTCTCTTCTGTCTCCTTTTATAGATTTTCTCATCCCCCAAGAAAAGAAACCGAAAATATATCCAAAAAGTGGATAAAAACGGCTTTAAAATGACGTAACAGACCGTCGTCACGGCCGTGAAAGACTCCGGCACGGCCGTGACAGAAGGCTGAAAAATACTTAGCCAAATTTTTGCTGGAATTTGCTCTGTCACGGCCATGACAGAAGCTGTCACGGCCGTGACAGTGCCTTAGTCAATTTTTTGTCTGCAAAATCTTCTTTCACGGCCATGAAAATAACTGTCACGGCCGTGACAATTTTCTGAGCTATTTTAAGCATTTTGTTCGACGTTTTCTTATATCCTGCCACGAATAATTTTCAGATTTAGTTAGAAATCAAATCTAGATGAAATTATATAAAAACAAATCAAAACTCTTCTTTTTTAAACATAAAAACATTCTAAAGTGTTAATCAAATGACCCAAAATAATGCATGGTTTTTCGTGCATCAGTGGGGTAGCGATGGTCGTGGCGACGGAGTCTTCGGGGTAGAGGGCGGAGGGAGAAGGGGGTGGCAGGATAACCGGGACGACGACCGCTGTGGTGGATGGCCAGGGTTGAGGCGAGGCGGACAGGCATCATCTGGGATGATGATTTGAAAGAGAGGAGGGATGGTGGATTGAAAGAGAGAGGATGGATTAAAAGAGGAGGATTGAAAGAGGGAAAGAGGGATAGGTTATAAAGAATGGTTAGGATACGTTCTGTGACGAGCACACGGATCGTCCATTAGCGACGGCAAATAGGCGACACTTCAACGTCGTTGGCGCCATGGTATAGTTATAAGGTATGCCAAATAGCGCTGCATATTAGCGACTCTAACAATGCGACACTAAAGTGAAACATCGTGTCGTATTGGCATCACAAACGTGTGACGCTAAACACTAAAGTTACTAACTATTATACGAATACTCTTTTTAAGTTCGGATACAAAAATTCTAAAAAAATCAGCATTTCTCAGAAAAAATTGAAAACTCTATGTCGACTAAATGGGATCGTTCCAAGCGTTGTCGAAAGGTCCGATTTTTTAGAACACATATTTTTATATTTCTTAGGTGGTTGGAAATTTTGAAGAATTTTTATAATTACAAAAAATAGGTATTTTGAGAATCGGAGAGGGAAAACACGTGAAACATGAAATATTTGATCCACCCAACTTCTCAAGCCACTTCGAAATGCCTATTTTTTTGTGGCAATCCGATCTACGACCATGAAGAACTGATCATTTCTATTCCAAAACTTTGCCCATTTTATTAAATTTCTTTCGACCTCCGATCACCATGATTCTTGTGCGGGTAGACAGCTCATGTCAATCTCCACGAGTTTGTAATTTTTGTTTTGACTAATTTTCACTGGACTCACGTCGGAGATCGTTAGAAGCCTTTTTTCCTAGGTTTTTAACTATGTCGTCCGATCTCCTAAAATTGTCAAAAAATATTGAAAATTTTTTGTTGCCCTGACCTACAGGAGGTAAAATTTTTGCGATGATCCGACGGTTGTCATTTGAATCCCATGAAAAAAGAAAAAGCACTATTCCCTTAATTTTGAAATTTGAAAATTGGAGTATAACGCATGTATATGATGGTATATTAATTTTTATATATTATATAATACAATAATATAGTATAGTATGATGTATAATATAGTATAATGTATACTATAATATAATTTAGTATAATATAGTATAGTATAGTATGGTATAATACAATACAATATTATATAATATAGTATAGTATAAGTATATAACATATATTGCCAAAAAAGCACAAACTAGCGTCTACTTAGCGTCCCCAACCTCTGACGCTAATATAGCGTCGCAAATGTCAACATCAATATAACGCAAGAAGCCGACGCTAATATTGCTTCTTATTTTAGCATTAATATCGGTCGTGGTGACGCTACTTTAGCATCGCCAACTTGTGACGTCAATACATCGCTACCATCTACCGCGCATTTTCTAATTTTCGTACATGATAATAACGCCGAAATAGCGTAGCGGTGGCGCCTCATTTAGCGTCGACATTTTTTATACTAAGTTGATGCTATAGAGAGGTAATAGCATCTACATTTGTCGACACAATGACGACGTTATTAGTGTCTATTTAGCATTGCGTACTTTGATGACGCTAATTCGCGTCATTATTCGACAGTTTTCTTGTAGTGTAACATATAAACACATCATTATACTTTGTTATAAAATTTTGTGCGAGAAACATTATCAGCTAGATTTGGTTCTTGCATAATAAGAGAGGCAGAAAGAACGTGCATTCGAACGTCAGAATGTTTTAGTTCATATAAAATTTATCAACCATCATTATCTAATCAAGCTGTTCATGAAATAATTTAATTCGCTATATGAGCAACTTGTCGTAATATTGATTGTCGAATAGTGCCTAAAGTCATTGGCATGCGTATCATCTAAGTAATTGGCAATCATATAATCTTAATAACTAAAAAGTCATGTACTAAATTTGAAATTAACGAAGATTTATGCGTTAGCTTGGAATATTAAATTAAATGTCCCAGATCATTTTAGACGAAGTCAGGATATATAATTAATAAATTAATTTTAGATCGACAAACAAAATAAATATGAGAACTTCTTGAAAATAGTCTTGTATACATATTGAATAGTTATGTATAAAATCTTGCACAGACTCGAGTGATTGCAACATCGAAGTATACATAAAATATCAAGTACATCCAGAAGACGTGCTACAATGTGCACTTCTTTACGTATAGCTCAAGTGAACTTGAGCTTAAATTAGAGTAGTTAAGGGAGCTTTATTTTTAAATTTCTCTTTTCTTTTCTTTTTGGTATTGAGCATTTTGCCTCCCTTTATAACAAAAAAAATATATAAAAAGATGAATTTTTCATATTGGATTAAAATCAAGAAAAATTATTTGTCAAAAGAAAATAAAGGAGGCATGGTACTTAAATTATATTATTTCTAAAACAATATTTCTTATCATTTTTGGATTTTTTAAATAATAATATTTTTTATATAGCATAGTAATATATTCCTAAGTAGGAGTTTAGTTGGATTAACTAAAAAATATCTTAATTTAAAAAAGATAAAAGGAAAACCACACGTTCTCAGTGATGTTACACAAGTTAGAAGTAAGAATTTGAGTTGAATTAAAAGAAGAAAGCAACTTTTTATGAAAGTCGAGCTAGTATATCCGATAGTTTTTATGAAAGTAAAATTCTAGTTTTTTTTTTTACTTTGCATAAATATAAATTCCATTTTTTTCATAACTATTAAATAAAATGTTTACTTTTTACAAAATAATACATGTATAAGTCGAAGTTTTAGTTGGATTAAATAAAAAATTATATTTTTATGATATAAAAGGAAAAAAACATGCCCAAGTAATATATGTATAAGTAAGCATTAATTGTGATTAAAATGCAGAACAAAATTAATTTAAATGTTCCTACAGAGCCTTCAGATCCTCATTTTTATTTTTCTAAAATATTGTACCAGACATGTGCTATTTTTTGCAGAGTTTTTGGCGAAATTGTTGTTGCGTTTACCCCTTACTTTATGTGTTTCTTGCCCAATAATTTCGGTCTTAAGGATTTTGTGAATGCCTACAAAGTTCATATGATTAGTTGATCATTTTATCACTGACATCTTTAAAATAGAAAATAAAAAAATAGATAGTATATGCTAACAAATATTTAAAATTTAGCTAGCTTCTTTTAAAAAAACACTGTATTTTCAAATAAAATATATAGTGATAGAAATTACTGTCTATATTTAGATCTATATATTGATAAAAGAATATGGAGTTCATGTAATTCGTAGTTTGATTCGATTTAATAATATTCAGTTAAATCGAGTTCCAATTCAAAATATTTAATCTATTATTTGAGTAAAATAAACATTCCTTGTCAAATTGATAGGCCAATTATAATTATTAGCTATCGTCAAATTTTTTTAATTCGTCCGTGCATTGCAAGGATTTTAGCACTAATTTAAATATAAATGCTTCGTCATTTTAAAATTTAAACCTTTGACTTCACTAACGTTGGATGTATGTAACAATTAACCCAAGAATATAATATCAACCACGTACCACAATAAAGGGATATTGGTACCATATAGGAAGAAAAAGCAAAAACTTGGATAATTGAAGATACTAAATTTATCTAATAACCGGAATATAGATACACAAGATCAATACTCGATAAAGTCTTGCTAAATATGAATTTAAAATTTGGAAGTCCCAACCAACACAACTAGTCCACTAAAATTATTGCTGATTTGATATAGTCAAATCCATATGTAGGCAGTTTGATCCGTTGGTAAGATGAGCAGATTTCAAGAATGAAATCACTTGATCAGTTCATAAATTAATTTTCATGATTAAGTAACTAGCAATATTAAAATTATAAATACAATGTTCGTATCCAGTTAGCACATAAAATTATAAATATAAAACTATTCTAAGCTTTTTGAAAAATCATAATTGGATACTCATGACTTTCTATGGTAAAATGAAGGCAGCATCAATGAAACAACCATATACATTTATATTTACTCAATCATATGGCTATCCAGAAATGCTTATTTAACCTATATGCACCAGAAAAACTATAACGCCCCGAGACCCACATGATTTTCATGTGCTCAGAGTCGTCTCAGAGGCGCTACTCAATTTTCTATAAAATATTTTTGCGGAATAAAATCTATAAAGTGTGGAATATAAAACATAAATGCGGAAGATTTTTTAAAAATAATAACTAATAATCCATAATAATAAAAATGCTAAAATATTCATAAGTTTACAATTCTAATAAGTGCGGAAATAATAAAACTAAACAACTGATCTAATGTTATGTGCAACATCTGTCTGTCACTGAGCATAGCCACCTATAGCATCATCCTGTATCAAAACTCTCTCACTTGCACGGATCCAGGTACAGAAAAATATCCATGAGTATAAAAATACTCAGTACGTAAGGTCTACTGAATAATCAATATGCTCAATCGAAAATAAGATATGATCAATGATGAGTCAATTGAGCAATCAATGTAATAATCAATCAACAATATATCGATTAATCAATGTGAATAACTATATCATGCTATGAATAACTATGGTCGAAAGACCAATCAATAGCGATAACAATTAATAATTACTTGTTCAATATGACATTATCCAATTAACAATAGAGTATGGAATCAATGATTCAATTTAACAATAGAACAATAAAGTCATAGATCAATAGGAAGAATCAGGAAAATGTCAAATGACCGATCAATATTGATTTAACAATTAACGATATCAATGATGCCTGATCACCATTACACTATTCAATTTAACAATTTCAATTCAATATCAATGGTCATTGGTCAATAACAATTCGATTCGATTTAATGGACAGAGGCAATGCCAATCAACGCCAGTATCCCAAATGACCATGATCTATTCAATTATGAAGGTTTTGATCTAGGAAAACCAACTTTTATTGAAGCAGAATTAACAAGGTTCTTCCACGTTGTATATTATATTCGAGGTCGGGACGACAATCACTTCGGAAGGTCGACTCGATATCACAATCCAAGTACCTACAGAATACAGCAAATATAGAACAAAAATGCAGCAAGGAGAGTTCTCACGTATCCACATCTGTAGTAGTGCAACTCTATTTATAGAGTTTGCATGGTGAGTTTCGACAGCACCACCATGCAGTTTTGCAACCGCACATCATGTGTGTACGTCACATGTCCAACAATCTCCCACTCGCACATAATGTGTTATTTGTCACATTTGCAAATTTCTGTGTATAGTAAATGGATCGTGCGATCCACGAGTACATTCACAACATAATACAGAGAATTATGACCTGTTAGGGATGCACAATTACTCAATCAATTGAGAACATATACCATGACCTGTTAGGGACACATAGTGCTCAACCAACTTGAGAGCCAAGACTATAAAAGTCGCTCAATCAATATGCGAGCCAGAACTATATTCTTATATAGTCGCTCAAGCAATCATATTACTCGCTATGCCCTAGAGATACCTTGCTTGCATAGCTTAGACGACTCACGTCCAACTCCGCGGTTACTCAATTTTATATGTATACTTTACAGTTGGCCAACAACATATAAAATTTATGCAGCACTAGTGAATCTTTCTCTCGCCCTCATATTTCTCGATTCTACGTCAACTGCTTTCCTAGACGTGGCTCGATGGGCCGCATACAATTTTAGCCTTTGAGTACCTCGTTAAAGTAGCAACACTAACATATCACTTTGAAATATAGTCAAAAGTCGAAGGGCAATCTCCGAACTTGTTCAGTCCTTAAAGACTTACACATGTGACGAAGACTCGACTATTCATCAAGTCTTAAGGTCAACTTAGCATACTTGATAATACACTCAAGTATTGCGGTGGAGACTCCCACTGAAGGAGCGTATGCCATTGCTCAATAACACCGCACAGACTTAAGTCCAGTCGCCAATCTATGATGCCTGACCTGAGTCCTCCCACTAGTCGCCCAAAATTTCGGCGCCTTAAATGAGGTCTCATATCTGGCTCCCCTTGTCAGGTCACACAGAGTTGAAGTAAACTCGTGTTCAAGACTTCTCAAACAAATCAGGGCAGTTTTAAATCATATCATGATTTTAAACCATTTCTTCTCCGCTCGCCATACTCTAAGCGTCGGAGGCGATTATCCGTGTGATTTGATAATCTCGTGCCTGACTGACCTGCTCTACTTGTGTATAACAACTCATAATAACTTAAATGAAGAAAATGAATACTTTCATTAAAAACAAAATGTTTAAGTACAATTAAGATTACGTAATCCTATAGCTTTTATATGTCTAATAAATACATCTCTCGGAATATGCTTCATAAATGGATCAGCCACATTTTGATGTGTAGACACATATTGCATCATGATCCTTTTCTGAACATCTTCATTTCGTACAAATTTATACTTAGCGTCGATATGCTTCCCTTTACAGTGATATTTCTCATCTTTGACATATGCAATGGCAGCTTGATTATCACAGTATAGGTTAGTCTTTGAAGCATCATCAGCTACTCTCAGATGGCGAAGGAATTTGCCTAACCAAAGGACTTCTTTTGCAGCTTTGGCATACGCCACGAATTCTGCTTCCATTATTGACAATGCTATGCAATCTTGCTTCTTGCTGCTCCACGTCACAGCGCAATTGCTAAGCAGGAAGACGTAACCGGAGGTGGACTTGCGTTCATCAATATCGCCAGCCCAATCAGCATCCATATATCTGGCTAACTTTAGGCTTCCTCCTTGATAGCATAGTGCGTAGTCAACGGTACCCTTCAAGTATCTGAGAATCCTTTTGACAGCCTTCCAATGTTGGTGTCCGAGATTAGATTGATATCGACTAACCAAACCAATGGCATGACATATGTCGGGTCGAGTACATAACATGATGTACATCATATTTCCAACTGTGTTGGCATAAGGAACAGAGGCCATAGCACTCTTTTCTTCTGAAGTCTTCGGACACATATTAAGACTTAAAGCTTCACCTTTCATCACAGGAGTATCAATGGGTTTGCAGTTATTCATTCGAAAACGTTCGAGAACCTTTTTTATATAGGTTTCTTGCGAAAGAGCAATGAATCTCTTTGAACGATCTCGATGAATTTTTACTCCAAGTATATATACTGCTTCACTCATGTTCTTCATCTCAAAAATAGAGGGAAACCATTGTTTAATGGTATTTATATACTCCTTATTATTCTCAGCTAGTAAGATATCGTCGACATATAGAGTTAGAAAAGCAAACTTATCTTTAGAGTCACATATATACACACAGTGGTCTTCATCAATCATAGAAAATGCGAAGGAAATTATTAATCGATGAAACTTCAAATACCACTGCCTAGATGATTGTTTTAGTTCGTATATGGACCGTCGCAGTTTACATACTTTGCGCTCTTGACTATTTACAATGAAGCATTTAGGTTACTTCATGTAAATTTCTCCATCTAGTTCTTCATTTAGAAAAGCTGTCTTTAAATCCATTTGATGTAGTTCTAAATCCATATGAGCAACTATAGTTAGGATTAAGAGAATTGAAGAAAATCTAGCAACGGGTGCAAAAGTTTCGTCATAATCTATACCCTCTTTTTGGGTATATCCTTGTGCAACAAGGCGAGCTTTATGTCTTTCTATGGATCCATCCGCACCACGTTTGACCTTGAGAACCCATTTATTCCCTATTGGTCTTCTATCGGGTGGGAGATCAACCAAATCCCAAACTTGGTTATCTTTCATTGACTTCATTTCTTCTTCCATCGCTTTCATCCATTCTTCCTTCGCAGGGCACGAGAGAACCTCCTCAATTGTTTTAGGCTCATGTTCGTCTTTCGGACCAACTATAAAAGCTTTCCCCTCAATCTCAAAATGACGACGTGGAATACTTTTTCGATTAGTCCAACGTATTGAAAATTCAGGTATATCTCGTTCTTGAGTTGGCGATGATTTTCTCCCACTCGGATTAGGATTTTGAGGTTAGGAGACATACTCCTCAGCAGATTGATCCGTCGGATGAGCCAACTCATGATCTTCTTCCTCGTCGAGGTGAAGATCTTTATCTATTCCGCCTTGCTTAGGAAAATCATCTTCTAAGAATGTATCATCTCTACTTTCTATTTCTATAATAGTTCCATCATCATTTTCACCTATGAAAACATATCCTTTGGAAGTCTAAGATAGGACCCAACTTTCCATACTTATGAGAAGTATGAAGTACATAGGCTGCGCACTCCCAGGGGCGCAAATAACTAAGTTCAGGTTTTCGGCCTGTCTAAAGTTCGTAAGGAGTAGAACTTACAAACTTTGATGGAACTCGATTCAATATATAGGCTGCAGTCAATAAGGAATCACCTCAGAAAGAAATAGGGAGATTTGTTTGTGCCATCATTGATCGGACAATATCAAGTAGAGTCCGATTTCATCTTTCTGCAACACTATTTTGTTGTGGAGTTTTAGGAATTGTTAGTTGCCTAACAATACCATTTTCATCACATAATTCTCTAAAAAGATCAGATAAATATTCACGCCCACGATCTGTACGCAAGACTTTAACTTTGTGATCCAATTGATTCTCATTCATATGCAAGAATCGTTTGAAACACTCTAATGCCTCATATTTATGGATGATTAAATAGACCACACCATAACGTGAATAATCATCGATATAATGAAATAAGAGAAACCATGTCTAGACTTAACATTCATAGGACCGGATATCAGAATGGATTATTTTTAAGGAAGATTTAGCATGTTTGCCTACTCCAAATGGTTTTCTAGTTGCTTTACCAGCAAGGCAATTTTCACACGTGGACAGAATCACTTTAGCGAGATTGCCTAAGAGGCCTTCTCTAGCTAGTCGATTCATACGATCTTGCCCAATATGCCCAAGTCTGGCATGCCACGTTTTGACATTAACATTTTTACCAGAAAATGATACAAATGAAGAACTAGGATTTTGAAAATCTTGATAGATTTCAATATCATAAAAACCATTATGCTTGTAAGTAGTACAAATACAAATATTGTTTAATATCAAATCAACACAACTTGAACCAAATGTTATTACATAACCAAGTTCATCTAAACGAGACACTGAAATTAAATTCCGTCGAAAATCCAGAGCGTAAAGGACATCATGGAGGTACAAGACACATCCTTCGCAAAGGTCCAATTTACATGTACAAATGCCTTTAACCTCCACATGTGCATTGTTGCCAACGTAAATCCACTTGGTTCCGGCACTGAATCGATGAAAATCCACAAAGGCATCGCGTTCCTTCGCTATGTGGTCAGTTGCTCCTGAGTCTACAATCCACGAAGGATGAGAGTCAGCGACTAATGCACAGCTAGAAACATAAACAAAAGTTTGTTTAGAAAAGTATACCTGTGTTTTCTTTTTCGGCTCAGTGCACTCACGAGCAAAGTGTCAACTCTTGTGACAGTTGTAACACTTAACTTTACTTTTATCAAACTTCCCACCGCGCTTACCACGTTTGCCCTGGTTTTTTCCTCTGTTTTCAGTCTTGTTTTTACCCTTCTTAATGTGCGACCTTTTCCATTTTGAACTTTTACTCTCACCTTTCGCATTGGATTCAGTAACATATGCTTGACCGGAAGGTTTAGCTGCCTCAAGGCGCTCTTCTTCTAGTTTCAGATGACGTGCAACATGAGTAAAGGTTTTGATGTTATCGTTGTGAGCTAAGTTCAAAACCATTTGTTCCCAACGCGTCGGAAGGGAACGAATGACAGTCTGCACTTGTTGTTCATCAGTAAGTGGAACACTAGCACTTTTCAACTCACGAAACATGTTTGATAATTCACGCAAATGCTGCCGCATGGTGTGATTTGGGCGCATACGGTAGGAATCGAACTTAATATTAAGTAACATTAATTTCGTGGTTGATATATTGGCAAACTTCTCATGAAGGGCATCCCACATGATTTTGCCAATTTCATGCACCTCGTACTCACACATTAAGGAATTGTTCATGCTGCTCAGCAACACAATGCGAGCTCTTTTGTCTTTCTTTTTCCATGCATTGTAAGCGTCCAAATTCCTTCTGTGTTGAGGTGTAACGTCAAATTCTGGTTCAGCCATAGTGTTTTTTATGCATTCAATAACTTCCTCTTCTTCGATGATGTATTGTACTTTTCTATGCCAGATGTCATAATTGTCACCATTCAATTTGTCACCTTTGTTCATTTCAGCAATTATTTGCTTGGTTGTCATTTAGTCTAAGATCATGTTAAAAAATAAATGAGTGTTAGAACGTTACACACAAGTCTTCTCGTCGCATATATTTCAAAAATAATAAAATGATAATATTTGAGAGTAGGGACATCGAGATGGTAGCAAAGTTCCCACTCATCTCCCACTATTTCAAAAACATTATCAAATTATTAAAAATAATATAATTGTGCCAAGGTACTATTCTAGTAATTTTGGAAAAAAATGAACATCCAAAATCATTTAAAATATATAATGTGATTAACATATCATTTTCAAAAATTTCGGCCAGACAAACAGAGTTCTGTGATGGGGGCACTTCCTTGTCTATGCAAGGTGCCAATTAGGGAATCATCACCCCTTCGCTTCGACACCAAAATAATTGAAAAAATATTATCGTGTCACGTGAACATAGTAATATTTAGAGACTGCGTCTACTGTACACCAGGTAAGTCCATAGAGAAAGAGGGTACTAAATTTTCCACTGACAATCTCATTTCGGTACTTTTCTAAACATGCACATGTCACGCACCACTCAATAAAAATTACTACCGTGACCATCATATAATTTAAACGCCTTAGTCCTATTTGGATTACCTATGTTTCATTATGGAAATAATTAACTTAGGTCCAATTTATTAAATTCTTAGTTTCATGAAACATGTCACATTCATAATTAGCATTTTTATGCATAACACAAACATAGCATAAAATTATTATGAATTACAAAGCATACAAATAATTATACAATTCATTTATCACACAATGAAATTATTTGTCACATGCTTTTAACATAATATATGCATGATAATAAGCATGGTTACTATTAATTCAAACATTTACATAAAATGAAAAAAATAAAGTCACATGCTTATAAGACATATATGTATAACACAAGGCATTTAAATAATTAAAATATCAATTTTCATACAAATTGAAAATTATTTATCACACATGCCTTAGTTACAAATATTCATACAACAAAAATAATGTTGTCATATCATACATATATTATTAATTGCATAAATTGAATAAAAAATATGCAATATCATTTGAAAATACATTTGTTACATCAAAAACAAATTTTTGGTAACAAAAAATATATGCACTTAAAAAATTTCTTACAAAAGAAAAAATATTTTTTATAAGTTTCATATCATAAAATGAACCTTTAAAAAATAACATTGTGCACGAAATATTTTATTTTCACACATAACATAATGTAATATAATTATGTTCATAACATAATTTAAAAACATATTACAATATATACATGACACATTTAAATTTTATATACATGACATACCAAGAAATGTTCATAATTATGTCATATAGGTTTCAAGAAAATTTCTGTAAATTTTTAAATTATCATAACATAATTACATGCAAGACATTTCACATAAAAAAAATATATGTCATATTATGTCACAAAATTTCTAATATGCATAATAATTATAAAAATTAACTAAAAATGTATATTATATGTCATGAATCATAAATACAATGTCAGATAATTTTTCAAAATTTTTTGGATCATAAAACAAACAATTTTTAATTTTAATATAATCTTTTCGAAATTT
Source organism: Pontederia crassipes (assembly GCA_030549335.1). NCBI lineage: Eukaryota > Viridiplantae > Streptophyta > Magnoliopsida > Commelinales > Pontederiaceae > Pontederia > Pontederia crassipes. Next base: position 32,344,759 of record CM060193.1, read on the forward strand.
CCCTAATACATTATAATTTCAAAAAAAAATTGAAACTGTTCAGACCGGGCTGCAATGCAACCCAAGTCGCCAGCCGCCCCCTCACGACAGCGCACTGCGCTGCGGGCCACAAGCCCGCGCGCAGTGCAACAGTGCCGCATGGCACTGTTCACGCTACAGTGCCACTGTTCACGTGGAATAGGACAGCGCATTGCGCTGTGCATTCGTCCTCTATTGATTGCATTGGCGGAAGAACAAAAAATATATGATTTTGGAATCAAGAAAAGATATTGAAAAAGAAATTTTCGAAATATTATCTATTTGTATAGATGTAGATATAAGCGCAATTGAAATCATGCTCCTTTAGGTTTCTTAAATTCCGTAGGTGGGGTAGCTACTTTTTTCCAATATACGAAATTGCGCCTCAAGCCCGCGCAGTGCAACAGTGCCGCATGGCACTGTTCACGCTACAGTGTCATGCGGCACTGTTCACGTAGAACAGTTTTTGTTTTAATTTTATGGAATGAAACATATTAAAATTTGTATTAGAAATTCTGTTGAATTCAGTACATATGGATAACAAAAAAGTTTAATTTTTTGTTCTTCGGTTATAGTCATATAACTAAAAGTGTAAAAACATAATTTTTGCACAATCTCGTAATATAAAAAAATTTGACGAAAAGAATTATTTTGACTTCGATACCAATTGAAGGTTTTGATATAAGAAAACCAACCTTTATTGAAGCAGAATTAATAAGGTTCTTTCACGTTGTATATTATATTCGAGGTCGGGACGACAATCACTTCGGAAGGTCAACTCGATATAACAATCCAAGTACCTACAGAATACAGCAAATATAGAACAACAATGCAGCAAGGCGAGTTCTCACATATCCACATCAGTGCAACTCTATTTATAGAGTTTGCATGGTGAGTTTCGACAACTGCACCACCATGCAGTTTTGCAACCGCACATCATGTGCGTACATCACATGTCCAACAAATTCAATTCGATTTCAATCCAATCCAATTCAATTCAATTCAATTCGATTCTATTTCAATTCAATGTACAATGTTCGGAGTTATCAATTCAATGAAGAGCGCTCAGTCAATTAAGAGACACCATGCCACTTTCATGCAGGCTAGTGGGGGATCAATGTCATGACAAGTCCGATACAATTCAATGGGTTCGTATATAATGGAGGACGAGTGGCCATACACGGGACAGCCATAGCTTTTACACTATCTGCCCTATTCAATTCAATTCAATTCGTCCCAACTTAGTGGCAATCAGTAGACATGGGTCCAGTAGCTTTCAGCTTTTATCTTATTTACTTAAAATGTCTATGTTTTAATAATTTAATTTAGATGAAATAAGATTCAATCAAAAAAATTACTGAATCAGTATCATAATCAATTATAAGATTGGATATGATGATAAAATATAATCAGATGATATGATCCGATATGATGATACTATGATCAGGTATGATAATAACATAATAATAATTTGATCGGATCAAATAATATATCAAACTCAAATAATAATCACAGCAAAATAAATCGTTATAAAACTGACAATTAAAATCACTAATCATATTAAAATAAATAAATACCTCCCGGTTCCATCTCTATTTTTTTTCTTTTCTATTTTTTTAATTTGCTTTCTCTGCTGGAGAGTAAATGTATTTTTTCTTTTTATATTATTTTGGCCTCTCTCCTATTCACCCAGCGCTCTCTTTTTTTTTTCTTTTGTCCTATCCCTTTCTCTCTCATACATTCTCTGTTCCTACTCACAGAAAGCCCTTCTTCAAAATGTCAAATCCATCTCTCTCCTAGATCAGTCTCCCTACGTCACGGCCAATCGAGTCCTACCCTTACGCCCCTTTTTTTCTTCTCTTACGATTATCTCTTTTTCTTCTCTCATGCGACTGGGAACTCTCAATTCCTTTTTTTTTTCTTGCTTTACCATAATCCCTTTTTTCTCTCTCTCCAAATTATTTAGCACCACTACTTATTGTGCCTCGCATCCTATTTGTTATAACTATTTTTTTTCCTTCATTTCTCCTTCGACAGGATGGCGCAAAGATTTCAAAAAAAAATATATTATTTTTCATTTATGCTTTTCTTCCTTTTCACGGATGCAAACACACATTTTTAATCGATAAGCCAAAGTCGACCATTTCATAGAAGCATAATTACACTTCATAATAAACATACAGATTCCCCTATGTATCTCGTTTCACGTCTAGCTATTTGACGTCGAATTACGCCTTGCCGTCACCTCGACGTCACGCCTCTGCCGCCAAACATCAAGAACCAGATTTATTTATAGGACTCGATCCTTATTTTCAATTCATCTATAACTTTCAATCCCAATCAAATTTAATTTTTTAAATAATATTTCTTAACAATTTTGATTTATTTTAATAATTAAATAATTCTGAATTTAATTAAATAATTTCATAATACATCTTATCCATAATTAAACTCCTTTTCCTATTTTCCTTTATTTTCGGAATTATTAATTATAATAATATTAATGACCATATTTTTTTTAAAATGATAAAATATTCATTTATTAAATTCTGAAAAATCAGAGTTGTTACAAAGACATTATCCCCAACAAGGATTTACAATATCAAGCTAGAAGAAGATATAATATGAGAAGAAAACCGAGTGTAATGCTATGTAAATCCAACTTGACGCCATGGCTTCTAGGACTGGGAGGTTGAAGTTCATCGCACTGAACGCTCCTGAAGGACAGCTTTCCATTTTCCAGATCATAGATGTACTGAAAGTTCTGCATCAGATAATTGCCCAAGTACGAGTAGCCGTCAGAACTGGGGTATATCATCAAGCAAACCAAAGAAGTACCATTAACATCAGTGTAGTTCGCCAAGAAATTTGATGTTGGCAAAGTCATGTCTGCGCCGTCGAAGTGGAACGTGAGAGTAGACAAATTTAAACGGCTATTTGATGTCCAATCGAAACACAGGTCGAGGCCGAAGTAATTGGAATTGTTGTACTCAGGCAGGACTCCAACTTGAGCACTGACTTCGTCCCTGAGGATCACGTAAGCTTCCGGTGGCAAGTAAGTAACCGGGTCGGTCGAATATATTATCGTCCCATTTATTATTGTCCCATCTGAATTTTTTACGTATTGGAGCATTTCTGGACGGATGGGCAACCTTTTTGCGCCAAGTGATATGCCCTTCAAATCAAGGATGTAGTCCGTCGAATCATTTAGAAGAGTGGTGGTATTGACGGCTATGTTGCCCTCCAAGTCTGCGTAGGAACCGAAGAACATGTAGCTGGAAAGAGTGGTATCGGCAGCTTGGTCGGTGAAACAATGAGAGAATTTGGTTAAATTCAGCTGAGAGATCAGAGAGAAAGGGGCTCGTCCGAGCCCGACATAGCCAGAGGTGTCATTGAATCCGTAGATCCCCACGTCGTTGCAAGCAAAAGACAGGTTACGCGGAGTACTGCCTCCGAAAACGAATGTGTCGTTTGCAAGAACACCCACCAGGCCAGAGCAATTGTATCGGCACTGCGGCAGCTGCAAGCATGATTCGTTCTGTAGCTCTTCTTCCCATTGCTTGTCGCATGTCGGAGTGATGTAGGTGGAGGAATTCTTTGGGTAGTAGGCCGAAGTCTTGCTCGGCGCGTAATTTTGCAGGCAGTCGCTCCAAATGACGTCGTCAAAGGTGTCGATTATGAGCGATACGTTGCTTGCAGGGGTCCCTACGCCGAGCTGCAGCAGGTAGTCCTGATATCCGCTGTATCGGAGCCGAGCTTGGAAACCAGCAGCGCCACCGTTCTTGTTTGCGGGAAGATAATCCGCTAAATTCTTCTGTTTGGGAAATTTTGGTGGTTTTCGAGGCCCACGGGAACGAAAGGCAACAGCACTCGGTGGATCAAACAATAGAAAGAGGAGAAGAAACATAGCTACGATTTGCGCCATTTTGGGGCTAAAATTGAACTCTCAGATCTTTGCTAGGTACGTTCTAGTCAAGAGCCAATGTTACACCATGCACTCGATTTCACAGTTTACGTATATATAGAAGAAAAAGTTGACTATATCATGAAATCTGAAAATGACAATTTCATGTCAAAATAAATGGAACGGTCGAAATTGTTTCCGCTATTAGAAAAATTAGCAGTCATAATTTCAAACTTTATAAAATATTTTATATTCTACCCTGATTATTTAGTTCCCATCAGTTTTGAACATGATTATAGAACAAACAAATCCAAGAAGATATTACGGCTGTTGTAGTGAACGCCACCCTTGACCGGTAGCCGGTAGGTGCGAAAAGGTTTTTTTTGCTTCCAAATAGTTTAAACGTGTGAAATATAATATATCACATGATAACAAATTTAAAACATTATCCTTTTGACTTACCTCCGAATCGGATGTTCAAATTTGTTAAGCAATTGACTAGCAAAAGTCGCGTTTATCTTTTTGTGTCACCAGCGATATAAAATCCACATATTACACTAAAAAAATTTCGAGCACTTTATAATTTATTTTCCTATCGTTTAGGGTTTGGAGTCTTCCTAAAGAATGTCCCATCATGTGGCCCATTCTTTTTGGAACGAAGCTACTGAATATGACAAAGTTTGAAACATTCCAATTTCAATTTGCGACGCTATATATAATTATTATCATGCGGCCATAATTTTCCCCAGTTGCAAAAACGATGCAAATTTAACGATAAAAAGAACGACTTAGACTCTACGAGCATGTTGCACATGAGGGAGTCAAGAAAAAAAACATTAAAATTTTAAGAAATCAGTATTTATAATAAGACTAAATAATATCTAACTTCAACGAATTAATGTAGGAGCGAAGAACCACTTTCTCGATAATTAAGTTTTGAATCAATTAGAGATAAATGAATTGGTAGTTCGACTTCAAAATGTCTTCTTATACAAACATCTCTTGCCAGTGCAGATATCCCTTGAACTTTATTCATTATGATATATCAGCTGAATCTGATTACTAGTTCATGATTTTAATTTGTTAACTATTCGATAAGAAATCACAAACCTTATTTAATATTGAATAATCATGATTTTGGCAAAAAAAATCGTTAACTATAATTCAATATTTCATAGTTTTTTAATCTTCGATTGTCACTAAAATATTTTTTATAAGCACCAAAAAGAAATCAAAAAATAAAATCATAACTTAATATTTACTTTCTTTAATGTAATAAGTGATATAATTACTACACTCATAACATAATTCTTTTTGGATGAAAAATCGGCTGTGGGGTCTGATTTTTTTATATTATAAAAAAAATGACGAACGAACCTGGCGCAACGTCCGACGGGAGCGATCCGATCGGAATGTCTAGCGGGAGGAGGTTATGATGGTGAATTTCTTGTCGAAACCTCCGAGGGGAAATATCTTATCGAAGGTTCTAACTAGAAATCCCCGCCGGAGGTTCGATTGTCTCGTCAGAACCTCTGACAATTAATATCCTTTCGGAATGGGGACTTTCTGTCGGACGTTTCTACAGGTGCCTATTTCGAAAATAGCAATAGATTTTAAAATTCGTTGAAAAGTTATTACCAACGAGAGTTATTCCGGCGATTATTTTCACGTTGAAGAATTAATTGAAAACTCAATTTTTCGACGAATTTTACGAGATTTTTTTATGGATTTGACCGTCGAAAATCGTTAAAAATGTTATAGCGAAGATAACAACATCATACCATTTGTTGGACCTCAGCACTCTCCATCGAAATTCCAATTATTGAAGAATATATAGTATTGGTAGTAAATTAGTAGACAGATTTCATTATCTTAATTTAATATAAAGCAACATTAATGGACTGAAATAAGAGCACATATGATGATCATGTATTGAATGAATAAGTTTGGTAATTGTCGTTTCACTACAAGAAAACGCTGATTACTGACCGTCTGTAATCAGCCCAAAAATAGTCGATAATACAATTTTCGACGGTTTTTCGGACGGAATCCATAAGTCAGAAAAACGATCGTCGCAAATCGATTTACGACGGTTGAAAAAAATTCGTCGGAAATATCGACGGTTCTAACCATCCGAAAAGACCCGGCTGACGATTCCAACCGTCTGAAAAGTCCCGGCGGTTCCAACTATCGAAGGTTTTCAACGGTTGTAACCGTTCGAAAAGTCCGGTGGTTCCAACCGTCGAAAGATTTCGACGGCCGCAACTGTTTAAATATTCGACCGATGGTCGCAACCGTCGCAACTTTCGGCGGTCACAAACCATCGAAACTTTCGATCGGCGATCGCAACCGTGGCAAAGAATATTTTAAAAATAAAAAAAAGTTAGCGGCCGAATCAGGCTGCAGCCAGATCCGACCGCCCCCGGCCAAATCCTACCGCTGGCAGCTAGATCCGGCCGCCAGGCGCCAAATCTGACGGCCTGGCGCCAAATCCGGCCACCGCGGGGTCCGGGCCGGAGAGAGAGAGAGAAGGGGAGATGGACGCCGAGGGGATGGGTCATCGGCGGTCGACATCCGGTCGGGAGGCACGCCGGCAGGATGGGTCGTGACGGTCGACATCCGATCAGGAGGCTCGCCGACAAGGAGAGGGAGAGGGAGAGAGAGAGGAGAGGGGGTATATATATATATATATATATATATATATATATATATATATATATATAAGTGGAAAGATGGGAAAGCGGGAAAATGGAAAAAAATAGCGGGATAATAAAATTTTAATTACCGACGGCTCCGACCGTCGGAAAAGCAAATACTAATTATTTTTAAAGTTACCGACGGTTGTGACCGTCGAAATTATTTAATTATAAAAATAAAATACTATATTTAGTTATATATAATTTTTTTTACCGATGATTTGAACTGTCGCTAATTATTACCGACGGTCAGAACCGTCGAAAATTGCGACGGTTGGACTGTCGGTAATTATATTAATAAAATACTTCTCATATTATGTTATTATACATTTACCGACGGTTAGGACCGTCGAAAATTGCGACGGATGGATATTCGTCGGAAATATCGACGTTCCTAATCGTCAAAAAATAAAATAATAATATAATAAATTGCATAATTTATTATTTTCATTTTCGACGATTGTGACCGTCGAAAAATCCGTCGAAAATTGCGATGGATGGATATCCGTCCAAAAAATCGACGTTCTTAATCGTCGAAAAATAAAATAATAATATAATAAATTACATAATTTATTATTTTCATTTCCGACGGTTGCAACCGTCGGAAAATCCGTCGAAAATGACGACGAATGGATATCCGTCGAAAAAAATCGACGTTCATAATCATTGAAAAATAAAATAATAATATAATAAATTATATAATTTATTATTTTCATTTTGAAAATGACGATGGATGGAAAATCCGTCGATTTGCCCGAAAAATTGCGATTTTCTTGTAGTATTTAGTGTAAATTGACACTAATAGATAAAAGGTCCATCACAAGTGAAAAGTTAATTCAATTAAAGAATATAATACAAATAACTCATAGAACACATCATTGTAGTTTGTTATAAAACTTTGTGCGATAAACATTATCAGCTAGGTTTGATTCGTAATAAAAGAGGCAGAAAGAGCGTTCATTTGAACGTCAGGATGTTTTAATTCACATAAAACAGCATATGATCAACTTGTCGTAATTTTGAAGGTTGAATAGTGCCCAAAGACATTGGCAATGCTTATCTTCTACGTAATTGACATTCATATGATCGTAATAACTGAAAAAAAATCAAAATTAATGGAGATTTTATGTGTTAGTTTAAACTATTAAATTAAATATCCCAGAAGATTTTAGTCTAATTAAGTCAGGATATTTAATTGGAAAACTAATTTTAACTCGATTAACAAAATAAGAGGATTCTACGATATCTGAAAGGCACAGTACAATTGAGATTGACATATCAAGCTGATACATTAGAGACTATAGGATATTCGGATGCGGATTTTGAAGGTGACAGACGACCGAAAGTCCACATTAGGTCGCTTATTTTTATTAGGTGGAGCAACCGTTTCTTGGGGGAGCAAGAAATAAGGATGTGTGGCAAGACATACGCAGGAAGCTGAATACATTGCTTGCAGTATAGCATCCACCCATGGAGTTTGGCTTAGACATTTTCTCTTAGAATTAGAGCTCAATTTGGTCGCTGGACCACTTCAAATGTATTGTGATAATCAAGCAGTCATAAACTTGATAAACAGTGAAGCTAACAGTTCCAAAGGAAAACACATTGAAATAGAATATCACTATATTCAAGATATAGTAGAAAAGAAAGAAGTGACTGTGACCTATATGCCTACCAATGATATTTTGGCTGATTCCTTGACAAAAGGAATTGCAGCTGAAACGTTCATTAAACATGTTGGTTTAATGAGATTCAGGAATACATGAGTCAATAATGTAAGTGTTGAAACTACATGACCATGTTGGTCAAGTGGGAGATGTTATAGATGATCGCCATGGTCATCAGCTCGATGAGCGTGAGAAGCGTTCGTCGAGTGGAACACATTGATCGCACAGTGGCCAGACAACGCGGACGACGTGGGCGCGGTAAAGGCGGAATCCATGGTTGCAAATGCGCCTATATAATAAGCTCATAATCGAGTGGAATGAACTATCGGAGGGAGCCCCAAATCGCAATTCTAACAATCCTTCAAATATCCCAGATGATTTTAGACAAAGTCAAGATATTTAATTAATAAATCAATTTTAGATCGATTAACAAAATAAATATGATAAGTTGAAAAAATGTCTAGTATATATATTGAATAGTTATGCATTCAAATCTTGCACAAATTGATTTAGAAAAATTAAACGACTCGAGCCATTGCAACATCAAAGTAGAGATCAAATATCAAGTTATAGAAAGATCACGTACAGCACTAGCACACATTTTAATTTATGGACCAAGTGAACTCGAGTTTAAACTACAGTAGTTATGCGACTCTTAAGGCTGCGTTTAGTTTGAGAATCAGGGTGAAACCACACCCCGATTTCACGAAACGCGACTCTCGGTTCCATCAGGAACTGGAATCGAGACGCACGTGACCTAGTTCCACCAAAAGGTGGAATCGGAGGAGAACCGATTCCTTTTTTTATGTGACTTATTTTTGGGTATTTAATTTTTTTCTTTTCTTATTTTTTCTCACTCTCACTTTGCCCTTATAAAATAATTTATTTATTATATATAAAATATTTATAATATAGTTTTAATATAATATTATTTGTTACTTATTATAATATAAATTTTCTTTAATATTTCATAAATTATAAATAATTTTAGAAATTATTTTTTATATTTGAATACTACATTTTTTAACGAATTTTTTTTCACAAAAAAATAAATTTATAATTTTATTTTTAATTATAATTATAACGACCTTGATATTTCATGATTTAATAAATGAATATTTATCATTTTATTTGAAAAACATATGGCCATTAATATTATTATAATTAATAATTCCGAAAATAAAGGAAAATAGGAAAGGAGTTTAATTATGGATAAGATGTATTATGGAATTATTTAATTAAATTCAAAATTATTTAATTATTGAAATAAATCAAAAATTTTCAAAGAGATTAATTAAAAGATTAAATTTGATTTGGATTGGAAGTTATAGATGGATTGGAAAACAAGGATCTACGAGTTCTATAAATAAATCTTTAAGGCCAGCCATCAAAGAAACTTCGTTCTTTTTGGTTCTTGATGCCCGACGACAGAGACGTGACGTCGAGGTGACGGTAAGGCGTGATTCAGCGTCGAACGACTAGGTGTGAAATTAGGTACCTAGGGGGGATTCATAATTTAATGCATCATATGATTATTTATTTAGATTAATTGTCGTACTGCAAATTGTGTGATAATTGATTTCTGGGTAAAGTGCGCCTTCGCTTTTCTTAATTATTGAGAAAAAATATATAACACATCGGATAAAAGTTAGATTAAGGGCGCATGCGCACTGGAGAGGTAATTAAGAAAAAAAAAGAATTGCGTCGAATAAAAGGGAAGGATTTGCATCGAACGAGAAGTGTCCGATGGAAAGAAAGAATTAAGAAAAGGAGGATTTCTCGAAAAAAAAAGAAATTGGAGGGAGAAGAGAGATTGCAGCCGTATGGTAATAGAGAAAGAAAAAAAAAGATAAGAAAGGGGGTCGTGATGGTTTAGAGAGAAAAAAAAAGAAAGCACAAGGTAATAAGATAGAGAGAGAATCAAGCTTTTGCTCAAGGAAGAGGGTAAGGCCGTATGGGAGAAGGAGAAAAAAAAAGGGACAATAGGAAAGAGAGTAAATAGGAGAGAGGAAAGTGCAATAGGAAGAGGAATTGGATTTCTCTGCTATCACAGAAACAAAGTAGCAAGAAAAGAAAAGAATAAAAATATGAGAAAGAAATTTTAGACTTTGATTTATTCAAGAAGGAAGAATTCGTTAATCGATTTTTTTTAAACTAGACAAGACATTGAATAAAAGGAAAAAAACCGAGGGTTATTAATTAACAATTTTTAATTATTAGATTTTTATATTAATATTCCTATTCATATTGTGATATATTGATTATATTATTAAGTCGGTCTTCATATTCTGATTATCTATTATTATTATTTAAATAGGATGTATTGATTGCATTCTTATTGATTGATCGTGATCAAATTATCATTATACATGATTATATTATTATCATACCTGATAATAGTATTATCTTATCAAATCATATTATCATCATATCTGATCATATTTTATTATCATATCCGATCTTATAATTAATTATGATACCGATCCAGTAGTCTTTTTGATTGGGTCTTATTTCAACTAAATTAAATTGCTGAAAGATAGACATCGTAGGTAAACAAGATAAAAGCTAAAAGCTGCTGGATCTCCATATTATCTGATTGTCTCCAAGCCCCCGAACCATATTGTTATTGAATTGAATTGAATGTGACAGATAGTGTATTTAAAGGTTTGAGACGCCATCATCCTTTAGAGAAGCTATGAATGTCCTGCGTTTGGTCATGGTCCCCCGCCATTTACGAATAATTGTTAGCGCTATATTATTGGGTGACTTGCCGTGGCATTGATCCCCCACTGACCTACATGAAAGATAGCCTACATGAAAGAGATATGGAGTTTCCCTTAATTGACTGAGCACTCCTCACTAAATTGGATAACTCCGAACATTATAAATTAAATTAAGTTGAAATCGAATCAAATTGAATTGAATAGATCATGGTCATTTGGATACTGACGTTGAGACATTGCCTCTGCCCATTGAATCGAATCGAATTGTTATTGGCCAATGACCATTGATATTGAATTGAAAATTGTTAAATTAAATAGTGTCACGATGATCTGATATCACTAATATTATTAATTGTTAAATCGATATTGATCGTCATTTGACCTTTTCATGATTCTTCCTATTGATCTATGACTTTATTATTCTATTGTGAAATTGAATCATTGATTCCATACTCTATTGTTAATTGGATAATGTCATATTGATCAGGCAATTATTAATTATTATCGCTATTGATTGGTCTTTCGACCATAGCATGATATAGTTATTCATATTGATCAATCGATATATTGTTAATTGATTATTACCTTGATTGCTCAATTGACTCATCATTGATCATATCTTATTTTTTATTGAGCATATTGATTATTTAGTAGACTCTACGTACTGAATATTTTTATACTCATGAATATTTTCCTGTACCTAGATCCGTACAGGTGATAGAGGATGATGCTGTAGATGGCTATGCTCAGTGACAGACAGATGTTGCACATGTTCTAAATGACTATGCTCAGTGACAGACAGATGTTGCACATGATTATTTTCGCATTTATTAGAATTGTGAGCTTATTGATATTTTAATTATTTTGAATATTATGGATTGTTAGCTAATATTATCGAAAAAGTCTTCCGCATTTATTGTTTCTACTCCGCAAAAATATTTTATAAAAAATGGAGTAACGTCTCTGGGATGACTCTGAGCATGTGAAAGTCACGTGCGTCTCGGAGCGTTACAATAATAAAATTATACTTTATAATTATAATAATTATTTTTAATTTAAAATTCATAAAAATTTATCCATCACATTAACTTGTTTTCATCACATCAACTTTCTGATTCTCATCATTACGTTCCACTTCATTCAAACACACATCGAACTAATTTGCCAATTTAACTATTCATCAAAAACTTAGGAGGAATGGTTCCATTTCCAAATGCATCCTTAATATTAAATACGTCTTTTTCCTTTTTTGTATTGAGGATTCAGCCTCCCTTTATAACAAAAAAATATAAAAGATGAATTTTTATATTGAAATAAAATAAGGACAATTTATTTATAAGGTAGATTGTACCAGACCAGCTAATTTTTTGCAGACTTTTGGGCGAAATTATGAGTTCACCCCTTAGTCTGTGTGTTTCTGTCCATATAATTTTGCGATACGGTTCATATGATTAGTTCACCATTTTATCAGAGAAAGAAATTTGCAAAATAGCCTCAATTTCTGCAGCTTGAAAAATGAGATGAATCTTTTCTACTTCGAACACGAACAACCACAAAATATTGAAATGGACGACATCTAGATCATTCCTCTTCCATGAGTAGGACTTTCAATCAAATAAAATCAAGAAAATTTGTTCTTAAAAGAAAATAAAATTAGATGGTATATGCTAAAAGGAATATTTACAATTTAGCTAAATTATTTGAAAAAGTATTTTTTAATAAAAATTACTGTCTTATTTAGATCTATATATTGATAATAGAACATGTATTTCATATAACTCGTACTCGATTTAATAAAGTTTAGTTAAATTGAGTTCCAATGCAAAATATTTAATTTGTTATTTGAGTAAAATCATTCTCCCTTGTCAAATTGATAGGCCAATTATCATTATTAGCTAACTTCAAAAAATTTTAAATTAATCGTCCGTGCATTGCAAGGATTTTAGCACTAATTTGAATTTAAAGACTTCGATATTTTTCTATAACAATTTTAAAATTTAAACTTTTGGCTTCGCTAACGTTGTGTATATAACAATTTTACAATTCAACCCTTCGTCTTCATCAATGTTGGATGTTCAACCTGATCGCTCTCAGAATCATATTGCACCTTGGCGCAGGGGCGGATCCACGTTGTGAGTGAGGGAGGCTCTAGCTCCTCTCAAAATTTTAATTTTTTTTAATTTTATATATTAATATATAAATTTTGTTATTAAATCTTAAATTTGGTTCCCCTTAGTAATATCTAGTGTGAAATGAATGCCTATTTTTGCTTTGGTCTAGTGGTTGGATTTGCCATATATGATGAAGAGGTCATGAGTTCAATACTTGGCTTAGTTTTTTTCTTTATACTCCTTAACTTTGGGCCCCTTCGTTTTCCACTCTGGGTCCGCCCCTGCCTTGGCGTATCAGAGTTATTCTAAAAGATATTAGAAGCAATGTTTCTATATTTATGAACTTTAATGTCTACATGTCAATAGAAATACTAATTCGGCAACGCATTTTTTATTGGCTTTACCAGACAATCGCATGATGATAACTTTTGGAAAGAACGTTGTGACCTTCCCGTGGGACTTCTTCATATTTGAACTCTGATCAGATCAATAAATAATATCGATTAGAGATAAATGAATTGGTAGTTCGACTTCAAAATGTCTTCTTATACAAACATCTCTTGCCAGTGCAGATATCCCTTGAACTTTATTCATTTTCATATATCAGCTGAGTCTGATTACTAGTTCATGATTTTTAATTTGTTAACTAATCGAAAGAAATCAAAAACCTTATTTAATATTGAATAATCATGATTTTGGCAAAAAAATCGTCAGCCATAATTCAATATTTGATATTTTTTTAATCTTCGAATATTGTAACTAAAATATTTTTTATAAGCACCAAAAAGAAATCAAAAAATAAAATCATAACTTAATATTTACATTATTTAATGTAGTAAGTGATATAATTACTACACTCATAACATAATTCTTTTTGGATGAATTATAACATCGTACCATTTGTTGGACCTCAATACCCTCCATCGAACTTCAAACTATTGAATAAATTGGTAGGCAGATTTCATTATCTTCATTAATGAACTGAAATAAGGGCCCATATGATGATCATGTGTACTGTATGAATAAGTTTCATAATTGTCGTTTAGTGCAAATTGACATTAATATATAGATAAAAGATCAATCTTAAGTGAATAATTAATTCAATTAAAGAAATATAATACAAATAACACATAGAACACATCATTGTACTTTGTTATAAAATTTTTGTGTATAAATATGATCAGCTAGTTTTGGTTCTTGCGTAATAAAAGAGGCAGAAAGAACGTGCATTTGAACGTCAGGACTGTTTTAATTCACATAAAACATCATTAGCTAATAAAGCATGGAATTCATGAAGTAATTAAATTCCCTATATGAGAAACTTGTCGTAATTTTGACGATTGAATAGTGCTCAAAGACATTGGCAATGCATATCTTCTACGTAATTGACAACCATATGATCGTAATAACTAAAAAAAACTCAAGAATGCCAAATTTGAAATTAATGTAGATTTATGTGTTAGCTTAGACTATTAAATTAAATATCCTAGATGATTTTAGACTGAGTCAGGATATTTACTTGGCAAATTAATTTTAGTTCGATTAACAAAATAAATGTGACGTTTTGTACATAATAAAAAAAAGAAATGAAACGAACAGTCGGCAGGGGAGGCGTCACTTCCCCTGGCCTCCCGTCGTTTCACCTCCGGCCGACCAAGGTAGCCCGGGGTGTATAAAAGGGGGGCCATGGGGGTGCCTTGCGACCTCTTGGAACCCCGGCCAACTCCCTCACCCTCTTCCTCTCGTTCCGACAACCAACGACGACGTACGCGAGCGACAGAGGCTGAGGCGACTTTGAACGGCGATGATTGACGACTCCTCGACGCACGATGACTCTCCTCGACGTGTGCAAGGTTTCGACGAATCCCCTCGACATTCAGAGACGACCGACGGTTGATCGAATCGCGAGAAAATGTTCGACGAACTCAAACGACGGAACGAAGGTACCCTTAGCATTCTAAATCCCTAGACGATGAAATAGCGATTGTTAAATGCGTAGGATAGTTTCATTATGATCCTGAGATGATTTCCTACATTTTTCATATTTACGTCGACGTCAATTGACGGCCGTAAGGCCGTCGGAATCAATGGAGAAATCCGGCGGCCCTGTTTTATCGCAGGGAACGGTCGACCGGTCTGCATACAGAACCCATGCGAACTCTTTCGTATCGGTCGACTGGCCTCACCATGGCGGGCGACCAATCTGAATGTTAACAGATAGATTTGATCTTGCGATCGGTTGACCGGTTCCAAAGAACGGTCGATCGATCCGATGTGCAGCGCGCATCTTCAAAGCCTAATGAACGGACGACCGACACCCAGATCGGTCGACCGGTCTACAAATCCAAATTAAAGAACACAGTCGACCGATCCCTAAGGACCGGTCGACCGGTGCCAACGAACGGTCGACCGGTCCACCAGGAACGGTCAACCGATTCAACAGAGACCCAATTGATCCAATCGGACTGATCTACCCTCAAACATAACTGAGACTCTAATTAGTCACCTATACTGGCTGTCCTATTATACAAAGACTAACGTTCCGTTGAATGCTAAATCATAGATTCATAATGACTAAAGATAAATAAAGCAAGAACAAAGACATGTGATTGCTATGTGTCGCCCCCAAAATTAAAGCAAAGATCAAAGATTAAAGCAGATGAGGGATAGATAGTTAGTTGAGGGGACAACGAAGCTACTGTCTTAGATGACCACTATTCCTGAGATTTCAGGTCTTCTCCCATCTGTATCTCGAATGAAGGGTGGTGCTAAAGTCATATCCCTTCCCTTAAAGATTAAAGTACTATGCCAGAGGAATAAGTAGCTAGCTGAGGAGACAGTGAACATACGAGTCTCTTAACCGACCACTGTTCTTGGATTGTAGGAATTCTTCCCCCTATCTTTCAAACTGGGTGAGGTAGTAACACCCACCCCTCTTCTCTTTATGGGCTTACTGACATCAGAGATTCAGAGATGCACATTTGGCATCATAATTAATAAAGTAGAGCTCGCATAGGACAAAAAACTCTAAGGATACTCTAGTAATGTAAAAGACGTAGTACAACTCACAGCCAAGCAATGTAAAGTAAAGTAATGTACAGCAGAGCAATGTAAAGTGAAGTACTGTAAAGTAAAGTAGAGACAATGTAAAGTAAAGTTTTGCATAACATAGCAGAGACATTGTAAAGTACAAGCAGAGACATGCAAAGATAAAGTATTTTTATAGTAAGGAACATGGTATTAATATAACTAATGATTTATACATTGATTTACATGATCATCATAAATCCTTATTTCATCATCTATTGCTATGATACTGGCCATTTTTGCTCATGAGTATTCTATTCTCCTGTTTTGAGATTTTGCAGGTGAGAATGTCAATTGAGGAGGTAATGGAGGGCGCAGAGTTTGGAGAACGCTGCACATGACTGACACTGCTCCGAGCTTTCTTACTACATATCTGTTTCATCATGTTTATTGTTCAGAGACACCATGTTTTCTTCCGCCTATAGAACTTTCCAAATAGCCTTATTATGTTCGGCATATTTCTTTATCGAAGGACATCATGAACTTTCGCATACTTTTCTATAATATATGACATTATGAGCTTTCGCATTTAAGGGTCTTAATCATGATATTTCGACTGTTAAAATTCCGCATTTAAAGTTCTCTATTATACTTATTATTATTTGATTAGTGCCACATCAACTGTTTTGTTGAATGGTCAAGGTCAGTAGAGTAATAGACAGTGTAGCGCCTCCAGGGTCAAACTGATCGCCTACGTGACGAGAGGTGCGATTTTGGGGGTGTTATAATAAATATGAGAAACCCTTGAAATGAAGTATCGTATATATTGAATAGTTATGCATAAAATCTTGCACAAGTTGATTTAGAAAAAGGAATTTAGAAAAAGGAAACGACGCGAGTGACATCAACATCAAACTAGAGATAAAATATCAAGCTGCACTGGCACCTTTTTTTTTTTAACTTATGGACCTAATTAATGAACCCCAGTTTAAACCGATTCAACTGAATAGAATCAATCATTCAACTTTTTATTCAAAAAAATAAAATAAAGTTGAATGTGGATAGAAAAAATAAAAAAGGAAAGTACATTATATTAAGGAATAGAAAGGAGAGAAAAAAGCTATAAATTTGAATAGTATATTGTATGTAATTTGTAAGATGAAGGTTAAAAAGGTACTAATAATAAGGGCAGTAGATGTGAATTTGAAACTGAAAGGTGGAAATAATAATAAAGATAAATTTATAAAAGAGAACATTGAACTTAAATAAAAAAATGATAAAATTTAAAGCAATACATATTAATAATATAAATATATTAAAGATTTTATAGGATGAATTTAAAAAATGAAACAAATAATATGTAATGAATTTGAAAAATAAAACATGAGAATTGTTCATGAAATTATTAAATAATAAATTGATTAAATTACATTATTGTAAATAATATATATTCTAAAAATGTAAAAAAATAAATTATTAACATTCAATTAATTTAAAATGATCATTAACATATTTTTATTTCATTACTTTTTACCTTTGATAACTTTTTTATAATATATTTTATGAAATAATAAAAATAATATTATTTTAATAAAAATACAATTTAATATGAACTCGGTTAAACCATACCAACTATGACATAGTTGGTCGACCGGTTCTATTGTTGATTCAATTATGAAAACATTAATTTAAACTATGTGATCCTTATTTTTTTCAAATATACCTCTTTGTTTCTTTGTTGAGCATTCGGCGTGATTTTTCATATTGAATTAAAATTAGGAAAATTCATTGGTAAAAAGAAAATAAATGACGCATGTTCACAATATTTAAATTATATTTTATTTCTTGAAACAATGTTCGTTATCATTTTTGGGAAAATTTTAAGCAATATAACAATAATAGTAATAATTTTATATATTTGGATTAACTCAAATCTTAATTTAAGAAAGATAAAACGAGAATCACGCGTGCTCAGTTATGCTACACAAGTTAGAAGCAAGAATTTGAATTGAATTAAAACAAGAAAACATCTTCTTAATTAAGAAAGTGGTTCGATCCGGTTCTTGACAAAGAAACTGGATTCAATCAATGGTCAAATTAGCTAAATCAAGTTCCGAGTCAAAATATTTAATCTATTGTTTGAGTAAAATCAATCTCCCTTGTCAAATTGATAGGCCAGTTATCATTATTATCTGTGGTAAAAAAATTTTAAATCGTCCGTGCATTGCAAGGATTTTAGCACTAATTTGAATATAAAGACTTCGACAGTTTTCTATAACAATTTTAAAATTTAAACCGTTGACTGTGCTAACGTTAGAAGTAATTCAACCCTTTGTCTTCATCAACGTTCGATGTTCAAACGTATGAATCAATTGGTTGGCGCGGCAAAGTCGCGTTCGTGTTTCTTTGTCATCATTGACATAAAATCCACATACATTACATTAATATGACCTTTCACCTTATGATTTAAAATTTGAACCTTCAAAAATATTTTTTTTTATCAAGCGGCCAATTATTTTTGGAACGAACCCAATTATGGAATATTTGAAACAATCAAATTTCAAATTATGACACTACCTCAATTGATGACATATATGCACTAGAAAGCATTATCCCCAACAAGGATTTACAATATCAAGCTAGAAGAAGACACAACATGAGAAGAACACCGAGAGTAATGCTATGTAAATCCAACTTCACGGCATGGCTTCTGAGACTGGGAGGATGAAGTTTATCGTCGCACTGAACGTTCCTGAAGGACAGCTTTCCATTCTCCAGATCATAGATGTACTGAAAGTTCTGCATCTGGTAATTGCCCAAGTACGAGTAGCCGCCATCGAAGGGCAACATCATTAAGCAAACCACAGCAGTATCATTATCAACAGTGTCGTTGGCAAAGAAATTTGGTGTGGGCAAAGTCATGTCTGCGTCATCGAAGTGGAACGTGATAGTGGACAAGTTTAAAGGGCTACTTGATGTCCAATTGAAGCACAGGTTGAGGCCGAAGTTATCACTGGTCTTGTTGAACACAGGCGGACCAACCTGCGCAATGATTTCATCCCCGAGGATCTCGTAAGCTTTCGATGGCAAGAAAGTAAACGGGTTGGACGTGTCGACTATTGTCCCATTTGAATTTTCGACGTATTGGAGCGTTTCTGGACTGATGGGCAACAGCTTTGCGCCAACTGATATGCCTTTCAAATCGAGGATGTAGTAAGTCGAATCATTAAAAATCGAGGTCGTGTTGACGGCTGTGTTTCTGTCCAAGTCGGCGTAGGAACCAAAGAACATGTAGCTGGAAAGAGAGGTATTGGCACCTTGGTCGGTAAAACAATGAGAGAATTTGGAGAGTTTCAGCTGAGAGATCAGAGACAAAGGGCCTCGCCCGACCCCGACATAGCCAGAGGTGTCATCGTATCCGTAGATCAACACGTCGTTGCATGCAAAAGATAAGTTACGCGGAGTACTGCCTCCGAATCGGAATGTGTCGTTGGCGACAACACCCTCCAGGCCCGACAGAGAACAATTGACACTCCGGCAGCTCGACGCATGACTCTTCCTGTAGCTCTTCTTCCCATGGCGTATTGTTGCATGGCGGAGTGATGTAGGTGGAGGAGTTGCTTGGGTAGTAGGCCGAAGTCTTGTTCTGCGCGTAGTTGAGCAGGCAGTCGCTCCAAATGACGTCGTCAAAGGTGTTGATTATGAGCGATACATTGCTTGCAGGGGTGCCTACGTCGAGCTGCAGCAGGTAGTCCCAAAATCCGCTGTATCGCAGCTGAGCTTGGAAACCAACAAGGCCACTGTTCTGGTTTGCGGGAAGATAATCGACGGAGTTCTTCTTCTTGGGCGTGTTTGCTGGTCTTTGACGTCGCGCAAACTTCCCATCAGCAACAGCACTCGGGGGATCAAACAAGAGAAGCAGCATAGCTACGAATTGCGCCATTTGGGGGGGTAAAATTGAACTCCTAGATCCTTGTTAGATGAACATAGTCGAGAGCCAATGTACACCATGCACTCGATTTCGTGATTCACGTATATATAGAAGAAAATAGTTGACTAGCTCATGTTATGATGAAATCTGAAAACGACAATTTCATGTCAAAAAAAAGTGGGACGACCGAAATTGGTTCAGCTATTAAATAAATCAATAGTCCAAATGTCAAACCTTAGAGAACTTTAATTTTATATCCTACATTTGGCCGAATTAATATTGATTGGATTAACAAGCTGCTACTAGTTCTGAACATGATTATAGAACAGACAAATCCAAGAAGATATTACGGTGGTTCACGTTACCAATATTAGATGTTCAAACTTGTTAATCAATTGACTAGCAAAAGTCACATTTATCAATTTTGTATCTTCAGCGGCATAAAATATCTACATATAACATATTGCACTAAAAGAAAATTCGAGCTCTTTATACGATTCCTTTAACCTGATAATTTATTTTCCTATCGTTTATACTGGATGTCTTCAAAAAGATTGTCTTATCATGTGGCCCATTCTTTTTGGAACGAAGCTAATGAATATGGAATCTTTGAAACGTTGCAATGTCATTTTACGACGCTATAATTATTATCATGCGGCCATTATTTTCCCCAATTACAAAAACGATGTAAATTTAATGACGAAACAAACGACTTAGACTCTACGAGCGTGTTGTACACGAGGAGTTCAGAAAAAATAAGAATACTAAATCATGATATAAAAAAACATGAAAAATTAAAATACTTACTTAAAAAATCAATATTTGTTAAAAGATTAAATAACATTTGACTTTAATGGCTCAATGTAAGAAGCACTTTCCCATGCTTGATAATTAAGGTTTGAATCAATCAGTGATACATGAATTGGTAGCTCGACTTCAAAATGCCTTCTTATACGAAAATTCCGTGCCAGCGCAGATCTTCCTTTGAACTTTATTAATCTTTATCATATATCAGATTAATCTGTTTACTAGTTTATCATTTTATTTTTGCCAACTAGTTGATAAGAAATCGCAATCTTATTTAATATTGAATAATCATGATTATGGCAAAATTTCGTTAATCATAATTCAATATTTGTTACCTTTTCTTAATATTTGATAGCAACTAAAATATTTTTTATAAGCACGAAAAAGAAATCAAAATATAAAATCACAACTTAATATTTACGTTCTTTAATGTCACAAGTAATCTAATTATTTCACTTATTACGCAATACTTAATCCATGAAAAAAATTATAACATCAGGGCAGTTGTTTTATTCCACCTCAGCACCCGCCATCGGACCACCAACTATTGAAGAATACATAGTATCACTAAATTAGTGGGTAGATTACATTATCCGGATTTAATACAAAACCTTATTAATGAACTGAAATAAGGTACCCCTACCCATTCTTTTAAAAGGGCTAAGGGCAACATTGATTTTATAATGTTAACACTCTCGTAAAAAATTAAGGGGAAAACTAGAATATTTATTTCTTATCATTTAATTAATTCATAATTAAAATAATTATATATTTCTTAGATGAATTAATATTTATTGAACTAATTTGATAATAAAAAGTATCATTTAGTGTTAAAACATTGTAATCATTGAATTAGTCATGTTTATTAAAATTACTTGATTATTATGATCTACATCGAATTCACTATTCTAATAAAATAAATTAGTACATAATATTTTATTAATTTAATCAATAAAATTAGTTTTCTATATTCATTTTACGTCAAATGCTCTATATATATATTTTACTTTACTTTTTTCAATACGAGTTCGACCAAGTTTGAACTTATGACCTCTAACTTTGATAACATATGAAAATAAATGTACTATTGATTTCTCTAAAATTTTAAGTCATTAGATAGAAATATTATTGATTTTATAATCATAACACATATGATTATCATGAAAAGAATGGATAAATTGTATAATTGTCGTTTAGTGCAAATAGACATTAATTGATAAAATGTCAATGACAAGTGACAAATTAATCCAATTAAATAAAATTAATACAACCAACTAGTATTGGACTGGGGTGATAAATAGTTCCTCATCGCGTAAGTAAGGTTTCAATATTAATTCTTTATGAAGACATAAAATTTTCCTTGACCAGTTGAGCGAAGCAAAGAGATACCAAATTAATTGATGAATTGACTCCATTTTGTGACCAGTGTTCTTAACCATTAGCGACATAGGGTTAGACAATAGATATCGCTTTTCAGATATTGGTGTGGCAATAGTAAAAAAATATAACACTACAAGAAAATGGGCAGTTAGCGACAAATTTTTGCGACGAATTTTTCGTCACTATATGCGTCACTAATAGCGATAAATTTACTATGAATTAGCGACAAATTTATTGCGACAACATCAGCGATAAATTTGCAAAGCAACATTTCATGATGACTTTTTGCGATAATTCAGTGACAAAAGAGCGACAAGATGTTTAGCCATTGTACTTGATTTTTAAATTTTCATAAAATATATATTGGCGACAAAACAGAGACAAAAATAGAGACAAGTTCTCCCAAAACCATTAAACCTTTTCGAAAAAATTAACATCAACCCCAAACCCATAAGGAAAACATCATGTGCCCTAGTTGTGCCGCCTGTCGCTGCTGCTGCCTGTCGCCGCTGTCGCCTGCCCTGTTGCCACTACCGCCTGTCGCCGCTGCCGCCTGCCCTATCCCCGCTGTCGCCTGCCCTGTCGCCTACCCTGTCGCCTTTTTTTCCTGTCGCCGTGTGTTGCTGTAGCTTGGAGACGTGCGCTGTTGTAGTCTGGAGTCGTGCGCTGCCGCCTGTTGTTGTGCATTGCTGCCGTCTGCCGCTATGTGTTGATGCTGCCTGTCGGTGTGCGTCGCTCATCATGAGTTGCAGGTACCCCCTTCCTCCCTCCCATCCTCTCTCATTCAATGGTGTATCCGTTTGATTGATCAAAACCTTCCTATTTCCCTGATGTCTGATTTGTTTCATTGTTCAAAGGTACCATAGTTTTTTTCCTCTTTTTGATATGCAAAAACTAAGAAAATCATAACCTTAATATTGTGAGTTCAAAGGTACCATAATAATTTATCAATAACTATTTGATAATGTGAGTAGATGTCATGAACTTTGAGAAAAAGATGAATGTAATGTCCAGGTGGTAAGAGAGAAACCTACACAGGGTACCAGGCAAACCGGTTTAAGCCCATTCACATTCACATAAAACAATAATAAGTTTTCACCAAAATAAAGTCTATTCACAATACTATAAAGTTTGATTGACAAGCTCATCTGCCTGCCTGGCAAAAAAATAAACTGATGCTTGATATATACCATGATTATTATATATATATCCAAGGTTGTGAATAAGTCGGTAAGCTAGAAGATAAGCATCGTTAAGATCAAGAATCATATGAAAAGGACTCTATCAGCATGATAAGTAAAGTATAATAGAGCAAGATGATGAACGAAAGTCTGCCACATCTTCAATTGAGAACAAAATATGTCACATTCAGGAGGTTACTTTTTTTTTCCTTCAGACTTGGAGGCATTGCTTGCAAGGAAGATAAAACTTTAACTGTCTAATCAACTATTCAACCATCCAAATAGAATTAACATTTATACCATCCAGAGAGATGGGTTCAGATATCAAATCATCAAACAATGGAAGAAAAGCACGAAACCAACTGATAAAATTGATCTAAAAAGTACTTAATGTTTCCTTTTTAAAATAGTTTCTATATGCTCAATCTCTCTACAACACATCAAGCTTAGGATAAGATCATAATTCGACTGATATCAATGTCCGGAAATAACCTAATATAATTTTCCCCTTTACCTAGTCAAAATAAATGTATAGAACCTTGCTTCATATGACTTTGAAAATCTATTAGAAGTTCTGGTGGAATGAGTTCTGTTGTTTTCAACTCAAGTAAGTTGTTCATCTCAAAAAGAAAATGTTATATAAGATGTTCAAACACTCATGTCCACTGTTAAATCTAGAAGTAGATGCATGAGAAAATGTGTTGCAAGATGGAACTGTCACATTGATCAACTTAGTGAGGCATAACATTTCTTAGGAACTTAATTTTGAGAGATATGTAACATATCCAAGTACAATGCTTACAAAACAAAATACAGAACTCTAGAACTGGTTTGTCTCACTTGAATCTACACTGCCCCATTCATTCTTTGAACACAATATTCAGCACATTTATGAAAGGGATTTGATGCATTTTGCCTGGTACCCTGTGCAGGCAGGTTTCTCTCTTACCACCTGGACATTACATTCATCTTTTTCTCAAAGTTCATGGCATCTACTCACATTATCAAACAATTATTGATAAATTATTGTGGTACCTTTGAACTCTTTGCTCAAATAAATCATAATCATAATCATAACCTTAAAATCACATTCCTAAACTTCTATTCACCTTTGCTCTATTCATTTTTATATTGTGCTCTATAATGATTTATGTATTATTTCGTTTTCCAGCTTTAAGATTGATGCATATGGTTTCAACTATATTGATGTTTAATTCCTCATTTATCTTCAAATATTTAAAATTAATATTGATGATAAAAAATGGTTTTCTTTTCCTTTTTCTTTTTTTCAGATCTATAACCTTACTAGATGTGTTGATTGTAATGGACATGATGTTGTATATATGTTAATGTATGTGGATGACTACACACCTGGCGGGATTAAAGATTTTTAAACTGTGCATCCATTATAGGAGTTTCAAACAAGTATATTCATAAGTCCAATATGGATATTTTTTAGTGTACTTTATATTTGACAAGAGATCCATGTTTGTCTAGCTGTTTTTCAAAAGGACCTTGAGGTCCATGGTCCAATGTCAATATTTTGTTAAATTTATGCATGTAGAGACTTACTCAAACAATTGACTAGCAGGACCCATTCCTTAAAATTTCTTAGGGCATCCTAATCTCCAAAGACTGTAAGAAGTTAAATGCCTCATGTATAAATCTCAATCTGCTCACATCAATTTAAGTAACTTAATTTAGTAATCTCCATGTAGAAATGCCTTCTCTTAACTTATATTGTATTTTACATTTGAATTAATTAAATATCTGTAGTTGATTATCTAAAGAGAATTATTTATTTTAATTTGTTCAGTCATTAGTCACAATGAAACCTAATCGAAGTTGGATTTTGCGTTGGAAGGACGAACATGGTATTGTGACCGAGGATTTTCAAAATAGAGTAGATGAATTTTTAAATTCTCATATGAACAACAACATGCAGCCGATCCTCATGGTCGCATCCGTTGTCCATGTGCAAAATGTAAAAACAGTAAATGGAAAACAAAATACTATGTGGAGATGGATTTATATAAGAAAGGATTTTGGTTGAACTATTTAAATTGGACTTTGCGTGGAGAAACTAAACGGAAAGCTGAAAATTCTACAACTATTGAACCATCAGATCATATAGAAATGACCAATGCATACATGGATATGGTAAGAGATGCAGAAATGGGTGACACGATCCACCAAGAGCAATCAAATTTAGAATAAAATCCAAATCCAACAGCTTCAAAATTTTATAACCTCCTAAAAAATGCTGATGAGCCTTTATGGGATGGTTGTGAAAAACAAAGCATCTTATCTGCTATATCACAGTTGATGAATTTAAAATCAGAATATAATATGAGCGAGAAGTGTTTTGATCGAATGATTAGCATTATCAAGACTATGTTACCCGAATCCGAAAAACTTCCAGAAAACTTTTATAGGTGCAAAAGAATGATGAGTGAACTTGGACTAGAATATCAAAAGATTGATGCTTGTCGTAATTACCGCATGCTATTTTACAAAGATGATATTAATCTTACAAGTTGTCGTGTTTGTGGAGAGTATCGATTCAAACCAAGAACAAATTCTAGCATGAGTCAAAGGGATATTCCTTTTACAGTGTTTAGATATTTTCCTTTAGTTCCTAGACTGCAACGTATGTTCTTATCTAAAAATACTTCACATTTTATGCGTTGGCAAGCCTAGTGAATGCGGAGTGATCCATCGCTTATAACACATCCGTCGGATGCAGAAGCATGGAAACATATAGATTCAACCTATCCAATTTTTGTTGCTGAAACTCATAATGTTAGATTAGATCTTTGCACAGATGGCTTCAATCCATTTGGTGGAACAACAACTACGTACTCTTCATGGCCAGTGTTCGTTGCACCTTATAATTTACCACCAAGTATGTGCATGCGAAGAGAACACATATTCCTAACTTGCATGATTCTTGAATCGAGATCTCCAGGTAAGAGTATAGATGTGTATCTAAGACCTCTTGTTGATGAATTGAAGATGTTATGGGATGATGGTGTCTTGACATATGATAGATCAAAGCAATAAAATTTTATAATGAGAGCAGTTCACCTATGGACTATAAATGATTTTCGGAAAACTTGCTTGCCCAATATGTGGAAGATTCACAAAATCATTTTATTTAAAACATGGTAGGAAAGTTTGTTAGTTCGATTGTCATAGAATGTTCTTGCCTCTCGAACACTCAATGCGTCGTGATAGAAACTCTTTTAAAAAGTCAACCATATAGAAGAGTTTACCACTAAGTAGAATGAGTGCTACTGAATTATTTGAGCAAGTTGACATGATCGATCCTATTACATTTGGATTGAAGTCGCCATCTAATAGACAATTAGGATATGGGGTTAATCATAATTGGAAGAAAAAAAGTATTTTCTGGGAGTTGCCTTATTGGTCCTCGAACTTATTACGTCATAATTTAAACGTTATGCATATTGAAAAAAATATTTTTGATAACATCTTTAACACTGTGATGGACATTAAAGGCAAAACAAAAGACAATGTCAACTCAAGGGAGGACTTAAAACTTATATGTAAACGTCCAGAGTTAGAGTTAGTACATCACAATGGAAAGTGCATCAAGCCAAAAGCCACCTATGTATTGTCAACTGATCAGCGAGAGCTTGTTTTTTAATGGATAAAACAATTAAAATTTCCCAATGGATATGTATCTAACATTTCTCGTTGCATAAATGTCGATGAAGGTAAGATTTCAGGGATGAAGACTCGTGACTACCACATATTTATGCAGAGATTAATTCTAATTGTTTTTCGAGAATTTTTCCCTAAATCCATTTGGGGTACCATCACCGAATTCAGTTTATTTTTTAAAGAATTATGCTCTCGTAATATTCGTAGAGATGACACGATGCATCTTGAATCATCCATCATAATGACTTTATGCAAAGTTGAAAAAATCTTTCCACCATCATTTTTTGATGTTATGGAACATTTGGTGATGCACCTTCCATATGAAGCAAGGTCCCGTACAATTTAGGTGGATGTACCCATTTGAGAGATGCATGTTATATCTTAAACGAAAGGTAAAAAATAAGGCAAGGATTGAAGGGTCAATATGTGAAGGATATTTTTTGGAAGAAGTTTCAAATTTCACATCATTATATTTTGAACCTGAGATTCAAACGAGGCGAACTCAAGTTCCAAGGAACGATGATGGTGGTGAAGAAATTTTTAAAAATTGCTTGTAAATTTTTAAGTTTGCAGCTCGACCGATTGGAAAAGCACAAGTTTATTTTAAGCGACAATGATTTGAATATTGTGGAGAATTATATTCTCGTCAATTGCCCTGAAGTGGAACCGTATTTAGTGTAAGAATATGACATTAAGTCATTTCATCAATAAAATTTTATATAGAAGTCTAAATAATATCTAATATTTATTTGTTTTGATAATTAATTAGGAAATTTGAAGAATATCAAAGACAGTTAAATCCTTATATTACCGATGAACATATTTTGCAAATTCGAGATGAACAATTTTCTTCTTGGTTTAAGACACAGGTGAGTAAGAAATTTCAACTTATAATAAATTATGTATTAATTGAATTATATTAATTCAACTATAATGAATTATGTATTAATAGCTTAGGTACAAAATGGCATGAAATCAAAATTGCATATTCAAAATCTTAGTTATGGACCTTCGAAAAGAGTAACAACTTACAATGGCATCATTGTAAATGGTTATAAGTTTCATAGAGAAGAATATAGAAAAAATAAATCTACAATGAATAGTGGCATATGTGTTCATGGTTCTTTGTATGGGGAAAATGAGTTGGATTATTATGGCATCGTCGAACAAATATTGGAGTTGTCATATCTTGGACAAAATACTATTTTTGTACTACGATGTCGGTGGTTTGATCCACAAAATGGGCTTAAAATAGATCAAGTTTATGGTTTTGTCGATGTTAAACACAAGTCAAGGCTCAATTCGAATGATCCATTCGTTTTGGCTGAGCAAGCACAACAAGTTTACTTCACCAAATACCCTTCATCTAAACACAGTATTCATGATTGGTGGGCTACATGTAAAGTAAAAAGTAGATTATTCATGGAGGAAAAAATGAATGATGAAGGCACAACAATTGATGACATGTTATACGATGATTTTTATCAAGATGATAATAATATTTGTGTAACAAATATTATAGTGGAAGAGAATGAGACAACTATATTGCTTGATACAAATGGTCCATTGGAAGAGGTTAATATAAATGAGATACATTCTTCATTAGATGCATAAGAGGATGAATTTATAAATGATGACAACACTAGTGATAATACAGAAGAAGAAGAGGAGGAAGAGGAAGAAGAAGAGGAGGAGGAAGAGGAAGAAGAAGAAGAAGATTCTTTTTTCAGCATTTAAAGGCACCTATTTTAATTAGAATTTTTTATTCTTTAAATTTTCAGATCATTTTAATCTTATATATATTTTTATTTTAAGATTTATATGTAATCATGTTTTTACATTTTTAGATTATGGGTACTCGCGGTAGTGGTCGTGGGAGAGTGCGCACCACATCTTTGCCACCCCGTTTAAGCGGTTCGAGTTCTACTTCACCTAGTATAGCAGGTAATGAATTATAATTTATGTAATTTAATTTTGATTTGAGCTCACACTACATCTTTCTCACCCGTGCTTGGTGAAGAAGGGTAGGTGATACTTCGACTCCTGCTCTTGATTTGGGGGGCTATGATATTCCTTCACCACATCACATGCTAGGTAATGAGTTATAATTTGTGTAATTTAATTTTCACTCGAGCTCGCACCACATCTTCATCACTTGAGCTTGGTGAAGAAGGCATCTTTGACACATCGACACCTAATTTGGTGGGATTTTCTACTCCTTCACCTGACATACAGGTAATTAATTATAACTTGTATAATTTGTTTTTCAATTGACTATTTTAGTACTAACTTGTAATAGGGACTTCAACTCGACAACCAACCATTGTTGGTCTTGAGAATTTGCCATATGGAGTCATTCCGCCTAGTCGCATTATGGTTGATGACCCGATCAATCCGTAAGTTGAAGAATCATTTAATTAATTTTAATATCAAAATGAGTTGGTTTCTAACCATTTTTTTATTTTTCAGAACAACTTTTATACCTGGAAGCGTCATTAGAACTATTAGTGACATAGCCATAAGTCAGCTCCCCGTAGGTGCATCTTCTTGGAAGCAAATACCAATTGGTTTGAGAGACGCTATGTATAATGATTTTAGGGTAAATTCTTTTAATAATTTCAAATTTAATAATTTAGACTTGTTATTACATATTTAAATTTTTTTGTTGAATAGGAAAGATATAAATTTCAAGAGGGTCTCCATGAGTTGACCATAAAAAAGCTTTTTGCATCGATTGCTTCTCGTCGGCTTAGTGGTGTTCTCTACAATTATCGGGAAGCCGCAATGAAAGCAACCAATGGTAATATATTAGAAGCGAAAAATAATGTGCCCGTGGGGATAGCTGGAGATGTTTGGGCATCTCTCTGTGATCATTGGTATGTTGTAAAAGATAGAATTTAATGATATAGAATTTTAAAATAATGCATTACATTATTTCTCATTTGTAGGAACGACGACAAGTGGAAAATAATGCAAACAAAATAGAGCCGCTATGGTAGAATCGTCGAGGCACACAACAGGATATGTGGGATTTGTTGAACATAAAATTCGAATGGTAATTTCTTAGGTTTAATAAATTTGATTACTCACTTTAATTACAATGTCAACTTTTATAATGAGATGAAATGTTTATAATGCTTTATACATAACATTTATAATGTTTTGATAGGAAAAAGCTACTCAAGGTGTGGTCAGTTATCGAGATGTGTATAAGGAGATGCACACTAGTAAAAAGACTAATGAATTTGTCACTGCAAATATGTTATCGTATATTTCAAACACTTTTCCTCTTTGTATATTGAATGATTTACTTTGAATAGTAATTTTTATGTATCTAATTTTATATTAATATTATTTTCAGGATAGTTACGATATATTGTTGGCAGGAAAGTATGCAGATTCACAACCCCCTCAGTTTGATGCAGAGGTATGGCATCAAGCTGCCGGACTTACTAGTAACGGAAGACTTCGTGGTATAGGTCCTTTGTCATCTTCAATCATGGGCTCTTCTTCTGCTGGTCCTTCATCCGGCTTGGGCGACACTCCTCCCACGATTCCTCTACATGAAGTAGAGACTACCATTAGGAATATAATACGACAAGATGTCGGACAATGTTTGATGCGATAATGAGTTATATGCATGATCGTGATGGGAGCAGACAACCACCTGATTCGGGACATGATTAAGGATTATATCTTATGACATTTTTATATAAATTGTGGTACTTTTGTTTATCGTAGTAGATTGTCTACTTGTGATATTATGTGATATTTAGACTTTTGATAACATTATGTGATCTTATGCGACATTTTAGATGAAGATATTTAGACTTTTGATGATATTATGTGTTATTTTAGATGGATTCACAATTTCCGAAAATTATGAATGTAAATGGATTTTCTTATTGTTTTTAATGTAATTTTTCTAAACAAAAATTCTGAATATTAGCGATGAATTGGCGACAGAGGCCCGACTAAATTTTTATCGCAATTAGCAAGCAATCTACGACCATTTAGCAACAAATTAGTGATGAATTTAGCGACAACTAAGAGACAAATCCGTGACAACCATCGACAAGTCGGCGAGGAAAAAGCTGACAAAGACAATAATTGTGGCGGCAGCTTAGCGACATGTTGGCGACTAATTCGCCACTAATTAACGACGAATTTGCGACAGATAACTTTTGTCGCTAATAGCGAGTAATATTTAGCGACAATGATGTTTTGTAACAAATGCGTCGCAAAATGCTCGCAGACTTTTTTAGCGACAAAGTAGCGTCAAAGTGGCGACAAAAGTGTTCGTAGCTAAATCGCCTTATTCTTGTAGTGTAATACAAATAATTTATAAAAACACTTTGTTATAAAATTTTATGACATAATCATGATAAGATAGGGTTGGTTATTCCATAATAAGAGAGGAAAAAGGAACATCCATTTGGACATCAGAAAATAATTTTTAATTCACATAAATTTTATCTAGCATCATGTAAGAAATAAAAATATCTATAATTGATAAATAAGTAGAATAATGAAGTAGTCAAACAAAAAAAAATATGAACAAAATATTCAACGTGGTAAAACTCTTTTAATTGATGTGAACAAGAAGAAAACATCACCAGGAAAATGTAGCCGCTATCTAAAAAAGTTTCACTATGAGCAAAAATGAGTAGATCTCGATAAACCCTAATGGTCCATGCCCTCAGTTTTCATTATAGATTCTCATTTTTTTTCTTTTTCTCATTTTTTTCACAAACTTTTATACATTGTACAATAGTTAAAGGCACATTAATAAATCTTCATCTTGACTTGAATTTTATAGAACACTAACAAAAATATAAAATGCTCAACATGCTAAGTTCTCAACATGCTCATCTTGACTTGAATTGTATCGAACTTGATCTTTGTAGAATGTTTGTCAAGTCTAAATTGTATTTAAATTTCACAATAGCTAAGTTCTTTGTCATCATATTTGTCGGGTTGTCATGAGTATTGATCTTCTAAACTTGAACATTTTGCTTTTC
Organism: Pontederia crassipes; assembly: GCA_030549335.1. Classification (NCBI taxonomy): domain Eukaryota; kingdom Viridiplantae; phylum Streptophyta; class Magnoliopsida; order Commelinales; family Pontederiaceae; genus Pontederia; species Pontederia crassipes. Next base: position 32,376,912 of record CM060193.1, read on the forward strand.
CACCACATCACAAACAAAATGATAACTCACACCAATGTGCTTTGTTTTTTAATGATTCATTTGATTTTGTAAGATGTATTACTTTAGTGATGACCATTTTTTCAACTTTTTTTTCAACTGGCACATTCAATAATAGTAAATATAATTTGTCAATGATTTTCTTCCTAAATTAGATATATAGTATGTATGTATGTATGTATGTATGTAGAGTAAATTTCAGCCATGGTTATCCAACTTAGGGGGTATTCGCAGTAAGGTCATCCAACTTCATTTTGAAACACCAAGGTCATCGAAATTTAGAAATATTTCATCCGTGGTCATCACGACCGGTTATAACTAGTAAACATGTTAACCATTGATGTGGCGCTGTCGTAGATGCTTACGTGGCACTACGTTAGTATTTTTTCTCTCCTCCATGTCAAATTAAAAAAAATATCACGTCAGCATTTTTTCTCTATACTCTATTCAAACTTAATTTTGTAACTACATGATCATCCAACTTTTTAAAACTTTAGACAAGGTCATTCAACTTTCCAAATTTTCAATCGCGGTCATCATTAAAAGCTTAAAATAAAAAATAATATATATATAAATAAATAAAATTGAAGGCACTAGACTAACTCAAGTGAAACAATATTTTTATTTTATAATTATAATATTTTTTATTTTTTAAATTTTAGGGCAAAAAATATAATCGCTGTTATTATTTTAATTTTCTTAATTAAAAATTATTAATTATCATAATATTATATATTTAGTACACATTAAAAATTTGATCGTCTCAATCCGAGTTGGTCATTCCAAAAAATTTACCATGTTAGTCTAAGTGCCTTGAATTTTTTTATTTATTTTTATTTTTTGTATATTATTTTTTTTATTTTAATCTTTTAATGATGATCGCGATTGAAAGTTTGAAAAGTTAAATGACCTTGTCTGAAAGTTTTGAAAACTTGGATGACCATGTAGATACAAAATTAAGTCTGGATAATTAAAGCACAGAGAAAAAATGTTGACGTGGCATTTTTTATTATTTTTAATTTGACATGGAGGAGAGAGAAAATGTTGACGTCGAGCCGCGTAAGCATCCATGGATGACCATACTAGGAACACCCCTTAAGTTGGATGACTATGGATGGAATTTACTCTATATATATATGTATGTATAATCAACACTAACAACACGATATATATATGGATGAGTGCAAATCATAGCATACATAGTGCTACCAACTGCATGAACTATGATAGGAACTTTTGAGGTATACATTATATACTCATTTAACTAGGGAACATGAAGTCTTTTCCTCATTTTTAATTAAAACTTTTAAAGAATCAGTTGATACCTAATTTGTTATTTTTATTTCTGCAGCAGCCAACACGGTCCGCATTTGCCAGCAACACAGCCTATGTTTCCTTCAACATGGTCCATGTTAGCTAACAATCACCATATCTTCAAAATCAGAAAGATTGGGCAGAAATCACTCTAACAATATAAAATATCCCCTGTTATTAATAGCACGATTCGTGTTGTTAATTTCGTCAGATTTTCTCAACCAAATCATTATATTTTGATTCATGCGGTATTGATGACATGATTCACGTTGATTCTCATGAGGCAGATGCATTTTCAACTATAAAAAGGGGTCTATATCACCTCACTTAATCATCCAAGTCTAGAATTCAAAAATCCATTGCAAAAACAAGAAGAGAGAGAGCCTCTGGTCGTCTACTCGGTAGAGATTCTTCCAGAGGAGTTTAGATTTGAAGAGATTATTTCTCCTTTTTTTCTATCTTTTAATCTCTTGTTTTTCTCTCTACTATTTCTTTATCTATGTAATCTAATTAGGATCAATTTATGTTGGACTTTGTTAGATCGTTGAATAAGATTTACTACTCTGAATATTCTGAATATGTATGTTGATTTTAATACTATCTTCTGAGTATTCGATTTTAACTAGTTGGTATTATCGTGATTTGTTCTTTTAATCTCTCTCAGTTGATTGATCTTTCGATAAGCATTTCATATTCCATCTCTACTTACTCGATTGAGATTTAGAGATTTGTGGATCATTAACTCACTCGGTTGAGGTGTTTTTGAGATAGGATTACATCGCTAAAGCATCTTATCAAAAGTTAGTTAGAGAATGATTCGGTCGAACCTTCTTTTCTAATATTGTGATAATATAGTTAGGTCATCTGGTTTGAGACCTTTACTTTTTGGCATCCTTTCCATCAGAAAATTCGGATTTATTTTAAATCTTTTATTGAAAGATATTGTTACTCTCATCTTGTCTGAATATTTCTGATTTATTTATTTTGAGACTTTAGGCTGGATCAATTTTAATCTTCTTTATTTTATTTATTTTGAACCAAATATTATCTCTTTTCCTCATCTGATTAAATTAAGATAAAAGATAAAGATAGACTAGTCCTCGTGGGTTCGACACTCTTCTCACTCTTTATTACTTGATTCGACTTAGTGCTCTTGCTAGTATTTGCGCTATACAAAAATTATCGCATCAGTAGCCCATAAATATGGGTCACTTTTTGCCCCCACACAATCCTTATTCCCTTTTAGATATTTTTATCCTCAAAATTTTCTTTGTTTCTTCAATATCCTACATCTCAAACTCGGAACTTAACTTATTTTCAAAATCATTTCAAACATATCTTTTATTGCAGTCTACATATCATCAATATTTATGAATAAATAAATAAATGATCCATCGGTAAGTTGATTCAAGTAAATGCACAAATTGATAAGTTTATTCAATTTATCATCAATATTTATGAATAAATAAATAAATAAATGATCCATTAGTAAGTTGATTCAATAAATAAATAATCTTATGTATATCAAATATTTAAGCATAAAATCATGCACAAATTGATTTAGAAAAATAGGAGGTGAGTAATTACAATGTAAATGTAGAGATGAACATCAAACTAGAAAATAAGATTGTGGTGCAATGGCACATCCTTTGACTTGTACCTCAAATGATCTCGAGTTCAAAATCTATCGGCGAAAGTTATGTGCCAATTTCTTTTAAATTTATTCATTTCCTTGTATTACACCTTTGGTTTCCTTTTATAATTAGTAGAAAACATCAAACTATAGATAAAAGATGAATTTTGCATATTGAATTAAGGGTTATTTGCATAAACCTCCCCTAAACTATCACGATTTTCCACATCAAACTCCAAACTATGAACTTATTTTTTTAGATCCCTAAACTATCAGAACTTTTCCACTTTAGTCCTCTCGTCCACTTCTGTTATATTTTTTATTACTTTTACTTTTTTATTTATGAAAAGACTAAATTACCTCTCCCTCCAGAAAAACATGAAATGACAAATATAAAAAATAAAAAAATTATTGGAAGGATCAAAGCGGTAAACAAAAAAAATTGTCATTTATAAAAAAGACTAAATTACCCTCCCCTCAATTTTTTTTATTTTTTTTATTTATTATTTGATGTGTTATGGAGGTAGGGGTAATTTAGTTTTTCATAAATGGGTAAATTAACGAAAAATATAACAGAAGTAGATGAAATGACTAAAGTGGAAAAATCATGATAGTTTAGGAATAAAGAAAAATAAGTTCGTAGTTTGGGGTTAGATACACAAAAACACGACAGTTTAGGGGAGGAAATAACCCTTGAATTAAATCAAGAAAATTTATTTGCGACAAAAGAAAATAAGAAGTAGGCATCTTCACAATATTTTAAATTGTATTTTATTTTCATCTTTGTTATAGTTTTGGAACTTTTTAAAATAAAAATAAAATAACAATAAATATTAATATATTATAATATAACATTTATAACTACGAGTTCATTTGAATTAACCCAAAACTATCTTATTTATAAAGATAAATAAAGTGCCCATTACAAAAACACAAGTTATAAGTAAGAAATTTGAGTTGAATGAAAACAAAAAAAAACATTTTTTAAGAAAGTAGGTCGTATACGCAGCATTGCATGCTTTCAAAAATTAGAATTTTCACTTTCAATAAAATATCATTTTTTACATTTCAATAAATTTGTAATACAATATTTATTTTTTGGCATGATAATGTATGTATAAGTAAGAGTTTTAGTAAGATTAGATAAGAATTTTTTTTGTAATATAAAAAAGAAAGAATGCCAATGTAATGCATGTAAAGATTAAAATGTAAAATAAAATCAATTTAATATGATTAGAAGTAGGATTGTCAATTGAATTAAATATGAAATTTTATTGGTAAAAGAAAAAAATGGTAGTATATGCTCAAATATTTAAAATTTAGGTAATTTTTTAAAAACTGTTTTTAAATAAAAATATAAAGATTAAAAAATTAGTCTATATTTATACCTATGTATTGATAAACAAATATGTATTTCATATAAATTGTAACTTGATTGGATTTAATAAAATTTAGTTAAGTCTAGTTCACATCCAAAATTTTATTATTCTTTTAGTCAAATCAATCTCATTCGTCAAACTGGTAGGGCAATTATCATTTTTAATTATTATCAATTGTTTTTTTAGAATCATCGTGCAAAGACTTATTTTTTATAACAATTTTAAAAGTTAATCCGTTGACCTCACCAACTTTATAAGTCTCCTTTTACCTTATTATTTAATCCGTTGAATATGGACGTTTGAAACAATCAAAATTCCAATTTACGACGTTACCTCAATTGCAATCATGCGGCCATTAATTTCCCCAATTGCAAAGGTGATGTATGACAGAAGAACGGACTTCAGACTCTACGAGCATGTTGTGCACGAGGGATTTAAGAAAACAAGGAATACCAAATCATATTATATGACAAAATTAAAAAATTGAAACACTTACTGAAAAATCAATATTTAGAATATGATTAAATAATATATAAATTTAATGATTTTTTTAATTAATGTAGGAGCCAAGAGGCACTTTGGCATGCTTGATGATTCAGGTTTGAATGAATTGAATTATTAGTTCGACTTCAAAACGCCTTCTTATACAAAAAATTCCTTGCCAGTGCAGATCTCCCTTGAACTGTTTTCCTGTCATATTAACAGATGAATCTTATGACGAGTTCATTATTGTTCAATATTTGATACTTTTTTAGTATTTGATAGTAACTAAAATATTTTTTTATAAGCACGAAAAAGAAATCAAGAAATAAAATCATACTTTGATATTTACTTTCTTTTTATGGAATGAGTAATCTAATAACTCCACTTATATTGAACATAATTAATTTAGGGTTACATGATTTTTATCGATGAAAAGAATTTAAACACTATCTATGTTTTATTGGAGCTTAACACCCGCTATGGAACTTCTAGTAATTTGATAGGTTGATCTCATTCTCTTCGTTTAGTGTAAAACAATAATAATGAACTGAAATGAAATAAGGGCTCATATGACGATGTACTGAGTGGATAGATTTTTTTCTTTTCTTTTTTTTTTAGAAAAAATACAATGGACAGATAGCGTTCATAATTGTCGTTTATTGCCATTTGACATTAATTGATAATACAGATAACTCAAATAACACATCGTTGTGGATATGATAGAACTATGTGACAGGCATGATAGCTAGGTTTGGCCCTTGCATATTAAGAAGAGGAAAAAGAATGTGCATTTGAACGTAAGAAAAAAAATTTAATTCACAGAAAATTTATCGTATATCATTAGATAGTAAAGCAGTTCACAAAATAATTAGATTTACTATATGAGCAACTTGTGATTTTGACTTCTAAATAGTATCAAAGTTATCAGGCATTAGAATAAGATGTCCAATTATGGCCAAATTATGAATAAGGTTGAATACGACATACATCCAACATAAACTTGGAATACGGTTCTTTTAAACCCACTTTATCTTTTGATAGTTTTAACTTTTAACCCTAATTCATGTCAAAAAAAATCACACTGAGAAATCCAATGTATACTTGTGTGTCTATACGTCTGTAAATTAGATATATATAATATCACAAAGCTATATTAAGAATCCACTTATGAAATTTGAGCTGTATGATGTGTGGAGAATGAGAAGGAAAACGAAGGAAAAAAAGGTTGAAGTTTTTTAGTTTATTCAATCTTAAGTTAGGGCATGTCAACTTTAAATAGCATTCTTTTATTTTTTTTATATCATATCTTTTGGCGAAAGAAATGCAACCTTAATAACTGGGATGAAATAATGTGTTAAAATCGGTCATGAGTTTCGTCCATTAAGATCTATGAATTGCTTTTAGGTTATTCATCTTACATTTTGGTTATTATCTATGCAAGGCCGAAAATTCGGCCATTGCTAGCAGAGTCTCCTTTGGGCTACATGGGCTACGTTGTTCATACATGACTTTTTCATTGACCAAGAGTAACACGTTTGTCCAAGATTTATAAAAATAAAACATTATATCTTTAAAATATAATGCGAAAGCTAAAGTAAATAAATATAAATGCAAAAGCTCGATCATCTCAATAAATACATAACATAACATTACCATCTCATGAACATAACACAAATAAGCAGCTCAAGCCTCATGCTATAGTACAACATAATGTCTAGCATACATACTCAACAACATAGCAAATAAGGACTTCTATCCTTGTGCAAACATCGCCACAAACAGTATCTTCGTGCACACACATCAACTGGTCAAGCAAAAAAATCAGACATGTGGGAATCAATGCAATAAAGAACAATCTTTCATAAACAATAATATAGATTCTTTAAGCATAAGCATGGATAAATGAAACATTTATCTTTGAGATCCACAAAAATCAACATATAATAAGAATAATGAGATGTGACTCGTCATGTAATCATCAAGTTTTCAAGTCCATCTTTGGATAGCCATCAGATGTGATAGTGATAATCGTTGGTAAAAGCTGCATCTTGAATAATTCATATTCATCTTTCACTTTGGAAATGATTCAGCATTATGAGAGTTTATCTTAATTTTTGAAAGAAAAATCAATTCACCATCTTTAGTATTACATAGAATGTTGATATTATTCAATTATCATTATGAGTATGTCTTCTTGGTTCGATATCAGTGATCAATAAATCAATATTCATTCTTTGATGGGAGCAACCAATAAATTAGTAGTCTTTGTTTTGTAATATTATTTCATTTATCAATAATCATTTTTCAGTAGCAATAATTCATTTACCACAATGATTTTTTTGGTAGCAGTAGGCATGGAAGTTGACCTTTCATCTTCAATATTAATTCTTTGTTTTTTTTTTTGTTTCATTTCATTTTTCATTTAATTGGAATAGATCTTCACTTTAGTGATTGGCATGCAAAATGATACAATCATATGCTAGTAATATCAATGGAACATAAGTGCCACGATGAGTGCCCTATGAGGGAAGGATGCACTTCTTTGGGTGGAGTCCTTTTCGTTACTTAGGTGGAGCGGTCACTCACAACAAGAGTAACGGTCACATATATTTTCCCTTCACCAGTAAATATATAGTTTCATTATTTTGCCTTCCACTGCACTACTTACCCCTTTATTTAGACATCATCATTTTTAGTTCTCCTTTGCCTAGTGAACAATGGTAATCTACATTTTTACTTTTATTTTACTTATCTTACATATTATCCTTTCGTCATATAGACCCAAATCTAATTATATTTAAATATGAAGATAAAAAAAAATCAAACATCAATATGAGAATCAAACAATTTGATATAGTACATAACATCTATGCTTTATCATGATATGGATTTATCATTTAAGTCAAGTAATGTGGAATCAAGGAGAGGTTCCAATTAATAGCATAACTCGTTTAGAGAAATTTGGGATAAATAGAAATTGAATTTAGCTGATTTGGTTTCCTAAATAAAAAAGTTTGTCCACTTTGAAACTTTAAGAGATTGTCCAATTCAATTTATGTCGTTGGAGCATTCCAAGACAACTATAAGTTCTAGACATTCAAAAAGACAAATGAGCGTTCGATCATAATTAATAAAGCCATTTCATCATTATAAAATCATATAGTATTCGAACATTCAAAAAATCAGGCGGACATCTTATCTTAGAATAGAAAATGTCAAGTCTTGGCCTTAGGAATTTTGGATGCCTGAAGGGTCGGCTGATCGGCCGGATTCATGAGGACAAGGTTGTTAAGATCAGGGTCTTACTTAAGATCGGAGGGGGTCTCGGAGATCGTAAGGATCATAAGATCCTACCTATTAATAATATATATATATATATATATTATCAATTATTATTTTTGTTTAATTTTTTGTATTTAAATAATAAGTTACATTCCACTTAGTCATACTTTTACTTATTCTTAAGCAAAATTATGTCAAAATCTATTAAGCTTAATATAAATCAATTATTATTGCCAAAAATATATAGTTTTATTAATATTTAAATAATTATATTAATCGATAGGTTCGTATAAGATCGTAAGATCATGTGACCAAAATTAAGATCAATTTAAGATCTTACACTTAATATCCAGAAAGATAAGATCGAGATCGACTAGGGGTAATAAGATCGCAAAATCGTAAGATCTTAATATTGAGATCTAGATTTTGATAACCTTGCATGAGGGTTCATATTGTTCAACATTCTTGACGTTTGATCTCAGTTGTTTGGGTGTCCGATCTTTCCCCAGATAAATAAAATTTAAGTTACTAATGAACATGTAAAAGCAAATTCATAAAGTCAACATTTTTATAAAAATTAGGACCAAAGACTTACATAGAGGAAGAAAAATTTCAATTGGAGTTTCTCATATTTTTATTGGATTTTTTTAAAAAAATATGGTAGGATCTCTATCAAGTTGTAAGCATCCAATTTTGTTAAGGGGATAGTTTAATAACTACAAACACTAAAAATATATAAATAAGTAGCACAAGCACCATCACCAAATGTGCATCAATCATTCAACCATAACTTCGGTATGACCAAAGCATGAGATGTAATATCATCTATATAGCAAGGTCAAGCATTTTTGTGCAACCAAATTGCCAGATGACAACCATTGGTAACAACATTTTGCTTCTTGGCCTATGTGTCATGATCACCTGATAACTTCCTTGTCTTAATGATTGCAAGAAAATCCTAGTAGAGAATATGTCTAATTAACCACTGGCATCTTGTGGCTGTCCAAGTCTCATTTGCAAAAGCACACTTAAAAAATTATTAAATGTATGCACAATTATTCTAACAAGTGTACTAGGTCGAATCAAATATTATAGAGTGAGTAAGAGTTGTTGATCCCACCATGACTGTGACTTATTTACCTTCTAACCTAATTAATTAATTAGAACAAAAATATATTTATGATTTAGAATTAAATAAAGATTATGACAATCTATAAAATTTGAACATTTTAAGACAAGACAGAAAATAAATTTTCATACTTTAATATCATCATTATCTCTTAATTAATAATAAAATATTTTTTAGAATTTGAGTAATAGAAATATTACCAAAGGTATAGATTTTGGTTAAGATAACCTAATTATTTTAAATTAAGAATAGATAAAACCAAATAAACAAATCAATTTTGATCTACTTTAATTAGGATGCTTTTAGATGTAAATTTCTATTATTAATTACTAAAAAAGTTAATTAATAATCCCATAATTAATATCATCAAATCATATTACCAAAAAATGACTTGAGCACAACTAAACTCGGTTCGGGTTTTCTCTCCTGAAAATCTTCATAAACAACTCGGCCCGAGTTGGCTATGGAACCTAGCTCGAGTTGATCGGACTTGGCTCGGTTTTGTGTTATTCCAACACTAATATGATCTATTATCATGCACAAGATTAAAACACAATTACTACTAAACCCTTAATAATTAACATGCAAACATATTGAGGTATGATAAAAGCATTAAGTGAAATTCATACTCAAGTTCACAAACCTCTGAATCATAAATAAACTAAAAGGAAACCAGTTTCAAGTTCAACCTTTATGAAAATAATGAAATTACTCCATAAACTGATTTGACATTAATATCTTTGAGAAAAATATAATAAAATAATTGGAAACAGTGAACCAAACTCTCAAGTAGTAGACAACGCCTCTAGAACGAGTTTTGGCCGAGATTACATCGAAAACGGTAACCATAAATTTTGGTGTAACACTCAAGATTTTTCTAAATTTAATAGAAAAAGATAAATGGAATAAAAAATTATCTATTGAATTAAATCTGGATTCCTATTAGAAGAAAAATATTATTAGAGTTAATGAAGAAGATGATAAGTACAGATAAAAGAGTTTGAATATAATAAAAGAAAAAGAAAAGAAGATAACTTATTTATTGATTAAATAAATAAAAGATAAGATTAAACAATAGTTTTAGATGTGGTTAAAACATTGATGCATAAAAAATTGTAGCAAAATAAATTCACTAGCAAGTGCACCAATCGATCAAGTAATATAGTAAATAGTAGTAAGAGTATCGAACTCATGAGGAATATTATTAATTTAATATCTAATTTTATAAATTAATAAGAGAGGAAAAATATAGGATTTTGAAAATAAGTTTTGTAACTATAAAAATAAAATAAAGAAAATAAGATAAGATAATATAATGGTGTTGAAGAAGGTCTTAGGATGAAAATAACAAAGGCAAACTTTTATAATCCACTATTATAGTAAATAATAGCTTCAATTCTTATGACGGAATAGGATCACTAAAAATAATGATTTATGCATTGATTAAATCAAACTATCTTAAATTTTGAAATTAAAAGATTTCTAACGATAAGTAAACCCCTTAATTAACAAAAAATTAAGATGCATGAAATTGTAAATCCTAAACTAATAATTATCCAGCGTTGGGTATAATTTATTAGACCATAGATAATAAAGTAATACAGTGAATTACAAGATTTATGTTATGATTGAGTTAACCTACAAGTTAAGATTTCATTTTTTGAAAAATATTATGCCCTAAAATTAAAGTTGGTTTGTAATCTAAAATTAAAATAAGATATTATTAGAAAGTAACATTAAAAGTCACAATCATAATCAAAAGAAATTGAAAAGATAATTAAATCAACTAATTATAGGGTTCAAAGAATTTTCCTTTATCAAATAATAATCTCCTAAAATAATAATCCTAAAAATATGGAGTGAGATAAACTAAAATCAAAATAATAAAATAGAAAGAATTACACCAAAATAAAGCACATGCACAAACGGCGAACCACCAGGACTTCAGACAGGAACATTGGCCAGCACCCCTTCTTCAACCTTTGGCTACATCACCTCCTCTTGGTCGTAGCCTGTAGTGCTCACGACTTTCTGTGGAAGAATTATGAACTTCAAAGCACGAGTTGGATTGATGGTTTCGTCCTCTATTTATAGGTGCGAACGAGGTCTTCACATTTATCATCGGCATAAATCATACGACTAAGTTTAAATGTGGAAAGACTATGTCCTTGAATCTCAGCCAACGATGCAAATAATCTTTGGTTGATGATAAATCTTATTCCTTTGGCGCATGATGATAAAACTTCTCGGCCGATAATAGTCAAGAAGTGGTTAAGGATAATTGCTTCTCATCGCTTTATTGCCCGTAAAACTCCTCCTGTATTTGACTCACTGCCGCTAAATCCGCTAAATCCATAAGGATCAGTCTTATCGCCTAATGATGGATAGAATATTAAGTTTGGCGCCCGATGATTCTTCTTATTTGTCTCTCGGCCGATAACAACTTTATCATGATAAAATATCGGCCAATGATAACCAAGTGTGTTTTGCACCCAATGATATTGGGTTTGTTTCTCGGCCGCTAAAAAAAGACCAAGTTTGAGACCGAAGAGAAGAAAGAAGATAAGTAGGAGATAAAAAAGAAAAGGGTGTTTGGTACAACTAAGATTTTATCTTTCCTCCTCTATAAAATCAAGCCATGAAATTCTTCCCTAATATTTTTCTATGTTCCCTCTCACCCGTATCCTCTCCTCCCACGTCCATCTCTCCCTCAAAAGCAATTATGGCTCCTCTTGGAAATAAATCCATGTTGATCTCTTCCTTGGGCCGCTGGTTTTCTTCCAATGCACGTGCTGCTGTTGTTCTCTCTCTCACGCACTCCCCTCTCTCTCTCCCATGAACCTGACGGTGTCGCCACCTGTAGGAGTTGACCCTGATATGGATGGCACATAGGAATTGAGGATGGTGATCCAAAGAAGAAGAAGAGAAAGAAGAAGAGGAAAGAAAGAGGAAAATTTGAGGTTTCAACAGAAATTTCACAAGGTAAAGATCTTGATTTTAGACTTGAAGCATGCTCAAGTAAATTCCTAATTGTAGTACTATGATCTATGATGAGGTATGATGCCGGCCATCACCGGAAATATGATCGGAACACATCGTACGCGTTCCCACAATCTTCTACCTAATGGAACCCGACTCGAGATCTTTGCAACCCGGCCCGGACAGGTCCATGCTCAGATCGAGTTCGTCGAAACTCGGCATGAGTCCACCATTGTTGAGAGGCCCGTGCTCTGCAATGAAGAAGAACCCGACCCGGGTTGATGATAATGTGGCCCGAGCTATTTTCACGATAAAGTCTAGTCGCAGCATTGCCAAGCGATTCGACGGCTGACTGGTCTGTCGAGGCCGAACTCGGCTTGGGTATGATCAGACCCGACTCAGGTTATGACCACGAAGATGACCTTTATGAACTCGGCCCGAGTTTCACCCAACATAGCCCGGGTTTGGACTCCAACAAGAAGTTGATTTTATGAACTCCAAGAAGTTGATTTTATGATCTTTTGACCCTTGATTCATGTGCTTAATCTTGATCTAAGTCATGATGATGATTATGTTATTTATGCCTTTACTAATAATAATGTCCAACATGACTCATGATCTTATGATCTACTTATGATGACACTGATTCATATCCATCAATGCTGATTTTATTTTATGATGTTTATGCACCTCTGATTCTCTTCATGATCCTATCTTGTAGTGTTGAATAAATCTTATGTGATGATGATTATGACCCTTGATTATTATGATCCTTTGATTCTTTTTTATGATGACATAAATCATGATCATACTTCGAATCCTAATAATGATAAACTAAAAGTTGCAAGATAAAATACGAAAAATGTCAAATGGAGAGCTCTTTTTATGATGAACCGGTGATGATCGTGTATGATCTGACTTCGGTGGACTGATGGACTGGCTTTGCCAATTATGATTATGATGATGATGGACGGGTTGAGGCAGGTCTTCCCGTTGGTTGAAATATACCCCACTATAGGTCAAAGATGAATAATAAGATGATGATGATGAAGAAGAAGAATATTAACAATGAAATCTCCTTATGATGATTATTGGCTCTTGCCACTCATGTGATGGTCTTTCCATGATCACTTATCTCTCATTAATATGTTTTAACAAAGATGTTTCAATTCATTATTATCTATGTCCGTACAATGATTTCTCATATATTGATGATCTTATAATCATGATGATCAGCGCTTGTCATTTTATGATGATTTATTATGATCTATCATCATCTTTGATCTTATGATCTCAAGAAGATAACATCTTGATTTATGAATTTCTTATTATCTTTGTGATCTCCTATTCATATGATATGTTACAAGATTTCTTTTACTCATATGATGATGATGATGATGTTCGTATGATTCTTGTCTAGTATTATGATCTTATGATTGTCTTTATTTTACTTCCATACTGAGTTGTAAAACTCATAAGGAGGTCAGAATGATGAAGGTGACCAACGGTGACGAATTGAGCTCGTGGTGGCAGCACATGTCCAAAGTCTTTTTTGTTTATGTCTTAGTTCTTTTGTCTTATTATCATGATAATGTATTAGATGAGTTTTTTTTTCAAAACTCATATGATTATTCTTTCATTAGTCTTCTACATATTTCACGTATGCGCATATTATCCCTTCTTCATGATGGCAATCTTCTGCATATGATGTTGTTATTAGTTGACTAGTAAAAATTTTCTTTTTGTTCAATATGATGTACACGTAAGGATGATCCATAGCGTCCTCGAAGTGTATTTTGTCATGTGGTGAGACGTGATTTGGGAGCATTACACTAGGCCTATAGTCAACTATGAGAAGTAAGTGTCGTGTGAGGTATGTGCTAGAGGACTCCTATGGATTAATGTCCGAAGTTATTTTTGTCTCTCCTTGCATTGAACACAACAGATAATTAATCATATAACTACAAAGATAAAAGATAAACTACTAAAATAATTAAAATGACAATTAATTAACTACTCAACCAACTAAATAAAACTAAATCACTAACTAACTTAATCTAAACACTAACAGAATAAAAGATTAGTTGTGATATAATTTTCAAATAATTTCTGCAACAACCAAATATCATATAAAAAAAGAAGAATTAAACGTCTGATTAGAATCCGTGAGATATAAATTTATCCAAAGGATTTTGAATCAATTGTGATTACATTTTCACAACAACTAAATCAGAAAATAAGAGATAAGAGAAGAAAAGAATATACAAAATATCATAAAATACTACAAATAATGAGCCATGATTAATCAGTGTAAATGATTTTAAGAAAAAAATAATTTATTGACTATGGATAAAAATAATTTCTACGTCAAAAGTCGATGATTACAATTCAAAAGATATAAGTGAATTCCATAATTAGACTAGCATCAAAATTCAAGAGTAAATTCAATAATAAAATGTCTGAATTTGTTCAGAAAGTTTTTTTGGATAATGGTAATTCAACGAAATCGGTAATTAAAATTCGACATTGATAGTTAGATGCAGTGAAGAAAATTAGGGCGTTTCAAATTGTGAAATACGGAGGGATTAAAGTGTCAAAATTCAAAGAAATAAAATCATGTTAAAAGAGATAGTCGGTAATTCAGCTTGATCATAATATTAAAAAACTCAAATTTGAGTGTGATTAAATTAATTGAGATAAATTTTTTACCAAACAATAACACCCCAGCTCAATCAAGATAGTGTTCGCTTTGGACCATTGGCCCGCACGAACTTAAAACGCGTCTTCATAGGTAAAGGGGTAGCTACATATAAGCCCATGACCACCTCCGTGTTTTTCTCATGAGGAATTATTCATCAAACCATCTTAGTCCTTAGACCTTAGGTCATTACAATCTTGGTCCTTAGACCTCAGGTCATTTTCTGTAACACCCCCAATCCAATCAAGATATTATTCGCTTTGGGTCATTGGTCCACACGAATTTAAAATACGTCTTGATAGATGAAGGGATAGCTACATATAAGTTCATGATCATCTCCGTGTTTTGCCTACGTGGGACTATTCATCAAACCATCTTTATAATAACCTGAGGTCTAAGAACCAAGATGGTTTGATGAATAGTCCCACATGGGCAAAACACGGAGGTGGTCATGGGCTTATATGTAGCTACCCCCTTCACCTATCAATACACATTTTAAATTCGTACGGGCCGATGACTCAAAGCGATCAATATCTTGATTGGATCGGTGGGTGTTACACAAACTAATTCCAAGTATGAATCTAAAATCCACTCACGTTAAATCCTCGGTACTAAAAAGAATCTTATCCAAAACTTACTCAAATAATATGATTAGAGAGTAAAAGAAAAGAGATTAATCGAGTAACATCTAAACATAACTGTTAGAAAAGTATGAAACCCAAAACTGAATGCGACGCCAAAGAAAACACTATCGAAAAAGAATTTTATCATCGATTATCTTATCAAAATCAATGGGCGCCAAAAAGATTCAGAGAAATTATCCATTGCATTAAAAGCTTGAATAATGTCAAGATTCAGGCGCTAGCAGAAGGCAATTAACATAACGACCGAAACAAAATATGATCAACATTGGGCACAATTGAAACAGAATAATAAAAGGGATATAAACTAATGTGAATTAGGACAAAACTTGATTACTGGTGCAAAACAAAGAAAGTTGATTATCATAAAAACACAAGTGCAAAACGTAGGGCAATATAATAAAACTGACAAAATAAATAATCACGGTCATCAATCCATAGTCGACACATAAGTCTTTATCATAAGATCCAACCGACGCCAACTGTTCGAATCAAAATTCAGAAAATAAATATAAATTCTAATTGACATATAAGGTATCGGCTGAAAGTCAACAAACTTTTAATCCAAAAATAATTAGCAATCTCGTGGTCTTTACCTGCAAAAAGAAAGTTATTAATCTACAGAATAATTAATTATTTTCAGAACAATATTTACAGAAAAAATATTACGGATACACATTTATAGAAATTTTATTTACAGATTTTATTTACATCTCCTAATGACTTATAAAAATCAGAAATAAATTAATAAAATATTCCCAAAAACTTGATGCGTAAAAAGTTGTAGCAAAATAAATCCGTTAGCAAGTGCGCTACTCGCTCAAGTAACATAATAAATAAAAGTAAGAGTGTCGAACCAACGGAGAATATTGTTAATTCAATATCTAATTTTATAAATTAATAAGAGAAGAAAAACATAGGGTTTTGAAAATAGGTTTTGTAACTATAAAAATAAAATAAAGAAAATAAGATAAGATAATATAATGGTGTTGAACTAGGTCTTATGATGAAAATAACAAAGGTAAACTTGTATGATCCACTACTATAGTAAATTTAATAACTTCAATTCTTATGACGGGTTAGGATCACTAAAAATAATGATTTATGCGTTGATTAAATAGAACTATCTTAAATTTTGTAAACTTAAAAGATTTCTAACGATAAGTAAACCACTTAATTAACAAAAAAATTAAGATGCATGAAATTGTAAATCCTAACTAATAATTATCCAATGCTAGGAATAATTTATTAGACCATAGATAATCAAGCATTACACTGAATTACAAGATTTCTGTTATGATTGAGTTAACCTACAAGTTAATATTTCCTTTTAAGAAAAGTATTATTCCCTAAAATTAATCACCCCAAAACTGATTTATAATCTAAAATTAAAACAAGATATTCTCAGAAAATAACATTAAAAGCCACAATCATAATAAAAATTTTGAAAAGATAATTAAATCAACTAATAATATGGTTAAAAAAAATTCTTTATCAAATAATAATATCCTAAAATAATAATCCTAAAAATATGGAGTTCATCCTAGAAATATTGGATAGATAAACTAAAATCAAAATAATAAAATAGGAAGAATTACACCCAAATAAAGCATGTGCACAAATGATGAACCAGATAGGAACGTTGGCCAGCACCTCTTCTTCAGCCTTTGGCCGCACCCTCTCCTCTTGGTCGCAGCCTGCAGCGCTCTCGACTCTCTGTGGAAGAAATTTTTACTTCAAAGCACAAGTTGGATTGATGGTTTCGTCCTCTATTTATAGGTGCGAATGAGGTCTTCATATTGATCACGAGCATACATCGTATGACTAAGTTTAAATGTGGAAAGACTGTGTCCTTGAATCTCAGTAGAGAATGCCGATAAAATTTGGTTGATGATAAATGTTATCCTTTTGGCGCCGGATGATAAAACTTCTCGACTGATAACACTCAAGAAGTGGTTAAGGATAATTGCTTCTCATCACTTTATTGCCGGTAAAACTCCTCTTGTATTTGACTCATGGATGCTAAATCCATAAAGATCAGTCTTATCGCCTAATGACGGATAGGATATTTGCATCTCGACTGATACCAACTTTATCATGATAACCAAGTGTGTTTTGCACCCAATGATATTGGGTTTGTTTCTCAGCCGCTAACAATAACATTCTTGGTGATATATAATATCAACTTGGCGCCCCATGATGAGGACTTTATTTATGTCTTGCGTCCGTTGTATTTGTGATTCAACATTTGAAAAACTTATAGAAAACAAGCTAATATCTTACTTATGAACAATTTATGATGTTACGAAGGATATTATATCAACTAATATCTATGAAATAACATTTTTAATATATAATATAATATGCCATATATTTGTTTCATTTCGTATAACATTTCACATATCATATCATATATGCACGTATGCATAATGCAAATGTCATATTACTAACTAGACAGAGGAACATATTACCCGTAGGATTTCATATCATCCCAAATCATGGGATACATTTCCTGCAAAAGGCATATCATTCCTAAGCAAAGGTCTCATATCATCCCGTAGGACATCATATCATCCCTTTCAGAGAACATATATTATGAGTATGATACTATATCATCCTATGAAAATGGGGTACCTCTCCTACATAAGACATATTATTCTGACAGAAGAAATGCAAAAGCATGACAAATAAGATGCATAATGCATGCATCAACCATATCATATCATTTAGAACACATATCATTTAATTGTATTAAAAGTAATGCACTCACTTTTCGATCATATAGAACATATAGTCATGTCAAATGAAATTTCAAAGGCACAACATGAAGTATAACAATGATGTGTTACTTCTAGTGCACTCATGTGGTGCTAAAAGTAATATGCATAACAATTAGTAAATATGTAATATTAATACAATTATAATTTTTACATAAGAATATACTTTACGAAGCTTGATCCTTTCAAGATTTCTCATTTTAGGTCTATTGTATATGGGCTCTACAAATTTCATCAACACAACTATATTCTTCACCTTTCAAGTTTACTGATAAATTGAGTGGTGTTGGATGTAAAATTCATAACATCTGAACTACTTATGATAATTAAGAAATTTTAATTTTTCATGAAACTAGATTCCCCAAATTTTAACCAATATAAATCTCATAATTTTATTGCTTATATATGGTTCTAATAAAATTTAGAGATTTGCCTCTGTCTGTTCTACTTTTCTATTCTCACATACTGAATGATGTTTTCTCTAAAACGCATTACTTCTGTTGTACATGGTCTATAAAGGTGATTCCACTTGAATCAAGAAGAGTACTTTAACATCTTTAAGACATATAAAATTCATTTATTAAGGATTAGTATTTAAATTACCATAGTATTTACAATCTGGACTACACATCACAGAAAATAGAAAGGACGACTCGGAATAATGATTTATATTGTTTCATATACAAATCCAATTAACTTGTTTCCTTAGCCTATGAAAAGAGACTCAATTAGGGTTCCACCCATGAAATATCATAATTTTTTAAGAAATCTAAGATGTCGAGATCATATTGACAACTTATGGAGGGAGTTTGGTCCAGCAAAGATGAAACTTCAATTAGGTGAACTAGGGTTTGATCCACACTTCAAGAACATGGACATAGAAGCACAAAGAGATCTTTGAGGCTCATAAGAAAGGATGTTCATCTAAATTTCATAGTGATAAGTCATAGGAAAGGAGTAGATAGCTTACCTAGATGAAAACTTCCAAGAAAATCCTTGAATTTGAAGTTGATTTTCCTTCCTTTTCCACGCTTGCTTCCTTCTTAGGTTTTTCAGTTTAAGGATACTCAAAGTCGAATGGGCAGGTGAAGGAACTAATGGATAAGTGTTATCCTTGTAAGAGCCGACTTACCTAAGTCGGTTATTATATCCTTCATCTTTTGTCCTTTAAGTTGCCCTTAGTTACATCTAACATCATTTAAGTAAAAGGTTTGACATTTCTTTTATTTATTCATTTACATAAGACATTACGCATTTAAGTAAATGGCTTGACATTTCATTTATTTATTTTATTTATTCAATTACTTAAGACATTACATGTAAATAAGAAAGTATCCCCCATTTGGATTCAAAGAAAATATTTTAAAAAATAAATTCTCAAAGAATTGAAATCTAATTTTTTTATCCGAAGAACAAAAATCGTGACAGAATTTTTGATTTTGCACTATGATTTCACCTAACTAATACTCCTCTTAAAATTTATTAAAAATAACATTTAACATACTTTCATGTATAAAAACAATTACCGGGACTTCAATTTTTCGAATTCTAATATCTTTAAAAAGTCATTTTTCCTTGTCCTTAGTCATTTGTTATCAATTTCAAGTGTTGAAATTTATGGAGATGATGCACATATGCTAACACACTTATCATATAATATATGATTAATTTATATAATCTTACATGAAGCAAATCGTGAATATTATAGGACCTGCCCGAATCCTTAGTAGGCTTGATAGATTACTAATAAACCACTCAGGTCTATATGGCCCTTGAGACATATGCCTCGGACCATGCCCCTCTTCTAATGGACACTACATTTGTGGGTCCTAAACATAGGACATAGATGTAGCTCCACCCCAATCAGGAAATCCCTTGATAAGATTAAAAACAAAATCCTACATTGAAACAAACATAGGCTAGGTAGACACTACAAGAATATTGTGATTTTTACGATGAATTTATCCATCGCAAAACTGTTCACTTTGGACAGAAACTTCGAAATCCGGCAAAAGTTTCGAAGGGAAGATCATCCTTCGGTACTTCCAATGGATTTTTCCGTCAGAAACTCCTAATCTGGCAGCCGGATCTGGTGGTAGGATTGTTGGCCCCTTCACTAGTTTTGACGAATATCGATGGGAAACCCATCTATAGTTCCATCGTGAGACCACTCGTCGAAACCTTTGACGGATACACACCCTTCGAAGGCTTCGACGGATCTGACCCGTTGAAGGCTTCGGTGGGGACCACCCGTCGAACGCTTCAACGGGCGCTGCCCATCGCAGGCACCGACGGAGTTCGACAGACACACCCGTCGAAAACATTTTTAAAAATATAAAAAAATAAGCTGCCTACTGCTGGATCGACTGGTAACCGATTCGGAGCAGACGACCAGAGAGAGGAGGGGGACGGGGAGGAGGCCACGGACGTCTGGCGCCCACGCGACGGCCGTCTGCGTGCCGGATCCGGTCTCAGGAGATATTTTTTTAATATTCGATACTTATTTAATCTTTGATTGTAACTAATATATTTTTTTATAAGCACCAAAAATAAATCAGGAAATAAAATCATAACATAACAATTACATTCTTTAATGTAATACCACTACAAGAAAAATGTCTATTTCCGACAGTCCGAGACGTCGCAAAATGAGAAAAATACATTGAAAAATACACTTTGCGACGATTTTTTTGACGAAAATGATCCGTCACAAAAATGTTCGTTACAAATATTTTCCGACGGCTCTATTCGAGCTACGGCTCGGGCCATGGAAACTTTTCTCACGAGGAAAATTTTTTCCACGACCAAAGCTGTAGGAATTTCCCACAGCTACGACCGTCGCAAGTTCATTATTTAAACTAAAAAAATTTTGGACAGCCGGATCGGGCCATGCGCGGCTGGCCGCCGGCCGTGCGCAGCCGGATCAGCCTGCGCGCGGTCGGATTTGACTTGTGCGTGGGCGGATCGGCTTGCTCAGGCGAGATTCGGCCTGTGCGCAAGCAGGATTTGGCCATGTGCATCACCTGCGAGAGAGAGAGGGAAGGAGGGAGTCTGCGGGCGTCACTGCGAGAGAGATGGTTGGTCGTCGCCGGAGGTCGTCACGCCGATCGCCTGGAAGGAGCGCGCCAGTGAGGGAGAGAGAGAGGAGAGAGGGAGGAGGTGAATAAAAAGAAAAAAGAGAAGCGGGAATAAAAAGAGAAGCAAGAAAAAATAGACGGGAGAGATTGGTGGGATTCTTTTAGTTTTGGATGGTTTAAGCCGCGAGAAATGTTTTCCACGGTTGAAATCGTGGAAAATTTTCACAGTCGAAGTCGTGGAACTTTTCTCGCGATTTGAGGCGTGGAAAAAGTTTCCCATAGCCGAAGCCGTGGGGAACATTTCGCACGGCCTGAGCCGTGGGAAACTTTTCCCACGGCTTAAATCGTGAGAATTTCCCATGGTTCGAGCTGTGAAAAAAGTCTCTCACGGCTTGAATCATGGGATATTCCACACGGAAAATAATTCGTCAGTAAATCCGTCACAATTTGCGAAAGTTTTCCCTATGAAAAAAAGTTTTTTTCTTTAGTGTATGTGATGTTACATCCGCCATCGAACTTCCAACTTCAAAAGTTGATATATAACATAGTAAGCAGTCTTCATTTCATTATCTTGATTTAATACAACACAATGTTAATAAACCTTAATAAGGGTCCATTTGATGATCATGTACTGAATGAATAAGTTTCGTAATTGTCATTTAGTGCAACTTGACGCTAATAGATAAAAGGTCCATCACAAGTGAAAAATTAATTCACTTAAAGAAATATAATACAAATAACAATACAAGAAAAAATGCGATTCGAGACACAGCATAATAGCCTCTAATGTGCCGCTAACTTGGTGCTGAAGAACATAGCGATGTATTACCGTCGATTTAGCGCCACATGTCTGGCGACGCAAAATTTCGGTCGCTATTGGCATTGACTTCACGTCCACAGGTTTGTCGATGCTATTACTGTCGCATGGCGGCGCTATTGAGACATTATAATGACACGAAAAGTGTCGACGTGAAGCGTTAATATTCATCTCTACTTCAAAGCTAAAGCAGTGCTGAATGTGTCGACGCTGGATTGACGCTACTTTCAGAGGCTGATTGGACGCTTATGTGGCGCTAAACACTAAGACACCACTGCGACACGAAGGAGACACTAACTACATATATTCATTCAAAGAAATCGCATTGCCTTGCACATTCATCGATTGCTAATTTTTACATTACATTCATCGATTTCTAATTTTTACATTACATTCATCGATTGCTACACCATCAAACTATATTACATGACATATACATTTCCATTATATCAAATTAGATCAAATTACATATCCTTGAGATAATCATTCTTGTGCATCAAATTAGATGACAATTACATCAAATTAAATCATTCTTGCATCCCTCATTTCAATCATCCTCAATGACCTGGACGAGCCGCTCGAGTAGGGCATGCGCTTTCGGAAGCCGATGCACTGAACGTCAACCTCTTGCTTCTCCTCTTCGAGCATGAGGATGTCCCGGCGCACGCGATCGTAGGATTTCTCCTCTTCGAGTGTGAGGGCCTCCTTGTCGTCATGAAGGGGGTGGGGCAGAGGGCGAAGGGGTGGGTAGCATTGGTCGTGGTGATGGAGTCATCGGGGCAGAAGGCAAAGGGGGTGGGTGATGCGTGTAGAATTGATAGCAAACGTTAGCAAGTGCACTAGTCGCTCAAGTAATAAAATGATGAGTATAAAGTATCGTTCCCACGAGGACGGTTAATAACTTAGATTCTATTTTAACCTTGTTAATTGAGAAATTAAAAAAATATATGATTTCAGATGTGTATAAAAAGAAAATAATAAAAATAAAAGAAATGATCACATGGAGAAATAATGATTTGATGATAGGCACCTAATTATCACCACTAGAATGTAATGAATTTTCTTAACTTAGAATTAGTTGAATCAATAATAAAGTGAATTCCTAAAATTAGTTAACCAGTGTTTCAAGCTTTAACTACTATCTTATGAATAATTAAAATAAATCAATCCTTTCAGTTTTTAATTTACTTAATTAAATCATAAGATGCATTAAATCGGAATTAATATCAAGGGCTTTCTCAAGTCACCTTAATAACTACACGAATTAGGTCTCTTTCGATTTCTCTAATTGTGGCATGCAATAAATAAGATCGATCCTAGAAACTATTATGAAAATAATCACTTCTTCTCAGATAGCAATCAAATCATAAATCATGGAATCAAAGGAAAGCATTAAACATGAAATTGTAATGCTATTAAAGATTCAAATCAAACTAATATCAAGAAGAATCCAATACATAAATAGGGTTCAACTAGATGGCCCTAATGAAAGAATAAATCTGAGAATAACAACATCAAATCTAATGTAAAAGATTGGGAAAAGAAAACGAAGAACTTTGGCATAGGCTAAGCACGTCCTCTCTCGAGTTTTCGGCAGAGCTTCGCTATTGTCCTCGATCTTCTCCTCTTTGTAGGCTTTAAAACTATGCTCCAGTGATGCTTTTCCAAGCTCTCTTCTGTCTCCTTTTATAGGTTTTCTCATCCTCCAAGAAAAGAAATCGAAAATATATCCAAAAAGTGGATAAAAATGGCTTTAACATGGCTAACAGACCGCCGTCACGGCCGTGAAAGACTCCGGCACGGCCGTGACAGAAGGCTGAAAATTCTGAAAAATACTTAGCCAAATTTTTGCTGAAATTTGCTCTGTCACGGCCATGACAGAAGCTGTCACGGCCGTGACAGTGCCTTAGTCAATTTTTTGTCTGCAGTATCTTCTTTCACGGCCATGAAAATAACTGTCACGGCCGTGACAATCTTCTGAGCTATTTTAAGCCTTTTCTTCGACGTTTTCTCATATCCTGCCATGAATAATTTTTAGATTTAGTTAGAAATCAAATCTAGATGAAATTATATGAAAACAAATCAAAACTCTTCTTTTCTAAACATAAAAACATTTTAAAGTGTTAATCAAATGACCCAAAATAATGCATGGTTTTTCGTGCATCAGTGGGGTAGCGATGGTCGTGGCGACGGAGTCTTCGGGGCAGAGGGCGGAGGGAGAAGGGGGTGGCAGGATAACCGGGACGACGACCGCTGTGGTGGATGGCCGGGGTTGAGGCGAGGCGGACGGGCATCATCTGGGACGATGATTTGAAAGAGAGGAGGGATGGTGGATTGAAAGAGAGAGGATGGATTAAAAGAGGAGGATTGAAAGAGGGAAAGAGGGATAGGTTATAAAGAATGGTTAGGATACGTTCTGTGACGAGCACACGGATCGTCCATTAGCGACGGCAAATAGGCGACACTTCAACGTCGTTGGCGCCATGGTATAGTTATAAGGTATGCCAAATAGCGCTGCATATTAGCGACTCTAACAATGCGACACTAAAGTGAAACATCGTGTCGTATTGGCATCACAAACGTGTGACGCTAAACACTAAAGTTACTAACTATAATACGAATACTCTTTTTAAGTTCGGATACAAAAATTCTAAAAAAATTAGCATTTCTCAGAAAAAATTGAAAACTCTATGTCGACTAAATGGGATCGTTCCAAGCGTTGTTGAAAGGTCCGATTTTTTAGAACACATATTTTTATATTTCTTAGGTGGTTGGAAATTTTGAAGAATTTTTATAATTACAAAAAATAGGTATTTTGAGAATCGGAGAAAATGGAAAACACGTGAAACATGAAAGATTTGCTCCACCCAACTTCTCAAGCCCTTCGAAATGCCTATTTTTTTGTGGCAATCCGATCTACGACTGTGAAGAACTGATCATTTCTATTCCGAAACTTTGTCCATTTTATTAAATTTCTTTCGACCTCCGATCACCATGATTCTTGTGCGGGTAGACAGCTCATGTCAATCTCCACGAGTTTGTAATTTTTTGTTTTGACTAATTCTCACTGGACTCACGTCGGAGACCGTTAGAAGCCTTTTTTCTTAGGTTTTTAACTATGTCGTCCGATCTCCTAAAATTGTCAAAAAATATTGAAAAATTTTTGTTGCCCTGACCTACAGGAGGTAAAATTTTTGCGATGATCTGACGGTCGGATCTCTAGAAATTGTCATTTGAATCCCATGAAAAAAGAAAAAAGCACTATTTCTTTAATTTTGAAATTTGAAAATTAGAGTATAACGCATGTATATGATGGTATATTAATTTTTATATATTATATAATACAATAATATAGTATAGTATGATGTATAATATAGTATAATGTATACTATAATATAATTTAGTATAATATAGTATAGTATGGTATGGTATAATACAATACAATATTATATAGTATAGTATAGTATAAGTATATAACATATATTGCCAAAAAAGCACAAACTAGCGTCTACTTAGCGTCCCCAACCTCTGACGCTAATATAGCGTCGCAAATGTCAACGTCAATATAACGCAAGAAGCCGACTCTAATATTGCTTCTTATTTTAGCATTAATATCGGTCGTGGTGACGCTACTTTAGCATCGCCAACTTGTGACGTCAATACATCGCTACCATCTACCGCGCATTTTCTAATTTTCGTACATGATAATAACGCCGAAATAGCATAGCGGTGGCGCCTCATTTAGCGTCGACATTTTTTATACTAAGTTGATGCTATAGAGAGGTAATAGCATCTATATTTGTCGACACAAGGACGACGTTATTAGTGTCTATTTAGCATTGCGTACTTTGATGACGCTAATTCGCGTCATTATTCGACAGTTTTCTTGTAGTGTAACATATAAACACATCATTATACTTTGTTATAAAATTTTGTGCGAGAAACATTATCAGCTAGATTTGGTTCTTGCATAATAAGAGAGGCAGAAAGAACGTGCATTCGAACGTCAGAATGTTTTAGTTCATATAAAATTTATCAACCATCATGATCTAATCAAGCTGTTCATGAAATAATTTAATTCGCTATATGAGCAACTTGTCGTAATATTGATTGTCGAATAGTGCCTAAAGTCATTGGCATGCGTATCATCTAAGTAATTGGCAATCATATAATCGTAATAACTAAAAAGTCATGTACTAAATTTGAAATTAACGAAGATTTATGCGTTAGCTTGGAATATTAAATTAAATGTCCCAGATCATTTTAGACGAAGTCAGGATATATAATTAATAAATTAATTTTAGATCGACAAACAAAATAAATGAGAACTTCTTGAAAATAGTCTTGTATACATATTGAATAGTTATGTATAAAATCTTGCACAGACTCGAGTGATTGCAACATCGAAGTATACATAAAATATCAAGTACATCCAGAAGACGTGCTACAATGTGCACTTCTTTACGTATAGCTCAAGTGAACTTGAGCTTAAATTAGAGTAGTTAAGGGAGCTTTATTTTTAAATTTCTCTTTTCTTTTCTTTCTTTTCTTTTTGGTATTGAGCAATTTGCCTCCCTTTATAACAAAAAAAATATATAAAAAGATGAATTTTTCATATTGGATTAAAATCAAGAAAAATTATTTGTCAAAAGAAAATAAAGGAGGCATGGTACTTAAATTATATTATTTCTAAAACAATATTTCTTATCATTTTTGGATTTTTTAAATAATAAGAATTTTTATATAGCATAGTAATATATTCCTAAGTAGGAGTTTAGTTGGATTAACTAAAAAATATCTTAATTTAAAAAAGATAAAAGGAAAACCACACGTTCTCAGTGATGTTACACAAGTTAGAAGTAAGAATTTGAGTTGAATTAAAAGAAGAAAGCAACTTTTTATGAAAGTCGAGCTAGTATATCCGATAGTTTTTATGAAAGTAAAATTCTAGTTTTTTTTTACTTTGCATAAATATAAATTCCATTTTTTCATAACTATTAAATAAAATGTTTACTTTTTACAAAATAATACATGAATAAGTCGAAGTTTTAGTTGGATTAAATAAAAAAATTATATTTTTATGATATAAAAGGAAAAAAACATGCCCAAGTAATATATGTATAAGTAAGCATTAATTGTGATTAAAATGCAGAACAAAATTAATTTAAATGTTCCTACAGAGCCGTCAGATCCTCATTTTTATTTTTCTAAAATATTGTACCAGACATGTGCTATTTTTTGCAGAGTTTTTGGCGAAATTGTTGTTGCGTTTACCCCTTACTTTATGTGTTTCTTGCCCAATAATTTCGGTCTTAAGGATTTTGTGAATGCCTACAAAGTTCATATGATTAGTTGATCATTTTATCACTGACATCTTTAAAATAGAAAATAAAAAAATAGATAGTATATGCTAACAAATATTTAAAATTTAGTTAGCTTCTTTTAAAAAAATACTGTATTTTCAAATAAAATATATAGTGATAGAAATTACTGTCTATATTTAGATCTATATATTGATAAAAGAATATGGAGTTCATGTAATTCGTAGTTTGATTCGATTTAATAATATTCAGTTAAATCGAGTTCCAATTCAAAATATTTAATCTATTATTTGAGTAAAATAAACATTCCTTGTCAAATTGATAGGCCAATTATAATTATTAGATATCGTCAATTTTTTTTAATTCGTCCGTGCATTGCAAGGATTTTAGCACTAATTTAAATATAAATGCTTCGTCATTTTAAAATTTAAACCTTTGACTTCACTAACGTTGGATGTATGTAACAATTAACCCAAGAATATAATATCAACCACGTACCACAATAAAGGGATATTGGTACCATATAGGAAGAAAAAGCAAAAACTTGGATAATTGAAGATACTAAATTTATCTAATAACCGGAATATAGATACACAAGATCAATACTCGATAAAGTCTTGCTAAATATGAATTTAAAATTTGGAAGTCCCAACCAACACAACTAGTCCACTAAAATTATTGCTGATTTGATATAGTCAAATCCATATGTAGGCAGTTTGATCCGTTGGTAAGATAAGCAGATTTCAAGAATGAAATCACTTGATCAGTTCATAAATTAATTTACATGATTAAGTAACTAGCAATATTAAAATTATAAATACAATGTTCCTATCCAGTTAGCACATAAAATTATAAATATAAAACTATTCTAAGCTTTTTGAAAAATCATAATTGGATACTCATGACTTTCTATGGTAAAATGAAGGCAGCATCAAGGAAACAACCATATACATTTATATTTACTCAATCATATCGCTATCCAGAAATGCTTATTTAACCTATATGCACCAGAAAAACTATAACGCCCCGAGACCCACATTATTTTCATGTGCTCAGAGTCGTCTCAGAGGCGCTACTCAATTTTCTATAAAATATTTTTGCGGAATAAAATCTATAAAGTGTGGAATATAAAACATAAATGCGGAAGACTTTTCAAAAATAATAACTAATAATTCATAATAATCAAAATGCTAAAATATCCATAAGTTTACAATTCTAATAAGTGGAAAAATAATAAAACTAAACAACTGATCTAATGTCATGTGCAACATTTGTCTGTCACTGAGCATAGCCACCTATAGCATCATCCTGTATCAAAACTCTCTCACTTGTACGGATCCAGGTACAGAAAAATATTCATGAGTATAAAAATACTCAATACGTAAGGTCTACTGAATAATCAATATGCTCAATCGAAAATAAGATATGATCAATGATGAGTCAATTGAGCAATCAATGTAATAATCAATCAACAATATATCGATTGATCAATGTGAATAACTATATCATGCTATGAATAACTATGGTCGAAAGACCAATCAATAGCGATAACAATTAATAATTACTTGATCAATATGACATTATCCAATTAACAATAGAGTATGGAATCAATGATTCAATTTAACAATAAAACAATAAAGTCATAAATCAATAGGAAGAATCAGGAAAATGTCAAATGATCGATCAATATTGATTTAACAATTAACGATATCAATGATGCCTGATCACCATTACACTATTCAATTTAACAATTTCAATTTAATATCAATGGTCATTGGTCAATAACAATTCGATTCGATTTAATGGGCGGAGGCAATGCCAATCAACGGCAGTATCCCAAATGATCATGATCTATTCAATTATGAAGGTTTTGATCTAGGAAAACCAACCTTTATTGAAGCAGAATTAACAAGGTTCTTCCACGTTGTATATTATATTCGAGGTCGGGACGACAATCACTTCGGAAGGTCGACTCGATATCACAATCCAAGTACCTACAGAATACAGCAAATATAGAACAAAAATGCAGCAAGGAGAGTTCTCACATATCCACATCTGCAGTAGTGCAATTCTATTTATAGAGTTTGCATGGTGAGTTTCGACAGCACCACCATGCAATTTTGCAACCGCACATCATGTGCGTACGTCACATGTCCAACAATCTCCCACTCGCAGATAATGTGCTATTTGTCACATTTGCAAATTTCTGTGTATAGTAAATGGATCGTGCGACCCACGAGTACATTCACAACATAATACGAGAGAATTATGACCTGTTAGAGATGCACAATTACTCAATCAATTAAGAACATATACCATGACCTGTTAGGAACACATAGTGCTCAACCAACTTGAGAGCCAAGACTATAAAAGTCGCTCAATCAATATGCGAGCCAGAACTATATTCTTATATAGTCGCTCAAGCAATCATATTACTCGCTATGCCCTAGAGATACCTTGCTTGCACAGCTTAGACGACTCACGTCCAACTCCGATGTTACTCAATTTTATATGTATACTTTACAGTTGGCCAACAACATATAAAATTTATGCAGCACTAGTGAATCTTTCTCTCGCCCTCATATTTCTCGATTCTACGTCAGTTGCTTTCCTATACGTGGCTCGATGGGCCGCATACAATTTTAGCCTTTGAGTACCTCGTTAAAGTAGCAACACTAACATATCACTTTGAAATATAGTCAAGAGTCGAAGGGCAATCTCCGGACTTGTTCAGTCCTTAAAGACTCACACATGTGACGAAGACTCGACTATTCGTCAAGTCTTAAGATCAACTTAGCATACTTGATAATACACTCAAGTATTGCGGTGGAGACTCCCACTGAAGGAGCGTATGCCATTGCTCAATAACACCGCACAGACTTAAGTCCAGTCGCTAATCTATGATGCCTGACCTGAGTCCTCCCACTAGTCGCCCAAAATTTCGGCGCCTTAAATGAGGTCTCATATCTGGCTCCGCTTGTCAGGTCACACCGAGTTAAAGTAAACTCGTGTTCAAGACTTCCCGAACAAATCAGGGCGGTTTTAAATCATATCATGATTTTAAACTATTTCTTCTTCGCTCGCCATACTCTAAGCATCGGAGGCGATTATCCGTGTGATTTGATAATCTCGTGCCTGACTGACCTACTCTACTTGTGTATAACAACTCATAATAACTAAAATGAAGAAAATGAATACTTTCATTAAAAACAAAATGTTTAAGTACAATTAGGATTACGTAATGCTATAGCTTTTATATGTCTAATAAATACATCTCTCGGAATAGGCTTCATAAATGGATCAGCCACATTTTGATGTGTAGACACATATTGCATCATGATCCTTTTCTGAACATCTTCATTTCGTACAAATTTATACTTAGTGTCGATATGCTTCCCTTTACAGTAATATTTCTCATCTTTGACATATGCAATAGCAGCTTGATTATCACAGTATAAGTTAGTCTTTGAAGCATCATCAGCTACTCTCAGATGGCGAAGGAATTTGCCTAACCAAAGGACTTCTTTTGCAGCTTCGGTATACGCCATGAATTCTGCTTCCATTATTGACAATGCTATGCAATCTTGCTTCTTGCTGCTCCACGTCACAGCGCAATTGCTAAGCAGGAAGACGTAACCGGAGGCGGACTTGCGTTCATCAATATCGCCAGCCCAATCAGCATCCGTATATCCGGCTAACTTTAGGCTTCCTCCTTGATAGCATAGTGCGTAGTCAACGGTACCCTTCAAGTATCTGAGAATCCTTTTGACAGCCTTCCAATGTTGGTGTCCGAGATTAGATTGGTATCGACTAACCAGACCAATGGCATGACATATGTCGGGTCGAGTACATAACATGATGTACATCATACTTCCAATTGCGTTGGCATAAGGAACAGAGGCCATAGCACTCTTTTCTTCTGAAGTCTTCGGACACATATTAAGACTTAAAGCTTCACCTTTCATCACAGGAGTATCAATGTGTTTGTAGTTATTCATTCGAAAATGTTCGAGAACCTTTTTTATATAGGTTTCTTGCGAAAGAGCAATGAATCTCTTTGAACGATCTCGATGAATTTTTACTCCAAGTATATATGCTGCTTCACTCATGTCCTTCATCTCAAAAATAGAGGACAACCATTGTTTAATGGTATTTATATACTCCTTATTATTCTCAGCTAGTAAGATATCATCGACATATAGAGTTAGAAAAGCAAACTTATCTTTAGAGTCACATATATACACACAGTGGTCTTCATCAATCATAGAAAATGCGAAGGAAATTTTTAATCGATGAAACTTCAAATACCACTGCCTAGATGATTGTTTTAATCCGTATATGGACCGTCGCAGTTTACATACTTTGCGCTCTTGACTGTTTACAATGAAGCATTTAGGTTACTTCATGTAAATTTCTTCATCTAGTTCTTCATTTAGAAAAGCTGTCTTTAAATCCATTTGATGTAGTTCTAAATCCATATGAGCAACTATAGTTAGGATTAAGAGAATTGAAGAAAATCTAGCAACGAGTGCAAAAGTTTCGTCATAATCTATACCCTCTTTTTGGGTATATCCTTGTGCAACAAGGCGAGCTTTATGTCTTTCTATGGATCCATCCGTACCACGTTTGACCTTGAGAACCCATTTATTCCCTATTGGTCTTCTATCGGGTGGGAGATCAACCAAATCCCAAACTTGGTTATCTTTCATTGACTTCATTTCTTCTTCCATCGCTTTCATCCATTCTTCCTTCGCAGGGCACGAGAGAGCCTCCTCAATTGTTTTAGGCTCATGTTCGTCTTTCGGACCAACTATAAAAGCTTTCCCCTCAATCTCAAAATGACGACGTGGGATACTTTTTCGATTAGTCCAACGTATTGAAAAGTCAGGTATATCTCATTCTTGAGTTGGCGATGATTTTCTCCCACTCGAATCAGGATTTTGAGGTAAGGAGACATACTCCTCAGCAGATTGATCCGTCGGATGAGCCAACTCATGATCTTCTTCCTCGTCGAGGTGAAGATCTTTATCTATTTCGCCTTGCTTAGGAAAATCATCTTCTAAGAATGTATCATCTCTACTTTCTATTTCTATAATAGTTCCATCATCATTTTCACCTATGAAAACATATCCTTTGGAGGTCTAAGATAGGACCCAACTTTCCATACTTATAAGAAGTATGAAGTACATAGGCTGCGCACCCCCAGGGGCGCAAATAACTAAGTTCAAGTTTTCGGCTTGTCTAAAGTTCGTAAGGAGTAGAACTTACAGACTTTGATGGAACTCGATTCAATATATAGGCTGCAGTCAATAAGGAATCACCCCAGAAAGAAATAGGGAGATTTGCTTGCGCCATCATTGATCGGACCATATCAAGTAGAGTCCGATTTCGTCTTTCTGCAATACTATTTTGTTGCGGAGTTTCAGGAATTGTTAGTTGCCTAACAATACCTTTTTCATCACATAATTCTCTAAAAAGATCAGATAAATATTCACGCCCACGATCTGTACGCAAGACTTTAACTTTGTGATCCAATTGATTCTCATTCATATGCAAGAATCGTTTGAAACACTCTAATGCCTCAGATTTATGGGTGATTAAATAGAACACACCATAATGTGAATAATTATCGATAAAAGTGATGAAATAAGAGAAACCATGTCTAGACTTAACATTCATAGGACCAGATATCAGAATGGATTATTTCTAAGGAAGATTTAGCATGTTTGCCTACTCCAAATGGTTTTCTAGTTGCTTTACCAGCAAGGCAATTTTCACACGTGGACAGAATCACTTTAGCGAGATTGCCTAAAAGGCCTTCTCTAGCTAGTCGATTCATGCGATCTTGCCCAATATGCCCAAGTCTGGCATGCCACGTTTTGACATCAACATTTTTATCAGAAAATGATACAAATGAAGAACTAGAATTTTGAAAATCTTGATAGATTTCAATATCATAAAAACCATTGTGCTTGTAAGTAGTACAAATACAAATATTGTTTAATATCAAATCAACACAACTTGAACCAAATGTTATTACATAACCAAGTTCATCTAAACGAGACACTGAAATTAAATTCCGTCGAAAATCCAGAGCGTAAAGGACATCATGGAGGTACAAGACACATCCTTCGCAAAGGTCCAATTTACATGTACAAATGCCTTTAACCTCCACACGTGCGTTGTTGCCAACGTAAATCCACTTGGTTCCGGCACTGAATCGATGAAAATCCACAAAGGCATCGCGTTCCTTCGCTATGTGGTCGGTTGCTCCTGAGTCTACAATCCACGAAGGATGAGAGTCAGCGACTAATGCACAGCTAGAAACATAAACAAAAGTTTGTTTAGAAAAGTATACCTGTGTTTTCTTTTTCGGCTCAGTGCACTCACATGCAAAGTGTCCACTCTTGTGACAGTTGTAACACTTTACTTTTATCAAACTTCCCACCGCGCTTACCACGTTTGCCCTGGTTTTTTCCTCTGTTTTCAGTCTTGTTTTTACCCTTCTTAATGTGCGACCTTTTCAGTTTTGAACTTTTACTCTCACCTTTCGCATTGGATTCAGCAACATATGCTTGACTGGAAGGTTTAGCTGCCTCAAGGCGCTCTTCTTCCAGTTTCAGATGACGTGCAACATGAGTAAAGGTTTTGATGTTATCGTTGTGAGCTAAGTTCAAAACCATTTGTTCCCAACGCGCCGAAAGGGAACGAATGACAGTCTGCACTTGTTGTTCATCAGTAAGTGGAACACCAGCACCTTTCAACTCATGAATCATGTTCGATAATTCATGCAAATGCTGCCGCATGGTGTGATTTGGGCGCATACGGTAGAAATCGAACTTAATATTAAGTAACATTAATTTCGTGGTTGATATATTGGCAAACTTCTCATGAAGGGCATCCCACATGATTTTGCCAATTTCATGCACCTCGTACTCACACATTAAGAAATTGTCCATGCTGCTCAGCAACACAATGCGAGCTCTTTTGTCTTTCTTTTTCCATGCATTGTAAGCGTCCAAATTCCTTCTGTGTTGAGGTGTAACGTCAAATTCTGGTTCAGCCATAGTGTTTTTGATGCATTTAATAACTTCCTCTTCTTCGAGGATGTATTGTACTTTCCTATGCCAGATGTCATAATTGTCACCATTCAATTTGTCACATTTGTTCAGTTCAGCAATTATTTGCTTGGTTGTCATTTAGTCTAAGATCATGTTAAAAAATAAATGAGTGTTAGAACGTTATACACAAGTCTTCTCGTCGCATATATTTCAAAAATAATAAAATGACAATATTTGAGAGTAGGAACATCGAGATGGTAGCAAAGCTCTCACTCATCTCTCACTATTTCAAAAACATTATCAAATTATTAAAAATAATATAATTGCGCCAAGGTACTATTCTAGTAATTTTGGAAAAAAATGAACATCCAAAATCATTTAAAATATATAATGTGATTAACATATCATTTTCAAAAATTTCGGCCAGACAAACAGAGTTCTGTGATGGGGGCACTTCCTTGTCTATGCAAGGTGCCAATTAGGGAATCATCACCCCTTCGCTTCGACACCAAAATAATTGAAAAAATGTTATCGTGTCACGTGAACATAGTAATATTTAGAGACTGCGTCTACTGTACACCAGGTAAGTTCATAGAGAAAGAGGGTACTAAATTTCTCACTGACAATCTCATTTCGGTACTTTCCTAAACATGCACATGTCACGCACCACTCAATAAAAATTACTACCGTGACCATCATATAATTTAAACGCCTTAGTCCTATTTGGATTACTTATGTTTCATTATGAAAATAATTAACTTAGGTCCAATTTATTAAATTCCTAGGTTCATGAAACATGTCACATTCATAATTGGCATTTTTATGCATAACACAAACATAGCATAAAATTATTATGAATTACAAAGCATACAAATAATTATACAATTCATTTATCACACAATGAAATTATTTGTCACATGCTTTTAACATAATATATGCATGATAATAAGCATGGTTACTATTAATTCAAACATTTACATAAAATGAAAAAAATAAAGTCACATGCTTATAAGACATATATGTATAACACAAGGCATTTAAATAATTAAAATATCAATTTTCATACAAATTGAAAATTATTTATCACACATGCCTTAGTTACAAATATTCATACAACAAAAATAATGTTGTCATATCATACATATTATTAATTGCATAAATTGAATAAAAAATATGCAATATCATTTGAAAATACATTTGTTACATCAAAAACAAATTTTTGGTAACAAAAAATATATGCACTTAAAAAATTTCTTACAAAAGAAAAAATATTTTTTATAAGTTTCATATCATAAAATGAACCTTTAAAAAATAACATTGTGCACGAAATATTTTATTTTCACACATAACATAATGTAATATAATTATGTTCATAACATAATTTAAAAACATATTACAATATATACATGACACATTTAAATTTTATATACATGACATACCAAGAAATGTTCATAATTATGTCATATAGGTTTCAAGAAAATTTCTGTAAATTTTCAAATTATCATAACATAATTACATGCAAGACATTTCACATAAAAAAAATATATGTCATATTATGTCACAAAATTTCTAATATGCATAATAATTATAAAAATTAACTAAAAATGTATATTATATGTCGTGAATCATAAATACAATGTCAGATAATTTTTCAAAATTTTTTGGATCATAAAACAAACAATTTTTAATTTTAATATAATCTTTTCGAAATTTCCCTAATACATTATAATTTCAAAAAAAAAATTGAAACTGTTCAGACCGGGCTGCAATGCAGCCCAAGTCGCCAGCCGCCCCCTCACGACAGCGCACTGCGCTGCGGGCCAGTAGCCCGCGCGCAGTGCAACAGTGCCGCATGGCACTGTTCACGCTACAGTGACACTGTTCACGTGGAATAGGACAGCGCATTGCGCTGTGCATTCGTCATTGCATTGGCGGAAGAACAAAAAATTTATGATTCTGGAATCAAGGAAAGATATTGAAAAAGAAATTTTCAAAATATTATCTATTTGTATAGATGTAGATATAAGCGCAATTGAAATCATGCTCCTTTAGGTTCCTTAAATTCCGTGGGTGGAGTAGCTACTTTTTTCCAATATACGAAATTGCGCCTCAAGGCCGCGCGCAGTGCAATAGTGCCACATGGCACTGTTCACGCTACAGTGTCATGCGGCACTGTTCATGTAGAACAGTTTTTGTTTTAATTTTATGGAAAGAAACATATTAAAATTTGTATTAAAAATTCTGTTGAATTCAGTACATATGGATAACAAAAAAGTTTAATTTTTTGTTCTTTGGTTATGGTCATATAATCAAAGGTGTAAAAACATAATTTTTTCACAATCTCGTAATATAAAAAAAATTGACGAAAAGAACCATTTTGGCTCCGATATCAATTGAAGGTTTTGATCTAGGAAAACCAACCTTTATTGAAGCGGAATTAACAAGGTTCTTTCACGTTATATATTATATTCGAGGTCGGGACGACAATCACTTCGGAAGGTCGACTCGGTATCACAATCCAAGTACCTACAGAATACAGCAAATATAGAACAAAAATGCAGCAAGGCGAGTTCTCACGTATCCACATCTGTAGTAGTGCAACTCTATTTATAGAGTTTGCATGGTGAGTTTCGACAACTGCACCACCATGCAGTTTTGCAACCGCACATCATGTGCGTACGTCACATGTCCAACAAATTCAATTCGATTTCAATCCAATTCAATTCAATTCGATTCTATTCCAATTCAATGTACAATGTTCGGAGTTATCAATTCAATGAAGAGCGCTCAGTCAATTAAGAGACACCATGCCACTTTCATGCAGGCTAGTAGGGGATCAATGTCATTACAAGTCCGATACAATTCAATGGGTTCGTGTATAATGGAGGACGAGTGGTCATACACGGGACAGCCATAGCTTTTACACTATCTGCCCTATTCAATTCAATTCAATTCGTCCCAACTTAATGGCAATCAGTAGACATGGGCCCAGTAGCTTTCAGCTTTTATCTTATTTACTTAAAATGTCTATGTTTTAGTAATTTATTTTAGATGAAATAAGATCCAATCAAAAAAATTACTGAATCAGTATCATAATCAATTATAAGATTGGATATGATGATAAAATATAATCAGATGATATGATCCGGTATGATGATACTATAATCAGGTATGATAATAACATAATAACAATTTGATCGGATCAAACAATATATCAAACTCAAATAATAATCACAGCAAAATAAATCGTTATAAAACTGACAATTAAAATCACTAATCATATTAAAATAAATGAATACCTCCCGGTTTCCATCTCTATTTTTTTTTCTTTTCTATTTTTTTAATTTGCTTTCTCTGCTGGAGAGTAAATCTATTTTTTCTTTTTATATTATTTTGACCTCTCTCCTATTCACCCAGCGCTCTCTTCTTTTTTTTTCTTTTGTCCTATCCCTTTCTCTCTCATACATTCTCTGTTCCTACTCACAGAAAGCCCTTCTTCAAATTGCCAAATCCATCTCTCCTAGATCAGTCTCCCTACGTCACGGCCAATCGAGTCCTACCCTTACGCCCCTTTTTTTCTTCTCTTACAATTATCTCTTTTTCTTTTCTCATGCGGCTGGGAACTCTCAATTCCTTTTTTTTTGCTTGCTTTACCATAAAACCTTTTTTCTCTCTCTCCAAATTATTTAGCACCACTACTTATTGTGCCTCTCATCCTATTTGTTATAACTATTTTTTTTTTCCTTCATTTCTCCTTCGGCAGGATGGCGCAAAGATTTCAAAAATATATATATATTATTTTTCATTTATGCTTTTCTTTCTTTTCACGAATGCAAACACACCTTTTTAAATCAAAATAATAAAATAGGAAGAATTACACCCAAATAAAGCATGTGCACAAATGATGAACCAGATAGGAACGTTGGCCAGCACCTCTTCTTCAGCCTTTGGCCGCACCCTCTCCTCTTGGTCGCAGCCTGCAGCGCTCTCGACTCTCTGTGGAAGAAATTTTTACTTCAAAGCACAAGTTGGATTGATGGTTTCGTCCTCTATTTATAGGTGCGAATGAGGTCTTCATATTGATCACGAGCATACATCGTATGACTAAGTTTAAATGTGGAAAGACTGTGTCCTTGAATCTCAGTAGAGAATGCCGATAAAATTTGGTTGATGATAAATGTTATCCTTTTGGCGCCGGATGATAAAACTTCTCGACTGATAACACTCAAGAAGTGGTTAAGGATAATTGCTTCTCATCACTTTATTGCCGGTAAAACTCCTCTTGTATTTGACTCATGGATGCTAAATCCATAAAGATCAGTCTTATCGCCTAATGACGGATAGGATATTTGCATCTCGACTGATACCAACTTTATCATGATAACCAAGTGTGTTTTGCACCCAATGATATTGGGTTTGTTTCTCAGCCGCTAACAATAACATTCTTGGTGATATATAATATCAACTTGGCGCCCCATGATGAGGACTTTATTTATGTCTTGCGTCCGTTGTATTTGTGATTCAACATTTGAAAAACTTATAGAAAACAAGCTAATATCTTACTTATGAACAATTTATGATGTTACGAAGGATATTATATCAACTAATATCTATGAAATAACATTTTTAATATATAATATAATATGCCATATATTTGTTTCATTTCGTATAACATTTCACATATCATATCATATATGCACGTATGCATAATGCAAATGTCATATTACTAACTAGACAGAGGAACATATTACCCGTAGGATTTCATATCATCCCAAATCATGGGATACATTTCCTGCAAAAGGCATATCATTCCTAAGCAAAGGTCTCATATCATCCCGTAGGACATCATATCATCCCTTTCAGAGAACATATATTATGAGTATGATACTATATCATCCTATGAAAATGGGGTACCTCTCCTACATAAGACATATTATTCTGACAGAAGAAATGCAAAAGCATGACAAATAAGATGCATAATGCATGCATCAACCATATCATATCATTTAGAACACATATCATTTAATTGTATTAAAAGTAATGCACTCACTTTTCGATCATATAGAACATATAGTCATGTCAAATGAAATTTCAAAGGCACAACATGAAGTATAACAATGATGTGTTACTTCTAGTGCACTCATGTGGTGCTAAAAGTAATATGCATAACAATTAGTAAATATGTAATATTAATACAATTATAATTTTTACATAAGAATATACTTTACGAAGCTTGATCCTTTCAAGATTTCTCATTTTAGGTCTATTGTATATGGGCTCTACAAATTTCATCAACACAACTATATTCTTCACCTTTCAAGTTTACTGATAAATTGAGTGGTGTTGGATGTAAAATTCATAACATCTGAACTACTTATGATAATTAAGAAATTTTAATTTTTCATGAAACTAGATTCCCCAAATTTTAACCAATATAAATCTCATAATTTTATTGCTTATATATGGTTCTAATAAAATTTAGAGATTTGCCTCTGTCTGTTCTACTTTTCTATTCTCACATACTGAATGATGTTTTCTCTAAAACGCATTACTTCTGTTGTACATGGTCTATAAAGGTGATTCCACTTGAATCAAGAAGAGTACTTTAACATCTTTAAGACATATAAAATTCATTTATTAAGGATTAGTATTTAAATTACCATAGTATTTACAATCTGGACTACACATCACAGAAAATAGAAAGGACGACTCGGAATAATGATTTATATTGTTTCATATACAAATCCAATTAACTTGTTTCCTTAGCCTATGAAAAGAGACTCAATTAGGGTTCCACCCATGAAATATCATAATTTTTTAAGAAATCTAAGATGTCGAGATCATATTGACAACTTATGGAGGGAGTTTGGTCCAGCAAAGATGAAACTTCAATTAGGTGAACTAGGGTTTGATCCACACTTCAAGAACATGGACATAGAAGCACAAAGAGATCTTTGAGGCTCATAAGAAAGGATGTTCATCTAAATTTCATAGTGATAAGTCATAGGAAAGGAGTAGATAGCTTACCTAGATGAAAACTTCCAAGAAAATCCTTGAATTTGAAGTTGATTTTCCTTCCTTTTCCACGCTTGCTTCCTTCTTAGGTTTTTCAGTTTAAGGATACTCAAAGTCGAATGGGCAGGTGAAGGAACTAATGGATAAGTGTTATCCTTGTAAGAGCCGACTTACCTAAGTCGGTTATTATATCCTTCATCTTTTGTCCTTTAAGTTGCCCTTAGTTACATCTAACATCATTTAAGTAAAAGGTTTGACATTTCTTTTATTTATTCATTTACATAAGACATTACGCATTTAAGTAAATGGCTTGACATTTCATTTATTTATTTTATTTATTCAATTACTTAAGACATTACATGTAAATAAGAAAGTATCCCCCATTTGGATTCAAAGAAAATATTTTAAAAAATAAATTCTCAAAGAATTGAAATCTAATTTTTTTATCCGAAGAACAAAAATCGTGACAGAATTTTTGATTTTGCACTATGATTTCACCTAACTAATACTCCTCTTAAAATTTATTAAAAATAACATTTAACATACTTTCATGTATAAAAACAATTACCGGGACTTCAATTTTTCGAATTCTAATATCTTTAAAAAGTCATTTTTCCTTGTCCTTAGTCATTTGTTATCAATTTCAAGTGTTGAAATTTATGGAGATGATGCACATATGCTAACACACTTATCATATAATATATGATTAATTTATATAATCTTACATGAAGCAAATCGTGAATATTATAGGACCTGCCCGAATCCTTAGTAGGCTTGATAGATTACTAATAAACCACTCAGGTCTATATGGCCCTTGAGACATATGCCTCGGACCATGCCCCTCTTCTAATGGACACTACATTTGTGGGTCCTAAACATAGGACATAGATGTAGCTCCACCCCAATCAGGAAATCCCTTGATAAGATTAAAAACAAAATCCTACATTGAAACAAACATAGGCTAGGTAGACACTACAAGAATATTGTGATTTTTACGATGAATTTATCCATCGCAAAACTGTTCACTTTGGACAGAAACTTCGAAATCCGGCAAAAGTTTCGAAGGGAAGATCATCCTTCGGTACTTCCAATGGATTTTTCCGTCAGAAACTCCTAATCTGGCAGCCGGATCTGGTGGTAGGATTGTTGGCCCCTTCACTAGTTTTGACGAATATCGATGGGAAACCCATCTATAGTTCCATCGTGAGACCACTCGTCGAAACCTTTGACGGATACACACCCTTCGAAGGCTTCGACGGATCTGACCCGTTGAAGGCTTCGGTGGGGACCACCCGTCGAACGCTTCAACGGGCGCTGCCCATCGCAGGCACCGACGGAGTTCGACAGACACACCCGTCGAAAACATTTTTAAAAATATAAAAAAATAAGCTGCCTACTGCTGGATCGACTGGTAACCGATTCGGAGCAGACGACCAGAGAGAGGAGGGGGACGGGGAGGAGGCCACGGACGTCTGGCGCCCACGCGACGGCCGTCTGCGTGCCGGATCCGGTCTCAGGAGATATTTTTTTAATATTCGATACTTATTTAATCTTTGATTGTAACTAATATATTTTTTTATAAGCACCAAAAATAAATCAGGAAATAAAATCATAACATAACAATTACATTCTTTAATGTAATACCACTACAAGAAAAATGTCTATTTCCGACAGTCCGAGACGTCGCAAAATGAGAAAAATACATTGAAAAATACACTTTGCGACGATTTTTTTGACGAAAATGATCCGTCACAAAAATGTTCGTTACAAATATTTTCCGACGGCTCTATTCGAGCTACGGCTCGGGCCATGGAAACTTTTCTCACGAGGAAAATTTTTTCCACGACCAAAGCTGTAGGAATTTCCCACAGCTACGACCGTCGCAAGTTCATTATTTAAACTAAAAAAATTTTGGACAGCCGGATCGGGCCATGCGCGGCTGGCCGCCGGCCGTGCGCAGCCGGATCAGCCTGCGCGCGGTCGGATCTGACTTGTGCGTGGGCGGATCGGCTTGCTCAGGCGAGATTCGGCCTGTGCGCAAGCAGGACTTGGCCATGTGCATCACCTGCGAGAGAGAGAGGGAAGGAGGGAGTCTGCGGGCGTCACTGCGAGAGAGATGGTTGGTCGTCGCCGGAGGTCGTCACGCCGATCGCCTGGAAGGAGCGCGCCAGTGAGGGAGAGAGAGAGGAGAGAGGGAGGAGGTGAATAAAAAGAAAAAAGAGAAGCGGGAATAAAAAGAGAAGCAAGAAAAAATAGACGGGAGAGATTGGTGGGATTCTTTTAGTTTTGGATGGTTTAAGCCGCGAGAAATGTTTTCCACGGTTGAAATCGTGGAAAATTTTCACAGTCGAAGTCGTGGAACTTTTCTCGCGATTTGAGGCGTGGAAAAAGTTTCCCATAGCCGAAGCCGTGGGGAACATTTCGCACGGCCTGAGCCGTGGGAAACTTTTCCCACGGCTTAAATCGTGAGAATTTCCCATGGTTCGAGCTGTGAAAAAAGTCTCTCACGGCTTGAATCATGGGATATTCCCACGGAAAATAATTCGTCAGTAAATCCGTCACAATTTGCGAAAGTTTTCCCTATGAAAAAAAGTTTTTTTCTTTAGTGTATGTGATGTTACATCCGCCATCGAACTTCCAACTTCAAAAGTTGATATATAACATAGTAAGCAGTCTTCATTTCATTATCTTGAT
This sequence comes from Pontederia crassipes, assembly GCA_030549335.1. Classification (NCBI taxonomy): domain Eukaryota; kingdom Viridiplantae; phylum Streptophyta; class Magnoliopsida; order Commelinales; family Pontederiaceae; genus Pontederia; species Pontederia crassipes. The sequence goes on from CM060193.1 coordinate 32,420,230, forward strand.
TTAATACAACACAATGTTAATAAACCTTAATAAGGGTCCATTTGATGATCATGTACTGAATGAATAAGTTTCGTAATTGTCATTTAGTGCAACTTGACGCTAATAGATAAAAGGTCCATCACAAGTGAAAAATTAATTCACTTAAAGAAATATAATACAAATAACAATACAAGAAAAAATGCGATTCGAGACACAGCATAATAGCCTCTAATGTGCCGCTAACTTGGTGCTGAAGAACATAGCGATGTATTACCGTCGATTTAGCGCCACATGTCTGGCGACGCAAAATTTCGGTCGCTATTGGCATTGACTTCACGTCCACAGGTTTGTCGATGCTATTACTGTCGCATGGCGGCGCTATTGAGACATTATAATGACACGAAAAGTGTCGACGTGAAGCGTTAATATTCATCTCTACTTCAAAGCTAAAGCAGTGCTGAATGTGTCGACGCTGGATTGACGCTACTTTCAGAGGCTGATTGGACGCTTATGTGGCGCTAAACACTAAGACACCACTGCGACACGAAGGAGACACTAACTACATATATTCATTCAAAGAAATCGCATTGCCTTGCACATTCATCGATTGCTAATTTTTACATTACATTCATCGATTTCTAATTTTTACATTACATTCATCGATTGCTACACCATCAAACTATATTACATGACATATACATTTCCATTATATCAAATTAGATCAAATTACATATCCTTGAGATAATCATTCTTGTGCATCAAATTAGATGACAATTACATCAAATTAAATCATTCTTGCATCCCTCATTTCAATCATCCTCAATGACCTGGACGAGCCGCTCGAGTAGGGCATGCGCTTTCGGAAGCCGATGCACTGAACGTCAACCTCTTGCTTCTCCTCTTCGAGCATGAGGATGTCCCGGCGCACGCGATCGTAGGATTTCTCCTCTTCGAGTGTGAGGGCCTCCTTGTCGTCATGAAGGGGGTGGGGCAGAGGGCGAAGGGGTGGGTAGCATTGGTCGTGGTGATGGAGTCATCGGGGCAGAAGGCAAAGGGGGTGGGTGATGCGTGTAGAATTGATAGCAAACGTTAGCAAGTGCACTAGTCGCTCAAGTAATAAAATGATGAGTATAAAGTATCGTTCCCACGAGGACGGTTAATAACTTAGATTCTATTTTAACCTTGTTAATTGAGAAATTAAAAAAATATATGATTTCAGATGTGTATAAAAAGAAAATAATAAAAATAAAAGAAATGATCACATGGAGAAATAATGATTTGATGATAGGCACCTAATTATCACCACTAGAATGTAATGAATTTTCTTAACTTAGAATTAGTTGAATCAATAATAAAGTGAATTCCTAAAATTAGTTAACCAGTGTTTCAAGCTTTAACTACTATCTTATGAATAATTAAAATAAATCAATCCTTTCAGTTTTTAATTTACTTAATTAAATCATAAGATGCATTAAATCGGAATTAATATCAAGGGCTTTCTCAAGTCACCTTAATAACTACACGAATTAGGTCTCTTTCGATTTCTCTAATTGTGGCATGCAATAAATAAGATCGATCCTAGAAACTATTATGAAAATAATCACTTCTTCTCAGATAGCAATCAAATCATAAATCATGGAATCAAAGGAAAGCATTAAACATGAAATTGTAATGCTATTAAAGATTCAAATCAAACTAATATCAAGAAGAATCCAATACATAAATAGGGTTCAACTAGATGGCCCTAATGAAAGAATAAATCTGAGAATAACAACATCAAATCTAATGTAAAAGATTGGGAAAAGAAAACGAAGAACTTTGGCATAGGCTAAGCACGTCCTCTCTCGAGTTTTCGGCAGAGCTTCGCTATTGTCCTCGATCTTCTCCTCTTTGTAGGCTTTAAAACTATGCTCCAGTGATGCTTTTCCAAGCTCTCTTCTGTCTCCTTTTATAGGTTTTCTCATCCTCCAAGAAAAGAAATCGAAAATATATCCAAAAAGTGGATAAAAATGGCTTTAACATGGCTAACAGACCGCCGTCACGGCCGTGAAAGACTCCGGCACGGCCGTGACAGAAGGCTGAAAATTCTGAAAAATACTTAGCCAAATTTTTGCTGAAATTTGCTCTGTCACGGCCATGACAGAAGCTGTCACGGCCGTGACAGTGCCTTAGTCAATTTTTTGTCTGCAGTATCTTCTTTCACGGCCATGAAAATAACTGTCACGGCCGTGACAATCTTCTGAGCTATTTTAAGCCTTTTCTTCGACGTTTTCTCATATCCTGCCATGAATAATTTTTAGATTTAGTTAGAAATCAAATCTAGATGAAATTATATGAAAACAAATCAAAACTCTTCTTTTCTAAACATAAAAACATTTTAAAGTGTTAATCAAATGACCCAAAATAATGCATGGTTTTTCGTGCATCAGTGGGGTAGCGATGGTCGTGGCGACGGAGTCTTCGGGGCAGAGGGCGGAGGGAGAAGGGGGTGGCAGGATAACCGGGACGACGACCGCTGTGGTGGATGGCCGGGGTTGAGGCGAGGCGGACGGGCATCATCTGGGACGATGATTTGAAAGAGAGGAGGGATGGTGGATTGAAAGAGAGAGGATGGATTAAAAGAGGAGGATTGAAAGAGGGAAAGAGGGATAGGTTATAAAGAATGGTTAGGATACGTTCTGTGACGAGCACACGGATCGTCCATTAGCGACGGCAAATAGGCGACACTTCAACGTCGTTGGCGCCATGGTATAGTTATAAGGTATGCCAAATAGCGCTGCATATTAGCGACTCTAACAATGCGACACTAAAGTGAAACATCGTGTCGTATTGGCATCACAAACGTGTGACGCTAAACACTAAAGTTACTAACTATAATACGAATACTCTTTTTAAGTTCGGATACAAAAATTCTAAAAAAATTAGCATTTCTCAGAAAAAATTGAAAACTCTATGTCGACTAAATGGGATCGTTCCAAGCGTTGTTGAAAGGTCCGATTTTTTAGAACACATATTTTTATATTTCTTAGGTGGTTGGAAATTTTGAAGAATTTTTATAATTACAAAAAATAGGTATTTTGAGAATCGGAGAAAATGGAAAACACGTGAAACATGAAAGATTTGCTCCACCCAACTTCTCAAGCCCTTCGAAATGCCTATTTTTTTGTGGCAATCCGATCTACGACTGTGAAGAACTGATCATTTCTATTCCGAAACTTTGTCCATTTTATTAAATTTCTTTCGACCTCCGATCACCATGATTCTTGTGCGGGTAGACAGCTCATGTCAATCTCCACGAGTTTGTAATTTTTTGTTTTGACTAATTCTCACTGGACTCACGTCGGAGACCGTTAGAAGCCTTTTTTCTTAGGTTTTTAACTATGTCGTCCGATCTCCTAAAATTGTCAAAAAATATTGAAAAATTTTTGTTGCCCTGACCTACAGGAGGTAAAATTTTTGCGATGATCTGACGGTCGGATCTCTAGAAATTGTCATTTGAATCCCATGAAAAAAGAAAAAAGCACTATTTCTTTAATTTTGAAATTTGAAAATTAGAGTATAACGCATGTATATGATGGTATATTAATTTTTATATATTATATAATACAATAATATAGTATAGTATGATGTATAATATAGTATAATGTATACTATAATATAATTTAGTATAATATAGTATAGTATGGTATGGTATAATACAATACAATATTATATAGTATAGTATAGTATAAGTATATAACATATATTGCCAAAAAAGCACAAACTAGCGTCTACTTAGCGTCCCCAACCTCTGACGCTAATATAGCGTCGCAAATGTCAACGTCAATATAACGCAAGAAGCCGACTCTAATATTGCTTCTTATTTTAGCATTAATATCGGTCGTGGTGACGCTACTTTAGCATCGCCAACTTGTGACGTCAATACATCGCTACCATCTACCGCGCATTTTCTAATTTTCGTACATGATAATAACGCCGAAATAGCATAGCGGTGGCGCCTCATTTAGCGTCGACATTTTTTATACTAAGTTGATGCTATAGAGAGGTAATAGCATCTATATTTGTCGACACAAGGACGACGTTATTAGTGTCTATTTAGCATTGCGTACTTTGATGACGCTAATTCGCGTCATTATTCGACAGTTTTCTTGTAGTGTAACATATAAACACATCATTATACTTTGTTATAAAATTTTGTGCGAGAAACATTATCAGCTAGATTTGGTTCTTGCATAATAAGAGAGGCAGAAAGAACGTGCATTCGAACGTCAGAATGTTTTAGTTCATATAAAATTTATCAACCATCATGATCTAATCAAGCTGTTCATGAAATAATTTAATTCGCTATATGAGCAACTTGTCGTAATATTGATTGTCGAATAGTGCCTAAAGTCATTGGCATGCGTATCATCTAAGTAATTGGCAATCATATAATCGTAATAACTAAAAAGTCATGTACTAAATTTGAAATTAACGAAGATTTATGCGTTAGCTTGGAATATTAAATTAAATGTCCCAGATCATTTTAGACGAAGTCAGGATATATAATTAATAAATTAATTTTAGATCGACAAACAAAATAAATGAGAACTTCTTGAAAATAGTCTTGTATACATATTGAATAGTTATGTATAAAATCTTGCACAGACTCGAGTGATTGCAACATCGAAGTATACATAAAATATCAAGTACATCCAGAAGACGTGCTACAATGTGCACTTCTTTACGTATAGCTCAAGTGAACTTGAGCTTAAATTAGAGTAGTTAAGGGAGCTTTATTTTTAAATTTCTCTTTTCTTTTCTTTCTTTTCTTTTTGGTATTGAGCAATTTGCCTCCCTTTATAACAAAAAAAATATATAAAAAGATGAATTTTTCATATTGGATTAAAATCAAGAAAAATTATTTGTCAAAAGAAAATAAAGGAGGCATGGTACTTAAATTATATTATTTCTAAAACAATATTTCTTATCATTTTTGGATTTTTTAAATAATAAGAATTTTTATATAGCATAGTAATATATTCCTAAGTAGGAGTTTAGTTGGATTAACTAAAAAATATCTTAATTTAAAAAAGATAAAAGGAAAACCACACGTTCTCAGTGATGTTACACAAGTTAGAAGTAAGAATTTGAGTTGAATTAAAAGAAGAAAGCAACTTTTTATGAAAGTCGAGCTAGTATATCCGATAGTTTTTATGAAAGTAAAATTCTAGTTTTTTTTTACTTTGCATAAATATAAATTCCATTTTTTCATAACTATTAAATAAAATGTTTACTTTTTACAAAATAATACATGAATAAGTCGAAGTTTTAGTTGGATTAAATAAAAAAATTATATTTTTATGATATAAAAGGAAAAAAACATGCCCAAGTAATATATGTATAAGTAAGCATTAATTGTGATTAAAATGCAGAACAAAATTAATTTAAATGTTCCTACAGAGCCGTCAGATCCTCATTTTTATTTTTCTAAAATATTGTACCAGACATGTGCTATTTTTTGCAGAGTTTTTGGCGAAATTGTTGTTGCGTTTACCCCTTACTTTATGTGTTTCTTGCCCAATAATTTCGGTCTTAAGGATTTTGTGAATGCCTACAAAGTTCATATGATTAGTTGATCATTTTATCACTGACATCTTTAAAATAGAAAATAAAAAAATAGATAGTATATGCTAACAAATATTTAAAATTTAGTTAGCTTCTTTTAAAAAAATACTGTATTTTCAAATAAAATATATAGTGATAGAAATTACTGTCTATATTTAGATCTATATATTGATAAAAGAATATGGAGTTCATGTAATTCGTAGTTTGATTCGATTTAATAATATTCAGTTAAATCGAGTTCCAATTCAAAATATTTAATCTATTATTTGAGTAAAATAAACATTCCTTGTCAAATTGATAGGCCAATTATAATTATTAGATATCGTCAATTTTTTTTAATTCGTCCGTGCATTGCAAGGATTTTAGCACTAATTTAAATATAAATGCTTCGTCATTTTAAAATTTAAACCTTTGACTTCACTAACGTTGGATGTATGTAACAATTAACCCAAGAATATAATATCAACCACGTACCACAATAAAGGGATATTGGTACCATATAGGAAGAAAAAGCAAAAACTTGGATAATTGAAGATACTAAATTTATCTAATAACCGGAATATAGATACACAAGATCAATACTCGATAAAGTCTTGCTAAATATGAATTTAAAATTTGGAAGTCCCAACCAACACAACTAGTCCACTAAAATTATTGCTGATTTGATATAGTCAAATCCATATGTAGGCAGTTTGATCCGTTGGTAAGATAAGCAGATTTCAAGAATGAAATCACTTGATCAGTTCATAAATTAATTTACATGATTAAGTAACTAGCAATATTAAAATTATAAATACAATGTTCCTATCCAGTTAGCACATAAAATTATAAATATAAAACTATTCTAAGCTTTTTGAAAAATCATAATTGGATACTCATGACTTTCTATGGTAAAATGAAGGCAGCATCAAGGAAACAACCATATACATTTATATTTACTCAATCATATCGCTATCCAGAAATGCTTATTTAACCTATATGCACCAGAAAAACTATAACGCCCCGAGACCCACATTATTTTCATGTGCTCAGAGTCGTCTCAGAGGCGCTACTCAATTTTCTATAAAATATTTTTGCGGAATAAAATCTATAAAGTGTGGAATATAAAACATAAATGCAGAAGACTTTTCAAAAATAATAACTAATAATTCATAATAATCAAAATGCTAAAATATCCATAAGTTTACAATTCTAATAAGTGGAAAAATAATAAAACTAAACAACTGATCTAATGTCATGTGCAACATCTGTCTGTCACTGAGCATAGCCACCTATAGCATCATCCTGTATCAAAACTCTCTCACTTGTACGGATCCAGGTACAGAAAAATATTCATGAGTATAAAAATACTCAATACGTAAGGTCTACTGAATAATCAATATGCTCAATCGAAAATAAGATATGATCAATGATGAGTCAATTGAGCAATCAATGTAATAATCAATCAACAATATATCGATTGATCAATGTGAATAACTATATCATGCTATGAATAACTATGGTCGAAAGACCAATCAATAGCGATAACAATTAATAATTACTTGATCAATATGACATTATCCAATTAACAATAGAGTATGGAATCAATGATTCAATTTAACAATAAAACAATAAAGTCATAAATCAATAGGAAGAATCAGGAAAATGTCAAATGATCGATCAATATTGATTTAACAATTAACGATATCAATGATGCCTGATCACCATTACACTATTCAATTTAACAATTTCAATTTAATATCAATGGTCATTGGTCAATAACAATTCGATTCGATTTAATGGGCGGAGGCAATGCCAATCAACGGCAGTATCCCAAATGATCATGATCTATTCAATTATGAAGGTTTTGATCTAGGAAAACCAACCTTTATTGAAGCAGAATTAACAAGGTTCTTCCACGTTGTATATTATATTCGAGGTCGGGACGACAATCACTTCGGAAGGTCGACTCGATATCACAATCCAAGTACCTACAGAATACAGCAAATATAGAACAAAAATGCAGCAAGGAGAGTTCTCACATATCCACATCTGCAGTAGTGCAATTCTATTTATAGAGTTTGCATGGTGAGTTTCGACAGCACCACCATGCAATTTTGCAACCGCACATCATGTGCGTACGTCACATGTCCAACAATCTCCCACTCGCAGATAATGTGCTATTTGTCACATTTGCAAATTTCTGTGTATAGTAAATGGATCGTGCGACCCACGAGTACATTCACAACATAATACGAGAGAATTATGACCTGTTAGAGATGCACAATTACTCAATCAATTAAGAACATATACCATGACCTGTTAGGGACACATAGTGCTCAACCAACTTGAGAGCCAAGACTATAAAAGTCGCTCAATCAATATGCGAGCCAGAACTATATTCTTATATAGTCGCTCAAGCAATCATATTACTCGCTATGCCCTAGAGATACCTTGCTTGCACAGCTTAGACGACTCACGTCCAACTCCGATGTTACTCAATTTTATATGTATACTTTACAGTTGGCCAACAACATATAAAATTTATGCAGCACTAGTGAATCTTTCTCTCGCCCTCATATTTCTCGATTCTACGTCAGTTGCTTTCCTATACGTGGCTCGATGGGCCGCATACAATTTTAGCCTTTGAGTACCTCGTTAAAGTAGCAACACTAACATATCACTTTGAAATATAGTCAAGAGTCGAAGGGCAATCTCCGGACTTGTTCAGTCCTTAAAGACTCACACATGTGACGAAGACTCGACTATTCGTCAAGTCTTAAGATCAACTTAGCATACTTGATAATACACTCAAGTATTGCGGTGGAGACTCCCACTGAAGGAGCGTATGCCATTGCTCAATAACACCGCACAGACTTAAGTCCAGTCGCTAATCTATGATGCCTGACCTGAGTCCTCCCACTAGTCGCCCAAAATTTCGGCGCCTTAAATGAGGTCTCATATCTGGCTCCGCTTGTCAGGTCACACCGAGTTAAAGTAAACTCGTGTTCAAGACTTCCCGAACAAATCAGGGCGGTTTTAAATCATATCATGATTTTAAACTATTTCTTCTTCGCTCGCCATACTCTAAGCATCGGAGGCGATTATCCGTGTGATTTGATAATCTCGTGCCTGACTGACCTACTCTACTTGTGTATAACAACTCATAATAACTAAAATGAAGAAAATGAATACTTTCATTAAAAACAAAATGTTTAAGTACAATTAGGATTACGTAATGCTATAGCTTTTATATGTCTAATAAATACATCTCTCGGAATAGGCTTCATAAATGGATCAGCCACATTTTGATGTGTAGACACATATTGCATCATGATCCTTTTCTGAACATCTTCATTTCGTACAAATTTATACTTAGTGTCGATATGCTTCCCTTTACAGTAATATTTCTCATCTTTGACATATGCAATAGCAGCTTGATTATCACAGTATAAGTTAGTCTTTGAAGCATCATCAGCTACTCTCAGATGGCGAAGGAATTTGCCTAACCAAAGGACTTCTTTTGCAGCTTCGGTATACGCCATGAATTCTGCTTCCATTATTGACAATGCTATGCAATCTTGCTTCTTGCTGCTCCACGTCACAGCGCAATTGCTAAGCAGGAAGACGTAACCGGAGGCGGACTTGCGTTCATCAATATCGCCAGCCCAATCAGCATCCGTATATCCGGCTAACTTTAGGCTTCCTCCTTGATAGCATAGTGCGTAGTCAACGGTACCCTTCAAGTATCTGAGAATCCTTTTGACAGCCTTCCAATGTTGGTGTCCGAGATTAGATTGGTATCGACTAACCAGACCAATGGCATGACATATGTCGGGTCGAGTACATAACATGATGTACATCATACTTCCAATTGCGTTGGCATAAGGAACAGAGGCCATAGCACTCTTTTCTTCTGAAGTCTTCGGACACATATTAAGACTTAAAGCTTCACCTTTCATCACAGGAGTATCAATGTGTTTGTAGTTATTCATTCGAAAATGTTCGAGAACCTTTTTTATATAGGTTTCTTGCGAAAGAGCAATGAATCTCTTTGAACGATCTCGATGAATTTTTACTCCAAGTATATATGCTGCTTCACTCATGTCCTTCATCTCAAAAATAGAGGACAACCATTGTTTAATGGTATTTATATACTCCTTATTATTCTCAGCTAGTAAGATATCATCGACATATAGAGTTAGAAAAGCAAACTTATCTTTAGAGTCACATATATACACACAGTGGTCTTCATCAATCATAGAAAATGCGAAGGAAATTTTTAATCGATGAAACTTCAAATACCACTGCCTAGATGATTGTTTTAATCCGTATATGGACCGTCGCAGTTTACATACTTTGCGCTCTTGACTGTTTACAATGAAGCATTTAGGTTACTTCATGTAAATTTCTTCATCTAGTTCTTCATTTAGAAAAGCTGTCTTTAAATCCATTTGATGTAGTTCTAAATCCATATGAGCAACTATAGTTAGGATTAAGAGAATTGAAGAAAATCTAGCAATGAGTGCAAAAGTTTCGTCATAATCTATACCCTCTTTTTGGGTATATCCTTGTGCAACAAGGCGAGCTTTATGTCTTTCTATGGATCCATCCGTACCACGTTTGACCTTGAGAACCCATTTATTCCCTATTGGTCTTCTATCGGGTGGGAGATCAACCAAATCCCAAACTTGGTTATCTTTCATTGACTTCATTTCTTCTTCCATCGCTTTCATCCATTCTTCCTTCGCAGGGCACGAGAGAGCCTCCTCAATTGTTTTAGGCTCATGTTCGTCTTTCGGACCAACTATAAAAGCTTTCCCCTCAATCTCAAAATGACGACGTGGGATACTTTTTCGATTAGTCCAACGTATTGAAAAGTCAGGTATATCTCATTCTTGAGTTGGCGATGATTTTCTCCCACTCGAATCAGGATTTTGAGGTAAGGAGACATACTCCTCAGCAGATTGATCCGTCGGATGAGCCAACTCATGATCTTCTTCCTCGTCGAGGTGAAGATCTTTATCTATTTCGCCTTGCTTAGGAAAATCATCTTCTAAGAATGTATCATCTCTACTTTCTATTTCTATAATAGTTCCATCATCATTTTCACCTATGAAAACATATCCTTTGGATGTCTAAGATAGGACCCAACTTTCCATACTTATAAGAAGTATGAAGTACATAGGCTGCGCACCCCCAGGGGCGCAAATAACTAAGTTCAAGTTTTCGGCTTGTCTAAAGTTCGTAAGGAGTAGAACTTACAGACTTTGATGGAACTCGATTCAATATATAGGCTGCAGTCAATAAGGAATCACCCCAGAAAGAAATAGGGAGATTTGCTTGCGCCATCATTGATCGGACCATATCAAGTAGAGTCCGATTTCGTCTTTCTGCAATACTATTTTGTTGCGGAGTTTCAGGAATTGTTAGTTGCCTAACAATACCTTTTTCATCACATAATTCTCTAAAAAGATCAGATAAATATTCACGCCCACGATCTGTACGCAAGACTTTAACTTTGTGATCCAATTGATTCTCATTCATATGCAAGAATCGTTTGAAACACTCTAATGCCTCAGATTTATGGGTGATTAAATAGAACACACCATAATGTGAATAATTATCGATAAAAGTGATGAAATAAGAGAAACCATGTCTAGACTTAACATTCATAGGACCAGATATCAGAATGGATTATTTCTAAGGAAGATTTAGCATGTTTGCCTACTCCAAATGGTTTTCTAGTTGCTTTACCAGCAAGGCAATTTTCACACGTGGACAGAATCACTTTAGCGAGATTGCCTAAAAGGCCTTCTCTAGCTAGTCGATTCATGCGATCTTGCCCAATATGCCCAAGTCTGGCATGCCACGTTTTGACATCAACATTTTTATCAGAAAATGATACAAATGAAGAACTAGAATTTTGAAAATCTTGATAGATTTCAATATCATAAAAACCATTGTGCTTGTAAGTAGTACAAATACAAATATTGTTTAATATCAAATCAACACAACTTGAACCAAATGTTATTACATAACCAAGTTCATCTAAACGAGACACTGAAATTAAATTCCGTCGAAAATCCAGAGCGTAAAGGACATCATGGAGGTACAAGACACATCCTTCGCAAAGGTCCAATTTACATGTACAAATGCCTTTAACCTCCACACGTGCGTTGTTGCCAACGTAAATCCACTTGGTTCCGGCACTGAATCGATGAAAATCCACAAAGGCATCGCGTTCCTTCGCTATGTGGTCGGTTGCTCCTGAGTCTACAATCCACGAAGGATGAGAGTCAGCGACTAATGCACAGCTAGAAACATAAACAAAAGTTTGTTTAGAAAAGTATACCTGTGTTTTCTTTTTCGGCTCAGTGCACTCACATGCAAAGTGTCCACTCTTGTGACAGTTGTAACACTTTACTTTTATCAAACTTCCCACCGCGCTTACCACGTTTGCCCTGGTTTTTTCCTCTGTTTTCAGTCTTGTTTTTACCCTTCTTAATGTGCGACCTTTTCAGTTTTGAACTTTTACTCTCACCTTTCGCATTGGATTCAGCAACATATGCTTGACTGGAAGGTTTAACTGCCTCAAGGCGCTCTTCTTCCAGTTTCAGATGACGTGCAACATGAGTAAAGGTTTTGATGTTATCGTTGTGAGCTAAGTTCAAAACCATTTGTTCCCAACGCGCCGAAAGGGAACGAATGACAGTCTGCACTTGTTGTTCATCAGTAAGTGGAACACCAGCACCTTTCAACTCATGAATCATGTTCGATAATTCATGCAAATGCTGCCGCATGGTGTGATTTGGGCGCATACGGTAGAAATCGAACTTAATATTAAGTAACATTAATTTCGTGGTTAATATATTGGCAAACTTCTCATGAAGGGCATCCCACATGATTTTGCCAATTTCATGCACCTCGTACTCACACATTAAGAAATTGTCCATGCTGCTCAGCAACACAATGCGAGCTCTTTTGTCTTTCTTTTTCCATGCATTGTAAGCGTCCAAATTCCTTCTGTGTTGAGGTGTAACGTCAAATTCTGGTTCAGCCATAGTGTTTTTGATGCATTTAATAACTTCCTCTTCTTCGAGGATGTATTGTACTTTCCTATGCCAGATGTCATAATTGTCACCATTCAATTTGTCACATTTGTTCAGTTCAGCAATTATTTGCTTGGTTGTCATTTAGTCTAAGATCATGTTAAAAAATAAATGAGTGTTAGAACGTTATACACAAGTCTTCTCGTCGCATATATTTCAAAAATAATAAAATGACAATATTTGAGAGTAGGAACATCGAGATGGTAGCAAAGCTCTCACTCATCTCTCACTATTTCAAAAACATTATCAAATTATTAAAAATAATATAATTGCGCCAAGGTACTATTCTAGTAATTTTGGAAAAAAATGAACATCCAAAATCATTTAAAATATATAATGTGATTAACATATCATTTTCAAAAATTTCGGCCAGACAAACAGAGTTCTGTGATGGGGGCACTTCCTTGTCTATGCAAGGTGCCAATTAGGGAATCATCACCCCTTCGCTTCGACACCAAAATAATTGAAAAAATATTATCGTGTCACGTGAACATAGTAATATTTAGAGACTGCGTCTACTGTACACCAGGTAAGTTCATAGAGAAAGAGGGTACTAAATTTCTCACTGACAATCTCATTTCGGTACTTTCCTAAACATGCACATGTCACGCACCACTCAATAAAAATTACTACCGTGACCATCATATAATTTAAACGCCTTAGTCCTATTTGGATTACTTATGTTTCATTATGAAAATAATTAACTTAGGTCCAATTTATTAAATTCCTAGGTTCATGAAACATGTCACATTCATAATTGGCATTTTTATGCATAACACAAACATAGCATAAAATTATTATGAATTACAAAGCATACAAATAATTATACAATTCATTTATCACACAATGAAATTATTTGTCACATGCTTTTAACATAATATATGCATGATAATAAGCATGGTTACTATTAATTCAAACATTTACATAAAATGAAAAAAATAAAGTCACATGCTTATAAGACATATATGTATAACACAAGGCATTTAAATAATTAAAATATCAATTTTCATACAAATTGAAAATTATTTATCACACATGCCTTAGTTACAAATATTCATACAACAAAAATAATGTTGTCATATCATACATATTATTAATTGCATAAATTGAATAAAAAATATGCAATATCATTTGAAAATACATTTGTTACATCAAAAACAAATTTTTGGTAACAAAAAATATATGCACTTAAAAAATTTCTTACAAAAGAAAAAATATTTTTTATAAGTTTCATATCATAAAATGAACCTTTAAAAAATAACATTGTGCACGAAATATTTTATTTTCACACATAACATAATGTAATATAATTATGTTCATAACATAATTTAAAAACATATTACAATATATACATGACACATTTAAATTTTATATACATGACATACCAAGAAATGTTCATAATTATGTCATATAGGTTTCAAGAAAATTTCTGTAAATTTTCAAATTATCATAACATAATTACATGCAAGACATTTCACATAAAAAAAATATATGTCATATTATGTCACAAAATTTCTAATATGCATAATAATTATAAAAATTAACTAAAAATGTATATTATATGTCGTGAATCATAAATACAATGTCAGATAATTTTTCAAAATTTTTTGGATCATAAAACAAACAATTTTTAATTTTAATATAATCTTTTCGAAATTTCCCTAATACATTATAATTTCAAAAAAAAAATTGAAACTGTTCAGACCGGGCTGCAATGCAGCCCAAGTCGCCAGCCGCCCCCTCACGACAGCGCACTGCGCTGCGGGCCAGTAGCCCGCGCGCAGTGCAACAGTGCCGCATGGCACTGTTCACGCTACAGTGACACTGTTCACGTGGAATAGGACAGCGCATTGCGCTGTGCATTCGTCATTGCATTGGCGGAAGAACAAAAAATTTATGATTCTGGAATCAAGGAAAGATATTGAAAAAGAAATTTTCAAAATATTATCTATTTGTATAGATGTAGATATAAGCGCAATTGAAATCATGCTCCTTTAGGTTCCTTAAATTCCGTGGGTGGAGTAGCTACTTTTTTCCAATATACGAAATTGCGCCTCAAGGCCGCGCGCAGTGCAATAGTGCCACATGGCACTGTTCACGCTACAGTGTCATGCGGCACTGTTCATGTAGAACAGTTTTTGTTTTAATTTTATGGAAAGAAACATATTAAAATTTGTATTAAAAATTCTGTTGAATTCAGTACATATGGATAACAAAAAAGTTTAATTTTTTGTTCTTTGGTTATGGTCATATAATCAAAGGTGTAAAAACATAATTTTTTCACAATCTCGTAATATAAAAAAAATTGACGAAAAGAACCATTTTGGCTCCGATATCAATTGAAGGTTTTGATCTAGGAAAACCAACCTTTATTGAAGCGGAATTAACAAGGTTCTTTCACGTTATATATTATATTCGAGGTCGGGACGACAATCACTTCGGAAGGTCGACTCGGTATCACAATCCAAGTACCTACAGAATACAGCAAATATAGAACAAAAATGCAGCAAGGCGAGTTCTCACGTATCCACATCTGTAGTAGTGCAACTCTATTTATAGAGTTTGCATGGTGAGTTTCGACAACTGCACCACCATGCAGTTTTGCAACCGCACATCATGTGCGTACGTCACATGTCCAACAAATTCAATTCGATTTCAATCCAATTCAATTCAATTCGATTCTATTCCAATTCAATGTACAATGTTCGGAGTTATCAATTCAATGAAGAGCGCTCAGTCAATTAAGAGACACCATGCCACTTTCATGCAGGCTAGTAGGGGATCAATGTCATTACAAGTCCGATACAATTCAATGGGTTCGTGTATAATGGAGGACGAGTGGTCATACACGGGACAGCCATAGCTTTTACACTATCTGCCCTATTCAATTCAATTCAATTCGTCCCAACTTAATGGCAATCAGTAGACATGGGCCCAGTAGCTTTCAGCTTTTATCTTATTTACTTAAAATGTCTATGTTTTAGTAATTTATTTTAGATGAAATAAGATCCAATCAAAAAAATTACTGAATCAGTATCATAATCAATTATAAGATTGGATATGATGATAAAATATAATCAGATGATATGATCCGGTATGATGATACTATAATCAGGTATGATAATAACATAATAACAATTTGATCGGATCAAACAATATATCAAACTCAAATAATAATCACAGCAAAATAAATCGTTATAAAACTGACAATTAAAATCACTAATCATATTAAAATAAATGAATACCTCCCGGTTTCCATCTCTATTTTTTTTTCTTTTCTATTTTTTTAATTTGCTTTCTCTGCTGGAGAGTAAATCTATTTTTTCTTTTTATATTATTTTGACCTCTCTCCTATTCACCCAGCGCTCTCTTCTTTTTTTTTCTTTTGTCCTATCCCTTTCTCTCTCATACATTCTCTGTTCCTACTCACAGAAAGCCCTTCTTCAAATTGCCAAATCCATCTCTCCTAGATCAGTCTCCCTACGTCACGGCCAATCGAGTCCTACCCTTACGCCCCTTTTTTTCTTCTCTTACAATTATCTCTTTTTCTTTTCTCATGCGGCTGGGAACTCTCAATTCCTTTTTTTTTGCTTGCTTTACCATAAAACCTTTTTTCTCTCTCTCCAAATTATTTAGCACCACTACTTATTGTGCCTCTCATCCTATTTGTTATAACTATTTTTTTTTCCTTCATTTCTCCTTCGGCAGGATGGCGCAAAGATTTCAAAAATATATATATATTATTTTTCATTTATGCTTTTCTTTCTTTTCACGAATGCAAACACACCTTTTTAATCGATAAGCCAAAGTCAACCGTTTCATAGAAGCATAATTACACTTCATAATAAACATACGGATTTCCACTACGTACATCATTTCATGCTTAGCTGTTTGACGCCGAATCACGCCTTGCCGTCACCTCGACGTTATGCATCTGTCGCCAAACATCAAGAACCAGATTTATATATAGGAGTCGATCCTTGTTTTCCAATTCATCTATAACTTTCAATCCCAATCAAATTTAATTTTTTAAATAATCTTTCTTAACAATTTTGATTTATTTTAATAATTAAATAATTCTGAATTTAATTAAATAATTTCATAATACATCTTATCCATAATTAAACTCCTTTTCCTATTTTCCTTTATTTTCGGAATTATTAATTATAATAATATTAATGACCATATATTTTTTTTAAAATGATAAAATATTCATTTTTTAAATTCTGAAAAATCAGAGTTGTTACAAAGACATTATCCCCAACAAGGATTTACAATATCAAGCTAGAAGAAGATATAATATGAGAAGAAAACCGAGTGTAATGCTATGTAAATCCAACTTGACGCCATGGCTTCTAGGACTGGGAGGTTGAAGTTCATCGCACTGAACGCTCCTGAAGGACAGCTTTCCATTTTCCAGATCATAGATGTACTGAAAGTTCTGCATCAGATAATTGCCCAAGTACGAGTAGCCGTCAGAACTGGGGTATATCATCAAGCAAACCAAAGAAGTACCATTAACATCAGTGTAGTTCGCCAAGAAATTTGATGTTGGCAAAGTCATGTCTGCGCCGTCGAAGTGGAACGTGAGAGTAGACAAATTTAAACGGCTATTTGATGTCCAATCGAAACACAGGTCGAGGCCGAAGTAATTGGAATTGTTGTACTCAGGCAGGACTCCAACTTGAGCACTGACTTCGTCCCTGAGGATCACGTAAGCTTCCGGTGGCAAGTAAGTAACCGGGTCGGTCGAATATATTATCGTCCCATTTATTATTGTCCCATCTGAATTTTTTACGTATTGGAGCATTTCTGGACGGATGGGCAACCTTTTTGCGCCAAGTGATATGCCCTTCAAATCAAGGATGTAGTCCGTCGAATCATTTAGAAGAGTGGTGGTATTGACGGCTATGTTGCCCTCCAAGTCTGCGTAGGAACCGAAGAACATGTAGCTGGAAAGAGTGGTATCGGCAGCTTGGTCGGTGAAACAATGAGAGAATTTGGTTAAATTCAGCTGAGAGATCAGAGAGAAAGGGGCTCGTCCGAGCCCGACATAGCCAGAGGTGTCATTGAATCCGTAGATCCCCACGTCGTTGCAAGCAAAAGACAGGTTACGCGGAGTACTGCCTCCGAAAACGAATGTGTCGTTTGCAAGAACACCCACCAGGCCAGAGCAATTGTATCGGCACTGCGGCAGCTGCAAGCATGATTCGTTCTGTAGCTCTTCTTCCCATTGCTTGTCGCATGTCGGAGTGATGTAGGTGGAGGAATTCTTTGGGTAGTAGGCCGAAGTCTTGCTCGGCGCGTAATTTTGCAGGCAGTCGCTCCAAATGACGTCGTCAAAGGTGTCGATTATGAGCGATACGTTGCTTGCAGGGGTCCCTACGCCGAGCTGCAGCAGGTAGTCCTGATATCCGCTGTATCGGAGCCGAGCTTGGAAACCAGCAGCGCCACCGTTCTTGTTTGCGGGAAGATAATCCGCTAAATTCTTCTGTTTGGGAAATTTTGGTGGTTTTCGAGGCCCACGGGAACGAAAGGCAACAGCACTCGGTGGATCAAACAATAGAAAGAGGAGAAGAAACATAGCTACGATTTGCGCCATTTTGGGGCTAAAATTGAACTCTCAGATCTTTGCTAGGTACGTACTAGTCAAGAGGCAATGTTACACCATGCACTCGATTTCACAGTTTTACGTATATATAGAAGAAAAAGTTGACTATATCATGAAATCTGAAAATGACAATTTCATGTCAAAATAAATGGAACGATCGAAATTGTTTCCGCTATTAGATAAATTAGCAGTCATAATATCAAACTTTATAAAATATTTTATATTCTACCCTGATTATTTAGTTCCTATCAGTTTTGAACATGATTATAGAACAAACAAATCCAAGAAGATATTACGGCTGTTGTAGTGAACGCCACCCTTGACCGGTAGCCGGTAGGCGTGAAAAGGTTTTTTTGCTTCCAAATAGTTTAAACGTGTGATATATATCACATGATAACAAATTTAAAACATTATCCTTTTGACTTACCTCCGAATCGGATGTTCAAACTTGTTAATCAATTGACTAGCAAAAGTCGCGTTTATCTTTTTGTGTCACCAGCGATATAAAATCCACATATTACACTAAAAAATTTCGAGCACTTTATAATTTATTTTCCTATCGTTTAGGGTTTGGAGTCTTCCTAAAGAATGTCCCATCATGTGGCCCATTCTTTTTGGAACGAAGCTACTGAATATGACAGAAAGTTTGAAACATTCCAATTTCAATTTGCGATGCTATATATAATTATTATCTTGCGGCCATAATTTTCCCCAGTTGCAAATTTAACGATAAAAAGAACGACTTAGACTCTACGAGCATGTTGTACATGAGGGGGTCAGGAAAAAAACATTAAAATTTTAAGAAATCAGTATTTATAATAAGACTAAATAATATCTAATTTCAACGAATTAATGTAGGAGCGAAGAAGCACTTTCTCGATAATTAAGTTTTGAATCAATTAGAGATAAATGAATTGGTAGTTCGACTTCAAAATGTCTTCTTATACAAACATCTCTTGCCAGTGTAGATATCCCTTGAACTTTATTCATTATCATATATCAGCTGAATCTGATTACTAGTTCATTATTTTAATTTGTTAACTATTCGATAAGAAATCACAAACCTTATTTAATATTGAATAATCATGATTTTGGCAAAAAAAAATCATTAACTATAAATCAATATTTCTTAGTTTTTTAATCTTCGATTGTCACTAAAATATTTTTTATAAGCACCAAAAAGAAATCAAAAAATAAAAGCATAACTTAATATTTACTTTCTTTAATGTAATAAGTGATATAATTACTACACTCATAACATAATTATTTTGGATGAAAAATCGGCTGCAGGGTCTAATTTTTTTATATTTAAAAAAAATGACGAACGAACCTGGCGCAACGTCCGACGGGAGCGATCCGATCGGAATGTCTGGCGGGAGGAGGTTATCATGGTGAATTTCTTGTTGAAACCTCCGATGGGAAATATCTCATCAAAGGTTCTAACTAGAAATCTCCGCTGGAAGTTCCAGTTGTCTCGTCAGAAGCTCTGACAATTAATATCCTTTCGGAATGGAGACTTTCTGTCGGACGTTTCGATAGGTGCCTACTTCGAAAATAGCAACATATTTTAAAATTCGTTGAAAAGTTATTACCAACGAGAGTTATTCCAACGATTATTTTCACGTCGAATAATTCATTGAAAACTCAAATTTTCGACGAATTTTACGAGATTTTTTATGGATTTGACCGTCGGAAATTGTTAAAAATGTTATAGCAAAGAAAATAACATCATACCATTTGTTGGACCTCAGCACCCTCCATCGAACTTCCAATTATTGAAGAATATATAGTATTGGTAGTAAATTATTAGGTAGATTTCATTATCTTAATTTAATATAAAGCAATATTAATGAACTGAAATAAGAGCACATATGATGATCACGTACTGAATGAATAAGTTTCGTAATTGTCGTTTCACAAGTGAAAAATTAATTCAATTAAAGAAATATAATACAAATAACTCGTAGAACACATCATTGTAGATTGTTATAAAACTTTGTGCGATAAACATTATCAGCTAGGTTTGATTCTTGCGTAATAAAAGAGGACAGAAAGAGCGTGCATTTGAACGTCAGGATGTTTTAATTCACATAAAACAGCATATGATCAACTTGTCGTAATTTTGACGGTTGAATAGTGCCCAAAGACATCGGTAATGCATATCTTCTACGTAATTGACATTCATATGATCGTAATAACTGAAAAAAAATCAAAATTAATGGAGATTTTGTGTTAGTTTAAACTATTAAATTAAATATCCCAGAAGATATTTAATTGGAAAACTAATTTTAGCTCGATTAACAAAACAAATATGATAGACCCTTGAAAAGAAGTCTCGTATATATTGAATAGTTATGCATAAAATCTTGCACAAGTTGATTTAGAAAAAGGAAACGACGCGAGTGACTTTGATTGCAACATTAAACATTTAATATCAAATGCAGAAAGGGCACGTGCGGCACTGGTACTTTTTTATAACCAGTTTTAATCAGCCTTTCTAAAATTGGAACTGACCGATTTTAGGTAGGGGTGTAAGCAAAAATATAGAAAAACCGAAAAGCTAAAAAACCCATGTAAATTTTAAGATTTCTTTAAAATTTGACAGAAAATCTAGACTATTTTCAATTTAAAAAAAACCAACAGAGAAGCTCGATGGAGATCTACATAATTAAAATTATATAAAAATATATTACTATTATAATTTAAATACTTATAAAATATATAAAATTAATTAGTAAACAAAATATTTTTATCATTAAATGCATAAAAAATATATATATGTCATAAATAATAGTACTACAACCTATAATATGTAACTAATATATGTTTATAAAATACAATACCACTTCATATTATCAATATCTTTTATTAAATACAAAATTTATTAAAAAATTTAGGACTCCGAAAAAATCATCAGAAAAATGGATTAGGTTTTTTTAATTCTAAAAAACCATCCGAAAAATATAAAATGGTCTTTTTAAGCAAAAGAATCACCTGAACTGTACTATTTTCACCCCTAATTCTACCAATTGAATTAGGTTGATGGTTCAACTTTTTTTTTCAAAAAAACAAAATAAAGCTGAATATGGATAGAAAAATAATAAGGAAAGTACATTATAGTAAGAAATAGAAAGGAGAGAAAAAAGGGTATAAATTTGAATAGTATAATATAATGTAATAGAATTTGTAGGATGAAGGTAAAAAAAGTTACTAATAATAAGGAAAGTAGATGTGAATTTGAAAATAAAAGGTGGAAATAATAATAAAGATAAAGTTAGACAAAGAGAAAATTGAACTAAAATAAAAAATGATCAATTTAAAGCAATAAATATTAATAATATAAAAATAGGAATATATTATAGATTTTATAGGATGAATTTAAAAAGGGAAACAAATAATATATAATGAATTTGAAATATAGAACATGAGAAGATGGTAGTACGAAATTATTCAAACAAAAAAGAAAATTATTCATGAAATTATTAAATAGTAAAATTATTTAATTATATTATTGTAAATAATATATATTTCTAAAAATGTAAAAAAATGAATTATTAACATATTTTTATTTCATTATTTTTAACCTTTAATAACTTTTTTATAATATATTTTATGAAGTAATAAAAAATATATTATTTTAATAAAAATCTAATTTAATCCATTTGAACCGATTGAATCAATTTTGAACAATGTTGTCAATTCAATTATTAAAAGATTATTTAAACTGTGCGATCCTCTTTTTTAAATATATCATTTTGTTTTTTTATTGAGCATTCGGCCCCGTTATAACAAAAAATTATAAAATATGATTTTTGGTATTGAATTTAAAATTAGGAAAATTCATTTGCGAAAAGAGAATAAAGGAGGCATGTTCAAAATATTTAATTTAAGAAAGATAACACGAATATCACGCGTGCTCAGTTATGCTACACAAGTTAGAAGCAAGAATCTGAGTTGAATTAAAATTAGAAAGCATCTTTTTAAGAAAGTGAAGATAGCATATACCATTGTTTTCTTTTTAAGCAAGGTCATGTCGAGTCAAACGGCCCATTTTTTTATTTTTTTCTTTCAATTTGAACTTTTATAATTTTTAATTTACTTATTAAATTATTATATGATATAATTAGTATTATTAATTATTCTATAATATATGACTTAGTGAGTAGTGACTACTTTAATTATTATATAAATAATTATATAGTTAAATTTTCAAATACATCATCGTTAATTTATAATTATTAAGTAAACAAATTTGTAAAATGAATAATTGAGTACTAAGTAATAACTAATAGGTTATAAGCTTATACATAAAATTAATTGATAAGTATTTAATATATATATATATATTAGTAGCATTAGTATACTAGTATAGATAATTAAGTGCTAATTTACTAATTACCATATACTAAGTTATAACTAGGTTATGCTAAGTAAATTAGTATTTAACCATCTTATAACCAAGTTACTCTATAGTATAATAGTATATACTATGTTATAACTAAACAAAGTTATACTAAGTAAATTAGTACTTAACTATCTTATAAGTTATAACTTAGTTATAATTTATATAGTAATTTACTATATACAACTTAGTACAAAAGTTAGAATTAAATCAAAATATCCTTTAAAGTTCAAACTTTAAATTCGTACTGTCGTACTGAAGTTAATATCAAATGAGTCATTTAAAGTTCAAATGTTCTAATTTTTAATTTACTTTTTATATAATATAATTAGTATTATTCTATAATATACGACTTTAGTTTAGTGACTATTGACTACTTTAATTATTATTATAAAATAAATATGTAGTTAAAAATTTTAAACTCTCATTGGGTAATTATGATATCATACTCACAACAATCTCTATTTAGATCAATTTCAAGAGAAAAGATAGTATCACTCGAAATGAGTTTAAGAATGACTATTGTGAGAATGACATCTTAATTATTCAATGAGAGAAAATGAGATTAAGAGAGAGAACGTGAGAGGAGAGGAGATCGAGAGAGAAAGGGAGGGATGTGCATGTGGCCATTTGGGGAAGGAGAGGAGATTGAGAGAGAGAGAGAGAGCAAGAGTGAGAGGAGAATAGGAGATTGAGAGAGAGAGAGAGTGAGAGAGATGAGGGAAAAAAGAATGAGAGTGAGCAAGTGTGAAGAAGGGGGAGGGAGTTCGGCCGCATTTTATAGATGGCGAAGGCGGTTCGACACGGACCGCGTTGTCTTAAACAAGGCAAGTGTTGTACTCATAATGCGTCCGTGACCGTCGGTTAATGTTCGTGTTGTCAAATCGAAATAACACGGATTGTGTGATTTCAGCGTGGACCGTGTTTATGCATCATGTGTGATCCATGTCGGTGTGTGAAAAAAAATCCGTGTCAAAACGGGTCGTGTCTTGTTGGAGCCATATTTATCGTGCCCGGGTCATGTCGTGCTCACAGTGCGGAAGACCGACCCGGCACGGAATGGCACGACATGACCCATTTTTTCGTGCGCAGGCCGTGTCCATGCTGGACACGACTTTTGGGCGGGCCGGCGGTATGCCGGGCTGTGCGGCCCGCCCGAAATTTCATCTCTAGCTTTGTAACAATTTTAGATGATACAGCAGTATCATCAAAAGGATCAAACACAGTTTCAAATGCTTACCGACCTTCAGGTTCAACTTGAGTGGATGGTCTGAGACTATTTTGGACAGTATCTGACACTTCCACCTCCATTAGAAATTAGCTAGTTAGTTGTGTTTTTCCTTCCTTCTTTTATCTTTTATCCATTCTTGCACCTTGTTCTTCTTAACTTTTTTGGCTTATTTAGTTTAATCTTGGGGAGGTTTCATTTTATTTATTTCAATATTACATGTTTGCTTTATATATGGATTTTATAAAAATATCATAAAAGATTCAAATTTTTAAAAACAAATCACAAAAATACAACTAACCATAATATTTCTTTATCATTTGATTTTTTAATTGCCTAAGTAAAATTCAAAGACATTCTGTGCACTTATAAATTCTATTGTCATAATTTTATTTATTCTATCGCCTTAGTAGTGGGTACTTTGAAAAGTGTTCGTTGCCAAGTAGAACTATGGATATTTAGATCACTAATTATTATTTAAGTTCGTATTTTATTTTATTTCTCTTCTTGATAGTAATAGCTTTTCTATTGAATGCATAAAGTACTTGGTGAGCTTATGAAAAAAGTGAAAATTAATAAGAAAAAAGTTGTAGAGAAAAATAAGGATGAAAAAGTAGTGGCAAAAAGAAATATGAGGCGATTACAAATGTTATCCGATTCATGTTTGAGCAATTAGATTTGTAAAGAATTCTTGTCTTGCAACCTAAGGTCTGTGATCCGTCATTCAAAAGTATGTTACATGAATCACCAAGCAATATGGAAAAGCATAAAAGCAGTCAAATCATTACTTCACCACAAAAAGTTTTACTTTTCTATTTAAAAAGAAAAAATAAGAGAAATTAAACAATTTGTGCTAATTCGAAGAACCCGAACCATGTAGGATCCTATTTGGAACGAGTTTCTTCATAATTCCAAGATTGAAATATAGCGCATACCCGAGCTGAGTTCCATTAGACCTGGGTCGCATTCTAATTTTTCAAATTTTTTATTAGTAAATTAATTTTAATTTCTAACAATTGTGTCATTAAACCGAGGTCAATTAAAACATCTTAGATAATGTAAATTCAAGTTGATCGAATTTTCAATGTCTTTAATTTTACTTATTTAAGATAGTTAGATTCTTAAGTTTTTTAGTCCTTTACTTTAACAACCTTTAATAATAATACACTTTAGTTGAGAGTATATTAAAAAGGATTGAGTTTTCAATGCGCTTTAATCATATTCTTAATTAGGGTACTTAGGTCCTCAATTTTTTTAGGTTTATACTTTTTATCCGTTCTTTTCTATATGAAGTTTATATTTGATTAATTGATAATTAAGATATTTTTTTAAGGAAAAGTGAATTCCATTAAGTTAAATCATAGGTCTGATACATAAGTTGGGCGAGATTTTTTTAAGGAAAAGTGAATTCCATTAAGTTAAATCATAGGTCTGATACATAAGTTGGGCGAGATCTAGTGGTGGATCTCTAACCCATAAAAAATCAGAAGCAAAGGAACGTCCATAATGCTTCTAATAAAAAATCAGCTAGAAGACTACATTGCCTATTGATGTTTATTGGCTTAAAGTTTACAAAATCTTGTGTTAGATACCATATGTCATCCATAATGCTTCTAATATGCCAGGGGCAGCTTTTTGAACAAGTGTGGAGGCATCCGACTGATATGTGATGTTAAGATAACCAAATTCCATGCAATGTAGAAGAGCACATCTTAAAGCCCAAGCTTCAGCCTCCAATGACGAGAGGAATTTCCTGTGGGTGGTGCTTGCAAATACAAAGTCCCCATTAGAAGAAACGAGAATGCAGCCTGCACCCTCATCATCGCCGCCCAGCTTAACAAATGAGCCGTCGATGTTCAGGATGAACGCCGATGAGGTAGGGGGCTCCCTCTAGGACCTTGAGGGTCCAAAGGAGGGAGGGGGACACTCATCTTTGGGATGCATCATAAACATGTATGGGAAAATGGAGTCCCCTTGTCTAATTCCACAATGTGCATTGAAAGGCTGTGATGGTTGCCCATTGAGTAAACATGAGAAGGAGGTTGAGGTTATACATGCTTTGATCCAATTAATAAGCATGGGGGGGGGGGGATTCATGAGTGAGAGAGCAATAAGATGGCCTGCCATGAAATCCTATCAAAAGCTTTTTTCATATCAATCTTTATTAGCATATTCTTTTTCCTGCCTGACTTCATACTGTGCAATTTTCTAGGCTATCAAGATGTTATCCTGAATTGATCTCTTGGCTACATGGGCTGATTGAGCTAGATCAATAAGGGATGCTAATGTTTGTTTGATTTTACCTGAGAGAAATTTGAATATAACATGGTAGAGTACATTACATAAAGCTATAGACCTATAATCAATTACCATGATGGGGTTGGGCTTTTTAGGAATGAACACTAGTGAGGTGACGTTCCAATCAGGAGGGAGGATCTAGTTTGAAAGAAAGTGGTGATGTATTCAGTTATTTTGGACCTACAATATTCCAATTATGCTTGTAGAACTCGATGTTAAATACATCTATACCAGGTGCCTTCCTAGGGGCCATGCTCCAAATAGTATTTCTAATATCATCGTGAGTAACCGACGATAGAAGAGTATCATGCCAATCATGTGAGAGAGTGGGGAGTGTAGGCCAGGTTTTAATATCATTTATAATAAAGGTATCTGGGCCCAAAGAGACTTGTAGTGCTCAACAAAATAGTCCTGAATCATTTGTTGATTAGTTTGAGGATGTTTCCTGAATGGTCCTTAATTGTTTTGATTAGATTATAGCAGTCTTGCCTTACTCCATCATTTGATACTAATCTACCTAACTAATGTTGCATGGAGGCCGTATAAGGATCTTAACTTATTAAGCTCTTGCTTAGTGAGCTGGAAGGAGGCATCCTTTAGCTCTAAGTTTTTTATTTCCTCTTTTGCTACCATGGCCCCATTCTTAAGATTTCCTAATTCCTTGTTGTTTTACCTCAGGGTTTTATTTTTAATGGACTTAAATGTTGCATTTAGAGTAGTGGAACCCCTAGTTAGCTTGGCCCACTCCCTATGAACAATATTCTTGGGTTCAGGGTATTCTAGCCAAAAGTGCTCATATTTAAATAGCCTAGAAGATAGGGGATCCTGATCGTTTGTGGATAGAAGAAGAGGGGCATGATCGAAGCACATCTTTCCAGAGTTGTTAAGTTCAAGTTGGGGTATTTTGTGAGCCAATCTTGAATTATCAAAGTTCTTTCTAGCCTACATAGGATCCTAGCATGGCACTTCCTGTTGTTACACCAGGTGAATTGTGGGCCAGTGAGATCCAAGTCTAAAAGACCTTATGAATAAATGAGATTTCTGAGGGATCCGATAGATGGGTAAGGCAGAAAGGTCTGCCTACCCGCTTATCACATGGGTTTAATATGGAGTTAAAGTCCTCTAAAATGATCTAGGGTATATTCTTCATATTTAATTTTTCTAATGAGGTCCATAATGAAGTACGAAGAACAAGAGATGTACTTGCATATACACAAGAAAGCATGTAAGAGAAATTATCTGTGGAAACAACTAAATGTAGATCTTGCATATCAGAGCTGACAAGGGTTACCTTTAGATCCATGCAATGCCAGGCCACCAGGATGCCCTCTGATGAGCCCGAGCCACCTACACTGAAACATTTCCAAGAACTACCAAGCTTTTTGGCTACTTTATTAGTATTTTCTAGTGTAGCATGGGTTTCTACTAATGCTATAATATCTGGTTTATGTTTCTTAATAATATCTGTAAGACGATCCCTTACTTTACTTCGTAGTGCCCCTCTACAATTCCAAGGTAAGATACACATTATTTGAGATTAGAGGCAGATCCCAAATTTGAAACTGAAATAGAAATAAGACCATCAATGAGTTTGGTTTTATTAGAATTATGTCGTTTACCTATCTTGCCCTTTCCATTCTTCTTATTTTGGTGCGAATCTCCGGTGAGTAGGCGAGAAGCGACGAGTGGCCCTGCGTCATCTTGTCTGACGTGGAGAGAGCAGAAAGTCTGCGTCACACTCGTCCTCCTGAAGGCCGTTGAACAGGCCACCGAAAGGTTTCCCTCGCCCTTGTCAAAACTAGCCCTCTCCTTGACTTCTCCGAATTTCTCCAACACATGACACAAAAGGTCATATCAATCTTCAGCATTGAATTGTCCTACTGATCTGGAGAGATTTGCCGATCTAGAGGACGATGGTGGATCAGATGTATGAATGTGGGGAGAGTGTTTTTTTCCATGAGGGGTTGTTGACGACAGTGTAATAGGTGAGGGGTCACGTGTCACGTGGTGTGTGCGAGAAGGTGAGATTGAGATTAGGGCTACATGCATGGGGGACAGCTATCTTACATCTTGACCGTTTCATTGATCAAGATTAAATCCAAGCCCTCCTTAGTGCGCAACTGATTTAAGCTATTCTTGGTGTTGCCCGGAGGATCCGAGCCTTTGATCCATAGAGAATTTGGACCCTCGATAATGCGCGATTTAGAAGTCTCCAGAATTTGCCTCTTGGTGCGCTATTGTAACCCTAATCCCAATCTTGCCTCTTGCCCGTTGGAACGCTGCTGCTCACTGACAGGTGGGACATGTGACCCTTCTCCCTAAACCGCCAAGTCGGTCCGATTTAAGAGAGCTGGCCGGTCCGCTTCAAGAGAGCTAGCCTGGAGATCGTCATTGCCGATTTGCCCTCCGACCTCCATCCCGGGTGCACTCGCATCCACGGTCCGTAGAGTAGCATGCCAAGGGGGATGACTAAAGAGACATCACTCGATGACAGTGTCTCCGGCTGCCGAATCTGGGGGCAGGCCTCCAGCCGGTGGCCAACCTGTTGAAAGAACTTAATGGAAGGTTCTCATAAATTACCTGTTGAAAGAACTTGGCTCCGGCCGACAACCAGATCCAGAGACCCTGCCTGACCGGAAGAGACAAATCGATCTCAGCACAAACCCTAGCAAAACTACAATCGTCACCTGATGAAGCTTGTTCATCTATTGTCACTACTTGGCCGAAAGACACCGCCATCCGTCGAAGGGAAACCAGGTTGCAAAGTTCCCAGGTGAGGCCTAGAAAATGCATCCACACTAGTATACGTCTCATCTCCAGCGGCCAAAAAAATGGCCTTGATTGGGTGAGTGTGAGGATTGATCCACCTATTTCCCAAGGTCCTTGTGATAGAGCGCGCAATCTTTCCAACAGATCATTAAATAGAAAAAGGAGGAAACCGTTATCCATTTCGACCACTCCTAGGAGATGTTTGAGACCCCAAATTCCTAGAAGTTTGGATCTGAGAGAATCCACTTGTACTCTACCTCCGAGAGGCCCATGTAAGATTGCGTTCATGATCCTCCAAGTAGAGCTTCATTTGTTCAGTCAAGATCAAACCCTAAACATTTAACAAGCACTCATTCTATGAAATTGGCTTGCAAATGTCCTTTGAAGATACTAAGATTGCATTTGGAAACGGAATCGTAATTCCTCTTAAATTCTCGTTGAATAATTGAATTGACAGATTAGTTTGAGACATGTTTGAATGGAGTGAGATATATGAAAGAAAAAAGTTGACGTGATGGATTAATTTTTTATAAATTTTGAATTAAAATTAATTATATTAAAGATAAAAAAATTTGTGCGATAAACATTATCAGCTAGGTTTGGTTCTTGCATAATAAGAGAGGCAGAAAGAACCTGCATTTGAACGTCAGAATGTTTTAATTCACATAAAATTTATGAACCATCATTAGCTAATAAAGCTGTTCATGAAATAATTAAGTTTGCAATGTGAGCAACTTGTCGTAATTAATTTTGACTGTGGAATAGTGCCTAAAGTCTTTGGCAATGCTCTTCTAAGTAATTGACAGTCATATAATCGTAACAACTAAAAAATCCTGAGTACAAAAATTGAAATTAATGAAAATTTATGTGTTAGCTTAGAACATTAAATTAAATATCCCAGACGATTTTAGACAAAGTCAAGATATTTAATTAATAAATCAATTTTAGATCGATTAACAAAATAAATATGAGAAGTTGAAAAAATGTCTGGTATATATATTGAATAGTTATGCATTCAAATCTTGCACAAATTGATTTAGAAAAATGAAACGACTCGAGCCATTGCAACATCAAAGTAGAGATAAAATATCAAGTTATAGAAAGATCACGTACCGCACTGGCACACTTTTTAATTTATGGACCATGTGAACTCGAGTTTAAACTACAGTAGTTATGCGACTCTTCAGGTCGCGTTTGGTTTGAGAATCAGGGTGAAATCGGACCCCGATTTCATGAAACGCAACTCCTGATTCCATCAGGAATTGGAATCGAGACGCACGTGACTCCAGTTCCACCAAAAGGTGGAATCGGAGGAGCACCGATTCCTTTTTTTATGTGACTTATTTTTGGGTATTTAATTTTTTTTCTTTTCTTATTTTTCCTCTCCCTCACTTTGCCCTTATAAAATAATTTATTTATTATATATAAAATATTTATAATATAGTTTTAATATAATATTATTTGTTACTTATTATAATATAAATTTATTTAATATTTCATAAATTATAAATAATTTTAAAAATTATTTTTTACATTTGAATACTATATTTTTTAACAAAATTTTTTTCACAAAAAAATTACTTTATAACTTTATTTTTAATTATAATAAAATTATACTTTATAATTATAATAATTATTTTTAATTTAAAATTCATAAAAAATTTATCCATCACATTAATTTTTTTCATCATATCAACTTCGTGATTCTCATCATTACGTTCCACTTCATTCAAACAGACATTGAACTAATTTGTCAATTTGACTATTCATCGAAAACTTAGGAGGAATGGTTCTGTTTCCAAATGCAACCTTAATATTAAATACATCTTTTTCCTTTTTTGTATTGAGGATTCAGCCTCCCTTTATAACAAAAAAATATAAAAGATGAATTTTCATATTGAATTAAAATAAGGACAATTTATTTATAAGGTAGGATGTATCAGACCTGCTAATTTTTTGCAGACTTTTGGGCGAAATTATGAGTTCACCCCTTATTAGTCTGTGTTTCTGTCCACATAATTTTGCGATACGGTTCATATGATTAGTTCACCATTTTATCAGAGAAAGAAATTTACAAAATAGCCTCAATTTCTGCAGCTTGAAAAATGAGATGAATCTTTTCTACTTCGAACACTAACAACCACAAAATATTGAAATGGACGACATCTAGATCATTCCTCTTCCATAAGTATGACTTTCAATCAAATAAAATCAAGAAAATTTGTTCTTAAAAGAAAATAAAATTAGATGGTATATGCTAAAAAGAATATTTACAATTTAGCTAAATTATTTGAAAAACTATTTTAATAAAAATTACTGTCTTATTTAGATCTATATATTGATAATAGAACATGTATTTCATATAACTCGTACTCGATTTAATAAAGTTTAGTTAAATTGAGTTCCAATGCAAAATATTTAATTTGTTATTTGAGTAAAATCATTCTCCCTTGTCAAATTGATAGGCCAATTATCATTATTAGCTAGCTTCAAAAAATTTTAAATTAATCGTCCGTGCATTGCAAGGATTTTAGCACTAATTTGAATTTAAAGACTTCGATATTTTTCTATAATAATTTTAAAATTTAAACTTTTGGCTTCGCTAACGTTGTGTATATAACAATTTTACAATTCAACCCTTCGTCTTCATCAATGTTGGATGTTCAAACGTATGCATCATTTGGCTGGCACGGCAAATTTGTAGATGTGCATCAACCTGATCGCTCTCTGAATCACATTGCACCTTGGCGCAGGGGCGGATCCACGTTGTGTGTGAGGGAGGCTCTGGCTCCTCTCAAAATTTTAAATTTTTTTTAATTATATATATTTATATACAAATTTCGTTATTAAATCTTAAATTTGATTCCCTTTAATAATATCTAGTGTGAAATGAATGCATATTTTTGCTTTGGTCTAGTAGTTGGATTTGCCATATATGATGAAGAGGTCATGAGTTCTCAATACTTGGCTTAGTTTTTTTTTTTTTTTATATACTCCTTAACTTTGGCCCCCCTTCATTTTTCACTCTGCCTTGGCATATCAGAGTTATTATAAAAGATATTAAAGCAATGTTTCTGTATTTATGAACTTTAATGTGTACATGTCAATAGAAACACTAATTCGGCAACGCATTTTTTTATTGGCTTTACCTTTTGGAAAGAATGACGACAACTTTTGGAAAGAATGTTCTGACCTTCCCGTGGGACTTCTTCATATTTGAACTCTGATCAGATCAATAAATAATATCGATTAGAGGTAAATGAATTGGTAGTTCGACTTCAAAATGTCTTCTTATACGAACATTTCTTGCCAGTGCAGATACCCCTTGAACTTTATTCATTTTCATATATCAGCTGAGTCTCATTACTAGTTCATGATTTTTAATTTGTTAACCAATCGATAAGAAATCAAAAAACTTATTGAATATTGAATAATCATGATTTTGGCAAAAAAATCGTCAGCCATAATTCAATATTTGATATTTTTTTAATCTTCAAATATTGTAACTAAAGTATTTTTTATAAGCACCAAAAAGGAATCAAAAAATAAAACCATAACTTAATATTTACTTTCTTTAATGTAGTAAGTGATATAATTACTACACTCATAATGAACTGAAATTGGTAGGCAGATTTCATTATATTCATTAATGAACTGAAATAAGGGCTCATATGATGATCATGTGTACTGAATGAATAAGTTGCATAATTGTCGTTTAGTGCAAATTGACATTAATATATAGATAAAAGATCAATCTCAAGTGAATAATTAATTCAATTAAAGAAATATAATACAAATAACACATAGAACACATCATTGTACTTTGTTATAAATTTTTTGTGTATAAATATTATCAGCTAGTTTTGGTTCTTGCGTAATAAAAGAGGCAGAAAGAACGTGCATTTGAACGTCAGGACTGTTTTAATTCACATAAAGCATCATTAGCTAATAAAGCATGGAATTCATGAAGTAATTAAATTCCCTATATGAGCAACTTGTCGTAATTTTGACGGTTGAATAGTGCCAAAAGACATTGGCAATGCATATCTTCTACATAATTGACATTCATATGATCGTAATAACTAAAAAAAACTCAAGAATGCCAAATTTGAAATTAATGTAGATTTATGTGTTAGCTTAGACTATTAAATTAAATATCCTAGGTGATTTTAGACTCAGTCAGGATATTTACTTGGCAAATTAATTTTAGTTCGATTAACAAAATAAATATGAGAAACCCTTGAAATGAAGTATCGTATATATTGAATAGTTATGCATAAAATCTTGCACAAGTTGATTTAGAAAAAGGAAACGACGCGAGTGACAGCAATGTGGATAGAAAAAATAAAATAAAATCGATCAACTGAATAGAATCGATTCAACTGAATAGAATCGATCATTCAACTTTTTATTCAAAAAAATAAAATAAAGTTGAATGTGGATAGAAAAAATAAAAAAATAAGGAAAGTACATTATATTAAGGAATAGAAAGGAGAGAAAAAAGATATAAATTTGAATAGTATATTATAATGTATGTAATTTGTAAGATGAAGGTTAAAAAGGTACTAATAATAAGGGCAGTAGATGTGAATTTGAAACTGAAAGGTGGAAATAATAATAAAGATAAATTTATAAAAGAGAACATTGAACTTAAATAAAAAATGATAAAATTTAAAGCAATACATATTAATAACATAAATATATTAAAGATTTTATAGGATGAATTTAAAAAATGAAACAAATAATATGTAATGAATTTGAAAAATAAAACATGAGAATTGTTCATGAAATTATTAAATAATAAATTGATTAAATTACATTATTGTAAATAATATATATTCTAAAAATGTAAAAAAATAAATTATTTACATTCAATTCACTTAAAATGATCATTAACATGTTTTATTTCATTACTTTTTACCTTTAATAACTTTTTTATAATATATTTTATGAAATAATAAAAATAATATTATTTTAATAGAAATACAATTTAATATGAACTTGGTTAAACCAATCCAAACATGACATAATTGGTCGATCGGTTCTATTGTTGATTCAATTATGAAAGCATTAGTTTAAACTATGTGATCCTTATTTTCAAATATACCTCTTTGTTTTTTTGTTGAGCATTCGGCCTCCCGTAATAACAAAAAAAATATAAAAGATGATTTTTCATATTGAATTAAAATTAGGAAAATTCATTGGTAAAAAGAAATAAAGGAGGCATGTTCACAATATTTAAATTATATTTTATTTCTTGAAACAATGCTCGTTATCATTTTTGGGAAAATTTTAAGCAATATAACAATAATAGTAATAATTTTATATATTTGGATTAACTCAAATCTTAATTTAAGAAAGATAAAACGAGAATCACGCGTGCTCAGTTATGCTACACAAGTTAGAAGCAAGAATTTGAATTGAATTAAAACAAGAAAACATCTTCTTAATTAAGAAAGTGGTTCGATCCGGTTCTTGAGAAAGAAACTGGATTCAATCAATGGTCAAATTAGCTAAATCAAGTTCCAAGTCAAAATATTTAATCTATTGTTTGAGCAAAATCAATCTCCCTTGTCAAATTGATAGGCCAGTTATCATTATTAGCTGTGGTAAAAAAATTTTAAATCGTCCGTGCATTGCAAGGATTTTAGCACTAATTTGAATATAAAGACTTCGACAGTTTTCTATAACAATTTTAAAATTTAAACCGTTGACTTCGCTAACGTTAGAAGTAATTGAACCCTTTGTCTTCATCAACGTTCGATGTTCAAACGTATGAATCAATTGATTGGCGCGGCAAAGTCGCGTTCGTGTTTCTTTGTCATCAGTGACATAAAATCCACACACATTACATTAATATGACTCCTTTCACCTTATGATTTAAAATTTGAACCTTCAAAAATATTTTTTTTTATCAAGCGGCCAATTATTTTTGGAACGAACCCAATTATGGAATATTTGAAACAATCAAATTTCAAATTATGACACTACCTCAATTGATGACCTATATGCACTAGAAAGGCATTATCCCCAACAAGGACTTACAATATCAAGCTAGAAGAAGACACAACATGAGAAGAACACCGAGAGTAATGCTATGTAAATCCAACTTCACGGCATGGCTTCTGAGACTGGGAGGTTGAAGTTTATCGTCGCACTGAACGTTCCTGAAGGACAGCTTTCCATTTTCCAGATCATAGATGTACTGAAAGTTCTGCATCTGGTAATTGCCCAAGTACGAGTAGCCGCCATCGAAGGGCAACATCATTAAGCAAACCACAGCAGTATCATTATCAACAGTGTCGTTGGCAAAGAAATTTGGTGTGGGCAAAGTCATGTCTGCGCCATCGAAGTGGAACGTGATAGTGGACAAGTTTAAAGGGCTACTTGATGTCCAATTGAAGCACAGGTTGAGGCCGAAGTTATCACTGGTCTTGTTGAACACAGGCGGACCAACCTGCGCAATGACTTCATCCCCGAGGATCTTGTAAGCTTTCGATGGCAAGAAAGTAAACGGGTTGGACGTGTCGACTATTGTCCCATTTGAATTTTCGACGTATTGGAGCGTTTCTGGACTGATGGGCAACAGCTTTGCGCCAACTGATATGCCTTTCAAATCGAGGATGTAGTAAGTCGAATCATTAAAAATCGAGGTCGTGTTGACGGCTGTGTTTTTGTCCAAGTCGGCGTAGGAACCAAAGAACATGTAGCTGGAAAGAGAGCTGTTGTCAATTTGGTCGGTAAAAGAATGAGAGAATTTGGAGAATTTCAGCTGAGAGATGAGAGAGAAAGGGCCTCGTCCGATCCCGAGATAGCCAGAGGTGTCCGAATAATTGAAGAGCGCCACGTCGTTGCATCCAAAAGATAAGTTACGCGGCGCACTGCCTCCGATTCTGAATGCGTCATTGGCGAGAACACCGTCCACGATCGAGCAATTGTACCGGCACTGTGGCAGCTGTTCGCATGACTCTTGCTGTATCTCTTCTGCCCATTGCGTGTTGTTGCATGGCCGAAGTCTTGTTCTGCCCGTAGTCCAGCAGGCAGTCGTTCCAAATGACGTCGTCAAAGGTGTTGATTATGAGCGATACGTTTCTTGCAGGGGTGCCTACGTCAAGCTGCAGCAGGTAGTCCCAAAATCCGCTGTATCGCAGCTGAGCTTGGAAACCAGCAAGGCCACTGTTCTGGTTTGCGGGAAGATAATCGACGGAGTTCTTCTTCTTGGGCGTGTTTGCTGGTCTTTGACGTCGCCCAAACTTCCCACCAGCAACAGCACTCGGGGGATCAAACAAGAGAAACAAGAGAAGCAGCATAGTTACGAATTGCGCCATTTGTGGGCTAAAATTGAACTCCTAGATCCTTGCTAGATCAAAATCGTCGAGAGGCAATGTACCCATGCACTCGATTTCATGATTCACGTATATATAGAAGAAAATAGTTGACTAGCTCATGTTATGATTAAATCTGAAAACGGCAATTTCATGTCAAAAAAAAAAAAAAAGTGGGACGACCGAAATTGGTTCAGCTATTAAATAAATCAATATTCCAAATGTCAAACCTTATAGAACTTTAATTTTATATCCTACCTTTGGTCGAATTAATATTGATTGGATTAACTAGCTGCTACTAGTTCTGAACATGATTATAGAACAGACAAATCCAAGAAGATATTACGGTGGTTGACTTTACCAATCTTAGATGTTCAAACTTGTTAATCAATTGACTAGCAAAAGTCACGTTTATCATTTTGTATCATCAGAGGCATAAAATATCCACATATTATTGCACTAAAAGAAAATTCGAGCTCTTTATACGATTCCTTTAACCTGATAATTTATTTTCCTATCGTTTATACTGGATATCTTCAAAAAGATTGTCTTATCATGTGGCCCATTCTTTTTGGAACGAAGCTAATGAATATGGAATCTTTGAAACGTTGCAATGTCATTTTACGACGCTATAATTATTATCATGCGGCCATTATTTTCCGCAATTACAAAAACGATGTAAATTTAATGACGAAACAAACGACTTAGACTCTACGAGCATGTTGTACACGAGGAGTTCAGAAAAATAATAAGAATACTAAATCATGATATAAAAAACATGAAAAATTAAAATACTTATTTAAAAAATCAATATTTATTAAAAGATTAAATAACATCTGACTTTAATGGCTCAATGTAAGAAGCACTTTTCCATGCTTGATAATTCATAATTAAAATAATTATATATTTCTTAGATGAATTAATATTTATTGAGCTCATTTGATAATAAAAGTTATCATTTAGTGCTAAATATATTGTAACCATTAAATTAGTCATGTTTATTAAAATGACTTGATTATGACTATTAACTATTGAATAATCAGATGATTATGATCTACATCGAATTCACTATTCTAATAAATTAAATTAGTACATAATATTTTATTAATTTAATCAATAAAATTAGTTTTCTATATTCATTTTACGTCAAATGCTCTATATATACATTTTGCTTTACTTTTTTTATTACGAGTTCGACCAAGTTTGAACTTATGACTTCTAACTTTGATAACATATGAAAATAAATGTTCTATTGATTCTTTAAAATTTTTAAGTCATTAGATAGAAATATTATTGATTTTATAATCTTAACAGATATGATGATCATGTAATGAATGGATAAATTTTATAATTGTCGTTTAGTGCAAATAGACATTATTTGATAAAATGTCAACGACAAGTGACAAATTAATCCAATTAACTAAAAATAATACAGCCGACTAGTATTGGACTAGGGTGATAAATTGTTCCTCATCGTTTAAGTAAGGTTTCACTATTAATTCTTTATGAAGACATAAAATTTTCCTTGACCAGTCGAGCGAAGCAAAGAGATACCAAATTAATTAGACTCGATGATGAACCGACTTCACTATGTGACCAGTGTTCTTAACCATTAGCGACATAAGGTTAGACAATAGATATCGCTTTTCAGATATTGGTGTGGCAA
This sequence comes from Pontederia crassipes, assembly GCA_030549335.1. Taxonomy (NCBI): domain Eukaryota; kingdom Viridiplantae; phylum Streptophyta; class Magnoliopsida; order Commelinales; family Pontederiaceae; genus Pontederia; species Pontederia crassipes. The sequence continues at coordinate 32,458,206 of CM060193.1, forward strand.
AAGTAAAAAAATATAATACAAATAATTCATAAAAACACTTTGTTATAAAAATTTATGACATAATCATGATAAGATAGGGTTGGTTCTTCCATAATAAGAGAGGAAAAAGGAACATCCATTTGGACATCAGAAAATAATTTTTAATTCACATAAATTTTATCTAGCATCATGTTAGAAATAAAATATCTATAATTGATAAATAAGTAGAATAATGAAATAGTCAAACAAAAAAAATTATGAACAAAATATTTATCGTGGTAAAACTCTTTAACATCACCAGGAAAAGGTAGCCGCTATCTAAAAAAGTTTCACTATGAGCAAAAATGAATACATCTCGATAAACACTAATGGTCCAGGCCCTCAGTTGTCATTATAGATTTTCAGTTTTTTTTCTCATTTTTTCACAAACTTTTATACATTGTACAATAGTTAAAGGCTCATTAATAAATCTTCATCTTAACTTGAATTTTATAGAACACTAACAAAAATATAAAATGCTCAACATGCTCTCCTTTGCCGAGTATCCCATGTGGATCGAATTTGATATTTGCAGAATGTTTGTCAAATCTAAATGGTACTTAAATTTCACAATAGCTAAGTTCTTTGTCATCATATTTGTCGGGTTGTCTTGAGTATTGATCTTCTAAATTTGAACATTTTGCTTTTCCACCACATAACAAACAAAATGATAATTCACACCAATGTGCTTTGTTTTTTCATGATTCATTTGATTTTGTAAGATGTATTACTTTAGTGATGACCACTTTTTCAACTTTTTTTCAACTGACACATTCAATAATAGTAAATATAATTTGTCAATGATTTTCTTCCTAAATTATATATATAATATATGTATGTATGTACGTATGTATGTATATATGTATGTATGTATGTATGTATGTATGTATTTATGTAGAGTAAATTTTAACCATGGTTATTCAACTTAGGGGGTGTTTCCAGTAATGTCATCCAACTTCATTTGTAACACCAAGATCATCGAAATTTAGAAATATTTCATCCGCGGTCATCACGACCGGTTATAACCAGTAAACCTGTTAACCATTGACGTAGCACCGACGTAGATACTTACGTGGCACCACGTCAGCATTTTCTCTCTCCTCCATGTCAGATTAAAAAAATATCACGTCAGCATTTTTCTATGTGCTGTATCCAAATTTAATTTTGTAACTACATGGTCTTCTAACTTTTCAAAACTTTAGACAAGGTCATTCAACTTTCCAAATTTTCAATAGCGGTCATCATCAAAAGCTTAAAATAAAAAATAATATATAAATAAATAAATAAAATTGAAGGCACTTAGACTAATTCATGTGAAAAAATATTTTTATTTTCTAATTATAATATTTTATTTTTTTTAATTTTAGGGCAAAAAATATAATCGCTATGTTATTATTTTAATTTTTTATTTTCTTAATTAAAAATTTTAAATTATTAATTATAATAGTATTATATATTTAATACATATTAAAAATTTGATCGTCTCGATCCGAGTGGGTCATCCCAAAAAATGTACCAAGTTAATCTAAGTGCCTTGAATTATTTATTTATTTATATATTATATATTATTTATTTTTTTATTTTAACCTTTTAATGATGACTGCGATTGAAAATTTGAAAAGTTAAATGACCTTGTCTAAAAGTTTTGAAAACTTGGATGACCATGTGCATACAAAATTAAGTTTGGATAAAGCATAGGGAAAAAATGTTGACGTGACATTTTTTAATATTTTTAATATGACATGGAGGAGAGAGAAAATATTAACGTGGTGCCACGTAAGCATCCACGGTAGTGGTTAACAAGTTTACTAGCTGTAACTAGTCGTAATGACCGCAGATGAAGTATTTCTAAAGTTGAATGACATTTGTGTTACAAAATGAAATTGGAAGACCTTACTAGAAACACCCCCTAGTAACACTAACAACACGATATATATATGGACGAGTGCAAATCATAGCATACATAGTGCTACCAACTACATGAACTATAGATAGGAACTTTTGAGGTATACATTATATACTAATTTGACTAGGGAACATGAATTTGAGAGTTTAAGTTGTGCAATTATTGTTAAATTTGATATGCTAACCAATTTTTCTAAAAGCTAAAGCCGTTAAGAAGAATAACATCATTGATTTTATATTCTTAACACTCTCCTTCACGTGAGCGTCTGACAACTTTGATTTAGCCCAAACCCAACACGTGGACAACTAAGGGAGAAAATTATTTTTTTTAATAAGAGCTTAATGAGGTTTGAACTCAGGACCTCTAGCTCTGATACCATATTAAATTTGATGTGCTGATCAATTTTCCTAAAAGTTTAAGCTATTAGGGAGAGCAACATCATTGATTTTATATTCTTAACAATTATTAGGGTGCTGACAAATTTTGTACCCTACATTCTAAAACACTCTAAGATTTTTTTCAATATACTTATAATGAAAAAGAAATAGTCTCCCTTCACTTCTATTTCTAGATAGGGGATAAGGACTATGTAGGATAAAAAGTGAGCCATATGTATGAGATCACGATCCAACGGTGTCCCATATATATGGGTCACTTTTTGCCCCCATACAATCCTTATTCCCTTCTAGATATTTTTATCCTCAAAATTTTCTTTGTTTCTTCAAGATCCTACGTCTCAAACTCGAAACTTAACTTATTTTCAAAATCATTTCAGACATAGCTTTTGTTGCAGTATACATATCATCAATATTTATGAATAAATAAATAAATGATCCATCAATAAGTTGATTCAAGTAAATGCACAAATTGATAAGTTTATTCAATTTATCATCAATAGTTATGAATAAATAAATAAATAAATTATCCATCAGTAAGTTGATTCAATAAATAAATAATCTTATGTATATCAAATATTTAAGCATAAAATCTTGCACAAATTGATTTAGAAAAAAAGGAGGTTAGTAATTACAATGTAAATGTAGAGATGAACATCAAATTAGAAAATAAGATTGTGGTGCAGTGGCACATCCTTTGACTTGTACCTCAAATGATCTCGATTTCAAAATCTATGGGCGAAAGTTATGTGCTAATTTCTTTAAAATTTATTCATTTCCTTGTATTACACCTTTGGTTTCCTTTTATAATTAGTAGAAAACATCAAACTATAGATAAAAGATGAATTTTGCATATTGAATTAAGGGTTATTTCCATACCTCTCCTAAACTATCACAATTTTCCACGTCAAACTCCAAACTATGAACTTATTTTTTTAGATCCCAAAACTATCGGGACTTTTCCACTTTAGTCCTCTCGTCCACTTCTGTTATATTTTCTATTACTTTTACTTTTTTCATTTATGAAAAGACTAAATTACCTCTCACTCCAGAAAAACATGAAATGACAAACATAAAAAATAAAAAAATCATTGGAAGGATCAAAGCGGTAAACAAAAAAATTTGTCATTTATAAAAAAGACTAAATTACCCTCCCCTTAATTTTTTTCTTTTTTTTCTTTTTTATATTTATTATTTGATGTGTTATGGAGGTAGGGTTAATTTAGTCTTTCATAAATGGGTAAAGTAACGAAAAATATAACAAAAGTACATGAAAGGACCAAAGTAGAAAAATCATAATAGTTTAGGAATAAAGAAAAATAAATTTGTATTTTGGGGTTAGATGCACAAAAACACGATAGTTTAGGGGAATTTATGGAAATAACTCTTGAATTAAATCAAGAAAATTTATTTGCGACAAAAGGAAATAAGAAGTAGGCATCTTCACAATATTTTAAATTGTATTTTATTTTCATCTTTGTTATAGTTTTGGAACTTTTAAAATAACAATAAAATATTAATATATTATAATATAACATTTATAACTACGAGTTCATTTGAATTAACCCAAAACTATCTTATTTATAAAGATAAAATAAAATGCACATTACAAAAACACAAGTTATAAGTAAGAAATCTGAGTTGAATGAAAACAAAAAAACATTTTTTAAGAAAGTAGGTCGTATACGCATCATGGCATGCTTTCAAAAATTAGAATTTTCACTTTCAATAAAATATCATTTTTTACATTTCAATAAATTTGTAATACAATATTTATTTTTTGGCATGATAATGTATGCATAAGTAAGAGTTTTAGTAGGATTAGATAAGAATTTTTTTTAATATAAAAAAGAAAGAATGCCAATGTAATGCATGTAAAGATTAAAATGTAAAATAAAATCAATTTAATATGATTAGAAGTAGGATTGTCAATTGAATTAAATATGAAATTTTATTGGTAAAAGAAAAAAATGGTAGTATATGCTCACAAATATTTAAAAGTTAGGTAATTTTTTTAAAACTGTTTTAAAATAAAAATATAAAGATTAAAAAAGTAGTCTATATTTACACCTATGTATTGATAAACAAATATGTATTTCATATAAATTGTAACTTGATTGGATTTAATAAAATTTAGTTAAGTCTAGTTCACATCCAAAATTTTATTATTCTTTTAGTCAAATCAATCTCATTTGTCAAACTGGTAGGGCAATTATCATTGTTAATTATTATCAATTGTTTTTTTTAGAATCATCGTGCAAAGACTTTAGTTTTGATAACAAATTTAAAAGTTAATCCGTTGACTTCACCAACTATATAAGTCTCCTTTTACCTTATTATTTAATCCGTTGAATATGGACGTTTGAAACAATCAAAATTCCAATTTACGACGTTACCTCAATTGCAATCATGCGGCCATTAATTTCCCCATTTGCAAAAGCGATGTATGACAGAAGAACAACTTCATACTCTACGTGTAACGTCCTCAAATGAGGATCTATTTCGAAGGCGTTATGACAATGACTTAAGTCTTGACTAAATCTCAAAATGAAAATAATGGCATGCCAATAATAAAAGCAAAGAAAGAAAGATAGGAATGTCATAGAAGTAAAAGTCCAAAATTATTATAAAGTTCATGATATTCATAATGTCTGGATTACATCAAGCTCAAAATGCGAAAAATAAGATAAAGATAAGTAGGCCCTCTCTTTGTTCATGTGCTTTAGCATCGCTGGTCGCGGCACACGATCTCGACACCATCACTGACCTGGCCCTGTGGAAATCAACACAGGGGAGGAGGTCCTCCCGTAAGCTATATAGCCTAGTGGGGATCTATAAGTGTACAATGTATAACAATAATTAGCAATTGACAAAATTAATAATCACTTGTAATAAGATCAGGTGTGATGGCATAAGATCATTCATACGAGATATCGATGGGTAACAGAGATAATGAACATGAGTTAATCTTATAATCATAAGGATTTCAGAGAATCAATAATCACACTTTGTTCATCATATTCATGTCACTTGTCGATGTTCTTTGTGCTCTTACTTTCACTTAACATTAGATGTCTTGTGGTGCCTTTAACTTGGGGAATTTACATCAGATCGACAAAATACAGCTTCGTGCGGCCAATGGAGGATCAAGCCATGGCTCAAGGAGCGACCCGTCCGAGTGAGCACTCAGTTTAAGTTCTGACCACCACTCCCATAACATGTTCATCACTTTATCACTTTGCCATATTTGCATATCACAATAGGATTGGATCATAGAATAGGTCAAACAAGATCAAAGATTCAATCACATAACATGCTAAACAGTAAGGAGTAACACAATACAAGCATTTCAAGAATGTAGATCTGATCAGCAATCAAAAATAGAAATCAACATGCAATATGGACAATTATCGGTTGACCGGTCCTTACTAGTCGGTCGACCGGTTCTCGGACACTGGTCGACCGATATCTCTGGATCGGTCGACCGGTTGGTCCTTACAAAATACAATGCACAAGTTCTGTATATCAGTCGACCGATATCTCTGGATCAGTCGATCGATAACACAGACTAAAAAGAAGCTTCGATTGGCCGATCGGCCGAACGATACAAGGCTCGGAAGATTGATCGGTCGACCAGTCTATAAGTATCGGTCGACCGATAACCTTATCACCGGTCGATCGATATACATGATCGATCGACCATTCTGCATGAAAACAGACTCGGACAAAATCAATATAATTGTGATTTTTCAATCCAAAAATGACATCAAGGCATACAATCAATCATCTAAGCATAAGGGACTAATACAGAACATATCTATAATCATAAGAATCATAAAACATGAATCAAACACATGAAAAGCAATCAATCATTCCATTCCATACTTCTCTTCATCAAGAACACTATCCATAGTAAAAACCCTAATTCCCAATCAATTTCTAATCATGTACAGAGGATTTCGGTATCACCCACCTTAATCTCGTGGTTGCTCTTAGCTTGAGCCCTTCCAATCACCAAGAACACCTCCCCTTATTATCCTTCACCTAGGAGCCATCCAATTGAAGAAGAAGTGAGGGGATGATGCTAACACTAAAAGGAATGCAAAATTATAGAGAGAAAGCTAGATAAACCTTGCTGTAATCTTTCCCCTCTTGCTGGATGTTGAGCTCTAAGGGAGAAGAGAGAGAAGTGAGGGAGAAAAATGAGGATGGCTAAAGGAGGCTTTAGGGCAATTACCCCTTTTATAGGGTAGCTAGTTTAATGGGCTTGCTAATTGGGCTGAATTAGTGGGTCTAGGAGATTGGTCTTTGCAATTTATTTTCATTTTCTATTATTTTATTATTTAGAATGGGCCGAGTATTACACTACGAGCATGTTGTGCATGAGGGATTTAAGAAAACAAGGAATACCCACTCATATTATATGACAAAATTAATGAAACACTTACTGAAAAATCAATATTTAGAATATGATTAAATAATATATAAATTTAAGGATTTTTTTAATTAATGTAGGAGCCAAGAGGCACTTTGGCATGCTTGATGATTCAGGTTTGAATGAATTGAATTATTAGTTCGACTTCAAAACGCCTTCTTATACAAAAAATTCCTTGCCAGTGCAGATCTCCCTTGAACTGTTTTCCTGTCATATTAATAGATGAATCTTATGACGAGTTCATTATTGTTCAATATTTGATACTTTTTTAGTATTTGATAGTAACTAAAATATTTTTTTATAAGCACAAAAAAGAAATCAAGAAATAAAATCATACTTTGATATTTACTTTCTTTTTATGGAATGAGTAATCTAATAACTCCACTTATATTGAACATAATTAATTTAGGATTACATGATTTTTATCGATGAAAAGAATTTAAACACTATATCTATGTTTTATTGGAGCTTAACACCCGCTATGGAACTTCTAGTAATTTGATAGGTTGATCTCATTCTCTTCGTTTAGTGTAAAACAATAATAATGAACTGAAATGAAGTAAGGGCTCATATGACGATGTACTGAGTGGATAGATTTTTTTCTTTTCTTTTTTTTTTTTTTTGAGAAAAAAATACAATGGACAGATAGCGTTCATAATTGTCGTTTATTGCCATTTGACATTAATTGATAATACAGATAACTCAAATAACATATCGTTGTGGATATGATAGAACTGTGTGACAGGCATGATAGCTAGGTTTGGCCCTTGCATATTAAGAAGAGGAAAAAGAATGTGCATTTGAACGTAAGAAAAAAAATTTAATTCACAGAAAATTTATCGTATATCATTAGATAGTAAAGCAGTTCACAAAATAATTAGATTTACTATATGAGCAACTTGTGATTTTGACTTCTAAATAGTATCAAAGTTATCAGGCATTAGAATAAGATGTCCAATTATGACCAAATTATGAATAAGGTTGAATACGACATACATCCAACATAAACTTGGAATACGGTTCTTTTAAACCCACTTTATCTTTTGATAGTTTTAACTTTTAACACTAATTCATGTCAAAAAAAATCACACTGAGAAATCCAATGTATACTTGTGTGTCTATACGTCTGTAAATTAGATATATATAATATCACAAAGCTATATTAAGAATCCACATATGAAATTTGAGCTGTATGATGTGTGGAGAATGAGAAGGAAAACGAAGGAAAAAAAGGTTGAAGTTTTTTAGTTTATTCAATCTTAAGTTAGGGCATATCAACTTTAAATAGCATTCTTTTATTTTTTTTATATCATATCTTTTGGCGAAAGAAATGCAACCTTAATAACTGGGATGAAATAATAAGTGTTAAAATCGGTCATGAGTTTCGTCCATTAAGATCTATGAATTGCTTTTAGGTTATTCATCTTACATTTTGGTTATTATCTATGCAAGGCCGAAAATTCAGCCATTGCTAGCAGAGTCTCCTTTGGGCTACATGGGCTACGTTGTTCATACATGACTTTTTCATTGACCAAGATAACACGTTTGTCCAAGATTTATAAAAATAAAACATTATATCTTTAAAATATAATGCGAAAGCTAAAAGTAAATAAATATAAATGCAAAAGCTCGATCATCTCAATAAATACATAACATAACATTACCATCTCATGAACATAACACAAATAAGCAGCTCAAGCCTCATGCTATAGTACAACATAATGTCCAGCATACATACTCAACAACATAGCAAATAAGGACTTCTATCCATGTGCAAACATCACCACAAACAGTATCTTCGTGCACACACATCAACTGGTCAAGCAAAAAAATCAGACATGTGGGAATCAATGCAATAAAGAACAATCTTTCATAAACAATAATATAGATTCTTTAAGCATAAGCATGGATAAATGAAACATTTATCTTTGATATCCACAAAAATCAACATATAATAAGAATAATGAGATGTGACTCGTCATGTAATCATCAAGTTTTCAAGTCCATCTTTGGATAGCCATCAGAAGTGATAGTGATAATCGTTGGTAAAAGCTGCATCTTGAATAATTCATATTCATCTTTCACTTTGGAAATGATTCAGCATTATGAGAGTTTATCTTAATTTTTGAAAGAAAAATCAATTCATCTATTCACCATCTTTAGTATTACATAGAATGTTGATATTATTCAATTATCATTATGAGTAGGTCTTCGACTACAAGAAAATCACGATTTTCCGACGGGTAATTTCCGACAGTTCGAAATCCGTCGCAATTTGCGACGGATTTTCCGATGGTTTCATTTTTGATGAATTTTTATATTATTTATATTATTATTTAATTTTTCAACGATTAGGAACGTCGATATTTCTGACGGATATCCATCCGTCGCAATTTCCGACGGATATCCATCCGTCGCAATTTCCGACGGTCACGACCGTCGGAAATGAAAAAATAAATTATGTAATTTGTTATATTATTATTTAATTTTTTTGATGGATTTTCTGATGGTTTATGTATTTTTTATATTATTATTTAATTTTTCGATGATTAGGAATGTCGATATTTCCGACGGATAATCATCTGTCGCAAAAACCAATAAATTAGTAGAATTCTTTCGTTGATGGGAGAAACCAATAAATTAGTAGTCTTTGTTTTGTAATATTATTTCATTTATCAATAATCATTTTTCAGTAGCAATAATTCATTTACCACAATGAATTTTTTTGGTAGCAGTAGGCATGGAAGTTGACCTTTCATCTTCAATATTAATTCTTTGTTTTTTTTTTGTTTCATTTCATTTTCATTTAATTGGAATAGATCTTCACTTTAGTGATTGGCATGCAAAATGATACAATCATATGCTAGTAATATCAATGGAACATAAGTGCCACAATGAGTGCCCTATGAGGGAAGGATGCACCTCTTTGGGTGAGTCCTTTTCGTTACTTAGGTGCGGTCACACACAACAAGAGTAACGGTCACATATATTTTCCCTTCACCAGTAAATAATTTCATTATTTTGCCTTCCACTGCACTACTTACCCCTTTATTTAGACATCATCATTTTTAGTTCTCCTTTGCCTAGGTATGAACAATGGTAATCTACATTTTTACTTTTATTTTTCTTATCTTACATATTATCCTTTCGTCATATAGACCCAAATCTAATTATATTTAAATATGAAGATAAAAAAAAAATCAAACATCAATATGAGAATCAAACAATTTGATATAGTACATAACATCTATGCTTTATCATGATATGGATTTATCATTTAAGTCAAGTAATGTGGAATCAAGGAGAGGTTCCAATTAATAGCATAACTCGTTTAGAGAAATTTGGGATAAATAGAAATTGAATTTAGCTGATTTCGTTTCCTAAATAAAAAAGTTTGTCCACTTTGAAACTTTAAGAGATTGTCCAATTCAATTTATGTCGTTGGAGCATTCCAAGACAACTATAAGTTCTAGACATTCAAAAAGCCAAATGAGCGTTCGATCATAATTAATAAAGCCATTTCGTCATTATAAAATCATATAGTATTCGAACATTCAAAAAGTCAGGCGGACATCTTATCTTAGAATAGAAAATGTCAAGTCTTGCCCTTAGGAATTTTGGATGCCTGAAGGGTCGGCTGATCGGCCGGATTCATGAGGACAAGGTTGTTAAGATCGAGGTCTTACTTAAGATCGGAGGGGGTCTCGGAGATCGTAAGGATCGTAAGATCCTACCTATTAATAATATATATATTATCAATTATTATTTTTGTTTAATTTTTTATTTAAATAATAAGTTACATTCCACTTAGTCATACTTTTATTTATTCTTAAGCAAAATTATGTCAAAATCTATTAAGCTTAATATAAATCAATTATTAATGCCAAAAATGTATAGTTCTATTAATATTTAAATAATTATATTAATCGACAGGTTCGTATAAGATCGTAAGATCATGTGACCAAAATTAAGATCAGTTAAAGATCTTACACTTATTATCCAGAAAGATAAGATCGAGATCGACTAAGGGTAATAAGATCGCAAAATCGTAAGATCTTAATATTGAGATCGAGATTTTGATAACCTTGCATGAGGGTTCATATTATTCAACATTCTTGACGTTTGATCTCAGTTGTTTGGGTGTCCGATCTTTCCCCAGATAAATAAAATTTAAGTTACTAATGAACATGTAAAAGCTAATTCATAAAGTCAACATTTTTATAAAAATTAGGACCAAAGATTTACATAGAGGAAGAAAGAATTTCAATTGGAGTTTCTCATATTTTTATTGGATTTTTTTAAAAAAATATGGTAGGATCTCTATCAAGTTGTAAGCATCCAATTTTGTTAAGAGGATAGTTTAATAACTACAAACACTAAAAATATATAAATAAGGAGCACAAGCACCATCACCAAATGTGCATCAATCACTCAGCCATAACTTCGGTATGACCAAAGCATGAGATATAATATCATCAATATAGCAAGGTCAAGCATTTTTGTGCAACCAAATTGCCAGATGACAACCATTGGTAACAACATTTTGCTTCTTGGCCTATATGTCATGATCACCTGATATCTTCCTCGTCTTAATGATTGCAAGAAAATCCTAGTAGACAATATGTCTAATTAACCACTGGCATCTTGTGGCTGTCCAAGTCTCATTTGCAAAAGCACACTTAAAAAATTATTAAATGTATGCACAATTATTCTAACAAGTGTACTAGGTCGAATCAAATATTATAGAATGAGTAAGAGTTGTCGATCCCACCATGACTGTGACTTATTTACCTTCTAACCTAATTAATTAATTAGAACAAAAATATATTTATGATTTAGAATTAAATAAAGATTATGACAATCTATAAAATTTGAACATTTTATGACAAGACAGAAAACTAAATTTTCATACTTTAATCTCATCATTATCTCTTAATTAATAATAAAATATTTTTTAGAATTTGAGTGATAGAAATATTACCAAAGGTATAGATTTTGGTTAAGATAACCTAATTATTTTAAATTAAGAATAGATAAAACCAAATAAACAAATCAATTTTGATGTAAATTTCTATTATTAATTACTAAACAAGTTAACTAATAATCCCATATTTAATATAATCAAATCATATTACCAAAAAATGACTTGGGCACAACTAAACTTGGTTCGGGTTTTCTGTCCTGAAAATCTTCATCAAACAACTCGGCCCGAGCTGGCTATGGAACCTAGCTCGAGTTGATCGGACTTGGCTCAGGTTTTGTGTTATTCCAACACTAATATGATCGATTATCATGCACAAGATTGAAACACAATTACTACTAAAACCTTAATAATTAACATGCAAACATATTGAGGTATGATAAAAGCATTAAGTGAAATTCATACTCAAGTTCACAAACCTCTAAATCATAAATAAACTAAAATGAAACCAGTTTCAAGTTCAACCTTTCTGAAAATAATGAAATTACTCCATAAACAATTGATTTGACATTAATATCTTTGAGAAAAATATAATAAAATAATTGGAAATAGTGAACCAAACTCTCAAGTAGTAGACAACGTCTCTAGAACGAGTTTTGGCCGAGACTACATCGAAAACGGTCACCATAAATTTTGGTGTAACACTCAAGATTTTTCTAAGTTTAATAGAAAAAGATAAATGGAATAAAAAATTATCTATTGAATTAAATCTGGATTCCTATTAGAAGAAAAATATTATTAAGTTAATGAAGAAGATGATAAGTACAGATAAGAGTTTGAATATAATAAAAGAAAAAGAAAAGATGATAACTTATTTAATGATTAAATAAATAAAAGATAAGATTAAAAAATAGTTTTAGATGTGGTTAAATAACTGATGCATAAAAAATTGTAGCAAAATAAATTCACTAGCAAGTGCACCAATCGATCAAGTAATATAGTAAATAGTAGTAAGAGTATCGAACTCACAAGGAATATTATTAATTTAATATCTAATTTTATAAATTAATAAGAGAGGAAAAACATAGGATTTTGAAAATAAGTTTTGTAACTATAAAAATAAAATAAAGAAAATAAGATAAGATAATATAATGGTGTTGAAGTAGGTCTTAGGATGAAAATAACAAAGGTAAACTTTTATAATCCACTATTATAGTAAATAATAGCTTCAATTCTTATGACGAAATATGATCACTAAAAATAATGATTTATGCGTTGATTAAATCAAACTATCTTAAATTTTGAAACTTAAAAGATTTCTAACGATAAGTAAATCCCTTAATTTACAAAAAATTAAGATGTATGAAATTGTAAATCCTAAACTAATAATTATCCAGCGTTGGGTATAATTTATTAGACCTTAGATAATAAAGTATTACAGTGAATTACAAGATTTATGTTATGATTGAGTTAACCTACAAGTTAAGATTTCATTCTCTAAAAAGTATTATGCCCTAAAATTAAAGTTGGTTTGTAATCTAAAATTAAAATAAGATATTATTAGAAAGTAACATTAAAAGTCACAATCATAATCGAAAGAAATTGAAAAGATAATTAAATCAACTAATTATAGGGTTCAAAGAATATCCTTTATCAAATAATAATCTCCTAAAATAATAATCATAAAAATATGGAGTGAGATAAACTAAAATCAAAATAATAAAATAGAAAGAATTACACCAAAATAAAGCACATGCACAAACGGCGAACCACCAGGACTTCAGACAGGAACATTGGCCAGCACCCCTTCTTCAACCTTTGGCTACATCCTCTTCTCTTGGTCGTAGCCTGCAGCGCTCACGACTTTCTATGGAAGAAATATGAACTTCAAAGCACGAGTTGGATTGATGGTTTCATCCTCTATTTATAGGTGCGAACGAGGTCTTCACATTGATCACAGTCGTAAATCATACGACTAAGTTTAAATGTGGAAAGACTATGTCCTTGAATCTCAGCCAACGATGCAAGTAATCTTTGGTTGATGACAAATCTTATTCTTTTGGCGCATGATGATAAAATTTCTCGGCCGATAACAGTCAAGAAGTGGTTAAGGATAATTGCCTCTCATCGCTTTATTGCCATAAAACTCCTCCTGTATTTGACTCACAGCCGCTAAATCCATAAGGATCAGTCTTATCGCCTAATGATGGATAGAATATTAAGTTTGGCGCCCGATGATTCTTCTTATTTGTCTCCCGGCCGATAACAATTTTATCATGATAAAATATCGGGCAATGATAACCAAGTGTGTTTTGCACCCAATGATATTGGGTTTGTTTCTCGGCCACTAAAAAAAGACCAAGTTTGAGACCGAAGAGAAGAAAGAAGATAAGGAGGAGATAAAAAAGAAAAGGGTGTTTGGTATAGCTAAGATTTTTTCTTTCCTCCTCTATAAAATCAAGCCATGAAATTCTTCCCTGATATTTTTCTATGTTCCCTCTCACCCGTATCCTCTCCTCCCACATCCATCTCTCCCTCAAAAGCAATTATGGCTCCTCTTGGAAATAAATCCATGTTGATCTCTTCCTTGGGCCGCTGGTTTTCTTCCAATGCGCGTGCTGCTGTTGTTCTCTCTCTCACGCACTCCCCTCTCTCTCTCCCATGAACCTGACGGTGTTGCCACCTGTAGGAGTTGACCCTGATATGGATGGCACATAGGAATTGAGGATGGTGATCCAAAGAAGAAGAAGAGAAAGAAGAAGAGGAAAGAAAGAGGAAAATGTGAGGTTTCAACGGAAACTTCACAAGGGTTTAGACTTGAAGCATGTTCAAGTAAATTCCTAGTTGTAGTACTATGATTTATGATGAGGTATGATGCTGGCCATCATCGGAAATATGATTGGAACACATCCTGCGCGTTCCCACAATCTTCTACGTAATGGAACCCGGCTCGAGATCTCTGCAACCCGGCCCGGACAGGTCCATGCTCGGATCAAGTTCGTCGAAACTCGACATGAGTCCACCATTGTTGAAAGGCCCGTGCTCTGCAATCAAGAACCCGACCCGGGTTGATGATAATGTGGCCAGAGCTGTTTTCACGATAAAGTCTGGTCGCAGCATTGCCAAGCGATTCGACGGTCGACTAGTCTGTCGAGGCCGAACTCGGCTTGGGTATGATCAGACCCGGCCTAGGTTATGACCACGAAGATGACCTTTATGAACTCTGCCCGAGTTTCACCCAACACAACCCGGGTTTGGACTCCAACAAGAAGTTGATTTTATGAACTCCAAGAAGTTGATTTTATGATCTTTTGACCCTTGATTCATATGCTTAATCCTGATCTAAATCATGATGATGGTTATGTTATTTATGCCTTTACTAATAATAATGTCCAACATGACTCATGATCTTATGATCTACTTATGATGACACTGATTCATATCCATCAATGCTGATTTATTTTATGATGTTTATGCATCTCTGATTTCTCTTCATGATCCTATCTTGTAGTGTTGAATAAATCTTATGTGATGATGATTATGACCCTTGATTATTATGATCCTTTGATTCTTTTTTATGATGACATAAATCCTGATCATACTTCGAATCCTAATAATGATAAACTAAAAGCTGCAAGATAAAATACGAATGATTTTGTCAATTATGATTATGATGATGATGGACGGGTTGAGGCAGGTATTCCCGTGGGTTAAAATATACCCCACTATAAGTCAAAGATGAATAATAAGATGATGATGAAGAAGAAGAATATTAACAATGAAATATCCTTATGATGATTATTGGCTCTTGCCACTCATGTGATGGTCTTTCCATGATCACTTATCTCTCATTAATATATTTTAACAAAGATGTTTCAATTCATTATTATCTGTGTCCGTACAATGATTTCTCATATAATGATGATCTTATAATCATGATGATCAGCGCTTATCATTTTATGATGATTTATTATGATCTATCATCATCTTTGATCTTATGATCTCAAGAAGATAACATCTTGATTTATGAATTTCTTATTATCTTTGTGATCTCCTATTCATATGACATGTTACAAGATTTTTTTACTCATATGATGATGATGATGATGTTCGTATGATTCTTGTCTAGTATTATGATCTTATGATTGTCTTTACTTTACTTCCATATTGAGTTGTAAAACTTATAAGGAGGTCAGAATGATGAAGGTGACCAATGGTGACAAATTGAGCTCGTGGTGACGGCACATTGATGTCCAAAGTCTTTTTTGTTTATGTCTTAGTTCTTTTGTCTTATTATCATGATAATGTATTAGATGAGTTTTTTCAGAACTCATATGATTATTCTTTCATTAGTCTTCTGCATATTTCACGTGTTATCCACATATTATCCCTTCTTCGTGATGGCAATATTCCGCATATGATGTTGTTATTAGTTGACTAGTCAAAATTTTCTTTTTGTTCAATATGATGTACACGTAAGGATAATCCATAGCGTCCTCAAAGTGTATTCTGCCATGTGGTGAGACGTGATTTGGAAGCATTACACCAGGCCTATAGTCAACTATGAGAAGTAAGTGTTGTGTGAGGTATGTGCTAGAGGATTCGGATTAATGTCCGAAGTTGTTTTTGTCTCTCCTTGCATTGAACACAGCAGATAATTAATCATATAACTCCAAAGATAAACTACTAAAATAATTAAAATGACAATTAATTAACTACTCAACCAACTAAATAAAACTAAATCACTAACTAACTTAATCTAAACACTAATAGAATAAAAGATTAGTTGTGATATAATTTTCAAATAATTTCTGCAACAACCAAATATCATATAAAAAAAGGAAGAATTAAACGTCTGATTAGAATTTGTGAGATATAAATTTATCCAAAGGATTTTGAATCAGTTGGGATTACATTTTCACAACAACTAAATCAGAAAATAAGAGATAAGAGAAGAAAAGAATATACAAAATATCATAAAATACTACAAATAATGAGCCATGATTAATCAGTGTAAATGATTTTAAGAAAAAAAATAATTTATTGACTATGGATAAAATAATTTCTACGTCAAAAGTCGATGATTACAATTCAAAAGATATAAGTGAATTCCATAATTAGACTAGCATCGAAATTCAAGAGTAAATTCAATAATAAAATGTCTGAATTTGTTCAGAAAGTTTTTTTGGATAATGGTAATTCAACGAAATCGGTAATTAAAATTCGACATTGATAGTTAGACACAGTGAAGAAAATCAGGGCATTTCAAATTGTGAAATACGGAGGGATTAAAGTGTCAAAATTCAGAGAAAAAAAATCGTGTTAAAAGAGATAGTCGGTAATTCGGCTTGATCATAATATTAAAAAAACTCAAATTTGAGTGTGATTAAATTAATTGAGATAAATTTTCGACCAAACAGTAACACCCCAGCCCAATCAAGATAGTGTTTGCTTTGGGCCATTGGCCCACACGAATTTAAAAAGTGTCTTCATAGGTAAAGGGGTAGCTACATATAAGCCTATGATCACCTCCGTATTTTTCTCACATGGAATTATTCATCAAACCATCTTGATCCTTAGACCTTAGGTCATTACAATCTTGGTCCTTAAACCTCAAGTCATTTTCTGTAACACCTCCAATCCAATCAAGATATTATTCGCTTTGGGTCCACACGAATTTAAAATACGTCTTGATAGATGAAGGGATAGCTACATATAAGTTCATAATCATCTCTATGTTTTTCCCACGTGAGACTATTCATCAAACCATCTTTGTAATAACCTGAGGTCTAAGGACCAAGATGGTTTGATGAATAATCCCACATGGGTAAAACACGGAGATGATCATGGACTTATATGTAGCTACCCCTTCACCTATCAAGACGCATTTTAAATTTGTACAGGCCGATGACCCAAAGCGATCAATATCTTGATTGGATCGGTGGGTGTTACACAAACTAATTCCAAGTATGAATCTAAAATCCACTCACGTTAAATCCTCGGTACTAAAAAGAATCTTATCCAAAACTTACTCAAATAATATGATTACAGAGTAAAAGAAAAGAGATTAATCGCGTAACATCTAAAGATAACTGTCATAAAAGTATGAAACCCAAAACTAAATGCGACGCCAAAGAAAACACTATCGGAAAAGAATTTTATCATCGATTATCTTATCAAAATCAATGGGCGCCAAAAAGATTCAGAGAAATTATCCATTGCATTAAAAGCTTGAATAATGTCAAGATTCAGGCGCTAGCAGAAGGCAATTAACATCACGACCAAAACAAAATAAGATCAACATTGGGCGCAATTGAAACAGAATAATAAAAGGGATATAAACTAATGTGAATTAGTACAAAACTTGATTACTGGTGCAAAACAAAGACCTATCCACATCTCAGCCATAACAAATTTGAATCAACAATTTGAAAGACATGCATTTCAAGGCAAAAAAAAAAACATAAAAGAATTAAAACTTGTTGGCCCACAAAGTAGTGTAAAATTATCAATTAATGTCACGGTCGTAAGAGAATTAAAACCCTAGGCACGAAAGAAAGTTGATTATCATAAAAAAACACAAGCGCAAAACGTAGGGCAATATAATAAAACTGACAAAATCACAGTCATCAATCCATAGTCGACACATAAGTCTTTATCATAAGATCCAACCGATGCCAACTGTTCGAATCAAAATTCAGAAAATAAATATAAATTCTAATTGACATATAAAGTATCGGTCGAAAGTCAACAAACTTTTAATCCAAAAATAATTAGCAATCTCGTGATCTTTACCTGCAAAAAGAAAGTTGTTAGATTATCTACAGAATAATTAATTATTTTTAGAACAATATTTATAGAAAAATATTACGGATACACATTTATAGAAATTTTATTTACAGATTTTATTTACATCTCCTAATAACTTATAAAAATCAGAAAAAAATTAATAAAATATTCTCAAAAACTTGATGCGTAAAAAGATGTAGCAAAATAAATCTGTTAGCAAGTGCGCTAATGTAACGTCCGGTTAGTTAAAAAAAAGGTGTTAATACTCTTATAAGGTGAGAGCATTTTAGTCAACATATTGGAAAGGACAGTATAAATATATATATATATATATATATATATATATATATAAATAAATAAAGCAACGTGTTAAAAAAAAGAGGGCAGATCGTCTTCTTCGGCTGGGTGCTACAGTGCCCTGCGCGACACTCCAGCCGCCGCCACCTTCCGACGCTCGGTTCTCCTCTGTCCGGCCACCATTTTTCACACGAGAGTACCGAAGGAAAGAGGACGACGAGACGGACATTTGACATATAGTATGAGATGATTGGTCCACCGTGCGCGACGTAGTGAGGGAAAAATGCGAGGAGGGAAAAAAATCCGCCGGCGATGATTTCGGTGACGATTCGCACCGATCCTAATGTGTTTAGAATCATTCTCAGGTCGATTAGAATCATTTGGAGGGGTTTTAACTATGTTTTTGTTACAAATCACCTAGGGGGCCGAAATTAGGGCTTTCCGGCGAACTTTCCGGAGAGATGTACACATGAGGGAGAGATGTATTGTGTTGCCGTCCGTAAAAAAATTTAATCACAAATTACTTGTAGGTTCATCGATTTCGGTTTCCAATCGTCGGACGATATTTTCGACGACTCGTCCTCAATGTGTATTGGTAAGCGAATGAAAATGCACAATAAATTTGATTTTAGATATGAAACTGATTTTTAATTAATTTTATTATGCTACTAATGAAGAAGGTGGCGTTCGACGTTTGGCGAGTATGATTTCGATTTAGAGAGCGTGAGGGCCTCGTTTATTGTGGTAAGGATATGATTGATGGCCGAAACTATTTATAAGATTTAAACTTATAATTGATAAAAATGATTAAAGTATCTAATTCGAATTATTATATGCTTAATTGGACATGATAGGTGGTTGTCCGATGAGCTTTGAGTAGGGTGCTATTAGTTGGCGATTTATCTTCCCCTATCGGTAAGCATGCTAAAAATCTATGGTGATGATCGATTTATGAAAATTAGTTTATATGATAGTTGTAGTTCATTAATTATGAACTTAGATAAGAAAATGATAAATTATAAATCTAGGTACCAAGATGTCGTTAGAAAGGATTATTATGAAGTGATTAATGAACTAAAAGATAAATGATGCCTAGAAGTGATAAATGTCTTAAATGATAAGTTTATATTTCTAAATAAGGTTTAAATGGATGTAATAGGTATTTCTCTCCTTTGAACAGATTCGGATGGAAGTTAGTTGAACTTAAGAAATCTAAGGTGAGAGAACTTATCTCAATTAATAGGAATTGCTAAACTCTTCGGAGTGATGACATTATTCCACCCGATGTGGAATGGATTTTCGTGATGGTTTCCTTCGTGCATATTCATATATTTGTATGCTCTATGTGTGTGTCATCATATGACTTGTGCCATTTTATTATGAATTTTAGAAATTCGTTGAAGTTTATTCTTTGTGAAATTGAAGTGAATATTTGATTTTGAAAGGAAAATTTCTATGATGGTTTCAATTCTAAATTTCTATTGGAAAATTGGATTCATGCATCATGTGCATTTCATGTAAAAACCCGCATAAGGCGGAGTGTTTTCACCTCGGAGGATTGGCCAACTCCGACTAGACCGGTTGGGGTCCGGTTTGCTCTATGTCGATATAGTGACACGAGGGACAGGTTCAATACCCTGTGTCGATGTAGTGACATGAAGGGTGGAATTAGAACAACCATTATGTGACGATATAGTGACACGAGGGATGGAATGGAAAAAGAAAAGAAATAAGCTCTGTGTCGATATAGTGACACGAGGAGCGGTTCAACGTCCTGTGGCGATATAGTGACACGAGGGACGAAATTAGAACAACCACCCTATGGCGACGTAGTGACACGAGGGGTGTGTGAAGAAGCACTCGATTTACGAGTGGTATGAATATCCGTGTTTGATGATGTTTCCTCAACTTATATTATATATATATGATTTTCACCATGCATGTGCACCCATGACATTCATTTTGCATGATCATTATGTGAATGAGTTCTTTTTTAAGAAGAGTGGATTTTAAATATTTCTTGAAAATAAAATATTGATTTTCGCAATGATTTTCATATTTGAGATAATCGTTTTAACTCATTGAGCTTAATCCATGCTCACCCCTTTCTCTTTTAATGTTTACAGGAAAGAAATACATATACTGCATGGTTGTTTGGAAATAGGTATTGATTCAAAAGGGATAGTGTGAGATTCCGCGAAGAGCGTATCTGGCAATGTTGTTCTTTGATACTTATTATTCTTTTAAACTAATTATTATGATTTTATTTATCTTGACGCCGTCTGATTTTGGGTTGTGACCTATGATTTCTTGTGGATTTAAATTGGTCAATGGGAGCGGAGGCTCCATGGTTTATAAATGGGACGATATGGGCGAGTCCCTATCATGGAACTGGATATGGACGAGTCCCTATCATGGAATTGGATATGGACGAGTCCCTATCATGAAATTGGATAAGGGCTTGAGTCTCTTAATGGATTTGACATGCATTCGATATGTTTTGTTTGTGTAAAAGTTTTATGACGAAACTCGTATGTTGTTATAGTTTGGAAATTTTGGGCTTGAGTCCCATATTATTTGGTAATTATAAACTGCCAGTGATGCACATTAAATTTTATAAATTGCCTGTGATGTGAGTAATTATAGATAAATGTTGTATTTGACGCATGAACGAATTTACGCATACTTCATGCCAAAATTTTTGGAAATTTCCAGTGTTAGTTGATTTTTGGAACGTTGGTTTCCGTTGAAGATTTGAATTTGAATTTAAAAGAATGATTTTCCGGTTTCACCCCTTGTGGTGCCTAAACAAGTAGAAGGACGTCACAGCTAATCGCTCAAGTAACATAATAAATAAAAGTAAAAGTGTCAAACCAACGGAGAATATTGTTAACTCAATATGTAATTTTACAAATTAATAAGAGAGGAAAACATAGGGGAAAATATGTTTTGTAACTATAAAAATAAAATAAAGAAAATAAGATAAGATAATATAATGGTGTTGAACTAGGTCTTATGATGAAAATAACAAAGGTAAACTTGTATGATCCACTACTATAGTAAATTTAATAACTTCAATTCTTATGACGGGTTAGGATCACTAAAAATAATGATTTATGCGTTGATTAAATCAAACTATCTTAAATTTTGTAAATTTAAAAGATTTCTAACGATAAGTAAACCACTTAATTAACAAAAAATTAAGATGCATGAAATTGTAAATCCTAACTAATAATTATCCAACGCTAGGAATAATTTATTAGACCATAGATAATCAAGTATTACACTGAATTACAAGATTTATGTTATGATTGAGTTAACCTACAAGTTAATATTTCCTTTTATGAAAAGTATTATTCCCTAAAATTAATCACCCCAAAACTGATTTATAATCTAAAATTAAAACAAGATATTCTCAGAAAATAACATTAAAAGCCACAATCATAATCAAAAGAAATTGAAAAGATAATTAAATCAACTAATAATATGGTTAAAAAAATTTCCTTTATCAAATAATAATCCTAAAAATATGGAGTTCATCCTAGAAATATTGGATAGATAAACTAAAATCAAAATAATAAAATAGGAAGAATTACACCCAAATAAAGCACGTGCACAAACGATGAACCAGATAGGAACGTTGGCCAGCACCTCTTCTTCAGCCTTTGGCCGCACCCTCTCCTCTTGGTCGCAGCCTGCAGCAGTCTCGACTCTCTGTGGAAGAAATTTTTACTTCAAAGCACAAGTTGGATTGATGGTTTCGTCCTCTATTTATAGGTGAGAATGAGGTCTTCATATTGATCACGGGGCATACATCGTACGACTAAGTTTAAATGTGGAAAGACTGTGTCCTTGAATCTCAGTAGAGAATGCCGATAAAATTTGGTTGATGATAAATGTTATCCTTTTGGCGCCGGATGATAAAACTTCTCGACTGATAACACTCAAGAAGTGGTTAAGGATAATTGCTTCTCATCACTTTATTGCCGGTAAAACTCCTCTTGTATTTGACTCATGGATGCTAAATCCATAAAGATCAGTCTTATCGCCTAATGACGGATAGGATATTTGCATCTCGACTGATACCAACTTTATCATGATAACCAAGTGTGTTTTGCACCCAATGATATTGGGTTTGTTTCTCAGCCGCTAACAATAACATTCTTGGTGATATATAATATCAACTTGGCGCCCCATGATGAGGACTTTATTTATGTCTTGCGTCCGTTGTATTTGTGATTCAACATTTGAAAAACTTATAGAAAACAAGCTAATATCTTACTACTTATGAATAATTTATGATGTTACGAAGGATATTATATCAACTAATATCTATGAAATAACATTTTTAGTAAATAATATAATATGCCATATATTTGTTTCATTTCGTATAACATTTCACATATCATATTATATCATATCATATATGCACGTATGCATAATGCAAATGTCATATTACTAACTAGCTAGAGGAACATATTACTCGTAGAATTTCATATCATCCCAAATCATATGATACATTTCCTGCAAAAGACATATCATTCCTAAGCAAAGGTCTCATATCATCTCGTAGTACATCATATCATTCCTTTCAGAGAACATATATTATGAGTATGATACCATATCATCCTATGAAAATGGGGTACCTCTCCTACATAATTCATATTATTCTGACAGAAGAAATGCAAAATCACGATAGATAAGATGCATAATGCATGCATCAACCATATCATATCATTTAGAACACATATCATTTAATTGTATTAAAAGTGATGCACTCACTTTTCGATCATATAGAACATATAGTCATGTCAAATGAAATTTCAAAGGCACAACATGAAGTATAACAATGATGTGTTACTTCTAGTGCACCTTAGTACATTAAGAGCTCATGTGGTGCTAAAAGTAATATGCATAACAATTAGTAAATATGTAATATTAACACAATTATAATTTTTACATAAGAATAGACTTTATGAAGCTTGATCCTTTCAAGATTTCTCATTTTACGTCTATTGTATAAGTGCTCTACAAGTTTCATCAACACAACTATATTCTTCACCTTTCAATTTTACTGACAAATTGAGTGGTGTTGGATGTAAAATTCATAACATCTGAACTACTTATGATAATTAAGAAATTTTAATTTTTCATGAAACTAGATTCTCCAAATTTTAACCAATGTAAATCTCATAATTTTATTGCTTATATATGGTTCTAATAAAATTCAGAGATTTACCTCTGTCTCTTCTACTTTTCTATTCTCACAGACTGAATGATGTTTTCTCTAAAACTCATTACTTCTATTGTACATGGTCTATAAAGGTGATTCCACTTGAATCAAGAAGAGTACTTTAACATCTTTAATACATATAAAATTCATTTATTAAGGATTAGTATTTAAATTACCATAGTATTTACAATTTGGACTACACATCACATAAAATAGAAAGGATGACTCAGAATAATGATTTATAATGTTTCATATACAAATCCAATTAACCTGTTTCCTTAGCCTATGAAAAGAGACTCAATTAGGGTTCAACCCATGAAATAACATAATTTTTTAAGAAATCTAAGATGCCGAGATCATATTAACAACTTATGGAGGGAGTTTGGTCCAGCAAAGATGAAACTTCAATTAGGTGAACTAGGGTTTGATCCACACTTCAAGAACATGGACATAGAAGCACAAAGAGATCTTGGAAGCTCATAAGAAAGGATGTTCATCTAAA
Source organism: Pontederia crassipes (assembly GCA_030549335.1). Lineage (NCBI taxonomy): Eukaryota > Viridiplantae > Streptophyta > Magnoliopsida > Commelinales > Pontederiaceae > Pontederia > Pontederia crassipes. Next base: position 32,482,702 of record CM060193.1, read on the forward strand.
TTTCACAGTGATAAGTCATAGGAAAGGAATAGACAGCTTACCTAGATGAAAACTTCCAAGAAATTCCTTGAATTTGAAGTTGATTTTCCTTCCTTTTCCACGCTTGCTTCCTTCCTAGGTTTTTCAGTTTAAGGATACTCAAAGTCGAATGGGCAGGTGAAGGAACTAATGGATAAGTGTTATCCTTGTAAGAGCCGACTTACCTAAGTCGGTTATTATATCCATCATCTTTTGTCCTTTAAGTTGCCCTTAGTTACATCTAACATCATTTAAGTAAAAGATTAGACATTTCTTTTATTTATTCATTTACATAAGACATTACGCATTTAAGTAAATGGCTTGACATTTCTTTTATTTATTTTATTTATTCATTTACTTAAGACATTACATGTAAATAAGAAAGTATCCCCCATTTGGATTCAAAGAAAATATTTTAAAAAATAAATTCCCAAAGAATTGAAATCTAATTTTTTTGTCTGAAGAACAAAAATTGTGACAGAATTTTTGATTTTGCACTATCATTTCACCTAACTAATACTCCTCTTAAAATTTATTAAAAATAACATTTAACATACTTTCATGTATACGAACAATCACCGGGACTTCAATTTTCCAAATTCTAATATCTTTAAAAAGTCATTTTTCCTTGTCCTTAGTCATTTGTTATCAATTTCAAGTGTTGAAATTTATGGAGATGATGCACATATGCTAACACACTTATCATATAATATATGATTGATTTATATAATCTTACGTGAAGCAAATCGTGAATATTATAGGACCTGCCCGAATCCTTAGTAGGCTTGATAGATTACTAATAAACCACTCAGGTCTATATGGCCCTTGAGACATATGCCTCGGACCATGCCCCTCTTCTCATGGACATTACATTTATGGGTTCTAAACATAGGACATAGATGTAGCTCCACCCCAATCAGGAAATCCCTTGATAAGATTAAAAACAAAATCCTACATTGAAACAAACATGGCTAGGTAGACACTACAAGAATATTGTGATTTTACGATGGATTTATCCATCGCAAAACTGTTCACTTTGGACAGAAACTTCGAAATCCGGCAAAAGTTTCAAAGGGAAGATCGTTCTTCGGTACTTCCAATGGATTTTCCCGTCGGAAACTCCTAATCCGGCAGCCGGAGCTGGCGGTAGGACTGTTGGCCCCTTCACTAGTTTTGACGGATTTCGATGGAAAACCCATCTATAGTTCCGACGTGAGACCACCCATCGAAACCTTCGACGGATACACACCCATCGAAGGCTTTGACGGATCTGACCCGTTGAAGGCTCCGGCTGGGACCACCCGTCAAACGCTTCGACGTGCGCTGCCCGTCGCAGGCACCGACGGAGTGCGACAGACACACCCGTCGAAAACTTTTTAAAAATATAAAAAAATAAGCCGCCTACTGCCGGATCGACTGGTATCCGATTCGAAGCAGGTGGCCGGAGAGAGGAGGGGGATGGGGAGGAGGCCACGGATGTCTGGTGCCCACGTGACGACCGTCTGCGTGCCGGATCCGGACTCAGGAGACCGGATCTGGCTGCCCGCGCAACGGCCACCTGCACGACGGCCGCCCGCGCCCAGATCCGATCGCAAGAGACCGGATCCGGCTGCCCGCACACCGGATGGAATATGATCCTTGTTCTAAATAAACTTAACACTCCTCGAGTAAATCTTATCCTAAACAAATACACTAATGTCCATATTTGGGCTCCTGTTGACATGCATGGTCTTGGCGCCTCCTCTATCTACCCTTGAAGACATCAAATTAAGCCTCTAGAAGGCTATTGGGTATGGTCGCAACACTAATGTATGGACTGACCCATTCCTCTTAAATATAAACCAACTTTTTTAAATGTTAATTATGACATCTCATCCTTAGATGTGCACAATCTAATGATAAATCAATCTTGGAACATACCTCTGTCGCAAGAACTTTTGCTCCTGATGTAATCTTTGTCATCTTATCGATCTACATTCCTGATGGGGCAAACTGACTCCTAGGGCTTTTCTATTGCCAAAGTTGTTTATAGATTCATTAGCCATCAAGTACCACCACTTGTGAGATCTGGACGGCTTCAGTGGAACCTAGTGTGGAACATTCCTCTTCTGCCAAACTTCACATATTCCTTTGGAAGTTAATGCATTCCGGACTGCCCACAAAAGACTACCTCACCATATTCCTATCCACCATTGACCCATCCCGCCCCTTTTTGAATCTGTGTTGAAACAAATGCCCTTCTTTTCTTCTCTTGTTCTGTAATTAACTAGTTGTGGCTTATTTTCCAATAAAAAACTAAATTACAATTTCCAATTTTTTGATACTTGGTCTTTTGACAATTGGACCCTCGAGGGAAGGTCCCTTGACTCCCTTCTCGTGTCATATTCCAATCTCTTTATGTCTTCTACTTATGGGCCATTTGGAATATGAGGAATGAAGCACACTTCCGTTCCACCAACGCTTGCAAACTATGATGAATATGAATCTCACCACTCCTATGAGGCAACATCCCCCATTGCTCACCACGAGCACAGTGGGAGTCTCCTCCATCCAACTAGGTTAAATTAAACTCAGATGGATCACTTATGGTTTCGGTGCTTGGGGGAGGAGCAGGATTCATCGTCAGATCATCTAACTATGGCTTTATTTCCACAAGTGCTCTCAGGCTAGATTGCGGCTCTGCACTAGAACTGAGGCTTGGGGGGCTGATCACTGGATTGAAGAACTATGTGCAATTGGGACTCTAGAACATCTGTGCTGAGACAAACTCCAATTCTCTCGTCCAAATCATTCAAAGAAAGGCGGTCTATCCTTGGAAAATCAGATCTATCATATCAGACATTAGTCAAATCCTTACATGTTTTCAATCCTATGATAACTCACATGTACACTGAACATCAAATTTATCTGCTGATTTTCTCACTAAGGCCGGTAGATTGAGCAGCAAGATATTTTTTGGTCGAAGGTTCCCCCACCGGAACTTCACAACATTTTGTATTTGGATGCCTTGAGGGCTAATGGTTAATAAAAAAATATCCTTCTTAAAAAAAAAAAAGAAGAGCTTCATGTGCTCGGCAAAGGTCACCAAAGTTGAGTCCACCCTTGTTCACCCGAGTGACTTAAGAAATTGCTTCTTGGTAACTTATCAATCAGAATTTCAGTGAATGTGGCAATGGTAGCATTGACATGAAATAAACAGGAATGGCAAAAAAAAATTGACTACAAAAGTCGGAACTCCTCTAGAGATAACCTTGGAACTCCACCTCATGAGTTGTCTTTCAATTCGCTCCAAGCGTGCGCTAATGCTCTCTATCCACAAGAGGAAATCCAAGGTGTCAAATAGGGAATGAACATGTTAAAAAACTAGATGGAGCTCCCTGTGTTACTCGCCGGAGAGAAATTATTGCCGGAGAGTATTCAATCCCCTCGTCGGATGAAGATAGCTGAGGGAAGAGGAGTTGCGTCTCAATTCTCAACTAAAGCAACTAGGCCAAGGGTGTGGCCGTGAAGGCGTGCCAACGCATGTGTGAAGGCATTAATAATAGTTCAATTGCATCTCATAGCATTTTAATCTGAGTAGAAATTATAGTTCATAGTATTCTCATCTTAATAAGATTAATAATATTTGGTAACCCGGTTAGGGAGATTGTATGTGTTCCTAATTCATCTAAAAGTTGAACCTGATTCTTATTGATTAATTCAAACACCACAAAAAGTTCATCAAGTTTGTTCTTAATAATTTTAGTCCATTCTAAGACCCATAAAGATTTGTTGTTTAGTTTAGTTTGTAATTTTATTTTGTTTTGAAATCTTGTTGTCACCTATTAGCTTCTAAGACTAGTGTAGTTAAGTTAATTAATTCCTCGTGCGTTTGACACTCTAATATCTACTTTATTACTTGATCGACTAGTGCACTTGCTAACATATATTGCTATGAATTTGCACATCATATATATATGGAGAAAACAAAAAGGATTTTATGTTGAAGGCAAAGAAGGTAAAGTTTGTTATATGAAAAAAATTCCATATAAACCTAAATAATTTCCTTGACACATTCATGTTGAATATTATCTTTGTTAGAAACAAGCTTGATAGATGCATTTACTTGAATAAACTTACTAATGGATCATTAATCTATTTATTGCTAAATATAAATGATATATTAATTGCAACTAAAGACATGTCTGAAATGATATTGAAAATAAGTTAACTTCTGAGTTTGAGATGTAAGATCTTGAAGAAGTAAAAAAGATTTTGGGATTAAAATATCAAGAAATAGGGGTAAATTACACGAATGGTCTCCCAACTTTGAGTCGATTTCCAATTAGTCCCCCAACTTTATTTTATAAGCAAAATGTCCTCCATCTTTCATTTTCTTGCACGCTTAGTCCTCCTGACCGATGATAGTAGGTTTTCCGGTTGCCTTGCTTACGTGATAGATTTTCTCTCTCCTCCACATCATTTTATGTCTGCCATGTCATTATAAAAATAAAAAAATAATAAAAATGAATGAAATTTCCACGTCATAAAAAAATTTTAAAAATAAAAAAATAAACGAGAGGAGAGAGAGGAGGGGGCGACCCCCCCCCCTCTCTCTCTCCTGCAGCGCGAGGGAGAGAGAGGGAGGGGGGCGGTCGCCCCCCTTTGCTCGAGCTCGAGCTGTCGTGCTGGAGAGAGAGAGGGGGGCGCCCCCCTCTCGTGCTGGAGAGAGAGATCCTCTAGCTTACTTATTATTTTTAAATTTTTTTAATGACGTAGAAATTTCATTCATTTTTATTATTTTTTAAATTTTTATAATGACGTGGAGGAGAGATAAAATCCGTCATGTAAGTAAGGCAATCGGAAAACCCACTATCACCGATCAGGGGGACTAAGCGTGTAAGAAAATGAAAGATGTATGACGTTCTGCTTATAAAATGAAGTTGGGGGATCAATTGGAAATCGACTCGAAGTTAGGGGCCCATTCATGTAATTTACCCCAAGAAATAGAGAGTGAAGGAAAACTATTTGTTTAACAACAAAATTATATTAAAATAGTTTAGACATGCCAATTAATGCACACTTTGAACTCTCAACTTCATGTTCAGTAGTTAGATGAGGATATAATATATACGTCAAAAGTTTCCAATTATAGTGCAGTTGATAACATTATGTATGTTATGATTTGCACTTGTCCAGAAATATCTTATGTTGTTAATATATACATATATATATATATATATATATATATATGTATATAATATTTTTTTTTGAAAAGAAGCATTAGAAAGTTATTAAGTGGATCTTGAGATCATTAGAATTTGATAGAAATTCAGTCAATTTAGTTGACTATGTTAATTTAAATTTCGTAAGAGACCTTGTTAGAAGAAAATGTTTAAAAATATTATATATTAATTTATTTTATTAGAATAATGAATTTGGTGAAGATCGATTATTCGATAGTTATAATCAAATCATTTTAATAAATACGACTAATTCAATTATTACAATGTATTTAGCATTAAATGATATATTTTATATCAACTTATCTTAATAAATATATATTACTTCATCTAAGAAATATATGATTATTTTAATTTTGAATCATAACTATTAAATTAATTAAATAATAAAAAATAAATGCTCTACAGTGTAGAGTGGTGCTCTACATATGCATTAATCTCAAAAAATATTTCTAGCCATGATTGTTTACGGAAATGTTAAGATTATAAAATCAATCATGTCTTTCTTACACTTTTAAAAGAATGGGTCCATTAATATTGTTTTATATTAGATGAAGATAATGGAAACTACCCGCTAATTTAGTATAAATACCATGTATTCTTCGATAGTAGGAAGTCTCGTGGCGGGTGCTGTCTGTGGTAGAATGAAAAAAATGCTATGATGTTATAATTCTTTTCATATGTGAAGTAATTAGATTATTTATTACATTAAAGAACGTAAAGTAAATATTAAGTTATGATTTTTCTTATTTCTTTCTGGTGCTTATAAAAAATATTTAATTACTATCAAATATATAGAAAAAGGTATCAAATATTGAATTATGATTAAGAAAATATTTCGAAAATCATGATTATCCAATATTAAATAATATTGCGATTTCTTATCATGATAAATGATAAACTAGTTAACAAATAGAAAATGATAAACTAAATACTAACCAGAATCATTTGATATATGATAAAGATTAATAAAGTTCGAAGGAAGATTTGCACTGCCACGGAATTTTCGTATAAGACGACATTTTGAAGTCGAATTACCAATTCATGTATCACTGATTGATTCAAACCTTAATTATCAAGCATGGGAAAGTGCTTTTGGCTCACATTGAGTCATTAAAGTCAGATGTTATTTAATCTTATAATAAATATTGATTTTTTAAGCAAGTTTTTTATGTTTTTTATATTATGATTTAGTATTCTTATTCTCTCTATGTCGTTTGTTTCGTCATTAAATTTACATCTTTTTTGTAATCGGGGAAAATAATGGCCGCCATTATAATATTATAGCGTCGTAAAATGAATTTGGAACGTTTCAAAGATTCCATATTCAATCTTTTTGGAGACACCAAAGTATAAACGATAGGAAAATAAATTATAAGGTTAAAGGAATCGTATAAAGAGCTCGTATTATTTTTAGTGCAATATGTGGTCTTGATGGTTTCCAAGCTCATCTGCGATAGAGCGGATATTGGGACTACCTGCTGCAGCTCAGCGTAGCCCTGCAAGCAACGTATCGCTCATAATCAACACCTATGACGACGTCATTTGGAGCGACTGCCTGCTGAACTACGCGCAGAACAAGACTTCAGCCTACTACCCAAGCAAGTCCTCCATCTTCATCACTCCGCCATGCAACAACACGCAATGGGCAGAAGAGCTACAGCAAGAGTCATGCGAACAGCTGCCACAGTGCCGGTACAATTGTTCGATCGTGGACGGTGTTCTCGCCAATGACGCATTCAGAATCGGAGGCAGAGCGCCGCGTAACTTATCTTTTGGATGCGACGACGTGGCGCTCTTCAATTATTCGGACACCTCTGGCTATCTCGGGATCGGACGAGGCCCTTTCTCTCTCATCTCAGCTGAAATTCTCCATATTCTCTCATTGTTTTACCGACCAAATTGACAACAGCTCTCTTTCCAGCTACATGTTCTTTGGTTCCTACGCCGACTTGGACAAAAACACAGCCGTCAACACGACCTCGATTTTTAATGATTCGACTTACTACATCCTCGATTTGAAAGGCATATCAGTTGGCGCAAAGCTGTTGCCCATCAGTCCAGAAACGCTCCAATACGTCGAAAATTCAAATGGGACAATAGTCGACACGTCCAACCCGTTTACTTTCTTGCCATCGAAAGCTTACAAGATCCTCGGGGATGAAGTCATTGCGCAGGTTGGTCCGCCTGTGTTCAACAAGACCAGTGATAACTTCGGCCTCAACCTGTGCTCAGTGTTTTTAAAACTGGATCGGACCGACCGGTTCGATCGGTTCAATCGCGAATCGGTCATTGGTCCGGTCCGGTTGATATATAAAATTTGTTTTTATAAAAAAACGAATTGAACCAGGTCAACCCGGCCAAACCGGGTTGAACCGAAAAATCGGTTCAATCCAATTTTTTTCAAAAACAATAAAAGAGAGGTGATTAAATGAGAAAAAAAGAAAAGAAGGAAAGCGTGTGATAATAAGAAATTTGGAATAATAGAAAGGAGAGTAATATAAATGATTTGATTATAAAGAATAATTGAGGTAAATAATAAGGAAAATAATTTGAATTTGAAATAAAATTGGAAAGGTAGTAATAAAGATAAATTTGAAAAAAAGAAAAAAATTATCATAGATGACAATTTTAATTATTATGAATATTATACAATAAAATATGAAAATGGAAATAAAATAATATAGTAACTTTATGAATTTATACAAGAAATCAAATAATATGGAAAGAAAATATGAATTTGAAAAAGAAAATGAGGGCAAGATAATAGTAATGGAAATAAAAAAAGGAAATTATTCATGAAATTATTAAATAATTAAATATAAAATTAATTAATGATAAACAATATATATTCTTAAAGTGTAAAAAATAAATTATTAATATTTGATTAATTTAGAATGATGATTAATATACTTTTATTTCATAATTTTTTACCTTTTATACTTTTATTTGTAATATATTGTTTTAAAATAAAAAATAATATTATTTTAATAAAAATCCGGTTCAATCTGATTAAATCCGGTTGAACCGATCGAACCATGACCTAGTTGGCCGACCGGTCTGATTTTAAAAACATTGCATGTGCTTCAATTGGACATCAAGTAGCACTTTAAACTTGTCCACTATCACGTTCCACTTCAACGGCGCAGACATGACTTTGCCCACACCAAATTTCTTTGCCAACGACACTGTTGATAATGATACTACTGTCATTTGCTTAATGATGTTGCCCTACGATGGCGGCTACTCATGTAGAGCCCCGAAATTTGACTTCGCCATATGACAAGATCTTCTTTCAGTCATTACTTTCTTCGATCTTTCTTTGACTTTTTTATTGATTCAAATGATCAAGAAAAGTGGCACATAAGTGGAAGACTTCATGAATAAAATAATACAATATATGAAGGAAAAAATGCGGAAGCTAAAAGGAAAATGGTACATCCATGAGGCATATACAAATCCATGCCTTGAATACAACTCTATAGGTCACATCTAAACTCTAGGTAATCATGTGCATACACTACCAAGTTGTAGTCATCGCACATACATCAACAACTCACGATCGTCATCAAATACCTGTGGGGATCACACAGGGAGCAAGCTCCATCGTTAGCATAAAGCTAATTGTGAGTTCATATAAATCACAGATAAGTTCTATCAGAATATAGCATGAAATTAATATAAGGAAAGGAAATGAAATTGAGTTATCATAATCTATCCCAATAAAATATGGTATGAGAAGAGCGTATAATGTCATAGAAACATCATGATAAATGTGTCCCGTCAAAGTGGTATAAAGGAGATTATATCATCGGTATCAAAGTAGGATCAGATTGTGTGTGTGTGAGAGAGAGAGAGAGAGAGATCATCTTTTTATAAAATGGCATAATGGAGATCATAGCTTCAATATTATAATAGAATTAGATTTCTCAAGAGAGAGAGAGAACATATCTTCTCCAATCAAAGTATGAGATGAAAGGAGATGTAATCAACATGAGAGAAAGATTAAATCATCATGAATCGATGTCATTAGTTATGGCAAAAAAATGGAGATTCATAGTATTTGTTCATTCATGCATTCATACGTTCATTCACATATGTTCATTCATTCATGCATTCCTTCATTCATTCATTTTTTAAGAGCTCTTGATCTTTAAGGGGAATGTCATTGCATAAACTGTGATACAACTATCTAGACATCATGAGCTAGTGAGTGATCAGTGCCACGGCAAGCCCCATCAGGCTAGATGACCTCACCACTAGCGGAAACATTCGTATGGGAAAAACTCCCGCCTAGATAGAGCAAATGACAACCCATGAGGGAGGGCATTTTATGAGACTAGAACATCTTCCCTCATCATACATGAGCCTATCTTTCGATTCATGAACCGATCAAGGCGTAAAGAGATTATCATCTTATGTTCATTTTCATTCACTTAAGAATCAATCATTTAGAAATCATGTTAAGATAAAGAAGGTCTTCACTTCCGATCCACACGACGGATGCCCGAGTGTTACGGGTCACTTGTCGAAATCATATCGGTCGACCGAAGGAGTGCGGTTGCCGCTTCTTATCATTCTTAATCATCATGTCATGGTTCATATTCATACATCATCAAATTCATACAAGTCATCAACAATCATAATCATGTTTATAAGAGTCATAATCATTCGTTGGTAAAAATGAGAGGAGTCATTATTATTCTTGACGTAAAGATCATAATCATACTTTGTTCACTTTCCGATGAAAGATTAACAATCATATTCGTGTGAAAAGTGTGGGTTCGTATAGAAATAAGAGAATCAACATATATGGGTCCAACATAGTAACAAATCTGAAGGTTGCATATCTCATTCGAAGTCGAAAATTGTAGAGGTTGCAATCTGTGGTCAGAACCCAAGCCGGGCGCAAGGGTACCTAGGCCGAGTCCGGCCTGGATCGGGTTTGGTCTATCAAGGTGAAAACCGAGAAGAATTCGGGCCGGGTTTGAATCACACTCGGGCTGGATTTGGAGGACGATCAAGTCGGAAGAGTCGTCTCTCCCGATCGTCTTCTCCGCGGCGAACTCGGGCCGAGTCGTGCGTGACCCAGTCTAGGCACCTGGTTCGCCCTGAGCTCGGCATCCATGGCGGACCCGGGCCATGCTCGAGGGAACCCGGTGTGGCTAGACGGGACCCGGGTCGGGTTTTGGTGAACCCGGACCGGGTTCTATCGAGTCGTAAAATAGATTCGATTCTTCGTTTCTCCGACGATCGACGGGCATAATACGACTAAGTTAACTAAGCTACTAACATCACAAACGAACATCCACAGAGCATTCAAAGTCTAACAATGCAGGAATCATGCTAAACATGCATATAAAAACAAAAGGCTTCGATTACAAGTTCGTACTTCCTTCATTGTAACATCAGTTCGTTTGAACATGCAAATCATGACATTAGGACATGTACATGTTCGTTCAAAGGATAAGTCATGCATCAGTTCGTTCATAGCAGAAAGGTTATCATGTAATCATCTTAAGGAGCATCATTCATGCATCTTTGTTGGTTCTATTCATGGTGTAAATCAGGCATGCTTAACTCATCGAGAAACTTGACCTATGAAGAAGAACCCGAACGTACACACCTCAAAGCCTATGATGTTGAGGTTCATCCACACTGTCCTCCGGCGTCGCGCTCCTCCTTTTTCGTCGTCCGTGTCGAGGACGGTCATCGGTGCTGCCCTCTCACTCCTTGCTGTCCGCGTTCGTCAGAGGAGAAGAAATGTGTGAGAGGCGAGCTAGGAGTGACAGAATCAGAGGGGGCGCAGGGGGGAAATCGGAGAGGGGAAAAGAGGGAGGCCCTCACCGCGGCGGAGTCTCCGCTGTCCGCCTCCCGCGTTGCCGACGTCAAGGACGTTCACCGGCGCTGGTCGTCATCCCCTGTTGTCCACGCATCGGAGGAGAAGAAGAATGACATGGGTGCGTGGAAATCGAATGGAAGAACCAGAGGGAAGAAAAGGGAAGGTCGGAGCTTCATATAGAGGTGGAGGAAGGTGTCGACCGTTTGCCCTTTCCTTGGAGTTGAAGGAAGATCTCGATGGCCAGCTGCCTACTGTCGGGTGCTGAAATCTTCTGCTCCAATCGGTGAAGAGAGAGAGTGTCTTATTCATGCAATATATGTGGATTTTATGTCACTGATGACACAGAAAGATGAACGCAACTTTGCCGCGCCAGCCAATTGATTCATACGTTTGAACATCCAACATTGATGAAGACAAAGGGTTGAATTTCTTCTAACGTTAGCGAAGTCAAAAGTTTAAATTTTAAAATTGTTTTAGGAAAATATTGAAATCTTTAAATTCAAATTAGTGCTAAAATCCTTGCAACGCACGGACGATTATTTTAAAAATTTTGACGCTAGCTAATAACGATAATTGGCCTATCAATTTGACAAGGGAGAATGATTTTAGTCAAATAACAAATTAAATATTTTGCATTGAAACTAAATTTAGCTAAACTTTATTAAATCGACTACGAGTTATATGAACTACATATTCTTTTATCAATATATAGTTCTAAATAAGACAGTATTTTTTATTAAAAAATAGTTTTTTTTTTAAATAAGTTAGCTAAATTGTAAATATTTTTTTATAGCATATACCATCTAATTTTTATTTTCTTTTAAGAACAAATTTTCTTGATTTTATTTGATTGAAAGTCCTACTTATGGAAGAGGAATGATTCAGGGGCGTTTCCTACAAGTAATCTTTCTAGATTACTAGTAATCAAGTTAAATTACCTAGGTCCACCACATTGCCTTGTTTACTTTAATTTGCAGGTAATCTGGATTGGCAGATTGCCTATGAAGTGACAATCCACATTGATTAGGAGTGGGTGTCCATCCAGATTACCACCCAAATGACAATCTATTTTTATTTTCTTTCCATTCCTGCCCTTACCAATCTTAGGCAAATAAACTATAAAAATTCATATAACAACAACAAAATAATATTATTACCATCATAATTAATAATATTAATTTATATAAAAATTATTTTAATATTGTTATTCACATGAATTGCATATTATTATTTTGTTATTATTTTAAATATTATATACATTACCATTATTTTCATTTAAAAATATATATGTGATATTTATAATTATATTTATTTAATTATTAATTTTATTTGACTTTTTGGTTAGATTATATAATATTTAATTTAATATTAGTGATAAAAGGTATTTTAGTAAAAGTTGTATAGTGATATTTAAATTGCTTAAAAGATTATTTGTACGTAGTAAATAAGGTAATGCACATTGCTGATAATTTAATATGTGACAACCTTTCTGATAGACAATGCAAATTGCTAGGTAATGCAGTAAACGTCCCCTAGATGTCGTCCATCTCAATATCTGTGGTTATTAGTGTTAGAAGGAGAAAAGATTCATCTCATTTTTCAAGCTGCAAATTTCTTTCTCTACAAATTAATGATCTAGAATTGAAGTTATTTTGCAAATTTCTTTCTCCTTCCACAAATTAAGATGTCTATGATAAAATGGTGAACTAATCATATGAACTTTGTGGGCATCCACAAAATTATGCGGGCAGAAACACATAGACTAAGGGGAGAACTCATAATTTCGCCCAAAAGTCTGCAAAAAATTAGCACGTCTGATACAATATTTTACAAAAGGATTTAATGAACGTATCAAACATTTTCTGTCAAGCATTTTTTATACATATTGTTTTTTAAAATATTTTTATTTATTAATAGTTTAGATTATCATTGATAATGATAAAAATGCGATTCAAATAATTAGTAACAATTACATTCCTTATTTTTAAAATTTTTTGAACTTCTATACATTATTATTTTTCATAATAGATATAATAATTTTTATAACTTCTTATGCTATAAAACTATTTTTTTGTGATTCTCTAAGCTACTAATAAAGAGAAATATTAAAAAAATAAAGAAAAGTATGCGTAAGATCGTTTGACATGATAAGTGCTTGACACACATATTTTTTTTGTTTACAATATTAAAAATGAAGATGAGGTGGCGGAGTATGAACATTTAAATTAATTTTGTCTTGCATTTTAATCACACTTAATATTTACTTATAAATATATTATTTAGGCATGTTTTTCCATTTATATTATTAAAAAGATAACTTTTTATCTAATCCAACTAAAACTTCTAATTATACATATATTATTATCTCAAAAAATAAACATTTTATTTAAGAGTTATGAAAAAATGAAAATGACATTTACGAAAAAGAATAAAAAATAGTTTTTTATGAGCATTCCATATGGTATATTATGCTTTATTGTTTTAATTCAACTAAAATTCTTGCTTCTAACTAGTGTAGCACAACTGAGAATGTGTGCTTTTCCTTTTATCGTTGTTAAATTAAGATATCTTTTAGTAATCCAATTAAACTCCTACTTATGAGTATATTACTATGTTATATAAAAATTATTACTATTGTTATTATATTTTATTTAAAATTTTCCAAAAATGATAATAAATACTATTTTTAGAAATAAAAATGTATTCATTTTAATTCAATATGAAAATTCATCTTTTATAGTTTTTTTGTTATAAAGGGAGGCTGAATCCTCAATACAGAAGAAGGAAAAAGATGTATTTAATATTAAGGGTCGGATAACTACTGTAGTTTAAACTCGAGTTCGATGTTTTATCTATACTTAATATTAAGATCTTTCTATACTTGATATTTTACCTCTACTTTGATGTTGCAATGGCTCGAGTCGTTTTCTTTTCTAAATCAATTTGTGCAAGATTTTATGCATAACTATTCAATATATATATACCAGACTTTTTTTTTTTCAAGGAGTTCTCATATATATTTTGTTAATCGATCTAAAATTAATTTATTAATTAAATATCTTGACTTTGTCTAAAATCGTCTGGGATACTTAATTTAATATTCTAAGGTAACACAAAAATCTTCATTAATTTCAAATTTAGTACTAAGGATTTTTTAGTTGTTACGATTATATGGCTGTCAATTACTTAGAAGGTACGCATTGCCAATGACTTTAGGCACTATTCCACAGTCAAAATTACGACAAGTTGCTTATATAGCGAACTTAATTATTTCATCAACAGCTTTATTTGCTAATGATGGTTGATAGATTTTATGTGAATTAAAACATTCTGACGTTCAAATGCACGTTCTTTCTTCCTCTCTTATTTTGCAAGAACAAACCTAGCTGATAATGTTTATCGCACAAAATTTTATAACAAAGTACAATGACGTGTTCTATGAGTTATTTAGTTTTGTTATAAATACTGGTATCTTTAATTTTAAAGTTTTTATATTATAAATTCGTATTCTTAATTTTTTTTTCTGAAACCCTCATTCCCTCATGCACAACATGCTCGTAGAGCCTAAGTCGTTAAATTTGTCATTAAGCTTACATCGTTTTTGCAATTGGGGAAAATAATGGCCGCATGACAATAGTTATTGCGCCGTAAAATTGAAATTGGAATGTTTCAAAGATTCCATTTTCATCAGCTTCGTTCCAAAAATAATGGGCCACATGACAAGAGAATCTAGGGGTGTTCGTGTCACGGGGTTATTCTCGGATACTAGACCACGTGCGGCGACTAGGCGGATAGGCACCTAACCAAGTCTGTTTTGAGTTTGCAGCGGAAGTTTTATGGTCGAGACGACTATGTCGAGAGTCGCTCTTATAGGCATTCAATCACGGACATGACTAGAGTGTTGGACTACTCGTCACGAGATCGTGACATTAGCGCGTTGCGGCACTAATGTAGGCGCTTGGGCGCTTAAAGTCCGAAGGGGCGACGAAGGGGCCACGGGACGCCACGAAGGGACACCGATGTGGGTTGCCACCCCACGCTCAAGGCCATGACACTAGAATTAAAGGAAAGCTTACTTGTATTAAATATGATGAAACATAACATACAATTGGGCCTCGGAAGGCACTAGTGAACTCCTCCCAGTGTACCGTAGGTATAGGAGTCTTGTTACATATTGAAGATGCAAAAGATGTACCCTACGGGAACGTCACCTACTTGGCCATTCATAAGGACGGCCTTACAAGATAAATGCCCTAAGGGCAGATAACTTGATACTCCGCAATATTACGCAGTGCGGGGCGGCTGCATGTGTTCCATGTTTTCGGCGCTAAGTGGCCGAGGGCTATAAGTTGAGCGGCACTGATGCCGCGAGGCTTCACGCTTCGTGTCACGGAAAATGCCCCGTGACATTCTCCCCCACCAAAGTCGGCGACGCCCCCGACGCCGTTGTCCGGGCTTCCTCAGGGCCTTCGTCTTGAGTCTTGACTTCGCTTGTCTCGTTCAATTCTGCCTTCTTTGCCTTGACTTCAACTTCACCAGCATCACGCAACGCTAGGAATGCCCACTCCTTGGGGTCTCGCTGAGTACTCCTCCCTCAGGCCTGCTTCGCTCGCTGATCCTTCGTCTAATCCGGGATCATCACTTGTGCAGCGCCAGTGGAGTCCGTCATGTGCGGTCTGACTTCATCAAGCAACTATCCGTCCATCAAGTCTCTGTTGGCTTCACTTCTCTTCGAATTGCGCAGCGTCAACTTGTGTGGTTTGGCTTCTTTGGGGGTGAAACAACTCTCGCATGCCTTCAGGAGTAGCGCGGAGAAGAGTTGTCTCAGGGTCGTGTAGAACACGATGAAGAGTCTCGCCATTCGACCTGCATGACTTGACTCGATGCCTTCATGTTGCGGATGGCCGCAGCATAAAGTCTCCCTTCCGTCGAATGCGAAGTACAGGACCATCTCACCCTCGATGATCATTCTTGAATTTCGACGGCTTGAAACAGCACAAGCTCTCCGATGTCGATGCTTGTAGCTTGTCTGCTTCGAGTACCTAGGGTCGCTATGATGAGCGACAAGAGTCTTCCCACGGATACTCTGGGACGCTTCAGGTCTCTTTGTGGGCTTGACTCAATGTCTCTATGTTGCAAATGATCGCAACGTAGAGTCTTCCATACCTCTGCCGAACGAAAGCGCAGAACCACCTCCTCCTTGGTGATCACTTGATGTTTCGACAGTTTTGAGGCGGGACAAGGTTCTTTGATATGACAATCCATGCCTTGTCCATCCAAGTCGCCATAGTGGACGACGAGGGTCTCCCCACATTCCCTTGTGGTTCAACTCGCTATCTTCAAGTTGCAGATGGCTGCAACGTTGAGTCCTTCATCCGTCGAGCCTTGAGAACAGCTCCACCTTCCCCTTGGTGGACAAGAGATATCTCGACGGTTTGAGGTGGAGCAAGGTTCTTTGGTATAACATTCCGCACCTTGTCCACTCCCAGTCGCTATAGTGAGCGACGATGAGGGTCTCCCCACATGTGCTTGTGGTTCGACTCACTTCTCCTGCTTCGATGGACGATCTTTGTCTTCGACATCAGTAGCTTCCTCCTTGCGACTTGAGTTTCTCTCCCCCACCATTGCCCTTGCCCAAGGGCTTTGGTGGTATGGCACTTGTTCCGATTGACTTGGCAGCGTCGACTAGTGAGCAGAGGTTGGAAGATCCGGTCGTTCCAACTCCTTCCTAGTCCAAAGCTTCTAACCCCTCTGCCTGAAGAGCACCAACAATGGGTCTTCAACCTCCTGGGAACACTGTAGGCGGAGCTCGGTGATTCCTTTCACTTCCTCCTTCAACATGCCCATCTGGCCGATGTTGAACAATGCGATCTTGACATCCAGTCCCAACTTGTCAGGGCTTGCATACTTGATGAAATGCCACTTCTTCTGTCCCATGTCTGGAATGCATGTTTGCCACATTCTACATTGTCGCGATGGCAACGCCATCCTGAGTTTGCCACATCTTGCAGGGTTCTTGGGATATGCCTTCTTCCGATCCTGGGACCTCCTTTGAAGCTTTGATAATCCCTTTGGAGTATGAACGGAACGAGATCATTGTGCTCGTTCACGAAGAGGATGCACCTTAGATGCTCGTCCGTCCGCACCTTGGACAAAGTAATGCCACTGTGCCTGTCATCCTAGATCATACACCTTTGACATACTCGTCCACCGGGCGGCTTGACCCTTACGAAACAGTAGCCGTTCCGGGCCTTCACTGATCCGTGCGGATACTTGTGAAGACGCTCCGCTTAGATAAGCGGACTGCGGTTGGTGAACTCGTGGCATGAGCTCCCAACATTACCTCCATCTCCATTCAAAGGGACGACATCGCCAATGTGTCCTTCAAAACCTTCGCATTGCGATCCTTGGAGACCGCTTCGATTACTCGAGGCGATGTCCGAAAGGAAAGGGCACTCCTTCCTTCGGTTGGCGACAGAACGCTTGACAGCAGCATGCCAAGGTTCGCCGATGCTCGACGCTCAGACCATTTGCCAAATTGGTCACTGAGTTGAGGCGCCGATTTGCGTTGGCATGTATCAGGTTCGTCCCACTCCTCGATGGATGACATCGCGCCTCTTGCGGGGCGACACTTGACGAGGCAGGCATGGCTGACAGCTCGCCCGTGAGTGTTTGCAAGTAATCAACGCTTTGCTCATTCCTAAAAGTCATCATGGCGTGGCAGGCGATGCTGCGGCACGACAAGATGCTTATGATTGATGCTCCTTGGCCGAAAGGATGATATTCTTTGGCCGAAAAGGGACCACGAACCTTGATATTTATCTTTAAGCCAACTTCTCTCGTGAAGCGGTTGTGCACTTCACATTGCATGACTGGGCATGCGATGCGACGTCACGAAATACCGAGCAGCGCCAGGTCGTCATGATAGTGCATGACCGACAGTCCCTGAATGTGACACGCGTCCTCCGAGTTACACAACGCTCGTGTAAGCGATCTCATGATATGAGCAGCGCAAGACCATCATGCGGAGCATATGGCCACTCTTTGACGCAGCGCGACATTTCAGGATTCCCGACTGTATACCTGGGGTGGTTGATCTGCTCGAGTGAGTGACGCATGACCGTCCTGGTTAGACGGGGCGATCAATCCGCCATCATGATGCATGACAGACGTTCCTTGACACGGCACGGGTGTATGAGGAACATGCTGCGGGGCACGACTGGGCGTGCGGCGAGGAAGCTTGCCATGCATTCCTCGTTGGCGTCCACGATCAAAGACCATGGTACCAGTGCGCCTGAGCGTGATGGAGTATTTGAGCGGAAGCACATCTCCTACGCCAGGGCACGTTGCGACGACACAAGCGAGTCATCGTCGCTGGGTAATCCGAGCAGGAAGAACTGCTCTGATACCACTTGTCACGGGGTCATTCTCGGACACTAGACTACGTGCGGCGATTAGGCGGATAGGCACCTAGCCAAGCCTGTTTTGAGTTTGCAGCGGAAGTTTTATGGTCGAGACGACTATGCCGAGAGTCGCTCTTATAGGCATTCAATCACGGACATGACTAGAGTGTTGGACTACTCGTCACGAGACCGTGGCGTTAGCGCGTTGCGGCACTAATGTAGGCGCTTGGGCGCTTAAAGTCCGAAGGGGCGACGAAGGGGCCATGGGACGCCACGAAGGGACACCGATGTGGGTTGCCACCCCACGCTCAAGGCCATGACACTAGAATTAAAGGAAAGCTTACTTGTATTAAATATGATGAAACATAACATACAATTGGGCCTCGAAAGGCACTAGTGAACTCCTCCCAGTGTACCGTAGGTATAGGAGTCTTGTTACATATTGAAGATGCAAAAGACGTACCCTACGGGAACGTCACCTACTTGGCCATTCATAAGGACGGTCTTACAAGATAAATGCCCTAAGGGCGGATAACTTGATACTCCGCAATATTACGCAGTGCGGGGCGGCTGCATGTGTTCCATGTTTTCGGCGCTAAGCGATCGAGGGCTATAAGTTGAGCGGCACTGGTGCCGCGAGGCTTCACGCTTCGTGTCACGAAAAACGCCCCGTGACATTCGCGGGTCGAGTCGGGTCCCCTGAATTTTGGGGCTGCGACCCGAACCGACCCGACCCGGGCCGGGCCGGGTCGGTTCGGGTCGGGTGGTCGGGTTACCCGACCATCCTTTTTCTTTTTCTTTTTTTTTTATTTTATTTTTTAATATAAAAAGTATTTATTATTTTATTTTTAATATAAAATAAAGTATTTTTAAATATCAAAAATATTATTTTAAATATCTATATACTTTTCTACAACAACAACAACAACAACAAAGCCTTATCCCACTAGGTGGGGTCGGCTACATGGATCATACGACGCCATTCCGCTCTATTAGTAACCAAACCTTTCGGTATATTATTCACCAATAGATCTATATACTTTTCTACATTTAAAATAATTTATTTCATATTTTTTAAATTAAAAAAAAATGGGTCCATCAGGTCGGGTCGGGCCGGGTCAACTCGGGTTGAAAAAGTTCAACCCGAACCCGACCGTCGGGTCAACTCGGGTTGAAAAAGTTCAACCCGAACCCGACCGTCGGGTCATGGTCGGGTCGGGTCGACCCGACTCGGTGAACACCCCTAAATATTAGTTCAACAAAGAGTTGTATTAAAAAAATTCTGTAGAGTTTGACATTTGGACTGTGAATTGATTTAATAGGTGAACCGATTTCGGTTGTTCCATTTATTTTGACATGAAATTGTCATTTTCAGATTTCATTATAACACGCGCTAGTCAACTATTTTCTTCTATAAATACGTGAATTATGAGATCGAGTGCATGGTGTATATTTGCTCTTGACTAGTACCTAGCGAGGATCTGAGAGTTCAAAATTAATTTTTACCGCCAAAGTAAATGGCGCAATTGGTAGCTATGTTTCTTCTCAGCTTGTTTCTCTTGTTTGATCCCCCGAGTGCTGTTGCCCCTCCTCCCCGTGGAGGCGGGCGCCGTTCAAATGGATCGAAACCTCCCAAGATAAACAAGTTGGACGATTATCTTCCCGCAAACCAGAACAGTGGCCTTGCTGGTTTCCAAGCTCAGCTGCGATACAGCGGTAATCGGGACTACGCGCTGGAGATCGGCCTAGGCACCCCAGAAAGCAATGTATCGCTTATAATCGACACCTTTGACGACTTCATTTGTAGTGACTGCCTGCAGCTGTCCAACGTGACGAGCTCGGCTGCAGCCTACTACCCGAACAAGTCCTCCACCTTCATCACTCCGTTATGCAACAACCCGCAATGGGAAAAACAACTACAGGAAGAGTCATGCGACCAGCTGCCGAATTGTCGATACAATTGCTCGGGCGTCGTGGGTGTTCTAGCCAACGACACGTTCGGATTCGGAGGCAGTACACCGCGTAACCTATCTTTTGCATGCAACGACGTGGTGCCCTAGATTACGGGGACACCTCTGGATATGTCGGGGTCGGACGAGGCCCTTTGTCCCTGATCTCTCAGGTGAATTTCTCCAAATTCTCTCATTGCTTTACCGACCAAGGCGCCAATACCTCTCTTTCCAGCTACATGTTCTTTGGTTCCTACGCCGACTTGGACGACGGCATAGCCGTTAATACCACCTCTCTTGTTAGCGATTCGAACCACTACATCCTTGATTTGAAAGGCATCTCAGTTGGCGCAAAACGGTTGCCCATCCGTCCAGAAATTCTCCAATGCGTAAAAAATTCAGATGAGAGAATAATAAATGGGACAAGAATATATTCAACCGACCCGCTTACTTACTTGCCACCTGAAGCTTACAATATCCTCAGGGATGAAGTCATTGCTCAGGTTGGTCTGCCGGTGTACAACCAGACCGCTAACTTGCAGTGCTTCGATTGGACATCAAATAGGCCTTTAAACTTGTCTACTGTCACATTTCACTTCGATGGCTCAGACATGACTTTGCCAACATCAAATTTCTTGGCGAACTACACTGATGATAATGACGGCTACTCGTACTTGGGCAATTACCAGATGCAGAACTTTCAGTACATCTATGATCTCGAAAATGGAAGGCTGTCCTTCCGGAGCATTCAGTGCGATAAACTTCAACCTCACAGGAGTCATGCCGTAAAGATGGATTTACATAGCATCACACTTGTTGTTCCTTTTTTATATTTTCTTCTAGCTTGATATTATTAATCTTTGTTGGGATAATGGGTTATTAAGAATTTCGGGTGAGCGATATGATTGGGTAAAACATACATGCATATGGTTGCATTCGTTTAATGGTGTTGCATTCATTTTACCTTCGATAGTTATGATCACTTAATTATGATTTATAAATGAAGTTGTCTTAAATTATATGTACTATTTATAATTTTAACATGGCTACTTAATTAATCATGAAAATTGATTTATGGACCGATCAACTGATTTTCTCGTGAAATTGATAGTGATATTTGGGTTTTCTAGTGATAACTTGCTGAAATTAAAGAAAAAGTCAATTTTTTTCTTTTTTTTGGTCTCCCAACTCACTAGCTGCAAGTGCACAGGTAAGTTGTAGTAGACTCAGGTTGTCATATCCACAAGAATTTGAAGTCTAATACATCCTAAAATAATCTAGATTAGTTCTACTTAA
Organism: Pontederia crassipes; assembly: GCA_030549335.1. NCBI lineage: Eukaryota > Viridiplantae > Streptophyta > Magnoliopsida > Commelinales > Pontederiaceae > Pontederia > Pontederia crassipes. The sequence continues at coordinate 32,504,432 of CM060193.1, forward strand.
GTGGTTAAAAATATTTTTTTAATGAATAGTGAAAATAGATTTTTTTATAGAAAGTGAAATGATAACTAGTTTTTGGGTTTTGGAAATTCTTGCAAAACAGAATTATAAATGCTAAATTGAAGTTTAAAAAGGTTTAACTATCTATGAGGAAGGTTCTTCTAAGATTTGGGGTTCATCTAAATTAATTAAGGATGGAATGGAACAAGTTATCATTAAATGTCCAACTTTTGTTTCAACTTGAAAATGGCTGTTCTCACAGCTCAATTGGCCTCGAACTAAGTAATATATGATTATATAATTGTTAGTTAGGTTGAATCAAAAGATGATCCTCACTGAAAATTAAGTTATCATTGGGCTCAAAAGAAAGTTCAATGCTGATTTTTTGCAATTCAAGGAAGTTTGGAATGATAACTTGTATTTCAATCATAAAAAGATGGAATCATTCCAATCAACCAAACCAGGATAAAATATACTCAATAATGGTGCTTGTGATCCTTGATTCATCTCTGAATTCCAGGAGGATTTAAAATCAACCTCTCGGTTGCAAAGTAAATTGAAATCCACACAAACACAACTCAATTGGAAATGCAAAACATATGGCCACATGAATTCACAATTTCCATTGCTCCTTGGCCCATCTTTGGATCTCAAGGAAGCTCTTAAGATTACCTCTCAGTAGTGGATTAAAATGAGGGTTGACAATGAAAATCAGAATTTAATTAAAATAAGAAAACAGGAATCAACATTTCAGAAAAAGAATCAGCAATGTAGATTGATGGAATTAAGGTTTTGCCAAATGCCTCTTGACCCATCTCTGGACTGCAAGAGATTCCTAAAGTACACCTCTCAGTGATTTGAATAAAATAGGGATTAACAATTGGCAAATCAGATTCCAAACAATCAGAAAACAAAATTCAGAATCAAAACTCAGAAATCAGATTTTGGAAAAATCAGATTTGAATCCTAAATTGACAAACATCTTGATTCATTTCTGAATAAGATCAGGACAAATATTAGCTTCTCAACTATTCAATTAATCTAATCCTTGATGACAATCAGATCCAAAAGTCCAGGAAATCAGATTTTGGAATTCAGGAAACCAAAAACCATGAAATCAGTATTTTAGAAATCAGAATTTTAAACCAATGGAAATCTGACTTACCAACTGATTCTTAACCCATCTCTGGACTACAAGACATCCCTAAAGTTCACTTATCAGTGAATGGAATAATTCAGGGGACTCAATTGGTAAAAACATATTCCAATGAGGAATCAGAAAAATCAGAATTCTGATTTCTATTCAGGAATCAGTGGAAAAATCTGGTTTGAGTCAAATGATTGCCCAAACAATCTTGATTCATTCCTGAATAGGATAGGAGCAATAACAACATTCCAATGACTCAATTAACTAGATTAGAAATGAAGAACAGATTCTGATATCCATAGGAATTAGAAAATTTAGGAATCAGGAAATCAGAATTCAATTTTTAAAATCAGATTAGGAACAATGAACAGATTTGAATCATAAAGAATGCCAAACATCTTGATTCATTTCTGATCAAGATTTGGGATAATATCAACCTTCCAGTTGCTCTATTAATCAGATCCACAATGGCAAACAGATTCAAAGGTTCAAGAGTTCAGGTTCAGGAAATTCAGAAAAACAGAAACCAAAAAATCTAAATTTCAGAAATTAGAACTTCAATTAAATTGGAATTCAGAACTTGACATTGATTTTCTTATCCATTTCTGAACTAGGGATAGATCAAATGATAACTTCTCAGCTATAGATTACAATAGGATCCAACAATGACAAGAACTAACTCTAACTAATTTTGAAATCTGAAAATTAGCAAATGATTCAGTGCAGGAATTATAAAACAGTCCATATCCATCCAAAACTAATCTAAACTACTACCCTATCCTAGAAGAAATGGAGTTTAGCTCCTCATATTTACAAGATTTGACATCAAATGGGATAAGAAACAGATACAAATCATGGATGCTTGAAGACTCTCGGCCAGCAGCAGCTCCAAGTAGCAGCAGCTCCAAAACCCTTCCTCAAACCCCTGAATGACCAGCCCCCCTTCTCCTCCAAAAAAATCCAGCTTTTATATCACTCCTTTCCACCCTTTGATCAGTATCTGAATGTTCTAATCCTCCTGATTAAGCCACCTGTCCACCTGCAGAAATTCCAGCTGCTGGCATGTACCTTTGTGCAGGAAAAGTAGATGGTCCCCCCTACTTTTTCCACCTTTTGGCCACCTTTTCTTCTTGCTACAAAAACTCAAACAGCAAGCATCAAAGCTCTTGAGTAGTATTTTGACAAATAAGGATTAGGATAATGCTGGTAACTAGTTCAAATATCAGATGAGATTATGTGTTGTGCAAGAATGAAAATTTATATCGATATGAATGAATTCAAGGGCCCGGAATGATAACTTTATGGAAATCTTGGAAAATGTCCTAATATGGGTAGTTCAAAGCATTTCAAACATCAAATTGATTAGAGTGACAAGTGAGTGAGGTCAGAAATCAAATATGAATGAGATTCCTAAGGAGTGATAACTTGAGTGCCCCAAAAACGATAACTTATATGACTTAAAAATGATAACTTGTGATAACTTGAGTTTTGATTATCCAAATGTGATGAAATTTGACCAGCAATGAGTTAGAACAATAATAAGATGATTGCTTAAGGTTCTTGTGCAGAATTAATGGTTTTGCATGTCGAAATGATAGAATTGCCCTTTAATGATAACTTGGCACTTGAAAAATGATAACTTGGCATTTGAAAAATGATAACTTGTTCAAATGGACTTAAAACTTTGCACAAGTTCAGATGTAACTATCCAAATATAATTTATACATGATAATGATGGATTTAGGGCAAGAAAACCATTGAAAATCAGTTCATTCAAAATAATGATAACTTGATACTTAGGAATGATAACTTGTCCTCAAAATGATAACTTGGCATAGAATTTAAGTATTAATGGATTTTGGCATTTCAGAACCTCTATGCATATGAAAATAAGTATGAAATGAGGAATATCAACTAGTTATTACAATGTTTGCATTCCATGTATAATTGGCCCAAAAATAGGCAAAAGTGGGACTCGATACGTATGAATTTCATCTAAAATGGGTTAGAAACATATAGTGATCAGCAAGTAATCAGAAATGCGCTACGCTTATCAACAGATTAGACAACTTATATATCGATTTGCCTATGACAATTTGACAATTTTAACGCACCCAAAATTCGGCCCCAATTTAAATTGTGCCGAACCCTAGGTGACATTATTTTTCATAAACCTAATTTCATAAAACTTTGCGGCGGAAACATAATCATAATATAAACATAAATCATCAATATCATAACAGGGAAGAGTTCAACATATATAAAACCCAAGATACATAAACTGACTCATGGGCCTAATAGGCTTTAACATATACTCAATAGAGGGTTCAACATACATAAATGAGTTCAAGTGTAGTACATGACTCAATAAAAGGCCCATAAACTATACATACTTAACTTGAGGGTTCATCATCATGACATAATAAAAGTAAGATAACTTGGGTCGTAACCAGACAGACTCACGTGCAATATCGCCGTCACGAAGCTCTTGCCGCCGAACATAAGCCTCCTCCATACCTGCACGAATCTATGGGGTGCAAGGAATTTCTCCCGTTAGTATGTTGAGGCCCATGCATGCTATGATCTTATACATAATCTCTACATGTCATGGCATATGTATTTCATCATGATGGAACATAAATCATATATATGCTATGAGCTACTTATGCATACTACATAGTATGTGAACATTTCATCATGGCAAGATAAGATGACATGAAACATTATAATCTTTAGGTCTTGCATATCATAGCTTATCATCGTACTTATCATTATGCTAATGCATATCATGATCTTATCTTACTTTACTATGTCATCCTTGTTCATGACACCATATGATGTGACAAGTGGACATTCATAATGCATCCTCATAGGTGCCTTCTTCATACTTCTTTGTCATTTTTAACTTTATGTCCCATGTCATTTATTATCCATCTTTTCATCTTTATTTAGATGCTTTCTCATCTTGTCAATTGAGAAGGATAGTGGCTCATAGGTCATAATCCTCCCCGTAGGTGAGGACTTCATCATCATCCTTAGATGAGGTCTTTATCCTCTCCCGAATGCGAGGTCTTTATCCTCCACGAAGGTGAGGTCTTTATCCTTCCCCGAAGGCAAGATATTTATCCTCTCCGAAGATGAGGTTTTTATCCTCATTCGTCAATGAAGTCTTTCTCCACCTGTCGGTAGAGTCTTAGGTAGGGTATCGATTGATCCCAAGTCATGAAAATGCCACTCCTTCATCAATCCATCTTTTAATCATGTTCATCAATACACACAATCATTCAATACATGTTGCATATTTTAATCCTATTTAAGGTCATAGGAACTACAAATCATGCTAAGTGTGAACATTCAATCATAACCAATCATCTTCCAGAAACGGACAATCGTTTTGGGTCATAGTCGACCGCTGGACTAGTATCAGACGACCGGTCAGATTATCGGTCGACCGTTATGGTCATTTTGGATGACTGAAAATGTGTTCCATTTCGTCCGCTAATCACAGAATGTGATGACTCTCTGAAATGGACGACCGCTGGGGTACCGGTCGATCACGAATGGTCTTTTGAACGATCGAAACTGAGCTTCGATTCGACCGCTAATCATAGTATGTGATGACTCCTCAAAGGAGGACCGCTTGTATATCGGTCGACCGTTACATGGCTTTCGGACGACCGAAATAGGGCGTTCGATCGACCGCTAATCACAGAATGTGATGACTACTCAAATCAGATGACCGCTGGTATATCGGTAGACCGTTACATGACTTTCGGACGATCGAAACAGGGCGTTCGATCGATCGCTAATCATAGAATGTGACGATCCTTCCAAAACGGACGACCGGTGGATTATCGGTCGACCATTGGACCGAGTTTAATAATACATATGTCTCTAGAATGGTCGATCGATAATGGATCGGTCGTCCGTTCTGGGACGACAGACACACGATTTTTACATGTTTTCTTTTTAATCTTGCATACATTGACATATTGAACACATATTGACTTCCAAACATCATATGAGACACTTCTTAACATTCTTAACACTCTAATCATGATTCACATGGGGTTTTCACATAAAGACATCCAACATGCTAATCAAGATCATAAATGTACATAAGCTCTAAATGTTTTCATAATAAACTAACATAACAATAATAAACATTCTAATACAAAGCATAATGAGCAATAGAGCATGAAACTATGAAACACATGACATTCTAATCATGGATAGAAATAGAATAGTAATCTAAAGAAACATGAAGCATCAAATGCACATTCCTTAAATCTTCATCTAAGAACAAAAAGATTTGTTCTTTAATCCCTAATCCACACATTCAAACATCATTAGGAGAAAGGTTAAGGTTGGTGGATCCCCTCAAACATACCTTGATTAGCTAAGCTTAACTCTAATCTTCTTCCTCTAGCTTTAACACTCTTTCTTCCTCTCTAAGGTTGTTGTTCTTGAGCTAATGATGCTGCTACAGTGAGAGAGAGAGTAGAGAGAGGCCAGCTACCATAGCTAGGTGAGAGTTAAGGAAGAGACTTACTGTTGCTACAGTAAATCAGGTTACTGTAGCTTTTTTGTGCTGGCCAAGAGGAGCTTGGAAGAGGGAGATTACTGTAGCTTGGGGGGTTTTGTGGTTGCTGGCCGCATGGGGTAGGTGGGGGTTTTAGGGCATTAGTTTAATACATATAGGATAGTTGGGCTTTTGGGCCTTTGGCAGTTGGGCCACTTTTGGTTATTCTTTTTTTTTTTTAATTTACAGGATGTTACAATCTACCCCCTTAAATAAAAATTCGTTCTCGAATTTTATGAAATCTTAAATTACTTACCAAAAAGTTTCGGAAACTTCTCTCGTATTTCTTCTTCAAGTTCTCATGTACCTTCTTGTCCTCTATGGTGCTTCAATGCTACTTTGACCATTGGTATGCTCTTATTTTTGAGATGCTTCACTTGGTAGTCTATGATCTCTATTGGTTGCTCTACATATGTCAAGTCCTCCTTGATATTTGACTCCTCAATTCGAATCGCATTGCTTCATCATGGACGTACTTTCGAAGCATAGATACATGAAAGACATTATGAAGTCTTACATATGAGGGTGGTAATGCTAACTTATAAGCCGCTTCACCAACTCTCTTTAGGATTTCAAAAGGTCCAATGTATCTTGGTGTTAACTTTCCTTTCTTGCTAAATCTCATGACACCCTTTGTTGGTAAGACTTTGAGCATTACATGGTCCCCAACTTCATAGAGTTGCTCCTTTATTCTCAAATCCGCATAACTCTTTTGTCTACTTTGCGCCGCTAACATCCTTTGCTTAATAAGCTCTACTTTATCAACATGCATGTGGACCAAATCCGGTCCAAGATATCTTTCTTCCCCGATTTCACTCCAACATGCCGGAGAATGACAAGACCTTCCATACAAGGCTTCAAATGGAGTCATCTTGATACTTGAGTGATAACTATTGTTATAAGCAAACTCCACTAAAGGAAGGTGGTCATCTTAATTTTCATGCCAATCCAAGGCACAAGCCCTAAGCATATCTTTAAGTGTTTGGATTGTTCTTTCACTTTGGCCGTCGGTTTGCGGATGGAATGCCGTACTAAAATTCAACCTTGTTCCAAAAGCATTTTGAAGACCTTTCTAAAATCTTGAAGTGAACCTCGGATCTATATCTGAAATAATAGAAGCGGGAATTCCATGCAAACGGATAATTTCGTTCACATATAGCTCCGTCATGCTTTTCATGGATTGACTCACTTTCATAGGAATAAAATGAGATGATTTCGTCAAACGGTCCACTATAACCCATATTGCATGTTGTCCTTTCCGGGTTCGAGGTAATCCTACCACAAAGTCCATGGAGATACTTTACCACTTCCACTTCGAAATAGGTAAAGGTTGTAATTTACCACAAGGCCTTTGGTGCTCAATTTTGACTTATTGACAGACTATGGACTTGGCTACATACTTGGCCACCTTTTTCTTCATGTCTTCTCACCAAAATTTTTTTTACAAGTTCTTGAACATTTTGGTGCTTCCGGGATAAATTGAGAATTCGGACTTGTGATACTCATCCAAAATCTCTCTTCTTAGTGCCTTGTCTTTTGGTACCCATAATCGGTTCTTGTACCTAATTGCACCGTATTCAACATACCTGAAGTGATTTCTTTCCTTTTGACACACATTAATCATTCTAGCATAATCCGGGTCCCTTCTTTGAGCTTCAACAATTCTTCTCACTAAACTTGACTCGATCACATGATGAGCCATACATATGATCCTTCGGCCACAAATGCTTGGGGCCCATTGCACTATGCTTTCCACAAGATTCCACTTGTGTACTCTCAAACATCCAAGTGATCCTTCCCACTTATGGCTTAGTGCATCGACAACTACATTTGCCTTCCCGAGGTGGTGCAATATTGCGAACTCATAGTCCTTAAGGAACTCGAGGCATCTTCTTTGTCTCATGTTTAATTCTTTTTTTGAGAATACATACTTCAAGCTCTTGTGATCCATGTACACTTCGAAATCTTCACCATACAAATAATGGCGCCAAATCTTCAATGTGAACACAACCGCCGCTAGTTCTAAGTCATGAGTTGGATAGTTGACTTCATACTTCTTCAATTGCCGAGAAGCATACTCCGCCACCTTGTCATGTTGCATAAGTACACAACCTAGGCCGGTACCACAAGCATCATTATAAATAACATAGCCTCCACTTCATGAAGGAAGGACTAGAATTGGTGCCATGGTAAGTCTTCTTTTTAACTCTTGGAAACTTGCTTCACATGCCATAGACCATATGAACTTCACGCCCTTCCTCGTCAACTTGGTCATAGGTGCAACTATCTTGGAGAAATCTTGAATAAACCTTCTATAATATCCTGCAAGTCCCAAGAAGCTTCTAATTTCAGTCACACTTTTTGGCCTACTCCAATTAGTAACTGCTTCAACTTTAGCCGGATCCATAACCACTCCATGTCTTGACACAATATGTCCATGAAATATCACTTCTTCAAGTCAAAATTCACATTTAGAAAACTTGACGTAGAACTTGTTCCTTCTTAAAGTTTACAATACAATGCGAAGATGTTCTCTATGCTCTTCAGGGCTTGATGAGTAAATGAGGATGTCATCCACAAACACGATCATAAATTTGTCCAAATATGAACGGAAGACCTTATTCATCAAATCCATGAATGCGGCGGGCGCATTCGTTAGAGAAATGTGAGCAGCCTAAACCGTGAAAATGGGACCAAAAGGCATAACAAAAAACTCATAGTGTTCATATCTTGAACGAAATGCCGTCTTGGAAACATCTTGCTCGGCTACCCTTAATTGGTGATAGCCACTCCTTAGGTCGATCTTTGAGAAAATCGACGCCGATGATAGTTGATCAAAGAGATCATCGATTCTTGAAAAGGGGTACTTGTTCTTTACCGTGACTTTGTTGAGCATTCGGTAGTTGATGCACAACCTTAAAGAATCATCCTTCTTCTTGACAAATAGCACCGGTGGGCCCCATGGTGAGACAGTTGGCCTTATGAATCCCTTGTCTAAAAGCTCTTGTAATTGAGCATTTAGTTCATGCATCTCCGCCGGAGCCATTCGGTAAGGCGACTTTGAAATGGGTGTTGTACCCGGAAGTAGTTCAATGTTGAACTCAACTTCCCTTCTTGGCGGTAATCACGCAATGTCTTTCGGAAAGACATCGGGATATTCTCTTATCACATCCAAGGATTCAAGTGTCTTGGATTATGAATCCATCTTGATGACACTTGTCAAAAATCCTCTTGCTCCTTTCTTAATCATCTTGCTTGCTTTGGTTGCTGAAATTAGCACTTTGGCTTCCTTGGAAGGAATTCCTCGAATCATTGTAGACTTTCCTTGATGATCACCTATAAATATTTTCTTTCCTTTGTAATACATACGAGCATCATTATAGGATAACCAATCCATTCCTAAGATTACATCATAATCTATCATAGGAAGTAATATGAGGTCACATGGGAAATTCTTCCTATTTATTTCTATAAATACATTGGGAATATCTCTTCTAGTGGCTACTATTCTGGTGGGGGTCACTACTTCTAGTTGACAATTTGTAACTAGAGGTTTTACTTCTAGCATGTTAGGAAATGCATGAGAGATAAAGGAATGGATCGCACCCGAATCGAAAGAATATTTGCATAGTGACCGGCAATTAGAATATTACCTTAGATCACGCATTTTCTTGCGTGGCCTCATCAACTTCCATGGCAAAACCTCTTGCTGGAGCTCTTGGTGAGTTTGCGATCGCTTTGCCTTTGTCCCGATTGCCACCTTGCTTCTCCGGGCAATCCCTTATGTAGTAATCGATCTTGCCACATTGCAAGCATGTTCCGGCCCTGAAGCGGCATTCACCGACATGAGGTCTCCCACAAGTAGTGCAGATCGGTCTTGCTTGCTCCACCTTCTTTGGGGAGTGATATGGGATTTTTCTTGAGCCTTTTCCCTCATGCGCCTTGATCACCTTTCCTTTAGCATCTTTCCTTTCATTGTACTTTCTTTCATGTTCAGCGGCAATCTCCATCGCATCCTTCATAGTGGTGCAACTACCACTCCTAACCCATAGTTGCAGTTCGGGATTCAGCCTATTGATAAATCTCTTCGACCTTTGGAGCTCATTCTCATTGATCTCCCCATACTTTTCCAGCCTTAAAAATATGTTCACGTACAAATCTACGGTCATATTTCCCTGGACAAGATTTAGGAACTCGTCCCTCTTCTTCTTCTTGATGTGATCGGGAAAGAAAGGAGCCTCAAACGTTTCCACGAAACTTTCCCAATCAACTTCTTCATTCTGGAAAGTAGTCTTCAAGAGTGCCTTCCACAATTCTTTTGCTTGGCTACAAAGGCGGTGAGCGGCATACATTCTTCAGGGCATCCGATGACTCTAAGGATATCCCCTACTTCCTCAACCTACGACTCAGCTAATTTGGGGTCACCTACTCCATCGAACCTTGGAGGTTGGAGCCTCAGGAACCTCTCGATGGAATAGTCTGATTCGTTAGTCCTTTGGGCATTTTTTGCCGCTCGGATTAATCCATCAAGGAAAGTGTTCCTTTCATGCTCCTCATCAACAATAGCACATCTTGGAGGCATCTACATTCACAATTAAATAAACATAACATCATCATTAGCATGAATTAAACATGGAAGAACATGTACCTTTAGGTTCGGTGGCATCTCATGACGATTGCACATGGACTTTACACTTAGACATTTTAGCCAACCTATGGCTTAAACACACAAGACTTAAGACAAAGAGCCAAACTATGGCTTTGATATCATACTCTAACGCCCCCAAAATTCGGCCACAATTTAAATTGTGCCGAATTCTAGGTGTTGTTACTTTTCATAAAACTTTGCAGCGGAAACATAATCATAATAGAAACATAAATCATCAATATCATAACAGCGGAAGACTTCAACATATATAAATTCCAAGATACATAAACTGGCCCATGTGTCACGCCCTTATTTTTTTGCCTAGAATTAAGGGTGTGCGGCACTGAACTTCTCCTTGACGAGCTTGTCCAGTCAGCCTCCAAGAAACACACTGCAGAGGGCATTCGGCTACTCCACAGAATTATGCACACATTAGAACATACATTAGTACACACAGGAAGATAAGGGGAAAAGCCTTTTATTAGAACCTCTGTTCTGGCCGCCCAGATGACAGCCCCACTTGATCTACAAAATGGCCGACCCTGGCCTATCAAGTGCTGTCCATCTGGTCGTCCTACACTCACATACCCACTGCCTCACTACCATACACTACACTGCACTGCAGAGGACCCTGCTGCCCACTATACTACACTACAGCTCACTTGCACTTACATGTGTACATGCATTACTACCCTTCATGCACTCGGTACACACCCTGATGCACTACACTGCACCAGGCACCTCCTGACTACATTAGACTCCTTCTGAATACATCAGGCACTCCCTCAATACAAATGACTACAACACATGGGTATTTATATACAAGAGGGATGTGTAACTACCTCCTTGGTAACTGCCACCTTCATTTGAATTCAAATGTTCCCCTTTGAATTCAAATGCTCCCTCCAAAGACAAAACCCCTGGATGACCTTCACGCCATCTCTAATATTCTGGAACACTTCTGAGCGCCTTCAAGCCTTCCCGCCAAGGTGCCAAGTCCGTCTGGCCACTAGTGCCAGCCACTTCGTCCTAGCCGCTCACTGCTACGTCCCAGACTTCTGGCCAGTCACTACATATGACTGCCATGCACTGCCGCCGGTCTTCTCCGCAAGAGCTCGACGTCCTGATGACCTCCTCGCCATCTGGTTAGTGCACCTGTGCTTGCTTGGCCCTGCAGACTGCCCCAGAACCTCCTGTTCTGGTGCAGTGCGCCTAACCGCCGCTCCGCAACTTAGAGCGTCCCAGAATTCTCCTCCATGAGAATTCTCCTGACCGGCGATGTTCTCCTGACTCCCCTCCACCTGAGGGATGCATGGGACGAGGTACTTTGATCCTGGGATGATACTGCCCCAAAACGCCAAAGTGTGCATTCGGTACGCGCCTCCTGCGCGCCGGGCAGGCCTCACCGTCCCACGGTGATTCTGCCCATCCCATCCCACCTGGATGGTGATGCCAAGCCTCCTGCACGAAGCCTGAACCTCAGAATGCTCCTCCTGTGTCCCTTGGACGTTCTGTACACTTCCAGGGATGAACATGTCCGCCGTGCGCTGCGCCCGCCATACCGGGCGTCCTGCTTGCCAAGTCTTCACGTCCCAAAGTCGTCTTCTCCTCAAGAATGACTGCCCGGTTTGGCAGGGAATGTCCATACTGTCCCAGGATGAATCCTACTATCCCAAACGAGAGGTTGGGATGTGGGATAGCGAGCAGGCTATCCGGCCAGAGGATTCTCGAGCAGGAGAACATTCCCAGAGACAATCCACTCATCCCAAACTCTTGGGAATGGTTCTCTGCATCTGACCTGCACGCCAGCATGCTTTCCCAGGTGCCTGCCTGCTCCTAAGACGATCCAAACATGTCCTGGGACGGACATGGCCGCCAAACCGGGCGCCTGCCATGTCCTGGGACATCCTGCACATATGGGGCGTGACATTCTCCCTCACTCAAACCATTGCCATCCCAGCAATGTCTGCACTGTGCTGCTAATGTCTGGATCATCATCTTTGAAGAAAGTCTTCAACCTGGACTCGTAAAAGAACCTCCTCGCTCCTGAACATGGCCTTAATACCTCCTCGTATTATAAGGCCGCCTGCTGCTCCCTGTAATCCATTCCAGAACATGCGCGCCCTGCACTGAGATACTTTGGAACCTCTGCAAGAATGTCCACCTAGCTGAACTGCCTTCCTTCTAATTAGGACGCAGCCTCCTCGCTCGCGTCCCAGGGATGTGGCCTGCGCGCCACATCCCTGTGCCATAGCCTGGACATGGCCGCTGCACCGGGTTGCTGTCCAGACTGCTCCAGGTAGTGAAGATGCCGCATCTCACTGTTTGGAACCTTCCTGATCCAGTTCCTCCTCGAACTGATCAGTGGGCATTACCCTGCTGTCCGAGGGCAACACCCTGGCCACCACATACCAATGGCCGCTGTGGTCTGCACCGCGCACTACAGGTCAGACCCTGGGACATGGCCTCCTGCCATCGTCCCAAGACAAAGTCCTTGATCCGAACTCCTCTGCAAATCTAGGGACATGGCCTCCTACCATAAGTCCCAAGACAGGACCTGTCGGTTGTGATCTGCACTCCTCTGCAGATCCTGGGACATGGCCGCCTGCCATGGTCCCAAAACATGCATTTGCCATGAACATCCCAGGGACATGGCCGCCTGCCATGACCCCCAGACACGAACATCCTGCAGGAGTCCCTGGGACATGGCCGCCTGCCATAGTCCAGGAACATAGCCGCCTCTTCATGCCTGCTGACTTCAGTGATGATCCGCACCACTTTTACTTGAAGAAGATTCTGGGACATGGACTGCCTCCATCATCCCAGGGACAAGGCCACCTGCCTGCGTCCCAGAGTCATGGCCGCCTGCCATAACCCTGACATCTTCCTGGCCGAAGTCTGGGATGACCAGATGTTGCCCCACAACATCCTGTTCGTCCAGCGTCCGCATGTGCTAGAAGTGTATGTGGCCGCCACATCCAGGGCATCCGCATGCCCCAAAATTGGCCACTGCACATTCTGGTTGTTGCATCCTTGTGTCCTGGACACTGAAGTCGAGTGGCCACAGCATTTGGAGGGTCTGCTCCCCACCAAATCCGCCGCCAGGCACCCCACTCCTTGGGATGCCACTGTCGATGAAGACTTCAAGGGAGTGTGCCCCAGGTTCCACCTGAACCAAGGCTGGTCGTGGCCTGCTCCTCCAGCGCCTCGACTTCTGCAAGTGTCCCATTGAACTCCATTTTCAAGGGACAGGGCTTGAGTCCTGAGACCTGCGTGCCTCAGGGGAAGAACCTCCTGTTCTTCCTGGGTTGCTAAGTGACTTGGACTGCCTTGCCTAGTGCCATGCCCTCCTGGAGTGAACACTATCTCGGGCCAAGGCATGGCCAAAGCGCTTTCCTTCTTCGTTGAAGTGTGGCTGATCTCGCTGTTCTGTCGGTGTGCACCCAGATTCCTGCTCGAACCAGGGCTCTGATACCACTTGCCACGCCCTTATTTTTCGCCTAGAAGTAAGGGTGTACGGCACTGAACTTCTCCTCGACGAGCTTGTCCAGTCAGCCTCCAAGAAACACACTGCAGAGGGCATTCGGCTACTCCACAGAATTATGCACACATTAGAGCATACATTAGTACACACAAGAAGATAAGGGGAAAAGCCTTTTATTAGAACCTTTGTTCTGGCCGCCCAGATGACAGCCCCACTTGATCTACAAAATGGCCATATGGCCTGCTCGTCATATGAAGTCAGCCCCACTTGATCTACAAGATGACAGCCCCTTTGTTCTGCTTGCCAAGTCTTCACGTCCCAAAGTCTTCTTCTCCTCAAGAATACTTTGGCCATATGGCCTGCTCGTCATATGATGTCCAGAGGAAGCTTTTGGGACGACTGGATTTGTCCTAGGACGATAGGACTCTACCTGCCAAATTCGCGCCACATGCGCGCCATACGTCCCAGCGACAATCCGCTCGTCCTAGAATGTTCTCCTGCTCGAGAATCCTCTGGCCGGATAGCCTGCTCGCTATCCCACATCCCAACCTCTCGTTTGGGACAGTAGGATTCGTCCTGGGATGGTATGGACATTCCCTGCCAAACCGGGCAGTCATTCGTCCCAGAGACAATCCCTGCCAAACCGGGCAGTCATTCCCTGCCATATGTCCCAGAGACAATCCACTCGTCCCAAACTCTTGGGAATGGTTCTCTGCATCTGACCTGCACGCCAGCATGCTTTCCCAGGTGCATGCCTGCTCCTGGGACGATCCAAACATGTCCTGGGACGGACATGGCCGCCAAACCGGGCGCCTGCCATGTCCTGGGACATCCTGCACATATGGGGCGTGACACATGGGCCTAATAGGCTCTAAAGTATACCCAATAGAGGGTTCAACATACATAAATGAGTTCAAGTGTAGTACGTGACTCAATAAAAAGGCCCATAAGTCATACATACTTACACTACAAGAAAATTAGCAATTAGCGACTCACGGGCAGAGACGCTAGGGAGGCGCTATTACGTCTCTATTGTCAAGAGCGTCTCCTTTGCGTCTAACTAGCGCTGCAAAATTGAGACGCTGGAACTCGGTGGCTAGTGGCATCGCACTAGAGTCAAAGATGTTGAGACGCAACTAGCGCCACATATTGACGCTATATCGACGGTATTAAGACGCGATGTTTGCGGCTGCGCAAAGCAGTACCACGTCGCTAAGTCGACGCGCAAGGGGCGGTAGACGTGAGGCGCTATTCCGGCGCCCACGTGTGGCTAAAGTAGGCGCTAGTAAGGCGCTATATTGACGCAAATATGATCGTGCTTGTGTCCCCAATGAGACGCTAAGATGGCGCTAAGTGCGATATATTTAAAATAGCGTCGATGTGAGTTTAGATGCCAATGAGACGCTATGGTGTCGCTACATGCACATTTTTTTTACCCGCCCCAGCCTCATTTTTTCCCTTCCCACACCATACAATTTATAATGCATCTCAAAATGCATTGATATTTATCACAGGCAATATAAAAGCATCACAGGAAATATCAAATCATCACAGACAATATAAAACTATCACAGGCAATATAAAACCATCACAGGCATAATATATAACATAAGAATACGATAACTACTAAACCGAACTAACAAACTATATGTATGTTTAAGTCTATGCATAGTTTGTTTTATATCCTAGGTTTGGGAGTTATTGTTATCATTCCGGATGTTCGACCCAGACGTGCTCGGTCCATGGCCTCGCGGGGATGGATTATGCGTCGGGATCAATCCCTGAATCGCCTGTAATAGAGGACCCAACTGCTGCGACAACTGCTGCGACACCTGCTGCGACACCTGCTGCGATATCTGCTCCGATAATTACTGCGATAGCTGCTGTGATAGCTGCGTCAGATCAGGTGCAGCGGATGAGCTCGGAGCAGATGCACCTCCTGCATATCCTCCGATCCTCCTAGGTATCTGAGCGGCTGTGTCGAGGCCACGCAAGTATCCCCCTCGTGTCGTGCCGGCCACCTCTTCCCAAATAGTAGGGTCATCTACGAAATAGAAAAAATTATAAAATCATATAATATATAAATTATATATCAAGAATCACGTAAATTAAAAACATGACTAAACCAACGAAGAAACATTACCTGGTGGATGAGTACTCGGATCATCTCCATACTTTTCAGCCATTTTTGCATTATACTCATCCTAAAAAATTTAAACGTTGTATATTTTAAAAAATATTGCACTAACGGCAACAATCAAATGACCATATCATGAGACTTACCAGAAGCCTACAAGCAGTGGGCGTAACTAAGTCGTTTGTCTTCCAGCTCTTATGCGTGGCCTCATATACCACACGAAAGTCTACGGGACCGCCTTCTTTCTCCTCCTACAATAAAGTTTCAAATTTGATAACATAAGTATAAGTCAAAAGTTTGATTAATGGAATTTATATGTAAATTACCATGCGCCGTCGATGCTCATTAAATCACATCGATCCCCCTGTGTGGATGTGGGCCTCGAGCTTCGAAAGACGGTTAACTCTTGCCTTTTCCGACTTCCTTTGCCATCGTTCATCCGTCCTTTGTGAACATCAAATAATTACACTTTCAAAAAACTATAATTTTCATAAAAATAATGTAAAAGTATACATATTTACCACTTCCTACAGAGGGACTCCCAAACCGAGCGCCTAATATGTCTTGGGCATCTTTGTATGCCCTGCTCCAAAGTGAGGCCGGCGGACGTGACGACCTTGCGAAACTTGTATAATCAATTTCGGAAGCATTTCGCAGCGACCTCCTCAAAAGCTCTCCGGATCGTCCCTAAACTAAGATCTGGATGAAACTGATTTGCCTCCTACAAATAGAACATTAAAACTTAGTAATTTTAAAATAAATATAAATCGAATTATGTAACCCAAATAGAAGATCGTACCGTAAAGGCTTGAAAGATGTCATCTCGCACTTGAATTGGGACATCTTTACAGGATCTTGCCCCTTCCGACAAGTGGGAAAGAACGAGAGCATTGACATCCCGCATGGTACTAGCGGGTAAGAAAGTGGTCCTGCCAATTACAAAGAAGAATTAACTTTCAATGACAACCAAAACTATAACAAAATTTTACAACTTATTTAACTTACGATCGAGCAATATTATTCACAGTGACCACCCCATTATCGTGTAACCCCTCTTCATCACTCGAAGAGGAATCATCATCCGGTACAGCTGGGGTAGGTAGTGAAGGTCCGACATCAGCTACGGGCCCTAATATGCTTCACATATGGAGCCTTCAATTTTTGCCTTATTCTTCGCCTTCCTTTTCAAATATAACATGCACCTTTCGAAAGGATACATCCATCGATATTGAACCGGATCAGCAATTTTTGTTTCATATGGAAGATGTACAATCAAATGTTCCATCACATCAAAGAAAGAAGGTGGAAATATCTTCTCAGCCTTGCACACGGTAATCACAATAGAAGCCTCTAACCGAGTTATGTCTTCTTTCCGAACGATGAATGCACAAAGCTCTTTAAAGAACATAGACAAATCTGTTAAAACCTCCCAGATGGCCTTTGGCAAAAGTTCTTTAAAGATAATTGGAAGCAACCTTTGCATAAAAATATGACAATCATGACTCTTCATCCCGTGTATCTTTCCATTGTCCAAGTTAAAACAACGAGATATGTTTGATACATATCCGTCGGGGAATTTCAATTGCTTTACCCATTCGAAAACCACTTTTCTTTGATCATTGCTCAAGACATAAGTAGCTTTTGGCTTTTTGCATTTACCATTTTGAAGATGAATAATATCTAACTTTGGTCTTTTGCATATTAATTTCATATCTTCGCGAGCTTGTATGCTATCTTTTGTTCTTCCTTTAACATCCATAATAGTGTTGAAGATGTTGTCAAATACGTTCTTCTCCACATGCATGACGTCCAAGTTATGACGTATCAAGTTTGAAGACCAATAAGGCAACTCTGAAAAAATACTTCTTTTCTCCCAATTATGTTCACTTTCAAACCCAATTTGCTTATAACTACCGGCCTTCAGTCCAAATGAGACTTCACTAAGCTTGTTTACTTGCTTTAGCAATTCTTCTCCTGTCAAATGAGTTGGATACAAAGTATTCTCGGATGTATTCTTTTTAAATGAGTTTCGATCACGGCGCATCGAATTTTCCAATGGCAGAAACATCATATGACAATCAAACCAGCAAACTTTCCTACAATTTTTCAAATAAAAGGATTTCGTATTCTTTCCACATATGGGACAAGCAAGTTTTCCTTTTGTACTTCAACCACTCAACATTCCATATGCCGGAAAATCACTTATAGTCCACATTAATGCGGCTCTCATAATGAAATTTTGCTTTTTAGATTTGTCATAAGTAACCACGCCATCCTCCCACAATATCTTGAGTTCGTCAATCAAAGGTCTTAAGTAAACATCTAAATTTTTACCAGGAGATCGAGGACCCGGGATGATACAGGTAAATAATATATTCTCTCGTCTCATACACATGCTTGGAGGCAAATTATACGGTGTCACAAAAATAGGCCAACATGAATAAGCAGTACTTGATGAGCCAAATGGGTTGAAGCCATCGGTGCAAAGTCCTAATCTAACATTGCATGATTCTGCAGAAAAATCCGGATGAAGTGCATCAAATCGTCTCCATGCCTCCGCATCTGAAAGATGTGTAATTGAATTTGGATCTTCACGTGCCCCTTCTTTGTGCCACCTCATAAATGATACAGTTTTTTCAGAAAGAAATAGTCGTTGTAATCTTGGAACAATCGGAAAGTATATAAATATTGCATTTGCCACATTTTTTTTCGAACTTTGAGTATTCTTTTTCGGCTTGAATCTGGGCTCGCCACAAATAGAACAACTCATAAGTGAGTTGTTTTTCTTGTAGTACAACATGTAATGATTGCAGCATACATCAATCTTCTGATATTCCAACCCTAAATCTCTCATCAACCATTTGCACTTGTAAAAATTTCTCGGTAATTTCTCAGAAACTAGAAGCATACTCTTAATAATGGCAAGCATCCGGTCAAAACAACTTTCGCTCATATTAAATTTTGATTTCAAGTTCATTAGTTGTGCCACTGCAGAAAGTGTAGTTTGCTTCACGCATCCATCCCATAAAGGTTCATCTGCTTCTTCGAGAAGATTATAAAACTTACAAGTCGAAGGATTCGGGTATTCTTCAATCAGATGTTTCGCCAACATTTTCTCCTAACATTGCATCTCGTATCATGTCCCTGTACGGATTGCTCGAGTCGTCCACAACGGTATCTACATTACTTGTTTCTTTAGCACATCTTTCTTCGTCATGAAAGAACCAATTGGTGTATGTAAGTAAGAAACCGTTGTAATATAAATCCTTCTGCACATCATATCTAACTTTCCACCGATAACATTTGCACTTCCGGCATGGACATAAGATTTCTCCATATGAAGAAGCAACACCTTCATTTTGATATGCCACATTAATGAATTCATCAACACCATCCTTATATTCTTCAGTTATGACGCCAAGTTTATCCTTTCAACGACGAATCCAACTACGATCTGGCTTTATCATTTCTGTAACGGAGAACATTAAGCCAAGTAAGAAATTTTGTGTACTTGAAACGTGTGATTTTGAACTTACGAATTAAGTCTAAAATCACATGTTTCAAGTACTTCATCGTCGAATCATAATCTCATTTTATCATCAAGAATGCAGAAGTACATGAATTAGTTCATAAGTTAACTTAACTTAAGTAATACTTAACTTAATTCATAACATGAATAAGTAATACTTAACTTAATTCATAACATGAATAAGTAATACTTAACTTAAGTACATGAATTAGTTCATAAGTTAACTTAACAATTAACATAAGTTAACTTAACTTAAGTAATACTTAATAAGTAATACTAATTAACTCGATCCAAAGAGATGATAATTAACTTAAGTAGTACTTAAGTTAATTCATAACATGAATAAGTAATACTTAACTTAAGTAATACTTAACTTAATTCCTAAGCGATGATACTTAATATTATACTTAATAAGTAATACTAACTTGATCCAAAGAGATGATAATTCACTTAGGTACTACTTAATTTAACATGATAATAACATGAATAAGTAATACTTAACTTAACATGAATAATTAACTTAATTTAACTTCATGCATTAATAATTAACTTAATTTACATGGTGGCGGGCTAGTACCTTCAGCGAAGGGCGGAGGGCGGCCGAGACGGCAGTGGAGGCGGTGGGCAGTGGCGGCGGTGGAGGACGTCGGCGGCATTGGAGGACGTCAGCGGCGGTGGAGGGAGGACGCGGCGGAGGGCGGAGGGCGGCCGAGACGACAGTGGAGGCGGTGGGCAGTGGTGGCGGTGGAGGATGTCGGCGGCGAATGCAGAGGGCGGTCGAATGCAGAGGGCGGCGGAGGAGGAGGCGGCGAACCGTCGGGGAAGGCAGACCGCGGCGGAAGCGAACCGTCGGGGAGGGCGGAGGAGGAGGAGGAGGCGGTGAAGGGCGGCAGCGAATGCAAAGGGCGGCGGAGGAAAACTGTCGGGGAGGGCAGAGGAGGAGGAGAAGGCGGCGAAGGGCGGCAGCGAATGCAAAGGGCGGCGGTGGAGGGCGGTCGAATGCAGAGGGCGGCGAAGGAGGAGGCGTCGAACCATCGGGGATGGCGGACCGCGGCGGAGGCGAACCGTCGGGGAGGGCGGAGGAGGAGGAGGAGACGGCGAAGGGCGGCGGCGAATGCAGAGGGCGGCGGTGGAGGGCGGTCGAATGCAGAGGGCGGTCACGGCGGAGGCGAAGGGTGGCGGCAACGGTGGAGGGCGGTCGTCAGGCATCGGACGTCGGGCGAAGACCGGAGGCGGCAGTGGAGGGCATCAGAGGTCGGGCATCGGAGGTCGGGCGTCGGGCGAGGGGCGCCGGAGGTCGGGCGTCGGGGCGCGCGTTGGAGGTTGGGGTAAATGTTAAATAGTAAAAGTGAAAATAAAGAAGAGGGGTTAGGGATTTAAGTAATATTTAACGTCACCAAATAATGAGATGCTACGAAGATGCCATGTAGGCGTCGACACTGTCACAATTCGGCTAGCGCGACGCTATAGAGAAGCTAATGTGTCGCTAAGACAAAGTAGCGACACCATCGCGTCGTCGGGGTGTCGCAATTTTGTAGCGTCTCAATATCGTGACGCCATTGAGATGCTCCATAAATGTTTTTTTCAAAATTTTTTAGTATCTTTGTAATTTTATTTATCAATGTAACGTCTCATCGCATTATGCTCCGTTCCAATTATTTTATTTTCTTATGATAATCTATCATGTATGTTTACAAAATTATAAATATGTATGTATATGTGTATATAACACAATTGTGTGTGTATATATATACGTATGTCATATATGCGTACGTATATATATGTCTACGTGTGAGAGATTAAGTTACAACAATGTGCTTCGTCTATATGTATTATAAATATATATGCGTATGTATATGTCTACACATGTGCGAGTCATATATATATAGATAACATGTATATGTTTACGTATTCGAAGTGAATATATATATGTGTATTTATTTATATGTGTCAGAGTAGGTTATAATAATATGTATATATGCATTTATTATATATAGGTATCAGCATACACGCGTATTTATATGTCTATATGTGCCCGATTGAGCGAGGGATAAAAAGTTAGCTTAGGAGGCGCAATACAGATGCCATTGAGTCGCTAGATTCATTTAGCGACTCCGTAGCACCGAACTAGCGTCTAAAAAACTATGGCGTCTCGAACATGCAATGCTAGAGAGACGCCCATGGTGTCATCATAGCGTCGACAATAGCTTCGGCGCTCGTTAAACGCTAGGTAGACGATATTGTATGTCTACTGTGACGTTAACATATCACTCACTCAATCAACCATCGTAATCCCATGATTATGTATATAATAATATATGCATAATTA
Source organism: Pontederia crassipes (assembly GCA_030549335.1). Taxonomy (NCBI): domain Eukaryota; kingdom Viridiplantae; phylum Streptophyta; class Magnoliopsida; order Commelinales; family Pontederiaceae; genus Pontederia; species Pontederia crassipes. Next base: position 32,526,285 of record CM060193.1, read on the forward strand.
AGATATTATATATATTATATGTATACATAACACAAATCGTGTGCTTAATGCTAATATAATATTTAATGAATTTATTGATTGACATATAGTATATATAATATAGTGTTTAAATATATACAGTAGTGTCTCATTAGCTTCTCCTTTGTTTGAGACGCCATATAGCGTCGCTTCACAGTCTTGAGACATGAGACGCTAGTGTCGCGTCTAAAGTGATCGACGACAAAACGGCGTTTGGTGCTGCCGCGCATTAAGAATATAGCGGCGCGAAATAATAGTGTCTACGAAGCGTCTCGATTGCAGCGCGCTAGAGAGTTAACGTCAACCCGCTAAATAGCTAAGAAGACGTATAATAAAGATATATGCATAATAAAGATATTATATATATTATATGCGTAGATAACATAGATAATATAGGAAAAATTTATATATTTAGGAACACTCTTATCATGTAAAAATACACACACACACATATATATATAATAGTGTAATTAATACATCTATATGTTGATATTATGCTATTGATAATATGTTGATAATTGTGTAATTAATACTAATATAATATTTAATGAATTTATTGATTGACATATAGTATATATAATATAGTATTTAAATATATACCATAGCATCTCATTAGCGTCTCTTTAGGTTGAGACGCCATGTAGCGTCTCTTTAGAGTCTTCATACAGGCGACGCTAGTTTCGTGTCTAATGTTGTCGATGCCATAACGGCACTAGGTACTGCCTTTGTGGTTCCTGGCGGCAAATAATAATGTCTACGTAGCGTCTCTATTGCGCTACTTTTAACGTCAACACTCTTAGTAGCTAGGAAGACGCTAATGAGACGCTATTGAGAGGCAAGTGACGTCTGATTCTGTGACGCTAAAGAAGCACAATGGAGGCGCTAGTGGCGTCTTTATAGCGTCACACACTTTTGAGGCGCTACATGGCGTCGCTAATCGCCAATTTTCTTGTAGTGTTAGCCCTTATGAGGGTTCATCATCATGACATAATAAAAGTAATATAAGTTGAGCCGTAGCCTGATAGACCCATGTGCAATGTCGCCGTCACGAGGCTCTCGCCGCCGAACCTAAGACTCCTCCATACCTGCACGGATTCATGGGGTGCAGGGGATTTCTTCCGTTAGAGTATGTTGAGGCCCATGCATGCTATGATCTTATACTTCATCACTACATGTCATGGCATATGCATTTCATCATCATGGAACATAAATCATATGCATGCTATGAGCTACATATGCATACTACATGGTATGTGAACATTTCATCATGGCAAGATAAGATGACATGGAATATTATAATCTTTAGGTCTTGCATATCATAGCTTATGGAGGGCGGTCGAATGCAGAGGGCGGCGGAGGAGGAGGCGGCGATCGTCGGGGAAGGCAGACCGCGGCAGAAGCGAACCGTCGGGGAGGGCGAAGGAGGCGGCGAAGGGCGGCGGCGAATGCAGAGGGCGGCGATGGAAGGTGGTCGAATGCAGAGGGCGGCGGAGGAGGAGGCGGCAAACTGTCGAGGAAGGCGGACCGCGGTGGAGGCGAACCGTCGGGGAGGGCGGCGGAGGAGGAGAAGGCGGCGAAGGGCGGCGGCGAATGCAGAGGGCGGCGGTGGAGGGCGGTCGAATGCAGAGGGCGGCGAAGGAGGAGACGTCGAACCATTGGGGATGGCGGACCGCGGCGGAGGCGAACCGTCGGGGAGGGCGGAGGAGGAGGAGAAGGCGGCGAAGGGCGGCGGCGAATGCAGAGGGCGGCGGTGGAGGGCGGTCGAATGCAGAGGGCGGTCGCGGCGGAGGCAAAGGGCGGCGGCGGCGGTGGAGGGCGGTCGTCGGGCATCGGATGTCGGGCGAAGACCGGAGGCGGCAGTGGAGGGCGTTAGAGGTCGGGCATCGGAGGTCGGGCGTCGGGCGTGGGGCACCGGAGGTCGGGCGTCGGGCGAGGGGCACCGGAGGTCGGGCGTCGGGGCACGCGTTGGAGGTTGGGGTAAATGTTAAACAATAAAAGTGAAAATAAAGAAGAGGGGTTAGGGATTTAAGTAATATTTAATGTCACCAAATAATGAGACGCTACGTAGATGCCATGTAGGCGCCGACACTGTCACAATTCGGCTAGGGTGAGTCTATAGAGAAGCTAATGTGTCGCTAAGACAAAGTAGCGACACCATCGCGTCATCGGGGTGTCGCAATTTTGTAGCGTCTCAATATCGTGACGCCATTGAGACGCTCCATAAATGTTTTTTCAAAATATTTTAGTATCTTTGTAATTTTATTTATCAATGTAACGTCTCATCGCATTATGTTCCGTTCCAATTATTTTATTTTCTTATGATAATCTATCATGTCTGTTTACAAAATTATAAATATGTATGTATATGTGTATATAACCCAATTGTGTGTGCATATATATACATATGTCATATATGCGTACGTATATATAAGTCTACGTGTGAGAGATTAAGTTACAACAATGTGTTTCGTCTATATGTATTATAAATATATATGCGTATGTATATGTCTACACATGTGTGAGTCATATATATATATAGATAACATGTATATGTATACGTATTCGAAGTGAATATATATATGTGTATTTATTTATATGTGTCAGAGTAGGTTATAATAATATGTATATATGCATTTATTATATATAGGTATGAGCATACACGCGTATTTATATGTCTATATGTGCCCGATTGAGTGAGGGGTAAAAAGTTAGCTTAGGAGGCGCAATAAAGATGCCATTGAGTCACTAGATTCATTTAGCGACTCCGTAGCGCCGAACTAGCGTCTAAAAAACTATGGCGTCTCGAACATGTGACGCTAGAGAGACGCCCATGGTGTCATCATAGCGTCGACAATAGCTTCGGTGCTCGTTAAACGTTAGGTAGACGATATTGTGTGTCTACTGTGACGCTAACATATCACTCACTCAATCAACCATCGTAATCCCATGATTAAGTATATAATAATAATATATGCATAATTAAGATATTATATATATTGTATGTATACATAACACAAATCGTGTACTTAATGCTAATATAATATTTAATGAATTTATTGATTGACATATAGTATATATAATATAGTGTTTAAATATATACAGTAGTGTCTCATTAGCTTCTCCTTTGTTTGAGACGCCATATAGTGTCGCTTCACAGTCTTGAGACATGAGACGCTAGTGTCGCGTCTAAAGTGATCGACGACAAAACGGCGCTAGGTGCTGCCGCGCATTAAGAATATAGCGGCGCGAAATAATAGTGTCTACGAAGCGTCTCGATTGCAGCGCGCTAGAGAGTTAACGTCAATCCGCTGAATAGCTAAGAAGATGTATAATAAAGATATATGCATAATAAAGATATTATAAATATTATATGCATAGATAACATAGATAATATAGGAAAAAATTTATATATTTAGGAACACTCTTATCATGTAAAAATACACATATATATATATAATAGTGTAATTAATACATCTATATGTTGATATTATGCTATTGATAATATGTTGATAATCGTGTAATTAATACTAATATAATATTTAATGAATTTATTGATTGACATATAGTATATATAATATAGTGTTTAAATATATACCATAGCATCTCATTAGCGTCTCTTTAGGTTGAGACGCCATGTAGCGTCGCTTTAGAGTCTTCATACAGGCGACGCTAGTTTCGCGTCTAATGTTGTCGACGCCATAACGGCACTAGGTACTGCCTTTGCGGTTCCTGGCGAGAGATAATAATGTCTACGTAGCGTCTCTATTGCGCTACTTTTAACGTCAACATTCTGAGTAGTTAGGAAGACGCTAATGAGACGCTATTGAGAGGCAAGTGGCGTCTGATTCTGGTGACGCTAAAGAAGCACAATGGAGGCGCTAGTGGCGTCTTTATAGCGTCACACACTTTTGAGGCGCTACATGGCGTCGCTAATCGCCAATTTTTTTGTAGTGTTAGCCCTTATGAGGGTTCATCATCATGACATAATAAAAGTAATATAAGTTGAGCCGTAGCCTGATAGACCCATGTGCAATGTCGCCGTCACGAGGCTCTCGCCGCCGAACCTAAGACTCCTCCATACCTGCACGGATTCATGGGGTGCAGGGGATTTCTTCCGTTAGAGTATGTTGAGGCACATGCATGCTATGATCTTATACTTCATCATTACATGTCATGGCATATGCATTTCATCATCATGGAACATAAATCATATGCATGCTATGAGCTACATATGCATACTACATGGTATGTGAACATTTCATCATGGCAAGATAAGATGACATGGAACATTATAATCTTTAGGTCTCGCATATCATAGCTTTTGGAGGGCGGTCGAATGAAAAGGGCGGCGGAGGAGGAGGCGGCGAACCGTCGGGGAAGGCAGACCGCGGCGGAAGTGAACCATCGGGGAGGGCGTAGGAGGAGGAGGCGGCGAATGCAGAGGGCGGCAGTGGAGGGTGGTCGAATGCAGAGGGCGGCGGAGGAGGAGGCGGCGAACCGTCGAGGAAGGCGGACCGCGGCGGAGGCAAACCGTCGGGGAGGGCGGAGGAGGAGGAGAAGGCGGCGAAGGGCGACGGCGAATGCAGAGGGCGGCGGTGGAGGGCGGTCGAATACAGAGGGCGGCGAAGTGGAGGCGTCGAACCATCGGGGATGGCAGACCGCGGCGGAGGTGAACCGTAGGGCAGGGCGGAGGAGGAGTAGGAGGCGGCGAAGGGCGGCGGCGAATGCAGAGGGCAGCGGTGGAGAGCGGTCGAATGCAGAGGGCGGTCGCGGCGGAGGCGAAGAGCGACGGCGGCGGTGGAGGGCGGTCGTCGGGCATCGGACGTTGGGCGAAGACCGGAGGCGACAGTGGAGGGCGTCAGAGGTCGAGCATCGGAGGTCGGGCGTCGGGTGAGGGGCGCCGGAGGTCGGGCGTCGGGGCGTGCGTTGGAGGTTGGGGTAAATGTTAAATAGTAAAAGTGAAAATAAAGAAGAAGGGTTAGGGATTTAAGTAATATTTAACGTCACCAAATAATGAGACGCTACGTAGACGCCATGTAGGCGCCGACACTGTCACAATTCGGCTAGCGCGGCGCTATAGAGAAGCTAATGTGTCGCTAAGACAAAGTAGCGACACCATCGCGTCGTCGGGGTGTCGCAATTTTGTAGCGTCTCAATATCGTGACGCCATTGAGATGCTCCATAAATGTTTTTTCAAAATGTTTTAGTATCTTTGTAATTTTATTTATCAATGTAATGTCTCATCGCATTATGCTCCATTCCAATTATTTTATTTTCTTATGATAATCTATCATGTATGTTTACAAAATTATAAATATGTATGTATATGTGTATATAACACAATTGTGTGTGTATATATATACATATGTCATATATGCGTACGTATATATATGTCTACGTGTGAGAGATTAGGTTACAACAATGTGCTTCGTCTATATGTATTATAAATATATATGCGTATGTATATGTCTACACATGTGCGAGTCATATATATATAGATAACATGTATATGTATACTTATTCGAAGTGAATATATATATATGTGTATTTATTTATATGTGTCAGAGTAGGTTATAATAATATGTATATATGCATTTATTATATATAGGTATGAGCATACACGCGTATTTATATGTCTATATGTGCCCGATTGAGCGAGGGGTAAAAAGTTAGCTTAGGAGGCGCAATAAAGATGCCATTGAGTCGCTAGATTCATTTAGCGACTCCGTAGCGCCGAACTAGCGTTTAAAAAACTATGGCGTCTCGAACATGCGACGCTAGAGAGACGCCCATGGTGTCATCATAGCGTCGACAATAGCTTCGGCGCTCGTTAAATATTAGGTAGACGATATTGTGTGTCTACTGTGACGCTAACATATCACTCACTCAATCAACCATCGTAATCCCATGATTAAGTATATAATAATAATATATGCATAATTAAGATATTATATATATTATATGTGTACATAACACAAATCGTGTACTTAATGCTAATATAATATTTAATGAATTTATTGATTGACATATAGTATATATAATATAGTGTTTAAATATATACAGTAGTGTCTCATTAGCTTCTCCTTTGTTTGAGACGCCATATAGCATCGCTTCACAGTCTTGAGACATGAGACGCTAGTGTCGCGTCTAAAGTGATCGACGACAAAACGGTGATAGGTGCTGTCGCGCATTAAGAATATAGTGGCGCGAAATAATAGTGTCTACGAAGCTTCTCGATTGCAGCGCGCTAGAGAGTTAACGTCAACCCGCTGAATAGGTAAGAAGACGTATAATAAAGATATATGCATAATAAAGATATTATATATATTATATGCATAGATAACATAGATAATATAGGAAAAAATTTATATATTTAGGAACACTCTTATCATGTAAAAATACACACATATATATATAGATATAATAGTGTAATTAATACATCTATATGTTGATATTATGCTATTGATAATATGTTGATAATCGTGTAATTAATACTAATATAATATTTAATGAATTTATTGATTGACATATAGTATATATAATATAGTGTTTAAATATATACCATAGCATCTCATTAGCATCTCTTTAGGTTGAGATGCAATGTAGCGTCGCTTTAGAGTCTTCATACAAGCAACGCTAGTTTCGCGTCTAATGTTGTCGACGCCATAACGGTGCTAGGTACTGCCTTTGCAGTTCCTGGCGGAAAATAATAATGTCTACGTAGCGTCTCTATTGCGCTACTTTTAACGTCAACACTCTGAGCAGCTAGGAAGACGCTAATGAGACGCTATTGAGAGGCAAGTGGTGTCTGATTCTGGTGACGCTAAAGAAGCACAATGGAGGCGCTAGTGGCATCTTTATAGCGTCACACACTTTTGAGGCGCTACATGACGTCGCTAATCGCCAATTTTCTTGTAGTGTTAGCCCTTATGAGGGTTCATCATCATGACATAATAAAAGTAATATAAGTTGAGCCGTAGCCTGATAGACCCATGTGCAATGTCACCGTCACGAGGCTCTCGCCGTTGAACCTAAGCCTCCTCCATACCTGCACGCATCCATGGGGTGCAGGGGATTTCTTCCATTAGAGTATGTTGAGTCCCATGCATGCTATGATCTTATACATCATCTTTATATGTCATGGCATATGCATTTCATCATCATGGAACATAAATCATATGCATGCTATGAGCTACATATGCATACTACATGGTATGTGATCATTTCATCATGGCAAGATAAGATGACATGGAACATTATAATCTTTAGGTCTCTCATATCATAGCTTATGGAGGGCGGTCGAATGCAGAGGACGGCGGAGGAGGAGGCGGCGAACCGTCGGGGAAGGCAGACCGCGGCAGAAGCGAACCGTCGGGGAGGGCGGAGGAGGAGGAGGAGGCGGCAAAGGGCGGCGATGAATGCAGAGGGCGGCGGTGGAGGGCGGTCGAATGCAGAGGGCGGAGGAGGAGGAGCCGGCGAATCGTCTAGGAAGGCGGACCGCGGCGGAGGCGAACTGTCGGGGAGGGCGGAGGAGGAGGAGAAGGCGGCGAAGGGCGGCGGCGAATGCAGAGGGCGGCGGTGGAGGGCGGTCGAATGCAGAGGGCGGCGAAGGAGGAGGCGTCGAACCATCGGGGATGGCGGACCGCGGTGGAGGTGAACCGTCGGGGAGGGCGGAGGAGGAGGAGGAGGCGGCGAATGCAGAGGGCGGCGGTGGAGGGCGGTCGAATGCAGAGGGCGGTTGCGGCGGAGGCGAACGGCGGTGGCGGCGGCGGCGGTGGAGGGCGGTCGTCGGGCATCGGACGTCGGGCGAAGATCGGAGGCGACAGTGGAGGGCGTCAGAGGTCGGGCATCGGAGGTCGGGCGTCAGGCGAGAGGCGCCGGAGGTCGGGCGTCGGGGCACGCGTTGGAGGTTGGGGTAAATGTTAAATAGTAAAAGTGAAAATAAAGAAGAGGGGTTAGGGATTTAAGTAATATTTAACGTCACCAAATAATGAGACGCTACGTAGATGCCATGTAGGCGCCGACACTGTCACAATTCGGCTAGCGCGGCGCTATAGAGAAGCTAATGTGTCGCTAAGACAAAGTAGCGACACCATCGCGTCGTCGGGGTGTCGCAATTTTGTAACGTCTCAATATCGTGACGCCATTGAAACGCTCCATAAATGTTTTTTCAAATTTTTTTAGTATCTTTGTAATTTTATTTATCAATGTAACGTCTCATCGCATTATGCTCCGTTCCAATTATATTATGTTCTTATGATAATCTATCATGTATGTTTACAAAATTATTAATATGTATGTATATGTGTATATAACACAATTGTGTGTGTATATATATACATATGTCATATATGCGTACGTATATATATGTCTACGTGTGAGAGATTAAGTTACAACAATGTTTTTCGTCTATATGTATTATAAATATATATGTGTATGTATATGTCTACACATGTGCGAGTCATATATCTATAGATAACATATATATGTATACGTATTCGAAGTGAATATATATATATGTGTATTTGTTTATATGTGTCAGAGTAGGTTATAATAATATGTATATATGCATTTATTATATATAGGTATCAGCATACACGCGTATTTATATGTCTATATGTGCCCGATTGAGCGAGGGGTAAAAAGTTAGCTTAGGAGGCGCAATACAAACGCCATTGAGTCACTAGATTCATTTAGCGACTCCGTAGCGCCGAACTAGCGTCTAAAAAACTATGGCGTCTCGAACATGCGACGCTAGAGAGACGCCCATGGTGTCATCATAGCGTCGACAATAGCTTCGACGCTCGTTAAACGCTAGGTAGACGATATTGTGTGTCTACTGTGACACTAACATATCACTCACTCAATCAACCATCGTAATTCCATGATTAAGTATATAATAATAATATATGCATAATTAAGATATTATATATATTATATGTATACATAACACAAATCGTGTACTTAATGCTAATATAATATTTAATGAATTTATTGATTGACGTATAGTATATATAATATAGTGTTTAAATATATACAGTAGTGTCTCATTAGCTTCTCCTTTGTTTGAGGCGCCATATAGCGTCGCTTCACAGTCTTGAGACATGAGACGCTAGTGTCGCGTCTAAAGTGATCGACGACAAAACGGCGCTAGGTGCTGTCGCGCATTAAGAATATAGTGGCACGAAATAATAGTGTCTACGAAGCGTCTCGATTGCAGCGCGCTAGAGAGTTAACGTCAACCCGCTGAAGAGCTAAGAAGACGTATAATAAAGATATATGCATAATAAAGATATTATATATATTATATGCATAGATAACATAGATAATTGATGCATGCAAAATACAACATATTTTAGTTAATTATTTTAATTAAATTTTCTATAATTTGATCATGGCATCATCATTTTTAGTCACTTTTAATCATAATTCCGGATTTATCAATTTTAATTATTTAAAATCGCTGAATATTTTAATTGTGGATGGATTAACTATATTTTGATAATTATTTGCAGGAAAATTCAAATCTCGGCCGAAATTCAAAGAAATTCCTTACGGCCGAGATTTGGCTTTACACCCAAGTTGTTACGGCCGAGATTCAAAAGGAGTAACGAGATTTAATTCTTTGTTACGGCTAACATTTGAAGGCGTAAAGATAAATGTTTTTATCTTTTGGGCGTAACAGAAGAAGTTCCTTCCTTACGGCCGAAATTCGGAGGCCGTAATGGCATGAAGATGAAGGGTGTAACAATCAATCGAGTTTATCTTTGGGCGTAAGAAGATAAGTTCATTCCTTACGGCCGAGATTTGGAGGGCGTAATGGCATGAAGATGAAGGGCGTAACAAGATAAAAAATGAGTTTATCTTTGGGCGTAACAAGATATATGAAGGCGTAAGATAAAAGGATTTTTATCCTTTGGGAGTAATGGAAAGGAGTAAAGATGAAATATTTTCCTTACGGCCGAGACTCTTTGGGCGTAAAAAAGATAAGAAAGATTTATCTTTGGGCGAGTTGATAAAATGATTTATCTTTGGCCGAGTTTATCTTATAATTTTAAAGTTAACCGTACGATGTTACGGCCGAGATCAAATTGAAGGCCGTCCGCACCCTATAAATACGTGAAGAATCCATCGTTTCAATTGGTGCTTTGAAGTTCAGGTTTCTTCCACGGCGAGTCGTGAGCTCTGCAGACTACGACCAAGAGGAGAGAGGTGCGACGGCTGGAAGTTGATCGCGACCCTGATCAAGTCCGAGAGGCTGCCCGACTGTCTGCCCAATTCGAGAGCTCTACTTCTATTTTGGGTGTAATTCTTTCGATTATTATTGTTATTTTGTTATTATCTCTCCAGAATTTCTAGGATGAACTCCATGTTTTTAAGATTATTATTTTAGGAGATTATTAATCGAAGGAAAATGTTTGGATCCTACTTTATTTATTTTAATCTTTTCTGATCAATTATTAATTGTGTTTAATGCTTTTATATTAGTTAATTAAAATTTCTGAATTAGGCTATACCAGTTTGTGGAGTGTTTAATTTCAGAATTTATTATACTAATTATAATTGATTTTATTTGAAATTAATAATTGACATAAATTTGATAACTAGTGTGTGGAGAATCAAGTTTGTGTGGTCTATTAATCTATACCAGTTTGTGGAGTGATTAATAGTCTAGAGAATCCAATTTAATGCATCTTAATTTTAATATGATTTTGGGGGTACCAGTCGTGGAGACTTCAATTCTTATTAAATTAAGATAGTTCTATATGATTAAATTGAGGGATGCCAGTCGTGGAGACCACAAGTTAATCATGGTAGATTACTTTAGGGAGACTCTAATCCATTTTTAAAGATTAAATTTATCTTTTATGATTCAAATATTTATCCTAATCTATTTTCATCCTAAGGCCTAACTTCAACACCACTATCTTATCTTTATCTTATTTTATTTATTTTATTTTCATAAAACCTCTTTCCAAAAATCCATGTTTTTCCTCTATTATTAATTTATAAATCCAGATATTGAATTAATAATATTCCTCGTGGGTTCGACACTCTTACTCTTTTTACTATATTACTTGAGCGACTAGTGCACTTGCTAGCAAATTTTATTGTTACAATTACAACGCATCAAGTTTTTGGCGCCGTTGCCGGGGAATATTTTATTAATTAATTTCTGATTTTTATGAATTATTAGGAGATGTAAATAAATTGTAAATAATTCTTTATAAATATGTATTAATTGTTTTAATTATTTTTGTGAATAAACTAACATTTTTTTTTCTTTTGCAGAGAAAGGTCACGATAATTTTTTTTTAATTTATCTACTTTCGGTTTAAAATTCGACGCCGATTGAATTTTCTGAATTACACTGTCGACTTATGATTTTACGACCGAGATTTAATGTATTGGTTTTATTAATTTTACGGCCTCGCAATGAATAATTTCTGAATTCTAAACTTTCAATCTTTACGGCCGTAATATTTTTATCCGAACGTTGTTTTTACGCCATGAGTAATGGATATTGATTTGACTTGTTACTCCCGGTTTATCGATGGTTTAAATTTTTACGCCCTATTCGAATCAATTTTCATTCTCGGCCGTAACACTTTAATTGTTTAAACTCTTCATATGATTTCGTTGTTTTACGACCGTAAGGAATTGCTTAATTCATTATTTCGACATTTTTCATTCTCGGCCGTAATGAATTGTTTTACGGCCGTAAGGAATTGTTTTCGTTATTTTACGACCGTAAGGAATTGTTTTACGGCCGTAATGATTCAATTTTCGACATTTGAGTTTTATTCGAAATTATTTCGGCCGAAACCCTATTTTTCTTTACGGCCTCGTGTTGACATCATCTCGGCCGAAGTGACCTCATTGACGATTTAATCTTTTTACGGCCGAGAATGATCTCATGTTTCATTCTTACGGCCGAGAATTGATCTCATGTTTTCTTTTACGGCCGTAAAATTTCTGAACATTCGTTTTTTACGCCATCTTCCGACCCAATTGATTTGTGATTTTTTTTTTCGGCCGTAATGGATAAAGATAATAGTTTGAACTTTTGATTTGACTTTGTTTTGGCCGAAGCGATTTAGTTGTCTCGGCCGTAATGGATCATCCATGGATTTTACTCCTTTTCGGCCGATTTATATGTGTTGATGTTTTACCTCTCATTGTTTTACGGCCGATATGAACTATAATCTTTGTCGGCCGTAATGATTTATTTGGCAACATTTCATTCAATTTTTTTTCGGCCGAGATAATTCATCACCATGCTAATTTTTACGCCTTCACGTTGAATCCTTTTGACACTGTTTCAATATTTTTACGGACGAACGAACTTCGAATTACTAAATCTAATATCGACCGTAAATCTATTTCTGTAATTACGGCCGATCAATCCTATTTCTTCAAAATAATTTTTGATTATGTCTGATTATTAACTCTATGACCGTAAATTAGTTCGGATTTATTTTGTGTGATTTCTTACATCATAAATTCTTTTGGTCGATATTAATATTTGGTATTCGTATTGGTTTGAAGAATTTCTGAAAAGTTCCTCTCGAAAATTAATTTTAATGACGAATTTTCAAATTCTATCGTGCCGAAAGACTTTATTAGTAAAAAACTCATCTTTCGTGACCTATTATCTGAATTTCTTTCTTCTTGTATATATTTTGTTTTATTCTTTTATCTTACTGAAAATTGGTTGTTGCAGGTGCTAATTGAAGATTAAATCACAACCAATCCTGGAATCTTCTGATAAGCGCACTAGAAGTTCAAATTCACTGTTGGAATTTGATCCTGAGATTGAAAGAACCTATCGTCAATTACGAAGAAATATAAGAAAAATGGCGGAACAAGCACGCGACAATCAGAGACTGGAGCAACAAAATGAACTGGTTCCACCATATAATAATCGGCGAGAAGATGAAGCGGAACTTTCTATGAGAGAATATGTCTCGGCCAGATACAGTGACCGAGAATCATGCATCGTGCTGCCTGATATTAACGCAAATAATTTTGAGATAAATCCCGCAATCGTGAGGATGATACAAGCATCCCAATTTGGAGGAGGATTTCATGAAGACCCTCACGATCACCTTGATAAATTTCTTGCCACTCTGAGCACCTTTAGAAATAATAATGTTTCTTCTGAAGTTATTCGTTTATTATTATTTCCTCAATCTTTACGTGACAAAGCTTCCACCTGGTTTAAAACTTTGCCTGCAGGATCAATTCATTCGTGGTTGGAGCTGGTAGAAAAATTTGTTGGAAAATATTGCCCACCACAAAAGGCAGGCAAATATCGAAGGGAGCTGAGGGCATTTGTTCAAGACGATAACGAGACGTTATATGAAGCCTGGGAACGATATAAGGAACTGCTGGCCAGAGTTCCTGATAATAGAATTCCAAAGTGGCAAGTAATGGAAGATTTCTACCATGGATTACGACCTGCAGATCAAGATAAGCTCGATCAATCAGCGGGAGGGACAGTACTGGGATCTAAACGTCCTAGTGAGATACAAGATATAATTGAAGCTGTAGCCCTCAAGTCGAGCCAAGAAAGGAGACCATCTCGCCGAACTCATGATGTGCATGCTACAGAAAGTAAAAATTCGTCTGAAGTAGTGACTCAGCTGGAGTCACTTAATAAAAAATTTGAGCAGATGATGTCATTAATGGTGTGCAATAACTGTGGAGGAGGACATGCGAGCAATTATTGTCCACAAGGTAACATTTCTAATCCTGATCATATTGAAAATGCTAACTTTGTCTCCAATCCATTTTTCAGGAATAATGACTATGGTTGGAGGAACAATCAGAAGTTTCCTTACAGGACAAACCAAGGGCAAATTTTTGAGAAATTTCAGAATCAAGCTCATCCACAAAATTATACACTTTTGAGAAAGCAACAAGAAGCTCATGTCCAACAATCGACTAATCCTATGGAAGAAATGATGGCAAGAGTCATTGACACTATGCAAACCATGCAGAAGACAATGGAAACAAGGGCAAACAATCAAGATGCTACAATCAGGAATTTAGAAATGCAAATAGGGCAAATGGCCAATATGATGGCAGGCCGTGCACCAGGGACTCTTCCAAGCAATACAGAGAAAAATCCTAAAGAAGAGACCAAAGCTGTGACTCTTAGAAGTGGGAAACAATTGAGAAGTCTGAGATCAGATTCCCCGCCAAGAGTAATTGATCACAAAGAAGAAATTGAAGCATCAAAGACACAAGATCAGACAACTGTAGATATCAATCTGAAGAAAAGAGAAACTGACAATTCAAAAAATACCAACATGAAGGATCTGCCCTATCCACAGAAATTTCGCAAAGAACAACTAGATAAGCAATTTTCTCGCTTTCTTGATATTCTGAAGCAATTATCTATTAATATTCCTTTTCATGAAGCTTTACAGATGATGCCGAGCTATGCTAAATTCATGAAGGATATATTATCCTCAAAAAGAAAGTTTGAAAACACTGGGAGAGTAATGTTGACATCGGAGTGTAGTGCCATTTATGATCGAGATATACCTAAAAAAATGAAGGATCCGGGAACCTTCACCATACCTTGCACTATAGGAAAATTCTTTTGTGCACAAGCCTTATGTGATCTTGGTGCTAGTATAAGTTTAATGCCTTACTCTATATTTGTGCAGCTAGGTTATGGAGAACTAGAAGAAACAAGCATTACTCTTCAATTTGCAGATTCTTCATGCAAAAGATCCCAAGGAATATTAAGAGATGTTTTGGTAAAGGTTGATAAATTTGTTTTTCCTGCAGATTTTATTGTTCTGGATATGAAGGCAGATGAAAAAACCCCCATCATCCTCGGGAGACCATTCCTAGCAACAGGAAATGCACTCATAGATGTTCAACAAGGGATGCTCACACTTCGCGTCAACAACGAAGACATCACTTTCAATATAAAAAATTCTCTCAAACAACCTTTCGATCACTCATCCTATTATGCTATTGATTCTATAGAAGATGACACGACTGATGCTTTTGATGATATTGTTGCAGATTTTATTTCGGATCCATATGTTAAGGAAGCTTTGGAAATGATGGAGGATTCTAGAGAAATTGTGGGAGAGGATAATGTGCCAATAACAACAGAGACATTCGAGGACGAAATTGAAAAATTGGATTGTCCTCCAAAATTCGAACTTAAAGAACTTCCATCTCATTTAAGATATGCTTTTCTTGAAAATAACACTTACCCAGTTATCATATCTGCTGACTTGACAGATGATATGGAGAATAAACTTCTGGAAGTATTAAGGCATCACAAGAAAGCAATTGCTTGGTCTATTTCAGATATCAGGGGAATCTCTCCTACAATTTGCATGCACAAGATTTTGATGGAGGACAATGCCAAACCAATTGCTCAATATCAAAGAAGGCTCAACCAAATTTTAAAGGAAGTTGTAAGAAAGGAGGTCATCAAACTCCTTGATGCAGGTATTATATATGCCATTTCTGATAGTTCATGGATAAGTCCTGTGCAGGTAGTTCCTAAGAAAGGAGGAATCACCGTGGTAAGTAACAAAAATAATGAATTAGTTCCTCAAAGAACAATTACAGGTTGGAGAGTCTGTATAGACTATAGGAAGCTTAATGATGCTACCCGCAAAGATCATTTTCCATTACCTTTTATTGACCAAATGTTAGAGCGTGTTGCAGGTCATAGCTTTTATTGTTTTCTAGATGGCTATTCTGGATACAATCAAATAGCAGTAGCACCTGAGGATCAAGAAAAGACAACGTTCACATGTCCATATGGAACGTTTGCCTATAGAAGGATGCCATTTGGTCTATGCAACGCTCCAGCAACATTCCAAAGATGCATGATGTCAATCTTTGCAGACATGAATGAGAAGATACTCGAAGTTTTCATGGATGATTTTACACTTTTTGGTAGCTCTTTTAATAATTGCTTGGATAACTTATCTCTAGTTTTGCAGAGATGTGAAGAAACGAATTTGGTCCTTAACTGGGAGAAATGTCACTTCATGGTTAAGGAGGGTATAGTCCTTGGCCACAAAATTTCAGAAAAAGGAATTGAAGTGGATAAGGCCAAGATAGATGTTATTGCAAATCTGCCTCCTCCAACCAATGTGAAGGGCATTCGAAGCTTCCTTGGGCACGCAGGATTTTATCGCCGTTTTATCAAAGATTTTTCAAAAATGGCTAAACCCTTAACTAATCTTCTTGCTAAGGACACAAAATTTGATTTTAATTCAGATTGTCTTGCTGCCTTTAATTTATTAAAGGAAATGCTAATTTCTGCACCTGTTGTTGTTGCACCAGACTGGTCTCTACCATTCGAGATGATGTGTGATGCGAGTGATGGTGCTATTGGAGCTGTGTTGGGGCAAAGAAAGGATAAAACATTTCATGTCATATATTATGCAAGCCGAACATTGAATGCTGCCCAACTAAATTATGCAACAACAGAGAAGGAGTTTCTTGCTATTATTTTTGCTTTTGACAAGTTTAGATCATATCTAATTTGTTCAAAAATTATTGTATACACAGATCATGCAGCCATCAAGCACTTGATGAGCAAACAAGATGCCAAACCTAGACTGATCCGATGGATACTACTTTTGCAAGAGTTCGATGTGGAAGTAAAAGACAAAAAAGGGACTGAGAACTTATTAGCTGATCACCTATCTCGGTTGGAGCCATCTCCAAGAGAAGTCACAGACATACTTGAAGAATTCCCAGACGAGAAACTTTTTTCTATCTCTACAATTTTTCAAATTTCTGACACTACACCATGGTTCGCTGATTTTGCTAATTACCTTGCAGGACATTACATTCCAAAGGGCATGACCACTCATCAAAAAAGGAAATTCTTATCTGATGTTAAGAATTATCACTGGGAAGATCCTTACCTTTTTCGATTATGTGCAGATCAAATAGTTCGAAGATGTGTTCACGAAGATGAGATTGATAATATCTTAAGTCATTGCCACGATGGACAAGCTGGAGGTCACTTTGGACCCAATCGAACAGCAGCTAAAGTACTTGAATGTAGACTATATTGGCCAACCATTTACAGAGATGCAAGAAACTACTGTAAGTATTGTGACAAATGTCAAAGGACAGGTAATATTTCTCGTCGAGATGAAATGCCTCTCACAAATATTTTACAGTGTGATATTTTTGATGTTTGGGGCATTGACTTTATGGGACCATTCCCTAAATCCTTTAACAACCAATACATCTTAGTGGCAGTTGATTATGTTTCCAAATGGGTAGAAGCTGTAGCCACACCAACAAATGAGGCCAAGGTAGTTGCCAACTTTCTAAGAAAAAATATTTTTACTCGATTTGGAACACCTAGGACTATCATAAGTGACAATGGAACACATTTCTGCAATAAAATAATGTCAACTCTTCTTAATAGATTTGGAGTCAAACATTTTTTGAGTACACCATATCATGCCCAATCTTGTGGACAAGTGGAAATTTCAAATAGAGAGATAAAAAGGATTCTAGAGAAAACTGTAAATTCATCTAGGAAAGACTGGTCTTTGAAATTAGATGATGCACTCTGGGCATATAGGACTGCTTTTAAAACACCCATAGGTACTTCTCCTTATAAATTAGTTTTTGGAAAAGCATGTCACCTTCCTGTAGAACTAGAACACAGGGCTTATTGGGCAATAAAATTTTTAAATATGAATCTAAAATCATCACAATCTGAAAGGTTATTACAATTAAATGAGCTTGATGAATTTAGACAATATGCATACGAAAACAGTAAGCTATATAAAGAACGCACAAAAAATTTACATGACCTGCATATCAAACATAAAGAATTTTTACCTGGTCAACAAGTACTTCTTTATAATAGCAAACTCAGATTATTTCCTGGAAAACTTAAATCAAGATGGACCGGACCTTATGTTATAATTAATTGTTCACCCTATGGAACTTTTGAGATTGAATCATTAGACAAAAAACAAAGACTCAAAGTGAATGGACATAGATTGAAACTTTATCATGGTGGCACTTATTATCATAACCTTTCTATGATCACTCTTTATGATATGTGAAATTTTCATCAGAACTAAGTCAAGCTGACGACTATAAATCAGAACTATTTTTATCCTTTTTATTTATTTTGTGATAATAGTTTTATTTTGTTGAGTCATCTACGGAAGGAGAGACCTCGGACAATCGGCCAAGCTCTTACGACATGACCCTTCACATTGGAAAGGTAAGTTTACGCCCGAAGTTTCATCTATAAATTTTGACCCCTTCCACATCTTTACAGATCTAAATCTTCGGCCGAGCTTTACTTTTTACGGCCGAGATCTCCTCTCACCGACACCATTTGCGGCCGACACCTTCGTCATGCCGAGCATCTCTCCACCGACAATAAATCCGGTTGTATATTTTCCCTTTCCTTTATTTTCATTTCTTTAGCTTTTCTATATTATCTTTTCACTTTCCCTTATTGGCTTAACACTGAGGACAGTGTCTAGTTCAAGCTTGGGGGAGTTTGCATTCCATGCATTGCATCTTTCTGTTTATTTGCTTATGTCTGCATCTATAAAAAAAAAAAAATTTTGCAAAATTTGAAAATTTTCTAAAAAAATACCATTGCATGCATTTATTTTTGCTACCATCTTACTAACTTTTGTCTTATTGTTTTAATTATCTTTAAGTAAAAGTTCAAAGACATGTCGTTAATTGATGAAATTTGAATACTTTTCTTTCTTATCACTTGCTATTTTAGTATCAAACTTATGGACTATGTGCCTATGCTAAGTAGAATTATGAATGACTAGACGACAAAATCATATTCATGCCTTTTTATTTCTTTTAAGTCTTGATAATAGTAGACTTATTATTGACCATATCAAGTACTTTTTGAGCTTATAAAAAAAAAAGAAGGGTTAGTTAAACCCCAACAAATTATTATAATAATAATAATAATAATAATAATAAAAGAAGTTGAATAAAGTTATGTGTAGGTACAAAAGTGTTATCCGGAACCAAGGTGTGTTCGGGTAATTAGATCCGTAGGGGTTCATGCCTGGCGACCTAAGGGCACCTGCTCTGGGATCCGTCGATCGAAAACCTGCTACATGGACCATCTTGTGGAATATGGAGAAGCACAGGAGTACTGAACCATGGCTAAGTTCGAACTCTTCAT
Organism: Pontederia crassipes; assembly: GCA_030549335.1. Lineage (NCBI taxonomy): Eukaryota > Viridiplantae > Streptophyta > Magnoliopsida > Commelinales > Pontederiaceae > Pontederia > Pontederia crassipes. Next base: position 32,545,498 of record CM060193.1, read on the forward strand.
TCAGAACCTTGGTTGTTCGGGCAAGTAAACTCGAGGGGTGCTTTATCACCTGGTGCCCTAAGGCCATTTGGTTTGGGAGTCATCAGTCTAAAGCCCGCTACATGGACTTCCTTGTGCAATCCTGCTTGAAGATTAGAACTTTTAAATGATTGAAAATAAAGTTGAAAAATGAAAAGAAAAAGAAGTTTTAAGCTCAATTAGTACTTATGTGTTCAATATTAATGCTATTATTTGATAGACAAATTATTTTTTCACAAGGCTGGATTTGAGATTGTTTAAATTTGTGTAGCATTCAGAACCTCTATGAAGCTAAGTGCATGAAAAATGATAAGATACTAAGTAGTAGGTGTGCAGAAGAATTGTATGAGAAAATTAATCAGTTGACAATGTGGCGGCTATGATGGAACTTTCTTGAGCTTTGCTTTGAATTTTTGCTTGAGGACAAGCAAGACTTTAAGCTTGGGGGAGTTTGATGCATGCAAAATACAACATATTTTAGTTAATTATTTTAATTAAATTTTCTATAATTTGATCATGGCATGCATCATTTTTAGTCACTTTTAATCATAATTCCGGATTTATCAATTTTAATTATTTAAAATCGCTGAATATTTTAATTGTGGATGGATTAACTATATTTTGATAATTATTTGCAGGAAAATTCAAATCTCGGCCGAAATTCAAAGAAATTCCTTACGGTCGAGATTTGGCTTTACACCCAAGTTGTTACGGCCGAGATTCAAAAGGAGTAACGAGATTTAATTCTTTGTTACGGCTAACATTTGAAGGCGTAAAGATAAATGTTTTTATCTTTTGGGCGTAACAGAAGAAGTTCCTTCCTTACGGCCGAAATTCGGAGGCCGTAATGGCATGAAGATGAAGGGTGTAACAATCAATCGAGTTTATCTTTGGGCGTAAGAAGATAAGTTCATTCCTTACGGCCGAGATTTGGAGGGCGTAATGGCATGAAGATGAAGGGCGTAACAAGATAAAAAATGAGTTTATCTTTGGGCGTAACAAGATATATGAAGGCGTAAGATAAAAGGATTTTTATCCTTTGGGAGTAATGGAAAGGAGTAAAGATGAAATATTTTCCTTACGGCCGAGACTCTTTGGGCGTAAAAAAGATAAGAAAGATTTATCTTTGGGCGAGTTGATAAAATGATTTATCTTTGGCCGAGTTTATCTTATAATTTTAAAGTTAACCGTACGATGTTACGGCCGAGATCAAATTGAAGGCCGTCCGCACCCTATAAATACGTGAAGAATCCATCGTTTCAATTGGTGCTTTGAAGTTCAGGTTTCTTCCACGGCGAGTCGTGAGCTCTGCAGACTACGACCAAGAGGAGAGAGGTGCGACGGCTGGAAGTTGATCGCGACCCTGATCAAGTCCGAGAGGCTGCCCGACTGTCTGCCCAATTCGAGAGCTCTACTTCTATTTTGGGTGTAATTCTTTCGATTATTATTGTTATTTTGTTATTATCTCTCCAGAATTTCTAGGATGAACTCCATGTTTTTAAGATTATTATTTTAGGAGATTATTAATCGAAGGAAAATGTTTGGATCCTACTTTATTTGTTTTAATCTTTTCTGATCAATTATTAATTGTGTTTAATGCTTTTATATTAGTTAAATAAAATTTCTGAATTAGGCTATACCAGTTTGTGGAGTGTTTAATTTCAGAATTTATTATACTAATTATAATTGATTTTATTTGAAATTAATAATTGACATAAATTTGATAACTAGTGTGTGGAGAATCAAGTTTGTGTGGTCTATTAATCTATACCAGTTTGTGGAGTGATTAATAGTCTAGAGAATCCAATTTAATGCATCTTAATTTTAATATGATTTTGGGGGTACCAGTCGTGGAGACTTCAATTCTTATTAAATTAAGATAGTTCTATATGATTAAATTGAGGGATGCCAGTCGTGGAGACCACAAGTTAATCATGGTAGATTACTTTAGGGAGACTCTAATCCATTTTTAAAGATTAAATTTATCTTTTATGATTCAAATATTTATCCTAATCTATTTTCATCCTAAGGCCTAACTTCAACACCACTATCTTATCTTTATCTTATTTTATTTATTTTATTTTCATAAAACCTCTTTCCAAAAATCCATGTTTTTCCTCTATTATTAATTTATAAATCCAGATATTGAATTAATAATATTCCTCGTGGGTTCGACACTCTTACTCTTTTTACTATATTACTTGAGCGACTAGTGCACTTGCTAGCAAATTTTATTGTTACAATTACAACGCATCAATAATATAGGAAAAAAATTATATATTTAGGAACACTCTTATCATGTAAAAATACACACACACATATATATATATATATAATAGTGTAATTAATACATCTATATGTTGATATTATGCTATTGATAATATGTTGATAATCGTGTAATTAATACTATTATAATATTTAATGAATTTATTGATTGACATATAGTATATATAATATAGTGTTTAAATATATACCCTAGCATCTCATTAGCGTCTCTTTAGGTTGAGATGCCATGTAGCGTCGCTTTAGAGTCTTCATACAGGCGACGCTAGTTTTGCGTCTAATGTTGTCGACGCCATAACGACGCTAGGTACTGCCTTTGCGGTTCCTGGCGGGAAATAATAATGTTTACGTAGCGTCTCTATTGCGCTACTTTTAACGTCAACACTCTGAGTAGCTAGGAAGACGCTAATGAGACACTATTGAAAGGCAAGTGGCGTCTGATTCCGGTGACGCTAAAGAAGCACAATGGAGGTGCTAGTGGCGTCTTTATAGCGTCACACACTTTTGAGGCGCTACATGGCGTCGCTAATCGCCAATTTTCTTGTAGTGTTAGCCCTTATGAGGGTTCATCATCATGATATAATAAAAGTAATATAAGTTGAGCCGTAGCCTGATAGACCCTTGTGCAATGTCGCCATCACGAGGCTCTCGCCGCCGAACCTAAGTCTCCTCCATACCTGCACGGATCCATGGGATGCAGGGGATTTCTTCCGTTAGAGTATGTTGAGGCCCATGCATGCTATGATCTTATACATCATCTCTACATGTCATGGCATATGCATTTCATCATCATGGAACATAAATTATATGCATGTTATGAGCTACATATGCATACTACATGGTATGTGAACGTTTCATCATGGCAAGATAAGATGACATGGAACATTATAATCTTTAGATATCGCATATCATAGCTTATCATCATACTTATCATTATGCTAATATATCATGATCTTATCTTACTTTACTTTGTCATCTTTGTTCATGACACCATATGATGTGACACCATATGATGTGACAAGTGGACATTCATAATGCATCCTCATAGGTGTCTTTTTCATACTTGTTTATCATCTTTAACTTTATGTCCCATGTCATTCATCATCCATATTTTCATCTTTCATCTTTATTTAGATGCTTTCTTATCTTATCAATTGAGAAGGGTAGTGACTCATAGGTCATAATCCTCCCCGTAGGTGAGGTCTTCATCCTCATCCTTAGATGAGGTCTTTATCCTCTCCCGAAGGCGAGGTCTTTATCCTCCCCGAAGGTAAGGTCTTTATCCTTCCTCGAAGGCAAGGTCTTTATCCTTCCCGAATGTGAGGTCTTTAACCTTATTCGTCAATGAGGTCTTTCCCCACCCGTCTGTGGAGTCTTAGATAGGGTACCGATTGGTCCCAAGTCATGAAAATGCCACTACTTCATCAATTCGTCTTTTAATCATGTTTATCAATATACACAATCATTCAATACATATTGCATATTTTAACCCTATTTAAGGTCATACGAATTTCAAATTATGCTAAGTGTGGACATTCAATCATAACCAATCATCTTCCAGAAACGGACGATCATTTTGGGTCACGGTTGACCGCTGAACTAGTATCGGACGATCGGTCAGATTATCGATTGACCGTTATGGTCCTTTCGGACGGCCGAAAATGTGTTCCGATTCGTCCGTTAATCACAGAATGTGATGACTCTTTAAAATGGACGACCGCTGGGGTACCGATCGACCACGAATGGTCTTTCGGACGATCGAAACTGAGCTTCGGTTCGACCGATAATCATAGTGTGTGACGACTCCTCAAATCGGACGACCGCTGGTATATCGGTCGACCGTTACATGACCTTCGGACGACCGAAATAGGGCGTTCGATCGACTGTTAATCACAGAATGTGATGTATACTCAAATTAGACGACCGTTAGTATATCGGTCGACCGTTACATGGCTTTCGGACGACCAAAATAGGGCGTTCGATCGATCGCTTATCACAGAATATGACGACCCTTCCAAAACGGACGACTGATGGGTTATCGGTCGACTGTTGGACCGAGTTTAACAATACATATGTCTCCAGAACGGTCGATCGATAATGGATCGATCGTCCGTTCTGGGACGACAGACACACGATTTTTATATGTTTTCTTTTTAATCTTGCATACATTGGCATATTGAACACATATTGACTTCCAAACATCATATGAGACATTTCTTAACATTCTTAACACTCTAATCATGATTCACATGAGGTTTTCACATAAAGACATCCAACATGCTTATCAAGATCATAAATGTACATAAGCTCTAAATGTTTTCGTAATAAACTAACATAACAATAATAAATATTTTAATACAAAGCATAATGAGCAATAGAGCATGAAACTATGAAACACGTGACATTCTAATCATGGATAGAAATAGAATAGTAATCTAAAGAAACATGAAGCATCAAATGCACATTCCTTAAATTTTCGTCTAAGAACAAAAAGGTTTGTTCTTTAATCCCTAATCCACACATTCAAACATCATTAGTGGAAAGGTTAAGGTTGGTGAATCCCCTCAAACATACCTTGATTAGCTAAGCTTAACTCTAATATTCTTCCTCTAGCTTTAACACTCTTTCTTCCTCTCTAAAGTTGTTGTTCCTGAGCTAATGATGCTGCTACAGTGAGAGAGAGAGTATTGAGAGGCCAACTACTGTAGCTAGGTGAGAGTTAAGGGAGAGACTTACTGTTGCTACAATAAATCAGGTTACTGTAGATTTGTTGTGCTCGCCGAGAGGAGCTTGGAAGGAAGAGCTTGGAAGATGGAGATTACTGTAGCTTGGGGGTTTTGTGGTTGCTGGCCGCATGGACTAGGTGGGGGTTTTAGGGCATTAGTTTAATACATATAGGATAGTTGGGCTTTTGGGCCTTTGGCAGTTGGGCCTTTTATTTTAGTTTACAGGATGTTACATAGACATCCATCCATTTTTTTGACAAAATAACTTTTATTACAGAATCGGACCAAACCATTAGTTGATTTGCGATGATTGACCAAAATTGACTATCATCCGAAAACTGGTTCAATTCGATTCTTTCAAAAAATAAAATAAAATTTGATTATGGATGAGAAAAAATAAGGGGAAAGAAATTTGCAAAATATCCTCAATTATTGCGGCTTCAAAATGGATCATTTCTCCTTCTAACACTAACAACCACTGATATTGAAATGGGCGACGTCTAAACCATTCCACATCCATTCGGGGTTATAATTTGAAAACATTTAACTCTTGATTTGATTAGAAGTAGGACTTTCAATTGAATTTAATTAAAAATTTTGTTCTTAAAAGAAAATAAAAATAGATAGTATATGCTAACAAACATTTAAAATTTAGCTAGATTCTTTTAAAAAATACTATTTTTTAAATAAAAAATATAGTGATAAAAAAGTATGTAGTTCATATAACTCGTAGTTTGATTAATACATAGATCTATATATGAATAAAAGAATATGTAGTTCATATAACTCGTAGTTTGATTTGATTTAATAATATTTAGTTAAATCACGTTCCAATTAAAAAAATCTAATATTTGAGTAAAATCAATCTCCCTTGTCAAATTGATATGCCAATTATCATTATTAGCTATCGTCAAAAAAAATTTAAATCGTCCGTGCATTGCAACGATTTTAGTACTAATTTGAATATAAAGACCTTGACAGTTTTCTATAACAATTGAAGTCATATTAAATATTATTAATATGTATTGTTTTAAATTTTATCATTTTTTATTTAAGTTCAATTTTCTATTTTATTTAAATTTATCTTTATTATTATTTCCACATTTTATTTTCAAAATCACATCTACTTTCCTTATTATTAATACCTTTTTTACCTTCATCCTACAAATTCTAATGCATTATATTATACTATTCAAATTCATATCCCTTTTTTCTCTCTTTCTATTCCTTGCTATAATGTACTTTCCTTATTTTTATTTTTTCTATTCATATTCAGATTTATTTTAATTTTGTTAAAAAAAGTGCCAGTGCAGGACGTGCTCCTTCTGTACTTGATATTTTATCTCTAGTTTGATGTTGCAGTCACTCGCGTGGTTTCGTTTTTCTAAATCAACTTGTGCCAATTAAATATATACGAGACTTCTTTTCAAGGGTTTCTCATATTTATTTTGTTAATCGAGCTAAAATTAATTTGCCAATTAAATATCCTGACTCAGTCTAAAATCATCTGGGATATTTAATTTAATAGTCTAAGCTAACACACAAATCTATATTAGTTTCAAATTTGGCATTCTTGAGTTTTTTTTAATTATTACGATCATATGATAGTTAATTACGTACAAGATATGCATTGCCAATGTCTTTGGGCACTATTCAACCGTCAAAATTACGACAAGTTGCTCATATGGGGAATTTAATTACTTCATGAATTGCATGCTTTATTAGCTAATAATGATGTTTTATGTGAATTAAAACAGTCCTGACGTTCAAATGCACGTTCTTCCTGTCTCTTTTATTACGCAAGAACCTTGCTGATCATGTTCTATGAGTTATTTGTATTATATTTCTTTAACTGAATTAATATTTTTTCACTTGTGATGGATCTTTTATCTATTAATGTCAATTTGCACTAAACGACAATTACGAAACTTATTCATTCAGTACACATGATCATCATATGGGCCCTTATTTCAGTTCATTAATATTGTTTTATATTAAATGAAGATAATGAAATCTGCCTACTAATTTGCTACCAATAGTATATATTCTTCAATATTTGGAAGTTCGATGGAGGGTGCTGAGGTCCAACAAATGGTATGATGTTATAATCTTCGCTATAACATATTTAACGATTTTTGATGGTCAAATCCGTTCGAAAATCTCGTAGAATTCATCGGAAAATCTAGTTTCCCATAGAAAGACGATTATCATAATAACTCTCATCAGTAATAATTTTTCGATGAATTTTAAAATTCGTCACTATTTTCGAAGTAGGCACTCGTCGGAGGTTCCTAAGGGATATTCTTGTCGGAGGTTCCTACGGAACAACCAGAATCTCCGATGGGAATTTCCTGTTAGAATCTCCAACGAGATATCTTCCATCAGAGGTTTCAATAGGAAATCTTGTTGGAAATTTAATCCCTCTTCTTTTTGTGAATTAAATAATATAAGCCAAGCATGATACACAAGAAAATAATAATAGGCAAAAGAAACACTAAATTTATGTAAAAAACCCTTCCAACGAGAAGAAAAAAATCACGGGGCAATCACAAAGCAATATCACTAATACAGGAATAGAGTACAATGTCTTTCGGATTTTGCCCAAACCCGAATAATAATTCACTGGGATAAATAATTCTTCTCTAAAAAATACTGAAATAACAATAGGAATAATATCATCTGATTACTACAATTATCTATGATTGTAGTATCAATAAAACCGTAGAGATCTTCCAAATCTGATTATGTTCTTGATTCTTTACTCTTTAAGAAGAAATCTTTTGTTTTCTTTTTCAGCCATCTTCTCTCTTGTTTTCTTTATCCGTTGACCAAAGAAAAAACTCTGTTTATTTTTTAATCAACTCTCGGCAACACCAAGCAAGAAAAGAAAAGAAAAACCTTTTTCTTTTCTTTTTCTTCAAGTCTTGACGGCTTGGCTAGCATAAGAAGAATAAATCCACTTTTTCTTCATCATGTGGCAGCTACTCATCCAAGAGAGAAAAGATGTATACAAAGTTAATTAGGTTTAATTAACTTAAATAGGTTTATGTTCTTAATGGGCTGGATTAATTTCAAAAGCCCAACAATCTCCCCCTCTAGCCCATGAGTCCTTCCCAAGAATCATCGCTTGATCTTCACGCCGACCAATTCGGCATCTCGTTCTGATTTTCTTCTTGGATTTATCTTTGACACTCTCTCTTCAGTAATCACTGAGTACTCAGAACTTGGATATCTAGTGGAAGCGCGACGCTCTCTTGTAGATCTTTGAAATGGAGTAGCATCTTGCACCCCTACACAAAATCCTCTACATCTGCATCATCTGTATCCACATCTAGCTCATTGTTTCCAAGTTCATCTTGTACATAGTCTCTGCTCTGCTTCTTTAATTTCCTGAAGTCTGCCAAAAGTTTTTAATTCATGAAAAATCACATCTTTACTTCTTATGATTTTCTTCTTCTCTGGATCCTACAATTTATAATCAGAATCTACATCTCCATAACCCAGAAATATGCACTCTTGAGCCCTTTCATTTGATTTCTGTCCTTATTCTTTTGCTACCTGTGTAGAAGCTATACAATAAAAAACTTTCAAATGAAAGTAACACACATTCTTACTAGTCCACACTTTCTCAGGAGTATCTGAATTCAAAGGAACTCGTGGAGATCTGTTAATCAGGTAGCACGCATTATTCGTACCTTCACTTCAAAAGATCTTTGGTAGATTAGCCGTCCTCAACATACACCTAACTCTATCCAGAATAGTTCTGTTCATTCTTTCAACAACATCATTGTGTTGTGGAGTTTTAGCTACTGACTTTTCATGTCTGATGCTATGCTCTGCGCAATAATATTTGAATTTCTTTTATGTATATTCATCACCATTGTTTGTGCGAAGACACTTCAGATGCTTACCTGTTTCTTTTTTCGCCATGATATGAAACTTCTGAAAAATCAGAAATACTTGATATTTTGTCTTCATAAAATAAATCCATAATTTTCGTGAAGCATCATCAATAAAAGTAATAAAATATCTATTGTCACCTAAAGAATTTACCTCAATGGAATCACACACATCAGAATGCATCAAATCCAACTTATTTTCCTTCTTCTTAGAATTGTACACAAATGATATCCTGCACTGTTTACCAAATAGACAGTCATCACAAGTATTCAAAAATTTACCTTTAGTAACAGTGATGTGAGAATTCCTCACCAGAATCTGCATTCCTTTCTCACTCATGTGTCATAATCTTTTGTGTTATAAATCTAGTGAAGCTTCTTCCTCTATTGTATTAACTGATTGTCTAATCAAATTCACTTGAGTTTTGTAAAAGACCTCTGATAACTTTCCTTTGGCAACAACCATGAATTTTTTGATCAATTTCCACTTTTTGTTACCCATGTGACTACAATAGCCTTCCTGATCCAAGAGTCGAGGAGAAATCAAAGTGAAACGTGAATCTGGTATGTGTCTGACATCCTTCAAAATCAACTCACAACCAACATTTGTTCAAATACATACATCTCCAATTTCTGCAATTTTAGACTGTCTTATTGCCCATCTTCATTGTGCCAAAATCACTAGTCCTGTACACACTGAAACATTCTTTTAATGGAGTTGCATGATGTGAAGCCCCTGAATCGATGATCCACTAACTGAAGAGTCTGTGACATTGCATTATTCATTTTCTTCTGAAAGATAATATAGATCATCATCTGATGCCATTGCAGCAGTACTCTGATCATCTGCATCTTTCTGATTCTTCTCATTTTGTTGCTTCTTCCAGTCTCTACAATTTCTCTTGATATGTCTCTCTTTGCCATAGTGATAACATGTAAATTTTCCTCTTAATTGTGAAATATTGTTGCCACGGCCTTTTGATCCTCTGTTTCTATCTCTACCTCTATTCTCTAGGACAGGAACCTGTGTAGTATCTGTTCCCATTTTCTTCCTTTTTGTTTCTTCATTGAACAAATAATCTTTGACCATGATGAGTGATACTACACCATTAGGAGCAGAATTACTAAGTGCAACCACCAAAGTTTCCTATGAATCTGGCAAGAAACTCAGGAGCATTAATCCTTACATCTCATCATTAAGTATTATTTTCATTGCTCCCAACTGATTTATTATTTCTTGAAATTCACTCAAGTGTTCAACAATTCAATTTCCATCTTTAAACTTCAAATGCACCAATTTTTTTATCATGAAAGTTTTATTCTAAGCAGTATTCCTTTCATATAAATCTTGTAACTTCTTCTACAAAACTTGTGCATCTGTCTCTTGAGCAACATGATGAAAAACACTGATATCAATAAATTGTCTAATCATCCCAATAGCTTTTCTGTGCATCTTTTTCTAACTTTCATTAGGTTTTCCTGTCGACTTTTTATCTCCTAATTCAACGGGATCAAACAAGTCCTTGCAGTAAAGAAAGTCCTTCATCCTGAATTTTCAAACTGAATAATTATTCGATGTCAGTTTGATCATCTCGTTAAAATAGTTTTCCTCTATTTAATTCACATAAAAGAAATCTCAATTAACCTCGCTCTGATACCACTTGTTGGGAATTTAATCCCTCTTCTTTTGTGTGAATTAAATAATATAAGTCAAGCACGATGCACAAAAAAATAATAATAGACAAAAGAGACATCAAATTTATGTGGAAAAACCCTCAAACGAGAAAAAAAAAACCACGGGGCAATCACAGAGCAATATTACTAATTCAAGAATAGAGTATAATGTCTTTCGGATTTTGCCCAAACCCGAATAATAATTCACTAGGACAACTAATTCTTCTCTAAAAAATACTGAAATAACAGTAAGAATAATATCACCTGATTACTACAATTCTTTGTGATTATAGTATCAATAAAATCTCAAAAATCCTCCCAATCTGATTCTGTTCTTGATTTTTTGTTCTTTAAGAAGAAATCTTCTATCTTCTTTTTCAGCCTTCTTCTGTCTTCTTTTCTTTATCCGTTGACCAAAGAAAAACCCTTTTTCTTTTTTTAATCAACTCTCAGCAACACCAAGCAAGAAAAGAAAAAACATTTTTCTTTTCTTTTTTCTTCAAGTCTCGACGGCTTGGCTAGCAGAAGAAGAAAAAAATAAAAAAAAATCCACTTTTTCTTCTTCGCGTGGCGGCTACTCATTCAAAAGAGAAAAAATGTATATGAAGTTAATTAGGTTTAATTAACTTAAATAAATTTATCTTTTTAATAGACTGAATTCATTCCAAAAGCCCAACAAATTCACCTTCGAAACCTCCGGCAGAAAATCCCACCAGCGATGAGATTGCTCCCATCAGAATTATGGTTAACGATTTTGTTTTGCCAAAATCATAATTATTCAATACTGAATAAGGTTTGTGATTTCTTATCGATTACTTAACAAATTAAAAATCATGAACTAGTAATCAGATTCAGCTAATATATGATAATGAATAAAGTTCAAGGGATATCTGCACTGGAAAGAAATGTTTGTATAAAAAGGCATTTTGAAGTCGAACTACTGATTCATTTTTTTATCTCTAATTGATTTAAACCTTAATTATGGATAAAATGGTTCTTGGCTCCTACATTAAGTCATTGAAGCTAGATATTGCAATGACCTGAGGTCTAAGGACTAAGATGGTCTCATTGAATAGTCCCACATGGGCAAAACACAAAGGTGGTTATGGGCTTATAAGTGGCATTTCCCTTTATCTAAAGACGCGTTTTAAATTCGTGCGAACCTTCGGCCCAAAGCGAACAGTATCTTGACGGAGCTAAGGGGGTGTTACAAATGGTATCAGAGCTGACCTCGCGTGCTCACTTGAACCATGTGGAAAACACGGGCCATGGGACAACACGGACCCCACTCAACGAGGACGTTGAGCCCTTTATGGGGGGAAGATTGTAATGACCTGAGGTCTAAGCACCAAGATGGTCTCATTGAATAGTCCCACATGAGAAAAATACGGAGGTGGTCATGGGCTTATAAGTGGCATTCCCCTTTACCTATCAAGACGCGTTTTAAATTCGTGCGGGCCTTTGGCCCAAAGCGAATAATATCTTGACGTATGCCACCTCCAATAAGGAAAATAAATTCAAATTGATTAGGAATCAATGAATTAAATGCCAAGGAGGAAAAATCAATTCAGAATTCTAATCGAAAAAAAAGGAAATGAAGAGGAAAGAAACGGCCGACAGAGAGGGATTTCCTCCCCTAATTCCGTTCGGAATCGGCCGGCCACCCTGGCCGGCCGATCCTATAAAGAGAGGATGCGAGGGCGACCTCGCGCCACCTTGAAACCCTCGCCGACCGCTGCCTCATTTTCTTCTTCTTCTTCTTGCGAACCGGCGATCGGCGATCGACGCATAGCAGAGCACGATCTCATCGACGAACGACCGACGACCTCTCGATGTTCGGCGACCTCCCTCGGTGTGCTCAAGGCTTAGGCGCACCTTCCCATCGACCCAGAAGCGACCGGCGAACAAGTACGACCAGGGAAATCGCCGGCAAACTTATTCGAATGAAAACAGATGTACCTTAGATTTAAATCGCCTAGACGAAGAAATATAGATATAATGTTGCGCATAAAGTTATTATAGTGATCATGAATGTCCTAGATGTATTTTTCGTATTATCATCTGCTCGATTCGACGACCGGAATGTCGCCGGAGTTGGAGAAGACGACCAGTGAAATTCCTGCGCGATAGAACCCGGCCCACGTTATCCATGACCCGGCCCGGGTCATACTTAAACGCGGTCCGATTCTATACAGACCCGGACCGAGTCACCTCATCGGGCGACGTCGCGTGAACGCGACCAGAAATCTGACCGGGTCAGGTAGCAACCCGGCCCGGGTCGTATCGAGTCGGATCGAGAGCGAATCCGACTCGATAATGATCATCGTATTACCAACGACCCGGCCCGAGTCTGCCCTCAACTCGGACCGGGTCATACACAAAAACTCATCGACAGAGACTCGGCCCGAGTTTCATCAACCCGACCCGGGTTCTGTCCACCAGAGTAGCGACTTTTTTCCGTTAAAGTCGATCCTTCGGAACTTAGGTCCCATTTTTCATCAGAATTGTTTGAGATCTTATCAGAGACCTTAAAGATTATAATGAACCTTATCGTACCCTAAAGAAGATCCAACTCTTAGTGAAAAGGGATCCTTTCCTTTACTGATTCTAACTTTATCAAAGATAATTAAAGAAAAGCAAAGTAAAGATAAAGATGTGGGATTGCTATGTGTCACCCCAAAGTTAAAGCAAAGATTAAAGTTAAAGCAGAGGAGGGATAGATAGTTAGCTGAGGGGACAGCGAAGTTACTGTCTTCAATGACCACTATTCTTGAGATTTCAGGTCTTCTCCCACATGTATCTCGAATGAAGGGTGATGCAAAGGTCACACTCATTCCTCAAAGATTATTGTATTGTGCCAGAGGGACAGGTAGCTAGCTGAGGAGACAGTGAACCTACAGGTTTCTTAATTGACCACTGTTCTTGAATTGTAGGAATTCTTCCCCCTACCTTCCGAACTGGGTGAGGTCTTAACACCCACCCCTTTTCCCTTTATGGACTTATTGACTTCAGAGATTCAGAGAGGTACCCCTGGTATCACAACTTAATAAAGTCAAGCTCGCATAGGACCACAAACTTTAAGGATATCATAGTAATGTACAAGACGTAGTGCAACCCACAGTAAAACAAATGTAAAGTAAAATATTATATAGTATGATAGAGACATTGTAAAGTAAAGATGGAACACAGTATTATAAAGATAATGCAGAGTACTATAAAGACAAGGTAAAGTTATAGCAAAGTATAAAGCACAAATATGGATAATGTTAAAGCATAATGTATGGCTCATTATAGTTAATGTACAGAGGCCAAGGTCTACAATGGTTTATTATTGATATACTGTTCCAATGATACTCACTGCATCTTATTTCATCGTCTATGTTCTATTGTACTAGACATTTTTGCTCATGGGTATTCATTTTTCCTGCATTGAGATTTTGCAGGTGAGAACGCTAACTGATGGGGAATGGAGGACACAGAGCTTGGAGAACGCTGCACATGACTGATCTTCTGCTTCAAGTTTTCTTGCTATATCTAGTTCATGTTATTGTAATTGATTTAGAGACATCATGACTTCCGCTCATTAAACTTCTTTCTCACATGTTGAACTTGATGCATTTCTGCATTATCATTTAATGTTTGAACTTCCGCATTATAAGTTGGATAAATTATTAAATGTTCCTTGACATTCCACCGTTTGATCTTCCGCATTAAAATCTTTAATTTTATTTTTCCTACTATATTGGTGTCACGTAAGCTGTTTTATTGAATGGTCATGGTCAATAGTGTAGTAGATAGTGTAGCACTTTCGGAGTCAACCTGACTGCCTACGTGACAGGAGGGACGATTTTGAGAGCGTTACAGATATTATTTAGCCTTATTATAAATACTGATTTCTTAAATTTTTAATGTTTTTTTCTGAACCCGTCATGTACAACATGCTTGTAGAGTCTAAGTCGTTTTTTTATCGTTAAATTTGCATCGTTTTCGCAACTTGGGAAAATTATGGCCGTATGATAATGTATGGAATGTTTCAATCTTTCTGTCATATTCAGTAGCTTCGTTCCAAAAAGAATGGGCCACATGATGAGACATTCTTTAGGAAGACTCCAAAGCCTAAACGATAGGAAAATAAATTATATGGTTGAAGGAGTCTTATAAAGTGCTCGAAATTTTTTTAGTGTAATATGTGGATTTTATATCGCTGATGACACAAAAAGATAAACGCGAGTTTTGCTAGTCAATTGATTAACTAGTTTGAACATCCGATTCGGAGGTAAGTCAAAGGATAATGTTTTAAATTTGTTATCATGTGATATATATATATATATATATATATATATATGTATATATATATTTCACACGTCTAAATTATTTGGAAGCAAAAAAACCTAGAAGTAAAATACCTTTTCACACCTATCGGCTACCGGTCAATGGGGCGTTCACTACAACAGCCGTAATATCTTCTTGGATTTGTTTGTTCTATAATCATGTTCAGAACTGATAGGAACTAAATAATCAGGGTAGAATATAAAATATTTTATAAAGTTTGATATTATGACTGCTAATTTATCTAATAGCGGAAATAATTTCGGCTGTTCCATTTATTTTGACATGAAATTGTCATTTTCAGATTTCATGATAAAGTCAATTTTTTCTTCTATATATACGTAAACTGTGAAATCAAGTGCATGGTGTAACATTGGCTCTTGACTAGTACGTACCTAGCAAGGATCTGAGAGTTCAATTTTAGCCCCAAAATGGCGCAAATGATAGCTATGTTTCTTCTCCTCTTTCTCGTGTTTGATCCCCCTAGTGCTGTTGCCCTTCCTCCTCGTGGGACTCGAAAACCACCAAAATTTCCCAAAGAGAAGAACTTCGTGGATTATCTTCCCGCAAACGAGAACGGTGGCGCTGCTGGTTTCCAAGCTCGGCTCCGATACAGCGGATTTCAGGACTACCTGCTGCAGCTCGGCGTAGGCACCCCTGCAAGCAACGTATCGCTCATAATCGACACCTTTGACGACGTCATTTGGAGCGACTGCCTGCAGAATTACGCGCCGAGCAAGACTTCGGCCTACTACCCAAAGAATTCCTCCACCTACATCACTCCGACATGCGACAAGCAATGGGAAGAAGAGCTACAGAACGAATCATGCGAGCAGCTGCCGCAGTGCCGATACAATTGCTCTGGCCGGGCCGTGGGTGTTCTTGCCAACGACACATTCGTTTTCGGAGGCAGTACTCCGCGTAACCTATCTTTTGCATGTAACGACGTGGGCATCTACAATTTCAGTGACACCTCTGGCTATGTCGGGCTCGGACGAGCCCCTTTCTCTTTGATCTCTCAGCTGAATTTAACCAAATTCTCTCATTGTTTCACCGACCAAGCTGCCGATACCACTCTTTCCAGCTACATGTTCTTCGGTTCCTACGCAGACTTGGAGGGCAACATAGCCGTCAATACCTCCACTCTTCTAAATGATTCGACGGACTACATCCTTGATTTGAAGGGCATATCACTTGGCGCAAAAAGGTTGCCCATCCGTCCAGAAATGCTCCAATACGTAAAAAATTCAGATGGGACAAGAATAAATGGGACGATAATATATTCGACCGACCCGTTTACTTACTTGCCACCGGAAGCTTACGAGATCCTCAGGGACGAAGTCAGTGCTCAGGTTGGACTGCCTAAGTACACCAATTCCAGTTTTAACTTCGGCCCCGACCTGTGTTTCGATTGGACATCAAATAGCCGTTTAAATTTGTCTACTCTCACGTTCCACTTCGACGGCGCAGATATGACTTTGCCAACATCAAATTTCTTGGCGAACTACACTGATGTTAATGGTACTTCTTTGGTTTGCTTGATGATAATCCCCTATAATGACGGCTACTCGTACTTGGGCAATTACCAGATGCAGAACTTTCAGTACATCTATGATCTTGAAAATGGAAAGCTGTCCTTCAGGAGCGTTCAGTGCGATGAACTTCAACCTCCCAGACCCAGAAGCCATGGCGTCAAGTTGGATTTACATAGCATTACACTCGGTGCTCTTCTCATGTTATATCTTCTTCTAGCTTGATATTGTAAATCCTTGTTGGGGATAATGTCCTTCTGGTGCATATAGGTTAATAAGCATTTCTGGATAGCGATATGATTGAGTAAATATAAAAAAATGTATATGGTTGTGGTTGTTTCCTTGGTGCTGCCTTCATTTTACCTTAGAAAGTCATGAGTATCCAATTAATTATGATTTTTCAAAAAGCTCAGAATAATTTTATTTTTATAATTTTATGTGCTAACCAATTTTTCTAGAAACTTAACTATTTATAATTTTAACATTGCTAGTTACTTAATCATGAAAATTAATTTATGAACTGATCAAGTGATTTCATTCTTGAAATCTACTTCTCTTACTAACGGATCAAACTGCCTACATATGGATTTGACTATATCAAATTAGCAATAATTTTAGTGGACTAGTTGTGTTGGTTGGGACTTCCAATTTTTAAATTCGTATTTAGCAAGACTTTATCGAGTATTGATCTTGTGTATCTATATTTCGGTTACTACATAAATTTAGTATCTCCAATTATCCAAGTTTTTTTTCTTTTTCTTCATATATAGGACCAATATATATATGGCACCAATATCCCTTTTATTGTGGTACGTGGTTGATATTATATTCTTGGGTTAATTGTTATATACATCCAACGTTAGTGAAGTCAAAGGTTTAAATTTTAAAATGACGAAGCATTTATATTTAAATTAATGCTAAAATCCTTGCAATGCACGGACGAATTAAAAACTTTTTGACGATAGCTAATAATGATAATTGGCCTATCAATTTGACAAGGAAGATTTATTTTACTCAAATAATAGATTAACTATTTTGAATTGGAACTCGATTTAACTAAATATTATTAAATCGAATCAAACTACGAATTATATGAACTACATATTCTTTTATCAATATATAGATCTAAATGTAATTTCTATCACTATATTTTTTATTTAAAAATACAGTATTTTTTTAAAAATAAACTAGCTAAATTTTAAATATTTGTTAGCATATATTATTTTTATTTTCTTTAAGAAAAAAATCTTAATTTAATTAAATTCAAACTCCTACTTCTAATCAAATTAAGAGTTAAATGTTCCTAAATTATATAGAGCGGATAACCTCTGAATGGATGCGAGAAGTGATCTATAATTGTTATTTAAAATATAGTATTATTTAAAAGAAGCTAGCTAAATTTTAAATATTTGTTAGCATGTACTATCCATTTTTTTATTTTCTTTTAAGAACAAATTTTCTTAATTTAATTCAATTGAAAGTCCTACTTCTAATCGAATTAAGAGTTAAATGTTCCTAAATTATATAGAGCGGACAAACTCTGAATCGATGCGATTTCAATATCTGTGATTGTTAGCGTCAGAAGGAGAAAGGACAAACTCATGCTTTGAATCCGCAGACATTGAGGCTATTTTGCAAATTTCTTTCTCCTTCTACAAAACTAAGATGTCTGTGATAAAATGGTGAACTAATCATATGAACTTTATAGGATTTCACAAAATCCTTAAGACCGAAATTGTGTGGGCAAGAAACACATAAACTAAGGGTAAACGTACCCACAATTAATTTCGCCAAAAACTCTGCAAAAAGTTAGCACATGTCTGGTACAATATTTTAGAAAATTAAAAATGAGGATCTGACGGCTCTGTAGGAACATTTAAATTAATTTTGTTCTGCATTTTAATCACAATTAATGCTTACTTATAGATATATTACTTGGGCATGTTTTTTCCTTTTATATTATAAAAAAAATATTTTTTATTTAATCCAACTAAAACTTCGACTTACACATGTATTATTTTGTCAAAAGTAACCATTTTATTTGAGTTATGAAAAAAATGAAATTGATATTTATGAAAAGTAACAAAAAAAAACTTAGAATTTTACGAGCATGCCATATCGGATATACTAGCTCGACTTTCATAAAAAGATGCTTTCTTCTTTTAATTCAACTCAAATTCTTACTTCTAACTTGTTTAACATCACTGAGAACGTGTGGTTTTCCTTTTATGTTTTTTAAATTAAGATATTGTTTAGTTAATCCAATTAAACTCCTACTTACTATGCTATATAAAAATTATCATTATTTAAAAATCCAAAAAATGATAGAAAATATTGTTTTAGAAATAATATAATTTAAGTACTATGCCTCCTTTATTTTCATTTGAGAAATAAATTTTCTTGATTTTAATCCAATGTGAAAAAATCATCATTTTATATTTTTTCTGTTAAAAGGGAGGCAAAATGGTCAATACAAAAAAAAAAAGAAAAAAAGAAAAGAGAAATCTAAAAATAAAGGTCCCATAACTAGTGTAATTTAAACTCAAGTTCACTTGATATATACGTAAAGAAGTGGGGATTGTAGCACGTCTTCTGGATGTACTTGATATTTTATCTCTACTTTGATGTTGCAATCGCTCGAGTCCTTTTTCTTTTTCTAAATCCATCTGTGCAAGATTTAATGCATAACTATTCAATATGTATACAAGGCTATTTTCAAGAAGTTCTCATATTTATTTTGTTAATCGATCTAAAATTAACTTTGTCTAAAATGATCTAGGATATTTAATTTAATATTCTAAGCTAAAACATAAATTCATTAATTTCGAATTTAGTAATTAGGATTTTTTAGTTATTACGATTATATGATCGATTGTCAATTGCTTAGAAGATACGCATGCCAATGACTTTGGGCACTGTTCCACAGTCAAAATTACGACAAGTTGCTCATATAGCGAATTTTTTCATGGACTGTTTTATTAGCTAATGATGTTTGATAAATTTATGTGAATTAAAACATTCTGACGTTCGAATGCACGCTCTTTCTGCTTCTCTTACTATGCAAGAACCAAAGCTAGCTGATAATGTTTATCGCACAAAATTTTATAACAAAGTGCAATGATGTGTGCTATTAGTTATTTGTATTATATTTCTTTAGTTGAATTAAATTTTCACTTGTGATGGACCCTTTTATCTATTAGTGTCAATTTGCACTAAATGACAATTACGAAACTTATTCACTCAGTACATGATCGTCATATGGGCCCTTATTAAGGTTCATTAACATTGTTTTGTATTAAATGAAGATAATGAAATGAAATCAGCTTACTATGTTATAAAGCAACTTTTGAAGTTGAAAGTTCGATGGAGGATGTTGAGGTAGAATAAAACAAATGGTATTATGCTCTAATAAGTGGAGTAGTTAGATCACTTATTATATTAAAGAATGTGAATATTAAGTTATGATTTCATTTCTTGATTTCTTTTGGTGCTTATAAAAAATATATTAGTTGCAATAAAAGATTAAAAAAAGTATCGAATGCTGAATTAGGATTAACGAAATTTTTGACAAAATCATGATTATTAAATATTAAATACGATTGTGATTTTTTATCGACTAGTTATCAAATTTTTAATCAGATTCATCTGATATATGATAAAGAATATAGTTCAAGGGAGATCTGCACTGGCAAGGAATGCTTGTACAGGAATGCTTGTACAAGACGACAATTTGAAGTCGAACTACCTATCCATTTATCTTTATTTGATTCGTCTTAATTATCAAACACGAGAAAGTGCTTCTTGGCTCCTACATTAAGTCATTGAAGTTAGATATTATTTACTCTTGTTATAAATACTGATTTCTTGAATTTTAATGTTTTCTCATATTATGATTTTGTATTTTTATTTTTTCTGAACCCTTAATCCCTCTTGCACAACATGCTCGTAGAGACCAAGTCGGTTCTTTTGCCATTAAGTTTACATCGTTTTTGCAATTGGAGAAAATAATGGCCGCACGGCGATAATTATTGCGTTGTAACTTCAAATTGGAATGGTTCAAAGATTCCATATTCATTAGCTTCGTTCCAAAAATAATGGGCCACATTATAAGACAATCTTTTTGAAGACTCCAAAGCCTAAACGATAGGAAAATAAATTATATGGCCGAAGGTGTCTTGTAAAGAGCTCGAAATTTTTTTAGAGCAATATGTGGATATTATTCCGCTCATGATACATAAATGATGCGACGTTTGCTTGTCAATTGGTTAACAAGTTTGAACCTCCAATATTGGTGAAGTCTCAAAGGATTATGTTTCAAATTTGCTATAACATATATGCATACGTACATACATATATTTAGATATATATTTCATACGTTTAAATTAAGTGAAAGTCAAAAACTAAAATATTAATATGTTTTCACACCTAAATCTTCTAGGAGTTGTATATTCTATAAACATGTTCAGAACTAGGCGCAACTGAGTAATCCTATCAATATCAATTTGGCCAAGCGTAGGATGTAAAAAAGTTCTAGAAAGTTTGACATTGGGAGTTTTAATTAATTTAATAGCTGGACCAATTTTGTTTGTTACATTTGTTTTGACATGGAATTGTCATTTTCAGATTTCATTGATCATATCACGCCCTAGTCAACTGTTTTAGTCTATATAAACGTGAATTATGAAATCGAGTGCATGGTTCATTGGCTCTTGACTATTTTCATCAAGTAAGGATCCAAGAGTTTAGTTTTAGCCCATAAATGGCGCAAATGGTGGCTATGTTGCTTCTCTTCTTTCTTTTGTTTGATCCCCCGGGTGCTGTTGCCCCTCCTACCAGTGGGAAGATTGGGCGAGCTCAAGGCGGAAGAAAACCTCCCGGCTTGTCTATTCAGGACCTCATCCGTAGTATTACCGGAAACCAGGACGATGGCCTTGTTGGTTTCCAAGCTCATCTGCGATACAGCGGATATCGGGACTACCTGCTGCAGATCGGCGTAGGCACCCCTGCAAGCAACCTCTCGTTCATAATCGACACCTTTGACGACTTCATACGGAGCGACTGCCTGCAGAACTACGATCCGAGCAAGACTTCGGCCTACTACCCAAACAACTCCACCACCTTCATCACTCCGCCATGCAACGAGCTATGGGAAGAAGAGCTACAGAAAAAATCATGCGACCAGTTGCCGCAGTGTCGATACAATTGCTCTTCGGGTTTGGTGGGTTTTCGTGCCAACGACACGTTCCGATTCGATGGCACTACCCCGCGTAACTTATCTTTTGCATGCAACGACGTGGGTATCTATAATTACTCGGACACCTCCGGCTATGTCGGGCTCGGACGGGCCCCTTTCTCTCTGATCTCTCAACTGAATGTAGCCAAATTCTCTTATTGTTTTACCGACCAAGGTGCCAATACCTCTCTTTCCAGCTACATGTTCTTTGGTTCCTACGCCGACTTGGATGGCGGCATAGCCGTCAATACCACCCCTCTTCTTAATGATTCGACCGACTACATCCTTGATCTGAAAGGCATCTCAGTTGGCGCAAAACGGTTGCCCATCCGTCCAGAAACTCTCCAATACGCAACAAATTCAAATGGGTCAATAATAAATGGGACGGTAATATATTCGACAGACCCGATTACTTACTTGCCATCGGAAGCTTACAAGATCCTCAAGGAAGAAGTCATTGCTCAGGTTGGTCCGCTTCCGCCTGTGTATAACAATTCCACTAATAACATCGGCCTCGACCTGTGCTTCAATGGGACATCAAGTGGGCCTTTAAACTTGTCTACTCTCACGTTCCACTTCGATGGCGCAGACATGACTTTGCCGACATCAAATTTCTTGGCGAACTACACTGATGTTAATGGTACTTCTTTGGTTTGTTTGATGATAAACCCCTATTTTGACGGCTACTCGTACTTGGGCAATTACCAGATGCAGAACTTTCAGTACATCTATGATCTCCAAAATGGAAAGCTGTCCTTCAGGAACGTTCCGTGCGATAAACTTCAACCTCGCAAAAGCCATGCCGTCAAGTTAGATTTACATAGGATTACGCTCGGTGTTCTTCTCATGTTATGTCTTCTTCTAGCTTGATATCGTTAATCCTTGTTGGGGATAATATTCTAGTGCATATAGGTTAATCAGCATTTCTGGTGAACGATATGATTGAGCAAATGTACATGCAAATGGTTGTAGTTGTTTGTTTGGAGCTGCCTTCATTTTACCATAGAGAGTTGTGAGTATTAAATTATGATTTTTTTAAAGCTCAAGTCGATAGGAATATTTTTATATTTATAATTTTGTGTTCTAACAAATTTTCTAAAAACTTAAGTCAAAAGAAACATTTTCATATCTATAATTTTAACTTAATCATGTAAATTAATATATGGACTGATCAAGTGATTTCGCTTGTGAAATGTTCTTCTCTTAAAAATAACTGAGGTTGAAGTCGAGACACCCTCACCTTGTTTTTTCCCGATTTAGATATGAAGTTGGGCAGAGGCGGGGAGAAACAGGCAGCGGCTTTGCGGTCTCGTCTGGGCTCCAGACGACCTAGCAGACTACCGGTTTAGACATCAGAATTATGAAGAATTGAAGTTTTAAGGGACGGTTCGGGTTTATCAGTTCGGTTCGGGTTTATCACTTGTGTTGAGAAAATCAAACCCGAACTTGAACCAAACCCAATCGGGTTCTTTACGTTCAGTTCAGGTCTGACCCAAATCTCAACCCAAACCAACCCAATAGTCAACGGATCGGTCCGATTTCACAAGTTCACCGGATCGAACCGACTCGGTGAACATGGCTACTCTCTTCATATGGTAGATAGTCTTTATTTATAGGGTTTTGAGTTTCCATGTGATTGAAAAAGAATTGAAAACTTTTTCCATTCAAAATAAGAGAAATTCATAGTACAATGAATTTTGAGATTTTGGCCTTGTCAAACTCTGAATTCTGAGCCCAAATATGTTTTAAAAACATCTTAGGATCACGTAGTATGAGTAGGAGTCCTTATACAATTGAAATTCTTCCAAAATTCATCCACAATATGAATCCAAAGTTCGTCATGTGTTGTAATAGGGTTTTCATGATCTAAATAGTGTTCCAATCAAGTTAGAAATGAGTTTTCATCGTCTGTGATAGGCATTTCAGGTGTAGACGTTATACAATATGATTTCTCATACCAATTAAATGTCATTCAAATTAAAATCTACTTTAGAGTCTACACACGTTGATCTAGATTTGCTCCTTTCTATATATTTCATGTTGTCAAAGCTATTGGATAAGAGAAAAACAATTAAAGAGAGGATTCAAAAGATTGAAAATAATCAAGTTAAAAGACCCCTTCTGGTTAGGATGGACCACTACGCTTCTTTTATTGAGGTTGATGTTCTTTTGATCTTATGTCAATGCCTAATCTAACTTTTTCCTTCAACTCATCGATCTCTCTCCGAGAGTCTACGATAAGGCCAAGCAAAAGATGGATTAGGAATGGGATGACCAGCTCATCTCTCAATCTTAGTCAATGCGACGATTGATCTCATGATCCTTTGTACATGGAGAATTGAATTTCTAATCTCTTGACAATTACTAATGTTGCGGACTCTTGCCTCACAACAAGATAAAATGGACCTCTCTACCACTTTTGATCTTAAGAAAACAATAGTATCATTGTCATGAACGAGAATTATCTTTTCACTCGAATAAGATAAAACACATGATAAAAGAAAATATAAAGTTCAGCCAAAAGTGTCAAACCAATAGCAGTATCACATCCAAACCATGGAAGAAAATATATAAGTTTAGTCAATCATCAAGTTATACAAAAACACAAAAGTTTCTTCAATCTCCATTCTTCGCTTTTCATTTCTTCTCTCCACACACCCCTTGCCAATGCCCTTCCTATCCCCGATCCAATTCTTCTATTTTTTTATCCCCTTCTTTTCCTTCTCCTTTCCCTCAGACATTCAAAATTCCAAAAGTTGATATATCTCTATAGAACTATTCAAAGTCAGCAAATAGACACATATAAACCGAGGATTAGTAGGATTTTCCTGCAAAATGGTGGTGAAAATGGCGCCCATGTTATAAGAATAAAGAGCAAAATAAGAGATGATCAGTTTCACGACCCTTGCAATCGCATAGAAATTGTGATTTTCACAGGTCGTGAAATGTTGGTCATGGCCGTGTCTTAGGCAGCCAACTTTCAAATTGGAAATATGCATTTTAGTGATCCATTATTCCGATTTTATGACTCCTGTCACATACCTTAATAGATCTTTCACGTCCCTCATGATAACGAAATTTCAACCCTTTACAACTTCATTGTATTTCACTTTCTAACTCTATTTTAACTCCGAACGATTTTCTCCAGTGGTTTCATAATTTATTTTCTTGCTTCATTGACAATAAAACACAATATTTTGATAGATCTTCAATTTTGTCAAATTTGAAGTAAATAAGCCCATTAATTTTTATAAATAAGAAGATCAACAAGTCAATGAGAAGAAAAGTCAAAAGGCTGATGATGCATGTAGTTGAGAGTGAAAATGAAGATGTCTTGTTGATAAGCACAACGACTAAATTCATGTCATAAATGAATGAATTTTCATTCTAGATGATTATATGCACGTCACAATGATATCATAATGAATGAATTTTCATTCTAGATGTTCATATATGCATCTTAATGATGCATATATCGGGGTAGTTAAGAATAAAAATGATGATATATTGTTGGTAATGAAAATAAATAAGTTCATATTGTAAATGAATGATTTTCGATTTTGGATGTTCATATATGTGTCCCCATTGAGATTGATTCTTGACGTTTAAAGTTGCTCTTATGGGTAATAGTGTCGCTTGTAAGACTATTGATATTAGAACCATTTAGGTTAAGATCGATGGTGAAGTTGCCAGAACCTTATCAAAAGTCAATAATGTTTTGATCCGAAAAGAATCTCATTTCATTCAATGTATTGCACTCAAATAGTTGCAAAATTATCATTAAGACTAATAAAATGAGAATTTCTCATGGAGCTCTTATTGACTAAATATGCACTACAAGAAAATTGGCGATTAGCGACGCCATGTAGCGCCTCAAAAATCTGTGACCCTATAATGATGCCACTAGCACCTCCATTGCGTCTACTTAGCGTCACTAGAATCAGACGCCACTTGCCTCTCAATAGTGTCTCATTAGCGTCTTCTTAGCTACTCAAAGAGTTGACGTTAAAAGTAGCGCAATCGAGATGCTTCGTAGACGTTATTATTTCGCCCCACGAATTGCAAATGCGCGGCAGTACCTAGCGCCGTTCTGGCATCGACAACTTTAGACGCGAAACTAGTGTCTCACGTCTGAAGACTCTAAAGCGACGCTATATGGCGTCTCAATCAAAGGAGACGCTAATGAGACGCTACTGTATAGATTTAAACACTATATTATATATACTATATGTCAATCAATAAATTTATTAAATATTATATTAGTATTAAGTATACGATTATAAACATATTATCAATTGCATAATATCAACATATATATGTATTAATTACACGATTATATATATATATGTATGTATTTTTACATGATAAGAGTGTTCCTAAATATATAATTTTTTACCTATATTATTTATGTTATCTATACATATAATATATATAATATCTTAATTATGCATATATTATTATTATATACTTAATCATGGGATTACGATGGTTGATTAAGTGAGTGATATGTTAGCGTCACAGTAGACACACAATAGCGTCCACCTAGCGTTTAACGAGCGCCGCAACTGTTGTCGACGCTATGATGACACTATGGGCGTCGCACCCTCGAGACGTCATATTGTTTTAGACGCTAGTTCAGCGCTACGGTGTTGCTAAATGAATCTAGCGACTCAATGGCGTCTGTATTGCGCCTCCTAAGTCGACTATTTACCCCTCGCTCAATCGGGCACATATAGACATATAAATACGTGTATATGCTGATACCTATATATAATAAGTGCATATATACATATTATTATAACCTAATCTGACACATATAAACAAATACACACACACATATATATATTCACTTCGAATACGTATACATATACATGTTATCTATATATATATGACTCGCACATGTATAGACATATACATACACATATATATTTATAATACATATAGACGAAACACGTTATTGTAACTTAATCTCTCACACGTAGACATATATATACGTACGCATATATTACATATGTATATATATACACACACAATTGTGTTATATACACATATACATACATATTTATAATTTTCTATACATACATGATAGATTATCGAAAGAAAATAAAACAATTGGAACGGGGCATAATGCAATGAGACGTTACATTGATAAATAAAATTTCATACATACTAAAAAAATTTGAAAAAAACTTTTATTCAGCGTCTCAATGGCGTCTCGATGTTGAGACGCTAGACAATGGAGACGCCCCGACGACACTATGGTGTCTCTACGTTGTCTTAGCCACACATTAGCTTCTCTATACGCTCTAGCCGAATTGTGACAGTGTCGACGCCTACATGGCATCTACGTAGCGTCTCGTTTCCTTGCGACGCTAAAAAGTTACTTAAATTCCTAACCCCTTTTCTTCGTTTTCACTTTTACTGTCGCTACTGTTTACCATCGTCCCTTCGTCCCGCCTGACGCGCCCTGACGCCCGACCTTCGACGTCCGTCGCCCGACGCCTGACCTCCGACACCCTCCACTGCCGCTTTCGCCCTTCGCCCGACGCCCGACGCCCGACACCCTCCACTGCCGCTTTCGCCCTTCGCCCGACGTCCGACGCCCGATGACCGCCCTCCAGCACCGCCGCCGCCCTTCGCCTCTGCTGCCCTCCACATTCGACCGCCGCCCTCCACATTCGACCGCCGCCCTCCGCATTCGACTACTGCCCTTCGCCTCCTCCTCCTCCTCCTCCGCTCTCCCCGATGGTTCGCCTCCGCGGTGCCTCCGCCGCGGTTCGCCTCCGTCGCGGCCGCCCTCCGCTCTTCGCATCCGCCGCGGTTCGCCTCCTCCGCTCTTCACCTCCGCCGTGGTTTGCCTCCGACGCGGTTCGCCTCCACCACCGTCTGTCGCGTCCACCGTCACCTCGTCCGCCCTCTGCCGCGTCCTCCCTCCACCGCCGCCGACGTCCTCCAACGCCGCCGACGTCCTCCTTCGCCGCCACTGCCCACCGCCGTCTCGGCCGCCCTCCGCCCTTCGCCGTCCTCCGGTTAAAAAGGTACTAGTCCGCCACCATGTAAATTAAGTTAATTATTAATGCATAAAGTTAAATTAAGTTAATTATTCATGTTAAGTTAAGTATTGCGTATTCATGTTATTATCATGTTAAATTAAGTAGTACTTAAGTTAATTATCATCTCTTTGGATCAAGTTAGTATTACTTATTAAGTATAATATTAAGTATCATCTCTTAGGTTGATGAGAGATTTAGGATTGGAATATTAGAAGATTGATGCATGCTGCAATCATTGCATGTTGTACTACAAGGAAAACAACTCACTTATGAGTTGTTCTATTTGTGGCGAGCCCAGATTTAAGCCAAAAAAGAATACTCAAAGTTCGAAAAAAATGTGGCAAATGTAATATTTAGATACTTTCCGATTGTTCGAAGACTATTTCTTTCTGAAAAAACTACATCATTTATGAGGTGGCACAAAGAAGGGGCACGTGAAGATCCAAATTCAATTACACATCATTCGGATGCGGAGGCATGGAGATGATTTGATGCCTTATTGGTCTTCAAACTTGATACGTCATGCATGTGGAGAATAACGTATTTGACAATATCTTCAACACTATTATGGATGTTAAAGGAAGAACAAAAGATAGCATACAGGCTCATGAAGACATTAAATTAATATGCAAAAGACCAGAGTTAGATATCATTCATCTTCAAAATGGTAAATGCAAAAAGGCAAAAGCTACTTATGTCTTGAGCAATGATCAAAGAAAAGTGGTTTTCGAATGGGTAAAGTAATTGAAATTCCCGACGGATATGTATCAAACATATCTCGTTGTTTTAACTTGGACAATGGAAAGATACACGGGATGAAGAGTCATGATTATCATATTTTTATGCAAATGCTGCTTCCAATTACCTTTAAAGAACTTTTGCCAAAGGCCATCTGGGAGATTTTAACAGAATTATCTATGTTCTTTAAAGAGCTTTGTGCATCCATCGTTCGGAAAGAAGACATATCTCGGTTAGAGGCTTCTATTGTGATTATCGTGTGCAAGACTGAGAAGATATTTCCACCTTCTTTCTTTGATGTGATGGAACATTTGATTGTACATCTTCCATATGAAACAAAAATTTCTGGTCCGGTTCAGTATCGAAAGGTGCATGTTATATTTGAAAAGGAAGGCGAAGAATAAGGCAAAAATTGAAGGCTCCATATGTGAAGCATATTTCATTGAGGTGTCAAACTTCACTTCAAAATACTTTGAACCACACATACAATCACGACACACCCAAGTTCCAAAAAACAATGATGGTGGTGAAGGAGAAGTTGACATGAATATTCTATCCATCTTCAAGTACCCATGTCGATTTTTTGATGCAGGACGCAAAGTTATCTTGAATGACAGAGATCTCACCGCCGTTGAGAATTATGTTCTTGCAAATTGTAGCGAAGTGACGTCATATCTCGAGTAAGGCAATTTGTTCTAATTTATTATATAATTTAAAGCTAATTGTTGCTATATGATTGTGTTAATTGAAAACTATGAATTCAGGAAATTCGAAGAATTACAGCGAGAAATCAATCCGTTAGTTTCAAACGATGAGTTATTGAAACTATGAGACGAACATTTTGCCGATTGGTTGAGATGTGAAGTGAGAAATCTTTCCGCTTATTCTTAATTATTATAAGTTCGTAACTTTTAATAAAATTTTTAATTAATTTTTTTGTAGGTTATTAATGGTTTAGTCATAGAGAACAAAATACGAGATCTCGGTCATGGCCCAAAGAAATAAATTCTTAGCTACTGCGGCGTCATAGTCAATGGATATCGGTTCCATACAGAAGAATATAGCTGACAACGTTCAACTATTAATAGCGGCATATGTGTTCTAGGAAGCATGTACAGGGATGACGACTTTGATTACTACGGTGTTATAGAAGACATCCTAGAATTATCTTATTTGGGAAAATCTAACAAAGTCGTGGTGCTAAAATGTCGTTAGTTCGATCCAGAGAAAGGAGTTCGGATCGATCAAAAGTTTAAATTGATGGATATTAACCCTCGATCGAGACTTCAGTCATACGATCCATTCGTATTGGCGGAACAAGCACAACAAGTGTACTACACTAAGTATCCATCAAAAAGAACCAAGGATGAATGGTGGGCATCATGCAAGTGAGGAGTAGACTATTCTTAGCAGAAACAATGGTAGATGAGAATGAAACATCATCCGTACACAACGATGTGCCCGTGGATGATTACTATCAAGAAGATAGAGTGAATGAGACGATTGATGTGACCGATGGTGACGTTGAGCCAATGGAAGAGTTCAATTCAAATGCCCTCTTGGATGTGAACTTCGATAATTTTATTGATGATGACTCGAACCAAGATTATAGCGACGATGATGAAGATGATGAAAATGAATCAGAATACAAAATAAATGAATGAATCCCGTAGTTATTCTAATGACATAAGCTTTTACTTTTTTTAAAAGTTATATATGGTTACCGATAATAAAAGAAGTTTCTTTTTTTTAGTCATGGTTACTAGGAGTCGAGCATCTGGGTCATCTCGCTCTTCCAGGCATTCACTACAGATGAGTCAGTCATCACAACCACCAGGTAATATATTTATTGTGAGCTGCTTATTTATAGTTGATTATAATAGTTAAATTCCTTTTTTAATAATATCAGTTCCTCCGTCGCCGACGGGGCACGTAGCCGGATTGTCACATAGTAGGCGATCCATTGGTGGGTCTGCTGAGCGTATCACTCCAGGTACTTGACACATTGTAGGCAATAGTTAGTAGGAGATAGAGTTTTTTAAATATTTTACTTTTGTGACAGTTGCTCCACCGTCGATGAGGAACATAGTCGGTACGTCTCGATCGCACGACCACGATCGTCATGTCACACTAGGTTATTTTTTGTATATTACTTAATTTTATGTAGGACCCAAATTTTATGTATTTTCTTGTGATGGCAGTTGCTACCCCACCGCCACCGCCGAGAATACCAGACGCTTCACCAAAATCTAGCATTGGCGAGCGACATCATACGCTAGGTGATATATTTATTTTTATTGAAATTTCTCAATTAATTATATTAATTATTTTTTAATAATGTCAGTTGTTACGCTGCCGATAGCACAAGCACCTGACTCGATTCATTCAAACGAGCGGACTGCTACTGATCATGCGGTACACATCAATCGAGGTGAGAACATTACTGTACATATATCAATTATCACAATTTTAATTTAGTATGACACTAATGATTTATTATGTATTAGGGCCCATAGCTGATGTCGGACCTTCACAGCCTACCCCAGTTGTACCGGATGATGATCCCTCTTCGAGTGATGAAGAGGGGTTACACGATAATGTGGTGGTCACTGTGAATAATATTGTTCGACCGTAAGTTAAATAAGTTGTACAAATTTTATTATAGTTTTGGTTATCATTGAAAATTAATTCTTCTTTATAATTGGCAGGACTACTTTCTTACCCGCTAGTACCGTGCAGGATGTCAGTGCTCTCGTTCTTTCCCACTTACCGGAAGGGGTAGGATCTTGGAAAGATGTCCCAATTCAAGTGCGAGATGACATCTTTTGAGCCTTTATGGTACGATCTTCTATTTGGGTTACATAATTCGATTTATATTTATTTTAAAATTACTAAGTTTTAACGTTCTATTTGTAGGAGGTAAATCAGTTTCATCCGGATCTTAGTTTAGGGACGATCCAGAGAGATTTTGAGGAGGTTGCTGCGAAACGCCTCCGAAATCGATTATACAAGTTTCGCAAGGTCGTCACGTCCGCCGGCCTCACTTTGGAGCAGGGCATACAAAGATGCCCAAGACATATTAGATGCTCGGTTTGGAAGTCCCTCTGTAGGAAGTGGTAAGTATGTATACTTTTACATTATTTTTATGAAAATTATAGTTTTTTGAAAGTGTAAGTATTTGATGTTCACAAAGGACGGATGAACGATGGCAAAGGAAGTCGGAAAAGACAAGAGTTAACCGTCTTTCGAAGCCCGAGGCCCACATCCACACAGGAGGATCGATGCGATTTGATGAGCATCGACGGCGTATGGTAATTTACATATAAATTGAATTAATCAAACTTTTGACTTATACTTATGTTATCAAATTTGAAACTTTATTGTAGGATGAGAAAGAAGGCGGTCCCGTAAACTTTCGTGTGGTCTATGAGGCCACGCATAAGAGCCGGAAGATAAATAACTTAGTCACGCCCATTGCTCGTAGGCTTCTGGTAAGTCTCATGATATGATCATTTGGTTGTTGCCGTTAGTGCACTATTTTTGAAATACATAATATTTAAATTTTTTAGGATGAGTATAATGCGAAAATGGCTGAAAAGTATAGAGATGATCCGAGTACTCAGCCACCAGGTAATGTTTCTTCGTTGATTTAGTCATGTTTTTAATTTACGTGTTTCTTGATACATAATTTATATATTATATGATTGTATAATTTTTCTATTTCGTAGAGGACCCTGCTGTTTGAGAGGAGGTGGCCGGGACGACACGAAGGGATACTTGCGTGGCCTCGACATAGCCGCTCAGATACTTAGGAGGACCGGAGGATATGCAAGAGGTGCATCTGCTCCGAGCTCATCCGCTGCACCTGATCTGACGCAGCTATCACGGCAGCTATCGCAGCAGTTATCGGAGCAGATATCGCTGCAGGTGTCGTAGCATGTGTCGTAGTAGTTGTCGCAGCAGTTAGGTCCTTTATTGCAGGCAATTCAGGGATTGATCCCGACACATAATCCATCCCCGCGAGGCCATGGACCGAGCACGTCTGGGTCAAAAGTCTGGAATGATATCAATAACTCCCAAACCTAGGATAGAAAACAAACTATGCATTTGTTACTTATAGACTTAAATCATACATATAGTTTGTTAGTTCGGTTTAGTAGTTTTCGTATTCTTATGTTATATATTATGCCTGTGATGACTTTATATTGCCTGTGATGCTTTTTATATTGCCTGTGATGAATATCAATGCATTATAAATTGTATGGTGTGGCAAGGGAACAAATGAGGCTGGGGCGGGTAAAAAAAATGTCAAGTAGCGACACCATAGCATCTCATTGGCGTCTCAACGCATGTCGACGCTACTTTAAATATATCGCACTTAGCGCTATCTTAGCGTCTCACTAGAGACACAAGCACGATCATATTTGCGTTAATATAGCGCCTACATTAGCCACACGTGGGCGCCGGAATAGCGTATCATTTCTACCGCCCCTTGCGCGTCGACTTAGCGACGTGGTCCTACTTCGTGCAGCCGCAAACATCGCGTCTTAATAACATCGATATAGTGTCAACATGTGGCTCTAGTTGCGTCTCATTATCTTTGACTCTAGTGCGATGCCACTAGCCACCGATTACCAGCATCTCATTTTTGCGGCGCTAGTTAGACGCTAAGGAGACGCTCTTCACAACATAGACGTAATAGCGCCTCCCTAGCGTCTCCAACCTTAAGTCGCTAATTGCCAATTTTCTTGTAGTGATGTAAAAACATGTAACTTGTAAGTTCATAACAACAAAGGTCTTTGTCTCGGTGCAAAGATTGTCAACTAGAGTTATGTAAATATTGTATTTTTAGAAAGTAAATAGAAAGTTAGTTTCAAGTCAACCATTCAAGGCAAATCTTTGAAATTCTGAGTCCTTCTAAAGGAGGAAATTATTTTTGCATCTCCGTCCTCATTTTTAATGTCTATATTTCTTAACCCCATCAATAAAGTATTCAATTGATTAAGATTAGAGGGTACCTTTTTGCATGTGTAGGGTGAACGGATGTTGCTTCAACAACTTATTAGACTCTATCATATATAGACTCTCAAGTTTTGAGACTTCATTTTTTCATTGGTGGCTTCAGCGATCCCTCATCTGCCAAACAGGGTCATATAATATTCCTTATTCTCCTTATAAGTTTCCAAATCGTCGAGGTCGATCTCTTTTTATGTGCCCTTCGAATCTTCCTCCTTTAATTTGATCTTCGACACATTCATGAATGTCGCCCAAACTCCTTATTATTTCAGAAGTGTAGATAAAACTATTATGCCCTATGAATTTCTCGATCTTACATTATGAGATGTCATATCTATGCCAGATGGAGGATCGATGATGTAGTCTCGCTTTAATATTAGTTTGTCAGACATTGTGTACGATAGAAACTATATACTAAAGAACGTATGAGAATTTTAACACAACACAAAATTTTATTAGATGAAAAATAAAAGATTATTATGAACTACCATGATATGATCATTTTTACAATAGTTGTACACTTTATCTTTGTGCTTTGATCTAAATTTGAATCTATGTTGATTTGGGTTTCTTGTCTAATGTCTCTTGATCATCAAATTTTATGTTAGATCCTAATTTGTTGTTTAGTTCTTTTTACTCAATTACATGTATTTAACATCTTCAAAAGCGAGTTTGTCCCTATCGTACAACATTCTCTCTGTTAAGATTTTATATGAAGATGACAAAAAACATACAAGCAATAACATAAAATCTTCATCCTCAACATTAGCATCAACTTTCGCCAAATCGTTGACAAGACTCAATGATGTGTGATTTGATCAATGCACCTTCGGCCATGTAGCCATTGCTTCAACAAAAGTCGATTCGTTAAGGTTTCGATTAAATAGAGAATTTTCAAGTTTGTCCAGGGGTTTGCTATTGTCTTCAAAAATTAATTTTAAAAATATCGACTTTGATACTAATTTGTCAAGAATAAAACATTGAGGATCGATGAATAATCAAAATAATGAGATAGACAAATAAAAAATATGAACACAAAGATTTAATGTGGTAAAATACTTTTGTTCAAGGCGAACAAGATGAAAACATCCATAGATTAAGTTGTCATCAAGAAAAGTTTCACTATGAACAAACGATTGTACATCACAACATGCCCTAACCTTTATACATAAATGGCCATACATTTTGTTGCCATGATATATTCTCCTTTTTTTCTTTTATTCATTTTTTATTTCACAATTTTAGCAAATAAGGAAATTCGTTAAATATTTAAATTCACTATAAGAGCAATTTCTCATGATTTTGGCTATCGACTTGGCAATGCATAACTTTTAATTAATTGACAATTACGTAAGAAAAACTTAAGTACTAAATTTGAGATTAATAAAGATTATCTGTTAGCTTACAATATTAAACTAAGTATCCCAAATGATATTAAACTAAGTCAAGGTATTTAAATAATAAATAAATTAGCTATTTAGATTGATTAACAAAATAAACATGAGAACTCCTTGAAAAATGTCTAGTATGTATATCAAATAGTTGTGCAGAAAATCTTGCACAAATTGAGCTAGAAAAAAAAACCAAGTGAGTAATTGAAACATCTATGGGGAGATAAAACATTAAATTAGAAAATGAGATTCAAGTTCAGTGGCACATCCTTTGATTCGTACCTCAAAGGATCTCGAGTTCAAATTTTAATAGTGAAAGTTATGTGCCAATTGTTTTTAAATTTATCTTTCTTTTCCTTATATTGCACCTTTGGTTTCCTTTTATAATTTAAAAGAAAACATCAAAAGAGATAAAATAATGAATTTTGCATATTGAATTAAATCAAGAAATTAGGAAGTAGGCATCTTCACAACATTTTAAAGGGTTAATTCCTTAAACCTCCCCTGAACTATAGCGATTTTTTGCATCTGCCCATAATATATGAACTTACCGTAGTGTCCCGTAAAGTATGTCATGATTTTTACTTTAGTCCATTTGTCTGTTAACTTTTCCATTATTTTTTATTTTTTATTAATGAAATGACTAAATTGCTCTCAATGAAGAAAAATGTGTACATTTATTGCAAGTCACAAGAGGGCAATTTAGTCATTTAATAAATTAAAAAATAAAAAGTAACAGAAAAGTTAATATAATATGAAGGATTGACTAAAGTGAAAATCGTGACATAGTTTATGGGGGCTAAGTTCATATATTAGGGGTAGATGCAAACAATCAATATAGTTGAGGGGAGTTTAAAGAATTAACCTTATTTTAAATTCTATTTTATTTTCATCTTTGTTATATTTTTGGAACTTTTTTAATAGAAACATAATAACAATTAATATTTGATATAACATAATAATATATTTATAAGTAGGAGTTTAGTTTAATTAACTCAAAGCTATCTTATTTATAAAGATAAAAGAAAAAGCTTACTCCAAAAACACAGACTCTGGTATGCCGCATAAGTTAGAAGTAAGAAATTTGAGTTGAATTAAAACAAAAAAATCATGTTTTTAAGAAAGTAGGTAGTATATGCCACATGGCATGCTCTAAAAAATTTGAATTTTCATTACTGTCAATAAAATACCAATTTTATTTTTCAATAAATTTTAAATATAATATTTTATTTTTTGACATGATAATATATGCATAACTAAGAAATTAACTTTTTTGTGATATAAAAAAGAAAGCATGCCCAAGTAATGCATGCATAAATAAAGATTAACGTGTAAAAAATTAATTTATTTTAATTAGAAGTAGGATTTTAATTGAATTAAATTAAGAAAATTTATTATTAAAAGTAAAAAATAGTAGTATACGCTCACAAATATTCAAAATTTAGGTAGTTTTTTTTAAAATA
Source organism: Pontederia crassipes (assembly GCA_030549335.1). NCBI lineage: Eukaryota > Viridiplantae > Streptophyta > Magnoliopsida > Commelinales > Pontederiaceae > Pontederia > Pontederia crassipes. The sequence goes on from CM060193.1 coordinate 32,581,853, forward strand.
AAATTAATAAAAAAATAAAGATGAAAAAAGTATAGTCTATATTTACACCTATATATTGATAAACAAATATCTATTTCATATGAATTGTAACTTGATTAGATTTAATAAAACTTGGTTAAATCAAGTTCGCATTAAAAAGATTATTGTTCTTTTAGTCAGACCAATCTTTTTTGTCAAACTGGTAGGCAATTATCATTATTAGTTATTATAAAAAGATTGTAATAATCGTGTAAAAACTTAGTTTTTATAACAATTTTAGAATTTAATCCGTTGACTTCACCAACTATATGTCTCCTTTTTACCTTATTATTTAATCCGTTGAATATGGACGTTTGAAACAATCAAAATTCTAATTTACGACGATATCTCAATCGCAATCATGCGGCCATTAATTTCCCCAATTGCAAAAGCGATGTATGACCGAAGAACGGACTTCAGACTCTACGAACATGTTGTATATAAAAAAATTGTAACAAAACATAAAAAATTGAAATACTGATTGAAAAATCAATGATTAGAATAGTATTATATAATATATTAATGATTTTTTTAATTTATGTAGGAGGCAAGAGATACTTTCGCATGCTTGATGATTCAGGTTTGAATCAATTAAATTGTAGTTCGACTTCAAAACGCCTTCCTATGCAAAAATGTCTTGCGAAGTGCAGATCTCCCTTGGACTTTTTCCTTGATCATGTTAGCAGATGACTCTTATGACTAGTTCATCATTATTTATTTGTTTACTAAATCGGTAAGAAACCACAATAGTTATTTAATACTAGATAATCATGCTTTCGTCAAAAAATTCGTTAAACATAATTCAATATTTGATACTTTTTTAGTATTTGACAGTAACTAAAATATATTTTTATAAGCAAGAAATGTTTGATATTTTCTTTCTTCTATGTAATGAGCAGATTACTCTACTTATAATGAACATCATTATATAATTTAGGGTTACATGATTTTTAAAGAATCAAAATATTATAGAACTTCATTATAGTTTTATTGGAGCTCAATACCCGCTATCGAACTTCTAACTATTGAAGAATATAATATTTGTACTAAACTGATAGGTACATTTCATTCTCTTCATTTAATGTAAAACAATAGTAATGAATTGAACTGAAATAAGGGCTCATATGATGATGATGTACTGAATGGATTTTTTTTTTTTGTGGAGAGAGAACACTGAATGGATGATAGATTTCGTAATTGTCGTTTATTGCACTTTGACATTAATTAATAATACAAATAACTCATAGAATACATCGTCGCATGTGGTTATGATAGGAATTGTATGACATAGACATGATAGTTAGGTTTGGCTCTTGTATAATAAGAATAGGCAAAAAGAATGTGCATTTGAACGTCAGAATTTTTTTAAAAATTCACAGAAAATTTAACGAGAGCATCACTGGATAATAAAGCAGTTCATAAAATAATTAGATTCACCGTATGAGCAACTTGTGATTTTGACTTCCTAATAGTACCAACTACCAAAGTTCTTTGGCATTAAAATAAGATGGCCAATTATGACCAAATTATGAATAAGATTGAATATGTAAGAAATGGAGGCATGAGTGATCACGAATCAGGCGACTCAGACCCGTGAGATACCTAGTTCGAGTTATCCGATCGTCATTTTTATTTTTATTTTTTTACTCGATCTTTTGCATTATTTAATATAAAAATATTGTTTAAAGTATTAAAAAATTTCTAAGTATTTATCATACTTATATTTCATTTTAACTTTTTTATAATTTTAATTGAAATATATTATTAAAATTAAATAAAAAATAAAATAATAAGTTAAATAATCGGATCATTGGGTTGAGTCGGGTAAGTTCGACTCGTGTTGTAATTTTCCAATCGTCCCCGACCCTCAAGTTGGGGTTGGGTCCGGTCCAACCCGACTATTCACTGGACTTGATGAATACTCTACTCGGAGGAAATATAACTCCTTTAAACCCACTTTGTCTTTGAGAGTTTGAGCCCTAATTCATGAAAAAAAAGAATCCAAAGTATACGTGTGTGCGCACGCGCATGTATAATTTGGATGTATCTCATATCAAAAGACTAATTCAAAATTTCTAACTATGCAATTTGGGCTTTATGATGTGTGGGGAATGAGAGGGAAAGAGAAGGAAAAGAGGGTAAGGAGTTTTAACTTATTCAATGTTAAGCTAGGATATATTGATTTAAATATCTTTCTTTTATTTTTGTTTTCATAACTTCACTACAAGAAATTGTTCATTAGTGACGCTTGCGAAATGTCTCTAATGTAGTGGTAAAGGCAGTAGCGACACAGTAGAGTTGTCATAGCTCCACAACAATCGCGTCGCAAGAGGTCTGACGCTAATAGCGTCGCCATAGCACCCAACAACTCTTGGCGCTATTACGGTTAACAATCAATGCCAAAGAGACGCTATAGTGTCGCTATTATCCAATTGCGGGAAACCAATTTAGCATCTCAAAAGATGATGCCAAAATAGCATAAATTTTGCGATGCAAAATTGATGCTACGCCGGCGCTAAATCCCCTTACACACGTGACGCTAACATGGAGATAAACCGGCACCATGTTGTGACGATGAAGCAACACTAATGGTGCATAAGTCGCATGTGGAGACGCTAAAGAGGCACTAAGATATGCAATGCCATATTGACGCTAATGTGACCCAATATCTCTAATGGTTGGTGCGACAATGATGTGACACTAATTTCGATAGTTTCGTCGCTAATCCGACACTAATGAGAACACTATTCTAAATATTTCCCCACCCCAGCAGCACAATTTCTTCCCTTCCTCTCCCAACAATGCATATACATATGCATTCAACACATTCATAACAATATAAACTAAAGTACAATGCTTCAAAGTAACAAGATTATCACAAAAGTCATAATATAAAGTCATAACATTGCAAAATTAATTCATGTTCAAAGTTAAAAAAATATCTATCGTCCTACATCACGATCGTGTTCCATGTCATCCCTAACATTTGACTATCAAACCTTGGCCTCGCGGAGTGAAGATGGGCCGAAATCAGATCTTGACAATAAGGAACTAGATGCTGAGCTAACTATTGATAAAGCTTCTCCGAAATCCCCCGATGTCGTCCAACATCAACTCAGGTGCGATAGATGGAGATGGGCCACCTACACATCTCTCGCTCCTCCTAGGAACTTGAGCAGTTATTCCTAGGCCCCACAGGCATCCTCCTCGCGTCGTGTTGGTCACCTCCTCCCAAATAACATCTCCTCAAAGTAGATAAATTATATAAAAGCATATAAAATAATATATAATATTAAAAATATGAATAAATTTTTGGATATGTTACTTGTGGTGGTTGAGTACTAGGATCTCCATACTTTTCATCCATTTTTTTCATAATACGCTTCCTAAAAGATTTAAATATTGTACATTTGAGAAATATTTTACACTAATGCGATAAAACAAATAAATATGTGATGTCTCATATCAAAACGCAATGGGAAGTGGGCATGACCATCTCATTGGTCATTTTACTCTTGTGTATGGCCTCATAGATTGAGCGAAAATCAATGGTACCACTTTTCTTTTCCTCCTGCAACAAAATTAAAAATTTTGCCGAATAAGTAAATATAAGATAAAATTTAATTAGTGACTTTTTGTATATACATTACCATGTGCCACGGATGCTCAACAAATCGAATCAACCCGAGCCTCGTGCTTCGAAAAAGCCTATTCACCTTTGTGTTTTTAGACTTTCTCTACCAATTTTCATCCATCCTATATCAACATTGAAAGTTACACTTTGTAAAATTATAAATTAAATAAAAAGAATTCAAATGTAAGCTTATTTACCATTTCCTACAAAGTGACTCCTAAACTGGGCATCTAATATGCCTCAGGCATCTCTGAATGACTTGATCAATATTGAGGCCGGTGGATGTGACGACCTTGCGAAATTTATACACACTACAAGAAAATTGGCGATTAGCGATGCCATGTAACACCTCAAAAATATGTGACACTATAAAGACGCCACTAGCGCCTCCGTTGCGCTTACTTAGCGTCACTCGAATCAGACATCACTTGCCTCTCAATAGCGTCTCATTAGCGTCTTCTTAGCTACTCAGAGAGTTGACATTAAAAGTAGCGCAATCGAGACGCTACGTAGACGTTATTATTTTCCACCAGGAACCGCAAATGTGTGGCAGTACCTAGCGCCGTTATGGCGTCGACAACTTTAGACGCGAAACTAGCATCGCATGTATGAAGACTCTAAAGTGACGCTACAGTATATATATTTAAACACTATATTATATATACTATATGTCAATCAATAAATTCATTAAATATTATATTAGTATTAATTACATGATTATCAAAATATTATCAATAGCATAATATCAACATATAGATGTATTAATTACACGATTATATATATATATATATATATGTATTTTTACATGATAAGAGTGTTCCTAAATATATAAATTTTTACCTATATTATCTATACATATAATATATATAATATCTTAATTATGCATATATCTTAATTATGCATCTTCTTAGCTATTCAGTGGGTTGACGTTAACTCTCTAGCGCAACCGAGACGCTACGTAGACGCTATTATTTCGCGCCACTATTCTTAATGCGCGGCAGCACATAGCGCCGTTTTGTCGTCGACCACTTTAGACGCGACACTAGTGTCTCATGTCTGAAGACTCTAAAGCGACGCTATATGGCATCTCAAACAAAGGAGATGCTAATGAGACGCTATTGTATATATTTAAACACTATATTATATATACTATATGTCAATCAATAAATTCATTAAATATTATATTAGTATTAAGTACACGATTATAAACATATTATCAATAACATAATATCAACATATATATGTATTAATTACACGATTATATATATATATGTATTTTTACATGATAAGAGTGTTCCTAAATATATAATTTTTTACCTATATTATTTATGTTATGTATACATATAATATATATAATATCTTAATTATGTATATATTATTATTATATACTTAATCATGGGATTACGATGGTTGATTAAGTGAGTGATATGTTAGCGTCACAGTAGACACACAATGGAGTCCACTTAGCATTTAACGAGCGCCGCAGCTATTGTCGACGCTATGATGACACTATGGGCGTCTCTCTAGCATCGCATGTTCGAGACGCCATATTGTTTTAGACGCTAGTTCGGCGCTATGGTGTCGCTAAATGCATCTAGCGACTCCATGGCGTCTGTATTGTGCCTCCTAAGCCAACTTTTTACCACTCGCTCAATCGGGCACATATAGACATATAAATACGCGTATATGCTGATACCTATATATAATAAGTGCATATATACATATTATTATAACATAATCTGACACATATAAACAAATACATATATATATTCACTTCGAATACGTATACATATACATGTTATCTATATATATATGACTCGCACATGTATAGACATATACATACACATATATATTTATAATACATATAGATGAAACACGTTGTTGTAACTTAATCTCTCACACGTAGACATATATATACGTATGCATATATTACATATGTATATATATACACACACAATTGTGTTATATACACATATACATACATATTTATAATTTTGTATACATACATGATAGATTATCAGAAGAAAATAAAACCATTGGAACGGGGCATAATGCGATGAGACGTTACATTGATAAATAAAATTTCATACATACTAAAAAATTTGAAAAAAACTTTTATTCAGCGTCTCAATGGCGTCTTGATGTTGAGACGCTAGACAATGGAGACGCCCTGACGACGCTATGGTGTCGCTACGTTGTCTTAGCCACACATTAACTTCTTAGCATCTCGATTCCTTGCGACGCTAAAAAGTTACTTAAATCCCTAACCCCTCTTCTTCATTTTCACTTTTACTATTTACTACTGTTTACCATCTCCCTTCGTCCCGCCCGACGCGCCCCGACGCCCGTCGCCCGATGCCCGACCTTCGACGCCCTCCACCGCCCTTCGCCTCCTCCTCCACCGCCCTTCGCCTCCGCCGCCCTTTGAATTCGACCGCTGCCCTTCGCCACCTCCTCCTCCTCCTACGACCTCCCCGACGGTTCGCCTCCGCGGTGCCTCCGCCGCGGTTCGCCTCCACCACCATCTCGGCCGCCCTTCGCTCTTCGCCTCCGCCGCGATTTGCCTCCGCTGTGGTTTGCCTCCGCCGCGGTTCGCCTCTACCGCTCTTCGCCTCCGCCGCGGTTCGCCTCTACCGCTCTTCGCCTCCGCCGCGGTTCGCCTCTACCGCTATTCGCCTCCGCCGCGGTTCGCCTCCTCCGCGGTTCGCCTCCGCCGCGGTTCGCCTCCTCCGCGGTTCGTCTCCGCCGTGGTTCGCCTCCACCGCCGTCCGTCGCGTCCTCCGCTGCCTCGTCCGCCCTCCGCTCTTCGCCTTCGCCGCCCTCCGCCTCCTCCGCCGCCCTCCGCCTCCACCGCCGCCCGTCTCGTCCCGTAGTTATTGCATGTGGCCGATGGAGTTGAGAATTTTTAATTGGTCGATGACGCTAAGCCAATGGAAGAGTTCAATTCAAATGACCTCTTGGATGTGAACTTCAATAATTTCATTGATGATGACTCGAACCAAAATTATAGCGACGATGATGAAGATGATGAAAATGAATCAGAATACGAAACAAGCGAATGAATCCCGTAGTTATTCTAATGACATAAGCTTTTTACTTTTTTTAAAAGTTATATATGGTTATCGATAATAAGAGAAGTTTCTTTCTTTTTTTTTCAGTCATGGTTACTAGGGATCGAGCATCTGGGTCATCTCACTCTTCCAGGCATTCACTCCAGATGAGTCAGCCATCACAACCATCAGGTAATATATTTATTACGAGCTGCTTATTTATAGTTGATTATATTAGTTAAATTTCTTTGTTAATAATATCAGTTCTTCCGCCACCGACGGGGCACGTAGCCGGATCGTCACATAGTAGGCGATCCATTGGTGGGTCTGCTGAGCGTATCACTCCAGGTACGTGACATATTATAGGCAATAGATAGTAGGAGATAGAGTTTTTTAAATATTTTACTTTTATGACAGTTGCTCCACCGTCGATGGGGAACATAGTCGGTACATCTCGATCGCACGACCACGATCGTCATGTCACACCAGGTTATTTTTTGTATATTACTTAATTTTATGTAGGAGCCAAATTTTATGTATTTTCATGTGATGGCAGTTGCTACCCCACCGCCACCGTCAAGAATACTAGACGCTTCACCACAATCTAGCATTGGCGAGTGACATCTTACACCAGGTGATATATTTATTGTTATTGATATTTCTCAATTAATTATATTGATTATTTTTTAATAATGTCAGTTGCTACGCCACCGATAGCACAAGCACCTGACTCAATTCATTCAGACGAGCGGACTGCTACTGATCATGCAGTACACATCAATCGAGGTGAGAACATTACTGTACATCTATCAATTATCACAATTTTAATTTGGTATGACACTAATGATTTATTATGTATTAGGGCCCGTAGCTGATGTCAGACCTTCACAGCCCCAGCTGTACCGGATGATGATTCATCTTCGAGTGATGAAGAGGGGTTACACGATAATGGGGTGGTCACTGTGAATATTATTGCTCGTCCGTAAGTTAAATAAGTTGTACAAATTTTTTTATAGTTTTGGTTATCATTGAAAATTAATTCTTCTTTGTAATTGGTAGGACTACTTTCTTACCCGCTAGTACCGTGCGGGATGTCAGTGCTCTCGTTCTTTCCCACTTGCCGGAAGGGGCAGGATCTTGGAAAGATGTCCCAATTCAAGTGCGAGATGACATCTTTTGAGCCTTTACAGTACGATCTTCTATTTGGGTTACATAATTCGATTTATATTTATTTTAAAATTACTAAGTTTTAACGTTCTATTTGTAGGAGGCAAATCAGTTTCATCCAGATCTTAGTTTAGGGATGATCCGGAGAGCTTTTGAGGAGGTCGCTGCGAAATGCCTCCGAAATCGATTATACAAGTTTCGCAAGGTCGTCACGTCCGTCGGCCTCACTTTGGAGCAGGGCAGACAAAGATGCCCAAGACATATTAGGCGCTCGGTTTGGGAGTCCCTCTGTAGGAAGTAGTAAGTATGTATACTTTTATATTATTTTTATGAAAATTATAGTTTTTTGAAAGTGTAAGTATTTGATGTTCACAAAGGATGGATGAACGATAGCAAAGGAAGTCGGAAAAGACAAGAGTTAGCCGTCTTTCGAAGCCCGAGGCCCACATCCACACAGGAGGATCGATGCGATTTGACGAGCATTGACGGCGCATGGTAATTTACATATAAATTCAATTAATCAAACTTTTGACTTATACTTATGTTATCAAATTTGAAACTTTATTGTAGGAGGAGAAAGAAGGCGGTCCCGTAGACTTTCATGTGGTCTATGAGGCCACGCATAAGAGCCGGAAGACAAACGACTTAGTCACGCCCACTGCTCGTAGGCTTCTGGTAAGTCTCACGATATGGTCATTTGGTTGTTGCAGTTAGTGCACAAATGGCTAAAAAGTATGGAGATGATCCGAGTACTCAGCCACCAGGTAATGTTTCTTCGTTGGTTTAGTCATATTTTTAATTTACGTGATTCTTGATATATAATTTATATATTATATGATTTTATAATTTTTCTATTTGTTAGAGGACCCTATTGTTTGGGAAGAGGTGGCCGGCACGACACGAGGGGATACTTGCGTGGCATCGGCACAACCGCTCAGATACCTAGGAGGATCGAAGGATATGCAGAAGGTGCATCTGCTCCGAGCTCATCCGCTACACCTGATCTGACACAGCTATCACAGCAGCTATCGCAGCAATTATCGAAGCAGTTATCACAGCTGGTGTTGCAACAGTTGTCGCAGCAGGTGTCGCAGCAGTTGTCGTAGCAGTTGGGTCCTCTATTGCAGGCGATTCAGGGATTGATCCCGACGTAGAATCCATCCCCGTGAGGCCATGGACCGAGCACGTCTGGGTCGAATGTCCGGAATGATAATAATAACTCCCAAACCTAAGATAGAAAACAAACTATGCATTTGTTACTTATAGACTTAAACATACATATAGTTTGTTAGTTCGGTTTAGTAGTTTCGTATTCTTATGTTATATATTATACCTGTGATGGTTTTATATTGCCTGTGATGGTTTTATATTGTCTGTGATGCTTTTATATTGCCTGTGATAAATATCAATGCATTTTGAGATGCATTATAAATTATATGGTGTGGGAAGGGAAAAAATGAGGCTGGGGCGGGTAAAAAAAATGTGCAAGTAGCGACACCATAGCGTCTCATTGGCGTCTCAACGCATGCCGACGCTAATTTAAATATATCGCACTTAGCGCCATCTTAGCGTCTCATTGACGACAAATACACGATTATATTTGCGTCAATCTAGTGCCTTACTAGCGCCTACATTAGCCACACGTTGGCGCCGGAATAGCGTCTCACGTCTACTGCCCCTTGCGCGTCGACTTAGCGACGTGGTCCTGCTTCACGTAGCCGCAAACATCGCGTCTTAATAACGTCGATATAGCGTCAACATGTGGCGCTAGTTGCGTCTCAACATCTTTGACTCTAGTGCGACGCCACTAGCCACCGATTACCAGCGTCTCATTTTTGCGGCGCTAGTTAGACGCTCTTCACAACAGAGACATAATAACGCCTCCCTAGCGTCTCCAACCTTGAGTCGCTAATTGCCAATTTTCTTGTAGTGACAAATGATTTTGGAGGCATTTCACAAGCCACCTCCTCAAATGCTTATTGTACCCAAATTAAGATTTGCATGAAACTTATTCAAATCCTTAAAAAAGATGAAAATTAGTAATTCACAGATAATATATAGCACAAAATAATATAAATCATACCATAATATGAGAAAGATGTCATCCTTCACTTGAATTGGGACATCCTTCCACGATCTTGTGTTTTTCGGCAAGTGGGCGAGGACAACAGTATTGATATCTCGCACAGTAGAAGTGGGATAAAAAGTAGTCCTGCACTTTCAGAAAATAATTAATTTTTAAATGATAATGTGAATTATAATAGAACTTGTAAAGCCTATCTAACTTACAGTCGGACAATATTATTCACAGTGACCACCCCATTATCATGGAATCCCTCTCCTTTAGATGAAGAGGAATCATCCTTTGCAACGGGGCGGGTTGAGAAGGCTCGGGACGATCGACGGAGACTGTTGATGAATAAATCATTAGTGTAATACCAACTCAAACTAAATAAATCATATATGCATTAAATGATACATGCACTAAATTTCACCATGTGCAATAGCTATCATCGTGTGACGGTGTCAGCTCACCGATCGAGTGAACATCAAAATGTGACGATCCACCTACTTGTCCCATCAGCAGCGTAGAGGCTATCACCATTAAAATAAAAAATGATTAATGAAATTACATGACAAAAAATTTAAAAAGTAATAAATATATCACCTAGCATAATATCACGCAACAATCGGACGCTAAAATGAGGAGATGCGTTTGTATGTCTCGATGGAGGCGTGGCAACTGTCACAAATTAAAAAAATAGTTAAAATTAAAGTTGCATATAAAAAATAAAATAAATACATATAAATTAATCTAGTGTAATGTGGGGCGCATGTCGATCAATATCATGTGATCATGATGATCTAGCTTCATGTGACGATCCAGCTACATGTGATGGGCCAACTGCATATCCCGTCGATGGTGCAACAACTATCAACATTAAACATCCGCAATATATATATATATATCACCATAAATTAGTAATTATGTAAATAAAATACAGAATAAATATATCACCTGGTGGGCGAGATGTGCCACTCTGCCTAGAAGAACAAGATGATCGATCTATAGACGTAATCATATCTAAAAAAAATTATCAACATCATGTTATTATTATACTTAATTTATAAGAATAGAAACACATAATTTTATAAACCGTTAAAACTACATGATTCAATCGCTTGTCTCGGATTCTGAAGAAATTCTCATTATAATATTAAAGATGTTATTGCTCTATTGACCTTTAAACATATGATTTCTTGCATGTTAATTTCTACTATTCTAGTACCAGCTATCTAAAAATGTAAGGGCAAAAAAATTTAATATAAGAAACTATTATTATTACAGTTGTCAATAAAGAAACTACTTTCAACAAATAAAATGGTAGCTGAGGTTGTCACTTGGGTTTTGAGGCTCATAATTACTAACTCAAGGTCATGTAAGCAAATAAAATGGAATTATTGACTCAATGTCCTTAGTAATCAAATTAAGTTGTAACACAACAAGAAATCAGTACTAAGATTTGCATCTAAGAAAATATCATCAAGACATGGAAACATGTAGTTTGAGGTCATAAACTACATGAACTCAAATTTCCAATCATGATCATTAGCATAGCAAATGCCAATTTAATCATAAATGCAAACTATTGGATGAGGGATTTGAAGGACTTACCGACTTACCTCCAGATGTGATCGAGAACATGACAGGCGGGTGATGGCGGCAGGCGGCGCGGAGACTGCGATGACATTGATGGCGATGAGGAAGATGGCGACAGCAACACGGCGACTGCGACGAGGAAGGGATAGGCGGCAGGGCGGCGTAGAAGGGACAGGCGACAGCGGCATGGCGACTGCGACGAGGAGGAGAAGGATGGAAACGGCGACGACGAAGGCAGCAAGGAAGGGACGAACGGCAAGCGACAAGCGGTGCGGCGATTGCAACGATGTCAACAAAGAAGAGGAGGATGGTGACAATGATAGTGAAGGCAGTGAGGAAGAGACAGGCGACAGGCAGTAACGGCAAGCGGCAGGCGGCGCGGCGATTGTGACGATGTCGACAACAAGGAGGATGGCAGCTGCGACGACGAAGGGAGGAAGGGAGACTTCGGTAAAAGATAAGAATGAAAAAAGGAGTTAGGGTTCAAAGTAATTATTTAGGGTCGCAAACACACACAAAGCTAATTAGACACCAAATTGGCGCCTAAGCGAAAAATCGGATTGCGACGCTAATTCAACGCTACGGCTGCGCCACTAAAAGCATTTGATTGATATGGCAGTGCTAAGGCAACTTTTTTAAGTGACTTTAAATTAGCGTTGCAACATGACGATACTAATTAGCCGATAAGTTATTTTTAATTTTTTTTTCTAATTAAACTATGGAGAAAATTATATCCATTAACTCAATTCTCATTATTCATAGGTAGATATAAAATATAATTTATAGATAGTTAATTTGATAAGTGTATATATAATATTTATATTAACAAATGTATAGATAAATAGTTATATTACCTAATTATATCAACATATATGTATATCTAATTCTATCAACATATATGTACACCTAATTATATCAAAATATGCACATATAAGTTTATATTACCTAATTATATCAACATATGAATCTATACATATATATGTATATATATACACGTAATGATATCAAACATATATGTGTGTGAGTGTATATGTGTGTGTGTGTGTTTATATTACCTAAATATATCAACAAATGCATATATATACACTACACACATATATGTATATCCACATATATACATATGTTTACCTATTTAAAAGCAGATCAATATAGTTATATATATGAATTTCTATATATATATATATATATATAAGCAAATTTTTATGCATCTTACCATTTAACAACTTATAATCATATTTTGTTAAAGAAATATTTGTTACTTGACAATTTTAAACAAACTTTTGAAGTACTTCAAGTACTTAAATATTGTTTAATAGATGAAAATAGAAGGATTTGTAATCCCAATCCATGCAGTAATTACAACATTTTTTAATATGTTAAGAATATAAAATTATAGATGTTGCTCTTCCTAATGGCTTAAGCTATTAGGAAAATTGGTCAACACATTAAATTTAACATGATATTAGAGTCAGAAATCAAGAGTTCGAACCTCGTTAAGCTCTTATTAAAAAAAATACTTCCTCCCTTTGTTGTCCACGTGGTGGGCTGGACTAGACCAAAAATTGTCAGTACCTCACACGTGAGGGGAAGTGTTAAGAATATAAAATTATAGATGTTGCTCTTTCTAATGGCTTAAGATATTAGAAAAACTGGTCAGCACATCAAATTTAACAGAATTCATTCTATTTAAATTGGCACTTTCTCCATCATGATTATTAGAAAGAAACATTGACAATAATTAGCCTTGAATATATATATGTGTGTATTTCTATTTATGTACATTCAATGAATTTATTAATAAGTTTGTGCCACATCAACATCGCAAATAGCTACACACTGAAGATAGCATTTCTTGTATTCTTATACTTATATACATACATGTGTATTTGTATTCTTATACTTCTATGAATACATAACTATAGTTATTTTAATTAATGTAAGCATTAGTATCTCGCTAGTGTCACAATTGTGCCACATTAGCTACGACAAAACATCAACCCCACATTAGTGCCACACTGATGTCACAAGACTTACCACGCAATAACTTTACTGTCACAATGGTCGATGCCATCACGGAGCTGTGCATCAACGTCACATTGGCGTCGATGAGACGTACATGACACAACCACTTTAGCGCCACTAACCGTGATGCCAAAATGACACTAACTACAACCTCAAAATTCAGCGCTGATCGGTGGCGCTAAACTGGACAACTCAGCGTCGTCTCAGTTGGACGCTACCATAGCGTTGAGTTTTACCATGCATTTGCCGGTTCACGCGCGCAGTATTAGTGTCGAGATAGCATCGAAACGGCGTCAACGAGGTGTCACGTATTTTTAACGCTATCGCGATGTGAAATTGATGCAAGGGAGAGGCTATCGGCGTCGCCCATCTTCCGATGCTACTGTGACGCTATTTCCTCTCTAATGGCATCGATTTAGCATCGTGATTAAGGAGACGGTAAACTTTGTCACGAAATCAGTTTTCTTGTAGTGCTTATTTTTTAGCTAAAGAAATGCAACCTTAATAATTGGGATGAAATAATAACAAGTGTTGCACTGATCTATGATTTTTTTTTTTGCTTATTAATCTTACACTTTTGGTCAAAATAGGCGGTCCATGTTAGCGGCATTATTTGTGAATGGTCAAAACTTCTGCCATTGTCATGTGGCAAAACCTTCTTCAGTAAGGGCCACGTGATATCCTTTCATTGTTGGTGGAAGACTTATGAAAATAAAACATTATTTTTAAAATATAATTTGAAAGATGAGAATACATAACTATAAATACGAAGCTTAGTGGTGCCAATAAATACATAACATTATCATCTAATGTAGCAGCCCAATTTCGATGCCATCATACAACATAATGTCTAACATACAAACTCAACGACATATTAATAAGGACATCAATTGATCATGTGCACATGCCATCTCTTCACACACATATCAGCTGCCCAAGCAAAAAAAATCATATACCTATGGAGATCAACAAAGGAAAGAAAATCTTTTTATAAACACAAGTGTTGATGTGCCTTGAATTTATGCACCATGTACTCAAAATTATGAAATAAAGAAAAATGAGAAAAAGGAAAAATGTGGCGGAGGCGGAGAGCTTAATTGGGCCGTTAGGATTTAGGGTTTTATGATGTACTCTCTTTTGCTCATAATGAATTTGTTGATGGCAGTCTCTTTTGCTCGTGGATGTTTCTCTCTTGTTCACATTGATCAAGAGGGTTTTACCACGTTAAATTTTTTTGTTCATCTTCTCTTTCTTTCGTTATTTTTATTGTTCATCGATCCTCGGTATTTTATTTCCAACAATAAAGGATTAACATGATAATATCATAAGTAAGTGATAAGATAGATCATTTAAGCATAAGCATATATATATGAAAATTTACCTTTCATGTCCATAAAAATCAGCATACAATAAGAACAATGACATGTGTGACTCATTTTATGTCATCATAAAGTTTTCAAGTCCATCTTTGCAAAGCCATAAGATGTGAAAGATAGCCATAAACAGATCGATCGTTGGCCACAATAAAAGGTCACATCTTGGATAATTTGTAATCATTATGTCATAGTTCATTTTTCAATTTGAAAATCATTTCAACATTGTGAGAGTTTACCTTTCATTTTTTCCAAGGGAAAATGAATTCATCATTACGATCAGTATTCCATAGATTGTTGATGTTATTCAATACTCATAATCATGAATTAGTCTTCTCACTTCAATTTAGTGATCAATAAATCAGTATTTTTTAAGAAATTAACAAATGAGTAGTCTTTATTAAGTAAGAGTTGTTCATTATTTAATAATCATACTTTGGTAATAGTAGTTCATTTATCATTATGATTCTTCGGTAATAGTAGATATAAAAGTTGACCTTTCAATAATTCTTTCTTTAATCCTCCTTTGCTTAGGTACAGAATGAAAATCTATATTTTTGAACTTTTTTCTTACTTAACTTACTTATTATTGTTTGGATATAGACCTAAAACAAATCATATTGGAGTGACTCCAATCAATATCAAGATCAATATATTGGTATTATGAAGATCAATATATCGTATATCAATATCCAGATCAAAGATAAATATGAGGATCAACCAATTTGATATTATTGAATCCTATGTTTTGAAGATAATAAATTAAATTGAACATAAAAGTTATTAATCTATGCTTAAGTGATGACAATGCAGATGTAAGATTGATATGTCTGTATTTGTAGAAGAAATTTCTAAGTTAAACTATCAAATAAAAAAATTATGTACATGACTGGTCGACTAGAAAAATATCGAGATTGTGACGGTCGATGGATCGATCGTGACACCGGTCGATCGACCAACAAAAGAATAATCTCAACAAATGTCAAGACTATGATAGTGGTCCGATCGTGGAATCGGTCAACCGATCAACTCAATGATGAATTCAAGAAATGTCAAGACCATGACTATCGAGGATCCGGTTGAAGGATCGGTCGACTGATAGCCGATGCAACAGAGAAAAATGTGTAACAACCATATTGACTGGTCGAACAGTCACTGGCTGAAATGAGTAGTAACAGCTATTTTTTATGATAAGATTATGCAAGATTTCTACGACACAATAAACACTTGTAGAAACATATAAAAGAAGTGTCAAAGCCTGAAGGAAGATTATTCAAGTAAGAACTAACACTCCAAAGATTGCCAAGATCCAAAACACTTCTTGAATCAAATATTTGCAAATGACCATTTTTTCTCTTCCATAAGCTAAGAGTGAGCAATCATTTGTAAAATGAGAGATTTAGAGCGAACTCTTATAGTAAAATTTGTAAAATTTATTGAAGTTGAGAGCTTGTTGTAAAAAGAGATGTGTCTTGCCTCTTGAGTGGAGAAGAAGGCGCGTGGTGTAAAGAGGGTTGTCCTCTCCCTACAAGAAAAAAAAGCTAATGGATCTCTGGCGGTCTTAAGGACGAGAAGTCGAAGTGGAGATGTAGGCCAAAGAGTTGAGGCCGAACTTCGTCAACAAATTATTTCTCCTTATGTCTCATTTACTCTTTACCGTTATTTGCTTGTGATCGGTTTTATCATCTTTTCGAAATTGATTTCATGAAAAGATTTTTAAACACTAATTCATTCCCCCCTTCGTGCTTACGATCCTACAGATATCACTACAAGAAAACTTGGGTTCTATGACAATTTATTTGTGACGATAAAATCCTGTCACAACATGTGACCATTTTATGATTTATTTGTGACAATAAGATTATTTAATACTTTAATGACTGACTTGTGACAAAACGAATCATCCCAATATTATTCATCACAAGTCCGTCATAACTTTATGACGAATTTGTGATCTCATATTTAATTAACATGATTAGTGATATAAAAGTGACATACTATAAATTATCACAATTAATTTTGTCACATTTTTATCACAAATAATTAATTTTTACTCGATCATCACAAATTTTGTCACAATATTCTTTTCCCTCCACCTCACAATATTATTTTCCCTCCATCTAATAAAAGTTGTGGCGCCAAAACTAAAAAGCCCTAAATTTTCTATTTCAAACAAAAGAGATTGAGATAAACAACTTTTTTTTTATCTCTTCTTCTTCTCCCATATACATTCAAAATAATTAAAAAAATCAGTTCTTTTTATTGCAGAATTTGCTTAGGGCTTGAGTACTCAAACTTCTACTAAGGTATTTTTTTTCTCATCCTCCATGTTTTCGTCGTCTATTTTTTTCTCTGATTCTCCCTATTTTTTTGTTTCCTTCTCGTCTTTCGTCTTCTGCCAACAACAGCAAGCCCGGGGCCTGAGACAAACCTGCCACCGACGGCAAGTGTGCGCAGGGGCCAGCCAGCGACGGCATGGGTCATCGAAGGACCCTACGTGCAGGTCGGTGGTGTGCGCAGGCGCCTCCAGCGATGCATGCCAGCGGTCCCTGAGGTTTCTGGCGGCGCCTGCGCATGCCACCGACCTGCGCTTGCAGGGGCTGAAGGGATCAGTCCAGCCCCTGCGCGCGCAGGTCGGTGGCGTGCGCATGGGCAAGCCAGCGATGCGCACGCCACCAACCTGCACACAGGGGCTGGACCGATCCCTCTCGCGTGTGCAGGGAGCCGGCCTGGGCGCAGGGGCGAGCCAGCAAAGTCGCGGGCAGCGCCTGCACACGCCACCGACCTGCGCGCGATCCCTTCAGCCCCTGCGCGTGCAGGTCGGTGGCGTACGCAGGCCCGCTAGCAGCTTCGCTGGCTCGCCCTGCGCGCAGGTTGGTGGCGTGCGCAGGCGCCGCCAATGACCTCTCTGGCTCGCCCCTGCGCACGAGCAGGGGGCTGCTGTGCAGGAAGCCACCCTGCGCAGGGGCGAGCCACCGAGGTCGCTGGCGGTTCCTGCGCATGCTGGCGACCCCTGAGGTCGCTGCGCGCAGGGCGGCTCCCTGCACACGCGACTCAGGCCCTCGCTTGGGCAGGGAGCTGGCCTGCGCACAGGGGGCCGCCAGCGACCACAGGGTCGCCGGCGGTGCCCTGCTCGTGCGTAGGGGCGAGCTAGCGAGACCTAGTGCTTCTATATGTTTTATATTTTTTTAATTTTATTGTATTAGAATTATAGTTATACGTTTTATAATGGAACATGCAATCGAATACTACTAAATGACCAGCAAGAATGATGGAACAATAGAAAAGTTGGTCATTAAAAGATATCAGAATGAGCACAAATAGCAATGGAGTTAAGATTATTCTCATTGCAGAAAACTTTTCCTCAAGTGAGATACCATTAGAATTTGCATAAATACAAGAAACCAGGACTGGACTTGACTAATTAATTCAAATAGAAGCACAGAAACAGTTCCTTCAAAAAATAAGATATATTAGGTTACCTACTTATTAAAGATTAAAATTATAGTTAAGGTTAAGTATCTTTTATTGTATTAGAATTTTAATTACTTCTGCTAGAAATAATTAATTAATGTCAATACTAAAATTATAGGACTTGGAGGAGTTTGCAACATCATACCTACAGTGCGCACACTCCTCTCTTGGGTGAGTGCTTTTTTCATCATATCTTAGTATTTTAATTATTTCTTATTGAATTTGTATTGATTGTATTAAAATTTTGTTTACTATATGTTTCTCGTTAAATTGTAATTGTTTCTTACTTTATTTGATATATGGTTCTCCTATTTTTCCTTATGAAATTCATAATTGTTGCTTTCAACATGGATGATTTGCTTGATATATAGATATAAGTCAAGTATTGAATTTGCATGAAAGATAATACATTTCTATTTCTCATCATTTTCAATTGGTAATGATGTTATGTGTTTTATATTTTTTTTATAATTTAAATTTCTAGAACATTATTGGTGTCCATATTTGAATTTGATTCTTTTTATATATACAGAAATCATGTCAAGTGATCGTAGTTGGATGCATAATCGCTTAGACAAATTTGGATTTATAAGTGATCAATTCAAAGATGGCATGCAAAGTTTCATTAATTTTGTATTCTCACAACCTGGGATTGCTTACGAAGGAAAAATTAGGTGTCCGTGTTTGAAGTGTAAAAATTCAATCTTTCATGATAAGGATACAATTTCCATTCACCTTTGCATGAAAGGTTTTAAAAAAATTTACCTTACCTGGGATGCTCATGGAGAACAGCTTGAACAACCAACCTCTAATATAGGAGACGATGTGCTTGCCAATCCATATACCAATATGGTATTGGATGCTATGGGTCCTGAAGTCAATCAATTCAATGCTGCTAAAATGAGAAATTTAAATGAACCCCCAAATTTGGAGGCTTCAAAATTTTTTTCTTTATTAAATGATGCTGATGAGCCACTTTGGGAAGGATGTGAAAAATACACAAAGTTATCAGCTTTATCACAATTATTGAATTGTAAGGCAGAATTTAACATGAGTGAGAGATATTATGATCGCATCATTTCTTTAATAAAAGAAATGTTGCCAAATGGTGAGAAACTTGAACCTAATTTTTATAAGTAATAAAAAGATGGGAAAACTTGGGTTAGAATATCAGAAAATAGATGCTTGTATTAATAATTGCATCTTATATTATAAGGAAAATATAGATAAATTGTCTTGTTATATATTTGGACATTCTCGATATAAACCTAGAACAATGCGCCATAATAGATGAAAAGATGTGCCTTATAAGGTGTTACGGTACTTGCCTTTAACACCGAGACATTCAAAAGTTATTTATGTCAGAGAAAACATCAAAACATATGATATGGCATGCTTTTAATCGATGTGAAGAAGGATATATAGCACATCCAGTTGATGGTGAAGCGTGGTAACATTTTAATCGAACTCCATTTTCTTCGGATCCATGAAATGTGCGAATTGGACTTTCCACTTATGGATTTAATCCTTTTGGACAATTTGACACTCCTTATTCTTGTTGGTTGTATATAATTTGCCACCAGGAATGTGCAACAAAAATCCATATATATTTTTTAGTTTGATCATTCCAAGCCCTAAGAGTCTGGGAAAACATATTGATATTTTCTTGGGACCATTAATCGATGAGCTCAAAGATTTATGGAGCATCGGTGTTAACACTTATGATGCAAATAAAAAACAAAATTTTCAAATGAAAGTAGCACTTATGTGGACAATTAGTGACTTTCCAGCTTGTCATGTTATCTGGTTGGAGTACACATGGAAGATTAGCATGTCCATATTGCATGGAACACGCGAAATCATTTCACCTTGATAGAGGTAGGAAGATAACATTTTTTATTGCCCTAGTCAATTCTTGCCCGAGAATCATCCCTATAGAAAAAAGAGATAAGTTTAAAAAAGGAGTTGTTGTTAAAGACTTGCCTCCTCCGAGATTATCTGGTCAAGAAATGTTCTCTCGGATTTCTAGACTTCCACATATCACATTTGGAACAAAAGTTGGCCATCAAAGGATAAACGAGTTTGGTGTGCAACATAATCGGGTTAAAAAAAGTATATTTTGGGAATTACCTTATTGGCGCACTAATTTAATCCGTCATAATCTCGATGTGATGCATGTTGAGAAGAATGTCTTTGAGAACATTTTTTACGGTGATGGATGTTCCAAATAAAACTAAAGACAACATCAAAGCAAGGGAAGATTTGAATAAATATTGCAAGCGGCCTGAGTTGGAGTTAATACACTTAAATGGAAGAGTTGTGAAACCTAAGGCCTCTTTCGCACTTACCAAAGAACAACAAAAGGATATTCGGATTTGACTTAAAGAGCTAAAACTTACTGATGGATATGCTTCTAATATTTCTCGATGTGTGAGCATCGATGACAACAAATTTTTTGGTTTGAAAAGTCATGATTGTCATGTACTTATTGAGAGCTTACTTCCCGTCGCATTTCGTGATTTATTGCCTATTTCAATATGGGATGCATTAACCAAGGTTAGCAATTTCTTTAAAGACATTTGTTCAACAATTTTACGAGTTGATTGATAGTGAAATTGAGGGGTTGAATGATAACTTGCTGAATTTTGGGTCAAAAGTCACTTTTTTCAATTTTTGTTTTAATCCCCTAACTCATTCTCTACTGCAGTGCACATGTCAATTGTAGTAATCCTAAATGTCGTATCCACAGTGATTTGAAGTCCTAGACTACCTAAAAATAATTTATACTAATCCTATTTAAAGTGGCAAAAACAGATTTTTAAAGGAAGTGAAAACAAAATTTTCTTTTCTTTTAGGAATGCAGAATTGATAACTTGTTGTAGATTGCTGAAAAATTAATTAAACAGAATTGTAAATGCTAATCTAAAGTCTAAAGAGGTTTATCTATCAATGAGAAAGGTCCTCCTAAGAGTTGGGTTCATCTAATCTAATTATGGATGGAAATGGACAAGTTATCATTTTTTTAGTCAAATCCAATTCAACTTTTATTATGGCTATTTTCACAGCTTAAATTGACCAGAACTAAACAATATATTGTCATATGATTGTTAGCCAAGTTGAATTAGAAAAGGATCCTCACTGAAAACCAAGTTATCATTAGGTTCAATTCAATGCACTTGCTGATTTTTTGGCAATTTCAATAAAATCTGAAATGATAACTTCTAGATTGCACCTTGAAAATGAAAGGAATGCTTCAATAAACTAAACAGGGATGAAATCAATCCAATACTAATGTAAATGCTCCTTGATTTATCTCTAAACTACAAGAGAATTTAAAATCAGCTTCTCAGCTGCAAATTCAAATGAAATTCACATTTCCATTAATGAATTGGATAGAAATCAGCACCTAATACAAGTTTGGAAAATCAGAAATTGTCATTGCTCCTTGGCTCATCTCTGAATCTCAAGGAATGCCTTAAAACCATCTATCAATGGTGGATTAAAGTAGGGCTTAACAATGGCAATCAGATTTCAGGAATTCAGGGAAATCAGCAATCAGCAATGCATAAAAATAAAAAAAACTAATGGTAAGTGCAGAATTGAATCATAGGATTGTCAAAGTTTCTTAATTCAATCCTGAACAATGGGATATATGACAACCTCTCAATTGCTCAATTAATTCTTTTCCCAAGTGACAAACAGATTCAATAGTTCTGAAAAAAAATCAGAAATCAGATTGGTTCAGAATTCAGAAATAAAATCAGAAATCAGATTATCAACTAGTTTGGAGTTCAGGACTTGTCAAGGTTTCTTAATTCATTTCTGAACAAAGATTAAACCACATGATAACTTCTCAGTTGCAATACAAATAGGGTCTTCCAGTGACAAGATCAGATTCATTACAATTCAGATTCAGGCAACTTAGAAAATCAGAATTTAGGAAGTTCAGAAATCAGGAAAATAGAAATCAGATTTTCAATAAAAAATGAATCCAGAAACTTGGCATGTGTTCTTTGCTCATTTCTAAACAAAGATTAGACCAAATGAAAACTTCTCAGTTGTAAATACAAGTAGGGTCTTCCAGTGACAAGATCAGATTCATTACAATTCAGATTCAGAAATCAAATGATTCAGTGCAGGAAAATTGAACTTATCCCTAATCCATCCACAATATACATTAGACTACTACCCTATCCTAGGAGGCATGGGATTTAGCTCCTCATATTTACAGAATCAAATACAAAATGTAGTAAAGAACAGAAGGAAGTCATCTGGATTGAAGCTTGTCGAGAGATCCCTTTGCAGCACTTCAGCTCCTTGGTTCAAAACCCTTGCTTCCTTCTTCAAACCCTCCAATGGCCAGCCTCCTTGGTTCCTCTGGAAATTTCCCCTTATATATGTGTCATATCATCAGAATGTTCTATTCCCCTAATTTCAGCCATCTGTCCAATGATCCTAGAATCCCTGCAGAAGACATCTTTTCTGGATAGCAAAAGTAGGTGGTCCCCCCCACCTTTTTCCAACTTTTTGCACTTGTTCTCCCTGCTACAAAAGATAGAACACTAAGCATCAAGGTTCTCAAATGGGAAATGAACAAATAAGGATAAAGGAAACCACTATGATCAACTCAAACATCAAGTATGATTAAGTGTTATGCAGAATTGTAAATCAAGGTTAAAATGATAACTTATCAATGCCCGGAATGATAACTTTGCATAAATCTTGGAAAATGATCAAATATGGATGGTTCAGAGCATTGAAGGCATCAAATGGATTAGGGTGGTAAGTGAGTGAAGTCAGAAATCAAATAAGAATAAGATTTCATAGGAATGATAACTTGGGTGCCAAAACGATAACTTAAATGCCTTAAAAATGATAACTTGTCATAACTTTTGTTGTGGTTATCCAAATGTGATCAAATTTGAACAGCAATGAGTTAGGACAATAATATAATGAATGCCTAAGGCTTTTGTGCATAATTAATAGTTTTGCATGTCGAAATGATAGTTTTGCCCTTTAACGATAACTTGGCATTGGAAAAATGATAACTTGTTCAAATGGACTTAAAAATTTTGCACAAGTTGAGATATGATCATCCAATTATGATTCATTCATGATAATAATGGATTTAGGACAAGAAAATCATTGAAAATCAGTTCACTCAAAATAATGATAACTTGGCCTATTGGAGTGATAACTTGTCCTAAAAATGATAACTTGGCATAGAATTGAAATGTTTATGGATTTTAGCATTTCAGAACCTCTATGCACATAGAATTAAATATAAGATGAGCAAGATCAACTAGTTAACACAATCCATGCATTCCAAGCATAATTGGCCAAAAGGTAGGCAAAAATGGGGCTCGATATGAATGAAATGCATCTAAAATGGGATAAAAACTTATAGTGATCAGCTAGTGATCATTGATCACATGGAAATGCTTGAGAAAAATATTGTTTAAACTCTATGTAAACTTGAAAAAATATTTCCACCGGGATTTTTCGATTCAATGGAACGCTTATTAGTTCATCCAGCTTATGAACCCAAAGTCGATGGACCGGTTCAATATTGTTGGATGTATCCATTTGAGTCGTAAGTATTAAATCCTCTTTCATCTTTCAATTTATTAGCTATATAAATTATATGCCTATATGATTTTTTTTATGTTCCTTTACTCATTTAGGTATATGCATCAAACAAAGAAAAAGATGAAAAATAAAGCATGTGTTGAAGGATCTATTTGTGAGGCATATATTATACAAGAGATTTCAACATTTTGCTCTTTCTATTTTGAACCAAGTGTTCAAACAAAGTTAACTCAAGTTCCTAGGAATGATGATGTTGGAGATGTTGAGCTATTGGGACGTCTATCTCTCTTTTGTCCTCCAGGTCGACTAGTGGGTGGTTATACAAGAAGGATGATGTCAGATGTTGAGATGGATGCTGCACATATATATATTTTTTATTAAATACACCTGAACTTAAGCTTTATGTTGAGTAAGCATATCAAATTCATTTTCTAAAAATTTGTTTATTATTTATTATATTTTGCTACTAACAGTTATTATGATTAGGATATATGATGAAATGTTATATCAAACGAATCCACATATTAACGATGAGGATAAAGAAAGGTCCCATGAGAATAATTTTGCAAATTGTTTAAAACAATATGCAAGTATAACAATTGTACTATATTTGTAACCAAATAATTATCTTAAATTTATTAATTATTATTTTTATTTTATAGGTAAGTATAAATGTTCTTGACAGGCGAATCGTGGATATAGAACATGGCCCTTCACGTAGAGTGATTATAAAGGATACTTCACAAATGGATTTTTATTTGACATTCATCATGGTCGTGGGAGAAAAACTATGAATAGTGGTGTTTGTATAAAAGGAAGTTGCTATAACAACTATGAGCGAGATTACTATGGTTTATTAGTTGATATATTAGAGTTGAATTACTATGGATTGCGTAATTCAATTGTTTTGTTTAAATGTGATTGGTTGACACTCAAAAAGGTATGAAGGTTCATCCTCGGCACGGGCTAGTTGAAATTCGGCATGCATCTATATTGTCAACAAAAACCATTTGTGTTAGCAAAACAAGTTTAACAAGTATATTACATGACTTATCCATCCAAAAGCTGAGAAAGAAAAGACTGATGGGATGTATGCAAAACAAAAGCAAGAGAAAGAATTGATATCCCATCCGATGATGTAGAAAATGATGACTCAATTCCTACAATTGATGTAGAAGATGGGATGATGAGGAAGGGGAGGAAGAGGATAAAGAGGAGGAGGGTGACGAATACAATGACGATAATGATGATGACGACGATGATTCAATTTCCTTTAGTGATGATGATATGCAAGAATAACTTGATTTTGTATGTGTTAATTTCTTAAAAATTTATTGTTTATCATGCACTTGATAATTTACATTCATTATTTTTGCAAAACATATTTCTTTAAGAATTTAATAATAATCACGTCCTTAATAATTTACTTTAGAAATCAATATTTGTACGATGTTTAATTGACTCGTTATTTTAGTAGGGACAATGTAAGAGGCGGTGCGTCGCGGAGAGGGTGAGGAGTTGGCTTGGGCAGAGATAATGAAGACAATTCTGTAGGGGGTTCAACAAGTTCAACTCCTCAATGTGTCATGGCTTCAATTCCTTTACAAGTGAATGAGAATCAAGATCAAGCTATTCCTATGTGTGAAAATCAAAATGATGTTGATATTGATGATGGATCAATGTCATCAAGGACGAGGGGTGTAAATCATTGCATTGATCCACCTAATGATGAAGCAGATCGAAAATAAATTATATTTAAATGTGGCAGGTGAACTTTTTATAGCATTGTTTTTTTTAAAACAATTTCAACATATTCTTGTGTAACATTTGTGAAACTCAATTTCTTCATGTTTTTTTTATATATTATAGTTTCTTACCTAATACGGTTACTCGAACAATTGGTACTAACATGAGGGATTCAATGAAAACTTCTTGTATATTCTGGAATAAAGTACCACAAGAAATTCGTGATAAGATGTGGGAAAGATTTTAGGTAACATTATATAATTTTGGTAAAAAATTTTTGTTGAAGTTAATTTTTATCTTTCTTACTCTAATTATTTTCAGGCAATATATGTCTGGAAACAATCTGACAATCTAATTAAGAAAGCGTTTTTTAGAAAATGTGGCAACCTTTATTCTCCCACATTGTATCATGCATGGTGTCAAGTGATGAAGCAACGTAACAAGTCGCATATAAGTGAGACTAAGGGTTTTGGACCTTCATGGCTACGAGGAGATGTATGGAATGGTATGATTGATTCGTGGATAGCAGTGGCAACATAAATCTGAAGCCGCAAAACAAAATCATCTTACTGAAAAGGAGGGTGGAATCACGAAGCATACTACTGGTTCCATACAATGACAGAACATCGTATAAGACTTGTACATTAAAATACTTCTTTAATATTCATTTTTGTTTAATTGGTCATGTTTTTTTAACTAACATTTTTTCATAATTTTTTTGTTGGCGCAAAAGTTAGGCAGAGAGCCAACTGAATATGAAGTATTTGAGCATTGTCCTAAGCCTCGTGGTAGGAAAAAAATGGGTGAATATGTTGATGGAAAGTCAAAAAGAGTTTGTATAAGTTTTTGAAATTTCTTACAATGCATGCTTGTAATTCTTTAAATGTTTCATTTCTTATATGTATGCATGTATTATGAATTTATGTATTCAATTCATAAAAAATCATGTGCATATGATGGATTTGTTTTCTCAATTCAGGAGGATTATTGTGCATCCTTAAGTAACAAGTATGGCTCAAATTCGGAATCTCAACAAGGGTTTGATCCATATCTTTGGATGGATGCAATAGGAGCTTCACAAAAGGACGTGTATATGGATTTGGCACAGAACAATATGCTCAATCATTGTTGAATAATTTTGGTTCTGTTACGTCAGGGTGTGTTGGTAAGCTTTCATCAAACGTAGCAAGTGACAATGATTTGCAATGAATATGAGAAGAAGTGCATGAGGAACTGCGGCAAGAGTTGCAACAAGAGTTAGATGAACGTCTTCAAAAGGCAAATTCTAAAATGGAAGAACGTATCCATGCGATTATGTTGCAGACGACTCAACAAAGAAATAGTCAATCATCTTCTTGAGGTTATAAGTTTTACTTTATTAATGCGATGTATTTATAAATTCGTTTATAATGTCTTATAGTTTTTTTTCCAAATTGAAATATTCATATCTAATTTTTTTAACATATATTTAATTTAGGTTTGATCCATTTTGCATGGAGAAGTCACGACGATGATCAAGCAATGAAGTTTTCTTATTATTTAGATTTAACATTTTGCATGAGCAAGCTATTCGAATGATAAGATCATGTTGTAAGGTGCAGAACATGTTTCACATTATCTGGAGAGCAAATTTTATGTTATTTTTTAATAGCAAAAACTTTATAGTGAATCTATCTTTTTGCATTTTGAAGTATAATTAATGTTCTAAACTATATTTATTTGAAGAAAATGATCATTAGTATATATGTTTTTAAAAAAATTGTCCTAGGACAATATGTGAAAATGTTTTATATGCATGATTTATTATTTATGTTGATATTTAATCAAAATAATTATTACAAAATTGATACAAGTTTTCAAAATTAAATTACTCACAAATAAATTATATTTCGTCACAATATTGTCATAATGTTATTACTTTTTCCATTACAAATTTATCACAATATCATCACATAATATACATTAAATTGCTATAAAGACTTGTCATAATTCCATCACAAATTTCAAAAAAAATCATCAAAAGGCAGTCACAATAATATCACAAATTATTATGATAAATTCATAATATATTTATCACAATAAATATCTGTCACAAGTATGTCGTCAAAAGTCCATCACAAAATTGTCATGGTTGTGATGGATTATTTGTTTTTAATTTTATTTATACACAATTTTGTGACGGTGTCTTTTTAATATTGTGATGGAATGATCCGTCACAAATAATGTTATGACGGAAGATGTATCGTCACATAACTATCTGTGGGTCAAAATTCAGTAACGGAAATGGTTCATCGCCATACTGTCACAAAAAACTATCAGTGATGAAAATTGAATTTTCAGTGATGAAAATTAAATTTTACGTCACATAAGTCTTATTTTCTTGTAGTGTATAGTACATAACTTTTGTTCTTTATCATGATATGGATTTATCATTTAAATCAAGTAATGTGGGATCAATTAGAAGCTTCAATCAATAGCATAACCCATTTGGAGAAATTTGGGATCAATAGGGATTAAATTGATTTAATTTGATTTCATAAATCAAAAAGTATATATCCTCCATAAAACTTTCAGAGATCATTCGATTCAATTTAAGACTTCTGGTCATCTGAAGCCCGGTATAAGTTTTGGATATTCGAAAGTCGGATGAACGTCCGATCATAATAAAGTAATCAGGTTATTCAAAAATCTTATAGGATTCAAAACTTAGAAAAGTCAGTCTATCGATCTTACTTGGAATAGAAAAGGTTGAATCTCGGCCTTAAGAATTTTAGATGTTCGGACAGGTCAGTTGCTCATCCAGATTCATGAGGATGCATATTATTCAACGTTTTGGATGTCCATTATGAGGTGTTTGGATGGCTGATCCTTTATAATTGAATAAGTTTCATAGTCTTCAACTTTTAGAACATTCGTTTTGAATCTGCAAGCTTCCGAAAAGTCCAATGGTTATTTTTCGCTGGCAAGTTCGTACGTCTAATTACCCAATAAGCATATCGCCATTTTCTTTGGAGTATTTTACATAATTACCCAACTTTATGGTGTAGTCAAACAACAAATGCATGCTTCCAGTTGTTCACAAGGTGAATCAAAGTTATATTCCAATCACTATGCAACATCTCCTTTTACATCTGGTTCTATTAATTGGTATCTTTCGATAAATAAATCGATTTTAATTTACTGATGAAGAGGTAAAATCTAATTCTTAAAGTCAACATTTTTAGGACCAAAGTCTTACATACAAGAAATGGTCTAAACTTAAAGAATATCTATTGGAGTTTCTCATATTTCTATTGGATTGATTTAAAATATTAGAGGATCCATATCAAGTTGTAAACATCAAATTTTATCAAGAGAGTATATAGTTTAATATATAATTACAAATAGTAAAACTACATACAGAAGGAGCACCAGCACTACCACTGTATGTGCATCAATCGACCATAACTTTTTCATTATCAGAGCATCATATATAACATCATCAATACAACAACATTTAGTCCAAAGACACAAAATTTCTATGTAACCAAATTGCCCAAATGACAACAATCGACGATAGCATTTTGTTCTCAGCCTAAACATCATGATCACATGATATCTTCCACCTTCTCTAAATGTTCGCAAGAAAGGTGATGCATGCAAAATACAACATATTTTAGAATATTATTTTAATTAATTTTTCTGTAATTTGTTCATGGCATGCATCATTTTTAGTCACTTTTAATCGTAATTCTGGATTTATCAATTTCAAATTATTAATTCTCTGAATACTTTAATTGTGGATGGATTAACTAAATTTTGATAATTATTTTGCAGGAAAAATCAAATATATGATTGGACGTATCGGCCGAGATTTAGATGGATTGTGACGTATCAGCCAAAATTCCGAAGATTTGTCTTTACGGCTGAGATCTCCAATTCAAATGTATTTATTGCTCGAGAACTCCAACACCGATTCAAAAGAATTATTACGGCTGATAACTCAAATGAAATCATCCTTTTTGGCCGAGATATGAAGGGGTAAAGATAAAATTGTTTGGGCGTAACGAGATTTAATTCTCTGTTTTGGCCAAGATCTGGAAGGTAATGATAAATGATTTTATCTTTTGGGCGTAACAAGATTAAAATCTTTCCTTACGGCCGAGATTTGGAGGGAGTAAAAGGGTTTATCTCTTTGGGCGTAAAGATAAAAGAATTTCGTTACGGCCGATATTCGAAGGGGGTAATGGCAAGGAAATGTTGGTTTTGGCCGAGATTCAAAGGGGGTAACAATTAAAAGGATTTATCTTTGGCCGAGTTTATCTCGTAAATTTAAATTCATCCGTACGATATTTTACGACCGTGATCAAATTGAAGGTCGTCCGCACCTATAAATACGTGAAGAATCCGTCATTCCAAAGTGTGCTCTGAAGTTCAGGTTTCTTCCACGATGAGTCGTGAGCTCTGCAGGCTTCGACCAAAAGAAGAGAGGTGCGATGGCTGGAGGTTGATCGCGACCCTGATCAAGTCCGAGAGGCTGTCCGACTGTCTGCCCAATTCGAGAGCTCTACTTCTATTTTGGGTGTAATTCTTCCAATTATTATTATTTTGTTATTATCTCTCCAGAATTTCTAGGATGAACTTCATATTTTCAGGATTATTATTTTAGGAGATTATTATTGAAGGGAAACTATTTGGACCCTATATTATTTGTTTTAATCTTTTCTGATCAATTAGTTAATTGTGCTTAGTGCTTTTGATTTTCTGAGTTGAGTAATTATCAGTTTGTGGACTATTTGATTTTAGAATTCACTAATTAAATTAATTATAATTGAAATTAATAATTGACATAAATTTGATAACTAGTGTGTGGAGAATCAAATTTGTGTGGTCTGTTAATCTATACCAGTTTGTGGAGTGATTAATAGTTTAGGGAATCCAATTTAATGTGTCTTAATTTTAATATGATTTGATGGGATGCCAGTTTGTGAAGACTTCAATTCTTATTAAGTTAAGGTAGTTTAATTTGCATACTTAGATTGAGGGGATGCCAGTTTGTGAAGACCGCAATTTAATTATGTCAAGTTAATAATTTAAGGGGACTCTAATCCATCATAACGATTAAATTTATCTTTTATGGTTCAAATATTTATCCTGATCTATTTTCATCCTAAGGCCTAACTTCAACACCATTATCTTTTCATTATCTTATTTTCTTTATTTTATTTTATAGAACTCATTTTCAAAAATCCATGTTTTTCCTCTCTTATTAATTTATAAATCCAGATATTGAATTAATAATATTCCTCGTGGGTTCGACACTCTTACTCCTATTACTATATTACTTGAGCGACTAGTGCACTTGCTAGCGATTTTAATTTGCTACATCATTTTACGCATCAAAAGGCCAACTAGAGGATATGTCTAATTAACCATTGACGTCTTGTGGCTGCCTAAGTCTCATTGGCAAAAACACATTCAAAAAATAGGTAGTTGATGTAGTGATGTCATCCTTAGCATCTCCACATAGATCACACGAAGCATCACATGTAATTAGCTATCATATGATACTTTTGGTGAGAAGCCGCCCTTGACAAAAAACATTGCAAAACAATTATTTTTAATGCCACGGCTTCCAAAGGAGTAAAATCAGTACGTGTCTTGAATTATGTATCCTATACCCAAAATTGTGATCTAAAAAAAATGAGGATATGTGACGGAAGCGGAGGGCTTGGACCTTTATATATGAGGGTTAGGGTTTTATATGATGTACTCTCTTTTGGCTCATAGTGAAATTCTTCT
Organism: Pontederia crassipes; assembly: GCA_030549335.1. Classification (NCBI taxonomy): domain Eukaryota; kingdom Viridiplantae; phylum Streptophyta; class Magnoliopsida; order Commelinales; family Pontederiaceae; genus Pontederia; species Pontederia crassipes. The sequence goes on from CM060193.1 coordinate 32,613,368, forward strand.
AGCGGCGACCTCCTTTGTCCGTGGATGTTTCTCTCTTGTTCACATTGATCAAGAGAATTTTACTACGTTAAATCTCTGTGTTCATCTTCTCTTTCTTTCGTTGTTTTCATTGTTCACCGATCCTTGGTGTTTTATCTCTAACAAATTGGTATCAAAACCGAGTTTCTTTTCGTGAAGATGACTACAACGAAGTTCGACATCGAGAAGTTCGACGGGAATACAAATTTCAGTCTGTGGCAAGTTCGGATGCTTGCCTTCCTGGTTCAGAATGAATTAAAGAAGGCGCTGTCGGGACAAAAGTCTGATGCATGGAGGCATCCTCCTTGGAGGAAATCAACGAGAAGGCCATGTCTGCGATTCAATTGTGCTTGATGAACAATGTTCTTCAAGAAGTTCTCGCAGAGAAGATGGCGGCTGGTCTCTGGACGAAGTTGGAAACTCTGTATCTAATGAAAACCTAGCGAATCGACTTGTGTTGAAGCAGCGGCTGTGCACCCTTCATATGGCCGAAGGTACGTCAATCAAATCACATATCAGTGAGTTCATCGCCCTAATCAATGATTTGAAGAACGTTGATGCGAAGGTTGATGATGAAGATCAGGCGCAATTACTTCTTTGTTCTCTGCCATCTTCATATAAAACATTTAAAGAGACCATGATCTACGGTAGGGACAAACTCACATTTGAAGATGTTAAGGGCAGATTGCTGAGCAATGAAAGGTTGGATAATGAATTGGAATCATGCAGCAAATCTGATGATCAAGCCTCTAGTCTGATCGTAAGAGGCAGACATCAGACGAGAAATTAAAATCAAGATAGATCCAGATCCAAGTCGAAGAACAGAGATAAAGTCTGTAATTATTGCAAGAAGGGCCATATCAAAGCAGTGTTACAAATTGCAGAATAAGAATAAAAGAATTAACGAGAGCAACGAGAAGGGAAGTCAGAAGGAGTTGCATATGCTAGTGTAGCAAAAAGTGAGAATGAAGATGTTCTATTGGTAACGACATCAAACGAACCCAGATCATCAAGTGAATGGATTCTCGATTCTGGATGCTCATACCATATGGTCTCAATCGAGATTGGTTCTCCATGTACAAATCTGTTGAAGGTGGAGTCGTTCTTATGGGCAACAATATTGCGGTATTGGGTCCATCCAGATTAAGATGTATAATGGGATTGTTAGGACATTGTCTGAAGTCAGACATGTTCCTAATTTGAAGAAGAATATTATTTCTCTTGGTGTCTTTGACTCAAATGGTTGCAAAGTTATTATTGAGTCAAATGGAATGAAGATTTCCCATGGTGCTCTTGTGTTGATGCAAGGTCTCAAAATCGATAGCTTATATGTTCTCCAAGGTTCGACGGTGATAGGTTCAGCAGCAGTCTCATCTACCTCAGAGGAAGATTGTACAAAGTTATGGCATATACATTTGGGGCATATGAGTGAGAAGGGCATGCAAGTTCTCAGCAACATCTCTTCTTCCTGATTTAAAAGTTGGAAAATTAGAGCTGTGTGAGCATTGTATCTTCGAAAAGTAGAAGAGAGTTAGCTTTGGTTCAGCCATTCATAAGACAAAAGGAACTCTTGATTGCATCCATTCAGTTTTATGGGGCCCCTCTCAAGTTCCTTCCAAAGGAGGAAATAGGTATTTGCTGACATGACTTCTCTAGAAAAGTTTGGGTTTATTTTCTAAAGCATAAAGATGATGTATTTGAAACATTCAAGTCATGGAAGACTCTGCTAGAGAAGCAATCTGGAAAAGTTGTGAAGAGGTTAAGGAGTGACAATGGACAAGAATTCTGTAATTCTAAGTTCAATGAATTTTGTGACAAAGAAGGCATTGCAAGACATCACACAGTTGTGAGGACTCCATATTAGAATGGAGGCGCAGAAAGAATGAACAGAACTCTATTAGAGAGAGCTCGATGTATGCTGTCAAATGCAGGACTTGGCAAGGAGTTATGGGCAGAAGCTGTCAACCTGGCATGTCACTTAGTGAATCGATCTTCCCACCGATCCTTAGACTTGAAAATTCATGAAGAAGTGTGGTCAAATAATCCTCCTAATTACTTACATTTAAGAGTTTTCGGTTGTCCTGCATATGCACATGTTAATGATGGAAAGCTTGAACCTAGAGCAAGGAAGTGCATATTTCTTGATTATAAATCTAGTGTTAAAGGTTATAGATCATGGTGTCCTGAAACCAAGAAATTCATTATCAGTAGAGATGTTACTTTTGATGAATCTGTGATGCTTCACTCGAGAAAAGATTTGTCTATTATTGATGATACAAAAAAATAGAAGACTTTGGAGAAGGTGGAGTTAGAACTTTCAAATTCTTATGATGAAACAAATGATGCTACTGATACTCCTGAAGTACGTACATCACCTCAAGTTCAACAACAATACATGCTAGTTCGTGATAGACCGAGAAGAGAAATAAAAGCACCTCAAAGGCTCGGGTTTGAAGAACTAGTGGCTTATGCATTAAGTGTTGCTGAAGATATTGATTTACCTGATCCTCCATCTTATTCTGAAGCTATTCGAAGTCCTGATTGCAATAAGTGATTAATAGCAATGTAGGAGGAGATGGAATCTCTACAGAAGAATGGCACTTGGGATCTTCAAAAACAACCAGTGAATAAGAAGATTGTTGGCTGCAAATGGGTGTTCAAGAAGAAAGGAATAAATAATGAAGAGATAAAGTACAAAGCAAAATTGGTGGCGAAAGGCTACAGTCAAGTTGAGGGTGTTGATTTTCATGATGTATTCTCTCCAGTTGTGAAACATATTTCTATTCGTACTTTGCTTGCTATTGTTGCTTTGCAGAATCTTGAACTTGAGCAACTAGATGTTAAGACTGCATTCTTACATGATGATCTAGAAAAAGATATATATATGGAGCACCAGAGGGTTTTCATGTTGAAGGTATAGAAAATTAAGTTTGCCATCTGAAAAAGTCCTTGTATAGACTTAAACAATCCCCTCGACAGTAGTATAAAAGGTTTGATTCATTCGTGTTGAGTATTGGTTTTGCTAGAAGTAAGTATGATAGTTGTGTCTACTTGAATCAACTTGTCGATGGTTCATTCATCCATTTGTTGCTCTATGTCGATGATATGTTAATTGCACCGAAAGACATATCTGAAATTAACATTTTGAAAAATAAGTTAAGTTCTGAATTTGAGATGAAGGATCTTGGAGCAACAAAGAAGATTTTGGGAATGAAATTTTCTAAAGATGGAAGCGCAAGAAGACTATTTCTATTTCTGCAGAAGTATATTGAAAAAGTCTTGGACCATTTTGAAATGCAGAATGCTAAGGCGGTTAGTACACCGATTGCTGCACACTTTAAACTCCTAGCTTCATATTCACCACAATCTGATGAATATAAAAGATATATGTCAAAAGTTCCTTACCATAGTGCAGTTGGTAGCATTATATATGTAATGGTTTGCACTCGTCCAGATATATCTCATGCTGTCAGTGTTGTTAGTAGATATATGTCTAACCAAGAAAGAAGCACTAGGAAGTTGTTAAGTGGATACTGAGATATTTAAGAGGTACTTCTTATGTATGCTTGGAATTTGGAAGAAATTCAATTGGACTGGTTGGCTATGTAGATTCAGATTTTGTAGGAGATCTTGATAGAAGAAGGTCCCTAACTGGTTATGTCTTTACTATTACTAATTGTGCTGTGAGTTGGAAAGCTATTTTGTAGGATATAGTAGCATTATCCATCACTGAAGCTGAATACATGGCCATCACTGAAGCTATAAAAGAAGCTATCTGATTGAGAGGATTAGTTGGGGAGCTCACTATAAAAGAGGAAGCTACTGTCATATATTGTGATAGTCAGAGTGCAATACATTTTACAAAAGATCAAATGCATCATGAAAGGACAAAGTATATTGATGTGGGATATCATTTTGTTCGTGATATTGTGGAAAAGCAAGATGTTCAAGTTCAGAAGATTAGCCCACATGACAATCCAGCAAATATGATGACAAAGAGCTTAATTATTGCCAAGTTCGACTATTGTTCAGATTTGGCGGGCATTATGCAAAGATCAAGATAAACCCATGTGGGCTATTCGGCAAAGGAGAGCATGTTGAGCATTTATTTTTTAGAGTTTTGTAAAATTCAAGTCAAGGTGGATATTTTTTGACGTGCCTTGAATTATGTACCCAAAATTATGATAGAAAAAAAATGAGAAAAAGAAAAATGAGGATCTGTGGCAGAAGCGGAGGGCTTGGGCCACTGATTCTCGTGGGGGTGCGGGGGACGAAGCCCCTCGCGGTATGGACCTTTATATATGAGGGTTAGGGTTTTATATGATGTACTCTCTTTTGGCTCATAGTAAAATTCTTCTGGCAGCGGTCTCCTTTGCCCATGGATGTTTCTCTCTTGTTCACATTGATCAAGAGGGTTTTACCACGTTAAAGCTTTGTGTTCATCTTCTCTTTCTTTCATTGTTTTCATCGTTCATCGATCCTTGGTGTTTTATCTCCAACAGTCAGCTTACTGTCCACATACCTAGGTATTTCGTGTGGGGCTAAATATGCTCTTTTGACTAAGCAAATGTCCGAGGAACGAATCCATGAATCATTCATAGCAATCATAAGTCATTTGCAATAAAAGATATCCCTAACAATTTGATAAAGTCTGAGGATAAGTGTTCGGATAGAGAAGTCCAGAAAGGGGGTACCCATGTCTACTCTATACTCTGACTTGTTATTCTTGGACACAAAATAAATGTCGAATGAAGTTTTAAAATTTATAATCTCTCTACTGCTGGTAAAAGTGGGTAGATGGAAAGGGAAGAAATAAATATCAAGACTTCGAGCAACGACGGATCGCTATCTTTAGAGAATTATTTGTCTCCACACGAAGTTTACTATTGGGTTCACGATAATAATACTCCCAGGATACAACGAAATCATCGAGTTTGCCAACTAGCAACTGTTGAAGAACTCAATCTCTTATTTTAATAATTTGTAATTACTTGATTGCATTTTCATGTGTTGTAGAAATAGTACTTATCACACGTTCATTGCTTCTCATCACTTGCAATTGCTTTTGATTGCTTTCAATTGCTTGAAAATGCAAGAAGGGGAAGCCTATTTAAAGACTTGAAAGAATGCTTCATGAAGGGATGTGTCTAGTATCTTTTAATTCGTCGAAAAGACACATCTATTAATGAAAGAATTCACTTAATTTCTTTTCATATAAGGGCACACCTTATCATGAAAGGACACATCTATTAATATGTGAACACATATCATGGACACATCTTAAGATGAAATGATACATCTATTCAAGTGTGAATATACTCTTGAAATATGAACACACATATTAAAATGTGAACATATCTCTTAACTTATGAAGTAATGCGACTTTTCATCTAAGAATATCCTTTTATTAATGAGATAACTCATTCATGACACCATTTCACTTATAACACATGTGAACATGTCTTTTCATTCAATATTGTAACACTTCATTGATGAAAAGATGTTATGATATATTTTATACTTAACTAATTAGTATGAACACATTTTCAATGTTTGCAACGTCATATATTTGAAATTTGAAACCTTCAAATTTTGACATCTACACTAGTTAAATGCGACCCGCAAGCGTACGGTACATCATTGTAATGTTTGAGGTTCGATCCACGGGGAATGCAATGTTTGTGAAATGCTCGAAAAGACTCTTAGGACAAAAGAAAGAAGGATAACGATAGAGGGCGAAGAGTAACTAATTGTTTTCGTTATTTTTTAGACTGTAAATAAATAGTACAAAGATGACAGTTAATCTTAATAAATTGTGAAAGAGTCAATTAAAAACACACGATGAGGACTTATGGGAGGTGCTTCTGTTACATGATTTCAAAGTTTTTTAGTTCAAAGTGATATGGTAAAATGACCGAATGCCATTTCACGCATGTGTCTGGTCAATCCTAACGGGGTTAAACATTCGACACCATTACTGTACTCTCGTGTTGGTGGAAAGCCTATGTTGCACACGTGAAAGGGATTCATAAGATGAATGCACTCGTCACTCTTGCGTAAGATGTCCCAAGATACGCTCGGAATTGTCTTCACCAAGGCTTGATTTCTCTACGGTCGATCGCGTAGAGCATGTAATATTCCTATGGTCGGGGGTGCGCGGTAAAAACAATTCACGAGCTCAAATCCAGATATAAATCCCAAAAATAAGGAGTTAAACGATGAAACAAGATCGAACAGATATCATTGAAAGCATAAGTTCAACATTCGGTGCATAGCATGAAAAGCAGCAGAATGAAAGAACAACTAAAGAACATGAATTCAAAACACATAGACACCTCCTTGCCTCAGTAGTACGGCCGGTTAGCTATAGTTCATATGGAGAACTCACACTTCCACACAAATCGCCATTGTCATTCTTTTCTCTAACTCTCATATTCTTTCTTGACAGTCCAATCCACTCCTTGGAATAGCCCCCCCCCCCTTTTTTAATCCTCTTCCCCTTTTATAGTTGTCATCCTCCTTACTGTTGACTCCTCTCCTCTCTTCTCTGTTTGTTCCTTGTTGCCTGCAATCTGTCGCCTGCAGCCTTTCTGTGGTCTCCACCGCCTAGGAAGCTTCCTTGCATTATGGGAGTGAGGGAGCTGGTCCCCATTTGTGAAGGATGTTTGCTGTTGGTTTTTTTTGTGTTATCCGTCTCCATGAAGGAATTCCTCTTTCAATCGTGCAAAGAGTAGCATATGGTGCATCAGCCACTCTACCTCTTCCCTTGACGCTTCGTCAGCTTCGTAGGGGGGCACTTACTCAAATGAATTTCCTCACTTGCCAAAAGAAATAGAAGTGATACATAAATAAACATGGATGTGGAGAATGTTTAAAGTGTATTAAATTGGCATTATGCATGTGTTTTCGTAAAGGAATAGTCATGTCGTGGTGCTATATGCGTGCAGAATTATGATGAAAGTATAGATCATAATTTTTCGCATCATATAACACAAAATATTTCTTGCACTTATTTTATTTTATTGTTTTTTATCATAGCATGCATCCTTTTGTTTAATTATTTATATTTATTTCTTTGAGCTTCTCAACTACTTAGATGTGTGTTATTTTACAAGAAAACTTATTAAATTTGATGTATAAATCCTGGAAAAAAATTGGTATAGAAAAGGCATAAAATATCAAAAAATAGAAAAGACCGAATTTAATGGGTTGTAACATTAGTGTCACGCTTCTTAAGAAAAAGAGTTGTAACTACTTGTGTGTAATGCCCCTCCCAGAAGACATCCATTAGCCAACTATCTACGGGTCGTAAATGCAATGACATGGGTTTCACAGAAGGCGTAGCTATACAGGTCGTTTTAGTCTAAATTCAAAAAGCTCGTAAACAGGCAACCGCGTCCTTGGTCTGGTCACAAACTTTGGCTTCTTATCATGAGTTGAATCCAATCCAGAATACTGAGGGATCTTCCCCATCTAACCCTGTGGTTACTTGGGTGCCCCCTCCCACGTCTTGGTTCAAGCTGAACTCGGACAGCTCATTCGTGAGCGCATTTGAGAAGGGGGGAGCGGGCTATATTGTCGGCTAACTCTAGTTTTTGGTGTGCACGTGCTCTTAATGATACATTCAATTCTGCGTTGGAGGCTAAGGTTTGGCAATGCTTCAGGGTATTCTCCACTGCTCGCGCCTTGGAATCCAAAATGTCATTCTTGAGACGGATGCTCAAATGGCGATGGCAATTATCAACCGGAAAACTTGTTGCCAATTTGTCAAATTTTGCTTGTAAGCATGTTAGCAGGAGCTTCAATATTGAGGCTGATAAGTTAGCGTCTTTTGGTAGGAAATCGGAAACCGATCATTTTTGGGAGGATACTCCACCTCCGGGGTACCTCGAGAATCTTTATGTAAACGATATGCTTTTGATTCCTTAATGCAGTTTACTATCCTTTAAAAAAAAAGCTCGTAACATGAAAATTTGAACAGCACGGGATGTTATGAGACAATCATGCATGGCACTTACCGTATGTTAAGAGCTCCACACATGGACATTACGTGGTGTGATGTCACTATCATGATACTGACAGAAAGGGACATAAGATGCACAATCATTTTACACATCGTGAAAAGGCACTCGAAACTCGAAAGAAATTATTATGGCATTATGATCACTAGCTGATCACTATAGTTTTTTATCCCATTTTAGATGCATTTCGCGCTATCTAGCCCCTAAATTGCTCAATTTTTGGCCAATTATGTTTGGAATGCATGGATTGTGATAACTAGTTGATCTTCCTCATTTTATACTTAATTTCATGTGCATAGAGGTTCTGAATTGCTAAAATCCATAAATATTTCAATTCTATGCCAAGTTATCATTTTTATGACAAGTTATCACTTCAATATGCCAAGTTATCATTATTTTGAGTGAACTGATTTTTTATAATTTTCTGGCCCTAAATCCATTACTATCATGAATGAATCATATTTGGATGATCATATTTCAACTTGTGCAAAATTATCAATCAATTTGAACAAGTTATCATTTTCTAATGTCAAGTTATCGTTAAAGGGAAAAACTATCATTTCGATATGTAAAACTATCAAATCTGCAAAAAGGCATTAGGCAATCATTATATTATTGTCCTAACTCATTTCTGTCCAAATTTGATCACATTTGGATAACCACAACCAAAGTTATGACAAGTTATCATTTTTAAGACATTAAGTTATCGTTTTTGGCACCCAAGTTATCATTCCTATGAAATCTTATTCATATTTGATTTCTGACATCATTCACTTGCCATCCTAATCCCTTTGATGCCTTCAATGCTCTGAACCATCCATATTTGAACACTTTCCAAGATATATGTAAAGTAATCATTTCGTGTCTTCAAACTTATCATTTTCATTTACTGGTTTCACCCCTTCATAACATCATATTTTATTTGATATTGGAGCTGATCCTAGTAGATATCCTCATCCTTATTTGTTTATTTCATATTCAAGGTCTTTGATGTTTGTTGTTGTGGACTTTCTAGCAGGGAAAAACAAATTGCAAAAGCTGAAAAAGGTGGGGGGGGGACCACTCCAAAAAGTTGCTGATTTTTGCAGCTAGAATTTTAGGACTGGACACTTGGCACAATCAAAGGATATGTAACATTTTGATGCTGATCTAAGGGTGTTTAAAGGTCATATATAAGCTGAAGAAACCCTGAATTCAAAGGGGAGGTCGGCCATTGCAAGATTGGAGCAGAAGGCATCAAGGGTTTCGAGCAAAAGGAAGGAGCTGAAGTGCTGCTGAAACCCCTGTCGACAAGATCCAATTCAGGATGAATTACCTCAGTTTTTCACTCTATCTTGTATCTTATTTTGTAAATATGAGGAGCTAAACTCCATGTCTCCTAGGATAGGGTAGTATCTAGATTAATTGTGGATGGATTAGGGATAAATCTGATTTCCTTATTTGAATCAAATTCTGAATTAAACTTCTAAATTCTGAAATTTGTATTGATCTGAATTTGTTCTTGTCATGGGTAGATCCTACTTGTATTTACAATTGAGAAGTGACATTTGATCTAATCTTTGTTCAGAAATGAATAAAGAACCCATGCCAAGTTTCTGGATTCCATTTTGATTGAAAATCTTATTTCTATTTTTCCTGAATTCTGAACTTCTTGATTTCTGATTTTCTGGGTTATTTGAAATTGATTATCATTTGGAACTGAATTAATTGAACAATTGAGAGGTTATCATTTGTCCCACTCTTGTTCATAAATGAATTAAGAAACTTTGACATTTCATGATTCAAATCTGTAATTATCATTGGCTTTCCTGATTTTAATGTGTTGCTGATTTCTGGTTTCCTGAATTTAGTGAAATCTGATTGCCATTGTTAAGCCCTACTTTAATTTACCACTTAGAGGTGGTCTTAAGGCTTTCTTTGAGATTCAGAGACGAACCAAGGAGCATTGACAATTTCTGATTTCACAACCCCTGATTATAAGCATAGTCCTTCCAATTAATTAGTGTTAAGTGTTGACTTCATTTTCACTTGCAGCCAAGAGGTTGAATCAAGATCCTCTTGTAGTTTAGAGATGAACCAAGGAGCACCAGCACTATTATTGAGTTGGTTTCATTCCTGCTGATGCATGCAAAATACAACATATTTTAGTTAATTATTTTAATTAAATTTTCTATAATTTGATCATGGCATGCATCATTTTTAGTCACTTTTAATCATAATTCTGGATTTATCAATTTTAATTATTAAAATCGCTGAATATTTTAATTGTGGATGGATTAACTATATTTTGATAATTATTTGAAGGAAAATTCGAATCTCGGCCAAAATTCAAAAGAAATTATTTTTTACGGCCGAGATTTGGCTTTACACCCAAGTCGTTACGGCCGAGATTCAAAAGGAGTAACAAGATTTAATTCTTTGTTACGGCTAAGATTTTAAGGAGTAAAGATAAATGATTTTATCTTTTGGGCGTAATGGCATGAAGATAAAGATGTTACGGCCGAAATTTGGAGGGCGTAATGGCATGAAGATGAAGGGTGTAACAATCAATCGAATTTATCTTTGGGCGCAACAAGATAAAAATGAGTTTATCTTTGGGCGTAAAGATAAAAGGATTTTTATCTTTTGGGAGTAATGGAAAGGAGTAAAGATAAAATAATTTCCATACGGCCGAGACTCTTTGGGCGTAAAAAGATAAGAAAGATTTATCTTTGGGCGTAATGATAAAATGATTTATCTTTGGCCGAGTTTATCTTATAATTTTAAAGATAACCGTACGATGTTACGGGCGAGATCAAATTGAAGGCCGTCTGCACCCTATAAATACGTGAAGAATCCATCGTTTCAATTCGTGCTATGAAGTTCAGGTTTCTTCCACGGCGAGTCGTGAGCTCTGCAGGCTACGACCAAGAGGAGAGAGGTGCGACGGCTGGAAGTTGATCGCGACCCTGATCAAGTCCGAGAGGCTGCCCAACTGTCTGCCCGTGATCCGAAGCTTCGACTTTTATCTATTTGGGTGTAATTCTTCCAATTATTATTACTTTGTTATTATCTCTCCAGAATTTCTAAGATGAACTCCATATTTTAATTTATTTTATTTTAGGAGATTATTATTGAAGGGAAACTATTTGGACCCTATATTATTTGTTTTAATCTTTTCTGATCAATTAGTTAATTGTGCTTAATGCTTTTGATTTAATTATTTGGATTTCTGAGTTGAGTACTTACCAGTTTGTGGATTATTTAATTTCATAATTCATTAATTAAATTAATTGATTTTATGTGAAATTAATAATTGACATAAATTTGATAACTAGTGTGTGGAGAATCAAGTTTATGTGGTCTGTTAATCTAACCAGTTTGTGGAGTGATTAATAGTCTAGGATTTTCATATTAATGCATCTTAATTTTAATCTTATCTGATGAATACCAGTTTGTGGGACTTTAGGTTTGATTAAATTTAAGGTAGTTTGATTTACCGGATTAAATAACAAAATTACCAGTTTGTGGACTCTGTGATGTTAATCTTGTAAATTAATAACTTGAGAAAATTCCTAATCCATCTTTAAAAATTAAATTTATCTTTTATGGTTCAAATATTTATCCTAATCTATTTTCATCCTAAGGCCTAACTTCAACACCATTATCTTATCTTTATCTTATTTTCTTCATTTCATTTCATAAAACTTCTTTCCAAAAATTCATGTTTTTCCTCTCTTATTAATTTATAAATCCAGATATTGAATTAATAATATTCCTCGTGGGTTCGACACTCTTACTCCTTTTTACTATATTACTTGAGCGACTAGTGCACTTGCTAGCAAATTTTATTGTTACAATTACAACGCAACAAGTTTTTGGCGCCGTTGCCGGGGAATATTTTATTAATTAATTTCTGATTTTTATGAATTATTAGGAGATGTAAATAAATTGTAAATAATTCTCTGTGCATATGTATTAATTGTTTTAATTATTTTTGTGAATAATCTAATTTTTTTCCTTTTGCAGATAAAGGTCACGATAATTTTTTTTTATCTACTTTCGGTTTAAAATCCGACACCGATTGGATTTTTTCAAATTACACTGTCGACTTATGGATTTACGACTTTAATTTGATGTGTCGGCTTTATTAATTTTACGACCTCGCAATGAATGGTGTTTGAATTCTAAACTTTCAATCTTTACGGCCGTAATATTTTTATCCGAACGTTGTTTTTATGCCATGAGTAATGGATATTGATTTGACTTGTTACGCCCGGTTTATCGATGGTTTAAATTTTTTACGCCCTATTCGAATCAGTTTTCATTCTCGGCCGTAACATTTTTGTTTGAGCTTTTCATATGGATTTGATCTGATTTCGTTGTTTTACGACCGTAAGGAATTGACTTAGTTCACTTACGGCCGAAACCACACCGCCATTCCTTACGGCCGAAATCTACAGGTTCATCAACTCCTTACGGCCGAGTTTCGAGTCACGCCTCCAACTTCTTACGGCCAAACTCCAATCTCCGGCCGAGCTTCATCAATTACGGCCGAAGTTCTTCGTCACCTCCGACCTTCAGCCGGTTCTTCATCGAATACTACGGTCGAAACCTCAGTCGCTTCCACCGAGCCGGTACCTTTTCTTTATTTATTTTTGTCCAGATCAAGATGAGGCGATTTGCTAATATATGGAGGGGACATCATGAACGACGACATCCGAATGCTCAGCCGACCCCACAGCCCTCACAATTAATCTCCTACCCCGGAGATTATTATTGGACTAAGCCGGAGTATCAAGCTCGATATGAACGGATGTGAGATATTCGAATTCATGCCACCAGATTTTCAGATACTGAATTGCTGAGGGAGTATAATTTACTTGCAGATACTCATCTATTATTTTCTCAAATTGGACTATCTGACTTTGTGCATTCTTGGTGGCCAACTTATGAAGTACTAATTATGGAATTCCTCTCATCTCTGGAAATCTTTAATTTAGATGGCAGGAACTATGATCAGTCCCGCATTTCATTCCAACTTTATGGACGACCATTTACTCTCACTCTAGGAGAGATTAATAATATCTATGGATTTCCCAACCATGAATCTCTTTCTGTACCTGCTGACTTTGAGGCTGAAACTTTTTGGAAACAGATAACAGAAGAAGATCGATTGGTTTGGAACACCGCTAAAGATAGCTCAATTCAGAATCATGTTCTGCGCTACGTCCATCGCATGCTAAGCAACACCATAAGTGGACGCAGTGATAATGATGGTGCCGTCTCAGAAGGAGAGTTATATCTCATCCACAGCATGCTTCACAGAACTCCCGTTAATGTGGGTGCCTTCCTAATTCGTCGATTCCAGCGCCGCACTACTCATCGTGGCGGTAGCATTAATATGGGTGCTCTTCTCACACCTATCGCTCAGCACCTACAACTTGACTTGGATGATCTCGAAGCTGTGCTAGGAAACACTCACCTCACTCGTAGGACCATTCAGGCTATGGGTCTCGTGAAGACCAACAACTCAGGGATCAAAGTTTTTATTTTTAAAGGCCACCATCAGGAGGTGCCCTGCTCAGATCGAGATGCTTTTACACCGATTAATCCAAATAATTGGCTCCTTTTTAGGCAGATCATAGCTCCAGTAATCCCACATGCAGGACCATCTACCTTTGTCGGACAGCTACACCAGGATGAACCTTTCTCCTAGTTTAATTCTACTGATTATGCGGCAGCCCAACCCTACCTTCAACAGCAACAAGGATTCCAGGATGCATCACCGGCAGCTTCCCAATATGCCACCTCCGTCCATTCACCTTATATGCCGGTGCCTTCTCCGATTCCATCTCCAGCACAAGAGAGCTCTTCTGATTCCTCGTTCATACCTTCTACTCCTTATGAGGAACGCGATTCGATGGAAGTATCTGCCCCTTTACAAGAACCTGTGCAGAATCGCTATACAGCACCAGAGCCCACTTTTACTTCAGCCCTAGAGCAGACTTACTATCCACCTCCGCCACCTCAGCCTGACTATGCTTCCATGCAAAACTTATGGGAATCAATGTATGATGAACAACTTCGTCAAGCAGGGGAGTTTCACACTTTTCAAGAAGAGCAACTTCGTCAGTCAGGGCAGTTGCATGCTATTCAGGAAGAGCAACTTCGACAAGCACAAGAGTTGACCAACATTCGAGCTGATTTTAGAAATATGGATGATCGTCAGGGTCGCTTCGAATTCCTTCAGAATCAACATGCGCGCATGACGAGACGCATCCATGAGTATCATATGCGCCAAGGAAATCTCGGCTATCATCCACCATCACCACCCCGCAGACAGTAAATCCGGTTGTGTCTTTTCCCTTTTCTTTATTTTCGTTTCTTTAAATTTTCCTTTTTATTGAGTATGTATCACTTTCCCTTGCTGGCTTAACACTGAGGACAGTGTCTAGTTCAAGCTTGGGGGAGTTTGCATTCCATGCATTGCATGTTTCTTTTTATTTGCTTATGTTTGCATCTATTTAAAAAAAATCCAAAAAAAATGAAAAATTTGAAAATCTTCTAAAAAAATACCATTGCATGCATAGATAATTGAAGTGATTTCCTTGTTTTGTGACTAAACTTAGAAGTTATCACTTCAGATTTCATTGAATTGTCAAAAATCAGCAATGAACTTGAATTGAACTTTATGATAATTTGATTTTCAATGGGGATCCTCTTCTAATTCAACTTGGCTAACAACTATATGATAATATATTATTTAGTTTTGGTCTTATTGAGCTGTGGAAACAGCCATATTAAATGTTGAACTAGAATTGACTAAAAAAATGATAACTTGTTCCATTCCATCCATAATTGAGTTAGATGAACCCCAAATCCTAGGAGGACCTTCCTCATTGCTAGATAAACTCTTTTAGCCTCTAGGTTAGCATTTACAATTCAGTTTAGTCAACTTTTCAGAAATCTAAAAATAGTTATTATTCTGCATTCCTGAAAAAATTCTGTTTTCATTTCCATTTGAATTCCTATTTTTGTCACTTTAAATTATATTAGTCTAAATTGTTTTTAGGTAGTCTAGGACTTCAAATCACTGTGGATACGACATTTAGGGTTACTACAATTGACCTGTGCACTGCAGTAGAGAGTGAGTTAGGGAGTTGAAACAAAAATTGGAAAAATTGACTTTTGATCCAAAAATCAACAAGTTATCACTAAACCCCTAAATATCACTATCAAGTTTCTGGCGCCGTTGCCTGGGATTTGAGGTCAATTAGACTAACTTAGATAATTTAGATTAGTTTTAGATTAGTTTTCAGTCCATTTATCAGGCCAATTTTCAGTTTTTGCAAGTCATCATTCCCAATTTTCCATTTTTGTCTAGTTTTCTTTCTTTTCTCAATTTGATACTTCTGAATTCATTTATGCAGGATTTGGACAATCAAGAGGACCATTACCAATCAGATTCTGAGACTGAAAGAAGATTTTTAAGAAGAAGGAGATTGCAAAGGTTGGAGGCAAGAAGAAGGATATTTGAAGAAGAGGAAGAGGAGCAAGACAATATGGTTGCACCAAGGACTTTGAAGGATTGCTACTCACCTAGAGAGATGGAGCTCTTGCACCTGTGGTAAATTTTGAAGTGAATCTAGCACTAATTACTATGATAAGGCAGTATCAATTCTCTGGATTAAGGACAGAAGATCCAGCCTCACATTTGGATAACTTTAAGGAGATATGCAGTACAGTACACTTCAATAACACTCCTATGAACTCTGTCTACATGAGGCTATTCCCTTTTTCACTCAAAGATAAGGCCAAAATCTGGTATATGACTCTCAAACCTGAAGAAGTAGCCACTTGGGAATCAATTATGCAATTGTTTCTATCAGAATTTTTCCCTCCTTCCAAGACTGACAATTTCAGGGATCAAATAGTCAGGTTTTACCAATTGGACCAGGAAAATATTTGTGATGCATGGCAGAGACTTCAAGGGTTGTTGAGGGCATGTCCACACCATGATTTTGAGAAGTGGCAGCTAGTTAACTACTTCCATAAGGGCCTACCAATTGATATTGATGAAGCTAGTTTACTGAATCTAGTTTACTACTCACCTTGGATGGGCTTATGGAAGTGGCCCTCAACAATTACTAAATCCATCCAAGGTGAGTAGTAAACTAGCTTCAAGGGTTGGATGGATTCAGTAAACTAGCTAGTTAACTACTTCCATAAGGGCCTACCAATAGAGAATATAGCAAAGAATCACCACTTTCTTACCCATGACAGGACAAGGAGACCACTTGTCCAGGATTCAGTAAACAATTTGTCTTCCCAATTTGAAGAAGTTCTGTACAAGACTCTGAAGAAGATGAACCTCACTCCTAATGTCAGCAAGGCTTCCACACCTAAATCCAGATGTGATGTGTGTGGTAATTAAGACCATGCCATAGAAAGTTGCAACCTTATAATGCAACAATATGAGCAATTGATCACTAGCTGATCAATATAGGTTTTTACCTCATTTTAGATGCATTTCACCCCTATTGAATCCCTAAATTGCTCAACTTTTGGCCAATTATGTTTGGAATGCATGGATTGTGATAACTAGTTGATCTTCCTCGTTTTATACTTAATTCCATGTGCATAGAGGTTCTGAAATGCAAAAATCCATAAATATTTAAATTCTATGTCAAGTTATCATTTTTAAGACAAGTTATCACTCCTATATGCCAAGTTATCATTATTTTGAGTGAACTAATTTTCAATGATTTTCTTGCCCTAAATCCATCAATATCATGAATAAATTATATTTGGATGGTCGTATCTCAACTTGTGCAAAATGTTAAGTCCATTTGAATAAGTTATCATTTTTCCAATGCCAAGTTATCGTTAAAGGGCAAAACTGTCATTTCGACATGCAAAACTATTAAATCTGCACAAAGGCCTTAGGCATTCATTATATTATTGTCCTAACTCATTTTTGTTCAAATTTGATCACATTTGGATAACCACAACAAAAGTTTTGACAAGTTATCATTTTTAAGGCAATTAAGTTATCGTTTTGGCACCCAAGTTATCATTCCTATGATATCTCATTCATATTTGATTTCTGACTTCACTCACTTGCCACCCTAATTCATTTGATGCCTTCAATGCTCTGAACCATCCATATTTGATCATTATCCAAGATTTATGCAAATTTATCATTCCAGGCATTTATAAGTTATCATTTTTAACCTTGATTTGTAACTCTGCACAACACTTAATCATACTTGACATTTGAGCTGATCCTAGTTGCTTTCCCTACCTGATGCATGCAAAATACAACATATTTTAGTTAATTATTTTAATTAAATTTTCTATAATTTGATCATAGCATGCATCATTTTTAGTCACTTTTAATCGTAATTCCGGATTTATCAATTTTAATTATTAAAATCGCTGAATATTTTAATTGTGGATGGATTAAGTATATTTTGATAATTATTTGCAGGAAAATTCAAATCTCGGCCGAAATTCAAAGAATTTCCTTACGGCCGAGATTTGCTTTAATCCATCTCAAGTTGTTACGGCCGAGATTCAAAAGGAGTAATGAGATTTAATTCTTTGTTACGGCTAACATTTGAAGGCGTAAAGATAAATATTTTTATCTTTTGGGCGTAACAGAAGAAGTTTCTTCCTTACGGCCGAAGTCTCGTCCTTCCTTACGGCCGAAATTCGGAGGGCGTAATGGCATGAAGATGAAGGGCGTAACAAGATAAAAATGAGTTTATCTTTGGGCGTAACAAGATATATGAAGGCGTAAGATAAAAGGATTTTTATCCTTTGGGAGTAATGGAAAGGAGTAAAGATAAAATATGTTCCTTACGGCCGAGACTCTTTGGGCGTAAAAAGATAAGAAAGATTTATCTTTGGGCGTAATGATAAAATAATTTATCTTTGGCCGAGTTTATCTTATAAATTTAAAGTTAACCGTACGATGTTACGGCCGAGATCAAATTGAAGTCGTCCGCACCCTATAAATACGTGAAGAATCCATCGTTTCAATTCGTGCTCTGAAGTTCAGGTTTCTTCCACGGCGAGTCGTGAGCTCTGCAGGCTACGACCAAGAGGAGAGAGGTGCGACGGCTGGAGGTTGATCGCGACCCTGATCAAGTCCGAGAGGCTGCCCGACTGTCTGCCCAATTCGAGAGCTCTACTTCTATTTTGGGTGTAATTCTTTCGATTATTATTGTTATTTTATTATTATCTCTCCAGAATTTCTAGGATGAATTCCATATTTTTAAGATTATTATTTTAGGAGATTATTAATTGAAGGAAAATGTTTGGATCCTACTTTATTTATTTTAATCTTTTCTGATCAATTATTAATTGTGTTTAATGCTTTTATATTAGTTAATTAAATTTCTGAATTAGGCTATACCAGTTTGTGGAGTGTTTAATTTCAGAATTTATTATACTAATTATAATTGATTTTATTTGAAATTAATAATTGACATAAATTTGATAACTAGTGTGTGGAGAATCAAGTTTGTGTGGTCTATTAATCTATACCAGTTTGTGGAGTGATTAATAGTCTAGAGAATCCAATTTAATGCATCTTAATTTTAATATGTTTTTGGGGGTACCAGTCGTGGAGACTTCAATTCTTATTAAATTAAGATAGTTCTATATGATTAAATTGAGGGATGCCAGTCGTGGAGACCACAAGTTAATCATGGTAGATTACTTTAGGGAGACTCTAATCCATCTTTAAAGATTAAATTTATCTTTTATGATTCAAATATTTATCCTGATCTATTTTCATCCTAAGGCCTAACTTCAACACCACTATCTTATCTTTATCTTATTTTATTTATTTTATTTTCATAAAACCTCTTTCCAAAAATTCATGTTTTTCCTCTCTTATTAATTTATAATTCCAGATATTGAATTAATAATATTCCTCGTGGGTTCGACACTCTTACTCCTTTTTACTATATTACTTGAGCGACTAGTGCACTTGCTAGCAAATTTTATTGTTACAATTACAACGCATCAAGTTTTTGGCGCCGTTGCCGGGGAATATTTTATTAATTAATTTCTAATTTTTATGAATTATTAGGAGATGTAAATAAATTGTAAATAATTCTTTATAAATATGTATTAATTGTTTTAATTATTTTTGTGAATAAACTAAAATTTTTTTTTTCTTTTGCAGAGAAAGGTCACGATAATTTTTTTTTTTTAATTTATCTACTTTCGGTTTAAAATTCGACGCCGATTGAATTTTCTGAATTACACTGTCGACCTATGATTTTACGACCAAGATTTGATGTGTCGGCTTTATTAATTTTACGGCCTCGCAATGAATGATTTCTGAATTCTAAACTTTCAATCTTTACGGCCGTAATATATTTTTTTTCGAACGTTGTTTTTACGCCATGAGTAATGGATATTGATTTGTTACGCCCGGTTTATCGATGGTTTAAATTTTTTTTACGCATTATTTCGACATTTTTCATTCTCGGCCGTAACGATCTGATTTCGTAGTTTTACGACCGTAAGGAATTGCTTAATTCATTTTCGGCCGTAATGATTCAATTTTCGACATTTGAGTTTTCGAAATTATTTCGGCCGAAACCCTATTTTTTCTTTACGGCCTCGTGTTGACATCATCTCGGCCGAAGTGACCTCATCTTGATTGACGATTTAATCTTTTTACGGCCGAGAATGATCTCATGTTTCATTCTTACGGCCGAGAATTGATCTCATGTTTTCTTTTACGGCCGTAAAATTTCTGAACATTCGTTTTTTTACGCCATCTTCCGACCCAATTGATTTGTGATTTTTTTTTTTTATTTTCGGCCGTAATGGATAAAGATAATAGTTTGAACTTTTGATTTGACTTTGTTTTGGCCGAAGCGATTTAGTTGTCTCGGCCGTAATGGATCATCGGATTTTACTCCTTTTCGGCCGATTTATATATGTTGATGTTTTACCTCTCATTGTTTTACGGCCGATATGAACTATATTCTTTGTCGGCCGTAATGATTCATTTGGCAACATTTCATTCAATTTTTTTTTCGGCCGAGATAATTCATCACCATGCTAATTTTTACGCCTTCACGTTGAATCCTTTTGACACTGTTTCAATATTTTTACGGACGAACGAGCCTCGGATTAATTACTAATCTAATTTCGGCCGTAAATCTATTTATGTATTACGGCCGATCAATCTTATTTCTTTTCAGTATATTAATCTTATTTCTTCTCTGAAAATAATTTTTGATTATTTCTGATTATAAAATCTGATTATTTCTGAAAATAATTTAATAAAGTTTCTGAAAATTAATTTTAATGACGAATTTTCAAATTCTATCGTGCCGAAAGACTTTATTAGTAAAAAAAAAACTCATTTTTCATGACCTATTATCTGAATTTCTTTCTTCTTGCATATACTTTATTTTATTCTTTTATCTTACTGAAAATTGGTTGTTGCAGGTACTAATTGAAAATTAAATCACAACCAATCCTGGAATCTTCTGATAAGCGCACTAGAAGTTCAAATCCACTGTTGGAATTTGATCCTGAGATTGAAAGAACCTATCGTCGATTACGAAGAAATATAAGAAAAATGGCAGAACAAGCACGCGACAATCAGAGACTGGAGCAACAGAATGAACTGGTTCCACCACATAATAATCGGCGAGAAGATGAAGCAGAACTTTCTATGAGAGAATATGTCTCGGCTAGATACAGTGACCGAGAATCATGCATCGTGCTGCCTGATATTAATGCAAATAATTTTGAGATAAATCCCGCTATCGTGAGGATGATACAAGCATCCCAATTTGGAGGAGGATTTCATGAAGACCCTCACGATCACCTTGATAAATTTCTTGCCACTCTGAGCACCTTTAGAAATAATAATGTTTCTTCTGAAGTTATTCGTTTATTATTATTTCCTCAATCTTTACGTGACAAAGCTTCCACCTGGTTTAAAACTTTGCCTGCAGGATCAATTCATTCGTGGTTGGAGCTGGTAGAAAAATTTGTTGGAAAATATTGCCCACCACAAAAGGCAGGCAAATATCGAAGGGAGCTGAGGGCATTTGTTCAAGACGATAACGAGACGTTATGTGAAGCCTGGGAACGATATAAGGAACTGCTGGCCAGAGTTCCTGACAACAGAATTCCAAAATGGCAAGTGATGGAAGATTTTTACCATGGATTACGACCTGCAGATCAAGACAAACTCGATCAATCAGCAGGAGGGACAGTACTGGGATCTAAACGTCCTAGTGAGATACAAGATATAATTGAAGTTGTAGCCCTCAAGTCGAGCCAAGAAAGGAGACCATCTCGCCGAACTCATGATGTGCATGCTACAGAAAGTAAAAATTCTTCTGAAGTAGTGACTCAGCTGGAGTCACTTAATAAAAAATTTGAGCAGATGATGTCATTAATGGTGTGCAATAACTGTGGAGGAGGACATGCGAGCAATTATTGTCCACAAGGTAACATTTCTAATCCTGATCATATTGAAAATGCTAACTTTGTCTCCAATCCATTTTTCAGGAATAATGACTATGGTTGGAGGAACAATCAGAAGTTTCCTTACAGGACAAACCAAGGGCAAGTTTTTGAGAAATTTCAGAATCAAGCTCATCCACAAAATTATACACTTTTGAGAAAGCAACAAGAAGCTCATGTCCAACAATCGACTAATCCTATGGAAGAAATGATGGCAAGAGTCATTGACACTATGCAAACCATGCAGAAGACAATGGAAACAAGGGCAAACAATCAAGATGCTACAATCAGGAATTTAGAAATGCAAATAGGGCAAATGGCCAATATGATGGCAGGCCGTGCACCAGGGACTCTTCCAAGCAATACAGAGAAAAATCCTAAAGAAGAGACCAAAGCTGTGACTCTTAGAAGTGGGAAACAATTGAGAAGTCTGAGATCAGATTCCCCGCCAAGAGTAATTGACCATAAAGAAGAAACTGAAGCATCAAAGACACAAGATCAGACAACTGTAGATATCAATCTGAAGAAAAGAGAATCTGACAATTCAAAAAATACCAACATGAAGGATCTGCCCTATCCACAGAAATTTCGCAAAGAACAACTAGATAAGCAATTTAATCGCTTTCTTGATATTCTGAAGCAATTATCTATTAATATTCCTTTTCATGAAGCTTTACAGATGATGCCGAGCTATGCTAAATTCATGAAGGATATATTATCCTCAAAAAGAAAGTTTGAAAACACTGGGAGAGTAATGTTGACATCGGAGTGTAGTGCCATTTATGATCGAGATATACCTAAAAAAATGAAGGATCCGGGAACCTTCACCATACCTTGCACTATAGGAAAATTCTTTTGTGCACAAGCCTTATGTGATCTTGGTGCTAGTATAAGTTTAATGCCTTACTCTATATTTGTGCAGCTAGGTTATGGAGAACTAGAAGAAACAAGCATTACTCTTCAATTTGCAGATTCTTCATGCAAAAGACCCCAAGGAATATTAAGAGATGTTTTGGTAAAGGTTGATAAATTTGTTTTTCCTGCAGATTTTATTGTTCTGGATATGAAGGCAGATGAAAAAACCCCCATCATCCTCGGGAGACCATTCCTAGCAACAGGAAACGCACTCATAGATGTTCAACAAGGGATGCTCACACTTCGCGTCAACAACGAAGACATCACTTTCAATATAAAAAATTCTCTCAAACAACCTTTCAATCACTCATCCTGTTATGCTATTGATTCTATAGAAGATGACACGACTGATGCTTTTGATGATATTGTTGCAGATTTTATTTCGGATCCATATGCTAAGGAAGCTTTGGAAATGATGGAGAATTCTAGAGAAATTGTGGGAGAAGATAATGTGCCAATAACAACAGAGACATTCGAGGACGAAATTGAAAAATTGGATTGTCCTCCAAAATTCGAACTTAAAGAACTTCCATCTCATTTAAGATATGCTTTTCTTGAAAATAATACTTACCCAGTTATCATATCTGCTGACTTGACAGATGACATGGAGAAGAAACTTCTGGAAGTATTGAGGCAACACAAGAAAGCAATTGCTTGGTCTATTTCAGATATCAGGGGAATCTCTCCTACAATTTGCATGCACAAGATTTTGATGGAGGACAATGCCAAACCAATTGCTCAATATCAAAGAAGGCTCAACCCAACTTTAAAGGAAGTCGTAAGAAAGGAGGTCATCAAACTCCTTGATGCAGGTATTATATATGCCATTTCTGATAGTTCATGGATAAGTCCTGTGCAGGTAGTCCCTAAGAAAGGAGGAATCACCGTGGTAAGTAACAAAAATAATGAATTAGTTCCTCAAAAAACAATTACAGGTTGGAGAGTCTGTATAGACTATAGGAAGCTTAATGATGCTACCCGCAAAGATCATTTTCCATTACCTTTTATTGACCAAATGTTGGAGCGTGTTGCAGGTCATAGCTTTTATTGTTTTCTAGATGGCTATTCTGGATACAATCAAATAGCAGTAGCACCTGAGGATCAAGAAAAGACAACGTTTACATGTCCATATGGAACGTTTGCCTATAGAAGGATGCCATTTGGTCTATGCAACGCTCCAGCAACATTCCAAAGATGCATGATGTCAATCTTTGCAGATATGAATGAGAAGATACTCGAAGTTTTCATGGATGATTTTACACTTTTTGGTAGCTCGTTTAATAATTGTTTGGATAACTTATCTCTAGTTTTGCAGAGATGTGAAGAAACGAATTTGGTCCTTAACTGGGAGAAATGTCACTTCATGGTTAAGGAGGGTATAGTTCTTGGCCACAAAATTTCAGAAAAAGGAATTGAAGTGGATAAGGCCAAGATAGATGTTATTGCAAATCTGCCTCCTCCAACCAATGTGAAGGGCATTCGAAGCTTCCTTGGGCACGCAGGATTTTATCGCCGTTTTATCAAAGATTTTTCAAAAATGGCTAAACCCTTAACTAATCTTCTTGCTAAGGACACAAAATTTGATTTTAATTCAGATTGTCTTGCTTCCTTTAATTTATTAAAGGAAATGCTAATTTCTGCACCTGTTGTTGTTGCACCAGACTGGTCTCTACCATTCGAGATGATGTGTGACGCGAGTGATGGTGCTATTGGAGCTGTGTTGGGGCAAAGAAAGGATAAAATATTTCATGTCATTTATTATGCAAGCCGAACATTGAATGCTGCCCAACTAAATTATGCAACAATAGAGAAGGAGTTTCTTGCTATTATTTTTGCTTTTGACAAGTTTAGATCATATCTAATTTGTTCAAAAATTATTGTATACACAGATCATGCAGCCATCAAGCACTTGATGAGCAAACAAGATGCCAAACCTAGACTGATCCGATGGATACTACTTTTGCAAGAGTTCGATGTGGAAGTAAAAGACAAAAAAGGGACTGAGAACTTATTAGCTGATCACCTATCTCGGTTGGAGCCATCTCCAAGAGAAGTCACAGACATACTTGAAGAATTCCCAGACGAGAAACTTTTTTCTATCTCTACAATTTTTCAAATTTCTGACACTACACCATGGTTCGCTGATTTTGCTAATTATCTTGCAGGACATTACATTCCAAAGGGCATGACTACTCATCAAAAAAGGAAATTCTTAGCTGATGTTAAGAATTATCACTGGGAAGATCCTTACCTTTTTCGATTATGCGCAGATCAAATAGTTCGAAGATGTGTTCACGAAGATGAGATTGATAATATCCTAAGTCATTGCCACGATGGACAAGCTGGAGGTCACTTTGGACCCAATCGAACAGCAGCTAAAGTACTTGAATGTGGACTATATTGGCCAACCATTTACAGAGATGCAAGAAACTACTGTAAGTATTGTGACAAATGTCAAAGGACAGGTAATATTTCTCGTCGAGATGAAATGCCTCTCACAAATATTTTACAGTGTGATATTTTTGATGTTTGGGGCATTGACTTTATGGGACCATTCCCTAAATCTTTTAACAACCAATACATCTTAGTGGCAGTTGATTATGTTTCCAAATGGGTAGAAGCTGTAGCCACACCAACAAATGAGGCCAAGGTAGTTGCCAACTTTCTAAGAAAAAATATTTTTACTCGATTTGGAACACCTAGGACTATCATAAGTGACAATGGAACACATTTCTGCAATAAAATAATGTCAACTCTTCTTAATAGATTTGGAGTCAAACATTTTTTTAGTACACCATATCATGCCCAATCTTGTGGACAAGTGGAAATTTCAAATAGAGAGATAAAAAGGATTCTAGAGAAAACTGTAAATTCATCTAGGAAAGACTGGTCTTTGAAATTAGATGATGCACTCTGGGCATATAGGACTGCTTTTAAAACACCCATAGGTACTTCTCCTTATAAATTAGTTTTTGGAAAAGCATGTCACCTTCCTGTAGAACTAGAACACAGGGCTTATTGGGCAATAAAATTTTTAAATATGAATCTAAAATCATCACAATCTGAAAGGTTATTACAATTAAATGAGCTTGATGAATTTAGACAATATGCTTACGAAAACAGTAAGCTATATAAAGAACGCACAAAACATTTACATGACCTGCATATCAAACATAAAGAATTTTTACCTGGTCAACAAGTACTTCTTTATAATAGCAAACTCAGATTATTTCCTGGAAAACTTAAATCAAGATGGACCGGACCTTATGTTATAATTAATTGTTCACCCTATGGAACTTTTGAGATTGAATCATTAGACAAAAAACAAAGACTCAAAGTGAATGGACATAGATTGAAACTTTATCATGGTGGCACTTATTATCATAACCTTTCTATGATCACTCTCTATGATGTGTGAAATTTTTATCAGAACTAAGTCAAGCTGACGACTATAAATCAGAACTATTTTTATCCTTTTTATTTATTTTGTGATAATAGTTTTATTTTGTTGAGTCATCTGCGGAAGGAGAGACCTCGGACAATCGGCCAAGCTCTTACGACATGACCCTTTCACGTTGGAAAGGCCGAAGTCTCAATGCCACCTGTACTCTTTACGGCCGAAGTTGCAACCCTACTGTACATTACGGCCGAAGTTACGGAGCTTTCTCCCTTACGCCCAAAGTGCCAAGCCTCCAACTTCTTACGGCCGGAGCTTCAACAGCGCGCCGAGTTTACGGCCGAAGTTCCAGCGCTTCCGGGTTCGTTACGGCCGGTCTTCCACCACACACCGACACTTATTACGGCCGAAGTTTCCACGTCGCCTTCGTTTTACGGCCGAAGTCACGTCATCTCCGCCGCTCTCTTACGGCCAAGCTCCGGGCGAGTTTTTTCTCCTTACGGCCGAAGTCTCACCATTACGCCCTGTGCGTTACGGCCAAGCTTCCACGCCGATTTCGTTTTACGGCCGAAGAACCGACACCAGCGCCACCACCTATCCATTACGGCCAGTTTCTTACGGCCGAGATTGCACGGCTGAGATCTTCATCAACAAAATTTTGCGGCCAAGCTTTTACGGTCGAGATCTCCTCTCACCGACACCATTTGCGGCCGACACCTTCGTCATGCCGAGCATCTCTCCACCGACAATAAATCCGGTTGTATATTTTCCCTTTCCTTTATTTTCATTTCTATAGGCGTTCCATATTATTTTTACTCTTTCCCTTGTTGGCCTAACACTGAGGACAGTGTCTAGTTCAAGCTTGGGGGAGTTTGCATTTCATGCATTGCATGTTTCTTTCTGTTTATTTGCTTATGTCTGCATCTATAAAAAAAAAAAATTGCAAAATTTGAAAATTTTCAAAAAAATACCATTGCATGCATTTATTTTTGCTACCATCTTACTAACTTTTGTCTTATTGTTTTAATTATCTTTAAATAAAAGTTCAAAGACATGTCGTTAATTGATGAAATTTGAATACTTTTCTTTCTTATCACTTGCTATTTTAGTATCAAACTTATGGACTATGTGCCTATGCTAAGTAGAATTATGAATGACTAGACGACAAAATCATATTCATGCCTTTTTTATTTCTTTTAAGTCTTGATAATAGTAGCCTTCTTATTGACCATATCAAGTACTTTTTGAGCTTATAAAAAAAGAAGGGTTAGTTAAACCCCAACAAATAATTATGTTAAATAAAAATAAAAATAAAAAAGTTGAATAAAGTTATGTGTAGGTACAAAAGTGTTATCCGGAACCAAGGTGTGTTCGGGTAATTAGATCCGTAGGGGTTCATGCCTGGCGACCTAAGGGCAACTGCTCTGGGATCTGTCGATCGAAAACCTGCTACATGGACCATCTTGTGGAATATGGAGAAGCACATGAGTACTGAATCATGGCTAAGTTCGAACTCTTCATTCAGAACCTTGGTTGTTCGGGCAAGTAAACTCGAGGGGTGCTTTATCACCTGTTGCCCTAAGGCCATCTGGTCTGGGAGTCATCAGTCCAAAGCCCGCTACATGGACTTCCTTGTGCAATCCTGCTTGAAGATTAGAACTTTTAAATGATTGAAAATAAAGCTGAAAAATGAAAAGAAAAAGAAAAAGTTTTAAGCTCAATTAGTATTTATGTGTTCAATATCAATGCTATTATTTGATAGACAATTTATTTTTTCAAGGCTGAATTTGAGATTGTTTAAATTTGTGTAGCATTCAGAACTTCTATGAAGCTAAGTGCATGGAAAATGATAAGATACTAAGTAGTAGGTGTGCAGAGGAATTGTGTGAGAAAATTAATCAGTTGACAATGTGGAGGCTACGATGGAACTTTCTTGAGCCTTGCTTTGAATTTTTGCTTGAGGACAAGCAAGACTTTAAGCTTGGGGGAGTTTGATGCATGCAAAATACAACATATTTTAGTTAATTATTTTAATTAAATTTTCTATAATTTGATCATAGCATGCATCATTTTTAGTCACTTTTAATCGTAATTCCGGATTTATCAATTTTAATTATTAAAATCGCTGAATATTTTAATTGTGGATGGATTAAGTATATTTTGATAATTATTTGCAGGAAAATTCAAATCTCGGCCGAAATTCAAAGAATTTCCTTACGGCCGAGATTTGCTTTAATCCATCTCAAGTTGTTACGGCCGAGATTCAAAAGGAGTAACGAGATTTAATTCTTTGTTACGGCTAACATTTGAAGGCGTAAAGATAAATATTTTTATCTTTTGGGCGTAACAGAAGAAGTTTCTTCCTTACGGCCGAAGTCTCGTCCTTCCTTACGGCCGAAATTCGGAGGGCGTAATGGCATGAAGATGAAGGGCGTAACAAGATAAAAATGAGTTTATCTTTGGGCGTAACAAGATATATGAAGGCGTAAGATAAAAGGATTTTTATCCTTTGGGAGTAATGGAAAGGAGTAAAGATAAAATATGTTCCTTACGGCCGAGACTCTTTGGGCGTAAAAAGATAAGAAAGATTTATCTTTGGGCGTAATGATAAAATAATTTATCTTTGGCCGAGTTTATCTTATAAATTTAAAGTTAACCGTACGATGTTACGGCCGAGATCAAATTGAAGTCGTCCGCACCCTATAAATACGTGAAGAATCCATCGTTTCAATTCGTGCTCTGAAGTTCAGGTTTCTTCCACGGCGAGTCGTGAGCTCTGCAGGCTACGACCAAGAGGAGAGAGGTGCGACGGCTGGAGGTTGATCGCGACCCTGATCAAGTCCGAGAGGCTGCCCGACTGTCTGCCCAATTCGAGAGCTCTACTTCTATTTTGGGTGTAATTCTTTCGATTATTATTGTTATTTTATTATTATCTCTCCAGAATTTCTAGGATGAATTCCATGTTTTTAAGATTATTATTTTAGGAGATTATTAATTGAAGGAAAATGTTTGGATCCTACTTTATTTATTTTAATCTTTTCTGATCAATTATTAATTGTGTTTAATGCTTTTATATTAGTTAATTAAATTTCTGAATTAGGCTATACCAGTTTGTGGAGTGTTTAATTTCAGAATTTATTATACTAATTATAATTGATTTTATTTGAAATTAATAATTGACATAAATTTGATAACTAGTGTGTGGAGAATCAAGTTTGTGTGGTCTATTAATCTATACCAGTTTGTGGAGTGATTAATAGTCTAGAGAATCCAATTTAATGCATCTTAATTTTAATATGTTTTTGGGGGTACCAGTCGTGGAGACTTCAATTCTTATTAAATTAAGATAGTTCTATATGATTAAATTGAGGGATGCCAGTCGTGGAGACCATAAGTTAATCATGGTAGATTACTTTAGGGAGACTCTAATCCATCTTTAAAGATTAAATTTATCTTTTATGATTCAAATATTTATCCTGATCTATTTTCATCCTAAGGCCTAACTTCAACACCACTATCTTATCTTTATCTTATTTTATTTATTTTATTTTCATAAAACCTCTTTCCAAAAATTCATGTTTTTCCTCTCTTATTAATTTATAATTCCAGATATTGAATTAATAATATTCCTCGTGGGTTCGACACTCTTACTCCTTTTTACTATATTACTTGAGCGACTAGTGCACTTGCTAGCAAATTTTATTGTTACAATTACAACGCATCACTACCCTTATTTGTTCATAAACTATTTGAGGACTTTGATGCTTGGTGTTCTATCCTTTGTAGCAGGAAAAACAAAGTGTATAAAGGTGGAGGGACCACTCCAAAAAGCTGCTGATTTCTGTAGCTGGAATGTCAGGACTGGACAGGTGGCTCACATCAGAAGCTAAGGGACATCTAGATGCTGATCTAAGGGTGATTAAAGGCTATATATAAATTGAAGAAACCCTAGATCAAAGGGGGAGGTCGGCCATTGCAAGAAGGAAGGAAGGATTGATGCTGAATTGGAGAGGAAGGAGCTGAAGGGTTGCTGATTTTCTGGAGAACAGTCTTCAAAAATCAGGATGATTTCCTTCTGTTCTTTACTACATTTTGTATCAAACTTTTAAAACATGAGGAGCTAAATCTCATGCCTCCTAGGATAGGGTAGTAGTCTAATACATATTATGGATGGATTAGGGATAAGTTCAAACTTCCTGCACTGATTTTTGAATTCTGAATTTCTGGTTTTACAATTCTGAATCTGAACTGTTATGAATCTGATCTTGTCATTTGAAGACCCTATTTGTAATTACAACTGAGAAGTTATCATTTGGTCTAACCCTTGTTCAGAAATAAATTAAGGATCAATGCCAAGTTCTGAATTCCAAATTTGCTGATAATTTGATTTCTGAATTTTCTGAACTTTGAACAATCTGATTTCTGAATTTTCTGAACTCTGAACCATATGAGTCTGTTGTCATTGAGGGATTTGATTAATTGGGCAACTGAAAGGTTATCATGTGTCCCAATCTTGTTCAGGAATGAATTAAGAACCCTTGACATTCCTATGATTCAATTCTGAAATCACCTTTGTTTTTTTTCTAATTTAAGTGCATTGCTGATTGCTGATTGCTGATTTCCCTGAATTCAGGAAATCTGATGTCCATTGTTAAGCCCAACTTTAATCCACCATTGAGAGATGGTTTCAATGCCTTCCTTGAGATTCAGAGATGAGCCAAGGATCAATGACAATTTCTGATTTCCCAACTTGTGATTCTATGCATTTCATTCCCAATTAATTAATGTGAAGTGTGGACCTCATTTTTAATTGCAGCTGAGAGGTTGAATCAAAATCCTCTTGTAGTTTAGAGATAAACCAAGGAACACTAGCACTATTATTGGATAAGTTTCATTCCAGCCAAGCTAATTGAAGTGATTTCATTATTTTGTGACCATACTTTGAAGTTATCATTTCAGATTTTATTGAAATTGTCAAAAAATCAGCAAGTGCTTTGAATTGAACCTAATGATAACTTGGTTTTCAGTGAGGATCCTTTTCTGATTCAACTTGGCTAACAATCATATGACAATATATTGTTTAATTCTGATTTAATTGAGCTGTAAAAATAGTCATATTAAATGTTGAATTGGATTTGACTAAAAAGTGATAACTTGTCCATTTCCATCCATAATTAAATTAGATGAACCCCAATTCCTAGGAGGACTTTCCTCATTGATAGATAAACCGTTTTAGACTTTAGATTAGCATTTACAATTCAGTTTAATTAACTTTTTAACAATCTACAACAAGTTATCATTCTGCATTCCAAAAGAAAAATCTATTTTCACTTTCTTTAAAAATCTATTTTTGCCATTTTAAATAGGATTAGTCTAAATTATTTTTAGGTAGTCTAGGACTTCAAATCACTGTGGATACGACATTTAGGGTTACTACAATTGACCTGTGCATGCAGTAGAGGGTGAGTTAGGGAGTTGAAACAAAAATTGAAAAAATTGACTTTTGACCCAAAAATCAACAAGTTATCACTCAACCTCCCAATGTCACTATCAGCAATCCATTGATTCAGTCAATGCTGTGGGAAATTATGGAGCAAAACCCCCTTCTGAATTCTATACTCCAGAAAATAGGTACCATCCCTACTCCTACAAGGCCAATCATTACCAAGGGCCATCAATGCAGAATTCTAATTGGCAACCTAAGATTTTGCCAAGAAACCAGCCACCTCCATATGCAACTCAACCCTCAAATGTTCCAATGCAAAGACCCCGTTATGAGCAACCACCACAAGCTCAGCCCTCTCAATTCTCAAAAGTGGAGGAAATGTTGCAACAAATCTTGAAGAAGCAGAATAGTCAAGGGGAAGAAATATTGAAAATCAATTCTAGATTGGAAACTATGAGTGCCAATCAGAAGATGCTAGAAAATCAATTTGCTCAGCAGGCCATCACTTCAGCTAGACCCCCTTTGTTCTTTCCTGGAGAGCCAGAGATGAACCCTAAAGAATAAGCCAAAGACATTCAACTCAGGAGTGGAAGGATGGTTGAAGAGAAAATGCAAAATGTAGATGCCAATCCAGCTCAAGAAAATTCAAACTTCAAGAATGTGGAAGGCAATTCAGCTCAGGAAAACTCCTGCCTAAAACCTATTGAAAAAGGAAAAGAAGAGGCTGTTGTGAGAGGTCAGAAAAAAGGTTTTCAAAATGAAGCCAATGGAAGGATCTTTGACAAAGTGCCTTTCCCTCAAAGGTTGGCAAAGGCCAAGCAAGATCAGCAATATGGAAGGTTTTTAGAAATCTTGAAGAAGCTATACATTAATGTACCATTTGTTGAAGCCATTCAAGAGATGCCTTCATATGCAAAATTCCTTAAGGAGATATTGACCAAGAAGAAAAGGAATGTGGAATGTGAAACTATTGCACTAACTGAAGAAGCTTCTGCAATAATTCAAAATAAGTTATCTCCTAAGCTAAAGGATCCAAGGAGTTTCTCCATTCCATGTGAGATAGGAAATAGAAAAATCCAAAGGGCCATGTGTGACTTGGGTGCTTCTGTGAGTGTCATACCATTATCTCTATGCAGGAAACTTGATGTGGGAAATATGAAGCCCACCAACATGTCTCTACAGTTGGCTGACAGGTCCATCAAATACCCTCATGGAATCATTGAAGACATACCTTTAAAGGTTGGAAAATTTTATATACCAGTGGACTTTGTAGTTTTGGATATGGATGAGGATCTGAATACCCCAACCTTGCTTGGGAGGCCCTTTCTTGCTACTGCTGGAGTTGTCATTGATGTTAAGGAGGGGAGATTGACCTTCCAAATTGGTGAAGACAAGATAGAATTCAATCTTGCACAAGTTATTAGCAGGCCAACTTGTCAATAGGATGATTTTGGAGATGGACAGATTGATCAAGTTGTGGAGCAAGCCTCAGCAATAATACCCATTGAAGATCCATTGCAAAGGTACCTCATGTTTGATCATTTGAAGGAATTGGAGGATCCAGAGGCTGCAACATACCAATCTGCATTGAATTTATCCAAATCAGTGGAAAATTCAGAAAATCAGCACCAAGTGCAGGAAGTTATTACTGCTGAAACTCAATTCAACTCAACTAAAAACAATTCATCCAAATTGGAGCTCAAGCCTCTCCCTAGCAACCTGAAGTATGAATTCTTGGGAGAGAATTCAACATTCCCTGTTATCATCAATGCAAATTTGCCTAAGAATCAAGTTGAAGAGTTGCTCAAAAAGCTAAGACTGTACAAAGAGGTGATTGGCTATTCCATTGATGACATTAAGGGTATCAATCCCTCAATTTGCATGCATAGGATCCCCATGGAGGACAGCTACAAGCCCTCCATTGAATGCCAAAGGAGACTCAATCCTGTCATGAAAGAAGTGGTCAAGAAGGAAGTGTTGAAGTTGCTGAATGCTAGAATTATATAATCCATTTCAGATAGTGAATGGGTCAGCCCAGTGCAAGTAGTGCCAAAGAAGGGAGGGATTACAGTAGTGAAGTCATATTCAGATGAGTTGATATCTACCAGGACAGTTACAGGGTGGAGAATGTGTATAGACTTCAGAAAGCTAAACAAGGCTACAAGAAAAGACCATTTCCCTCTCCCCTTTATTGACCAAATGTTAGAGAGGTTGGCAAGGCACTCCCACTTCTGTTATCTAGATGGATATTCAGGCTTCTTGCAGATTCCTATTCACCTTCAGGACCAGCACAAGACAACATTTACTTGTCCATATGGAACCTTGCTTATAGGAGAATGCCCTTTGGTCTATGCAATGCACCTGCCACTTTCCAAAGGTGTATGATGTCTATCTTCTCAGACTTTATTGAAAACATAATGGAAGTATTTATGGATGACTTTTCAGTATATGGAGATTCATTTGAAGCTTGCCTAGAAAATTTGACAAGGGTCCTACAAAGGTGCAGGGAATCAAATCTAATTCTGAATTGGGAGAAATGTCATTTCATGGTCCAGGAAGGGGTTGTTCTAGGACACATTGTGTCTAGTAGAGGTTGAGGCAATTGAGAAATTGCCACCCCCAAAGAATGTCAAGGCAATTAGGAGCTTTTTGGGGCATGCAAGCTTCTATAGGAGGTTTATCAAAAAATTCTCAATGATAACCAGGCCTCTTACTAAGCTGTTGGCCAAAGATGTTGAGTTCAAATTTGATGAGGAATGCTTAAAGGCCTTTAACCACTTGAAGGAAGCTCTTATATCAACTCCCATAGTGCAACCACCAGATTGGGCATTGCCCTTTGAAATCATGTGTGATGCTTCTGACCAGGCAGTAGGGGCTGTGCTGGGGCAAACCAAGGAGAAGAAGCACTATGTTATATGTTATGCTAGCAAGACATTGGATGAAGCCCAAGTCAACTATGCCACCACTGAAAAGGAATTATTGGTTGTTGTGTTTGCATTTGACAAGTTCAGATCTTATTTAATTGGATCCAAAGTAATTGTCTTTACTGATCACCAAGCAGTAAGGCACCTGATCAACAAGAAGGAATCCAAGCGAAGGCTCATCAGATGGATCTTGTTGTTGCAAGAATTTGATGTAGAAATCAGGGACAAAAGAGGTAGTGAGAACTTAGTTGCTGATCATCTTTCTAGGATGGAGGGAGTCCAAGAATCTTCAATACTTCCTATTAATGATTCCTTCCCTGATGACTTCTTGATGGCAATATCAGCAAACTCAATTCCCTGGTATGCAGACATTGTGAATTACCTGTCCTGTGGGATTATTCCTCCTGATTACACTTATTAACAGAAAAAGAAATTTTTCCATGATATGAAGGAATACTACTGGGATGACCCTCTTTTATTCAGAAAAATCCTCTGATGGCATGTATAGGAGATGTGTACCACAATCTGAATTCCAAGAAATCTTGGAAGCTTGCCACTCATCTCCATATGGTGGGCATGGTGCTACACAGAAGACAGCAGCAAAAATCCTTCAATCTGGCTTCTATTGGCCTAGCTTATTCAAAGATGCCCATTTGTATGTGAAAAGTTATGATGAATGCCATAGAGGAAATGCCACAACAAGGAATTCTGGAAGTGGAGATATTTGATGTTTGGGGCATTGATTATATGGGCCCATTTCCTAGTTCATGTGGATTCAAGTTTATATTGTTGGCTATGGATTATGTGTCTAAATGGATAAAAGCAATTCCAACCATAGCTGCTGATTCTAGGGCTGTCATTAAAATGTTCAAGGAGATAATCTTTCCAAGATTTGGAATCCCAAGGATAGTCATAAGTGATGGAGGGAGTCATTTCATTGAAAAGTATTTTGAGAACCTTCTAAACAAATATGGAGTTAAGCATAAGGTCTCCACTGCATATCACCCTCAAACAAATTGCCAAGCACAAATTTCAAATAGGGAAATCAAAGCCATATTGGAGAAAATAGTTTCCTTGACTAGGAAGGATTGGAGTTTGAGGCTAAATGAGGCACTTTGGGCATATAGGACAGCCTATAAAACCCCTATAGGCACTTCTCCTTACAAATTGATTTATGGAAAGACATGTCATCTACCAATTGAGTTGAAGCATAAGGCATATTGGGGCAGTGAGGGCACTCAATTTTGATATGCAAGCATGTGGACAAAAGAGGCTTCTACAAATGGATGAGTTGGATGAAATTAGACTAAATGCCTACCATAATTCAGAATTCTACAACGAGAGAACCAAGAGATGGCATGATAGCAGAATTCTGAAGAAAGAATTCAAGGTTGGAGACTTTGTATTGTTGTTCAATTCAAGGTTGAAACTATTCTCTGGAAAATTGAAATCAATGTGGAGTGAAC
Source organism: Pontederia crassipes (assembly GCA_030549335.1). Lineage (NCBI taxonomy): Eukaryota > Viridiplantae > Streptophyta > Magnoliopsida > Commelinales > Pontederiaceae > Pontederia > Pontederia crassipes. The sequence goes on from CM060193.1 coordinate 32,649,049, forward strand.
CCTTTAAAGTCCACGAAATTTATCCTTATGGATCTGTGGGCTTCTGAATGATAAGGATGACATATTCAAGGTCAATGGACAGAGATTGAAACTATATAATCCCACAGCTCAAGATTCAGCTAAGGAGGTGCTTAAATTGCAAGATTTGCCAATGTTGCCTAGCTGAATTCAATTGGAACAATGTCTAGCCTAAGACATTAAAGTAGGGCACTTCTTGCGAGGTAACCCAAGTCATTTTACACAACTTTTCTATTTTGCAGGAAGAAAGAAGGGAGGAATCATATCCATCCACAAATTGACAAGAAGGGAGTATCCCTAGCCTTAATTTTAATTTTTTTCTCACTGAAATCCTATTGATAATTGATATTATCTTTTCATTCATGCTGAAATCATCATATTAATATCTGAATCATCATGCATATCAGTTGACCCAATCCATCTTAGCTGATTTTCAGTACAGATTTAGTGAACTTCAATGCATTGCTGGACTATGCATTCTAAAAATCTGATATTAAATACCCTACTGATATCCCCTACTTGAAATTCATGAAGAATGTATCACCCTAAGCCCCTGATTGAGATTCAAGAACCATTGGAAGGGATCAAATGCACAAATTCCATTAATTTCATACCCTCCCAACCCCTTCCCTTGCCTTAATTTTCAACACTGTGGACAGTGTTGAAGCTAAGCTTGGGGGAGAAAACCTGGTGCTTTTCTAATATTTACACCATATTTTCAACTTATTTTAATGTCCATATATCATTTATCACCAAGTTATTAGTAGGTTTTGCAAGTTATCATTAATTTAACCCGGTTATCATTGGTTATCACTAATCGAGTTCAATTCAATTTCTTCTATCATTCTAACTCTAAAATGGATAAAATACTTCATTATGACAGTTGATACACTCCAATACCAAGTGGCAAACTTGGCCATTAGTCTTGTTGCATTAATTGGCTATTCAATTCACATGCACTTGAATCAATTTTCAGCTGAAAAATTTTCTTTTTGTGTGTAGCACTAGCTGACATTCATGGATTAAATTGATAATATCAGATGTCTAGAAGGGAATCAAGGCTTTTGTTGCCATGTTAAATAGAAAAACTTGACTTTTTGGACAAAGGGATCTAAACTATACTTGAGTTTGAACTATTGCTCTCTTCATGAATAGAACAGAAAAAGAAAAATGAAAAAGGAAAAGTGAAAAGTTGCATTTTGCATTGCATGCATACATGAATAAAGAGAGTGAAAATTCCAAAAAGGAACCTCTCCTGAATAAAGCTAGGATTTTTATCCTGTGTCCAGCATGAATAAAAATCATGTCCTGACCTGTTTACTTGCATTTCATGAATAAAAGTCAGGTGTTAAACCTGTTTAAGTAATGAAAATCTATTCATGAAGGGATTTGTAGTTCAACCATGTAGTAAAGTTAACAATTCCTACAATTCAAACATGTTATTGCTAGTACTTCTTCCATGGCTTAAATTTGCTTTAGCCTCTGTGATTCCCTAGCTAGAAATTGAGTTTATAGAAAGAATGAAGTGTTAGCAAAGTGGAAAACTCATTGGACTCAATTCAGGTGACTTTTACTTCATTTGTGGACTTTTAATTCAAGTTTGTGCTTAATTTCTGAATGTTTTGCTTGAGGACAAGCAAAAGGCTAAGCTTGGGGGAGTTTGATCACTATAGTTTTTTATCCCATTTTAGATGTATTTCACCCCTATCGAGCCCCTAAATTGCCCAACTTTTGACAAACTATGTTTGGAATGCATGGATTGTGATAACTAGTTGATCTTCCTCATTTTATACTTAATTCCATATGCATAGAGGTTCTGAATTGCTAAAATCCATAAATATTTCAATTCTATGCCAAGTTATCATATTTAGGACCAGTTATCACTCCAATATGTCAACTTATCATTATTTTGAGTGAACTGATTTTCAATGATTTTCTGGCCCTAAATCCATTACTATCATGAATGAATCATATTTGAATGATCATATTTCAACTTGTGCAAAATTATCAATCCATTTGAACAAGTTATCATTTTCTAATGCCAAGTTATCGTTAAAGGGCAAAACTGTCATTTCGATATGTAAAACTATCAAATCTACACAAAGGCATTAGGCAATCATTATATTATTGTCCTAACTCATTGCTGTTCAAATTTGATCACATTTGGATAATCACAACCAAAGTTATGATAAGTTATCATTTTTAAGGCATTAAGTTGTCATTTTTGGCACCCAAGTTATCATTCCTATGAAATTTTATTCATATTTGATTTCTGACCTCATTCACTTGCCATCATAATCCCTTTGATGCCTTCAATGATCTGAACCATCCATATTTGAACACTTTCCAAGATATATGTAAAGTTATCATTCCGGGTCTTCAAACTTATCATTTTCATTTACTGGTTTCACCCCTTCATAACATCAGATTTTATTTGATATTGGAGTTGATCCTAGTAGATATCCTCATCCTTATTTGTTTATTTCCTATTCAAGGGCTTTGATGTTTGCTGTTGTGGACTTTCTAGCAGGGAAAAAATAAATTGCAAAAGCTGGAAAAGGTGGGGGGGGGACCACTCCAAAAAGCTGCTGTTTCTACAGCTGAAATTTCAGGACTGGACACTTGGCACAATCAAAGGATATGGGATATTTTGATGCTGATCTAAGGGTGTTTAAAGGTCATATATAAGCTGAAGAAATCCTGGAATCAAAGGGGAGGTCGGCCATTGCAAGATTGGAGCAGAAGGCAACAAGGGTTTGGAGCAAAAGGAAGGAGTTGAAGTGCTGCTGAAACCCTTGTCGACAAGATCCAATTCAGGATGAATTACCTCAGTTTTTCACTCTATCTTGTATCTTATTTTGTAAATATGAGGAGCTAAACTCCATGTATCGTAGGATAGGGTAGTAGTCTAAATTAATTGTGGATGGATTAGGGACACATCTGATTTCCTCATTTGAATCAAGTTCTGAATTAAACTTCTAAATTCTGAAATCGGTATTGATTTGAATTTGTCCTTGTCATGGGTAGATCCTACTTGTATTTACAACTGAGAAGTGTCATTTGATCTAATCTTTGTTCAGAAATAAATAAAGAACCCATGCCAAGTTTCTGGATTCCATTTTGATTGAAAATCTGATTTCTGTTTTTCCTGAATTTTGAACTTCCTGATTTCTTATTTTCTGAGTTATTTGAATCTGATTGTCTTTTGGGAACTGAATTAATTGAACAACTGAGAGGTTATCATATGTCCCACTCTTGTTCAGAAATGAATTAAGAAACGTTGACATTTCATGATTCAAATCTGTAATTACCATTGGCTTTCCTGATTTTAATGTGTTGCTGATTTCTGATTTCAATTCTGATTTCCTGAAATCTAAATTCTGAATTGCATTTCTAGTTTCTGATTCTCAAAATCTGATATCATTGTAAGACTCCTGATTTCTTAGTAGTTAAGTAGCTAATCCTATGGTTTCCTCCTTGTTCAGAAATGAATTAAGGGACAATGGTACTTCCAAGGTTTAATTTCCTGAATTGTTGCAACTCTTAATGTTGATTTCTGAAATTCCTTTGCTGATTTCTTGAAAATTCTGTAGGACTCTTCTTTGTTATTATAACCTCTGATTTCATTTGATCACTAAGAGGTGAATTAAGGTTATCTTGTTGTTCAGAGATGAACCAAGAAGCAATTGCAAGTGATGAGTTCCATATGTAATTGAGTGCTGATTTCTATCCAATCTTTTAGTGAAAGTGTGGATTTCATTTGAATTTGCAGCTGAGAGGCTGATTTAAAATCCTCTTGTAGTTTAGAGATAAACCAAGGAGCATTTGCACTAATATTGGATTGGATTCATCCATGTTTAGTTGATTGAGGTATTTCCCTTATTTTCAAAGTGAAATTGAATGTTATCATTTCAGATTCCACTAAATTTTTGAAAATCAATAAGGAACTAAATTTTGAACTTAATGTTAACTTGATTTCAGTGAGGATCTTTTCTAATTCAACTTAACTAATCAACCATATGAGAATATGATTATTAGTTCTAGTTTATATTGCTGTGATAACAGCCTATTTTCAAGTTGAGTTAAAATTGACAATACAATGATAATTTGTTCCATTCCATCCATAATTAAGCTAGATGAACCCCAACTCCTAGGAGAACCTTCCTCATTGATAGTTAAACCCCTTGAGCCTCTAATTTATCATTTATAATTCAGTTTTGATAACTTTTTAAAAATCCAAAAATAGTTATCATTTTGGCCATTTAAAGAAATCGATTTGAACTTTCTTTCAATTTCTTGGAATTTTAACTTTAGTTAAAGCTAATCTATATTGTTTAGAGAGTCTTAGGCTTCAAATCACTATGGATACGACATTTGGGTAGACTAAAATTGACATGTATACTTGCAGTAGAAAGTGAATTAGGGAGTTAAATCAAAAATTGAAAAATCTGAAATTTGACCCCAAAATCAGCAAGTTATCACTACACCCCTCAATATCACTATCACATTACAATCAAGTAACAGTCGTGATGAGAACTTACGAATCTAACATAAAAGTAACAACATATGCGGAATGACAACTAAAAAACAGCCCATGTAATGTGCTTTCACAGACCTGTCATGGGCCATTACACCCTTTTCTTTTCGGATCTGACTTAATTCATTTTTGTTGTTTCGAAATTAGAAATCTATATCTATTAAAAAAACTTTCCTTTAAGGTTTCTATTTTTTTCTTTTGAAAAAAGATAGAACCTCCTCCACCGATTGATTGTCCCGAGCAATCTGTTGACGTTGAACATTTTACATTCATATTTCGATTCAAAGGCTGATCAGCCATGAAATCCATATTACCGGTCATGGATTTCTCCTGTTCACATCTATTACTATTTGGAAGAATTTTGATGACACAATGGCTCCAAAATATTGTAGACCTTCTAGGGTTTATTTAGAATTAGGGCTGAGCAAATCCGAGTTCGGGTCTGAGTCCCCGTGACCCGGACCTGACCCAGGTTATACTAGATAAAATTTTTTTAGAGACCAGGACCGGGTTAGACTCGAAATTTTGGGAAAAAATTGGGTTTTAAACCAGGATCGGAGGATGGGGGATACCGCCCGACTGACTCCACCTCCGCCGCATACTTGCCTCCTCCATCGTCATCTCCTTCGTCGCCACCCCCCGCTGATCGCCTGCCCTCCACGGCCGAAATCGAGTTTTAAATAGTGAGTCAGAGGATGAGAGGGAGAATCGAAGAAGAAGAAGAAGAGAAAAAGGAAGAGCCGAGAGGGAGATCGAAGTTGGCGACAGCAATGATGGCAACACATGGCGGCGACAGCGAGAGGGAGAAGAAGAAGAGAAAGAGGGAGAGTCGATGGTGAAGGCGAGCTGGCGAGAGCACGGGTGTCAGTCGATGGTGACAGCAAGCCAGCAACACGCACCCGCAGTCCCCGATAGCGGGTTCGAGAGCAGGCGGTTGACGCATGGATTCCGCCAAAGGTGCCTCCGTCGTCTGATAGTGATATTTGGATGTTTGAGTGATAACTTGCTTAAATTATGTAAAGGTTCAATTTTTCAATTTTTGGTCTCCCAACTCACTAGCTGCAAGTGCACAGGTAAGTTGTAGTAGACTCAGATTGTCGTATCCACAAAGATTTGAAGTCTAATACACCCTAAAACAGTCTAGATTAGTTCTACTTAAGTGGCTAAAAATAGATTTTTAATGAAGAGTGAAAACAGATTTTTAATGGAATGCAGAATGATAACTGATTTTTGGGTTTTGAAAATTTGTCAAAACTGAGTTATAAATGCTAGATTGAAGTCTAAAAAGGTTTAACTATCAATGAGGAAGGTTCTTCTAGGAGTTGGGGTTCATCTAGATTAATTAAGGATGGATTGGATCAAGTTATCATTAAATGTCCAATTTTGATTCAACCTGAAATGTGGCTACTCTCATATCTCAATTGGCCTTTAACTAAGCAACATATTGTCATATAGTTGTTAGCTAGGTTGAATCAAAAGAGGATCCTCACTGAAAATCAAGTTATCATTGAGCTCAATTGGAAGGTTGATTGCTGATTTTCAAACTTGAAGGAAATCTGAAGTGATAACTTGTACTTGAAATCATAAAATGATGAAATCACTTTAATTAGTTAAACTAGGATGAAATCTATCCAATAATGGTGCTTGTGCTCCTTGATTCATCTCTGAATTCCAGGGGGATTTGAAATCAACCTCTCGGTTGTAAAGGAAAATGAAATCCACACAAACTCTAATTAATTGGGGTTAAGAAACACCCTATCTAAAATGGGGAATTCAGTGATTATCCAATGCTCCTTGGTTCATCTCTAAATTACAAGGAAGACCTGAAGACTACCTCTCAGTAGTAGATTAAAATGAGGCTTAACATTGGAAATCAGAATTCAAATAGAAATCAGAAAACAGAAATCAGTAATTTAGGAAATCAGAATTATTAATCAATAGAATTAGGCTTGCCAATTGCTTCTTGATCCACCTCTGGACTGCAAAAGATCCATAAGGTTCACCTCTCAGTGATTGAATGAAATCAGGGGATTCAATTGGCAAAACAGATTCCAACAAAAAATCAGAAAATAAATTTCAGATTTAAAGTTCAAAAATCAGAAGAGCAATCTGTTTTGAGTAAAAAATAATATGCCAAACATCTTGATTCATTCCTGAACAAGATAGGAGCAATAACAACATCTCAATTACTCAATTAATCAGATTGAGAATGACAAACAAGTTCAAACAGCCTTAGAAATCAGAAATTTTAGGAAATCAAGAAATTAGAATTCAGAAATTAGATTTGCAAATTAAATGGAATCCAAAAATCTGACATTATCTCTTAATTCATTTATGAAAGATTATTAGATCAAATAATACTTCTCAGTCATAGATTACAAATGGGTCTAATGATAGCATGAATCAATGCAAAATAGTTCTGAAATCTGAAAACCAGAAATGATTTCAGTGCAGGATTATAATTCAGTCCACATCCATCCAAAATTAACCTAAACGACTACCCTATCCTAGAAGAAATGGAGTTTAGCTCCTCATATTTACAAAGCTTGACATCAAATGGAATGAAGAACAGTTACAAATCATCTTTGCTTGAAGTATCTCGGCAGTAGCTCCAGCAGCAGCAGCAGCTCCAGCCTTGGTGCAGAAACCCTTGCTCCAAACCCTCAATGTCCAGCCCCCCTCTCTCCTCCAGAAATTCCAGCTTTTATATCACTTATGCCCACCCTTTGATCAGCATCAGAATGTTCTTCCAAGCCCTGATTATGCCACCTGTCCCTGCTCTGAATTTCCAACTGCTGCAGACACCTTTTAGTGCAGGAAAAGGTAGATGGTCCCCTCCTACTTTTTCCACTTTTTGGCCATCTTTTCTCCCTGCTACAGAACCCAAAACAGCAAGCATCAAAGTCCTTGAATGGTATTTTGATAAATAAGGATTAGGATAATGATAGTTGCTAGCTCAAATATCAAACGGGATTAGGTGTTGTGCAAGAATGAAAACTTATATCAAAATTAATGATTTTAGGGGCCCGGAATGATAACTTTAAATATATCTTAGAAAATGTTCAAATATGGGTGGTTCAAAGCATTTCAGGTATCAAATGGATTAGAGTGGCAAGTGTATGAGGTCAGAAATCAAATATGAATAAGATTTCAAAGGAGTGATAACTTGGGTGCCAAAAATAATAATTTATATGCCTTAAAAAAAATAACTTGTGATAACTTGAGTTGTGGTTATCCAAATGTGATGAAATTTGAACAGCAATGAGTTAAAACAATAACAAGATGATTGCTTAAGGCCTTTGTGCAGAATTAATGGTTTTGCATGTTGAAATGACAGAATTGCCCTTTAACGATAAATTGGCAAAGGAAAAACGATAACTTGTTCAAATGGACTTAAAACTTTGCACAAGCTAAGATGTGATCATCCAAATATGATTCATACATGATAATAATGGTTTTGGGACAAGAAAACCATTGAAACTCAGTTCACTCAAAATAATGATAACTTGACATATAGGAATGATAACTTGTCCTAAAAATGATAACTTGGCATAAAATTTAAATATTTATGGATTTTGGCATTTCAGAACCTCTATGCACATGGAATTAAGTATGAAATGACGAATATCAACTAGTTATCACAATCTATGCATTCCAAGTATAAATGGCCAAAAGATAGGCAAAAATGGGACTCGATATGAATGAAATGCATCTAAAATGGGTTAGAAACTTATAGTGATCAGCTAATGATCATCGTTCCTTCGCCGGAACCCATGGAGACAGATCGTCGGGAACAAGTGTAAGAGAGAGAAGGATGCCGCTGGAGGAGGAGAAGACGGAAAGGGAGGGACGGAGCGAAGAGGGCGGCAGCGTAGTAGGAGAAGGCGACTAGGGCACACTCGCACAGGTTAACTTAACGCCTTAATGGCCTGGGTATAAATATTAACTTTTATATTACTCGGGAAAGGGAGGGACGGAGCGAAGAGGGCGGCAGCATAGTTTTATAAAATAAAATAAAACAAAGAAAATAAAATAAAGATAAGATAGTGGTGTTGAAGTTAGGCCTTAGGATGAAAATAGATCAGGATAAATATTTGAACCAAAAAAGAAAAATTTAATCTTTAATGATGGATTAGAGTCCCCTTAAATTATCAACTTGACATAATTAAATTGCGGTCTCCACAAACTAGCATCCCCTCAATCTAAGTATGCAAATTAAACTATCTTAATTTAATAAGAATTGAAGTCTCCACAAACTGGCATCCCATCAAATCATATTAAAATTAAGACGCATTAAATTAGATTCCCTAGACTATTAATCACTCCACAAACTGGTATAGATTAACAGACCACACAAATTTGATTCTCTACACACTAATTATCAAATTTATGTCAATTATTAATTTCATATAAAATCAATTAAATTAATTAATGAATTCTAAAATTAAATAGTCCACAAACTGGTAATTACTCAACTCAGAAATTCAATTAATTAAATCGAAAGCACTAAGCACAATTAACTAATTGATCAGAAAAGATTAAAACAAATAATGTAGAGTCCAAATAGTTTTCCTTCAATAATAATCTCCTAAAATAATAAAAAAAATGGAGTTCATCCTAAAAATTCTGGAGAGATAATAACATAATAACAATAATAATTGGAAGAATTACACCCAAAATAGAAGTAGAGCTCTCGAATTGGGCAGACAGTCGGGCAGCCTCTTGGACTTGATCAGGGTCGCGATCAACCTCCAGCCGTCGTACCTCTCTTCTCTTGGTCGTAGCCTGCAGACTCACGACTCGTGGAAGAAAACCTGAACTTCCGAGCACACCGTGGAACGATGGATTCTTCACGTATTTATAGGTGCAGACGACCTTCAATTTGATCACGGTCGTAAAATATCGTACGGATGAATTTAAATTTACGAGATAAACTCGGCCAAAGATAAATCCTTTTAATCGTTACGCCCAAAGATAAATCATTTTTATCTTTTACCCCCTTTGAATCTCGGCCAAAACAGAGAATTAAATCTCGTTACGCCCAAATAATTTTATCTTTACCCCTTCATATTTCGGCCAAAAGGATGATTTCATTTGAGTTATCGGCCGTAACAATTCTTTTGAATCGATGTTGGAGTTCTCGAGCGATAAATACATTTGAATTGGAGATCTCGGCCGTAAAGATAAATCTTCGGAATTTCGGCTGATACGTCACAATCCATCTAAATCTCGGCCGAAACGTCCAATCATATATTTGATTTTTCCTGCAAAATAATTATCAAAATTTAGTTAATCCATCCACAATTAAAATATTCAGAGAATTAATAATTTAAAATTGATAAATCCATAATTACGATTAAAAGTGACTAAAAATGATGCATGCCATGAACAAATTACGATTAAATCTTCGGAAGTCCATGTAGCGGGCTTTGGACTGATGACTCCCAAACCAGATGGCTTTAGGGCAACAGGTGATAAGGCACCCCTCGAGTTTACTTGCCCGAATAACCAAGGTTCTGAATGAAGAGTTCGAACTTAGCCATGATTCAGTACTCCTGTGCTTCTCCATATTCCACAAGATGGTCCTTATAGCAGATTTTCGATCGACGGATCCCAGAGCAGTTGCCCTTAGGTCGCCAGGCATGAACTCCTACGGATCTAATTACCCGAACACATCTTGGTTCCAGATAACACTTTTGTACCTACACATAACTTTATTCATTTTTTTTTCATTTGTTGGGGTTTAACTACCCCTTCTTTTTTATAAGCTCAAAAAGTACTTGATATGGTCAATAAGAAGGCTACTACTATCAAGACTTAAAATAAATAAAAAGGCATGAATATGATTTTGTCATCTAGTCATTCATAATTCTACTTAGCATAGGCACACAGTCTATAAGTTTGATACTAAAATAGCAAGTGATAAGAAAGAAAAGCATTCAAATTTCATCAGTTAATGACATGTCTTTGAACTTTTTACTAAAAGATAATTAAAACAGTAAGACAAGAGTTTGTAAGATTGTAGCAAAAATAAATGCATGCAATGGTATTTTTTAGAAAATTTTCAAAATTTTCAATTTTTTTATTTTTAGATATACATGCAAACATAAGCAAATAAAAGGAAAAATAAGAGAAAATGCAAAGCATGAAATGCAAACTCCCCCAAGCTTGAATCAGACACTATCCTCAGTGTTAGGCCTAGCAAGGGAAAGGAAAATAGAATTAATAAAAAGAAAAAAATAATAAAAAAATGAAAAATAAAGAAAAGGGAAAAGACACAACCGGATTTACTGTCTGTGGGGTGGCGATGATGGATGGTAGCCGAGATTTCCTTAGCGCATATGATACTCATGGATGCGCCTCGTCATGCGCGCATGTTGATTCTGAAGGGATTCGAAGTGACCCTGACGATCATCCATATTTCTAAAATCGGCTCGGATGTTGGTCAACTCTTGGGCTTGTCTAAGTTGCTCTTTCTGAATAGCGTGCAACTGTCCTGACTGACGAAGTTGCTCTTCTTGAAAAGTGTGAAACTCCCCTGCCTGACGAAGTTGCTCATCATACATTGATTCCCATAAGTTTTGAATGGAAGCATAGTCAGGCTGAGGTGGCGGAGGTGGATAGTAAGTCTGCTCTGGGGCCGAAGTGAAAGTAGGTTCTGGTGCTATATAGTGATTCTGCACAGGTTCTTGTAAAGGGGCAGATACTTCCATCGATCTGAGCAGGGCACCTCCTAATGGTGGCCTTCAAAAATAAAAACTTTGATCCTTGAGTTGTTGATCTTCACGAGACCCATAGCATGAATAGTCCTACGAGTGAGGTGAGTGTTTCCTGGCACAGCTTCGAGATAATCCAAGTCAAGTTGTAGGTGCTGAGCGATAGGTGTGAGAAGGGTGCCCATATTAATGCTACCGCCACAATGAGTAGTGCGGCGCTGGAATCGACGAATGATGAAGGCACCCACATTAACAGGAGTTCTGTGAAGCATGCTGTGGATGAGGTATAACTCTTCCTCTGAGATGGCACCATCATTATCACTGTGCCCACTTAAGGTGTTGCTTAGCATGCGATGGACGTAGCGCAGAACAGGATTCTGAATTGAGCTATCTTTAGCGGTGTTCCAAACCAATCGGTCTTCTTTTGTTATCTGTTTCCAAAAAGTTTCAGCATCAAAGTCAGCATGTACAGAAGGAGATCCATGGTTGGGAAATCTATAGATATTATTAATCTCTCCTAGAGTGAGAGTAAAAGGTCACCCATAAAGTTGGAATGAAATGCGAGGCTGATCATAATTCCTGCCATCTAAATTAAAGACCTCCAAGGATGAGAGAAATTCCATAATTAGTACTTCATAAGTTGGCCACCAAGAATGCACAAAGTCAGAGAGTCCAATCTGAGAAAATAATAGATGAATATCTGCAAGTAAATTATACTCCCTCAGCAATTCAGTATCTGAAAATCTGGTGGCATGAATTCGAATCTCAGGCATCCGTTCATATCGAGCTTGATACTCTGGCTTGGTCCAATAATAATCTTCGGGGTAAGAGATTAGTTGTGAGGGCTGTGAGGCCGGCTAAGCATTCGGATGTCGTCGTTCGTGACGTCCCCTCCAAATATTCGCAAATCGTCTCATGCTATATTCGCAGAGATCAGTAAAACAAAAATGTGGCGGCTCGGTCGAAAGGACGGTTGTGGCTCGATCGCTGAAGTTTCGGCCCAAATCGGCTGGATGACTCGGCCGTAAGGCAAAGACATGTCGTCGGTGAAATTGGTGGCTGAATCTCGGCCGTAATATGTGTCGGCCGTAAGGAAGAGACCTCGGTCAGTCGCAAAGTCTCTCGGCCGTAATACATATGCTGAAGTGTTGGCCGTAAATACGTAAGTCGATGAAAAACTTCGGCCGGTCCATGGCGGTGGAATATTGCCTTTGAGAAGACGGCGGCTGGGCGGCTGAGGCCTCGGCCGTAAAGAGAAAAGTTCGGCCGTAATTGATGAAGCTCGGCCGTAAGAGTAGATGAACCTCGGCCGTAAGGAGTAGATGTGGATGAATAACCTCGCAATGCAACTTCGGCGTAAGAGGCGGCGTGATAACGGCCGTGTGACTTCGGGCGTAAAAGAGCAGCGGAGACGCCGTGAGACTTCGGCCGTAAGGGCTTTTGGGTGAGAAGGCGTTGAAACTTCGGTTGTAATATGTCTCGGCCGTAAGGAAGAGCTTTGGAACTTCGGCCGTAAGGCGGTGGTGCTTGATCTGCAAGGATGTGGAAGGGGTAAAGAATTTAAAGGAAACTTCAGGCGTAAACTTACCTTTTCCATGTGATGCACGAAGTGGAGGGTCACATCAAATTCAAGGAGCGCAGTGATCGGTCGATTCCAAGGTGATTTTTCCTTTCGCCTTGTCATATCTCGGCCGTAAAATAACCGGGCTGTTGTGGCAGGGCGTAATGGTGCAAGTGTTCGATGAGACGCATGCATGGCGAGTTGTTCTTTACAGCGTGGTCATCGAGGTGAAGCTCGGCCGTAACGGGAACGGGGCTGTGGTGGCAGGGCGTAATGGTGCAAGTGTCTTCTCATTTCGCCTTGTCTCAGGTCTTACGCCCCCTTCTTATTTATTTTACTTTTTTTATAGAATGAATGTGCATGCATGCCACGAACATGATTCAAATTTCGATGCATGCATGTGTCTCGTTGGCATGTCCGCATTTCTCCCCTGTAGGGCTATAATTGCTGGAATTTCTCATTAGTGACATCATCTGCTCGAATTTTTATTAAGTGACTCCAGCTGAACCACTATTTCTGAAGATTGTATTCCTTGTGCAGCATGTACATCTTGAGTTCGGCGAGATGGTCTCCTTTCTTGACTTGACTTGAGGGCTACAGCTTCAATTATATCCTGTATCTCACTAGGGCGTTTAGATCCCAGCACTGTCTCTCCTACTGATTGATCGAGCTTATCTTGATCTGCAGCTCGCAATCCATGGTAGAAATCTTCCATCACTTGCCACTTTGGAATTCTATTGTCAGGAACTCTAGCCAGTAGTTCCTTATATCGTTCCCAGGCTTCATATAACGTCTCGTTATCGTCTTGAACAACTCTCTTCGATATTTACCTACCTTTTGTGGTGGGCAATATTTTCCAACAAATTTTTCTACCAGTTCCAACCATGAGTGAATTGATCAACCAAGTGGAAGCTTTGTCACGTAAAGATTGTGGAAATAATAAAAGACGAATAACTTCAGTAGAAACATTATTATTTCTAAAGGTGCTCAGAGTGGCAAGAAATTTGTCAAGGTGATCATGAGGCTTCATGAAATCCTCCTCCAAATTGGGATGCTTGTATCATCCTCACGATTGCGGGATTTATCTCAAAATTATTTGCGTTAATATTAGGCAGCACAATGCATGATTCTCGATCACTGTACTGGCCAAAACATATTCTCTTATAGAAAGCTCTGCTTCATCTTCTCGCCGATTATTATGTGGCGGAACCAGTTCATTTTGTTGCTCCAGTCTCTGATTGTTGCGTGCTTGTTCCGCCATTTTTCTTATATTTCTTCGTAATCGACGATAGGTTCTTTCAATTTCAGGATCAAATTCCAATAGTGGATTTGAACTCCTAGTGCGCTTATCAGAGGATTCCAAGATTTGTTGTGATTTAATTTTCAATTAGTACCTGCAACAACCAATTTTCAGTAAGATAAAATAAAAAATAAAAATATATACAAGAAGAAAGAAATGCAAATAATAGGTCACCAAGAAATAAGATTTAAATTGATAAAAAGTCTTTCGGAATTATCGAGTTGAAACCTAATTACGACGCTCTTCAAACCAATTCATATGTCAAATAACTCGACCGAAAGAATCAAATAGATAATTGTAAAAATCATGCACTCGTTCGGCCATAAAATTTAACCATGTCTCAACATTACGGTTGCAAAAGCAATAATTAGCAAACTTAGTTTCAGAGAAGTTAATGAACAATCTCAGTCGAAATTAAATTAGTTGAGAAATAGAATAACAAGAGGCTCGTTCAGCCGTAAAAATCATAAAACAGTGTCGAAAGTGATTAATCAACATGAAAGCGTAAAACTTGTTGGATTATGGCCGAAACAAAATCGCAAGATGGCGTAAAAATTAACTGAATTATGTCGGCCGAAAGAGGATTAAATTGACTCTGGGCGTAAAGAATCGAAGTCGACAGCCTTTTGGCCGTAAAACAGAACATGTTTTTGGCCAAAATAAAAATTGAACGAAACGTTTCCAAATGAATCATTACGGCCGACAAAGAATACATTCGTACGGGGCATAAATCGGACATTAATCAATGAAGATTAAGTCAAAATGTGCGCCAACTAGGGGGTAATCAAATCAGTATGGTGGCGTAAAAATGAATGTTCAAAAGAGATCGACCGGTAAAACAGAAAGCTATCCACGTCTCGATCGTAACACAATTTGTATCAGAAAATTGAAATACGAATCCAAGCGACAAATAAAAATTACGGCCGAGATTATTAAGAGATCAATTCTCGGCCGAGATGAAAATTCAAGCCGTAGAAGGAATAATAACACGGAATCATGCGCTTAATCCATCCAATACTAAAGAGAATTAAATCATCATTAATAAAGTCAAATTTCGGCCGTAAACAAAATGAAGAAAACAATTCTCGGCCGTTAATCAATATTGAAAATAAGAGAGAAATCAATTCGATCATAAAGTGAATTTCGACCGTAAAGATAAAAATTGTCAATTAAGCCGAAATGAGGTCACATCAATCAGAAATATATTACGGCCGAGATTAAGTCAACACGATTGGCCGTAAAGCAAAATAGGGTTTCGGCCGAATTAAAATCGAATGAAACTTGAGAATATTACCCCAACTCTTACGTCGACAATTGAATCATTACGGCCGAAAGTGAATTAAGTCAAAACGTGATCCTTTACGGCCGAGCAAGAATAAATCGCTTTGGCCAAAACAAAGTCAAATCAATACGAAGAGTTCAAACTATTAAAACTTTACGTCCTAGAAGGAATAAAATTCATATGAGGCCAATGAAACGTGATCCAAATAAGGCGTAAAGAACAATTCATAAATGGTTGGCCGAAACAAGGTCAAATCATCAATGTATGGTCATGGCATAAAACAACGTTCGGATAAAATTACGGCCGTAAAATAGAAGATTAGAACACAGAATCGATATTGCGAGGCCGTAAAACCAGTAAAGCCGACAAAATAAATTACGGTCGTGAAACCATAAGTCCACGTAATCGACGTTAGAATTTGAGACTAAAGTCAACAAATTCAAAATGTCGTGACCTTTATCTGCAAAAGAAAATTGTTAGTTAATTCACAAGAAATAAAAATAATTAAAATAGTACATGTTTACAGAGAATTATTTACAATTTATTTACATCTCCTAATAATTCATAAAAATCAGAAATTAATTAATAAAATATTTCCCGGCAACGGAGCCAAAAACTTGATGCGTTGAAATGATGTAGCAAATTAAAATCGCTAGCAAGTGCACTAGTCGCTCAAGTAATATAGTAAAAAGGAGTAAGAGTGTCGAACCCACGAGGAATATTATTAATTCAATATCTGAATCTTTAAATTAATAAGAGAGGAAAAACATGAATTTTGAAAATGAGTTTTATAAAATAAAATAAAATAAAGATAAGATAGTGGTGTTGAAGTTAGGCCTTAGGTTGAAAATAGTTCAGGATAAATATTTGAATCAAAAAAGAAAAATTTAATCTTTAATGATGGATTAGAGTCCCCTTAAATTAATAACTTGACATAATTAAATTGCGGTCTCCACAAACTAGCATCCCCTCAATCTAAGTATGCAAATTAAACTATCTTAATTTAATAAGAATTGAAGTCTCCACAAACTGGCATCCCATCAAATCATATTAAAATTAAGACGCATTAAATTGGATTCCCTAGACTATTAATCACTCCACAAACTGGTATAGATTAACAGACCACACAAATTTGATTCTCCACACACTAGTTATCAAATTTATGTCAATTATTAATTTCATATAAAATCAATTAAATTAATTAATGAATTCTAAAATTAAATAGTCCACAAACTGGTAATTACTCAACTCAGAAATTCAATTAATTAAATTGAAAGCACTAAGCACAATTAACTAATTGATCAAAAAAGATTAAAACAAATAATGTAGAGTCCAAATAGTTTCCCTTCAATAATAATCTCCTAAAATAATAATAAAAAAAATGGAGTTCATCCTAGAAATTCTGGAGAGATAATAACATAATAACAATAATAATTGGAAGAATTACACCCAAAATAAAAGTAGAGCTCTCGAATTGGGCAGACAGTCGGGCAGCCTCTCGGACTTGATCAGGGTCGCGATCAACCTCCAGCCGTCGCACCTCTCTCCTCTTGGTCGTAGCCTGCAGACTCACGACTCATCGTGGAAGAAAACCTGAACTTCCGAGCAGACATTGGAACGATGGATTCTTCACGTATTTATAGGTGCGGACGACCTTCAATTTGATCACGGTCGTAAAATATCGTACGGATGAATTTAATTTTACGAGATAAACTCGCCCAAAGATAAATCCTTTTTATCTTTTACCCCCTTTGAATCTCGGCCAAAACAGAGAATTAAATCTCGTTACGCCCAAACAATTTTATCTTTACCCCTTCATATTTCGGCCAAAAGGATTATTTCATTTGAGTTATCGGCCGTAACAATTCTTTTGAATCGGTGTTGGAGTTCTCGAGCGATAAATACATTTGAATTGGAGATCTCGGTCGTAAAGATAAATCTTCAGAATTTCGACTGATACGTCACAATCCATCTAAATCTCGGCCGAAACGTCCAATCATATATTTGATTTTTCCTGCAAAATAATTATCAAAATTTAGTTAATCCATCCACAATTAAAATATTCAGAGAATTAATAATTTAAAATTGATAAATACAAAATTATGATTAAAAGTGACTAAAAATGATGCATGCTATGAACAAATTACAGAAAAATTAATTAAAATAATAATCTAAAATATGTTGTATTTTACATGCATCATTACCGGACCCAGTCCGGGTCTGAAACCTATTCCTGGCCGTGTATTTTTTTCAATTGCCTGGGTCAGCGCGGTCCGGGTCGATCCGGACCGTGCTCAACCCTATTTAGAATCATAATTATACAAAATTTGAGAAGTTTTGGATAGTTCCAAGCCAAATAGAAGTCTATTTGACATGGAAAGACTTTTAATCAACTCGAAAATCTATTGAAACTCCCGGAACACCTAGATATTATAAAAAGAGATTATGGGAGGCAAAAAATTCATGCTCAAATTTTGGGGGCGATAGCGATTTGCAATTGTCCAAAGGTCATCAACAACAACAAGTTTTGTCTTCTATATATTTTGTTGAATGCTCTTTATCTATATCTTTATAGTTTTTATCTTTTATGTAATAGAGATTTTTTTATCATTTGGGAAAAGTGCATAAATATGATAATATATTTGAATTAATATAGTTTGATTCATATTCTTTTCATTATGAATGTTGTTTGTAACGCCTTTTTCTAAGATTGTTATTTTCTTGGAATTTGATCACAAAATGGGTACATGGTTATTAATTCAAGGATTTAATCATTCTCAGAGAATTAATTTTTAACTTGAAGAGTTTAAGTGTTCATAAGCTGCATTTGGCAACTTGACATCTATGACGAATTCATGCGGTCTACAGTTTTTGGTGATTGATAGTTTAGTGTTGGGAATTTAATCCCTCTTCAATCTTCTGTCTTTTTTTTCAACCCTTCTATCTCTTCCTTTCTTTATCCGTTGACCAAAGAAATAACTCCTTTTTTTTCTTTTTCAATCAACTCTAAACTATAGAAAAGAAAAAAATCCTTTATTCTTTTCTATCACCTCGCGGCGGCCGCTGGTGCAAAGAGAAGAAAATTCACCTTTTCTTCACGTGGCCACACCTCAAGAGAGAGAAGAAGACATTCAAGTTAATTAGGTTTAATTAACTTAAATAGGTTTATCTTCTTAATGGACTGGATTAATTCCATAAGCCCAACAATCTCCCCCTTCATCCCATGAGAAGGAGATCCTCCATCAAGAATCATGACTTGATCATACCTCGTTCTGGCTTTCTCCTTGGATTTGTCTTTGGCTCTCCCTCTTCAGTAATCATTGAATACTCAAAATTTGGATATCTAATGGAAGCACGATGCTCTCTTGTAGATTTGCGAGATGGAGTAGCATCTTGCTCCCTGCACAAAATCCTCTACATATGCATCATCTGTATCCACATCTGGCTCATTGTTTCCAAGTTCATCTTGTACATAATCACTGTTCTGCTTCTTTGATTTCCTGAAGTCTACCAAAGTTTCTAATTTATGAAAATCACATCTTTGCTTCTGATTATTTTCTTCTTCTTTGAATCCCACAACTTATATTCAGAATCTACATCTTCATAACCCAGAAATATGCACTCTTGAGCCCTTTCATTATATTTTTGTCCTTGTTCCTTTGCCACCTGTACAGAAACTCTATAATAAAAAACCTTCAAGTGAGAGTAAGATACATTCTTACCAGTCGACACTTCCTTAGGAGTATCCGAATTCAAAGGAACTAATGGATATTTGTTAATCAGGTAGCACACAGTATTCGCAGCTTCACTCCAAAAGATCTTTAGTAGATTAGCCGTTCTCAGCATACACCTAACTCTATCCATGATGGTTCTATTCATTCTTTCAGCAACACCATTGTGCTGTGGAGTCTTAGGTACTGACTTTTCATGTCTAATGTCATGCTTTGTGCAATAATTTTTGAATTTCTGAGATGTATATTCACCACCATTGTCTGTGCGAAGACACTTTAGATGATTGTCTGTCTCCTTTTCCACCATGACATGAAACTTTTGAAAAATCTAAAATACTTGATCTTTTGTCTTCATAAAATAAATCCATAATTTTCGTGAAGCATCATCAATAAAAGTAACAAAATATCTATTGCCACCTAAAAAATTTACCTCAATGGTACCACACAAATCAAAATGCACCAAATCCAACTTATTTTCCTTCTTCTTCTTAGAATTGGACACAAATGACACTCTGCACTGATTGCCAAATAGATAGTCATCACAAGTATTCAGAAATTTATCTTTAGTAACAGTGATATGAGAATTCCTCTCCAGAACCTGCATTCCTTTCTCACTCATCTGTCTTAATCTTTTGTGTCATAAATCTGGTGAAACTTCTTCCTCTATTGCATTAACTGATTGTCCAATTAAATTTACTTGAGTTTCATAGAAGACCCTTGATAACTTTCCTTTGGCAACAATCATGGATCCTTTAATCAATTTCCACTTTTTGTCACCCATATGACTATAGTAGCCTTTTTTATCCAAAAGTCGAGGAGAAATTAGATTGAGACGTAAATTTGGTATGTGTCTAACATCCTTCAGAACCAACCCATAACCAACATCTGTTCGAATACATACATTTCCAATTTTTCGAATTTTAGATTGTCTTATTGCCCATCTTCATTGTGCCAAAATCACTAGTCATGTACATACTGAAGCATTCTTTTAATGGAGTTGCATGATGCGAAGCCCCTGAATCGATGATCCACTCAACTAAAGAGTATGTGACATTGCATTCTTCATTTCCTTCTGAAAGGTAATATAAGATCCTCATCTGATGCCACTGCAGCAGTACTTTGATCATCCACATCTTTCTAATTCTTCTCATTATATTGCTTCTTCCAGTCTAAAATTTTTCTTGATATGTCCCTCTTTGCCACAGTGATAATATGTAAATTTTTCTCTTGACTGTGACCTATTGTTTCCATGGCCTTTTGATCCTCTGCTACTATCTCTACCTCTATTCTCTATGACAAGAACTTGTATAGTATTTGTTCTCATGCTTTTCCTCCTTGTTTCTTCATTGAACAAGCAATCTTTGACCGTTACCGCACCATTAGGAGCATAATTACTAAGCGCTATCATCAAAGTTTCCCATGAATTTGGTAAGGAACTCAGGAGCATTAATCCTTGCATCTCATCATCAAGGATTATTTTCATTGCTCCCAATTGATTTACTATTTCTTGAAATTAACTCAAGTGTTCAGCAATAGAATTTTCATCTTTAAACTTCAAATTCACTAGTTTCCTGATCATGAAAGCTTTATTCTGAGCAATATTTCTTTCGTATAAATTTTGTAACTACTTCCACAAAACTTGTGCATCTGTCTCTTGAGCTACATGATGAAAAACACTAACATCAATAAATTGCATAATCATCCCAACAGCTTTTTTGTGCATCTTTTTCCAACTTTCATCAGTTTTCCCTGTCGGTTTTTTATCTCCTAATTCAATGGGATCAAACAAGTCATTGTAGTAAAGAAAGTCCTTCATCCTAGCTTTCCAAACTGAATAATTATTCCATGTCAGTTTGATCCTCACGTTAAAATAGTTTTCCTCCATTTAATTCACACGAAGAAAATCCCAATTAACCTCGCTCTGA
The DNA here is from genome assembly GCA_030549335.1 of Pontederia crassipes. Taxonomy (NCBI): domain Eukaryota; kingdom Viridiplantae; phylum Streptophyta; class Magnoliopsida; order Commelinales; family Pontederiaceae; genus Pontederia; species Pontederia crassipes. Next base: position 32,670,119 of record CM060193.1, read on the forward strand.
TACCACTTGTTGGGAATTTAATCCCTCTTCTTATATGTGAATTAGATAATATAACCAAACACGATGCACAAGAAAATAATAATAGGCAAAAGAGACACTAAATTTATGTGAAAAAACCCTTCAACAAAAAGAAAAAAAACCACAAGGCAATCATAAAGCAATATCACTAATCCACTAATCCAATAATATAGTACAATGTCTTTCGGGTTTTTGCCCAAACTCGAATAATATTTCTTTAGGATAAGCAATTCTTCTCTGAAAAATACTAAAATAACAGTAGGAATAATATCACCTGATTACTATAATTCTCTGTGATTGTAGTATCAATAAAACCTTATAGATCTTCCCAATCTGACTCTGTTCTTGATTCTTTGCTCTTCAAGAAAAAAAATTGTGTCTTCTTTTTCATCCCTCTTATCTCTTTTTTTCTTTATCCGTTGACCAAAGAAAAAACTCCTTTTTCTTTTTCAATCAACTCTAGACTCTATCTTTTCTAACACCTCTCGGCGGCTGCTGGTGCAAAGAGAAGAAAATTCACCTTTTCTTCACGTGGTCACACCTCAAGAGAGAGAAGAAAACATCCAAGTTAGTTAGGTTTAATTAACTTAAATAAGTTCATCTTCTTAATGGGCTGGATTAATTCCATAAGCCCAACATTTAGGACTTGCATTGAAATGTATTCTAATATCTAGTTAAACTCAAGATTAGCACGTTAGCAGTCTTAAATTTCTATAATAATTAATATAGTTTAATTTACTCATATCTTTAAATTGGGTAGTCCTAAGAAGTTAGCCTATTTAGTATCGTTATAATTCGATCATATAATCGCTTTACATGCTAGTTTACTCATATCATTAATCATTCATAATTTAGTGCACTTGCTAACAATTTATTGTTACAATATTTTTTGCATGCATCACTGCTTTTCCAAGGGCATGTAATCTTAGGAACATTTCAACCATTGTGATTGTGGACGCCCACAGAACTAAAAAAACCCTTCTGTTATCCAAACAAGTGAATAAGAATATGGAAGGATTTTGGGAGTAATGCCATCACCCCTCTCCAATCGGATAAAGCACTAGATGGCAGCAAGATAAGTGAGTCCCACGAGAGAATCCTCCCATGGCATGTAGAAATATATCCTCCGCATCACCAGCAAGCCGCATGCTCATTTAGCAAGGATAGCTTCATTTATTCAATGAAGATGACGAACGCCAAGGTCACCTCTGAGTGACACTATAAGAATATTGTGATTCTGTGTTGGATAAATGAAATCCATCGCAAATATACCTTTGTGACAAATTTTTCGTCGGATAGTGGTTAGTAGGAAATTTTGTCGTTGGAAAAAATTATCGACATTCCTCAAACATCCGTTGGGAAGTTTTGACGGATGTCTGCGATGCAAAAATTGTCTTCAGAATTTTTTACAGGTAAAATCCATCGAAAGTTTCGAAGGAAAGGTCATCCTTTGGAACTTCCGACGTATTTTGCCGTCGGAAGCTCCTAATCCGACTATCGAGGCTGGAGGAAGGAGCGTTGGCCCCTTCGTAAGTTTCCACGGATTTTGATGGGACAACCTCTCGAGAACTCCTGTCAAAACCTTGACTCCTCCAAGGCTTCGGCGGGTGCCACCCGTCGAATGCTTCGTCGAAGGCTTCGGCGGAAGACACCCGTCGAAGCATTCGACAGGTGCTGCCCATCGCAGGCACTGGTGGAGCTGACAAATACGTCCTTCGAAAAATTTTAAAAATATAAAAAAAATAGGTTGTTGTTGTAGGATCGGCGCTAGCAGGGCCAGAATCGAGATAGAGAGAGAGGGGGAGGGGAATGGGATGGGGAGGAGGCCACGGACGCGATCGGCCGTCCGCGCGCTGGATCCGAACGCTCGCTCGCCGGATCCGGCCGCCAGAAAGCTAGATTCGTCGCAATCCACCGCCCATGCGCTGATCGCCCGCGCATCGGATCCAGTCATAGGCGGTCGGATCCGGCCACCTGCAAGGAAGAGGAAGACAAAGAGGGGGAGGGCGGACGAGATCGTCAAAGTCGAGAATCGTCGCCGTCGTGATAGTGAAATTGGGAGGTTGAGTGATAACTTGCTGATTTTTCAATTTTGTTTCAACTCCCTAACTCACTCTCTACTGCAAGTATACAGGTCAATTATAGTTACCCAAATGTCGTATCCACAGTGATTTGAAGTCTGACTCTCTAAACAAACTAGATTAGCCTTTTCTAAAGTTAAAAATCCAAGAATTTGAAAGAAAGTTAAAACCGATTTCTAAAAATGGCCAAATTGATAAATATTTTTGGATTTTAGAAAAGTTATTTAAACTGAATTGTAAATGCTAAACTAAAGGCTCAAAAGGGTTGTCTATCAATGAGGAAGGTCCTCCTAGGAGTTGGGGTTCATCTAATTTAATTATGAATGGAAATGGACAAGTTATCACTTTTTAGTCAAATCCAATTCAACCTTTAATATGGATGTTTTCACAGCTCAATTAGACCAGAACTAAACAATATATTGTCATATGATTGTTAGCCAAGTTGAATTAGAAGAGTATCTCCACTGAAAATCAAGTTATCATTAAGTTCAATCCAACTCATTTGCTGATTTTTGGCAATTCAATCAAATCTGAAATGATAACTTCTAAATTGCACTTTAAAAGGATGAAATCAATCCAATATTAATGCAAATGCTCCTTGATTTATCTCTAAGCTACAAAAGGATTTAAAATCAGCCTCTCAGCTACAAATTCAAATGAAATCCACATTTCCATTTATGAATTGGATAGAAATCAGCACTTAATTCATGTAAAGGAATTCAGCACATGCAATTGCTCCTTGGTTCATCTCTGAACATCAAGGAAGCCACAAGACCACCTCTCAGTGGTAGGTTAAAGCAGAGGTTTAACAATGACATGGCAGATTCCCCAAATTCAGAAAATAGATTTGAAAATCAGAAATCAGCAATGGAGAGTTTGCAACATTTCAAGGATTAAAACCTTGAAATTACCATTGTCTCTTGATTCATTTCTAAACAAGAAGAAACCTAAAGATTAGCTTCTCAGCTACTAAGAAATCAGGGATCTACAATGATGAAAACAGATTTGATAATTCAGAAATTAGAAATGGGAAAACAGATTTCAGAAATCAGAAAATCAGATTCCTAATTGGGGATTGGATCTAAAACATGTCACTGGTTCTTGATTCATTTCTGAACAAGAATGGATCAAAAGACAACCTCTCAGTTATAAATACAAATAAGATCTCACAATGTCAAGATTAGAATCCAATGAATTTAGGATTGTAGAAAACAAAAATCAAAATTGCAAACCAGAAATCAGATTTCAGTACAGGAAATCAGATTTGTTCATATCCCATCCATAACTAATTAGACTACTACCCTATCCTAGGAGAAATAGAGTTTAGCTCCTCATAATTACAAAGATTTATACATAATAGTAGGAAGAATTGATACAAAACATCCTGTAATCAGAAGGTTGTCCACAGAAATCAGCAACACTTCTTCTCCTTCCTTGCTTCCTTCCTGCCCCAAAACCCTTGAATGGCCAGCCTCCTCCCCTGCTCCAGAAATTTCCACTTATATATGTGTCATGTCCACCCTTTGATCAGCATCAGAAAGTTCTATTCCCTTCATTTCAGCCATCTATCCAATGGTCCCTACATTCCAGCTGACTGCAGCAGCTTTTGGACAGCAAAGGAGTGGTCCCCCCCACTTTTTGGCTCAATTCATACTTCTTTTCCCTGCTAGAAAATCCACAACAACAAACATCAAAGTCCTCTAATAAAAAGTAAACAAACAAGGATTAGGACAGCAAGTAAACTCAGCTCAATAATTAAAAGGAGTTTGGTGTTGTACAAGAATAGAAATCGATATGAAAAACTAATGGTTTTGGAACTCAGAAATGATAATTTTGCACTAATCATGGAAACTATCCAAATACAAGTGGTTCAAGGCATTAGAGACATCAAATGGAATAGGGTGGCAAGTGACTGAAGTCAGAAATCAAATATGAATAAGATTTTATAGGAATGATAACTTGGGTGCTAAAACGATAACTTAAATGCCTTAAAAACGATAACTTGTCATAACTTTTGTTGTGGTTATTCAAATGTGATCAAATTTGAACAGAACTGAGTTAGGACAATAATATAATGATTGCCTAAGGCCTTTGTGCAGAATTGATAGTTTTGCATGTCGAAATGATAGTTTTGTCCTTTAACGATAACTTGGCAATGGAAAAATGATAACTTGTTCAAATGGACTTAAAATTTTGCACAAGTTGAGATATGATCATCCAAATATGATTAATTCATGATAGTAATGGATTTAGGGCAAGAAAATCATTGAAAATTAGCTCACTCAAAAAAATGATAACTTGGCCTATTGGAGTGATAACTTGTCCTAAAAATGATAACTTGGCATAGAATTTAAATATTTATGGATTTTAGCATTTCAGAACCTCTATGCACATGGAATTAAGTATAAAATGAGAAATATCAACTAGTTATCACAATCCATGCATTCCAAACATAATTGGCCAAAAGTTGGGCAATTTAGGGGCTCGATATGGGTGAAATGCATCTAAAATGGGATAAAAGACTATGTTGATCAGCTAGTGATCACGCCGCGACCGCCGCTGCGGGAGAAAGAGGAAGAGGAGGAGGGAGGGGGATAACGAGTAGGAGAGAGGGAGAGGAGGAGAGATAGAAATAGAGAGAAAGAGATAACTATAGGGAAATATAGGGCGCAGGAACGAGAAGGAGGAGGGAAAATTGATAGGAAAATATTAGAGTTAGCGACGAGTATATCCATCGAAATTACCGAAGGATTTGAAATCCTTCGATAATTTCAAAGGAGTACCCATCGGTAAATAAAATAATATTATTTTTATCAATGTTTATATAAGAAATTTTATTATTAAACATTATTATCTTATAAATATTAATAGTAAATTATTATTTTAATTACCGAAAGATAATTCCTTTGAAATTATCGAAGGATTTAGAATCCGTCGGTAATTTCTAAGGAAAATACCCGTCTGTAATTAAAATAATATTATTCATTATGAGTACTTATGTATAAAATCTTATTATTAACATTAATAATATTTTATGGATTAATATATATGATTATAAACATTAATAATATCATATTATATTATGAAAAATTTAAGTAAATAGAAGAAAGATACGTATTATATTATACACATTAAAAAAATATTATTTAATTACTCTCGGTAATTAAAATAATATTATTCGTTATTAGTACTTATATATAAAGTCTTATTACTAACTTTAACAATATTATATGAATTAATATATATGATTATAAACATTAATAATATCATATTATATTATGAATATTTTAAGTAAATGAAAGAGAGATACGCATTATATTATAAATATTGATAATAAATTATTATTTTAATTATCGAAGGATAACTTCTTCGAAATTATCGAAAGGTTTAGAATCTGTTAGTAATTTTGATGGAAAATATCCGTCGGTAATTAAAATAATATTATTAATTATTAGTGCTTATATATAAAATATTATTATTAAAATTATTAATATTATATGAATTAATATATATATGATTATAAACATTAATAATAAATATTTTAATTACCAAAGGAAAATTCTTTCAAAATTAGCGAAGAATTTAAAATACGTCAATAATTCCGAATGACAATCCCCGTCGGTATTTAAAATAATATTATTTATTATCACTTTTTATAATACATGTCTATCTTTCAACATGTTTATATGTTCTTTTCTTAATGCATTAATACATATTATGATTAAATAAGTTTATCATTATTTTTTAATTTCTCATAAAACATCTTTATTTTTATCTTTTACTCATTTTCCTTTTAATATATTTATAGATATATAATTTAGATTATAAATAAATTTAAAATACGAAATTGATAAATTTTAATATGCACTAAAATTTTAACACAATGATTATTTTTAAATTAATCACAATATGACTCTTTAAAATATATTACATGTATATTATTATTAAAATTAATTACCGACGGTGATGGCCTTCGAAATTGATCCATCGGTAATTCAGAAGGCTAAACTGTTAGTAATTTTAACCATAAAATATTAAACAGATACTTATATTATATCACACATGTATTATTATAAATATATTTACCGACGGGCAAGGTTGTAAGACCCGGACCGGACGTCGAGCCGGATAAGTCTCCGGACCAGGTTGGACCAGTCGAACCGGTTAACCCGGACGGTCGAACCGAATAATAATAAAATAATAAAAAAAGATAAATTATAATACTTATATATTCTTATCAATAATTAATATATTTCTACATCAAAGTACATATGATTAAATTATTTTAATTAAAGTTAAGAAATCAAATGTAACATATTTAACTATTGATATGAGTTTTATGTGATTTTAATATATTCAACTATAATTTACAAATTCATATTTCTCAAATTCAACTATTAATATTTACTTAAACTAGAAATATTATTGTAGTTTCTATTTTTTAAATTTAAATAGGTAACTAATCTTTTCATATTTAATATTTGACATTTAAAAATATTATAAATTTTCTTATTAAAAAGAATAATTTGATAAATAAGTGATGATAAGTTTATAACCATTGTATAATGTAAAATAACTTAGTATTCAAATGAATGAACATAGCATAGTGGAATGTACACAATTAGTTGTTTAAGAGGTCATGGGTTCAAAACCCACTACTCACACTATTATTCTAATATTTCCAATTTTTTAAACCGGCCGGTTGGCCTAAACCCGCTGGTTCACCGATTTTAACCGTGTTTTGACCGGTCTTGACCGGTTCGAAACGGTCCAAATGTCAGTCCAGTTTTGGGGTCAAACCAAACCCGTCCCAAGTGATGGTCGACGGTTGGACCGACCGGACCGGCCGGTCCCGTCCGGTCCAAACAACCTTGCCGACGGGTTTGGCCGACGGTCTGGTCCAAATGAATGAACATAGCATAGTGGAATGTACGCAATTAGTTGTTTAAGAGGTCATGGGTTCAAAACCCACTACTCACACTATTATTCTAATATTTCCAATTTTTTAAACCGGCCGGTTGGCCTAAACCCGTTGGTTTACCGATTTTAACCGTATTTTGACCGGTCTTGACCGGTTCGAAATGGTCCAAATGTCAGTCCGGTTTTGGGGTCAAACCAAACCCGTCCCAAGTGATGGTCGACGGTTGGACCGGTCGGACCGGCCGGTCCGGTCCGGTCCAAACAACCTTGCCGACGGGTTTGGCCTTCGGAATTACCGACGAATTTAAATCTCTTGATAATTCCGAAGGATATTCCCATCGGTAACATACTAACGGGTATTTTCCGTCTATAGTAGCAAAGGATATTTTGTCCGTCGATATTTTGAAAGGTTTATTTTGTCCGTCGCAAATGCCGTTGGAAAATGTGAAAGATTCATATCTATCGAAAATGTTCCGTCACAAATTGACAATTTTCTTGTTGTGTGACTATATAAGAAATTATTTCTTAACTTATCAAATAAAATTTTGAACAAATGTGGTAGAGGTAGGATGGAAATCAATTAAACAAGAATGGCAAAAATAACGGACCACAAGAGAGTAAGACGACCGCTTCACTAAAAAAGTTTGGAACTCTATCTACGGGTCATTTGGAAATGAAACCGTGATTCTCCCAAGTTCTCGATGCATAGTTGAATTGATATATTAGTTCGGGTTGTGTTTGATTGGAGTGGAATTTGATGATGAAGAATAAGGTGGTTGATGGGATACGAAAAAGTAGATATGATAGATATTTTTTGTGAGTTTTCAATTAAAAATAATTATTATATGAAGTATAACTTTATTATTAATTAAAATAAAATTATAAAATAAAAAAAATTTATGTGAAAAAATTTGTTAAAAATTATATTATTTAAATATAGAATCATTTTTTAAGTAAATTATATTTAATGAAATATTAAAAATTTCAATGAAATAATAATTAATAAATAATATTATATTAATCTATTATTATGAATATTTTATATTTGTTAAACAATTTATTTTATGATGGTTATTGTGTGAGAGAAAAGAAAAAGAAAAAAAGAAAATGAATTAAAATAAACTAATATGTCGTGTCAAACAAAAAAAAATGGTTCCACTTAAAAAGGTGGAACCAGAGTGATGGAACTGGTGGTGGTGGAACTTATCACGTAACTCCGATTCCATTCCTTTTGTTTTCACTCCGGAATCTAATTCTGAGAGATATTTGACGAAATCGGACGAAACAAGAGCGCGATTTTGCCCCGATTTCACAAACAAATGCAGCCTATGAGTTGTCATTCAACTCGCTCTATTACTGGCGTCCAATCGTGCAACGTCCATTATTTCAAGGTATTGAATAAGGAGTGCACAAACCGGTGTTTGAACTGATGTTGAACACCCTCGACGACTCAAACATTCCAAAAGTGAGGATTAGGGGTGTTCACGGATCGGGCTCAACCCGACCCAACCAAATTTGATTGAGTCGGGTCAGGTTGGGTGAAGAGGGCTGGAGGGGTCGAATCCGACCCAACCCGATTGGGTCGGGTCGGATGGTCGAGTTACCCGACCACCCACTTTTTTTTAAAAATTTTTTCTTACTATTTTTATATTTTCTTACTATTATTTAAGATTATTTTAAAAGGAATTTTTTAACTATTTAATATTATTTTGACACTTAAAATATTTTATTTGAATTTTTAAATCAAATATAAGCTTAAATAAGTTTGAATTAAAAAAAGGAAAAAATAAAAAATAAAAAAACTCGAGTTGATCAGGTCGGGTTGGGTCGACTCGGGTTGAAAAAAATCTAACCCGTACCTAACCCGACCCGGCCCGACCCAAACCGATTCGGATCGGGTCGGGTCATCGGACCTGTTTATATGTAATCCAGAAAATTTTTCAGAAATGTCAACTAGGATTGAAATATTCCATGCTGCGTTGGAGGTGCCTTCAATGAAGTATACAGTACCATTCATATACTATAATAAAGGGATGATTGTGCGATGGTCAGAATGCCCAGACTAAACTTCAATAACTAACATAACTATTGTCATATTAGGATTGATAGACAAGATTAATACTCGACAAAGTCTTACTAAAAATATCAATTTAAATTTTCGGAAGTCCAAACCAACAGATCTAGATCCCTGAATGTCAAGTAAAATTATTGGTAATTTGTCATAGTGAAATCCATATATAGGTTGTTTGAATCATAGAGAAGGCAACCCACATTTCACCAGTGAAATCACTTGACCAGTCCATATATTAATTTCCATGATTAATTAACTAGCAACGGTAAAATTATAAATATAAAAAGATTTCTATCGATTTAAACTTTTCAAAAAAATAGCACATAAAAACTATAAATATAAAAAAATATATCAACTTAAACTTTTAGAAAAATCACAATTGAGTTCTCAGAATTCTCTAAGGTAAAATGAAGGCAGCACCAAGGAAACAGCTACAACCATATACATGTACGTTTACTCATTCCTATGACTCACAAGAAATGCTGGCGCTATCCCCAACAAGGATTAACAATATCAAGCTACAAGAAGATATAAAATGAGAAGAACGGCGAGTGCAATGCTATGTAAATCCAACTTCACGGCATGACTCTTGTGAGGTTGAAGTTTATCGCACTGAACGTTCCTGAAGGACAGCTTTCCATTTTCGAGATCATAGATGTACTGAAAGTTCTGCATCTGGTAATTGCCCAAGTACGAGTAGCCGTCATCATAGGGCACCATCATGAAGCAAACCAGAGAAGTATCATTGTCATCAGTGTAGTTCGCCAAGAAATTTGGTGTTGGCAAAGTCATGTCTGCGCCATCGAAGTGGAACGTGACAGTGGACAAGTTTAAAGGCCTATCCGATGTCCAATCGAAGCACAGGTCGATGCCGATATTATCAAGGGAATTGTTGTACAGAGGCAGACCAACCTGAGCAATGACTTCTTCCCTGAGGATGTTGTAAGCCTCCGTTGGCAAGTAAGTAAACGGGTCGGTCGAATATATTACTGTCCCATTTGAATTTTGTACGTATTGGAGCATTTCTGGGAGGATGGGCAACCGTTTTGCCCCTACTGATATGCCTCTTAGATCCAGGATGTAGCCGATTGAATCATTAGCAATGGAGGTCGTATTAACGGCTATGGTGCTGTCCAAATCTGCGTAGGAACCAAAGAACATGTAACTGGAAAGAGAGGTACCGTCAATTTGGTCGATAAAACAATGTGAGAATTTGGAGAATTTCAGCTGAGAGATCAGAGACAGAGGGCCTCGTCCGACCCCGACATAGCCAGAGGAGTCCGAGTAATTGTAGATCACCACGTCGTTGCACGCAAAAGATAAGTTACGCGGAGTACTGCCTCCGAAATTGAACGTGTCGTTGGCAAGAACACCCACCACGCCCGAGCAATTGTATCGGCACTGTGGCAGCTGGTCGCATGTCTCTACCTCTAGCTGTGTTTCCCACCGCGGGTTGTCGTATGGTGGAGTGATGAAGGTGGAGGACTTGTTCGGGTAGTAGGCCGAAGCCGATGTCTGCAGGCAGTCGCTCCAAATGAAGTCGTCAGAAGTGTCGATTATGAGCGACACGTTGCTTGCAGGCGTGCCTACGCCCACCTGCAGCACGTAGACGGCGTCGTCAAATCCCGTGTATAGCAGCTGCGCTTGGAGGCCAGCAAGGCCATTGTTCTTTGTTGGGGTAGGAATCTTGTCGAGGTCCTTAGCAATTGACGGGGGACGGGAAGGCTTTTGGGAAGGCGTCGCAGGGCGAGAACGGAAGCCACCAGCTGCAATCGCGGGGACAAACCAGAGAAAGAAGAGAAGAAACATAGCTACAACTTGGGCCATTTTGCCTGGTACAAGTTAAGAGCCAATGTACACCATGTTGTGCACTCGATTTCATGATTCACGTATATATAGAAGAAAATAGTTGACTAGCTCATGTTATGATTAAATCTGAAAAATAACCATTTCATGTCGTAATAAATGTAAACAACACAAATTGGTTCGGGTATTAAATAAACTAACAGTCCCAATATTGATTATTTACTTCTTACTAGTTCTGAACATGATTATATATCCTACCCGCGGTCGAATTAATATTGATTGGATTATTTACTTGTTACTAGTTCTGAACATGATTATAGAATAAACAAATCGAAGAAGATATTACGGCGGTTGCAGTGAGTGTCCATTGACCGATAGGTGTGAAAAGCTATTAATATATTATACAACATATAAACAAATATAATCCTTTGACTTTATCAATGTTGCAGGTTCAAACTTGTTTATCAGTTGACTAGCAAATTAAGCCGCGTTTATCTTTTTGTATCATCAGCGGCATATATAAAATCCACATGTTGCACTAAGAATTTTCGAGCTCTTTATAACTGGAGGTGAAAGTTATTCAAGTCGGGTAGATTTTTCAGTCAAAAAAATTTATTATTCGGGTCAATTTTTTATATCAAAAAAATCACCCTAAAATCATTTAGGAAAAAAATCATCATCTAGCTGATCGATTTTTTCGAATAATTTTTCGAGCTCCTATTTTAATAAATAATATTTTCAAAAAATATATAATAAATTAAAATTAATGTTTACTTATTTAATTTTATAACTAAATATAGGATATAGCATTAGAACTATTAAATTAGAATTTCATAATGTGATAGGAATATATTAAGCTATACAAAAATTATAATACAAGTAATAAAATAATTGGTTAATCTAAATTAATTATATAAATAAAAATGAGCTCCACAGGCCTTTACAATTTTTTTTTGGATGGGGCCTAGGTTAAAAGAATCAATTTTGCTCTATTTAAAAATCGTCCTAAATCATATTTGATTTTTTGGATCAGATAAATTTTTTGGTTAGGTCGAATTTTTCTTACACCCCTACCTTCAACCTTATAATTTACTCATCGTTAATTTTGGAAGGAAGCTAATGAATATGGAATCTTTGAAACATTCCAATCAATATAGTCCTAATTCACGTTTATATAGAACAAAATAGCTATTTGACTAGCTCATGGTATGATGGAATCTGAAAATGACAATTTCATGTCGAAATAAATGGAAACGACGAAATTGGTTCAGCTATTAAATAAACTAACAGTCCCAGTTTCAAACTTTAAAGAACTTTTTTTATATCCTACCCTTTGTCGAACTATATTGATTGGATTATTTAGGTACTATTAGTTCTGAACATGAATTATGGAATAAACAAATCCAAGAAGATATTATGGCGGTTGCAGTGAGTGCCTATTGACCAATAGGCGTGAAAAGTCATTAATATATTTTACAACATATTAAAAATATAACCCTTTGACTTTAACAATATTGGAGGTTCGAACTTGTTTATCAATTGACGAGCAAAAGTCGCGTTTTATCTTTTTGTATCATCGGAGCCATATATAAAATCCACATGTTCGTCGTCCAATTAATTATTGCCATGCGGCCATTATTTTCCCCAATTGCAGAAACGATGTAAATTTAACGAAAAAGAGACGACTTGGCCAGTTTGACTTACGAACATCTTTTATATTAGATGTTAAGAAAAAAAAAAGGATGCCAACTCATATTATAAAAAAAAATAAAATACTTGGTGAAAAAAAAGTATTTATAATAAAATTAAACCCTTTCGTGCTCGTCGGTGAGGTCACAAAGGGGGTTGGACGCCCCCTTTTCGTTGTTGTGCCGATGCAAGTCGAGGACGTAGAGTCCGGGGAAGTCAGCAATCGACGATCGGCGATCAGGGAGGTCACCACAAGAGCCAATTTTTTTAATTGATATTTTTATTAAATAAATATTATAATTGATGATTAAATCTCAACTATTACGTGCCACGCCTCACGCCGATCCCAACAAGACGCCAAGCCTTACGCCGATCTGAACCGCTCGACGCCATCCGAATGAACCACCACAAGCTCTTAGGAAACAACCGGTTCAAGCGCCTTCATCCTAGCTCTCAATGATGCATCCAATGATTCTAATACAATGTATGTACCTAAGTGTGTATGCACCCTAATATCCTCATATATAGCTGTGATACAATGTATGCACCTAAGTGTGAATGTACCCTAATATTCCTCATATATATAGAGAGGAATATTAGGGTGCATTCAGGCCGTCGGGAGGCTCGATCCTCAAGCCGAAATGTCTATAACTGTGGGTGAGGAAGGAGATGAGGCGGAAGCAGGAGAAGGCACCGACGGCGGAGAGGAGGAATCAGATGCCCCCTTTTCCATTTGCTGCCGCGCCGACGAATGCCGAGAGGGAGATCCACACGTGCTGCCCATCGTGTACAGACCGGAGGAGGTCCGACGCCCCTCCTTCCCCCCCTTTTCTCCCCGTCGGCGAACACCGAGAGGGAGATCCACGTGCACCGCTCATCGTGTACAAGCATCCGCCCGAGAGTTCAGGCATTCGGTTCAATTCAAAGGAAATCAGCATCTGGTTCAAGCGCTTTGATCTTATCCGTCGATGCTACATCTGATGGCCCACCCCCCCTCCCCCCCCCCCCACACACCAATTATATTATATATATGTTGCCCCCCCCCCCCCCCCCCCCCCAAAAAAATGTCAAATGATCAATGTTAGTTTGGTAGGAAGTGTCATCATGCATCTATTAAGAGGTTGGTGGTTAGATTCCTGGGTTAGGAAAATTTTTTCTTTATGTTGGCCCTCCTAAATTTTTCCCTAAAAGTAGAGATAAAACATGAAACTAGAAGTAAAAGATGATTTTTTTTATATTGAATTTATCTGTGAAACAAAATAAAGAAAGTTTTGTGTTCACAATATTTAAAATTCTATTTCATTTTCTAAATACAATATTTATTATAATTTTTAGAAAGTTTTAAATGCAAATATAATAATATAATTTTATATAACATAATAATATATTTATAAATAGGAGTTTAGTTGGATTAATAAAATAAACTCTTGTTTTAATTTTTAGAAAAGATTAAAGGGAAAGCACGCCCAAAAAACACAAAGATATGCCACATAAGTCAATTTTATTTGAGAAGTAATAATATGAGTTTCTTAAAACAAGAAAGTATCCTTTTTAAGAAAATTTATTTTTTATTACTTTTCATAAATATATTTTTTATTTATGTTCCATATTTTTAAATAAAATATTTATTTTATGACATAATACTATATGTATAGGTAGGAGTTTTAACTGGTTTAGATAAAAATATCTTTTTTATAATATGAAAGGAAAAATATACCTAAGTAGTATGTGTATAACTAAATATTAAATCAAATGTAAATACAAAACAAATTAATTTAATTTGCGTGGACGTAGGATTTTTAATTGAACTAAATTTAAAAAGTTTATTATTAAAAGAAAATAAAATAATAGGTAGTATATGCTTACAAATACTTAAAATTTAGCTAGTTTTTTTTTTCTAAAGGCTATTTTTAAATAAAAATATAATGATAAAAAAATATTTCCTATATTTATATCTACATATTGGTAAAAGAAGATGTAGTTCACACAAATTGTAACTTGATTCGATGCAATAAAATTTAGTTAAATCGTCGGTTGATCATCATCATTAATTATTATCAATTTTTTTATATCATCTGTGAATGGCGTGGATCTTGGCACTAGTTAGAATATAAAGATTTAGATTAAATTTAAATTTAATCCGTTGACTTCACCGATGCATATCAAATTTAATTCTTTGACTTCATCAACGTCGAATTTTCAACATGTAAACCAATTGAATAACAAAGTCGCGATCATCTTTTTTTTGTATCATCAGTGACATAAAATCCACATGTTGCATTAAGAAATTTCATAAGACTCCCTTTACCTTATTATTTAAACTTGGAATCTCCAAAACTATTTTGTCTTATCAGGCGGCCAATTATTTTTGGAACGAACCTATTGAATTTGTAACGTTTGAAACAATCAAAAATTCAATTTGCGACGTCACCTCAATTTTTATCATGCGGCCATTAATTTCCCCATTTGCCAAAACGATGTATGACAGAAGAAAGGAAATTACACCCTACGAGCATGTTTTAATAAATACATTAAAACAATAGGAATACTTAACGATCCCAAAATTCTTTAAAATAATTTTTCATTGTTAACTCATTCACCGTACATTTTTTAACAGCAGAAGATTTTAATATTTTAATAAAAATCATAATAAATAAAATTTTATTTCAATCATATAAAATCTTTTTCAACTAATAAATCATGGTACTTCAAATGACTAAAGTCATTAGTACATAGCATTAATATTCAAATAGAACTTATTAAACCTAAGCATGTGCAACACTTCATCGTAAGCTTGAGCTGTCATTAGTTAATCTTCATTACCTACACAGATCCTGAGTGAAGGGTTTCCCAATTAGAGTATGGTCATGCATGTCATAATATCCTATCAATACTAGATATGATACATCATTTATAATCATAATAATATAACAATTAAACATGCATGCCATGAATTATATCAAGATACTTACATGACATTAGATAACACTCACATTCATTTTTCATATGATATTCATGAAACATAAACATTATGTCATACTTGCTTAACTTCAAATCCATCATTTGTAGGTATAAAAAACATTCATATCATTCATCACATACATAACATATCATATCATTTCATTTTCACTGTCATGTATATTTTAGGAGTTTCTTTGTAACTCTTTGATCCTTACTTCTTGACTTCTTTTATACTTTATATCTCTTCGCGGTTGCTTTATAACCATTTGAATCTTCTTTCATTCTTCTCTTCTTCTTTTTTCATCTTTATCACATAATAACATCTTGACTTTCATTCCGTATCGTAAGTCATATTTAGGAACACACATCATAATAGTGAGTGACTTTATTCCTACTCATCTTTAATAATATACACACTTTATGATGAGGAGCATTATTTTTTAAAAAGTACATACACAGATGCATGACTTTCCTTCTCGGGCTTAGGCCCCCTCGAAATACATACATAAGTGTAGGATTTTACTTTCCATCTTCACTTCATCGTCATCATCTTAATATCTTTTTTTTATCATAAGATATTTTAACTTTACTTTCGTTCTTACTTTAACTTATAACATCTTTGATATTACTATAGCTGAAAGAATCATATCACACCATCACATTGGCTAGTTAGATAACATCCTTAGGAATACGCACATCATAATAGTGAAGGGCTTTATTCCAAGGAATACACATACTCTGACAGTGAGGGACTTTATTTCGAATAATACACATACTATAATAGTTAAGGACTTTATTCTAGCGAATACGCACAACTTTCTGACGAGGGATTTTGTTCCTGAGAAACACATACATAAATGCAGAACTTTACTTCACGAGCTTAAATCCCTTTGAATTACATACATAGGTGCAAGACTTAGCTTCGATTCCTGGGTTAGGAAAATTTTTTCTTTATGTTGGCCCCCCTAAATTTTTTCCCTCGCTCCGCCCTAAAAGTAGAGATAAAACATGAAACTAGAAGTAAAAGATGATTTTTTTATATTGAATTTATCTGTGAAAGAAAATAAAGAAAATTGTGTGTTCACAATATTTAAAATTCTATTTCATTTTCTAAATAAAATATTTATTATAATTTTTAGAAAGTTTTAAATGCAAATATAATAATATAATTTTATATAACATAATAATATATTTATAAATTGGAGTTTAGTTGGATTAATAAAATAAATTCTTATTTTAATTTTTAGAAAAGATTAAAGGGAAAGCACGCCCAAAAAACACAAAGATATGCCACATAAGTCAATTTTATTTGAGAAGTAAGAATATGAGTTTCTTAAAACAAGAAAGTATCCTTTTAAGAAAATTTATTTTTTATTACTTTTCATAAATATATTTTTTTATTTATGTTCCATATTTTTTATTTATGTTCTATATTACAAGATGGTCATCATGTAGATCATTACAATCAACAATGGCATAGTCTAGCATGGTGGGAGAAATTATCATAAGAGTCATTAAAATCAAGTACATCAATTTACAAGACCTATGACCATCACAAAGTGTCATTGAACATAATCCATCCATTATCATTAGTAGTAATCATCTTAATGGACACAATTGATTATAAATCATATAATCATTGTACATGATCATAAAGATCATTAGGATTAACATTGACATCATTAGCTATAATTGTCTTCCTAGGTAAGGTGGTCTTTATATAGAATTCTTAACGTCATGCATCATCTTTTCATAAGATTTCTGATGTTCTACTTTTTTCACATTGACATGTTGAGTACTTAGAACATACTTTTATATATTCATGTTTCATGTCATTGCTATTTGTTCATCCTTATACATTTGTGTATTTCCCAAATGAATCGCAACTCAGACTTCTGGGTACATCCTTATACTTCTTGTACTTTCCAAATGGATCGTAACCAGGCTTATAATATTCCTTTGATACTTTTTTCTTATAAAGTATAATCCCAAATGGATCACAATCCAGGCATATGTTATTCATTCAGTACTATTCTTTTTAGGACTTCATCATTTGGGTTCCACATGCTTAATTCCTTCATCATTTAATATTCATGCAATCTTATTGAAGCCTAACGAGCCTTCATTCTTATGTTTGAGTGCATGTGAAATAGAATTCATCTTACCATGATGGTAATTTATGGAGAATTCAGAATCTTTTAAAAACTTCATATCTTTATTGTCACATATTAGGGTACTACTAAAAGGAAACATACTTAAGATCGATGAACACTTCAATCTTTTTCTACATAAATTTAGGCATAGTTTGAACACAATTTCATTAGGGCCTAAAAGTTTGAGGAGTGTTCTTTAGTCCAATGGCATCACTAAATTCATAGTGATTATACATCGACATAAAAATTATCTTCATCATATCTTCTTCAGCAACTCAAAGCTGCTAGTACTCACTCCATAGGTCGGTCCTGAGAACACCTAGCCTTAAATAGATCATCTTTGTATGGTAACAGACACTTATGTCTTGATGGTTGTTTTAATTAACATCTTGTAATCAATCTCTAACTTCGTAGAGTCATCATTCTTCTTTATAAAAGAAAATGGAACATTCTAAAAGTGAGGCCCTCGATCTCATAAACCCCTTGTCTTAAAGTTACTAAATTTGACTCTTCAATTCATGTATCATGGGGCCTTTGAAATCAGGGTCATGTTTGAAAGGAGGTCGATATGACACTCATTTTCTAACTATAGCTTTTAGTTCATTTAGATACTAGTAACTATCTTCTTCTTCTTCTTGCATAGTACTTATACATGTTAGGAGGAAAATCAATTGACATTAGAGTTCCATCATAATCCTCTTAAGAATTTTTAACTGATGTGAAGAAAAGATTTTTCTCTTCCATCGTCATTTGTACCACTAGGACATACTTTATGGTATGAAATTATTTTCATAGGTTCATCATCCTTAAAAGTAGTTTATGTCATACGATGATCAATAGGCTCGCTAAGAGCGTTGTTCATCATCGTAGATAATGACAACATATGATTCAATAAGATTGATATTGGAACTATGTAAATCATCATCTTTATAAGATCAATCTAGATCAATAACTTTAACTATGACCTATGTTTGACATGACCCTTCCTTAAACATCATCATAACAATAAGACTTCTTTGATTGATAATCAGATCAATGATATAGAAAGGATATAACATATGAGAACAAGGATAGGTATTTGATCAAATCATTGAATCAATACTTCATCATCTTAACAGGATGGATAGAGTAATTGTGATATGAAAATGATATGAAAAGGCCATATGAGGCATGTCAATTGTCACATCCTGAGATGTTCTATATTTGTAGAGTACTTCATCATCAAACATCATCATTAGAAAAGAATCTTAAAGATCAATGAGACCTATATTAGCATAACCAACTATCATGAGTCAAGAGTTGTCATCTTAATCGTTCAGCTCATGGAAGAGGAACAAACTTACTTGTCATAACTTCAGGTGGCACAGTGACTGCTCGTGGCACTTGCACATGGACCATATATCATACATTAGGACATGAGAATGTCCTAACTTTATGCTCTGATACCAAACTGTAACGCCCCCAAATCGCATCCCACCGCGTGGCAGAATACGTTTCAAGGACGCTACGGGTCATCCTTACATGTACATTGATGCGTATGATTTGTAACAATAAAATTTGCTAGCAAGTGCACTAGTCGCTCAAGTAATATAGTAAAAAGGAGTAAGAGTGTCGAACCCACGAGGAATATTATTAATTCAATATCTGAATTTATAAATTAATAAGAGAGGAAAAACATAGATTTTTGGAAAGAGGTTTTATGAAATAAAATAAAGAAAATAAGATAAAGATAAGATAGTGGTGTTGAAGTTAGGCCTTAGGATGAAAATAGATCAAGATAAATATTTGAACCATAAAAGATAAATTTAATCTTTAAAGATGGATTAGAGTCTCCCTAAAGTAATCTAATATGATTAACTTGTGGTCTCCACGACTGGCATCCCTCAATCTAATCATATAGAACTATCTTAATTTAATAAGAATTGAAGTCTCCACGACTGGTACCCCCAAAATCATATTAAAATTAAGATGCATTAAATTGAATTCTCTAAACTATTAATCACTCCACAAACTGGTATAGATTAATAGACCACACAAACTTGATTCTCCACACACTAGTTATCAAATTTATGTCAATTATTAATTCCAAATAAAATCAATTATAATTAGTATAATAAATTCTGAAATTAAACACTCCACAAACTGGTATAGCCTAATTCGGAAATTTAATTAACTAATATAAAAGCATTAAGCACAATTAATAATTGATCAGAAAAGATTAAAACAAATAAAGTAGGGTCCAAACATTTCCCTTCAATTAATAATCTCCTAAAATAATAATCCTAAAAACATGGAGTTCATCCTAGAAATTTTGGAGAGATAATAACAAAATAACAATAATAATCGAAAGAATTACACCCAAAATAGAAGTAGAGCTCTCGAATTGGGCAGACAGTCGGGCAGCCTCTCGGACTTGATCAGGGTCGCGATCAACTTCCAGCCGTCGCACCTCTCTCCTCTTGGTCGTAGCCTGCAGAGCTCACGACTCGCCGTGGAAGAAACCTGAACTTCAGAGCACACCTTGAAACGATGGATTCTTCACGTATTTATATGGTGCGGATGGCCTTCAATTTGATCTCGGCCGTAACATCGTACGGTTAACTTTAAAATTATAAGATAAACTCGGCCAAAGATAAATCATTTTATCATTACGCCCAAAGATAAAATCATTTATCTTTTACTCCCTTAGAGTCTCGGCCGTAAGGAAAATATTTTATCTTTACTCCTTTCCATTACTCCCAAAAGATAAAAATCCTTTTATCTTTACGCCTTCATATATCTTGTTACGCCCAAAGATAAACTCATTTTTATCTTGTTACGCCCTTCATCTTCATGCCATTACGCCCTCCAAATTTCGGCCGTAACATCTTTATCTTCATGCCATTACGCCCAAAAGATACAAACATTTATCTTTACGCCTTCAACTGTTAGCCGTAACAAAGAATTAAATCTTGTTACTCCTTTTGAATCTCGGCCGTAAGAATTTGGGTGTAAAGCCAAATCTCGGCCGTAAGAAATAATTTCTTTGAATTTCGGCCGAGATTCGAATTTTCCTGCAAATAATTATCAAAATATAGTTAATCCATCCACAATTAAAATATTCAGCGATTTTAATAATTAAAATTGATAAATCCGGAATTATGATTAAAAGTGACTAAAAATGATGCATGCCATGATCAAATTATAGAAAATTTAATTAAAATAATTAACTAAAATATGTTGTATTTTGCATGCATCAAACTCCCCCAAGCTTAAAGTCTTGCTTGTCCTCAAGCAAACATTCAAAGCAAGGCTCAAGAAAGTTCCATCATAGCCTCCACATTGTCAACTGACTAGTTTTCTCACACAGTTCTTCTGCACACCTACTACTTAGTATCTCATCATTTTCCATGCACTTAGCTTCATAGAAGTTCTGAATGCTACACAAATTTAAACAATCTCAAATTCAGCCTTGAAAAAATAAATTGTCTATCAAATAATAGCATTGATATTGAACACATAAGTACTAATTGAGCTTAAAACTTTTTCTTTTTCTTTTCATTTTTCAGCTTTATTTTCAATCATTTAAAAGTTCTAATCTTCAAGCAGGATTGCACAAGGAAGTCCATGTAGCGGGCTTTAGACTGATGACTCCCAGACCAGATGA
The DNA here is from genome assembly GCA_030549335.1 of Pontederia crassipes. Taxonomy (NCBI): domain Eukaryota; kingdom Viridiplantae; phylum Streptophyta; class Magnoliopsida; order Commelinales; family Pontederiaceae; genus Pontederia; species Pontederia crassipes. The sequence goes on from CM060193.1 coordinate 32,691,464, forward strand.
CCTTAGGGCACCAGGTGACAAAGCACCCCTCGAGTTTACTTGCCCGAACAACCAAGGTTCTGAATGAAGAGTTCGAACTTAGCCATGATTCAGTACTCATGTGCTTCTCCATATTTCACAAGATGGTCCATGTAGCAGGTTTTCGATCGACGGATCCCAGAGCAGTTGCCCTTAGGTCGCCAGGCATGAACCCCTACGGATCTAATTACCCGAACACACCTTGGTTCCGGATAACACTTTTGTACCTACACATAACTTTATTCAACTTTTTTTTTAGCATAATTATTTGTTGGGGTTTAACTAACCCTTCTTTTTTATAAGCTCAAAAAGTACTTGATATGGTCAATAAGAAGGCTACTACTATCAAGACTTAAAAGAAATAAAAAGGCATGAATATGATTTTGTCGTCTAGTCATTCATAATTCTACTTAGCATAGGCACATAGTCCATAAGTTTGATACTAAAATAGCAAGTGATAAGAAAGAAAAGTATTCAAATTTCATCAATTAACGACATGTCTTTGAACTTCTACTAAAAGATAATTAAAACAGTAAGACAAGAGTTTGTAAGATGGTAGCAAAAATAAATGCATGCAATGGTATTTTTTAGAAAATTTTCAAATTTTTTAATTTTTTTGGATTTTTTTTTTATTTTTTATTTTTATAAATAGATGCAAACATAAGCAAATAAAAAGAAAGAAACATGCAATGCGTGAAATGCAAACTCCCCCAAGCTTGAACTAGACACTGTCCTCAGTGTTAAGCCAGCAAGGGAAAGTGAAAAGATAATATAGAAAAGCTAAAGAAATAAAAATAAAAATAAAGAAAAGAGAAAAGATACAACCGGATTTATTATCGGTGGAGAGATGCTCGGCCTCAATATATATATCGATGAAGGTGTCAGCCGCAAAAGGTGTCGGTGAGAGGAGATCTCGGCCGATAATTGAGAGTCTCGACCGTAAAAGCTTGGCCGCAAAATTTTGTTGATGAAGATCTTAGCCGTGCAATCTCGGCCGTAAGAGCTGGTTGATGAAGAACCTCGACCGTAGTTGATGAAGAACTTCGGCCGTAGTTGATGAAGAACCTCGGCCGTAAGGAAAAGATTGTGTAGATTGTGCCCGTAAGGTGACTCGGCCGTAAGGAACTGGTTGATGAATAACCTTGGAGTTTGGCCGTAAGGAATGGCGGTGTGGTTTCGGCCGTAAAATGAAAAACTCGCCCGGAGTTTGGCCGTAAGAGAGCGGCGGAGATGGCGTGACTTCGGCCGTAAAATGAAGGCGACGTGGAAACTTGGCCGTAACGCACTGGGCGTAATGGTGAGAGGGGCGGCGTAACTTCGGCCGTAAAGAGTTGGCTCGGTGTGGAAGCTCGGCCGTAAGGAAGCTGAGGTTAGGTCGGTGAGGCTTCGGCCGTAAGGGCTTTTGGGCGAGAGGCATTGAAACTTCGGCCGTAATATGTCTCGGCCGTAAGGAAGAAAAGTTCGGCCGTAAGGGATGAAGCTCGGCCGTAAGAGTAAGAACTTTGGAACTTCGGTCGTAAGGCGGTGGTGCTTGATCTGCAAGGATGTGGAAAGGGTAAAAATTTATGGATGAAACTTCGGGCGTAAACTTACCTTTCCCACGTGATGCGCGCAGTGAAGGGTCACATCAAATTCAAGGAGCGCAGAGATCGGCCGATTCCAAGGTGATTTTTCCTCTCGCCTTGTCATTCCGAGATGAATGCATCGCTCGATCCACGTATTCGAAGAAATGATTAGTCGAGTTCCTCTCCGTGCACAAAAAGAAATATCGATTAGATGACTCCTTTAACCATTAATTAAAATGCCAATCAACTAACTAATTAAATAAAAAAAATTAACTTAATAAAAAAAATGTAAATTAGTAAAATCTTTGGTTGTGATTAAATATTCAATTCGTCACTGCAACAACCAAGTGTCAGAAAAAAAATTAAAAAAAATAAAAAATTAACATCTGATCAGAATGTGTGACATATAAATTTATCCAAAGGATTAACTTAGTTGTGATTAGATTTTCACTCAAGTTCTGCAACAACTAATTTTCAGTAAGAGAGATAAAAGAATAAAATACAAATATATACAAGAAAAAAGAAATACAGATAATAGGTCACGAAGAAATAAGATTTAAATTGATAAACATAAAAAGTCTTTCGGCTATTATCGAAAATTTATTAGGTCGTCAAAATTAATGTCCGAGAGAAATTAACCTAATTACTGCCACCAAAATTCACAGAACAATTATCAAATAAGGGAAAAATCAAAACTCGAACATCAATTCAACTGCCGAACATTAATATCGACCGAAAGTAAATCACATGGATGGTCGTAAAAATCAAGCACTCGTTCGGCCGTAAAACTTGGAAGAATTAACGATGATGTAACAAATGGCACAAAATGAATCAGAACTAATTTGCGTCCGTAAAGTTAATAATCAGACATTAGCAAAAATTATTTTCAGAGGGGAAATAAGATTAATCAGCCGCAATACAGAAATAGATTTACGGCCGAAATTAGATTAGGAATCCGAGGCTCGTTCGGCCGCAAAAACCATAGAACAGTGTCGAAAGTGATTAATCAATGTGAAGGCGTAAAACTTGTTGGATTATGGCCGAAATAAAATCGCAAGATGGCGTAAAAATTAGCACGGCGATGAATTATCTCGGCCGAAATAAAAATTAAACGAAACGTCGCCAAATGAATCATTACGGCCGAGGAAGAGGATAATTCATATCGGACGTAAATCGATGAAAATTAAGTCGAACGTGATCCTTGATGGCCGAGAAAGAAAAATTCACAAATAAACTGGCTGAAAAGGTCGTAAGATGGCGTAAAAACAAATGTTCAGAAAATATCGGCCGTAAAACCAGAGTAAGAAACAATTCTTGGCCGCAAAAGACATGCACAACAGGATTACCGAGACGAAAATCCAAGGCACAAAATGATTAACACGAGAGATTTAACCAACGTTCAAAGAGGATTCAGAAATTTATCGGCCGCAAAATAATTCGATCGTGAAGTTTCAGCCGTAAAACTCAGATTAAATTTGCCAGTCGCAAAATATAAGTAAAGACTTTTGCGGTGTAAAAGATTTTTCGAAATTATTAAAGCCGAAAGAGGTCAAATCAAAAAGGAATTCTCGGCCATAAAAAAGAAAACATGAGATAATGGATTATAAGAGATTAAATTCTCGTCTGCAAGCTTAATCAATCATATCACAAGAGAGAGAATTCAGTTCGATCTGGATGAAGTGAAATATCGGCCGTAAAATTGGATAAGAGTTTGTCAGTTAAAAGCTTACGGGCATAAAAAAAATAAATCATAATCATTAAAGCTGAAAAAGATCAAATCAATCTTAAAAAGAGTTTTACGGCCGAAAAAAATATGATTCATTCTCGGCCGTAAAAAAAATTGAGATAAATGCTCGGCCGTAAAAAAAATGAGATCAATTCTCGCCCGTAACAAACAATATAAAATATAAAGCCACTGAAATCAATGTTGCGACAGCAAAATTAAAAGTTTAGATGTCAGAAACGAAGCCGTAAAACCAGTAAAGTCGACAAACTAGATCTCGGTCATAAAACCATAAGTTCACGTAATCTGAAAAATCCAGTCGGCGTCAGAATTTAAGCCGAAAGTCAACAAATTTAAAGTTGTCGCGACCTTTATCTACAAAAGAAAAATATCGGCTCCAAAATAAACAAATCCCGAATTTTAGCATCACGAATCAGCCATCAGTAAATCAAATCCCAAAATCATAGCAGACAATCAGCACTTAAGGTCACCACTAACAAGCAGTAATCAGTTTAAATCGTTTAGGAGAAGCATTAAAAATTCAGAAGTAACAAATCATAGGAAGGTGTAAAAAATCCATGTCGGATGATCCATTACGGCCGAGACAAACTAAATCGCTTCGGCCAAAACAAAGTCAAATCAAAAGTTCAAACTATTATAATGTTACGGTCGAGACTGAAAAAATCACAAATAAATTGGGGTCGTAAGATGGCGTAAAAAACAAATGTTCAGAAATTTTACGGCCGTAAAAAGAAAACATGAGATCAATTCTCGGCCGTAAAAAAGATTAAATCGTCAATTAAGATGAGGTCACATCGGCCGAGATGAAGTCAACACGAGGCCGTAAAGAAAAATAGGGTTTCGGCCGAAATAATTTCGAATAAAACTTGAGAATATTACCCCACTCAAATGTCGAAAATTGAATCATTACGGCCGAAAGTGAATTAAGTCAATTCCTTACGGTCGTAAAACAACGAAATCAGATCAAATCTATATGAAAAGTTCAAACAAAAATGTTACGGCCGATAATGAAAACTGATTCGAATAGGGCGTAAAAAATTTAAACCATCGATAAACCGGGCGTAACAAGGTCAAATCAATATCCATTACTCATGGCGTAAAAACAACGTTCGGATAAAAATATTACGGCCGTAAAGATTGAAAGTTTAGAATTCAAAAATCATTCATTGCGAGGCCGTAAAATTAATAAAGCCGACACATCAAATTAAAGTCATAAATCCATAAGTCGACAGTGTGATTTGGAAAAATCCAATCGGCGTCGGATTTTAAACCGAAAGTAGATAAATAATAAAAAAAAATTATCCTGACCTTTATCTGCAAAAGAAAAAAAATTAGATTATTCACAAAAATAATTAAAACAATTAATACATATGCACAGAGAGTTATTTACAATTTATTTACATCTCCTAATAATTCATAAAAATCAGAAATTAATTAATAAAATATTCCCCGGCAACGGCGCCAAAAACTTGATGTGTATGATTTGTAACAATAAAATTTGCTAGCAAGTGCACTAGTCGCTCAAGTAATATAGTAAAAAGGAGTAAGAGTGTCGAACCCACGAGGAATATTATTAATTCAATATCTGAATTTATAAATTAATAAGAGAGGAAAAACATAGATTTTTGGAAAGAGGTTTTATGAAATAAAATAAAGAAAATAAGATAAAGATAAGATAGTGGTGTTGAAGTTAGGCCTTAGGATGAAAATAGATCAAGATAAATATTTGAACCATAAAAGATAAATTTAATCTTTAAAGATGGATTAGAGTCTCCCTAAAGTAATCTAATATGATTAACTTGTGGTCTCCACGACTGGCATCCCTCAATCTAATCATATAGAACTATCTTAATTTAATAAGAATTGAAGTCTCCACGACTGGTACCCCCAAAATCATATTAAAATTAAGATGCATTAAATTGAATTCTCTAAACTATTAATCACTCCACAAACTGGTATAGATTAATAGACCACACAAACTTGATTCTCCACACACTAGTTATCAAATTTATGTCAATTATTAATTCCAAATAAAATCAATTATAATTAGTATAATAAATTCTGAAATTAAACACTCCACAAACTGGTATAGCCTAATTCGGAAATTTAATTAACTAATATAAAAGCATTAAGCACAATTAATAATTGATCAGAAAAGATTAAAACAAATAAAGTAGGGTCCAAACATTTCCCTTCAATTAATAATCTCCTAAAATAATAATCCTAAAAACATGGAGTTCATCCTAGAAATTTTGGAGAGATAATAACAAAATAACAATAATAATCGAAAGAATTACACCCAAAATAGAAGTAGAGCTCTCGAATTGGGCAGACAGTCGGGCAGCCTCTCGGACTTGATCAGGGTCGCGATCAACTTCCAGCCGTCGCACCTCTCTCCTCTTGTCGTAGCCTGCAGAGCTCACGACTCGCCGTGGAAGAAACCTGAACTTCAGAGCACACCTTGAAACGATGGATTCTTCACGTATTTATAGGGTGCGGACGGCCTTCAATTTGATTTCGGCCGTAACATCGTACGGTTAACTTTAAAATTATAAGATAAACTCGGCCAAAGATAAATCATTTTATCATTACGCCCAAAGATAAAATCATTTATCTTTTACTCCCTTAGAGTCTCGGCCGTAAGGAAAATATTTTATCTTTACTCCTTTCCATTACTCCCAAAAGATAAAAATCCTTTTATCTTTACGCCTTCATATATCTTGTTACGCCCAAAGATAAACTCATTTTTATCTTGTTACGCCCTTCATCTTCATGCCATTACGCCCTCCAAATTTCGGCCGTAACATCTTTATCTTCATGCCATTACGCCCAAAAGATACAAACATTTATCTTTACGCCTTCAACTGTTAGCCGTAACAAAGAATTAAATCTTGTTACTCTTTTTGAATCTCGGCCGTAAGAATTTGGGTGTAAAGCCAAATCTCGGCCGTAAGAAATAATTTCTTTGAATTTCGGCCGAGATTCGAATTTTCCTGCAAATAATTATCAAAATATAGTTAATCCATCCACAATTAAAATATTCAGCGATTTTAATAATTAAAATTGATAAATCCGGAATTATGATTAAAAGTGACTAAAAATGATGCATGCCATGATCAAATTATAGAAAATTTAATTAAAATAATTAACTAAAATATGTTGTATTTTGCATGCATCATACATCTTATTGACCAAAATAAGAACTTTGACTGGTCAACTTAACATCGATAAAAGTGGAAGATTTAATCATCATTAATAATAAAAGAAAGTAACATCATAATAAGTGGAAGACTAATAAATGACTTCATAGGAGTCCAATGGAAAGCTAATACATCAAGTAATAAAAAGAAAGGAAAAAAACTATCATCATCTAAATGACTCGATAATCATGTGCAGCCACCTACGACTCGGTCTGTCACCATTGGCCACCATCATCATTCTAATCTTGACCTACATTTAAGAACATGCAGGGGAAAACCTCCTTATGAGTTTTACAACTCAGTATGGAAGTAATATAAATATCGTCATAAGATCATGATACTAAACATGAATCATAAAGAGAACATCATAAGATAACATAATCATCTGATAGGAAAGTAAATCATGATCATAATATGAAAGTGAAAGCATGTAAGAGGACATATGAATAAGTGATCATGATAAATCATCATAAAAGTGGCATAAGTCGATCACCATAATTATGAGATCATCATCATAATAAGAATCGTGAGGAATCATCGTATGAGCATGGATAATCATGGAATAAATCATCTTTATTGAACATATTACTAACTGATCAAAAGATCATGAAAATGTCATCATATAAGTGGCAAGAGCCAATAATCATCATAATGATATTTCATTATTAATATGCTTCATCTTCTTCATCATCTTATTATTCATCTTTGAGTTATAGTGGGGTATATTTCAACCCAAGGGGAGGCCTGCTTCAACCTGTCCATCATCATCATAACTGGAAAAGCCAGCCCATAACTGACCGTAGTCAGCCCACAACTGACCAAAGCCAATCCATAACTAACCGAAGTCAGCCCATAACTGGTCGTCACCAGTCCATCATAAAAAGAGCTCTCCATTTAACATTTTTCATCTTTTATCTTGCAGCTTTTAATTAATCTTTATTAGGACATAAGGATCATGATTAAGAATTTATCATCATAAGAAAGGATTAATGAATCATACTGATCAAGGGTCCTAATCATCATCATCATTATATATATGACTTAATCAGAGCTACAAGATAGGATCATGTAGAGAAATAAAAAATATATGAACATCATAATCATCATTATCATAAGATAGATCAAGATCGATGAATACGGATCAATGTCATCATAGATATGATTGGATAAATCATCATAGGCATAATCATCATCATGACATAGATTAGGATTACGTACATGAATCAGGAGCATTAATAGCATAATCATCATCATCATCAAGTTCTGAATTAAGTACATTATCAGGGATCAAAGGATTATAAAAATCAACTTAATCGTTTTGGAACTCGGGCCGAGTTGGGTGAAACCCGGGCCGAGTTCGTAAGGGCATCATCGGAGGAAAATCAAGACATGGCCCAGTCCGAGTGTAGGTCATACCCGAGCCGAGTTCACACTTAGCAGCTTCGTCGGCCGATTTGACGAATCGGCCGACCGCTCGACAGAAGTCGCGGCCGAGCGCGACTTCGTCGTAGAACTGCGCGGGCCTGGTCATCATCAACTCGGGCCGGGTTCTTCTTCGTTGTAGAGCTTTGCGCTCGCGACAATGGCGGACTCGGCCGAGTTCCATCGAACTCGGTCCGAGTATGGACTTGCCCGGGCCGGATTCTAGGAAATCCGGGTCGGGTTCCTCTTACGCAGAATTGCGAAGCGTGCGGTGTGCATTCCGTTCATCTTTTTCGACGATGGCCGGCATCCAGAATCATCATAAATCAAGGAACTAATGCTAGGCATAAACTAGGACATGCTTCGAGTCTAAAATCATGATTCTAGAAAGAATCTACCCTAGTTCCATACCTTGCAAGTTTTTGTCCAAGAAACTGTTTACTCTATTATTCTTCTTCTTCTTCCTCCTTTTCTTCTTCCTCTTTCTCCGGACGTTCCTGTCTGTCCAGGCACATTATCATCGGTGTTCATGTCTCCCAATTGCCCTCCTATTGACGGTAGCAGCCCGGTGCGAGAGAGGAGGAGAGAGACGCACAAAAATGAGAGGAAATTAGGGCCGGCTTGTAGGGACAAATAAGGGGCTAGTTTGTTTGATTTGTCCTCATATTTATAGGAGAGAAATTTGAGAACAATTGAGACTCCAAGATTTGATTTAATTCCCTCATATTTTAAAACTTTGTTTCCTATTTACCTTTTCCTCTATTTTATTTTTATCTTCCTATTTGTTTTAATTCTTTCCATCCTCTTCTTTTCCTTTTTCTATTTAAAGTTTATCTTTTTTTAAGTTGGTCGGGCGTTACAATTTGTCTACTATTTCTTTTACCATCCTAAGGACTTATGCATCAGTAGATTAGATTAGTTTAATTTAGTTTTAGTTTCCTTTATCTTTCTATTATTTTATTTTCTGCAATTCCTTTTTACCCAAAATCATGTCATCTCCTATTAGCCTCTGAAATTAATTTAGTTAAGTTAATTTCTCGTGGGTTCAATATTTTACTCTTACACTTTATTACTTCTGCGACTAGTGCAATTGCTAGCATTTAATTATTATCAATTCTCGCATCAAGCTCGCACAAAAAAATACTGGCAATCCGTATTTTTGCCATGTTATCCGTATTAATAGCCTCCAGCCTATATTGACCTCGCGTCATACATGTTTTTCAATAAAACTTTGAAAAAACACAGTACAAAGCATCATAAAAGTTCTAAGTTTGATCTATATATCAATAGGCATCAAAATCATATGACAAACATATGAAATCATCCATTATTTTAAATCTAGAATTCATCCTAGATCTCACAACATGGAATTCTAACATAACAATCTAACATAAGATTTCAATAACATGAATCATATATGAGAATCCTTCAGATCTAATGCATAATATGACCCTCAATCACAATCCCTACCAAAATTTAGGGTGTCCTTGGATCTCTCAATTCAATCATACAAACATTGAGAGGGGAGAGTGGGGTTGGATCCCCTTTACATACCTATGATCTTGTTCTTCAATGTTAATTCTCTTTCCCTTGTCCATGTCCTTTTCCTCTTTGCCCTTTTCTTTTTCCTCATTCTCCTCCTTTTTTCTCCTTCTAGATTGTAGTCGTCATGTGAGAGAAATAAGAAAAAAAAGGAGAGAGAGGATTGGGTTTTTATAGAGTCTAGCCCAAGTTTCCTCCAAATGACTTAAAACCCTTATTCAAAAATTGGGGTTATTCAATAGCAAAACATTAAAACTTAAAGTACTCACTGAAAAAGTAAATATTTATAATAATATGATTAAATAATATCTCACTCTAATGATTTTTTACTTAATGTAAGAGCCAAGAAGCACTTTCGCATGCTTGATGATTCAAGTTTGAATCACTTAAGTTGGTATACAAAAATTCATTGCCAGTGCAGATCTCCCTTGACCCTTTTTTCTTGATCATATTAGCAGATCAATCTTATGACTAGTTCAGCATTTTGGTTATCTGTTTACTAATTGATAGGGCACCGCGACCATTATTTAATACAAAATAATCGTGTTTTTGTCAAAACTTTCATTAATCACAATTCAACGTTACATGACAATGTAGATTGTCTCCTATAGAGATTGTCATTTGTTAAATTATCAGTAATGTATATTATTTTATTTAGTATGTATAAGTAATCTAGCAATCCAAATTAGTTATATATAAATTATTTTTAACTTCGTAAACTTAAACCATAAACATATATTCTCATCCATAAAATTAAAATTTATAAAATAACTATTTTTTTAAAAAATATGATAAAAAATATTCATAGGAAATAAATAATATTTATTTGATTAATTTTATAATTTATTTAATTAGTTTTGTAATTATTTAATGAGTTTTGTAATTTATTTAAATAAAATTGCAAAGGATAAATGGGAGAAGTGAAATTAAAAAAATTGCATGAGGAGATAATATGAATTACCTCCCCTCCCTAGGCTATCTATTACCACGTAGATTGTCTCAGCAATTAAGATTATTCATTACTTATAAAAAAATAAATAGAATAAGCTCAAATAATTTACGAAGATTACTTATAAAGAAACACCTTTAAATTTTTTAACATGAGACTTAGGTTTTGTTTGGTATTACTAGCGGTTTGATAAGCGAATAGTGGTTCAACTAGCGGATAGCGGGTAATGGATGATAATTAGCGGTTAGAGGTTGTAATAAATAAGTGTTTAGTAAATTTAGCGATAGAATTAGCTCCTGAATATAAAATGGCATAATTAGATATATGACAAATTATTTAATTTAAGCACTATATAAATTCTATTATAATACAATAAATTAAATATTTATATCTTAATTAAATAATTTGTAATTAATTAGGCATGAATATAAAAGAAATATAGTTAAATGGTTATAAAAAAATGAGAAAATAATAAGGTAAGTTAGAAAGAAATAATATATTTGAATAAGGATAAAATTGAAAAAATTATAAAACGTTAACCTCTAATCGCTAAAAGTTAGTAGAAGTAGTTTTTCAATAATTTCATATAAAACACTAAATGCTACTTATTTTTGTCATTTACTAAACAAACACTACAAGAAAAATGATATTTTCTGACGGTTTTGTTCGTCAAAAAATCAAACGAAACCATCGAAAATGAGGGTTTTCGACGGGTTTACCTTCGCAACTGAGCCCTCTAAAAAATGGTCGTTGCAAAATGATTTTCGACGGTTGAAAAAAAACTCGTCGGAAGTTTCGACGGTTGTAACCGTCCCAAAAATCCAGTGTCCACAACCGTCAAAAAGTCTGACGGCCGCAATTGTCGAAAAGTTTTTGGCTGTCGCAACCGTCGAAACTTTCGGCGGTCGTCGCAACCGTCGAAACTTTCGTTGGTCGCAACCGTCGAAACTTTCGGCGGTGGCAACTGTCGAAAAGATCCGGCGGTCGCAACCGTCGAAACATTTCAACAGCCGCAACCGTCGCAAAGAATTTTTAAAATATAAAAAAAATTAGCCCGGTGACAGGCAGCCATCCGGCCGCCCGCAGCAAGATCTGGTCGTCTGGCACCAAACACGTCGCCGCCAGACAGATCAGGCCGTCTGGCGGCCGATCACGCCGCCGCTGGCTAGATCAGGTCGCCTGGCGGCCGATCACGCCGCTACCAGCCAGATCACGATCGATTTGCCACTAGCGGCCGATCCAGGCAACCAAGCAGCGGTTCCGCCACGAGGCGGCCGATCCAAGGCGACCGTGGCCGGATCAGGCCGCCAGGGGGCGGATACGCGCGAGGTGTCCGAATCAGGCCGCAAGACGACGGATCCGCCGTGAGGCGGCCTATCCTGGAGGTGCGCGACCGGATCAGACCGTCAAGCGGCAGATGCGCCGCAAGCGGCCGATCCAGCTGACCGCGAGGGGGAGAGAGAGAAAGGGGTCGCCGGCCATGGGAGAGAGAGAGAAGGGTCGTCTGTCCTTCAGTTGTCGTCCGGAAGAGAGAGAAGGAGGTAGAGAGAGAATGAGGTAGGTAAAAAGGTAATAAATAGACGGAAAAAGAGAATGCGGAGCGGGAAAGGAAAAAATAGTAGGAAGCGTGGCGGGATTATTTTTTCATTACCAACGGTTTCGACCATCGCAAAATATAATAATAAAATAATATTTTTATGTTACCGACGATTCGGACCGTCAAAACTTTTACCGTCAATAATTATAATAATAAAATATTAATTATATTATATATTATGATATATAAGTTTATAATATTTAATTATTTTTATGTTTGTCGATGGTCCAGCCCGTCGGAACTTTCGAGGTCCGAACTATCGTTAATTATAATAATAAAATACTAATTATATTATATATTATGATATATAAGATTATAATATTTAATTACATTTTCTGACGGTCCCGGCCATCGAAACTTCCGACGGTCCGCACCGTCGGAACTTATAATAATAAAATACTAATAACATTATATATTGCATATATATTATATAATATTTAATTATTTTTCTAGTTACTAACTGGTTAGACCGTCGGAACTTGCGGATAGGGAGCCGTAAAAAATTTCAATGTTAATTGCAAACCGTCAGAAAATAAAATAATAATATAATAAATTTCATAATTTATTATTTATATTTTTTACGGTCAAGACTGTCGGAAATGTCGACAGATTGCTATCCGTCGCAAGTTGCATTTCTTGCCGTCGGAAATTATCCGTTGAAAATTTTTAATTTTCTTGTAGTGAAAAGAATTATCATTTGAATCATTAAATGCTACTTGAAATGCTAATTTTAATGTTGATACATAGAGACTATTCATAATTTTCACACGTCAACCACTCTCATTAGCCTACCGCGTAGACTATTACACTCTACCAAATCAAACAACCGCCAGAACTTAAAGAATGAGATGTCAAAAGTCACATCTAACCAGACATCCAAACCACTCCAAGCTTCATTTGCAACAGCACATTGATATCCTTAATCCCAATCCTTCAAAAGCTGCATAAAACATCTACTGAGGGCTGCTAATATATACATTTGTAAATAAATGTCCACACAAATATTTTATCACGTAGCGGCACAATTGATCACTATATAAGCTGACGATCACTAAGTCGGCGTCGATTTGCAAACTTCCATCTCTGATTAATGCCAAGTATACTCCTGAGCCAGGAATCTTGCTTTATACGTTCAATGAAAAATTCTCAAAGATGTTGTAACATCCTGTAAATTCAAAGAAAAAAAAAAGGAAAGAACCAAAAGAGTCCCAACCGCCAAAGGCCCAAAATCCCAACTATCCCTATGAAACCAATGCCCTAAAAATCCCACCTACTCCATGCGGCCAGCAACCCCAAAACCCCCCACACTCTCTCCCTAATTCTCTCCCGTTGGCGGCAACAAAAGAAAGACCCCAAGCTACAGTGCTCATCTCCTAACTCATTCTGCCAACTCCTAGGTTTTTCTCTCCCTCTCTTTTCTCTCTTTTACTATAGTAGCTCACTATATCTCTCTCCGTTTACTGTAGCCGAATTAGGAGGATTAAGAGAAGGGCAAAGAGCTAAAGCTAGGATTAGAGATTCTTAAGCAAGGTATGTTTGAGAAAATCTAAACCTCCCTAACCTCACAAATAATGTTTAATGTGTGGATTAGGGCTTAAGAACAACTCTTGTTCTTAGATGAAGGATTAGGCGATATGCATTTAATGATTCATGTTTTATAGATTTCTATGCTATTGCTAATCATGATATGCACCTCATGTATGATTTAGATTTCTGCTCTATTGCTAAGCATGTTTAGAACTATTATGTTCATTGTGACTTATGTTAGCTTACTATGAATTGTCTAATGCTCATGTACATTCATAAGTATGATTAACATGATTAGATGCCTTATGTGAAAATCTCATTATGTTTCATGATTAGTGTGTTAAGAATGTCATGAGAATGTCTATTATGATGTTTGAAAGTCAATATGTAGTGACCATGTCAATGTATGTAAGATTTGGAAAGAAATCATGTAAAAATCGTGTAACTGTCGTCTCAGAACGGGCGACCGATTCTTTATCGATCGACCGTTCTGGAAGGGCAGACACATTCTGTGATTAGCGGACGTCCGAACGCTTTGAGTCGGTCGTCCGAAAGTCAGGAACCGGTCGATCGATATACAAACGGTCATCCGATATATGGAGTCGAAATATTCTGTGATTAGCGGACATCCGATCATCTTGCTTCGGTCGTCCGAAAGCTGAGTATCGGTCGTCCGATTTGAGTGGGAGTTACATTCTGTGATTAGCGGACGAATCCGAAGCTCACTTCGGACGTCCGAAAGTCATGTATCAGTCGACCGATAATCCAGCGGTCGTCCGATTTAGAAGAGTGTTACATTCTGTGATTAGCGATCGAACCGAAACTCTATTTCGATCGTCCGAAATGACCAAATCGGTCGACGGATAATCCGACCGGTCGCCCGATATGTAGTCCAGAGGTCGACCGCTAAAGAAACGATCGTCCGTTTTAGACAGATGATTGGTTATGATTGAATGTCCACACATAGTATGATTTGAAGTATGTATGACCTTAAATAGGGTTAAAACATGCAATATGTGATGAATGATTGTATGTAATGATGAATGAAACTAAAAGATGAATTGGCATGAAGGTGTCTTGTTGTAATCATGAAGAGGAATAAAGTCTTCACATGCTAACTGATGTGTCGTATTCCTATGGAAGAATCCTTCCAAAAGTAGGACAATCGTCCCGGCCTAACTAGCCAAGTTCCCGCGAATCAACATGGTCTTCTCAATCACCAAGATAATAAGCTATCTTTGAAAAGATGATGTAAAGTGGAAAGTAAAGTCTTACAAATATGTATGTACTTTCCAAAGATGACTTTGGACATAAAGATGAAGATGTTGATGAAAGCTCCAATCGGATGCTAATGTATGTCTTATGAAATAAGATGTTAAAGTAAAGCAAGATGAATGATGATATGTCTTAGCATAATGATAAGTTATGATATGCTTTGACATAATGATTATGACGTTACATGTTTATCTTATTTTGCCATGATGATATGTTCATATGCCATGTAGTATGCATAAGTAGCTCATAGCATACATATGATTTATGTTCCATGATGATGATATGCATATGCCATGACATGTAGAGATTATGTCATAGGATCATAGCATGTATGGGCCTCAATATACTCTAACGGGAGAAATCCCTTGCACCCCATGGATCCGTGCAGGTATGGACGAGGCTTAGGTTCGGTGGCGAAGGCCTCATGACGAAGACATTGCACATGGGTTGGTCGGGCTACGGCTCAAGCTATCTTATTTACGTTTTCATGATGGACTCTTATAAGAGTCAATTATGTATGGCTTATGAGCCTTTGAGTCATTTACTTTTGTATGAACTCATTCATGTATGAACCATATGTTGGGTATTATGTTAGAGCCTATGTGGCCCATGGACTAGATATGTATCTTGGGATTTTATTTACCTATGAAGTCTTCCGCTGTTATTTTTATGTTATTGGACTTTATGATTATTGTTATTACATTTTCCGTCGCAATGTTTTATGAAATTAGGTCATGTCAAGGTCGAAGTAACGTCATCGAGAGTTCGGCAAAAGTTTTAAATTAGGGCCGAATTTTGGGGGCGTTCCAGATGTCTTAGGAGTGTAACAAAACTATCGATTCCTTGGTCAAATGAGGATCGAGTGATTGTTCATGCAATCTATTTGGAATACTTTTAGAATCAACAGAATCAAATAAGCAAGTCACAATAAAATCAAATTCAATAATTCATATCCATACGGCACTACTTTAATGTCCCCAGAATTCGTCTCTAATTTAGTGATTGGAAAAACCATGTTGATTCACGGGACTTTGGCTAGCTAAGCCGGGACGATTGTCCCCATTAGAAGTATTCTTCCCCGGAATACGACACATATGCTAGCTTGTGAAGATTTTATTTCCCTCCACGATTACAACAAGACACATTCATGCCAATCTATCTTTTACTTACATTCATCAATAGATACAATCATTCAATACATGTTGCATGTTTTAACCATATTTAAGGTCATACATATTTCAAATCATGCTAAGTGTGAACATTCGATTATAACCAATCATCAGCCCAAAACGATCGACCATTTTACTTTCGATTGACCGCTGGACAGGTATCGGTCGACCGAAAAGATTTTCGGTCGACCGTTATGGTCCTTTGGGCGACTGAGCTGGGTGTCGGTTCGATCGCTAATCACAATGAGCAACGACTCTCCATATCGGACGATCATTGGGATATCGGTGGACCGTTACATGACTTTCGGACGATCAAACTGGGCGTTGGGTCGACCGTTAATCACAGAGAGCAACTACTCTCCGAATCGAACAACCATTGGAGTATCGGTCGATCGTTACATGACTTTCGAACGACCCAAACTAGGCGATGGGTCGACCATTAATCAAATAAGTAACGACTCTTCTAAATCGGATGACCGAATGAGTTTCGGACGACCGTTGGACAGAGTTTGAGACAAAATCGTTCCGAGAATGATCGATCGTTAAGGAATCGGCCGTCCATCCTGAGCCGACAGAATACATATTTCTACATCATTTCTTTGCAATCTCGCATACATTGACATATTGAATACATATTGGGTTCCAAACATCATATGAAACACTTCTCAACATTCTTAGCATCCTAACAATGAAGAAAAAGGGGTTTTCACATAAGAACATCAACCATATTCGTATATGCACATAAGCATTGGACTAATCCCTTTTTGAGCAAACATAAATAATAATGAACATCGTATATCTAAACATGATTAGCAATAGAACAATAATTTTGATAAAACATGAAGCACATTACATTCTACTCATGATTAGAAATAGCATAATACATAATGACTTGAATCTCTAATGCACATTTTCTAACTATTATGTTAAAAATAAAAAGTTTGTTCTTCATGCCCTAATCCACACATTCAAACATCATTAAAAAGAATTTAGGAAGATTTAAATCCCTCGAACATATCTTAATATAAATCCCAAAAACCTTAACTCCTTCCTTTCTTTTTTTTTTTTTCCCTTCTCTTCCTCTCCTAACTGCACTAGGTCTTGCTCTAAGCCCACCAATTCCTTCCCCTTGTTCGGTGTACCTGTGAGAATGGGCTTGCTGCTGTCGATAGAGAGGGAATCGAAAGAGAGAGAGAGTGTGGCTTTGGGGATGGGAGCACTGTAGCAAAAAGGGTTTTAGCCTCTGCCGAAGTCTTGAGAGCAAAAGCAAGGTGACCTTTGCTTTTAGGTCATTTAGATGTTAGGTGTTGGGCTATGGGCTACATGCGGCTGGGCCTCTTTGTGCTGCTTTTCCTTTTTTTTAATTCTTTAGGATGTTACAACTATCCAATATATGTCAATGGAAAAATAATAAATCATTCATATTCAAGGATATTGCAATTTTGACAAAGTTGCCTCATTCACTCAGGACATGCTTGTTTGGACTTTCATTACATCACATGCACAAATTTGGGTGACTAACGGTTTTAAGTAGTCCTTTCATCTCTTGGTAATAAAAGAAGATTCAGCATGACAACATGAATGCCTGCAAGTAATCCAAGTGTTTCCTGAATGGTAATTTATCAGAAAACCAGCACCAAGTATAAAATGTAGAGGAAATCAATTATTTATCTACAAACTCTGCTTTAATGATATAATAAAACAGGTTAAGGTGGTCATTCAATAGGTCATCAACTTCTACCAATGATTTCTGCGAGCACTGAATTTCGAGCTCATTCTTTCCTTTAACAACCATAACGTTAAGTGTAGAGAACAATGGTAAACAAAGCAAGCATGCATTGTACTCGATATACTAAACCTCTGCAGAAGTGGAGGTGAAGCCTCGACTTCAAGGTCCATCAAGGACACCTTCGATGAGTGCATCTACATTTCCAGTCTCTTTCCTCTCCTTTGAGGGATTTCCTGTAACATTCTAAAAGAAAATGGAAAAAAAAAACAAAGAAGCCCAACACGCATCCAGCCCAAAAGTCCGCCCATGCTAATTAACCTAAAGTGCTAAGGTGCCCCACCTAACCACCTCACGTTCTCTCTCTCTTTCACCTCATTCCTGCCTACAACAGCCACCCCCGAAACCCTCTCATTCGGCTACAGCAACTCTCCCTCAGCTCACCATTTATGCCCATTTTTCATTTCCTTGCAGCTGAAGGAGGCAGGGAGGTAGGGCAAGGAAGAGCTAGTGATAAGAGGGGATTTAGGTGATTAAGCTTGGATCCAATTTCTTTAATCATTGCTTAATGATGTAATGATGCTTGGATTAAGGAATTGTAAGATGAAACTAGGTCTTCTAGATGCATGATTAGAGAAAGTTCATATTTGCATTAAAATGCTTCTTGTTTTGTTAAAATTAATACTCTATTGCTAATCATGTCTAGAATTAGAATGTTTATTACTATTTATGTTAGCTCATTATAAAACCATTAATGCTCATGCACATTTATGAATGTGATTAGCATGTTAGATGTCTTTATGTGGAAACTCCATTTCGTTTCATTGTTAGTGTATCAAAAATGTTGACAAATGATTCATGTGATGTGTGGAACTAAATCTATGCTCAATATGTCAATGTATACAAGATTGGAAAGAAAGGATGTCTGTCGACCCAGAACAGACGATCGATACATTAACGGTCGACCGTTCTAAGGACGAATTCGTCTCGACATTTGCCCAACGGTCATTCGAAACCCATTCCGAACGCCCGATATGGAGAGATGTTCCTCTCTGGAATCTGTGGTCGACCCAACGTTCAGTTTGGTCGTCCGAAAACCTTATAACGGACGACCGATACCCCAACGGTCGTCCGATGTAGAGCAATCATTGCTTTCTGTAATCTGCGATCGAACCGACACCCAGCTCGGTCGCCCAAAAGGACCATATCGATCGACTGAAATCCTATCAATCACCCGATACCTCGTCCAGCGGTCGATCGAAAGTGAAACGATCGTCCGTGCTGGGCTGATGATTTGGTTATGACTGAATGTCCACACTTAGCATGATTTGAAGTATGTTTGATCTTAAATAGGACTAAAACATGCAATGTGTATTGAATGATTGTATGTATTGATGAATATAAATAAAAGATGGATTGACATGAAGGTGTCTTGTTGTAATCGTGAAGGGGAATAAAGTCTTCACTTGCTAGCTTATGTGATATATTTCTGAGGAAGTAAAGTCTGACCCACGGTGGTTTGTAGTTCTAATGGGACAAAAAGATCCTGGTCTAACTAGTCAAGGACCCGCGAATCAACATGGTCTTCCCAATCACAAGATAAGAAGCTATCTAAATAAAGATAGAAGATAAAAAAGATGAAGTGAAGATGGAAAGTAAAGTCTCACACTTATATAAAGTCTTACATATGTGTATGTACTTTTTAAGAAATAATGTATCTCATTATAAAGTGTCGTATTCCTTAGAATAAAATCCTCCTATTATAGTGTCGTATTCTTTGGAATAAAGTCCTCACTATTAAAGTGTCATATTCTTTGGAATAAAATCATCACTATTATAATGAGTGTGTTCTTAAGTATAGCTTATGACATGGAATAAAAGTAAAGATGACGATGACGATGATGATGATGAAAGCACAAAAAATGATGATAATGTATTTTCCTTGTCATAAGATATTATGTAAGAAGATGTTAAGGTAAAGAAGATAAACGATAATATGCATTAGCACAATGTTAAGTTAAGATATGCTTTGACCCAATGATCATGATATTACATGCTTATCTTATCTTGCCATGATGACATGTTCATATGCCATATAATACACATAAGTATGTCATAGCATACATATGATTTATGTATAATGATGATGAAATGTATATGACATGACATGTAGAGATTATGTCATAGGATCATAACATGTATGAGCCTCAACATATTCTAACAGGAGAAATCTCATGCACCTCATGAATTTGTGCAGGTATGGACAATGCTTAGATTCGACGGCGAGAGTCTCATGCTGGTGACATTGTACATGGGTTGGTCGGGCTACAACTCAAGTTATCTTACTTATGTTGTCATGAACTCTTATATGAGTATATATGACCTATGGACTTTTGAGTCATTTACTTTTATATGAACTCACTTATGTATAATGAATCCTTTGTTGGCTTTTATGTTAGAGCCTATGTGACCCATGTGCTAGAAATGTACTTAAGTTTTTATTTATTTATGAAGTCTTCCGTTGTGTTTATATTATCGGACTCTATTATTGTGATATTTTCCGTTACAATATTTTATGAAATTAAGTTATAAAAGTAACATCATCTAAAATTTGATAACTAAATTAGGACCGAATTTTGGGAACTTATACCCACACACACAAACCCCAAGAATACCTATTAAACGAGAAAATGAAAAGGAGTCTTGTAAAGAATTCACCAAGTGATAAAAATTATGACAATTGTGGCGATAGAAAATCGAAAAATGGAGGAATGAAAGAGAGAAGAGATATTTGCAATGATGTCATGGGAGGTGGCATTAGAGAGGGAGAGGACGAGGTTTACAAGAACAGTGTTGCCAGAGACAGACGACTGGAGGTGTTGGAACTCACAACGACATTCCAATATTGCTTCCACTCGTTCTGCTGCCTTATGGGTCTCCTTGAATGAGAAGATGGGGCCGATGGTGGTGACTGTTCCCTTGGCCATTTGAGACGAGCTGGAAAGTGTGATGTTCCAAATGTTGGAAATATTTAAAGAAAAAGAGTGCAACTGTAGGTTAACATGATGTCTTGTATCAACATAGAAAGAAAAAAAAACTAAAAAATGTTTCTTCTATGAACTTAATTCAAGAAAAACTTTGAAAAATGTATTACAAACACACGATAATGACGACTATTTTTCCTTGATTTAGTGTCTAGGTTAATAATGGTAGTTCCTCGTGAAAGTGAGAAAGTACCACCAGTCTTAATGTCTCCATTTGACCTAGTCAAATTGCAAAGACTGAAGTGTTGGTCATATCAAAATTGCTTAGGATAATTAGCATTGCATGACCATCTTTAAAAATACATTTTCATGTCAATTCATCACTTAGTTATTAAAATACGAAAATGTGTTATCAATCATAATATCCAAATTTTTGTATTAATTTAAATTAAGTGCATCTTACTCATGCTTAAATAAATGTGAGATGATAATCTATATGAATATCAAATATTATCAATAGCACCTAATTACATGGTCTAATATGAAAAATCATGCAATCACATATTCATAAAGTATTTAATATGCATAATTTTAATATTATGGATTTGAAAAAAGTTATTCATAATTTTCTAACATCTTAATGTGCATAAATAAGAAAAAAAATCTAATTTCACAAAATATATTTATCATGACATAAAATACACATAAAATGCATAATAAAATAAAATTCACATATTTATGTCAAACATAAAATACACATTATTCCCAAAAAATTCAAAATTTTCGTGGGTCTAAAAAAATTCTGACTTTTCTACTATTTTCGTGATTTTTCTATTTTTTCATTTTAAAGAAAATGTTACTGTTCACATCATGCAGGCCCAAGGCCTAAGCTGGGCTGCTTACCCATGCGCTACCTCGCTTTGTGAAGTAGGCCATGACCCCACGCACGCAGCGCCACGTAACGGGCCTTGGGTCCGCGGCGCATATCTACGGTAGCACATGCATTGTATTAGGTTTTTTTTTTTAATGTATCCCGACGACGTCGGAATTGTATGGAGATTTCGGCAAACTATCAATAGTTGGATTGCAAGAGTTGGATGTGACAACGCTTTCTTCTACCCTCACATGAGTACCTCTCATTCCATTATATGGAAGTGACATGCATTTTTCTGTACTGCATTGGAGCACTTCATCCAACTATTTGCGGATACTCTTCTATCACTCATTGCTCACTGCCTATAGTTCATTTGGTCGCTTCGAAATCGGGGACGGAGTCAGGACGAAAAGTTAAGGGGGCCGAAGAATGCGAAAAAAATGACACGTATATATATACATGTATAAACATATAATTATATCATAAATAACAAAATAAAGAAAATAAATTTACTCTAGAAAAATATACATTAAAAAATAACTTATAATTATATATTTTATTTTTTAGTTAAAATATATCGTTTTAGTATTCAACCATGCATTTTTTATTTGTCATGTTCATCTTGCAAGTTAAATTTTATGATAAAATAGTATAATTATATTTAACACAATATATATATGTATGAAATAATTAACTTAAAAAAGGAATACTTAACTAAATAGTTTGATTTGTTATAGAAAGAAATCAAACTTATTTCTATATGTATCATATATTTCATAAATGCATATATTACACTGTAAACTTTTTTATATATCTCATAAATACAATAATATAGCATCTTTATGTAGATTTCATAATATTAGGATCTATTAATATATCTTCTTAAGAAAAAGTATATGGTATATTATTATATATAGTATACTTCAAAAAATTAGGGGGCCAATCATAATTTATTTAAAAATCTTATATGATATTACTATATATATATATATATATATAGCATATATATAATATAACAAAAAGTTAGGGAGCCAGGGCCCCCCTTAGTGCATATATAGCTCCGTCCCTGTTCGAAATGATGTCCAATTTCGATCACGACATGCAACATTCAAGGTAGTCTAGTCTAGGACAATTTGAGGTACTATGAACATGCATATGCCCACACACCTGAGACATCCTCCCCCTTATCTCTTAGGAGCTGTTGGATGCAAATACCTTGTCTCAGAACATTTTTATGTTGATTCTAGATAATATTTTAGCGGGATCAAGACTGTTCTAGCATTTCCAAGAACTCATTTGTCCCAGCTTTTTATTGTTCTTTGTCATTATTACATGTGGAGCCCGCATATGAAATAGAAACTATTTGAATAAATGTTTTAGAACAAGGCTGATGTTCCTAATATATTCTGATACCAAACAGGGCCTTAAGATAGGTGGGAGCCTCTGGATATTGTCTATGTATTGACAGGTCACACTCAGAGGAGGGAAACGATGGAGGTGTCTTTATTTTTGTAGGGCTTTCTTCCATCATGCAAATTCTGTAGTAGAAAATGGAAGCTTAGAACATTTCTCACTGTTATCCAGGAGTGTGCTAGAAGATGCATATCGAACATCCGTATCACCAATGATTCCAGACTATTGGTCGACTCCATTAATAATAAGAAGGATCCACCTTGGCTGCTTAAGGGTCCCATTACTAACATCCGGAGTGCACTTGCTCTTATTCCTACTCATTGTATTTTGCATTGCAACCAGAAAGCCAACATCGTAGTAGACCATCTAGCAATTTTTGCTCGTGCAAACCATGGAACCTTTTTGTGGGATGCAACTCCCTCCGGGGATCATCCAACTTTTGCACTATGATACTTCACAACGCAAATCAAAATATTTATTCTTTAAAAAAAAATACTTGGATTGTTATATCTGCACATATTAGGCCCAATGATTGGGCCCGGCCCATGACGGCATAAGTCCAACACATTATAAAATTTTGGAAAGAATTGTCCTTAACTTTGGTTATAGCATAATTTTTATCAATAAGTTAGGAGATTCCTTCAATGCCCACAAATTAATCATTTCAATTATCAAAGTTTAAGTAATTAGTATGATTTCCTAGTTGATTTCACGTAATTTCAATATGGTATTGTCACAAAAAATCTTTGGAAGAGGGCAAGTGTGATCCATTTAGAAATACATATTAATTTAACTAACAACAAGATCGACCCGAGTAATATGGATTCAAAGAAATTATATTTCTTATAGTATTTGGAAAAATGATTGGGAACATATAAAACATTGATGATTATCATGTCATGCTAAAGAGAATCCACATCAAGATACCTTTTGTGTATCAAATTAAATCAATCCTTTGATAGCATTTGACAAGTGAAATCATTTTTCTTAAATATCTTGATGAATAATTGATTGAAAAATTAATTTAGGATGCATTTTAGATGGAACTAAAAATGACTATGAGAATTCAAAAAGCGATATGGTAGATTAATCCTAGTGGTTGTTTGATTAAAATATAAGAATCATAAATCTAAAATATGTTTAGAAAGTAACTATTAAATTCTATGGCAATTTTTTTATAAAATTCTAAGACAAAATATTAGATCGTAAATAATATTAAATTAATATTTTTAATAAATATGTTACATATAAAAATATATTATATATAAATAAAATATTTAAATATTTCTTATTTATCAAACTATGTACATTACATAATTAATTTGTCAAATAATCAATAAATATTTTTCATGATGAGATTAACATTTTTATTAGCTTCAATAAATAAGCTATTTTTAATAATAGGTTAGGAGTAAAGCTTATATTTATATAATTAGATTTCTTATGTAATTAAAATATAAAATGAAATAATGAAATCAAAATATGAGAGTGTGTGTGCGCGTGATATGAAGGAGAGAGAGAGACCGCGAGAGAGCGGAGAGGAGACAGTGTGAAAAAATTGGTCAAATTAAAAAAGGAGGGATTCCAACAAATGGTTTCTTAAAATCGCATTGGTAGTCAAATTCATCGCCCAACTAGATCATGGTCGAATTAGTTCAATTTGTTCAATCAGGTACGACGAAAATGAATTAAATTTTATTAAATAATATTTTTGTATTACTTCAAAAAAATATTATAAATAAAAGTATCAAAGGTTATTAATGATATAAAGACATATTAATCATCATTTTCAATGAATCAAATGTCACTAATTTTTTACATTTATAATATATATTATTTATAATAATTGATTTTTTTTCACTTTCTTATTTAATAATTTCGGGAATATTTTTTTAGATTTTTCCTTATTGCTATATTCTCGCATTTTGTTTTTCAAATTCAAATATTATTTCTATGATATCTGTTTCTAAATTCATCCTATTAAATCTATAATGTTTTTTTTCTCTTTTTAATATATATTATTTAAATTTTATTGTCTTGTTATTTAAGTTCATCATAATTTTCCTTTTGTTAAAATTTATATTTATTACTATTTTTCCACCTTTTATTTTCAAATTCAACTATTACTATAAAATCTAATATATTATAATGTACTATAATATACTATTCAAATCTATGGTCCTTTTTTCTCCTTCCTACTCTTCCAATGCTTTCCTTATTTTTTATTTTTTTATATCTATAAAATTATTTTTTAAATATTTTAAAGAATGGCTTGAATTAATATTTCGTTCAATCTTATTTTGACAGAGTAGACCTTGTTCAATTTACTTTTTTGTTAAAATGATTTTTATTGCCCAACCAAATTGGATCAATGTCGGTTCATGATTGAAATCTGAGATAATTTTAAAAGTTACCGATCCTAATTCTTCTTATTTGGATGCAAGAACTTAATTTTTTGTTAATTCGAACTAATCGATTGGAAAAAAGTTTTGATCTAATATTTGGATAAAGAGATAATAATAGGAATTAAAAAGTTGAATAGACGGATAAATTTTAATTAATGTTTAGATAAAAAAATAAGAATTATGAGTATAATTTATTATTTACGAAGTTATTTCTTATATCATTAATAATCTAATATTTTTATAATTAGTAAAAATAGAAGGGAAAAGAAATTTAAGGTAAATTAATTAATAACTAAAAATTTAATATAAACTAAAATTAATATAAAATAATTATATAATTATAACTTATTTAGAATGCCATAGTTACTAATTTAATAATATTATACTAACATTATTAATAATTATTATAATATTATACTAGTTAATTTATATTATGATGTATGTTAAGTAAAATAATAAAAATATGTACGTCTATATTTAAACATGGAAAGAAAATAAATAATAATGAAAAGTATTATTTTATCATAACACTAAGTAAATTGTAACAAATAATTATTACATTTTTTGTTATTAAAGCTAAATAATTTTTAAATTAATAATAATAATAATAATAATAATAATAATAATAATAATAATAATAATAATAGTACAATGACTAAATAGGTCTAAAAGTAGCTCCACCAACTTTTAGATCAATATACCAAAAATAAGTTGCTAACAAGAATTTGTCAAGTTCTTGTTAACAAAAATATGCTTTTACTCTAAATTGATGTTTAACCCCTTTTTTTCAATTTGAGTATTTGATAGAAATCGGACAAATTCTAGCACAAGTTCTATATTCAAAGCTCGAAATCTCACTTGAAGAATCTTTTGAGGAATTGGCCATGATATATCTTATCCATGCATAATATCATGAAAAATGGATACAAATTTGTGACTGCCGCTTAGTATCGGTATTGGCAATGGATCTAAAAAAATATCTAAAAGGGTGAAATTTAGATATTTGCACCCTGTCGAAGTAAGGAACCATGGTATATATATTTGGAACAGATTCCATTTTGAGAGATTTGAAAAAGCGTCCTAATTTTTATCCTAACTTTTGAAAACACAAACCAGCAAAAAGATAGAAGTGAAGGAGAGGTTTACTAATGATCAGTTAAAACTCTTATTCTCCTCTACTAACCACTTGTCCTTTTTTATTCTTGGGTATTACAGTATTGTCTAATGATTTTTTAGGATAAACTAAAATTTGTATTTTGTAACCAAGACTTATAAAATTTAAGGTGTTAAATAATCTACTTTAGAGATGCTCGATAGTTATAAATAGTAGATTAACGAAAACCTTCTAATTAGATCAAACCCACTTATAAATAGTAGCATTATTTTCATCAACCATTTCTAAACTATCGCGATTTTGCACATTTAACCTCAGGCCCAAACTACGAACTTATTTTTTTATCTCTAAACTATAATGATTTTTCACTTTAATCCTTCCATCGATTTCTGTTATATTTCTCGTTATTTTTACTTTTTCTCGTTTATGAAAAGACTAAATTACCCCTAATCATAAATGAAGGAAAAACATTTCGCTCAAAATTCCTTTGTCTCTGGTGCGGAACACCCCCCGACTTTTTCGCACACAGAGCTCCATCGCGTACAACCCCCACCCCCCCACCTCCGTCGACGAAGGTCGCGGAGGGTGGGGGTGACCTCCATCACCCCACCCCCCTCAAGGTGGGGGGTCTCCCCCTACTCTCTCCCTCCCCCACCTTTGCCAAAGGTCAACCTGCTCCCCCTCCCCCTTCCCTTTTTTTCATGTGTACGCCGGCGTCGACGTAGGAAAGAAAGACGAGGGGGGGTCGCCCTCGCCCTCTGTGACATTCGGTGAAGGAGGGGGCATGCATGCAGGAGCGACCCTGCGTGCGCGAGGTGGGGGGGGGGGGGGGGGTGTTTCGTGCCGGAGACAAAAGGAATTTTGGGCGAACATTTTTTCTTTTATTTTTTTTATTCATGTGTTATATTATTAGGAGTAAATTAGTATTTTCATAAATAAGAAAAGTAAAAATAACGAGAAATGTAACAGAAGTCGATGGAAGGATTAAAGTAAAAAAAAATTATGATAGTTTAGGGATCCAAAAAAATGAGTTCGTAGTTTGAGATTAGATATAAAAAATTATGATAATTTAGGGATGGTTTATGAAAATAACCTTAAATAGTATTACAAAAATAAATGTGCTTCGTGAGTCATATTTTTTTCACTTTAGATTATAAAATTTACAACTTATAAGCAATAGGCATGACTATGAGGTCCAAACTTTATCTTCTGGATTTATAAACGACTGTTTGACTAAACATATAAGTCATCAAAATGATTTATATGTAATTTTAAAAAAAATTTCATATTGCTATTTTATCCTTATAATATACATAACTTTCTTCGTATATTTCAACTATTATATTATTAAGAACTTTTTTATCATTTGACTAAAATAATAAATTATAAGTTTTTTATTACTAAACATGTAACTACTTATTTTGAAAAATTAACTTCAATCGTTAAACTACTTGTAACACTTTAATTTATCAATTATTTTATATCAGTTAAGTCAAATGAACTATCAATAGGTCAAATCACATGACTTACCATCATAATCTCCAAAAGGTTTCCACCATATAGAAGTATTTATTATCTCTTTTTTTATCCTTACTCGAAATCTATCTCACCAAATAAAATTTATTTGGGCAAACTAGCTAATTTATAATTATAAGTCTTAATGTTTCTGAATATTTTCACTACTCATTCCAATCATATCGATGATGATGATTACCAGTTAATATCTCTTTATACTTGGGAAGACTTTGACATTCTCTCATCCTTTTTTTGAAAGAATATATAGATGGCTTCTTTTATATATTTAATTAAATACTTTATACACTGTACATATTACATTATACTATTGTGCTATTTTTTAATTAATACATCGATTTAATTAATTTTAAATTTACATATTTCAAGAAAACATTTACGTTTCCAATTATAAACGTAAGTTATCAACTACTCTATTACCAAAGAGTGCACAAATTATTATTGTTATCGAAATGATTTATCAATATTATAACTTATTAATCTTTTTTATAGGTTAAGCCAGATGAGCTCTTATAAATTTAACGAATTTAACTCGAGAATAATTTAGTTACTTACTATGTTGATAACCAAGACCAACTTAAAATTAACGATAAAAGAAACAATTATTTTACTTTTACACCGACTTAAAATCAAGGATAAAAGAAACAATTATTTTACTTTTATCTTTTGTAATATATCAAAGTATAGAATAAAGTGGGGTGAGGTCATTGGAAAATTATTAACATATCACAATTTGAATTTTGGAGACCTCAAATGTGGACTCGCAACAGTTTATTTTATCAAAAGGATGCTCCATGGTCATCTCCATCCATTGTCACCATTAAAATATATTTTTTAGTATTCGGTCTTAGACAAGGGCGGACCTAAGTCCCTTATGCTTATGGGTGCATTTTTTTAATAAAATATTAATATGTAAAGTATTATATTCAATATTATATTTGAAATATAAAATAGCTAAAAATGTTTTCAATATTAAATGAAATAATATCATACAATCATTCACAAAGAAGTTAATTAGTAACAAAAAATGCATAGTAATTAGTTATTAGAAATGATGCCAAGAGTGATTTTGTTTGTTGAAAAGTAATTTAAATGTATAATCAAAGTTCTAGTTCTTCACTATAAAAGATAAACTAATGTGAAGAGTTGATTATCAATAGAGCAAAGATAAGATAAAAAACAATTTATCATTATTTTATTTCAAAGCAAAAAAATCGAAGTGGGTCATTATTATAATATTTGGCTTATATTAATTATTACTTTGGTTAATACCTATAGAATAAACTCCTAAATTTTAATAGAGTCAATTGACCTCATCAACTCACATGTAGGTCCGCCCATGATCTCAGACCTTGACTAGATTATAAAAAAAATTGTGATCTTAATTGTACATAGGATCTCTAATTTCGATAACTTTTCTATCATTTTTGTAGGATCATAAAATCGTAGGATTAGTAAAATTGTAAATTCTACTTATTCTGCTAATTCAATTTTTCTTTTTTCATTTCTTAAATTTTTTTATGAAGTGCAGCATAACTTTTGAAGAAATAAAATTAAGAGAAAGATGATAAATTATAAATAAATGTTTGAAAAGATTTTTTCACAAATTTACTTTATTATTCATGTATAGTAAAGTTATCATATAATGCTACTCCATATTAATTATATTATTTTCATTTTTGTTAGTTTATGTTAATTATATAAATAATAATATATACTCATTTGTAGAAAATTTTAATAGAATAGTACTCAAGTTAATATTATTCATAATTTATTTTAAAAAAGATATTTTAGATAATTTTACATATTAAATTATTTTTTAGTATATGAATAAAATCTTACAAATTCCTCTTAGATATTAGGTAAGTCCGGATCTTGACTGTCTTTCAAATAATGAACTTTGTTGCCAAATATATTTTATTATTTTTAACTTGTATATTGTTTGCACTAATTTTTTAATACCCGATAAATGTTAACAAGCGTCCCATCTTGATTTGATGTTGGAATAAACAGTCGTCTCAAGAGAAAGGACAGGAACTATCACTAGAATTTACCATGATTGCACATGAACTATCAAAGATTTGTCCAAAATGTTGACCAGTAAATTGGCTTCGTTTAAAAATACGCGACAAAATAAAACCCACACACGCGCACAAAATCAAGATAAAGATCAAACCGTACAATTGTTGCTAATTAACTTGTCAGCGGTAAATGAGTTAGAATTTATTATTGGATTCAAAAAACAATCTGAGAAGGGGTTCACCTGGATCGGTGAACTAGCTGACTCGAGTCGACTTTGGATCAGTCACGATTGGAGTGGACTCGATGCGATTCAAACATTTGATTTATTTAATTTTTAGCTTATATAAAATTTTAACAAATATTAAAATAAAAAATTTTAAATGTGTAAAATAATATTAAATACTTCATAAATTATTTTATATGTTTTAAATAAATATTATATAATATTTTACATATTGAATAATAAAAAATATAAATATAAAAATGATGATAATTCATCATTCGATTCAGCTCGATCTCATTTGGGTCCAGTTGAATTGGGTTCAACCTTAAAAAAATGATTCAATCCGGTCGGATTAAAATTAGACTGTCAAAATCTAGGTCAGGTCGAGTAAATTCTACCTGTGAATGTCCTTAATCTCGAGCACATAGGATTTGACAAGCTACTACACAATCAAATACCTGTCAATTAATTCGCCCATTTACATTTGTCACGTCTATCTTGATACGTGTGTTCCTTAACCAAGTTAATCCCGAGCCATGTATTTATTATTTAGCTCACGGCATTCCAATTGACACGAGCATTAATGATTTAGATATTTGCAACCCTTATCGGAATATTCTCTTATCTTATGTATTTTTTCTAACCAAGCTAAAAATTGTGTACTTACTGAGTAATATTAACACGACGAATATAAAATTAGTGTCATTGTGCGATCGCATATTTGAACCGTTCGAGCGCATATCAACAGCCACCCTCTTTCCTTGTGGACCCCTGATTTGCGAGTGCCATCTGTGTCTCCTCATCGGCGATGACATCACGCTCGACGATCGAGAGGGCGATGAATGGGGTAGCAGCAGATCGTCGAGGCATCAATGACTGAGACTCCTCTTTCCTCTGATCCGTGAGCACCTGTTTTAAAGTCCGGAAAAATAAAAGTGAATAGACTTTCAAGGCCTAAAACTCATTTTCATACAGAAGAGTCTATTTATTTTTATGAGCATCGTAGGCGCATGATAATATATACTTATTGCAAGTTTCATATATCAAGATGTGAAAGCATAATAAGATTACGGTTATTATGAAATTTACTGAGGAAAATTGACAAATGGATTAAAATATAAAAATTATATATATAAGGCCCTAGAATGTCTACATTCAAAAAAATAAAAAATAAAATCAATGAAATAAGATGTCCGACAATAAAGTTACAAATTATTTACTCACTATATATTCGAATTTGTCAAATACATGAGAGGTGGTCCACATCCTCTCGAGGCTTATTTTTCTCGAGCATTGATCTATATCGTTGAATCATCTATTTATGAACACCATCATAGAATAATACCTATACTGATCTATATGACTTTTGATCATTTTCATGGAATCTTATATCGTATAATCATCTCATGTTACAACTTTGATCCAATCATCATTGTGAATCGTATCTTAATCCTATATGACTTTATGATAATTGATTTACTGATCTTGTACGATTATGATCCAAACAAAGATTCCAAAGATAGAAAACATAAGTAATTAAGATAACAATAAAATTTTGGGTAACCATTGTATTGGATTGATGCACATGGCATAGTATTATTATGGATTCAAGGTTCGTGTACTGTTTCCGCTGTGTGTTCCCATTAGTTAAAAAAACACTGAGTACATGGTACCTTCGTGCAACAAAAATGCTAATAAAAGGCATCACATCATAAAATAACATATTATGAAGTTAAACACAAATTTCACTGTAATTGCATTAATCAGTGAAACAATGTATTGAAATACATCATAAAGATAAAGTATTACAAAGAAATAAAAAAAATACAACATCATATTGATTCTTAATATATTGATCATTAACTCTATTTTATCCCATCACATCTTAATAATTTATCATGCCATTGATTTCATTGATATTTATTAATGAATCATAATCATGATTGATTATATCCATATAGATTATCGATCACCTTTCCTGATGAAACATTGAGATTGATGATTGAACAATGTTATCCCCAATCACCGTTGTCATTAATCTCGAATTGATTATTGACCTCGTTATCCATGATCACCAAAATCAGTACGGTATATGATTTATCAAACCATTTGATAATATCGAATTGATACTATTATCACAAGTCACATTCGAAATTTGGAGATCTTGGTTAATTATCAATAGGATGTTCCATTGTCATCCACATCCATTGTCACCGTCAAAGTAATCACCCTGTTATCATGGATATCAATCTTCTTAATTATTTTTAACTTAAATTTTGAAATGATCATAAAACATTTTTACTCATACTATTTCTAATAGAAAAACATTAAAAAATTAGCACGACATTTCATAATATTAAATATGTTTATATTTACTACATTGCTTTCATATATTTTTTTTAGTATCTATGACATTAAGAATCTAAGAGTAAGATGACATTTCGTAATGTTTTAAAAGTATTTAATAGAATTTTTATAGAAATAAATTTAAGTTTGAATTCGGTATAATTTGTATAGAAATAAATTTAAGTTCTAAATTGTTATCTTTATGATTTTAAATTAGAAACGAAAAATAATTATATTCCATCATGTTTAAAAAACCTTTATATTTTCTTTCTGGCCTAACTTAACATTTTATTTTAGAATTATGACAAGCTATAAGCCCATCAATTCAACTATCTCAATTTGTTTAGTTGTGACCGATGCTTCTCTAAAAAAAGTTGAGATTTAAAATATAATACTTTTGCACAAGTATATTTCATGACGTTGATATATAAGGTAATTAACCTTCGAATCCATTATTAGTGTAACAGAGTAATAATTCGGGAGCGAGGTAAATTTCCTTTATATGTTTTGTTAACCTTCGTGTTAAGAATTTGCTCTTTCTAACTATTTAAGTTTTTAAAAAAAATTAATTAACATAATATGATATCAGAGTAAGAAATATTTTCCTTTTCTTATTGTTCAAAAGAGAATGTTATGAATATAAAATTATTGATGTTACTCTTCTTAACTATTTAAACTTTTAAAAAATTTATCAGCGCATCAAATTTAACACTTCAATCTCATACTCTTGTTAAATAGTAAATCTAAATAATCAACTATATAAATAAATATCTGATTACTTTTAACTTTCATTTATATCGTTTGCACTAAAATTTATTTGTTTTTATTTTCACCGTCGGATGATGATAATTTGTTATGGAGTAATGCTATATCCTCTAATATCAATTCTAAATTTATCAATTTTTGTGGGTGTTTTATACATATGAGTATTAGGAGGATTTTAAGGATGTAGAGTTAGAAGACTGAGGAGAATGAATCATTTTCCTTTGTTATATATCGATCTCGAAACCTTCGCTAAATGATAACAAGTGTCCGATCCTTATTTAACATTGGAAAGAAAGTTGTGGTATACATGTTATATTCTTTTTTCTCAAAAGCAAAGTCAGAAATTGTCATTAGAATTTAGAAAGAACTGCCCGTGACTCACGCAAAAAGACCATATTGTATTCAAGTCTCCATCTAGATTTAATTTGTCAAAAATGTTGGCGTTTATATTAGCTTCGCTAAAACACACTTCATTTAAACAATGTACAGTTATTCGCATCGGCGGTAAATAAGCTAAAATTTATGAATGTAGATCCAAGCTCAAGCGCATGACATTTGACACCTATTGGTAGCTACTGGACTTTCAAAATACCAGCCAATTTAAGGCCTCTATTAACATGTGTCACGTTTATGCTGATACGTGTGCAACTTATTACGCTAAATTAATCCCGTTCTCGTATTCTATAGTTAATTAACGATTTGACGAACGGATAATAATAATTTAAATAACATATAGCTTATAGCTAAACGTTATTAGAAGTAACTTTTCAAAATTTTCATTCAAAACGTCAAATTCTACTTAATTGTATTTGCTACCAAACAAATAAAATAGCATTCCAATCGTTAAATAATACTTTAAATGTTGTTTTTTTATATTGCCAGCCTATATATATATATATATATATATATATATATTTAGCTCGTGGCGTTCCAATTTACACGAGAATTAAGGATTTAGATATTTGCAATATTAATTACGATTCAGATTTTTACCTGTACACGTACTCTCCTGTTAGAGTCTTTATCGGAATAGTTATCATATACAAATTTTTTTTCTAACAAAGCTATGAATTGCATTTATATCATTCTCTTAACCTTTTTACATCTGACTAATTCAACAAAAACCTTTATTAAAAAAAGGAGAAACATTCTTCTTATATATCCCAACAGTATAGAAAAAAAATCGCATAAGAGAACTCCTTAAAAGATATTTATACGAAAATTCAAATAAAAAATTACGACAATCTAATTATTATTCCATTAAATAATCAAATTACTTGAAATATATAACTATTATTATTCCATTAATTATTATTACGAAGCTATGAGTTCTTTTAGAAAAATATATAACCAGTGAAATTTAAATTCTAGATCTCTTCTTCTTCTTCTTCGTCATTTCACGAACTCGGCGGGGTCCACAAGAAAGCCAATTATTTGACCATGGGGACTGTCCGAGAAACAAATGTCCACCTGAGAGGCCGCAACAATTAAGAACGAAGTGTCACAAGTTGCCTTTGCCTCGTGCAATATTCCTCTTACCAGCAAGCTCACGGTGAAACCATGTCCTCATCCGCCTCCTCTCGTCTCCCTTTCTTTCTTCCGTTCCTCCTCGGCCTCTTCCTCTGTTACAAGTGTACCACTGCCGATTCCCTGAACCACGTCTGCGGCAGTACGGGAAACTACACGGCCAACAGCACCTACCAGTCCAACCTCGACCAGGCCCTCAGCACCCTCGTCTCCAAGGGCTACCGATCCGGCTTCACGACGGCCAGCGTGGGTCAGATCCCCGACCAGGTGTACGGCCTCGTTCTCTGCCGCGGCGACGTCAACGCCACGGCTTGCCGCACCTGCCTAGATGGGGCCACCATGGACGCTCGTCAGCTCTGCCCCTTCGACAAAGAAGCAGCCGTGTGGTACGACGACTGCCAGCTCCGCTACTCCAACAAGCTCTTCCTGAACTCCACAGACAACTCCAATGAGTTCCTGATGGCCAACGTCATTAACGTCACGGACGTCGACAGGTTTGACAGCCTCCTGAACCAGCTCCTGAGTAGCGTGACGGACTGGGCCGCCGACAACTCCACGAAGAGATTTGCCACCGGAGTGGTGAACAACTTCACCAACAAGTTTCCGTCGATATATGGACTGGTGCAGTGCACTCCGGATTTTTCAGGGAGCCAGTGCAGGAACTGTCTTCAGAATCTGTTCAATCCCCTACCAGATTTTCTAGAGGGGAAGGAAGGTGGGAGGGTTGTAGGTTCCAGGTGTAATATGAGATATGAAGTGTACTCTTTCTATGAAGGTGCGCCGACACTGAGGCTTACTGCGCCAGTGAACAACTCGGTGGCACCACCACCTCCTCTTCCTCCCCCCACTGCCGCAGCAGGAGGTACGATAAACAACTTGCAATACTACTTGTTTTGATTAATTATGAAGATATAGCTTCTGCTTTTGCTATGCGGCATATATCCTTCATAATCATTCATGTAGTTTCTGTGTTTCACCTCACCATAAGTGGATAGATAAATATCTTATGCCATGAAAAAATAGTACAAATTGAATTAATTTCAGAAATACTTTACGTATTTGAGTTAGGCATCAACTTTTCCAATTTAAACATGCATATCATTAGTTTCATTGGGGACTGGGGGGAGAGAGATTTCATCTCCAGTCGTCTCAACCCAGTGTACTAGATGCTTCATTTGATATGGGAAAAGTCATGCGTGACGGGCTCATGATGTCATAGTGATCTGTAGTCTTCGGAGTGCTTTCTAACAGCCACGTCATAGGTCTGACAAAAAATGAACGTATAATGGAGGGTAATGAACAATTGACAAAAATTTCTGAGAGTGATTTATAGTAGCAATTATTTCTTGATGCAGGGAAGAACAGTAAAACAGGCACAGTTCTCGCCATTGTGATACCTCTGGTGATTGGAGCACTAGTAATATCAGCTATATGCATTTGCTTCTGGAGGAGGAGGAAATCTGCTAGAAAATTACCCTGTAAGTCTCCCAGATCAAATGCTCAGTGCGTACATCTGGTGATCGCAGTAGAGTCATGCATTTTATTCTCGTATTTTATTAATATATACCAACAATGCTAAAAGAATATCGCTTACGAGAATTTGAATTTGTAATTTGTATATTCTCTCTACAGATCCTTTTGAGCCAGAGGAAATTACAAACGTTGAATCATTATTCTTTGATTTCTCTACATTACGAGCTGCAACATCAAACTTCGCTGACCAGAACAAGCTCGGACAAGGCGGCTTTGGAGCAGTTTACAAGGTACTGCTAGAATTTAGCTCATATTAATTATATCAATGCATCTATGACAAATGCATCTATGACATAATATTCGGACTTATGGAATTCTTCACAGGGACTGCTACCTGATGGACGTGAAATTGCAGTGAAGAAGCTGTTGACGGATTCAGCCCAAGGTCTAGGGGAGTTGAGAAATGAGCTGGTTCTGGTTGCTAAGCTCCAGCACCGGAATCTTGTAAGACTTTTGGGAGTTTCCTTTGAAGAAGAGAAACTGCTCGTCTATGAATATGTTCCTAACAGAAGCCTAGACACAATCCTCTTTGGTGATTCTCCACTTCGTTCACTCTGCGTTTGATTAATTATCCTGTTCATCATAAACTGACATTAGAAACAGAGACTGTAACACTTGGCTACCTGCAACAGATCCTGAAAAGCGTGGACAGCTCGATTGGGGAACTCGATACAAGATTATCACGGGAATTGCTCGAGGCTTGCAGTACCTCCACGAGGAGTCCCAGGTCAAAATCGTACACAGAGATCTAAAAGCCAGCAACGTGCTTCTAGATGCAGACATGAACCCAAAAATTTCAGACTTCGGCTTTGCCAAACTTTTCGGTGGCGACCAGACTCAGGGAACTACAAGTAGAGTCGTCGGAACATTGTAAGCAGATATTACAAGCGCATTTTGGACAGTACTGGCCATATATTACCTCTCCCTTCTCTTCTTGCATGATTTCATTCATATGTATTAATTCAAAAAGGATGCCACCATATATCAATGCAGTGGGTACATGGCACCAGAGTATGTCATGCATGGCCAATATTCAATGAAGTCGGATATATTTAGCTTCGGCGTTATGGTTTTGGAGATTCTGACGGGAAGAAAGAACGTCAGCCAAATCAGCGTTGAGCATGCTGGAGATCTTCTGAGCTATGTGAGTACTGATCTGATTATTGCATAGTTGTACAGTAAATAGTAATGCTGCCTACCCGAGTAAGTTTCACAACAAAACTCTTCCTGATCACACAGACATGGAGGAAATGGAGCAGCGGGAGAGCTATGGAGATATTAGACCCAGTTTTGGGTGATCGCTACTCGGGAAGCGAGGTTCTGAGATGCATTCAGATCGCACTACTTTGTGTTCAGGACAACCCCTCTGACAGGCCGTTGATGTCAATAGTTACTTTGATGCTAAGTAGCATTTCTGCAACTGTCCAAACTCCATTACCTCCAGCTTTCTATGCCGGAAGATCAACAAAGCCGGATTCAGCTGCTAATGACTCGACATCTGATCGTCTCTACCGGTCATCGAACAACTCTGTGGTGGCATCGCCAAACGAGCTTTCAATATCAGAAGTTGAACCTCGGTAAACAACGAAGTTTGTATATTTGAAGCATGCTAATTTGTTTGCCACAGTCTTGCTTGAATATCGCACTAGTCTGTTTGTACTATGAATCATCGACCGCTTCCTTAGCATGTGTTGTAAGAAGATTATTACAACTTATACTGTAAGCAGGCTCTGAATCCAGAGAATAAGGTGAATGTATCAGTATCGTGTGAAAAGTACTTGTCATTGTCTGCAGAAATCATAATATGCATGAAGAATTCACAAGCCGTGCGGTGTCTTCTCCTGGGTCAAAAAAACAAAAACAAAAAAAAAAAAAAACAGTTGGGCTACTTTCATAGCGAAGAGTTGGCCTCATAATTTGTGGATCAGCTACAGTGAAGTGCACTTTTATGTTTCTTTTCAAACGTTAAAAATGAAAGAAGTAAAAATCGTGATTATTTTTCTATTTGGGAAAAAATAATGAATGTGCATTTGCCGCTAAGTTTAATGAAAAATCGTGATTTAATTATACCCCGTAAGGAAAAGGAGTTCTCACCTACCAATACCTTTCGTCCTTGCGTGTAGACTCTGGAGTAAACAATAGCCAAGTCCACGAAGCTTGGTTGGCAATGAGTCGTTCAAGCTAATATCTCCATGTTCGATTCCCTAATCATCATTTGATTAAAAGAATATCATTTTGTTCTTTATCTCTGTTAGGATTCTGCACAAGAGAAATTATGCACCGCGAAAAAATTTGAGAAATTTAAGACGACGCAAAATTGTATTAGATGAAAGAAACATAAGAGGATTATAAGATCAGATGATCCAGAATTGTACAGGATGGTCTTACAAGCCTTTATTACAAGTCCTTTTATAGGGCATTGGAGAAATAACTCCTACTCTAAATTAAGGACCTAATCCTACTAGGCATGCAAGCCCCTTCTCTAAAAAAATCTCCTTGGACTAGGAGTAGAAATCTAACTTCCTAAAGATCCTTGAAGATCTCGGCGAACTTGAATTCCTCCCTGCAATTAAATTGGGCCGGGAGCCCACCTGGCGCCCGCCATGCCCGAGCGCGCCCGGGCTGTCCAGTCCGAGTCCCACTCGGGCTGTCCAGTCCGAGTCCCACTCGGACTGGGACTCCTCCAGGCGTCCCTGCTGTCTTCAAGTCTTCCTCCACGTCCAGACTCCATCTCCAAGTGCTCCTCGATCCAGAAGGGAGCTCGGCCCTTCAAGAATCTGCCATGTCCTTCTCGACATCGGAAACCAGCCAACTCCTATTCCTACTAGGAGTAGGAATTCCTCCGACCCTGCACTTCTCGTCCAAGCATCTCTCGAAGTCTCTCTATTACTTCTTTGGATCCAAATAGATTTCTAGTTAAAGTAGGATTCAATGCATTATTTAACAAATCTCCACCTTGAATTGAATCCTACAATTAGATATCTAACACTCTCTGCCGCCGCCAATCCGTGTTCTGATTTTGCACATGCGATAGCATCCTTGTAGCTTGATCTGGCGATTCTACCTCTTCAACTACTTGGAAT
Source organism: Pontederia crassipes (assembly GCA_030549335.1). Classification (NCBI taxonomy): domain Eukaryota; kingdom Viridiplantae; phylum Streptophyta; class Magnoliopsida; order Commelinales; family Pontederiaceae; genus Pontederia; species Pontederia crassipes. Next base: position 32,731,020 of record CM060193.1, read on the forward strand.
GCATATGCAACCATGTCCTCAAAGTCATAACGCTTAGGAGGACCTACTTACCTGTGAGCACGTCCTGCAGCTAGACTTGTCGTTGCTTCCTCTGCTTGCTCCTCAGACTCTGATTGTTCAACCTGATGAGATTACCCATACTGAATTGGAGTTAATCCAAACTCCACCTGTTAGTTGACACCCTCCTCTGCTGAGTCAACAACATTTCTGCTTGAGCATAGACATCTCATCAAAAGATATATTTCTGCTGTGAATAACCTTGTGCTCTGAGGGAGACCAAATTCTGAAGTCTATTACACCTGCACCATATCCTACAAAGACTCCTTCTTTGGCCTTTAGTTCCAGCTTTCCATCACTGACGTGATAATATGCTGGATAGCCAAACACTTTCAGATTAGTATAATCAGCGAGATTTCCTGACCATACCTTAATGGGAGTCTTCAGATCGATCACGGTTGCAGAACTCCGATTGACAAGGTAGCATGCTGTGCTAACAGCCTCAACCCAGAATGACTTGTTCAGTCCAGAATTAGAGAGCATGCACCGTGTCCTCTTCAGAAGAGTTCTGTTCATGCGTTCTGCTACACCATTCTACTGTGGTGTATCTCTGACGGTGGCAATGCCTTCATCCTTGTAGAATCGATCAAATTCAGACGAACAGAACTCCAAGCCGTTATCGGTACGAAGACGTTTCACTTTTCTCGATGTCTGATTCTCCATCAGAGTCTTCCATTACTTGAAAGTTTCGAATGTCTCACTCTTGTGCTTCATCATGAATACCCATGTCATCCTTGAGTAATCATCTACCACATATAGGAAGTATCTAGAATCTCCTAAAGATGAAACATGAGAGGGGCCCCAACAGTCAGTGTGGATGTAATCGAGTGTTGCCTTCATCTTGTGCACGACTTTGCTGAATTGATGTCGTTTTTGCTTGCAAAAAACACAATGCTTGCATAATCCGATTTCAGATATCTTCTGACCATTCAGAAGATTGCGCTTGCTGAAGATGTCCATCCTTTTCTGACTCATATGTCCAAGTCGCATGTGCCACAACTTGGATGTTTCTGATTTTGATTTGGACGAACTACCTACTGTAGCCACGCCAGAAATTACTGTGCCTTGTAGTATGTACAAGGACTTTTGCCTGACTCCTCTCATGACTTTAACATCACCCTTGGTGACCGTGAGCACATCTTCTGCGACATCCATCCGACATCCTTTGAAGTCTAGAACTCTTAATGATATCGGATTTTTCTTCAGTTGCGGAATATGACGGACCTTTGTCAATGTCCTCACACGATTGTCATGAGTTCTGATTTGAATTGAGCCGATTTCAACTATTTTACAGGCTGCACCATTGTCCATGATGAAATTTTTGCCATCAATCTTCTGATAAGTCAAGAACCACTCTTTGTGCGGAGTCATATGATAATAACATCCTGAGTCGAGAATCCAATTCTCTTCCGAACATCTCTGATCAGATACCATAAGAGCCAAATCATCATCAGATTCGTTATTCTGGTGAGCTACTGCAGTAACCGTGTCTTTCTTCTTCTTCTTAGGGCAATCCTTCTTTTAGTGACCCGGTTCTTTGCAGTAGTTGCAGATGTCCTTCGGATTGATGTTCTTCTTTGACTTACCCTTTTTAGGATTTGTCTTCTCTGCGGTTGTTACCAACCCTACAGCCTGAATCTCCACAGCCTTGCCAGACGCCCTATGACGAAGTTCACGAGTATGTAGACTCGATCTTACTTCTTCCAGAGGAATTGTGTCTCTTCCGATGATAATAGATTGTACGAAATTTTCGTACGACAGAGGAAGAGACATCAACAGAAGTAGGGCAGCATCTTCATCCTCGATCTTCACATCTATATTTCATAATTTCATCAACAGAGTATTCATCTGATCAAGATGATCTTTCAGAGGGGCACCTTCTTGCATGCGAAGGGCGAACAAACGTTGCTTCAACAACAACTTATTGGTCAGAGACTTAATCATGTAGAGACTCTCAAGTTTCGACCACAGACCGGCCGTCGTCTCTTGATCGGCGCTTCTATAATCACCTCGTCCGCCAGACACAATAGGATCATAGAATGCGCATTCTCTTCCTGTGCCACCAAACTTACGAGGTTGGACTTCTTTTCTTTGCCCTTCGAGTCTTCCTCCTTCGGTTTGTTCTTCGGTACGTTCGCGAGCGGCGCCCATACTCCCTATTGTTTCAAAAGTGCCAACATCTTGATCTGCCAGAGACTGAAACTATTTCGTCCTGTAAATTTCTCGACGTTGACATTGTGCGATGCCATCTCTACATCTGACGGAGGATCGATGATGAAGCCTCGCTCTGATACCAGTTTGTTAGGATTTCTGCACGAGAGAAATTATGTACCGCGAAAAAACCTGAGAAATTTAAAACGACGCAGAATTGTATTAGATGGAAGAAACAGAAGAGAATTATAAGATCAGATGATCTAGAATTGTCCAGGATGGTCTTACAAACCTTGATTACAAGTCCTTTTATAGGACCTTGGAGAAACAACTCCTACTCTAACTTAAGGACCTAATCCTACTAGGCATGCAAGCCCCTTCTCTAGAAAAACCTCCTTGGACTAGGAGTAGAAATCTGACTTCCTGAAGACCCTTGAAGATCTCGGCGAACATGAATTCCTCCCTGAAATTAAATTGGGCTGGACGCCCACCTGGTGCCCGCCATGCCCGGGCGCGCCCGAGCTGTCCAATCCGAGTCCCACTCGGACTGGGACTTCTCCAGGCGTCCCTGTTGTCTTCAAGTCTTTCTCCACGTCCAGACTCCATCTCCAAGTGCTCCTCGGTCCAGAAGGGAGCTCGGCCCTCCAAGAATCCGTCATGTCCTTCTCGACATCGAAAACCGACCGACTCCTATTCCTACTAGAAGTAGGAATTCTTCCAACCCTGCACTTCTCGTCCAAGCATTTCTCGAAGTCTCTCTATTACTTCTTTGGATCCAAATAGATTTTCAGTTAAAATATGATTCAAGGCATTATTTAATAATCTTCACGTCCAATTCATTAAGTGCTAATAGTTTTAAATATCGAGAACTCGAGTGAATATAAAAAAAACCAACTCCATCAAAATTTTTTACTTCATGATATGATACTTTTTGAAAAGCATCATACGCCAAAATTTAAGAAAAAAATAAAAAAATGTGAAAACTTTTGAATATGCACTCACCCATGTAAAGTCCGGTCATTCTTCACCGTTATGGTGCAATAAGAATGCACTTAACCGGCGTGTAGTGTTACCTTAATTATTTTTCCCTTCCACGTAACAGAACTTTCATTCATATTTAATTTTAATAGATATCCATTATAACAATAAATCATGTGATTCAATTGCATCCATGATTAAAGAAGAGCTATGACTTATTAACAATACATAATTTTTTTATTTGAATCATACGAAAACTTAATTATACGTTGGTGCGTTTAGGAATATAATTGCTTGATCATTTTAAGAGCTAAAAGTTATAACTCGTTAGGAACATATAACTAATCAATCAATATGTTAGGTCGACTTGCCAACTCAATTATCAAGTAAGCCAACGTATAAGTCATTAATATTGCATAATTGCCCAAAGCAGTGGTACCTGAATACTGAGTAGAAAACACTTGAAGATGAAATGAGGGTATGCGATGTGTCAAAAAAGAAAAAGACAAAATTCTAGAAAAGACAAAATGACAATTTTCATTGGAAAGATTCTATTCAAATGTCTTCATGAAACTTATAATACTAAAAAAATGGACACATGTCTAACGAGGAGAGGAGATGCGAGATTAGTCTTATCTACATTTGATTTTCTTTCAAGGATAGAAGATCATAGGAGTAGCCTTATCTACATTTTATCTTTTTTTATGAGGATGATTTGAAGAGATTTTACCTACGAAGCTAAGCATGTCCATACGTTGATTATCTTTAGCCAACTTTTATTGATGTTGACTGATTAAATGACATATTCTTCTCGAAAGTATGTCTCAAGTCCTATAATTTATCTTTCATTAATTTCAATTCCTTTTATTTTAGCTCCTTCGGTAGCTAACCATTTTATCATTAGAAATTCTGCATACTTTTTTTTTGTTTTCTCCATCTAATTTCTTATTCTCATAGTATTAGTAGACATCATTTTGCAAAATCTATTTGGTTTAGTGCAAGTTAGTTCTAATCGAGTTTTTCAAGTCATTCTCGGTTTGAATTTGATTATAAAGTATTACAATGAAAGTTGTATACTTACGGTTGAAATTGTATAGTTACATTGAAAAAAGTTCAATGAGAATAACTCTAATAATCTGTGGAGCGAGGAGAAAAGGGGCTCAACGAAAAAAGGGTTGTACCATGAGAAAAGCAAGGAGGTCAACCTGCTTAAAATATCCAATATGGATTCTAGCAATGCAATGGAGTTGGACCCTCATGTCGAATGAATCATGGGGTATTTGTATATTTTCACATACACTCAACATGTTCAGTTTTGTTTATGTACCTGAATTGAGTCATTTATGTTTCTAAGGATTCTACATCCTGTCACTAATCATATATTACACACAACACCACAACTCATTTCCACATAATCACTTCTTCATATAACAATATTTTTTTTCTTAAGATACTTAATCCTTTGATTAAACGGTAGCAATGCATTTATCATAGTAAAAGACATAATTGACCATTGTTCACGCACTACACTAAAAAAGTTATTTAGAAACCAAACACATTAGTCTTTAAAATTTCAATTTTATTCTTTAATACTTTTGGGACTAAAATTTCTTGGTCCTCCATGGACCTACAAGTTGGTTATTAAAAGTTCTTAGTGACCAAAATTGTCTCATTAGTTCTAAAAAGATGGTCTTTTAATGATCACAAGTGAAATTTTGATTTCAAATAAATAAGAATTTAGGACTACTATCACATTAGCCTCTAATACTTATATTTTAAAACCAAATATGATTAGTCCCTAAAAGATAATTAATCTTTAAATCATAGTTTTGTTGTAGTGACGTAGGAGTTGAAGAAATTTACTTGAACATACAACATGTCAAATAAATAACAATATTGACAGTACAATACTTTACCTTGATTTTCATTTCATGTATTATATGCTATGTATTTAAAATATAATATTGATCTATTCATTTTTTTTATGTTATTGTCATGATATGTGATTTTTATTTAGAACATGTTAAAAATACTTTTATGTTCAATGATAATGATGAATAAAGCTATGATAAGTTCCCACTTTAAAAGAAGAATTGCATCTTTTTGTGAAACCTTTTTATTGTATTAGAGAGAGTCTTTACAATAAGAATAGATAATAAATTGTAATTTTATTGTCTCCCTAGTTATGCTATTTATCCCTACACAGCAATACCATATGATATAATGTTCTCCATTACAATGAATACACTTGCCAATTCTTAATTTTTACTTTGAACTCATTAACATATTTAACTATTTTTAGATTAAATTAATATAATAAATAATAAAAAGGAAAAAAGAAGATCAAAATGGACCAATCCACATTTTGTCCAATTTCACAAAATTTGTCCAAATTACAACACAACAGAGGTGAAGTCCAAGTGACTTGAGCCCTACTTGGCTTTTGATTTGGTGGGGAGATTGATAACTCATTCTTGGGTTAGGGAAAATCTAAGGATGAGTTCAATCGTACTCGTGTCGAATAGTTAGGAGCTCAGACTTGGTCGTATTATATCCTACTAGAACACAAACTAGGTTTCGACGAGGTCGATTAGGTCTTGCCTATACTCGGGCTAGGTTACATGAAACATGAGTCATATTCTATAGCCTTTGGGGTGTACTAATCAATACCTTATATATATATATATATATATATATATATATATATGGTAAAATGAAGGTGCTGAGCGCCCTCCACTTAGCACCGTGCGAATCACGATCATAACCGTCTAGTAGAGATTCGTCGGCTCACACAATCATCTCACGAGATCTCTTGAGATTTTGACATCAATCACTCCCGACCCTTCATTCACACTCATGACCATTCGAACTTGAGTGATCTGCTCTCCGATTGATGGCGGTGTGGAAGGACGCAGCGACGGCAAGGGCGACAAACTGGAGGATGCGACATCGGCAATCGAGGGATCCGATTGTTGGTGCTCTCGATCTCCCCCTCTTCCCCTTGTCTCGATCCCGCTCTTTCTCCTCCTTCCCTCTCTTGATCTCCTCCGATCAAGATTCACCGACCTCCGGCCGCCTCTGTGAATCTATCCCCCATGTTTCGAGATCGGACGCTGGCGACGACCTGTGGGTCGAGTGACAAATAGAGAGAGAGAGTGCAGGAGGCCGCAGTGACGACGAGGGAGGCGAACTGGAGGCCACGACGCCGGCAATCGAGGGATCCAGTAATTGGTGCTCTCGATCTCCCCTCTCTCTTTCCTCCCCCCTCTCTTGATCTCCTCCGATTAAGATTCACTGACATTCGTCCGCCTTTGGGAATCTGTCCCCCATGTTCCGAGATCAGACGCTAGCGACGACCGACAGTCGAGTGACAAACAGAGAGAGAGAGAGACAAATAGAGAGAGAGATTTTCATGGCTGAAGGCCCCATCGGTGTCTCCTTGTTGGAGATTATCCAGTGCAAATGGCCTCCCGCTCTCCATCGCGGCTGATGGCCCCGTCGCTGCCGATTCCACTGTGTTCGTCCCCATCCCTTGCCTCGCCGGAGATCGAGAGAGGGAGAGAGAGAGATTCGCCAGACGAGAGAGGGAGCTCGGTGTTGCATCGCCAGAGATGTTGAGGGATTCGTAGAGAGGAGAGAGGGATTCGTAGAGGACAGAGGACGACCACCAATTTCTCGCGAGATGGATGACCACCATCGGATGGGATTTGGATGGATGCGCGCGATCGCATGAGCCGACAAATTTCCGCTGGATGGCTCCATTATATATATTCTGTCTCCTATTAACTACATGCTTCACCTTACCATTATTGTTACACTTTTGTTCTACATGTTGTTGGGATGATGTTTTAGACTTCCATGTTCTATGAACAAATTTTGAATTTCTGTTAATTGAATAATAGGTATTTAGTTTTTTAGAACATGATTATTATGCTTAATGCTTTTATTTAGATTTGAATGACTTTGGGTTGATTATTAACTAGGTACTGTAATCAATTTTTAGTTCACAATTTTCTGTTATAATTGATTATTAACTTTTATGTTGAAACAATGCATGTGATAATCTAATAGAAGCAAATGGAATATTAGATTGGGTGGTATGCTTAGTTAATCTGTGTGGGTGATTAAGTAGTTTAGGATTTACAACACATAACATCTTAATTTTAATTAAACTGAGGATATATTCGAGTGGAGTAATTTCATATTATTATTGGTTTAAAATAGTTGATTTAATCATTTAAGAAGATCATATTTCTTAATTCATCTAAACGCTAAATTTGAATTTATTATTTACAATCAATTTTTAGAGAAGTTACAAATTGTTCTAATAATTATTGATCATCATAAGAATCTTTTTATAATTGTATTTTATGCGCATTTTTATCTCAAATTGTAAGTCATCTCATATTAGACTCTAAAATTTGATAAATAAGTAAAATAATTCATCGTGGGATCGACAATATTTACTCTTATACTCTATTACTTGAATGATTAGTGCATTTAGCTATATCGTTATCAATTTTTGCATCACCCCACTCCCACCCCCTCCTTGGTTGCGGCGCAAGTAATTTTGTCCCCCTATCTCCGCGGGCCCAATTCCCCCTCGAAGACCCTGAATTTCTCATTATTTTTTTTATAAAATATTTAATAATTAAAAAAGTAATAAAATAATATATATAGTAAATAATTAAAATATAACTATATCATATTTTATTTTATAATATTAAGAGTCACATATATTTTTTAAAAGATAAAAATTAAATTAGTATTAAAATTTTTAAAAAATGATAATACTTTTAACAACGGGGCATGCATCCCCACTCTGATCCCTAAAGTGACCTTCAAGGTCATTTTTGGCCTCGCCTCCACCCTTGTGGGAAGAAAAATCCTCACGAATGGGACCTTCATAAGAGATTATCTATAAGATCCCATGAACTTCGGAGATTTTTGTCATCCTTATCTTGACTCGTAAGTTGAACATTTTTAGATTTTTGCATATTATATATCTCCCGATAGTTTTCAACTGAGAAAAGTTGTCTTGAGCTAGCTTGTAACTAACACACAAATTTTGCATCATCAATTTCAAAGATGATTTAACTCGAACTTTCTGCTATTCCATATTGTGTATGATTTTGATTCCACGAGCTGAGGATTTGATAGTTTCAAACTCCTAATATTGAGTCATTGCTATATATCTTTTTGTTGTTTTTTTTTTTCATTTTGGGTGCAATATTTTCTCCACCATTATATAAATTCTCTCTCCTATTAATTACATGCTTCACCTTACCATTACTGTTACACTATTGATTTAATAATCCAAGATCCCATTCCATTAGTACTTTTAGGCATTATTTTTTTTCTTCTACTTCCATAAAAGAAAACTAATTAGTAATCCTATTATCACCATTTGCCTTCTCGTATTTCTGATTCATTTATATTACAATAAAATAATTTTTATTTATTTATATTTATATAAAAAAAGAAGCACCCAAGAAATAAAGTCACCCATATCTCTATTCTCTATCTATTTCTATTTACTATATATTTCTATTTACTATCTATTTCTATTCATTTATATAAAAAAATTAATGTTATTTTTAATCGTGCAAATCTCGCTACTTGTTTTTATAACTTCGTGTAATAATCTGGATTACTACAAAAGGATTTTAGGACATGAATCTATTGAAGAAGACATAATTTGATTTATTAGAGGTTCATATTCCCTGATCTACCTAACTTCATATCTTTTATTGATTAATTCTATTATCCTACATCTGCGTTCCCCTGTTGACTCGATTAAGAGAGAGCGATGGACAACGAGACTAGCTGAGAGAGGGAGAGAAGGATTACGGGGAGAAAAAGATTTGATTTGTGTGCCATTTATAAAAAATAAGTTCTAATGTAATTGTAATTCATAATTTAGATGTAACTATATTCTATTTTCTTTTAAACTCATCTATTACCTTTTTTAATCCTTTTAATTTTTGAACTTATTTAATAAACTAAATATTATTATTTTTTTGAATACAAGGCTGTTATCATATTTGGCCGATTGTTCTGGTTGACTGGATATCCAAAATGATGTACCACAAACTTCTACATTACGGTCAATAGAGGATAAAGATAAATAAACCACTACCGAGCTTCCAATTCACTGATTGTGACATCGTTTACAGAAACAGGGCTGGATATCGAATGTGCAGAACTGCGATCACCGTTTCCTGTCGACACTGGTAACCTATCAGTCTCCCTTGCTTCTTCAACAAAGTGGGGCTCGGAAGGCAACGACAGAGTCACGAATTCACTGCTTAGCATGAGAACAACTGACACCATGTTTGGCCTCTCTGTTGAGTCTCTCTGGACACAGAGTAAAGCAATGTGAAGGCATCTCAAAGCTTCTTCCCTGCTATACCTTCCTCTCAATCTTTGATCGATTACCTCCAATGCTTTCCCTGTTTCCCAACAATTCCACGCCTGCAGAGGCAATCAACAAGACATGTTTCGTAAAAAGCTGTTCATAACAAATAGCAGCAAACGGATAAATAAAATTAGATGTCGCTTACATAAGTTGGCAGGTTCGGAACATTCCCTGATCCGTGGAAGGCAGAAGCTCTTCTTCCGGTTAAGATCTCTAAGACAAGTACGCCAAAACTGTACACATCTGATTTGGTTGAGAATCTATTCGCGAATGCATACTCTGGCGCCAGGTATCCACTTACATAATCAACGACCATCATGTCAGACAACAGAAGTGATAGGAATTAGATGAAAGCAGAAGCTTTAGAAATATAATGCAAGAAATTAGTTGAAGGTTTTATCATACTTCGTTCCGACAATTAGACTAGCACTTTCTTCTGTTGTCTCCAAATTCACAAGCTTTGCGAGGCCAAAATCCATTATCTTGGGGTACAACTCTGCATCTAGCAGAATATTACTTGCCTTTAGATCTCGATGAATAATCTTTAATCCGCAATCTTCATGAAGGTATTGAAGTCCCTTTGCGATTCCGACAATAATATTGTAGCGCTTGTCCCAGTTCAGTTCCACACTTGCATCTGTTATCACGCAATTAAATAAGCTCACTCACTGTTGAATATATTTAATTAAAATCGAAGGTAAGTGTTGAAAATATTAGACTGATGATCCATGAATAAAAGAAACGAAAAGATGAACATAATGATTTTAATGTAGTAAAATCTTCTTGATTAATGTGAACAAGAGTGAAATAGTAATGCGCACGGGCTAAGATGACCCGATCGCCCCGGCCCGCACCGACTCAAATTTTTCGAGTTTTTTCTCGATCCGGTGGATAACCGAGTCTCGATCGGGTCTTATTTTCTTGAGACCCGGTCAGTTCCGATCCAGTTAAATATATTATAGTAGTATTAAATTATTTTAAATATTATATTTATGTTTATTTTACATAAAAAATTATATTATATTTGATATATATCTTAAAAACACATTATATTATATTATCATATACATAATTTAATTTATAGTTATCATATTTATATAATAATATTAGTTTTTTACTATTTATTTGTTATTTTATTTTTTTATGATCAAATCGTTCGGAACAATAAATTTTTTTTATTTTTGTTCCGATTTCATATCCGACGGGGACCGGGTCCGGGGCAAGCAAATCCGGTCGGATGAGACCTGGTCCGGACCCAATTTTGCTCACCCCTAGAGAGAATCATTCACAGACAATTGATACCACCACTAGAAAACATTCACTATAAATAAAAGAAAATATATCATATGATAAAATTCTAACTTTCTTTCATAATTTTAAATTCAGAGTACAGGCACATCGAATATTTGCCCGTTCTTTTGGTCTGAAGTGCAAACCATATTTGTGGATTGAATACCAAGAAAAGGCTACGAACAAACGCAAACAAAAGTCCTGATGTGTTATAGTAACATAATAAATTAAGATATTTAAACGCAAGGAGAAAATATTTAATGAAAATTGAAACAAACAGTCTTAGCATGCGTTACAAAAAGGAGACAGCAACAGGATCTGGATAGTTATTCGAAGACATGGAATTATGCAAAATTATAAATATAATTTAACTGAAGATATTAACACAAAGATTTACATGACAACATTATTAACATTCCTCAGCAGAAAACATAAGGTTTAACATACCAAATAGAAGTTTGTCAAGGATTGAGTCAGGGAAGAATTCATAGACCAGTAGCTTCTCCTCCTCTTCTGAACAGAAACCTAATAACCTGACGAGGTTCTTGTGTTGAAGTTTTGAGACAAAGATAACCTCATTTCTTAGCTCGAAATGTCCTTGATTCGACTCTTTTGAGAGCCTCTTTACAGCGACGGCTGTACCATCAAGCAATAATCCCTGTGTTCCAATGGACTGAGAGAATTAGATGTTGAAGTTGGATGAAAGAAAGTTTAGATGGCCATACATTTACCTTATAAACTGACCAAAATCTGCCTTCGCCAAGCTTGTTTAGGTTGGAGAAATCATCTGTTGCTTGTTTTAGCGCAGGTAAATCAAACAACAGAGGCTTTTCATTTTGCACCTCCTCGTCTCTAACATCTTGCATTACCCCTAAGAAATTCACAATTACTCAATTAAGATATGATCCATCAAATGCGCAGAAGCGGGAAGCACGCCAATATGCATACCGATATGCCTTGCGAATTGTTTCTTCTTCAATGAGGAAATGAAGATCACAGCGAGAAGAACAAATGCACAAGGCACCAAGATTGCGATAAGAACAACTCTCAAGGTATTGTCCTTCTCTGAATCAAAACACTAGAATTTACTTAGACTTAACCATACTGAAAATTAGATAATATGATTGATTTTGAGTTCAAGGCCTACAAGAAAGAAACTCATAGTCGAAAAGAAAAGCCTACAGAAAAGAACCTGATGATTGAACGCCAGAGGTTGTCGTCGGAAGCCTTGCGGGCGCCATTGGTGATGGAATGAGCCCTGCCACCGCATTCTCATTGTAGAATGGACTAGTCGAAAATCTCAGATAGCACTTGTATCCCATCACCTCAACTGCTTGGTTTCCAAAGCAACAATTCTGCATTCGGCTCATTGATGTATTAAGACACTGGGAACAGCCACTGCCAGTTTGATCCCTTGTGCACTGCACCAACCCATATATGTTCAAGAAGCTTGAGTAGTTCGTCTTTCCAGCTGCGAACATGCGATCAGAAGCGTAAGCGGCCCTGTCGATGAGGCCGCCCATCAACTCAGCCACCAGGTCCTCGAACCTATCTCTTTCGCCTACGACCCCATCGTCGTTGAATATTTCTCGATAGTAGTCGTCGTCGGAGCTAGTGAAGTTGGTGCTCGAGTAGCGGACGTAGCTGTCGTCCCAGTCTGCTGCAGATTTGGCAAATGGGCACTTGGCGCGGAGGTAACGAACCATGTTCGATAGCTGGCTTTTGCACCGGTCCACGGAAAGGTCGCCACGGCAGAAAGCTTTGCCGAAGACTTGGTCCGGGGGTTGGCCTACGGATTGGATGGCGAAGCCGGAAGTGGAGGCAGCTGAGATGAGGGAAGGGAGGAGGAGTTCCAGGTTCGACTGGTAGGCGCTGTTCACGGTGAAGTTGGTGTCTGCCGTGCAGTTGATCCAGCAAGAGATTGAGGCCGGGCATGCGGTGAGAGCGAACAAGAAGGAAACGAGCCTTGCCATTGCAAGACGTGACCGGAGAATGGAGGCCATGATATCTAAGACCTTGTTCTGCCGGATGCCGCTGAAAACGCGGTGTGAAGGTTGACGTTGGTGCTAAGTTTCCCGGGACTCGGAGGCCTTCTGTTTTTGTGGTACCGTGGGAAGAAATTGTCCAACAATATCTCATGTTCCGCAAGGAAGTTACACAAAATTTATTAATTTAATGAGCTAATCAAGAGTTGGGGTGGATCTCGAGTTTGAATTTATGAATATAAAAAAATTTTGTTGAGAGCTTTCATTGTCATATATGCGTCGCGAGACGATCAACGGGTTGGCCTTTAACGTATGGATAATGCACATAATCGTTAGCGCCGCGTAATAAGTCGTCGGCACCCTTTTTCGGGGCTGGCCAAGAAAAAAATTTAATGTGCTACTGCTAATCAATTAAATGATACAACTATTTATTTAATTGAAAGAGAGCCACTAGGAATTTATTGTTAAGTCAACGAGACTGATTCAATTGACCGACTTCCAAAGTGTACACATTTTTTTAAGATGACATTATTATGACTTCTAAAATGTTAATGATACTCCTAAATTTTAAGGACGTTGGAATTAGATTTTTGCATAGAACAAAAAGTTTTCTAAATGATTTATCCGCCAAATATAGAAGTAGAATCCGATGCTGAGGTATATTAGCGAGGTGATAATAAATTTTAACGATATTCTAGTAACCGAGAAAATCTCTTTAACTTCCCTCACTACATCTCCAAAAAAGTAATATAAACTAATCATGATTCATGCTTTAGTCTTGTTCTTTTTCTAGAAAAACCTTACTATGAATTTGTTTTAAAATGGAAACTTAATTCATTGCCATTTTAATACAGAGCACCATAAGGAAGTAAATCTTAGGTCAACAATTGACTTGACTTTCGAAGTGCACATATAATTTTCTAAGATGACATCATTACGACTTCTAAACTGTTAACGACACTCCTAACTTTTGAGGACGTAGGACTTATATTTTTCACAGAAAAAAAATGCTAAATGCTTTTTCCGCCGAGGTATATTAGGGGGATAATAATAAATTAAAATTTGAATGATTTTTATATTGATGGAACTTCTCGGACTCTATCTGTAAAATTTAATGTGAACTAATCGTTATTCATGTTTTAATCTTATTTTTTTTCTTTTTCTAGTACAACCTTACTATGAATTTGTTTTATATGACAACTTGATTCATTGCTATTTTAATCAATGTTATTAAAATCGGACCGGACCGGCCGGTTCAATCATGAATCGGCGTCTGGTCCGGTCCGATTTGAAGATAGAAATGGAATGATCATCTGACCGGAAAAAAACCGATTGAACCGGTATAAACCGATGAATCGGTAAACCAGGCAGAACTCGGTTCAACATAAAAAGAGAAAAAAAAAACTCAAAAACTAGTAAAAAGGAAAGAAAAGATAGAAAGAAAAAGATTAAAAGGAAAGTAACATATTTGAATCACAGAAACATAGTAAAATCAGGATAATTAATGGAAAAAGAGAAAGGAAGAAAGATAAAAAAAAGAAAGCAAAATAAATCAAGAGAGATATAGGGGAATGGAAAATTAAAAATAAGAATAAGAATAAAAAGATATGAGTGATTTATGATAATAATAAATTGTTACATTGTTAAGAGCATTAAATGATAAAATCGTAGAGAATTAATGAAGAGAGAGCGAAAATGGAAAAAGGAAAGTAAATTTAATGACGAGAGAAATGAAGAAATGGAAAAAAGAAAGTAAAATAAAACATAAAAATGACTTAGGGTAGAAAAAAAATCACATATTATTAATAGCACTTAACATGTAAATAAAAATTTAATTATAATCAAATATTAAAAGTTTATGTTAGTATTTCTATTTTTATATTACTAATTTTTTATATATAATATAATTTTTGTTATGTAAATGTATTTAAAATTATTATATATAATATTATTTTATTAAAATCCGGTTCAATCCGATTGAACCTGATCGGAACGGTTCAACCACGACCCAGTTGGTTGTCCGATTCGATCGTCGGGCCGATTATGATAACATTGATTTTAATCTAAATGTGATTTAAATTAAATGCTACCACAAATAATTTTTTTGTTGATTTATAGTGATCAAGAAGCTCAACATTTCCTTCAAATATTTGTTAGTCTACCAACAAAAAAAGTGATTTAAGGATCGCTAAACAAATAATATTTGAAATATAAAAATAATGAAAGTATGGTGAACTACTAGTTTAGTAAATAAATGACCAGTCAATAGATTTTTTGCCGGATACAATTTTTTGTACAAACTAAAATCCAAAACAAATCTCAGAAACATTATTTCTTTGGGATATATATTAAAATATTTATATCATTTTAGACTATCATACCATTAAATAATAGGATAATATAGCCCAAAAGTAAAATAGGTTTGATGAGTAAAGAGTTTTTATTCCAGGTGCTTTTCATCTTCCTTATTTTATTTTAGATAAATTTTATTGGTGCATTTTAGTTTTCTTTATTTTAATTTGTTTTAAATTATAGCTTTTAGTGATTTAGGCAACATTTATACATGTGGAAAAAAAATGATGAAATGGCAAAGTGGGTAAAAAGAAATAACACGAGTAAAAATAAAGGTACTTTCTTATTAGCTTTTACATGTGTGAAAGATAGTGTTGCATTTAGGTGTTCAAGGGTCGGGTCGACCGTCGGACGGTCCGTGAACTTGATGGTGGGGTCGGATGGATGGTCGAGTCGGGTACGGGTTAGAAAAAATCAACCTGAATTGATCCGATCCGACTTTTTATTTTTTATTTAAACTTAAGACTCATATTTGATTTAAAAATTTTAAAAAAAATTGAAATAAAATATTTTAAGTATAGAAATAATATTAAATAGTTAGAAAAAATATTTTATGCTTTTAAAATAATATTAAACAATATTTTTATATTAAATAAAATATAAAATATTAAGAAAAAAATTAAAAAAAATGGGACACGACCCGACCCGAACCGAACCGGATCAGGTTGGGTCGGTCCAGCCCCCAGCCCCCTTGACCCGATCCGACCCCACCCGACCAAATTTGGTTGGGTCGAATTTGTTTACGGGTCGGGTCCAACTTGACTCGTGAACATCCCTAGTTGCATAGGCCATCTAGCTGAACTTGACTACTCGAACCAAAGCTAATTTTAATTGGGCAGTTTGGACTCCATTTGAACAAAATTCCACCATGAATGATAATAAGCTAATCTTGGCTACTGAAAGATAGTGTTGCATAGGCCATCTAGGGGTTGTTTGGAAATGGAATCGCGGTTTCTTCTAAGTTCTCGCTATATAGTTGAATTGACAAATTAGTCCGATTGTGTTTGGTTGGAGTGAAATTTAATGATGAGAAATAAGGTGGTTGATGTGATAGGATAAAGTAGATCTGATGGATAAATTCAAAGAAAAAAAGGAAAAAAACTTCCGATTCCACGGAGAGCCGGTTCCACCCGATTGGTTCTCGTCTCGAAACTTGATTCTGGGGGTGTTTGGTAGAACCGGGCATAACAAGGGCGCGGTTCCTCAAACAAATGTGAGAGTCCAATATTTTTATGGGTTATGATTAATAATGGTATGAAAATATAACCAAGAATCCAATCGGGCTAAAACTTATCAGATCGAGTGAGGTTTATATAGACTAACACCTGCAAACCTAACCATGTAAAAAACCTTGGAATGAATATTGTTGACGGGGAACTTCACATTGATGAGTCCAATAATAATTACTAAATAACTGATACTATTATGTAGCATTTTCGGTCAGATATTGTTCATTTTAAATTTCTGATTCGTACAAATTTAAAATACATCTTAAGTTCATGATCATTTTTTATGCTTTAATTATTTGAGATTATCTCGATGACATTACTTAATTTTGTATATTAATTTTTTCTTTGATTTTGATTAGTCAATAAACTGATATACATTAGCGAAAGACTAATTTATAATATTTTTTTATAATAACAGAAGTAATTGTATATAATGTCAAATGACCCGTGGGTTAAGGCCTACACTACAAAATAAAGACCCTATATACATGTGCATGTCACCCATCAAAAAAGCCACCAACCATCTCACCGTCGTCATCATCTCACCTGCACAAATCCAAGTATAAAAAAAGATTCATGAGTATAAATATACTAAGCACGTAGCGTCTAATTATGACAATAATCAATAGACAATAATGCTCAAAGAATATGATTAATAAAGCAATTTAGCAATAAATAATATTACGCAATGAACAATAGATCGATATAATCATGATCAATATAGCAATGAATCAATATATCAATGCTCAAGAGATAGAATCAATAAAATAACAATTGAATAGACGAACGATATGATATGATAATTAATGGATCAATAGAATAATGGAACGATTGATTAATATAATAATTAACGATGGATCAATCAATCAATATACTGATCATAAATCAATAGGATGAAATCAAGCTAAGGTCGAAAGATGAAATAATCATATCAATTTATCAAAAGGATCAATAGATCATGATAGGATCAGAAGATCAATCAATATCAATAACAATTATTAAGTTATAGTGGGTAATGGTCTGATCAATGTGTCAATATTCAATTAACGATATATTAATATAGCTATAAATCAATATAAGGGATTCGGGTAAGGTCAAAAGACCAATCAATATTAATTTAGTAATTAACAATATTCAATGAGGCCTGATCACCATGACACTATCCAATTTATCAATTTTTTATTCCATATCAATGTTCATTGGCTAATGACAATTCAATTTAATTCATTTCGATGGACAGAGACAATCACCATCAATACCAATAACTAAATGACAATGAACTATATAATACAATTATATTTGATTCAATTCAATGATCAACTTGATTTCAATTCAATTATCAATGTTCGGAGTTATCCAATATAATAGGGGAGTGCTCAATCAATTAGGAAAAACTTCATATCTTTTTCATGTAGGCCAATGGGGGATATCAAGCCCACGGCAAGTCACCCTTTAATAATAGTACTAATAATGATTTGTGATGGCGAAGGACAATGGCCAATCGCAGAACAATTCTTCTCTAAAGGATGACGTCTCAAACTTTTAGGTACACTATTTGTCCCATATAATAACAATAACAATATGAATTGGAGGCTTAGAGACAACCAAAAGACGTGGAGACCCAGTAGCTTTTAGCTTTTATCCATCTATCTTTTAATAATTTAGTTTAAGTTTAATAAGACTCAATAAGAAGAGAACTACTGCATCAATACTATAATTATTGACATGATTGGATATACTAAAGTCAGGTATGATTATGCTATAATCAGATAAGATAATAATCACATGATCATATACGATAATAATATGATCCGATACGACAATAATAACATCAGATCAGAACAATGATCAGATAATGATATAATCAAGTAGGATAATGATCGGATCAGGACAATCGATGACAAGGTTAAAATATCAATACTATAATCAATATCACGATCGAATGTGATAATAACAATAAAATCAATTGTAATGATAATGTAGTCATATATGATCATACTGGGATGGGGTAATATGATTAATATCAAAATCATATATAATAATAATGTGTCCAGATATGGTAACAATATAATCAAGATGATGATCAAATGATTAGAAATAATATACCATAATAAGTATCTAATTAGCTATAATAAAATATCCAAAATAAGTTTTCTACCCTCAGAACTGATCCGCGTCAGGGAGAACCTGGATCGTGTTCGGAAACAACCAAATAATCTTAGTAGGTTCAAACTCGGGCCAAGTAGAAGGTGAACCCGAGCCGGGTTGGCCAGTTCATTTCCCATAACCATCGCGCGGGCTAGGTTATACAACTCGATCCAATTCCGATTTCAATTTGTTCCGAATTCCATACAATCCGAACCAAACCCAGGTCAAGTTCTGCCATCGATAGAGAAATGCATCCCGATGCACTCCGATGCCATTTTTATCACCGTAACTATATCATATGTTGTTCAAATGATACACAATCTATATCAATGAATTCTCGGTACTAAGGAGAAGAGAATAGAGTGTCATGTCATGAAAAACTAATGCCATGGGGATCCTACCTTAGGTTGGCTGAAAAACCAACTTGGATTCTTGTTGGCTGCACTAACGTTGAATCTTTGGTCGATATTTTCTTCTTAATTCTACCTCGTAATACACGTCAATCATTTGGATGATGTTCTCCTATGTCGGGGCTTTGAAACGGTATATAGGTTGTCCCTCAAGTGTCTCGATTTATTAGAAAATGAAGGAGAAAGAGAGACTAATAAGAGTTTCTAGCCACTCTTCATACTTTATTTATAATTTTTAACTAGAAATTTCGACTTCCATTGGGCGTTGGGCTATTTTTCATCAATCATGACCATCCATCATTAATTACCCTTTCTTCAATATTTAGATTTAATTAAATTCTAATTTCACTAGTTATTTCATAAATCATACTTATAAAAAATCTATCTCTACTCAAATTCTTTTTCTCTAATTTTTTAAATTATTTAATTCCATAATATTTTACATTTAATTTTTGGGTGGCTGAAATATTTTTAAGCGACAAGACTCTCAATTTTACTCCATTTGAGAGTCTTATATCCATTAAACATTTTTTTGGATTTCAAATCAAGTCAAAATTTCTAATCTCAATCTTATTACAATCCTTACTCCCAATAGGATTTAATCTTTCTTTCCCTTTTTCCTTTCTAACATATGGTTAATCCTACTATAATTCTAATTTCTTCTCTAAATAGGATTAGCCTTTTTTCTCATCATATTCCTTTTCTAATTATATTCCTATTCCTTTTCAAATTCTCCTTTAATCTCTTTTAATTCATTAATATTTGCTAATTCAATTAGCAAATTACTTTATTACTCCTATTAAAATCTTGGGGTGTTACACTTAGACCTAAGGTCGTTACAATAACATTATGTAACACATCTTTAAATCATATATTTAATGTTCTAAAGTTATTATGGTATGAAGATACTGTAATGGTTTCATAAACATGGTTAATTTGGTGTAATAATAAATAATTGATTCATGTTTTCTTTAATCAATCTCATGTGTAAGAAATCTAAAATTCAAATTCTCAGTTTGTCCTGGGAATTTTTACTATTGCCGTCTAACGGTTGCCCAAGACAAGAATCATTGTAAAGAAGCTTCTAAGCCTTATCTCATTTCATAACAAATTATCAAAGCATATGGAATTGCATGTTGCATCAAGATTGTAATCTCTTGTGAATGTGGAAACCACTTGTTCAGGTAGTATGAGAATGAGATTACGAAATGAGTGCAATGTTTGCACTGTGAATGTCAATGAGGCATGCCTTGAGCTTAATTAACAAGTAAAAATATATTATATGAATAAAGTAAATGGAATTCTTAATATTGATATGTACGACGTGTTCATAATTTTAGTGAATGTAAACTTGTTTTGATCAGCAAACCATTGCAGCCAAGTATTATTTTGTCGAGTTATGTTCTCATATGGTGAAAAATTAGTCCAAGCCTAATTTGTTGCTTAACTATTTTTTGTTAGTTATATTAGAAAAGACTGAGAGATTGTAATCATGATTGTCAGGACTGCCCCGCGTGGCTCCGATCGATCAAACTGAATAATGATAAAATATTACATTTTAAAATAATAGGTTAAACTACTCTATTATATTTCAATCATGCACATGAAGCTCAAAGTTCAAATATATGAAGATTAACATAAGATTTATAAAATTAAATTTTAGATTACATCTAATGTTATATTTAAAAATATATAATTTTAACAATTTACATATATTAGGTTCATAGTTATCACAATTAAAATTATATAACTTTTTACAAATTAAGATTTCATTTAAAAGTATTTATATAATTTATATTTATATTTTCTTATTTTTTGTAGTAAATTTCATATTAGAAATAACGAATAAATAAAATTATCCCATGTTGAAATTTTAGGACAAGACTATAATTTTTATTCTACAAATAAATATATAGTATAATTTTGTGGTTAACTATCTTATTACATATTAAATTAAATAAAAATAAAATTTGTGTATAATACTATAATAACCATATTATTGTATTATTATCCCCTCCATCAATAACCAAACTCTTCTCATTATGTCATATATAATAAAATAAATATATAATTAATTTGTATTTTATGTTATATATACATAATCCATAATATAAAGTTTAACAAGCTCTAACGTAGATGGAAAAAAGGAAGAATAAATGGACAAACATAGTCCCTATTTGTAAAAGAATGAGAATGGTAAATTAGTTGGTATTAAAATCTTTTAAAGGGAAGTTCACTCAAGATTATCTCTAATTATTTATAAATAAAAATTTTTGCTGCTTCAACAAAAATTGGTTTCAACGGTTTTATCCAATTTTGATTGGTTCAACTCGGTTCAATTTGGCATTCGATTTTGGGGCCTCTTTCATATTGCATTAGTGATCGGTTGATGGCTGACTAGGTCATGGTCGTACCGGTTCGATAAGATTCAATAGGGGTTGATCGATTTTTTTAAATAATATATCTATAATTATATAACATAACAAATACTATATATAATGCATAGAAAATGTTGATAATTAACTAATAATAAAATATTAACATCAATATGCCATATATTTTATTTTAATAATAATAATAATAATAATAATAATAATAATAATAATGAGTCAAACTTGTTAATATTTCTTTTTGTCATTTAATACTATTGCCGATATTAATTTAGTTTTGTCATAAATCATTCTTATTTTTATTTCCTTTTTAACCATTTTTCATAATCATATTTTTTTATTTCAATTCTACTTGTTCAAATCTTTATTTTACTTTTCTTTTGAATTTTTTATTTCCTTTTTTAATAATTACATTTCATTTCAATTCTCAACTACTAATTCAAAATTTTATTTTCCTTCCATAAATTACTCTTTCACCATTAGTTCCTCCATATATCACTCTCTCTCCATTAATTTTTTACTTTATTTTATTTTAATACTATTTTTCATTTCAATTTCAAATTGCAAAGTCAAATCTTTCTTTTATTTTTCACAAAATTTCCTTCATTTTCTTTCAATATATTTTTTTCAATTTTGAGATGAACCAAGTTTTCATTGTTGGAGAAAAGTTTTTATGTCCTATATAATTATGTTTTGATGATAGAAACTTCGAAAGATTAGAGTTATATTTAAAATGCCAAAAAAGTCTAAATAAGAATGAGTTATTTCGTGCACTAAACTTTCAATTAATATTTGTCTATATTCTCACGAGATTTATATTAAGAGATGAATATAAAAATTATAGATAACTTTCTTATATTTGTAGAGAATAAAGAATCACTTCATTTGGACAATCACATAAAAAATTATGTTTAAACAAGTTCAAAAAGTTAACTTTGAAGTTGATATTTTTTGTGCTAAATTTTCACTTAACATTTGAGTATTCTATCATGAGATTTGGATCAGATTAATATAAAAGTTATAGATAATGTTGTTAGCTTTTCATAGAAATAAATATCATTTCATTTGGACACTGGTACGAAAAGTTATGTATAAAAGCGTAAATGTCTAAAATATTTTATTTAAAATGAATAACTTTTTGTACTGAACTTTGAATCAATATTGGACTATGATCTCATTAGATTTTGAATAAATAATGCATATCTTGTATAGAATTTTGCTAGCTTTCCATAAAATAAAAAATCATCTCATTTGCACAACTGTGCCGGCGATCGATTTGGTGATCGCAATATTGGTCGACCGGTCAGGCACACCGGTCGATCGGTTAGTGTAAAAAATGCACAAATCAAGCATCAGAATGTCGAGAACATGACGATCGAAGCATCAGTTGCGGCCAGTGCAGAATTCACCAACGGTCATATTTTTTTTAAAAAAGTGTACTGTTTGATTAGTGGGACAAAGCGGTAGACTGGTTAGCGCGCAGAATGCGCTATAACGGTCATATTTTGACCCTAAAATTAGGAAACAAATCCCAACGACTAAATGAATTTAAGAAGGCTATAAAAGAGGACTCCAAATGTGTAAGAATCATCAAGATTTCAAAGAAAAGTGGGAAGAACATTTGAGAAGTCCATTTGGGCTCCAAGTTACAAATATTTCATTTCTTACTCTCTTTCTCTTGTGTGGGGTTCTAAATTGTAAAAGAGAGATTGGGAAGTATTCTTGTGATATTTTAATAGTTGTTTAGCTCTTGAGTGAAAAGAAGTTGTGTCTTATCTTTTGAGCAAAGAAAATACAGGTGAAATGTTATAGTGAAAGGGGTGTGTCATACCTCTTGAAACGGAGAAAAGATAAAAATTGTAAATGATTTCTTTCTTTTCCCATTTAGAACGAAGGAAGGATGTTAGTAGAATCTCCGACGGTCTTAAGGTCGAGAAGTCGGAGTGGGGATGTAAGTTAAGGTGTGGCCGAATCTCGTCAACAAATTATCGTGCATCTTCTTGTATTTATTTTTCTCTCTCTCTCTCCCTCTCCTTCCTATTCTATTATGCATGTGATTTGATTACCATTGTATTGGTTTAAATATTAATGAATCGATTTTAAGCTTCCATGATTTTCATGAAATTGGTATTTTTGGTTCAAAACACCAATTCACCTCCTCTTGGTGCCTTGTGATCCTACATTCACTAGTTTACCAGTTCATCGATTTTTATTGATTTATCTGTTCATCGATTTTTAGTTGTTTGATTACAATTTTACTGGTTCAAATGCAAGACCAATTTTGACAATGAACCAGAACGGATGTGACATCAATAATTCATTGTTGAATCGATCGATTTAGTCTGCTTTTAATAACATTGGTAAGTTATGCTAATATGAAGTTATGATGATATCAAAATAAATTTTGAATTATCCTATGTTGTTTCCCATGCCTTGTATATGGCAGAGATTATACACCAAATATTGAGTAAAGAAGATCCCTAAAAGGTGCATGTAAGTGGCAAGGATGTTCGACGATTGAGTTGGAGGTTGGTATGCTTGAAGGTGTTCGGCAGGCCTGCCCGACTAGGCATACAACAGATAATTGTGGCAACAGATTCCTTGACCCTTGTGGAACTGCTCAAGCATGAAACAAATGCCCTTGGCATATCAGATTACTCTTAAATGATATCATTTATTTACTCTCTACTTTTGAGATTTGGGAGGTTAATCACCGTTATGGAGAGCCCAACGGGGCAACGGACTATCTTGCTAATCTTAGTTGCAATGTTGATAGTGACATTTTTTGGGCGAGTGATCCACCTCTCGGTTTGCTCCACCTTTTGTACATGGATAATTTGGTTGCTTATTTAATAGATAATGTTTATCATTCAAAAAAAGGAAGAAGAAGACAATGTAGTATAGAGTTATGTTTTGATATTTAACAAAAAGGGTGAGATTCCGTATGACGATCGTTGACATATGAGATAATATGAATCATGTAAAATTTGTCTTTTTCTATTTGTGATTTTTGTTATTCGTCCATCTATTCTTCATTCTTCCAACAATGTGGATTGTGTGATACTAGGATTTTCTTAACAACTAGTATCATAGCCATGATTAGGAGTTCGTGGGCAGTGAGAATAACGATGACAGATGATGAAAAGGTCAAAATTAAGAAATTTGATGCTAAAGGTTTTTTACTTTTAGAAGATGCATATCAAGGACTATCTTTATTAGAAGAGACTACACGAGCATCTATATGAAAAGAAGCCAAAGATGATGAGCAGACAAATTGGATGCTCCTTGATCAATGGGCATTTGATGTTATTAGGCTGATGTTGATTGTAACGTAACCTTTAAAATTGTGAATGAGAAGACCATGACGTGTTTGATGACATTATCAAATATGTACAAAAATTCATCTGCATAAAAATGGTGTATTTGATGAAATTATTATTTAAGATGAATATGTTTGAAGGAGATTAAGACGTAAATCACATCAACAAATTCAATATAATAAAAAACAATTGAGTTCTATGAGTATCACTTTTGATGATAAAGTGATGCCTTTGATCTTGTTCTCCTCTTTGCTAAAAAGTTGGAGTGTAATTGTGATAGTAGGTAGTAGTTATTCGGGATCAACAAAGTTGAAACTCGATAATATTCGATATTTGATTCTAAGTGAGGATTTATCTTATTTATGACAGTCTTGGATGTTGTGGGTAAGGACAACATGAAGCTCATGACAGATAATGAGACAATTTGAAAATTAAAGGATGTTCAACATGTACTAGGATTAAAAAGAAATTTAATTTCTTTTGGGCAAACTAATTCTGAGGGTTATATTATGGTGTTTGCGGACAACATTTGGAAAGTCACCAAAAGAGCTAGGATCATAGAATAGGGTAGTAAGTTGGACATTTTGTATAGGTAATCGTGCACCAAATTATTCAAGTGATATGTCTAAAGTATGATATTGTATACTTGAATATATGAGTGAAAAATGAATGAGGTTCTACATAAGATGGATAGACTATCAAATCAAAAATTTGTCAGATGGTGGACTTTGAGAAGACCATGTGTTGAAAATGAAAAAGAAT
Organism: Pontederia crassipes; assembly: GCA_030549335.1. NCBI lineage: Eukaryota > Viridiplantae > Streptophyta > Magnoliopsida > Commelinales > Pontederiaceae > Pontederia > Pontederia crassipes. The sequence continues at coordinate 32,756,510 of CM060193.1, forward strand.
GTCAACGTGACAAGAATGCTGAAGATCAACAAGTTAGAGCTTGTGCACAATAGTTCCATATCTTGATAGGTCACTTTATTGTGTGACATTTATTAATGATTATTTTAGGAAGGTATGTGTTTGTTCTTTAAAAAAGAAATGTATTTTCTACACTAAAAAAATGAAAAGCACATGTTGAGAATGAAACTAACATGAAGATTAAGTATTTACGATCTGACCATAAATATGTGTATTAAGAGTTTAAGGAGTTCTATGAGGAATATGTCATTAGAATGGAAATGACAATTCCAAGGATGCCACAACATAATGACAATACTGAATGGATGACAAAGCATTTAATGAACGAGCTATAAGCATTTTCTACACTTAGAATCCAGTAGGTCTAGTAAAGACGAAACAATAATTAGAGTGACATGAATTCGCGCCACTAGAGAATAAACTAATAGAGGAAGTCTTAATGAATGAGCTATGAGCATAACTATCCAATATGTCTACTAAAGATATTTTGGGAAAATGCAATAAAATACAATGACATATCTTATCTGAGACCATTTGTACCATTAAAGAATAAATTAATAGAGGAAGTACGAAGTAATAAAGAGGTAAACTTTTTTATTTGAGAATTTTTTTATTGTCTTTCTTATGTGCTATAAATTATGCATATAAAATTAAACTAGATGTTAAATCTCGAGATAAATTTTATTAGTTATGATGCTAATGAATTTGGATATCAATTCTGGAATGATGAAAATATAAAAAGAATAGGAAAAATATTATATTCCATGAAAAGATTATGTATAAAAAATATATGTGCAGAATTTGACAAAATAGGAAAAGAAAACAAGACTTACGTTGAACTTGAGGGTAAATTAGAATACTTTCAGGAAAATTTCATGTTGCTAACTGATGCTAGTTAATTAAAATATTTTAGGAAATTTGTAGATATTGATGATACTTGTAAGTGGAAATTAGCAATGCATGCATGATGATATGAACCCATTGTACAAGAATAGGACTTGGGAAATACTAAGATTTTGTGCAACCTCAATTTGCCTCTACAATTAATTGAAATAGTGTAGGTGCAACTCAATCGTCACACGTAAATCAGGATCCAAGTGAAAGATTATTGGATAATTAATTGGAGCATGATTGTGACTTAACAACTTTGTTAATTATGGTAGAAATAATTTTGAAAGATTGTAAGCATAAGAGAGATAAGGAGAGAGTATTATGGTTATCATATAGTTGGTTATGATATTTTAAAATTATGATAGTGTATTTGGCTATGTTGAATTGTTGCTCAAACATTATATTTGGTGACGTTTATGTAGCATATGTCAAGGGAGAAGAGGATAATGTAAATTGTTCTCACATTTGAAAAATAGCAAAACAAATTTTGTGAAAAGTGATCTTAGTCGAGAATCTTCGAACCACATAAATACATCTTTTTTATGTGTTATTTTATTCTTTCATTTTTCTATCAATTGATATATGTGTGGATTCTCTAATATCGAAATTTTAATTCTTCATTTTCCTAACAATTTGTATATGCATTGATTGTCCAGTGTGACCCTTGTATCTTATTATGCTCTCTATACACGACACGAGAAACGAAAAAAAGTGTTTTTTCATGTCATAAAAGAATCCTATTCGCATCTTTATCAAAACTCTGTTGTGTATTAATGAAGGCACTCGTGCGTGGTCCATAAAGAATTGGAAAGCAGGACAAGATACCGGCGACAATTAATACCGACTACAAAGTTCTTTTGTTACCCTTCTGTATTATATATTGAAATTAGAGACTAAATAATAAGTTGCCTCCCGTTAAATTTAATTTAAATCAATACATAAGATAATATTTAGGTCGATATGTATATAATATGAAAAAAATTAAAACTCAAACCCTTATAAGTCAAGTTAAAATTAATTAAATTAAATATTGATAATATTAAATTAATATTTTATTTTAAATATTTTTATAACTTGTCCCTTCCTTGAAACAATCCTTGGATCGTCCCATCTTCCTACCCACCGAGAAAAGAATGACCCACCGGGAAAAAAAAACCTTACTGCCTTTATTGCATCAAAGACGATGAATCTTTAATATCATTCAACTTAATTCTGGGTATGCTCAATTTCTTAATAAGGTACAAGAAGTAGGTGACTACCGAGGTTCCAAATCACTGTTCGTGACATTGGCTACAGAAGCTTGGCTAGATGTTTTCTTGTTCCTGTCAGAACTATTCTGCTGTGCAGAACTGCCATCAGGATCTCTTGTCGGCACCGGTGACTTGTCAAACTCGTTTTGTTGAACATAGAAGCCAGGCTCAGAAGGAGATCGTAGAGTTACTGATTGACTGCTTAGCATGAGAACAACTGATACCATGCTTGGTCTCTCTGCTGCGTTCTTCTGGACACAAAGTAAAGCAATGTGAAAGCATCTCAAAGCTCCCGCCCTGCTATAACTTTCTCTCAGCCTTGGATCAATTGTCTCCAATGCTTTACCATCTTTCCAGTGATTCCATGCCTTCATATACAATCGGGAAACATGGTTTATAAGAAGCGATTGTTTCACTTCTTATTACAGATTTCTAGCAAATCATAATACGAAGACAAAACAAGAAATTGCTTACATATGTGGGCAGGTTAGGAACTTTCCCTGATCCAAGGAAGTGAGAAGCTCTTCTCCCAGTTAAGATCTCCAAGACAACTACACCATAACTATACACATCTGATTTGGTTGAGAATCTGCGTGCGAATGCATATTCTGGGGCAATGTATCCACTTACATCATTGACGACAATCATGTTAGACCATTGGAGAAGTAATATGAATGGATAAGAGTTAGTAAAAATTTAGTAGAGGATTGAAAGTTTTAATTAACATACTTTGTTCCAGCAATTCGACTAGCGCTTCCTTGTGTTTTATCTAGATTCATAAGCTTTGCAAGTCCAAAATCCGATATCTTTGGGTTCAACTCTGCATCTAGTAAAATATTACTTGGCTTTAAATCTCGATGAATAATCGTTAGCCCACAATCCTCATGAAGGTATTGAAGTCCATTTGCGATTCCAGCAATAATCTTATAACGCATATCCCAGTTCAGCGTGCCACTTGCATCCGCTATAACCAAATTAAAACTTACCGTCAGAATAGGAAGGTGTCTAAATTCAGTTTCCGCGACATGGATAGTTTTATTGGGTCTATATTGTCAGCTACAAATAAGTAACCCCTGTTTTGATGTAGTAACATTATAAAGCTCGAACAATTTAACATACCAAGTAGATGTTTGTCGAGGCTTGAATTGGGAACAAATTCATAGACGAGTAGCTTCTCCTCATTTTCTGAACAACAACCGAGTAACCTGACAAGGTTCTTATGCTCAAGTTTGGAAATAAATACAACCTCATTCCTCAGCTCCAAAAATCCTTGATTTGATCCTTTTGACAGTCTCTTGACAGCTACTTCCGTGCCACCTTGCAGCACTCCCTGTATATGTCCAAATCATGTAATGAATGGAGTAAACGTAGTGTGCTATTGGTAATACTTCTTGCGGTCAGACGGCAAAAGTTATATTACCTTATAAACTGATCCAAACCCGCCTTCCCCAAGCTTGTACAGGCTGGAGAAGTCATCAGTGGCAACCTTTAGCGTTGGTAAATCAAATAGTAGGATCTTATCAATTTGGTTCTCCTCGTCTCCAGCATTTGTTGACTCTGAATTTTTTCTCCACGATTAGTTGGATATGATATGACCAATTAGATGAGCATAAGACGGGTGCGCATTATGCATAATCATACCAGACGAACGTGTGAACGTTTTCCTCCTCCGTAAGCAAATGCAGAATGCGGTCAGAAGCAAGAAGGCACCAGGCGCCAAGGTGGCAATAAGAATCACTCTGATCTTGTTGTTCTTCTTCTCTGAATAAAAATACCAGAATTGACATATAATTCTCGTAGTGGAGAATTAAATCATTTGATGCAACGGAGAGGTCAAAGCCTACCAGGAAATATAAAACCTGATGCTTGAGTGCCAGACTCCGCCAGCGGCGCTGGCGCTGCCGTCGATGGTGGAATGGCATGTGCGGAAATTTGTCCGACAACGCTTTCATCGTAGTATGAATAGATCTCAAATCTCAGATAGCACTTGTATCCCATGACCACTCCGCCTTGTCGTCCCCAACAACATTTCCGCATACGACTCAATGATTCCTTGAGGCACTGAGAACAGCTACTGCCAGGCTGATCCTTCGTGCACTGCACCGAACCGTAGATGTTCAGGAAGGTCGTGTAGTTCGTCTTGCCAGCTGCAAACATGTTGCCGGAATGGTAAGCGGCCCTGTCGATAAGGCCGCCAGGGTCTTCCATCAACCCGGCCACCAGGTGCTCGAACCTATCTTTATCGTCGACTACCCCTATGTTATAAAGGATTTGTTTAAACGAGTCATCGTCGGAGCCTGAGATGTTGGTGCTCGAGTAGCGCATGAAGCTGTCATCCCACTCCGCTGCGGATTTGGCCAACGGGCACTCTGTCCGGAGTTCGCGAACCATAGCCAACAGGTGTCTCTTGCATTTGTCCCCGGATTGGTCGCCCTGGCAGAAGGCCAAGCCGAAGACTTGGTCAGGGGGTTTGCCCACGGATTGCATGGCGAAGCCAGAGGTGGCGGCGACCGAGGCGAGGGAAGGGAGGAGGAGCTCGAGGTTGGACTGGTAGATGCTGTTCACGGTGAAGTTGGAGCTACTGCAATTGGTGTAGTGAGAAACGTAGACTGGGAATCTGGTGAGAGTGAGGAACATGGTCATGAGCCATGCGAGTCGTGGGCTGAGGATTGAAGCCATGCTTCCTTGCTAATTCTTCGTTGTGCTGGGAGCTGCAAAAAATACGATGAATTTATATTGGAGTTATGAGGAAGTTGACGGCTTTCGTTTTGCGTTGGTGACTGGTGAAGGGAAAAATCTACGCAACGTCGTAAATAGTAGGAGACACTTTCACCAAGTCAAAGACGACTTGAGTCGTCTGACCGACTTTTGCAAAATTGATACCTAATGCCAACGACTTTTTTTTACCCTGTGGAGATATTCAAAACTTGGCTCTTCAATGGAATCCGAAAAGAATTCCACTGCACGCATTTGGTTCTTTTTTTTGGGGCTAATTTGGAATTTTGAAATCCAATAAACATAGCTAATTCGATCACGTTAATTGCCTTTAAAGTAAAATTTACTAAGATAAAATAATTTGTATATGTGAGACTCATTCCTTGGGAGATTTAATCATTTCTTGCCTTTTAAAGTAAAATATGCATAATTTCATTTTTTTTTTCATGGGTAGTTTTTTTATATTAAAAAAGAATGAAGCAGTGTAGTGTGCCATGAATGGATACTTTTCCACGCAAGATCTGATACACAACTAAGAAACTTTGAGCAGTCACTTATCCCTCAATCTACACCTTCTGATAAATAAAAACTTGAACTATATTTCCGAGAGGGAGAAGGAGAGCGTTGGGGGGGTGCGGGGGTGGGGGGTGGGTGGGGCAGGAGATCCATCGCAGAAGATTGTAATGGCGTCAATCACTAGAGAACCCCTTCTGCAAAAATGCGATCATGGAGCGGTACTCCGATGGAGAATCAAAGGGGAGAGTGCGTGGTGCCGTTCGTAGAAATAAAGCTCTTGCCCAACTAAGAAGAGGGTACATTTTTTTGTTTTAATTCATTTTTGTAACTTAGTTTTATATTTTTGTAATATGCATTTCGAAAAAGCACCCCCTAACTTATGGTTCACATCACATGTCACAAACTTACCTTTCGAAACAGTGGTATATTAGGGAGACTCGCTAATGCCCCCCTCAAAGATTTTATTTACTCAATAAAGTCTCAAAAACTAGCATCAAATCTCAAGCGTGGTGTGAAAATTCACAAAGCGTTCCAAAAAAATTAAGTATTCTGCCTAAGCATCCGTTTGTTCATAAACACCTTTGCCGAAGTATCCGCTCAAGACCAAGCATCCCAAAATTATGACATTGAGAAAGTGATATAAGAAATCTTTCGTAAAACACAAAAATGATCTCGTGACAAGTGACATCAGAGTCACTTTTTGAGTCCGTTTAGTTTGACGTTCGACGATCAATAGAAAATAACGTCGAACTCAGAAATAACCAAAAATCCTGCCGCAATGTCATGACCGCCTTCAAGAAATGTCTCAGCTAGTTCCAACTGGACATTGGCGAGATACAAAACCAACTCATGACCCACGAGTGGGAGCTGGAGAAGTCAGTAGACATCACAATGATGCGGGATGAGGTCATGCCATTGTATGTGCGGCTCAAGCCCATGGAGGCGACAATACATGCGTGGGTCTTTTGGCAGTGGACTCACAAATATGACGATCGAGATGGAATAAGAGCTCAAGACCCTTCGGGAGGAGCTCAAACGATGCTATGGAGATGGATGACATCTCGTGACGTTCGTCCCACATGAAGTAAGAGTCGATATGCCAAAGTTGAGACCATACAAGGACGAGAGATCGGCAAAGAAAATCAATGACCTTATGTGAAATATCCTATGACACAATGATAGATTTAAGAGGCATGGAAATCTACTAATGATTCCCGAAGGCGACAGTCAACTCCATGTATTGCCCCGAAGAAAAGAAGAAGGAGGAGGCATGCCTAAGTTCGATGCACGTCCTCAGTGCCATGAACGCTTTAAAGGATTTCTCATCGGCTGCTTGGCTTTATGCAGACATCAAGTTGAACGGGCAAGTCTATAATGTCCTCATCGACGCGGGAGTATCAACATTGTTCGTGTCAGAAGTGACCTCTATGAAGCTAAACCTGTCACTAAAGAAGACTTCTGCCATGTTCAAACGATGAATGCAAAGTCTATCCCGACCACAGGAATCTCTCTTGGAGTGAAGGTATGCATTGGCAAGTGGCTAGAAAGTTTCGATGTGACAATGACACCCGTTGATGACTACGAAGTGGTGGTAGCAAGTATCTCTTTTCTACGATATATTGCTACATGTGTCATTACACTCACCAATTCGATGGTCATCTTCGACCCCAAGGGACCATACAACATTCCCATGAGGTCAGACGAAAATATGAAGTAGAAGATCCTTTCTGCCATACAAATGACGAAGGGATTACGAAAATAAGAGCACAACTTTTTGGTGACCGCCGTCTTGGAAGATTCGAGACACTCCTCTCTAACACCTCCTAAAATTCTTGAGACATTGAAAACTTTACGGATGTCAATGCCCCCGAAGCTCCCAAAGTGATTGCCTCCACAACGTGAAGTGGACCATGTCATCGACTTGGTCCCAGGATCGAAGCTTCCACATAGAGTCCCTTATTGGCTAGCCCCTTCAAAACTCGTAAAATTCCATAAGCAACTTATCGAACTATTAGATATGTTCGACCATGGAAGTTCCCATATGGCGCCCTAGTTCTCTTTGAGAGGAAGCATGATGGATCGCTTCGAATGTGCATTGACTACCGGACGCTGAACAAGCTTATGGTGAAGAACAAGTACCACATCCCTCTTGTGACGCACTTGTTCGATCAACTAGGTGACGCAAGATGGTGTACCAAGTTGGATATTCGTTCGAGCTATTGACAAGTCCGAATTACGGAGGAAGATGTGCAGTAGTCGGCTTCGAGTTCCTGGTGATGCCTTTGACAACCTTCTACACCTTGATGAATAAGTTATTGTAACCCTTCCTTGACAGGTTCGTGCTTGTCTACGTTGATGACATCATGATCTACAACCGCACTTTGGAGGAGCGCATCGAGCACATCTAGCAAGTGTTCAAGGTGTTGCGGCAAAACCAACCCTATGTCAAGTAGGAGAAACGTGCCTTCACTTAACTAGAAGTGCACTTCTTAGAGAATGTCGTCGAAATTGGCAAGCTAAAGATGGATGGCACGAAGATTAGAGCCATCATGAAGTGGGAGCTGCCAAGTGGGTTCCTGATCTACATTCTTTCTTTGGCCTGCCGAACTACTGTAGATGGTTCGTCAAGGAGTATTCACATATGACAATTCCTTTGATGGATCTTTCTTTGGAAGAATGTGAAGTGGGAGTGGACGTCGACATCCCAAGAAGCATTCGACATCCTTAAGAGGGCTATGATTGAAGAACCAATGCTCACCCTATCAGACCACACCAAACCTCACGGGATACAAACATATGCTTCTGACTATGCTATTTGAAGAATTCTTATGTAAGAGGGGCATCTCGTGTAGTTCGAAAGTCGCAAACTCAGCACAAGAGGAGGAGATGACAGTGGTGATCCATTGCTTTAGGACATAGCAACACTATCTACTCGGGTCGTGATTTCATATCAAGACAGACAATGTCGTAACCAGCTACTTCGAGACACAGAAGAAACTCTCGCCAAAGAAAGCAAGGTAGCAAGATTTTACGACGGAGTTCGACTATGTCCTGAATTACAAGTCTGGATCATTGCTGACACTCTCAGCCAGCACGCGAAATTGGTGGCCATGAGCTCCTCTGAGGATGATCTGATCAAGAGGATCAAGAAAGGATTGGAGTCGAATCCCACAGCGAAGAATTTGCTTAAGCAAGTAAAGGAGGGCAAGATGTGTCGATTTTTGGTTAAAGATGTGCTGATCTTCACCAAGGAACATCACATCTACATTTCATTGTTTGACAATTTGCGGGGCGCCATCATATAAAATTGTCATGACTCTAAGTAGGCGAGACATGCACTCATCGAGAATAACTACTTCTAGCCAAAGATGGATGACAATGTTAAAGTTTTTGTGAGGATACACCTTGTTTTCTAGCAAGACGAAGACATCCATCAAGCGCCCAATGGACTTCTAGAACCTCTTCCTATTCTAGAACGGCCATGGACAAATGTTTTCATAGACTTGTATTGGAGCATTCCTCAAAGCATAGTCAACGATCGAGATGGACGATTTGTTGGCAACTTCTGGAATGAACTATTCAAAATGATAGGCTTCAACCTGCATTTCTCCATCGCACTTCACCATTAAACCGACGACCAAACTAAAAGGGTGAATTGTAACTTAGGAATCTACTTGCGGAACTATGTCAGTTCCAATCAGAAGGATTGGGCGAAGCTACTCGACATCGCTCTATTCCCTTACAACCTATAACGAAGCGAGTCGACCAATCGGAATCCCTTCAATATAGTGACATGACAGCACCCCTTCACTCCAGATGTCGTTGTCACTTCTTATGGTGGCAAAGTCTCTGCTGCTCAATGCATGTCGAGGGAATGTCATGTGCATAATGATACGGCTCGGTCATGCTTGCATAAGGCATTGAAGCACATGAAGAAATGGGTCGACATTGCCCGTCGAGATGCCAAATTTGATGTCGGAGATTTGGTCCTTGTGAAGCTAGTCCAACATCTTCGACTAAGCAGGAAGAATCTATTAAAGGGACTCATTACGAGGGCCCACTCAAGATCCTAAAGAAGGTAGGTAAGGTGGCATGCAAGCTTGAGCTCCCACCGCAGATGCAACAACACCAATCTTCCATGTCAGTTTGCTCAATCCTTGCATCGAAGACCTTGAAGATCCCAAGCGTGAGGTTTCAAACCGCACTCCGTCGATCATCCGTTAGTAGTTTACTAATCAAGTTGAAGAAGTACTTGTTGTCCATGTGAAGAATTGGAAGATGGAGTACCTTATTCGATGGAGTGGAAGACCGAACGCTGACATAAGTTGGGAGACTGCTGTATGTCAGAAGATTGAAGACTTTGAAATTGCAGCTCCAAAGATGTCGCTGACTTGAGTGGGGGAGAATGTCCGAGGGCTTTCTCGGGACCGCTGAGTTATCTTACTTATATAATTTTTCTTATTTTTTTAACCCACTTTTGTGTAATGTCAATTTTATAATATGCACTTCACAAAAATTGCACATCCTAACTTATCTTCCACATTACATGTTACAAACTTACCTCCCGAAATAGTGGTATATTAGGAGAGACCCGCTAGTGCCCTGAAGCGCTCTTTGTAATCATTCTATTTACCCAACAAAATTTCAAAACTTCTCAAACTGAAGCATTGAACCTCAAGCGTGGTGTGACAATCTATAATCATCCCAAAGCATTCCAAGAGATTGAGCATTCTGCCTAGGTGTCAATTTATTCACAAACGCGAAGCATCCGCTCGGGACCGAATGTCCCAAAATTGTGACATTAAGAAAGTGGCATAAGAAAGCTTTCGCAACGCTCAACAAAAGAGCTTATCTAGACGGTGGACACGTCTGAGATCTCGTCATTGGAGGTCACACCACAACGATTGCGAGAGAGTGTGACAAGGCAAATTACAAGCTCATACACGATCTCGGGGATGGGTTCCCTTGCAGCGTTTGCCATTGTCAAGAGGGGAAATGTGAGCGAAGAGCGAGGACAGAGATGTGACGAGAGTAGAAGGAGAAGAAAAAACAAGGTGGTGAAATATGCTATTTTTTAACTTTTGAGTATTTATTAAATTTGTTTATGTTATTCTACTATTTTGTATTTATTTTTTATTTTAATATAGATGTCACCGGGTTGTATAATCAAGAAATTGACTATAATAGATTAAAAAGATCATAAATGAAATAAGTGAATAGTTAAAAATATAATTAATATAAAATTGATAATTTGCGAGTTTACAACAATTGTTGTTGTCCATTATATTAGATTACATTAAACTAATATAATGATAATCCAAAATATAATTAATGATAACCATATAATTAATATAACTAATCTTAATATGTTCAATTTCTAACCCTAAACACAATTCTAATCCTAATTCAGAAATATTATTATGGATTTAATTAGTGTCCCCTAGTTTATGAGCTATTGGATTTTAAGTAAGGGACACCCTGTCCCCTAGATAATGAGCCGTCGGATCTTAGATATGTGGTGAACATTTAAATTGTATTTTTTATTTAATCTAATATCTTTTATTACTGGTTTACTAGAAAAAAAAACAACCAAAAAAAAAATCTGTGTTCCTTTGTCCTGTCTTTCACCCATGTTGATTGTGTTTTCCCCTCGCCATGGCATGCTCCCGTGCTAGCGCACGACCCGATCTCCACTGCCATCGACTCATGATCTCGTGCTTGATTGACATACTCTACATGATTTAACCAATTCTAGAATAAAATTAACATACTTTTATTCATCACAAGAAGATTTAAGATACATTATTGCATAAGCTTTGTACATATAAATGCGTTAGTCGAATGTGGCCTAATAAGTATCCCATACTTATATATGTATTCATCAATATTATCTTCTTTACATGTTCAAGACATATGAGACATCAATGTGTTTTTTTTCCATCCTTTTACCAAGCAAATCAATACAGGAGTAAAAGAATTTACTCAACCAGAGGACTTTATACCATCCTTGAGTATAACATGAACTCATTTTTTTATCGTTGGCAACTTAATATAGTTTTGCTTAAGATAAACTTTCAACAATGTCACTCTATAATATGAAGACATAACTGTCGCTTATTAACACATTAAATTATTCATTATTAGAAGAATCCATTATTACTTCTAACTATACATAATATTGTTTCACATGTAATGTCATAATGACATATTTATCCATAACAAATGGATATACACATAATGATACTTATATCATTATTTAGATGAATATCAAATCCATAATTGAAGCTTCGCAAACTACATATTGCGCTCAATAATTTTACATTTTAACATTCAAATAGATTTATGTAATTTTCATCTAATATATATGTGTGTGTGTGTGTGAAACAATAACTAGATTGTTGAGGAACAAAAGAAAAATATAATAAATTCTCTATAGTCAGCACTCCATTTGCGACTATTACTTTTCGTCACTTTTAAATCTCTTATCATCCGTAAGCTTATTTTGAACACTTCTATTTCTTATTGCCTTTTAATAAGACAGATGATTTAACAAGTTCCTCACTGACTTGATTTTCTTTTTTAAACTCTTTGCATTAATTAATTTTTTTTATCTAGGCACAAGAGAGCCTCCATCATTTGTCTTAAGCTTAAGCTCATGTTCATATAGTCATTTGACATTTCCAATGTGAAACAATACTCATGTTTCAATAAAGAGTTATTTCTTTAAACCTCTCCTACATTATCATAATTTTTCGTATCTAACTCCAAAGTACGAACTTACCTTACGACATCTTACAACATTTTCCACTTTAGTCCTTCCATACGATTATGTTAACTTTTTTGTTATTTTTGTTTTTTCTCATTTATGAAAAGACTAAAATGCCCTTCCATGAACTCTTCTCACTTTTAATGTTAAAAACTAATATAAAAAGCTAAAAATATAAAAAAATCAATTTATTGTTATATATGAATGCCCTCCCTCTAGTAGAAGTTTTTATATTTTTCAGTTTTTTACACTATTTTTTAACATTAAAAGTGAAAAGAGTTCATGGAAGAGCATTTTAGTCTTTTAATAAATGAGAAAAAAGTAAAAATAATAAAAAGTTAACAGAATCAAAGGGATAAAATGGAAAATTTGGTAAATTTTAGAGATTTCGTAAGGTAAGTTTGTACTTTGGTGTTAGATGCAAAAAATCACAATAGTATAGGGGAGGTTTAAGCAAATGACCTTTCAATAAATGAACATTAATCGTGAGTTGGTTTTGAATTTCTCCCACTCATATTGAGGTGTGAGAATCGAATACGGATTGGCCACAAATCAATCTGTATACATTACCAAAAATCTTCAACTTCTAAAGTGAAGATGTTACTTAATATCCTCCAGCCAAGAAAATATATAAATGAACGCTACATCTCTACTTGTTTTTTCAATAACTCTTATTGATTTAGGCAAGATTAATAACAATATTCCAAATACAAAATTAGAAATTTATTTGCGTCATACATTCAAGTGGATTATGCTTTCATCAGATATGTAACACTTCTCATTGCGAAATATAGTTACCCATATAATTATATCATTTTCATCACTAGACTATTTTAATAAGTCTCAAACATTTGGCAATATCAATTTAGTTAGCAATGCATTAATTTTGTGATCATAATTAATTCTTCATCTAAGTTTATGAATTTGTATAAAATAATTCAGGTTATCAACTTAGATAAAATCATATATACATGATTTTATTATGCGAAAATGTGACGAAAAAAATTATATAGAACCTTAGACATTCAATACAAACGGATTACTTTAGTTTTCTATTCATAAACATTGTCACAAAAGTAGGCAAAATAATTTTAACGAGAAAATATTTCTCGAATTAGTCTATATTTATATTGCTTCAAAAAATGTCACAAATTTATTGGCCAAGACTTTTGGCAAACTTATTTATGTCACATATGACATAAATATTCAACTTGAAAACTTATAGTAATCAAGAGATAAAAAACATTATTAAGAAAATTCTCACAAAGAAACTTCATTAAATACAAAATTTAATTATATGTGAATACATAGCTACATTTGTCCAAAATATAAAAAGTAGATACTATACAGATATCCACTTTAAAATAGTGGTACAGTAGGACAAAGAAGATAAAAAGATTCATCTATTGCAAAATAATTTTTTTTTCTAAGTCATAATCTTTTTAACTCCCGCTTTCATGTTGTTTCCAACTATGTCCTTTGACTTTAAGGCTAAGTTATATAAAGAATTCATCATTTCTTTAATCACATGATAAGTTGATTCAAGAATCTACGGTCCGCAAAAGTCAAGTTTCAGTAGCGAAATAATATTGTCATCAAACAAAATCGACATACCATCGTATCAACATTTTTTTGACTTAGTACAGTCACGAGCAAAAAATATCGTATTTGCCACAAGTGTAGCACATTGTCTTGCACATATTAACTTTTCCGCCATGCTTCCCACATCGATGTGACTAGCATTAGACCATCTTAGTATCTATATAGTTTTCACTAGACTATAAGCGCCACAATTGAGAAGGAATTCCTGGCTGTAGTATTTGCCATCGACAAATTTAGATCATATTTAGTAGGATCAAAAGTTATTGTATACACAAATCACCAAACAATTCGACATCTAATCTCCAAGATGGATGCTAAGCCTAGACTTATAAGGTGGATTCTATTACTTCAAGAATTTGACTTGAAAATAAAAGACAAGAAAGGAGCAGAAAATTGTTTTGTTGATCATCTCTCTCATCTTCAACTACAGCTACCCAAGGAAGAAAGTCACACACCCAAGGAAAAAAGTCACAATGACGAGACTCCAAGTATTAATGATTCTTTCCCTGACGATCATCTATTTTCAATCAAACTCACGAAGCTTCTTTGGTTTGTTGACTATGCCAACTATTTAGCATCTAGAATCCTATGGCCGGACCTTTCCTATCAACAAAAGAAGAAGTTCTTTTCAGATATCATGCATTACATGTAGGACGAACCCTTCCTCTTCAAGAAGTTCATAGACGATATGTTCCGTTGATGTATACCATAGGAAGAGCAAGATGCCATACTTGAAGAGTTCCATTCATCCCTTTATGGTGAGCATGGTGGACACCTGAAAACTGCCTTAAAGGTACTTCAAGCTAAATTATACTGGCTAACCTTGTTCAAGGATGCTTTAAAACTCGTGAAATCTTGTGATAACTATCAACGGACGGGGAACATTGGTCGAAGGAATGAAGTATCTCAGCAATAATACTCAAAGTTGAAATCTTTAATGTTTGGGGAGTTGATTATATGTGACTTTTCCCAAGCTCATTTGGATACAAATTCATCCTCTTAGCAATAGATTATATCTCAAAGTGGATTGAATCACTACCCATGATTGCAACAAAATTTAAGTCAGTGATCAAGCTTTTCAAGGATATCATCTTTCCGAGGAATGAAGCACCCAGACTGATTATCAGCGACGGAAGCTCGCACTTTATAGAAAGAAGCTTTGAAATTTTGTTGCTCAAATATGGAGTCAAGCATCGGGTGTCCACTGCATACCATCCGCAAACTAATGGGCAAGCCGAAGTTTGGAGATCAAAATGATTTTGGAAAAAAATAGTTTCAACGATTAGAAAAGATTAGAGCAACAAAATCAATGAAGCATTATGCGAATGTCACAACGAATACAAGACCCCAATTGGCACAACCCCATT
This sequence comes from Pontederia crassipes, assembly GCA_030549335.1. Classification (NCBI taxonomy): domain Eukaryota; kingdom Viridiplantae; phylum Streptophyta; class Magnoliopsida; order Commelinales; family Pontederiaceae; genus Pontederia; species Pontederia crassipes. Next base: position 32,771,635 of record CM060193.1, read on the forward strand.
TCAATTGATCTATGACAAACATTGTCATCTATCGGTAGAGATGGAACATAAAGCATTCTGGGCCATTAAAATGATACATTATGACTTGGAGCGACAGAAAAAGGACTCTTGCACTTAAATGAATTGGACGAGTGTGCGAAGAAATGGCATGAGAGCAATTCTGTAGAAGAACTTCAATGAAAGTGATAAAATTCTACTTTTAACTCCCATCTACAGATTTTTCTAGGCAAGCTTCGTACGAGGTGGTTAGGACCATTCATCGTGGAGAAAATTTACCCTCATGGAGCAATTGACATCAGAAACGATGATTCGAAAATATTTAAAGCTAATGGATAACGATTGAAATTGTACAACTCAGGAGCAAAAGTTTTCAATAAAGGTAATATATCTGCAAGTAGTTCAATGAAACCATAGCCATTCAGTTGAGTAAACGACTTTAGACAAAGCACTATTGGAAGGAAACCCAATCGAATAAATTGTCATTGCCACATAGCAAACACCTCAGGTCAAGATATCCTTCTCAGCTAAAAAGCGCGAGACATTACCCGCCTTTTCATCCAATCCCTGGCACACAACATTTCAAATTTTGCGGCATAATTTCTTGAGCTAGCACTAACCAACTCGACGAAGATTTCATTCCAACACCTCGCCTAAACCCTTCCTCCGCCAACTTCTTCCCGCTGACACCCGATTCCACTCATCGCCTTCGACCACAAAAATGAAGCACGCTAGATTCTTCTCATGATCAGACACAAAAAGTTTCTCCGATGATGACCAACAACAAATTCGAGTTGACGGGCTTCTCAAGCTACCAAAGGAGGGATTAGGCCGACTTGGGACGAAGAGAGGCAACACATTGCCAATGGACTCTTGCGACATTGGTATTCAACCAAGTTCTTAGATATCTACACTATAGAAGTCCTTGGATTTTTACATGACATCCGCACTTAGTTCATCGGGACTGTGAAAAGGATGTCCATCGACCGTGATGGTGCAACAGATGACATTGATTTTCGCCTATTCAACAAGAACTTCACACTTAGTCTTGACGAGTTCAATGGAATTTTCGATTTGCTGACTACGAGGGCCCGAAGAAGGCCATCTGATTTTTTTATCTACGAGGTGTGGTACCAGCTCACAAAGATCAGAACTAATGATCCATATCACCTACTAGCTCACAAGATTAAAAATTCTTTTTTCTGTTATCCACACATTTGCTTACCAACACTGTTTTGGCTCAGCCATGCCATCCTGTTCATGGATTTTGTATCCCAATATGAGGTGAGAGATTAACCTTGGAGCATTCTTACTTAGAAACATCATGTGAGAGCCTCTACGAGAATGTACCCCTCTTCTGTTAGGAAACTATATCACTCCTATTGCTGAATACTTCTCGTTATTCTTAGGTAATGTGGAATTCTCTCCTGTCCAGAAGTTAGATTTTGAATATTTGAGAGAGGAACGAGTGCTCATTACTGATAATGATAGACATTTATGGAAACATATTGATTCCATGATCCAATTGCCACTGTAAGATACTACGAAGACAAGAATATTATGAGGTAAGAATTGGTGGATGAATGACAATGTATAGAACTCTCACCCCATTCTAGGCCTGCCTCCATTAGCTTTCGAAACTAAAACACAACTACACTTACTCCATGTAGTGGCAATATGAGAGTCCTCTTCTGCCCCTCAGCCTCCACCACCTAAGCTAGCCACTCTCACGGGTAAAGTTGATCTAAATATTCAACTTGTTGAAGAAAGTGCCAGACAAAGGAAGGACATTGCAACCAGAATTCAAAATATTGAGATAGCAAACAATTCTATTTTCACCACCCTTAGTGACATTAAGCAAGTCACTGATCGTCTATTGATGCTTGCACCTCCTCCGAGTCCCTCTTCCTGGCATGATCGACACTAAGAACAATGTCGATTATAAGCTTGGGGGAGAGGGCAGGTTGATATATTTCTAACTCCTCATTTCATTTCATATCATGTCATCGAAACTGAAAATTGAAAGAAATTTTTTCTGTCTACTGATTTCCATGACATTAGTTCAAGTTATCACCGAAAAGTTTTCTAACCTGAGAATAAGAAATGTCCCAACCTCTTTACTAATTGAATGTTCTTGATTATCATGCACAAGCTAGAAAGCAACTAGAGATGAGTAAGTCTATTCACAACATGTTTCAATCAACATAACCACCAAGAGCATCCTTCAATTGAAACAATTCAACATTAAAGAACTCTGGAATCTAACCAAAACAGATATGCCATTCCATAGCAATTATTACTATACCCCTTAGTTCTGACTATCTAAAGCAATTGTTGTAAAGAGGGCTAATTAAGCCCTAACAAAGAAGAAAGCAATTGTTGTAAAGAGGACTAGTTGAGCCCCAATAAAGAACCGGTGAACATATTTCCCACTTAATTGGCTATGCTTAATTTAAGTTTGGGGGAGTTCAAAGGTTGATAAAAATAAGTAAAAACGGAGAAATTGCTTGCCTACGATCATTAGAATAAGGTAATTGTCTAAAGTTCAAAATGATGGTAAGAGACTCAAGATTTTCTATTTGATATATGTTTCAGTGGTTAATATTCTAGAGATAAGCTATTAATTGATCTATGGATTGGATGCTTGAGATGATCATGTGCATTGAACTCGTTCTGTAATAACCCCTTCTCTCTTCTTGTGGTTTCTCTCCTTAATCTTCTAGTTTCTTTTGCTTGAGGACAAGCAACAATTCAAGTTTTGGGCGGTGGGGGATGGGGTGGGGGTGGGGTGGGGGAGTTTTATCAACTCTTATTTCATCTATTTTATCTATAATCCGAATGACAAATTGCCACCTTTAAGCTAAAAATTTGGCTACATATAAGGCAAGAATTAAGTAATTGTCAGCTTAGAACCATTCCATTATAGCTCAACTAATTTTTGAATTTTGAATGCAGAAAGAGAAGGGGAGAAACATGACAATAAGAGAGGGGGAGACATTTTAGGAGGCATACGGAGGGCGAGGAATAATCAAGTCAGAGGTGAAAATGGGAACTAAAGAACAAAGGGAAGGATCAATGGAGAAACATTTTGGAGTTTGTTTGAAGCCGACGTCTGGCTAACAACTGCTTTCTTTGTGATGGATTGAATAATTGTTGTGGTTTAATTCCTATCGTTGGATTCTTAGATGTTTACTTGGCTTGATACATGTTAGATTGTCAATGATTCTGATGATGCTTTTAACTTTTATATGATCGACGAATAATTTCTATTATTCTATTTTGTTTGGGAGAAAAGATAGATCATATATATCATGAATTATTAGTAACTTGTTTATGATAGCTTTCTAACTTTGGAGAGGTCGAGAGGTCCATTTAACTACATTGTGAGGTGAGAGTTTGCAATGCTGGTAATCATCTAAGGATTGATTTTCATGCTATGTTGAAATCATCTATTTTTTATTACAGAGAATTAAGAGATCAAGTTTCATAAGATTTAAATCGAGAGATCGATAGATCATTAGATTCTAACCTGATTATATCTGGCACAATCCTTATCATTCAAAGAGAGATATTTGATAAAGAGGATAGAGTTAGATTGTTTTTAATTGCTAGAATCGAGAGATCATTCATCTCGTACATGAATTATATTCATGGTAGTTATCCGTTCATCATAGAGTTGCTTTCTTCTTATTTGAATCCTCAACCACTGTTTATAATTTCTTCCTTTATCATCTACTTGATTGATTATCGTGACATTTCAAGATATATTGGATTGGAATTAGTTTAAGTCAATGAGGTTACGATACTCACGTTTTCTACTCATGGAGTATAAAAGTTAATTTGAATAACATCTAGCCAGCATGAGGAATCAAAGTTATTAAAGCTTGCATCACTACCATGATCATCATATAATTTTGATGCCTTATTCCTATTTGGACAACCTATGCTTTTCGTAATGATTTCAAAACTTATTTCATCCTAAGTTTTATGAAACATGTCACATTCATAATTCACAAATATTTATGCATTCAAAAATAAACATAGCATAAATCATATATATGAATGTATAGTATGCACATAAATAATCATATAGTTCATTTACATATAAATAAATATTATTTGTCTCACTCTTATAATTAGCATAAGCATGATAATAGACATACAAATAATCACATGTATAAATCTATATCTATGTGACTTAATTCTCAATCATGTACATAAATTTATAATATCATGCATTGTTAATTAACATTTATTGCATAAATTTTTATCATATAAAATTATGCAAATGATTTCATGTGTAACAAAAATATATATGCACATATTTCTTTTCTTAAAGAAATTTAATTTAACATAAACGTTGTGCATGTTTCACATGAAAATGTGACAAAAATATTTTATCCATCATTTAACATAACAATGTGAATTAACTACTTATAAATTCACATAACACATATTATGCCTAATATGAACATAATTTCATTTATGCTCATGTTCTTTTACAAAGAAAATAAATTCTTACATATGTCAATTCACATAATGAACTAATAATGTTCATATTTCAATTATTATGTCAATTTACATGTGTCATATTTAAATACACTTTAAGTAAATAAAACATAATTATGTGCATAAATATCTCATTCATATGAAAATTCAATTTTAAGTGTGACATACTACACATAAAATATCATGTAATAATATGTATGAATTTCACTTTAAATTCATAATCATATATATTGTATGAAAAAATACATGACACTTTTATGTACTAATAGATATATATACTAATACTAATATGCAAAAAATCATATGTCATAAAATTTTTTAGAAAAAAATTCAAATAATTTTCTAATTTACATTGCATGATTATTTTACGTTAATACCAATGACACACAATCATATTTAAAAAACACATATTCATAAATATTAAAATGCATATTAAATATTCTGAAACTTGCAGAAAATTATTTATAATTTTCTAACACATTAATGTGCATAAATGACAAATATCCTTATTTATCATAATATGTTTATGGCATAAAATAAATATAGAATGCATAATAACATAAAGAGAGCACTACTGCAGTGTATAAACTGCAAGTTTATCACAACCGTCCAATTCAAATGGACAGCTCTGATCAGTTTTGAGATGAAATAAAAACCTCATCCCTAGCGGTCATCACATGCTTGCTCTCTCTCTCTCTCCCCTCTTAGATGTTCTGCTACCTTGATCAAGGCTCTCTCTCTCTCCCCTCTTAGATGTTCTGCTACCTTGATCAAGGCTGCTCTTTCTCAATCTCTCAAATGGATTAGGGCAATATAAGATTGCTTTTCCTAGTGGGTGCTTTCTTCACAACCTCCCAGCATATCTTGAGATCTCGCATCTCCTCTTAAGAAAGAATAGATCTCCAACGTATCTGGCTACAAAGCAACTCCGTGTTATTAAATCCTCCTGAAGTCAAAGCCCTCCAAGGCAACCGAGCCAAAGCCCCTTCAATGTTGGACGATTCTACTCCCATTGCGGGGAAATTACTTTTTTGGCGATTACCGGTTATTTTATTAAAATTTTTAAGGTCCATCTTATTATCTTGTTTGACTGTCATTATTAATTATCACCTCACTGATAATTCAAATAAGAGGTGGCTTTCCATATTATCACTTACTTGACATGCATTTTGATAAAAAATATCGATTCCGTAATTATTTTTAATATTTTATTATTAAATAAATATCATTTAACTGCATTTCTTTTATTATTTGAATCTTTTTATAAACAACTCTTATTTTTTACTCATCTTATTTTATTTATATTCATTTTTTTATTTTTTTACTTTATTTATTTAGGATACTATACGATGAACGTGAAAAATAATTTTTAGGGATACTTTTATAATTTGTTTTCTAACTATTTTAGCCATGATTTATATTATCAATGCTTGTCAAACAATATAATGTGATATTATCGATAATTTAAATAGTCATAATCTATTTAAGTGGTAATCTAAGTTATTAGTTAATTAAATCGGTAATGCACCAACGACCCAATGTGTTCTCAAGTTCTCCCAAATCTATATTACTTACTTTTTCCTTTTTCCATTTGGTGTTGTATATTTGTAGAACTAACGAAGTGTTGTGTTTCGATAATTGAATAGAATCAATTTTTAATTGTGAGATTCTCCAGAGGTAGAAAGAGTAATATTGAATAAATACAAAACAAAATTGCAGCTCATGAGGACTCTATATTAAAGTTGGAAAATTGGATAATTCTCAAAGCATGCCATGCCACATTATAGATGTAATATTCTTAAAAATCAAATAGAAAGAAAAATAAAAAGAAAATAAATAAAAGAAGTTTATTACCCTTTTAAGGCCATTATGAAATCTTTTAGTCTAATAAGTCTCAAAACTCAATGTATAAATACCAATGTTATCATAACCGGACCAGTAATCGAATAGGACGATCAATTGGGTCGTGGTTGGGTCGGTTCGACCGAGTTCGACCGGATTGGATCAGATTTTATTAAAATAATATTATTTATAATGATAATAAAAATATGTGTAACAAATATTTTATTATGTATAAAAAAGTTAGTAACCTATTAAAGTTAAAATACTAACATATTATATATATTAAGATATTGTTATTAATAAGCCAATTACTTCTAATTTTTTAATACTTATATTGATTATTATTTTTTTATCGTTAAATGCTACTAGTAATATGTTAAATTCTTTTTACCATAAATCACTCTTATATTTTATTTTTATTTAATTTTTTTTCATTTCTTCCTTTCTGTCTTCATTAGTTTCACTTTTCGTTTTTTAATTTCTTCCTCTCTCCATTAATTCCCTTTATCATTTAATGCTATTACTAACATATTAATTTATTATTGCCGTAAATCACTCACTTCATTGATCTTCTCATTATTATTATTTTTTTTCATTTTTGAATTCCTTCCTCACTCTTCATTTATTTTATTTTCCTTATTTTACCTTTCTTTCTCTCTCTTCATTTATTTCATTTTCCTTATTTCACCTTTCTTCCTCTCTCTCTTTATTAATTTTTCAGTTTCTGCATTCAATTAGTTTTATTTTTTCCTGTTTCCATCTTTTTATTTCCATTTTAATTATTGTTAACTTTTTTTTTCACCTTTTTCAACTTGAACCGGATTTCTTCAGATTCACCGGTTCGCCGATTCATACCGGTTCAACCGGATTTTATCCGGCCAAACATTCAATCCGATTTTAGCATAAAATCGGACTGGACCAGCCACCGATTTGTGATTGAACCGGTTGAACCGGCCGGTCCGGTCCGGTTTTAATAACCTTGATAAACACTCATTATACCCTAAAACTTTTCTCACCTAACCTTTCCCACCTACCCCACATGCCCAGCCGGCAGCAACCCAAAGGAGCTCACTCTCCTTTTCTCGCTCCCATGTATCACGACAGCAGACAAGGAAGAAGAAGACCCTGCTCTCTCTCAACTCACTCTCACGTACCGCTAAGCAACACCAAGCCCCGCACATCACTCTCTCTCCCCACTCACACGAACAGCAGCAAGAAACACTTGACTCTCTCAACCTCCACTCATATCAACTCACGGGGGAAGAGGAAGACAGTTGCAACACTCATCTCCCTTACTCTTCCTCACACTCTTAGCAGCCGAGCAGCAAGCGCAAGAAGGGGAGCCTTCCACCTCCACTCACCATTTGGCATCAACAAGAAGGGGAGAAATAGGAAGAAGAAGAAGAAGAAAAAAAAAAAGAAGAGGAAAAAAGGAGGAAAGAAAGAAAGATATGTTTGAGGGGATCCTAAACCTTAATCACTCCTTCATGATATGTGTTTATGTGGATTAAAGGTTAGAATACCTAACTAGGATCTTCTTAAAGTATGATTAAGGTATGTGCATATTTACTATGGATTGATGACATTTTTTACAATTATATTACTGTTATATTGATAATATAGCCATAATGTATGATGCTCATCTTTCCCTATTTGATTCATGTTCATATTGCTAGTTTCCTTAAAATCTCAAATAGTAACTTAAACCTAAGTGGTCTTTGTTAAATCCTCTACAAATCTTCATGTCTTAATATTTTAGAAATGTATTATTATTGTAACCTTGTGATGACTATTGGACAATGCAATCTTTATGTGAAGATGATGCTTATCTCCTGAAATGTTTTGTATAAATGTGTAAAGATGGTGAAAAATGGGAAAACATGAAAACTCTGCCTAATTACTCGGGCACGGCCGTAATGTATATAGAGATTTCATGCCTTAGCGTAAAATAGGTTTAACGGAGAAAAATGGTCCTCTGTCACGGCCGTGATCTCGTAGTCGCACGATCATGACGCCCTAGAAGGCTCTTGCCTTAGAAAGTTTTCGAGAAAAGTTGAAAAATAATCGTCACGGCCATGACCTTGTAGTCGCACGGCCGTGACGCCCTGAACGTCTCATGCCTTAGGGCTGCGTTTGGCACAAGAACATTTTAGAACATTTATTCTCGAGAACTAATTGATGTGATAGAAAAGTTTGGATTGGTGTTTGGATGAAAAAGTGTAATGATGGGATTTAAAAAGTTGATGTGATGAAAAAGTTTTAGTGGGTGTTTGGATAAAAAGTAAGAACTAAGAATATAATTTATTATTTTATGAGGTATAAAATTATAGTAAATAAGAATATATTATTAATATTATAATTTACGTAAATTGTTATATTGTTAATATTTTTTTTATTTATTTTGATTAAACATTTTAAATATTATTAATATTATAATTTACGTACATTTTCAAATTCAAATATAATTTATTTTTTAAAAAAATAATCGAATAGTTTAATTAATAAAATATTTATTAATTATTAGAACTAATTATTTTATAGTTTTTAATTAATAATATTTAATAAATTATTTTATAATATCCTTAATAACGTATTAATATATTATAAATTATATATACATATAAACCAAAATAATTAAAAAAATAGATTAAATTTAAAAAAAAAAAGATGGCGGCTCGAGAACAAAAAAAAGTCAAATGTTCTCGCCGTTGGGCGAGAACATTTCTCAAAATGTTCTCGCCCAGCTCACGTTTTTGTTCCCGTCACGGGGTGCGTTTGGCAGAACAATCGGAATGTTCCGATTGTTCTAGGTTGTCAAACGCACCCTAGAAGATTCTTGAGAAACGGTTGAAAATAATCGTTTTGTCACGGGCGTGCAAGTACGAACAGAGGAAATTCAGCCGTGCTGGAAAATTACCCACCCATGAATGCATGACACCCTGGCATGATCATGACATATGTGAGCACGACCATGACCATATGCTATACTTGGAAAATCCTCCAAGTATTCAGACGCGCCGAACCAAGCACGCCTGTGCCCATGTGTGGGCATGGTCGTGACCCAAAGTGGCTGACTAGTTCCAGAGGTCTATGTGATGTTTGTTTGCCAACACTTAGCATGATTTGAAGTCTATATGACCTTAAATAGGGTTAAAACATGCAACATGTATTGAATGATTGTATGCATTGATGAAGGTAATTAAAAGACGGATTAATGAAGGTGTGACATTTCTCTTGGGACCAACGTGTACCCTACCTAAGACTCCACCGATAGGTGAGGGAAAACCTCATTGACAAATGAGGGTTAAGACCTCGCTTACGGGAGAGAGTTAATACCTCATCTACGGATGAGGATTAAAACCTCACCTATGGGTGATGGTTATGACCTATCAGCCAACAGTACTTCTCAATCGGCAAGATAAGCAATTATCTAAATAAAGATGAATCATGGATGACTTGAAACATAAAGACAAAGATAATAAAGATGAAGTAAGCATCTATAAGGATGCAAATGAATGTCCACTTGTCACATCATGATATAAACAAAGATATAAGTTATAAAAGACAAGTCCAAGATATGCTTTAGCATAGTATAAAAATATTATATGTTTATCTTATCTTGCTATAATAATTTTGCTCATATGCCATATAGTGTGCATAAGTAGCTCATAAAATGCATATAAGTTATGTTCCATTGTGATACAATGTATATGCCATGACATATAAAAAGTATGTTATAAGATCATAGTATGCATGTGCCCCAACATACTCTAACAAAAGAAATGCCCTGCACTCCATGAATTCGTGCGAGTATGGATGAAGCTTAGATTTGACGGCGAGAGCCAAATGATGAAGATATTGCACATGGATTGATCGGGATACGACCCAAGTTGTCTTACTTTATGTTATGTTATGTCATTATGATGAACTCTTGTAGGAGTGAACTATGCATGGTTTATGGGTCTTTTAAAGTCATGTACTTTTATTCGAACTCGTTATGTATTATGAATCCTTTATTAGGTCTATGTTAGAGCTTATTTGGCCTATGGGTTAGTTTATTATCTCGGAATTTATTAGTTATGAAGTTTTTCGCTGTTTATGATGTTGATGCTATATGTTATATTATATTTTTCACTATAATATTTTATGTAATTAGGTCATGAAGGTAACGTCGCCTAGTGTTCGACAACTAAATTGGGGCCAAATTTTGAGGACATTACAATAGAAATCAAGTTACATTAAAATTTGATCTTGCACTAAAATTTCAAAAAGAATACATCGGAAAGCTAAAACTAAGAAAAAAGTATATCTTGAAGAAAATCTGAAGTGCAATTCCACTGCATAGATCCATTGCTATAGTCTTGAGTCTTGGGCAATGTGATATGAGGAGGAATGCGAGGGATGAACTCGGTTGATGAAGACATAGAGAGCGCTAAGGGAGAGAGACTAAAGCTTTGTTTGGATAATCCCTCATTAAAGGGAATGAAGGGAAATAAGGGGAAGGGGAAAAAAGGGGAAGAAAGGGGAGAAAAATAAAATTTTTTCCCCTCCTCTACACCCCAAATTGGGGTTGAAAGAAATAAGGCCAAATGGAGGGGAATGGAGCGAAGTCCTCCATTCTCCGCTTCTAAGTTTAGTCCAAATTAGGAGAAAGTTTTTTTCCCCTTCCCCTCCGCTTCTTTATCTTTTTTTCCTTCAATTCAAACATAAGGTGAGAGAGGGAGAGAAGGATTCCCCGGAGAAAAATATATTTGAGTCGGGTGCTATTTATAAAAAAATAAATTTTAATTTAAATGTAATATTCATAATATTTGACTCTTATATTTTTATTTTCTTTTCGAACTAAATTCTATTTTCTTTTAAACCCATCCATTACCTTTTATAATAATTTTAACTTTTGAACTTATTTAATAAAATAAATATTATTTTATTTTTAATACGGAAGGCTTTTATCATATTTGGCCGATTGTTCTGTTTGACTGGATATCCAAAATAATATACCACAAACTTCTACATTACCATCAATAGGATAAAGAAAAATTAACCACTATCGAGCTTCCAATTCACTGATTGTGACATCGTTTACAGAAATGCTATCACCGTTTCCCGTCGACACTGGTAACCTACCAGCCTTGCTTGCTTGAACGCCAAAGCGAGGCTCAGAAGGAAACGACAGCGTCACGAATTCACTGCTTAGCATGAGAACAACCCACACCATGCTTGGTCTCTCTGTTGAGTTCTTCTGGACACAGAGTAAAGCAATGTGAAGGCATCGCAAAGCTTCTTCCCTGCTATACCTTCCTCTCAACTTTTGATCAATTATCTCCAACGCATTCCCTGTTTGCCAACAATTCCACGCCTGCAGAGGCAATCAACATGACATGTTTTGTAAGAAGCGGTTCATGAAAAATAGCAGCAAACAGATAAACAAAATAGATGTCGCTTACATAAGTTGGCAGGGTCGGAACATTCCCTAATCCATGGAAGTCAGAAGCTCTTCTTCCAGTTAAGATCTCTAAGACAAGTATACCATAACTGTACACATCTGATTTGGTTGAGAATCTATTCGCGAATGCATATTCTAGCGCCCTGTATCCACTTACATCATCAACAACCACCACATCAGACAACAGAATAAGTAATAGGAATTAGATGAGAGCTGATGCTTTAGAAATATGATGCGGGAAATTAGTTGAAGGTTTTATCATACTTGGTTCCGACAATTATTTTTTTTAATAAAGAAAGGAAATTGCATTAGGAAGTAATTGTAATATCATTCGAGTACAGATTATAGAGGAAGCCCGGAGTTGGAGAATCCTCCCAAAATTGATCGAAATCCGATCTACGATCAAACGATGCTAACATGCCAGCTTCACAGTTTACATTGCGAGTGACATATAGACTAGCACTTTCCTCTGGTATCTCCAAATTCACAAGCTTTGCGAGGACAAAATCCATTATCTTGGGGTTCAACTCTGCATCTAGCAAAATATACTTGGCTTTAGATCTCGATGAAGGTATTGAAGTCCCTTTGCGATTCCGACAATAATACTGTAGCGCTTGTCCCAGTTCAGTTCCACACTTGCATCTGTTATCACCCAATTAAATCAACTCACTCGCTGTCGAATATATTTAATTAAAATCGAAGGTAAGAAGTATTAACGCATGCCCGTTCTTTTAGTCTGAAGTGCAAACCATATTTGTGGATTGAATACCAAAGAACAGGCTACAAACAAACGCAAACAGAAGTTTGCCATTTAACTCAAGATTAACACAAAATTTACATGACAACATGATTAACATTCTTCAGGAGAAAAAAAAATAACGTCTAACATACCAAGTAAAAGTTTGTCAAGGCTTGAATCGGGGAAGAATTCATAGACCAGTAGCTTCTCCTCCTCTTCTGAACAGCAACCTAATAACCTGACGAGGTTCTTGTGTTGAAGTTTCGAGACAAAGATAACCACATTTCTTAACGCGAAATGTCCTTGATTCGACTCTTTGGAGAGCCTCTTTACCGCGACGGCTGTACCATCAGGCAATAATCCCTGTGTTCCAATGGAATGAGCGAATTAGATGTTGCAGTTGGATAAACCGAGAGAAAGGCGTCTAGATGGCCGTACAACAGACCTTATAAACTGACCAAAATCTGCCTTCGCCAAGCTTGTTTAGGTTGGAGAAATCATCTGTTGCTTGTTTTAGTGCAGGCAAATCAAACAAGAGAGGCTTTTCATTTTGCACCTCCTCGTCTCTAACATCTTGCATTACCCCTAAGAAATTCACAATTACTTAATTAAGATATCAACCATCAAATGCGCAGAAGCGGGAAGCACACCGATATGCATACCGATATGCCTTGCGAATTGTTTATTCTTCAATGAGCAAATGAAGATCACATTGAGAAGAACAAATGCACAAGGAACCAATATTGCGATAAGAATAACTCTCAAGGTATTGCCCTTCTCTGAATCAAAACACTAGAATTTACTTAGACTTAACCATACCGAAAATTAGATAATATGATTGAATTTTGAGTTCCAAGGCCTACAAGAAAGAACATTATGGTCGAAAAGAAAATCCTACAGAAAAGAACCTGATGGTTGAACGCCAGAGGTTGTCGTCGGAAGCCTTGCGGGCGCCATTGGTAATGGAACCAGCCCTGCCACCGCAGTCTCATTGTAGAATGGATTAGTCGAAAATCTCAGATAGCACTTGTATCCCATCACCTCAACTGCTTGGTTTCCAAAGCAACAATTCTGCATTCGGCTCATTGATGTCTTAAGACACTGAGAACAGCCACTGCCTGTTTGATCCATTGTGCACTGCACCAAACCATATATGTTCGCGAAGCTTGAGAAGGTCGTCATTCCAGCTGCGAACATGCGGTCGGAAGCGTAAGCGGCCCTGTCGATGAGGCCGCCCATCAACCCAGCCACCAGGTCCTCAAATCTATCTCTTTCGCCTACATCCCCATTGTCGACGAAGATTTGTCGATAGTAGTCGTCGACGGAGCTAGAGAAGTTGGCGCTCGAGTAGCGGACGTAGCTGTCATCCCAGTCAGCTGCAGATTTGGCAAATGGGCACTTGGCCCGGAGATCGCGAACCATGTCCGATAATTGGCTTTTGCACCGGTCGACGGAAAGGTCTCCCCGGCAGAAAACTTTGCCGAAGACTTGGTCAGGGGGTTGGCCTACGGATTGGATGGCGAAGCCGGAATTGGACGCAGCTGAGATGAGGGAAGGGAGGAGGAGTTCCAGGTTGGACTGGTAAGCGTTGTTCACGGTGAAGTTGGTGTCTGCCGTGCAGTTGATCCAGCAAGTGATGGAGGCAGGGCATGCGGTGAGAGCGAAGAAGAAGGAAACGAGCCTTGCAACTGCAAGACGTGACCGGAGAATGGATGCCATGATATCTAGGTCCTTGTTCCGCCGGATGCCTCTGAAGACGCAGTGCGAGGGCTGGTCTTGGTGTTAACTTTCCTGGGACTCTGGGAAGCTGAGTCCGTTTTTGTGGTATTGTAGAAAGAAATTGATCAACGATCTTTCATGTTCCGCGAGGAAGTTAACAAAAAATTGACGTGCTAATCAAATTAAATGCTGCGCCACAAGGAAGTCATTGTTAAGCCAACGAGACTGATTCTATTGACTGACTTTCCAAGTCTACATATTTTTTTAAGATGATATTATTTGTGGCTCTAAAACTTTCGTGTCACTTCTAAACGGAATTTGATCTCTGTATGCAAAAGAAAAAAACAAAAAAAAAACAAATCTACTAGAAGTTTCACACGTCATATACAAAATTAATCCCGAGTCATATAAATTAGTTGGGTCCAATGAATTTGAATATTTATTCTCATTTCTAATAACAAAAAAAAAACATCTACAACCTTCTCGCAACTTATATCTAAGAATTAATATCCATGATTCTTTTTTAATGTTTTTCTTCTTTTAATACAATCTTATTTTCTTTTTCCAACTTACTATGAATTTGTTTTATTTTACAACTTTATTCATTAATGTGATTTAAATTAAACGTTAACACAAAATTGTTTGCTGATGTATAATAATCAGTAAACTCAACATTTCTTCCAAATATTTGCTCCTTTACCAACAAAAGAAAGTAATTAAAGTTTGTTAAAACATATAACATTTTAAATATAACAAATAATGTAATAAGTCAAATATATTATCATTTTTCATCAACTTCTTCGTTTGATCTATTATGTCAAATGTGGTGACAAGTAGAAATAAAAACGAGATGAAACAGAAAAAGTAAAACCAATCTATAAAAAATTATTATTTTCTCATCAATTTCTATTATTACATTTAATTTCAAATACATTCAAAATTAGCTTGTCATAACTATTCATTAATAATTCAAAGAACTACCATTCTACTTGTCAAATGACGCTCATCAACTATAATTTAGAAAATAGAAGAGTAATTAATATATTTTTTCTATTACTAACGAATATATTTTTCATTTTGTACAAAGTAAAATCCAAGATGAATTTCAACAAAACTATTATTTGGGATATATACACACATATGCATTATATCATTGAAAAATAGGAGTATTGTCAAAAAGCAAAATAGGATGGTGACTAAAGAGTTTATTCCAGGCTACTTTTCATTTCTTTATGTTCTTAGATGATAATTTTCAGTGGCGGCTTTCCATCTTCTTTATTTTAGATGATAGCTTTCAATGATTGAGATAACATTTATGCATTAGGCAAAAATAATGAAAGGTAAAATGGATAAAAGAGTAATAATGTGTAACATCCCAAAATTTTGTGCCAATTAATTTTTTTTTATTAATTTCTATTTTCAACTCACTGGTTGACTAAAATACTTTCGGACGATCGATCCGCAGCCGCCAGTAAGTACGAAGACAAATCAAAATTTGACTCCTCTTTTCGCAAACAACCTTTGGGATCTTGTGCAACCTCTTCATGGTACGGTCGGAAGTGCAAGGCAGCAAGTGATTCAGAAAACTCCTCCTAGCTTATGACTACGAGGAAAATACAAAAACCACGTATCTTCACCCATGCTTGATTTCTCTACGTTCGGTCGTGATTGAGCCTCTAACGTCCCTATGGTCGGGGTTCAGGGTGAAAATAGTTCACGAGCTCAAACCCATGCAAAGATTATAACTTGTGGGACTTTTTTCCTATAAATAAGACTCCAAAACTTTTTTCAATCTATCTTTCTTCCCTCCACATTTGTGTTTTTCCTCCAACTTTGTCCTAAGTTTTCTGCTCTCGATGCACATGTGTAACTGAAATATTTGGCCATCTCTTCGTGACACATCCCTTTGTCAAAGGACGCCGGAGTCAACGCCGAAAAATAAGCGTGGTCATCGAAAAACTTATATAAAGTTTCAAGTTTTAGGTAGTTCTGACTGAATAGGTACATATCAATTTCGAATTTACTTTTGGATGTGTTTTCTTAATAGAATAATAAAGTTAAAAAAGATTAAAATATGCTTTAGTTCTTCAAGATCATATTGTTTGGGTACCCAAAATTTCAATCAAAGTTGACAAAAGACCACCTGCGTTTTACTTTGTTAAAACCTAGCCCGAGTTGCTTCAACCTCGGCCCGAGTTTGATGATGTTTTTCTAATGTATTTTCCCTAAATATGAGATTCGATGTAAACTCGGTCCGATTTTCATATAACTCGGTTCGGATTTTATTCTAGAATTTGAATAGATGTTTTTGGTTTTTAACCCGACCCGCATCTCCAATGTATAATAAAAAAGAACCCTTTGGGCATTTTGTCTGACGTTTGTATGCAATGTAGGGAGAAGAAATAGGAGCCATCTGGACTGAGCTTCTTATGCTCGACCCGATTTTCAAGGCAACCCGGCTTGGATTTGACCTTTCCGGCCCAAGTTCATATAATTTTTAGATATTATTATTCCATGATTTAATTTGATGTAAATGACATTTTTACCCTTATTATGAATATGTTTAATTGAAGTCTCCAAAGATAGATAATAATGTAACAAGATGAAAATTGTAAAACGCGGGAAGCCATGTGTTCGATTGCCCAAGGTTACATGTTTACAAATATTAGATCTTCAATATCCCGCTTCAGAATTGGCGTTTAATCCTTACAAGTATACAAGTATGACATGACCTCAAGAATTGCATGAAAGTGCCATGGCTACCTTTAATAAAAAGTTGAAGAGCTCACTTAGGACAACACGTATAGAAGTCTTTTAGGCATGTGCATGTAAAAGTAAAAGATATAGTGCAACACAACAAGAAAAGAATACACAAGAACATGAATAAGAATATGATAAGTATAAGAATAAGTGCAGGTATAAGTACAAGTATAAGAACATGGAACAACTATAAGTACAAGTAAAAGAACAAGAAGTGAGTATGAAAGAAATAGAAAGAAGTTAAGTAAAAAAAGTTTCTTATTAATTTTATTGTTTTATTATGAAATTATTAAAGTTTAAACTGCTTCTATTAAGCAATCATATCCATCTATATTTTCTTACGTACTAAGCATCATTGCCTATAAAAATCCAATTTCCTTGTGTTTGAACCATGGTTGTAAGACCCGGCCGGTCGGACCAGTCGGACCGATGTCCGGGGCCTAAAATGGTCCACGGGTCGATTGAAACCCGGGGAAAGATTTGACCCGCTTTGACTCGGTCAAATCCGGTCAAAACCCGGGTTCAACCGGCCGACCTAGCGGGTTTAACCGACCCGACCGGGTCAATTGTTAAAATGAAAAAAAATGAAAGATAAACAAAATTATTAAAACATTTAGAAATATTATATATATATATATCTTGAAATTTATATTTTAATGTCCTCACAAGAATTTTTTATTTTATGTTGATGACTTAATTTATGTTACTTTGTTATATTATTTAATCTGAATTATTTTATTTTATTTTATTATAATATATATATTTTATCTTTTTTGTTAAATAAGATATTATATATTAATAAGATTATAACAATCTCTTTAACTTATTTTATTCTTTTATTAGTTTATATTATACGGTCCGATCATTCGGTTCGATCCGGTCCAATCGGTCCGACCTGACCCGTTGATCAATCCGAGTCGACAGCCGGGTCGGGTCTTATAACATTAGTTTGAACCTTAGAGGTAGTTAAACTAAGAAGAAAGGGTGGATGCGTGTGCAACGGCAAAGTTGTGATGTAAAGGGCACATGTGACCACGTCAGTAGAAGAAGTTGTTTAAAAGTTAGTTAACCTTTGGAGAATTATTAGGAAAGAATAGTTAGAAACTTCCGCACTCTATTAAAGAATAGTTTAAATTTCACTTAGACATTGCATGTAAGAAAACCTAAGAAGAAGATATTGTTGATAACATCGGCTCAAATAAGCTAAATTATCACGTGACAGGAAGGTGAAATTTTGGGACGTTATAATTGGCATATGATCCATGCAAAATCCAACATATATTTAGTATTGCATCTAATCTAATTTGAATTCATTTTCATATGGCATGCATCATTTTATGGATTTATTCACTTTAATTTTACAAAAATAAAAATCTATTAAAATATTATATTTTATTATTTAGGAAGCAAGAAAAAATGAATTATGAAGTCACTAGATCAAACCACACTCAAATCGAAGAGTCAAACATAAATGCTTGACTCGAGAGGTTCGTGAAATCTCTTTCACGAGTCGTGACGAAGGTCATGAATTCATTGTAACAGACCGTTCAAATGCATTTTTTGAATCTAGAAAGTTACCCGAGGCATGACCATGACAAGAATTTCACGGGCCATAAAATTCATAATTTTTATGCGAATCAGACATTGGAAGGGCGTGAAAACATTTGTCACAGGGCCGCTAAAATCTATTTCAATAATGCATATCGGATACCGTTTGGGCCATGAAACTTTAACCACCATAGAAGAAAAGAGCCAACCATCTCGAAATCGGTGTAGAGACGTAGGCTAAAAGTTAAGCCGAACCTCATCAACACATTGCATTTTTTTGTGTTTGCATCTTCTTACTTACCCTTTACAATTGCACACTTGATTTCTCTCTTTTTTTCTAAATATATTTTTTAAAAAAGTTTGGATTGTGATTTTCAGTACACCAATTCATTCTCTCTTGATGCCCTTGATATATATATATATATATATATATATATATTATGGTTAAAGTTACAATCTCTTTCCGTCATACTTAATAAAATAACTAAATAACAAATAAAACTCCAATTAACTATTCAACATTCGCTATATCAATTTATACAACACAATAAAAGAAAGAGTTTCTCAGGTCTTACAAGAATCCAGATACACTAAATCATTAATCAAAGCTCTGTTGTACATCACTGCAGACGGCTAGTGCCAGGTCCAAACATACAGAGAAAGAACTGGAGAGCAAGACAAGTAAATTCTGAGAAGTAACAAAATACCGGCAGTAACTAATACTTACTGCCTCCTTGCATCAAAGACCATGAATATTTAACAATATTCGACTTATTCTACTCATGCTCAACTTTTTAATTGTCTTCAATAAGATACAAAAGTAGATAACTATCGAGCTTCCAATTCACTGTTTGTGACATTGGCTATAGAAGCTTGGCCAGATATTTTCTTGTTCCTACCAAAACTATTCTGCTGTGTAGAACTGCCATCTTGATCTCCTGTCAGCACTGGTGACGTATCAAACTCGTTTTGTTGAACATAGAATCCAGGCTAAGAAGGAGACCAGAGAGTCACTGATTGACTGCTTAGCATGACAACAACTGACGCCATGCTTGGTCTCTCTCTTGAGTTCTTCTGGATACAAAGTAAAGCAATGTGAAAACATCTCAAAGCTTCTTCCATGCTATACCTATCTCTCAACCTTTGATATGCTTTCCCGTCTTTCCATTGATTCCATGCCTTAATATACAATCAGGAAAACATGGTTTTTATAAGAAGCAATGGTTTCACTTCTTATGACAGCTTTCTAACAAATCATAATACAAAGAAGAAACAAGAAATTGCTTACATATGTGGGCAGGTTAGGAACGTTCCCTGATCCATGGAAGTCAGAAGCTCTTCTCCCAGTTAAGATCTCCAAGATAACTACACCATAACTATACACATCTGATTTGGTTGAGACTCTGCGTGCGAACGCATATTCTGGGGCAATGTATCCACTTACATCAGCAGCAGCAATCATGTCAGACCATGGAAGAAATGATATGAATTGCATAAGAGCTAATGTACTAAAAATTTAGTAGGAGGTTGAAGGTTTTAACGTACTTTGTTCCAGCAACTCGACTAGCGCTTCCTTGTGTTTTATCTAAATTCATAAGCTTTGCCAGACTAAAATCCGATATCTTTGGGTTCAACTCTGCGTTTAGTAAAATATTACTTGGCTTTAAATCTCGATGAATAATCGTTAGCCCGCACTCTTCATGAAGGTATGCAAGTCCCCTTGCGATTCCAGCAATAATCTTATGACGCATGTCCCAGTTCAGATTGGCACTTTTATCTGCTATAACCAAGCTAAAACTTACCGTCAGAATACAAGGCTATCTAATTGCAATATCCGCAACATGGGGTGTTTTAGTTTAAACGTGGAAACCAGTTCGTGTGTCTATATTTTCAGCTACAATTAAGTAGAAAACAGAGGACCCTCGTTGTGATGCAGCAACATAATGAAGCTAAAACAGTTCAACATACCCAGTAGATGTTTGTCGAGGCTCGAATTGGGAACAAATTCATAGACGAGAAGCTTCTCCTCATTTTCTAAACAACCTAGTAACCTGACAAGGTTCTTATGTTCAAGTTTGGAAATAAATGCAACCTCATTCTTCAGCTCGAAAATCCTTGATTCGATCCCTTTGAGAGTCTCTTCACAGCTACATCCGTGCCATCAGGCAGTACACCCTATATATTTCCAAATCAAGCAATGAATGGAGTAAATATAGTGTAATAGTTTTAGCGGTCAGATGGCAATAGATATATTACTTTATAAACTGATCCAAACCCGCCCTCGCCAAGCTTGTTCAGGCTTGAGATGTCATCAGTGGCAACCTTTAGCGTTGGTAGATCAAATAGTAGTATCTTATCAATTGGGTTCTCCTCGTCTCCAATATTTGCTGAGATTAACTCTGAAATTTTTTCCCACAGTTACTTTAGTTGGATAGGTGTAATTAGATGCGCATAGCAGGGGTGCGCATATTCATACCTGGCAAACGTGTGAACATTTTCCTCTTCCATAAGCAAATGAAGACTGCAGCCAGAAGCAAGATGGCACCAGGTGCAAAGATAGCAATAAGAACAACTCTGATCTTGTTGTTCCCCTTATTCTCTGAATCAACATTCCAGAATTGACATTAAATTCTTGTACAGGAGAATCAAATATTTTGATGGACAGTTCAAAAACCTACGAGGAAATATAAAACCTGATGGTTGAGTGCCAGATTCCGCCCGAGGCGCTGCCGCTGCCGTCGATGGAGGAATAGCACGCGCGATTGATTCGACAGCGGTCTCATTGTAGTATGCATATATCTCAAATCTCAGATAGCACTTGTATCCCAAGACCACTCCGCCTTGTTGCCCCCAACAACATTTCCGCATACGACTCAATGATTCCTTGAGGCACTGAGAACAACTACTGCCAGGCTGATCCCTTGTGCACTGCACCAAACCGTAGATGTTCACGAAAGTCGTGTAGTTCGTCTTGCCAGCTGCGAACATGTTGCCGGAATGGTAAGCGGCCCTGTCGATAAGGCCGTCAGGGCCTTCCATCAACCCGGCCACCAGGTGCTCGAACCTATCTTTATCGTCGACGATCCCTGTGTTATAAAGGATTCGTCTAAACGAGTCATCGTCGGAGACTGAGAAGTTGGTGATCGAGTAGCGCATGAAACTTTCGTCCCAGTCCGTCGCAGATTTGCCCAATGGGCACTCTGTCCGGAGTTCGCGAGCCTTTGCTGACAGGTAGCTCTTGCAGAAGTCCACGGATTTGTCGCCCTGGCAGAAGGCCTTGCCGAAGACTTGGTCAGGGGGTTCGCCCACGGATTGCAAGGCGAAGCCAGAGGTGGCAGCTACTGAGGTAAGGGAAGGGAGGAGGAGTTCGAGGTTGGACTGGTACTTGCTGTTCACGGTGAAGTTGGAGCCTGTGCATTCGATATAGGGAGAAACGTAGGCAGGGAATATGGTGAGAGCGAGGAACGTGGACATGAGCCATGCGAGTCGTGGGCCGAGGGTTGAAGCCATGCTTCTAGCTTTCTTCTGGATGCTGCAAAAGGTAGTCTAAGTTGGAAATTTTATATAAAATCTAAAGAGGTCGGTAATATAGGATAACTTATGTAATAAAAAAAGTAATCTAATACATAAATTATGTAAACAAAATAAATTTTAAATAAAATTATAATGATTTAAATTATAAGTATTGTTAACTTGTCTACCATTAGTGTGTGTGTGTCTATATATATATATATAACTTTGGTAATAGTAATTTAATATGAATTAGTAATAATATGATTAACTAAATAATTTTTAATATGCATTTTGTGAAGAAAATGATATTTTATTAATGATAACCAATCATCTTTCTTTTTATTTTATTTTTTAAAAATCATGTTGCACTTGGTGAAATTAAAAAAAAAATAACAAATGAATTGGTAGGTTTGAGATCTTACTAATCCTATGATTTTTCTACTACGACCCTACCGATTTTACAAATTTAAGCTCAGCAACTCGGATCTTAGATAGGATTGTAACAAGATCATGATCTTGAAAACCCACATTAGCTCGAAATCTTCCAACGAATTTTTAAAAATTATTTCCGAAATCAGAATGAGAAAATGAGAATATACATGCTGTAGACCCGAAAGATCCTATCAAAAAATTAATATAAAATTATTGTAATTTTAATTATGATTTAATAATATTAACATTTTAAAAATTACTATAAGCAATTTCAATGGTATGTAATTATATTTAAATGATTATACTTATTATTATTTTTCTGTCATTTGTTAGTCGTTCTTTTGGGGGATGTTTGTTTTGAGATACTTATCCAAGAGTTGAAAATATTTATTCTAATGGAATAATTTTTTTCTTGAAATTTGAATAAAGAGTAAGCAATTCCACTAAAAGGTTGGAATACTTTATCTTTTGAAAAGTCACTATTCATTATAATAATATTCTCATAAATGATAGCTTTGCCCTTTCAATAAAATAATCATTAGTTTGACATAATAAGGTATAATAATGTCTTATTCTCTTTCTTATTCTCAAAACAAGCAGGCTCAAAGAATAAGATTATAGGATTGAGATATTATTATCTATTTTTCAATGAAACACTTTTTTTAATCTCGTGGCTCCCAAGTTCTTGAGGGTTGTATTTGAATAGGAACTTTTAAGTTCTCTTTAATGTTTTAGAACTTATCAATTAGATAAAAAAAATTAGTGGCTGCATGAAAAATTATAAAGATGGAAATTTAAAACTTTGATTTGATAAATAAATTTTAGTGGGTGTTTGGATAAAAAAGTAAGAACTAAAAATATAATTTATTATTTTATGAGGTATAAAATTATAGTAAATAAAAATATTATATATATATATATATATATATAATTTACATAAATCTTAAGATCTAAATATAATATACTATTTCTAAAAGCAATTCAACATTTTAATTATAAAGTATATTATAATAAATATATTATTATACATTAATATTTTACATTAATTTTATTTAATTCATATGATGATGCAATACATGTAATTATAATGTTGACATCAATTCAGTTAATTAATATTATTTTTTATAATTTTATTAGACTGCAATAATAAACAAAATATTTTAACTATTTAATAAAGAACTTTTTAATGATTGGAACTAAATAATTTATAATTAATAAAAATTGAATAAATAAGATGAATAATAATATATTAAATTTATAATTTATATAATATGTATACATTAAAAATAATTAAAAGAAAAAAAGAAAAAAAAGAGAAAAAAAAGAAAAGCAAAGCAAAAAAAAATTGCACGTTAGAAAGCAAAGACTTTGGGGTTCTTGAAAGGATCACTCGAAACATTCCAAATTCCTTGTCACTTTATCAGATGTGTTTGACTTTGGGAACACATCTTGTTGGAAGGAGCACTAAAGACCAACAGATGGATTATCAGATGTTATTCTTAGAATGTTATGGTTGCGGCCAAACGAGGGCAGCAATAGCGTTGTCGGGGCGAGGACCGAGACTTTTGTCTTGCGCTGGCCGTTGGCGAGCAGAAAAATCTGCAAAACGTAAACGGTACGAGGTCTGCCTGTCAGTTCACTATTAGTAAAGACGACTTTTTGCAAAATGAATAATTTATGCGGACAACATTTTTCCCCTGTCCAGAAGTAAAACACTCGACTCATCTCGTTGGGCGATTCCATGCAATCCGAACTATAGAATTGGACGGCGAATTTGGATGACACTTGACATCACACATTTCATGACCACGTCTTTAGTGAGTTAATTTGATATTAATTTGTAATTGATTAAAATAAATGAATAATTGATTAAAATATTTATTTACACAGCTCATCGGATATTAATTTGAAATATATTTTTTAAAATAATTAGTGAGTTAGTTACAAAATATCAGGAATTTATATCATTTTATTATACTATAGGATACAATTATCCTGGACGAATATCATGAATAATCAATAAATTATTTTATTATGAATACTATTAAATAACTATTTATTTAATAACTATTAAATAAAAAAGATATTGGATAGTTATATTTCTAAAAATATCGGAACTATTGAATAACTATATAATTATATTACCTATATAGTTATAATAACTAATACTATCAATACCATTATATAGCAACCGCAATTTATAAGATATCAACCAACTCCCATGTTGATATGCCCCGCCCCATGCGGGACACCCCGGAGAATTTTCAATCGGGGCTTTGAATCTAGGGATTTTTGCTCCCACGGGGTTGGGGATGGGGGGCAATTTGCTCGTGCACCCTTTTTCGAGTAACAGGACGGGGTGGATTGCCTCCGCCCCGTCGGGTCCCTAAATTCTCGGCCGTTAATTTTTATTAGTAATTTATTTTATTTCATTATATATATATAAATAAATCTGTCTCTCTCCCTCTCCCTAACCCTAATATCATTCACCATTTCTCATCTCTCACAAGCTGTCGGCGCCCCCACCCCATCAACTTCGAACGGCCGCCGTCGCCCCCACCCCCATCAACTTCGAACGGCCAAAAAGCCCCCCACTCCATCCATCCCAAGCCCTAAATCTCGCGGATCTCCTCTGGACACCCCTCGTAGATGCATGCTCCCATGACTACAATGGTGAGGGCAACGACAAAAATGACAAATCCGGTCGCCACGATGACAAGTGCTCGATGATGACGGCACCATCAGGTGATGGATCCGGTGTAAAGGCCGATGTCGAACACCCTAGCTTTGTCTGGTAGCGCGAGCGCGAGTTCGTAGAACTTGTCCGGCTTCAGGTTGGCATTTGATGCGGTCTCCGAGAGGGAGCCGTCAACGAACTTCTTGGTGGGTCCATGACCATGTGATCCTTCTCCTCGCAGTTGAACTCCGTGTCCAACCTCCGATCAAGCATCGAGTAGGTCCTCCTCGGCTCATTAAAAACACCAACATTGCCGTCAGCACATCCTCGGCTCAAATTCAACTCGCAGTGCTGCATAACCCTCGTTGGATTTGCGCGTGGGCCAGATCTGCACTGGCCCATGTGCAGATCCAACAACGCTGAGCGTGCAGCACATCGTACAACGCTGCACGCTCAACACCCTCTAATTTATTTTAAAGACCCCTCAACCAAGTGAGTGTAAGTCCATAGGGGTGTGAATTAACAAGTAGATCATATCTCATTGAGTATATAGGAGAGAGATATGAGATGTTGAAAGTAAATCAAATCATCAAGAAAATCATAGCATTCATATTTAAAAAATCAAATATTTATTTCAAGTAATACCAAGTAAACCCTAACAAGAGTACTAATCCATAAATGGAGTATTAAAGATCAGGAAAAGAAGAACTAGAGTACTAAATAATGCCAAAGTAAGCAACACTAAAAAACTTTAAACATGAATCTCTGTCAAGCAAACATCAAAAGACTCTCTCTTGCTATGAAGAATAGAGATTTCGATTTGGAATTGGATACCATTGATGGGTGGAATGGATCTTTTTATAGGTCGGAGCTAGTCAATCATTAGGGAATTAATAGCGATCATGTTATTAATGACACAAAATGTTAATTATTATATTAATCATAAGCACTTCTTGCATGCGGTCGCGACTTTCTGCTAATATAAAGAACATGAACTTGATGTTTAAGTAAAGATCTCGAGTTTGAACCTTTGTGGATGCAGAAAATTTTCGTTGGGAGTCTTACCTGCCACAGTCAGGCATACTGCCTGGGGCAACATCAAAATAGTCGGGCTTCATGGTGGGTCGAGACACCAACCCATGACCAGTGCGCATAACTCTTAACGCCAACTAGGAAATTGATTACCCTATTTTTCTTCTTGATGGTATAATTACGTGACTGATTGCTCGTAGGATTTTATTCTGATTCTCGTTGTTCTGCATTATTGATCGTTAGGATGTAGAAATTCAATTGTGTTGCTACTTTGTTGAACTCTTATTGATTTCATGATTGATATCGGCCAGAAAACCTCCACCGTCACGGCCGTGCCCCCTTCTGGTACGCTCGTGTCACAACCGTCATGGCCGTGCCGCACTGAGGGCATGTCCGTGCCATCGCTCGATCAAACCTAAGTAAAAGATCGATCGACATCAGTCGACCGAGCTCCCAAGTTGTCACGGCTGTGCCATCCCTCTGACACACCCATGCCCTGACCGATTCTCAACCGAGCACCTAAGCATAGAACCGGTCGATCGATCCTTTAAATCGGTCGATCGCCCTCACACTCCGCCATGACCATGCCCCCTATGGCATTCCCATCGGCACGGCCATTCCACTATGATATCACCACCGTGCCAAGCTACAGAACAACTTTTTTTACATTCATCCTTTTTCCTTGATGTTGATATGAACATGATCTATTTTTCCCCCATGATTGATCATAGTTATAATTGATTTTAATGCCATATCCTCACTAAGATCCATATCTGATTAAGATGAATCCTTTTACTAATTTACCTTCCTACTGATTTTATTGCCTACATTGTATGAAGAACAACGAATTACAAGTTTCTAAAGTGATTAATAAGTTAAGATGGAAGATGAATAATGGGTTGTCAATCTAAGCCAAGTGTTTCAAGATAAGATCGCTTCCTTAGTCATGGTTTCATCACCCATTGACCTGCACAAGACTATATCATTTTGCTCGGCAAACCGCAAAAATCTAAAGGCACCCAAAGTCACCAAATTTTTAAGCATGATTTAAGATTAAAAGGCATGGATAAGTAAAGCAAACATACTTCAAGATTAGGAAGTATGGATAAGTAAAGCAAGTATATTTCAAGTACGGATAAGTAAAGCAAACATGAATTCTAAGTCAAATTATTATTAGTACTTATGTCATGATTCTCAAGCACGTCCTTGATTCCAAGTTTATCAAGTATCATATTATTTTACTTATTATCGATGTCTATTTATCTTTCATTTTATGACTCATGCTCCACCTTCTGCTCAAGATAACTGCACCATTCTATCTTTGATTTATGCTATTTAAAATTATGGATTGTATATCTTTATGGTTCCCCACTAGGCTGTAAAGCTTATGGGAAGACCTCCTCCCTTGTGTTTGATTTTCACAAGACCATGTCAGTGTTAGTATTGAGTTGGTGTGCTGCGACGATGCTCAGGCGACCATAAAAGCACATAAATTACAGGGTCTATTAGTTACCTATTTCCACAATTATGAACTTATAATGTAGACCTTGTGTTATTCTTTCATAAATGATGTAAACAATTGTGAACTTCCGCAATATATGATATTCTTCTTTATTTTTATTCTTTTGTTCACTGGCGTGTCTCGGTTCTTGATTGAGAATAAAGTCAACAACATGGTCAATGCCATAGCGTCCGTAATGCCTCCAGATTGGTCTTCACGTGATGTGGGCCGATTTGGGGGCGTTACATTTTACACATGATTATTCTTATGCATAGTATTAAGTTTGTATACTCACTCTTATGTGCATCATTGTGTACAAGAGATAGAAGGTGATATCTTCAATAGAAAACCTATTGAGTGGATATTGTGGATAATGCATACAATCACAATAGAAAACATTTTAATAAGTGAGTTTTTTTCATGTTAAATCCAGTTCTTCTTTCTCCTTCACTTTTGGTAATATTCTTCAATATATATATATATAATAAAAGGAAAACAAAAGAAAAACAAATAAAATAAAAACTACAACTAAAAAGAAGCTCAAGCCCACCAGTCCACCTACTTAAGCATATAAAATATTACCCTAAATAAAATGCTTTCTTACCTACCCTGGCGGCAGCACCCAAGAGGAACCCCCAGCTACAGTAGCAACACACCACTCTCATCCCCCATTTCCTCTTCATGCGGCCAGCAGCTTGACACCAGCCGAACATCTCCTCTCCATTCCTCATGCTCCCTCCAAGACCCCACAAGCATTAAGAAGTTCTGTCTCACTCCCACCTACCATCTCCCTAAGTTTCGGCAGCACAAGGAGCTCCACTCATCTCTAACTAATTAAGAGATATTTTATTATTATATTTCTTTTACATACTAAATATTTATAATCAATTAGTTTGTAGCATGATCATACATGTTAGATCATTATTCAAACTTGATTAGATTTTTGTTTAAATCTTTGAAAAAATTTGAATATTTGTTTGAATCACAAATCATATAGCTAGCTAGTAAAGGATATGGGAAATAGTGTTGTTGTATATTTAACCTCTTAAACATCTTTCGAACTTCGTGATTATGATAATCACTTAGGTATATCTTAGAGATGAATTTTTTAATGAGTTATATTCACATGAAATCAAACCTAAGATTTTACATATATGTGTGTGAACATATAAATTTAATGAGTATTGTGGACAATGCACAATTTAATGATATATCTTAGAGATGAATTTTTTAATGAGTTATGATCATGGTTGCACCTTATTTGCATATTTTTGTTATTCATATTGGTGTGAGTTGGAAGTTAAAGCATGATAAAAGTAATTATCAACTTAAGATTATGTATATGTTTATGCATAATCTTAACTTTTTTTATCAATGCCTTAGCTTTCTTAATTAGGTAACTTGCTAAATGATATTTTGATGTTTAAAATTTAAAATCGAGTACATATCGAACTTAATTGTAGAATCTTATAATATTATCATTGTATGTCTTTATGCTCAAATTAAATTGAATTTCTTTAGCTATGTTAGTGCGTACCTTTTTAATCATGGAATCATAATTTTCATTGCACATCTTGGTCGACTGACCAGAGGCATTGATGAAGCTTTTGCCTGACCCTAACAAAGACAAGAAGCTAATTTTCAAAGAGCTCAACGATTGGACCAATTCTAGGAATAGTTAAACTAATCAAAATCCAAATGCATTGATTTTTCAAGGTTGTGGCTAGTGGTTAAATCAACAAATGCAAAAGTTAAGTGACTTATACAATGTGTATTTATACATATTTTACATTGTCATTTAGATTATTTTTCATCGTCTTGATCGTTGCATGCATCTACTTTCTTAATTATGTCCATAAAAAATGAGCTACTCACTTTTGATTTTTTTTTGTACTTGGGATCATTATTTCATAAGTATGAACCATTGAATACAAAATAATGGAAAAGAGAGTCAAAAGACCACGCCTAATTACCAATGTTATTATAACCGGACCAGCGATAGAATCGGACAATCAACTGGGTTGTGGTTGAACCGGTCCGATCGAGTTCAATTGGATTGAACTGGATTTTAATAAAATAATATTATATATAATAATTTTAAATACATTTACATAACAAATATTATATTATATATAAAAAATTAGTACTATAAAAATAGAAATACTAACATAAACTTTTAATATTTGATTATAATTAAATTTTTATTTACCTGTTAAGTGCTATTAATAATATGTGAATTTTTTTTACCCTAAGTCATTTTTATGTTTTAAGTCATTTTTATGTTTTATTTTACTTTCTTTTTTCCATTTCTTCATTTCTCTCGTCATTAATTTTACTTTCCTTTTTCCGTTTTGGCTCGCTCTTCATTAATTCTCTGCGATTTTATCATTTAATGCTCTTAACAATGTATCAATTTATTATTACCATAAATCACTCATATCTTTTTATTCTTATTCTTATTTTTATTTTTCCATTCCCTTATATCACTCTTGATTTATTTTGCTTCCTTTTTTATCTTTCTTCCTCTCTCTCTCCATTAATTATCCTGATTTTACTATGTTTCTGTGATTCAAATATGTTACTTTCCTTTAATCTTTTTTCTTTCTATCTTTTCTTTCCTTTTTACTAGTTTTTGAGTTTTTTTTTCTCTTTTTATGTTGAACTTAGTTCTGCCTGGTTTACCGGTTCGCCGGTTTATATGTTTTTTCCGGTCAGATGATCATTCCGTTTCTATCTTCAAATCGGACCGGACCAGATGCCGGTTCATGGTTAAACCGGTTGAACCGGCCGGTCCGATTTTAATAACATTGCTAATTACTTTACACAAGAAACCGACCGAGTTAGTTCTACAACCAAGTTCGAGTTGGGCTTTGCCCAACACCAGCAAAGCGGCCCAATTTGCATTAATTCTCTTAGGACCCTCTTCGGACCTTATTCTCTTATTTTTTTTCCCAAACAATTAAGTGCTTTTTCTGTTCACATGGCCCCACCATAATAAATGCATAATGAACAAAAATATGAGGTTACAAAGTTCTCTTCTTCGGTTGGAAAACCTTGTCCCAAGAGTAAACTAAAGTGATCCAAATGGGGCCTTATATAATGATCAAAGATGAAATTGAATGAATTCATATACGGCCCTAATTTGTTTGGGAGGACATGGACACAAATTTACCTCAACTTAGTGTTGTCTGACAAGGGGAGCCAACAATGATACCAAATTTATAGTGTCAAAATTTGGGCTACTAGAGGGAGGCCTCGAAGTCAGTCAATAGTCACCGGACCTAAGTACGTGAGTCTCATTTGGGTGTATCCTCAACTATGCTAAGTTGATCCTAAGATATGATGAATAATTTATCAAGTCTTCACCACATGTTAGTCTTTGGGTTGAACCACATGTGTCTTTGGGAAGTCTAGAACACAGGGCTGAGATAAACACGTATGCAGAGATCAAGACAAGTTAATCTTGAAACGTAACAAAATACATGCAGCAATTAATACTTACTGTTTCAAAGAGGATGAATCTTTGAAAATATTCAACTTATTCTATGCATGTTTCATTTCTTAATTACCTTCAATAAGATACAAAAGTAGGGAGCTACCGAGCTTCCAATTCACTGTTTGTGACATTGGCTATAGAAGCTTGGTTGGCTATTTTCTTGTTCCTGTCAAAACTATTCTGATGTATAAAACTTCCATCATGATCTCCTATTGGCACCGGTGACTTATCAAACTCGCTTTGTTGAACATAGAAGCCAGGTTCAGAAGGAAACCACAGAGTTACTGACTGACTGCTTAGCATGAGAACAACTGACACCATGCTTGGTCTATCTGTTGAGTTATTCTGGACACAAAGTAAAGCAATGTGAAAGCATCTCAAAGCTTCTTCCCTGCTATACCTTCCTCTCAACCTCTGATCAATTGTCTCCAATACTTTTGTAACGCCCCGAGACCCACGTGACTTTCACGTGCTCAGAGTCGTCCCAAAGGCGCTACTCAATTTTCTATAAAACATTTTTTGCGGAATATAAACAATAAACGCGGAAGACTTTTTCAATAATAACAGCTAATAATCCATTATATTCAAAATAATTAAAATATTAATAAGTTCACAATTCTAATAAATGCGGAAATAATAAAAACTAGGCAACTCAATCTAGAACATGTGCAACATCTATCTATCATTGAGCATAGCCACCTGTAGGATCATCCTCTATCAACGTACTCTCACCTGCACGGATCCAGGTACAGAGAAATATCCATGAGTATAAAAATACTCAGTACGTAGGGTCTACTAAATAATCAATATGCTCAATCGAAAATGAGATATAATCAATGATGAGTCAATTGAGCAATCAATACAATAATCAATTTACAAAATAACGATTTATCAATATGAGCAACTATATCAAGTTATGGTCAAAAGACCAATCAATAGAGATAGCAATTAATAACTGCTTAATCAATTGGATCGATGATTCAATATAACAATAGGACAATAAAGTCATAAATCAATAGGAATGATCAGAAAAAGATCAGATGATCGATCAATATTGATTTAGCAATTAAATGTCTGATCACTATGACACTGTTCAATTTAATAATTTTCAATTCAATATCAATGGCCATTGGTCAATTACAATTCAATTCGATTCAATGGGCGGAGGCAATGCCAATCAACACCGGTATTCCAAATGACCATGATCTATTCAATTCAATTTAGTTTCAATCCAATTCAATTTAATTCGATTCTATTTCAATTCAATTCAATTTATAATATTCGGAGTTATCCAATTCAATGAGGAGCGCTCAGTCAATTAAGGGACACCATGCCACTTTCATGCTGGCCAGTGGGGGATCAGTGCCACGGCAAGCCCAATACGATTCAATGGGTTCGTGTATGGTGGGGGACGAGTGACCATACACATGACAGCCATAGTTTTTACACTATCTGCCCCATTCAATTCAATTCAATTCAATTGGTCCCGGCTTAGTGGCAATCAGTGAACATGGGCCATGTAGCTTTCGGCTTTTATCTTGTTTACCTAAAATGTCTATCTTTTAGCAATTTAATTTAGGTGAAATAAGACCCAATCAAAAAGGCTACTGGATCAGTATCAATGATCAAATTTGATATGATAACAAAATATAATCAAATACGATGATAATATGATCTCATATGATGATAAGATATGATAACAATATAATTAGGAATGAAAACATTATATGATCAATACAATCAATATATAATATTCAAATAATAATATTAGCAATAAAATCAATGTTTTTCTGTTGATACCACTCTCGATCTTTTTTTCTATAAGTTCTTTTTTTTTATCCCTTTTTCTCGGCTTTAGAAAGAATTCAATAAAAATTTCTTTCCATATTTTTATTCTATTTTTTTTTCTATGCTTTCTCTTATGGTAAATCCAATTCCTATTATTTACTTTCCTCTCTCCTATTCACGAAGTGCCACACCCTTTTTTTTTCTTCCTTCTCTCTCCATATCACCTGCACACACGTTTGTTTATTTTCTTTTCTTTTTCCTCTTTTTATTTCTCCTTACATCACGGCCGATTTCTCTCCTTCAATCTATCTCTCTATTTTTTTTTTCTCCCGTGTCACGGTCTCTCTCTCAATTATTCTTCTACGCCCGAAAAATCCCCTTTTCTCTCACTTCCCTCTCTAGATTTTTCTCCACGTCATTTGCATTAATATTAGATCTTCTCTCTCAACCTTAAGAAAACCGGATTTCCTCCAGTGTATTTAGAACTAGAAAAATCAATGTTTCCCTCTGTGCAAAAACTCTTTTTTTTTAATTTTCCCTTAGGCACAAAATACTGTTGGCCGAACTTTTTTTTTTCAATTTAAAAATAGTAATCTCAATAAATAAATAATCAAAGAACCTATGGATCCCCCCTACGTACCTGCGAGCCTTGTCCTCTGAGGTCGCCGAAGACGAAGTCGAAAATCACGCAGACGGAGTCGTTCGTACCCCCCTACTCTTATTTATAGTGTTTATGAATTTTTAATTATTCTCTAACCATATTATCTATTCTCATTCAAATTAAATCCTCTAATTTATCCCTTTAACCACTCCTTATTTATTCTAATATTTAATTAGATAAATTACGAAATTAATTGAATAATCCCATCCCTAATCAAACTCCTCTCAATTATTTTATTTTTATTTTCGGAATTATTAAATATAGTAATAACAATATTTCTTCAAAATAAAATAATAAAATATCTGTTTATTAAACCTGAAAAAAATCTGGGTCGTTACATCATAACCTCCTTAAAAATAAATTCGTCCTCGAATTTGAATAAAAGAAGTTATATTATCTCACCTAAATAATTCTGGAAAATCTCTTCTCATTTCTTCTTCCAGTTCCCAGGTGGCATCTTCATCTCTATGATGTGTCCAAGCCACCCTCACCATGGGTACCATTTTATTCTTCATATGCTTAGTTTGGTACTCCAAGACTTTTATAAGCTGCTCAGCATATGTCAGATCTACATTCAAATTTGATTCCTCCATATTCACCACATTAGCATCATCATGTTGGTACTTGCGCAACATGGACACGTGAAAGACATTATGCACGTGTCCATATGATGGAGGCAACGCCAACCTACAAGCTGCATCTCCGATCAATGCAAGTACTTCGAAGGGGCCAACATATCTTGGACTCAACTTACCCTTCTTGCTGAATCTCATTACCCCTTTCATTGGAGAAACTTTTAACATAACTCGATCTCCCACTTTAAAAATTTGTTCTCTTCTCTTCTTGTCAGCATATATTTTCTGTCTTGTGAATGCTGTTTTCAATCTCTCTCTAATAAGGCGAACTTTTTCAGCATCTTCCTTGATTTGCTTCATTAACTCCTCTGATAAGAATTGACGTCCTCCCACCTCACTCCAACAGATGGGGGAGCGACAAGGCCTTCCATACATTGCTGCAAATGGTGCCATGCCTATGCTGGAGTGGTAACTGTTATTGTATGCAAACTCGATCAGTGGGAGATGCGTGTCCCAACTGCCACTCCAGTCCAACGCGCATGCACGGAGCATGTCTTCTAATGTCTGAATCGTTCGTTCAGATTGCCCGTCTGTCTGAGGATGGAACGCAGTATTGAAATTTAATTTTGTTCCAAAAGCACTTTGGATGCTCCGCCAAAATTTGGCTGTAAACCGTGGATCTCTATCCGACACAATGGAGACTGGCACTCCATGTAGTCGGATAACCTCCTTAATATAAATGTCCATCAGACTTTCGACAGACTGTTTCCATTTGATGGGGATGAAATGGGCTGTCTTGCTAAACCGGTCCACCACCACCCATATTGCATCATGGCCTTGTTGAGTTCTTGGAAGCCCAGTGACGAAATCCATAGTCACCTTTTCCCATTTCCATTGTGGGATTCCAAGTTCTTGTAGTACACCGTAAGGTCTCTGATGTTCCACTTTCACTTGTTGGCATACTAGACATCTTGCAACGTACTCAGTCACATCCTTCTTCATATTATTCCACCAGAAGGTCCGTTGCAAGTCTTTGAACATCTTCGTGCTTCCAGGATGAATGGCGAACTCCGACTTGTGGCACTCATCCAACACTCGTCTTCTCAATGCTTCATACTCAGGGACCCACAATCGTCCCATATATCTGATCACTCCATCTATGACCGTAAAATCTGTAGGAATCTTTTCGCACAACTTGAGTAGGTGGTTGTACTCGTTATCGTTTGGTTGTGCTTTGCCTATCTTCAATAGTAGCTCGGGTTGCATGCCGAGGTGTGCCATAATTCGTATACCGTCGCTGCTGGTCACTGGACTGACCTGGATAATGCAGTCAATCATATTCCAACGACTCACTCTCAGGCATGCGAGTGATCCTCCCCATTTTCTACTAAGTGTGTCAGCAACTGAGTTTGCCTTCCCTGGATGATAGCTGATAGCGAACTCATAATCCTTTAGAAACTCAATCCACCTCCTCTGACACATATTCAAATCTTTTTGAGAGAAAATGTATTTCAAGCTCTTGTGGTCTGTGAAGATTTCGAACTCTTCGCCATATAAATAGTGTCGTCAAATTTTGAGGGCGAAGACCACAGCTGCTAATTCGATATCATGCGTCGGATAATTCTTCTCATGCTTCTTTAATTGTCTTGATGCATATGCAATTACCTTCCCGTGTTGCATCAAGACGCATCCCAAACCAGTGCCGCATGCGTCGCTATATATGACATAACCTCCTTGGCCTGAAGGTATGGTCAGAATGGGCGCCGTTGTCAGTCTCTTCTTTAACTCTTGAAAACTATCTTCACACCTCTGTGACCATTCATACTTGATGCCTTTTTTAGTGAGATTTGTTAGTGGCGATGCAATTTTGGAAAAGTCCTGAATGAATCTCCTGTAATATCCAGCAAGTCCAAGAAAGCTTCTAATCTCTGACGCATTTTTCGGTTGTGCCCAGTTGGCAACTGCTTCCACCTTTGCAGGATCTACCGATATTCCATTTTCACTGATAATATGCCCGAGGAACATAATCTCTTTCAACCAAAACTCACATTTTGAGAATTTGGCGTACAATTTGTGCTCCCGTAAGGTTTGTAGCACAACTCTTAGATGTTCCTCGTGTTCTTCTGGGCTCGACGAATATATAAGAATGTCGTCGACGAAGACGATTACGAACTTGTCCAAGTACGGCCTGAATACTCTATTCATCAAGTCCATGAAGGCTGCGGGGGCATTGGTCAGCCCAAATGGCATCACTAAGAACTCATAATGCCCGTATCTTGTTCTGAAAGCGGTCTTCGGCACATCATCATCAGTGATTCGTAGTTGATGATAGCCACTTCTCAGATCAATCTTCGAGAATACCTTTGCCGAAGACAATTGGTCGAACAGGTCGTCAATTCTTGGTAGTGGATACTTGTTCTTGATTGTGACATTGTTCAACATCCGATAGTCTATGCACAGCCTCATCGACCCGTCATTCTTCTTTACAAATAATACCGGAGCGCCCCATGGAGAAACGCTCGGTCGAATGAATCCCTTATTCAGCAATTCCTGTATTTGAGTCTTCAATTCTAGCATTTCCGCTGGAGCCATTCGATAAGGAGCCTTTGATATAGGTGTCGTGCCTGGCACTAAGTCAATGCGGAATTCAATCTTCCGTCGTGGTGGCAATCCTGAAACGTCATCTGGAAAGACGTCTGGAAACTCCTTCACCACAGCAATGCTATCTCGATCTACTTCAACTCTGTCTGTCTTGATCACACTTGCCAGGAAACCCCGACATCCTTTCTTCAGCATCTTTTGTGCCTTTAAAGCTGACACTAGGATCTTGCCCCTCTCTAGTGGTGTACCTCTGATAACAGTCTGAGGTCCTCCTGGCGTTCCGATCAGTATCTTTTTTTGCTCGGCAATGTAGGTAGGAGTCATGGTAGGACAACCAGTCCATACCCAACACCGCATCGTAGTCCCTAATCGGGATAATGATAAGGTCTGCGGAGAAGTTCTTGCCTTCCACTTCGACCGGCACCATGGGGATGTACTTCTGGGTAACGATGGATCCCAGAGGTGTGCCAATGTCAAGTGGAAAACTAGTCGCTTGTGGCTTTATGCTCAATAACGGAGCGAATTGCTTTGAAATGAACGAATGTGTAGCACCTGAATCAAAGAGAATATTAGCATGAACACCATCAATTTTTAGCGTACCTTGGATGGTGTCATTCGCCCTTTGCTCGTCTGCAGGCTTCATGTTGTATACTCGACCTTGCACCATTTTAGGTGGTCCGTCATTACGTTGCGGCGGAGGTCCAGCACGCCTTGGCTCTTTGCAGTCCCTAGCGAAATGGCCCATCTTACCACAGTTCAGGCACGCTCCAATTCTCCGGTAGCACTTACCGGGATGCATTCTGTTGCAGTAGTTGCACGGTGCTCTAGGCAGTTGAGGCTCATTCCTTGCTGGATATGGTCTTCCCCGATTGCGATCATCTCTGCGGCGGGGATCTCGCCTAGCCTGTCTTCTACCTTTGTTTCCATATCTGTTCTGATACTGATTGGTCGGTGCTTGGCTTTGTTGCTTGTCGACTGTCTTATCACCATCTTCTAGATAAATGGCAAATTCTTCAGCAAATTGGAGGGTCTGGCAGTTACCCCCCTTTACCCTTTCTCTGAGGTTGGGTTTCAGGCCATCCACCCAACGCTTCACTCGATCAAGTTCCGACTGATGTAAGGTGGAGTACTTCTCTAGGCTTAGAAACTTGGAAAGGTACTGCTTTATAGTCATAGTACCCTGTTGGAGTGTCAGGTACTCCTTCTGCTTCCTGCCCCTTTCATAGGTTGGTATGTAGCGATTCTCGAACGCCTTCTTGAATTCTCCCCAGGTGATATTGTCCTGGCCGGAGAACGTAGTGAGCTTGGTGGCCTTCCACCAATCTCTGGCATCTGCCGTCAGTTTTCTGGTGGCGTAAATTATCTTGCGATCCTCGCCGCAATCCATCTCAAGGAATATCTGTTCTATCTCCTCAATCCATTCCTCTGCATTCTCAAAGTCACCCTTCCCGCTGAACTGAGGGGGCTGCAATCTGAGAAACCGCTCAATGGTGTCTTTACGATCATGATGTGGTGGCACATTGGGACTCGAGTACTCAGTGTGCACGGAGTGGAACTCCGATTGTAGTAGTCCCTGTCTCAGTTGTTCCCGTCGGTACCCATTAGCCTGGGCCTGGTCCACTTGGAAGCCATGTACTTGTTGTCTACTCATTTCTTGGTTCAGGGCACGTTGATTATTAGGTTGAGAACCTTGGGCCTCCTGACCGACCCCCTGTAACCCACTTCTAGAAGCTCGTGGTATCTGATTCGGAAATACCATCTTAGGAGGAGTCTGTTCTCACACAACAATAACAATAAAATTCATAAGTGTGAGCTCAATAATACGTAGCACAATTCAATACTTACTTAACCCTACTGGATGGTTGTAGTGGTTGCTCGTGACAGTTGCACATGGACTCAATTCTATCTATTAGAGACAGCTAAGAAGTGCCTCTCCTTAGGCTCTGATACCTTCTGTAACGCCCCGAGACCCACGTGACTTTCACGTGCTCAGAGTCGTCCCAAAGGCGCTACTCAATTTTCTATAAAACATTTTTTGCGGAATATAAACAATAAACGCGGAAGACTTTTTCAATAATAACAGCTAATAATCCATTATATTCAAAATAATTAAAATATTAATAAGTTCACAATTCTAATAAATGCGGAAATAATAAAAACTAGGCAACTCAATCTAGAACATGTGCAACATTTATCTATCACTGAGCATAGCCACCTGCAGGATCATCCTCTATCAACGTACTCTCACCTGCACGGATCCAGGTACAGGGAAATATCCATGAGTATAAAAATACTCAATACGTAGGGTCTACTAAATAATCAATATGCTCAATCGAAAATGAGATATAATCAATGATGAGTCAATTGAGCAATCAATACAATAATCAATTTACAAAATAACGATTTATCAATATGAGCAACTATATCAAGTTATGGTCAAAAGACCAATCAATAGAGATAGCAATTAATAACTGCTTAATCAATTGGATCGATGATTCAATATAACAATAGGACAATAAAGTCATAAATTAATAGGAATGATCAGAAAAAGATCAGATGATCGATCAATATTGATTTAGCAATTAAATATCTGATCACTATGACACTGTTCAATTTAATAATTTTCAATTCAATATCAATGGCCATTGGTCAATTACAATTCAATTCGATTCAATGGGCGGAGGCAATGCCAATCAACACCGGTATTCCAAATGACCATGATCTATTCAATTCAATTTAGTTTCAATCCAATTCAATTTAATTCGATTCTATTTCAATTCAATTCAATTTATAATGTTCGGAGTTATCCAATTCAATGAGGAGCGCTCAGTCAATTAAGGGACACCATGCCACTTTCATGCAGGCCAGTGGGGGATCAGTGCCACGGCAAGCCCAATACGATTCAATGGGTTCATGTATGGTGGGGGACGAGTGACCATACACAGGACAGCCATAGTTTTTACACTATCTGCCCCATTCAATTCAATTCAATTCAATTGGTCCCGGCTTAGTGGCAATCAGTGAACATGGGCCCTGTAGCTTTCGGCTTTTATCTTGTTTACCTAAAATGTCTATCTTTTAGCAATTTAATTTAGGTGAAATAAGACCCAATCAAAAAGGCTACTGGATCAGTATCAATGATCAAATTTGATATGATAACAAAATATAATCAAATACGATGATAATATGATCTCATATGATGATAAGATATGATAACAATATAATTAGGAATGAAAACATTATATGATCAATACAATCAATATATAATATTCAAATAATAATATTAGCAATAAAATCAATGTTTTTCTGTTGATACCACTCTCGATCTTTTTTTCTATAAGTTCTTTTTTTTATCCCTTTTTCTCGGCTTTAGAAAGAATTCAATAAAAATTTCTTTCCATATTTTTATTCTATTTTTTTTTCTATGCTTTCTCTTATGGTAAATCCAATTCCTATTATTTACTTTCCTCTCTCTTATTCACGAAGTGCCACACCCTTTTTTTTTCTTCCTTCTCTCTCCATATCACCTGCACACACGTTTGTTTATTTTCTTTTCTTTTTCCTCTTTTTTTTTTCTCCTTACATCACGGCCGATTTCTCTCCTTCAATCTATCTCTCTATTTTTTTTTTCTCCCGTGTCACGGTCTCTCTCTCAATTATTCTTCTACGCCCGAAAAATCCCCTTTTCTCTCACTTCCCTCTCTAGATTTTTCTCCACGTCATTTGCATTAATATTAGATCTTCTCTCTCAACCTTAAGAAAACCGGATTTCCACCGGTGTATTTAGAACTGGAAAAATCAATGTTTCCCTCTGTGCAAAAACTCTTTTTTTTTTAATTTTCCCTTAGGCACAAAATACTGTTGGCCGAACTTTTTTTTTTCAATTTAAAAATAGTAATCTCAATAAATAAATAATCAAAGAACCTATGGATCCCCCCTACGTACCTGCGAGCCTTGTCCTCTGAGGTCGCCGAAGACGAAGCCGAAAATCACGCAGACGGAGTCGTTCGTACCCCCTACTCTTATTTATAGTGTTTATGAATTTTTAATTATTCTCTAACCATATTATCTATTCTCATTCAAATTAAATCCTCTAATTTATCCCTTTAACCACTCCTTATTTATTCTAATATTTAATTAGATAAATTACGAAATTAATTGAATAATCCCATCCCTAATCAAACTCCTCTCAATTATTTTATTTTTATTTTCGGAATTATTAAATATAGTAATAACAATATTTCTTCAAAATAAAATAATAAAATATCTGTTTATTAAACCTGAAAAAAATCTGGGTCGTTACAGCTTTCCCCTCTTTCAAGTGATTCCATGCCTTCAAAAGCAATCAGCAAAATATGATTTACAAGAAGCAATTGTTTGGCTTCTTATTACAGCTTTCTGACAAATTACAATACAAAGATAAAACAAGAAATCACCTACATATGTGGCCAGGTTAGCAACGTTCTCGGATCCATGGAAATCAGATGCTCTTCTTCCAGTTAGGATCTCCAAGACAACTACACCATAACTATACACATCTGATTTGGTCGAGAATCTACGTGCGAACGCATATTCTGGGGCAATGTATCCACTTACATCATCAACGACAATCATGTCAGACCATGGAAGAAGTAATATGAATTGGAGTAGAGCTAATGTACTAAAAGTTTAGTAGAAGAATGGAGGTTTTAAGTTTTAACATACTTTGTTCCAGCAACTCGACTAACGCTTCCTTGTGTTTCATCTAGATTCATAAGCTTCGCCAGACCAAAATCTGATATCTTTGGGTTGAACTCTGCATCTAGTAAAATATTACCTGGCTTTAGATCTCGATGAATAATCGTTAGCCCACAATCTTCATGAAGGTATTGAAGTCCCTTTGCGATTCCAACAATGATCTTATGACGTATGTTCCAGTTCAGCAGGCCACTTGCATCTGCTATAACCAAACTAAAACTTACCGTCAGAATGGAAAGGTGTCTAATTTCAATTTCCACAGCATGGATAGTTTTAATTTAGACGTGGAAACCAGTTACAACTGTGTAAGAAAACAGAGGACCCCTGTTGTGATGCTGCAACATAATAAAGCTAAAACAGTTGACATACCAAGTAGATGTTTATCCAGGCTTGAGTTGGGAACAAATTCATAGACGAGAAGCTTCTCCTCATTTTCTAAACAACAACCGCGTAACCTGACAAGGTTCTTATGTCCAAGTTTGGATATAAATGCAACCTCATTCTTCAGCTCCGGAAATCCTTGATTCGATCCTTTCGAGAGTCTCTTCACAGCTACATCCGTGCCATCAGGCAGTACTCCCTATATATGTCCAAATGATGCATTGAATGGAGTAAATATACTGGTAATAGTTTTAGCGGTCAGATGGCGATAGATATATTACCTTATAAACTGATCCAAACCCGCCTTCGCCAAGTTTGTTCAGGCTGGAGAAGTCATCAGTGGCAACCTTTAGCGTTGGTAGATCAAATAGTTGAATCCTATCAATTGGGTCCTCGTCTCCAAACTTTGTTGAGATTAACTCTGAATTTATTTCCCACAGTTACTTTAGTTGGATATGAGCAATTAGATGTGCATGAGAGGGGTGCGCAAATTCATACCTGGTAACGTTTTCCTCTTCCATAAGCAAATGAAGACTGCAGCCAGAAGCAAGAAGGCACCAGGTGCAAAGATAGCAATAAGAACAACTCTGATTTTGTTCTCCTTCTTCTCTGAATTAAAATTCCAGAATGGACATTGAATTCTTGTACAGGAGGATTGAATCTTTTCATGCCATGGAGAACTCAAAACCTGAGGAAATATAAAACCTGATGGTTGGGTGCCAGATTCAGCCGGAGGCGGTGCAGCTGCCGCCGATGGAGGAATAGCACGTGCGATTAATTCGACAGCGGTCTCATTTTAGTATGAATATATCTCAAATCTCAGATAGCACTTGTATGCTAAGACCACTCCGCCTTGTTGTCCCCAACAACAGTTCTGCATACGACTCAATGATTTCTTGAGGCACTGAGAGCAACTACTTCCAGGCTGATCCCTTGTGCACTGCACCAAACCGTAGATGTTGAGGAAGGACGTGTAGTTCGTCTTGCCAGCTGCGAACATGTTGCCGGAATGGTAAGCGGACCTGTCGATAAGGCCGTCACGGTCTTGCATCAACCCGGCCACCAGGTTTTCGAACCTATCTTTTTCGTCGACGACCCCTGTGTTATAAAGGATTTTTCTAAACGAGTCATCGTCGGAGGCTGAGAAGTTGGTGCTCGAGTAGCGCATGAAACTTTCGTTCCAGTCCGTCGCAGATTTGTCCGATGGGCACTCCGTCCGGAGTTCGCGAACCATTGCTGACAGGTGGCTCTTGCATTCGTCCACGGATTTGTCGCCCTGGCAGAAGGCCATGCCGAAGACTTGGTCCGGGGGTTCGCCCACGGATTGCATGACGAAGCCAGAGGTGGCGGCGACCTCGACGAGGGAAGGGAGGAGGAGTTCGAGGTTGGATTGGTAGGTGCTGTTCACGGTGAAGTTGGAGCCTGTGCATTCGACAGTGGGAGAAACGTAGGCAGGGAATGTGGTGAGAGCGAGGAACGTGGACACGAGCCATGAGAGTCGTGTGCTGAGTGTTGAAGCCATGCTTCTATCTCTCTGCTGGATGCTGCTGCAAAAGATACGATGGTTCGTGAACTTATATTGGAATTATGAGTAGGGACAGAAAAAAATCGGGGAGGGTCGGGAATGTTGGCAGAAATCTTCGACCGGGTCAAAAATGAATCCGAAAATTACTTCAGAAATCATGTAATTTTAAATTAATATAAAATTATTTTAATTTTAATAATGATTCATAATATTAATTTTTTAAGTTTATTATATGCAATATTATTGTAATGAAATATAGACTTTTTAAAATACTTTTAGTACTTTTTTAAGAGATTATTTTTGTTAATTTTTTATAAATATTAAGATAATGGGTATTCGTCATTCGTCAGTCTGGTTGATTGAAGAATAAGATTCAAGTTTGACATAGTATCATCTTTTATTTTTAATGAAGCACTCTTTTTTAACTTGTGGATCGTCAAGTTGTTGACGTGGTTCGTGGATTAAGCACCAGAGTAGAGACCAACTGACGGATTTTCATATGTTTTTTTTTTTTTCAATCAAAGATCCACCATTGGTGTATGGAGTAATTCGATGTTCGGACAAAAAGAATATAAATAATTCTTTATTAAAATAATAATTGTAAAAATCAAAATTAAGGCTACTAACTCACAAGGATATTGTCCAATTTAATTGTGTCAACTATCCATAATTACGGATTCTCAGATGTTCTTTCTAGAATACTACAGTTGCAGCCAAATGGGGGCGGGGCGGCATCGTCTTGGCGAGGACCGAGTCTTTTGTCTTAGCGTTGCTACAGATAAGAGTAGCAGGTGTGGGGAGAGTCACATTTCACACGTTCATTGTCACATGTCCTATGACTAGTAATATGTTATAGCTGATTATTTATTTACATATCTTATGGTTTATTAATTTGAAATGTTTTAAAAAATAATTAATGAGTAAGTTAAAGATTTAGTAATTATATAATTCTAATAGAGTATAAGATACAATAATCCATAACCATCCAATGGAACAATGCTATTTACTAATTAATAAATATTATTATATTATACTTTTGTATCATGCATACTATTAAATAAATATAAATTTAGTAACTATTAGATAAAAAAAGATATTGGATAGTTATGCTTATAAGAATATCATAATTATTGAATAACTATATAATTTTATTACCTATATAGTTATAACAACTAATACTATCTATATGGTTATATAGTAATTCCAATTTTTAAAATATGAACCATGTCATTTATCATTTTTAAAATATTTTTTATTAATAGGCAGGAGTTTACATTCCTCATTTCGATTTTAATCTTATGCCCCCTTTGATCTTACGTAAAATATCGATTTTGATCAT
Source organism: Pontederia crassipes (assembly GCA_030549335.1). Classification (NCBI taxonomy): domain Eukaryota; kingdom Viridiplantae; phylum Streptophyta; class Magnoliopsida; order Commelinales; family Pontederiaceae; genus Pontederia; species Pontederia crassipes. The sequence goes on from CM060193.1 coordinate 32,816,453, forward strand.
CTTGAAAACATTGTTCACTCTTTATTTGATTCCAGATTAGTCACATACTCCAGACCTGAGCGGATATCAAGAAAAAAAAATCATGTTATTAACTACATCCATGCAGGCTGTGCAAAATACTTATATGTACTCCCAAACTCTCCTGTTTGAGCATAGGCACCATTTTGAATACATGATGGTTTAATAACCACTAAACACACTCATAATACATAGATCATATTCTTATTATTATTGATAGAGTTTTACAAGTCCATATTTCCTTCTAATATATATATATATATATAGGATGTTTTTCATAATTTATATTTTTGTCTTGATTTTGCTCATATTATATTAATATTCAAAGTAGCTAAGGATTTCTTTTTCGGTCGAAATTCATCAATGTCCATAGCTATAACTCACATTGGGATGGGAATGATATGGATAAATCTTGATCAACGTGAGAATTTTGAAAATCAACTTTGGAAATATCGTTGATTTTATATATCAATAGTAATATTAAATTCATTATTAATGGATTTTAAAAAAATATTTATCAAGGATAACCACATATATAACTCACATTTTGAGTCCACAAATTCTTTAAATCCTTCAAATAATATGATTTATTTCAAGATGAAATGAAACATTTCACATGATTATTCTTATGCATAGTATTAAGCTTGTATACTCACTCTTATGTGCATCATTGTGTACAATATTTTTATTTTTACGCTACACATAATTGTCAATTGATTGTGATCACATTTGTGTTTCTCACAATTTGAAAATTGAATTTAAATTATTTTCATTGAATTAAATAAGTGTTTCTTTTTAATACATTTGTGTTTCTCACATTTGTGATCATATTTGTGTTTCTCATAATTGTCAATCGATTCCTTTAATATGTGTTTCTTTTTCCAGTCCATGTTATATATATATTTTTTCATTCATCAATAATTGTTACAAAATAGACTATATACTGCTCAATAAGTTATTTATCTCTAGTGATGAGATCGCCCAGCAGTCAGCAGATCTACAGCTTTTCCTTATGGGGCGTCTCATTGACAACTCTTTGCCGGATTCCTTGTTGGTGACGGCGATGTCTTCTCTATGGGAACTCGCGTCTCATTGACAACTCTTTGCCGGATTCCTTGTTGGTGACGGCGATGTCTTCTCTATGGGAACTCTCAGATCCCTTACGTATTGCAGACATCCGCAACAACTATTATCTTTTCTCCTTTGGGGGAGATGCAGATCGTCTAAAGGTACTCACTAGGAGTCCTTGGAATTTTAATGACTGTGTTCTTCATCTTTCGCAGGCTAGGGCGTTCTTCCATCCTTTCGATGAGCAGATCTCCACCTCGTCGGTCTGGATTCAACTGCTGGGCCTTTCCTATGAGCTCAGTGGTGTGGGCACCATTCGTCGGATCACATCCATCTTCGGTCAGCCTCTCAAGATCGACACCTTCACTGCATCTGGTGAGAAACTACGTTATGCTAGGGTATGTGTGGAGCTGGATCTGGCCGCTCCGGTGAAGCAGGGCACTTGGATCCGATTGCCGACGGATCTCGCTTCTTCCAACGGGTAACGTATGGAAACCTTCCTCAGTTCTGTTTTAGTTGCGGCCGCCCTGGTCATCACTTGGATTTGTGTCAATATCGTCTCTCATCAGATGGGATCCGGTCGGCGAGTATAGATGGTCCCCTCCTCTACGGCCAGTTGCTGTGCTCTTTCCCTTCCAGGCGTCGGACGCCGGCATCGGCGACCCCTGCGGGTGGCCATGTTCGGAACCCGCCTAGGGAGGTGGATGCGGCTGCAGCGGACCGGAGTAGACAACTGGCTCAGCACATCCCTGAATCAGATGTGAACCGTTCAAATGCCCTAAGACCCGAGGGGTTCCTGTATCGTCAGATCAGTCCTACGGTCGAGATCTTCTCTTCTCCTCATGATCTTGTTCCCTCACGTGAGCCTCGTGAGATATCTCCAGAACTTTCTTTTCACATGAGTCCCCCACGTGAGCTCACCATTCCCTCTCTCTCTCTCTTCATGTGATGTCCCTATCACCTCCGATCGTACCCCCCTCACGTGTTCATGCTTCGCCCGATCTCCCCTCAACTGCTAGGGTTCCTGCCTCTCCCCCTAAATCCACGATTGGGGCTTCTTCCTCCGCCACCCCTTCTAACAGGTATGAAGAGTTTGTTTCGCAGGTGCTCCAGTGCTTTCAATTACATGCTCGTCCTTCCGTCGTCCTTTCGGAGGAAGACACTAAGGAGGAATCAGAAGAGATTATCATGGAGCCTCCCCCCCGGAATCCCGTCGTGCGCGGAAGCCTCGCTTCTCTCCTCCTCCCCTGACCTCGCCCGAGGTCGGAGCGGACGTAGGAAGAAGGGTAAGTTGCACGTGTCTTCTAACTCCTCTAAAGGCTCTCTCTCTTCTGTGATGTAGGGTGACGCCCCCCCTTCCCCACGACACAATACAGAATGATATCTATGCTGGCGTGGAACTGTCGCGGTGCTCTTTGCAGCAAGACTAGGGATCGGCTGCGTGATCTTCTCTCCGTGCACAAACCAAACATTATAATTCTGCTAGAAATGCATATTGCAGGTAAAAAGTCGAATACTATTATTAAGAGATTAGGTTCCTCTTGGTCTTGTTGTTCGCAGGATAGCGCAGGGCTTCTAGTAGTCTCATTGTCGCCTGGAAGAAAAATGAATCTTGAGTTTTTATGATTAATTCTACCTCGCAATATATTAATGTGGTTATTACAATGAATGATTTTTCCTTTTTGCTTTTGGCTATCTATGCAAGTAATTTATCCACTGTTCGGTCTTCTTTATGGAATGATCTTGCAAGTTTTAATTTCGATCATATTCCTTGACTTATCATTGGGGAGTTAAATAGACTTATCATTGGGGACTTAAATACCATTTCCTCTCCATGGGATAAGCGGGGGGGGGGGGGGGGGGGGGTATGCCTTTTAGGCTCTCTAAATCGGTCATATCCTTTAATGACTTAATTCAAACCCAGGGGCTTTTTGACCTTCCTCTCTCGGGCAATCAATTTACTTGGTGTAATAATAGAAATGTTAATGCTAGAATCCTATGCCATTTGGACCGGGCCCTAATTAATCATGTTATCTAAATTTCCAAATTTATCTCTTAAATCCCTTACTAGGGGTACATCTGATCATTCTCCAATTTTGTTCTCGACAAATTCTACTTCTCACAAACCCAAGCCTTTTAGATATGAACATTTCTGGTTTGAGTATTCTACTCCTAGGCAAATTGTAGAGCAGGTCTGGGCCAATAGATCCAACATTGAATCCATTCACATGTCTCTTGACAAGATCAAGATACTCACTTCTAAGTGGAATAAAACTGACCTTGGGAAACTAGAAAACAAAATCCAAATGATAAAATATGACATCTCTATTCTTGAGTTGAAAGATGAAAGACATGGGTTGTCTGACCTTGAGCTTAGCTCTCTTAGATCTAAATACAACCACCAAGCTGTCCTCCTCAAACAAATTAGTCTCAAGTGGTGGTTTAAGTCTAGGTCTAACTGAATTAAGGATGGCGATAAAAATACAAGATTCTTTCACCTCAGTACCATCATTAGGAATAGAAGAAATAAGATTATTTTCATTCAAGATGACAGCATGACCACTCACTCATCATCTGATAAGCATATCCAGGAATCCTTCATGGCTCATTACTCTCGACTTTGGTCTCGTGATAACCAACCACCTCCCCCTTTAGATGCCTGGCCCCCCTTGTCTTACCTTGATAACTCCTGGTCCTCGCTCCTCATCTCCCCTGAGGGAAAGCCCCAGGGCCTCATGGGTATACCAGTGAATTTTCACTACAAGAAATTAATCAATTAGCGACGCACGTATATTGACTCTAATGCGTCGCTAATTTGTCGCTAAACAATGTAGCGATGAATTAGCGTCACCTACGCGTCACAGTCATGGCGACGCCAAAAAACCGACGCTATTTGCGTCGTCGTTACTAGTTCGACGCTAAAATGGCGCTGGAGTGTGCGACGCTAAGGTGACACCGGGTTGACGCTAAAATAACGCTAATATGATGTTGTTTTGACAGTGGTATGGCGCTAAAACAATACTTAAGTTTATCCTCATCGTTGGTTGTGGCGCTACGTAGATGCTAGTGTGACTCTAAGTGGACGCTAATGGGGCACTAATTTGCGACGCTAATGTGACGCTAAGTACGACATCTTCATCCAACAAAATAGCATGATTTGTACAATCTAATTTACATTTCACATTTCACATTTCTTTACACTAGTTTAATTACGATACTCGATCATGTACACGTTCTAATTAGGTTCATCAAATTTATCAAATTACACATTATACATCAAGTTTACATATACATTTCAAATTACACACATTCGAAGGGGAGAAGGCGGTGCAGGAGCAGGCAGCGCAAGGAGCAGGCGACGACGGGGGGCAATAGCGGACACATGGGGGCGGCAGCGGACACATCGGGGGAGGGGGGGGGGCAGCATTGGATGGCGTCAGGGAGGCAGGCAGTGGCGGCAGCGGACGGCGTCAGGAGGCAGGCGGTGGCGACAGCGGACGGTGTCAGGAGGCAGGCGGTGGCGACAGCAGACGACGGCGACAACAGACGACGTCGGGGAGGCAGGTGGTGGTGGCAGCTAACAACACCACGAAGGCAGGCGGTAGTGGACGCGTCGGCGGGAGAAGGCATCGGAGGGAGAAAGCATCGGAGGGAGAAGGAATGTTGGAGGGGAGAAGGCATGTTGTAGGCATTAAAAGAGGGAGACAAATCATCTTAATCAAACGAGGCGTTATGAATCATCGGATTAAAAGAACGGATGGTCATGATTCGTTCCTTGATGAGCACACGGATCGCTAGTTAGCGACGCCAATGATGCGACGCTATTGAGTCGCTAATATGGCACCATGTTGTATGCCAAATAGCATCTCAAGTTAGCGACTCACTATATTGTGACGCTAAGTTGGAGTATCACATCGCGCATTCGAGGCGCTAATTTAGCGTCATAGCTTTGCGATGTTATTGTGGCACTAATATGATGCTAAAATGATAGTGTCGCTATTGTGACGCTTAAGTGGCGCCAAACTATATGTATGTATATGTATATGTATAGACCATTTTGAATAGTTTTTAGATTTGGATACAAAAAAAAAAATTCTAAGAAAATTGGCATTTCTCAGAAAAATTTCAAAACTCTATGTCAACTAAATGGGACCGTTCTGAGCCCTCCCGAAAGGTCCAATTTTGAAGAATGTGCATTTTTAGATTTCTTAGAGGGGATGGAAGCCTTGAGGAATTTTTATAATTATGAAAAATAGGTATTTTGAGAATCGGACAAAACGGAAAATACGTGAAACGTGAAGTGTTTGCAATACCCAGCCTTCTCAAGCCCTTCGAAATGCCTATTTTTTGATAGCAATCCGATCTAGGACTGCGGAGAACCGACTGTTTCTATTCCGAAATTTTGCTCATTTTATTGAATTTCTTTCGACCTCCGATCACCACGATTCTTGTGCGGGTGGACAGCTCGTGTCAAACTCTACGAGTCCATAATTTTTGTTTCGACTAATTCCCACTAGACTCACATCAAAAACCATCGGAAGGCTTTTTTCCTTAGGTTCTTAACTCTACCGTACGACCTCCTAAAATCGCCAAAAAATGCTGAAAAATCTGTGTTGTAGTGCTACATGGGGGGTACAAATTTTGTGATGATCCAACGGTCGGATCTCCGGAAATCTCCATTTGAATTTCTTAAAAAATGAAGAAGCACTATTCCTCCGATTTTAAAATTTGGGAATTAGATTACAATATATGTATAGCATGGCATATTATCTTTTGTATATTATATAATAGAATAATATAGTATAGTATGGTGTGTAATATAGTATAATATAGTTTAGTATAGTATATAGTATAGTATAGTATAGCATAGTATAGTATAGTATAGCATAATATAGTATAGTATAGTATAGTATAGCATAGTATAGTATAGTATAACATAATATAGTATAGTATAGTATAGTATAGTATTGTATAGTATAGTATAGTATTGTATAATATAGTATTATATAGTATAGTATAGTGTAGTTATTATATAGACTATATTAAAAAGAGCGTAAGAGACTTAGCGTCGACTATACTATATATACATTATATGATATTAGCATCCACTTAGCGTCGCGTTCATAGTGATGCTATGTAGCGTCTCATGCTTGCGACGCCAATGTAACGCAAGAAGTCAGTGCTAATATCGACTCTTACATTCCGTCAATTTAGCGTCACTTCGCTTGTGACGCTAATTTAGCGTCGCAGTCCTGCGACGCCAATATAGCGCTACCATCTGTCGTGTGTTTATTACTTTTCGCGCGTGATAATAGCGCCGAAATAGTGTCGCTTTGGCATCTCACTTAGCGTCTACTTTTTGTGACTCTAATGAGATGCTATATGGACGCTATAGAGAGGCACTTAGCGTCTCCTCTTGTCGACCCAATGACGACGTTATTGTGATGCTATTAGCGTCAATTTAGAGTCGCGTAATATGGCGACACTAATTTGCGTCACTATTCAGTAGTTTTCTTGTAGTGTTTTTTGTAACTACTGGGATATTGTTGGGTCCTATGTTATCCAAGAAATACAATCATTCTGCCATACTAATCGGTTACCCTGAGAGCTAATGACACTGCTATTATTTTCATTCCTAAGAAGCAAAACCCTATTATGATTAAAGACTATAGACCTATTTCCCTGTGCAACATAACTTATAGAGCCATTGCTAAGTTCTTAGCCAACAGACTCAAGTCAACATTGCCCACATTAATTGATAAATCTCAAGCTGCTTTTGTTAAGGATAGATCTATCCAGGATAATCTTTTTCTTGTCCAAGAATTTGTCCATTCCATCTCTAGGGTAGGAAGAAATTCATTCTTCTCAACGCTGACATGGAGAAATCTTTTGATAGATTTTCTTGAAATGTTGTTGAGACTGTCCTCACGATTATGAATTTCTCTCCTACCTTTATTGCTTGGATTATGGCTTGCATAACATCTCCCATATTCTCATGTTATATCAACGGCTCCTTCATTCCCTATTTCAACTGTTATAAGGGACTTAGGCAAGGGGATCCTCTTTTCCCTTACCTTTTCATTCTGGTCTCACAAACCTTCTCTTGACCAACAGATTCTTCTTCATAAAATCACACATTTCAAATTTGGTACCACAACTCTAAGCCACTTAGCTTATGCTGATGATCTTCTTATCTGTGTTGCTGCCACCACGGTTACTTACAAAAATTTACTTAAATTGTTTAATCAGTATTATGCATTGACTAATCAAAAGATAAACCTGGATAAATCTGCTCTTTACTTTCCTCCGAGAATCAACATGATTAGAAAATCTAGGATTAGGAATGTTTTGGGAGTTGCTTCTGGTTCTTATCCCTTTACATACCTTGGTACTCCCATCTCTTATAAACGTATCACTTTGGGTCACATTACCTCTTGGCTTCATGACAAGCTGGCTGGTTGGAAAATGAAAACCCTGAACCAGGGCAAAGCAATCCTCACAAAGTCAATGCTTAGTTCTATTCCATCATGTAATTTGGGTTCCGTGCAAATGTCCTCGAGCTTTATTTCCTCATTAGAGAAGTTTTCCAGAGCTTTCTTGTGATCCTCTTCGTCGGAGTCCAAGGGTCTTCATCTCATAAACTAGTGTACAATTCAGCATAGTAAATGTTGGGGTGGTCTAGGTATAAAAAACTTGCATCTTCTTTAGTTTGCTTTGGTTAGTAAGAGGTTGTTCTCCATTTTAAATCATTCATAATCTCTCTATACTACTTTTGCTATTAGCAAATACGATGTTCCTAACCCTTGGTTTAGTACTGCATCCATGTATTCTAAGCTAGCTAGTTCATGGCGCCTTATTCTTCAAACTCTAGATGTGATTATACTTGGTATCACGAAGCATATTGGTAATAGGGTTAATACCCATGCATATAATGATCCTTGAATTTTTAACATTCCTATTTGTTTTATGCCAACTTATGGCAATGTTTTCTCTTCTATATCAGTTCTTTCTGTTGCTGATCTTATGCTGAACTCTGCTTGGAACGATTCTTTAATTAATGACTATTTTGCACCATGCTTGTCGCGTAAAATTTTATCTATGCATTTGCCTGCTACTCCCGATGAGGATAAGTGGATTAGGGCACCAGACAAATCTGACATTCCCACTTGCAAATCTGTGTATAACTTTATTAGCATGCCCCTGGTGTTGCCACCGTTTGTTGGATGGTCTGTTTGGAAGGTTATTTGGAGTATCCAGATCCCCCTAAAGTTTAGATCTTCTTATGGAAATTTGCGCACAAATGACTCCCCACAAACCTCATGCTTTCTGCTTTTAATCCTGCAATTTATGCTTTGTATCCTCTTTGTCGATTGGTTGATGAATCAATTGCGCAACTGTTCTTTGAATGCTCTTTTGCCAATAATATGTGGTAGCTATTTAAATATGATTTGAACATTACTTTTACTCATTTCAACTCTTGGGTTCAGGAAGATTGGATTTATGAGGAAAATCTCTCTCCTAAACTTAGTAACTATTTTCGCAAACTTTTTGCTTTAACTTTATGGGGATCTGGCGTTGTCATAATGATATTCATTTTAATTCAACCACGACAACCGCTACGGTGGCCTGGTCCCGGATCGTGGCGAGCTATCATGAGTTTTTTATATCCACTTATGAGGGAACTTCCTCGGCACTTCATCCTTTGAGGTGCTCGGAGCCCCCGCCTCCAATCCGTTTCACTTTGCAAACAGATGTCGCATTTTTGGGGCATTCGGAGGTTTTTTTTTGGGGGGGGGGGCAAGCTATATCATTAGGTCTGCTAATACAAAATTCATATGTGCAGGTGCTATTCACATGTACTTTGATTCGGTTCTCGAGGCAGAATGCTGGGCCATGTTTCCGGGATTGATGCACTGTCAGCGCGTGGGCATTCCTGCTATTATGCTGAAGTCCGACTATCGTCAAGCCGTGGATCTCATCAACGATACACTAAGCAGAATTGCGGCTCTAAAATTTGATCAGCAACATTAGGAACCTTTCTGTTTCCTTTACGTATTTCCGATGTATACATATTAATCAGACAACTAATATTGAGGTTGATTCCTTAGCTTTTTTGGGTAGAAGATCACATGTTAATCTATTTTGGGACGAGGTTCCCCCTCTGGGAATCCTCGATTTTTTGTATGGTGACCATACCACTTAATCTAATTCACCTTTTGTTTTTTTTTTTAATTTTTTTAACAAGATCATAACTGCTACAATTTGAGTTTGATAAAATACTTCCTTTTATTTTTTGTGAGCATTGTAATCTAAATATTCTGGGGATTGCTACCTGAGTAATAGAAGAAAGAAATTTATATTTGCATATTTTGAATTGTTATATTCCTAAGCTATCACATTTTAAGTAAATTTTATAAGAATACTTTTTGGTGAATTTTAATATTTCAGTCAAACCTAAAAAATGCTGAATGATTATAGAATCCAGAAGGCAAGCTTGCATGAGTAGTTATTAAGTGGCCTTAAAAAAAGTTATTAAGTGGCGAGCAAATTGTTATATATTAATTCTAATTAATGTAGTACCAAAGTCCACATGCATGCTTCAGCAATGTATTAATTAACGCAGGATTTTTTCGAAAGTAGGCAACGTTTTATATAACTCAATCGTCAAAATTGTCGTCTAGGACCTTTTCCATCTCTCCAAAGGTAGATCTGTTCTTTCCTTCCTTTTTTTTTTTGTTTGATCTTTCTTCTGGGGAAACAACAAATATTGGCAGCATTGATATGCGTTATTTACTAATGCATGCATACCAAAGAAAATATGTTAGCAAATCAAAATAAGCTATGTCATGATACTTAGTAGATGTTAATTGCAATACTTAATTATTTAGTTTCAATCTTCAATTTTATATAAAAAAGGTTTTAATTAAACACATTGCTAGCTAATCATTTATCCGAATGAGCTCACTATTTTTCAAACAATTAGTTTTTTATATATTTTAGAGCGTCATCGTATCTATTGAAAAGTTTTGCTTTCTAGAATTATTTTCTATTTTATAAAAGGATGTTTAAAACATTTTGCGATTTCTTGCAAGGACTTCCAATTCATAGACCAAACAAGTTTGTGCCTATTTTGATTGATTATCTGTTTGTTTTAGTTAGATCTTTCTTCTTTATTCATCACTATGCGCTTTTTTTAACTAACAATACATAATGAAGATATTATAACTAATTGCTAACAAGTTAAAATTAGTCTCGTTTTATTATTTAATTTAGCCTTCAAATTTATATAGAATAATTATAAACATCCTATGTTAATATTGTTTCTTTGTTTTTTCGATAAGGGTTAGTATTGTTTCTTTTCCCACACCATTTATCCGAATTAATTATCAAATTCTTTTTTCAAATGTTTATTTTTTTATAATTTTAGATAATTGTCGTGTCTTTTAATTTTTTTAATAACCATTTAATTTCTAGGGAATTTTAGTCCAAAACCTTCTATGGATTGCTTTCATGGACTTCCGAATCACAAACTAAAGAATTTAATATTTTTCATATTTTGAAGTTTTATATTTTTAAAAATGTTGTTTACATACCTTGAACTTTAATGAGACTAGAGCAAATTAGAACTGTGTCCTTAATTTTGCTAATGCATTTAATATTTTGCACATCCAAGCTGTCACATGTCAATTCCCCGTCCCCTAGGTTACATGAATTTGAACGAAAAGATCTTTAAGGAATTACAAAAACTATTCGTATCATTAGAGGTAACAAATATCAAAAATTAGTTTTACTCATAATTGATTCTTTATAAATTCTTATTTGAAAGCACAAGAAATAGATTTTTTCCTTTTTCAACAAGAAAAGATACTATATAGATGTTACATTTAGGATAATATATATTAAACACCACTTTATTTCATAATTCTTCTCATTATCTAGGTTATATTAAGAAAGTAGTAAGCAGGAGACAATGACATATGCCATCTGAGAGTTTCACCACGTGTAATTAAACATGATAGAATTACATACTCATTGCATGTTAATTTATAATTAATTTTTTTATGATTAATTCTTAGAGTTAACAACAATATATCAATATAATTTTATTGAAGTGGTAGATAACAGTCCACAGCCGTCCAATTGATGTTCAAGGAGAAGTTAACTATTCAGTAAATTAATAAAAAAAATAAAAGAATCTTCTATAAACTATAGCTAATAGTAATGAAAAGAATTCATAGTAATACAAAGGATTTCATGCACTACAATTTTTGTTCTTTTTTATCAAAACAAATATTTGTTCCATATTTAGACTTTTAATTAATAATTTTAATGATTAGTTATAGATAAAAGATGATATCTTCAATAGAAAACCTGTTGAGTGGAGTATTGTGGAGAATGCATACGATCACAATAGAAAACATTTTAATACGTGAGTTTTTTTTTCATGTTAAATCCGGTTCTTCTTTCTCCTTAAGTTTTCCTCCCCTACGATCCCTTTCATGGAGCCCTAATTCACATTCCATCCTCATTGTCTTCTCTCTCCTCGTCGTCGAGTGCCCTTCACGGTCGTATTCAAGAGACATCGTCCCCCTTCCTATTCGAGCACTTGCACTCGCAGCCAGGAAACTTTGGCTGGTAATAGGAACGGCCAAGTAACGCATAGGACGATCAATTTTTTATGAGGGAATGCAACATCAATCTGCCGGGAATTAGATTGTATCTTCATGTATACATTTTTAAACTGAATGATTTAGATAAATTTTTTTGTGCTTATGGGATAACAAAAAAGAACCAGGTTTGTAATGATTAGAATGAGCAAGAGCATAGTATCGGTTTCACCAAGAAATTTGTTTCGCTATTTCTTAAACATTTTCATTGCACAATCCGAAAGTTTTTGGATAGGTTTCTTTATATGCTGATTGTGTGTCAACTCTTTCCATTACGGGTGTTCACCGGTCAATAGACTCGGTGAACCCGACGACCTGACCCGACTTGGTCAGGTCGGGTATGGATCGAATTTTTTCTAACTTGAATCGACTCGACTCGATCCGATGACCCAATTTTTTATTTTTTTCTATTTTTTAATTAAAACTTAAGCCTATATTTGCTTTAAAAAATTTTAAAAAATGAAATAAAATATTTAAAATACAAAAATAATATTTAAACATTTAGAAAACTTATTTTGTGTTTAAATAAATATTAAATAATAATTTTTATATTAAATAAATTTAAAAATAGTAAGAAAAAATAAAAAAAAAAAAGAAAATTGGGTGGTCGGGTAACTCGATTCGGGTCGGGCCCGACCCGACCAGATTTGGCGAGTCGAGTCGGATTTGTTCACGGATAGGGTGAGAATTGCAGTATATATGGAGGGCAATGGCAAAACAAAAATCATGGAACTCTCATTTACTTTTCGGATTAAAAGTGTTATGTTTTACTTTAAAAAAAAGGTTTTATGCTCTAAATAAATCATTGCATAAGAAAGGAGCAATTTGGCTAAATTCCTGACATTTGAAATCATTTACAAGATTAGGGAACCCGGTAACTTTCATGTTTTACTCAATTAACAAAACAAACTCATATATTTTTTTCCCAAAATGAAGCAATAACTTCCATGTTGTTGGAGCGTCTCTTGTTGTGATCGCTTGAAGGCGAAGGATAATCATAGTTAACCCTTGAGGTTCATGTCCCAGAGTGCAGTAAGATCCTTCCGGCCTACAATGTTGTCGAACAGGTAAAAGGCAGGTGATTCAGTGAGAGGCATTTTCGGGATTTTGGCATACCGTAGCTGCAAGTGCATATAGATGGTTGGACGAAGAAGGCATGGATGTCTGCGAGTGCTCGGCGATGAAGGATGAAACTATAATACTCCCAAAATTAGCCCCACAACACATGTCGCGAGTGAATTCCATAGCGCGTTACACGGTGGACAATACGATAGTTGATATTCGGTCAACAAAACGTTTCAACAATCACTATAAAAAAACTGGCTAATAGCGATGCAAATTAGTGTCATGAATGACGGTGACGCTAATTCGACGTCGATAGTGTCACTATAGCATCACCGATGATTCACATAATTGCGATGCTAACTGCCTCACAATAGCATCACTTTAACATATCTTTAGCGTTTAAATGCCGAGATGCTAAACACGGTGCCATGGAGATGCTATGTCGCCGCTATTATTGCACGCGAGACGGTGAAATGCACGGCTAATTGTAGCGCTATTGTAGCGTTGACATCATCGACACTAAGCTTGCGTCACTGATTGCTATGCTAGGTCGAGTAGCGTTGACATCATCGACACTAAGCTTGCGTCACTGATTGCTATGCTAGGTCGACGGCAAAATAGCAGTCGATATGGGCGCCAACCTATTGTGTTGTTTGGGCGCCACGATATGTGACGCCACTGCGTCTCAAAATTTGCAACACTATCTGGATGCTAAATTGACACTATTTGGTTTAAATATTTCTAAATAAATATATATATTACCTACATGCATTTTCGAATAGTTACTTACACATGTATTCGGTATTATATGTGTCACGTATAAATTTGTATAGTATATTTTGTTACATTATATGTGTTACCTACGTATATAATTGAATTCCTACATCGTATGTACATATATGTATGATAGATAAGTTATTTTTATATTCTTAATCATGAAATTTATTAGGGTTAAATTAGGTGACATGATCTAGCGATGGTGGTGATATATTGTTCCAATATGTATTTATTACTATATGTAGCTACATTATATGTATTACCTACATATGTATTCATATATCATATATATATTACATACATATATATATAAATTATTTATATATATTCATAATCATGGAATTATTAGGATTGAACTAAGTGACATTACTTAACGTCACACTATATAAACAAAATGGCATTGAAATACCGTCACATTAGTGATGCAAAACCTTGCGCCCCTAAATAGAGTCACAATGGCATCGTCGGTTTAGTGCCTCGAGCTTTTAGCGTCGCAAGGTAAAGACGCCATTTCGGCGCTAATACCCTAGATATATTAGCCACGCGTAGCGTCAAAGTAGCGACACCTTATCACATGGCTAATTTAGTTGTTCAACTTCTATGTTATTTTTTCCCACTTAATTAGACATGATATAGATATACACATATACATATAGACTTATAGTTTTATATACATATACATGAGTAAATTATATATGCATTCCAGAATTTGTATAGTGTGAGAAGGGAACAAAATGACTAGAATGGGGCATGGGTATTTAGCATCACCTTAGCGTCGAAATAGTGACACAATGTGATCAGACACTATTTTGGATATATTGTAAGTGGCGACACTTTAGCATCTCGTTATGTCACAGGAATTGGCATGAAATTAGCATCGCAGCAAAGTCAACAATAAGTAGAAGTTTAGCACCACTTTAGTAAAAAATATAGAAATCCTATTGGAATATAAACTTTATAATATGAAAAAAAATAATATAAACTTATTTGAATATAAGTTATACAAAAAAATTAGGAATAATATGTGGTGTCACTTTAGCGTCGGCATTTGTTCGTCGCATATAGCATCACCTGGGCATCAATGTAGCGTCGCAGTTAAGTTTATTATCTTTTAATTTATTTGTCTGCACCTCTTTAGCATCTATGTAGAGTCATCGCGACGCTAAATAGTGACCTTAAGTCCCTAACTTCTTCCTTCACCTTTTACTTTACTGTGTTTACTACCAAACCCGACCCCAACCGCCGTCCACCATCCGCCGCCAACTCGTCTAACCCTGACCCCGCTTCCATCCTCCTCCTCCGACCTCGACCGTCATCGACTCCTCTGACCCTACCACCTCCTCCTCTGTGACCCCGTCCCCATCCGTCGATCGCCGCCAACTCGTTCGACCTCAACAACCCCGCCACCGGCCTCCTCCTCCTCCGACCCTGACCATCGTTGACTACTCCGGCCCTGCCACCTCCTTCTCTGTGACCTGACCCTCTGCTCTCATTCGTAGCATTTCTCCACCGAACGCCGCCTCATCTGTTGCCCTTCCAGCCGCTCCTCCGCCAGACGCCGCCCTCCTTCGCTGCAACAGCCGGACGCAGCCTCATCCGTTGTCGCTCCTCCGCTGCCCTCCTCTGCTGCCGGACACCACCCTCTGCCGCGGTCTCTGCCGGACGCCGTCCTCCTCCACAAACGCACACCACCCTCGTCCGCTGCCCTCTTCAGCCGCTCCTCCGCTGTGCAGTCAGACGCCGCCCTCATCCGCAGCCCCTCCTCCGCCGCCCTTGGCCGCTCTCCGTGAGACGCACCCTCCTCCGCCTTCCGTTGCCCTCAGATGGATGCCACACTCGTCCGCTGCCTCTCCTTGTCGCCCTCCTCCAGTGGACGGTGTAGTAAGTCTCTTTTTGTTAATTAATTTTTGTTATCTTTAAATTGAAGATGGTCATATTCTTAATTATGCCTTAATTAAGATCAACATCGTGACATGAAAAATAGATGAACAAATAAATTATATTGTTCTTAACTCTTCTTCCAACTATATGAATATCGAGAATTGAAAAATATATGAACAAACTATAATGTTTCTTAAATTTATGCCTCCAATTAGATGAACATTGTGATTTGAAAAATAAATGAACAAATTAACTATATTATTCCGAAATATCCATCGAATCTATATTCGATGAGATTCAACTTGAAATCAAATACTGATAAATTATTATCAAATTTTGATCTTTTTATCATGTTCTCATTTTAATTAACAAGAATGTGGATGAACATTATTGTTAACTAAAATGAAAACATTGAAAAAAATAGACTAGATATGATAATTCATTAATCAATAACAAAGATCAAGTACTTGAAACATGTGATTTTGGATTTCATAACTTCAAAATCCACCACAAGAAAATCGGTGAATAACGACACAACTGGCGAGACGCTATTGCATCTTTGGAAAATGTAACGTCACTTTCGCGTCTACTTAGTGTCGACAATATGAGACGTCTGCAATCAGTGGCTAATAGCGTCGCAATAGAGCCACAATAGAAGGAGACGCTACTAGTGTCAACAGTCGACACTGCCTCGACGTTAAGATGACGTGTTATGTATCGTTGCGAGTAGTCAATTTATGTGCATTTGCTTGTCCAGAGTTGACAAAGTTAGTTGTATTTCTCAGGAAATCCGAAAAATGTTATACTTTGACTTAAAATTACACGTGAGACATTTCTATTTCATTGATAAATGGCGCATAGCTCCATCTAACTTATGAAGAAAATCATCATGAAGTACTTCAATATGGTATAACTTTGAACAACATTTAGTGTCAAGACATCCAGCATGCTCTCAAAAATTTGTGGCTTGTGTCAGTAATAATTACTAGTTAACAACAATATATATTCTCATTTTATTGGTGGAGTAGCAAGCACTCGCCATGGCATGGACTTGTAGTAGTCAGCTGGCAAGCGGTCAACAGGGCGGCTTGTACGAAAGGTAACTCATGGTCACTCTCTTACTCAATGGAAGTGGCCTGTCGGACGCTTGTCAGTAAGCTGGAAACTCTTACTCGATGGAGGTGGCTCGCAGGCCTCTTGTCAGTAAGCAAGCTCTTCAGTGATCAGCATGTGTTTGCTGGAAGATAGGCTCATGCTCGACGGAGCAGGGATGACCTACTGCCGAGGTGAGATAAAATTGGTTGAGGCAGGAAGTTTACCTTAGGTTTTTAGTTCATGTGGTAAAACCACTGGCCTTGTTTTGAGTTCACCCATTTTTTTTTTTAAAGTGGAAGGGATGATTGTTTATTGCTGAGGACTAATATGTACAAGTTTAATGGTTACATAAATTTAATAAAATTCATTCTTTACTTGTTCTCCTGTCGCATCATGTGATGTATCTTTCTCTACATAACATTGCTCCTCGTTGAATATGTTGTGACTAGATTGACCGTAGATATGCTACATGTGTAACATCTTCAAATTTCGTAAGAAATTCTTATTTCTCTTGGAGATGATAAACAATGTTATATTTGCTTCTTTGGTTTCATATATTTCCTTTTAGTTATTCTTTAATATGCACAATTTTTTGCAGGGCCACTTCCGCATTGGATGTTATGGAAAGTTATCTAATAGAAGGTTGAAGTTTTGCTAAATGATGATTAATTTTGTATGATTTTTTTTATAAGTTGTATGTGGAGATTGGTCTTTGCTTAATGATGAATACTTTTAATGATAGATACTTTAAATTGTATAAAGTCGATTACTTTTTAATAGAAAGTTCATATTTTGAATTGAAGATGAAAACTATAATATCATAAAACTTGATTTTTTAAAAAAAAATTATATATTATGATGGAATTTGTGTCAAAATTTGTCAATGCTAACTAAATAATGCGGCATAATTTACTTCCATTTGCGTTGAAGAGGAGATAGCATGCATCCCAATTTGCAAGGTTTTGTGTTAAATTTTAATCCGACACAAATCCACTACAAATGGAGCATTTGCGTCTCATGATTTTTTTTGTGTCAGATTCCATGGACCCAAAACTCATATTTTCTTGTAGTGTTCTACTTTGCAGTGAAATGCGAGAGCAAAGAAGCGGTATAAGAGCAATTGCAAGCTGTGACCGGATGATCAGTGTTGTGGTATTTTTTAGTATTGATCCGAGTCTTGGGGAGATCTTTCATATTCAGAATTAGCTGAAAATGTAGAGCAAAAATGAATGATCAAATGGCTCCAAATTCAAATATGAGATTACTAGTTTTGAGTCAACTCCTGTTTAATTAGGACATAGTTCTACCCGATGATGCTCAAGATGTGTAAATGTGAGCATTATGTTTATGAAAAGTCACATGAATGTCAATCAACTAAAATTTTTTGCATAATTTTATTTCTCCATAATATTGGTTATGATTACACGAGTAAATAAAAGTTTCGATTTGGGAATCCCAAATTTCTACTATGGTGCAAGGAAAAAAAATTAAGAAAAATCAACTCAAGCAGGCATTTTTTATTCAGAAAAAAAGACTGAAAAGGTTTTAGATTAAAAAAGGTCTTTCGAATGACTCCACAAAACCCTATTAGATAATGTTATTCAAAAAATAAATATATAATTGTAACTGACCTCGATTTTTGTTAAATAAATTGTTCATTTATAAGATCTAAAAAATCATAACTAATATTCTAGAATAATTTATTATGAAATTGATGAATATGAGATAAGTGAAAAGATAAGATGGAGTTTGAAAAGAAATGGAATTGTGATGGAGATAATTGTGGGATTGTTAAGTAAATTCAAATTTCACTAAATCTTAAAAATTATGGGATGATTAAGTTGTGATGGATAGCCAGGATTGATCCTAAAAGAGTCTAAGGCACAATAGAAGTGAAAATCCTAACCTGCACTATAAATAAACATTAAATGAGTGGCTAGAAACTCTTTTTAGCAGAATTTATGCTCCACGAGTCCAATTTTGCCCTCTCTTTCATGCAAACCAAAGCATCCCAAAGAGCACGCAGCCGCTGGTTCCAAAGCCAACATATAAGAGAATATCTTCCAAGTGGCGGTCACGAGTTTTGGGATGTGGACAGAGAGTAATCGCCGGCCATCAACATTCGTGCAGTTTTCTAGAAAAAGGATTATAGTTGGTTTCTCAGCCAACTTTAGGTACGTGGGGAGAATTCTTATATCGTCAATTTTCCATGACATGGAACCCTATTTCCTTCTCCTTTGCACCGAGAATCTATATATTAATATAAATTATGCATCGTTTGGATATCGTATGGCATGGTTACGGTGATCCGAAAGTCACGTCGGAATGCATTTCTTCGTCACCGACAAACCGATTTGGGTTTTCTACTGCCCGATCCGTATTGCATGAAATTCGAATCGAGTTGGATTTGGAACCAAACCGAGTTATAAAACGCTGCCTGGATTGTGCTTTGGCGTGGCACGGGTGCGGTGCGATCGTGATTGAAGGTGAACCGACCAACTCGGCCCGGGTTCACCATACACCCGGCTTGGGTTTACCCTGACTGAGAGGATTTTGGTCGTCACCGAACATGTCCCGGGTTCTACATGACGTGGACTGAGTTCTGGGAACAAAAAAACATATTTTTAGATATTTTATTATTGATAATTGAATAGTTATTGTGGATAATTGTTCCTAATCATCCATGATAATATTGTTAATAGATCTGACCTCATCATACTCTGTATATCTGATTGTGAAATTATTAATATTGTTATTTTATTTGATCATGTGATTCATCATTGATCGAGCAGTTTTCCTCCGAATTGGTCCGTGTTTAATCTAAATTGAATTGTTAAAGACAGATCTTTAGGATAAATAAGATAAAAGATGAAAACTGCTAGGTCTTCATGTTCTCCAATTTTCTCTAAGCCTCCTAGACCATATTTCTAGCGTGCCTAAAGGTTTGAGACGTCCTATGATGGCCATGGTCTCCGCTATCACGAATTATTGTTTAGCATTATTATTAGAGGGCAACTTGTCATAGTTTGATCATTCAGATATTGGCGTTGACCGGCATTGCCTTTGCCCGTTGAATCGAATGAAATTTTTTATTGGTCGATGACCATTAATATTGATATTGAATTAAATTGTCAAATTTGATAGTATCATAGTGATCAGGCATAATTGATTATTGTTAATTGTTCATTAATATTGATTGACCTCTTTCCTAATCCTGTTTATTGACTTATTGCTATATTGACTTATTGATATATTGCTTACTGTTCCTATCATATTAATCCATCCAGTGCACTATTGATTATTGTATCGTATTATGACATTATTGATTTATTAATTATTGTTATGGTTATACCCTACGTACTGAGTATTTTTATACTCATGGGTTTTCTTTGCATCCGAATTCATGCAGGTGAGTTGATGGTAGAAGATAGTGATGTAGGTAGTCATGCTAAGTGGACATGGTGTAGGATTGTGTCATATTAGATTAATAAATTAGTTATTACTTTTTTCACTTTTATTATTATGGAGTTATGGACATTCCAACTCCTTTGATATTATGAATTTTTAGATATCCTTGTTAGTAATTTCGCATTTCATTGTTTACATTTCTTCAAAAAATATTTTATAGAAAATTGTGTAGCGTCTCTGGGACGACTCTGAACACGTGAAAGTCATGTGGGTCTCGGTATATTACAAAAGGTATCAGAGTCTAAGAAGAGGCACTTCTTAGCTGACTTTAATAGATATAATTAAGTTCATGTGCAACTGTCACGAGCAACCACTACATCCATCAAGTAGGGTCAAGTAAGTATTGTATTATGATATAGATTATGGAATTCATATTAATGAAATTTTATTGTTATTGTTGTGTGAGAACAACTTTTATATAGATGCTCTTTTCGAACCATATTCTACGAGTTCCCAAGAGTGGATTGTAGCGGGTCACTCAATAGACCCTATGCTCACAGACAAATGAACAACAGGACCATAACTCAATGGAAAATAGGCAACATACTCAAGGTCCCCTAATGAACGGACTCCAGGAGGAACAACTAAGGCAGGGTTCTTTATCTCATGGATTCCACTCAGTTGATACTGAGTACTCCCATCCCCTGAGTTTTGCATGGCAACCTACTCGGGATCGCAAAGACACTATAAAGAAGTTCCTAAAGTTGCAAACCTCTCAAATCGATGGAAAGGACGATTTCGAGGGCGTAGAAAGATGGATCATGGAGGTTGAGCAGATCTTCCTCGATATGGATTGTGTCGAAGACCACAAGTTGATCTACATCAATCGGAAACTAGTTGGTGAAGCCATTGATAAAGTGAGGGATGACATAAATCCTTAAATGATGGAAATAGAATAATTTCATTGATGATATAGGACAATGCCTATGGAGGTTATTCTGAAAGGAATAATCAAAATTCTAAGGAGGTTATTCTAAGGTTAAATTAAGGCATCATAAATTGAGATAAAAGTGAGGTCAATACAAGTAAAGCATGAAATTTATTATCGAATTGTGAATTAAAGAAGACCTGAATGGATTCCTAATCATAAGGTTAGGAAAGATTATGGATTCAAATGGGAAAATTGATCTCTAGGTTAGTTGGGAAGGCTATCAATGAGAATAGCAAAGATGCATAATGTTATGCCTTAATGAGGGATTATAGAGATAGTCCAAAAGTCATGTTGTACCTTTGACTTATAAGGAATTATTTAAGAATTCATTGAATAAGAATGATTGTCGTCATGCAACAAATGATATAGTTATTGGATTGATAAAAGTTAAGGACTTTTTGGTGGACCTAATCGATCATCATTTCAATAAGGGATTACGACGTGGTGTTGTGTACGGACTGGTTGTCTTACCACCACGCCTACCTATATTGTCGAGAAAAGAAAATATTGATTGGATCACTAGGAGGACCTCATATTGTCATTTGAGGTACGCTAGCAGGGCAAGGTTCTGATGTCAGCTATCAAAAACCCACAAGCTAGTGAAGAAAGGAGGCTAGGATTTCATGACAAGCGTGATCAAGACTGACAGGCCGAGATAGATCGAGATAGCATTGCAGTGGTGAAGGAATTTTCAGATGACATCTTAGGATTACCACCACGACGGGAGATCGACTTTCGTATCGACTTGGTGCCGAATATTGCACCCATATCGAAGGCACCATACAGAATGGCTCTAGTAGAGATGCTGGACTTGAAGATCCAAATTCAAGAGCTGTTGGATAAGGGATTCACCCGATCGAGCGTCTTTCCATGGGGCGCTCCAGTATTATTTGTGAGGAAGAAGGATTGATCTATGAGAGTATGCATAAACTATCAGATGTTGAACAAGGTAACAATAAAGAATAAGTATCCTCTGCGAAGAATTGATGACCTATTCAACCAATTGTCTTCGGCAAAAGTATTCTCTAAGATTGATTTGAGAAGTAGCTACCATCAACTTTGGATAGCTGATGATGACGTACCGAATACGACTTTTAGAACTAGATATGACCACTACGAGTTTCTAGTGATGTCATTTGGGCTGACCAACGCTCCAGCAGCTTTTATGGATTTGATGAACTGAGTGTTCAGACTTGGACAAGTTCGTGATTGCTTTCATCGATGACATTCTCATTTATTCGTCGAGCCCAAAGGAACACAAGGAACATCTGCTAGTTGTGCTACAGATCCTATGGGAGCACAAGTTATACGCCTAATTCTCGAAGTGTGAGTTTTGGCTGTCGAAATCATGTTCCTTGGGCACATCATTAGCAAGGATAGAATATCAGTAGACCCTGCAAAGGTGGAAGCAATTGCTAGAACGTATCGGAAATAAGGAGCTTCCTCAAATTTGTAGGATATTATCGGAAATTTATACAAATTTTTTCCAAGATCTCATCACCATTAGCTAATCTCATAAAGAAAGGCGTCAAATATGAATGATCACAAGTGTAAAAATAGCTTCCAATAGCTGAAGAAAAGACTGAGGATGATGCATATTATCATACCTTTAGGTCAAGGAGGTTATGTTATATACAGTGATGCATGTGGCACTGGCTTGGGGTGTGTCTTGATGCAACATGGGTAGGTCATTGCCAACGCATCAAGGCAATTGAAGAAACATGAAAAAACAACCCGACACACGATCTCGAATTAATAGCGGTAGTCTTCGCCCTCAATATTTGGAGATACTATCTCTATGGAAAATAATTTGAGATCATCACGGATCACAAAAGTGATCTGAATATGCGTAAGAACAGATGGATCAAATTTTTGAAGAATTATGAGTTTGCCATCAGTTACTATTTGGAAAAGACAAACTCAGTTGCTGATGCACTCAACAAGAAGTGGGCAGGATCACTCGCATGCTTGAGGGTGAGTCGTTGGAATATGATCAACTACGTTATACAAGCTAGTCCAGTGACCATCAACGATGGTGTATGAATTATGGTACACCTCGGCATGCAACTCTGAGTTACCATTGAAGATAGGCAAAGCATAACCGAACGATGATGAGTACAACCACCTACTAAAGTTGTGCGAAAATATTCCTGCTGACTTTTCGATCAGAAATGGAGTGATCAGATACAAAGGACGTTTGTGGGTCCCTGAGAATGAAGAACTAAAAAGAGTAGTGCTAGATGAATGCCACAAATTGAAATTCGCCATTCATCTTGGAAGCACGAAGATGTATAAGGATTTGCAATGGACCTTATGGTGGAACAATATGAAGAATGACATAGCTGAGTACGTTGTAAAGTATATCATATGTCAACAAATGAAAGTTGAGCATCAGAGACCATATGGATCATTACAAAAATTTGGAATCACACAATGGAAATGACAAAATATAATGATGGATTTTGTTATAGGACTTTCAAGAACCTAGCAGGGTCACAATGCAATATGGGTAGTGATGGACCGATTAAGCAAAGTAGCTCACTTCATCCCTATCAAATGGAAGCAGTCCGTCGAAAGCTTGATGGACATTTATATTAAGTTGGTTATCTGACTCCATGAAGTGACAGTCTCTATTGTGTCGGATAGAGATCCACGATTTACGATCTACTTTGGCCGAGCATCCATTACGCATTTCGAAAAAAATTGAACTTTAGCATTACGTTCCATCCTCAAATAGACGGGCAGTCTGAGCGCACCATATAGACGTTGGAAGATATGATCCGGACATGTGCATTGGAATGTTGTGATAGTTGGGACACTCACCTCCCTGGCATACAATAATAGCTACCACTCTAGTATAGACATGATACCCTTTGTAGCCATGTATGGAAGACCATGTCGCTCACCCATATGTTAGAGTGAGTTGGGGGGACAACAACTCTTATTAGAAGAAGTGATGAAGCAAACCATGGAGGATGCTGAAAAGGTTTGTCTTATTAGAGAAAGGTTGAAGGCAACATTCACAAGGCAAAAGACTTACACTGACAAGAAACTAAAAGAGCAAGTCTTCAAGGTTGGCGATCAAGTAATGTTAAAAGTCTTTCCGATAAAGAGAGTGATGAGATTCAGCAAGAAGGGCATGATGAGCCCATGGTATGTTGGTCCTTTTGAGATACTTGCTCTAGTTGGAGTCGCAACTTGCATGTTGGCGCTACCTCCATCATATGGACATGTGTATAATGTCTTCCACGTGTTAATGTTGTGCAAGTATCATGCCAACATAGTAAATATGGAAGAACCAAACTTGAATGTGGACCTGACATATGCTAAACAACCTATAGAGATATTTGAGTACCGGACCAAGCATTTGAAGAATAAGATGGTAACCATGATAAAGGTGGCTTGGACACATCATAGAGATGAAGATGCGACTTGGGAATTGAAAGATGAAATGAGGAAGGATATTCCAAAATTGTTTAGATATATTGATGTAATTATCTTTATACAAATTCGATGATGAATTTATTTTTAAGGAGGTTATGATGTAACGACATCGATTTTCGTTCAACAATTCATTTATAAGATTTAAAAAATTATTATCTAATATTATGAAATTATTTAATTTTGAAATTGATGAAAATTATGGGATAAGTAGAAAGATAAGATGGAGTTTGAAAAGAGATGGAATTGTGATGGAGATAATTGTGGGGTTGTTAAGTAAATTTGAATTGAATTAAATATGAAAAATTTTGGGATGATTAAACTGTGATGGATGGCCAGGATTAATCCTAAAAGATTCCAAGGCTCAATATAGCCTACACTATAAATAAATATTAAAGTGATGGCTGAAAATCCTCTTTAGCCAAATAGAATTTCTGCACCACGAGCCCAACTTTGCCCTCAATTTTCACGCAAGCCAAGGCATCTTAGAAAGCACGCGGCGGCTGATTCCAAAGCCAGCATATAGGATAAGATGTTCTAAGTGATGTCCGCGAGTTTCGGGATGTAGACAGAGAGTAATCGCCGGCCAAAGATCAACGTTTGTGCACTTTTTTAGAAAAAGGATTACAGTTGGTTTTTCGCGACATGGAACCATATTCCCTTCTCCTTTGTACCGAGAATATATTGATATAAATTATGCATCGTTTGGATAACGTATGGCATGGTTATGGTGATCGAAAAATCGCATCGAAACGCATTCCCCATCGGCGATAGAACTTGGCCCGGGTCTTGTGCTGCTCGGGCCGGATTGCGTGGAATCCAAATCGAGTTGGATTCAAAATCGAACCAAGTTCTAAAACATGGCCTGGGTTCTTATTGGCTTGGTCCGAGTTGTGCTTCGGCGCGGCACGGGTGCGATGCGATCGTGATTAAAGGTGAACCGGCCGACTCGACTTGGGTTCACCATACAGCCGGCCCAAGTTTACCCTGGATGAGAGAATTTTGGTCGTCACCGAACCATGTTCTACTTGACACGAGCTAGGTTCTAGAGACATAAAATCTATTTTTGGATATTTTATTGTGGATAATTGAATAGTTATTATAGATA
Organism: Pontederia crassipes; assembly: GCA_030549335.1. Classification (NCBI taxonomy): domain Eukaryota; kingdom Viridiplantae; phylum Streptophyta; class Magnoliopsida; order Commelinales; family Pontederiaceae; genus Pontederia; species Pontederia crassipes. The sequence continues at coordinate 32,841,972 of CM060193.1, forward strand.
ATTGTTCCTAACCATCCATGATAATATTGTTAACAAATTTGACCTCATCTTACTCTTTAGATATGATTGTGAAATCATTGATATTATTATTTAATTTGATCATGTGATTCATCATAGTCTTGATCCAGTAGTTTTCCCCCGATTGAGTTCTTGTTTAATCTAAACTGAATTGTTAAAGATAAATATTTAGGGTAAACAAGATAAAAGATGAAAATTACTGAGTCTCCATGTTCTTTGATTGTCTCTAAGCCTCCTAGGCCATATTATTATCCTTAGGGAAGCTATCGTATTGATGGTCATGATCCCTGCCATCACAAATTATTGTTTAGTGCTAATATTGGAGAACGACTTGTCGTAGTTTGATCCTCCACTGACCTACATGAAAGAGACATGGAGTTTTCCCTAATTGATTGAGCATTCCGTATTAAATAGGACAACTCTAAAGATTGAATTAAAATTGAATTGAATTGAATGGAAATTGAATTGAATTCAATTAAATCATGGTCATTCGGATATTTGCGTTGATTGGTATTGCCTCTGCCTATTGAATAGAATGGAAATTGTTATTGGTCGATGACCATTGATATTGAAATTGTTAAATTGGATAGTGCTATAGTTGATTATTTTTAATTGTTCATTAATATTGATTGGTCTTTTGACATCTTTCCTATTCATTAACTTATGGCTATATTGATTTATTGATCTATTGCTTCCTGAGTTCCTATCATATTGATCAATCCAGTGCTCCATTGATTATTATATTGTATTAATTTTTTTTATTGGACACTATTGATTTATTGATTATCGCTACAAGAAAACTAACGGTTTCATCCGTCGAAAAATCGAACGAAATCGTCGAAATTGAGGGTTTTCGATGAGTTTACCTATGAAACTGACGCCGATCACGCCGCCGCCGAACAGATCAAGCTGCCTGACGGCCGATCACACTGCCGTCGGCCAGATCAGGCCGCCTGATGGCCGATCACGCCGCCGCCGGCCAGATCAAGCCGCCTGGCGGCCGATCACACTACCGCCGGACAGATTAGGCCACCTGACGGCCGATCACGCCGCCGTCGGACAGATCAGGCCGCCTTGCGGCCGATGATGTGGCGGTCGATCATGCAGCGGCCGATCAGATCAGGCCGCCGGGCGGCTGATCATGCCGCGCCCGGTCAGATCACGGTCGATCCGTCATCAGGCGGCCGATCCAGATAGCCCGGCGACGATTCTGCCACGAGGTGGCTGAACTAGGCCGAGCGCGGTTGGATCAGCCGCCAGGGGCGAATTCACTGCAAGGCAGCCGATCCAAGCCGTGCGCAGCCGAATCGCGGCCTGATCCGACCGCGAGGCGGTCGATCTAAGCCGCACGACCGGATCAAGTCGCCAGGCGGCAGATGCGCTGCAAGCAGCCGATCTAGGCCGACCGCGAAGGAGTGGGAGAGAGGGGTCGCCGGCCACGGACAAGAGAAAGAGAGAGAAGTCGCCGGCCACGGACGAGAGAAAGAGAGAGAGGTCGCCGGCCACGGGAGAGAGACAGAGAGAGGGGGTCGCCGGAGGGTCCTTCGGTCGTCGTCCGGGAGAGAGAGAAGGAGGTAGGTAAAGTGGTAATAAATAGACGAAAAAAGAGAGTAGGGAGCGGGAAAAGAAAAAAAAGGGAAGTGTGGCAGGATCATTTTTTCATTACCAACGATTTTGACTGTCACAAAATATAATAATAAAATAATATTTTTACGTTATCGATAGTTCGGACCGTCAGAACTTCCGACGGTCCGAACCGTCAATAATTATAATAATAAAATATTGATTATATTATATATTACGCTATATAAGATTATAATATTTAATTATTTTTACGATTGTCGACCGTCCAGCCCATCAAAACTTTCGACGGTCCGAACCGTCATTAATTATAATAATAAAATATTAATTATATTATATATTATGATATATAAGATTATAATATTTAATTATTTTTACGATTGTCGACGGTCCAGTCCGTCGAAACTTTCGACGGTCCGAACTGTCGGTAATTGTAATAATAAAATACTAATTATATTATATATTATGATATATAAGATTATAATATTTAATTACTTTTTCCGTTACCGACGGTCCCGACCTCGAAACTTCCGATGGTCCGCACCTTCCGAACTTATAACAATAAAATACTAATAACATTATTACATAATATTACATAATGTTATATATTATATAATATTTAATCATTTTTCTGGTATCAGACCGTCGGAATTTGCGACGGATAATGAGCCGTCGGAAATTTCGATGTTCCAAACCATTAGAAAATAAAATAATAATATAATAAATTTCATAATTTATTATTTATATGTCTGACAGTCAGGACCGTCTGAAATTTCGATGGATTATTATCCGTCTCAAAATCCATCGCAAGTTACGATGGATTTGTTGCCGTCGAAAACCCCTTGGAACATACTACAGCCCCAGGTGGCGAAGAGTCGACATCGAGGTGCCAAACCTTCCCGTCGATGTGAACTCTTGGGGAAGATGTTATCCCTAGAGTAACTTTTATCCGTTGAGCGAAACTTTCAACTCTCTTTTCGAGATTCATCGATATTGAATCAATCGAATGCACTTCTAAGATTTGTTCCACTTTTGGGAGACCTTGTGTTATGTCACCCGAGCCGCCAATAGCGCTTCGCTTGCATGCAAGGCGGCAAAAAGCGCCAGGTAGACGTTTCTGTTGTTGCGGTTGGTCGTTTGTTTGCTGGAAGCGTGTTTTTTTAGCTTTTAGTTCGTCCGCTGTCACGGGTTCAAATCCTGTCATCCCTACCTATTACTTCTCCTATGGCTAGTAACAAGGGGGATAGAGAATCCGAGACAAAGTGAGAGAGTAATTAATTGATTAAGTTTAGATCAGAGTGCCTTTTGGTTTGTTTCGAGAAAGATATCGTCCGATCAATATCTGGATTCATGCAGGTGAGTTGTGATAGAAGATGATGATCTTTTTTCTGGTCATGGATGACTTTTAACGACGGGATTACTAGCCGTTGAAGATTATCAACGACAAAGATATTTCTCGCCATTAATATATTCGACGACTAACTAAATGGTCCTTATATGGATTTAACGGCCGGATTTTTTCTGGTCATCGATGACATTTAACGACGGGATTACTAGCCGCTGAAGATTATCAACGACAAAGATATTTTTCGTCATTAATGTATTCGACGACCAACTAAATGATCCTTATATGGATTTAACGGTCGGATTTTTTTTTGTCATTGATGACTTTTAACGACGGGATTACTAACCGCTAAAGATTATCAACGATAAAGATATTTCTCGTCGTTAATGACTTCGACGACCAACTAAATGGTCCTTATTTGGATTTAATGACCGGTTTTATTCCGGTCGTTAGTTACGTTTAATGACCGACACTTTTAAGTCATCATTATTGACTTTTAACGGCGGCATTTATAACGACCGATGACGACAAGAAATGCTGATCGCTAATGAGCAATAACAACCGGATTTTGATTATTAACGATCAATTTTCCCTTCTTTAATGATGTGTTTTCTTGTAGTGAAGAATCTTCACTGTCTTATTATTACTCTTTTTTCCTAGATCAAAACCGAATAACACAATGCAAGTCATTGGTCTGAAGACTTGAATTATTTTCTGTCGCCAACGGTGAAAGAATGGACGAGGAGTGATAGTTTTTGTCAGGATCAGAGAACACGGGTTCTATAAATTGATAGTTTTTGTCAATATGTATGGTTGCTATGGAGAACTCAAATGCACTGATGCATGCAAAATATAACATATTTTAGATTATTATTTTAGTTAATTTTTCTGTAATTTGATCATGGCATGCATCATTTTAGACCACTTTTAGTCGTAATTCCAGATTTATTAATTTTAATTATTAATTCTCTGGATATTTTAATTGTGGATGAATTAATTAAATTTGGATAATTATTTTGCAGGAAAATTCGAACACGTGAATATCCGAGAACACCAACGTATCGGCCGAAATTCAAAGAATTTATTTCTTACGGCCGAGATTTGGTTTTACCCCCAAGATGTTTTGGCCGAGATTCAAAGGGGGTAAAGATAAAAGAGCCTTCCTTACGGCCGAGATTATTATGGGGTAACAATTAAATGATTTTATCTTTGGGCGTAAAGATAAAAGAATTTCATTTTGGCCGAGATTCAAAGGGGGTAAAGATAAAAGGATTTATCTTTTGGGCGTAATAGTTAGAAGAATTATCATTTTTGGCCGAGTTTATCTCACAATTTTAAAGTTAATCGTACGATGTTACGGCCGGGATCAAATTGAAGGCCGTCCGCACCTATAAATACGTGAAGAATCCGTCGTTCCAATTCGTGCTCTGAAGTTCAAGTTTTCTTCCACGACGAGTCGTGAGTCTGCAGGCTACGACCAAGAGGAGAGAGGTGCGACGGCTGGAAGTTGATCGCGACCCTAATCAAGTCCGAAAGGCTGCCCGACTGTCTGCCCGTGATTCGAAGCTTCGACTTTTATCTATTTGGGTGTAATTCTTCCAATTATTATTATTTTGTTGTTATCTCTCCAGAATTTTTAGGATGAACTCCATATTTTTATTTATTTCATGTTAGGAGATTATTATTGAAGGGAAACTATTTGGACCGTATTTTATTTATTTTAATCTTTTCTGATCAATTAGTTAATTGTGCTTAATGCTTTTAAATTAATTACTTGGATTTCTGAGTTGAGTAATTACCAGTTTGTGGACTATTTAATTTCAGAATTTATTAATTAAATTAATTGATTTTATGTGGAATTAATAATTGACATAAATTTGATAACTAGTGTGTGGAGAATCAAGTTTATGTGGTCTATTAATCTATACCAATTTGTGGAGTGATTAATAGCTTAGGATTTTCATATTAATGCATCTTAATTTTAATCTTATCTGACGAATACCAGTTTGTGGGACTTTAGGCTTGATTAAATTTAAGATAGTTTGATTTACCGGATTAAATAGTAGAATTATCAGTTTGTGGACTCCGTGATGTTAATCTTGTAAATTAATAACTTGGAAAAATTCCTAATCCATCTTTAAAGATTAAATTTATCTTTTATAGTTCAAATATTTTTCCTGGTCTATTTTCATCCTAAGGCCTAACTTCAACACCACTATCTTATCTTTATTTTATTTTATTTATTTTATTTCATAAAACCTCTTTCCACAAATCCATGTTTTCCTCTCTTATTAATTTATAAATCCAGATATTGAATTAATAATATTCCTCGTGGGTTCGACACTCTTACTCCTATTATTATATTACTTGAGCGACTAGTGCACTTGCTAGCAATTTTATTTTGCTACATCATTTCAATCCCATCAGGTTTTTGGCGCCGTTGCAGGGGAATATTTTATTAATTAATTTTTGATTTTTATGAATTATTAGGAGATGTAAATAAAGTGTAAATAATTCTTTGTAAATATGTATTAATTGTTTTAATTATTTTTTTGTGAATAAACTGACATTTTTTCTTTTGCAGATAAAGGTCACGATGATTTTTTAAATTGTCGACTTTCGGCTTAAAATTCTGTCGCCGTCTTATGGTTTTACGACCGAAATTTATTTTGTCGACTTTACCGATTACGACCTTACAATATCGATTTTGAGTTCTAATCTTCTGTTTGGCCGTAATGTTTTTATCCGAATGTTGTTTTACGTCATGAGTAATGGATATTGATTTGACCTTGTTTCGCCCGGTTTATCCATGGTTTTAAATTTTTTTTTATGCCCTATTCGAATCAGTTTCGACTTTCATTCTCGGCCGTAACGTTTTAATTGTTTGAACTTTTCACATGGATTTGATTTCGTTTTGGCCAAAGTGGTTTGTTCTATTTGATTTGATTTCGTTGTTTTACGGCCGTAAAGAATCGAATTAATTCAGTTTCGGCCGTAATGATTATTTGTCGCCTTAACAGTTGGATTCGTATTTCAATTGCTGTTACGACCGAGACCTGGATAGCTTTTTTTTTACAGCCAATTGAATCATGTCGATTTCATTTCGACCGTAATGATAATCTTCTGACTCGCTTCAGCTTTAATAGCAATCTTTATCTGAAATTTATGGTCGAGATTTACTTTATCCACATGATCGAATTGATTTCTTTCTTTGCGCATTGAATTAAATAAGAATTCGATTAATGCACGATTTTACGGGCGAAAAATCTCCCGCACGTACTTTTTACGCTTTGGATTTTCTTACTGCCAACAATTATTTTCTAAACTACTTCTTGGCCGTAATGTTTTCAACTTTGTTTTACGCCATGATTTATTGATTTCAAGTTTTCTTTCTCGGTCGTAAAAAGTTTTCTAAACTACCGTGAAAAAAATCCATAAAATGCTTTCAAGTTTATTTATGGATTTTCTTTCTCGGCCGTGAAGGATCACGTTCGACTTAATTTTCATCGATTTACGGCCGATATGAATCTTACTCTTCTTCGGCCGTAAAGGATTAAATCGTCGACGTTGCGTTCGATTTTTATTTCGGTCGAACACCCTGTTTAGTTTTCTGTCTTACGGCCGAAATTCCACACTAACTAGTTTGTTACGGCCGTAATTTAATTGGTTTATGCCTTCACGTTAATTAATCACTTTCGACACTGTTTTATGATTTTTACGGCCGAATGAGCCTCGGATTACTAATATAATTTCGGCCGTAAATCTATTTCTATATTACGGTCGATTAATCTTATTTCCTCTCTGAAAATAATTTTTGCTAATGTCTGATTATTAACTTTGCGGCCGCAAATTAGTTCTATTTCGTTTTGTGCCATTTGTTACATCATCATTAATTCTTCCAAGTTTTACGGCCGAACGAGCACATGATTTTTATGATCATCTATTCGATTTACTTCCGGTCGAGATGTTATTTTTGGCATTTGAATTGGTTTGAAGAGCGTTTGGCGGTCGTAATTCGATTTCGGATAATTATTCTCTGACCTAATGAATTTTTTTTTAATTCGATAATGGCCGAAAGATTTTTATCTTTATCAATTTAAATCTTATTTCTTCGTGACCTATTATCTGCATTTCTTTTTATTTATTTTTGTATATATATATATTTCTTTCTTTTATTTTACTAAAAATTAGTTGTTGCAGGTACTATTGAAGATTTAATCACAACTAATCCTGGACTCGTCTGATAGTTCCAGACAGCACACTAGGAGTTCAAATCCAATTTTGGAATTTGATCCTGAAATTGAAAGAACTGCTCGCCGATTAAGAAGAGATATAAGAAGAATGGCTGAACAAGCACGCAACAATGAGCAACGAAATGAATTAGTTCCGCCACAAAATAATCGATGGGAAAATGAAGAGGAACTCTCTATGAGAGAATATGTCTCGGCTAGATACAGTGACCGAGAATCATGCATCGTGCTGCCTGATATTAATGTAAATAATTTTGAGATAAATCCTACAATCGTGAGGATGATACAAGCATCCCAATTTGGAGGAGGATTTCATGAAGACCCTCACGATCACCTTGACAAATTTCTTGCTACTCTGAGCACCTTTAGAAATAATAATGTTTCTACTGAGGTTATTCGTCTTTTATTATTTTCACAATCTTTACGTGATAATGCTTCCACTTGGTTTAAAACTTTGCCTGCAGGATCGATTCACTCATGGTTGGAGCTGGTAGAAAAATTTGTTGGAAAATATTGCCCACCACAAAAAACAGGCAAATATCGAAGGGAGCTGAGGGCATTTGTTCAAGACGATAACGAGACGTTATATGAAGCCTAGGAACGATATAAGGAACTACTGGCCAGAGTTCCTGATAATAGAATTCCAAAGTGACAAGTGATGGAAGATTTTTACCACGGATTGCGAGCTGCAGATCAAGATAAGCTCGACCAATCGGCAGGAGGGACAGTACTAGGATCTAAACGCCCTAGTGAGATACAGGATATTATTGAAGCTGTAGCTCTCAAGTCAAGCCAAGAAAGGAGACCATCTCGCCGAACTCATGATGTGCATGCCACAGAAAGTAGAAATTCTTCTGAAGTAGTAACTCAACTAGAGTCACTCAATCAAAAATTTGAGCAGATGATGTTATTAATGGTGTGCAACAACTGTGGAGGAGGACATGCGAGCAATTATTGCCCTCAAGGTAACATTTCTAATCTTGATCACATTGAAAATGCTAACTTTGTCTCCAATCCATTTTTCAGGAACAATGACTATGGTTGGAGGAACAATTAGAAGTTTCCATACAGGACAAATCAAGGGCAAGTTGTTGAGAAACTCCAGAATCAAGCACAAACTCATCCACAGAACTATACACTTTTGAGAAGGCAACATGAAGCTCCTGCTCAACAATCAACTAATCCCATGGAAGAGATGATGGCAAGAGTTATTGACACTATGCAAACCATGCAAAGGACAATGGAAACAAGGGCAAACAATCAAGATGCCACAATTAGGAATTTAGAAATGCAAATAGGGCAGATGGCTAATATGATGGCAGGACGTGCACCAGGGGCTCTTCCAAGTAATACAGAGAAAAATCTTAAAGAAGAGACCAAAGCTGTGACTCTTAGAAGTGGGAAACAGTTGAGAAATGTGATATCAGATCCCCCGCCAAAAGCAATCAATCATAATGAAGAAGTTGAAGCATCAAAGGCACAAGATCAGGCCACTGAGGATATTAATCTGAAGAAAAAAGAAACTGATAATTCAAGAAATACCAATAACATGGGAGATCTGCCCTATCCACAGAAATTTCGCAAAGAACAACTAGATAAGCAATTTTCTCGCTTTCTTGATATTCTGAAGCAATTATCTATTAACATTCCTTTTCATGAAGCTTTACAGATGATGCCGAGCTATACTAAATTCATGAATGATATATTATCTTCAAGAAGAAAGTTTGAAAACACTGGGAGAGTAATGTTGACATCAGAGTGTAGTGTCATTTACGATCGAGATATACCTAGAAAAATGAAAGATCCTGGAACCTTCACCATACCTTGCACTATAGGAAAATTCTTTTGTGCACAAGATTTATGTGAACTTGGTTCTAGTATTAGTTTAATGCCATATTCTATATTTGTGCAGCTAGGTTATGGAGAACTTGAAGAAACAAGCATGACTCTTCAATTCGCAGATTCTTCATGCAAGAGACCCCGAGGAATATTAAGAGATGTCTTGGTAAAAGTTGATAAATTTGTTTTTCCTGCAGATTTTATTGTTCTGGATATGAAGGCAGATGAAAAAACCCCCATCATCCTCGGGAAACCATTCCTAGCAACAGGAAACGCACTCATAGATGTTCAATAAGGGATGCTCAAACTTCGCGTAAACAATGAAGACATCACTTTCAATATAAAAAATTCTCTCAAACAACCTTTTGATTACTCATCCTGTTATGCCATTGATTCTTTAGAAAATGACACGATAGATGTTTTTAATGATATTGTTGCAGATTGTATCTCAGATCCATATGCTAAGGAAGCTTTGGAAATGGTAGAGGAATCTAGAGAAATTGTGGAAGATGATAATGCGCCAATAACAACAGAGACACTCGAGGCGGAAAATGATAAATTGGATTATTCCCCAAAATTTGAACTTAAAGAACTTCCATCTCATTTAAGATATGCTTTTCTTGAAAATGACACTTACCCAGTTATCATATCTGCTGATTTGACAGGTGATATGGAAAACCAACTTTTAGAAGTATTGAAGCAACACAAAAGAGCAATTGCCTGGTCGATCTCAGATATCAAGGGAATATCGCCTACTATTTGCATGCATAAAATTTTGATGGAGGAAAATGCCAAATCAGTTGCTCAGTATCAACGAAGGCTCAACCCAACTTTAAGAGAAGTAGTGAAAAAGGAGGTCATCAAACTCCTTGATGCAGGTCATCGCTATTATTGTTTTCTAGATGATTATTCTGGATACAATCAAATAGCAGTCGCACCGGAGGATCAAGAAAAGATAACGTTCACATGTCCATATGGAACATTTGCTTATAGAAGGATGCCATTTGGTCTATGTAACGCTCTAGCAACACTTCAGAGATGCATGATGTCAATCTTTGCAGACATGAATGAGAAGATACTCGAAGTTTTCATGGATGATTTTACACTATTTGGTAGCTCTTTTAATAATTGTTTGAATTTCTCTAGTTTTGCAGCGATGTGAAGAAACGAATTTGGTCCTTAAATGGGAAAAATGTCACTTCATGGTTAAGGAGGGTATAGTGCTTGGCCACAAAATTTCAGCAATTGGAATTGAAGTGGATAAGGCCAAGATAGATGTTATTGCAAATCTGCCCCCTCCAACCAATGTGAAGGGCATTCGAAGCTTCCTTGGACACGCAGGATTTTATCGCCGTTTTATCAAAGATTTTTTAAAAATGGCTAAACCCTTAACTAATCTTCTTGCTAAGGACACAAAATTTGGTTTTAATTCAGATTGTCTTGCTGCCTTTAATTTATTAAATGAAATGCTAATTTTTGCACTTGTTGTTGTTGCACCAGACTGGTCTCTACCATTCGAGCTGATGTGTGATGCGAGTGATGGTGTTGTAGGAGCTGTGTTGGGGCAAAGAAAGGATAAAACATTTCACGTCATATATTATGCAAGCCGAACATTGAATGCTGCCCAACTAAATTATGCAACAACAGAGAAGGAGTTTCTTGCTATTATTTTTGCTTTTGACAAGTTTAGATCATATCTAATTTGTTCAAAAATTATTGTATACACAGATCATGCAGCCATCAAGCACTTGATGAGCAAACAAGATGCCAAACCTAGACTAATCCGATGGATACTACTTTTGCAAGTAAACAAGATGCCAAACCAAGTGTTCGATGTGGAAGTAAAAGATAAAAAAGGGACTGAGAACTTATTAGCTGATCACCTATCTCGTTTGGAGTCATCTCCAAGAGAAGTCACAGACATACTAGAAGAATTCCCAGACGAGAAACTTTTTTCTATCTCTACAATTTTTCAAATTTCAAACACTACACCATGGTTCGCTGATTTTGCTAATTACCTTGCAGGACATTACATTCCGAAGGGCATGACTACTCATCAAAAAAGGAAATTCTTATCTGAAGTCAAGAATTATCACTGGGAAGATCCTTACCTTTTTCGATTATGTGCAGATCAAGTAATTCGAAGATGTGTTCACGAAGATGAGATTGATAATATCCTAAGTCATTGCCACGATGAAAAGCTGGAGGTCACTTTGGACTCAATCGAACAGCGGCTAAGGTACTTGAATGTGGACTATATTGGCCAATCATTTACAGAGATGCAAGAAACTACTGTAAGTATTGTGACAAATGCCAAAGGACAGGTAATATTTCTCGTCGAGATGAAATGCCTCTCACAAATATTTTACAGTGTGATATTTTTGATGTTTGGGGCATTGACTTTATGGGACCATTCCCTAAATCCTTTAACAACCAATACATCTTAGTGGCGGTTGATTATGTTGCCAAATGGGTAGAAGCTGTAGCCACACCAACAAATGAGGTCAAGGTAGTTGCCAACTTTCTAAGAAAAAATATTTTTACTCGATTTGGAACAACTAGGACTATCATAAGTGACAATGGAACACATTTCTGTAATAAAATAATATCAATTCTTCTTAACCAATTTGGAGTCAAACACTTTCTCAGTACCCCATATTATGCCCAATCTTGTGGACAAGTGGAAATTTCAAATAGAGAAATTAAAATAATTCTAGAGAAAAGTGTGAACTCATCTAGGAAGGATTGGTCCTTGAAACTAGACATGCACTTTGGGCATATAGAACCGCTTTTAAGACACCTATAGGTACCTCTCCTTATAGATTAGTTTTTTAAAAATCATGTCACCTTCCTGTGGAATTAGAACATAAAGCTTATTGGGCAACGAAATTTTTAAATCTGGATCTAAAATCATCACAATCAGAAATATTATTACAATTAAATGAGCTTGATGAATTTAGATATCATGCATATGAGAACAGCAAACTATATAAAGAACGTACTAAAAAATTACATGACCTGCATATTAAACATAAAGAATTTTTACCCAGTCAACGAGTGCTTCTTTACAATAGTAAACTCAAATTATTTCCTGGGAAACTCAAATCAAGGTGGACTGGCCCTTATATCATAATCAATTGTTCACCTTATGGAGCATTTGAAATTGAATCATTGGATCATAAGCAAAAATTTAAAGTTAATGGACATAGACTTAAACTCTATCATGATAACACATATTATCAAAATTTATCTATGATTAATCTGTTTACCATCTAAATCTCAAATTGACAAAGTCAAGCTGAAGACTATAAATCAGAACTATATCTTTACCCTTTTATTTTATTTTATTTTATTTATTTTTTCAGATTAGTCTAATTAGTTGTTAATTAATATTTGAGTTAGCTAGGATTAATTAGGCACTTTATTATGGAGTCATCTATACTATTGTATGCGCGAGGACATGCTATTATTTAGTGGGCCAGAGCTTCGACATCGACACGACAACTCCGGCCACAATCCGACACCGACACGACCACACCGGCCGCCACCTGACCTCGGACATGACAAGGCGAAATAGACGAATCACCTTGAAAATCGGCCAAGCTCTTACGACATGACCCTTCACTGCGCCATCACGTGGGAACAGGTAAGTTTATGCCCGAAGTTTCATCAATAAATTCTTAGCCTTCTCGTATGTTGCAGATCAATCACCGCCGTTACGCCCTTTCTTCGTTACGGCCAAGCCTCAACACCGCGCACCGCCGCTCCCTTACGCCCTTTCTTCGTTACGGCCGAGCCTTCTTCCTTACGGCCGAAGTTTCAACGCTTCTCGCCCAAAAGCCCTTACGGTCGAGCTTCCACCGGAGCTGACTCCTTACGCTCGGAGAGCGCCGAACACCCGCATACCACCCATTCCTTACGGCCGAAGTTCTTCATGAACTACGGCCGAGGTTCTTCATCAACAAGCTCTTACGACCGAGATTGCACGGCTGAGATTTTCATCAACAAAATTTTGCGGCCAAGCCTTTATGGCCGAGACTCTCCATTATCGGCCGAGATCCATCAATTATCGGCCGAGATCTCCTCTCACCGACATCATTTGCGGCCATGAAGTTCATAACACTGACACCACAAGAATTATCGGCCGAGCATCTCTCCACCAAAAATAAATCCGGTTGTATCTTTTCCCTTTTCTTTATTTTCATTTCTTTAGCTTTTCCATATTATCTTTACTCTTTCCCTTGTTGGTCTAACACTGAGGACAGTGTCTGGTTCAAGCTTGGGGGAGTTTGCATTTCATGCATTGCATGTTTCTTTCTTTTTATTTGCTTATGTTTGCATCTATTTGTAAAAAAATCCAAAAAAATTGAAAAATTTGAAAATTTTCTAAAAAATACCATTGCATGCATTTATTTTTGCTACCATCTTACAAACTCTTGTCTTATTGTTTTAATTATCTTTTAGTAGAAGTTCAAAGACATGTCGTTAATTGATGAAATTTGAATACTTTTCTTTCTTATCACTTGCTACTTCAGTATCAAACTTATAGACTGTGTGCCCATGCTAAATAGAATTATGAATGACTAGACGACAAAATCATATTCATGCCTTTTTATTTATTTTAAGTCTTGATAGTAGTAGCCTTCTTATTGACCATATCAAGTACTTTTTGAGTTTATAAAAAAGAAGGGTTAGTTAAACCCCAATAAATAGTAAAAAAAAAAAGTTGAATAAAGTTATGTGTAGGTACAAAAGTGTTATCCGGAACCAAGATGTGTTCGGGTAATTAGATCCGTAGGGGTTCATGCCTGGCGACCTAAGGGCAACTGCTCTGGGATCCGTCGATCGAAAACCTGCTACATGGACCATCTTGTGGAATATGGAGAAGCATCGGAGTACTGAATCATGGCTAAGTTCGAACTCGTCATTCAGAACTTTGGTTGTTCGGGCAAGTAAACTCGAGGGGTGCTTTATCACCTGGTGCCCTAAGGTCATCTGGTCTGGGAGTCATCAGTCTAAAGCCCGCTACATGGACTTCCTTGTGCAATCCTGCTTGAAGATTAGAACTTTTAAAATGATTGAAAATAAAAATGAAAAGAAAAAGAAAAAGAAAAAGTTTTAAGCTCAATTAGTACTTATGTGTTCAATATTAATGCTATTATTTGACAGACAATTTATTTTTTCGCAAGGCTGAATTTGAGATTGTTTAAATTTGTGTAGCATTCAGAACCTTTATGAAGCTAAGTGCATGGAAAATGATAAGATGCTGAGTAATAGGTATGCAGAATAACTGTGTGAGAAAATTAGTCAGTTGATGATGTGGAGGCTATGATGGAACTTTCTTGAGCCTTGCTTTAAGATTTTGCTTGAAGACAAGCAAGATTTTAAGCTTGGAGAAGTTTGATGCATGCAAAATATAACATATTTTAAATTATTATTTTAGTTATTTTTTTTGTAATTTGATCATGGCATGCATCATTTTAGACCACTTTTAGTCGTAATTCCGAATTTATTAATTTTAATTATTAATTCTCTGGATATTTTAATTGTGGATGAATTAATTAAATTTGGATAATTATTTTGCAGGAAAACTCGAACACGTGAATATCCGAGAACACCAACGTATCGGCCGAAATTCAAAGAATTTATTTCTTACGGCCGAGATTTGGCTTTACCCCCAAGACGTTTTGGCCGAGATTCAAAGGGGGTAAAGATAAAAGAGCCTTCCTTACGGCCGAGATTTGGAGGGGGTAATAATTAAATGATTTTATCTTTGGGCGTAAAGATAAAAGAATTTCATTTTGGCCGAGATTCAAAGGGGTTAAAGATAAAAGGATTTATCTTTTGGGCGTAATAGTTAGAAGAATTATCATTTTTGGCCGAGTTTATCTCACAATTTTAAAGTCAACCGTACGATGTTACGACCGGGATCAAATTGAAGGCCGTCCACACTTATAAATACGTGAAGAATCCGTCGTTCCAATTCATGCTCTGAAGTTCAGGTTTTCTTCCATGACGAGTCGTGAGTCTGCAGGCTACGACCAAGAGGAGAGAGGTGCGACGGCTGGAAGTTGATCGCGACCCTGATCAAGTCCGAGAGGCTGCCCGACTGTCTGCCCGTGATCCGAAGCTTCGACTTTTATCTATTTGGGTGTAATTCTTCCAATTATTATTATTTTGTTATTATATCTCCAGAATTTCTAGGATGAACTCCATATTTTTATTTATTTCATGTTAGGAGATTATTATTCAAGGGAAATTATTTGGACCCTATTTTATTTATTTTAATCTTTTCTGATCAATTAGTTAATTGTGCTTAATGCTTTTAAATTAATTACTTGAATTTCTGAGTTGAGTAATTACCAGTTTGTGGACTCTGTGATCTTAATCTTGTAAATTAATAACTTGAGAAAATTCCTAATCCATCTTTAAAGATTAAATTTATCTTTTATAGTTCAAATATTTATCCTGATCTATTTTCAACCTAAGGCCTAACTTCAACACCACTATCTTATCTTTATTTTATTTTTTTTTATTTTATTTCATAAAACCTCTTTCCACAAATCCATGTTTTCCTCTCTTATTAATTTATAAATCCAGATATTGAATTAATAATATTCCTCGTGGGTTCGACACTCTTACTCTTATTACTATATTACTTGAGCGACTAGTGCACTTGCTAGCGATTTTATTTTACTACATCATTTCAATCTCATCATGCACCAATTGTTTTATCATATGATTTTATCAATGAATCATGATTCTGTTGTTGTTAGATCATAAAAGCTTAATTTAACAACTTCAAATAAACTTTCGTTGCATATCTTAATTAATGCCACATTTCTTGACCGATAATAGTTAAAGTGAAAAGGATCGATATATGTAAATAAATAAAATATTTCATGGATTTTGCATTAATATAATCAAGCGTACCTTGCAAGGAATGCAAATACCATATACTACGTCATCAAAGATGCACGGTCGTCTGGACTAACCTGCGTTTGTTCCCTGAGGAGCGCCGGTGCCGTTTGTTGTCGACGACTGGGACGGCGCCAGGGGTGGCGCCGGCGTCGGAAGGGCGTCAGCCGAGATATTGTAGAACTGGTACAATTCGTATCTAAGATAACAAGTGAATGCAAATATCTTCCCTCCTTTCTTTTGACCACACAAACTGGGAATTTATCCCCTAAGGTACTGAATGCATTCGTTGCAGTCGAACTGCGACAGGCCTCTCGTGCACTGAGCCAAACCGTACAAATTCATGAAGCTCGTGTAGTTTGTCACCGCGACAATGTACTTTTTCGGCGAGTTCTATGCTCGCGCCGCGAGATCGTCCATCATGCCGCCAAACAAATTGCCGAACACTTGCGGATTTGAAACATTGTTGGGGTTGCAGATACTCCCGGGGTACCAATAGAGGAGAAGAAGTTACTCTGGTTGGCATACCACAGGAAGCACTCCTCGTAAAAGATGACCGAGTTCTGACCCTTCGGACATTTCTGTACGATGCTTTCAGCTGCGGTCCTGAGGCACCCCGCGCAGTCGGCGACGGGCTGGTCGCTTCGGCACTGCACCAGGCCATAAACTTTGCTGCTCCCCGTACCGACGGTGTCGTTGTTGTAGCTGGCGACGGCGGCGGTGGAGAGGGAGGAGAGGAGAAGATTGAGGTTGGATTGGTAGGTGCTGTTGGCGGTGTAATTCGCACCTCCTCGGCAGTCGTTAAGAATATAAAATAATAGATGTTGTTCTTCCTAACGGCTTAAGCTTTTAGGAAAACTGGTCAGCACATCAAATTTAACATGGTATCGGAGCCCAAAGGTCAAGGGTTCAAACCTCGTTAAGCTCTTATTAAAAAGTAATTTTCTCCCTTAGTTGTTCACGTGTTGAGCTTGAGCTAGACCAAAAATTGTCGGTAGCTCACACGTGAGGGGGAGTGTTAAGAATATAAAATCAATGATGTTGCTCTTACTAACAGTTTAAGCTTTTAGGAAAATTGGTTAGTTGTTGGAAATGTCTTCTTCATCTTTGTGTCCGATGTCCGACGTCTACAGCTCTACATCTCTGCGTGTTGCAGAGTATTCGGCCACCTACCAGTGTTATGTTTTTAATATACCGGTTTATGCCTTCTTGTAATAGTTGGATATTAGTATAAAAGGGTGTCCTCGGTTGTGAGTTGGAATGACTTACTTTTGAATAGAATTAGTTTTCTTTCCTCTGTTTTTTCTTTTCTTCCTCCTCTTGCTTTCACACTTTTCTTCTTCCTCTCCGATCAGATTTCCGACGATCCACGGAGGAGCTCGTTTCTTGACATGGTATCAGAGCACAGGCCTTCCCGACCTAGTTGAGCTCCTTCCTTCGCCGTTCGCCGCTCATCGCTGTAGCCTACCAGAAGTGGTCCATCATTGCCTCTGCATCGATCGCCGCCGGGAGAAACGACGTCGGCATTCATGGCTCCAACAAGCCCAGGTCAGCACAGATCTGCTCATGGACGACGAGATCTGGTTGAAGTCTTCATTGCGCGCTGCTGCAGATCTGCAACCCAACAAGTGTTCGATGGAAAGCCTGGACGAGATCTTCATTTCTTGTATTCATGTTCCAGTCATTCTGTGTTTCTTTCATGAATCCTGGTTGTGTTCTTATCTGGTTCTTCTCATTTGAGCTCATCGTTCTTTGGCATCTTCGATCTTCGTCCTCTACATGTGTTAGTTCTCTTCTGTGTTTCTACATTTTTCTTGTGTCCACAGATAGATCAATTTTTTTCATGTCCGCCTTCTTTCTTCTTCGTTCTCGCCTGCGTTGCTCCTTTCACAGTCCTGCACATGTTTTTTTCCATATGTTGATCGTTATTGCCGGTTGCTCTTCGGATTGCGGAAGTCTAAAAGCGTTCCTCAAGTCACCATTTCTCCGATGATGGAATCATGTTGAAGTGTTCCTCAGGTCATCTTTCTCCGGCGATGGAACTGCGTTCAAAGCGTTCCCCGGGTCACCTTTCTTCGATGATGGAATCGTGTTACTCTTCTGGCGACCCTGGCTCCGACGATGTCGTCATCTTCATGTTTTTCTTTGCCATCTGTTTCTGGTCCAATTTCTCATTGTCATATTTTGGATATGTGCCTTCTTTCTTGTTTCAATCATCGCTTTCTTTGTTATTCTCCGTCCTTGTTTGTTTCAATCATCTCTGGATAAATCTATTTCAATTGTCTGTCCATTGTTTTCTCTTATCTGTTCTTCAGTCTCAGTCCTTCGTTGTCCATTGTTGGTCGTCATTCTGTTCGATCGTTTCTTTCACCATCAACCAGGTTGATCTGCTACCAGCGCCCACCAGCTGTTCGGTTCTTGGATTTTTGGGGTTGGATTGTGTTCGCACCAAGTGTTCTTCTCTGGCTTCTGCAATTGTGTCAATATCTTCTGCAAACGTATGGCACTGCATACTTCTCTCAGGTGTTCGACGGATTGCTGCCTCTGATGTGTTCCGCCGCGCTGGTGTTCAGTTTGTTCGCTCATTTCTGGTCTTCTCCAGCTACCGCACCTCCACGAGTTGTTCTTCAAGTTGACGACGTCCAAGTGTCTTCCCGCCATCAACTTGCGGGAGAGTGTTGGAAATGTCTTCTTCATCTTTGTGTCCGATGTCTGACGTCTACAGCTCTACATCTCTGGCGTGTTGCAGAGGATTCGGCCACCTACCAGTGTTATGTTTTTAATATACCAGTTTATGCCTTCTTGTAACAGTTGAATATTAGTATAAAAGGGTGTCCTCGGTTGTGAGTTGGAATGACTTACTTTTGAACAGAATTAGTTTTTTTTCCTCTGTTTTTTCTTTTCTTCCTCCTCTTGCTTTTGCACTTTTCTTCTTCCTCACCGATCAGATTTCCGGCGATCCACGGAGGAGCTCGTTTCTTGACAGCAGTCGATCCAATCTAGGTAGTAGCCGGCTGCCGCGCTTTGTGTAGAATGCAGGATGATGAGGAGAAGACATAAGAAGACAGAACTGCAACCAAGCAATTGGATCCGGGGATGCTGAAGGCAAGGCATGGTTTCAATTCGTTTCCTCTCTATCTCCTTTCCATGTCCTCCGAAGAGTAAACACGTTCGTCTTTCTTCTCGATGTCATGACTTACGGACAAGGCATTCACCGCCAACGTGGACTTGGTTGACAATAGACGATGATTATACTCTCCTTTTTACGCATAATACAATAATAGATTTAAAAAATAAGGAGGTAAACAAATAAAAGGATATTTTAATATCACATAATTCAACCACAAATGATATCCATTCTTCTAGAGTTTTTCAATTACGATTATTAGTAATATCAGTTCAAAATATGCTTTCCTTCTTTCATAAAACTTTTATTGTTGTTCTATCTAAATTATAATCATTAATTTAAATTCATGTTTTATACTACTAAAGAATGAAAAGTATTATTGCAACATCCTGAGACCCACATAATTTTCACATGTTTATAGTCGTCCCAAAGACGCTACACAATTCTCTATAAAATATTTTTTGTGAAAATGTAAATAATTAAATGCGAAATTATAAAATTTAAAAATTCATAATGTCAAAGAGCTAGAACGCCCGTAACTCCACAATAATAAAAGTGCGAAAAAAGTAATAACTAATCTATGAATCTAGTACGACACAATCCTACATCACGCACAACATTTCTGTCACTGAGCCTAAGGCCGTTAAATCCATGTAAGGATCATTTAGTTGGTTGTCGAATACATTAATGACGAGAAATATCTTTCTCGTTGATAATCTTCAACGGTTAATAATTCCATCGTTAAAAGTATCAACGACCAAAAATAATCAAATCGTTAAATCCATATATTGACCATCTAGATCATCGTTAAATGCATTAATGACCATCATAATCTTTGTCGTTCATAATCGTTTGTGACCATTAATCAAATCGTTAAAACCCAATAACGATCTTTAAAGTATTTAATGACCATGAACTTTATCAAACATTGATTTAAATGACACATGATCTAAAATGCACTTTCTTAGCATTCATTCAACTAAAAACAAACTCACAAATTATAATACAAAAGTTAAATTAATTTATCAGAATGGATTGTTCATATAACTTCAAAAAATAATAATTATCCATGCCAACAAATGTTCATAGTAGTAGTCAAGATCAATAACATTTAGCATTCAAAATTTTTAACCCATCGATCTTCTTCCTTCCTTCCAAAAAATGCTTACACTATTCTAAAAGCAAAATAACTTGTTTGAGCTTTGAATTGCATCTCTTTCTTTCCCAAAATACATAAAAGTTTTTAATAAATGTCCAATGACTATTGAATTAATAACAAAATAAAAAATAATAACTTATAAATAAATAAGGCAATTTAAGAGAGAACATAAAACAAACCATTTAGTTTTCCTTGTGTTGCTGGACTTTGCGCGTTAGATTGTCCAAAGCAATGTTGCATTACTTATTGCATTTGAATTTCCATAGAGTTCAAGCGATTCTTCAAAGACTCGTTCTCCTCTCGAAAAGATTTGTTCTCTTGTCGAGTGGCCCGCAACTCATTTAGTAGTGCACTTTTTGAATTTGTTCCTCTCAAATCTTTTGCCTTTATCCCACCTCCAAAGCCAATGACATGGCTACGATTTTGAAATCCAAAACATCTCTCTACTACTTCTATAGGTGTAAGAGGTGGTTCCAATCGAACAAGTTCTTGAATTTCAGCCTACAAATGAACAAGAAAAAAATAAATGCAACTTTTTGTCAAGAAATGAAGTGAACATACATGAATAATTAAATGTACATGTCTTTCAATTTTCACAGGATCAATGAGCCTATTATCCTTTTCCGTGTTTCAAAGAAAATTGTTCTTACATCTGACGGATTACCATCTTTGCCTCCCTACATGTTTAAAAAAATCAAACAATATCAAATAAGATATAAGCACACATTGTTAATTAACTATAAGTAGTTCACCTGCTGATATATAATTTCTCGAATCGGCATACTCCTAGATCAATGAGACATGCTCATCTTAGCTCTGTTTCTAGCATTCCTCTCACTTGGTTCCTAAATTAACAAATCACAAAGGATGACATTTAAATTTATAATAGTTTTATAAAAGAAAATATACATACTAAATACATGCAAGCATTTTATCAACATACTAATAGTTGATATTGATACAAACCTTAAAACTTTTGCTATGGTAGAACTCTTTGACCAACCATTCCCAATCTCTCTTTTCTATTCCATCTCGAATATTTTTTACTGCATCTGCAATTGTCTTACCTTTTACATACTTGATATGTATACTACCTCTCCACTTGTTCCATAATTCTTTCATATGGTCAAAAATATTTTCTTTATGCATGTCCATTTCATCACTCTCGAATTTATCCTAAAAATTGAAACATCAAATACATATATTTAATTAGTTGATTTGCACGTACAATAATCTTATATAAACTTGCATAACAAATGAAATAACATAAATTGAATATGTTAGAAACATTACCACAATAGCTGCCCACATGTGTTCTTTCTTAATTTCTCCAATTTCTTTCCATGCACGTACATGCAATGGGCATATATTTTAGTCACGACTAATTTTTTCCAAATGTCTTGAAAATGACTTATGATTTTCCCCAACTATACGGTTGTTATAAAATGTCACTGTCAATTTCTTACCACTAGGAAGGCTTGCTACATCTTTGCATTTATTTTTGCCTCTCACTTTTCTCTTTTTTTTATTAGCACTTGAACATGCACATCCTTAGATGATACGAACACAATCAGAGAGGAAAAATCACGTTATCTCAGTTAATTGCTATCCATAATAAAAAGAACATCTAATACATTTCACGCAGTATGATATATAATTATGATAAGAAAGTACTTATATAAATTTGATTGCTTCTATAGTTATTGCATGGTAGTCAAGCTCACAAAGTAGAATTAACTGACCAAGAATGATAAAGGATACTGTATATAAGTCACGGGTAGCCCACAAAATTTTGTTATTGCTGTGCTGATAGCATGGTGCTTGTTATTTATCTAAACTTACTAACTACAACAGTATAAATTTAACATGAACTAGAGTAGTCTTTTAATCTATATCTTGTGGCACATCAATTAGGAGCAGCAGCATTCACATCACCAGTGCATATATATATATATGCATTATGGGCGGTGGCTTATATAATTGGGGTGTCGGAAATTTCATAGCTGTTTCCCCTCACCCTGCCCACAAAGGAACCAACCAATCATACAGTGCATATATTGATGCCACAATGTGACGAATGGAATATTGAATTACCTCAAAAAATATTCGACGAGTAATCGAACAGATTGATTATTATATTTAACATTCATTTTAACACACCGACACTAAGTACTTTATTCAACGGCGAGCATAGAAAGGTATCCAGAAAATAACAAGTTGTGTTTGGAGAACACATGCATGCCACTGGGACCCCTCTTCAAGTTCACTGACAGCAATATCCAAATACTGAGACCTACTCAGTCCCAATCATTTTTATCATCTTTCTGATCACCTCATTCTGCAACCATGCGAATCTCTTGCATCCCATCAATTTAAACGCCAGTTTCCGCATTCATATCACACCCCTGTCCTTCTTTGAGCCCTGCATGTTTGTGCCACTCCCTTTCTCTAATTCTCCTGCACAACTCTCAGCTCTAAAGTTATATATATACATACACCTAACTCAAAAAAACATTATATTATCTGATCATGACATGCATGCCTTGCACCCACCCTAACCATGGAAATCTAGCAATAATAATATGCACACATGACTCCTACAAAACTCTAACGCCCCTTAGCAGCATTTACAAATCCAAAATCACAGATATCAACCAACAAACAGCAAATCACAAATGCACAGATAACATAAAAATCAAATGAACATAAAAAAATCAGACGGGGCTGGAACAAGTTATTGGGAAGATAACACAGAACCACCAAGGAAAAGTAGACAAGAAGAACCAATGACTGAACCAAGTTTTTTATCTGAATCCCATTAATATCCATCCACAATCTAAGCTATGGAAATCGAATCAGTTGGATTATAAGCATGGCGTTTGCCAAAAAAATATAGAAAATAATAGTGTGCAAAAAAATTTGGATGTAATATCTAGATAACTTAATCTTTTTCTTCTTATCCTTTGTTAATTTTAACTCACAAAGATCTTGCATTTGATTTAGCATATCATCACCAGGAAGAAATTTCGGTGGCAACCTTCGTTCTCTAGTTCCATCAAATGACGCCTTGTCATTTCTCCATCTATGATTAAGAGGAAGGAATCGTCGGTACCCATGTAACAATGTTTCTTTCCATTGGCTAATCTCATAGAAGAAGTATCTTTGTTGCAACAAGGGCATGACAACTTTCCTTTAGTGCTCCATCTAGATAAATTTCCATATGCTGGAAAATCATTAATAGTCCACATTAAAGCTGCACGTAGCATAAAATTTTGTTTTGTTGATGCATCAAAGGTCTCAACACCAAATTCCCATAACTCATTTAATTCTTCGATTAATGGTTGGAGATAAATGTCAATGGCATATCCAGGACTGTGTGGACCTGGAATAATCATAGACATAATGAAGTTCTCTTTCATACATATCCATGGTGGTAAATTATAAGGTATAACTACTACAGGCCAAATTCTATAAGGAGTTTTTAAATTATTAAATGGTTGAAAGCCATCAATAGCAAGTCCAAGATGAACATTGCGAGGATCAGCGACAAATGATTGATGAAGCTCATTAAAGGACTTCCATGCAAGAGAATCAGAAGGATGTCTCATTGTGCCATCATCAATTTTATTGTCATGATGCCATCTCATTAGGAAAGAAGTTTTAGTGGACATAAACAATCTTTGAAGTCTTGACTTTAGTGAAAAATAACGTAAAGTCTTTGCTGGTAGGTTTTTACCATTTTGACACTTTGTTTCTCCACTATTTTTATCCTTCCTCCACCTAGATTCACCACATACTTTGCAAAAGCCAAGAGAGGCATTGTCCTAATTCCAATATAACATGCAATCATTTGTACATGCATCAATTTTGTTATAGGAAAGTCCGAGGTCTTGAATTATCTTTTTTGCTTAATAATAGGATTCTGGCAAGTTGGATTCATTAGGCATCACCTCTTCCTTAAAAAATTTTAATAGCATTGTAAATGACTCATTACTCCAACGACCTAGACTTTTAATGTGAAGTAATTTAACCAAAGTAAAAAATTTTGAACATTTTGAACCCTTATATAATGATTCTTCAAAATCTTTTAGAAGCCTATAGAATTTTTGTGCTTTAATATTTGGCTCCTCACGAGGTAAGTCATCACTCTCGATATTCATGGCGTCTTTATCAAATTCAGGATATAAGTCTTGAATGATCCCTTGTAGTTCATCCTCTGCTTCTCCTTCCTCAGTTTCTTCATCTTAATAATATGATTGTTGCTCATAGAAAACTTCTCTATGATGATACCAAAATGTATAATTTTTAATGATTCCGTATGCTTTCAGATCTGACAACTATTTCACGAGTCGCTGAATATGAATTACAACACTTGACGCAAGGGCATCATATTTTTTGTGTTTCTCCCCTTCTAGTAAAAGCATAATCCAAAAATTTTTGTACACCTATTATATAAGCTTCATTCAATCTATCATTAACAAGTTGCATCCATTGCTTGTTAGGTGCCATAACCTTACAATATTTAAAAAAATATAAATTAATAAAAGATTTAGACAAACAAAAGAAAAAAAATGTATTCAATAGTATAACTTTCTAAAAGATTTAGGACATCATGTCATAAACTTCAAAAGGCAAGCCATGACGTTCATGAGTGTTATATATACCACTCGTAATCACCATTTTGACAAAAGAAAAAAAAAAGATAAAACTATAAAAAAATGCATCCTACTTTTTTTTTCTCATGTCGATGTTGTCTTCTATCATTTAATTGAAGGCATCGAACATAATATCTATGTCCTCTACTTATCGCACAGTCACATGGTGTGTGTGTAAGTGGTAGGTGAGAGTGTGGGACAAACATATTAATTATACATCAATAAATGTACTGACTGCATTGACAAGTTGACAGGATCAATATTATCTAGTTAATCAGTCTCAGATTGATATTCTAAGAAGTGTAAGACAAGTTGACAGGATCAATATTAAATTATCTAGTTATCATGTAGCATATGATATAAACAGTGAAAGATTAGTAGTACACATAAAGTCAGGGACTTCAGCAAAAGAAAATAAAACTACAAGTATCTTGCAGTCTAAAACTTTCAATTGCAAAGAGAATAAAAAAAAATAAGTCAAGTATCTCAATCCTTTCAAAGAAGTGTGGGACAAACATATTAATTATACATCAATAACATTGACAAGTTGACAGGATCAATATTATCTAGTTAATCAGTCTCGGATTGATATTCTAAGAAGTGTAAGACAAGTTGACAGGATCAATATTAAATTATCTAGTTATCATGTAGCATATGATAAAATTAGGGACAGATTAGTAGTACACATAAAGTTAGGGACTTCAGCAAAAGAAAATAAAACTACAAGTATCTTGCAGTCTAAAACTTTCAATTGCAAAGAGAATCAAAAGAAAAATAAGTCAAGTATCTCAATCCTTTCAATTGAAAAGATAAACAAAACTATATAATTCAACTATCTCAAATATTTTCAAATCTTCCAACTGAGAAGGAGAATCAACTTGGCAGTCCATAAAAGAATGTTTTTACTACAATGTAGAAAACATTAAATGCCAAGAATATATGCAATGTAAGTTTACCTTTATTGAATTATCTCCAATAACAGAATGAAGCCTTCTCTTTTTCAGATTACATATGCTTATTACACATTTGAAGAGGTTGGCCATCTAACAAAATAGAGTAACTAAATATAAGAAAAAATCAATGTAATAGTAAGGTTGACCTGCTAAAACAAAGTAATTAAACAGATTTTTTTTGCTACGTCCAACGATGGCTGGCGCGCATGTGCAGGGGGAGGGGCGGCGGCGGGGATGGGGGACCAGAGAGAGGGGGACACAAGAATAACAGCCAAAGACATGTGCTTAGGGAGGACGACTGGTGCGTCCACCGCCGGCGGAGAAGAAGGGTGCTGATGTCACATGGGCGGGGGCGATGGCTGGCGTGCATGCACGGGGGGGAGGGGGGCTGATGACTGCTGTCCGTGGTGACAGGGAAGGGGTCAAAGGCGGGGGGACGGCTAACGGGCGTGCATGGGGGGAGGGGGGATGGCTGTTGTACGACGGCGGCGGGGAAGGGGGACCAGAGGCGGTGGGAGGATGGCTGGAGGGCGGCGCGGGGGAAGGGGGAGAAGGGCGATGGAGAAGGGTGTCGATGTCGCATGGGCGGGGGCGATGGCTGGCGTGCGCGCGAGGGGAAGGGGGAGAAGGACGATGGTGCGTCTACCTCCTGCAAAGGAGAAAGGGTGACCGCCGATGGCTGGTGCACGCGCGCGGGGGGAGTGGGGGAGGAGGAGGGGAACAGCTGTTGTCCGGCGGTGGCGGGGAAGGGGGACCAGAGGCGGGGGGACGGCTCGCACGCGCGCGCGGGGGAGGGGGATGGTTGTTGTCCGGCGGTGGTGAGGACGGCTGGCGCGCGGCGCGTGGGGAAGGGGGAAAAGGACGATGGTGCATTCGCCACCTACCACCGAGGGCTGGCACACGCGCGCGGGGGAAGGGGAGTGGGAACAGCTGTTGTCCGACGGCATCGAGGAAAGGGAACCAGAGGTGGGCGGAGGACGAAGCGTGGCGCGGAGGGAAGGGGGAGAAGGACGTGCATCCGCCGAACTGCAGAGGAGAAAGGGGGACCGCTCATGGCTGGCGCGCGGGGGTAGGGAGGGAACGACTGTTGTCTGACGGCGGCGGGTAAGGGGGACCAAAGATGGGGGAGGAAGCATGTGCTTGCCTGAGGAAGATGAAGCTTCGCTAGCAGCCAATGGAAGAGGAAGAGAACTAGGTTTTTCTATTGAATTTTATATCATGTTTTTTTATGAAAAAGATTCTATTATAGTTATTTTTCTTTCTATTGAATTTTATAACATGTAATTAAGTTAACTGTATAAATACATAAACTAATTTATTTTTTAAAATTGGTGTTGCCTGAAAAAAATAATGGAGGGAAATATTTAGTTCCCACCAAATAAATTATTAATTACACATCTACTTCATCATAATTTATAAATAATTAATGGCAATAAAATTTCATGATCATTAATAATCACTTTTAATGATGAAAAATTACTTTTTTGTAACGAGCAATTTTCTCTTTCGCTAATAATATGTTTAATAATGTCCATATTTATTTCTTGTCACTATTCACTATTTATAATGGACACTTTTTTGTCTCGACATTAATAGTTGGTCGTTAAAACCCTTTTCTTATAGTGCTTGCCATACCAATCCCCATTGCCGCAGCCCTGGTTGTTGTGTTGCTGATCGCCCTGTTTCTCTGTAGACGGAGAACGAAATCCAATAGAGGACAAGGTATGCAATGAGTTTGCTGCAGTATGACTTTTCTCTCGTTGATACAACAGAAACTTTTTAACGCATATTTGAACAAGATCTATTGCTGTGACACTATACTTCACTTTTGACCAAGCAGGGAGAGTAAAGGACACAGATTTTAGTAGCACAGAGTACATATTATTCAACTTTGCTACGCTAAGATCTGCGACGAACAACTTCGAGGATTCGAACAAGCTTGGAAAAGGAGGCTTTGGACCGGTCTATAAGGTGAGTCAGCATGTTCAACTATATATAATATCTTAATAATTAATGGGCAAAAACATATAAATGTTTTTTTCAATATTTAAATTGCATAAACTAAAGTAACCATGGGCATTATACTTTGTCTTCCATAACATCTACAGGGAACATTAGAAAATGGAGAGCAGATTGCAGTGAAGAGACTCTCCATCAACTCTGGTCAAGGACTGGTGGAATTCGAAACTGAGATTGTTTTAGTTGCCAAGCTTCAACATAAAAACCTCGTCAGATTGTTGGACTGTTGCTTTCAAGAAAAGGAGAAAATACTTGTCTATGAGTATCTTCCTAATAAAAGTCTTGACAAAATTCTATTCGGTAAGAGATACTTTATGCATATATATCATGTATATATATATATGTGTCTGTGTGTCACATGAACACATTATATGGCACAAGTTTTGTGTGTGTGTGTGTGAGAGAGTGAGAAACAAGGCGCGCGATTATTTATTTGTTTAGCATGGGTCATGCAGACTGGGTACATAAAAGGTAATGTGGTTACAATTAATTTAGAGAGATGGTTGATGTTGTTGTTTTCAAGCAAAAATCTATTGCCTAACATATATGATTTTATGGGGTTGATGAGTATATTGCAAGATTTAAGAGCTGATTTGGATTCTTATCGTTTATACATTACCACTAGAAAAAGTGTATGTAGTACACCTCTTTTTGTTTTCTGTTCAACTCTGATTTCATTTCGTTCTTCAATCTTCAATAATTTCCTATTTGGATTCGCGAAAATCGACAGATCCGAGAAGGAAAGTTGAATTGAATTGGGGACGCGTCGTAGGATCATTGAAGGCATTGCTGGGGGCATTCTGTATCTCCACGAAGACTCACGGCTCAAGATAGTTCATCGAGATCTGAAAGCCAGTAACATCTTGCTAGACAGTGACATGAATGCCAAGATATCATACTTCGGTCTTGCCAAACTTGTCAACATCGATGAAACCCAACGAAACACCAGCAGAATCGCAGGAACATAGTATGGAGCAATTTGATTTTGTTCTCATTCTTTTTTACAACAGTATATATAGTCCTATTCAGAAATCAAAAAAACATTAAAGATCTGACTGGCTAACTTGTTTGTGACAGTGGGTATATGGCGCCAGAATACGCCATGCATGGTATCTTGTCAGTTAAGTCCGACGTCTTCAGTTATGGTGTACTACTTTTGGAGATCATCACTGGGCGAAGGAACATTGGATCCTATGAAAGACTCTACAACACTTTTTAGCTATGCAAGCATGAATGCACCGCTTCTCTCATTCATTTGATGCCTTTTTAAATGGGATAATGAGAGGTGATTGAATCGTTGCTTCTAATTAGTTATTAGAATAGTAATTACGTGCGATGCGACATTTGATTTCTTGTTAAATGATCAATCAGGTGTGGCAACACTGGAACGAAGGCAGAGCTCTAGAAGTCATGGACCCATCCATGGCCGATCACCTCAAGGCAGAGGAAGCTATCAGATGCTTGCACATCGGCCTACTATGCGTCCAAGAAGATGCAGCCGACAGGCCGAACATGGCGACTGTATCCCTCATGCTTAGTAGCTACTCGTAGGGGTGTTCACCGGGTCGGATCGACCCGGTGAACCCGGTAAACCGAACCGACCCGGTACTGATTGGGTCAGTTGGATCCACGGTCGGGTCCCGACCCGAGGTGAACCCGATCGGCTTCGGGTTGGGTTCGGGTTCACGTTTTTGGACCCGGATGGACCCGACCCGAACCATTAGACCCGAACCGCTGAAAGAGAGAGAGAGCCGGGCCAGCCGGCCGACGGAATCGCCTAAACATTGTCGATTAGCGTCTGCGTCTATGTGTCGTGTGCGACTACCGACTACCGAGTGCTGACTGTGCCCAAAGCCCCTAACTCCTACACGAACAGCCGAACAGGGTTACAGGAGGTTAGCGTCATTGCCACTCGCCGGCCACCGGTCGTCGGCCAGCGAATCGCCCGATGGCCCTCTCGCAGAAATGCCAAGACCTAACATCTGCTGCCAGCCAATCTTATCTGCCGCCCGTCGTCACGCCTTGCAGAGACGTGCACACCAGCTGAAGCTTGGAAGTTGGAAGCCTCTCCCCGTCGCTTGTCGCCGAGTCATCAGCCCATAGTGTCCTCTGGTGACCGTCACAGTGTCACATTCCTCCGTCCCGGAAAGGACTTTCGTTGTTTCGCAAGTGCGGCTCCTGCGCCGTCATCACCGGATCCACAGACGGCATCAACAAGGCCTTCGCCTTCCAGCTCGCACGAAGGGGCTTCAGCCAGTCAGCCTCATTCTCGTGGGCCGCAGTCCGGACAAGCTCCGGGAGGCGGGAGGTCTCCAAAGCCATCCGCACGAAGCATGGGAGCGTCCGGCTCGAGACTCGAGACTAAGTCTGGTCCTCTCGCGCTTCTGGTCCTCTCGCAGCTCTCGCTCCTCATCCTCGCTGTCTCAATCTCCTCCTTCGGCGGCACCGACCGGCAACCCGATCCCGGAGCTCGTGAAGCAGGCGTTCCAGTGTTAGACAGCAGTACAACATCTCTCTCAGTCTCAAGTCCCAACCACGTTCTTACTGGTAAAAAAAGATATCCATCTCGATCTCATCTCAATCATCGCGTCATGTTCTTAGCCTCTTAAGTCTTAACATTGATGTTGCTGACTTGCTGTGAAGTTTGAACATAATGTTTGTGCCACTCTTTGAGACAAGGGAGACAAGAGACTTTCAGTAAGCATTACTGATGATGATAAGAACACTCTTGATTCTGGTTTTGACAAATTCTTGTAAAGCTTTTCATGTGCAGTATTGATTTGAATTATATGTTAACACTCTTATTATTGAAGTGAAGATCTACCGGAGCAATTATAATTCTTACCTTGACCATTTTGGTCTATATAGTTGTATGATTCAGCAGTTATAAAATATTTGTTCCTGCATGTTAATCTTGCTTTATTCAGAATTTAAACAATGAGATTATTAAAGAGCTCAATTTATTGTGCTGTTTTAATGTTAGATCAAAGATGGGTTTGGTGAGGGAAAAGACTTGGTTGTGACCGTCATGTCTGCAATGGGTGAATAGCAAATTTGTGCCCTGAAAGGCTGAAAGACATTGGTCCAAAGTAACCCAGTTTGATGATATTACTGCAAGTCTGCAACTCTTATCATTTAAATGACTCTTAAATGATCCATTTTTTCCTTGTGTGTTTGCAGTACAATATTGTTGCATCTGGAGACTGGAGCTGCCTGTAAGGGAATCTTATGTGAGCATTCATGATTCATTAGGGACATATAACAAAATCAGGAAATCACTAGCATATGATGAATCCATTTTGCTTCAAAGCTACTTGAATTCAGGATCAGTAACTTGTATCCATGGTGGCCTGGCATTCATGATTTCATGTGGGAAATTACTTATTTACTTCTTTCAATAGGAATTACTAATTAGCGATTAGAAAATATGAGAACTTATAAATAGTTCTGGCATTGTTTTGTTGCTTATTTTGTAGTGCTTATTGCTTATTGGACTATTTAGTAGTTTGTTTGATTATGTAAAATTTTTAGTGGCTAACAGATACAGAAGTCAGTGTTATTATAGTTTGCTTATAAAAAAATTAAACGAGTTACCCGCGAACCCGAACCGACCCTACCCAAACCATTCAGTGCCGGGTCAGTTCGGGTTTTGTGATCCGAATGACAGTAACCCGACCCGACCCGACCCGACCATGAAATTGGACGGGTCGGATTAGGGGTCGGGTCGGGTCAAACCCGACCCGTGAACACCCCTAGCGGTAATCTTCCAAATCCTTGTGCACCGGCGTTCGTCTTTCATAGCACAAGTAATTAGGCCAGGTTCGATACAAAGACCTCTCTATCTCACATGTAAACTTAGTTATCATTAGTCCGATTATTTTTTTATGCCAAAATTGAGGGGACCCAATATAATTGTTTATCATAAAATTTATATTTTAATATATATATATCTAATAAAAAATTTAAAATTTGAGGAAGGTCAGGGTCTTCTCATCCTATATGTAGGTCCGCCTCTGCTTACTCGCTGCTTAAGTAATGCATAGGTGAAGAAGAAGAGCTTGAATGGAAGCCCTGAGGACCCACAGATTTGTCCGCTTGAAACATGACACTCTCCAGTAAAGTCCATGTTTTGAGTGCATGAAATGTTATTCGTATAGATTTCTTCTCCTTCAAGGTTGAAATTGTGTAAACATTACATTATGTTTATTAGTTCAAACACTAATAAAATATGATTGATTTTTTTATAGGAAAATTGATAACTAATCTAGATTAATAATATTGACCAAACATATAAATTAAAATAATAGTACAAGAGTGAGAAAATGATGCAGAACAAATGAACTGCACAGAAACTACAAGAAATACCACTTTTTAACTACCTCCACTAACGAGTGTTGAAATATGACTTGTGGCTATATTGTCTTGATGATGATGCAAACCTTAGGAACATAAATGGGCCTTATTGATGCAAAGGTTATATATCTATCAAGGTTTTTTTTAACAAAATTATTGCAATGAGGAATCAAATAATATTATTATTTAATTGGAATTCTGAGTCCATAGATGAAGTGTAGGAGAAATTCAAAGATACTCATGAATTTCATTGCTAAGAA
This sequence comes from Pontederia crassipes, assembly GCA_030549335.1. Taxonomy (NCBI): domain Eukaryota; kingdom Viridiplantae; phylum Streptophyta; class Magnoliopsida; order Commelinales; family Pontederiaceae; genus Pontederia; species Pontederia crassipes. Next base: position 32,874,449 of record CM060193.1, read on the forward strand.
AGTATCTCATCATGAATTTCAAAATTGGTTTATGCAAGCATTCTATAGTGCCCTCACTATACAAAGTAAAAGTTTTTTGGACTTTGCAGTTGGAGATACTTTCATGAGCAAAAATTAAGAAGATGTTTACATGTTGATTGAATAAGTTATTCTTATGCACCACAATTGATGCAAGATAACATAAATTATTAAATGCCGGAATGGGATAAAACTTTAAGTACTAAAAATTGAGACCAATTGTAGAGAAGATTATTCAACGAGCCATGGAGAAGAGTCTTTCTGTTAGTTTGCATGAGAGAAATTATGCACCGTGAAAAAATTCGAGAAATTTAAGACGACACAGAATTTTATTAGATGAAAGAAACAGAAGAGGATTACAAGATCAGATTAATTTCTCTTTGGATCTCTAGGGAGTTTATATAGGGTACTCCCTGTAGGAATTGGACTCTATATTACTCTCAAAAATAGGACACCTCCTTTGTGATAAGGAAATAAATTAATTTCTTAACAATCTCATGATAAGGAAATATACATAATATGTGAAATAGATTTTTTTTATTTCAGAGTTCGAGTCCAGATGGGTTTCCAATTGGAGTAGGATTCAATGCATTATTAATAAATCTTCACCTTGATTGAATCCTCCAATCATATATCTGCCACTCTATGTCGCCGTCAGTCTATGTTCTGATTCTACACGTGCGATAGCATCAGTATAGCTTGATCTGGTGATTTCACCTCTTCAACTACTTGGAATGCATATGCAACCATGTCCTCAAAATCATAACGCTTAGGAGGACCTACCTGTCTGCGTGCACGTTCAGCGGCTAGACTTGTCATTGCTTCCTATGTTTGCTCCTCAGACTCTGGTTGTTCGGCCTGATGAGATTCTTCTGCCCCATTCTGAATTGGAGTTAATCCAAACTCCACCTGTTTGTTGACACCCTCCTCTGCTAAGTCAACAACATCTGATTTTTGCTTGAGCATAGACATCTCAACAAAGGATATATTTCTACTGCGAATAACCTTCTATTCTGAAGGAGACTAGATTCTGAAGCCTTTTACACCTACAGCATATCCCACAAAGACTCATTCTTTGGCCTTTGGTTTTAGCTTTCCTTCGCTGACATGATAATATGTTGGACAGCCAAAGACTTTCATATTAGTATAATCAGCAGAGTTTCCTAACCATACCTTAATGGAGTCTTCAGATCGATCACGGTTGCAGGACTCCGATTGACAAGGTAGCATGTTGTACTAACAGCCTCAGCCAGAATGACTTGTTCAGACCAAAATTAGAGAGCATGCACCGTGCCCTCTCCAGAAGAGTTCTGTTCATGCGTTCTACTACATCATTCTGCTGTGGTGTATCTTTGACGGTGCGATGTCTGACAATGCCTTCATCCATACAGAATCGATTAAATTCAGATGAACAAAAATCCAAGTCGTTATCGATACGAAGATGTTTTACTTTTCTCAATGTCTAATTCTCCACCAGAGTCTTCCATTGTTTGAAAGCTTTGAATGACTCACTCTTGTGCTTCATCATGAATACTCATGTCATCCTTGAGTAATCATCTATCACAGATAGGAAGTATCTAGAACCTCCTAGAGATGGAACATGAGAGATGCCTCAACAGTTAGCGTGGATGTAATTGAGTGTTGCCTTCATCTTGTGCACGACTTTGCTGAATTGATGTCATTTTTGCTTGCCAAAAAACACAATCTATTTCTCAATTTCACAACTTTGCAATGCTTACAAGGATTCACATGAGTCTTGATAGCTAAGTTGTCCTCTTCATTAGAATTTATGGAGCTAGCTATTGGTCCATTTGATACTCCAAATTTTTGTTGGATGTGACTATTGCTTCATTCCTTTTTCATTTTTCTCGAGCCTATCATGGTGTTGCATTCGCCAATTTTTTGATAGCAAGTTCCTAGGACTGCTTCTTGTCCACTTGAGGATGTGGTGAGGTTGCTGATATGGTGGCTGATAAGGAGCCTGCTAGCGTAGATGAGGTGGAATGCCCGGAGGTGGTGACCTTGCTTAGTAAGATGGCCCACCTTGTGTTTTCCAAGAACAATTGGAGTGATCTTTCCACCTTGTATTATATGTAGTGGAATATGGATTATTCTCCTTATTTTGGATAGCTACAAAAATTGTCTTCCTCTCTTTGCATGCATTCTAGATTGTTGTGAGGCCTTCCACAACTTTCACATACATGATGTGATGTGGATACTTGATTTGCTTGTCCTAAATTCATATTGGCAACCAACTGCAGCACTAGAGACTCCACCTTTCCACTCAATTCCTTATAGTCATCATGTTCCCTAACAGATGTCGCTTTCGATGACCGTTCTTCATCATAATGTTTATAATTCATGGTCAGGTGGTCTAACAAATTACAAAGTTGTGAGTATAAATTGCAAACTTGTAAGTATGGGAGATACATGATCCTACGTAATCAATGTTAAATTTGAGAGTTGGTGAAAGAACATTGTGAAAGGTCTTTATCAAAAGCCAAACACTGCTTGACGTTGACACTGTCTAGTTTTTTGAATATCTTCCATGAATTGCTCATATATTCATTTTTCTTTTGCTTGAAGCATGTGATTTCATTTCTCAAATGTATAATTTTATGAGGAAATAATCTTTTCATAAAAGCATCTCATGTATTGAATGCTCTAGATGGTTGAGAATCTAATAAATTTTGTGCTTCATCTCTAACTCAAAATGGAAAAAGCTTCATCTTGATTCTTGATGGAATCTTCTTCAACGCCATTCATATTAGTGGTGGCACACATTTAGAAGAAGGGTTAATACGAGATAGCGGGTCTTCATTGCATTTCCTTTACCTGCACAATGAGCCATGACTTCAACTCAAAATTATTGGCAGCAATCTGTGGGCCCAATATGTAGGATCCCAAAGGGCACCAAGAGGAGAGGGGAGTGAATTGGTGTTTAATCCGAAAATATCGATTTCACAAAAATTGTCGCGAAAGCTTAAAATTGATTCTTAAACCCTTTTTAAATTAATATACAGTGGGAGATAGAGAGATAGAATGAAAATACAAAGATACAGTGGTTGTTGACGAGGTTCGGTCACATCTTGATCTCCGACTTCTCGACCTCGAGACCGTGAGAAATTTCACTAGCACTTCCTTTGTTCCAAATGGGGAAAGAAAGAAAACCCTTTACAAAATCACATTTTCTCCTCTTCGAGAGGCAAGGCAAACCTCTCCTCCTAGGAAGCTAATATTTTCTCTCCTCAAGATGTAAGATTTGGAACTTCTTTTGCACATGAGCTCTTTCAATCTTTCTGAAAAATGGTTTCTCTTTTACAATAGAACACTCACAAGAAGAGAAAAGAGAAAGAAAGAAAACTCTAAATGATAACTTCAAGAGAAATGATCTTCTTTTGATTTCTTGAAGTTTTGCTTCAATGCTTGGATGTGTGCATTTACTTCTGACTTTGGTAGTCCTTTTATATGATTTAGTCCTTTTATATGCTTTAGCATGTGAAAAATTCGTTCAGAATTTATTCCACATTTTTCTCATTGAAATATAGACGTTATTGTTCATTCCAGCAATGGATCGATCAACCGGTCTATATGACCATTAGTTTATTTCCTTCATTGACCGCAGTTGATCGGTCGATCATATTAATGGACCGATCGATCGGTCTATATGACGATTGCATTGATTTTCTCAGTTATCGCAGCTGGTCAGTCGATCATGTCTGATACATCAATTAGTATCGACTCGACGTCATCCGAGACAAGCTCAGTATTCGTCGGTCGACCGGCATCTTCATTTGGTCGACCGATATTGTCTCGACCGGCCTTTTTTTGCTTCGATTGGCAGGTTGACCAACCTACACTATTTTGATCATGACTCTCTACACAGTTATTCAAATTAGATAATCTTAGATTCTATGTTTAGCTAACATGATTATCTACAAATTTGATATTTATGATTCATCTAGAATCTAACAACATCATAGTCAATTATTTAATCAAACTGTAGTGCATAAAGTTATCAATTTTATTTGATTTTTTAAGCATTTAACTTTAATTTTTTGAGGTTTGTATCATCAAAATATAATTATATAAATCATTAAAACTTTGACCCAACATAATATGCTTATTGTGGTACCTATGGACCTTCTGGATAGGTCCCTCATTGGAGGTTCCAATTCCTCCACTTGCTGATGTTGGTGTTCTACTTACATATTTGGCCCTATGTTCTTGTTATCGGTCATGGCTTCTCTTTGTGCTCGATTTGCTCGGCATCGTATTTCTATTTTTAGATTATGTGGCCCAAGCAACATGTATTTGGTAGCATGTACAAAAGGAAAAGAAATTGTGCCAAAGTAACAAAAAAAATCAAAATTCTAATATTGACACTCTTGCCCGGTAACGACGTCAAAAAGTTGACAAATCATCCACAGGTAAAATATCATCCTACAAGAAAGAGGTCAAGTACTAGAATTAGATTATTTTGAATTTTATCTAAATGGATAGACCATTTTCTCCCTTGTTAACATGGATTGTTGTTCCTCAACACGGTTCGCTTCAGTTGACGAAAACAACTGAGGTTGTTTCCCTTGGACACAAATCGTTTCCCCACTATGGCCAATGTGCGCGTAGTGCAGATGGATTTTGAGGAGGTTGGGCTGGATGTGTCCGAGCATAGATATATGCACAATGTCTTTCACGTGGTAGTGTTGTGCAAGTATTGGAGAAAATCGGACATGAACGAAGATTTGACCTATGCAGAATAACCAGTGAAGATCTTGGAGTACCAAACCAAGCATTTGATGAATAATGGATGCTCATGGTGAAGGTGGCTTGAACAAATCATAAAGATGAAGATGCCATCTATCAATTAGAATAAGAGATAAGGAAAAACTTTCTAGAGTTATTTAGATATAAAGATGTAAATTCTCTTATTCAAATTTTGAGTACAAATATTTTTAGGGAAGTTATGATGTAACGTCCTAGATTTTTCAAAAAAATTAATTTTAAACAATATTTTATTCTAAAAATATATTTTAATCGAATAATATTTTATTCTAGAAAATATATATTTGGAAATCAATATTATCTTCAATGAATTATTTAATTCTAAGATTGATGATAAATTAGGGAAGAAGTGGTAACATATATGGAGGAGTTTGGGAGGAAGTTGAATTGTTATAGATATGGCTATGGAATAACTAATGGGTTCAATGTTGGTGTAGATCTATATGTGTAAATCAACCTTTTTAAGTTACAAGTACAAGTTAGCAGCTTTTTAATTTTTATATATACATTTTATTTATAAAAATTAATCACTTGCCTAAAAAGGCTGATTTACATATCTACACCTCCATTAAATCCATAACTAATTAAATTCATATTAATTAAATCTGAGTATCAAATAGTTAATAGCGATGGACGATCATGATTAACTCAAGATGAATCCAAAACTCAATAGAATTCAAAATCCTAGGCAAACTAAAGACATTAAAGGGGTGGTTGAAATCGCTTAGGAGCCAAACTGAAATTCTGTCCACTAGCCTCCTATTTCTCCTTCATTTGCTTGTGAACCAATGAATTCTAGAGGGCAACCGTTGACTATTTATGAAACTTCCACAGGGCAGATCGTCATCAAAGTGCATTTTGTGGGTTTCTTGACGTAATCTAAGAGCAATCATCGAACAAAATTTTGGCATTCGTGCAACATACAAGAACCAATTGGCTTTTTCACCAATATTAGGTACTTAGAAGGATACCCATATCATTGGTTTTTGCGATATGGAATCTTGGACTCTGGCCATTTATACTTAGATCATGTTGGTATAGTTTTTGTGCTAATTGGAATTGTCACAAGATTGAAATAGTGGCATGTCCCGAGTTAGTTTGACACGGCCTGGGTTTTGATAGACACGACCCAGGTTCCATTGAACCTAGACCAAATCGAATTAGCAAATGGATCCAGTTCGATGAACCAAGCCTGGATACCTAATAACATGACCTGTGTTTCAGCACGCGGACTAATGGACGGGAACTGGTTGACCCCGGTTCACAGCACGCCCAGCCTCATTTCATTCAATGAAAAAGCGGGCTGAGTTTCGAAGGTTAAAAGTCTATTTTTATGTATTGAACTATAGTTAGTTTAATTATCATTATTATTGATTATTCCTGATCCGATTATTTTCATACTTGATAATACTATTATCATAATAATAATATAATTATGCTAAATTATATTGTCATCATAACTGATCTTATTATTAATTTTAGTACTAATACAATGTCTTTCTTATTGGGGCTCATTTAATCTAAATTAAATTGACAAAGATAGACATTTTAGGTAAACAAGATAAAAGTTAAAAACTAATGGGTCTCAGTGCTTTTGATTGTCTCTTAAGCTAGATTATCGCATTGTATGAGACAAATAGTATATCTAGAAGTTTGAAGCATCATCATTTAAAGAAGCGTTGTCCATAGTCCCCTATCATTCATGAATTATTGTTACTGGTGGATTGTCGTAGCACTGATCCCCACAAGCATACATGAAAGTAATATGGAGTTTTCCTTAGTTGACTGACCACTCTCTATTGCATTAGATAAAATTGAACACTACATTGAATTGAATACAATTATACAGATCATAATCAATTGGATATACTAGCGTTGACTTGGCAATTTTATTGCCTTAATGATATGAATTGAGTTGTAATTGGCCAATGATCATTGATTATTGAATTAAAATCGTTAATTGAACATTGCCATATTGATCAAGCCATTGCATATTGTTAATTGATAATTGATATTAATTTGATTGGTCTTCTGACCTTAGCCTGATCCATTATTATATTCATCCATTGTTATATTGATACATTAATGATTGATTATCGTGTCGTATTGATTACTCATTTGTTCTCCTATTGATTATATCATTTGAGCATTATTCCATACTGAGTAATTTTATACTCATAAAATTTCTCTATACTTAAATCTGTGTAAGTGATAGAGCTTTTATAGAGGATGTCTTAGCTCAAATTTTATTATTCTGCACTTAGATTTGTGAACTTATGAAAGTTTTAGTTATTTTGTATATATAATGGATTATTACCCATTGTTATTGAAAAGTATGACTTATATTTCAAACAATTATTTTATGAAAAATTGTGTAGTGCTTCTGGGATGAAATATGTTTTGTCATGTGGATCTCAGGGCGTTATAAAAGAGCACATGAATGTAGTCATGCCATATGTGCAAAATCAATAACAAGATGGTCATAAAAATTAACCATGGATTAATGCATATCCACAACATTATCAAGGAGCTCATTAAAATAAAATGTTTTATACAATATCAGCAATCACATAGGCCAACAACACTCACTCTTGCTGCCTGTATGCATAAACTTATTCTCACCTCAACCTCAAAATCAGCTAGGTGTGATCTCATAAAACACCAATCCAGAAATGATGATAGAAAATATGATCAAGAAATAATACTCACCGTAACTCAATAAAAGAGGAAAAAATGAGTCACTTAAGAAACATGAGAAAATACTTCAACTATTGTTCACTAGAATACAAGTTTTTGTCTCCATAGCAATATCATAAAGAAGAATTGCTCAACTGTCCAACACATTTATCATGGCACTATAAATCTTTCGTGAACCATATGAGACGAACCTTAGAGAGCAATGTCAAACTGTCTCCTTAATGAATGGTGCACAACATTGCTGATCAGAAGAAATTAAAATAACAACCAACAAATATGATATTAGAAGAGAGGGTGGAATAACTCACATTTCCTGCAATAGTTTATACAAATTTTGTACCCAAGCCAAAACTAGTTTTGCTTATTGCTCTCCTCATCCAATTGAAGCTTTAAGGCATCCCCAAAAACCAGGTTAGCAATTAATTTCACTACAGTACTCTTCTTACAAAGTTGATTAACACCGAAGATGATAAGCAATTTGAAAAGTTCATGAAGATAATGAAGGAGTTGCACATCAAAATCCCCTCCAACAAATGTCATTTTACACAAAGTTTATAAAGAAAAATTTTGACTAAAAAAGGGAGGTCTGTGTAAAAATTATTACTCCCCAAGTTAAAGAATACAGGTAGCTTATATATACCATGTGAGATAAAAAATTTATAAGTAAATGGTGCATTGTGTAACCTAGGGACAAATGTCACTCCAATATATATATATATATATATATGTGTGTGTGTGTGTAATTATATAATTCACATATAATCACATGGGTTAATATATGTGTTAAGGCGTGAATTGTAACTCATAGTATTTGATTGCTGAAATTGACGAAAATTCGTCCAAAGTATGAAAATATGACTTTTGAAAATGTTGGAATTAAGAAAATTAAAGTCGTGATAATTATTCAGAATTCTAAATGTGATTTTTAATAAATTTTTGGAGTTGTTTTAGTTAGGTAAAACATAGATGCAAAATCGATAAAATCGTGAATTTTGTTCTTCAGACAAAAATTTTTATTTTGATTGCTTGGTTATTTATTTTTTATAAATATTTTATTTGAATCCAAATGGAATAATTTCTTATTTACATATAATGTCTTAAGAAAATGAACATTTACTTAAATGACCTTAGATATAAATAAGCAGAACATCAAAGGGCCATTTGGTACCTCCATTTTGGTCAACTTAAAAGGTCAGTTTCTCCATTTTACCACATCTTTCAACCTTTTACTATCCCATCCGAAAATTCAAGTGAAATAAGAGGATCATGTGCTTCTAGTAAAGGAAATCGGAGAAAGAAAAAAGGAATTACAGTTTTTACTTGTGGTATGTTTATACTTGATTTTCTATTTATTTCAATTATATAATTTTCCTAATTAGGATTTCTATGAATCTCTCTCATCTTGTTCATTCTCGGGTCTTAGCTAATCATGAGGTAAAACCCATATTGTTCATGAGCAAGAGTAACTCTACATGTTCTATTGTGTTCGAAAATTTAATTACACGTTTCTGTATTTTTAGGTGCTCCAAAAATTATGAAATTAACTACGATTGATCCTGTCCAAGTCTACTATTATCAAGATTTAGAATTAAGTTAATCTGATGTATATAGAGAAAGCTATGTTCTCTTCTTTAAGGTGCTATCATTTTCTCCACCGCAACTATTACTGAATGTGGTAAATTATGTATTATATTCAATATGTCTTGAAATTATTTTATACTTTAAGGGACCAAAGATCCAGATGTTATATTTCAATCACTCAAAAATAATGTGTAGGGGAAGTTATAAATGTTTTACCGAACCTGACTCCTATGGCAGATTATATTAGTATTTGTTAAATTTATTGTGCTTAATCCAGAGGGATATAAATTCAATATTTTTTTTGAATTTCACCGTAGGAAGTCTACTTTTAGAGAAAATTAAAATTACCAGAACATTTGATGTTTACTATTTTATATAAATCATAAAATTAAGGTCACTTTGTTTGTGAGAACACATAAACAATATAAAAGTTAGGTTGAATGTTAATTTTTCCTTATAACAAACCATAATGAAATAAAATTTAAAACTTTTACATATCAAGGTCTCTATAATATGGAAGTAAGAAAAAATGTAAATATGAAATTTGGTTATGTATATAAGAAGTTATGGATTTTCTTTTACTATGTATGCAATCTATCGGTCAATCCTTGTAATACATAATTAATTAGGTTCTAGGAGTTAATGCACAAGTGCCATGTAATCTTTGTAATTATCTATGCATGATTGTATGATATGATAGTGTTCATATCATAGTAGTATTATTTCCTTATTATTATTGTACTTATAGTTAAGTTAATTTCTCATATTCTATATGTTCATCTCTTATGAATTTGGTGTGACATTGTATTGTTATATGTATTGTGTCCTTGTGAAAAACATATATGAATGATTATTTGGTTGTGCATTTGAAAAGCGTATAACAAATGTCATGGATGGATTTTATAAAATGCAATACTATTCCGTCTGTATGAGTATTCCATACGAAGAATCATGCATCTGCATCTGGTTGTATTATGTATATGCATGTTTGATGGTTGGATCTAAGTGCTACGATCATGATAAAAGCCACCTCTAGAGACTGTTTTCAGAAATGGGATGAAATAAGATGGAGCTAAGTCTCGTGCGAACCTAAGTGATACATCATAAGAAATCATGGTGGGAGTCACCTATAGAATCCGTATGGGCCACCTCTATAAGTCATCTATCACTTTCTGATATGTTTCTCAGAAATGAAATGAGATAAGATGGAACTAAGTGATGTGCATAGCTAAGTGCTACATTTTGAGAAATTACGATGGACGTATGGGCCACTTTTGAAAGTCATCTATCGACTATACAAACTGACCAGTTAGAAATTCGTGCATTCATATGGGAGTGTTGTATTTGCATGCATATGTTTGATATGATTTAGATTATATAAATTGCAAATTGAGTATGATGCTTATGTTATATATGTAATTATCAAACGTATGAAACTATTGATTTATATATTACAATTATTGCATGTTTTTTCATGTCTCTCTAAATTGATTAATTGGTAATACATAGACTATGAGTTATCAACTTATTGACTTATGTTATCTCACTCTATTGTTTCTAACATTTTTCAGATTAATATAGCTCTTTAGGAGATTGTGCAAGGTCAAAGTCTTTGAAGGATTTTATAACATTCTTCATGGTAAGACGAGAAGATTTGTGTCTCTCGTGTCCTATTAGAATTGCTCCAGTTTATTATTTTTGTTAAAATGAGTTGTACTGCGAAATATCCTCGATACAACAAACCATTGATACCGATGTTTGAGAAAAATTGATGAATAGGTAGTGAAAGAATAATAAGAAATCACACAGAGAAAAAAATAGATTTTGCGTGGTTCGGAGATTGTCTTCTACGTCCACGGTCATCTCACAAAGTTTCACTATATTCATATGTCTATCATGTGTTACATGCATTACCTACATCTCCACAATACAAGGTGCATAACCGCTACCAGATATGTGTGCCTTGGGTAACGATCCAAAATAATTGAATATCTATCCTCATTCTTCATAATTCCATATCTAAAAATAAAGTAGTTATGATAACCATTGAATCTCCTCAAATTATGATTACAAAGAAGTTACAATCTCTCAAATTCTCCCCACCATAACTAACAACAAATTACTTAGGCACAAACTCATGCTCCACTTAACTAACTCTAACAATCTTCCACTTGGAGACTGATTCTCTTGAGATTGAATTGCACCTGCCTATACTCGAACTCTAGACGGCTCCTCCCTACAACTAACTTTGGAGGGAAACTGAGGTTGCGCATGATGCAAAATTTGATAACAGTATAGCTAGAAAGTGCACTAGTCATTCAAGTAATAAAGTGAAAATTATATATTATCGATCCCTCGAGGAATTAACTTACAGTGTCCAATTCGCATACAAACTGTCGATTTCAAGCCTCGTGATGGGCTGATCATGGTAGTGTCTCGGGAAGATTTCTAGCATGAAAATTACATTTAACAATTTCATGGCCCATGAAGAGTTTTTCATGGCCCGTGAGATTCTAGCACTTCGCAACTTCATCGCTTTCCTCTTCTTTATTCATTTTAACTATGATTTCAATGTTGTTTTCTCTGCCGACTTCATAATTCAGTTTCCTTCTTCCTGGACAATAAAATACAACATTTGAATAGATTTTTATTTTTGTAAAATTAATATAAATAAGTTTATAAAATGATGCGTGCTATTAGAAAATAATTCGAAATAAGATTAAATGTATATCTAAATATATGTTCTATTTTGCATGCAAACTCCGATTCGGTAGTAGATATAGCAATAAGCTTCTGCAATTGAAACATCCAACTTATCACTGTGCTACTTAGAATATACACATATCCGGTGGTGCTTATCAATGTCACCACCTAAATCTTCATCAACATAATCTTTAAGATCCAAATTATTCTTTTCGAAACACAAGCATATACCTTTGTTCCTTTCAAATTACTTCACTGCTTGTTAGTGCTTATTTCCTGGATCTGTCATATATTTGCTCATAATTCTTACTTCTTGAGCAAGTCTAGTGCTAACCATAGAATACCTAAGACTACTTACAGTTGTTGCATATAGAACCTTCCGTATGTGTGCATGTTCCATATTTTCTTGGGTTATTGCTCCTTTGAAGAGTTGAAGTGATTCATCAAGGGTGTCTGCACTGTTTTGGCATCTTGCATGGAAAACCTCACCTTTTCAACATAACTATGTCAACTTCAGAGTATCTTCTTTCCTATCCCATAAAATCTCCATCCCAAAAATCTTTTTCGTAGCTCTCAAATCCTTCGTCTCAAACACACTTGATAATTGTTCTTTAAGCCCTTTGATTAAAATTGTGATGAGCATATCATCCACATACAATAACAATATGATGTAGCAATTATCAAAATGTTTGATGCAATAATAGTGATAAAAAAACACAGCATATCCTTTGCTATTCATGATTATCGAATTTCATATACCATTGCTGAGGGGCTGCTTCAAATCATACAAATTTTTAGTCAGCTTGCACACCAGATTCTCTAAAGAGAATATGAAAGCCTTCTGATTGCTTCATGTAAATATCCTTCTCCAAATCACTATGGAGAAATGTTGTCTTTACATCTAACTACTCATAAGTCTTCAGCTGCAGCTATACTCAACACCAATTTAATAGTGATTAGTTTCACAACTGGTGCAAATATCTAAGTATAGTCAATACATTCTTTCTGCTCGAAGCCTTTCACAACCAGCCTTACTTTATGCCTCTTGCCACCATTTACCTCCTCTTTAATCATGTACAATCACTTGTTGTGTAACGCCTTCTTTTCTTTAGGCAATTTCAACAGCACCCAAATTTTGTTCTTGTACAACGAGTTTATCCCATTCTGTATTATTAACTCCCAGTTGAATGAATCATCAATATCCAAGATTCTTCGAAACTTTCTGACTTACCAACATCAGTTAGCAAAATAAAATTCAATGAAGAAGAATACTCCATAGATGGTCTTATCTCCCAAGTAGATCTCTTGATGGGGGTGGAATACTCAGTCCAGCCTGTATCACCTCAGGCTCCTACTTTACAATCTTCTACGATCTGGCCACATCTTTATCTGAACATACCTCAAGTTCCACTTGAGCTTTGTCTTTTTTCCTTGCATTATCAGATTCTACAATACACTTATCTTTATACATGATCTTTTCATGGAACTCTACTTCTTTTACGAATAATTTTTCTATTTTTATCATCTCAAAAATAATATTCAAACTCATCAGAACCATAACCAATAAAGAAACACTTCACAGACTTAGCGTCTAACTTGTCTCTACATGCAGAATCAATATGTATATATGATAGGCAACCAAAAATCTTGATATGAGAAAGATCTACCTCTTTACCACTCCTCTGGTAGTTTGTTCTCCAATGGTACAAATGGCCCGCGATTGATAAGATATGCTGATGTGTTCACTACATCTTTCCAAAATCAAATCAATAGACCTGTATGTATCCTCATGCTTGTCCTATTCATCCGTTCAGTAACTTTGTTTTGTTGTGAAGTTCTCGGAACTGTCATCTCCATCCTCATGTTCCCCACCCTTAAACTCATGGTTCACATATTCACGATCATTGTCAGACTGCGAACACCTAATCTTGACGCCACTCTAGACGTACCTTCCATTTCTTGAAAGTAGAAAATATATTAGATTTATTTTTCAAAAAATAAACCCATACTTTTTCGAAATAATCATCGATGAATGTCACATAATACAGTGACCCGCCGAGGGATGGAACTGGAGATGGACCCACACATGTGTGCACAAGCTCCAAATTGCTACTTTCGACATCCTTGGTACTTTGCTGAAGGTAACTTTCTTCTGCTTTCCCAGCACACAACCTTCATAAAGTTCACCATCGACTGATTTCAGACATGGTAGTCAATCCATCTTGTGCAGAATCTTCATCCCCTTTTCACTCATATGTCCAAGTATACAATGCCAAACTTCAAACATATCATCTGAATCAGCAGTTAAAATAATTCTTGTGTTTGACAACCTATACAAAGTAAGCTGCCTCGTGCGATCACCATGGCTCCTTTGGTGACCTTCCAGGTGTTACCTACAAATACAGTAATATAACCCTCCTAGTCAAGCTGTCCAACTGAGATTAGATTCATCTTCGGTCCTAGTATATGTCAAACATCTTTCAGCTTTGAAGTTGTTACATTATCAATGACAATCTTCACACTAAACTCTCTTTCCCATAACATCCAAGACTTTACCACCTGCCAGATAAACTTTGGCAAAGTTATTGTAGTGATCTTCTATACAGTCCCTTTGTGATGTGGAATAATACGAAGCTCCAGAATTCAGAATCCACGATTCTTCCGGACTGTCAACACTTAGAATTAATGCATCTGAGACTTCTTCTGTAGCAGCATTCGTCGACTCATCATTAATTTTCTTCTTAGATGCTCTCCGATTCTTTTTCAAGTGACATTTCTTCCTGCAATTTCAGTATGCGAATTCACCAAATCTCGATTGATTTCGTCACCTTGATTTGATCTTCATTGGTTTTTATCTTTGTTGTTGTGTTCTTCCCCTTCTTTCTGTACTCTACGTCGAGCTTGAGGCTTCTGTTGATTCTCTCCTACAAACATCTTCTCTCATAATCTAATCTTGAATATCATTGAGCTTCAACTTCGCTGAACCGAAAGAACTATTGACCGCCGTCACAGTTGCACCCCAACTTTCTAGCAAAGAGGACAACAAGATCAAAGCCCTCACTTCATCGTCAAAAGTGATACTCACCGAAATCAAGATGAAAATGTTGAATTCATCGTTGTGATCCACCACTGAAGCCCCTATAGACATCTTATTTGATACACCTTATTTGATGTATATGACTTCTCGTACAAGTTTGATAATGTCTTCATCAAACATGTCGTAGTCTTCTCATTCACAATGTTAACGGTTACATTCCACGCCAACGTTAGCCTGATAACACCAAGCACTTGCCGGTCGAGGAGCGCTCAGTTCACGTCACTCATCGCCTCCAGCTTTTTCTCAAAGAGAGGCATGTGCAATTTATACTTATAGTCCTCGATTTGCATCTTTCACAAGCCAAAATCTCTACCATCGAACTTCTCGATCTAAACCTTCCCATCATCTATTGTCATCGCTCCCACTGTCCAAGAGTTGTTGTAGAATATCCTTTATACCAACAAAAAATCGATATCTGGGAAAAATCGATGAACAAGTAGAGGAAGAATAATAAGAAATTATGCACAGAGAGAAAGACACACATATTTTACGTGATTCAAATATTATCTCCTACGTCCATGACCGTTTCATATAGCTTCACTGTATTCAAATGCCTATCATGTGTTACATGCATTACTCAGATCCCCACAATATATTGTGCATAACCGCTATCAAATATGTGAATTGAGTAACTAAATAAGGTAGTTATGATAACCACTCAATCTTCCAAAATTATCATTATAAAAAAATTACAATCTCTCAAATTCTTCCTACCATAACTAATAACAAATTAGTTAGGTCCAAAATCAGGCTCTACCTAACTAACTCCAATAAGTTGTATCCAACTCAAAGTCACTTGGTGAAATATAAAACTTAAGGAGTATTGGTCTGCTATAAAATAATCATCTTAAATTATGTTAACTTGATAGATATTTTCATTCCTTATGTTGTTTCATAATCTTTCTTGATCTTATTTGATCGTATGTAATGAGTCAAAAACTCTAATTTAAATTGGGGTGACATATATATTCAGCAACTTAATATACTATTTTCTGATTTCATTTCATTCTTCAATCCTCATTAATTTCTTACATGGATTCGCGGAAATCGACAGATCCGAGCAGGAGAGTTGAATTGAATTGGGGACGGCGTCGTAACATAATTGAAGGCATTGCTCGGGGCATTCTGTATCTTCACGAAGACTCACATCTCAAGATAGTTCACCGAAACCTGAAAGCCTGTAACATCTTGCTGGACGGCGACATGAATGCCAAGATATCAGATTTCGGTCTTGCCAAGCTTGTCAACATCGATGATACCCAACAAAACACCAGCAGAATAGCTGGAACATAGTAAGAAGCAATTTGATTTTGTTATCATTTCTTTTTTTACCATGGTATATGTAGTCTTATTCAGAAATAAAAAATATCTGACGGCTAACTTGTCTGTGACATTGGGTACATGGCGCCAGAATATGCAATGCATGGTATCTTCTCAGTTAAGTTCGACGTCTTCAGTTAAATGAACAGGGCGAAGGAACATTGGATCTGATGGAAACTCTAAAACACTTGTTAGCTATGTAAGCATGCATGCTCGTTTCTCTCATTCGTCTAATACTTTTAAAATGGGACAATGACGGTGATCGAATCACATGCATCTAATTAGATAGTAATTACGTGTGACATTTGGTTTCCATGTTAAATGATCAATCAGGTGTGGAAACACTGGAACGAAGGCAGAGCCCTAGAAGTCGTGGCCCATCCATGGCCGATCTCCTCAAGGCAGAGGAAGCTATCAGATGCATGCACATAGGCTTACTTTGCGTCCAAGAAGATGCAGTCGACAGGCCCAAACATGGTGACTGTAGTTATCGTGCTTAGTAGATACTCCGTTAATATTCCAAATCCTTGTGCACTGGCATTCATCTTTCATAGCACGAGTACTTACAAAGATTCCCTCGGCTTATGCATAGGTGAATAACAAGAAGAGCTCGAATGAAAGCCCTATTGTCCCGTAAATCTGTCCACTTGAAACATGACAGTCTCCAGTGAGTCCCTATTAGTATTTTGTGTGTATGAAATGTTAAAACCTAAAAAATATTCTATACCCTATCTTACATACTCCTATATCCTATAATAGAACTTAGATATTATATTAATATAATAATAAATACAATTTAATAAATAAAAAATACAATTTAATAATAAATATTATTTTAATAAATTAAATATAATTTCTAAATTTTCTAATTTTCAATCAAACTATTTGTATAAAGAGTTTTTTGTCCTTCAGAGTTGCAATTGTGTAAACATTTCATTATGTTTTTTAGTTCAAACTCTAATAAAATATGATTAATTGTTTTGATAGAAAAGTTATAACAGATTAATAAAATTGACCAAACACATGTTTAAAACAATGGTACAAGAGTGAGAGAAATCACACAGAAAAAATGAACGGCACATGACAACAAAACTGCAAGAAATACCACTTTTAACTCTCCACTAACCAATGTTGAACTATGGCTTATAATTATGTTTGTCTTGATCATGATGCAAATCTTAGGAACATCAAAGAACATTAATGATAGAAAGGCTAGATATGTTATGTGTTTTGATATATAAATATCCCATTCCTATCAAGATTTTTTTCCCAAACAATATTATTGCATTGACAAATCAAATAACATCATTCCTTCATTGGGATTCTGAGTTCATGGATAAAGTGTGAGATATTCAAAAATATGTTAAAAAAATTTCCATCATGAATTTCATAAATGGATATTTATCAAACATTCTATAGAAAGAATTTCTTGAATCTTGCATGTGGAGATACTTTCATGAGCAGAAATCAAGAAAATGTCTAGAGGTTAATTGAATAATAATTTACTCCTATCCACCACAATTGGATACAAGATACAGTAAATTGTCAAATGCTAGAATGAGATAAAACTTTAAGTACTCAAAACAGAGACCGATTCATGGTCAGAGTAGACAAAATTCTTCAAATGAGTCATGGAGAAGAGTACTTCAACCCAAAACACTTCAACAACTTTAAATGCATTTTCTACAAAAGTTAGTCCAGCAACCAATTTACATATCTTCATATGGAGCAATTGTGGGTCATGTCTTATGTCCAAATATAACAAGGTGGTCAGCAAATTTGGAACAAGAATTAACCCTGGATGAATGCTCATCCACAGTATTGTCAAGCAGTGCACTAAAATCAATATTTTATACAAGGATAAAATCAACAAGCACAGAGGTCAACAACACCAGCTCTTGCTACACTACTGGTATTCATAGACATATTCTCACAACCTCAAAATCAGTTTGCCTTAATCTCATAAAAGACCAAGCAAGAAATGGTGATGGAGAATATGAGAAGCAACAATACATTTCGCTGACTCAACAGAAGATGCAAAATGAGAAACATGAGGAGACCATGCAATTATTGTTCACAAGAATATAAACTTTTGTTTGAATAGCAATATCTTAAAGGATCGAATTTCTTAATAGGCCAGCACATTCATAAGGGCACTAGAAATATTTTGTGGACAATTTGAGATGAACCTTAGAGAACAATGTCAAATTGTCTGTGTACTGATCAAAAGAAATTAGAACCACAATCAAGAAATATGATATTAGAATAGAGGAGGGAATAATTCACTTTTCCTACTATAGTTTGTACATATTTTGCACCCAAGAAAAATCTAGTTTTGGTTATTGCTCTCCTCATCCAATTTAAGCTCTAAAGGCATCCACAAAGACTGAGTTAGAAATTAATCTCACTATGGGGACAAAGCTCCGGGCTGGGGGACTACACCATTAATGGGGGTTGCAATGGCTCTATTTGCAGCATTTCTATCTATTATCTTGGAGATTTATAATTCTTCTATTTTACTGGAAGGAATTTCAATGATTTAGGTTTATAAGAATTATGAAGTTCTAGTTTTCAATCAAAAAATGACTTTATTTTATTGACAATTCAGATTTCTAGATTGTTCTGGTAGTTCGACCGTGGAACTTTCACATTCGACTAAAACTATTTCGAAAGAAAAATTGAGTCTACGAAAATTGCTTAAAGTGAGGAAGTGAAAATATTACAAATCATAAGTCACATCAAAGAAAGCTACACTAATTTCTATGAGTTTTTAATATAAAAGTAGACAAAGATCAGAATATATAAATAATAGGATTTAGGGGATGTTTTAGGAGATATGTTTCTTGAACCGAGATAAAACCTGTAAGGAATCCTAAGACGTACATGATGGTCAGCCAGCCTCTCGGCATGTATTGGGTTCGATAAGTAATAATTTCTCTCGGGTGGATCCTAAATTCTTTTCGAGAGAGAAAGTAGAGAAAATTCTGGAAAAACCTCTCGGCCCTACCCGACATTAATCGCCGATGATTCTTTAAACATAACTTGACTGTCATCCCACCATTTAGCACGCATTGAGGAATAGATTACCCTCTCGAAAGAACGAACATTTGAAAATTAGGTCATCTGGATTTAGTCCTTTATCTTTAAGCATATTTCCATAAAACAATTCAATTTTTTTTTGGAATTCAAAGAGATGGTTAATTACATCCTTACCTACATCATCTAAACATCTCTAATTTATTTATTTTGACTTTGGATTGGACCAATTTTAAGCTTATTCATGATGTTCTCTTTTTAAAGCAAATTTTATCTATTTTTCTCATCTAACTAATTTAGGACAAAGGATAACGATAAACTAGTACTGTTGGACACTCTTCTCACTCTTTATTATTTAATTATTATAAAAATATAACAATTTGAATTTTTAAGTAGTAAAAAATTCTAAATGATTAACTTATATTGAAAATAATTGACGTGCTAATGATAAAAAAATACAAAAGCTATAATACATGATTGTTGTCTGTTGATGATTTCTAATCTTAAATATAATATTAATATTTATATCTAATTCAATTCTTTTTTCTTATTCCATTAATGACAGAGTTTTAGATAATTTTAAGATGAGAACGACACGACAATGAATTTTCTATAATCTCGATTCTTCTGGTTAGAATTCTATAATTCAATGCATTGAAATAAGTTGTGGTTGCACTTTAATTATTTTTAATTGTTATATTCAATAAACTTGTATAAGTTGACATTAATTCGATCCAGTAGCTTAAGGGCAATCACACAACATTTTATATCGGAGATGAGTTGTCCTCTTGTACGCTTATAGCGGTACAAGTTGCGAGTTGTCCATGTAAATATATTTTCATGGTTGAATCAGTCTTGATGACTGCAAATAATACACCTCATACGCATCCAGCATAACATAGAATTAAAAAATAAAAAAGTATAATATAGAAAAAGGGAATAATAAAGTTAACACTGAACCATATATATATATATATATATATATTTATTTATGCTTGTTCATGGGTGGACTGATAACAAAATAATAATGGACATACCATTTTTTATGAGAATAATGCCTTTTGTGAATTTTTTGTCTAACGTTAAAAAAATTGGTATATATTGTTACAGAAGGGTTCAACGAAAAATTATGTAATTAAACTTATATTTTAATTACAACAACAAGAAGAAGACGAAATAATTTCAACTAAATAATTAATAATTTTAAAGAAATAATTACCATTGTCTATTATCAACCGAGTCAACATCAGCGGCCAAAGCATTGATGATAAGTTGAGTCACGACATAGAAATATTGCAAAACTGAACGCGTTTCCCCTTCTGAGGACATAGGATTGGGAAGGAGATAGTGAAAGAAAAGAAATCGAATCAAGCCTGAAACGAATTGAACCCATGCATTGCCTTCAGCTTCCCCGGATTCAAGCTCTTGCTTGCTGCTGTTTCTTATGTCTTCTCATCGTCCTGCAGTCTCCACAAAGAACGGCAGCCGACTATGAGTTCATGTGGAACGACTGCCAAGGAGACGCGAACTACACCGCCAACAGCACCTACCAGTCCAACCTCAATCTTCTCCTCTCCTCGCTCTCCACCACCGCCGTTGCCACTGGCTACGACAACGATACCGTCGGCACGGGAAGCAGCAAAGTTTACGGCCTGGCGCAGTGCCGCGGCGACGAGTCCTCCGCCGACTGCGGGGGTTGCCTCAGCGCCGCAGCCCAAAACATCGTCCAAAAATGTCCCAAGGGTCAAAACTCGGCCATATTTTACGAGGAGTGCTTCCTGAGCTACTCCAACCAGAGTCAATACCCCAGGAGGAGCTATGACGTCTTCTTGTGCAACTCCAACAATGTTTCGGATCCGCAATTGTTCGACGATTTGTTAGGGAGCATGATGGACGATCTCTCAACGCGAGCGTCGAACTCGCCGAAAAAGTACGCGGGCGGGGTCGCAAACTACACGAGCTTCACGAAGTTGTATGGGTTGGCGCAGTGCACGAGAGACCTGTCGCAGCTCGATTGCTACCAATGCAATCAAAATCTCAGGGGACAGATTCCCAACTACTGCGGTCGAAGAAAAGGAGGGAGGATTTTTGCATTCACTTGTTATGTTAGGTACGAATTGTACCAGTTCTACAATATCTCGGCGGACGCCCAACCGACGCCGCCGCCACCACCGTCGCTGCCGCCCTCATCGTCGGCAACAAACGGCACTGGTACACCTCAGGGAACGACCGGAGGTAAGTCCTGCTCCATGGGTGCTGCCTAATCGAGATCATAGATGATGTAGTGTACCGTATTTGCATTACTTGCATGATACCTAATTATATTAATGAAAATCTATGAATGTTTATTTTCTTACATATATAAATCTTTTTCACTCTAACTATTCTAGATCAAGATATTGAGCTCTACAATTCCTTTTTCACATACTCTTCTTATATAAAATGTGAAAGTGAAACAACTTTTAAATTTTCTTTAAGATGAAGTTTACTTTCTAATTTTCTTTCTTCTATTATTCCTCCAAAGATTAACTAACTTTTAAACAACTTTACATAAATAACCAATAAAGAATTCTAATACAGCAATCACCGTGAGCATTTTTGCATCATCACGGACATTAGTGCTATTCATACCTCCACTCTTATTTATTAGTTTAACCATCTATGTGATTCAAATATATAGAAAATTAGAATTTGCATGAATAAGTGGGATAATATGAAAGAATATAAATTCATAATCCAAATTAATCAAATTTGAACATGAAATAATCATAAGATCAATAATCAATAATCATATGTTTCAATAAACAATGCTCTCTTTACTTCTCTTATATATTCTTATTCATATTCATGCTCAACTTAATATTTTTGTTCATGTTCATGTTCTTATTCATATTCATGAACTTGTTAATATTCATATTCATGGTTTTTTTTTTTGTTTTACACTGCATCTTTTACTTTTCATGCATGTGTCTAAAGATTTATATATTTTTTGTAGTATTTTATTTTTTTTAACTTTTATTAAGAGTAGCCAAAATACTTTCATATGATTCTTGATTATGATTGGATTTTATAAGTAGCTGCCATAAATTCTAGAGGTGGCTCTCATTATTTTTTTATCACGCTATAACACTTATTTTCGCATGGCACTTAGTATCAATCATGAGTTGTAATATTTTTCACCTTTTATCGTATTACTTAAACATTTATCTTTGCATATTTCCATTTAACGTGCCATGAATAAGGTCAAAAGAATTATTCAACATCAGATCAAATCATGTGAAAACAATCTATGGGAAAATAACTAAACTAGCAGGATTAAACTTGTGATCATAAAAGTCATATATTCTATCTCTCTTTAATCATAAATATCTTTTCGTTGTTAAGATAGCTTCTTATTATCGTTTTTGACTTAAAACACCTACTTTAACTCTGGGAGTCTTTTATAAACTAATCTCACGATTAAATTTAAATTTGAAATTGAATCACTAATCTTTATCCAAATTTCAGTTCCTACTTCAATTAGGACTTAACTTTTCTCCTTTCCCAATTTCTTTTTTATTTCTTTCCAAATTTTATTTTAATTATTATTGATAAGTAATTAATTTCCAATTTAATTAATAATAATAATTGTTTTTGAAAAACTTAGGGTACTAACTAAAGTTTATTTGAAGTTATTAAAGTAAGCTTCTATCATTTAACAACAACAGAACCTTCTCAGAATTCATTGGACGTTTCATAACAAATATCATATGGTAAAGAAAATTTGGTGCATTTGCTCACAGAATGAACATTTGAGTTGTCGATAGGCACCATACATCATGATATAAACTATCAATTTATAGATGCCGCGTTGTCTGATCGGTTGGACACCCAAGTCACGAGTCGTCCATTCCTTTACTGGTTCGAAATAAAATAATTAAAGTCAATTGTAATTTTAGACCAATGACTTGCATTTATTATTCGGTTTTGATCCAGGAAAAAAGAGTAATAATAAACTGGTGAAGGTTCTTGCCATTGCCATCCCCATTGCCGCCGCCCTGGTTGTTCTATTACTGATTGCCCTGTTTCTCTGTAAACGGAGAAGGAAATCCAGTGGCGGACAAGGTATGCAATGAGTTTACTGCAGTATATATATATATCTCTTTTTCTCGTGGATACAACAGAAACTTATTTCACACATATTTCAACAAGTTCTGTTGCTGTGTCATTATAACTTGGCTTTTGACCGAGCAGGGAGAGTACAGGACCCAGATTTTAGTAGCACAGAATACATATTATTCAACTTTGCTACGCTAAGATCTGCGACTAATAACTTGGCGGATTCGAACAAGCTTGGACAAGGTGGCTTTGGACCGGTCTATATGGTCAGTCGGCATGTTCAAGTATAAATAATATATTATTAGGCAAAATATATAAATGTTTTTTACAATAATTAACTTGCGATACGCTAAAGGAACCATGACCGTAATACTTGTCCTCAATAACATCTACAGGGAGCATTAGAAAATGGAGAGCAAATTGCAATGAAGAGACTCTGGTCAGGGACTGGTGGAATTCAAAACTGAGATCATTTTGGTTGCCAAGCTTCAGCATAAAAACCTTGTCAGATTGTTGGGCTGTTGCTTTCAAGAACAGGAGAAAATACTTGTCTATATCTTCCTAATAAAAGTCTGGACAAAATTCTCTTCGGTAAGGGACACTTTACATGCATATATACTACACACACATACATGTATTTTTTATGTTGTAAACCTATTATAGGCATAAGCTTTTTTTTTTTTTGTGAGTGCGAAACAAGGTATGAGATTATTTATTTGCCTAGCATGGGGCATGCAGATTGGGTACATAAAAGGTAATGTGATTACAATTAATTTAGAGCTTATTTAGAAGGCTGATGTCGTTGTTTTCAAGAAAACAAATCTATTGCCTAGCATATATGATAGTATGGGGTTGATGAATGTACTGCCAGATTTAAGAGCTGATTTGGATTTTTATTGTTCATACATTACCACTAAAAAAATAGTATATATATTGGAGTAGTGCACCTCTTTTTGTTTCTGTTCAACTCTGTTTTCATTTCGTTCTTCAATCCTCATTAATTTTCTTGGATTTGCGGACATCGACAGATCCAATTAGGAGAGTTGAATTGAATTGGGGACGTCGTCGTAAGATAATTGAAGGCATTGCTCGGGGCATTCTGTATCTTCACGAAGACTCACGGCTCAAGATAGTTCATCGAGACCTGAAAGCCAGTAACATCTTGCTTGATGGAGACATGAATGCCA
Organism: Pontederia crassipes; assembly: GCA_030549335.1. Taxonomy (NCBI): domain Eukaryota; kingdom Viridiplantae; phylum Streptophyta; class Magnoliopsida; order Commelinales; family Pontederiaceae; genus Pontederia; species Pontederia crassipes. The sequence continues at coordinate 32,898,971 of CM060193.1, forward strand.
AGATATCAGACTTCGGTCTTGCCAAGCTTGTCAACATCGACGAGACCCAACGAAACACCAGCAGAATCGCTGGAACATAGTACGAAGCAATTAGATTTTGTTCTCATTCTTTTTTACCTCTCTTATTCAGAGATAAAAAAAATATCTGACCGGCTAACATGTATGTGACAGTGGGTACATGGCGCCAGAATATGCAATGCATGGTATCTTCTCAGTTATTATGTTTTTTAGTTCAAACTCTAATAAAATGTGATTAATTGTTTGAAAGAAAACAATAGTACAAGAGTGAGAGAAATCACAGAAAAAAATGAACGGCACATGACAACAAAACCGCAAGACTGCGGAATCTTCTATTGGTACATGAACAACTGTGTGTACACCAGAGGTGCGTCCTTCCCGGTCCTCTCGTACTAGGGAAAGGTCCTTTAGACCTTTTTTAAGAAGGTTCTGTTACTATACCACTTTTAACTACCTCCACTAACTAGTGTTGAACTATTAGTTATATTGTCTTGATGATGATGCAAACCTTAGAACATAAAAGAACCTTAATGATACAAAGATTAGATACCTTATCTGTTTTGATATATAAATATCCCATTCCTATGAAGATTTTTTTTCCAAACAATATTACTCTCAAGATTTTTTTCCCAAACAAAATTATTGCAACGAGAAATCAAATAACATTACCCCTTCATTGGGATTCTGAGTTCATCGATAAAGTGTGAGAGATTCAAAAATATGTTAAAATGGTATTCTCATCATAAATGGATGTTTATGCAAACATTGTATAGAAAGAATTTCTTGAACTTTGCACGTGGAGATACTTTCATGAGCAGAAATCAAGGAAATGTCTACAGGTTAATTGAATGGTGGAAAAGGCCGCTGCTTGGCAGCCTATTTTCTTTTTCATATCTAATCCCTCACCTCCCCGCCCGCCTCTGCTCCTTCCTCCCAGCCCGCCACCTCGCCGGCCGTCGCATCCTTGCCCTCATCATATCTCACCCTGCAGCGGTGCTCTCCGACCTAAGATCATTGGTCTCTGACTGGGCGGCTCTCGCCGTGCACCTCGACTCCGGCATCGCCCTACTTGATGCCTCCAATGCGGTCGGCGCCGAGGTCGACCATATGCTGCGCGGCTGCTTCCTCCGCTTCGCTTCACCCTTGCTCTCCTCGACGCCTCCAACACCGTCGTCGATATGTTGTGCCGCCACCTCCTCCTCTGCTTCGCCCTCGCCTCCTCGACACCTCCAACGTTGTTGCCGCCGATCTGCTACGCCGCTGCCGCCTCCTCCTTTGCTTCGCCCTTGTCCTCCTCGATGCCTACACCGCCAATGCAGCCTCCACTGCACTATGGCCGCCACCTCCACTCCGCCCTTCACGCGAAAAAGCAAAAAGTTGGATTAGAGATATCGTTTGATCTTGACCGTCCAAGACGTTACGGACGATGGAGATTATGTCACTAAAAAAAGTTTAAAAAAACATGCAACGTCGGATGCATGATGGTGCTCAGCAGCCTTCTTAGCGCGCCCGCTAAGGAGGTGCTCTTTCCTTAATTGAATAAGTTACTCTTATCCACCACAATTGGATACAAGATACAATAAATTGTCAAATTCTAGAAGGAGATGAAACTTTAATTACTGAAAACTGAGACTAAGGAGCTATTTGGCTAAGCTTATAAGCCACTTATAAATTAGTTTAAAAAAATCACAACGTTTGGTAACTTAAAATTTTGACTGATAAGGAGATATCAAATCTATTTATAAGTAAAAAAAATAAGTAGGGGGAGGGGTGCTTATTTTTTTCTAAAAAATAAGTCAGTTAGTTGTCTCAACTAACTAGTTGTTATTAATATAAGTAGTTTTATTCAAATGTGTAACTGCTTATTTTTAAAAATAAATTTCAGTCAATAAAATACTTATCAGCACTTCAACTTATTAATTATTCAGTATCAGCTAAGCCAAACGGGCCCTAATTCATGGTCAGAGTAGAGAAAATTCTTCAATGAGCCATGGAGAATAGTAGTTCATCCCAAAACACCCCAACAATTTTAAATGTATTTTCTACAAAAGTTAGTCCAACAACCAATTTACATATCTTCACATGGAGCAATTGTGGGTCATGTCTTATATGCAAAAATCAATAACAAGGTGATCAGCAAATTTGGAACAAGAATTAACCTTGGATTAATGCTCATCCACAGCATTTGTCAAGAAGTGCACTAAAATCAAAAGTTTATACAAGGACAAAATCAGCAACCACAGAGGCCAACAACACCAGCTCTTGCTAAGTACACTACTGGTATGCATAGACTTATTCTCACCTCAACCTCAAAATAAATTAGCCGTAATCTCATAAAAGACCAATCAAGAAATGATCATGGAGATATGAGAAGCAACAATACATATGGCTGACTCAACGAAAGAGGCAAAATGAGACACTGAAACATGAGGAGGCCATGCAACTACGGTTCACAAGAATATTAATATAAATTTTTGTTTCAATAGCAATATCTTAAAGGATTGAATTGCTTAACAGGCTAGCACATCCATAATGGCACTATAAATCTTTCGTGGACAATTTGAGATGGACCTCAGAATGCACTACAAGAAATTGGCGATTAGCGATGTAAAATAGCATCTCCATCGACAGTGACGCTAAGTCGATGCCACGGACGTCGTGATTGCATCTCAGTTGATTCACACAACACAAATGTGATGCTACTTGCCTCCCAATAGCATTACATTAGCGTTTCCATAGTGTTTCGAGAAATAGACGCTAACGAAGGTGTCATAGAGACGTTAATTAGCTGCTTTATTGCGCGCGATGGATCAAAAATGCATGACAGAACTTAACGATGTTGTAGCACCGACATCGTTCAACGCGAAACTAGCATCGCTTGGTTTGAGACGCTTTGTCGACGCTAGCAAGGAATCGATATGGGCACCGTATTGTTGCGTGGTTTTAGCGCCGAGATATGTGACGCGACTTGCATCACAATTGATGCGACGATATGTAGACGCTAATATAAAAATATATTCCTATGGTTGCCTAACATACAACACTTAATTGGAACTATTTTAACACTACTTGGAGTCTCATAACTATAGAGGAACATATATGTTAATTAAGAAATAGATTAACTATACGCTATCCATATTTATATAACATATATATGTTATCTATTTTGACGCAACCTCATATACTTCAACATATATTATGTACTTATATATGCCTATCATATGTGTGTTCCTAAATATATATTTGTTCCTTGTATTATATTTCTTATGCGTACAATATATATCATATCTTAATTATACATATATTATTTTTATATTCTTAATCATGGAATTATGATGGTTGAATTAAGTGACATGATTTGTTACAAAATATTCCATTTTAGTGTCATCGTGGAGACTCAATAGCATCGATGAAGCGTCACAACAGAGCCGCAATGATAGTCGACGCTAGAGAGGCACTATTGACGTCTCTCTGGCATCGCAACGTTGGGATGCTAAGACGTTTGAGACGCAACTCATTAGCGTCGCTATAACGCCTCAGTAGCCGACTTTTTATTCCACTCACTTAATCGGACACATATAAACATATAAATACACATATATACTTATTCTTATATAATATGTACACACATACATATTATTATCACTTAATCTCGCACATATAAACATATACATACATATATATACTTATAATATGTATACATATACACATTATTATCAATTAATCTCGTACATATATACACGTATATACTTATAATACATATGGATATACACATTGTTGTGACTTAATCTTGTACACGTAGACATATACATACACATATATTAGATATACATATATATAATTTTTTCATATACACATAGATTTATAATTTTATATACATATACATAAGTAATTATATATGCATTCCATATTTTTTTATAGTGTGGGAAGGGAACAAAACAACTCTGAGGGGGCACAATGTGATGAGACACTATCTTGAATATATAGACCTAACATACATACACACATCATATATATATATATATATATACACACACACACAATTACATACATTTATAATAGAAAATTATAATATACAAAACCTATCAAAATATAAACTTATAATATAATATGAACAAAATAATATAAAGCTATTTAAATAGAAGTCAATAAAAAATCAGGAATAGTATGTGGTGTCACTTTAGCGTCTACGTAGCGTCTTTCGTCTCTTATAGAGTTAGTTGGCCGTTGATGTAATGTCGCATTTAATTTTATTATCTTTTATTTATTTTTTTGTGCCATTGTAGCGTCTATGTAGCGTCGCATTACGATGCAGCGCTAAAAACTTACCTTACATCCCTAACTTCTTTCTTTACTTTTTAGTTTTACTGTGTTTACCGCCTGACCTCACCTCCAACCGCTGCCGACTCGACTGACCCTGCCGCCTTCCCCTCTATGACCTCGATCCCGCCCGCTGCCCGTCGACGTGTCGACTGCTCCGACTCCGACCTCGACTCCAGCCTCCTCCTCCGACCCTGCCCAGTCCGCTGACTGCCACCGTCTGCTCTGGCCTTCTCCTCCTCCGACCCTGACACCGCCCGCCGGCTGCCGCTGACTACTCCAACCCCGACCCAGCCCGCGGACCGCCACCGAGTGCTCTGGCCTTCTCCTCTATGACCCCGACCCCGCCCTCCGACTGCCGCCGATTGCTCGACCTCGACCCCGCCTCCGGCCTCCTCCTCCGACCCCGACCTAGCTTCCGGCCTCCTCCTCCGACCCTGGCCCAGCTTGCCAACTCCTCCGACACTAACCGAGCCTGCCAACCATCGCCAACTCGTCCGAACACCCCCCCCCTCCGCCGGACATCGCCCTCCTCCGCAGTCGGACATTAATTCTTCTTTGTAATTTGCAAGACCACTTTCATACCCACTAGTGTCGTACAAGATGTCAGTGCTCTTGTTCTTTCTCACTTACCGAAAGGAGCAGGATCGTGAAAAGATGTCCCAATTCAAGTGTGGGAAGACAACTTTTGTACCTTTACGGTACGATATTCTTCTTGGGTTTCATAATTTGTTTTATATTATTTTTAAATTATTAAGTTTTAAAGTATTATTTAGAAGGCAAATCACTTTCATTCGGATCTTAGTTTGGGGATGATCCGAAGAGCTTTTGAGGAGGTGATTGCGAAATGCCTCCGAAATCGATTATATAAGTTTCGCAAGGTCGTCACGCCCGTCGGTCTCACTTTGGAGCAGGGCATACAAAGATGCCCAAGGCATATTAGGCGCTCGGTTTAGGAGTTCTTATGTAGGAAGTGAGAAATATGTTTACATTTAAATTATTTTTATTAAATTTATAATTTTTCAAAGTCTAAGTATTTGATGTTCATAAAGGATGGATGAACAATGTCAAAGAACGTCGAAAAAAGCAAGAGTTAACCGATTTTCGAAGCTCGAGGTCCACATCCACACAGGCGGGTCGATGCGGTTTGAAAGCATCGACGACGCATGGTAATTTACATACAAATTCGATTAATCAAACTTTTAACTTATACTTATTTTATAAAATTTAAAACTTTATTACAGGAGGAGAAATAAGGTAGTTCTGTGGACTTTCGTGTGGTTTACAAGGCCTCGCATAAGAGTCGGAAGACCAACGACTTGGTCATGCCCACTACTCGTAGGCTTTTGGTAAGTCGCATCACATGTTCACTTGGTTGCTGACGTTAGTGTAAACTATTTTTTAAATGCGCAATGTTTAAATTTTTTAGGATGAGTATAATGCGAAGATGGCTAAAAAGTACGGAGATGATTCGAGTACTCAGCCACCAGATAACATTTCTCGAAAGTGATTCACGTTTTTCATTTATGTATTTTTTGATGTTATAGAATGTTTATATGATTGTATAATTTTTCTATTTCATAGAGGACCCTACTGTTTGGAAGGAGGTGGCCGACACGACATGAGAAGGATACATGCGTGGCCTCGGCACAGTCGCTCAGATACCTAGGAGGAGCGGAGGATATGCAAGAGGCCCATCTACTCCGAGCTCATCCGCTGCACCTAATGTGACGCAGCTATCGCAATAGCTATCATAGCAGATATCGCAGCAGGTGTAGCAGCAGCTGTCGCAGCAGTTGGCTTCATTATTGCAGGCGATTCAAGGATTGATCCCGCCGTAAAATCAATCCTCATGAGGCTAAGGACCGAGCACGTCAGGATCAAACGTCCGAAACGACAACAACAACTTCCAAACTTAGGATAGAAACTTTTGCAACTATACCTTTTCTTACTTATAGACTTTTTTATTAGATATATGTATAGTAGTTATACTTTTATTAGTCCAGTTTATTACTTTTCATATTATTATCTTAGATATTATGCCTGTGATGATTCCTCTTTGGTATTATGCATGTGATGAATATCAATGCATTTATATACATTATATAATTGTATGGTGTGGGAAGGGAAGAAAATATGACTGTAATGGGGCAAAAAAAATCTAACATTAGCGCCTCTGTAGCGCCACACTAGCGTCGCATGCATAGTCGAGGCTACATTAAATATATTATTCCTCGCGTCGTTGGAGTGTCATAGTAGCATCTACATGTGTAGCATCACCTTAGCGTCGCCTTTCCGACCCAACAGACATGGTGTTGGCCTCACAGTTGCACCGAAATCGCGTCAACTAATGCATAAACTTAGCGTCTCTTGGGCGCTGAAATATCGCCTCACAATTCTGCGCCACTTTAGCGTCGCGTTAGCGACGCCAATCGATTGCTCGTAATGAGACATTATACTATTGACGCTAGTAGCTTCTCTCTCTTCTTTGCTCTATTATGACGCTATTATCGACGTCGCATCTTGTCGGCGCTACTTAGACGCTATATATTCTAGAGACTCAACAGCGCCGCAATAGTGTCTCCTTCTTTGGGTCGCTACTCGCCGATTTTCTTGTAGTGGTGCACTGATCATAAGAAATTAGAACCACAATAATGAAATATGATATTAGAAGAGAGGAGGGAATAATTCACATTTCGTGCTATAGTTTGTACATATCTTGCACCCCCAAGCAAAAACTAGTTTTGCTTATTTTTCTCTGCATCCAATTGAAGCTCTAAAGGCATCCCCAAATTAGACTAAGTTAGCAATTAATCTCACTAAAGTATCATTCCTACAAAAGTTGATTAACACAGATGATTATAAGCAATTTAAAAAGTTCATGAAGGTAATGAAGGAGTTACATGTCAACATCCCTCCAACAAATGTCATCTTACAAAAGGTTTATAAAGAAAATCTTGACTAAAACGAAAGGTCTAATTTTAAGAAATTATAGCCATAATTGAGAAAGTCAGCACAAGCACACAGAAAAAAATACTCCCTAAGTAAACAAAGCATTGTGTACCCTAAGGACTAATGCTCATACATACATACATACATACATACATACATACATACATACATACATACATACATACATGCATGCATGCATGCATGCATACATACATACATACATGCATGCGCATATATATACATACATACATACATACATACATACATACATACATACATACATACATACATACATATATGTGTGTATTATATATTCAATACTTAATACTTATCATCTCAAGTCAATAAATTTGACATTACAAAGAAAGAACCATTATAGAAATGGGTAATAAAGAAAGATGGAAACTCCAAAGATCATGAAGTTACACACAAATAAATGTTTTTTAACAGGAAGTTAGTAAATTTTGAATGTGTATTATTGACCTATTTAGCTATTGAACTGAGTTTTCTCAAACCTAATTTAAAAGGGATAAAGATAGATGTTCTAGATAAAAAAAATATATAAAAATTGAAGCTATTGGGTCTCTTTGTTTATGAATTACTTTGAAACTTGGGTCAATTGTTAATTAAAATGAATGGACCAGATATCATATATAACTAGGAGGTTGATATGTTAGACTTTAGCCAAAATTATGATTGTCCTATATATAACCACTCGTCCCCCACCATACACTAATTTTTTTATTATTGGACTTACTGTGGTATTGATCCCCCACTAGGCATGAAAATAGCATCATGTTTTCCTTAATTGTCTTAGTATTCTTCATTGAATTCGACAAGATGAATGTTCAATAAAATTATTGTTAAATTGATCATTGTCAATAAATATAATTGATATTTAATTAACAATTTCTATTGATTTGAATTTAGAATTGATATTGAGCAATGGCCATTGGTCATTGAATTGATAATTACCTACCACAATTGTTTATTATTAATTATTAAATTGATATATGTGTGTATGTGTGTGTGTGGATTTGTTGCCTAGTCCAATATTGGTAAATGATTATATTGGTCATTAATGTGAAAATTTTGTGTTTGGTCATTCGTGTTCCATCATACACAAATCTACTAAATTGTTATTGTTATTGTAATTAGACTTTCTGTGATATTGATTCCCCATTAGGCTGCCTGAAAATAGCATAATACTTTTTTTCTTAATTGAATGAACGTTCTTCATTGAATTGGACCAGATTGAACGATCAATCAAATTATTATTGAATGATCATGGTCATTAAATAGAATTTATATTGAATTAACAATTTCTATTAAATTGAATTGAGAATTGATATTGAGCAATGGACATTGGTTATAGAATTCATAATTACAGTCCATTGATAGTTGTTATTATTAATTGTTAAATTGATATACATGGTTATGTTGCCTAGCCCAATATAGGTAAATTATTATATTGTTCATTAATTCTTAAATTGATCGATCAGTTTATCATTTATTTATTATATCATATTTCGATTGAACATATTAATTATTTTTTTAACTTCTACACACTCATGAATTTTTCTCTAGTGGCTCAGTCAATGATAAATGATTATTGTATATGACATAAGATCGAGTTATGGATGATATTATTTAGTTTTATATTTTGGCATTTTAGATTGTAAACTGATGGATATTTTAGTTATTTTGAATATTATGATTGTTAGTAATTATTATTTAAACAATCTTTTGCATATAGTGTTGTATTTTGAAAAATTATTTTATACAAAATCGATAGTATCTCCGAAATGATTTGTTAGTATGTGTTTTAGTCGCATAATTTCTATCAATTTCTATATTTCACATGAGGAAATAAAAACATTCAATTTGTGAATCCAAAGTTTCTACTACGGGCCAATATATAATTTTAGGGAAAATCGGCTCACGCAGCCATTTTTTCAATAAAAAATTGAAAAAGTTTAGATTAAAAAAGTTCTTCTGAAGGACTCTATAAATCCGTATTAAATAACATTATACTTTATTTTAAAATTTTAATGTATTATAAATAATAAATTTAAATGATTAATTATATTTAAGATAATGGACGCATGTTAATTATATTGCACGTATTAATACAAATATATATAAGCTATAATATGTGAGTTTTGTCTATTTATGACTTCTAATACTAAATATGATATTATTATTTATAACTAATTCAATTCTTTTTTTTATTCCATGGATTACAAACCTTTAGCTAATTTTCTACAATTTTGATTCTTCAACATATAATTTAGAATTCTACAATTCAATGCATTAAAATAAGTTGTGGTTGCAATTCAATTATGAAAATTTTGAAATATTAAAGAACTTGGTATTAATCTCTGTTGGGCCATTGTATTAATATTCAAACATTTCATCTCTGCTTGGCCACTTTTTATTGAAGTATTAAATTATGAGTATTATTTAAAAAAAAAGAATTGAAACGTTTCTGATGATTTTCTATCCATCGGAAACCTTTTTAGAAAAGGAAGGTTGGAGCTTCTGATGGGTCTGAAGGGTGCAGCACGGTCGAAGCTTTTGATGGGAAAGCACCGTTGAAAGCATCGAAGGCAAGAACCGTCGAAGCTTCCAACGGCATGTCCCGTCAGAAGTTTCGAAGGGAGACAACCCCTCCCTCTGATTTTGCCAACCTGCTTAGGATTTTTCGACGGAAAAATTTGTTGGAATCTTCAAAGCTTTCCTTCGAAATTTAATATGGGACGTGCCCGTAAAAATTTTTGAAGGTCAAAGTTTCCTTCAAAATTTGTGACAGGACTTACTCGTCGAAAACTTCGAAGGTAAAGTAACTGTCGCATACATCCGCCGAAACTTCTGAAAGACATTTCAAGATCTTTCCGATGGCTATTTTTCCCATTGTCTATTATCCATCGGAAAATCTGTCATAAAGCCTTTTTAGTGACGGATTTTGAAGTTTTTGCGACGGATATATCCATCGAAAAAACGTAAAATTCTTGTAGTGTTTGTGTCTTTTTTACAATTTATATAGGCTTATTATTTTACATTTTTTACATATACTTTATACGTATATTATAATATTACATTAATTTCATACGTCTTTATCTCATATTATACAATGTTATCATTTTTAATATATTGGGTGGGAGTCAGAGACTTAAAAAAGAAAAAAATACATAAAATGATATTATATTAAATATAAGTTTTGAATATATATATATATATAATACATAAAAAAAATGGTAACATATGTACATTTGACTCCCCAAAAAAAATGATATGTCATTCAAAAAAATTGGATGGAAGGTGAAGAGGCAAGAGAGTATATTAATGGCACTAAAAGCTTATAATAGAAATGGAAGTTAAAATTGTCACTTTAGAGTGACATTAAATTTTTTTAAAAGTAATATTATGAGCACCCCTACATTAATTCTAGTAGCTTAATACCGGAGATGAGTTGTAGGCTTGTAGCGGTACAAGTTGCGAGTTTTCCATATATCTTTGCATGGGTCCCGATGACTGCAAATGATAAAACTCAAACAGATCCACTCTATAATATAAAATTGGAATAATCGTTCGTGGGTGCGATGACAAGAAAAAAGACAATAGTGGCCAAACTACCGCGTGTACACGGATCGTGCCCATCTAAACAAGAGAGTAAAGTCATTGGTTTGCTTTTGGTTGCTCGTTCTTTTGACGCAAACGTTTAAAAATTTGGTGTCTAGTAGTTAAAGAAGGGATCAACAAGCGAGTACGTATAAAGCGCATGGTTTGAATATAAAATATTGACTTTTTCGAACTAAAATTACTAATATAAATTTAATTGAAAAATTCTCTGACACGGGTTACATGTCTTTCATTAATCTCCTTAGAAGAATGGTTATCACTGATAGTCGAATTATCAGATTTTTTAAATTTATTTACCTCCTTGTTGTCTTAACATATTTTTGTATTATGTGTAAAAAGGCAAGTACATCATCATCTATTATCAAGGGAGTCAACATCGGCGGCCAATGCTTTGTTCATAAGTCGTGACAATATGACATCGAAAAGGAAGATGAACGCGCTTTCTCTTTGAATCAAGCTTGAAACGAACTGAACGATGCCTTGCCATCAGCTTCCCCGGATCCAAGCGCTTGCTTGCTGTTCTTTCTTCTTTTGCCTTCTCATCATCCTGCAATTCATACGAAGAACGGCAGCCGACTACGACTTCGATTATATCGACTGCCAAGGAGATGCCAACTACACCGCCAACAGCGACTACCAGTCTAACCTCAATCTTCTCCTCTCCTCCCTCTCCACCGCCGCCGTCGCCAGTGGCTTCGACAACGACACCGTCGGTGCGGGGAGCAGCAAAGTTTACGGCCTGGCGCAGTGCCGCGGCGACCAGTCCACCGCGGACTGCGCGGGTTGCCTCAGTACCGCAGCACAAAGCATCGTGCAGAAATGTCCCAAGCGTCAGAACTCCGCCATATTCTACGAGGAGTGCTTCCTGCGCTACGCCAACCAGAGTTTCTTCTCCTCTACTAATACCCCCGGGAGGAATTACTACATCTACAAGTGCAACCTACCAGCAACGCTTCAAATCCACAAGCGTTCGACAGTTTGTTGGGCGGCATGATGAGCGATCTCGCGACGGGAGCATCGAACTCGCCGAAAAAGTACGCCGGCGCGATGACAAACTACACGAGCTTCCAGAATTTGTACGGGTTGGCGCAGTGCACGAGAGACCTGTCGCAGCTCGACTGCTACAAATGCATTCAAGATCTTAGGGAACAAATTCCCAGTTTGTGTGGTCAAAAGAAAGGAGGGAGGATATCTGCATTCACTTGCTATCTTAGATACGAAATGTACCAGTTCTACAATAATATCTCGGCCGAAGGCCTATCGACGCCGCCACCTCCCCCGTCGCCAGCCCCGTCGTCGGCAACAAACGGCACTGGTGCTCCTCTGGCAACAACCGGAGGTAAGTTCAGACGACCTTGCTTCGCGGGTGCTACGATCATTGATGACGTAGTGTATAGTATTTGCATTCCTTGCATGATGATACGTTTGATTATGCTAATGCAAAATCGATAAAATATTTTATCATTTACATATATCAATCCTTTTCAGTTTTCACTCTTAACTATTCTGGGTTAATAAATGTGGCATTAATTAAGATATGCAAAGAAAGTTGATTTGAAGTCATTAAATTTATCTTTTATTATCTATCAATAACACAACCTTATCGAAATTCATTGAAAATTTATTATAATCATATGATAAGACAATTGGTACATCCTGACAAAAACTATGAACCTATAGACCCCGCGTTGTCTGATCTGTTGGACGCCCAAGTCACGCGGTCGTCCATTCTTTCAATGATGTTGACAGAAAATAATTAAAGTGGGGTCTAATTCTAGACCAATGACTTGCATATGTTATTCTGTTTTGATGTAGGAAAAAAGAGAAATAATAACACGGTGAAGGTTCTTGCCATTGGCATCCCCATTGCCGTCGCCCTGGTTGTTCTGTTAGTGATTGCGCTGTTTCTCTGTAAACGGAGAACGAAGTCAAGTGGAGGACAAGGTATGCAATGAGTTTGCAGCAGTATGACTTTTCACACATATTTCAACAAGTTCTATTGTTGTGACATTATATACTTGACCTTTGACCGAGCAGGGAGAGTAAAGGACCCAGATTTTAGTAGCACAGAATACATATTATTCAACTTTGCTACGCTAAGATCTGCGACAAACAACTTCGCGGATTCGAACAAGCTTGGAGAAGGTGGCTTTGGACCGGTCTATAAGGTGAGTGAGCATGTTCAAATATACCATATATAATATAAGATGAGTCAGCATGTTCAAGTATATATAATATATTATATAGGCAAAAATATATATATGCTTTATATAATATTTAAATTGCATAAACTAATTGAAGGGACCATGAGCATAATACTTATCTTCCATAACATCTACAGGGAATATTAGAGAATGGAGAGCAAATTGCAGTGAAGAGACTCTCAATCAACTCTGGTCAAGGACTGGTGGAATTCAAAACTGAGATTGTTTTGGTTGCCAAGCTTCAACATAAAAACCTTGTCAGATTGTTGGGCTGTTGCTTTCAAGAACAGGAGAAAATACTTGTCTATGAGTATCTTCCTAACAAGAGTCTCGACAAAATTCTATTCGGTAAGGGACACTTTATAGGCATATGTATTCCCATAAATGTATGTATATATGTCACATGAACACATTACATGTTTTATGTTGTAAACTTATGATAGACAAAGTTTTTCTTTCCTTTTTTTGTTTGTCTGTGTGTGAAATAAGGCACGCGATTATTTATTTGTTTAGCATGGGGATGCAGACTAGGTACATAAAAGGTAGTGTGATTATAATTAATTTAGAGCTTATTTAGAGGGCTGATGTCGTTGTTTTCAAGAAAAAAAAAATCTACTGCCTAGCATATATGATTGCATGGGGTTGATGAGTATCCTGCAAGACTCAAGAGCTGATTTGGATTTTTATTACTTATACATTACCACTAAAAAAGTGTACATATTAGTGTAGTGGAACTCTTTTTGTTTCTGTTCAATTTTGGTTTCATTGCGTTCTTCAGTCCCCGTTAATTTTCTTACTTGGATTTGCTGACATCGACAGATCAGAGTAGGAGAGTTGAATTGAATTGGGGACGGCGTCGTAAGATCATAGAAGGCATTGCTCGGGGCATTCTGTATCTTCACGAGGACTCACGGCTCAAGATAGTTCATCGTGACCTGAAAGCCAGTAACATCTTGTTGGATGGAGACATGAATGCCAAGATATCAGATTTCGGTCTTGCCAAGCTTGTCAACATCGACGAGACCCAACGAAACACCAGCAGAATCGCTGGAACATTGTATGTTCTGTTCTGATTCTTTTTTACTACAGTATATATAGTCTTATTCAGAAATAAAAAGATCTGATTGGCTAATCTGTCTATGACAGTGGGTACATGGCGCCAGAATATGCAATGCATGGTATCTTCTCAGTTAAATCCGACGTCTTCAGTTATGGTGTACTGCTTTTGGAGATCATAACCGGGCGAAAGAACATTGGATACAATGCAGACTCTACAACACTTCTTAGCTATGTAAGATTGCATACATCGCTTCTACCTTTTAAAATGGGACAATGAGCGGTGATCGATCACATGCATCTAATTAGATAGCAATTACGTGTGACATTTGGTTTCCTTGTTAAATAATCAAACAGGTGTGGCAACACTGGAACGAAGGCAGAGCTCTAGAAGTCGTGGACCCATCCATGGCCAATCATATCAACGCAGAGGAAGCTATCAGATGCATGCACATCGGCTTACTATGCGTCCAAGAAGATGCAGCTGACAGGCTCAACATGGCGACTGTAGTTATCATGCTTAGTAGCTACTCCGTTAATCTTCCAAATCCTTGTGCACCGGCGTTCGTCATTCATAGTACCAGCACTTACAACTCAGATTCCCTCGGCTTAAGTGATGCATAGGGGAATGAAAGCCTTGAGGTCTGAAACATCAGTCTCCAGTAGACACCATATTTCGAGTGTATGAAATGTCATTGTATTAAGATTTCCTTCCTGTTTCGGGACCTTGGAAAATTGAAAATTGAAGAAAGGAAAAAAAACTGTTGTTATTTTCCTTATCTCCTTAAAATTTATAAATACTATTTATTAGGTTGTTTATTTCACGGACCCAAAACCATAATTTGAGACTCAATGAGGTAAAAAAATAGGAGGTATCAGCTAGCTTAGCGTCTCGACATCGACGTTATTTACCTCCTTATTTTCTATTTATTTTATACCTTTTGATACCATTAACATCCGATTAATTTAATATTAACGATATAAATAAATCATCACGATATTTATTTATTTTTATATTATGCGTAAATAGGAAAGTACTATCATCGTCTATTATCAAGGGAGTCCACGTTGGCAGTCATGACATCGAAGGTGAACGCGTTTCCACTTTGGAGAGCATGAAAAGGAGATCGAGAAGAAAAATAATTTTGAACCAAGCGTGAAACGAGTTGAACTATGCCTCGTCTTCAGCTTCCACGGATCCAAGCGCTTGCTTGCTGTTCTTTCTTCTTATTCCTTCTCCTCATCATCCTGCAGTCTACACAAAGATCAGCAGCCGACTACTACCTCGATTGGACCGACTGCCAAGGAGATGCGAACTACACCGCCAACAGCACCTACCAGTCCAACCTCAAGTTTCTCCTCTCCTCCCTCTCCACCACCGCCGTCGCCACTGGCTACGACAACGACACCGTCGGCACGGGGAGGAGCAAAGTTTACGGCCTGGCGCAGTGCCGCGGCGACCAGTCCGCCGCGGACTGCGCGGGTTGCCTCAGCACCGCAGCCCAAAACATCGTCCAAAAATGTCCCAAGGGTCAAAACTCGGCCATATTTTACGGGGAGTGCTTCCTGCGCTACTCCAACCAGAGTCAATACCCCAGGAGGAGCTATGACATCTTCTTGTGCAACTCCAACAATGTTTCGGATCCGCAATGGTTCGACGATTTGTTAGGGAGCATGATGGACGATCTCTCAACGCGAGCGTCGAACTCGCCGAAAAAGTACGCGGGCGGGGTCGCAAACTACGCGAGCTTCACGAAGTTGTATGGGTTGGCGCAGTGCACGAGAGACCTGTCGCAGCTCGATTGCTACCAATGCATTCAAAATCTCAGGGGAGATATTCCCAAATATTGTGGCCAAAAGAAAGGAGGGAGGATACTTGCTTTCACTTGTTCTATCAGATACGAATTGTATCAGTTCTACAACACCTCGGCCGACGCTCTTTCAATGCCGCCACCATCTCCGTCGCTGCCGCCCTCGTCGTCAACCACAAACGTCACCGGTACTGCACAGGGAACGACCGGAGGTAAGTCAAACGACCGTCCTTCACGGGTTCTACTGCTACCCAGTCGCGATCATTGATGGCGTAGTGTATAGTATTCCTCGCACGGTACGTTTGATTATATTAATGCCAATTCCACAAAATATTTTATTATTTTACATATACCCATCCTTTTCACTCTAGCTATAGGAATACCGCGTTGTCTGATCGGTTGGACACGCAAGTCACGAGTCGTCCATTCTTTGACTGGTTCGAAAGAATAATTAAAGTCTATTGTAATTTTAGACCAATGACTTGCATATGTTATTCGATTTTGATCTAGGAAAAAAAGAATAAGAACAATACGGTGAAGGTTCTTACCGTTGCCATCCCCATTGCCGCCGCCCTGGTTGTTGTGTTACTGATTGCCCTGTTTCTCTGTATACGGAGAACGGAATCAAGAGGAGAACAAGGTATGCAGTGCAATGAATTTGCTGCAGTGGATACAACAGAAACTTTTTCACACATATTTCAACAAGTTCTGTTGCTGTCATTATACTTTACTTTTGACCGAGCAGGGAGCGTACAGGACCCAGATTTTAGTAGCACTGAATACATATTATTCGACTTTGCTACCTTCAGATCTGCGACGAACAACTTCGCGGATTCGAACAAGCTTGGAGAAGGTGGCTTTGGACCGGTCTATAAGGTGAGTCAGCATGTTCAACTATATGTAATGTATTAATAATAAATAGGCAAAAAGTTATAAATTCTTTTTAGTTCTTACAATATTTAAATTGCATAAACTAATTAAAACACCCATGAGCGTAATACTTATCTTCCATAACATCTACAGGGAGCATTAGAGAATGGAGAGGAGATTGCAGTTAAGAGACTCTCCATCAACTCTGGACAAGGACTGGCGGAATTCAAAACTGAAATTATTTTGGTTGCCAAGCTTCAACATAAAAACCTTGTCAGATTGTTGGGTTGTTGCTTCCAAGAACAGGAGAAAATACTTGTCTACGAGTATCTTCCTAATAAAAGTCTCGATAAAATTCTTTTCGGTAAGGGACACTTTATATGCATATTATTATATGTTTTATGTTGTAAACTTATATATGATAGGCACAAGTTTGTGTGTGTGTGTGTTTGTGTGTGAACTGTGAAACAAGGCACGCAATTATTGTAATGTGATAACAATTAATTTAGCGCTTACCTAGGGGGCTGATGTCGTTTTTACAAGAAAAAAACTTACTTCCTAGTATATATGATTGTACGGCGTTGATGAGTATACTGCAAGATTTAAAATCTGATTTGGATCTTTATTGCTTATACATTACCACTGAAAAAGTAATGATATATTAGTATAGTAGACCTCTTTTTGTTTCTTTTCAACTCTGATTTCATTTGATTCTTCAATCCTTGTTAATTTTCTTACATGGATTCGGGAAATCGACAGCTCCGAGTAGGAGAGTTGAATTGAATTGGGGACGGCGTCGTAAGATAATTGAAGTCATTGCTCGGGGCATTCTGTATCTTCACGAAGACTCACGTCTCAAGATAGTTCATCGAGACCTGAAAGCCAGTAACATCTGCTGGACGGCGACATGAATGCCAAGATATCAGATTTCGGTCTTGCTAAGCTTGTCAACATCGATGATACCCAACGAAATACCAGCAGAATAGCTGGAACATAGTAAGTAGCAATTTGATTTTGTTATCATTTCTTTTTTACCACAGTATATGTAGTATTGTAGCCTTATTCAGAAATAAAAAGATCTGACTGGCTAACTTATCTGTGACAGTGGGTACATGGCACCAGAATATGCAATGCATGGCTTCTTCTCAGCTAAATCCGACGTCTCCAGTTATGGTGTATTGATTTTGGAGATCATAACAGGGCGAAGGAACATTGGATCTGGTGCAGACTCTACAACACTTCTTAGCTATGTAAGTATGCATGCATCGTTTCTCTCATTCATCTGATACCTTTTTAAATGGGACAATGAGCAGTGATTGAATCACATGAATCTAATGTGTAGTATTTACATGCGACATTTGGTTTCTTTGTTAAATTATCAATCAGGTGTGGCAACACTGGAACGAAGGCAGAGCACTAGAAGTCGTGGACCCATCCATGGCCGCTCACCTTAAGGCAGAGGAGGCTATCAGATGCATACACATCGGCCTACTATGCGTCCAAGATGATGCAGCCGACAGGCCGAACATGGCGACTGTAGTTGTCATGCTCAGTAGCTACTCCGTTAGTCTTCCAAATCCTCGTGCACCGGCGTTCGTCTTTCATAGTACAAGTACTTACAACTCAGATTCCCACGGCTCAAGTGATGCATAGGTGATGAAGAGCTTGAATGGAAGCCCCGTGGACTCGCAGATTTGTCCGCATGAAACATGACACTCTCCAGTAGAGTCGATATTTTGAGTCCTTGAAATGTCATTCGTATAAAGATTTCTTCTCCTTCAGCATTGCAATTGTGTAAACATTTCATTATGTTTTATTAGTTGAAACACTAATAAAATCTGATTGGCTGTGTTTTGTGGGAAAATAGATAACAACAACGACAGATTAATAATATTGACCAAACATATAACTTTAAATTATAGTACGAGTGAGAAAATTATGCAGAAAAAAATGAACCCTACATAACGAAATGACAAGAAATACCACTTTTAACTTCCTCCACTAATGAGTGTGGAAACATGAATTATGGTTATATTGTCTTGATGATGATTCAAACTTTATAAACATTGAAGGGCCTTAATGATGCAAAGTTTAGATATCATATGTGTTTTGATAAATAAATGTTCAATTTTATCAAGGTTTTCTTCGGAACAAAATTATTGCAATGAGAAATCAAATAATATTAATCTTTCATTATGATTCTGAGTCCATATATGAGGTGCTAGAGAGATTCAAAGATATTCTAAGAAAGTATCCCATTATGATAAAATGGATGATTATGCCAACATTCTATACACAAAGATTAAATTGAAAGATCATCCCAATATACCACTAAAATTCTCTTGAAATAAGAAATCATCAAGTTTAGTCTAAAACTATAAAAAATTATGCTTGAGGTAATCCAATATGAAGGAATTGATAATAAATAAACAAGGGTATTATGGGAATACCTTACAGCGGAAGACAGATCATCGAAGATTTTTCTATGTTATTTCTGCATCGTCGTTGGGGATCCTAATCACATCGAAAAGGATCACATATCCATAATGTCGTCGGATTCTAAAAGACCTCAAAATGGATTTCATCGGATTGTATATCAGTGTCGCACTCGCACAACCACTATACACATTTGGATGCACACTAAATTTGAACATGCCATCACCCCTTTTATAAGGGTAAAGTGAAGTTAAAATTAGTAGTTCGGCCAATCAGCCAATTGTTATGTGTAGTTTGATGCACCCATCAGGCCCAATGATTGGGTCAACCCATGAGGGTGTTAAGTCTACCGATCTCCCACTCGCACTAATGAACTGATGCCCATATTTAATTCTAATAAATATTCCTCCACAATTAAGGAAGAACTATGGCATGCTAGGAATTCATGGTCATTCGACCATTTGAGAGTCTATACTATGGCATATTATAAATACATAGTTACTCGATCAATTTGATAGACAAATGTTATAATGACATAATTGTTCAATCGATATGTGAGCTCATGCTATATCTTCTCAACGATATATAGGTGCCCAACTATTTTATCAATAAAACATAGTCGCTCAAACATTCATGTTACTTTATTTGCCCTAAAAGCACCTTGCTTGCATACTCCAGACGACATACATATTATCATGCATGATTTCGATTGATTTGTATTTGTATGCTTACGTATTTGGCCTATTGCATCACAAATATCATGATGCACTAAAAAATTTTTCTCTTGCCCTCATATTTCTCAGCTCTAAGTCAATTGCTTTACTAATGGTGGCTCGAAGGGACACATACACTTTTAGCCTTTTAGTACTTCGCTAAAGTAGCAACACTAACTCATTACTTTGAAATATAGTAAAGAGCCTAAGGGCAATCTTCGAACTTATTCAGTCCTTACAAACTCACACTTTGACGAACATTATAAATTATTCATCATGTCTTAGGGTCGACTTAGCATACTAGGTACATAACCAAGTACTGAGGTGGAGACTCCTACTGAAGGAGCGTATGTCATAAACTCGTAAGACCACACGAACTGAAATCCAAAAATCTATCCATGATACCTAACTTGAGTCCTCCCACTAGTCATCCAAAAATTGGTACCATGAGATCTCACATCCAGCTTCTCTTATCAGGCTACACAGAGTTATATATAAACTCGTGTCATCCTTTCGAACATATTAGGAAGAATTTAGACCATACATCTAGATTTAAATCATTTCATCTCTGATAGCTATATACCAAGCGTCAAGGCGATTATCCATATGACTGATAATCTCTTGCCTGATGGACATACTCTACATATGTTGTCAAAATCATTAACTCTCTCTAGAATAAAATTAACGTGTTTTATTCATCATAAGAAGATTTAGAATACATTATCACATAAACCTTGTGCATGTAAATGCATTAGTCGAACATAGCTTAATAAGTATCTTATACTTATACATGCATTCATCAATATTATCTTCACATTATTAAGTCATATCAGACATCAATGTGTTTTCCCTTACAATGGTCCTTTCTTTTATCAAGCGATAGTGACATACATCTTGCAACAAAGAGCATACTTGACCATTGGTAATATAGGAGTAAAAACATTTGCTTAACCAGAGGGCTTCATGCTATCATTGAGTATAAAACAAACTCAATTTTCATAGTTGACAACTTCATATAGTTTTACTTTATCTAATCTTTGCAACGAATGCCATTCTGTAAAATGAAGACATAACTAGAAATAGACTTTTTTTATTCATATCGTCGTCCTAATATGCGTCTACTTTATTAATCAAGTGCATAACTCGATCTTCATCATAGCGCAAAACGAAAGTCAACAATGCCCATAACGTGTCTCATTATTCTCTTTATCATCATTCAACATAGACGCCATGTATTATTATATAAACTTTTCATTTGACCAATGACAAAAAAGCAAATATCAAACTACTTAATTTATTGTGCATTACTGACCATACTTACAAAAGGATATTTTCTTTTGTTACTTATAGAGTTTTAAAAAATTTCATGAGATTCAAAATTATCTCTTTTAATGAGGGCACCAGTTAGTTTACAATTTTTTGTAGAATATTCAATTCATATTTATGATAGACGACTCTTACTACAAAGACAATAATTTTATTTGAACAATTCTTATTTAAATTTCACACCCTCTGTGAATAATTGTCTCGTCAGTGTCATTTATATAGAAAGACATTAATTTTTTTATTAATAAAATAAATCCCTTATTACTTCTAACTATACATAATACTATTTCACATATAATGTCATAATGACATCTTTATCCATAACAAATGGATATTCACATAATGATACTTATACCATTATTTAAATGAATGTTGAATCTATAAATGGACCATTGCAATCTACACATTACGCTCAATATTTTTACATTGAAGCATTGAAATAGCTTTATGTAACTTCCATCTAATACATATGTGAAAATCATATATATAGCTAACTTTTGACAAACAAGAGAAAATAATAATTTTCTATAGGTAGAACTCCTCTTGTGACTATTATTTGTCTTCACTTTTAAATCTCTTATCATCCATGTCAAATTGTTTTGGACACTTCTTTTTATTATTGCCTTTCGGCAATATGGATGATTTAAAATGTCCTTGACTTGATTTTCTTCTTTACACTCTAACTCTTTACAATATTAATCTATTTTATCTATCTATGCATGAGAGAGCCTCCATCATTTGTCTTATGCTCGTGTTCATTTCATTTAGTAATTCGACATTAAATTGACAATATGAAACATTGTTCATATATTCTAATAAATGAACATTAATCATGAGTTGACTACGAATTGCTCCCACTGGAATTGAAGTGTGGAAACAAAATACGGATTAACCACAAATCAACCTGCATGCATTGTCAACCCTAAATCTTCAACTTCTAAAGTGAAAATATTATTTAATATGTTCAACCAAGAAAATATATACATGAATCTCATATCTCTACTTGTTGTTTTAATAACTCTTTCTGATTTAGGCAGCATTAATAACAACATTTAGAATTTATTGACGACATACATTCAAGTAGATTATGGTTGCATCGCATCCGGAATACTTATCATTGCGAAATATAGTTATCCATATAACTATATCATTTTAATCACAAGACTATTTAAATAAGTCTCAACCATTTCGCAATCTCAATTTAGTCAACAAGGCATTAATCTTGCTATCATAATTAAATTTTCATCTAAGTTTATGAATTTGTATAAAATAATTCAAGTTACCAACTTAGATAAATCATATTTATAATGCGGAATTGTGATGAAAGAACCCATATAGAATCTTAGACATTCAATACAAATGGATTATTGTAATTTTATTTCATAAACATTTTTTTCGTATTTCCATGTCAATTAGACATTGTTACAAAAGTATGCAAAATAATTTTAGAGAGAATATATTTCTCAAACTAATTTATATTTATGTTGTGTAAAAAATGTCAGAAATTAACTAGCCAAAACTTTTGGCACACTTATTTATGTCACATATGACATAAATATTCAAATTGAATACTTAAAATAATCAAGACATAGAAAATCATTTTTCAAAAAATTCTCATAAAGGAATTTCATTAAATACAAAATTTAATGATAAGTATAAATTCACAGCTACATTTGCCCAAAATATCAAATGTACATACTACACACATATTCACTTTAAAATAGTGGTAGAATAAGACAATGAAGATAAAAAATATTTATCTATTCCAAAAGAAAACTGTGCAAGTCATAATTCTTTAACTCTTACTTTCATGTTGTTTTGAACTGTCTTTTGGATTTAATGGATAAATCATGCAAAGAACTCATCATCCTTTAACTACATGATAAGTTGTATTAAGAATTTTCAATTCACAAAGGAAGAGTTTTAACACCCAAAACAACATTATGATAAAGCAAAACCAGCATACGATCATATCAACATTTTTTGACTCAGTGCAATTAAGAGCAAAACTATCTTATTGGCTACACGAGCAGCATATTGTTTCATTTTTATTAACTTTGCCACCACACTTCACTCGTTACCATGAGTAGTGTGAGGCCCTTTTAGTATCTATATATTGAACTATGGCCTCTTACTAAGATTTGCGATAACACTCTTATTTTGACATGGACAACAACTGTCACAATTGAAGATGACATATCATTCTTCAAATAAAAAATAATTTTGTGAAAATATTTGATATTTTCACTAAATATCAAATATGTGCACAAACTTACTATACTCATAAGAAATAAGTAACTATCATATGATTATTCTAAAAGGTATGACCAAGATTCTTTAACTCATTCGTTAAGTTTATCATCACATACAGATATAAAATATGTTTGTTGAATAAAACTTATGTAAGAGTTATTATTTTCTCGATGATTTCGTCACATCAAGATCGTAAGAATGATTGTGCTCTAGAGAAGTCATCTTTTGTCATGTGTCACTTTTGACATATTTCTTTTGACTTGATTACAAAGACTCTTTTTTTGTGTCACTACCTATGGTCAAACTTACATAAGGGAAATTAATTTTTGCATGTCTTATTATTGTATATATTTATAAATAATGACATAGTAATGTGTTTAAGGTAGTGACGTGAAGATGGTCGCTATGATCCCACTCATCCCCACTATCTAAAAGAATAATTATCATTCATAAAAAATAATATGTTGGGCCAAGGTACTATTCTATTTATTTTGGAGAACGAACATTTAAAATCATTTAAAAATATATGATGTAATTAACATATGATTTTTAAAAACTTTAGGCAAGACAATCATGGTTCTACGATGGAAGCTCTTCCATGCATTTGCAAGGTGTCAATTAGAAAATCATCACCACTTCGATTTGTCACCACAATACTTGAAAAAATACTATCATGTCATGTAAACATAATAATTTTTTGAGATTGCATTAACAGTACACCACCCAGTAAATCCACAGAGAAATAGGATACTACATTTTTCACTAACAATCCATTTTCAATACTTTTCTAAATATGCACATAACACATATTATGCCTAATATGTGAAACAATTTCATATATACACGTGTTCTGACATAAAGAAAATAAATTCTTATTATAACTTAATTCACATAATGAACTAATAATGTGCATATTTTTATTATCATGTCAATTTACATAAGTGTCACACTTTAAGTAAAAATAACATGACTATGTATATGAATATCTAATTCATATGAAAATTCAATTTAAGTGTGGCATACTATACTTAAAAAATATCATGTAATATACGTATGAATTTTACTTTAAATTCATAAGCATATATAATGTATGACAAAATAACATGACACTCATGATGTACTAATAAATATGTATAAGTATAATAACACTAGTATAAATAAAAAATATGTCATAATTTTTTTTAGAAATTTTATTCTAAAAACTTTCTTATTAATATTATACGATCACATCTTTTGTAAAGCAATTTTCATTTTTATATTAATTTATCACATAATTAGTAAAAATATAAAATTTCATAATAAATCATAATTTGATTATTTTTTGTATTAAAACTAAGTACATATCACTTATTCTTAGAATTAAATGTGACATGATAATTTATAAGAATATAAATTATGTCAAGAATAAACACACATTATTGAGAAAAAAAATTTCGGAAATTATCTGAATTCAAAAACATGTTTTTCTCCTTTTTCTATATCTTTCCAGTTTTTCTAAATCTGATTTTTCAAAAAAAAAATTATTTACCATTCAATTGGCCTCACAATGGCCCAAGACCGGAAGTGGGCCTTAGGCCAGCGCCTTTTGCCTCCAGAGCTGCGCAGCGAGCCGCAGCCCACGCCCACGCGCGACCATGTCAAGCAGCGGGCCACCGCCCGCAACGCGCGCGTCTTGCGCGTGTGTTTGCAGCGGCAGGCCACTGGCCTGCGCGTACACGCGCCCGTTCAGCGGGCATGGCCCACACAGACGCTATAGTGTTACAGTGCCAAACGACACTGTAGCGACTTGTTTTAACAGTTCATTTGCTTTTAATTTTGAGGTTATTTTCACAAACTACCTCTTCTTTTATCCACAAACGTTGTACAGGTGCATTACATAATGTAAAATACATGTCTTGCACGGCACTAAGAGCACACACATTACGTTATTTTTATATTTTGTACAATGAATCCAAAAAACCAACATTTGGAATTCATGTCAGTGAGGTGAACAACCGTGCAAGATCCAATTGCATAAAAAAATAAACTTGCATGCACCAAGTCTCAATCACATCGAGAATGCGCCTCTTTATAATTTCCTTTTTCAAAAGATGGGAAAATAATACTAAATGAGCGTAAAAAACTTCTAGATGAATTTCGTACAAAATAATTTTCGTTTTTCAGTTATTATCTTATAAAGGCCATAAAAGATTAAAAAAAATTGTTTTAGCTCTTATAACAACGGAAGAAATTGGTAAGTATTATCGGAATATCCGATAACGAAAGACAAATCGTTAGAGATTTTTTTATATTATTTTTGCATCGTCATCGGATCCCAATCACGTACTAAAAAAAGACTACCTACTGCGAATGTCATCGGAATCTAATGACCACGGAATGGATTTCGTCAGACTTCATATCGGTGTCACACTCACACAACCACTGCCACTGCACACATTTGGATGCACACTAAACTTGAACATGCACACTTGGATGCACACTTGGATGCACACTCACACAACCACTACCACCACTTTTATAGGGTAAAGTGCAGTTAAAATAACTGCACTTGAGCAGTTTGGCCAACGGTTGTGTGCAATTTCACGCATCCATCGGGCCCAATGATTGGGCTTCCCATGAGGGCATTAAGTCCAACACAATTTCATGAAGTTTTCTTATATTATTGCAAAAATCAACTCGTCCAACATCAAGTATTCCCACATATGGTACTCGACACTTGATGCAAATACTTTAATTCAAATATCCTAACAATTACGAGAATAAGGGTGTAGCGCCATAGCGCACACCATCACTAAGAGACCGAAAGATCATAAGTTTGAATTCCTATGTACTACGTTATTTTCAATCTTTAAAATCCTAACAACTGCCATCAACTACAACTCCATACGACTTAGCAGCTAGGAACAAGAAAACAAGTATAGAGAGACAGAGAAACATATCCTTACTTGAACTATAAAAAAAAAAAGAAGAATGACTCATCAAGACATGCGAAAGGGTAACTTGCAGGTGGACAATAACAATCTAAGCTAAAACATAAGACTTGAGGGGAAAATGAGTAGTCGAGTACCTCCTGACCACCACATTCGTCCACCTTCTCCTTCCTCCATCGTCTCTCTGCTTCTCCATCGGATCTTGTAGCGCTCCCCTACCATACCCCCAAGTTCCTAACTCCTTATCTGCTCGTGCTCCCCCTAACTTGCAGCCAAAATCGACAGATAGTTATCTCTCCCATGGCGGAATGGCTCTCACCTCCCTGATTAACCGGGTGTTGGGTGATCTGACCCTATTTGCTACCCTTTCGGACCCTGCAGCCCCCTACCTTCTCCCCAAGCTCCTACCACCTCATCTTCTCGTGAGCCCCCTCTCCTCCCACTCCCAAACATTCTCCCAAACCCTAACCTTAGTAAACCCAGAGGTCGTTTGTCCGAAGTTGTTAAAAACTCTGGTTTTGTAGTGCCGCCTACTCGTATCTCATCGGCTCGACTCTATGGCCTCAAGGCGATGGTCTGATAAGAGATTGTGATCCCAGGTTCAGATGTTTCCCACCGCTCGGCTAAGTTGCAGAAGTGCCTTATTGGGCGTTTCACCGACAGTACCCAATTGAATGTGCTGAAGGTTGATCTTGCTGCCATCTAGAATCCCATAGCCCCTTTCAAACTTATGGATCTTGGTAATTTTTACGGTCTATTTATGTTCGAAAATCCTAATGATAGGCATGTTGTGCTTACAAGGGGTCCTTGGAGCATTCACAAGCATTTCTTCAATATATCCCAAGCCTAACTGTTCTTCTGGCCTTTCTCGTTTTGGACGGAACATGTCTACTACTTTTTTATTCTAGTTAGTAAATTAAGAAATAGACCTCGAAGGTAAAAGAGGGTATCCTGAGCAACCCGAGCTTCCATATGAGCTATGCAACGTCGACTTCCTATTCAGAATTGCATCTGCCTTTGGTACCCCCTGAAGCTTGATGAGGAGTGAAAAATGGGAACTCAAGGCTGGTTTAATCGGAACTATGTGGACATGAACCTCTCCATCCTTGTCAAGTAGGGCCCACGGATTTAGACACCCGACGATAATCGCTACTTTCAATTGGTCTCTTATGAAAATCAACCTTCATTATGTTTTAGATGTAGCATCATTGCTCATCGGCTCGAGCAATGTCAGATTTACGGTGAGGATGGTGATGCATGCAAAATATAACATATAATTAGACATGCATTTAATCTCATTTCGAATTATTTTCTGATAGCATGCACCATTTTATGGGATTATTTATATTAATTTTACAAAAATGAAAATCTACCCAAATGATTTTATTATCTCAAGAAAACTGAGTTACGAAGACAACGGAGAAAACCACACTCAAATCGGAGTTCAAACGGAGTTAGAAAGTGAAAAACAAGTGAAGTTGCAAAAGTTGAGATGGGTTGTCACGGGTCGTGAAGAGCTTTTGACGGCCCGTGAACATCACCGTGAAACTCAATTCTCAGTAGTTAAAATGCATTTTCTCACGCCTAGAAAAGTGCCTGAGACATCACCGTGACCAGCTCATCATGGATCGTGAAATCTTCCTTTTTAACACTACAAGAGCCGTGAAAACTATCTCATAAGCCATGAAAACACATTTCTAATGAGATTCGAACACTGTTTAAGCTGTTAAAACGCTGAAACCGCCCGTGATGAAGATCATATTCGACTTTTAGACGGATTTTTGAAAAAAATTCAAGTCCACAAGGATTGCTACTCATATTACATGATCCTGAGACGATTTGGAAACGTATTATTGCTCAAATCTTGAAGTTTGACAAGGCTAAAATTTCATAACAAATTTAACTCCAAATTTTTCTTATTTTGAATAGGAAAAGGTTTCTATTTCTTCCCCGATCTCATGAAAACTCAAACCCCTATAAATAGAGATATTCTACAGACATAAAAGAGCATGCTATGGATGCTAGGGCCTGCAACAAGAGTTTTAAAATCAAGAACGTGAGAAAATTCAGAAAGCTCATTGAGAAGATTTCTGCACGATTGACTCTACAAAATGGCATGCTATGGATGCTAGGGCCTGCAACAAGAGTTTTAAAATCAAGAACGTGAGAAAATTCAGAAAGCTCATTGAGAAGATTTCTGCACGATTGACTCTACAAAAGGACCCGGCAGCAGTTTATCGATGTTCCTAGAGTCCATTTCATGTTGGGAAGATCTCATACTTATTTGATACATCGTTCTATCTTTAGTAATTTGGATCTTTTAGTTTTATTTTCTGTTTGAGACACTTGTGTAATAATTTTAATCGAAAAGACAAATTGTTAAACCTTATTTTATAATCGATTAAAGTTTAGTTTTCTTTCGAATATGCATGCTATTATTAATACTTTTCTAGAGATTTTTTTGTCTTCTTTAATTAGCTATTATCCTTTTAGGAATAGTTACTTTTGACTACATGATTTCTGTGGAATTAATTCTTGACTTTTAAGTCCAAGTATTGCATATCACAACTCGTAAGATCCTTGAATGAATATTAGTTGTGGTCTATTAATCATTACCATGTTATAGATGATAATAGTTTAGAGACTACATTTTAATGCAACTTAATCTCAAGTTTGATTAAATTATGATCCATGTCGAAATAGTCTTAATTTAGTTTGAATTAAGATAGGTTGATTGATCCTAGGCGAAAATCAATAATTTGAGTAGATTCTTATCCATCGTTAGAAACTAACTTATAATATTTGATCAATTCAGTTTGTCTACAATTTGTTTTATCGTCCTAAGCCCTATGCATCAGTAGATTAGATTAGATTAATTTAGTTTTAGTCTTTACTTTTCTGTAATTTTCTTTTTTGCACATCTTTTATCTAAAATCTTGTTGTCACTTATTAGCCTCTAAAATTAGTTTAATTAAGTTAATTTCTCGTGAGTTCGACATTCTACTCTTACACTTTATTACTTGAGCGACTAGTGCACTTACTGACATTTAATTGTCATCAATTTTTGCACCAGATGGCCGGAATAATATCCTCTTTTTGGCCCCTAGCTCCGATCGTTGACTGGCTCCTCTCCCAGCTCTGACAAGGCTCTTCGCGTCGCCCTGCTAGCTCCCCTTGTGAACCGGTCCCTAAACCAGATCAGTATGGACCAAATATTATAAAAAAATATTGTATGAGATCTTAAAGGATCGAAATGATAACGCATGATACTTGTTCTAGTAAAAAAATATATTGATAAATTTATCACGCTTAAATTTTAAATTACATTTCACTAGATCATATTCTATCAAAACATAATTGAAACAAATAAAATATATTAAATTTCATCTACTTAATGATTGTATTAATGATAAAATCGTAAGACGTACAATCAGAATTAATATCATAATAACATGTTATATATAATGAAATCTATTAGAGATAATTTTTCAAAAAAAATTATAAGGAAAATTGAGATTTTCACAACCTATTCATTTCCACGAGGGGTAGGGGATTGTGTGGACCCAAATAAGGTTCACACATGTGGATTATTGATGTATAGATTAATGATAGATATAAATTCATTATAAATTCATCTTAAAAGATGTTTGTTAAAGATCACCATTGATCTATGAATCAATGGTAGGTTCACACATGTGGACCATGAATATATTTTTTAGTGTTTATATGATTGTATTAATGTTAAAATCGTAAGATGTACAATCAGAATTAGTATCATAATAACATGTTACATATATTGAAATCTGTTAGAGATAGTTTTTCAAAATAAAGATAAGGAAAATCGAGATTTTCACAACATATTCATTTCCACGAGGGGTTGGGGATTGTGTGGACCCAGGTAAGGTTCACACATGTGGATTATTGATGTATAGATTAATTATAAATATAAATTCATCTTAAAAGATGTTTATTAAATATCACCGTTAATCTATGAATCAATGGTAAGTTCACACATGTGGACCCACTTTGGATCTACATAAGCCCTAAGGGATTGAGGATTGTGTGGACCCAAATGAGGTTCACACATATGGATTATCAGTGATGTATAAATCAATGGTAGATATAAATTCATCTTAAGATGTTAGGAAGAGCAATCACTACAAGAAAATGAGGATTTTCCGACGGGCCGTTTCCGGTGAAACAAAATTCGTCGCAAATTGTGACGGATTTTGCTACGGAAATATTTCAACCGTCGAAAATAAAAATAATAAATTATGTAATTTATTATATTATTATTTTATTTTTCGATGATCAGGAACGTCGAAAGTTTTAACGAATATCTATTCATCGTAATTTCCAACGGTCGGGACCGTCGATAAATGAAAAATAATATAATATAAGGAATATTTTATTAATAAAATTAGCGACAGTCCAAACCGTCATAATTTTCGATGGTTCTGTCCGTCGATAAATAAAAAATAATATAATATAAGGAGTATTTTATATTATAATTAATTAATTTTTAATAGTTTCGACCGTCGATAATTTTAAAAATAATTAAATATCATATTCATATATATCATAATAATATATATTATTAAAATTTGCTAAGTTTTCGACGGTCATAGCCATCGGTAATTAAAAATCACTCTCCCTCTATTTTTTTTCCTTTTTCCGCTTTCCCATCTTTCACCCCCTATATATATATATATCTTATTTCCCCCTCTCTCCTCTCTCTCTCCCTCTCCTATTTTGCCAGCGTTGCTCTCCCTCCCTGCGCTCTCTCCCGGACGATGATCCGCCGGCGACCCTCTCCCCCTCTCTCTCTTTCTCTGTCCAGCCCAGATCCGTCGCCTGGCGGTCGGATCTGGCCGTGTCTAGCCACGGGGGGCAAATCGACTGCCAGTCGACTGGATTCTGCCACTGACGGCGGAATCTGGTCGCCGGCGGTCGGTTCGGGCCGCTGGTTGTCGCATCCGGTTGCTGGCGGTGGGCTAATTTTTTTATATTATAAAAATTATTTGCGACGGTTGCTACCGTCGAAACCTGTGGCGATTGCGACAACCGCCGGACATTTGTGACGGTCATAACCATCGGAACTATCGACGAATTTTTTCCTACCGTCGTAAAATGATTTGCGATGACTTTTTTCGTCGAATCGGTTCCGTCAAAAATCATAATTTTCGACGATTTTCCGTAAATTACAGACGGTTCTGACTGCTATAATTTGTATTTTTCTTGTAGTGAATATAATTTATTTTATATTTTTAACACTCTCCTTTGCATATGGACCACTGACAAATTTAGTCTAGTCTAGCCCACCAAGTGGATAACAAAGAGAGAAAAATATTTTTTTAATAAGATCTTAACAAGGTTCGAATTCATAACTTTCGGCTTTGATATCATATTAAATTTGATGTGTTGACTAATTTTTTAAAAACTTAAATTATTAGAAAGAACAACATCATTTATTTTATATTCTTAACAAAGCTAACATTACAACACTAGCTATATATGAGTTAAAGAAGGGTTTAAAAAATTAAATTCGACACAATTAGTTAGTAAGGTTATGTCTTAAAGTTATTGAGTGCTAAAATCAAAGGGTATACTATTTTTGCTCTGATCCAAACACCGTATTAGTCCCGACACCATGGATGACCAACCACACACATTAAAAACAAAATCTAAAAGGAAAGCACTCACATTATAAAAACGATCTCGAAATTAAAATAATTGATCTTTTTAATTAATCACCTTCTAATTATTTATTTTTAAAAACTACCCAGAATGTTCTTGATCACCAATGTTGACTCTTAGGTGGTCAAGATCAAAGTGTGGTTCACGCATGGAAAAAGAAGAACGCATTTCCTCTTCGAAGGATTTATTAGGAGACGGAGATAGAAAAAAAAACTGAGGCGAATCGGATCATGTCTTGCCTTAAGCTTCCCCGGATCCAAATGCTTGTTTGCCGCACTACTTTCTTATGCCTTCTCATCCTCCTGCACTCTACGCAAAGAGCCAAAGCAGATTACGAGTTCATACAGATCGACTGCCAAGGAGATGCGAACTACACCGCCAACAGCGCCTACCAATCCAACCTCAATCTTCTCCTCTCCTCGCTCCCCACCGCGGCCGCCGCCACTGGCTACGACAACGACACCGTCGGAGGTAGAGGAAGCAAAGTTTACGGCCTGGCGCAGTGCCGCGCTGACGAGTCCTCCGCCGACTGCGGTAGCTGCCTCAGCACCGCGGCACAAAGCATCGTGCAGAGATGTCCCAAGGGTCAGAACTCGGCCATATTTTATGAGGAGTGCTTCCTGCGCTACTCCAACCAGAGTCAATACCCCGAGAGAGACTACTACCACTCCATGTGCAACCCCAACAACGCTTCGAATCCGCAAGCGTTCGACGACTTGTTGGGCGCCATGATGAACGAGCTCGCGACGCGAGCATCGAACTCGCCGGAAAAGTACGCCGGCGGGGTCGCAAACTACACGAGTTTCACGGAGCTGTATGGCTTGGCGCAGTGCACGAGAGACTCGTCGCAGTTCGACTGCTACCAATGCATTCAAAGTCTCAGGGGACGGATTCCCGACCTCTGCGGTCAAAGGCGAGGAGGGAGGATATTTGCATTCACTTGTTATATCAGATACGAATTGTACGCGTTCTACAACGTGTCCGCCATCGCCCTTCCCAGGCCGACGCCGCTCCCGTCGTCGACCATAAACGGCACCGATACACCGCAGGGAACTACCGGAGGTAAGTCAGACGACCGTGGGTGCTACCTAACCGTGATCATTAATTAATGGACTTCGTATTCCTTGCACGATATGTTCGATTAAATTAATGCAATATCCATAAAATATTTTACTTTTTTTACATAAATAAATCTTTTTTCACACTAATTATTCTTGGTCAATAAATGTCGCATTAATCAAGATATGCAACCGAAGTTTCTCTGAAGTTATTAAAGTAAGCTTCTGTCGTCTAACAAGAACAGAACCTTCCCAATTGAACATTTCATAAGAAAATTCATGTGATAAGACAACTGGTGCATTTGGCACCACGGAATGAGCCTGTTTGGCACAAACGTAAAAGAAATCTATACAATTTAAATTTTCAAGATAATGCACTTTTTGAAAAGTGTCAAAGTAAATTGTACGTTTGGATGTAGAAAACTTTAACAAAAGTAAAAATTAAAAAAAATAAAAAACTTAGACCAAATGATAATAATTAGATGATATGAGAATGATTGATGTCTTTCTAGCAATCACAGATAAATTTACAGAGATAAAACCTCATATTTTTTTCTCATGAAATTGATATAAAACTATAGTATTTTATTCTTTGCTTTCAAATATTTTTTTTAAAAGAAAAATTATACTGCAAAATATCAATATTCTTTGGTTTTCCGCCAAACAGGCAGTGAATATTTGAGTCGTCTGACATAAACTATCAATTTATAGACTCCGCGTTGTGTGGTCGGTTGGACGCCCAAGTCAAACGTCGTCCACTTTTTTGCCCATATCGTGAGGAAATAATTAGGAAACACTATTTTGGCAATTTTATTGTCAACATTTTTTTATCTTTATTAGATAAAATAGAATGATAATAATGTATTTTAGAATGAAATTAGTGTCACCCAATAATTAAAGTCCATTGTCATTTTAGACCAGCGACTTAAATATGATATTCTATTTTTGATCAAGGAAAAAAGAATAAGAATAAGACGGTGAAGGTTCTTGCCATTGCCGCCGCCCTGGTTGTTGTGTTTCTGATTGCCCTGTTTCTCTGTAAAAGGAGAAGGAAAACCAGCGGAGGACAAGGTATACAAGAGCTTGCTGCAGTATGATTTCTCTCTCGTGGATAGTACACGAGAAACTTTTTCACACATATTTCAACAAGCTAGTTCTATTGCTGTGACATTATACTTCACTTTTGACTGAGCAGGGAGAGTCAAGGATCCAGATTTTAGTAGCACAGAGTACATATTATTCAACTTTAGTGCGCTAAAATCTGCAACCAACAACTTTGCGGATTCGAACAAGCTTGGAGAAGGTGGCTTTGGAACGGTCTATAAGGTGAGTCAGCATATTCTAATATATATAATGTATTAATAGGCAAAAGATATAAATGTTTTTTACAAATACTTAAAGGGCATAGTGACTCGAAATAAACTAGACTATGAACATTATTAGTGCATATGCACCCCAAGTAGGAGCAGAATCACATCTCAAGGAGAAGTTTTGGGCAGATATGGAGGGTTTGATTGAAAGTATACCAACAACCGAGAAAGTTTATATTGGGGGAGACCTTAATGGACATGTTGGTAAAGAGGCAGGACCACATGCAAGGGTTCATGGTGGTTTTGGTTTTGGGGAGTTGAATGAGGAAGGACAAACTATTATTGATTTTTCTTTAGCATACGATCTTAAGATTATCAACACTTGTTTTAGGAAGAGAGAGGAACATTTAATCACATACAAAAGTGGAACTCATAGGTCTCAAATCGATTTTTTCTTGATAAGAAATACTGATAAAAGACGTTGCACTAATTGCAAAGTAATTCCTGGGCATGGAGTGACTACACAACATAGATTGTTAGTTCTTGATATGCAAATAAAATGTATAAAACCAAAATCCCGAACAGTTTTTGATCGAAAGATCAAGTGGTGGCAGTTAAAGGGGGAGAAGCGAGAGACTTTTAGAAGTAAGTTATTAGAGGAAAGTGTGTGGGAGTTAGAAGGAGATGCTAGTATCATGTGGAAGAATGTGGCAAAAAAGGTTGAAATGGTTGCTAAAGTTATTTTAGGAGAATCAAAAGGTTTTGGACCACGAGATAAGGAGACTTGGTGGTGAAATGAGGAGGTCCAAGAAAAGGTGCGTAATAAGAAGAATTGTTTCAAGGCGATACACTTGGACAATAGTTCTGACAATTGGGAAAAGTATCGTTTGGCGAAAAGGGAGGCTAAGAAGGCAGTTAGTGATGCTCGTGCTAAAGCATACGAGGGGTTTTATAAGGAGACGGGTGAACAAAGGATTTACAAGATTGCAAGGAACAAAGAGAAGGAGTCGAGAGATTTGGATCAAGTAAGATGCATAAAAAATGAAGTTGGCAAGGTTTTAGTTACTGAAGGAGATATTAAGAACAGATGGGAAGAGTATTTCTATAAGCTATTTAATGATGGATGTGAAGGTTCGCGTTGTGATTTGGAGGACTTGACAGTTAGCGAACGTGAGCTTAATAGGTCATTTTATCGTAGAATTAGAGTCTCGGAGGTTAGCGAAGCTCTTAAGAAAATGGAGAATGATAAAGCCGTTGGACCGGATGGTATACCGATTGAAGTTTGGAAATGTTTAGGAGAAAAAGGTGTGTTGTGGTTATGTAAACTATTTAATGAGATTTTACGGTCGAAAAAGATGCCTGATGATTGGAGATTAAGTACATTAGTTCCTATTTACAAAAATAAAGGGGATATTCAGAATTGTGCAAATTATAGAGGGATTAAACTTATAAGTCACACTATGAAATTATGGGAAAAAGTGATTGAGCATAGATTGAGAATGGAGACTAGTATTTCTGAGAGACAATTTGGGTTCATGCCAGGAAGATCCACTACAGAGGCGATTTATTTACTAAGGGGGATGATGGAGAAGTATCGAAGTAGGAGAAGAGACTTACATATGGCTTTCATTGACTTAGAGAAGGCGTATGATCGGGTACCAAGGGATGTACTTTGGAAAGCCTTGCAAAAGAAGAGGGTGAATGTTGCCTACATTAAGGTAATACAAGATATGTACGATGGGGCATTGACTAGGGTTAGGACACCCGGAGGTGAGACAAATGAATTTCCTATAGGAATTGGCCTACATCAAGGATCAGCTTTAAGCCCGTATCTATTTAACTTAGTTATCGATGCTATAACCGAGAGTATCACAGAGGAGGTACCTAAGTGCATGCTATTTGCGGATGATATAGTACTTTTAGCGGATTCAAGAGAAGAGATTAATACAAAATTGGAAATATGGAGAAATACGTTGGAGTCAAAGGGTTTTCGTTTAAGTAGGAATAAAACAGAATATATGCATAGCAATTTCACAAATAAACAACTTAGAGACGATTTGAAAGTTAGGTTAGGGGAGGATATAATTCCTCAAGTGACAAAGTTTAAATATTTAGGATCAATTGTAAGACAAGATGGTGAGATTGATGACGATGTTAATCATAGAATTCAAGCTGGTTGGTGTAAGTGGAGGAAAGCCACTGGAGTTCTTTGTGATAGAAAAGTACCCAATAAAGTTAAAGGAAAATTCTATCGTACTGCTATAAGGCCAGCAGTGTTATATGGTAGTGAATGTTGGGCTATGAAGGGACAACATGAACGTAAAGTGGGGGTAGCCGAAATGAGGATGTTGAGATGGATGTGTGGTCATACAAGATTAGATAAGATTAGGAATGACCATATACGTGAACGAGTCGGAGTGGCTCCTATTAGTGAGAAAATGGTAGAGAATCGTTTGAGATGGTTTGGTCATGTTCAGAGAAGACCATTAGATGCGCCAGTAAGAAGAGTAGATCAAATAATCTGGAGTCCGATTAAAAGAGGGAGAGGGAGGCCAAGGCGGACACTTGGCGA
Organism: Pontederia crassipes; assembly: GCA_030549335.1. NCBI lineage: Eukaryota > Viridiplantae > Streptophyta > Magnoliopsida > Commelinales > Pontederiaceae > Pontederia > Pontederia crassipes. The sequence goes on from CM060193.1 coordinate 32,936,139, forward strand.
ACTAATAGAGCAAGATCTATTGGTGAATAATATACCGAAAGGTTTGGTTACTAATAGAGCGGAATGGCGTCGTATGATTCATGTAGCCGACCCCACCTAGTGGGATAAGGCTTTGTTGTTGTTATTTATTTTATAAGAGTAAAAATATCTAACACTCAGCACTCACATAATTAAATAATAACAGTATTTTGAAGTGAAAATAATGATGTCTACTTAAATTGCATAACCTAAAGGAACCATGACCATAATACTTATCTTCCATAGGGAACACTAGAAAATGGAGAGCAGATTGCAGTGAAGAGACTCTCCATCAACTCTGGTCAGGGACTGGTGGAATTCAAAACTGAGATCATTTTGGTTGCCAATCTTCAGCATAAAAACCTTGTCAGATTGTTGGGCTGTTGCTTTCAAGAACAGGAGAAAATACTTGTCTATGAGTATCTTCCCAACAAAAGTCTCGACAAAATTATATTCGGTAAGAGACACTTTATGCGTAGATATATAGAGATCACAGGAACAGTATATATATTCTATGTTGTAAACTTTGATAGGCAGAAGTTTTTCTTCCTTATGGTGTGTCATGTGTGTGTGAAACACGGCATGCAGACTTGGTACATAAAGTTTTACGATAAAATTTTACTTTATATAAAGCTGATGTCCTTGTTTTGAAGGAAAAAAATCTTACTGAACAGCATATATGATTGCATGGGGTTGATAATACATACTGCAAGATTCAAGAGCGGATATGATTTTTTGTTGCTTATAAATGACCACTAAAAAGATGGTTTATATATTAGTTTAGTAGACTCTTTCGTTTTTTTTTTCTTTTTTTATGTTTCTGTTCAACTTTGATATCATCTCGTTCCTCAATAATTTTCTTCTTTGGATTCACGGACGTTGACAACAGATCCGAGGGGGAGAGTTGAGTTGAATTGGGGAAGGCGTCGTAAGATCATAGAAGGCATTGCTCGGGGTATTCTGTATCTTCACGAAGACTCACGGCTCAAGATAATTCATCGTGACCTGAAAGCCAGTAACATCTTGCTGGATGGAGACATGAATGCCAAGATATCAGACTTCGGTCTTGCCAAGCTTGTTAACATCGATGAGACCCAACGAAACACCACCAAAATCGCTGGAACATAGTATGAAGCAATTTGAATTTGTTCTCATCCTTTTTTACCACAGTATATATATTATATAGTCTTATTCAGAAATAAAAGGATTTGATTGGCTAACTTGTTTGTGACAGTGGGTACATGGCGCCAGAATATGCAATGCATGGTTTCTTCTCAGTTAAATCTGACGTCTTTAGTTATGGTGTACTGCTTTTGGAGATCATAACCGGGCGAAGGAACATGGCATCCTATGCAGACTCTACAACACTTTTTAGCTATGTAAGCAAGCATGCATCGTTTTTCTCATCCATTTGATAACTCTTTAAATGGATCAATGTGCACTGAATGAACCCCATGCACCTAACGGATATCAATTACGTGAGACATTTGGTTTCCTTGTTAAATGATCAATCAGGTGTGGCAACATTGGAATGAAGGCAGAGCCCTAGAAGTCGTGGACCCATCCATGGCCGATCACCTCAACACAGAGGAAGCTATCAGATGCATTCATATCGGCTTACTATGCGTTCAAGACGATGCAGCCGATAGGCCAAACATGGCGTCTGTAGTTCTCATGCTCAGTAGCTACTCCGTTAATCTTCCATATCCCAATGCACCGGCGTTCGTCATTCATAGTAGGAGTGCTTGCGACTCAGGTTCTGGCTCAAGTGATGAACAGGTGTGGAAGAAGAGCTCGAATGGAAGCCCTGTAGTCCCATAGTTTTGTCTGCTTTGAAACATGACACAATCTGGTGGACTTTATTTTTTGTGTGGATCGGGAGTGAAGTTCATATTTTGAGTGTAAGAAATGTCATTGAAATAAAATTTTGTTATCATTCCGAGTTGCAATTGTGTAAACATTTTGTTATGTTTATTAGTTCAAACACTAATAAAAAAATTACTAGTTGTATTGACGTAAAAGCAATAATATTGACCGAACACATAGTTTAAAACAATAGTATATGGGGGAGCACACAAATATGACTGAACAAAGAGTGTTGGGAAATGTCTTGTGTCTCAGTTAACATTAGATATGAGTTATGCTTTGATGATAAGAAATATAAATATAGTAATTTGCACTAACGAGTAATCAAATATGTTTGTATGATAGGTTAAACGATTAATTGACAAGTCCTCAAAAGGCTAAACTTAATATTTGTTTGAGAAATCTAGGAAGATAAAAGTGTAAAATTTTCTGAATGATGTAAAACTTAGATATACGGATGTTTGTTTTAATGATAACAAATATTAATAGAGTTTTGTGCACTAATGATTATCCAAGTATAAGATAGATTAAATAATGAATGGACAAGTCCCCCAATGATTGAACATAATAATTATCCAAGAAAAAAATCAAATGGCTGAACTCAAACTGATATGCTTAGAACATGCCAATTTTGGATGACCGACCAAATGGATCGAAAGATAGCCTTGAAGATTGGACAATCAGCCAAATAATTCAAACAATTAGATTTCAGATTGGTTAATGTGTAGGTTTTAGAACATTTAACCAAAATTTGGATGATCGTTCTCCAAGAAGGTCGAATAGTCAGTTAGAGCGTTTGAATGGACAAGTTTTAAATCAGAAGATGTGCATGGGCTAAAACGGATGACGACAGAGTTCAAATTATCGGTCATAAAGTTTGAATGACTAAACTTGTCTAATGGTCCCAACAACTAGTTTTACTTGAGGGGTGCCCCCCCCCCCCCCCCCCCCCCCCCCCAGGAACTCTACTTTTTTAAATTTTAATTAGTTATATATACTTATATGTAGTTTTTAGAGTTCAAAAACAATTTGCCCCCTTAAAACCGGTTAGTATGCTGCTTTTGCATAAAAGTTTTGTTAGTATAGTTGTCATGTGTTGCCTTTTAGGCCAGTTTAAGAGCTCATGAGATTGAAACTTGGCTATAAAAAAAAAAAGATTGAAACTTGGCCCCCCTTTATTTTTGTTTCTGGCCCTGAGTAGATTGAAGGTTCAGAAATATAAAAGAGGTCCTAAATGCACTGAAATCATTAATGATCCAATGGGTACTATCATCCATAAAGGAAAATCGCATTGGGCCAATACTTAACAAATTTATCTTCCTTTTCTTGAATGTGAGTGTTATTGTAAAAGAAAGATATTATGGAAGTCTATATTTTTTAAGTGTTGTGAAAGATCTTGACAAGACGTGTGCTTTATCTCATGAATGACGAAAAAAGTGTAGTGTAAAGCATTCTTCCTTGGCCTGTTTGAAAAAAAAAAAAGATGAATGATAATGGATATAAGAAAATTCTCAAAGTGAGGAGTAATTATAATGTAAGTCAACAATATTTGATGAACCTCATAAATAATCACTTACATCTTGTGTTTGCTCTATTCATTCTCTTTCTTTATTCCTTGTTTTAAATTTTTCGAATCGATTTGTGCACCAAAGTCTAAGAAATTTTGTTAGTATTTTGAATACACTAATTCCATCTCCCCAAATCCCTGTTGGTGCCTTATTATTCAACTACTGATATGAGAAAAGTTGTTCTATTCTAAAATATTTGACTATCCTTTTTTATGTTTTATTTCATTGATCATGATTTTTTGGGATGTGGTAGAAATTTATTTTGTCATACACACTAAATCACCTCCCAAGTATACCAAAAGAGAATAATATATTTAAAACAAAAAAAAATGTATCACATTTTTACTTGTGAAACTTCATATTTGTCATTCAATTATTGTATTCAATTTCTTTTGATCCCGTTCATCTATCTCAAAAGAGAAAGTTTGGAAAAATCCAAACATCTCATAGATAGGTATAGATGATGGAATCTATAGGTATAGGAATAAGTCTCATCAAATAGAGATTTTTTTCTTTTAGCCATCTTTCCATTGTTAATACGAGATATAAGGATCGCTACTAAAGAAGTAATACATTTTTTATCATGAAATATTGATTTTTTGTTGAATCCTATAAATCAGGTGAAAGTAGGATACTCTAAATTCAGGGGTAAAATTTCGTTATTTTTGTTATTGATATAATAATATTTTTATAATTGAATGTTCTTATATCACCTTATGGAACCCTTATTGGATAACTTTAAATTTTTGGTACTATGTTATGTTTAGTTATATAATTAAACATATTTAAATCAGTTTTAATTTATTATTTAAAAATAGATTATACTAAAATAATGTTTTGAAAAAACTCGAACTGTTAGAGGGCTATTTTTTCCTTTTTAAATGATTTAAAGTGTTTTTTAATTTAAAAAATTGATCAAAAAATAACGGGTGATCTTTTTAAACTGAAAACCAACCTTTATGGACTGAAATTTGACTTGATTCAACTCAAATCACTTTCACGCCTAATCCTAATGGATATATAAGAAATTAAAATATCTCCTAGCAAAGACAAATTCTTAATTGGGCCCATGGCCTCTTCACTCACAAATTTGATAACTTATAACTTATTATGAATTTATTTATATATAATCTTTTTAAATGTAGAAACTTTGATTTATACATTTTAATAATAAATTATAAGATATCAATTTCTAATTTAGTTGTACATGTTATATTTTGACGTTTGGTAAACTCCTGAAAGCGCCTGATCAAACCTCGCCATAGGTCTATTGTCTTTTTTTTCAGAATATATTATTGTCAACTTTGATGTTATTTTGCAATGGACATTATCCTTATTAAGGTTATCTGAATAGAACTTTGAAGCAATATGTGTCGACCATGCTTTTTTGTTGGATTGTTCTTCTATGTGAAAAAAAAAACAATTAATTTCATAATATTTTCTGTTGATTGATATGCTTTCATGCATATCATAGATTAGAGACCTAGTTAGTGATGTCACTAAGTCGGTTAATTAATTAAAAATTTAGTTTAAATGTACTCTTTGATTAATTAAATTAAATGTAAAAGGTTAATTTCTTCTAAGTTGTCATAATATGGTAGTTAAAGTAAAAACTCATAGTTAAAGAAGACTTGTAAACTAAACCTTATTTTTTGAAATGGATTTTTTGGCCCATGACTCGTGTCCAAAATTATTAGCATACGATTAATTTGATATTCTAACGAAAACTATATGAAAATAGTGGGTGAATTGAACTTTATTAATGATTCATGTTGATCCAATATAATGTAGAGGTGAATATCGGGTAATGTTGCAATCATAAAACTAATCCAAGAATCCAGAATTTCTATTGCTGGCCAGAGCAGGTTCACTTGTTGACATTTGAGCTTTCCTTGGTGGTTCCTCTCTTTGAAAGAATGGTTTGCTTTAAAAAAAACTTCAGGGTCTGTTCTAATTTATATATGGGGGTCGACTGACCATGAAAATTACATCAGAGCTGATTGATCACTTGTGTTGATTGGTAGGAAACAAAGCTTGTCCCAGCTAGTGAGCTAGGGTCAGAGACGAGCTGAATAGGGAATCATATTATGTAAAGCAAACCATTCTTTGAGACTACCATTAGATGGCCTTTCAAAGAGAGGAACCACCAAAGAAAACACAAATGTGAACAAGTGAATAGAAATTCTGGATTATTTGCATGGATATGTAATACAGTTCATCAAATCAATTAATTGTCATTTTTTCTTAAACATAGTGTAGAAATAATCAACGCCCAAATGAAACTAAATTGACTAAAGAATTTTAACAACAAGTGCCAATAGCCGTGAAATAAAGCATAAGAATGGTACACATCCGAAATGACATACAAATGAATGAAAGAAACCACAATCTTATCAGCTATATGGAAAAATTCATGAAGGAATGCAAGGCTAGTGATATTCTTCATAACCAACCACACAATCCTATTGTTGATTAAGCAAAAACTCAACAGAGTTAACTTAGAAGCTTTCAGCAACTATCTATAGCTAATAAAATTAAGGAAAATAGTCGCCAAGACCATGTTACTTGTGAATCTTCCAGATTAAACCATAAATATGGTCTAAGATTCATTCATTCATTCATTCACTACTCTGTTCCAACTGATAAAAACAACATTCGGGCAGCAACCAAAGACTAGCTTTGAATATCGCCCAAGATGTCTTTCAAAAGAAAAATTATGAACCCATATGACATCAATTACCATTTATCAAAGGCCAAGCTGCTATCTAAAGAAGCCAAAGAAAAAGTGTGAAGTTTTTTTTCTTTTGAAACGAAAGTGTGAAGTAAAGTTGAGCATTAGGAATGCAAAATTTATGGCATCCATGATTCTGCACAAACTTTTTTACAACTAACAGCTAATACTAAATTGCACAAAACACCCAAATTTGTTTGAAATCATAAAGATGATAAGAGTAAAAGGTAAGATAAAGTGTAACTGAAAATGTTCCTGGGATGGATTTGCTGGATCATAGAATCAAGATTTCAGACATCACCATTCAAGTGAATCCCCAAGAGGAACAACACTCAAATTTGTAATAAGAGAACTATATTATAGCATCACACAGAATCAAGAAACAAGCAATAAGAAAAAGCAAAACTATTTCTGAAGCCATAATGCATTGAACTAGAATATACATTCCAATATCCAGATATTCTTTTGTCAGACACCTTCCTCAGAATAAGTTTGCATAAATCCACATTCAGTTTAACTGAATTCATCTATGCTCAGTGTGCCTAAACACTATAATCAAATAAATTAGGCAACTTTTAGAACAACAGAACACGAAGAAAAGAAAATAATTGAACAATATCCGCACAGATTAACAAATTTCAATTGTTTACTCTTCTACTGGAATTTTTTTTATATATATGGCAACCCTCACCCCGCATCCCAATTTTATCTCCCAATTTTTAGTTGTAAATAAAAGCCTATTTCATGCATCGCCCTTCCATTGATAATCAAAGTTTCAACTCTTTTGCAGATAAAGCACCAAGATCCATAGAACAAGACGAGTTTTCTTAGTTGTAAGAAGCTTTTCACACGAATGATATGCTTACGTCGATACTGTCGACTGCTTACAGTCGTAAAAAAGCCAAGTTTGCGCATAAAACGGCTGAATTGATAATTGAAACTACAAGGTTTGTTCATTAGATAAGTCAAATAGTTCAAAACAGCACATTTTTACTTTTCTTTACTCCGAAATCAGAAGACGATCCGAAACTGAGGCGCATCAGAGCCGGCGGCTGTGAGGAGCTCCCACCTGCACGGCTCGAGATCTTCGGAGACTGGACAGTACCCAGCGAGCGTCACCTTATCGCCAGACGCCGCCACCGACCCGAACTCGAAGACAGTCACGTCCGCCGGCCGTCGACGCACCTCTTCCGCCCCATTCATGCCCAGGACTTCCTGCCAGGACGATGCCGCCGCCGCCGCCGCGGGCTTCGCGAGCGCGTCCCCGTTCGATGTCGCTGGCGTCGGGGAAGGTGACCGTGCGGCCTTTCCTTTCCACCAGGATATCAATCCCATGGTTTCGCTCGTATTTGGGCTTAGGGTTTTGTGGGGAACGAGTTGGATGAGGACGGCGAGTATCCGTTCTGGGCCAAATAAACGTCAGGGATCTTTTTAAGGAACTGATTTTTTTTAATGTAATCAATTAATTAATGGATCTTATAATTAATTAATATATTCAATTCTGTAATATAATTAAGAGTACAATATATTCAATTTCCTATTTTAATTCTGTAAGGAGATTTTGTTTGTGATTTTTTTACCTATTTTAACTCAGCATTTTTTCCCGATAATTTTCATTATGATTGAGATTCATGAGATCACTCTTGGTATTAACTCGAGATTACTTGAGTTAAGGGGGAGTGCCAATGCACCATTCCCCATGAGATCACCTTTTTAATATTATTAATCGAATATTAATTGATATTGGCACATTTTTGTTCCTGCTTCTTATTGGAAAGAAAGAAATATACGAGTTTTATAAAACAATCATTAATCTGAATTTAGAGTTTTGCTTTAAATACAAATCTGATCATAAATATCAATATAAAAATTATTAATTATTAATTTGACATTATTGATCAACAAGGATCATGAAATGTTTATTTACCTAATAATAAAAATACATGCGCCGTGGGTTTTAAGTCAAATGATAAGCAACTTTACTCATGGTCTCAGTCGTTAGGCATGAGATATCAAATTAGTCGAAAGCAAGGTGATCGTAATTCTCATCTCCAGAAAAATATAAGCATCATAGAACATTCAAAACGCACTAGAAAATAATAACAAAACGTGCTAAAAAAATTGGTTTAATGAGCATAGATTCCTATTGCTTAGAGTCGACCGATTGAAAGTGGATGACAAATTAATGAAGACATGGTTCAGCAACGATTTAATCATGGTTCAGCAATATTTTAATCACGGTTTAATCATGGTTGAGCCTACGATCTCCATCACCTTGCTGCCAAAACTCGTTGGCCCCCCCACGATATGCTCCCAAACTCGCCGACTTGGAGCAAAGGAGCTCGCAGCGGCACAGGCGAGATCAGGTTACGACAAGTCCATTCGGAGGCAGCGGAAGCGAGGTTAGGCTGTGACAAGTCCATTTAGAGGCGCGCGACGACTTCATATTCGGAGATAATTTCGTCCTTGAGGGTAGGGGAGAGAGATCATTCGGAGAGGGCCGGTGGGTAGCGACGACTTCGATCAGAGGAGATCGGTGACAACTTCCGCAATGCCCACGAGGACAAAGAAGACGGTGGCTCTAGCGAGGTCTATGACTTCAACGACGACGTCACGTGTGTGGTGACTCCGGTGAGGACAAGTGCGACGACTCCAGCGAGGACGTGTGCTACCCTGAACCGCGCCGAACCACGGCCAAAGAACCTCCTGAACTGCATTAAATCGTGCTTCCGTCATCCATCGTCCAAATCTGACCGGACGCCTACAAGCATATGGAACAAAGTACTACCCATTTCAATGGGTAGCACGCCAATTATACCCAACAAAAGTTTGTCCCTAATTAAAGAGAGGCATCTAATCCTTGTAAAGATAAAAAAAAATTGTGTATTGTAAGCAACTATTTTCCTTTGTAAATAATATTTTCTTTGCTCCACCTAAAATATTGTTAATTGTAAATTAATTATAATGTATTCCCAAAATGGCAAACAATTCATGTGCCACACATGAAAGTTGTGTGGAAACAAGCTTTCCAAACTCAAGAGTCTCCGCAAATTTGTTTTGTGTCATAAACTCGAAATGTAAATTCGTAGATTTTACATTCAACCTAATAAAATATAAAAATGTTTCACCATATAAATGCTTTTAGTATGATTGAGCAAAACTAAATTTGGGACCTAATCACCCATGTCCTGAACCCGACTTAGTTTTAGCAGGATCTTCAAGATTTGAATCTCGTCCTAAAATCGAACACCATCTACTACGAGATCAAGTCATTCCGAATTAATTGAGATTAAATTAGGATACCCCAATTTGTTCTGATTTAGCTTTAAAATATTTTAACTAAGTTAATAAAAAATATAGAATGATTTGTTTATTTTATTATTTATTACTAATAAGATCATTTCATATATCGAATATTTAAAAAATATAAGACAATGTACATACTTAAGATACTATAATATATTTATATAGAATAATATTAACATAAACATATATAAAGTAAAGCAGATTTTCTTTTTCTTTCTATTGAACCCTCAAAATCTAATCAAATAACTAATTAAAAAAATCATCAAGTCTACTTGTGAACTCGACCGAGGCTACCGAGTTCCATCCGATTTTATCAACTTTATTTCAAGTGTACTATCAAATCTGAGTTTAATCCAAATTCAATGGATTTTATACCTTAGAATCTTTAAATTGGTAAGAGGGAGTGGTCTAACACTGATGTGGGAACCCATGCTCCAGTTTCACTATAGCAATGTAGCTCTGTTATCATTTTTTAATAGATGTGATGTCTTTTTTTTTTCAATTTCGGTTTTGTTTTTTTCTTCTTAGATTTTTCTCTCTTACCTCTTTCATGAAAAATTTATTTATTAAATATAAAATATTTGTTATAAAATAATTAATAATATTATTTATTACCTATCATTTTCATTAAAAATGTTAATATTTTATTAAATATAATTTAGTAAAAAATAATTTATTATATTTAAATTCGATATATTTTGACAAAAAAATTTTGATAAAAATTTTTTAATTTTTAATTTTAATTTATATATTTTGACAAAATATAAAATTAAATTTATATTTAAAATATTCATGTTTTATTCAAACATTCAATAAAATTAATCAATCACATTTTCTTTTCTCCTCAAAGTAATATGTCAATTCAATTATTCATTTGAAACTCGAAAGAACTATGATTTCAGTATCCAAACGATCCAAGACTATTCAGGTGATCATAATAGAAAAGATAGTATTTCTTTTTGTTCAACATAATATAATTTTTTTGTGAGAAAACTAATATCATTTAAAACTACAATTCATTTTGTTTTTTTGGTGATTACAAATAGGATTTAATGGACCGCGCCCATCGGATGGAGATTCGAGCATGATTTATTTTTCAATTCATGATTCATTTCCATTTTTTACCCGATTTTTTTGCTCAATTTTTTTCTCAATTTTGTGGTGAAGCGAACTCGTGGTGCGGCGGCCTAGGTCGCAGCTAGTGGCGGCGATGACTTAGCTCGTAGCGGCAATGATAGCGGCGACATCAAGCGTCGGCAGATGACCTAGCTCGCAGCGACAACGGAGGCGGCAACAACAAGTGTCGGCAGCATCATAGCTGCGGCAGCAAGCGGTGGCGGCGTCCTAGCTTGCGGTGGGCTCGTGGCGGCAGCGATGAATAGGTAAGAACTCGGTGGGTGGCGGCCTAGTTCGCGGCGAGCGGCGACCTTGAGGCATTGAGAACTAAAATAGGGCACAGTCCTAGCTCGTAGAGACAGCGGCGGCGGTTACGACCTCATGGCGACAGCAAGTGCCGACAACGTCCTACCGACAGCGGAGACGTCCTAGCTCGCAGTGGCTCGCAGCGGTGGTCGCAGCGACGAAAAGGTCAAAACTCGGCGGACGGCGGCCTAGCTCACGGTGGGCGACCTTGAGGACTTGAAAACGAAGACCTCCACCTAGGGCAACGCCTAGCATGCAGCGCGCAACTGCGATCTCGTCAGATCTCGCATCGAGGATCATCGCGAGGGAGGATGATCGTCGATCGTGGAGACAAAGAGGGCCAATCGTCGCGAGAGATGATGCCCGACGGCGAGGGATGATGCGCGATGGCGTGGGAGCCCGATCAGCGGCGAGGGAGGACGTGCGGCGGCGTGGGAGGCTGGTCGGAGGCGAGGGAGGCCGATCGGCGACGTGGGAGGCCGATCGACGGCGAGGGAGGACGTGCGACAGCGAGGGATGACGCATGGTGGAGGGAGGGGGAGGAACGTGTCGCCGAGAAGAAGGTAAGGAGGGAGCGAGCAAAAAAAAAACGAGCAAAAAAAATTGAATAGAAAGACCTAAAATGAATGTGAACCGTGAAAAAAATTGCGCTTCATCCGACGGACGTGAATAAGGAGAAGAGGTCCTTCCCTCATTAAATCCTTACAAATAGTCTATTCGATCAATAAGCTAAAATTGCATTCAACATAAAATGGTAACACATTAGAAAAGAGTAATAAAATTGAAGAAAATGTCATAATGAAAACAAGTTTTCCGGCAAAACAAAATTTACTCTATCATTTTGTGCCTTCCCGTGCTCTCCACGCAGTACCCACGGGAATCCATGTATTCGATGAACCCTTTTTTTCTTGCGGAAGAGAACAAAAAGGTTATCTCAATTCTCACCATTTATGATCAACGTACGCACACGTATGTAGCCATGCAATTGATTTTTTCCGAGCCCTTTTCTGGATTCCTTCCCGTCCGATGTGGTGATGTTGGCCACCCCCCATTTATGAAGAATGTCTTTTCTCGTGTCCAATTTATGTGTGCAGGACGTTTTAAAAGGTTGCACCTGTGGATATATATATATATACATCATTTACTGTGTGTAGGACGGGAAAGGTTGAACAGGTGACAACGAGGACAGAGAAAGATAAAAAGGATAAACATCAGACTAGGCCGAGCTGGAGGGGGGAAGAACCTCCAAGCACAATTTGGTGTCTCTAATTATTTTCGGGGTGGATTTGCTTACAACTTTGTGGATACACTTTTTTTTATCTAATATTTTCTTGAACTGTTAATCAGGTGGCGAGCCCTATTAACTGTTCTTAAAAGGTTATTTTCATCCTCGTCTCACTGTCGCCATGAAAGAAATATCTTACTTGTATGTAGATGTCTGAGAGAACAGTGAGCCAATAGGGGGAAAAAGAAAAGAAAAGGTTACAGTACCAATCAGATAATCTCATGCTTAAAGATAAGATTAAACGAAAAAAGACAAATCACAGGACTTATTTTTTAAACTCGAATGACTCCTATGTGTTAGGTTGAGCTACATATGTCTATATGAAAACATGAAGAGACATGCAATTTGCTGGCTCCAAGGTAATAATACATCCTAAAATAAAAAGGAAAAAATTATAATATTTAGCTTGCTGATCTGAGTTACAGAAATTATATTATTTTATTCCCACAATTTGGAGTTTATTAATTCTCTAATGGGTTCCTAAGACAATGTACACATAATAAAAGGAGTGGCAGTACTTATTCAGTTTATTGCACTGCAGCGCAGAGTTATCTGCACCAAGAAATGAGACGCTCAGAACTTTTCCTGAAATGGGCGGTAGCTCTCTTCATCCTCGCCGTCTGCCACCTCTCTGACGCCAAGGACTCCAAACAAACGCCACGGCTTCGTTCCCAGGACATGTTCCTGAAGCACTTGGCCAACTGGAGGCGGCACTACATGGAAGAAACCACCTCCATGGAGCCCGGCCATGGTTACAGGACCATGGCCGCGATGGTTCTCAGCTTCGTCGCCGCCACCATCTCCAGCGCTGGAGGTGTCGGCGGTGGCCCCCTCTTCCTCCCCATCCTTAACATTGTGGCGGGACTCGACCTGAAGACGGCTGCGAGCTATTCGGCCTTCATGGTCACCGGCGTTCTGTTGTCCGGTGTGCTGTGCAACTTCTTCTTCGCCAGCCTCAGCGACACTGGCGAGCCTTTCGTCAATTACGAGATTGCAGTCCTCACGGAGCCGTGCATGCTGCTGGGGGTCAGTCTTGGAGTCATCTGCAACGTCATGTTCCCGGAGTGGCTGATCACCGTTCTGTTCGTCGTCTTCCTCGCGTACTCCACTTACAAGACCTGCAACGCTGGCTTCAGGTGCTGGAAGGCCGAAACGGAGTCATTGAACACGGTCGCGTCCTGCAGATTGAGCAAGGATATAGATGTAGAGGGTAAGGAGGCTGGCGTGGAGGAGCCTCTCTTGAGTCACGCCCCCAGAACTGGATCGAGGAAGGTACCTTGGAAGGACATGGTGGTTCTGGTGATGGTTTGGGTGTGCTTCTTCATTTTGCATGTCCTCATGGGCAATAAGAAGGGAAAGGTAGGCGTCCTTTCAAGCGATAAAGAGGGACAATTAACTGTTTATTAATGTAAGCTTACTACTCTGCAGGGTATTATTCACACTGAACCGTGCGGAGTTGCGTTTTGGCTCATGAAATTTTCTGAGGTTCCTTTCGCAGTTGCTTTTACAGTATACATTGTCTATGAGCAAAAGAATTCCACAGCTCGAAATATCCAACAACCAGATGGCAAGGTTGGTAAAATCCGCTGCAATTCTGTTGTCATTTCGATAATATACAAGGAACAGATCTATTTTAAGATTGAGTTTTCTTCATTCATCAGATCAGTGCAGTGGAGAAGACGTTTGAGGTCTTGCCCAAGATCTTCTTTCCACTAGCAGCTCTCTTGACAGGGTTTCTAAGTGGACTCTTCGGCGTTGGCGGAGGTTTGCTCGTTAACCCTCTGCTTCTCCAAATTGGGCTTCCTCCTCAGGTAAATCGAATTAAGATTCTCACCAATCTTTGCTCCTACTGCAAGCAGCACCTGCCATTTCAAGTGCTTGATCTTTTGCAAACTGCCTACCGTACTGACACATCCCCTGATGAAATTGTAGACGGCAGCTGCGACGAGCACCTTCATGTTGCTGTTTTCTTCCTCGATGACCATGGTTCAGTATGTGATCCTCGGCATGTCTGCAATCAAGCAGGCCTCGGCGTATGCTCTGCTATGTTTCGTTGCGTCGGCGTGCGGGTCGGCTGTGATCCAGAGGGTCGTAGAGAAATCTGGCAGGGTGTCGATAACCATCTTCGCAGTTACCGTAGTGATGGCGCTGAGCACAGTAATAGTTTCTGGCGTTGGGGCCATTGATATTTGGGCAGAGTATGCCGGCGGACAGTACATGGGCTTCAGACCACCTTGCTGAACTTACAGTTTCTCGCACCTCTGATCCCCTCAGATTTCCATCAGAATTTTGATAATCGTAACGCATATTTTCTCGGCGCACTTATTAAGCTTTTTGCGTGAGCAATTCGCTAAACGGAGCTGCAAGAACTTATTAAAAGCCTTTCTGCAAGATTTACTTAGGATAAAGATTGTAGTAACTATGAATCGAATTTCGGAAGGGAAAAAATGAAGCATATAATATGTTAATAATGCCTTGAATATGAATCCAATTGGTCCCTCTACATAGTCAGGCGCTTCAGTAGAATTCCCCCAAGAGGGTCTCGCTGCCCGATCAGCGAGCCTGTGGGGGGTCAAGGGGGATCCCCCTGCGGGGGTTGCAAGGGGGCGGAGCCCCCTGAGCGAAATTTTTTAGGGGTATTCTGTTTGTGATTCGGATTTGATTTATTTTCTTATCACGAGATAGGTGTCCTATTTTCAGAGGATTTATTTAGAGTCACAGTCCGTATGTAATTCCTATCATCTGTCAAAGAAGTGCCTATATAAACTCCCTAGGGGTCTAGACCGAGATCTATCCTTGTAATCATCATTATTCCATAACAAAGAGCCGCCGCCGTTTTTCCTCTTCGTGTTCTTCTGTATTTCGTGCGATCCATCTCTCCCTCTTTTCGTAACAAACCGGTATCAGAGCCTTAGGGTTTGTCAACGATTCTCGATCAGCAGGAAGATGGCATCTCGCAACGTGAGCGTAGAGAAGTTCAATGACAGAAACAGTTTCGGATTGTGGCAGATCAAGATGCGGGCGTTTTTGAAGCAACAAGGAGTCTGGGCGCCGCTCTCAAACGTGTCAAAGAACAAGCCAAAGGAGGAAGACTCGAAAGGCAAAGAAAAGGAGGTCGACCTCGCAACTTTGGCGACACAGGAGGAGAAGGCGCACTCGATGATCTTGTTGTGTCTGGCGGATGAAGTCATAATCGAGGTCGCAGATGAAGAAAAAGCGGTCGGTCTGTGGTTGAGACTCGAGAGTCTATATATGACGAAGTCTCTCACCAATAAGTTGTTGTTGAAGCAACGTCTGTTCTCTCTCCGCATGCAGGAAGGTACCCCTCTGAAGGAACATCTTGATCAGTTAAATTCTTTGTTGATGGAACTCAGAAATATCGATGTTAAGATCGAGGATGAAGATGCTGCCCTAATTCTGTTAGTTTCGCTTCCTCCATCATATAAAAATTTCGTTCAGTTTATGATTATCAGGAAGGAAACTATAAGTCTGGAAGAAGTAAGATCGAGTCTCCATACTCGTGAACTTCGGCATAGGGCATCTGGAAATTCTGCAGAGATTCAGGCCGCGGGTTTGATATCGACCGTAGAGAAGGGATAGTCCTCGAATTCGAAGAAATCTAAGTCGAAGAAGAAGAAAATCACTGCGAAAGACATCTGTAATTACTGCAAGGAACCAGGTCATTGGAAGAAGGATTGTCCGAAGAAGAAGAAGGTCCATGTCGCTGCGGTGGCACATGAAACAGGAAATTCCGGAGATGATTTGGTTCTGGCTGCTTCTGATCAAGGATGTCTGGCGGATAGTTGGGTTCTGGATTCGGAGTGTTCCTATCATATGACTCCGAATAAAGAGTGGTTCTCAACTTATCAGAAGATTGATGGTGAAAACGTCATCATGGGCAACGATGCAGCCTGTCAGATAGTTGGGATCGGTTCTGTGCAGATCAGGACTTATGACAATCTTGTGAGGACGCTGACAGATGTCCGCTATGTTCCGCAACTGAAAAATAATTTAATATCACTTGGAGTCCTCGACTCTAAAGGGTGTCTGATCAATGCTGCTGGAGGCATCCTCACGGTCATGAAAGGTGATGCTACGATTCTGAAGGGAGTCAGACAGAAGTCCTTGTATGTATTACAAGGCAAGACAGTCTCTGGCGTTGCTGCAGTGGCTAGTTCATCCGAACCAGATAGGTCCAAGCTGTGGCACATGCGGCTTGGGCATATGAGTCAGAACGGGATGAATATCCTCAGCAAACGAGGTCTTCTAGGGGAGAAGAAGATATCTGAAATCAACTTCTGCAAGCACTGCGTATTCGGCAAACAGCGAAGGTCTCAGTTTGGCAAGGCAGTGCACAGGACGAAGGCGACACTTGACTACATCCACGCCGATTGTTGGGGTCCCTCTCGTGTTCCATCATTAGGAGGTGCGAGGTACTTCCTATCTGTGATTGATGACTACTCGAGGATGATTTGGGTATTCATGATGAAACACAAGAGTGAGTCCTTCAAGGCCTTCAAGCAGTGGAAGGTTCTGGTGGAAAATCAGACGTCGAAGAAAGTGAAGCGTCTTCGCACTAACAATGGTTTGGAGTTCTGTTCTGTTGAATTTGACCAATTCTGCAAAGATGAAGGCATTGCCAGACATCGCACAGCCAGAGATACTCCACAGCAGAATGGAGTTGCAGAACGAATGAACATGACACTTCTGGAGAGGGCAAGGTGCATGCTCTCTAACGCTGGCCTGAATAGGACATTCTGGGCTGAAGCTGTTAACACGGCTTGTTACTTGGTGAATCGAAGTCCGGCGACTGCAATTGATCTCCAGACTCCAATTGAGGTATGGTCAGGAAATTTTGCTGATTATACTTGTCTGAAAGTTTTTTGTTGTCCAGCATACTATCACGTCAGTGAAAAAAAATTAGAGCCAATGGCCAAAGAAGGGGTGTTCATGGGATATGGTGCAGGAGTGAAGGGTTACAGAATCTGGTCTCCTTCAGAACACAAAGTCATTCACAGCAGAAGCGTGACCTTTGATGAAGCATCAATGCTTCAGTTGAAGGTGGAGGCTGAAAAGAGTGTCAGTAAACAGGTGGAGGTTGAAATCACTCCAACTGAGAATGATGCTGAAGGATCACATCAAGAAGTAGAACCAGAAGGTGAAGAATCTGATGAGCAACCTGAAGAGGAGTCAATTGCTGCTAAACGTCCTCGCAGAGAAGTGGGTCCTCCTAAGCGATATGGTTTCGAGGACATGGTTGCTTATGCACTACAGGTAGCTGAAGAGGTGGAGTCCCTGGAGCCGTCCTCTTATAGGGATGCCATCACATGTGCCGAATCTGAACAGTGGATCGTTGCTATGAGTGAGGAGATGGAATCTCTTCACAAGAATCAGACGTGGGAGCTGGTCAAGTTGCCTAAAGGCAGGAAGACTGTTGGCTGTAAATGGATCTTCAAGAAGAAAGCAGGAATTCCAGGAGTTAAAGACACGAGATATAAAAGCACGACTGATTGCTAAAAGTTATAGTCAGAAAGAAGGTGTGGACTACAATGAGATATTCTCACCTGTTGTCAGACATACTTCTATCAGGGTGCTACTTGCTCTTGTAGCACATCAGAATCTAGAGCTCGAGCAACTAGATGTGAAGACTGCTTTCCTCCATGGAGAACTTGAAGAAGATATTTTTATGAGCCAACCAGAGGGATTCTCTATTCTTGGAAAGGAAAATCAAATTTGCAGTCTGAAGAAATCTCTGTATGGCTTGAAGCAGTCTCCCAGATAATGGTACAAGAGGTTCGACAGCTTCATGATCAGTAAGGGATTCAGTCGAAGGCCCTATGATTGTTGTGTATATCACAAGAAGGTGAAGGACGGCTCCACCATCTATCTGCTCTTGTATGTTGATGATATGCTTATTGCTGCCAGAGACATGACAGACATTCAAAATCTGAAGAAGCTCCTCAGTGCAGAATTCGACATGAAAGATCTTGGTGCAGCACAGAAGATTCTGGGGATGGAAATTCTAAGGGATCGCGCACAGGATAAACTCTTCTTATCTCAGAAAAGTTATATTGAGAAGATTTTATCCAGGTTTGGAATGTCTGGAGCGAAGTCTTTGAATACTCCATCAGCTGCAAATATTCATCTTTCTGTTGCCTTCGCACCAAAGTCAGATGCAGAAAAGGAGTACATGTCTCGGGTTCCATATGCTAGTGCAGTTGGAAGTCTGATGTATGTCATGGTTTGCACAAGACCAGACATTGCTCATGCAGTCAGTGTTGTCAGCAGGTTCATGAGCGATCCAGGAAAGGAGCAATGGCAAGCAGTGAAGCGAATTTTTCGGTATATGAGAGGAACATCTGATATTGGCCTCATCTACAGAAGTGATAAAGAGTGTTTGGTTGCAGGGTACTCAGATTCAGATTATGCTGGAGATGTTGATGGAAGACGATCTATGACAGGCTATATCTTCACTTTGGGCAGTTCAGTTATTAGTTGGAAGGCTACACTTCAGCCATCAGTTACATTGTCCACCACAGAGGCTGAATACATGGCACTGACGGAAGCTGCCAAGGAAGGCATCTGGTTAAAAGGCTTAGTTGGAGATCTCGGATTACATCAGGAGCAGGCTATAGTGCACTGTGACAGTCTGAGTGCAATATGTTTAGCCAAGGATCAAGTACATCATGAAAGAACCAAACACATTGATGTCAGATATCACTTCTTCCGCACTGAGAAGAGGATCAAGGTGAAGAAGATTGGCACTGAAGACAATTCAGCTGATATGTTCACCAAATCTGTTCCTTATGGCAAGTTCCAACATTGTTTGGACTTGCTTAACATAAATACTTGGTAATAGCTTCAAGATGGGACTGGCGGCGGCGTGACGTGCTTTTGTGCTCTGAAGATGATTCAAGTCAATATGGAGATTTGTTAATAATGTCTTGAATCTGAACCCAGTTGGTCCCCCTACATAGTCAGACGCTTCAGCAGAATTCTCCCAATGGGATCTCGCTGCCCGATCAGGGAGCCTGTGGAGGGGTCAAGGGGGGATCCAGAGGGATCCCCTCCTGCGGGGGTTGCAAGGGGGCGGAGCCCCCTGAGCGAAAATTTTTAGGGGTATTTTGTTTGTGATTCGGATTTGATTTATTTCCTTATCACGAGATAGATGTCCTATTTTCAGAGGATTTATTTATTCCTATCATCCGTCAAATGAGTGCCTATATAAATTCTTTAGGGGTTTAGACCGAGACCTATCCTTGTAATCATCATTATTCCATAACAAAGAGCCGTCGTCGTTTTTCCTCTTCGTGTTCTTCTGTATTTCGTGCGATCCCTCTCTCCCTCTTTTCGTAATATAATATTAGCCATGATTTATGAAAGGTGCTCGCAATCCATTTTTTTCTTTCAAAAGGAGAATTGAATTGTTATCATCTTTTTCTTGCAAAGTTTTGAGGATTATAAAGAGAGTATAATTTGTCTTTGACCTGACGGGGCATAGTCATAAAGATTTAAAGAAAAAAAGTTCAAAGCTGTCTACTAGCAGTAGAATTTTCATAATAAAAAATTGGAAAAGGGTCCAAGAAGGAGCCCTCTTCCCCAGAATGACTTTGGAACTAGGCGACATAGTGAGGAATTGGTTATAATAGTTCATTTCATCTTTCATTCTCTTTTGCCGTATAATATTTGTCACGTAGGTGAATAACTTTCAAGCTCTTTTGAGGGATAACTCGTTCTTCATTATGGTCGTGGAATTATCAACCGAGAGGTTCTTAATCAACTGACTTGTCATCCAAGGATAACCGAGAAATTGAAGAGGTGATTGAAGGATAAAATTGAGGAGAATAAAATATAAGAATATCGAATTTTGAAAAAAAATAGAGATATTTTAATTGTTTGGTTGCAAAAATAAATTTTAAAAATATATATTTTATATTTAAAATATTTTATTATACATAACTAATGTTCAATATCATAACGATAATCTAAAAAAACAATAAAAAATATTTATATAACAAGATATGATTGAATTTTAAAAAAATAAAATACGATTGAAAAGTTGAAAAAAATAAAGAATAATTATATTCTTTTGCCTTAGAAAAATATGTCTATTTTTATGAATTAAAAATGATGATATCACTTTTTCTAATACGATTTTATGAGTTTTAAAATTTGATCGAAATAATCTTATTTCACGTCGCGTTTAATTATATTCTTAAAATATTGAAATATTCCGATCTTTACCAGCAACCAAAGGGCCTCGCTGATCTAATCAAATGACTTGTCATCTCTTATTATTATATTTCTAGAAAATTCTGTTACATGTGTGTCAGAATACGGAGATGGGAAAGGAAATATGGAGATGGGAATTCAAATTTGAATGACTTTTATCACTTGTACAATTTTGATTGAATAGATTACCAAAAATTTGTCCAATATATTTCTTATTTGTTAATATTTTCTCCCATTAGAGAACTTGGATTTCTCTCCTTATTTGTCTTTCCATTTTAATCATTTTTTTAAAAAAAATTGAGAAAATATAAAAAACACATTTACATTTATTTCTACAATTTTTTTATATTAGCAATTCCCATGTTTAAATAGGTTTTGTCCATTAAATAGATCGTGTGATAGTGTAGGAAAAAAGATAGCAACAACATATTCAACTGAATATTTATGATACCATTAGTAACACATTTAGTTCCATTATCCATTTATCATGAGATTAGAATCAGCACATAAATATTGCAAAAGGATATTAACATTTGCATAAGTAGGTTTTCAACATAAGAGGCATGGAAGAAAAACTATAGGGTTGTTACAACATTAGTTTCTCTTCCATTTTTTATACTTTCTTTTATGGTGTTGAAAGTGTTCATAATTAGTTTCCAACTCCAAGTTCGAGCTCTTGTAGAGTAGGGAAAAAAGAAATGTTGCATATCACCATATTTATTAGAGACTAAGTTAACACCATAGGTTTTGCTTCCTATTTAGCTAAAAGTAGACCTTTCTTACTAAGAGGGATGTTTTGATGTGGAATAAATTCTTTATGCCTATGCTAGCATGCTTCATGTAACGCCCTGTGATGTACGACTCTAGTGCGGCCAAATCAACATCCGATGCGTGGCGAGGCGGCCTCCGGGACGTCATAGGATGATAAATATATCTTCTTTGTAGATTCACCTATATATATAAATAGGCATAAATGGTTACACGATATAACACAGCGGAAGTTTAATTATATTTAACCATGGACATGTGGAAGCACCATTCGTCTTGAGCGTTGTTCGTGGTCATTTCATTTATTAACACTTTCAATCTAAGATACGTGCAGGAAAAATCTATTTCACGAGCTTACGCGCAGTATGTAATATGTAAGGTTAATTCGGATGACGTGTGTCATCCATAAATGCACTTAATGCATTTATTAACAATAAACATATTAATGCAATGACATTATCTATGTGCAACAATAGCAATAAAGAGATATGATTTATTAATTTCAATAACAATGTAATATGTTGTTAAATGAGTCATTATTCATATTCTACTACTATCAGTTATCTTAAGTGCACTTTTAGACTTATCAATTATATGTTTTTCATCTTTAAGCATATCTTCAATCAAGATAACATGAATATCAATAACAATATGGTACTTTGTCCAATATGGCCCATGATCTAATAAGTTCATGCTTATATAATAGAAGATGACAATCATTATCTTGTTCGTTGACACTTGATAAGTAGAAGTTTTCACCACAACTTTCTTTAATCCATCCCAAAATATTCATCATTATTTCTCATTAAGTGATAAATATCAATTTCAATCAATCATTAACAATCAATAATGTGAACCTTTAACAATAGTCAGATGTCTGATTCGTCTTAGTCTCAATAGTGTGACTTGAGAGATCCTTTGTTTCTAGTTACCCACGAGTGGACCAATACAATCAATGTGAAGGCATCTATCTCCCAATATGATAGACTCCTCAGTTCTATCTTTTGACGATGTTCATTCAGTCAATTAATACATCAAGACATTACTTTCGATTTTTATTTACGACTGAGCATGCAAACGTAAGCAGCTAGGTGATCAATCATATCAAATAAATAGCTATTCCATCTATGTAGCGATTGATCGTTCCTATTCGACCATCGATTGAGCGATCGTCCGATGGGACGTTGGAAACTATTATAGAATGTCTCCCTACATGTTTTATCTAAGTTTTCATTGACAATACAACAATCAATATGCCACTCAATACATTGACATGTTGGATGCTCAAATATAACTATCACATAGTCATTCTCTAGCATATCAAGTTATAGGCTTCAATGGAACATAATATCATTTTTAGAACAATGTCAAAACATTCATTTGTGCATAATGAATATTTTGATATATAACTATAAGGATCTCTCTTTTGAGAACACAATTATAATATATAATATTAATTATCAATCATATGAATAACATTATCCAAAGCATGCATTAGATCATAACTTTGAATAGATTCAACATGTTGGTGGTTCTTAAATTATAACTTCATATACATAAATGTTATTCTGTTCATTCCAATTTTACTTGAAAGTAGACATTAACAGGTTTTAGGAATAAATTTCTCAGAATTTATCTTTATACCATATGTTTTTAGAAAATCCTACATTAGCAACAATCTTGTACTATTTTAACAGTTTGAAAGAATACCTTTCTTCACACAGATCCAAAATATGTAAATTCATGTTCATTTAAAAGATATCATAAGCATCTATCTGAATATAAAATTTAATGGAATTACATGATCTTTATAATTTTGTGTGCAATTTACAAGTCAGCTCAAATACGTTTTGGAGCAGTTTGACGGTAGTTCAATGTTTGAACCATAACTCCACTCATACATCTCTAATTGAGATGACTCTGCTTCCTATGAAAAGAAGAGTTCGATAGCTACGTTAATTTTTTGGAGCACTATAACTTATCTTACATACTAATGCAAATGAGTACAACAATTTGAAATGAGTCATAACAATCTAATAGGGAGCTAATAATTAAATGAGTCATAACTTTACCTATACAACTTGGATTTACATATTTCTTATTTCAATAGAAACAATACTTCAATACCTTACCATTCATATATTATATGGTATTTTTAATATTTATAACTAGTTCAAAAACTGATTGGAACAGAGGCTATAAAATCTGGACAATTTTTATTTTCATTTATATTATTTTATCATTATCACCATAAATTCATGACTCTTAAATGCAAAACAATAACATGAACATCAATTCATATGATTAAATAAGAATCAAGATGAGAGAAATTGGTATCCCCTTACATACCTTTTGCCCTATCTTCATTCTTTTCTTTGCCTTCATCATTCTTCTCCATGGCTACTGTCTCTCCTTTCTTCCCTCATGAACAACTTCAAATCATCCTTTGGTTGTGTATTAGTGAGCAAAAAATTCCGGCAAAATGGCTTCTCAACCTTTTATATTTCACATGAGGCAGACTCACCAAAGAGGATGAGTGGAAGAGGGCTTAAATGGGTCTCCTATTGGGTGCTAATGAGAAATTGGGCCTTTTTGTCCTAGAATGTATTACTTAAGTGGGCAATGGGGATCTAAAATCTCTTTTATCTTTTTCACATGTTACACTTCGAGAGCTAGATAGTAGAGTAACTAATAAGGTGTGCCATTTCAAGCTTCAGCTCCATTAGATGACCAAAAGAAATGAATTGGAGTGTTTTTCTAGGGCCACAGTGATGCCATTTGGAACATAAGTAGAGCACAAAAGAATAGCTGGGGATAGTATTTAGAAAAAGATAAATAAGGAAAACATTTCCTACTTGATTGAGAGTCCTCATTTTTCATCCAGAAAGTTTGTTTATGCTTTTCTCATTGAAGAACCATTTACCTCAGCTATTAGAATTTTATGTGAGATTGATGCTCCAAGATATTTGAAAGAAAATTTCTTGTTTGCACGTTTGAGTTTGAGTTTCATTTTCCTATGCCTATTGAACTTAGGATGGAAATAGATTTTTTATTTATTTATGAAGATTAACTTTTTTATTGGTTACTAAAGTTTGTAGTTGAGCATTGTGATTGCCGTGCAAATTATCATGTCATCATTGGATAAGTAAATTCTCCGAGTTTGAAAGGTTTGAATGCATCAAAAGATTTAACATGTTTGACAAGTGACGAGACACATACGAGAATAAAAAGATAAAGTGAATCTTCGTTTCTAATCTTAAATGGTTATTATTGTTTCAGGTTTCTACATGTAAATGAAGGAAAAAAGATGCTAGATTTAACCTATGATGAGTAGGAAATTCATTGAGTAACATGATTTTAACTATATGTTACATATTACAAAAACAATCGTGCAAGTCAAGATCTAAAGTGATAATATCCCATGATAATATGTATATATATAATTTATGTATATAAATAAATAAATAAATTAGTTAGTTTGACAATGATGCATATTCTTCATATTTGGCCAATTTTTCTAATAATTGATCTATGGTCTAGAGTTCACAAATTGGTGATCTCATACTTTTCTTTCCTCATCTCCTCCTCTTCGCCTATTTCTCTTTTTTTCACCTCTCTTTTCTCTTC
Organism: Pontederia crassipes; assembly: GCA_030549335.1. Lineage (NCBI taxonomy): Eukaryota > Viridiplantae > Streptophyta > Magnoliopsida > Commelinales > Pontederiaceae > Pontederia > Pontederia crassipes. The sequence goes on from CM060193.1 coordinate 32,960,962, forward strand.
CTCTTTTATCGTCTATCTTTTTCGCATCTCTTGGACATGTCACAGGGCTTTTTTTTTTTTGCAGACTTGTGAATGTTTAGACATTATGATCGTACTGACAAGCTTTTTTGATTGAACGTAGAGAAAGTTTTTTATGACTTGTCAAATTGTCATAACTTTCGAGCAAACGCTTCGATCGAGATGTTAGCAAATAGACATATAAGCAAAACTCTTACAAAAGAATTATATTGTGCGGATTGTCACCCTACGTTTGAAATAAATGCACTAGGATTATAGAAAATTTGAATATCTGTTGTGAATAAAATGTTTGAAAGAGGGGAATAAACTTTGAGAGGTTGCCTTTTTAAGTGTATTAATTATAAAATTATCATCGTCAAATCATGCTAAATCTAATTTATAAAAGTAGAGTAAAAATATAAAATAATATATGAAAAACATAATAACTTGATGATCACGCGTCCGCATAGATGTTGAGATAGACGGTGATCGAGGATATGAGGAAGTGAGACAGTGTGATAGGATGAGAGAGAAGGAGGCCAGAGCTTTTTATTTCTAAACATGTGACGAAGGGGTTAAACATGTTGAGAAGGGGTGAATCAAATCTGACTTTTGGAGGTGACACATCCATTAAATCCCATGCTTATATGAGAAATCTAAACCCAATCCATGCTATTCCAAGCAATGTTATTAGGGTCGGACCGGACCAGCCAATTGGACCGTCGATCGACCACTAAAACGGTGTGGTATAATCCCTAAAATTGGACCCCTAGTTGAACTGGATTGAACCGGTCAAAATTGACCAAAACTGAAAAAAACCAAGTTGAGGCCAACCAATTTTTTTATTATTTCTTTTATTAAGAAATAATTTTATAAATTGTATATTATTAATTTAAAAAATATCTAAAAATGGAATTTCTCCATAAAAAAAAATCACATTAGCCCACTAGTATCCTCCTTTATTTATAGTTGTCCCCTTCTCATATGTTGCAAGTATTATGAATGTGAGAATATATTTATACGTCTTACTTGTTCTTTTTTCCTTTATTTAGTCTAGAATTTATTAAGCTTTGATCTTTAACTTATGGACTATTATTTTATTCAAAATTTTAATATCATAGATGTATATTATAATATAAGTTAATTATATATTTATTATATTAAATATAATATTTATTATATTAGATAAATTAGTTAGAGATGAATGGTGCAAACTTCTTTGATATATGTATAATATACAATAAAACTATAACAAATTTAGTATAGTATAGTATTATATATATATACAAATTTAAAATTTCTTTAATTTAATATTTAATAAGTTCAAATTTAATAAATCACTAATTATACTATATATTTATTTATAGAATATATAATCTTTTCATAATATCTTGGAAAAAGTATATATACAAAATATAAATAATAGAAAATTTATATATAATAATGAGATTCAATAAGATTTTCATTTATTAAGTGTGTAATAATTTTAACATCAAAACTTAAAATTAAAATTTATGATTTATGATTATTATTTTTTGTATAATTACATTTTGATATAGGTATATATTAAAAATATAATAGCTTAATTTAATATACCATATTAAATATAATATTTTCTTACTATTATGTTCGACTGACCGATCCAATCGATTCGACCAATTCGATTTGAAATGGGCACCTATCCGAATCGTTGTCGATCCTAAGGACATTGGTTCCAAGTCAGTACCCTAAATCCCTGCTGGATGTCGCCAAAGCGGAAGGTGGTGAAGAGAAGAAATAGTGTCGCAGCAAGAGGTGGAAGATGAGGATAGAAAACTAATTTTCTATTAAAAAATGAAAAGACTATTACAACTAATCGGACTATTTATACTGATGCAGGACCGATATGAAATTAACATCCCAACATCCCAATACATTGAGACTGTTACAATTAATAGATGACACAACAATTAAAGAAAAAGATAACGTCTCTGCACAAACTGCTTTCAGTTTAGCTGGAGCTGGTCTTCACGGGCGACCGCTACGAGCCCTATTTACAATTCTTATTGTTCTTTTTAATTTTTTTCCCTCCAACTTTTATTGTGTTTTACCAAAAGTTTTTTTTTTTCATAAAAAGTTTGTTCGGGGTGAAAGGAGTATGGGTGAGCAAACCCGGGTCAGCCGACCCGATCCCCATCTGATTTGCTCCGGATTGAGACCGGGACATTCGGGTCAAATCGGGGCAAAAATTAAGAATTTTCTATTGTCCCGGTTTGACCATAAAAAAATAAATTATAAAAAATTAATGTTTATTATATAAATATGATAACTATTAATTAAATTATATATATGATAATATAATATAATGTATATTTAAGATGTATACCAAAAATATATAATTTTTTTATTAAAAAAAGCATAAATATAATATTTAAAAATAATTTAATATTAATATCATAATATTCAATCGGATCGGGACCGGTAATCCGGACCTGGTCTGAGACCCGGTCCCAATTCGTTTGATAACCGAATCGGAAAAAATCTCGGAAAACGTGCTCACTCCTAAAAAGGAGGGGGAGCAATTTGGAAAAAAAGTAAAATATTTATTTTGGCATATAGATTTTTTTTGGAAAAAAGGCAACTGCAGTAAATTTTAGTAAACACAAAAGAAGAAAAAGGCATATAGATTTTTTTGGAAAAAAACAATAAATTTTAGCAAACACAAAAGAAGAAGGAAAACAGTAAATTTTAGCAAACACAAAAAAAAAAAAAGAAAAAGACAGATTTTTTTTTGGAAAAAAACAACTGCAGTAAATTTTATAGCAAACACAAAAGAAGAAAAAGACATCTTTTTTTGGAAACAACCAACTGCGGTAAATTTTAGCAAACACAAAAGCAAGTGAGCTTTTCACGCCAAACGCAGTGAGCTGCCTACATAAGTCGACGACCTCAAACATATTTCTGCTCGCACCGATCATACCATAAACAGAGAAAAAGGGCAGGAGCAATGAGGATGTCACGTATGTCCCCTCTCCAATGGTTACTCTTCCTTTTATGCATCCTTGTTATCTCCCATCTCACCTCAGCCTATGGCTCCAACTCCACCTCACAGTCGACGCTGTCCCATGGTCTAGAACGTCTGCTGAACAATTTATCAGCTGCATGGAGCCAGCACCACCACCAGAACATGAAGGAAGCAAGCTTTGGCCACCGTGCAGTCGCAGCGATGGTTCTCTCCTTCCTCGCTGCCTCCATTTCCAGCGCGGGAGGGGTCGGAGGCGGCCCCCTGTTCCTCCCAATCCTCACTCTCGTCGCAGGAATGGACCTGAAGGCAGCTACGAGTTTCTCGGCCTTCATGGTCACGGGCGTGCTGCTTTCCAACGTCATCTACAACCTCTTCTTCAGCAGCCTGAGCGAAGTGGTGATCAACTACGACATCGCCCTCCTCTCGGAGCCGTGCATGCTCCTGGGCGTCAGCATCGGCGTGATCTGCAACATTACTTTCCCGGAGTGGCTGATCACCGTTCTGTTCGCCGTCTTCTTGGCGTCCTCGACCTACAAGACCTGCAAGGCCGGCATGAAGTGCTGGAAGCGCGAGACGGAGGTGGTAAACAGATTCGGGCCTTGCAGATTGGAAAGAGGCGCCGGAGATGGGAATGAGGCTGAGGGCGCCGGAACTGTGGAGCCTCTGTTGAGTGATGGTGACGGAGGAGGAGGGTCCAAGGGTGTGGGGATACATTACAAAGACACAGTGGTTCTAGTGATGGGTTGGGTCTCTTTTCTTCTTCTTCTGCATGTACTCATTGGGGATGAACAAGGAAAAGTAAGATTCTCTTGACTTTTTGCCCTTTTTGTCTGTTCTTGTTTGCAATCATTTGTCCATATAATCCTAATTGTTTTTTTTTCTGCATTTTCATTGATTAAACGTTCTTATTAAATTGTTCATCGTACCTTACAGCTATTGAAGTTTACTTTTAGTGATTGAGTATAAATTGAGAAAGGAGACTAGTATTTCTGAGAGATAATTTGGGTTCATGCCAGGAAGATCTACTACAGAGACGATTTATTTACTAAGGGGGATGATGGAGAAGTATCGAAGTAGGAGAAGAGACTTACATATGACTTTCATTGACTTAGAGAAGGCGTATGATCGGGTACCAAGGGATGTACTTTGGAAAGCCTTGCAAAAGAAGAGGGTGAATGTTGCCTACATTAAAGTAATACAAGATATGTACGATGGGGCATTGACTAGGGTTAGAACACCCAGAGGTGAGACAAATGAATTTTCTATAGGAATTGACCTACATCAAGGATCAGCTTTAAGTCCGTATCTATTTAACTTAGTTATCGATGCTATAACCGAGAGTATCACAGAGGAGGTATCTAAGTGCATGCTATTTACTGATGATATAGTACTTTTAGCGGATTCAAGAGAAGAGATTAATACAAAATTGGAAATATGAAGAAATACGTTGGAGTCAAAGGGTTTTCGTTTAAGTAGGAATAAAACAGAATATATGCATAGCAATTTCACAAATAAACAACTTAAAGACGATTTGAAAGTTAGGCTAGGGGAGGATATAATTCCTCAAGTGATAAAGTTTAAATATTTAGTATCAATTGTAAGACAAGATGGTGAGATTGATAACGATGTTAATCATAGAATTCAAGTTGATTGGTGTAAGTGGAGGAAAGCCACTGGAGTTCTTTGTGATAGAAAAGTATCCAATAAAGTTAAAGGAAAATTCTATCGTACTGCTATAAGACCAGCAGTGTTATATGGTAGTGAATGTTGGGTTATAAAGGGACAACATTAACGTAAAGTGGGGGTAACCGAAATGAGGATGTTGAGATGGATGTGTGGTCATACAAGATTAGATAAGATTAGGAATGACCATATACGTGAACGAGTCGGAGTGGCTCATATTAGTGAGAAAATAGTAGAGAATCGTTTGAGATGGTTTGGTCATGTTCAGAGAAGACCATTAGATGCGCCAGTAAGAAGAGTAGATCAAATAATCTGGAGTCCGATTAAAAAAGGGAGAGGAAGGTCAAGGCGGACACTTGGCGAACTAATAGAGTAAGATCTATTGATGAATAATATACCAAAAGGTTTGGTTACTAATAGAGCGAAATGGCGTCGTATGATCCATGTAGTCGATCCCACCTAGTGGGATAAGGCTTTGTTGTTGTTGTTGATTATGCGCCATTATGTTGGACAAATGATTTTGATGGATAAAGTGATCAGTTCATTTTAAGTTTTGTATTGCATATTTGCATCTATGTCCAACTAACAAATGTTAAATTGGACGATCTCTCTGTATAATTGTGTAGGTTTTTCCCCGATTCATGCATAATATTATTTAGTTGTTGCTTGTTACAGTAGAATACACATTTTTGGTCAACTAGTACCAATGCCTTACATTGATCGTGATGTTTTCAGGAAATGTCTCCTGCCCAGTTGCGATTATTTTTCTCTTTAACGCCTGTCACTTGATCTCAGCAAATATAATATACTTCATAAAGGTTGCTGTCAGCAATACTTTTGAATAATTGTTGAAGAATTAAGGTCGCGACGACATTAAAATTAGTCTTAGGAGAGTGGAAATTAGGGGGGCGAATAATATTTTGCGTAATGTTGATACTAAATTACTAATTCTCTAGAACTTGTGGCCACCGAAAAAAAAGTTTATTCTGTAGAACTGGCATGATGTAGCTTTGATGCTCCCGCTTTCAGCTGAATTGACCCAACACTCATAACTTTTAAATACCAAAGATACAGAATAGCAGATAAGGATATACAAAATAAAGCTACTCGTCTGTTTTGAATACTTCAGCATTTCTGTGTAGTCGTTCTGTCTGTTACAATATTAGAGGCCAAACAATCTTCTGCTACAACTTCAGAATTCTTCACAACATTGCCCGAGTTTTATGGTTTTCTTTCTCAATCTTTTGATACAAGTGCAGAAACTCGAAGCAAACTGATTCAGGCCTCATACTTTGATCTGACTTACTTGTTTTTCTGTGTAGTAGTTCAATGAAATGTATGTTGAAACTATGAATTCGATATCAGTAGAAACTAATAATTAGTTTCTCTTCAGGGCGCACTCGACATTAGACCATGTGGAGTTGCATATTGGCTCATCACATTGGCCCAAGTTCCTTTCGCCGTAGCTTTTACAGCATATATTTTATATCAGAAAACAAAATCTCCAACAAAACTCTCACATGGCGAGGTAATCAGTTCATACTTCATTAGTAGACACTTCACATCTTCCATTGTGCTTCTATCTACACACCGTGGCAAGCAATGCACTGATGAGTTTAATTAAAATATTACTGTTCAGGATGATGCTGCCAAGAGCATGGTGGAGGGGTTACCAATGTATGCTTTCCCATTTGCAGCACTCCTAACGGGGGTCCTCAGTGGTCTTTTTGGCATTGGTGGAGGGTTGATATTAAATCCTCTGCTTCTTCAGATCGGTATACCGCCCCCGGTAAATCTTCACCCATCAAGATGCAAATTATATGATGATATATTTGATGTTGAATTCTGTGCTTTGGCTAGCAAAGATGACTGACTTACTACGTACTAGATTTCACGCAGTGGCTGAATCTAAATTTGCTCTGCACCTCCCTGATAACCTTTCATTTTCTGTTGGTTGTTTTGTGTTGCATGAAAATGCGTGACTCTACTAATTGGTCATCACATAGTGTGACTGCTGATGCTTTGCTTAAAATGGCAGATCGCCGCAGCGACAGGCACATTCATGTTGCTGTTCCCGGCTTCCATGTCCATGGCTCAGTACACAATTCTGGGCGTGACGGACGTCAAAAGAGCTTCGGCTTACGCGGCCGTTTGCTTTGCGGCATCGGCCGTCGGTTTGGTTATAATTCAGAGAGCCATACGCAAATCCGGCCGGGTATCGCTGATCATATTTGCAGTCACTACGGTGATGGCACTCAGCACGATAGTGATAACTTTCTCTGGTGCAATCGACGTTTGGGAGCAGTACGTCAGCGGCCAGTACATGGGCTTCCGACCGCCTTGTTGATGTTCCGATCTCCGTCCCTACCTGTGCATCGAGAGTCAACAGCAGCTAGTTTTCTTGCTTCAGATCTTGCTAGACTGCTACACACGTGCTTTGCTAAGAATTTTAATTTCCATGTATGGACCTCATGATTCCTGTGCTCTGTGATTGCTGGATTCGCCACTACCACCTTTGCTTGTCGTGCTTGTCATATTCCATTTGGTTGCATCGTAACAATACAAAATTGTCTGCACGAAGAAAGGTTTAATGATAGGATATACTTCATGTTCTTAAAGACTTGGGATACACCAATTACCTGTTACTGTTAATGCATGTTTTTTTTATATGTACTGTTAATGTTTACCGTCAGAATCTTAATACACTAATTAACGTCAGCTCGAGGAGGCCGCAAGGGAACGCGAAGATCCTGCTGCAAAATCATGCCAGCAATCATTCTGCAGGAAGTGGACGGGATGATGCAGACCTTCTAATATAATGTTATGGATCTGAAGGTTGGTGATTGAATTCTATATATATTGCATGTTACGAGGATTTTGAACCAAGGGCGATAGAGTAAAACTGTGACGCCACAAAACCTTGAAGACGGGTAATAGAGGAATTTTATCGGGTTAATCAGAATTTTAGGATGGGTTATAGCTAGGATTAAAAAGGAGAATTTGGAAAAGGATTATAAATATCACTAGAGAAGATAAAAAAAAGGAAAGATAAGTCTTACTGGTAGTCCGAATTATAATTATATTGTAATTAAAATTTTTAGCTTAAATTAGGATCCAGACAATTTTTAATGAATAAAACACTCTCAAACACGATGGATTTAAGGGTAAAAATTTCAGCTAATAAGATGATAATATCTATTATTTTAATATAAAAAATTAGTGATAAAATATTATTATATCAATTAATTTTTTAAATTAAATAAAAGAAAGAAATAAAAATAATAAAATGAAAGTATATTTTAATTGAGATAAATTATGAATTGAAATTAATAGTAAAAAGAAAATTTAAGTGACATTGAAATTAAGATAAAATTTAAATATTAAATTCGTAATTAATTAATCATGAATTATTATGAGAGGTTAATAAAATCGAAAAGATTAAGTTTAGTTCAGAATTTGTAGGAGATCCAATTAGAATTAAACTTCAACCCAAAATCTATAGAAAGACCTCCAAGGGTGTTGAGTTCTACCACACACTAGAATTTTAATTTTGCATAAAAATTTATCTCTCTCCTCGTTTTCCCGCAATTCGAGATATTCCAGCGAGCAATCAGTGATCCAATTAAGTCTCTAACATCATATATTTGTAATTTTCACGTGCTTCAAGGTGACATTGTGAAGAAATCATTGGAGCGACTTTATCATTTGTGCATAAAGACCAAATTCGTAGTTAATTTTTTAGTAACTTAAGAAATGTAATAAGATCGCTATATATTGACAATTTTTTATATTGTATAATTTACTTTCGCTAAGATCAAGTTAATTCTATAGATTGCTTACGCTAATGTAAAATTTGTTATATATTAGTCTTTCACCAAAGTCACTTATTATGTTGACTTATTAAAGTAAAAGAAAGAATCAATTCATAGAATGAGGTAGCACCTTTTAGATAACCTCTGATCATGTGTTTAACATGTGAGTATCGGGTGTTATGACAATAGTGGAAAAATGTAAGTAAATTCAATTCCTCTTAATCCTTGATTTCTAGCATAGACTTTGCAAACAAAACAAGAGGCAGTCATTAGATAGAATCACTGGCCATAGACACAACAAGTAATCTAATAGTCCAACGAACACTACTAGAAAAATCGTTATTTTTGACGAATATTACCGATGATCGGATAGCATCCACAATTTTTGATGGATTTTGTGACGGCTAACAATATCCTTCAAATAGAGACACAAATCTTTCTCTGACTTAAATTGTCACAATTTCCGATGACAAAATAACCGTCGTAAATTTCGGCGGCTACGACCGTCGAAACTACCAACGATTCCAAACCCATAAGAAGTTCCAATGGCTCTAGCCGTGGAAAATAGAAAAAATAATATTTATATTAAAAGGAAGGCATTCCGATGGCCACAGCCATCAGAACTTTCCATGGCTACGGTCGCGGAAAACCTAAATGAATATTTTATATGATAACTTATTTTATATTAGAAGGATGGCAAACTTTCCATGGCTACAGCCGCGGAAAACCTAAAATAATATTATATATTATAACATATATTTTATAATAAAAGATGGCGTTCGGACGGCCACATCCATCGAAACTCTCCATGACTACGGTCGCAAGAAATATAAAATAATATTTTATATTAAAAGGATGGCATTTCAATGGCCACAGCCGTCTGAACTTTCCCGGGCTACAATCGTAAGAAACCTAAATGAATATTTTATATGATAACATACATTTTATACTAAAACAATGGCGCAGAACTTACTATGGCTGTAGCCGCAGGAAATCTAAAATAATATTTTATATCTTAACGTATATTTTATATTAAAAGGATGGCGTTCCGACAACCTAAGTCGTCGAAACTTTCCATGACTACAGCCGTCGAAAATCTAAATGAATATTTTATAAGATACCGTATATTTTATATTAAAATGATAGTGTTCCGATGGCTACAGCCATGAGAAATCTAAAATAATATTTTATATTATAAGGATATGAGGCTGGTGTTATATTAGGAGGGTTGCGACCATCGAAAGTTCCGACAGGTGGAGGACCGTCGAAAGTTCCCACGACTTTAGCCGTGGGAATTCAAAAAATAATATTTTATAATATAACAAGCGACAGGTTAAGCCGTCGGTAAGTACGTCGAAAGCTCTTCCATAAATTAACCCGGCCCCCTCTTCTCCCGCGTACTTCTCCGTGGACTCCGACGATCGACGACTTGCTCCCGCTCTAGCACGCTCCCTCATGGTCCGACGACCTGCTCCTGCTTATGATTCGATGATCGGTGACCTGCTCCTGCTCATGCTGCCGGCGATCCCTACTCCCACTCCGAGGATCGATCTTTGAAGGATGCATGCACGCCTCTGACGACCCTGCTCCTGCTCCAGCAATCCCCCTTGGAAGCACGCATGGACCCCTCAGCTGATTCCACCATCTAAGGTACGCTTCGGCCCCCTCTCGTGATTTTTCCCTCTCAACCCCTGCGGGATCTGGCCGGAGACGGCCACTGCAAGCCACATTCGACTTTCTACGGCTGTCGCTGATGCAGGAAGCCGACTTCGTGCGGTCGTCACGGCCATTCACGGTCGTGAAAGGCCAGATCCGGCCGTTCACGGTCTTCATGGCCATGAACGACTAGATCCGGCATATGAAGGCCGGATCTAACCGTCACAGGCCGGATCTGACCATCACGGACAGGTCTAACCATCACGGCCGCGAGCGACTGTAAACAACATTTACCTGCCGTGTTATTATTTGTTTTCTACCTTAGTAATTTAAATTAGTTCTTCACTTATGTTACTTGTTAGATTACTTTAGTAATTTAAGTAATGTGATTGTTACGGACATGCGTTAACATAATTTCTTTTTTATTTTACATAGTAACATACGAAGAAATTATGTTTCTTCCGGATCATTGTCGATGGATGTACAATAAAACTAATCTCAATCATGTAGGATTGACACTAGAACTCATCGAACCAATATTATATCACATGTTAATCAATATAGTTTGAACAAGAAGGAACTATTATGCGTTTTAAAATGTCAAAGGACTTTTATGAGTTTAGTTATGATTTATGTAATTTTTTAAATTTTTTTTTGAAAAAAAATTCCCACGGCTTGGGCCATGGTAAACTTTTGACATGGCTTAAGCCATGGGAAGTTCCCACGGATAAGCCATGGCAAATTTTTCCATGGCTCAACCCATGGGAAGTTCCCACGGACAAGCCATGACAAATTTTTCCATGGCTCAACCCATGGGAAATGTTCCCCGGCCCAAGCCGTGGGAAGTTCTCATGGGTCATTTCCCATGGCTGTGAGAACTTTTTCACGGCTCCAGCCATGGGAATTTTCTTATGGCTCCGGCCGCGAGAATTTCTAACGGCTTTATAATAGCTATCGAAAAATATTTGCAACGAGCCATTTTTCGATGGTACTCTCTCGATGGAATATCCGACGCAAACTTTCCTTTTTGATGGATTCTTAATAATTTCTAATGGTTCAAGCCATCAGAAATATCGATTTTTCTTGTAGTGACATTCAGAAAAAAATGCTTCTTATTCATTACATTGCTATGCTCACTCATAGTCCAAGGGGAATCATACTCACATGTAAAGGAAAATTGGATAAGTCAACACGCCTCTTCCCTAAGATCGAAGGCAAGTAGTTACTATTAGATTAGTCAATAAACGACTTCATATACCGTCGTAGTATCACATCCCCACTGCATTTTGCAGTTTGGAAAGGGGACAATAGTCTTTCAAGCATGATTTGATCTTGGTGAAAAAACCTCACACTACAACGTTGATACATCCTTGGCCATGAATACACAAACCATCTTACAATTGTGTGTCGAAGGGTCAAAGCCAAAGTCAAGGAAGATCATCTTGAGAGATGGAAGCACAACTCTCTAGTGCAAGGATTGCAAACAAAAAATGTTCATTTCTAGGTAGAACAGGACTAGGCCATCACAATGGCGAGGATTCAGGTCATGCCAATGGTTTGCTTGGAGAATTCCACTACAGCTTTATATCTTTTCATCACAGAACGACTTGGAGTCAAAGCATTTGTAATTTTCAAGGTATTTATGAAATAAGATTATAATACACCGACAGTTATTGGATTGCTTAAGATGGGCAGCAATGAATGGGTTCGGAGATGAGTTAGATCCATGACTTGCAGATAGACTTGAAATAGAGAAAGACTTCATAGGGAGGCGGGAGAGGATGTTGACGACCATCTCCGAAGGTAGAAACAACTTGCTGATGGTGTTGAGAGTAAGGCAAAGATATCTTGTTCAATGAAATGCTTAAGAGACTCATGTAGTCGGCGATGTCATGGAGCAACAAAGAAGTTGGAGTCTCGTCTCACCAGAGTTGAAATCCTAATAGCAACAGTAGAATCACTTGGTGCTGATTTGGATCGGGAGCCATGGGAAGAGGCAAGAAGGGAACTTAAGTGAGAGGAGGCACCAACAACAAATCGAATCTAACCTGCTAAACATGTACTTCAATGGATCCTATTAGAGGATCCGGTTATGAGATTACCCACAACAAATCTAATATAAATTGAATTCATTAGATTTTATCAATTAGAATCCGATTATGGGATTACCCATTTGATGTTATTTTTTTATAATATTTATTATTAATTATGATTCTAAAAGTAAGAATATAAATTATTTTGGATTCTAAATAATTTTCATAAGGAAGTAAGGATGGTGTTGGGCAACTTTCCCCCCACATATATGGGCCACCATCATATCTCAATCTAATGGTCATAAATCATTTGTGGTTTAGTAGCTTTTTTTCTTGATCTAGCAAGGGGTTCAACAGCCTTCATAGCCGACTCAATAGGCAAAAAAGTATGCTTCCTTCATTCCCAAAGGAAATGAATCGCTCATCTCCTGGATCGCCATGGCGCTCACACACTCTCTCCAGTTTCACCTCGCAGAGTGCCTCTTAATTCATGATCAGCTGAAGAAAAAGGGTTCACTCCTCTCCCTTTATTCCCTATCATGACACATCCCGATTGACTGGCCTTTGTTTGCCTCCCTGTCGTTGCCTCATGCTGCTATTGGGCTTCGTCATCGACCCTCACGTTGTCCTATTCTCGATGCCACTTTGCCTCATTTGAAGACCCCATGGAAATCAATCCAAAATATGTTCATTCATGATTTCTTTGCTTGCTTGTTTGATTTATATGTAGAAAATTGTTTTGTTGTGATTTCAAACTGAAATGCTAGCAAATGATGCAATCGTGATTCATATACTCTATTCCTGTCATGATTTTTACAATTTTTTTGGTCTCTTCATATACTTCATGGTGGCACATCACAAGAAGAAGGAATTCACAATCAGAACAATATTTGACTAGGAACTTGTTTATAATGTGTTTACGGGGTGCTCTTTTACATGAATATAAAATCTTATATTCCTAACATGAGTATACGGTTGTCATGCGAACATATAGGAATAATAATGTTCTCATACATAGGAACAATAATGCTCTCATCATAGGTTGCCTTAATTTGCTTAATGTCATAGTTTGATATGAGCTTTGATACAATGACAAACTTATGACTGACCCTCTAGCTAGCAATCTTGCGAGAACCCAAAGTTGTGGATTTGCTACGATGGCTAACGATGATGAGATCGAACCAGGAAGTGTGAACACTATAGGGATTGAGACAAGGAGCGAGAAGATGAAGGGGTTACGACAGGAAGTCTCGAGTTATGAACAATGGAGGAAGTTAGGGGGTTAGGGTTACATGTCTTTCAGGTGAAAGGATAGGCCCTCCTTTGCGAGGGTGGTGAGAAGGCACTAGATGAGGAGATAAAGTGAATAGTCAGAGACAACAAGGTGAGAATGGGGAGACGATTGGGAATATAAGCGACATGAATTTTATTTGTGAGTCGGTTGTGAAGGCGATTGAACCCATTGAAATGCGCTGCTGACCGGCTCAAGACAAAAAGAAACTATTGAATCGTGCATCATTTGTGATCATCTGATCCAAATCGTAAGGTGGCCCATATATATGGGGAGAAAATTGCCCCACAACATCCTTATCAACTTTTCATAAATATAACATATTTTGTTTTAGCATATTTTATGTTTCAAGTTATTTAAATTGAATGAAATTGGTTCAATTTAAAATTAAAAAATATTATATTCTCAGGAAATCAGGTCGGCTCAATTGGGTTTGAAAATTTAAAAAATATATAGATCCAATCAAAGACCCAAATTGTCCCAATGGACATTGGGTGTCGGTTCGGGTTCATTAGGTCGACTTGGTAGCTTGAATGTTATTTCTTCTTCAATTAGAGTTCCAGAGGTCCTACTACTTTGATAGTGAACTTGAGGAATCTTATGAGGCAAAATTTTTGTGTATTCTCAAAATTGATTTAGTTTCACATTTTCAATGTGTGTCATGATTTTTAAAGACTATTTTATAGTCTCGATGCGAGTGAAATTACTGTCATCCATAAAAAATATTTGTGTTAAACTATCTTGTGGATAAGGTTAGAATGTTTTCTAAAGTTTGAATGAGTTTAATATTCTTCTGAATTTTCTCATCTAATAATATTCTACCAAAACTTGAGGATGCAATTCAATCAAGGACGACCTTGGTAAACTTTTTCTTCTTCTTTTTTTTTTGTCTATCCCATCTCTCTCCTTAAGAAAAAGCCATAGAAACTCTAAGATTGAGATCCAATGCATGCAACAAGATCATAGAAAACAAAATCAACAATGAAGTTAATATGCTAATGCAAGCTTGCTTTATTTTTTTATTCCAACTCTTGTGTCGCTATTTCATCGTAGGATGGCTGTTCTAATTCATCATTTGTATTAAATTGAACCTCCTAGTTCCTATAGCGACGTACATCTTGTTTTCTTTTTTCATTTCATCACGTGGGTCATTATATCGCCACAAATGATCATTCTAATTACAACATTTGTATCACGATATATGACAAGAGTGTTTAATGTTCTCCTTTTGTCACTATGTATAGAGCAAATTGAACCTTAATCCATCTATTCATAGATGGACATACCTCTCAAGTGAAAATACTCTACTTTGACTGAGTTTCTAAAAGAGGTGCATATGATGCATGAATGCGAAATAATTCCATATTAAATTCAAACTTGAAGCATAAAACATTCTTAACAAATTTTATATTTGACAAATTATGAGAAAAAGTATTTATCATAATTGTGAACATGCTCAATATTAGAGTAAATATTTATCATAATCATGAACGTATTGAATATTACATTTTGTGAACAAAAAAAAGTAATTCACATGGTGATATAAAAATGAGACATACAAACATGGATGATCATGCATGGACAAGACTATGAGAATGATGCACTGATTACAAAAGGTTTAAATAATTCATATCATTTAAAATAAGTTTCCAACCTATCTTTTCGTTTGAATCCGATCAAGTGCACAAAGACTTATTTTACATTGTTTAGAACTTAATCATTGTTGACATTGTAAGAATAATCTTCCATCAATCCTTAATTTCATATTCCATTTAAAGTAATTAGTAAAATAAGATCGCATATAGCATGTACTTAAAAATACGGATTTATATACTTTAACTTATACATATCAATTACCACCTAATTCATTATCATATGATACTATATGGAACAGTTAAAGATGAAAGAACATGACTTTTGAAGATCATGTGTAAGTAGGCGATAGGGGCCTAGGAAACTCAGTCATCAAATGAACTAATTTCCACATATAGAAACATAATTTACATTTTAAAAATGTTAAATTATAATTTTTTTATAATTATTTTAATTTTTGGTTTTTTAGGATAATTATCTTCGCTTGAATTATACTATATTTCTACTTTTTACCTCCTAAACTTCATTACTGCTCATTTATCTTTGCTTGACTTTTCAAACACCCCCACTTAACTCCAATCGTTAAAATTTATAACTTTAATTATAGAGTTACCTTTTATCCTCATTCAATTTTATCTATTTAATTTTAAGGTTGTGTCAATGGTTTACTTGGAGCATTCCACTACAGCTTTGTAGGAGTTAATGCATTTGTCATCTTCAAGGTATTTATGAGATAAGATTAGAATACACCGAATTTTATTGGATCGCTTAAGGTGGGCAGCAATGAAATGGAGGTCGGAGATGAGTCGGAGCCATGACTGTGGACAGACTTGAAACAAAAAAGGGACTTCACAAGAAAGTGGGAGAGGATGTCGAAGACCATCTACAACAGTAAAAACAATTTTGCTCATGGTGTTGAGAGTAAAACAAAGATATCTTGTTCGACAAAATGTTGTAGAGTCTCACCTAGTCGGCGATGTAATGGAGCAACAAAGAAGTAGGAATTTTGGAGTCTCATCTCACCCTCGAAATCCTAAGAGCAATTGTAGAATCACTTGGTGCTGATTTGGATCGAGAGCCGTGGGAAGAGGTAAGGAGGGAATTTATAATTCTAAAAGTAATAATATAAATTCTTTTGGACGTCTAAAATAATTTTCATAAGGGAATAAGGATAGTGTGGAAAAACTTTACCCCACATATATGGGCCACCGTCATATCTCAATATGATAGTCATAAATCATTCTTAGTAGCTTGTCTTTTCTGTCTTGAACTGGGGTTCAATAAAAATAATTGCTTCCTTCATTCCTGAAAGAATGAATCGCTCATCTCTTGGATCGCCATGGCGCTTACACACTCTCTCCCTAGTTTCACCTCGTGCAGTGCCTCTTCCCGATCAGCCGAAGAAAAAGGATTCGCTCCTCCCTTTCATTCCCTATCATGATACATTCCAATCAACTGGCCTCACTCCGACTCTATTTGCTTCTCTGTCATTGCCTAATGTTGCTATTGTACTTCGTCGTTGACCCTCACATTATCCTATGATGGGTGCCATTTTGGCTCATTTGAAGACCCTGGAAACCACTCAAAAATATGTTCATTCATGATTTCTTTGCTTGCTTGTTTGATTTATATGCAGGCAATTGTTTGTTGTGATTTTAAATCGAAATGCTAGCAAATGATGAAATGGCAGTTCATATACTCTATTCCTATCATGATTTTAACATAAAAAAATATTGCTCTCTTCATATACTTCAGGGTGGCACATCACAAGAAGAAGAAATGCACAATCAGAACAAACTCTGACTAGGAACTTGTTTATAATGTGTTTACATGATGCTCTTTCACATGAATATAAAAGCTTATATTCCTCACATGAGTATAAAGTTTTCATGCGAACACATAGGAACAATAATGCAATCATACAAAGGAACAATAATGCTCTCATCATAGGCTGCCTTAAATTTGATCCAATGTCAAAGTTTGGTATAAACTTTGATACAATGACGAACTTATGACTAACTCTCTCGCAATCTTGTGAGAGCCCAACATCGTGGATTTTCTACGGTGACCAAAGATGATGAGATCAGATCAGGAAGTGCGAGCAGTTTAGGGATTGAGATAGAGGGCAGGAAGATGAAGGGTTT
The DNA here is from genome assembly GCA_030549335.1 of Pontederia crassipes. NCBI lineage: Eukaryota > Viridiplantae > Streptophyta > Magnoliopsida > Commelinales > Pontederiaceae > Pontederia > Pontederia crassipes. The sequence goes on from CM060193.1 coordinate 32,978,175, forward strand.
ACGACAAGAAATCTCGAGTTATGAACAATGGAGGAAGCGAGGGGGTTAGGGTTACATGTCTTTCGGGTGACAGGACATGCCCTCCCTTGCGAGGGCAACAAGAATGCACTAGATGAGGAGAGGTGAGCACCCAGAAACGACAAGTTGAGACTAGGGAGAGGGTGTCGACAATTGGGGATATAAGTGACATGATTTTTTTTGTGAGCCAACTGTGAAGGCGGTTGAACTCATTGAAACACAATGTTGACCGAATCAAAAAAAAAAAACTACTGAATCGCGCATCATTTGTGACCATTGGATCCAAATCATAGGGTGGCCCATATATATGGGGAGAAAATTGCCCCAGAGCAACCTTATCCTCTTTACATAAATATAACATATTTTGTTTTAGTATATTTTAAGTTTAAAGTTATTTAAATTTTAAATTGAATGAAATTGGTTCAATCAAATTAAAAAAGTAATATCTTCTTGGTAAATCAGGTCGGCTCAATTAGGTTTTAAAATATATATAGATCCAATCAAAGACTCGAACCGCCCTAATGGATATTGGGTCAGCTCAGGTACATTAGGTAGAGTTGGTAGGTTGAATGTTATTTCTTCTTCAATTAGAGTTTGTGATTTCCTGTTATTTTGATAGTGAACTTGAGGAGTCTTATGAGGCAAAATTTTGGCATATTTTCAAAATTGATTTAGTTTCATATTGTGCTAAACTAACTTGTGGATAAGATTAAAAGTCATCTAAAGTTTGAATAAGTTTAATATTCTTTTGAATTGTCTCATCTAATAATATTCTAGAATGCAATTCAATCAATGATGACCTTGCTAAATCCTTTTTGTTCTTTTTTTTTTTTTGTCTATGTCATCTCTTTCCTTAAGAAAAAGCCATAGCAAATGTAAGATTGAGATCCAATGCATGCAACAAGATCAATCTTAGAAAATAAAATCAACAATGAAGTTAATATGATAGTGCAACTTAAAAAATAACAAAGACATATTCAACATTTGTTTCAAAATAACAAAGATATATACCTAAAAAATACATTTGTTTCATTTATGAATATAAGTGCAACCAGTTTGCATAACCAAAGAAATGTGATTATGGACATAACTAAAGATAAAGGTGACAACCATGCTCAAAATTTTAAATAATCTGAATGGGCTAGTCCTAAACTTAAAATATTTTAAATAAGTATAGCGGCATGCGAATCATATCGATTATTCTCCAAATTCATCATCAAACTCAACCCCATATCATTTCATCCAATAATTGGAGTCTTTGCTCCCATCATATATCCATTTTCATATCCAAATCAAATCTAGGATTATAACCCAATACAATCCAATATAAAGACAAAATAAAAAAATATGATTCCATGCTTAGAATTTAAAAATTAAATAGCAAATAGTACATAAAGAACAACATAATACGAGATACTATTGTCCTTGCATGATCTCATATCCTATCACAAATTTTAATTATTATTTTTAATTACTTGAGCAATCATGCAATATGCTTTCAATAAAAAATTCATAACCCTTTAAATTGTGATTGATTATCCAATAACATCACACATATGGTTGTATGAATTCATATAAATGAAAAATCATAAATATGCAATACAATTGAGGAACATCATCATATACAATATCCAATTACTTTTCAGTAAAGTGCTTGTCCCTCAAATCATAAGACTATTAGAGGATGTTGAACCAATATTAGTATAACTATTCCATGAAAAGCTTGCTTTCTTTTTCCCTTCCAACTCTTGTGTTGCTATATGGTTGTTCTAATTCATCGTTCGAATCACTATATCAATTGGGACGTTGAACCTCTCTATATCGACGTGCATCTTATTTCCTTTTTTCATTTCATCACGTGGGTCACTATATCACTACAAAATGATCATTTTAATTCCATCATTTGTATCACTGAATATGACAAGGGTGTTTAATATTTTCCTTTTGTCACTATATATAGAGCAATTGAACCTTTATCCATCTATTCCGAGATGATCAGGCCTCTAAAGTGAAAATACTTTGCTTTGAGTGAATTTCTAGAAGGGGTGCATATGATCGACGCATGAATGCAAAACAATTCCACTATCAAATTCAAACTTGAAGCATAAAACATTGTTCATAAATTTTATATTTAACAAATTATGAGAAAAAAGTATTTATCATAATTGTGAACATGCTCAATATTGGAGTAAATATTTAGCATAATCATGAACATATTCAATATTACATTTAATGAACATAAAAAATATTTACATGGTGATATAAAAATGAGACATACAAGCATGGGTGATCATGCATGGATAAGACTATGAGAATAATGCATCGATTACAAAAGGTTTAAATAATTCATATCATTTAAAATAAGTTTCCAACCTATATTTCGTTTGAATCTGATCAAGTGCACAAAGACTTATTTTACATTGTTTAGAACTTAATCATTGTTGACATTGTAAGAATAATCTTCCATCAATCCTTAATTTCATATTCCATTTAAAGTAATTAGTAAAATAAGATCACATATAGCATGTACTTAAAAATACGGATTTATGTACTATAAATTATACATATCAATTACTACCTAATTCATTATCATGTGATACTATATCGAACAGCTAAAGATGAAAGAACATGACTTTTGAAAATCATGTGTAAGTGGGCGATAGGGGCATTGACAACGCGGTAATCAAATGAACTAATATCCGCATCTAGAAACATAATTTACATCTTAAAATGTAAAATTATAGTTTTTTAGTTATTTTAAATTTTAGTTTTTAAGATTAATTATCTTCGCCTTCATTATACTATATTTCTACTTTTACCTCCTAAACTTCATTATTGCCCATTTATCTTCTCTGGACTTTTCAAAGACCCCTACTTAACCCCAATCTTCAAATTTTATAACTTTAATTACAGAGTTACTTTTTTATTCTCATTCAATTTTATCTAGTTTATTAAAAAAAACAAATAGAATCCTAAAATATCGTAAAGAATTGAGCGTATAATTAAAAAAATAGGCATTTGGGATTTAATGAAAGTAATTTGAACGTTTAGAGAGTAAAGTGAAAATATGCATGCGGAGGAAAGTAAATTATACATAAGTAGTTTGAAAGGGATGATGCAAAAAGATGTTGGTTTACCGAGCTTGTCTAACCTCTCTAACTCTCAATTGTATTGAAATAATATCAAGAGATTGAATCACCAACTCTTGCTACAAGCACAATGTATGGCTAAGTTACATTGATTACCATTTGAGTGGCAAGTATCTATTGATTAGATATGTCCAAGATAAAGAACGAACTACATTTGATCGAACAATACAAAACGAAACAAGAAGCACTCACTGATGTAGGAGAAATAAGATAATATTTTAGTAGTTGTTGTTGTTATATTTATCTTTTTAGATTAGTTAGTATTGTTATCTTTTAAATTAGTTTAAATTTGATTGTAAAATATCTATAAATAGTCATGAGCTCTTTTGTTATTAATAGTTGAAATATTATCCAATTATTCATTAAATCTATTTGGTTTTATTTCTCGGTGACTTTCGAGCCTCGAAGGATACGATGGATTCCGAGCCTCGGTGGATTCCGAGATTATCAAGTGCTTTGAACCATCAACCTCTTTCGAGATTCGTCCGAAAGTTATAATCTCCTCCACTTTGCGATCACCTCGTTGCGTCAAGTGGTATCAAAGCCTTCGAGGAGATTTACCTCTTCGTTTTGGTGCTCATTTTCTCTCCCATCATCCATTTATTACTTTATTTTTCTTATTTTATTTTTTTCTTATCATTCATAACTTATTCATCCTTTATTTTTTGTTTTCTCCATTTTGTTATCTCTAGTTGTTGCATCTTTATCATTCTTTTTATTTCTCTCTCATGATTTATTAGTTTATATTCTTTTTATTTTATTTTGTTATTTTAATTAACAACATGTGGATAGAACCATCATTATTTAATGATTATTTTCATGTTGATGAATTTTTACATTGGATTTATAAAGTTGATCACTTATTTAATTATTAGGATATTCTAGAATCTCAACAAGCCAAATTAATAGTTAATAAATTTTCAAATAGAGCTTCTTCACTGTGGGAAGATAATAAGAGCCTTCGAGCTTATCATGAAAAACCACCTATTCTAACATGGCAAAAGTTGAAAAAATTATTCATCCAACACTTTTTGCCTTCGTCATATCATATCAAGCAATTCTCAACAAGATAAATAAAATTTAATGCAAGAAGTTTAAATTCATTTGGAGAATATCAAAAATTCAATTGAGAAACTTCAGCAATGATTGAATAACATAATCAATAAGTTCCTCAAACTCCATCAGATTCTATGCAATCTTGTGAAGATCAAGTATCTTTGAAAGTTATATCTGCTCCAATTGAAAAATTACAAAAACTACTCAAGATATTAAAATCTATTCAAATACTGAAGAGTTAGTTATTTTATATTTTGTTGCATAATTTGTGCAATCTTGTGAAGATCAATTATCTTTAAAAGTTGTATCTGATCCAATTGAAGAAATACAAAAAACTACTCAAGATATGAGAATCTATCTAAATATTCAAGAGTTTGTTATTTTAGATTTTTTTTCTAAGGCAAAAAAAGATAAATTTATCCAGGAGATGGATGAAAAGTTGGAATTAAATTCATTAACTAACAAGAAAGATTTGCTTCAAATTCTTCAAGTTGATATGAGATGCGTCAAAGTTTTTGTCAGTACCAAAGATTTTAAATTTTTGCAGATTGCATTTCCACGCCAAGTTTTGAGAACAATATATTTTGTACTGTTATATGATATGCTTGGCTTAAATGACTTATCTAATGAGTTGAGAAAGAAAATTAGACTATTGCATGATATCAAGCGTAAACCTCCAGATTTAATTTTTGAGAGTTCGAGGTTGAACTCTTTTGAAGAAAGAGATACTGATGTAGGATAAATAAGATAATATTTTAATAGTCATTATTGTTATATTTATTCTTTTAGATTAGTTAGAATATATTAGTTAGTGTTATTACCTTTTAAATTAGTTTAGATTTAATTGTAAAATGTCTATAAATAGGCAATAGCTCTTTTGTTATTGTCAATTGAATTATTATCCAATTATTAAATTCGTTCGAAAATTGTAATCTTCTTCACTTTGCGATTCTCTGCCGCTGCGTCACTCATTTAAACGATGATAAGTTGTAATATCCTCTACTTTAAGATCCCTGCTGCTGTGTCACTCATTCAAATGATGATTTATTGTGATCTGACCTTCAACGACAAAAGAGAGAACACTTGAGCTAAGTTACAAAGACTCGGCACTTCAAGTTGAATCGGAAGAAAAAATGTCAGTTGATTTTTTTTCCCTGCCATCGATGAAAGGCTTCAAAAGACCGCCAATATCAGAGACTATAACACAAGAAAAGTAAAATATTGCAGCTCATGGCGTTCCAAAGAATGCTTCTTGCTCCATATGCCATTACGCTCACTTAAAAGTACCCATACAATACATCTCAGAAGAGACGAGGCACACTCTTCTTAAATACATCCTCGCTCTTAAAAACTTCTCAATTTTCATCAATGGCAGGGCCAAGACCGACTGACACAAGGCTCTCTGCATAGATCGCATAACCACCGTTGACATAACCAGCGTCGTCGTCGTCCAAAGCTATCGTTCGCGACCTTCGGTTTCTCATGTCGTACTCGTAAAGGTACAAACCCGGCTGGCCAAACAGGATGCGTTCACCGGAGAGCATCACCGGTGCCGGACACATAAAGTAATACCTAATTTCCTCGAATTCGAAAGAGTACCTCTTGCTCCATCTGTTATCGTGCCTGCTTAGAACCCATACCTCTTTGTGAGGAGTGTTCCAGGACATTACGATCAAGCACAAATACCCTTCGTGGTTGATCAAGAAGAAACGGCACCACTCGTCGTACTCAAGAAGATGAGGAATTTGGGATGAATCGAAATGATTCATCCCTCAAATCGAAGGCCAGTAGCTGCCAGTGCTCTTGTTGAGGCGGATCGCTGAACCAATATACGACTCCATCGACGGTAGCGGTTTCGCGTACGTCGATCACCCAACAGTCTGGAAAGCAGCCGACAGTCCTCCAACGACGATCGGACGACCCCAAAGTGAAAACCTCGCAGTTGACGGTGGTTGATGAGCTATAAAAGAGACGAACCACCTTGTAACTGTTCGACAAAGGGTCCAAACCAAAGCCAGGACGGATTTCAGAATGATGTGAGCGATGCAAGCACACGAGTTCCCTAGTGCAAGGATTGCAGACGAAAATGTTCATTTCTGAGAAGGGCAGGACTAGACCGTCGCAGTGGTGAGGACTCACGCGATGCCAACGCTCCACTTGGAGCAGTGGAGCGCGGTATTGGTGCTCTTCGTCGTAGCAAAACAAGGTGTCCGGGTTGTCGCGCTTGCTAGCTACGAGCAGAAGATGCGGACGCTTCTTCGATTGCTCGAGGTGTGCGGCGACGAAACGACGGTCGGAGATGAGTCGGAGCCACGACCTGCAGACGGACTTGAAGCGGAGGAGGGACTTCACGGGGAGGTGCGAGAGGATGTTGAAGACAACGTCCAGCGGGAGAAACGGGCTGCAGACGATTTCGGGAGTCAGGCTAACATATCCTGTTCGACGACATGCTCAAAAGAGAACTCATCTGTTGGTGGGCGAAGTCATGGTGGCTCGGCCAGAAGAGGCCGAGTGAACTGTAAAAGCGAAGAACGCCGGAGCACGGGGTTGCCGAGTTCAGGAGCTGCGGATTGGGATTGGGAATGGCGAATTGTATAGTGGTGGGAGGAGATCGAGATGAGGTCGGAGGAGCAAGATCGAACGCATTTTATGACTTGAGATCCAACGCATTTGTTAGTGGAATGCTTGAAAAAAAAAATAGGAACAATAACTATATTTTTTTTAAAAAAAGACCAATGAACAGGTGAAAGCACTATCCTAATTTTTTTATTGTTATTGGATTATAGGCTGTGTTTTGAGTGCTTTTGGATGAGTAATTTGGGTGGCGGATGACTTGCTTTTAAAAGAATTGGTATTACTTATTTTAAAAAATGACTGTTATTGATAATTAATTTTGTGCTTTTTAAAAAGTTGTTTGTATTCTTCTGTTCCAAAAGCACCAAATATTGCTGCCTAAGAAATTTCTCCTAAAGACAGTCAAAATCGGAAATCCTACTTTGACAGTATTTTGGAGTGATATTTGGGATGACCATATGTTCACAAGTGTCTCTAAATTATTAATGATATGTTAAAGAGTTTTTAGTTATAATTATAGTATATAAATTTATATGATTTTATTATATATACAATTTTATAATAATTATATATACTTACTAATTATCCCGGTTGTATATTTTGTGAGGAAAATTTCTACATTTATATCATTATCATAATCTATAATCATATAACAATTAATAAAAATACTTTGAAAGAAGAATACTAAATTAATGTTATAATTATTTTTAATTTTTTTAATATTACTATTTGAAATTTACATTTTAAGTGTGCAGAAATATAATACATAATTTCTAATGGAAAATAAGTTTAATTTTATTTTTAGTAATTTTTTAAAAAGATATATTTTATGCATCGGAAGCATTACTTCATATGGTTTTAATCAGTGAGGTAAACATAAGAATTTTTAAAGAAAATAAATATATCTTCTTATATTAAAAGGAGAATAGTAAGCATGGAGAAGTTGATACGACATTTAGTGTTTTTAAAAATATAATCTATATCTATCTTTATATATTATTAAAAGGAGGAGAGAATGGTATTTGACATAATCCTCTGTTGATAAGTGTTTCTAAATAGTAATGACATATTAAAAAATTCAGTTATAATTATAGAATATGATAATTATATATTTTTATTATCTACACAATTATGATAATCATTCTTTAATACTTTTCAAAAAACTTACTTTTTTTATATACATAAATATAACACATAATTTATAATGAAAAATAAATTATTTATTATTAGTAATATTATTTTAAATGCAACTCCACCTATATTTTATAGCCGGTCCCAAGCCCGAATAAAGGAGGATGGTTGTGTTAGGCCCCGACAATCAGTGTAAAATCCTGTCGAATCTCATGAACATGGATCAACGGCGTCGTATGATTCATGTAGCCGACCCCACCTAATGGAATAAGACTTGTTGTTGTTGTTGTAATATTATTTTAAAGAAAACTTTGGTGCAGGACATGGGCATTACTTCATTAGCTTTAATTCAGTTGATGTCGCTCTGTATTTCGAATAGGAAGGAAAGATAAACAAAAGGTTTAGTTGCCAAAAAGCTGTTAAAATAATTGAGCAACAGCCATAATAATAATAATAATAATAATAATAATAATAATAATAATAATAATAATAATAATAATAATAATAATAATAATAATAATATTATTATTATTATTATTATTATTATTATTATTATTATTATTATTATTATTATTATTATTATTATTATTATTATTATTATTATTATTATTATTATTATTATTATTATTGATCATGTAACTATGCTCATTAAATTTCTAATTGTATTGAGTATATATGCATGAACACGTTGATTCATGTAACTATATCCCGCTCAGCATGTATGTACGTTGCCACCTGTAAGAAAATTTATTTGCTCCATTTTCTTCATCAAAAATATTAATTTTCCTCCAATAATTGCATGCATAGTTATAGATAAATGGAGTTGACGATGAGCACTCTTCTCCTCTCTTCACAATAAATTTATTGGCGTAGAGAATTAAGACATCTCAAATTCTCAATGGAAGGCCATAGAGTAAATATATTTCTGCTCCAGCCTCTTTCAAAGATCAAAGCTAGATTATTCAATTTTTTTCTTTAAATAAATCATCCTGCTTTCTTCTTCCTTTTTTTTTTGCTTTATTTCTACAAATATAAAAGAAATATTATTAGTGATGTCAACTAATTTTATGATGCAGTGAGGCCTCGTGCAATTGTGGCAACTAACGAGCATCATCCTGCTCTATTGTAATGATATTTTTACTCATATTAGATTTTTTTTTAAAAAAAAATCTTTGTCGCATAGTTATTTGTTTATAGTCATATTCTACTTGCGATCCATATTCCTTTTTTTATGACCATGGATGCTTGCATATTGAAAAATAAAAAAATATAATATTCAATTTTCACATATAAAGAATTAAATAAAATTTTCATATATCAAGAATTAAACAAAAAATACTTTCTGACCATCTATATTTTATGTCCATGTTAGAGCATATTTTTTTGAACTATAAAATATAACCTTTAAATTTATGTGAGAATTGTAATATAAAACATTATGGAGACTTCTCTCATGGACTTCCGGGTCATAGCAAATTATTGTTCTTTATAGAATTTATTTGTTTGCACGAATGTTTTTTTTTTTTTTGTTGCAAGGATACTTGCATGGCTTTCTCTTTTAAAGTGTTAAATGATAGATATTGACTTTGGTGAAGGTGGGTCTGATTATTATACTATTTTTTTTCAATGTATGGATGGTTGGATAAAAGGAAAAGATAAATATGGTTCAGCCAAAAGTTCACTTCGTTAAATTTAATTATTCAAAACATTTTTCCAAAGAAATATAATGATATTCATGGCATATTCCTAGAATTTATAAATTTTCATATTAATCTCATATCGTATTATTTTCTTTGCAATTTATTTATAGAAAATATATCTTATGTGATTTTTTTAAGTTCATTGATTTGTGCCCTCTTAGAATTAATCAAAACTCGATTTTATATTAACTTCAAATTAACATCAGTTTAAAGAGTTATTATTATGTAATTAAAATAACATAGACAAATTTTTGTACGAATGCATGCAAATTATTTTCATAATATTTGAGTAAAAGGTGAATAAGAAAATAAAAGATGGAAGGAGGTAAACCAAGCAAATAAAAAGGATCAATAAAAAATGCTAGAGAGAAATCGCCCCCAAAACAACTTGATGAATTCTTAGAGGCGGCTTAATACGATCATCTTCACGATATGTAATCCATTAATATAAGTGTTAGTGCACCCACCAGCATCCTTTGGTTCCGCTCCCACAAGATGATTTGGGATAATCATATAATAAATATACAATTTTGCAATCTCTCTCTCTCTCAGACACACACACACAACATGGAAATAAGGTATCTGTGATGGATAATTTCATCACAACATAAGTGTATTCCATCACCGATGCTCTTCTGTGATGGACTTGTGACAATATGCATCCGTCACTGATTTTTTACCCACAAATTATATTATGATGGATTATTTTCGTCACAACGATAATTGTGACACCTACGATCGTCACAAAATTAAAAAGTTTTTGTCATAAAAATTTGATAAAATAATTAATAAAATGAGTATTTTATCACACATGTGATGATTTTGTGACGGATTACTGACTATTAATTTGTGACGAATATACATTGTGATGATTTTTATGATAGATTTGTGTGATCATTTTGTGACGATAATGATTGTGATAGACTTGTGACAAATTTCACGTCGACGACAAAATTGTGATGATTCACTATAAATTATTTTGATCGTCTGTAATTTCTCAAAAACCGTCAGAAATTATGACGATTATGATTTCGACCATCTGTAATTTCTCTAAAACCGTCGAAAATGACGATTTTCCGTCGAAAAAATGGTCGTCGCAAATCGATTTTCGATGGTTGGGAAAAACGTCAGAAATTCTGACGAAAGTCCATCGGTCACGACCGTTGAAACTTTTGGCGATCGCGAACAGTCAAAAGTTTTGACGGTCGCGACCGTCTATATTTTCGGCGGTTGACGAAACCGTCACAAAGAATTTTTATAATATAAAAAAATTAGTCGGTCGATCCGATAGCCAGCGACCAGATTCGGCCGCTAGGCGGCCAATCCGAAGGTCAGTAGCCCGAACAGCCGATCAGGCCAGCGGTCGGATCTGGCCACGATTCGGCCGCCAGCGGCTGGATCCGACCACCAGCGTGGCTGGATCCGTCCGCCCGCAGCTGGAACTAGCCGCCTGGTGATCGGAGCTGGACAGAGATTGAGAGAGAGGGGGAGGGTCGCGGCGGGAGAGGTTCGGGAGGGAGGGAGAGGATCGCCGATAGGAGAGGGTTGTCATCCACTCGGGAGAGGCTTGCCCGCAAGGAGAGGGAGAGGGAGATAGAAAGAGGAAAGGGGGAAAGAAATAGAGAGTGGGATAGGGAAATGATTATATATATATATATATATATATATATGGAGAAAGCAGGAAAATGAAAAAAAAGCAGCGGGATAGTAAAATTTTAATTACCGACAGCTATGATCGTCGGTAACTTATCAAATAATAATAATATATATTATCATGATATATATATATATGAATATGATATTAATTATTTTTAAAGTTACCGAATCGTCGAAAATTATTTAATTATAATAATAAAATACTATATTTAGTTATATATAATATTTATTTTTTAGTATACGACGGTCCAGACCGTCGAAAATTTTGATGGTCTGGACTATCGCTAATTAGATTAATAAAAGACTTTTTATAAAATATTATTTTTAACTTACCGATGATTTGAACTGTCGCTAATTATTACCAATGGTTGGAACTGTCGGAAATTGCGATAGTTCGGACTATCGCTAATTATATTAATAAAATACTCCTTATATTATATTACTTTTCATTTACCAATGGTCAGAACCATCGAAAATTGTGACGATTTAAATTATTGCTAATTATATTAATAAAATACTCCTTATATTATATTATTTTAAATTTACCGACAGTCAGGACCGTCGGAAATTGCGACAGATAGATATCCATCGCAACTATCGATGTTCCTAATTGTCAAAAAATAAAATAATAATATAATAAGTTACATGATTTATTATTTTTATTTTCGACGATTGCGGCCGTCGGAAGTCCGACGGATCACTATCTGTTGCAAAATTCGTCCTATTCGTCAGAAACTGGCCGTCGAAAAATTCTAATTTTCTTGTATTGTATATATATATGTGTGTGTGTGTGTGTGGGTTTAATGTAGGTGTTGAGCATTTTACATGTGAAGCGCGTGTCAAGTGATTTTACGCATAGTTTACTTTATTTTTTAACATCTTTCTTCATGAATAATTTAAATAATAATGATAACAAAAACATGATATATGAGAACATGCATTACAAGAAAAATTGCTATTTTCAACGTTCACATCCGTCGGAAACCGGGCAAAATTTGTCACAAATGTGAGTTTCCCACGAATTTTTTGACGAAAGTGAACCATCGAAAATTTGCTCGTCGTCGCAAACATTTTTTGACGGCTTTATCACAACCGTCAAAAGTTTCCACGGCCCGAACAGTTGAAAATATTTGCCGTGACTTGAGCCATGGAAACTCGGACCGTGTGAAACATTTTCCACGATCTCAGTCGTGGGAAGTTCCCACGGTTGGGGCTGTTGAGCTATTGGAGCTACATGATTTGTTTTCAAATATTAAAAAAACTCTCGCTAGCCGAGGGAACGGCCACCTACGGACACGGCTGTTCCTGACCACGTGCGGCCGATCCCCCGCCAGGCAGCGGCCGCCGATCAAGCTGCCAACGGCCCAATCCGGCCGCGGCTTATCCCCCATGAGAGAGAGGGAAGGAGGGAGGGTCGTGCCGGCCGCCGGAAGGAGGAAGATGGCTGCTGATTGTCGAGGGAGTTGACCACGATGAGGAAGAGAGAGGAGAGGGGAAATCAGGTAGAGAGAGGGAGAGGGCGAATAAATAGAGAGGGAGAAGCGGAAAAAGAAAAAAAGCGGATGAGTTTGGAGAAATTTTTTATTTTCGGACGAGTTAAACCGTGGAAAACTTTTCTAACAGTTCGAACCGTGAAAATTTTTCACGTCTTGGGCCGTGGTATACTTTTCCCACGATCGAAGCGATGACAATTTTCCCACGGCTCCAGCCATGTGAAATTCCCACGGCTCCTCCCACGGCTCTAGACCTCTGGATGTAAAAGAGCATCCAAGCATATGGAGAAAGAGAGATTTGCAGCGTCCAAGACCTCTAGATGACCGCGCAGCACTAAACGACGAGTCGCTGTGCAATCCTTCTCCTTGGTGACCTGGCTTCAAATCTTCTTCTCTACAATGAGGCACGACTTCCCAGATCTCAAGTACCCCCAAGCACGACCAAGCACGAATTATTCTGTCTTCTAGGGCCTTTATTTATAGCCTCCAGGGGTCCCAAGAGTTTTCGTGGAGTTTCGATTTGATTCGAAGTCTTTTCATGTTAAAATAAGTAAATTCGGAATAGGTCTTTAGAATCATCCAAAACTCCTTCAAATCTATTTCCTAATCATCCCCTGAGGCTTAGGATAAAATTTAGGTTCGATTTGGACTTGAAATTTTTAAGAAAAGTCAGAGAAATATCGAAAACAACCTTTGTAATGTCCCACAACAATTCTGTAACGGCCCTAACAGTATTTTTCACGGCCCACAATATTGATTTCACAGCTCTTACAGTGTCCAAATCGAAGTAGGACTGTGATTTTAATGCCCCGTAACTTGGATTTTACGGCCCATAACTCAAGCATATGTTTTGGGTGAAATTGGGAATTTTAACCGGTTGTGACGGATTGTTCACGCTGCTGGTCATATTCTAAGTATTTTGATGATAGTAAAAAAGGAGGATGATGTACTAAGTGTGCTTGAAGTGTTAGAGTGAACAGGTTAGATATTTTTATGAAAAAAATGGTCAAAATATTTCTAGTAGTACAAAGGTCGATCGTAACAATAATGGGTGTCCGTTTTGAGTTGTAATGGACGACCAAAATGAAGCTGGAACAACGGCTAATTCTAGAGAGAAATGACATTCCTAAATTGGGTGACCGATTTATTTTCGGTCGACCGTTATAAAAATTACAGCTCATTAAAGAAAAATACATGGTGTTATGTGGGATGTTACAGATCGTTACATCAATGTTACGGTCCGTGAATCAAAATATATGTCACTGTGAGATTCGTGAAGTATAAATGACAACCCATGAGATATGTGCAACACCTGTGAGAAGTGAATAACGACCCGTGAAAATTGAAAATTTTAAATTTTTAATAAAATTTAGCTTGTGACATGCATAGATATGTTAAAAAATAAAAATAAATAAAACTGACAGAAAGAAAATAAAGAGACTAAGCAACTAAGAAAAAAACTACTAATCTAATATGAACTAAATTAATCTAAACTAAATTACGCGAAAGATCTAAATTGTGAGTTTAAGGATGAAGAAAATTAGTTCTAAGCTTAAAGTCCTTAGCTCAAAACTGTGACATAACATATGCTGAGACTAATATGAAATAATCAATTAAAATAATGCAATTAAGGAACAATCTCGTCGGGTTTTTTGTGATCTTGAATACTCATAGAGGTGGAGATTGATCATCTCAGAAGTCGTAATCCGTTTGGAATATCAACTCTGTTCCTTTGGTAGAAGCTTCAATTGTCATTGTTGATTGAAATGTAGTGATTGAATGACATTGTTCATCTAGATGATCTTCTTGTTTCTGGGATGATGTAGGAATCAATGGTTGATTTGAGGATGATGAAGATGTCATATGCTCCTGAGGTAAAGCTAGACTCTTAGGCCTCCATTGTTTTGTCAGAATTATTGGAGACGAAGGTGGACTCCTCTGATTCTGTGTTGAACATGAAGAATTGACTTGGATCGTCAGAGTTGGACTCTTGGGTCTCCATTGCAATGATGTGGTCTTTGTTGCTGATATAGCTAGAGTGATCCTCTCTTTTATTGGTGGATTATGAATTTGAGCTGGTTTCATTCTGAAGGTGTGCACCTCCTACGTACTTGTCCATCCTCAATTATGTATGGACTTGTCTTTTTCACACATCATGTTGTTGTCCACCTTTCTGGATAATAATATCTTTGTGGCCTCCATGACTCTTCTAGTGACATGGGCACATAATCTTTGCAGAATTCTCTTCTATGTTATCTTCATATTTGCTGGAAGCATGAGGAGTTAATGTTGTAACTCGCTTTTCAAGTATGTGAATTTTGGTATTCATTTCTTCGAATTTGAGTTGAACAACTGAATGTTGTGAAGAAAGAGATGTCATATCATTAGTATTAGTTTGTCTTCTAAGCTGAGTTAATTCGGCCTCCAAGTTGCTGATTAGTTGATCTTGTGCTTTGAATTTCTCTTCGATTGTTGTGATGAGCTAAATAAACATCTTTTGGAAGTTGATTTTAGACTCAAATTGTGCTTCAGATTTGAGTATTGATGTAATAGCACCATCTGTCCTCTTGCTTTGTAGCTTGATATTGTCAATTTACCTCTTCATATTTTCAATTCGGTAATGTTGGGAGGAGAGCTTCTGTAGCAGAGGATCTAATAGTTGTTTGAGCATGAAAGATATATTTGTGATGAATCTTTATTTTGAACTTGTTGAGGCTTCCATGTAGTATTTTGTCTTGATGATGATGCCTCACATTGAATCTCATCTTGCTAGACAGCAAGGATGTTTTCCTCAACTTGTTGGTTTGTTGTCATTTTGTTTGTCGTCGTTGAAGTGTAAAGATGTGCTCGTGATGATTCAATTGTGTACAAAAGATATATCCTCAAAAGCTTACACAACACTAAAAGAACAAGTGAAATAAAATAGAAAAATAAAAATTCTCAAAGTAGTTTATACAAGATAGACTAAGAATTATGAATATAGTTCCCAGCAATAGGGCTGAGCAAATCCGGGACTGGGTCCGGGTCTAAGCGAACTCGATCGTGACCCGAATTATATCGGGTCAAAATTTTTTCGACCCGGTACTGGACCCAGACTCGGACGGATCCGATACCGAGTTAGACCCGATAATCCGGGAGTATGATCGGGTTTGTGGTCGGGAATCGACTGAGGGCGGCGAGGGGGAAGGTGGATGAAGCCGAAATTGGCGCCTGGGATCGCCGACGCCTAACGGCCGGATTGTGACGCTTGATGATCGGATCGGCTGCCAATGGCCAGATCCGACGCTTGGCAGCCGATCCAGCCACCAATGGCCAAATCCGGCTCCTACGTCCGATCCGGCCACATGCACTGAATCATAGCTCCTAGCGATCGATCCGGCCTCCAGGCACCACGATCCGGCGCCTGACGGCCAGATCCAGCACCTGGCGGCCGAATCGGTCACCAATGGCCAGATTCGGCACCTGGCGGCCGATCCGGCCGCCAAGTGTCGGATCGTGGCTCCTGGCGGCTGATTCGATCGTCAGGCGCCGAATCGTATCTCCTGGCGGCTGGGTCCGGCGCCTGACGATTGTATCAGCCGCCAAGTGCCGGATCGTGGCACTTGGCGGCCGATCCAGCCGCCAAGTGCCGCCGTGCCGAATCCTGACGCCTGGAGGCCGAGTAGAGAGAGAGAGGGTGTTAGGAGAGGGGAGAGCGATCGCAGCCAGGAGAGTTGTCGGAGTCGCCGCCGTTGCCGTGAGAGAGAGGGAGAGGGCGAGAGACAGAGAGAGAGATGGGAGAGAGAAAGGTAAACGTTGAAATGATGAGAGTGAATGGAAGATGGGCTTTTATATACTAAAATAATCCGAGTCAGGTCCGGGTCAAGTATCTGGATTGCAAACCCGGTCTTGACCCGATACCCGGCGGGTTTTCCATTTATTGGACCCAAGTCTGGCCCGAGGGTTATTTTCCTGGAATGTCGGGTCAATGCAATCCAGGTCGACCCGGACCATGCTCAGCCCTACCCAACAATGGTGCCAAAAACTTAATGCGTAGAATTTATAATAATAAAATTAATAGCAAGTGCACTAGTCGTGTCAAGTAATAAAGTGTATAATAGAGTTGTCGATCACACGAGGAATTAGTTAAATATAATCTATCTCAATAATCTACTAAAAGAAGTAAATGTTTTGTATGTGTAAAATAGAAATATAAAAATTACAGAAAAATAGATAATTGATGCTTAAAGATAAAGTGGTGATGATCTCTGAGAATTTTGGATGGTTAATGTAAAATATTGACTTCTCTAGACAAGCAAATCAAACTATCCTAATTCCAAGTAAGATCAATAATTACAAAAAATCATGATGAAAGAAAATGTAACTCCTAAACTATTATTCACCTATACTTCTGGACAGAATAACAAACCGCACACTATTCAGCATACACAACGAATTACTAAATATGTGTTATATATGCTTCAACTTAAAATTAAAAGATCAATTATTAGAATAATAATAACTCCTAGAATTAATCATTCTTTGTACATGTTTGTGATCTAATTTCAGAAATCACTTTACTCATAAAAAAACATTAAACTTAACATATATAATCAAAAGAAGTCGTCTTACTAAATTAATTTGAACAAGAACGTGGTCCAAACAATCTATCTTTCTAAAGTAAATATGAAATCTCTATTATAGAACTAATGGACTATGAAAAATAAGGTAAAAAAACATCCAAGCATATGGAGAAAGAGAGATTTATAGATCTACTTGTATTAGTTTCTATAATTGATTTTTTCTGTGTAATACTAATCGATAGGGCCTCATTGATAAGCTGCTGAATCCATGGGCAGGCAAGAGACAACTTGGCGAACTGAAACATCTTAGTAGCCAGAGGAAAAGAAAGCAAAAGCGATTCCCGTAGTAGCGGCGAGCGAAATGGGAGCAGCCTAAACCGTGAAAATGGGGTTGTGTTTTGTGCATAAGGGTAAGGAACTTTGGATGAACTAATGCGAATGGGTGTAAGCCTCGCTGCTCGGAAACACCCAGTGCTGACCACACTGAGAGACACGAAAGCGGAGGTAATGCCAGTTGGCGAAGTGGCGTTAAGCATCTCTAGCGGTGGACGATCGCGCAGCACTAAACGACGAGTCGTTGTGCAATCCTTCTCCTTCGGTGACCTTCTGACTTTAAATCTTCTCTGCAATGAGGCATGACTTCCCAGGGCTCAAGCAACCCAAGCATGACCAACCATGAATTATTCTGTCTTCTAAGGCCTTTATTTATAGCCTCCATGGGTCCTAAGGGTTTTCGTAGAGTTTCGATTTGATTCGAAGTCTTTTCATGTTAAAATAAGTAAATTCGGAATATATCCAAAACTCCTTAAAATCTGTTCCTAATCATCTCTGAATCTTAGGATAAAATTTGGGTTCAATCCGAACTTGAAATTTTTAAGAAAAGTCAAAGAAAACTCAAAAATAACCTTTGTAACGGCCCACAATAGTTCTATAATGGCCCTAATAGTGCTTTTCACGGCCCACAAAATTGATTTCACAAACCTTACAGTGTCCACATCGGAGTAGGAATGTGGTTTTAACGTTCCGTAACTTGGATTTACGATCCGTAACTCGGGCATATTTTCTGCACGAAATTGGGCATTTTAACGGGCTGTCCACGCCCTGTTATTACGGCCATTACGGTCATATAACGACCTGTTACATTTGATTCAGCCCTGGCAGCCTCTACTAATTTGCACTTTCTGACTCCATTTTAACTCCGATTTGAGTGTCGTTTGTTTATGTGTATTTCTGACTCAATTCTCTTGATTTTTCTATAATAAAATATAAAATTTGAATAGATTTTTATTTTTATAAAATTAAAAAAATAAGGTCAGAAAATTATGCATGCTATATGAAAAGGAATCGAAATGTGATTAAATACATGGATAATTATATGTTATATTTTGTATGCATCAAACGGTGACATTGACTGCTCAATTTTCGACGTAATTTTATCGAAATAAATCTCTTGGGACCAAAATAATCATATTGGACGATCGTGGGTGATAGGACACGATCCTATGATACTAATTGTACCCTTATCACATACAAATTTGTTGTTAAAATGGATCCAAATGTTGATCCAATGATCCACCTGCCTCTACGTGGATTCTCTGTTATTCGATCTTCTTTCTCTTTTTCATTCTCCGCATCAGCCACCTCTGGAGGTTCCCAACTTCAATCTCTATTTGGCCTTGATCCCTTGCATCTAGTGGTCATATTGAATGGGAAAAAACTAAGAAAAAAATCAAGGAAAATAGTCATAAAAGTACTAGAAAATTTTCAGCATGACTGCTGCATCACCTTGGTTGGTTCCTATTTTCCGGTGAGATTCCGACATCATCTCCGATGGCCAACACTATTTTTGGCTCTCGATTTCCTAGGAATTCATACTGGTGGAGGGGGAAAAGAAGAGAGGCATGACGACTAGGGTTTAAGTAGATTTTGGTTGAGAAAAGATAAGATAAGTTAGAACTTTCCAACAATGTTGTTAGGATCGGATCGGACAATGACCATGATAGATGTCCGTTTCAGGTCGGACCGGATTGTAATAAATATTATATTTAATATGATATATTAAATTAAGCTATTATATTTTGAATATATATATCTATGTGAAAATGTAATTATAAAAAATTACAATCATAAATCATAAATCATAAAATTTAAATATAAGATTTGATGTCAAAATTATTACACACTTAATAAATGAAAATCTTATTGAATCACATTATTTTCTATTCTTTAAATTTTTTATAAATATTTTTTTTCCAAAATATTATGAAAAGATTATATATTTTAAATAAATATATAGTATAATTAGTGATTTATTAAATTTGAACTTATTTAATATTAAATTAAAGAAAATTTAAATTTTTGTGTATATATATATATATATATATATATATATATAGATATAAAACAAAGAAGTTTGCACCATTCATCTCTAACTAGTTTATCTAATATAACAAATATTATATGTAATATAATAAATATATAATTAACTTATATTGTAATATACATTTATATTATTAAAATTTTGAATAAAATAATAATCCATAATTTAAAGTTAATTAGTATATTCTAGAATAAATGAAGAAAAAAAGAACAAGTAATGTGTACAAATATAATCCCACGTTAATAATAGTAGCAACGTAAGAGAAATATGACAACTATAAATAAAGGAGCACACTATTAAGTCAATATGATTCATTATAGAAAAAGTCTATTTTTGAATATTTTTTAAATTTATAATAATAAATGTTATAAAATTATTTCTTAACAAAATAATAATAAAAAAATTATTGGCCCAAAAACTGTAGTTCAACCCGATTTTTTTTGTTTTCATCGGTTTTGGTCAATTTTGATTAGTTCTTGACCGGTTCAATCTGATTCAATTGAGGGTCCGATTTTGTGGCTTATACTAGGTCGTTTTAGTGGCCGGTGGACGGTCTCCTTAAATCAAATCTGATTTTATCATTTAATTTAACTTAAATAATATTCTTTTTTGTGATTCCGTGCCGGGAGTTACAATTCTTCTCCAATTAGTATATGAATCTTGAATAGCTAGAAATGCTATTTTACTAGTAGTCCGCAATTAGCAAAGACGCTAACAAAATAAGAACTTTTTTTATAAATTTCTTATCCGCCGTATTGGCATTTCAGCATCGATGGCATGCTTATTCGTTTAATTGTCATCTTTGGCCCTTTAATTGTTAGAAAAACTAAAGGAAAACTTTTCAAAAAAAAAAGTAAACAATGAAATACAGAATCATGTTTCTTAACTACTGATTGATTTTCGTTGTTATCTTTGAGGTCGAAATTAAACATATTTGAAAAAAAATATTTCCCACTTGTGAAATGGATAGTAGGAGAGGTTTATGGGTTGAGAAATTTATATTCTTTTGAAACGATCTAGAAATATGTATTGCATTAGTTCGTTTCAATCTAAAAATATACCATAGAATAAGCACTATCTTAGAATGAACTACATTTGATCGAACAATACAAAACGAAACAAGAAGCACTCACTTCAATGGGATCCAGTGGCAACAAAGCCAACAAAAATTGCTACCTGATGATCCGGTGGTGTTTATTACATTGGACAATCCGACTCATTCGTAAGCAGACCCGACATGACAAAGGATAAGTCCGTTTGTGTTCAGTCTGAATTCGACCAATAAATTATCGGGCTCGGACGCATAATAGGCTAAACATTATATTTCAATCGATTGACCGATATTCGATAGTCTGATATCAGTGCATTAATTAACAAACCATCTGACAGACTGACCGTTAATCTGTTAAAAATATTTGCTAATAAACTTATATAATAATATTTACCTAATAATATAATATAAGTTGTTTATCCATTATTAATTTGATTTAGTTCTATTATTAATGAAAATAAAATAAACAAATGAGTAAAAAGACAACAAAATAAAAAAAAATTATGAGAAAACTAAAGGAAAAATTAATGATACCTTATTTATTATATTATTTTATTAATGTATCAAGAAAAGAATATAAGAAAATATATAAAAAGGAAATGTGAATTTTAAAAATAAATGAAAACAATAAAATAATTTTTTAAAAAAATTAATGGATTTGTGTGGTTGGTCCGCTAGCTGATGTATCCATTAAAGCATATTAGATCATAGCGGGTCTGACAAATTTGAAAGTGTATCAAGTGATTTGATAATAATCCGATAAATTAACCGACTTCTTAGGCACGTCCAATGTCCAGTCAAAACTCGATTGACCGGAATTATTAAGAGCCCTTCGACACCACTAGATCTGATCTTCTATGACAAAAAGAAAGAACACTTAAGCGAAGCAACAACAACACTGCATTTCAAGTTCAATCGGAAGAAAAGATGTCAAGTTCAAGACCGCCAATATCAGAGACAAATACACAAATAAGCAAAATATTGCAGCTCATGGCTTTCCAAAGAATGCTTCTTGTTCCATATGCCATTACGCCCACTTTCAACTTTCAAGTACCTATACTTAAGTTCCTCCTCGTTCTTGAAAACTTCTCAATTTTCGTCAATAGCAGGGCCAAGACCAACTGACACAAGGCTCTCTGCATATATCGCATAATAGTTGACATAACCAGCGTCGTCGTCGTCCAAAGATATCGTTCGCGACCTTCGGTTTCTCATGTCGTAAAAGTGCAAGCCACGCCAACCAAAGAGGATGCGTTCACCGGAGAGCATCACCGGCACCGGACACATATAGTAATACCTCATTTCCTCGAATTCGAAAGAGTACCTCTTGCTCCATCTGTTATCGTGCCTGCTTAGAACCCATACCTCTTTGTGAGGAGTGTTCCAGGACATTACGATCAAGCACAAATACCCTTCGTGGTTGATCAAGAAGAAACGGCACCACTCGTCGTACTCAAGAAGATGAGGAATTTGGATGCATCGAAATGATTCGTCCCTCAAATCGAAGGTTAGTAGCTGCCAGTTGTCTTGTTGAGGCGTTTCGCTGAGCCAATATACGATGCCATCGACGGTAGCGGTTTCGCGTCCGTAGATCACCCAACAGTCTGGAGAGCAGCCGACAGTCCTCCAACGACGATCGGACGATCCCAGGGTGAAAACTTCGCAGTTGAGGGTGGTTGATGAGGTATGAAAGAGACGAACCACCTTGTAGATGTTCGATGAAGGGTCTAAGCCAAAGCCAGGACAGATTTCAGAACGATGGGAACGATGCAAGCACACGAGTTCTCTGGTGCAAGGATTGCAGACGAAAATGTTCATTTCTGAGGAGAGCAGGACTAGACCGTCGCAGTGGTGGGGACTCACGCGATGCCAACGCTCCACTTGGAGAAGTGGAGCGCGGTATTGGTGCTCTTCGTCGTAGCAAAACAAGGTGTCCGGGTTGTCGCGCTTGCTAGCTACGAGCAGAAGATGCGGACGCTTCTTCGATTGCTCGAGCTGCGCGGCGACGAAACGACGGTCGGAGATGAGTCGGAGCCACGACCTGCAGACAGACTTGAAGCGGAGGAGGGACTTCACAGGAAGGTGCGAGAGGATGTTGAAGACAACGTCCAGCGGGAGAAACGGGCTGCAGATGATTTCGGGAGTCAGGCGAACATATCCTGTTCGACAACATGCTGAAAAGAGAACTCACCCGTTGGTAGGCGAAGTCATGAAGAACGCTGGATCGCAGGGTTGCCGAGTTCAGGAGCTGCGGATTGGGATTGGGAATGGCGAATTGTATAGTGGTGAGAAGAGATCGAGATGGATCGAACGCATTTGATGACTTGAGATCCAACGCATTTGTTAGTGGAATGCTAGGAAAAAAAAGGAACAATAACTATATTTTTGAAAAAAAGACCAATGAACAGGTGAAAGCACTATCCTAATTTTTTTTTATTGCCACTGGAATATAATAAAAATCCTACTTTGACAGTGTTTTTTTATACGCTCACATGATAGTATAGAAATTTTTCACATACATTAAAAAAAACTTAAGAGGTATTTCCTATGGATAACCTTTCTAGATTATCAAATAACCTTTTTAGATTATTGATAATCTGAAGTTAAATTACATAGGTCTACTAAATTATTTTATTTATTTTATTTAATTTGAAGGTAATCTGAATTGTCTAACAATGCAAATTGCTTATAAAGTGACAATCCATATTGACTAGGAGTGAGTATCCATTCATATTATCACCCAAATGATAATTTATTTTTATTTTCTTTCGTTCATATCCTTTCTAATCTTAGACAAATAAAATATAAAAATAATATAAAAATTTATATAACAACAACAAATAATATTATAACCATTAATTAAATATTAATATATTTTAAAATTATTTATTATTGTTAGTCATATGAATTGCATATTTAGTTATTATTTTAAATATTGTATGCATTACCATTATTTCATTTAAAAAATATATGAAATATTTATAATTATATTTACTAATTTTATTTGATTTTTTACTTGGATTATATAATATTTAACTTAATATTAGTGATAAAGGGTATTGTAGTAAAAATCATATAGTGTTATTTAAATTGTTGGAAAGATTATTTCTGCATAGTAAACAAGGTATTGCACATTGCTAGTAATTTAATAAGTAACAATTAGAAAATGCATAATGTGAAAAGATAATGTAATAAATGTCTAAATCTTATTAAAACCAAGTAAACTATTTGTAAAGTGCTCTATTACTTTGACAATATTTTTTTATGATAAAAAACATCATCTCAGTTAATGAATGTGGTGAAATAGGTTAACAAATTTGATCAATGTTTGCGGATTTAATAATTGAAGTAGGTCGAGCTTGATTTCAGGTAATGAAAGGGACGCGCAATTGCTTTTTAAAGAGATAAAAGAAATCGACTTCTTTTCTCCTAATGAATTAAAATTGGTTTGCCGTAAATTAAGTTGAAGGGTAAATAATTTTATCCTCGGTTATTCTTCCTTTTATTTCCCTCCTGTACATATACCCGGTTAGCTTCACTTCCAGCATTTGACTCAGTAGCTAATAGGCTCTTGCTCGCAATTTTTTTTCAATCTTCTTTACTAATAAGTCATGCTTATTCGTTTAAATAGTTTTTTTAATAAGATTATTCTTTTCCAAATAGTATATGAATCTTTAATTGCTAGAAATGCTATTTTATTAGTAGTCCGCAATTAGCAAAGATGCCAACAAAATAAGCACTTTTTTGTAAATTTCTTATCCGCCGTAAGAGCATGTCAGCATCGGTGTCAAGAAATGAATGTTGAGCTCAAGATGTCGCTCACTAGTCTGGTAGGAGGAGGAGAAGAAGAAAGCAGGTGAAATGCATAGGAAGAAGAAAATAGAGAAAGAATATAAAATTAATGATGTTGCTCTTCTTAACGGCTTAAGCTTTTATGAAAATTGGTCAGCACATTAAATTTAACATGGTATCATAGTCAACCCGTTGAAGGTCTATCAAATTTAATATGGTATCATAGTCAACCCGTTGAAGGTCCTGTTGAGCTCGATCGTCATCTACTTCGCCGTCAGCCCGCTGTGCCTCTGCCGGAAGATCGCCTTCAAGCTCGCCATCGCTGGGTGAGCGCCGGCGCAAATCTGATCATGGCTGACCGGATCTGGTCATCGGCGTTGTCTCCGGCGTCCTGATGTCCTTTGCAGCTTTCAACTTGTTTCCGAGGCCAAGCTCTCCTTCAGCTACGGTGATCCTTTTTCTTGCTCTGTTTTTCTTCTTTAGCCTTCTTCCTGGATCAGTATTCGATCTTCAATCAGTTTTTTCCCAAAATTTTTCATGATTTAAAATGTTCTCAGATCTAGTTCTTCTTTATTTCTCTAATGCCCAGCCTGTGTTCAACAAATTGTTCAGTAGCATCATTTTTTTTTCAGCATCTTGTTTTCTAGTTTTTACTCTTCATCAATCATCGGTTCACTAGATCTTTCATTCTCTCTTCATCATTTGTAGTTTTTTCTCTGAATCTGTAACGTCTTTATTTCTTGTTCTTGGTTCATCCTTCTTTTCGATCTTCTACATCTTGTCTTCTGTTTCCTCCCTTTTTTGTTCTCTGGCAAGTAACAAATCGGCATCCGAGCTTAGACATTTCGATCATCGATTCTCGCTGGTATGCTATGGAAGTCTTCATTCAAGCATTCCTAAGGTCACCTTTCACCAGTGATGGAACTGCGGTTAAAGCGTTCCTTAGGTCGCCTTTTCTTCGGTGATGGATCGTATTTCTCTTCCAAGTAGATGATTGTCATGCACTTTGTTCTTTTTCCAATTATGTTTCTTCCTTCGATTCCTTCTTGTTTTCTCTTCTTCCGAGTTCTTCTTTACCATGTGGTTCGGAGTTCTCTGGTTATATCTCATCATTTTTTTTCTCATCCTAGTTATAGTTTAGGTAATTTGTTCTTCCTTCCTGATTCTCTAGCATCATAGCCAACTAACAAACGTTTGATGGGAGGCCTAGACGAGATCTTCGTTTGTTATATTCATGTTCCTGATCATTCCATTTTTCCTCTTCTTCGTTCTTGTCATTTCTCCTCTCTGCTCTGTCGTGTTTCTTCTTGTCCAATGGTTGACATCTCTCGGAGAGGGGTTGACTACTACAGGGAATGTCTGCTGTCGCCAGGGGCATGTTAAGCTCTCCAACAACCACGACTAGTAGATGTTCGGTGACATGCATCTTGATTTCAAGTGTTCTGCGGATCTGATTTCCAGCTTACCAACGACGAGTTCTCCAAGCTCTATCCTCACTGATGTTCGATGAAATGGTTCTTAGAGTTTTTCCAACAACGTTTTCCAGCACTCTACTTTCTCTGGTGCTTCAGTGGTGAGTTGTAGCAGCGACGATCATTGCCGAATTCAAGTTGGTGTTCCAGAAACTACTGCTCCGGCTACACTACGTCTGACAAAGTAGTATTCTCTAGGCACCTTGCTCGAACTGATGTGTTGTTGTGCATATTCTTTTACAAATATTCGACGAAATCATTCAGCACATTCTTGGCTTTCAGCTATCTGCTCTATTCTCACATGTTGGAAATATACAGCAGAGATGACATAGCTTATCGACCACAGAGACAATTTTGTCATGTTCAAGGTGTTCGACATTTTGCTAGATTGTTGTGCCGCCCGCCAACTCACTTCAAGTCACCGCCGTTCAAGTCTCTTCCCGACGTTGACTTGAGGGGGAGTGTTGGAAATATCACGGCGCCGTCTCCTGCATCATAATTTCCAGGCTTGTCATCATCTCCGGCAGATGCCAAGTGTTGGAGAGAGTTCCGTCATTTTCTATTTTGTAGCAGCTAGTTAACACTTGTAATACCAGATTCTACGTACTGGTTTATTAGTCTAATATCAGTTTCATTTTGCTATAAATAGGTGTCTAAGTTGTAGTCGATTTTTAGATAGATGAATAGAAATGTAGCTTTTCTTTCTTCCTACGTGTTTTCCTTTCTTCTTCTTTCTCTGTTTTCTTCTTCCTCTGCATTTCACCTGCTTTCTTCTTCTCCTCCTCTGACCAGTGAACGACATCTTGAGCTCAACATCCATTTATTGACATGGTTTCAGAGCCTCTGCTTCGAAGATCCTGCTGAGCTCTGATTCATCGTCTGTCCCGTTGCCGAAGTCGCTGCTGCTGTGCTCTATTCTGCCGGCGATCATTTCTCCGTGAAGGCTCGCCGGGTGAAGCGCCATCAACCTAATGGCCCCAGTTAGCCCAGGTGACGCAGATCTGGTCATACCCGACGCCGATTTTCAGTTCTGGTCGCCGATCTGCTCGTGCAAGATCTGCTCGTCGATCTTCAGTTCACCGACAGCAAGATCGTCCTTGTTCTTCGATGCGCAACAATTTTTGATGTTTTTTGACGAATGGACTATATGCATGATCTCCTTCATCATTCACGACATCTGTACAACAAATGCATCATTCGCGACCGGACACATCTTGCATGCATCTTTCTCTGGTCATATCGGGTCCTCTACTAATATGATGTCTCTGGTTTTTCATTCGATGTTCTTCGTTCTCTACTAATAATCATAGTTTCTTCATGAGTTCTTCTTTGATTCTTCCTTTGTGTTCCCTTGTTCCATTTGCTTTTCTAGTTCTTGGAGCTACGAATGTTCACCGATCTTGATGTAGTTAGTGGACTCAACCTTCTTTGTAGAAATTCTTCTGGCTTCTTTTTCTTTTCGATTGCCGATTATTCTCCTTCTTTGGGTTGTTTCCATTTTGATAATCGATCACTGTTTTTCTTTATTCCTTTGCTTCTTTGCTCTTCTATTTCTTTCTGATCCTTTTCTTCCATGAAATCTAGTTGTTGATCTCTTTTTCGAGCTTTGTTCCACGGTTGCGATCACCGATACTTGATCGCCGATGATTTCTTGGCCGTCGATATTATTCCCGGCGTTATCGTCGAAGGGGCAGGAGCCTCCTCTCCTTGTTGCCGTTATCAGCATTTCTCCGGCGTTGTCGTCGGACGCTTTCAGTGGTGATCGCCGAATGGAGCTTAACCTCCGTTGTACCGTCATTGTTGTCGACGTTCGGATCTTGTTCTTCTCTAGTTCTCATCTTCATCTCGGTCCTTCTATCCGCTCATCTTTGTTTCCTTATTAGTCTTAGTGTCCTTTCATTTTTTTGTTTCTAGTTATCATTCGACATTCTTGGTTTGTTCCTTCCCGTATAATTTCCCTTGACAGAGGCTCGATAGAGTGCCAAATGCTATAGTTGGGCACAACTTGAGCATCCAGCAGCTGCATCTTTGTTTCCAGTTGCCAGCACATCTTTCTTAGCAGATGTTGGATGAATTATTCAGCAGAGTCTCAACGCCTTCGTTTTCAATGTCTCAACGTATTTCATTTCTGGCCACAGCTTCTTTTAATGCTCGACATGTGCTCGATAGATTGCTGCTATGCGTGTGTTCTGCTGCCGATAATGAGTTCAAGTAGCCACCGTTCAATTTCTGCCCACCATCGACTTGAGGGGGCGTGTTGGAATATACGTCGCCTTCTTCACCTGCATTCACCAGCAGCCGTGGTCTTCATCTCTGATGGATGCACCAAGCATTAACAGCAGCATTTTACAGAGCCATACAATATCGTGTTTTTGGTTTGTAGCAGTCTTAGTTGATTTCCTTTGTAACAGGTTGTATGCCTTAACGGGTCTTAACGAGATTAATCACTATATAATTTAGCCAGTAGTATAAATAGGGGTTCCTTACTGCTGTAACGCGGTGAAGTAGTAATCAACCTTTTACATTTGAATAGAATTTTTTCCTTCTCTTGCGCTGCAAGTCTCCTTTCTTTTCTCATTACCCTCCTACATTTTTCCTCTTCTCCGGCGACTTAGCGACTCTATTCCGGCAGCTCATGCTCACCTTTCTTGACATGGTATTTCGAACTTCGTTAAACTCTTATTACAAAAAAGATATTTCCTCCCTTTGTTGTCCACGTGTTGGGTTTGAGCTAGACGCAGCAGCCCACACGTGAGAGAGAGTGTTAAGAATATAAAATTAATGATGTTGCTCTTTCTAACGGCTTAAACTTTTAGAAAAACTGGTCAGCACATCAAATTTAACAATCGGAAGCATGCTTATTCATTTAATTGTCATATTTGGCCCTTTAATTGTTAGAAAAACAAAAGAAAAACTTTTCAAAAAAAGTAAACAATGAAAATACAGAATCATGATTCTTAACTACTGAGGGATTTTCGTTGTTATCTTTGAGGTCGAACTTAAACATATTTGAAAAAAAAAATTTATTTCCCACTTGTGAAATAGATAGTAAGAGAGGTGTGTGTATGGGTTGAGAAATTTATATTCTTTCCAAACGGTCTAGAAATATGCATTACATTGGTTCGCTTCAATCTAAAAATATACCATAGAATAAGCACTATCTTTCTTCCAACTAAATGCAATCCACTGTTTCTCCCAACATTATTATTCCGCCATGTATTTCTACATAAAACCCATACAACGCAATACTCTTTCAGCCACATAATTTCTCTTTCTCATTCTTTGATCCTTTTTTTCATTCAATGCAGGACCAGGACCAGAACCAGAACCAACTCACAGCATGCTTTCTGCATAGACAGCAAAAGAGAAGAAGTAATGCGCGTCGTCCTTCAACGCCATCGTTCCCAGTCGTCGTCTTCTCGTGTCGTAAAAGCACAAGCCGCGCCAGTTAAACAGGACGCGTTCGCCGGGCAGTATCACCGGCACCGGGCACAGAAAGTAATACTGCAGTTCCTCACATTCGAAAGAGTACCTCATCCTCCATTCGTCGTCGACCGCATTTAGAACCCACACCTCCCTGAGGGAACTGCTCCAGGACACGAGGATCAGGCACAAACGCCAAATCAAAGGCCAGCAGCTGCCATTGCTCTTACACTTGCACCTGCACTTGCTCTTGATCTTGCTGCCGTCGTTGAGGCCGATGACGAACCTTGCTCAGCCAATATACAACTCCATTGAAGGTGGCAGCGTCATGCCCGTACAGCACACTGCAGTCTGGAGGTAAAGCAACAGTCCTCCAAGCACGATCGGATCTGGTCGAGAATATGGACGATCTGCTGGTCTCGAACAGACGAACCACCTTGTGCCTGTTTGTCGAAGGGTCGAAGCCAAAGCCGGGGCAGATGTCAGAGTAACGGGAGCGATGCAATTGCAAGCGTACACGCTCCCCGGTGCAAGGATTGCAGACGAAAATGTTCATTTCCGAGTAGATCATGACCAGACCGTCGCAGTGGTGGGGATTCAATCGGTGCCAAGGCTCTACCGGGAGCAACCGAGCGTAGTTCTGGTGCTCTTCGTCGTAGCAAAACAGGGTGTCGGAGTCAGCATCGTCGTCGTATTTGCGGGCCAAGAGTAGAATGCGCGGACGCTTCTTGGATTGCTCGATGTGCGCGGCGACGAAGTGAGGGTCGGAGATGAGCCGGAGCCACGACTTGCAGACGGCCTTGAACCGGAAGAGGGACTTCACGGGGAGGTGGGAGAGGATGCTGAAGACTACCTCCGGCGGGAGATACAGGCTGCAGACGACTTCGGAAGTAAGGAGAACATATACTTTTCGACAAAATGCTCAAGTCAACTCACCTGGTAGGTGATGCCATGGTGATGGTACCGCGCGCCGCACAGGGTCGTAGAAGGCCGAGATCGTCGGGGTTGCCAGTAATGGAAGCTCGTGGTGCTGGTTGGGATGGAAACCACGAGTTATATAGGAGTTGGAGGAGAGAGAGGAAGGGAGAGACTGAGAGAGAGCGACGTAGACGCCCAATGGATGAGAGAGAGAGAGAGAGAGAGAGAGAGAGAGAGAGAGAGAGAGAGAGAGAGAGAAATAAAGAAGAGGTTGAAAAAGAAAGAAAAAACAGAAAAGAATAGTTTTCTTTGTTGAATTGAATTGAGATCCAGCGCGTGAAAGCCAGATCTGTAAGCGCACCAATCGGACGGACTGAGGATGATGTGTAAAGTAAAGCGCATCCCACCGACTTTAACAATAACAATATTATATTTTTACGTTAAATTTACATTAACTTTTATTATGAAACTTTTCCTTTTAGATGAATAATTCTTTTATAAAGTTAGCTTTCCAATTCAATATGTCGCATTACGTGGTACAAATTCTAGTTTACTAAAAACTTCCCAAATATCAAAGATATGAAATTATATATATAATTGCATTAAGCATTAAGCATATAGTTTACATATCATTGCATTAAGCATATATATATATATATATATATATATTCTAGTTTGCATATCATTGCATTAAGCATATATATATATATATATATATATATATATCAAGTTATGAAATTATAAAGCCGATAGTAAAGTTTCCTTCGAAAAACAATGAAATTATAAAGCTAGCCAAATTCATATTTTGGAGTGAATAGTACCTTAAAAAGGTTTTGCGGTAGCTTCTTGCCAGAATACGGCATGACATCTATGTGCACATGAGACGATTGTGCCACATGTCGAGTTTAAAGACGTCCACATATGGCAACTTCGTTTATAAATCTGCTATTTTGTTTTTTTTATTATTGCAAAGTTTTTTAAATATGTCCAAAACTGACATCTTTTCTTATCAACGTACTTTCTTTTTTTCTTAAAAAAACAATAGGCATTATACCTTAACTCACAAAAAGCTTCTCGAAGGGATGCTCGTTCCAAAAATGATTACTAAACGATTATCTCTCCAAAGAAGTTAGACAATCAACAAGCTAGGTTTGAAAATCGTAGAATCGGACGAGAATTATAAAATCCTATTTTATGAATAAAAAAATATTTTTAATATCAAATAGTTAAAATAATATATTTATTCATAAATATTATGTTTATATATAAGTTAATTAAATATTGATTATTAAAACTTTATTCACATTTTCAAATATAATATATATTTTTATATAATCTGAAATACAATATGATATATTCTCAAAAATAGTAAATAATAATAATATATAATATATAATATTTGATCTTGAAGTATAATATTTTATTAAAATACCATATAATTCTTAATATATGTACAATAATAACATTTAATTTTGATGAAATATAACATAAGATTAAATTCATAATATAACATTGAATGATTATAAAATATTAAAGTTCACGAAAGTGAGAATAAGATATAAAATATACAAAAATAAAATAGTTAAATAAAATTTTCTTAATATCCTTTATGTTACTTTTACTTTTTTATCTAAATAAATAATTTTGTATCAATATCATAGGATCAATATACCTGACTATAGAATCGAATTAAATCTTACGTCTAAGATCTTATAGAGGATCGTTCTCTTTGAAAGATCGTAAAATTTTACTACCTAAATCAGGATCCTAAGAACCATGCAACGAGCACTTTTGGAAGAAGAAAATTGAGTTCACCGTGCACATTACAACCTTGTACCCAGGATTTGTATCAAGTTGGAAGAGTGATTTAGTAGGAATCTTTTAATATTAACCAGAGTTCTCCTGAAAATTCCTACAAAAATAAATATCATGTTAGCATATCCATAAAGTGGAGCTCGCTTTCCCACCTCTTTAGGGCTAAAAAAAAGTCATTCACCTTCAATTTGAACTTGGAAAGATGATTATGATCTATTTTCCTCAGTTGTGTGGTTATCAACTTCATGATAACTAACAAGCGCCCTTGTCTAAACTACCATAGCTATTGTATGAATGGAATTAAAGTATGCATCTTTTCTTGCATGCAAGTACCGAATGGCAAAAATAAATAATAGCTTAACAAGAAGGGGATCAAGCTAGTTTCTTTCTAAAATCCAATCTCATTTATACCATATATAAATATGGGTAAAATGATACATAACTTTGTTTTGAAAAAAATATTCCAAATTTAGAAGGCAAAGGAGCATTAAAAAAAAGATAATTATTTCATTCAACCAAGAATCCGCATAAAGTACAAGTTGAAGCAATAGAAATATCAAATCTTGAAAGCATATCTTTTGTAACAAGACCAATTGTGGGAAAGCTTCCATAAGAAGTTTTTGACCCTTGGGAGTCCTCCATATTTCTTTCCATTGAGACCATCTAAGTAGTGGTTGATATTGGTGGGAGGGGGTATGCTAATACATATACTAATGTACCCGTGTGTCTTCCATAAAAATTTAAAGACCATATCCACACATCTATCATAGCAGTGGTAAGTAAGAATATGTATATTCAGTGTTTTAGCAACAAGCCAAGGGACAAAGAGATCATATAAAAACAATTCATTCCAAGTCGAAGCGTGCAAAATATCACAAACATGCGGATAACATAAAGAGGAGTTAATATTTATATATGTAGACATATGATTCAAAAAAGTATTATATAACCAAGGATCCTTTATGACATGTATTTTCTTACTATTGTCTATTCTTTCTTAAACCATTGCCTGTTTTTGCTTAAAACCATTGTCTATTTTTGTCGAGTTATAATTTTGCTGCACCTCCCAAGTATGAGACATATTATGACGGTCAAACTTATTAATATTTATTGCTATATTAAAATTTTATTTCTAATTTAATTTTATATAATATATTAATTTATTTTTTATTATAAATCACTATTATTTTTATTTTACGTTCTTTCTTTTAACATTGTCCCCTTATATTATAACTTTTTTTCTTTCAAGTCTACTTCTTTTTACTTTTCTTTTATTTATTTTTTCTTTTCTTTTTCAATATTATTTTTCATTTAAAATATATTCAAGAATTATTTTTTCCTTCCATATATTACTCATTCATCATTATTTCTCTATTTTATTTTCTTTTAATATTATTTTTCATTCCAATTTTAAATTGCAAATTTAAATCTTTCTTTCACTTTACTTAATTTTTGTTTCCTTCATTTACTTTCCTTTTTCAATAATTCTATATAATTCTCGACCTTGCTCTGGCACATTTGATCAATAATTATCCGTATTATCGCGGATAAGTGGTCATAAGGTTCAGATTGAGTCTTCAATTTTTTTATTTTTTATTTTTTGTTTTTTGGTGACAAAGGTGGTTATGCAAGCTTTTTCTTCTTCCACAAGGAATGTAAAGAAACGGAAAGATGAGAGATGTTTGCTTAACAAAGTCAGTAAGCACTTTGCATCCACCGCGTTGCATCTCTACAATTTTCACCTTTATGGATACGAGAGGAAGCAGCCCACAAAAAGATATGATAGAAAGATGGTTAGATATATGTAATAAAAGTACCAGAAAGTTATCATCTACCACTGATTCATGTCATGGACGTGGTTGCTAGTTTGCTGAAGTTCAAAATGAGCTATTATTGGGGAACAAGCCGTGACTCAATGGTTCATTCCTTCACTTGAAAACTAATAGTAATAAATCTCTAGTTCAGATATTATTAGTGTGACATATGTTCCTCTCTTTTTAATTTTTTACCAAATCCATGGCCCATGGGACTTTGTTTTTGTAATACAAGGAAAATGAAGTACTATTTTTCCAAATGAAAAATCTTATTAGTTGCATGTTGTAAGGCCCAACTTTCCCTTAGGCATCACATGATGTGAAATCGTAAAATAATATAGTCAAATTTAAATTCAAATATCTTACTTTAAAAAAATTAACTTTGAAAATTTTGACATAATATATGCATAAATGTGCTGATGCATCATGTACAATGTTTCATATATTTCATCAAATGCTATTTAATTAGGAAGAGAAATTATTTCTAATAGTTTATATGTAAATTATTAATAATTTATAGTCGATAATAAAAGATAAGACTCAAGCTCAACGTGGTGAGTCAAAAGCTTATACTCTAACTAAATTCATGAGCTATATGCTCGATAACCACATCTTATGAGTATCAAGCAGTCCTACTATGGTTTGGCAAACTTCAACATCATACAAACTCCAAATTTATCCAAACTCCAAAAACTTCAATGGTGTAATTTGAGATAACAAGTTATGCAAATCATCAAACAATATGTTTCTCATAGACACTCATATGTTAGTTTTTTTTACATCTTTTTTATTTCATGACAAACAAGCAGGTAAGTATAATTTCATTTATTACTTATAAAAATTAAAACAAAAGGAAACATTAATGAGCTCAGTGAATAAATGAAAATCCATACTTAAGGTTTTAATAATAAGAATCCAATCTCCACACTGCGTAATTATTTAATTGATTCTTTCACGTTGTTTTGCATTCGTAGTCGGGACGACGGTCACGTATGGAAGGTCGACACGGTTGAGAATCCAAGTTACACGGGTTAGACTTCGAGCACTGATGTGCAATCGACAATCCATCGTGGGTAGATAGTTATCAAAAACATGCATTGATGCATGCAAAATACAACATATAATTAGCCATACATTTAATCACAATTTGATTCATTTTCATATAGCATGCATCATTTCTAACCTTATTTGCTTTAATTTTATAAAAATAAAAATCCAGAAGTTTTGTATTTTATTACAGAAATATCAATAGAATAGAGTTGCGAAGTCAATGGAGAAAATGATACTCGAATCGGAGTTAAAACAGAGCCAAAAATTACAAATTAGTTAAATTTGTCAAGACTGAAAATTGAATATAACGAGCCGTGATGATGTTGTAACGGTCATAACAACATGGGCGTTACATTACATGCATGTATGATCCGTTAACATCCAAAATCACGCAAAAACTTGCTCGAGTTACGGACCATGAATGCACAAGATTTACTTCGGTTTGGACACTGTAAGGACCGTGAAATCAATGTTATAGACCGTGAGAAGCCATATGCAGGCCGTTACGAAGCTTTTATGGGGAGTTAGGCTGATTTCAAGATTTTTTTGACTTTTCTTGAGAATTTTAATTGTACATCAACTCCAAATTTTATCGGATAAATTTCACCAAATGCCCTTCAACTTTGGTCACTTTTCTAGCTCTATCCTCGAACTTCATTTTGTAATAAGAGCACCCTCCATCTTTTCACTTGTTTCACTAACTACCCTTTTCACATGCTATACGTCGTTTCTCGATTAATTTGTTGATGTGGCATGATGTGGAGATTTATGGTTGATATTTTCACCATTATTTCCCATGCATGTAGTACCTATTATATGATTATTTTCTCATGAAGTCATATGCATGGCACTAATTCAACACATTTCAAATATTCTCCACATGAACTCACAATGTTACAGATAAGTGTCTCTGCCGACTTGAGAATTCACTTGGATAAATGTCCTTTTTCTTTTACAGGAGGCTGATGAGTCCAAGGAGATGAAGTAGAAGCGATTGTGCCATACACTATTTTTTGCACTAAGAATTGGTAGATTACTGTCGGGCTAAAGAAGAGGCCGAATAACAAAACAGCAAACACCATTTGTAATCTGGGGATCAAGTAGCTCCTTCATCTTTCTAGTGTAAGGAAGCTTCCCAAGCGGCAGGAGAACCACAGAAAAAAGCTGTCGAGCTGTAAGTGTCGACAGGGGGACAAACAAACAAGGAGAGGAGAAGAACCGAGAGCAAACAAAAGTCGAGAGATAGAGGAAAGGAGGTGGACAAAAAAGGAGAAGCTGTAAGCGATAAAAAGGGGGTCTTCTGGATAGAAAATTGGAGATGAAAGGAAAGATATAATTGAGAGTCTAAAAACAATGCCTTTGGACATCCCTTTTCTCTAGATTTCAGCATTTACTTTTCTTACCGAGTTTGCTTCGAAGGACACTACAAGAAAATCATCAATTAGCGATGCAGCAATATAGACTCTAATGCATCGCTAACTCGGCATTGAAGATAATAGCGACGCATTAGCGTCGACATCGCCCCATCGACTTCGCCCCATAGGCATGGCGACGTCATTTCTCTAACGCTAATAGCGACGACTTAGCGCCCACGGGTTTGTGGACACTATTACCGTCGAACGGTGGCGCTAATGTAACGCTATAATGACGCAAAAAATGTCATCGTGAAGCGCTAATATGCACGCTACTCCCACTCTAAAGCGGCGCTGAAACTGTCGACGCGCATCTGACGCTAATATGGCGCTATAACTCGGTTTTCCTGCATCGCTACTACGACACTAAGGTGGCACTAAATATTAAGACATCATTGTGACGCTAAAGAGACGCTAAGAACAAAATTCACGCTGGAGGCTTCATTCAAATTCACATCACTTATGTTCTCA
The DNA here is from genome assembly GCA_030549335.1 of Pontederia crassipes. Classification (NCBI taxonomy): domain Eukaryota; kingdom Viridiplantae; phylum Streptophyta; class Magnoliopsida; order Commelinales; family Pontederiaceae; genus Pontederia; species Pontederia crassipes. The sequence continues at coordinate 33,015,112 of CM060193.1, forward strand.
GCATCCTCCTCATGCATTTCAAATGATTTTACATTCAATTCAAACAATTTTACATTCAATTCACATTTTAATCTTACATTCAATTCACATTCGATTTTTTTTTACATTTCAATTGATTTCAAACGATTTTACATCAAGCAGCGAGTTGGACTTCGAGCAATGCGAGGAAGCAGTCTGTCAAGCAGATCTCCTCTGCGCTGAGAGGATCAGAGTCGTAGCGCGATGAGTCATTGGAGTTCCCAGCATCATCATCATCGTCGCTGCCCAGTGGTCGTGGGAGTAGAGGGTGTGGAAAAGATGGCACCGGATCCGGCAGGCACTAGGTGGTGGTTGTTGAAGAGATGAAGAGGAGTAGGAGGAGGAGGCGCCTGGGCGGCGTCGGGGCAGAAGCAATAGCAGGAGGAGGGACAGGAGGCAGCATATATCAACGCCGTCCAAAAAATTTGAAAATCATATGTCGATCAAATGAGGCCATTCTAATAAGTCCCGAGATGTTCGATTTCCAAGAAAAGTAATTTCTAATTTTTTTAAGCGCACGAAGCAAAATAGACCATTTTGAATACTTTTTTAAAATTTGGATACACAAAAATTATAAGAAAATCAACATTTCTTAGAAAAATTTAAAAGCTCTATGTCAACTAAATGGGACCGTTCTGAGCACTCCCGAAAGATTCGATTTTTGAGAACGCACATTTTTAGATTTCTTAGGTGGGACAGAAGTTTTGAGGAATTTTTATAATTACGAAAAATAGGTATTTTGAGAATCGGAGGAAACAGAAAACACGTGAAACATAAAATGTTTGCACGCCCCCATCTTCTCGAGCCGTTCGAAATGCCTATTTTTTTGTGGCAATCCGAGCAAGTAACGCGAAGAACCGACAGTTTCTATTTTGAAACTTTGCCCATTTTATTGAATTTCTTCCGACCACCGATCGCCACGATTTTCTCACGGGTGGACAGCTCATGTTGATCTCTATGAGTTCATAATTTTGTTTTAATCGATTCCCGTCAGTCTCACATCGGCGATCGTCGAAAGCCTTTTTTTCCTAAGTTCTTAACTCTATCGTCCAGCCTCCTAAAATCGCCAGAAAAAATTGAAAAATCTATGTTGCTGTGATCTACAGGAGGTATAAATTTTGTCATAATCCGACGGTCAGATCTCCGGCAATCACCATTTGAATCCCATGAAAAATGAAGAAACACTATTCCCCAATTTTGAAATTTGGGAATAGGAGTATAATGTATGTATATTATAGTATATTAATTTTTGTATATTACATAATAGAATAATATAGTATAGTATTCTATAATATACTATACAATATATATCATGTATTGCCAAAAGAACTCAAACTAGCGTCTACCTAGCGTCGGAATCCTCCAACGGTAATCTAGCGTCGCCTTTGTTGACGCCAGTACAACACAAGACGCCGGCGCTAATATAGCCTCTTGTTTTAGCGTCTACTTAGTGTCGCCGTTGTGGTGACGTTAACTTAGCATCGCAAGGTTGCGACGTCAATAGCGCTGAAATAGCGTCTCGATGGCGCCTCAGTTAGTGTCGACATATTTTGATGCTAATGCGACTCTAAAGTGACGCTATTGAGAGGTCATTAACGTCTGCATTTGTCGACCCAATGATGACGTTATTGTGATGCTATTGGTGTCTATTTAGTGTCACATGGTTTGACGATGCTAATTTGCGTCGCTATTCGACATTTTTCTTGTAGTAGTGGGATTTTTTGAAGATTTTGCAGACATCGTTTCCATGTGGATCGAACATCAAGCACTACAATGATGCATCATACGGATCGCATTTCGATAGTGTGGAGAGATTATAAATTAAGACTTCATTCGTCATATTCCTCCATATTCAAGGGTAATACGCTAGAGTATTGGGTAGACATGTGTCATAGAGGACACACTTTATGTGAGTCATGACACCCACATGACAATTTTTCTCTCTCCTTACGCACCTACGTATAGTTTCTCTCTCCTCCACATGTTTAATAAATATTAAAATAATATATAAAAATTGTAAAAAATTTATAATTTTAAAAAAATGAGGGGGCTGCCCCCCTCCACTTCTCCTGTCGACGGAGGGGGTACATTGAACAAGAGAGAGGGAGACGCCTATGACTCGTGTAGAGAAGGAGGGGTGGCGCCCCCTCCCCTTACCTTCTCCGACATTAGAGAAGATAGGGGGATGGGATGCTGCCCCACCCCCCTCGCGCTATCGCCAGCGTGTGACGCAAAAGGGGGGGATGCCCCCCTCCCCCCTTCTCGCTTCGCTGGCGTGACCCCTTCTCGCTTCGTCAGTGCGCAACACGAAAGGGGGGACACCCCTCCCTTCGCATTGTCGACGTGCGACGCGAAAGAGGGCATCCCCCACCTTTCATGTTTCACGTCAGCGATAGTGCGAGGGTGGTGGGGCAATGCCCCATCCCTATCTTCTTCGACGCCAGAGAAGAGGGGGGGGGGGGGGGGGGGGGAAGCACCCCCTTCTCCCTTCGCCAGCTAGCGTTGCAAAAGGGGGGATGCCCCCCTTTTTCGCATCGCCGACGAAGGGGAGGCGTCCCCCCACCCCCTCGTGTCACTCACCATCAAAGCGAGAAGGGGGCGTCCCTCCCTTTCACGTCGCAGGGGAGGGGTGTCCCTCCCCCCTTTCACAACGCGTGCCGGCGAAGCGAGAAGAGGAGGGGGTAGCCTCCTCATTTTTTTAATTTTTAAAAGTTTTATATTCTTATTTTAACATGTATTAGACACGTGGAGAAGAGAAAAATATCAAAGGAGAGAGAAGATCATCGCATGGGCGTCACGTCGATAGATCAATAGGGAAATGTCATATAGCAGTGAAAAGGGTATTCGGTGACACAAGTAAAAAAATGAAGGGCAGTCCTCAATCTAAGTAAAAAGTGCCCAAAGTTGAAGGACATTTCGTAAAATTTACTCAAACTTTATTATAAGTCTCAGGGATCATTATATAACATATTACTTAGATTGAAGAAGTTTTGGATGGCTTTAAAGTACAACTAAAGTCTATTCCGATTTTTTATTATTTTTACATAAAAGACTCGCAATCAAATAGAGATTAAAACCCTTGGACACCTAAAGGCTATAAATAGAGGCCTTAGGAGACAGAAAACATAACGGTTGAGACTTGTGATCGTGCCATATTGTTGAGGACAAATTTTAAAGCTTGAAGGTCAACTGAAGAAGAAGGTGCACAACAACTCGTTGTTTGTAGTGTGCAATGGTCCATAGGTCCCAAAAGCTACGAGTTCTTCTTCTATCTTTACTTGGATGCTCTTTTATCTATTTTTACATAATTTATATTTGTTGTAATAAAGATTTTATATTTTATTTCAAAGGGAAAACATTTTGAACTTTACAATTAGATGAGTTAATTAGACTTTTCGGTTTCTTTTAACTATGCATATTGAGTTCATTGTCTTTTGATGGGTAATTTTATTTCTGATATTAGATTACAAGCCTGTAAGAGGAGTGATTAATTTCAAAAATTATTATTGCTTTGATAATTGATCTTTTACTTTTAAGTTGAAGTATACATTTGCGTATTTGGTAACTCGTCCTTTGTACCAAATTTCGTGCAGTCTATTATTCTATCTAGAATTATGGATGAATAATAGTGTTGGAAAGATATATTAATGTATATTAACTCTCTGTAAAATTAATAATTGACTCATCGTTTGTAGTTGTTAGTTTTATTAAAAGTTAAGATAGTTTGATTTACTCGGCTTAGAGAGGCCAATACCTTAGGTACTCCTGATCGATATTATTATTTTTTTGTTATAACTCGATTATTATAGAGGATCATGTTACATTAATTATCCATAATTTCTAAGACTCGACACCAATTTATGTTATATGTGTATCATTTATTTTTTGCACCTTTAATTTTTTCTATTTTCTTATCACAAAACCATTTTATTGTCCTAGTATATTATTGAGATAGATTATATTTAACTAGTTCCTCGTGGGATTGACAACTATAATCTATATTTTATTACTTGATACGACTAGTGCACTTAATAATAAATTTATTTGTTACAAATTTAATGCATCATGTAATCGAACACTCAAAAATCAAATTTCTTTCAACATCAATAAACTTGAATAAAATGATTATGACATGAATCCAAGAAAATTATTTTTATATTCCACACTTTCACATGGTCTCAACTCATGGGATATGTTCATGTATTCGCTCCACATGCCCTATTGCATGCCAAGAGTTATTACATTTGCTCTTCGAGCTCAATTTTATCCTAAAACCTATGACATTCACTTTTCAAACTCTATTTCATACTAAAAGTGATGACATTATAATCTCTCTCTCTCTCTCTCTCTATATATATATATATATATATATATCTCAAGTCCTATTTCATGTCAAAAGATATACCAACTCGAAGCATCACTTCACCAATTCAGTGTTGAAATAGAGAATATAACGATATTTCATCGACCAAACAGTGATTTTAGGAATCGAAGTCAATGATTCGCATGATTGGGAGTAAAATGGTCCATGTAGAGTTTGATTAAGAGAGGTTATGGAAGAAATAAGAAGGAATTTGAATAGAGATGAATTTTGATAAGCATGATTATGGAATAATTAATTAAATTTTAAATCAAAATATTTAATAGAGAGTAATTAATAATGGATGACCATAATTATTTGATAATTAGTCCAATGCCTAATGAGAATAAAAAAGTGGTTGAAAATCCTTAGCAGTCAAACAATTTTTATGCACCACGAGCCCTACTTCTCTCCTCATTTACAATTTTTTATAATTATTATGATTAATCTACTAAATATTATTTATTGTTAATTGATAGTTATCCTAATCAATCATAAATTGTTATGACTAATTATTTATAGATAATGGTTCATATATTCTTCATTATATTGATATTGGCGTTGATACCTGATTCATATTAATTACTATTATGGGTGATCCTAGGTACTGAGTTATCTCATTAAATTTTCCTTTGTACTTGGATCTGTGCAGGATGAAACGATGAGGATGGTGAGATGATTGTGGTTCCTCCAATGGGTGATATGCACATGGATATAAGATCTCTTATTGTACAGTTATGGGACCAAAACCCATAGGTTATTGTATATTGTGTAAGGAGCTTCTGCATGTTATAAATTTTATTGAAATTAAGTCTTCCACTAATGTAAGACAATATGTTGATTGATCAAAGTTAAAGAAAAATTTAGGTCATGAAATTGAGTAGCAACGCTGAGTTAGCATTTTGGGTAGGCGAATTCTGGGGGTGTTATTTTTGTGTTACATGTATCAATTGTGGGAATCTCATACTTTGTTCATGCATTATTTGTCGTCCTACATTATGTTTTCAGCTATGGTATTCAGTAATATGAGAAGAATCCATCCATGGTCATCTCAGGCCTCTTCATAGATGCCATGCATGACAAGTTTTGATGAAGTATCCATGATAGATAAGTCAAGTGGTCACATATAGGTTAGAATTACAAGGAACTCAAAGGCAAAGTTTACGAAGTTTTTACAGGTAATTCAAAGAGTACTATCTCAAGGGATCATAATTACATGAGTGACAAGGGAGATGAATTTTTTAAGTTTACGTCACACGAACATTTTGAAGTTTTCATTTATGGCTATCGAATGTGATGATGAAAGGGAATTCGTTGGATTGAATTAATGGGTAAATTTTAGTAAATACTCTCTAATTTTATCTTCTTTTTCAACTTTGTCCTTCAACTTTATTTTGTAACCAGATTAGTTACTCTTCAATTATTGACTTATTTCACCATCATTTTTACCGATGATAGCTCATATATCAATTGCCCAATTTATGTGGAAATCGTGCATCACATTTCTCTCTTCATCATATGTACATCTTTACTCGACGTGTGCAAGTTGTCCTACGTGGATGTGTATGTGGCGGTGGAGACGGCTAAGAGTTCTTAGGATGTCAACGCTGGAGGTCTTAGCTCCAATATGGCACCACTAGAGGGTGGGGGTCGACCTCATGAGCAGACTGGAACACACCAAGCGACCGCTAAAATGGTGTTGGTGCAACATAGTGAGTCGTCGAAGCGGCAATGAGATCTGACGCCACTGCTGTCCATCGGGATTGGGTGTGTCCATGATGTAATCACTCTTCGGAATGGACTTACCTCTGTTAGGTGACATCCTAGGGTCATTCGCCTTCAGAGTGTTCATCCACGAGAAGAATTGGGCAATAGCCTTCTTCTTGTTGTTGTCCCCTTTTTACAAGGCCGCCTTGGATGAGCACTAGGAGCCATGATCACAATCAATGGATTCTCGCCTTCGGGCAAAGGTCCAAAAGGGAGTTATTGGGTCAATGATGATCAAAGAGGATAGAGAAAATAGAGAGCTTCCTAGAGGGGGCAACTCATGCATCGACAGAGTTTTCGGTGATGGGCATCGAGAAAGTTGGCAGCGATGGAGTCACCAGACCAATCGGGGCCTTGGGAGGGGCTGTGGAGATGGCCCCTCGGACTCGAGATAACTCAGACCAATATGGTGATGGTTGTCCAACGATGAGGGCGAGGCGACGGCAGAGCAAGCAGAGATGATGACAAGGAGGCACACATGGAGGCAAGAGACGCACATGTCAACGCCAACCTCGTGGTGGTGTCACCGGCACTTCATCTCCACCTTGACATCACCAATGGAGAGGGTCACGAAAAGGAGGCAGATGTGACATTGGGGACGAACTTTAAGAGATTTGATTGAGAAAATGGAGGAGGTGTTATGTCGATGTCACGCGTAGAGGGGAGCCCATCTCACATCAGTGCCGATGAAAATGGCCCCCTCTCCTCCGCGTCATCGTTGCCGAGGGAGAGGGGAAGGGGAAGGGGATGGAGCCCCCCCCACCCCCCCCCCCCCCCCACACACACACACACACGGAGATTTTATTTTATTTTTAATTATTAGTTATTATTTTTGACATCAGAAATTTGGCACATATGGAGAAGAGAGAAACATAATGCGTGACCGCCATGTAGATGGGGAATCAATAAATGGTCTATGTAAAAAGGTTAGCTGATGAAATAAGTTAATAATTGAATGACAAATTAATTAAAAAATAAAGTTAAAAAATATGATAAAATTTGATGGCATTTATTGAGAATTATCATCGAACTACTCTAGTGGCACAAATTCTTGCAGGGATTTTGCAAATAGTACACTTTTAAGTGGGCACAAATTTTTTTTCATTTTGTCTTTATTACTTATGAATCCCTCAACCTAATTTTAAGTTGACCCGCAAAAGGTTCATCTCACATATTAAGATCAATATGAGTTATGATGCTTTGAAAGTTCTTTGGTAAGAAGTGAGCTCTGAAGAGTTAGTAACTTCTTATTTATTATTATTATTAACTTCCAAATTAATTAGGTGTTGGTAGCATTCCAAATAAATATTAAAAAAAATTGGTAACACAACGTGTCAAAAGAAATTTAAGCATAAAAAATTAGATAATAAATCAGAACATAAACTAAATTTGATGTTTTGCAGTCTATAGATCAAAAGTTGATGTTAGAATCCATAAAAAGACGATATATAACACCACGAACAAACTTGAAAATTGATATGAGTTGAGATCATACCTTAATTTCCAATAAACCATAAAATTAGTAATAAACAATTGAACAAAACTCGTTATGGACCAAATTTGAGCAAACGATAAATTGAATCCAATAAAGAGGAAAATATTTCTCCCTTATAATTGTTTTTCATTTTCTCCCCCCTCACTTCAACATATTTCAGATGAATTTTAAAAGATAATGATCATATATTGCTTATGTTCTCAAAATAAATTATGAAAGATATAGTGATTTGAAGTCTCATGAAACTTCTACAAAATCAAATTGACTTCAATAAACAACAACAACAACAACAAAGCCTTATCCCACTAGGTGGGGTCGGCTACATGGATCATACGACGCCATTCCGCTCTATTAGTAACCAAACCTTTCGGTATATTATTCACCAATAGATCTTGCTCTATTAGTTCGCCAAGTGTCCGCCTTGGCCTCCCTTTCCCTCTTTTAATCGGACTCCAGATTATTTGATCTACTCTTCTTACTGGCGCATCTAATGGTCTTCTCTGAACATGACCAAACCATCTCAAACGATTCTCTACCATTTTCTCACTAATAGGAGCCACTCCGACTCGTTCACGTATATGGTCATTCCTAATCTTATCTAATCTTGTATGACCACACATCCATTCTCAACATCCTCATTTCGGCTACCCCCACTTTACGTTCATGTTGTCCATTTATAGCCCAACATTCACTACCATATAACACTGCTGGCCTTATAGCAGTACGATAGAATTTTCCTTTAACTTTATTGGGTACTTTTCTATCACAAAGAACTTCAGTGGCTTTCCTTCACTTACACCAACCAGCTTGAATTCTATGATTAACATCGTCATCAATCTCACCATCTTGTCTTACAATTGATCTTAAATATTTAAACTTTGTCACTTGAGGAATTATATCATCCTCTAGCCTAACTTTCAAATCGTCTCTAAGTTGTTTATTTGTGAAATTGCTATGCATATATTCTGTTTTATTCCTACTTAAACGAAAACCCTTTGACTCCAACGTATTTCTCCATATTTCCAATTTTGTATTAATCTCTTCTCTTGAATCCGCTAAAAGTACTATATCATCCGCAAATAGCATGCACTTAGGTACCTCCTCTGTGATACTCTCGGTTATAGTATCGATAACTAAGTTAAATAGATACGGACTTAAAGCTGATCCTTGATATAGACCAATTCCTATAGAAAATTCATTTGTCTCACCTCCGGGTGTCCTAACCCTAGTCAATGCTCCATCGTACATATCTTGTATTACCTTAATATAGGCAACACTCACCATCTTCTTTTGCAAGGCTTTCCAAAGTACATCCCTTGGTACCCGATCATACGCCTTCTCTAAATCAATGAAAGCCATATGTAAGTCTCTTCTCCTACTTCGATACTTCTCCATCATCCCTCTTAGTAAATAAATCGCCTCTGTAGTGGATCTTCCTAGCATGAACCCAAATTGTCTTCAATAAAATTACATGAAATATATAAAAATTAATATTTCTTTCAAATGTTTACTTCAAAGAAATATGATTATGTCTATTAAATGAATACCAAAGAAAGTAAGAACAAAATAAAAAAACATTAATAAATTGAGGAAAATGTATAACAATTTTAAGCACACAAGTGATATTTTAAACTTTACAAATTCATATAATTAGATTAACAAAATAGAATTCAACCCATGCTAATATTTATATTTGAATAGATAATGCTGCTCACTAATTAATATTTATTCCAACTTTCAGTGCCACCACGGCATCCACAAGAAATAGCCCATAAATTTACATTTTAAATTTATACATATAGACTTTGATGTCCAAAAACATTATATTCAGACTTAGTTTAATAAAATAACTCATAAATTTACATCTTACAGTTTTGTAATTGGCACCATTAGTGATTTCATTCTTGTATTCTCAGTGATGAAGACAATCATCATTATCTTCTTAGTAATTTCATTATTGTATTATCAGATGACAATAAATCGTAAAATCAGTAATAACATCTAAGTTATTGGTTTGTAATCTTATTTTCATTACAATTTTTTGTAGCACATGACAACAACTAATAATTTATTGTCAGATTATATTATCTTTTAATTAAAATGGTAAAATATTTTAATAAGAAAAAAAAAAGCGAATTGATATAGACGATATACAATATTATTTTATGCCAAACTTCTTAATTTGATTGGATTGCGGTGTCCAATGTCAGTGACAGAGTGAGGATGTGATTGTTTAACAATAAATACAGCTGATTTCTTAGTAATATCTTTCCAAACATAAATTTGAAGCTCAAATCACTAATTAAATGGGTTATAACTTTCATTACAATATTTCATTTGGACCCTTGACAAACTTATGTTATTAGTTGGCCCCCACCTGAACATGTGGACAATTCACTACCCTTCCCCCTTCCCCAATTTTAATCTTTCTGCTTAATGCTTAGTAAGTTAGTACTTAGTAGTAGATTGAAAGAGGACCACGTTAGTCATCCACTCTCTCTCTCTCTCTCTCTCTCTCTCTCTCTCTCATCTCTCTCTCTCTTCTCTCTCCTCACTCTATCTCTCTCTCTCTCTCTCTCTCTCTCTCTCTCTCTCCTCTCTCTCTCTCTCTCTCTCTCTCTCTCTCTCTCTCTCTCTCTCTCTCTCTCCTCCTCTCTCTCTCTCTCTCTCTCTCTCTCTCTCTCTCTCACACACACACACACACACACACACAGCCCATCCGGCCACCCCTCCAGGCGGCCATGCAGTCTTATATTGAACTATTTGTTGACCTACAGCTGGACATAAAGTGGAGATTATTGTACCAGGCACAGTGAGAGACAGCACTGAAACCAAGGGGAAAAAATGCAATCTGAGTGCCCGCGCTTTTGATGTTAATGCCTTATGGGTTATATATAACGACATTAGTTTGAATAGTGAAATCAGTTCAAAGTTAAAGCTCCAACATAATCGATTCTGACCTTTTACTGTGAAATTGTTAACAGAGCCCTCTCCTTGTTCACAACGCATTCAAAATATTACGTGGAACATTTGGCACTATACTGCATCACTCAACTAATTAAGAACACTTGTCTCACACATTTTTTTGGAAGGAAGACTTCTAGAGACTCTCCTCAATATTTTATATCAAACTATCCTTCTTTAGTCAATAGTTAAGCTTTTCTTTTAATAAAATGCTCACAAAACTATTACATTAGTAGGTTATTATCTATTTTAGAAAAAAAACAGAGAGAGAAAGAGAACATTTTTTATAACCACCTTGACTGTGCCAACGATTATGATTCTTTTTTTCTATTGCGAACATTTTTTAATGAGAAATAAGCATGATGGATTTCATTATTTTTCTTCTTTTACATCTCGAGGTAGACTAAGTTTTAGATGTTTCGAAAATAAATAAATAAAAACAAAGAATCAATCTGGTAGAAGGATTCCAAGGGGCAGTTGTTTCAAGCTTTGCAAGATACGGTGTGCTTTGCCGTGCCATAACACAAATGTCAAATAAAGAAGCGTTTGGTGGTTGGAATCAAGATTTTATTTACTAGATGATTGGTGAGTGTCAATTTTGAAAGTTTCTTATAGTTAATAATCTAGAATTCGATTATGAAATAATTAATTTGACCAAAATCTATATATTTTCATTCACGTTCGGTCATAAGATTAGTCAGATGAATCGATTGGATTGATCACATTAGATCGGGGACAAAGCATGTTCATTTTTTTAAGAAGTATCATATTTGATAATAAAAAAAGGTATTTACAATAGAATTGATAATAAGTTTTTTTTTAAGAATTGATAATAAGTTAACTCTTTCACCCTTTTACATTGTGAGTGCCAAACACTAGATCCAAAATGGAAAACATGAAAAAGAACGAAATGGGTCCCAATTGTACCTGTTTGGATCCGAAATAAAATAATGAATAAAAGCTTTATTCATTCCTAGAAAAAAGTGTCATGATGATTGGATTTGTAAATCTAATCAACTACTTCTAGGATCAGTATGAATAAATATTCGACCAGTCATTAACAAATAAAAAAAAATCATATGCTTTTCGATCCTATTATACTTTGTTCCCTTTTGACCCAAATATTTATTTTCTATATTCTAAAATATTTTTAAAAAAAATATTGATGCATAAAACTTATTATTTCTTGAACAATAAATCTCCAACCAAACACCTCTACTAGTAAATATGCAAAAGTATTTACAAAGTTATGCATTGTGACTATGTTTGACATGACTAAGTAATTTGATCAATTAAAAATAAATTCAATTAAAGAATAGTGATTTAATTACGTACGACTTTTAGTATTTCAGCCATTAAAAGTGTTTAACAAAGGAAGCATTTAGACTATTCGAATATGAATAAATGACTCCAAAACTATATATGTCAATTTCTAAATATATTTTCACATTGTTATTGCAAGTTATTGCAATTCAAAGTCATTTATTCTTATACAAGTATAAGAATAGATATGTATAATAACAATAATAACATTGCATTAAAATTTATATGAATACCTTCAGTTTTAGAAACTAATAATGTAACGCCCACAAAATCAGCCCTCCTGCCACGTAGGCAATCATATTGACCACGAGGACGCTACACTGCATGCGATAACCTTGACCTTGACCAGTCGACAATGCGATACATGGAAATGAAAATAATAATTCAAATAAGTGGAAACATTATTGCGGAAGAGAAAACATTGGTAGATCAAAAGACAACAATATTTAATGGAACCAATATGGAAGAAGGAAAAGATTTCAGTCTCCAACAAGTTCGAGCGAATGACCACATATCCGAATTTCACAGAAGAGGATCATTAAAGATCTGTAGGTTCGTTGTCTCCTCAGCTAAGCTACATGTCCCTCTGGCGCTAGAACATATGATCCATATGATGTCCTCTTTGAGGGAAGGGAAGATGTTAATGCATCACCATTTTTAGAATACAGGTGGGAGAGAGCATATACTACAGGAGCGGTGGTCGTTAAGACCTGTAGGGTCATTATCTCCTCAATGCAGCTATCTACCCCTCTTCTGAACTATATAGTGACCATTAGTCTATACTTTGGACGGCATATAACTATCCCATAGTTTCATCTTTTCTTTACTTATCTTATTATCATATGTGGGGATTTAGAATCATATATCAGAATAAAGTTGAAGTCGGATCCCTTATCCCTGAGGCAATGACCTTATGTCTTTGTTGCTTTATTCTTTGTTTTAAGTCCTAATCGTCCTTTGGGTGAGAAGGGTTTCATTAGGGTGACCTCAAGTGGGCATGTCGAGGGTTGGGCCCAACTATAAAAGTTCGGACCATACAAGGGTATTTTCATCTTTTGTAATATAACCTAGATCGGATAAGGAAACCTGGGCCGAGCCTTCTGTCTACGATCCATGCGCTTGACCCGGGTCGAGTCGGAGTTCGACTCGGGCCGGATCAATGCTTGCGCGTGGGAATCGGCCCAAAACCTGATGTCAAGATTGTGCCCTCTCATGGCATGGCCGTGCCATTACTATTCGGTCGTTCCTACTTTAGCACGCTCGTGCCATCTATCGAGGTCACGACCGTGTCACTTAATGGTACGATCTTGCCAACGTCACAGCCATGCCGAGTCTTGGCACGCCCATGCCCTAGACATCTAATCGCCTTTGCTTCGGTCGACCGTTCGCCTGGATCAGTCGACCGTTCTCTTGGGAGGCACGATCGTGCCTATTACACAACATGCCCGTGCCGTGACTTGACCAATGCCATCACGCTCGAGCATGCCTTGCCACTTAATCGGCACGGTCATGCTGTCGCGATCAGAAATAGGGCATGGCTCCGCCCTTGTTTCTTCCATTCTTCCGGCCATTTTCTTGTGACGATTCCAGTGTAGGGTTATCACATGCATCATATAATAAAAAACGATCTACCTCTATGGGGATTTGATGTCTAAGGTACCTTCTTTGCTAGACTTCGGTTCGCCGGCAGCGCTGGAGTTGTCTTCTCGACCTTCGATCGTCCCTGGCCTGCGAGGAGGTGTAGTCGGCTTTCGAGGACATCAAGGGAGGGTCGTTATGCGTCGGTTGTTGCTGGATCGTCCCTGTGTGCACGCCACTTGCTCATCGATCGCCGGAGAAAGGAAGAAAAGGTAGACGGCGAGGAGGTCGGTGCTGCGGCGGCCGAGATGGGAGTGTAAGGGGGCACGAGGGTCCTCCTCGCGCCCTCTTATAGTCCTTCGCCCTCCACTCGAGGGTGAAGTCGTGGGGGGAGAGAATCGGGGGAGGGGGATACTTCCCCGATTCTCATTTCGTTTCATCTTTTTTTTTTCCAATTCGAATTCAAATTCAAATCCTTTTTTGTTTGTGCCGATTGTTACAGATTTTTATGTTTTATTTGTCTAAGATTAGAAAAGGTATGAATGAAAAGAAAGTAAAAATAGATTGTCGGGTGACAATCTATATGGACACCCCTTTTTTAGACAATGTGAATTGTCACTTCATAAACAATCTGCATTGCTAGGCAATTCAGATTACCTGCAAATTAAATAAAGTAAACAAAAGTAATATGGTGGGCCCAAGATTTTGAACTTTATATTATCAATAATGTAGAAAGATTACTCGTAAGGAAAACGCCCTCTAAGCATGTGAACGTGAACATCTCTTTAAAACAAAAGATACTATAAAGATACATTAATCCCTTCATAAAAATTAAGATTAAGAGTATCTAGGAAAACAAATTCCATGCACGAGCATTTAGTCCTTTTAGATGGTGCTACTCCCAAACCTTAAACTGAAAACTTTGGTTTGAATTGTTTTCATTCTCAACTATCAAAAGAAGTTAAATTGTCAAAACACTACGCATTATCTCATTTATGACATATTAGACATGGCTCATATCTATATAGAATAAAGTAATAACCTCATTAATTGACTCGAGATACTTCAAAATGAGTCGGAAAAAATATAATAAAAAAACAGTAGCCAGTAGATGTTGTAATATTTATTGCTAATTACTCTTATATTACTTTCTTTTGTTGCTTTCCTCCAACTTGGACGAGTGGAGTCAGGTCCACCTTGAGAGGAGACTGACTACGGTCTAATTTTATTTTTGAGTGTAAAAAAACTCCAAATAGGCCAAATAATAAAAAAATTGAAATATTAAAGGAAACAAAAATATATAGAAAAATCTCCCATCAAATAATTCTTTGTCACTTTTGATAAAATTTCATTTATTTATTTATTGTCTATTATTGTTACTATTCATTCGTTACCAGTCTGTCTCCTGAAAGATACTGTGTCAATCTAACATTTATTAATACCAACGAAGACCGGCCAGTTGGGTTCCCACGCCTCTAGGCGCCAAAGATTCCATGTCTTTTTTTTTTTTCTTCCCATCTCTCGGTGATTAATTTGTGATCTTTGCTACTCTCTCTCTCTCTCTTCCTCTTGTTGATTAATTCCTTGTCTCTGTCTCTTTCCTCTCAGAGCTATTGATGGAAACCTTTCAGCTGCATCTCACGTATTGGCCGCTTACTCCTCCCCAAGCTTCAAGCCTGTAAGGCCCTCGCTCTCGCGGGTCGTCGAAGATAGAGGAGTCCCTTGAATGGGCGACGTCTGTTTTGTTGTTTGTGTTGTTGCAAAGCATCAGAGTTCCGAGTGTCTTCTTAATGGCAGCTGAGTTCCCAAGGAATGCGAGTCAAGTGCGTAAAGGTTTGACGACACCACTGTTTCGTCATAGATGGATGCGGAGCGGCTTTTGTGAGGAGCTTTTACGAGCTTAGATGAAGAAGGAAAGGAAATAACATGTACGAGGCCTTTAATGGCGCAAGGTGGCCACAGCCGAAAGGTGGAAGAAGGATTACTCTGGCGGGTTTGTTAAATTAACACGGTGTGTGCTGGTGGTGGTGGTGGGCAATGCTGAAGGATGCTACTTTGGGGTCCCTCGCCATTAATGGTAGTTAACAACAACCTAAATATTTTTCTTTTTTAGCCTGAGAGGGAGGGACTGAAGACGGCAGGTGTCACGTTTTCCACAGCTGCGGCGGGCATGATGCAGAGGAGTCATGGCGCTACGAAGCAGAAGAGAGATAGGAAGCCAGAAGGCAGCAAGAAAAAGGAGGACGAGGCGGCGGGGGAGGGGGCAGTGGATGAGAAGGTGCCGACTGTTTGGTTCGCGCTGAAGAGATCTCTCCAGTGCAGGTCCGAGCCGTCGGAGGTCCATGACCCCAAGGCCAGGGGCCACCTTGGGTCCATCCTGACGAGGAAAACCGGCAGGTCCGGGTGCTCCAGATCCATAGCCAACCTCAAGGACGTCATCCATGGCAGCAAGCGGCACCTCGACAAGCCGCCCAGCTGTAGCCCGAGGTCCATCGGCAGCAGCGAGTTCCTGAACCCCATCACCCACGAGGTCATCCTGAGCAATTCGAGGTGCGAGCTGAGGATAACTGGGTTCGGAGCCTGCCACGAGGGCGACGCCGGCGTGGGTTCTACCTACGTGGGCACCCTCCGGCCTGGCACGCCAGGGCCAGGCGGAGGAGGGCTCACCGTTCCCCAGTACAATCCTCTGCACAGGGCGGCAGTTTGCGCCACCCCTCCGAGGAAGTCCCCCAGCTTGCTCGTCGACAGAGAGGGGTTCGGCATTGGTGGTTCGTCCGTGTTTGGCAGTGGTGGCGGCGGAACGCCTCAGGCTGCCGCTGCCCCGCGTCCGTCTCATGAAGCGGACTTGCTGGTGAACAAGTCCTTGGCTGCAGTGACCTGCCACAAGTGTGGGGAGCAGTTCCTGAAGTGGGAAATCTTGGAGGCGCACCATCTATCCAAGCATGCTGGTAAGGCATATTATTCCCTTTCTGATGGTTTTCAGTGATGGCGCATGCACAAGTTAAGAAATGGTGATGGAACTACTCTCTGTCAAAATTTTGTTTACCTGAACATTTTTCTCTGTTCTTTTTTTTATTTTGTATTTGTTTTTCCTGAAAGGATCTCTCAGGTTGTTTGAGCCTGGACATGTAACATGAGGAAGTGCTGTGTCATGATATCTAATTCCTCCGCTTTTCCAATGTTTCATGCGATCAATTGATCGCATGAAAAAAAAGAAAAGTAGTCTACTTTTTGCTTTACACAAAATTCTGTGTAAAAGTTACCCCATTTCTCATGCCATTTTGACTTGTAGCATTTGGGGCCGAATTTATCCTTGAATTCAATGTGTTCCATATTTAGATTATTTGCAGCGGTTTTGTTTTGATACCTTCAGAAAAAGGAGAACGGATCTAAAGACTATTTTTCTCATCGCTTTCTTCTTTATTTGTACGAGTTCCTTTTTTCTCTTGTTGACCACTTTGAGCTGACTCCATCACTCCTGACAGGATTTGTTAAATTCTTCAGGTTTCTTATTCATGAAATGCTGATGGTGATTTGCTCATGTCTGTTAACAAAATTGGATATGTAATATTACATATTACATATTTGAGCATGGCTTTGTATAGCTTAGTTCTAGATATTTCTGGAACTCAATTGTTCTAATAATATGCTCATGAAACAATTTCTTTATATTCACCGACTAACTTTTTTTTTTTGTATTCTCATCCCTGCAGTTACTGAACTTCTGGAAGGAGACTCGTCAAGAAAGATAGTAGAAATAATATGCAGAACAAGTTGGCTGAAATCGGAGAGCAGCTGTGGGCGGATAGAGAGGGTGTTGAAGGTTCATAACATGCAGAAGACTCTTGCTAGATTTGAGGAATACAGAGAAATGGTGAAACTGAAAGCCAGTAAGCTACCAAAGAAGCACCCCAGATGCTTGGCCGACGGCAACGAACTGTTGCGGTTCCACGGCACAACTATCGCCTGCTCCCTCGGCACGAATGGCTCTTCGAGCCTGTGCACGTCGGAGAAATGCAGTGTTTGTCAGATAATTCGGAATGGGTTCTCCGCGAAGAAGGAACTCAAAGGAGGCATTGGAGTGTTTACTACTTCCACCAGCGGCCGCGCATTCGAATCCATCGAAATTTACGAGGACGAGCCGTCAACGAAGAAAGCACTCCTGGTCTGTAGAGTGATTGCAGGAAGAGTTCACAAGCCCTTGGACAACTACCAAGAGCTGGCCGGGCAATCGGGGTTCGATTCATTGGCAGGGAAAGTAGGCCTTTATGCAAACATTGAGGAGCTCTACTTGCTCAACCCGAGAGCCCTGCTGCCATGTTTTGTAGTAATCTGTAAACCTTGACATGGCCTGTTTCTTCTTACTACCCGCTTTTGTGTAAAATTTTAGTTACAAACTGAATGGTCCTATATTGTTTGGTATGCAGGATTTGTTGCAGTGAAATTTAGTTCCCCTTCCTTGTTCCAAATTGTTCAGTGACCACTGCTTGACTTTATCTGCAACTTACAGCCAAAACTATTTTGCAGCTCGGTGCTGATTTCTTTTCACCATCAGCATCCGCATTAAGTAGTGTTTTTGTCTGTGTCAGGGATATCGAAAACATATGCTGCTAGGCCCGTGTCTCTGCACCTTAGCTTCATTACGTTTGATGCCATGTCTCTGACTCTTCAGTGGAATTTACTCTTGCAGGGAAGGAGGATTCACTGCAGGATATGTTTTTTCTTTCCCTTGCCTTGCAGTAATTACTTCCCTGTACTAGTCATCTGCATCTTTTACTCGACTTTTAAGCTTGCATTTTAAGTTCACAGATCTTACCTAAATAAAATGTAGAACAATTGAGACTTCTTCAAGAGAAGATCCAAATGTTAGTGTCTAACAGAGACGAGCACAATTCAAGTGATTATTCCATCTGATGCAGCCTTCATGCCGGTTCTGAGTGAAGCAGGTCCCCCACTCCAAATGTTAAAACATTATTATATATGAAAAGAAAAAAGGGCCATAATAATGTTTAAACATTATCATTGGACCAATCCATTATTAAATTGAGCTGGTCGTTTCTTGTCCTTCTTTTCTTGTTTTTTTTTTCCTCTTCACGTCCTTAAGTTTTCATATCACATGTGCAATTCAAGTTTTACTTTTTATTTAGTAGCCATACATATATTTTAAGTATCTGCTTATCTTTCTTTGTTCTTTTTGCTACTGTACATATTTATCCGAATGCCCGCAAATTTATCATGTGTACTCTTGATTTAGTGCAATGAAAATTACTGGTCATCGATCATGCTTATATGTAATTACATAAATAATATCCTTATTATTATTATTATTATTATTATTATTATTATTATTATTATTATTATTATTATTATTATTAGTACACTACAAGAAATAGGGGAATTACAGTGAAACCGTCTGTAATTTCCCCTAAAACCGTCGGAAACGGTGTTTCTGACAGTTTTTTTCGATGGAATCGGAAACGTTCGAAAAATGCTCGTCGCAAATCATTTCCGACGATTGGGAAGCACCGTCGAAAATTTCGACGGATTTTTGACGGTCACGACCGCCGATATTTGCGACGGCCTACAAAACCGTAGATAATTCGGCGGTCATGACTGCTGATATTTGCGGCGGTCGCAAATATCGGCGGATGCTATAGCCGAAAATTTCGACGGTCGTCCGGCGATCGCCGAAGTTTCGGCGGTCAAAATAGTCGCAAAGAATTTTTATAATATAAAAAAAATTAGCCGGCCGGCGGCCAATGCCACGATCTCAACCGCCGACCGGCGGCCAAATCCGGCCGCCAGGCGGCCGATCCGGCAGCTAGGGGCCGGATCCGGCCATTGCGGGCCGGATTCGACGGATCCGGACGCTTGGAGGTTCGGGCTGGAGAGAGAGAGATGCCGGCGCAAGAGAGGGTTGTCGGCGGTCGATGACGTCCGGTCAGAGGCTCGCCGGCCGGGAGAGGGTCGCCGGCGGTCGATGACGTCCGATTAGAGGCTCGCCAGCCGGGAGAGGGAGAGGGTCGCCGACGGAAGATGACGTCCGGTGCTCGTGGGCCGGGAGAGGGAGAGAGAGAGAGGAGAGGAGGGAGAGAGGAGATGGGGTTATATATATATATATATATATATATATATATATATATATATATATATATATATATGAAAGATGAGAAAGCGGGAAATAAAAAAAAGGGATAACGGAATTTTAATTACCGACGGTTCTGACCGTCGGAAACACAAATATTAATTATTTTTAAAGTTACGACGGTTGTGACCATCGAAAATTATTTAATTTATATTTAGTTATATATATACTATTTATTTTTTATTTTATCGACGGTTTGAACATTCGCTAATTATTACCGATGGTTTTTTATTATTAAATTTTCGACGGTTTCGTCGAACGCTGCAAATATCGGCGGTTGCTATCGCCAAAAATTTTGGCGGTAGTCCGGCGACCGTCGAAGTTTCGAAGGTCAAAATCATCGCAAAAAATTTTTATAATATAAATAAAATTAGCCGGCCGGCGGCCAATGCCACGATCTCGACCGCCAGCCGGCCAAGGTCGGATCCGACCGCCCGTGCTTGGATCCAAACGCCCACAGCCGGATCCGATCACCGCAGGCCGGATCCGGCCGCCGCCTGGCGGTCCGGAACGGAGAGAGAGACGCTAGCGTGGGAGAGGATCGTCGACGGTCGATGATGTCCAGTCAGAGGCCCACCGGCCGAGAGAGGGAGAGGGTCGCCAGCGGTCGATGACGTCCGGTCAGAGGCTCGCCGGCCGGAAGAGGGAGAGGGAGAGGGTCGCCGGCGGAAGATGACGTCCGGTGCTCGCTGGCCGGGAGAGGGAGAGGGAGAGGGAAGCCGGGAGAGAGAGGAGAGGGGAGAGAGAGGAGAGGAGGGAGAGAGGAGATGGGGTTATATATATATATATATGGAAAAAATGAGAGCGGAAAAACAAAAAAAAGGGAATAACGGAATTTTAATTACCGATGGCTCTGACCGTCGAAAACACAAATATTAATTCTTTTAAAAGTTATCGACGGTTGTGACTGTCGAAAATCATTTGATTTATGTTTAGTTATATATACTATTTATTTTAAATTTTACCGACGGTTTGAACAGTCGCTAATTATTACCGACGGTTGGAACCGTCGGAAATTACGATAGTTTGGAATGTCGCAAATTATATTAATAAAATAGTCCTCATATTATATTATTATACATTTACCGACAGCTACAACTGTCAAAAATTGCGACGGATTGATATCCGTCGAAAAATAAAATAATAATATAACAAATTATATAATTTAGTATTTTCATTTCCGACGGTCACGACCGTCGGAAAATCCGTCAAAAATTACGACGGATGGATATCCGTCAGAAATATTGACGTTCTTAATCGTCGAAAAATAAAATAATAATATAACAAATTATATAATTTAGTATTTTTATTTTTTGATGGTCACGAATGTCGGAAAATCCGTCGAAAATTATGACGGATGTGTATCCGTCGGAAATATCGACGTTCCTAATCGTCGAAAAATAAAATAATAATATAAAAAATTACATAATTTATTATTTTTATTTCCGATGGTCGTTATCGTCGGAAAATCTGTCAGAAACTTTTCCGTCGCAAAATTCGTCTCAAATTATGACGGATTTCTATCCATCGGAAATTGTCCGTCGAAAAATGGCAATTTTCTTATAGTGGTAGTAGTAATAGTATGTGTATTGACATTGATTAAATTTATGCTTTAATAGTTTTTTCAGGTTGGTGGATTTTGGGAACTCGAAAATCATCTACAATTCCATTTTATTATTACTTTTTTTGGATCGAGATGAATGGATGCCAAGGATTACTACGTGCAAGCAAACAAAAGTTTGATATGGTTTATTGTTTCACGTGAATTTTCGGGCCCAAAAAAATGTTTTCTTTTTAAATATTGAAGTAAAATTTATCATAACATTAGGTCCATTTTAAACTATCTATAATATTAAAGTAAAATATACAATTCAGCATATCATTCTTTTAGCTAAAGAAACATATTAAATGTATGAAATAAAATTAGAACATACGTTTATCCATATCTATTGGTCTAATTTTAAGCTTATCTATCCTTAATCTTCGCTCAATTGCAACCCTTTTTAAATTTTAATGTGCCATAATCGCTCAAGAAAGCATAAAAAGCAGCAACAAATTTCTTTTAAGGTTCTTAGATATGCATTAATTCCATAAAAAGGGGGAAAAATAGGACATCATATTCATGCAAAACTATTATATCAATTACATTTTTTTTAAAACAAAAAATCGATCATGATAAAAAAAATCACGGACCAGTGAATGAGAAAAAAAAACATCATTGTGAGATACCTAAAGTATCATTAACTTTAACTAATATTTTGATCCTCGTTAATCAACTAATTATTAAAAGGATCAGTTCGCAGAACATGAGAAAGAAAGAAAAGAAATACTCAAAGAATCAACGGAGAATACGAGATACATATCTTAAGAAAATGCAACATCACTATGAGAAAAAAAAAGAGACAATCATTCAACGAGTAGACCAAAAGTACATTTCTTAAGAGTTAAAACAAATAAAAAAGCTTCCGTTGCCGGGACTTGAACCCGGGTCTCTCGGGTGAGAGCCGAGTATCCTAACCAACTAGACTACAACGGATTGGTGACTGTTCTTTTATTAACTATAATACATTAATGAAAAATTATTTGGAGCATTACTACGAAAAATCAGGCATGTGGGATTGGAGCAGCGACGCCTGGATAAATGATCGGAACCGGATTCATGAAATCATAGTCGTCCATCGACTCATGTGCTACCGCCGCCGAACGGTGATCAACTGCAGCTTCTGTGTCGTCCCATGGCCGTGGACGGAGGAAATTTTCATGTGCTGGCGCTGTCGCCGGCGGCACGGTAGTCGACGGCATTGTAGCAGCCGCCTTCCTATAACTCATACTGCCGCCGGAACCGGTTGTCGTCCCCAACATGATCACAATTAGGATCAGCTTGAAGGATTCTTGCATGCTTAAAAGTTAAAAGTACTATATATCTATTCAGAATACATACTGAAAGAGAAACTAGCAAATTAATCATTCGATTTAGTTTATGTTTGCATGACGACAGGTATCAGTAGTTGGTGCATGCATCTCTGATGCCAGTGAGGGTGCAGCCTGCCTGCATGCCATGGGAAACTGTTCATGTCGCCAGTATGACCTGCACCTGTTCGCTCATTCTAATGGCGTGTAGTTTTGCTGTGAATTGCTCAGATCAGATTAGTAAATTATTAATGCTAGCGCATAATTTACGAATTAAGTGATGTATAATATTTCATATGTCCTTACTCAATCGTAAAACATTGACCTTTTTCAAAGATTTTGGTAGGACACATGCATTTGATTACCTCCATGTGTACCATACACCAATTCATCGCATTTCAAATTTAGACAATTGATATATAACATTGGCAGTTTATTGAAAAAAAAAAGATAAAAAAGTGGGATTCAGATCCAAGAAAATAACTAAATTCAACTAGTCAGATTCTCAATATTTAATATTTCATGAGTCGCTTGCCCTCTATTTGAATCATCAAAATTCAGAACTATCAAATTTACAACTTGAGTTATCAAAACAAAACAAATGAAATAACAAAGGTCTCTAAACAATTAACACAGCCCTCGCATAGATTCATTATTTCGTTCACTTACATATCTTTTTTCATACAATAAGGAATCAAATGTTTCATTCGTTATCTACAAAAAGTTAAATCAAAAGGGATAAACACTAACAAGCTGATCGAAACGTCCGCATCATGTTAAAAGAATCATTAAAAAGAAACCTCATTTGTTCTTATGAAAACTCACAATCTTTTCATTATCAAAGAAAACCCAATATTAATCATCCACATAGATGATCATGGGTATGTATGCATGTGGGAAGAGGAGTTTAGAGCATTGGTTTAGAACTTTATACTTGAATTCAAACTTAGTCTTTTGGCTAATGATTTTAATTTGGCCTTTATGTAGGAGGGATGTTAGTTAGGTTCTCATGATAGGAGCAGTTTGAGACATTCGGTGACAACTTCAAAAATAACAAGGTCAAAGGCCCCCGTGTCAATGAGGTCATTGAGTTATCTTTCTTGCACGAAAACTTTCGTGGAAATATATGTAACATCTCGAAATTTGACCCTGTCACGTGCGAAGTCTTCTTTTTCATTCCTTCGATTTTTTTTATTCTTTCATTAAAGTGACACATAAGCGAAAGACTTAATAAATGAAATAATACGATAATGAAAGGAAATGTGAAAGCTAAACAGATAATGGTACATCCACAAGGCATGTACAAGTCCACGGCATAAGTACAACTCTATAAGTCCCATCTTAACTTTAGATAATCATGTGCATACGCTACCAAGCTGTAGTTGCCGTACACGCATCAACGACTCGCAATCATCACCAAATACCTATGAGGATCATACAGGAGAGCAAGCTCAACCGTTAGCATAAAGTTAAGTGTGAGTTCATATAAATCATAAATTAGTTCCATCAGAATAAGCATGAGGCAAACATTTTTAAATCAGATATGAGAGAAAGTCATAATGAAAAATCAATAAAGAGATAATAATTATAGTTCATTTCTTTTACATATTTATGTTCCTATTCTTTCCTCGTATGCGTTGTTCATATTCATAAGGACAAGGTCCTTTTATTCATCGCACGAGGCAAACATATAAATCACATAGTATAATGGATCAATATGAAGGATTAATGAAGAGATCATGGTTCATATTCATTCATTTCGTTTCCTTTTCATGTTCGTAAGTACAAAGTCCTTTTATATTCTTTCATACTTTAGAAGAGCTCTTTCATTTTAGGAATTTCCATTGCTAGCACATAAATGTATGTCTATCTAGACCATCGTGGGCCAAAGAAGAATCAGTGCCACTGCCATAACATAAATGAGGATAAACCTCGCACTAGGCGAAAACATCCCTTGTAGGAGATGACCTCGCACTAGGCCATAACATAGGTGAGGATAAACCTCGCACTAGGTGGAAATATCCCTCGTATGAGATGACCTCGCACGAGACCATAACATAGGTTGTATCAAGCATAGCTCCAATTCATCATTAACTTCATATCATTCAACTTCAATTAAGTGGACAGAAGCTTATCAAATCAGGGGGTCATTTTAAAGTCTTACTCTTCCTGTCCACGTATCGGACGTCTAAAAGTCGAGAGTCATCCACTTTGGATCTATCCAGCAGAGGGGAGGAGGACGTCCATTCATCATCATTCATCGGTCGATCGAAGAGGGAGACGTTGATTGTTCTGTATTCATCTTTATACTTTGCAACATTGTATTCTTTCAATCACTTGTATCAATCAAACTGGTGGGGAGCAGGAGTGGCTCCAAATCATCCTTAACATCATGTCATTCAATACCAATCAAGTGGACAGGGCTGGTCAAATCATGAGGATTAATTTAGGGTCATATTTGCCCCTATCCATAAATTAGACGAGCGAAAGATCACCAGTCAACCATTTAAGATTCATCAGGGGTCATCCGAAAGGGGTTCGAACGTTTATTTAACAATATCAATCGGTCGATCGAGAGAGTGCGATTGTCCGTCATAACATGCGAACATCCTCGGACTTTCGGTCGAGAGTTTCGGTCGGCCGGCAGTGCACTATATTCTACCATTCGATAACGGACGTCCGATCCAGGATCGGTCGATCGTTTCTACTAGGCAGAACCGTAGGTCATTTGCAGAAGTCCTTATGTTTCAATTAGTTTCTGAGAACACTACATTCTACAAACAATCCAAATCTACATCTAAGATTAACTATCTTCCAGAAAACATACAAACGTAGTTCATATTCATTTCATACATCATATCTTCTTTGCTTCATTCATAACTATGCCCATTTCTATAACCTACCATAGTCCATTTCCATATCACACTTTAGTCTATTTTCAAGTCATGCATTGGTTCATTTTCATACAATCGTCCATCTTCTTAACTCAACATTAATATGTAAATCATCATTAAATCTTTAACAAGAATCATAACTTCGCACATGTCCATCCT
This sequence comes from Pontederia crassipes, assembly GCA_030549335.1. Classification (NCBI taxonomy): domain Eukaryota; kingdom Viridiplantae; phylum Streptophyta; class Magnoliopsida; order Commelinales; family Pontederiaceae; genus Pontederia; species Pontederia crassipes. The sequence goes on from CM060193.1 coordinate 33,040,725, forward strand.
TATCATTCTTAGACATATATCATCATTTAATCTTTAACAAGAATCATAACTTCATACATTCCTTATCATTCTTAGACATATATCCTAACCAACTAATAATTAGAATTTTCATATGTCATCAAAGTACCAAATCATAACCCGACTTCTACAACCTTAAGCATGTATAATCATATGTGAACTTCCAATACGGAGGATTCAACAATCTATATGACAACAATTCTCCAACTTAGAAATCATCCAATCGATGCATCATTTGATAACATATAAGCATTCATATCTTGGTAACATATCATGGCATTAACTAACTTCTTCTTATCATAATTCCAATAACTTGGCATGCATTTCGTTATAACAACATAAGGCATCAACCTCCTTCTCCCTATTCATTTTCTTGCTCATTTCATTCAACAATGAATCAAGTGGATAGAGGCTTAATAAATTAGAGGGTTCGATTAGGGTCGAATTATTTTGTCCACATACCGGATGCCCTGAAGTCAAGCAGTCGTCCGTCTTTATATCTTTTCAGCGTTGTCTGAAGAGGGAGCGGAAGGTCGTTTATCATTTCATAGAGGTTCATAATGGTTCATCATTGTTCTTCATGTGGTTCATAAGAGTCATCATCATTCATCGTTCATGGAGGATCATAATCAAGTTGGCATCACATTCTTTCATTTTCGTTTAATCATATGAAGGGTAAGCATAATTCCGTTGGGCATAATTAACTTCATGGACATCATTCTACAGTTCAGAACCCAGGTTGAGTACAAGTGAACACCGAGTCGAGTTTTTGACGAAATCGGTCTCGAAAATTTCGAGCAGGAACTCGAGCCGAGTTGAATGTGCGATTGGGTCAAAAAAGTCGATCCGCCCGATCGTCTTCTTCGGTCGATACCCGGGCTGGGTCAAGCAAAACCCGGGTCAGGTACTGTAATGGAACACGCAGAGCTCGGAGCTCGGTGTCAATGGCGGATTCGGGCCGAGTTGGGAGGATCTCAATTCGGACTTGGCATGACCCAGGCCAGGTTACAGTAGACCCGGGTCGGGTCTTGTCATGCCGAAAAATAGATTGATCAATTCATCTTTTCGACAATTGTCAGTGCAATTCATAAGAACTTATCTTTCTATGTGCATGAACAAACACATCATTTAACAATCTAAATCAACAAGCAATCAGGTCTAGCAATCTATCTTATACCAATTCGTATCCAGTATGTAAATCGTTAAGTCAAATTTCAGGACTTGTAAAAAGAATGGGTTCGTAACTTTATGAATATCATATGATGCGATTTCTATTTACGACAACAAAGATTTCTCATCTATCTACGTCCATAGAGCATGCATTATAGACAATGAGTTCAATGTCGACACAATCTATCATATGAGTAGAGCATAAAAGAAATGAAATAGATTTGCAATTCAAAAAGGGTCACGTAGAAATGTTTCCTACTCTTCCTAGTCATGGTTTCTACTTCTGATTCGATCCTAATGCATGCGTAAATTGTCGAGAAACTAATCAATGATAGAGATCCCGAATTCACACCTCTTGCCCTACATTTCTCGGTTCGTCCCTTCGCCGGATCGTCCTTAGGTTCCCCCTTATTTGTCTTTCGACCTCGTCCACGTTGGGAAGAACTCGTCGGCATCGCTCCTCCTACCTCTGGCCATGACTAACAGTGCCCCACACGAAGTATGGAGCAAATGATGAGAGAAAATGAAGATGGGGCCAAAATAGGGGGAAGGAGAGTGGTGATGGGGTTTTAAGGTGGCACCTTGTCCTTTGGTCTCCCATCTCGAGTGGGAAAGGAGATTAAATCTCCTGGCTGGTGTAATGAAGGGGGAGAGGAAGAGAGATAGATGGAGTGAAATGAAGAGGGAGAGAGGGAGAGACTGAGGCCCCTTCATTTTGTCTCCCTCTTTCCTTTTTTTTTTGTGATGTGTTACAATATATGAGTTCTCAAGATCAGCGGGACTGGCATTCAGTAGAATTAAAAGAGATGAATGCTATTGATGATCTTTCGCAAGGTCATCCAATCTCTTTTCTTCTTCCGATCAATTTCGTAGGATCACAATGGAAAATCGTGACAACAATTGCACATTTCGATTGGACAATTTAGTTATCCTATGTGACTTGAGGTAGATGTTGCATTCTTGAACCATGGCCTCTTTCTTATGGCAGTCCATAACCAATGTGGCTCGTCATAAATATATAAAAATATCTTCATATTGTTGAACTTTGGTGCAGACAAAACTTCACTGTTGTCATTTCTCCCGAGTGATGAGGGCCTCAACCTCCCACGTCATGGTCGTTGCTAGAGAATTTGGATGGCAATCTAGTTTGCCTTGCAAATTATGTTAGGGGATGGAGGCAGCGAGTAAACTATAGAGATTGAGACATCGCTGGTCATCCAACTCCATACATGCCCAAGGCTTTAGACTACTCACAAATCATTTTTGGAGGATTGCTTGTCTAAATTTTGGTTCTAAAGTAAAATCTTCATAAACTCCTTGATGTAGTACCTCATGTTTCCCTTCTGTTGAAGCATTATGTTGTCCCCAAAGACTGAGTTGGCGAGACAAAAGAACCTATCAAGCTTCTCAACGAAACTTCACTCACGTCTCAGTCGCTTGTACTTCACCATGGTTGGTGCATCATGCATCATGATATGGTGTCACCATGGTTATTCTCTATATATTGCACTAAGTAAACTGCACTGTAGATATTTTGTACGTTTTAGAAGTTAAAGGGATATGCATGCAATTGAACTTATGGAATGTGTGTAGTGTGTAGTAAATGATATATAAATGTAAAAAGTGTTAGAAAGAAGAGAGACAACAATCATGACTTATTTCATAAGATAGTGGGGGAGGAGTTTACATATCATTTAAATTTGGAGATTGTGGGGTGAGAAAAAAATTAAAATTTCAAAAATCGATGATAAACTTTATGAGATAGTGGGGGAAGGAGTTTACATATCATTTAATATGCCATTTCCATAAGGGAAAAGGGGCGCTGATTAGCGTTTCCGCTAAGCTGCCTCCTTAGCACGCGGTTGCATCGTTCAATTTGCATCGGACGATTACAATTTTTTCTCTCCACCTCAGCCATCCGATCCTGCTTTTTGGTTCGTACAATCATGATCTTGCTCGCAAGAGGATAGTGCTTCCCCGTTCGTGTATTCTCTCTATTCGTAGTTCTGCTCATCCCGACGGCTTCTTTGTCGTCGGTTGCTTCGTCGTCGGCTGCTTCGTCGTGATCGTCGCTCCTTCGACTGCTACTTCTGCTGCAAATGCACAGTGATGCAGCTGCAAGTATTCTTCTTTTAAAAACCCTAAATTTTCTATGTGTCGTTTGCCCCTTTGTATTGTCTCTCTCTCTAACGCCTGCCCCCCTTTGCTTTGCCAGTGACTATGCTCGTTCGTCCGTTTTCTGTCGCTCCATCATTGACACTCATTTGACTGCTCCGACGTTGATGTCCCTCCTTCAATTGCTCCAAAGATGTCGTCCCTTTGACTACTGCGATGAGGTGTCTTTGGTATATGGTCGCTCCTTCGAAGTCAATAAGTGAGTTAACTACTGACGAAGCTTCCAATTTATGTGTGTCGCATTTGCTTAACTGCCGCTGCTAGTGAGATCCTTGCAGTTACAGAAATAATATGTTGAACATTGAACAATATTTGATGAAGTTTCTCTTTAGATTTCATAGAACAATTTACATTATATCAACTGTTCATTGTCGATCCTTTCAATTAGTTGATCCTTCTCTTTAGGGGCTTAATCTAGCATTCTTAACAATAGCTACATCTTAATCACTTATTCCGGTAAGGCGACATCAGTATACATTTCCTTCTTATTTTGTATGCCTTTTGTATGTACAAAATTTTGTATGTCTATTAGCTGTTGTATTGTTGAATTTATTTTCCCCCTATTGTTAGTAAAAGATTGGTCACTGATAATCATATATTTTTCTTTTGTATGTCTTTAAATTGCTTTTTTTTAATTGACTTTAAATTGCTTAGTAATTTGTAGCCTGAATTGCCTTTTATTACTGCTGCTTAATGGAAAATATAGTTAATAGTGAGACATGGATGCAAGTTCAAGTAATCTACAAGGTGAAGGTTGAGGCATTGAAGAACTTGGATGCATACAAGATGGGGGAATTGTGAATGAGGATATGTGCAGTGTTGATAAAACTTTGAATGAAGATATACAAATCGACGAGGTGCAGCAAAAGTCATATGAAATTAATAAACCGTTCCTTAGGTTCATGTGTGCGAAACATCTAGCGGCTATTATCACCGATAACATTGCAATGAGTAATGTGATTCACAAAGTATTTCCTAATACACGACATAGATTATGTATTTGGCATATTCGAAGGAATGTTATGTCTCATCTTCAAGACTTATATGCACGAGATAATTTTAAAAAAGAGTTCGACAAATGGATATATGACTCAGCTAATGTCCAAAATTTTGAAGAGGTATGGATTCAGTTGAAGCAAAAGTACGACATTCTGGACAGTCATTGGTTAGAAACCATGTACGAGAAGCGAAATAACTGGTCCCTGTATACTTGACTGATGTTTTCTTTGCAGGAATAACAACCACACAAAGATCTGAAAGAATTAATGCATTCTTTGATCGTTTCATCAATGCCAATACCTCCCTTACTGAAATTATTGTTCAATACGATCTAGCGCTTACTTCGTGCCGTGAGGTTGAGGAACGCGAAGACTTTAGAAACTTCAACTCAAAAAATTCTCCAATTACAGCTAATCCTTTGGAGAAACATGCAACTGAAGTCTACACTAAAAGAATGTTTCTATTAATGCAAGAGGAATTCAGGGAGTTTTTGAAATTTTGGTCAACAAAAATTTTTGAAGACAATGAGAAGGAAGTGTACTCCATATATGAAGCTGCATCCGAAGATAATGAAAGGATACTAGTAGAATACACTAATGTGTCAAGTATTTAAGTTAGTTGTTCGTGCAAAAAATTCAAGCAAGATGAAATATTATCTGCTCATATTGTACTTATTCTTAATGAGAAAAGAGTTATTAAAATACTAGAGAAATATATTCTTCACCGATGGACCAAAAGTGCTCATTATTCAAATGCACGTGTATTTCAAAATAGCTCGTCGATGTATGAAAGTTGTGTGACTCCATCTGAAGTGTGGACATGACAGACAAATATATGGAGGGCATTAGACATGGGTTTGTGTTCTCGTCAACAATTCAAAATTGGAATCCCAATTTTAACTTCTCTTGTCAATTAGTTGACAATTGCTAGTAAGAATAATGACTTAAGCTAGGATATTGCTTCTGCACCTGCTCCGGAACACTTATTTGATGGGAACCAACAAAATTATGAGTTTATGATATATGAACCAATTCCTATGAGACCTAAGGGGAGACAAAAAAATTAGCAAGAATAAAATCTGACATAGAGATTTCATTGTCCCAACGCGAGAAAAAAATGTGAACATGTAAAACATGAGGAAATCAAGGCCATTTTGCCAAAAAAACTATCCATTTCCTAAGGTTCATTTCACTTTCAACCTAAAACTTATTTCAGCCTAAATTGTCCATTTCATTTCAGTTCATTTCTTATTTCTTTTTCTTAATGAACATGTTAACATGACACAATAAGTAATCTGAATGGTCCTACACAATAGGTAACTTGCATACATAAGCCTTATTCTGTCCTTTGTTAGTAAAGTACATAGGTGACTTACTTCAATAGATCTTTTCCATGAGTTGTATATGAAGTTGAATCAGATTGCAAATAAGTGCAGCTGTTATGGGTACTGCTGGGATATGAGTATGACTAATACATTCCATTAAAAATCACTTCATGTACTCTAGCATTCTTTGAAGTTAGTTTATGCATGACATTATCAAACATTCGTTTTGAATGTTTCACTATTCTTCCATGATAAGAGATATTAGTTTGATGCATGATTTCCATTTCTTATTACATATTCAAGAAGATGGCTGTCACTGGTCCCGGTTTGGTGCAGAGTCAAGAAGAACATTTTGGCATTCTTTGGAAGTTAGATGATGCCTCAGTTTTTTTTGGAATTAGATGATGTTTCAGTTTGTCAAGAAGAACATTTTGGCACATTGATACTAGAAGAAAATGTATCTTAGTATCTTTGTCTTGTTGGAATTCTGAAAAACTTGGTCTTGTTGTCTCTTAATATCTAGCTGACAAACTTTCTGCATGGAATCATTTCTGCATAATGGTCTGGTGTGGATTCATTATTGTCAGTCATGTACCTCACTCGTATATTCCATTTTGCGACCTCCTCATTTCTACAAGTATTGCTAGAGGTGCAGAAGCCCTTGCTCTTTGTGAAAGATAAGGTGCTCTTTGTGGATCCATTATTCATTACCCATTGTTGTATGCATGCAGTACAATCATTCCAGACCATGGAATAAAAGCAAGCACACATGACAAGTTGCACAACATATGAGACAACTAAACTCACACATGCAGATCATTGATCTTTTTCCCAAGTATCAATTTCAAAAAACTTCACAGGAATGAGAATGAATAAGCATTTCAAAAGGAAACACATAATTAGACGGAAAATGTGATTTCATTTTAGGAAGAATCCATGACAAAGTATACACAAAAGTAACATGACATTGGCACATTTCAATTTCACCACCCAAAGTACAAAAACCAAAACATTGGCAGCATCATAGTTAACATTGTTATCGAGCAGACATTTTATTTGAAAATGATAAGAAATATAAGAAAAATACACAACAGAGTCATTCTTCTCAGCATTCTTTCATGCCGTTGCTTTTCCGCTTCAAGTTCGTCTGTCAATTTTGTAAATGCAGTCATGTATCGAGACTCAAGTGGTAAATCCATCCAACGAAAATAATCACATGACGTTGATTTCTTACAAAAAGAGAAACATATTAGTCTTAGTACACATAGTTAATGAAACAAGAAATTTAAAAAGAATATATACAAGAAAAAACTAACCCCGTAGTTATTATAGCTATAAAATCTCCGACCAGGGTTTTTATTCGTCGACGGTCTTAATACACGCCACTTCTCCGCATTCACATATGGATGAATTAAATTTTTACCTAAAACAACCAAGGATGTATAAAGTTGAGAAGATACTACATAGAAGATGAATTGGATCACATAATACACAACAATAAAATTGAATTGGATCATATACTAACAAGAAAATTTTCCTATGGATTCTTCCTCAAGATCAAAATGGCAAAACTTCAACCGCCATCCATACTACCAATCAACACAACTAACACAATGAAGCAAATCTTTGAAGTATTTAGCAATTGCTGCTAGAGCAGGTGCAAAATTCAAAAGGAAGATTCAGCTAAAGGCATATACAACTTGAATACTGCATGAGAGCACAGAGTTCATGTCAACAAACCAGAGCGGTGGGATGTCGCGTCTCGGTCAAGGCCAACTACATGAGGGCACAGAGTTCATATCAACAAAGTAGGGATCATACACCAAAATTAATAGTAATTTAATCATACCAAAAAGTGTAAATCATACCTTCCAGCTCATCATCAGTGTCCTTCAAAGGTCGATTCCTTAAGCTCCAGTAGCCTGATGATGCAACCTTCGACATTAAAGCTCAGTTGGTCGTCTCTCTCTCAGTGGGATGTCGCCTCGGTTGCTCTCTCTAGTCGCTCGGTCTTCAGTCACTATCTTAGCTATTGATCGATTGCCACTCGCTCTGTGAGATGCCGCTGCGTGAGATGTCACACAAGATAGCTCGCGAAACGATTGCCCCTTGCTAGGTCATCGCTCGCTTAGTTGCCGCTCAGCTGACGATCGGCCGCCACTCACTCGGTGTGATGTCGCCACGTGAGAAGTTAGGGTTTATCCTCTTGTAGGCAAGATCATGATCGTCCGAACCAAAAAGCAGGGATCAGACGGCTGATGTGGAGAGAAAAAATTGTAATCATCCGATGCAAATCAAATGATGCATGTAACGCCCCCAAAATTCGGCCCTAATTTAAAACTTTGCCGAACCCTAGATGGCGTTACTTTGACCTTGACATGACCTAATTTCATAAAACTTTGCTGCGGAAATATAAGTACTAATAATCGATGACATAAAACAGCGAAAGACTTCATAAATGGATAAAATCTCAAGATAACAAGACTAGCCCATGGGCCACATAGGCTCTAACATCAAGACCCAACATAGTGTTCGTAATACAAAAAGGAGTCCAAATAAATATAAAAAAACCCAAAGGCCCATAAGCCATACATACTTAACTCTTATAAGAGTTCATCATGAAACATAGATAAGATAACTTAGGTCGTAGCCCGACCAACCCATGTGCAACGTCTCCGTCATGTGGCTCTCGCCACCGAACCTAAGCTTCGTCCATACCTGCACAGATTCATGGGGTGCTGGAAATTTCTTCCATTAGAGTATGTTGAGGCCCATGCATGCTATGATCCTATGACATAATCTCTACATCTCATAGCATATGCATATCATCATCATAGAACATAAATCATATGCGTGCTATGAGCTACTTATGCACACTATATGACATGTGAACATATCATCATGGCAAGATAAGATAGACATATAACATCATAATCATTATATCAAAGCATATCATAACTTATCCTTATGTTAAGGCACATCATCATTTATCTTGCTTTACTTTAACATCTTCTTATATAACATCTTATATCAAGGAGACATACATTAGCATCTGATTGGTGCTTTCATTATCATCTTCATCTTTATGTCCCGAGTCATCTTTGGAAAGTACATACACGCTTTTTGTAAGATTTTACATAAGTACAAGACTTTACTTTCCACTTTACATCTTCTATCTTGATTAAGATAGCTTATTATCTTGGTAATTGGGAAGACCATGTTGATTCGCAGGAACTTGGCTAGCTAGGCCGGGACGATTGCCCCACTTTTGAAAGGATTCTTCCCCGGGAAAATGACACATCAGCTAGCATGTGAAGACTTCATTTCCCTCCATAATTGCAACAAGACAACTTCATGCCAATTCATCTTTTACTTTCATTCATCAATACATACATTCATTCATCACATGTTGCATATTTTAACTCTATTTAAGGTCATACATACTTCAAGTCATACTATGTGTGGACATTCAATCATAACCAATCAACTGTCCAAAACGGACGACCGTTTCTTTAGCAGTCGACCTTTGGACTACGTATTGGGCGACCGGTCGGATTATCGGTCGACCGATTTGGTCATTTCGGACGACCGAAATAGAGTTTTGGTTCGATCGCAAATCACATAATGTAACACTCTTCTAAATCGGACGACCGCTGGAATATCGATCGATCGCTGTATAGCTTTCGGACGATCTAAACAGGCTTTCGAACGATTTCTAATCACAGAATGTGACGACCACTCATATCGGACGACCGTTGAGATATCGGTCGACCGCTACATGGCTATCAGACGACCGAAATAAGGTTTTCGGACGTCTGCTAATCACAAAATATTTTGACTACTCATATCGGACGACCGTTGTGGTAATAGTCGATCGGTACGTGACTTTCAGATGACCAAATCAAGGCATTCGGACGTCCGCTAATCACAGAATATGTCTGCCCTTCCAGAACGGTCGATCGATAAGGAATCGGTCGTCCGTTCTGAAACGACAGCTTCACGATTTTTATATGATTTCTTTTCAAATCTTACATACATTGACATGGTCACTACACATTGACTTCCAAACATCATAATAGACATCTCATGACCTTCTTAACACACTAATCATGAAACATAGTGAGGGTTTCACATAAAGCATCTAATCATGCTATCCAAGTTCATAAATGTACATAAGCATAAAACCATTTCATTTTGAGCTAGCATAAGTTACAATGAACATCATAGTTCTAAACATGATTAGCATTAGAACATAAATCTTAATAGAACATGGCACATACAAGCACTAATATGCATAAGCCCTTAATCATCCATTTCAAGAACACAAGTTGGTTCTTCATGCCCTAATCCATTCACACAAGCATCATTAGGGGGTGATTAGAAGGTTTGGATCCCCTCAAACATACACTTATTAACATTTACATTTACTTATTTATATATCATGCTAGTTTAATAAGATTATACATGCTAATCTTTCAAGTTAAGCCTCACTTCTTATATTATGATTTTCATGTAGCATTTTCACAAACATCTCATTGGCATCATGCATTTTATTCTAATCATATTAATACGAACAAGTAAAAAACATCATAATGAATTAAACATGAAGAGTTATGAACATTTTAATACTAAGCATACTTAGCAATGAAATAAACACTTTAACTAACCATTCAATAATGCAAATAAATCATGCTTATTTTCAATCATATAACTTAAGAAGATCCAAATTGATCTTCCAATCCTTGATTATTCATTCATGCATCATTCGACTTTGGATCCCCTCAAACATACCTTAAGGATTTAAGTTAAAATCCTAATCTTATTCTTCCATTCTTTCCTCTTTCCTTTCTTTTCTTCTTCTTTCCTCCTTCTTGTTGTGGCAGCACCTTTCTCTCCTTGCTGAAATGAACAGCACCCCCTTCTCCTATTTTCTTGCTAGAGCTGCCAGTCCTCTCTGCTGATTGAACGAGACGAGTGAGATTGAGCTACTGTTGCTGCTAAGAGTTGATGGACAGAGAGATGCTGCCATGCTGTCCGTGAGTGCATGGGATAGGAGAGAGAGAAGGTGAGGTGAGGTGGTCTTCTTGGTGAGAGGAGGAATGGAGTATGTCACTCCTCCTTTGCTCTAGTCGAAAGGTGGTCGGGAGAGAGAAAAGAGTGAGATGTTAGGTGGGGTTTAGAGCATCTAAGACTACTTTTATCTTAGATTTATGAGCTCATTAGGCTAATCAACTTTATAATGTGCCTTAAGTGATTCTATCTTTCTTTTATCTATTTTATTTTCTTTTACATTTATTTTATTCTTTGAGAATATTACAATGCAGTCGCGTGCTAAGAGGCTGCTTAGCGGAATAGAGCCCATTTTCCCTTTTCATAATGGGAGTTAAAACATTAAAATTTCGAAAACTGATGATAAACTTTAAAATTCAAAAATTGATTTATAGTGGGGGAGAGGTTATAATGGTATGATTATCATATATATGAATTAGGTGGGAAGATAATTATTAATGAATGCATAACTCTCAGAGTGAGGGGTGGGTATTAATAAGATGATAGAGAATACATTCGAGAAGAGCATAATAGAAGTTAGAAAATTTCAAAAAAAAAAAGTAAAAAGAGAAATACAAATGGAGGAAGGAGAAGCCATTTAATTATTTACAAAATTGCCATGGAAAGCTGAGAATTATATATATATATATATATCAAAAGTTGGTGGGGAGACGAATAAAGAAGATTGTGGGAGGATCCATATTAAAATTAAGGAATTTTTGGACTGATTATAATAAAATAATAATACTAATACACATTGATATGATTAAAATGAACAAAAGTTGTGGGGAGGATATAAAAGGTTAAATAAATCAGAGAGCTAAGTTGAAAAAATATATTCTTATAAATTTATTAGCATTTTTAAAAACAATGATTAAAATTACTTTTTGGGTTAATGTTAGTTTTTTCCATGCAATATGTGGCCCGCTTCTTATGTATCAATCATTATTTAATGTAAGCATTGATATTTTTATTTATTATCTGTAATCCATGTGTAAAGATATCATATATATATATATATATATATATATATATATATATATATTATAAAAATGTATGATCCATAAAACTAATATATACATTTAATTACTGAATATAAATAAATTTTATAAAAATGTATGATATATACAAAATATACATAATTTGTTATTATATTTTAATTGAATAATGATCCATAAAACTAATTGCAGAAGATCTTGTATGGTATAAAATCACACAAATTTTAAATTAAAGTGTTAAATAGGTTAAAATGCATTAATATATATATATATACACACACATTGAATTGGCATAGTTTTAAATAAAATGACCATTAATGATTTTTTTATAACATAATAATAATCAAAGATAAACAGTTACATAATGCACAAAATAATTAGGGTATTCACGAAAATGAAAAATAAAATCATAAAATTCAATATCTTTTTAATTTTCAATTGGTGAACGATTCACAAAAGTTAAATTGAGGTATTAAATAGCTTTAAAAGTATTTTAATTGGTGTAATTTTAAAAAATAATTTCAGATGAAAATATTAAATAATTATAATATCTTAATTAAACTTAATAATAATTTAAATAGGATATCATTAATTATGACATTGTGAAATTTAATTCCTTCTTAATGCCATTAAAACAAATGAAGATGGGAGCTACACCAAAAATAATGAATTAAAAAATTAGAAAAAATAGATAAAAAGAATGGTGGAAGGAGAGAGATCCAAAACTAATTATAAAAAAACCATGATGCATGACTTTATATTATATATAGATATAGATTTTCGTCGACCAAATCAATATATAAAAACTAAGTACAATAGTGAGGCTAGAAGAAAAATATGCATAAAGAAGTAAGATAACTAGCAATGCTTAAATTTGAGTGAGTGTTGCATTGCAAACTTTCCGTTAGACATACATGTGGTAATGTTACTGTCACTTAAAGATTGACAAACGGGCCATGCTAGGACGTATCGTGCCGGCATGGCCCATTTTAAATCAGGTCGTGCATGTCGGATTGTATTAGGCCAACCCGGCCGGCCAAAGCGGTCCGGGTCGTGGCCCATTTTTTTTATAATTTATCAATTGCTTATATGCTCAACTCAAATAACAAAAAAAGAAAAAAAAGGGGCGAGGGCAACCTGCGAGCCTTGACATGGAATCGAACAGTAAAGGAGAAGGAGGAACCACGGGACAGAGGAAGAGGGTGGAGCCGTCGATCATTGAAATTGTGTGCACCGCCACCGGCGACGCTGCCTCCGCTGACATCTCTCTCTTGCACTCTCAAGCGTGCGCGCTTGATCACCATCTCTCTATTTGGGCCAGTTGACTTGTCATCGGTGTCTCCGAATGAGGGGTGGATGTGGTGGAGCCGTGGAGCCATTGTGATCCTTCCATGGGGGCGTGCTACGTGACACGCTGACAACACAAGTGTGTGGTCACCGGTCGTCCCCAGTGGCAGCACCGTCTCTGGTGCTAGGGGTGGAATCGTCGGGGAATCAGAGTCCCCGACACCATCCTCAACAACAAAGATGTGATGGCAGCCCCACTCACCGCGTGTCGATGTATCGAGAGTTCGCGGACATTGATCAGAGTCGGTCGGGTTCGATACGCCACAGTGCAAGGACGATGGTGTATGTTTTTTCCAACATCCACCACCAAGGCTGGTGCTCTGAAGCTCTTTCGGACCATGTTCACATCAGAGGAGAAAGAGAAGACAGAGGCCCTCGTGGAGAAGCTCGGGTGGTGGATCCAGACGCACGACGACATGGCAGAGTCCAGATTAGCATGACGCGGCACCTTTCCCCGCCGACTGTCGGCGCCATTGCCTCCTCTCCCAGTCCCCATTTGCTGCCTGTGTTCGCCGGGCTGGTCCGGGCCGGGCTCGTGTTCGCCGGGTTCGTGCCCACACGAAAGTGCATCTTTACTATCACTATAAGTAAATACTATTTTTATGTCGGTTAAATCTATCGGAAAACAAAGTCAACTAAAAATCCTTCATTTTGTAGATTTGGTTAGACTAAAATCCAAAGCTTATATGGGCAAAAAGTTTCGTCACATTGATCACGATAGACTAGGATGTCATTTGAGCAAAATACTTATGGCAACAACATTTTGACAAAAGGGCGTGCAACAAATTTGGTATAAGATTGAACCCAAATCTGGTAACACTTTCAATTAATATTTTGTTTCACACTACTTTTCGATTATTAAAACTTAAAAGGAGAGACTTGTGGTATGTGATAAAACAAGTTCAAAATAAGAAAAAAATGTTGACTAATATTGTAGCTGATAAGGTTATTGAGATTAGAAGTACAAATTAGATGAAATAAAAAGATTAAATGGCTATCCACCCCCTTTAAAGGAGGTGGACATACTATCTAGGTCCATCACCATCCGATCTGGGCGCTACGGCTGTGATGGATCTAGGCCCGCGATTTGGACAATATATGTGGACGGTTCAAGTGAGGACGAGGCAGCCCGTCCAAATTGATTGCGGACGAGGCCAGTTCGATCGGTTCACGGGTTTACGTATAAGTGGCTTCATTTATTCTCTCTCCTCACATGACCGTAGCGTTGTGCAGCTTCTCCCGCCTGCGACGCCTAGTGATGCCCATCGCCCTCGACGCCTACCGACCCGTGCACTACTCCCTCTCGATGCCGCCGACCCGTGCATCGCTCCCGCTCGACGCTGCCGCCGACCCGTGCATCGCTCCCGCTCGACGCTGCCGCCCACCGCACTTGGATCAAACTGCTCAGGTTTCTAGGGATTCCTCAGAGGATTTATCTATTTTTGTATGTTCTTTCTTCTATTCTCTGATGCATTTGGTTGCTAGGGCATCAAAACTCTGATCTGGTCACCAAGCAATGCTCGAAGAGGCGGCCGTCGTAGAGGAGGTCGGTCGAGGTGGGCGTTTCTTCGATTCGAGTGCGGAGATCTAGGGCATGGTCGTGCTTGAAGAGGCAGGTGACCGTCATGGAGAAGGTCGATCGAGGCGGGCGTCGCTTCATGCTTGAAGAGGCAGCTATCGCGGAGGAGGTCGGCCAAGACGGGCGTCGCTTCTTTTCGAGTGCGGAGATCTAGGGCACGGTCGCGGAAGGCCGACTCTTGAAGAGGCGGCCGTCGCACAGGAGGTCGACCGAGGCGGGCATCGCTTCGATTCCGGACGGTACAAATCGAGGTGGACCAGCCTAGGAAGATTATAGTGCTGAATCGCGCTAGTTCGTGGACTGAAATGATTTGTTGATTTTGGCTCAGCAAATTGAGGATGCCGGTCTAGGGTTTAGGTACAAAAGGATTTTTTTCTCTCTCCACTATTTTCTTCTCTCTCCACCCGTTTCTTTTCTCCACTCGAACGGCCGCTCTCTCCACTCGAATGGAAGCGATGCTCGATGACGCCTGCCTCGGCCGACCTCCTCTGCAATGGCAGCCTCCTCAAGCATTGGCCCTTCGCGACTGTGCCCTAGATCTCCGCACTTGAACGGAAGCGACACCCGCCTCGGCCGACCTCCTCCGCGATAGCCACCTTTTCAAGCGTCGGCCCTCTGCGACCGTGCCCTAGATCTCCGCACTCCAACGGAAGCGACATCCGCCTCGACCGACCTCCTCCGCGACGACCGCCTCTTCGAGCGTTGCCCGGTGACACCCACCTCGGTCGACCTCCTCTGCGATGGCCGCCCACCTGGAGATTAGTAATTAATTCAATGATTTGTTATTTGCTCTAAGAATTATGTGAGTTAGTAGGCGGGCGTCACCGGCCTAGATTGGTCGCCAACGTGGAGATTGTTGCGAGTAGGTCGGTCACCCGAGGTGGGCATCACCGGGCGTCGCTCAGGCGGCCATCGCGGAGGAGGTCGGTCGAGGCGGGCGTCGCTTGCATTCGAGTGCGGAGATCAAGGGCACGATTGCGGAGGGATGCTCACAACTCATGTCAATAATACCTAGTTAAACTGTTTTGCTCTTTAAAATTAAAAACTTTAACACGTCAATACAATCGTAGTAAAACAGAGGTTACTAATTGCATTTTCTTCAAAGACAATTAATAATAGGGGAAAAGGATTGTGCGGGGAAAAAAATCATCACATATATGGGCTACCCTCAGATCCTAATCCGATGGCCAAAAAATGTGCACGGTTCACTATTAATAATGTACAAAAAAATCGGCTCGGCTTGTCTGTCCGGACCGGTGAGGCGGTGACCCACCCCAACCGGGAAAAAAAAACGCGCCTGTTTTTAGATCTTCCCCCGCAAACAAAAATCGTGAACCCATAAAATGCCACACTGCGTGGATAGAGCGGAACTCTCGCATCGGCGTGCACAGAGCGGAGCTCTCGCACCTCATCACCACCGCGCCGGAGTTTGATTTTCCTCGCCGCCTGGTTTCAACGCAGTGGATCTCTGGTCTCCTGGTTGCCACGTGACTCCCTAGCACCAGAGTACTCGTCGTCGCGCTGGAGTTAGATCTTCCACACTGCTGGTCGTCGAGGCAGCAGATCTTCCGTGCTGCTTCCGCCGCGCTTCATTGGATCCCAGTCGCCAGCACTGCACCTCTTCGGCTCGAAGCTTCCCGGTCTCCAGCGCCGCACCTCTTTGGATCGGAGCTTCCTGGTCGCCAGCACCACACCGCACCGCACCTCTTCGGATCGAAGCTTCCCGAACACCACACCGCTTCATCAGATCTTCCTGGTCGCCAGCACCGCACGCTCAACTATAGTCATGTTTTATTTCTGAGCATTAAACTGATTCAGAAATAGTTAAGCGAGATTCACCATGTTGACTCTTTTATAACGAACAACTTATGTTATCCTGAAAAGAAGCAATATGAAGGTGCTAAAAGCTGTCCAAGTGTCCAAAAACCTGTAAAAAAATATTCATATCAGCTGTATATTCGTACACCAACCAGCAAAATAAGCAGAGGTGTTATCTTTTGCTCCACTGTTCCGAACTTGGTTAATGAGAAGTTAGAGCATTTGTCTTCTAAGTAAACAGGACATACGCCATATCAAATCTGCATCAGGGCAACGACAGACATGCTTACTGTTCACGATCATAGTAATCACGAACTAGTAATTACCGCCTCGTTAGTGGAAGGCACCTTGCCTCGTCACCAGCAGAGGACGACGATGGTGTTCACAGGGGACATGATGGAGCACAAGTCATCGTCACATCCCTCGCCGGATCTCATGGCCCGGAGCGAAATGCTGAAGCTGTGACTCCAGAAACCTTATGAGAGCGCAAACGACAAGACTCTGCTGGAGGCAAAACTCGAGCACCGAGAGCCATCGCGTTGTCGACGTCCACCCGATGACCCGCAAGAAGGTGGAACCTCTCGCTTGGGGGCTAACGGATTGAAATTTTTCGTCAAATTAGAGGGAGGTTTTTCGTCTCGTCCTGAGGAGGAAATGCGTAAGGCGTAAGATGGACGGAGATCATGAACTGGCCGACGGCGTAAGGTCGGCGAGAGCGCCGACGAAGCTAGGGGTGGTCCTGCGATGTGGGCGGGAAGGTGGAAAAAATTTCCTTATTTCGTTTTTGGGCCGGCTCATGTTCAAACACCGGTTCATAGCCCCTAAACCATGCCTTCTTTCCTGGTCGAACCGCGCACATTTTCTGGCCATTAGATTGGGATCTGAGGGTGGCCCACATATGTGGGGAATTTCTTTCCCCACACCGTCCTTTTCCCCTTAATAATAATTCGAGTCTAGTCGGAATCGCGTCCCGCCGACACGCAGTAGTAGAATCGTGTGTCAGAACGTAAAATCGGAGGAATGTCTCCGTTCCTTTCTCCGCTCGCTCGTTCGCCCACGTGAGACGTCACACGATTGCCCTTTTTCTCCCAAAACGTAGATGCCCTAATCCCTTTCCGTCCGCTGCTCCAACTCTCGCCACCGCGACCCTACTGCTCCACCGCGACGCTGCTTCAACTCTCGCCGATCTGGTGTTCACTTCCAGAGCCACCCTTTTCTTGCACTGTTCGCCGTCCCTGCTCGTGCTGCTTCGCATTCGCTTTCTTCTGGTAGCCTGGTACGCTCTTCCTCGCTCCCTCCCTCTCTGTATGTGGCTGCTCGCTGTGCCATCTCTTCGTCACCTAAGGATGCCCCTGCTCGTGCTGTTCATCCTTGCAGCCACCGCCCACATCGTTCGCCCACTGACCTCCTGCAGCCGTCCGCCTCTGCCGATACACCCGCCCTCCCTCTTTCTCTACATGTTTATCACTGCGCCCATCCTTCCTCCTTCCTCTTTCTCTATTTGTTTGCAAACAGAGGAACCTCCCTTGGTCCCTCCCTCTTTCTTTGTACGTGCAAACACCTGAACGCCTGAATCTCTCTCGGTTTCTCCCTCTTTCTCTATTTGTTTGTGAACAGAGGAACAGACGAAGTGAGGAACCTCCCTCGGTCCCTCCCGCTTTCTTTGTATGTGCGAACAATCGAGCCCTAGCTCTGCCCCCTAGCTCTGCCCGGGGGCAGGAAGAGGCAGGGAAATGCACTTGCCTCACCTCTTCGTGCGCATTCGTTGTTGCGATTTGGTTAGCAACTTTTGTTTTAAAATTTTTGTTATGCTGTAAACTAAAAATGTTTATGTTATTATTATTAATGTGTCTTTGAAGAAAATGCAATTAATAATCTCTGTTTTTATTATGAACTTATTGATGTGTTAAAGTTTTTAATTTTAAAAGCAAGACGGTTTAACTAGGTAGTATTGCCATGAGTTTTCGATCAAATTAGAATTTTGCACCTGGTTCACACATTTTGTGCTTATAAGTTCAAATGGGAGTGTATTTCAGCACTAATATTATAGCTCTTTATAATTTTCTTGCGAGTTCATGTAACGTATATTATTTTAAAAATCTGATAGAATCAGGAACGTGTTTTCTTCATCTTTTCATGTTCACCAATTTGATGATCACTTACAGTAATGACAACCTACAATGTTGAAAGAACATTCAGTATGGGTTTAGGTTTAACTGTCTGAGTTGGGCTTTTGACATGAGTTCATTACGATCAACCTCTGCAGGTTCCCCGTCCCATTCCTTAGGTTTTGTTCCCCGTGGAGACTGACCCTTCATGTAGCATTGTAGCTTTACAACAATGGCAGAACTGGGACTCGGTATAGGATCAGCAACTGACTTCTTTATCCGTCCTTCAGCCCAGGTTTTCATCAATGCTGATCTTTGCATCTCTGGTGTCTATATTTATTCTTGAAACTATATTCCATATGCGATTTCTGAAGGAACTTGTTTCTTGTTTTGATTTCTTTTTCTTCTCTCTTTAACTTTTTTATTTGAATCCCTTCTGTGTTATCTTTTGCAGAAGAGTTGTTTCATTCGATGCTCCAGCAATCAACCAATGTAAGAAACAGGACCTGTAATTTAATTCCATCTAGCCTAGGTTAAGTTCATCCAAATTTATAGTTAACATAAAGCATCCTAATATATATCTATATATATATATATAATATATATATATATATATAATATAATTTAATTTAATTGAATCAGCTCTTTAAAGATTCATTTTGGTCACTATTATGTATCAAATAGTTTGCGATGTTTTTTTTTCTATTTCTTTGATTGATGATAGTGAAGAAGAATGTACCGTTTCATCTTTTTTTTAATGATAGGTACTTTGTTTCTTTTTAAAAAAAATCAAAAATTGATACATCTTGGCTCACTTAGTTTATCCTTGTAATGCCCCAACAAGAACAAACCTTGCCACGTGACATGATTCACTTTGGAGATGCTATCAAACATGCATACATGGATAATTGGTTGACTCAAAAGTAGATCTTGATTAGTCAAGGGGAGATAATACAATGTGCTAAAGTTAAAACATATAATTACGGTCAATAAAATAGTATGATATCATAATTAGGAATTATGAAGACTTAAGAAACGGAATACAAAATGAGTCCCAAGTGATTCAAAATCATTCAAGTAATGACCAAAGGCAACTCAAATACATCAAAAGAAATGAAAAGGAACTTGGTTACCCACGTGCTGCCACCATGAGTATGATCACTATTGTCACTTGGCGACGTCATTCATTATTAGCTGAATTAGTATCTGTAGTATATTTCAGAGGAGAATCTGCCACCATGAACATGATGTTGTCATCATTGCGACATGGTGACATTATTATTTATTATTAGTTGAATTAGTACCTGCAGCATTGAATTATTGGGGAGTTGAACCTCATGAATTTTGATACTCAGTACAGAAAAGATACGCATGAAACATAAGTTATGAAACATGATAATAAGATCAAGAGAGGTAATAATAACGTTGCATTGGAAGGACTTGCCAATCATCACCATGAGATCAATCTTGATCAATAAACTTTCATTGTGTTTTTGGGTTTGGAAAGACCCTATTGTGTCTTTCAACTCTGTAGATAATCTTTCAACTAGTAAGAGAGGAGTAACACAACCCCCCGATTGGATCATCATCAACCTATAATGGAAGAGCTCTTAAACTGAATAATTTTCAGTTTTTATCTTATTTAACTTATATCTATCTTTAGTACCTATCAAGAGGAATCATGTGACAATATAAATCGACAGAAGATTTACAACATAGTATGACTATTTAAATCGTGTCCGGAGTCATTGTAAGTCACCAGATTGAGGATCTCTGGCTTAGGAGCATGAAGCCTATGTTACAGCATAGTACAATATGGGACTTTAAAGCATATAATAAAGTGATAATCCCCTTTCAAAAATAATAGTAAAGTGATAATCATATCGGGTGAAAAATGTGAAGATGCTGTTTGACACTCTAATCCAGGACATATCATCGAGGCTGGGCCAGGTTCTATTCATGGTACAAGCCAAGTCATTGTTTTATGTTTTGTAATTTGACGATACAACCTGGGCCGGATCAGGTTTAGACCCTGGCCGGGTTCATATGTTTGTCGTTCGGGATCGAGTTGTTTGTCGATCGAGTGCAGGCCGGATCTGAGTAAACCGAAGTTATGTTCGATGGTTCCAGTAGGGGAGCCTCTCAAGATTGGGAACCCGGGCTGGATTTGATGTGCGGGAATGATGATTCAACAGATAAGGCATGGGCTGGGTTTGTGTGGGCACGACCGGGGTTTCGAGGGTTGGAGCTCAGAATTTGGGGCTAGTTTCAAATTAGATAGACAAGAAAGTTTCAAACATGATTAACATTAGTTTGAGGGAAATAGGAGATTCATGTCATGCATTCATAAGGATTGATTTATCATAAATACTTAAGGATGTTAACCCAACTCATAGCAATCATCTAAATTGGACAATATATAAGAGGCATTATATCAATCTTAGGAACATGAAAATTATGATGGTACGAAAGCTTATTAGACAGAGACTTCATTCATAATTAGCCACTTGATCCAAGGGGATTTATTATCACATCATACATTACAATCAGAGACATATTTGAGCACTTAAAAACCTTGGCATGAAGGATCAAAAAGAGGGTTTCAAAGACACGGGGAAGTTGTATGGATTTTGTGCAAATAAAAAGGGGTTATGGGAGAAGGATAGGATGAAACTTTTGCCCCTTCCTCTTATAACCATTCATAGGTATGCCTCTTTTTTACGTTCGGGCATTACAGTTCCTTTTTGCTGTGACTTTACTAAGAAGTCATTTGAGGCATTGTGGAGTCTTATTTGTTTAGTTTGTAAAATCCCTGCATTTTTACTTTGATGAAATTGATATATCAAATCATCAGATCTTACATTTTTTCTCAAACTTGCTACTTTCATTGTGTGAGGCTGTTTTTTTGTAAGTGTGAATTTCAGTATATGAGCATAACAATGTTATTTAATTTGATATGGATAACAGAAAACTAAAGAAGACTGGAAAGAAGGAACACCACTTATGGATGAGGAGAGAGTTAACCGGTTCTGGACAGAAAGCTCTCCATCTTGTTCAGATTGTAAGATCTCTCTCTCTGTGCAACTTGTGCTGTTGAAGTTGATTAATACTAATTCTTTTCAGTTGACATTTTGGTTCACAAAATAAGTTGTGACTTCTATATTTGCTTAGAATCTGGATAATTACCCTGTCAGAAGAACGAGTTCACAAGCTTATGACTGCTAAGAACATTGGGCTTATGGTGTACTTTCCTTTCTGTTTGGTTTTTTAATTTGATGTTGTTGGTGCTGAAACCACTGTTATCTGATAACTGATGTGACATACCAAGGCAGAATCATTCTCATCTATGAAGTATGAATACTTTTGCACATTGCTTCTATTGCTTACTTATTGTTGATTTTTTTTTGAAACTTTGTTGAATTTTCTTGTCCAGGAAATTCCCATTTTGAATAAAAGTACCTCACAGGGTTAGAGATCTACTTTTTTGCCATCACTTGGGACATAATTTCTTGTGTTGATGACTGTTATGTTTCATCTGCAATGCATCCTGTCTGCTGTGAACTGCTTCAATATAGGAATAATACAACAACAACAACAACAACAACAACAACAACAAAGCCTTATCCCACTAGGTGGGGTCGGCTACATGGATCATACGACGCCATTCCGCTCTATTAGTCAATATAGGAATAATAATTATAACTATTTGATGAAGCTATCAGTTTCGTGAAAATTCTCAATTTACTGAAGAGTCAGATTTGCCTTCTAACTGACAATGTCTTTGGATTTTCCCGAGTCTTAAATATTTACAGACTACTTTGGAGATTTTGAACATGAAATATGAATTGGATCCTGAAGTTCTTCTCATGACTAGATTTATGTTTCAGTGATTTATGACATTAAAAGAATCTTGTAGACCAGCAGATTCTCCATGATCTCTGTTTGTCTCATTTTATCACCATTCAAGTGCTTTCTTTTACTATTATCTTCTCTAATTTATTCAACAGTGAAAGTTCTTGTTAAACAAAGAAATGGGCTATTGCTTATATACTAAGTTGGATTTATTATCTTTTGGCAGGTTCAGAAATTGCCAAATGAAAAGGAAGCAGTTTATGGGGCATTGGACAAATGGACTGCCTGGGAGACTGAATTTCCTGTTGCTGCAGCAGCCAAAGCTTTGCAAATTTTGCGGAAGAGAAGACAATGGATTCAAATAATTCAAGTATGACATACTCCGCTGTTCATTTTTCCGGATTTATGATTCGCATTCTGCAAACTTTGTTGTTCATTGAATGTTGTTAAGACCGGACCGGACAACAACCCTGATAGGTGTTCGTTTCAGGTCGGATTGGATAGTAATAAATATTATATTTAATATGGTATATTAAATTAAGCTATTATATTTTGAATATATACCTATGTCAAAATGTAATTATACAAAAAATAACAATCATAAATTTTAAATTTAAGATTTGATGTTAAAATTATTACACACTTAATAAATGAAATCTTATTGAATCTCATTATTATATATAAATTTTATATTTTTTAAATTTTTTATAAATATTTTTTCCAAAATATTATGAAAAGATTATATATTCTATAAATAAATATATAGTATAATTAGTGATTTATTAAATTTGAACTTATTAGATATTAAATTAAAGAAATTTTAAATTTATATATATATTTATATATATAATACTATACTATATTAAGTATGTTATAGTCTTATTGTATATTATGCATATAACAAAGAAGTTTGCACCATTCATCTCTAACTAATTTATCTAATATGACAAATATTATATATAATATAATAAATATATAATTAACTTGTATTATAATATACATTTATGATATTAAAATTTTAAATAAAATAATAATTCATAAGTTAAAGCTCAAAGCTTAGTGAATTTTAGACTAAACGAAGAAAAAAAGAGCAACTAAGATGTATAAACATATTGATAGTGGTAGCAACGTAAGAGTAAGAGGGCAACTATAAATGGAAGAGGATACTAGTGGGCCAATGTGATTCTTTGTGGAGAAAGTTCATTTTTGGATATTTTTTAAATTTATAATAATAAACTTTATAAAATTATTTCTTAACAAAAGAAATACAACAACAACAAAGCCTTATCCCACTAGGTGGGGTCGGCTAGTGGTTGGCCCAAAAATCGCGGTTCAACATGGTTTTTTCTGATTTTGACCGGTTCTTGACTGGTTCAACCTGGTTCAACTAAGGATCCAGTTTTGGGGCTTATATTAGGCCGTCTTAGTGGCCGGTCGGACTGGCCGGTCCAGTCCGGCCCTAATAACACTGCGTTCATTGGTGTCAGGAGTGCATCAATGTTCTACTTGTGTTTTTATTAATTATGGTATCTGAATTGTATTTCTTTTTCTGGAGGGGAGGGTTACAAGGAAAAGATTGGGCTTGGATTTCGTTGCAACAAAGTTAATCTTTGGCGTTCCTTCTTGTTTGCTATTGCTGTAGTGATCTATGGTGCCTATGATGTTATAATCCTAAACATTTGACTTGGAGTGAAATGCAATGTTGCATTTAAGTTTTCCTGCTTTCAGTGCTTAGCTTTTCTTTCTGTTTATTACCATTTTCATGAAATTTCAGGTTACCAAGTGGTTAATAAACAAAGGGCAAGTACTCACCATGGGAACTTATGACAACATATTGCTGGCTTTTGATATGGAAGCAAGAGTGGATGAGGCTGAATCCATCTGGAACGTGATTTTACAAACAAATACACGCTCAGTCTCTAAAAAATTGTTTTCTCGGATGATTTCTTTGTATGATCACCACCAGTTAGCTGATAAGGTTTTGGAGGTACATGACTTTGACTTCATGGCATGACAAGATGCATTTTGCTTTCTACATTAACTGAAAGAATTCTATGTAGCCTTGTGGTAGATTGGAAATCTCATTGCATCCATCCTCCAATTGTTTCAGGTTTTTGCAGACATGGAAGAACTTGGTGTGACTCCAGATGAAGACACTATAACAAGGATTGGAAGAGCATTTGAGGCGTTGGGTCAGAATGATAAGCGAGACCTACTGTTTAAGAAGTACAGGAAAAAATGGAAGTATCTTCACTTTAAGGGCGAACGTGTCAAGGTGCGGACCACAGAAAATTGGAATGAGAAATAAGTTGCATGATTCAGATATCAAAAGATTTTTCATACGTTGTGATGTGCTTATTCTGATGTGGCATGCATTTTGAGACTGGACGTAGACTTGGTGGTCTATTCTATTAGGCAAGTCCATGGATTCTTGAAGGGGGCATATGGAGCCATACACTGTTCGCCATGTAGCAGTAAATTATTAAGCTTCAAATGTCGACATGGCATAGGGGGGAACTTCACTCTGACCTTGCAGCGAAGTCCTCGGAGGATGGGATTCCAAATGAGCTTTTGAAGAGACACTTTTGGACTACTATGTAATTGTACAGTAACTGAAATGTATATTCCATTAACTTTAATAAAAATCTTTCCTAGCTTTCGAATTCCCGTCGTCGCTAGTGTTTAGCAATTGAATAACTCATTATATTTTTTGCCGCTCACGTAATCTTACTTCCCTTTCATAAAACATTGAGATTGTGCGTAAGAAATGAAACCCACATTTTCATTTCAAGTGCACGTCAGATTCATCTTTCTTGAAACCCTGAGCTTGCAATTCCGTGAGATGTTCATGTAAATTTATACATGAAGGAAACTTTCTTTGATACCTTGTGACAGCAAAATTTTCACTAGAACACAATGATTTTTTTAAAAAAACAGAACCAATGTAATAATTTATGCAGTCCCATTTGGTGCCAGTCCACTAAACATTTTTTTTTTGTTTAGCAGTCGTTCTTTATCCTGCTAAGCTCTCTCTCTCTCTCTCTATATATATATATATATATATATATATATATATATATATATATATATTCGGTATTGTCTAAGCTCAAAATATATTAAAAACTAAAATGGTGATATCATAATCCGATATTAATATTAAATGTGCAATGTTTTCATAGGCAGGCCCTCGACTTGGAACATTCTCTACAATGGACAGTTCCTTCAAAACCATCACAATTATTTGAGCGAAAGATCCCATTAGAATTATTACTCCACAACAAAGAAAAGTCACCACGATTACTATTCTTGCATCAAAAGAGAACAAAAAAACTTCAGAACTCATACTTCTTTTTTTTTTTCAATTGGGAATTTTGACTCCCTGAAAACTTGCACCATCAGCCATATTGTCACCTTTCGATACTGGTAATCGGAACATTGTCATAAGTCTACATAAGAGTCATAAGTCATAACTCACTTCAAACTGACTAGGAAACATCAGAAGCCTGCAAGCACAGGGACTAGAGGCCCTGCAAAAACATTAGAGAAAAGTCCTATCTTGTGACAAGAATTTGAAGTTTCACAAACGTCAGAATCAGCTCATTCGTGGCTCTGCATATCAACCAGATTTCTTCTTCTTATTCTTTGACTTGACCATGACATACCCAACAAACATACACAGGAAGCTGAACACTAGGACGCCTGCGAACACCGGAATCAGTATGGCATACTCTTGGGGCAGGAAGTAGCTGTGTATAAAGTGATCCTTCTCAACAAATGGCTGCACCAAATCAAAGTGAACACCACAAGATATCAATGATTCTTCAAATGACTCGATTAGATCTTTTCTTACGGAATGCGTGCTTACCAGAATGATGACCCAAAACGTATAGTAAGTGAAGATTGATAGACTGATGGTTGACAATAGAAAACCGACTACCTTATCCGCCAACTCCATCTGCACGCACAGGAAAAACCCAGAGACATCAAAAGCCAATCAAAGGGGAAAAAGATCACATCTTTGTGCTAAATAAACCAACTTGCATCCAAAAGCTTACAATTTATGAAATATCTACAACAAGTCACTTTCTGCTGCAGACGAGAATGTCAAAGATGGAAGAACGGGAGTCTAATCATCGAGGGCCGGATCGAAATATCAACTTATAAATAATAAAATTAAATAAAATGCGCACAAATCATTAGATCCCAAAATTTCAATAACCAAATTATTCAGATCAATTACCCAACAACTTGCCTCAAGCAGCAGAAAGAACGGAAAGATCCGCCGGCGGCAAGGACCAAGGGGGCGCGTCGCGTAGGGAGGGACTGCCGGCAGGGGACGACAGGGCGTGCGTGCAGAGGAACACGCGCGCGGAGACCGGGCCGCAGGCGGCAGGCGGCAGGCGGGGATGCGGGGGATGGGGCAAAAGGCGATGGGTAGAGGAGCCGCCGGAGGCGATGGAAGACTCGGGATTTGGAGGGGTTCGACGTGGTTTATCGGATCTAACGACTTATTTTGCCTATAACCTTTTTATTCTTTTTTGTTTCATTTTTTATTATTTAATAATATAAAACATTTATTTGATATTTATTATAAAGACATAAAATAAGTTTCTAAGAAAAGCAAATAGAGTCTTTGTGCTCTCATGCGCACATTTAGTCATAATAGTTTTGTAGCTTTTACGTTATTATTATTATCATTTGGCTCTTAATCATATCTTATACAGTTAATATTAATGTGAAAATTTTTATAATATTTTAACTTTATGATAAATTTCATTTTAATATATGAGTTGCTCGTATTTTTAACCATTCACATGGGAACCAATGATTACGTACATGCACACTCAATGTGAAATAGCTAAAATGATTAGGTCGCACAACTCTTATGTTGTCCAGACAGACATCTTTTTGCCCCTATTTAACAGTAAAGATAAAGATGTCTTATGAATTATTAATTAATAAAAATGACCTTAATATGAGTAGGTCGATTTTATTTTACCAAAGACTACCATAAAACAAATCGTTTTTCTTATCAATTTGGTTTTTGGACCATATAAAGCTTTCAAATTTATCTAGTTTTCTTACACCCCTATTTTGATCTTTTAATTAACGGCATCACTTGTTTTATTTCATGTTTAGGGTTAAATGGGCCTTGAATGTACCACTAAGTTCTTGGCCCTCTTCTCCTTCTCATCACCCACCGCCATCACTAGCTTTCGTATTTTTCTCCCCTTTTTTCTCTCTTTTATTTCCGTTCGAAAGCAGAGAAGCAAGAACAAAGAAGAAAACAGAGGGAGAGAAGGAGCAGAGTGAGAAGGAAGGCGGGGTGAGGATGTCGAAGAAGAAGGGGTTCACCGGATCGACGACGATGACGCTCAAGGACTTCCATGGCGGCTCCATACCCTCCGACCTCCCCCTTCCCTCTGCCCCCGGCGCGTACGTCCATTTTCCCTCCTGCACCTTCTCCTCTTCTACTGTCCTTGTGTTCTAAATCCTTCCTTTTTTGGCATTTTCCTCTCGTGCACGCAGTTCCGTCAGGGCTCCTGATCGCCCCGGCGCGTGGGGCCCGCCGGGCGTTGCCGGAGGAGGAGCTGCCGGCGCCATCTCGGCTGGGCGCTCCGAACATCTCCTCCGTCCCCGCCCCGGATCCGCTGGTGGGCCCCTTGGTGGTGGACCGGTTGTGTCGGTCGCGCGGGGCCTCGACGAGCGCCCCCCGGCCTTCCTCTCCCACGTCGGCCGGCACTTCGACGAGGATGAGCGCAAGCCGTTCGATGCCTCCTCAGCTCCACGACGATTGCCCGCCCCCGATGCTGCCGCACGGGTGCCTCTCGCCGCCACCGCCGGTCTTGCCGGCAGATCTGAGGCAAAGCGCCCGATCTCCAGTCCCGTGACCTACCCTCCGCTGGGCGGTGCGAACGCAGGTGCTCCCAACGCGTGGGGTGCGAGGAAGGAGGCCGTGGGCGAGCCAACGTCGTCTGCGGCCCAGTCAACGTGGTCGGCTTCGAGGATTGCTCAGGCGAGCGCTCTCGAGAAGGTCTCGTCGGGTTTGTGGCAGTCAAAGCCGTCGCCGCCTGTGGAAGTCATCAAATACCAGGAAACGGAACCATTGGATCGGAGGTTTAAGGAGAGCGTCCGGGTAATCGGTGATGGAGATCATCGAGAATACCGGGAGGGTGAGAAGTTGCGATCTGTGCTACCTGCTGCTGGTGCTGCCACATACGGGGAGACCAAGGATATAGTTTATGCAGACATGGCCAATAGGGTACAAGAGAGAGAGGGGTTTACTTCATATCAAGAGACTAAGGAAAGGAATGCTGCAGGGCTCTATAATGAACGTGCAAGGCCGGTGTCCAATGAGGGACGCTTTGGTGGGCAGAAAATATCTGAGCAAGGAGTGGAAGTGTCTGACCGTCCTAAGCTGAAACTTCTTCCGAGGACGAAGCCCTTGGAATCACCAGATACTCAGCCTCAGGTCTTTGATGACAAGCAGGCAAATTCTAATAGCAAAACCATAAATAGGATTTCATCAGTTTTATGTGCTTCGTATAGTTTTCTCCAATGAGCTTTAAGATAACCTGCTACATGTGTGTTGAATATTCAAAATGAATTCCTTCATCTTTTACAGTTATTTCTTATTGCAATCTTGAGCAGGTTCATCAGCCACTTGTTAGTTCAGTGAAAGTTCAAAATGTTCGTGAAGTGCAAGAAAGTGGAAACGCTTTTAAATCAGGTTCAGTTGGAAATGGCGATGATGGTGAACGGGCAGTTGAGCGCCCCAAACTGAACCTAAAGCCTCGCACCCATAATGTTGAGCAGCAGATTCTGAGCAACCAAAAGGAGAGGTTAGAACCTTGACTTCTGCTCTGCAAACGTTGTATCTTTACTCTATTACAGAGTCATTGCTCTTTTTTTTTGTGTGTGTATCACATTTGGAAAGAGTAGTTCCTAAAAAAAGAGTAGTTTTATAAGAATGGTGCCATGCTGTAATAATAAAAACAAAAGTAGTTGTGATCCATGTGAAATAAGTGCTTTAATATGCAAATTAAAGATGTGGTACTCGTATCAAGATTGTCACTAAACTGAAAACCAATGTTCCTCCAATATAAGTTTATATGTCATATGTAACCCTCAATAGTATATATTTAATACTTCTAAAAAAGTATATATGTAATATATGGTCTTTTAGTTTACCTGATCTAACAAGGTAATCTTTTTGTGGAGAGGTCTGATAAGGTAAGTTGGATCTCAAAAGATGGAAGTGTTCCTCTGTATTATAGTATACTCTAGAAACCATAGTGCAACTTGGGTTAGAAGTCTCCTTTCTTTGTGATAATGATGTATTACAGATGTTATGCGAAATCAGATCTGAGAGCAATTTTTCCTATCTGTCAGGGGTCCTAGAAATCTTGTACTGAGTTTAGACAAATTTTGAAGCATTGGTGGAATGCCCAAAAATGACGCTTTGGACAGCCATTGTTAATAAAGACTGAGCCAGATGGAAAAATATAATGCAGTGTTGGGATTATTATTGGTATTCATTGTATTAATCACCATTTATGGCCTTATGAAGGTTTCCTTGCCTTTTGTTGATCTTGTTGTTCGCTTGAAGACTATGCATTTCTATCTAGAAAAAACATTACTTGCTTCCAGTAAGAAGAGTAGATCAAATAATCTGGAGTCCGATTAAAAGAGGGAGAGGGAGGCCAAGGCGGACACTTGGCGAACTAATAGAGCAAG
This sequence comes from Pontederia crassipes, assembly GCA_030549335.1. Taxonomy (NCBI): domain Eukaryota; kingdom Viridiplantae; phylum Streptophyta; class Magnoliopsida; order Commelinales; family Pontederiaceae; genus Pontederia; species Pontederia crassipes. The sequence continues at coordinate 33,070,899 of CM060193.1, forward strand.
ATCTATTGGTGAATAATATACCGAAAGGTTTGGTTACTAATAGAGCGGAATGGCGTCGTATGATCCATGTAGCCGACCCCACCTAGTGGGATAAGGCTTTGTTGTTGTTGTTGTTGTTGTTGCTTTCTTAAAGGAGGAGGGTTGTGTTAGGCCCCGACAGCCAACATAAAATCATGTCGAATCTTATGAACATGGATCAACGAAGGCGTCGTATGATCCATGTAGCCGACCCCACCTAGTGGGATAAGGCTTTGTTGTTGTTGTTGTTGTTGCTTTCTTAATCTCATCTTGGGCCATGCCTCAGCCACATGAACAACCAAAGCTGTGGCCCAAAGGCTCAGACGCCCTAAATCTCATCAATCATGAATCAGTATGCCTAGTAATGTTCAGTCTGTGGTGTATTTACAGCTGAATTTCTAGAGATTCCTAATCAAGTGTCATTATTTTAGAAGGTAATAAAATGTTATAATATTTGGAGATCATCGAATCCTGGTTTTGTGGCATTGATAAATGGGTCATAATATTCTTTGCAGTTCTATTTCATCCTAACTAGTTATGAATTTCTTCCCCCCAAGTTATGAATATCTTTCATGGAAAAAGAGATCGATTTTCTCAATCCTCTCAATGGCCTTGCCTCGGCCACTTGAGTGAGCGAGCTGAGGCAAATAGGCTCAGCCACCCTAAATTACTTTAATCATGAAGCAAAACGCTCAATCCTTGATGTGTGTGCTTACAGCTGAAATATGCAGGAGGTTCCTAGGCAACTCAGATAATAAGAAGATGCCAAAATTAGGTTTCTGACATACACATAATGTGGTCGTAGTATTCTTGGAACTCTAATAGTTCCAAAACCTTCCTTATTTGCCCATGTTCTTCCTTCATCTTTGGCACATTTGTTTTGGTTAAATTTTTTTGTATGTCAACTTCAGATTAAAAAATTATTTTTTTCAACATTTGATGTATGTTCCTCTTAAAATAAATACATTTTAAGTATGTTTCACAAAAATTAGTCACCATGTTTAACTTCAACCTTCACTCTTACATATTTTAAAAAAACGAGATTACAAAAAAATGCCATTTTAAAATTTATCACATGTTAAATAAAATAATCATTTTAGTTCTAAATTTTATTTTTCGTAATTATTCCCTTTTTTCCTCACTCCTTTTCTTATTTATTCTCTTATAATAAATTTTTTTTTGTGTGGGGGGGGAAGGAGTTAGCAAGCTGGTAGTCATTCAGGTTTTCCCATTAAAGTGATGTCTTGGTTACAAACTAAACCAAAAACAATCTAGGAACAATGTAACCTGAGAGAAGAATAGAGGGAAATACAATAGTGAGGAAGAAACAAAAGAAAAAAAAGCAGGATAAGTGTCTGCTACATCGATATGTTATGCACCAGAGTCTGGTAGTGTCGGATGATGTTGTCGACATAGCAATGTTCAGCCTGAAATATTGTGTTGTTACGCTGCAGCCAAATCGACCAGAGTGCGAGCAGCATCCTAGCCTGTGCAGAAGTTGATCTATATTCATATTATTGCACCACCAGTTGCCACATCTAAAGGTATCCAAAAAGCCAACTTGCTGCTAGTATTAATCCACCGAATATTAGTTCCTCTCCAAACTGCCTTAGCCACAGAGCATCCAAAGAAAATCTACAGTCAGGCAGAAAATCTTCATCTGGAACTGTACCTGACATAGTGTCAAATAGGCTCCGTGGAGAGTGAAGGTCCTGTTCGCCCACCTCCATCAATCTCCCCTGTTTGATACAGGATGATAATGAGATAGTACCTCAGAGTCTGAGCAAGTCCTGGAGTTATGACATGTTACAGTTTAGAGGTGTCTTATAATAAATTTTTGCTCACATATTTTTAATCTCTCTTTTTTATTTATCTTCTTTAAGCTCTATCTGTCTCCTATACATTACTTCTCTCATAAACTTTTTTCTCTCTTGTTATCTTAACTTTTCCTTATTCTCATATCTTTCTCTATGGCCTTCCATCTTTCTCCCTTCTCTTCATTCATATCTAATTTCTCTCTCCTAAACTATTTCTCGTTCTCCCTTATTTAGATCACTTCTTTCTCTCCCCTAAATTCTTTATATATTATCTTGATTGAATCTACTTGTAAAGTTTATTGCTAAAAATCATGATTTCTTGTCACTAAAATTTATTATAGATAATACAACAGCATAATGTTGTTTATCAGGATATTACTACTTCCTTGTCTATTGGTTTCATATATAATTCTAATTGTTACGTTCTATTTTACTTTTCAGCTTTGGGTTAAGTATGTGGTATCCATTTGAAAGTGATGAATACTGTTTCTTCTTGCAGGAACCCTCTGTTTGGTGGGGCACGTCCACGTGAACTTGTAAGTTTTTTTTTCTTTATTCTTTATTAAAACTCCCAACTGAACTCCGCCTATGTTTTATAGCCGGTCCCAAGCCCGGATAAAGGAGGAGGGTTGTGTTAGGTCCCGACAGCTAGCGTAAAATCCTGTCGAATCTCATGAACATGGATCAACGAATGGCGTCGTATGATCCATGTAGCCGACCCCACCTAGTGGGATAAGGCTTTGTTGTTGTTGTATTAAAACTCCCAACCAAGGTAGTCAAAAACGCGTTTTGAATCGTAGAATCGTACGATTCTACGACTCCACCCCGGCGAAACGTGCTCGATTCCACCCGGAATCGCGTTTGGCTGGGACGCAGTAGAATCGCGCGTCAACACGTAGAGACGGTAGAATCGCGTCCCCATTTTTTCTCCCGCTCGTTCGCCCACGTGAGACGGCGCGTGACTTCCCTTTTTCCTTCCAAAACCGCGGATGCCCTAACCCCTTTTCCCTGCTCCAACTTTCGCCACCATGACGCACTGCGACGCTGCTGCTCCAAACACGACGCCGCTGCTACAAACACGACGCCGCTGCTCCAACTCTCGCCGGCCGGCGTTCACTTCTTCCGGCGCCCCTGAATCCTGATCATTCTGCTACTCTCTCGCTCCCTGCTCCTGTTGCTCCAACTCCGGCGTTCGTTTTCTTCTGCTGTTGGTAGCCTGGTACTCTCCCTCGCTCCCTCTCTCTGCCTCTCTCTCTGTCTCTCTCTCTCTTTGTATGTGGCTGCTCACAGTGCCATCTCTCTCCTTTCTATGTGCGACCTCACGTCGCCTGATCGTGTTGTTCATCCCTGCAGCCACCTCTCACGTCGTTCACCTGCTGACCTAGCTGTCCACCTGTGCTGGTACGCCCTCCTGCTCGTGGTGTGTCTCTACGTGTTTATGATTGTGCCCGTCCTCCCTCCTTCCTCTTTTTCTATTTGTTTGCGAACCCTCTTTTGTTGTATGTGCGAACAGCTGAATCCCGCCGTTCCTCTATTTGTTTGGGAACAAAGGAAGTGAGGAACCTCCCTCAGTTCCTCTTTCTTTGCATGTGCGAACAGAGGAACAGAGGAAGTGTCAGAACATCTCTCGGTCCCTCCCTTATGTTTGTGATTAGATGAACCGAGGGGGTGAGGGGTTGAGAATGTTAGAAAATTTGATGATTTGATATTTTGTATGCAGATGGTTTGATGATTTTAAGTAAGCAATTCTGCATCATTTTTAAAAAAATGCCATATATTATCTGAGTCTATTGTAATTAATATATAAAGTAATTTTCTGGTAGAATCGGCCGTGTCGTGTTACATGTATACGATTTCGTGTTTTCCCGGCTTCTCCGTGTCGTGTCCGTTTCACGTGTTTGACAACACTGCTCCCAACTGCTTGAATACCTTTTAGATTTATGTCCCTAGGACATGCATGTTTTTATGTGATTAGTTACTATTGTTCATATTTTAGGTTCTAAAGGAACGAGGCATAGATGTTGTTGTTAGTGATCTTGATGCAACAGTACAGTCGAACAGGTAAAATGTTCTACCATACTTGTTATTTTTGTTATCTTGATGTTATTTTTGTTATTTTTCTATGGGAAAAGTAATTGCTTCTCATTTTTAGATAATAAAGTAGCATCATGGCACAATCTTTGCAACATAACCTGAATTGTTGAGCATATCTAGGACATGATATTTCCCTCATGATGCTTTATTTAAAAGCCGACCCCACCTAGTGGGATAAGGCTTTGTTGTTGTTGATGCTTTATTTAAAATTACATTTTGAGAAGTCTATGAAGGCTGACAAATTCTGTCTCCTAATTTTCCTTTATTTGCTGACTCGTCATTAGATTTTTATTCTTGTAACATGGGGTCTTAGAGGAAGAAAAAATGTATTGATTCCTGAGATTTTGTTGCATGGAGAAGCCCCTATGTTGGAACATGTAAATCTGTGTAAATCCAATAAGTTTTATCACCTCTTTTGAATTTGCAAGATTCTCAACTTTGTTATTGAATATTCTCAATGATATATCAGGAGCTGTCATTTTCTCTAACTTATTCATTTTTATTGCACTGCATGTAAATGATCCTTCAATATCCTTAAATCGAGGATAGAACGTCCCATTCGCCCTCTTTGGTCCCTTCCCTTCTTTCTGCAAAGTTTTCTTTCGGTTACATTTTTTTCTGTAAAATTTGTTGTCCCTTCTTTCACGCAGCTACCTTGAAATATGTTCTGTTCTTTTTTTTTAATGAGCATTCTAGATCATATTAATTGGTAATATATTCTCTTTCCTCAGGGCTCTAAATGATCTGCGGAGTGATATAAAGCAAGAGCCCAGTCCCCCATCTTCCCAACCTGGCGAAAGAGCAGAAGGCATCCTACATGGGCAAAGGTTTGGAAAAGATATTGAGAGGAGCTACTATTCAGATGCTAAAGGGGATGGACAGAGGAGTTCGTGGAAGAATGACAATAGAAGAAACACAAGAGAGATCGATAAGCCACTTGAACAACCTCGTGTAGAGCCTGAAACCTGGCGCAAACCAATCGAGCAACCTGCCCTGGAAAATCCAGGGCCTCGATATGGAAAAATAGCATCATCATTGGAGCTCGCCCAAGCATTTTCTAAATCAATGTCTGATGACAGGGCAGGAAGCAGCTCCATGGACTCCAGGACCATTCCGGGTCGGTCTCAGGTTCCATTTTCTCGGCTTACAAATAGCAGGGAGATCTACTCAGGGCCTGGTAAGAGGCAGATCAACGGTTATTGATTCCACCATACGTAGCTCTGAATTGATGTTTCCTGCACAATTTCTGTTACCGAATGCTAGCAATTGCTTCGTGGCAAATACTTAAGCTTTGAAGGAAAACTCACTCGCATCAGTTTCTCTTACTCTTCCGCGGATGTGATGAAGCTTGATTTGATGAAGAACAAACAAGCTACGAGACGTCGCTTTCAAAAAATCTGTAGGCAAATTGCTTCTCGTCAAACGTAGTTCCTGAAAGGGAAAAAGTGAAATTATGGGGTGGATCTTTAATCAAGAAAGTTTTATCTTTTTTTACAGTCCTAATTTGAAGCTTTATCTTTCGCAAAGTCAAAATTTTTATACATGGCTAGTGCTTGGAAGAACTTTTGGCGATCTAAAATGCCCTTTTCCTGCATTTGGTGATTTCATTTTCCCGGGAGGGACGAAGGGTTGTTTTTTCTGTGTTGCATGAGCTTCTACTGCTGATGAACTAAGATGAAACCAGCTTGCAACTTCCACCGAAGTGCAATGCGATGTGTAATAGGTGTTTGACTGGGGCAACTAATTGCCTACACGTAAACAAACAATTAGCATTTAGTTAATCTGCGTCCCACAACTAGAGAACAAAATACATGAAAAAATTGCTCAACTAAACAAGTTCTGAACAAAAGTTAGTTCATAATAAGTCGTCATATTTTAAAATGCAAATCAAAATATGCATTTTGTTACCTGTGCAAATGGCGACACAAATGGTCGGAGAAAAAGACATCTCCTTGTTATTTCTGTAGTCTGTACTATAGGCATGATGCACTTAATTTGGATATTTCGTAGGGCAGCAGGTACCTTTCAATATAGCGAATGATATGCATGCACTGTAACCGAGAACAAAAAAAAAAGAGAAGAAATGTGTGCAGTTCCACATATTAACTTAGGTTTTTGTCCTGTGATAGCATGCAACATTGGACAAAGAGTTGATCAGTTCTGGCACACCATTCACCCTCCTTCAGCCCGGCAATTAATTGCATGCATGCATCAAACACTCCCAATTAATACTGAACAAAAATATGCAACGCCAATTTTTTTCCTTGATTTCCTCCTGAACAGCAGTTTGGGTGCTGTTGATGTCGCTTATTATATCCTAATTAATGTGCCGGGTTTAGGCGATTCATAATCCTTCTTAAATTCAAATTAACCTTTTTCTCGTAAGATTCAAATTATTATTAGGGTAAAACAATGCTTAACCTTAACTCATATGCTACCAAATCTTCTAAGTTTTACTGTTTTGTCATTGTTCGCTTCTTTCTTAGTGTTTCTGTTGTTTGATTGAGTTTAGTAAATTCTTTTCTCAAACCCATGTCTTGTAAGCTTAAATAATTAGTTAATAATTGATTCCAATATAATCATATATGTACTTATTTTTCAGGAATATGCAATGTCTTCGTCAAAAAAAATTCTTAAATAAATTTTAAATAGTGCATTGAAGACCCTAATAAGACTACATCACATCTGAGAATTGCCTCGAAAAGGTATTCTTTGCATATTCCACTTTATTCGGTTGGAATTTTTAGGATGGTTATATGGAATATTGTCATTGTTTTTCAGTGCATAAAGAAATAGTAGATAAGCTGTACGATAGTCATGGGATCGTAACAAATCATCTATGAACATTGTGAAACTTGTGTGCCTTGTATGTGTTTCATAAGTGATTTTTGTTCCTTTTTCATTTTAGTCCCATACAAATATAAAACTATATATATATATATATATATATATATATATATATATATATATGTATATATATATATATATACTAGCTAAAAATTAAAGTAAAAAAAAAATATTTGGTTTATCTAATGTATGGAGAAAACTCTCGAAGAATAAAATCATCGAGACATATATTGGGTAATAAATTTCATGTTATATCATTTTATATACAATTCAAAAGTAAACTTGAGAACTCAACTTCCATATCACACTATTTTTCCAATAAGAACATGTACTATAACTAGAAGAGTATCTAATTAAATGTTGTGGGGGTAGGTGTGTGTGGGGCAGGTTGTACATAGAATACATGTATCGGATCGATGAGGTACTTGCTTACCATGTTTTTGTTTATATAGAAATTATACTACTATGTTACAATCTGACTCAAACAGTGACACTAGAAACATCACAAAACCATCTAGAAACAAGAGCAAGAATGACAATCCAGTGGATGGTAGCCCATAGAGAATAAAGTGTGAAAATATTTGCTTCTTTGGCAAACTTCAATATTATGCTAACATGGATATACTTATTTGAATAACACTTGCATATACAAAAAAAAAAATATTTAACCCTTTCAGGAAGAATCAATTTTAAGGCCAAGAATAAAATTTGACCTCAATGCTAGCTAAGCTATGAATTGATATAGAAAAAAAATTCTTTCAACTTCTTATCCTCCAAATTCCAAGAATTCAAAGTGCACATGTACTGATTAATCTTGGTACGTTCTGTTGATTGTAGAAGTTAAATGGAAGGTTGATCCCCTTCTCTCACTATCATAAGTACAATATGTAGTCTTATATGAACAAAAATGAATAACTAACTGAGAATAGGGATGCATGATATTTTGACGATGAAACTGGGTGATTTTGGGGTGAACAAGACCATCTTATAAGACTGGACAGCCTCGCTCGTGAACTCACCCTCATGTTATATTTTATTTTTTCTTTCGATAACAAGGTGCACATATGTTAAACTCACGAGTCCCATGACTGCACAAGAGACCAAACCAAGATGCACTGCCCCTTCCCCCTCTTGTACTCCTATCCAATATCCACGATCCAAATCTTAAACAGATCTGATCAGTTCCATGAACCAAACCAGAGGTAGCCAGCCCCATATCCCCTTTGTGACCATTTTGCAACATATAAATCCAACATCTCATCCACTTCATCACGCACCCACCCACCCCCCCCATGCCTCTGCCTCCCACCACCCCCACAAAGAACTAGATCTCCCCCAAATCCTCCATTGACCTACTACCTCCTGCCACCTGTCCTCCTCTCATCGCTGCTAAAGAACTCCATGCACGTAAAATGCCTGGTGAAACCCTAGCCTTTGTTCACCCTCGATTCACTGTTCTTGCTTAGTTTTTCCACTCCCTACTCATGCACAGATCAGACATGAATGCTCACGGTGCTCCCAACTCCCACTGCGACCTATGTCCCCGTATCTAATTCTGACATCTTCAGCTCGTCTGGAGGATCTCTCTACGGTGCCTTCAGGGGTCGTCTCAGGAGCTTGGACGACGCGTGCATAGAGAAGCTACTCCTTCACTGTGCCAGTGCCCTCGAGGCCAATGACGTGACCCTGGCGCAGCAGGTTATGTGGGTGCTCAACAATGTCGCCTCCTCGCACGGGGACGTCAACCAGAGGCTGACCTCATGGTTCCTCAAGGCCCTCGTCGCCCGCGCCTCCCGCCTCTGTCCGGCCACCATGCCCTTCGCCGCGGTCCCCGGGCTCGCCAAGGCCAGGACGATGACCGTCACGGAGCTCGTCGGATACGTGGACCTCACGCCGTGGCACAGGTTCGGCTTCTCGGCGTCCAGTGGCGCCATCCTCGCGGCCGTGCGTGGCCGGACGCGGGTGCACGTGATGGACTTTGGGATCGCTCACTGCATGCAGTGGCCGACTCTCGTAGATGCCCTGGCAAAGCGGCCGGAAGGGCCGCCGACCCTCCGCATCACCGTGCCCTCGGCTCGGCCTCCCGTTCCTCCTTTCCTCAACATGTCCGCGCGGGAGATTGGCCTACGGCTCGCCAAGTTTGCCAAGTCCAGAGGAGTACCCTTCGAATTCCACGTGCTAGAGGCCAATTCGACGGATCCTACTGACGCTAATTTAGACAAATCCATCAGGTTTCGTCAGGAATTCTTGTCGTGCATGTCGGCCGACCCTTCCGCACTGGGCCTACGCGAGGACGAGGCTCTCGTCGTTAATTGCCAGAGCTGGCTACGCTTTCTCCCGCCGGAGGTGTCAGGGAGCAGCCAAGACGCTACAACCAGCGATCCTTCTTGCCGAGAAGGATTCTTGGAGTATGTTCTCGGGCTCAATCCTTGCGTTGTTACAGTCACCGACGAGGACGCCGATCTGGACTGCCCGAGCCTCAGCTCGAGGATAGTCTCATGCTTCAACTACCTGTGGATCCCGTTCGACGCGCTCGAGACCTTCTTGCCCAAGGACAGCGCCCAGAGGATGGAGTACGAGGCCGACATCGGCCAGAAGATCGAGAACATAATCGGGTTCGAGGGGCCGCAAAGGACGGAGAAACCGGAGCCGGGCAGCCGGTTCGCGCAGCGGATGCAACGGGTGGGGTTCCAGGGCGTGGCGTTCGGCGAAGAGACAGTGAGGGAGGTGAAGCTGCTGCTGGACGAGCACGCGAGCGGATGGGGGATGAAGGAGGAGGAGGAGGACATGATGCTGGTGCTCACGTGGAAGGGCCACAGAGCCGTGTTCACGACCGCATGGGTCGAGTTTTTGTCTTCTGGATTTGATGTTTCCATACTTCTGTACTGACAAATGAGAGAGAATATATGTATATATATATAGAGAGAGAGAGAGAGAGATTATACATATATATATATATATATATATATATATATATATATATATATATATATAGAGAGAGAGAGAGAGAGAGAGTCAGAGAGATTATACATTCGTATTCGTGAATCGTTTGGGAATATGCAGAAGATTGTATCTTTGTATCAGAAACATGCAGCTTGGATTTGAACTTGGGAATTTAAGGGTGGTGGACTGCAACTACAAGTTGAGATTATACAGTCACAGGATTAAAGATACATATGGAGAGAGGAACGTACAGTTGGATTCAGCTTGCTGCGGCAAAAGAATTGAGATATGAGCTTAAAAAATGGGCAAGTGAAAGCATGCAAACAAAATGCATGCAGAGCAGATCTGTAATGTATAAGTATGGTCATTTATGCAGTCAGATGTGACAAATTCCAGGGTCAAATTCGATGGGTAAATAATTAACTGCCTAAAAAAAAATCTTACACTATTTTATCAGTGTGTGCAGTTTTTTTAACTTTGTAGCTTGAAGAGTCAGTGCAAGTACCACCTTATGAATCCATCGCATGGAGACCAGAAGAGTTCAAAACACAAGGATATTGATTTGACTTATGAGCATTCTTTTAGGTGGTGTAGATTTGTGGCGCCCATGAATCAAACTTGCTTCAGAGGCATATATATGATTTTCGTGGACTTTACTTGTGTATCAATGTATAGAAAACAGCGAAAGTAATTCATTTGGAGAAAAAAGTATGGGATTGTAACACTTTTTATGGAGCAAAAGCTCTTTAACAAAAGATTTGATCATGTTAAGGGAGAACAAGTTTACCATTCGACCCCATTGACACTTCTTACTATAACTAATGAAGTTGTCAGTGATTTAAATAAAAAGAAAATCAAACTTGGGATCATCCTCAAGCAAAAATCGCTACTTGCCGATTGGATAACTCCCATAAATCGCATATATAAGATATTATAGGACGAAAAGTGTATAATTAGAGGAAGCACTTTCTAAATTTTTTTCTCTCAAAATTTCAAGTAAAAAATAATATTTAAGGTTAAATAGATTCTTAACGATCAATCCTTGTGTTATTCCTTATTGTTATATTGGTAGTGGGGATGCCCCTCTTCGTCGGCGCACGAGAGATTCTTAACGATCAATCCTTGACGCCGACTTTTCTCTCGCACGAGAGAGAAGGGGAGGGGGGCAGCGCCCTCCTCTGCGAGCTTCGAGCAGCATGCCTTTTTCATTATTTTATTATTTTTTCTTATGCCACGGAAAAACTGCTTAATATCAATCAAAAGGATCAAGCATGCAAGAAAATCAAATGTGACATTTCAGTAACACATTAAAGTTGGAAGATCAAATAGCTATCGCACACAAAATTGAGATATGATCCGTTGAATTGGTCACATAGACCATTAAAAATTAAATACTTCTCATAGACTGTTGGTAAAAAAATTGTACCAATTCATTAAAATTGAAGAACTATCAATCGTCATCTCCTAATGAAACATCATATGCAGGATGTGCGTGTCAAATTTTAAAATTAAATGCTATATTTTCTCTGAAAATATAAATTTAAAACAATGGTCGCTTATTTAGCGGAAACAAATGAATGGGAATAAAAGAAAGGAAGAATAGTGAAACTGTTCACTCTCTCATATATTACTCATAGCTTAAAGTAAATTAATTTTACTTAATTATCAAAAAAGGGAGATTAACTTTTTCCCTCCAAAAATTCAAAAAAATACAATTAATCTTTTACTTTTTTTCCCGTTTGGTTGCTTTTGTTTTTTTTTTTTTGTTTTCATCACTCCAAACACACAGTTGAAAAGACCTTACCATGGCAAGATGACACAGTTTTTAAAGCTCACAATTAATTGGTTCCGTAGCACGAACCAAAAGCAAAATTTGGTGCCAAACAACGTTGACAAGAAAATTCATTTATCTAAACGCAGAAAAGTTTCTTAATAAATCATATTTTATTATCAGAGTCCTCAAACTAATGAGGCTGACATAATACTTCAACCAAAAAATTGGCTAGTAGATAATCTTATTCTACGCTAAACGTGCTTCGATATCAAATTATGACTGATCCTATTTTGCAACGTAAAGTTGTTCCGATTATATATCAATTTACTATTATCATAATATTCTTGAAAAAAATATCATTTATGTCAAATATATTAGATGATTAAAGTGTAATTTGAACTCGTTATAATGGGCGGGCACGTGAATCGGGCAAAAGAGAAATAAAAAGCAAAATGGATTGGGCCCAATGTAACTGGAAGCCCAATGATGGATATTTATTAACTTGAATCCACTGGGCCTTATTCATAAAAGGGCCGAAGATAGATATTTACTAGCTTTGTTTCAGTGTTGGTCACAAATTTGTCATGGTAATGTTTTGATCATATGGGACATCAATCACAATAATACACAATTCTAGAAGGCATACTTTAAAGTAGTCTAAAAGGTGGAGATGGTATTTGATAAATACATAAATCATCGCATGTCCTCTAATATATTTTTAATAAATCAAATAGTTAATTATGAGAGTATATACACACTATAATATAATGGTAAACAATTGAATTTATATGTTTTAACAAAGCCTATGATCGATATCGTTTGGTTAAAAATATGTCAATTAAAAATCAATGTTCAGGTAATTTACGATAAATAAAAATTCTCTTATAATAAATCAAAAGCAAAGTAGTTTGGTAGGAGATTTTGTCAATTGGGAGAAGCAAAAGCAATGTTCGTAATTAAAAAAAACTTAGCAATCGGTTCAATCGATCGTGAATATTGCTATAGAATTAAATGTGACCAATAGTGTAGTCATTTCTTTTGTTCTGTGTTTGGTCATGATTCCTTTTCGTTCAGGAATTATTGTTAATTCTATTGTATTAAGAGGTGACTTGTTGCTCATTGGTCCATACGAAAAAGATATGAAGTTTTTCTTAATTGATCGAGCAATCCCTATTAAATCGGATAACTCTAAACATTAAATTGAATTGAATGAAATTGAATCATGATTATTCGGATACTGGTGTTGACTGACATTACATCCGCCCGTTAAATTTAATGAAATTTTTATTGGCCAGTGATCATTCATATTGAACTAAAATTGTTAGATTGATTAGTGCCATAGATATCTGTTAATTGTTAAATTACTATTGATTGATCTTTTTGACCCTCTTTCTTGATCCTCGATATTGATTCATGACTTTATTGAATTATTGATCTATTTTTCTATTAATCCATCCAGACAGTGCCATATTTAGGAGTCAACCTAGACTCAAGAGTCTATGGGCGCAAAATATAAAATTTTAAATAAAATTCATAATAATATAAGATAAATTATATATTAAAAGAACTAAAAATTTTAAATAATATTACAATTGTTCCCTTATGATACAATTCCGAAAATATCTTACATATATATAACCTAAAATCTAATGGGTCAATTGACCCATTCCTATCAACGTAGGTCACCCACTGGCATATTGATTATTGCATCATATTGTTATTTGCTCTAGCATTCTATTTGAGTTTAATTATTGAAGACTATTAATTACTGATTATTATTATGGTTAAACCATACGTATTATGTATTTTTATACTCATGATTTTTTTTCTGTATTTGAATTTATGCGGGTGAGATGGTAGTAAAGGATGATGCTACAAGTGGTCAAGTTTAATGACAAAGATATTGCACATGACGTAGAACTGAGTCATACTATAGTTATTTAGTTGTAATTAGTCTTCCACAATTTTAGGTTGTGGAACTGCTATTCCTCCCAACTTTTCGGTGAATAGTTAAATTGATAAATTAATTCGAGGTGTGTTTGAATGGAGTGGAACATGATGATAAAAAAATAGAAAATTGATGTGATAGAAAAAAGTTGATGTGATGATAAATTTTGTGGATTTTAAATTAAAAATGATTATTGTCATTATAAAGTATAATTTTATTATTAATTAAAATAATTTTATTATTAATTAAAATAAAATTATAAAATAAAATATGTTTATGGAAAAATTGTTTTTAAAATTAATTTTATTTAATGGAATATTACATTTTTAATAAAATAATAAGTAATAAATAATATTATATTAATCTTTTATTAAAATTATTTTATGTTTATTAAATGATTTATTTTATGAAGGATGTGATGTGAGAGAAAAGAAAATAAATTTAAAAAGATAGCCAATCTCGTCAATAAAAAAAGGGAACAAGGGCGTGACTCCATTCCGATTCCTCAAACAAAACCCCTCCCTTAGTATTATAGAGTTATGCGCATTTCAGCTCCATTGATATTATCATATGTTCTTGTTATTATTTTTGGCACTTTATAAAATTTATTTTATTAAAAATTGAGTAACATCTCTCAGAAAACTGTGGTGGTCACTTTTTTTTTAGTTTTTGCTTTTGTTTTGAAATTACATTTGGTATTTTACCACACGCCGCATCATTCTTGATAGCTCACGATCCTCCATCTTAATTTATTACTCTTACATTTTCTAATTTATATTAAAAAATTAATGTCTGAACTAATACATACTATTTTAAAATATCATGGTCGTTTTTTCTATAAATTACAAATTGATGTAGTAAGTCGTGGCATGTCGCTTTTGTCAAATGAAAGTTGCGCGGGCCAACTAACTGATAGCGGATAGAGAGCGGAGCCAGTTTGAGTGTTCAAGTTTCCTTAAGTGCACCGTGGAAGAAAGCAGTTGATTCATTATATTTTTTGTTCATAACAAAAAAAATTATAAATTGAATAAATTAGGAATTAATGTACCTACAAAACATCTTTCGCTTTGTAAGGGATGTTAAACACATCTCAACCGTTGATCCACTCATCAATGGATCTGATAAAAAATGATTAAACCTCATGATTTAAAAATATTAATTATCTCAACCGTTGATCAATGATTCAACGGTTGAGATGCACTCAACATCCTACAAAGTGAAAGATACTTTGTAAGTACATTAATCCCATATATACTCATATATATATATATATATATATATATATATATATATAAGGTTTTATCAAAATGTGTCACACTTAATGACGATGCATGTGGGACTAATTCAAGGCATGTCTCGTCTTCGCATCCCACCATGCACAGAGGTTCATGCGAAGTGGCTCTGATACCATATATAATACTCTTGCAATTGCGTATGATATTGTCCGTTTTGAGCCTAAATCCGTATGGTTTTCTCAAAAAATGTCACACTTAGTGGCGATGCATGTGGGACTAATTCAAGACATGTCTCACCCTCGTTGAGTGACCGCACTCCATCATGCACAGAGATCCACGCGAAGTGGCTCTGATATATAACACTTTTGCACTTGCATAGAATTTATTGTCCGCTTTGAGCCTAAGTCTGTATGGTTTTTTCAAAACGCGTCATACTAGGTTAAGGTCATGCTCCCATATATACCCAACATCTCTTCCGTAACTTACGCATGTGAGACTAATTCAAGACATGCCTCGTGCACCATTCATCCCCCCTTAATTTTATGTCATTTTTAAATTGTTATCTCAATATGTCATGAATTAGTTACACATTTAATTTTTTGCACTCACATGACTTTGGTTCTCGTGATTAAATTTTAACAAATTACATATTTATATTTTATTTTTATTCATGATAAAAAGATAATCATATGTAAATACATCCTCAACTAATGTGTGTTAAGTTTTTGATGTCATGATTAAATTTTCAAAAATTATATATTATATTTTCTATTCATAATAAAAATTATTTTTGATTTAATAAAAAGTATAAACTAATGTACATTATGTCTTCATATTTATATAATTTATTTTATTTTAAACAAAATGGAAAAAGTTAAATACTGAATAAAGATCTCTTCTCTCATTTATATTGTTGCATTTCTTTTGTGCAAATTTTCGACATTTTGTATTGAATTTTTAAATAAATTATTATGAAAATAAATAAATGCAAGTTTAATTAAAATTTATTATTATTTTAATAACATCATTAAGTTTTCATAAATTAGATATTGATCCGTTATATTGCATTATATTTTTTTGTTCATAATAAAAGTATTACAGATTTAATAAAATGAAAAATGTAAATTAATGGACATTAATATTTCATATTTATATAGTTATTATATATTTAAAAATAACTTGAAAGGTGTATAATAGGGGATATAATATTTCCATAACGAGTTATATTTTTTTAAACTATTTTTTTAATTTTCAAAGTTCTCAAAACAATTACCAAGTTCTTTTTTCATATGACTTATGGCATTTTATTATTTGTTAGAAAAGAGATAATGTAAATAAAAAGCGCAGTTTAAAGAACGTGGGCATTTAACAGTTTGTGTTATTTTGTCTACTTTCTTTTAAATAAAATGATATTTATTTGTCAAAAATATACAATTGCAGGTAAAAAAAAAGATTGGGTATATTGTTTTTAAAAATGCATTAACTGATAAAAAAAGTGAATTATAAAAGTTTTATAACTGTGCCAAGTGCAAGATAATTCACCGTTTTAGTATATAGAAGAATAATGTTAACGGGTTTAAGGGGAGATGCGCGATGGATGTGCTGCTTAATTAATGGCAGTCTTCATTTAGACCATCAGAATTATGTCATTTTTTTTCCAAATGTAGTCCCTCCTTGGCTGAGTTGTTGAACCAACCTGATAAGATAACCAAGTGTTGGTCACAGAAATTAATGGGAGGGATGATGTGGTTGCTTTGTTAATTATCTGGCAGCAGCCATCAGCCAGCAGCACAGCAGCAACGTGGATGGCATTTCCGGGACCAAGTCATCATTAATCCCATTCCTGCTCATCATTGATCCAAACTTTGAATCTTTGCTTCGCATTACAACTCATTTCTTTCGTATGGGCTACTTCCTGCTTAATTTTTTGTAAGTGGTTGACATAATAATTTCCTAATTGTTAATCGGATGAAAGCCCTCACGTTTCCTACTCCAACGTTGATCCAAAAAGAGAAGTCTAATGATGCATCAACATGCTGTGCAGGTTGGAAAAATAAGAGTACATATAAATTAATTTTGAGCAACAATGCTCACCACTGACTTCATTAATTTTTAAATACATCTGGATCAAGTTTGACTTGAACTAGTTGCACGCAGGCAGATTTGAGCATGATGGAAGGCCTAAAGAGAGATCTTTAAAGTACATATTAGTTAATAAAATGTTCTGGTTAACATCTCATTCTTCCTGGCTTTTCACAGTTGATTACTCTTTTTTAGCTGCTACTTGCCAAGCGTACAATAATATTTTCTCAGGAAGAAGGGCGTGTAATAATGGTGTATGTGGTGGTCAAATTCAATTGAGCCAACGTTACTGTTGCTTAAAAAGTGATCTATTAGAATGGCAAATGGCACAGAGAAGAACGTGTAGTTAAATTGCCAAAAATTAGTTGCAACCACCATGACATTACCATCGAAACACCATCACAAAAGAAGCCTCATTTCAAAAACATGTAGTCACCCCTTCCTGTATGATCTTTGACCAGCAACAAGAAATAAAGTAAAAAAAGATAATGATTTTACTGCCTCAGGGGCAAAAAGATTCACAAGAGATTTTCTGCAGCATTAGGTACCAACCTGTACATTCTGTGCACAACAGCACCACCATCACACCCATTTCCCCTGCTTCCTCTTAAGTAAAAATAGGAGTCATTTGGGGGCACAACAAGCACTGATTACATTAGAAAGGCAAACACTTTGTGTAAGAAAGATGTTTGGTGGGTGGGTTTCGTTTTGTTTATTTGTCTGGTGGAAGGTGTTATGAAACTTATGCACATTGCGAGGAGGAAGCACTTAAGCACAGGGATCATTCACAGAAGTACTGCATGGAAGCACAGGGATCATTCACAGAAGTACTGCATGGAAGCACAGGGATCACCTTGAGCTATCAAAGCCTGGTGTAATGAAAGCAACTACACATGAATAAACTTGTTAGGCATTAGGACATCAGATTTTGTCAGGTCACCACCAAACTGTCTTAGCTTTCTCTCCCTCCCTCCCTCCATCCCTCCTCCAATGCTTCTTCAGGCCCTTGATGCTTTTCTCGCTCTGCCTTTCCTTCCTCTCCAATATTGAGCAGCCAAAGTTCTCCTGTGACTAGCTTGTTGTCTTGTTACAGGTTTGAGCATACGACTTTGTTGGTGACCACCTTTTCCTTCCTATCCCTTCCACCACTCCTCTTTATTGCGCTTCCTTTCTCGTCACAGTGATTGTTTTGGAAGTGTCCATAGTAGCTTTGCCTTTTGGAAGCTTGCCTGTGGCCACTTCCTAGGAAGCAATGGCTGGACTTTGTGACCTTGAAGTGGATGTCAATGGGGAAGAGATCTTCCTGGTGCATAAAGTAAGTCCCTTTTTTTTTCATCTTCCTCGTTCCAGTTGATGGACACTATTTTTGCATGATCTTAGTCTTTTTTGTTAGATCTTTACCAAGTTGAGGTTGCTGTTGCACGATTTTCTTATGGGTTGAATGTATGTTAACGATTCTGTTCAATTTCTGTTTGTTTTATTTAACGTGCTTCATCTCTGTGCTTGGAACAGTCTTGCCTTAAATCCTCTCTACGCAATTACAGTGCAACGAGTCTTTTAGTTTTATGCTGTTGCTAATTTGTCTTGTTCAGAAATGTGAAATTGTGAATGACTTGATTCTTATGCTGTTCATGATAATTTTCATCCTTTAGTTTGAAACTTGTTTTCTGTTGTTGGCCTGAAAGCTTGTTTTCATTGTTACATGCACGAACTTGATTCTTCTAGCTGGCTTTTTTTGTAAAATTCTAACTGGCTTTTACCTGTTGCAAGTTGTAAACTTAGTCTCATAATGTTCTTCTTCTTCCGTACGCTCTTGTGGTTCATGTTATTCTTGGTTCTCTGAGATTCTGCACTCAATTCTTTGCTGTTGGCCAATCATCTGCGCTCAATATTCTTGGTTCTATTCCTGGGAATATCTGATTGGGGTTTGCCATGCCTTCACTCTCTCTTTTTTCGTCGATGGTTTTTCATTTTTCTTTTTTCTACCACTTGCTTTAGTTCATCTAAAGTCCTCTCTCATTTATGGCTTATTAAGTGAGTACTTAATGTTCCACACCTTGCTTTCCTTTTCCCATCTTTGCTTACAAAACAAAGGTCGGCCGTCTTGATGGTGCCACTGTTTCCTACTTTGAGGGAATGAAATGCTTGTAGTTACTGCTCACCTTCTCTCCTTTTCCAATCAATGGAGCTTCTTGAATGATTCTCTCTTTAATATGATTTGATTTCTTCACCCTCATTCTCTCTCTCCAATATGATTCGCTCCTAATATGGTGATAGTGTTTCCTCGAATTCTAACCCATGTTCTCATTGACAAGAGTTGAAAAGGTTCTTTTGTAGATAACCAATGCTCTCTTCTGTTGTTGGCAATGTTTATGCGTGTATAATCTTTAAGCTAAGTATCGTTCACTTCAAAAGATGGATTTAAACTCGACTTTGTGATGCTTCTTTGCAGAAAGTCCTTGCATCCTTCTCTGGTAGACTGAGGAAGCTATTCAACAAGCCATCAGCAGTCATCGCAGCGGCAACAAGATCCCTGAAGATAATAATCCATGACTTCCCCGGAGGAGCAGAGGGGTTCGAGCTCCTCACGAGGTTCTGTTACGGGAATGGCAGAATTCTGATCGCTCCAGGAAACTACTGCCTTCTGCACTCCATTGCACACTACATGGAAATGTCTGCAGATGTTTCGTTCTCGCCAAATTTGATCAAGCAAACTGGAAAAGCTCTTCATGGCGTCTCCGAGTGGTCGTGGCCAGAGGTCTTGAATTCTTTGAAGCAATGCGAAGGTTTCCTGCGGGCGGCCGATTCCTCGGGAGCGTTACGTCAAATTCTGGACTCCCTGGTTGCAAGAATCGCATCAGGCAGAGATACAAGTCCCACAGGTTCGTCGTCCCCAGAGAGCTCTGCTTCCCGATATTCATGCGATACCAGGAGCACGACGAGCGCGAAAAATGTCAATCACCGGTCTTGGTGGTTTGACGATCTGATCATTTTGGCTCCTGCCATGATCGACAGAGTTGTGCAGAGCATGATCTCTCAGAATGTGGACCATGCCACGATCAGCAGGTTCCTGCATCACTACCTCAAAAGTGGATCTTTCAGTTCGCCATTGGACAGGAAGACAGCTTCCGAAGTCGTCATTGACTTGCTCTACCGTCTTGACAAGAGCTCCATCTCTTGCAAGGGTCTCTTCGGTATCCTTCGAGTCTCCACTTCACTGAACATGAGCAAATCGAGCATAAGCAAACTGGAGGTCATGTTGGGCAGTCAACTCGACCAGTCGACGTTGGATAACTTGCTGGTTCCATCTCCGACGAGGACAGACGGCTTCTATGATGTGAACTTAGTCCTGAGGTTCCTGAAGTCATTCCTCAGCAGCGAACCTGCGGCCATCGCACGGCTGAAAAGGGTAGGAAGCTTAATGGACTCGTACTTGGCCGAAGTGGCACCGGATTCTTCTCTAACGCCCATCAAGTTCATCCTCTTGGCCACGTTCCTTCCTGATGCTGCGAGGGAATCTCATGATGCAATATATCGAGCCATTGACATGTACCTTGAGGTAACCTTTTTTTTTCCATTGCATGTTTACTTAATTATTGTTGCTGATCAATTACAGGAACTGTAATGTTCGATGTTTTCTTAATTATCAGGTTCACATTGATCAATTATCGGAGGAAGAAAAGATGAAGATATGTTCGGCCTTGAACTACGAGAAGCTCTCATCGGAGGCTTGCAAGCATCTGGCGAGGAACACAAAGTTCCCATCAGGGACCGCACTCCAAGCTCTAACTTTCCAACAGTCCAAGCTCAAGAGTCTGCTCAAGGACACCAACAACTTGAAAAAGTTGGGCGCTGCCGCTCGCCCCACCGGAAAAAGAAGCACGGAAAGAAGACGTAATGACGACGATCAGGTGATCCTTTACGCCAAGAAACTTGATCTGTCAGAGGGAAACGAGCATCTCAAAGCACGTCTGGAGTGGATGCAGGGGAAAGCGGTGGAGTTGGAGAGAGTGTGCAGGAAGATGCAAACGCAAATAGCAAAAGTTGTGAAGATCACAAGCGCATCAACTCCAACCACCAACTCCAGATCACTCCCCAGGCTCTGTTCATGATCCCATTGCTCATATTCGAATTCATATAGTAGTAATCAAACATATTCTTGTACATATAGCATTATTGTCCACTGGGTTTCTAAGTTTCTGAAAAATTGCCCTTTAGTCTCCTTCATACGCACAGTGGTAAAGGTTGATAGAGAGCAGTCCTTTAACACATGCAAAAGAGAGATCTTTAGCGCTCAGATTTTTCTCTTTTAGGCGAGCATTGAGAAGTCCATCTGTACAGCTATTATTATGTTTAGCTCTTCTTTTGTCATGATTGTTTCATTGTACTTTCGCTTTGTAAAACCTGGAAAAGAAAAACCTGTCAACCATCAGTGTTTACTGAAGGTGCAGAAAGCAGGGCAGTCCTAATCACAAACCTGGAACTTTCACATGATGCAGCCATAATACAATCTCATTAGGATGATGAAAATTTTAAATTCAAAAATTGAAAGTTTGGCTTTTGAACTGTTTTAGAGAAAAATAAATACATGGCCTATTTCAATTTCGGCAATTGATGGCAGGCATAAAGCATGGTTTAAGCAGGTAACTCCATGGACAATGAAGGTCCCACCTCAATCTTCTTGGTGTCTGGGTTTTGAATCATAAGGCTGCAGTAGCAGCCGCAGCCACAGCAGCAGTATTGTGTTAGAAAAACTGAGCATCCAGTATGTAGCAGCATGCATGCATGCTGGTGGTGGTGGTGCAAGGCCAGGGAGCAATTTGACTTTAAACAGTGATTTGATTAAAAAAAGAACTGAATGTTGAGTAATGAGATGCGCCATGGAATATATATGAAGTACAAACATAATTTTTTAAAATTTGTGCTGCATCCATGCCAAAGCTTGTCTAAGCTTTGGATACTCCCAAAAAAAGCTTAAAAACACAAGGGCTTTTGCGAGGTTCAACTATGCTATGCAGATGGGAGTCACCCTTCAATAGTTCAATCTATGATCTAAAATATTTATTGGCCAATGGTCAGACAAGTTACAAGCCCGGATAAAGGAGGAGGTTGTGTTAGGCCTCGACAGTCAGCGTAAAACCCTGTCGAATCTCATGAACATGGATCAACGAGTCGTATGATCCATGTAGCCGACCCCACCTAGTGGGATAAGGCTTTGTTGTTGTTGGTCAGACAAATTACAGTGCAAAGCTCGTTGATACAGGGTAATAAAGCATAGTTGCTTTGTTTGATGAAAAGTTTTAAAATAATATATATATATATATATAATGTTTTCTGCTTTCTATATTTCTGATTTATTTTTTGCAAGACTGATTGGTCGTATCTTATCATGATGAAGGTGATGACTGCCGAGATGCAGAGTGGGTGCCAATAGTTGTAAAGTAGAAAGAAGGCTTCTTTCACAGTAAAATGAAAAGGGCACAAGAGCAAAACAGCATATATAGGAGAGTGAATACATGGAAAATTACTAATGATAAGCTTTGATATATTCCTCTACATTGAACTCTTTTCTCCTGTCCATCGTCTTTTTCGTACAGATGAATCGAGTAGGCCTTCTACATTTTTCATGCATGCAGAGTTCATTTAATCTTCTTGCTATCTTACATCTGTAGATAGTTGTTACAACTTGATGCACTCGAGTTGTGTCGCCAGTTTCAGCTTGTTTCTGGACAATGGTCTTAGTGGATGTCATTTGGTTAATATGAGCATTAAGTCTACTGGAAAAGGTTTTGGGTTCTTAAATACTGTATAATATAAGGGAGATTCAAACTAAATGTAAGGGAGAAATCAAACGTTTCAATGCTCTCTCTCTCTCTCTCTCTCTCTCTGATATATATGGTCGTTCATTTGCATATTAGTTGAACATGTCTTCATGAGACAAGTACTGAATTGCATATATTATGTTCCAACGACATGAATAGACAAAAAAGAAAAAAGAGGAGCAGGACCAAACTTCAAAATGGGTTCTCTTTTGTATTTGTTGTTGTTTGCTTGGGGCAGAGGCACGCAACCGTGGGAGGACTCCAACAATGTCGTGCGTCCTGGACTGCAAACGAAGAAAGAACAGAGGGATGGGCACGGCGTTGCAATGCAAGAGACAATGCAGTGAAAATTAGTGTGTGTGTGTGTGTGAAGAGAGAGAGCGCAAGCACCTTTATAAAATACTAATTTTAGCGAATTATAGCTTACTAACTACATTTTTTGTTAATAGCACCTAATAAAATAAATTTAATAACATTAAAATTAATTTAGTTGGTCAATTAAATTTGCAAAACTTTGAGAATTTATACATTATAAAACAATTGAAATTGGTGATTAGATCTATATTTTAGACCATAAATAAATAATTATTCTAGGAGTCATGAGAGGAGGGACAAATAAAAACGAGCAAATGTGAATATGAATTTGTTAACATCAATTGAAGAATGGCAGAGGAATGAGCAAAGACGGGACACGTCTTCGAAATACAATTAAATTTTGTGTATATAGTCGACATACCACTTGATCATGTTTTTCTTACGTAGGTTGTCAGCAAACGTACCAAGAAGTAACGATCATAATAAGATATCATGTTATTTAGGTTTCTTGTTTGTTTAATTAGACATTGCAAATAAAAAAGATCTTATAGAATATTGTGTATTTTACTCTACAGGGAGTATGTGCTTTGCGTGCGATGAATAATTATACATTGTTTTTTTTATTAAAATATGTTGTGCAATAAATCATATTTGATCATCATACATTTTTGAACAGAAATGCAGTCATTATTAAAATAAAACACCCAAGCATTCTCATACAAAATTTGAAGAAGCGCCGAAGGGAGATGACCAAGATTTTGTCCCATTGGCCTATAACAGTGCATTACATTCCAATATACAACACTATAGGTAGTCAAGATTGGAATCTTATGTAAGATCGAAAATGATTCGTAAGATCGAAGATCATAAGATCGAATCGGGATTATAAGATCCTATATTTATATTAAAATAATAGTTTAATATATAAAATTATGTAAAATAATATTTTTTAAATAAATTTGTAATATTTTTAAATTATAAATAATGTTATCTTGAGTACTATCCTATTAAGACTTGTTACAAATCCATATATATACTATTTATATAATAATAATTTAATATAGATTGACAAAAAATGACAATAATATGATGAATATGAAATAGCATTATATAATAACTTTTAATATACATTTATAATAGACTTATTTTGTGCAAAAATATTTTTAAAATTTTAATTATAATCAATAACTTTTTTCTTAATTTTATTTTTTTTTAAAAAAATCATGTTACACTTGGTGAAAATTTAAAAAACAAAAGAAAAAATTGAAAAAAATGGATTGATAGGATCTTACGATCTTAGCGATCTTGCTATTATGATCCTATCGATCCTACAAAAATGATCTCAAAGTTGAGATCGATATCACAAATCCTAGGTAGGATCGTAAGATCGATCTTATCAAGATCGCGATTTTGATAACTTTGATTCTAGTACAACCAAAATATCTGCTATAAGATGTTTGATCCCCCATGGACAAGGAATTTTATTATTGATGATGTATGCTGGCACAACAAAGTGATCTTGGTGTAGCCCAACAATTTCTCCCTTTTGATGCCGACAAGTAGCCCACACGTTTTCAATTCTACAATGGTTTCCATATCCCGCTTAAGCGCTCCTACAACAATTAAAACACCATCAATAGATCTCAGCATAAAGCCTCCTCCCCTACCTCATTTGGTCCTATAAAGGATTCATTCGAGTTGAGCATAATCGACTCAGTTTAGTGGGGACTCCCACAATTAGGTCATGGGGGTTATTGTATCCAGTATAATCATTGTAACCAACCAAATTTTTTTTCCTAAGTTATTGAAATAATTGTCCTCTTAAATTTAAAGTGAATGTCATTTCTCATAGTCTAGATTCTCCACAAACAAAAATAAAATAGAGATTGCATTTTAATTTTGAGCAACAATCCAAGCTCGAGTCCTAAATCCCATGAATTTATGAGTTCAAAAGGGAAAATAAAGCTTGAGTTGAAACAACGACCACAATTGCAAAGAGATAGAACAAGTGAGTGATGATTTCAATGTCATTACCACAAGTAGGGTTAACAATAGGATTAAAGAGCAATATGATATCAAGGGTGGGTAATCGACGACGTAATAGCTTCCACAGAAAGAAATGCAACTTTGGGGGGACTGAACTTTTCATACTTGTTTCCTATAGGATCTTCAAATTCCCACAGCTAGCAAGATTGACAGCTAATGAATTGGTAGGCATACATGGAAAGCATATGAGAAGCCAGAGCATCCCCATTTGTTACTAGGCATCATATCACACACCCTCAGAGAATTTAAAAAATATTCGTATTTATATATGTAGGTACGTAATCACACGAGAGGTATGCTGAACATCCATGGATAAGAAATCACAGTAGTTGTTAGGTCATTGCCAATTAACTTCTTAAATCCCAACCTACTTTTAGATAAAGAGTTTAATATAATTTTCCAATTCCATATAGCCTTTGGATTATGACCCAAGGGTGTAACTCATCATATCCGTTACTGTATTAATCCAAGGCGATTAATCCTCGTTAAGTATATTGAGATCCCTATTGGCAAGAAGTGCGGGTCAAATGAATAGAAGGTTCCTAATTCCTACACCCCCTTTTGTTGTGGTAATTGTACACTGTTCCAATTTACTAAATGGATCTCCTCTTGTTTTCACTTGAACCCTAGAAGAAGGATCTAACTAGCTTCTCTAATGTGCTAAGAACCCCATTTAAAATGAAAGTTGAACTAAGAGCATAAGTGATATGGAATTAACCACATAATTAATAAGGATTCTTTTCTCAGCTTGGTTAAAAGCTTGCTTGTCCATCCCGCAATCCTAGTTGAAACATTCTCAAATAATGTGTTTTTCTCCCATGTTGGAATGAACTTATATGATACAAATATTCCACGATAATTAAAGATAAACATACCAATTTTGATCCCTATTATATCAGTTATAATATTTTTATGTTGAGTATCCAGTTTCCTACGCATTTATACTTCAGATTTAGATGAATTCACCATTTGATTAGTCAAGATTTCATATAGCATAAGCATCTCTTTCAGGTTCTTACAATTTCTTTTAATTGCAGTTATACAAATGAACATGTAATCCACAAACATCAGATATCTCTGAGAGAAAAATTCCCAATAGAACATCTAGAAGAAACACGATCATGCATGATAGAAGAAAAATACTTGAGAAACCAAAATAATAAATGAGGAGACAAAGGGTCCCCTCCCTAATGCCATAATAACTTTTAAAATATGCAAATGGGTTCCATTACGCATTGAAAAGTAGGGGATTGTACGCTTAGATATTAAGAGATAACTTTATGTGGAGTTTAGTATTGCTTGCCATGACATCCTATCAAAAGCCTCGTCCGTCAGCCTACATCAAGTGCATCTTTTATCCCCTATTAATTAAAGGTGCTATTTCCTGGGCTAATAGAATGTTATCTTGAATTGACCTACCAAGAACAAAGGTCGATTGAGAGTGGTCAATAATTGAATTTAAAGGAGGTCTTAATCTTATAGTTAGGATTTTAGCAATTAAGAGATGCATTACATTACATAAAGAAATGGGTTTATAATGGACTGCACTTCTTTTAGGTATAAAAATTAATGATGTCCTAGACCAATCATCACCCATAGGTACACACTCATTAAAGTTATTCATAATACAAGTAGAAATCCCGGTGCCCACAATATCCCAAATAATTTTTATAAAATTCTACTAGAACTTTTTCAAAGGACATGTTCTGCAAACAATCCTTAATCTCATTTTGGGTGATGGGAGCCGCAAGCCCATCCATCCACGAGCTATCTAGACTAGGGGAGGAAGGCAGATCAATTGTTGATTTTCATGTTGCCATAACGTAGTATAGTGTAGTACAAAAGTCTTCCTAATTTGATTTTATATGTGTGGATGTTTCCTAGGTGGTCTTGGATGACAGAGATCCTATTATTTGGAAACTTTTGGTGTTCTTATTGCCATACTTAAGATGATTCACCCTAAATTGCTCCATAATTTAATACTAATTTGCTTAATATAGGTTGCATATTGATGATAAGCTATTATAGTTGAGCTAATTCCCTATCAATTTATCTCATTGATTGATCCTTAGACTCCAAATGGGCAATGGCCTCTTGAGCCTGAGCAACCCTTAGCTCTAATTTTTGTTTTTAATGTTTGTTCAAAACATTGGACATGTAACTACTGACCCTGTTATAGTCCCACTCCTCCTCAACCATTTTTTTCTAGCCTCTGGATAATCAAATAGGAAGTGTTCATTTTTTTTAAATGTGTCCTCTTTTTCCTAGGTTCAGTGGATAATAAAAGATGCAAGTGATTAGATGGACTCCTGAATAGGGTTCTGACTTCTAAATTAGGGTATGTGTTAATCCGGTGGTGAGTTAGAAGTATTCAATTTGATCTGCAATGAATAATTTCCATCCATTACCTATTATTGCATCATGTGTACTGCTTACCTACTACTTTAATGTCATTGAGCTAGGATCATAGCCTCAAGGATTCGAATTGATTTGATATGTCTAAAATGGGTCCCTCTCCTTTTATCCTCCCAACCTAGAGGTGAATTAATGTCTCCCAAATTAGCTCACGGTATGTTCAATGTGTTTAGATTTCTTAGCTCATTCCATAAAATATTCCTTAAGTTCGGAAGATTGCTAGCATAGACACAAGATAGAAGAAAAGAAAATTTATTCAGAGACACTACAACATGCCATAATTGGTTAAAATGATGGACCAAGGTCGCATGGATTTGTTGACTCCACCATGCGACGATGATTCTCCTAAAGGCTCTTGTTCCCGCTTGAGCGATGCCCCGATAGGCCGAGTTGAGCCACCGGATGACCTCGCCAGACTTCTCCATCTGGCATGTGATTCCACAAGGACCATGATATCAAGGCTAAACTACTTCAACATCTTGAGGAGGGGATCCTTGACATTGCTTCTACCCACTCCTCGACAATTCCACATTATAATCTTCATGGTTGTTCCCTGTAGATACCTCTGTTGTTGGCACGTGAGGCATTCCTTGCAAAGTAAGACTTGAAGTTAATAAGGATTGGCATTTTTGTTTTCTTTTACTTACCATTCTCCGCCTGCTTACAATTCTCTCCATTGACATTTCATGTTAGGCAAGGGGGAGGACCACATATGATTCTGGTATTCAAGTGGAGCCTCATCATCCGACAACTCCTAAACTTCTCCTTCTTCTAGATGCGACGCCTCCTTGATAGTGAAGCTAGAGAAAAGCCGCACAACGATGTCCTCATGTAGAGTCTTTCCCCAACACCCTCAGTTACAGGTTCCACATGAGGGGAGCGAGGTCTCGTAGGACCCTTCATCCACATTGATGTTGGATCACAAGGCACCAGTAGGGGGAGTAAATTGATGTTAAATCAAAAATACCAATTTTATGAAAATCATCACGAAAGTTTAAAATCGATTCGTTAATAAAATAATAGAAATCAAATCACATGCATAATAAAGTAAGAAGGAGGGGGAGAAAGAAAAATAAATACAATATGCACGGTGGTCTGTTGACGAGATTTGGTCACACCTTGATTTACGTCCCCGCTTTGAATTCTCAACCTCGAGACGATTGAAGATTCCACTAGCACCATTCCTTTGTTTCAAATGGGGGCAAAGAAGAAATCCTTTACAACTCTTGCATTTTCTCCACATCAAGAAGTAAGGCACATCTCTCTTACTCGAAAATTTTCACCCATCATTTCTTCGCGTAAGGCACAACCTCTTTTCACTCAGGAGTTAAACAACTATTATAATATCACAAGAACATTCTCCAATATCTCTTTTACAATTTGGAACATCACACAAGAGGAAGAGAGAAAGAAATGAAATATTTACAACTTTGAGCTCAATATGACTTTTTGGATGAACACAAGTGTTTGTCTATCTTTTTCTTAGAAGTCTTCGTCTTCTTCATGTGTTGTGGACCTCTTTTATAGCCTTCAATCTTTCCCATAGCTATTAGTATTTAAAACTAGTCATTATGTACTTTTTCTGCATTGAAACATGCATCTGTTTCCTCTGTTTTGAACTAGCTGTTACAAAAATAATCAAGCGCTTGTGTTATCCTCCAGGAACGTCCATTTATTGGAGGCGTCCATTGCTCCATTAATAGTTTGATAGACCTACACTCTTTTATACATAACATTTTGCACAGTTATACAAATGAGGTGATATTTTATTTTATGAAAAGATAACAAAAATTTATATAATTTTGATATTTAACATTCATCCAAAATTTAATGAGTTCATAGTCAAATATGAAGTCAAAGTTTAGTGCTTAAAATTGTCCATTTCAAACTAAATTTTTTAAACCTTTATTCTTTTATACATAATGTTTCATACGAGTATTGAAATGAGATGAATATTTGATTCTATGGAAACTTAACAACATTATCTAAAAATTTCACGTTTATATTTTATCCAATATTTATTGTTAAAATATTCAAATATTAAGTGCAGGTTTAGCACAACAAAAAATATCAACTTGAAATTGAACTTTTCGATCATCACTTGTTTAAACATAATTTTTTATGTAGTTGTCCAAATGAGGTGATTCTTGATTCTTTAGAAAGATAAGATAATTATATATAAATCTTATGAAAATATATACAAATGTTAACAAAAAGTTTAGTGCATAAAACAACTCCTACTTATTTATAATTTTCAACTTTTTAAATATAACTCTAAATCTTTTAAGGTTATATCATCAAAATATAATTATATATGGTATAAAAAACTTTGTTCCAACAATTGGTGATAGAGATTGGAGCACATGAGAGCCGGTAGGGAGGGTCACTGGAGAGGACACATGAGGAGATGGCATTTCTAGAAAGTCAATATCAAGGTGGCCCTGATTTGATGTCCACCATCTGTAGAATTTTGGCTGCCCACATCCTGCCACCTCACTTTTCTATCACGTGCCATCGAAATGGACTCCTCTCTTCTAGTCTACTACGAGACACACATTACCAGATTGGTGTGCTTCATCTGTATACAGTGATCCAAGCCATCCACGGGTACCATGCTAGTTGTATTGCACAAGTTTTGCTCTTCTATGCCTATCTTGGGTGTCGCATGCTCATAGTGTGCATGGTGTTTTGCTAGCTGTTACAATTCAAATTGGAATGTTGTATACTCTCATGGTTCATACCGTTGACATTAGTCGTTGTACTATTATGAGCAGGTTATGATTTTTTACTCTCCGACATGGCAACGGATTGATCCATGTGTCCAGATACTCATCAACGATCGAGTTTGACCCATTTAGAGAGCAGAATATTGAGGTCTAGCACATTCGCCTTGTTCGGTGTCGATGGCCCTATGGTCGCATCCATTGGTACAAATTGCGTCTTCACCAATGCCACACCACCTATGCGCTTCATTCCGAGGGAAGAATGAAGCCACATACCATAAAGTAGGACATTGCTCTTCAAAAGTTCCCAACGTATGTTCCACTCCAGCTGGTGACCTATGACTCCATAGAGAAAATAGAATAATGACAAATTATCATATATTATATGCTAACAGTATGTGCACTGATCCATACTCTCTTTTAATCGACTCTGAGTGGTCTATTTTCACACATTCTTTGGCCGACTGGCATTGATCAGCAGAAAATGACTCTTCATCGAGCTTCAATTGCATGCCAAAATAGCTCGCGATGTGTAGCACTGATGTCGGACACCCCATCTCATAAGGCGGATTTGGAATTCACAACCAGATCGGCACTGACTTAATCGCCCCTTCCTCGGGCCAAAAGACGGTGTCAGAGATGCAAACATTGAGGATGGATCTTATTCAAGGGCTGGCATAGGGGATGTTGCTTTCCTCCCACTTGATACTGACTCTTTTATCTTTATAGACGCATCCTCCCACCTGGTTTCCTCTGCAATCGAGGTTGAAGCATGGACGCTCCTCAATGCGGTCATTGAATGCACACAAACCTTTTTTTCTTTACGTGGGTTACAGAGAGAACGTATTTGGTATTTGGAGCACGTCTTCGGCCTTTTCGTTCGGGTCATCCGGTAGTATCCCGCATTGGATTTTGGATGAAAGGATATCCCCAATCATTGAATTCCCACTTCGTCAATTGTTATTCAAACCGAACGTTGATTTCATTCCGTAAGAGCCCTTTTATGCATACCTATATTCTCGTAAGATGAAAAAAATCTAGAGAGTTGAATGTTGGCAATGGATAAAATGCATTTTAGACACAGAACAAATAAAATCCCTTTTTTTTGAATTTTATATTTACTTCACTTTTGCTTACGTGATTTTTTGGGTCCACCTAAGTTATGCATGCAGTACAAAGTTCATGGTGCGGAACATTTTTTGTTCTTTCTTGTAAAAGAGACCCTATTGAATTCAAATCTTTCGATTCCAGAAGTACATCGATCACAAAGAAGCCCTCAGAATGGAAGCCCTAGTTACTGATCTCAACTTGGCGGTTCAGACTTGTTCCCTGCTCTACTTCTTCAAAAGATCATGCGTGGAAAACCACTTAACTTTCTCTTCTCCAAGTTGCTCATATATATGTGAGTTTGCAGCTTTCACTCTTTTATTTAGAAGTCCGTTAAGGGATTTCTTCCATGGCCTCGAGAATGGGAATATTAGCATGGATCGTACGAAAATGTAACTCGCTATTCAAGCAATTATTCAAAGTTCCTAGAGCTCGACTATCCCACGTAGCCGAGCCATTCTCTTTTAGGAAAAATAAGGATACTCTGGCAACTTTACATAAGGCAAAGTTAGACTTTTTGGGGGTAATAGTGGAAAAGTTGACAGATAAGTCATCCTTATTATCACTCTACAGGACCATACATGAGATTCATCTCATACGGCAAATTCCTCCTGCCAATTCCAAAACGGCATTCAAACATTCGAATTTCCAATTACTCCAAAGTTTTGACTGATGTGATTTTCGACTACACCAAGCCCCCCGACGGATACATAGGCTTATCAATAACACTAGAAGCATGCTATCTCTCATCCCTAGTTACCGTATCTACCATTGTAGGTGGAAGGCGAATTGTGTTGTGGATAATCTAGCAAAGTTTGTCCAAACAAATTTTTTTGTGAGATGATTCTCCTCCCGGAGGATCATCAACTTTGTGAAAATTAAATCTTTAAAAAAATATCACCACTATCTCGTCTTCCATATTCTAGCTTTTTCTCCTATTTTTTTTACTTTCATCTAATATTCCCATTGGTCTCTCATGCAATATTCTTATACTATACACTATGCATAGTATAATGGGTAGGTACGTAAAGGGGCCGTTTGGATTGGTAACAAGAGCACGAACAAGGCTCTAATCTTGAGTTATTTGCCAAATAGGTTTTTTTTTGTATGTGAGCCCTACCATAATGATGAAGAGATTAGCATTTTTATGTGTTCGTGACTGCACTTAGAACAGCCAATTCATGCATTAGGATCATTTACTGGGTTTAAAGACTTTGCTCCTGCGAGTTGCCAAACGGTCCAAAGAGTATGGGCAGATGCTTCTCCTTTGTTCTCTTCTAAGTTTGAATGCATTTGTTCCAAGTATGCAAAGTTACGAATTATGGGCTTCGTTAATAATATATATGGATCTTACATATTCACCTGCCATGGCCTATGATTGGAAGCATTCGCCATTTATCCTAATCAAGTGGTCACAGTACACTCCGCATGGTGGACCGAGCCCCTCGTTGGAACACATTGGAAATCCAAGAGATACTTTTTAACTTTATTATTTTGTCATCTTAGTTAAGCTAAGTACAATACAATGTTAGATTGCTTACGGAATAGATATTGGGAATTGAGTACGTTAGCATAAATGAGATGACAACAAGGTGATGCCAATTGATCAGACAACAAAGTTTTACGAAATAGAACAAGTATTAATTGCCTCGGAAATCACTTTACAAATATTCCTTTTACTTTTATGGCAAAAGTAATTAGAGTCGAATCAATTTTATGATTGAGACTTATTTTCCGCTCAAAAAAAGTTTTGAAAAACCACTTTTTGTTAGAATTTTTTAATCGTACTTTGCTGTAACGCTATTTTAAAATTCTAGATGATATAATAAAATTGAATATAAATAAATGCATGTAACATTGTCAATAAAGTACATATAAAACTTAACGTTAATTTCAAATTATTTTTATAATGTAATAAAAGAATCGTCAACTATAACACGCTAATGCATATAAGTAATGAAAAGATAGATGACTTTACGAATTAATATAAGATAAATAAAAAAATATTTATAAACGAAAATAATTTTGGATGGCTCTTAAGATTTAATTGGGTTTCTAACTTTTCATCCTTTTTTAGAATGGATCGATCAGCCAGGTTTTTCTTACACACAAAATTAATATAACTCTATAATATTCTGATCAAGGTAGGATTTTACAGTGAGTGACGTTACTATTTAAAAATTATTATTATCATTCTAATGGAAAATAATGTTCATAACCATGGGGTGGAAACAATAAACTTTTGAATAGAAATAGAGTAACCGTTTTATAATTCATTTTTACATTTTCAACGTATTTTTTTTCTTCCTGAACAAAACACGTTATATCTAATTGTTGACAAAAAAAGTTTTTCTTCATTGAAACAGATCACTCATCACGCCTTCTTTCATCATATAAACCAGATAAATAAATTAGTAACATTTTTTTTTGTAAAGCACTAAACACTTTCAGATCATTAATACTTAAACATTTTTATTAGTTTAAGCATATTTAGATAAGGAAGGAAAAATGACAATGATTAAGAAAAAGTACTTATCTGAAACCATCCAGAGGGAGACATTTTCTTTCAAATTTGGATAAGAAAAGGGGTTAATATATGGGTCACTTTTCTTCCCATTAAATGAAACGACAATCTGAAGGACATAAAACGTTCAAAATAATTCTTCCCCAAATCAATTATTATTATTATTATTATTATTATTATTTAGCCGAACGAATAAAGTGAAAATAGTAATATCGAAGTAAATTTGACAGACCAAAAGCCCATATCCATCTCTTAGAGTGACTGGCTGGGCCCACGCATGACACATTTTTGTTTCCTTTTGTTTTCATTTAATCTGGAGAGCTTTAATCTAAATTCAACATAGAAAATGAAATTTAAAATAATTTTATATTAATTGAAGTTTGAAATATCTCCTATACCTTTTATATGATGAAGTAATGCACATGAAATGCTACATCGTCTAATATTAGATATTGATTGCAGGGGCTACATTATTTTCCTTTCAAATTTTAATTTTTACAGAACACATAGTAGCGGTGGCGTAATGCTGAGACGAAGCTAAGTTTGAACTTGGGGACATTTAACTTTGATACCATGTAAAAATAGATATGTTGTTATATTTCTAAAAATATTTTTATAAATCAATAAAAAGAACAACATCACATAAAATTCCTCACTCATATTCATATGATGATGCGAAAATTTTACTTTATTTATGCTTATAAAATATTTTGCCAATTTTATTCATATATAGTGTATGACATGCCATAATTAGAGACAATCATTGAAGCATTTTGAGCTCAAAAAATGTTGATATGTCAATAGACCATTTTTAAAAATTTTATTCAATACCATGTGCTTTATTATTATATTGTAATTAAATAATATGCTTCTTTCTGTTGACAAGGTTTTAAAAGTTTCATTTTTTATATAAATTTTAGAAATCATTTATAAATATGAGCAATTAATTACGATTATTTTATATTTTATTCGCTTATATGATATCGTTTCCTGAACACATAATAGCATTATTTGTAGGTTCTATAACATCATGAAAACCAATGTTAGACATGATTATTTATATGAGAAAACTGGGCATGTAAATGCTATTTTTTTATGTAACAACACTGATGAACAATAATGAATAGTGAAATATATTTTTTTGACCAAAATTATCCGTAATTTTTTGGACCCTCAATCGAATAATTCCCTGTGGGAACTCTCGGCCTCCCTATACCAGCAAAATGAACCTCACCGGGCATGTTTGAAATGATTCCTAAAATTTTCACCTTGTGGCGTGCTTGATAATGATAAAAATCCATTAATTATGCCTAGTTCGAATGTTGTATACAAGTTAAAGAAATCCTTCACTTAAAATAAAATTGTTTGCATGATGAAAATATTTTGATAAATATAAAGAAATTATGAATATATAAGTTAAATATATAGATATCTTTTTAAAAATATTTTAGTCTACCTCCACTCAAAGATTTCCAAAAAAGTCCCGAACCTAATCTTTGAGCAATCACAACAATGGTGCTAAGAATTATGAATGCGTTCATCAAATTGCTTTGGTGATAGATCGTAAGTGCAGTAAGAGCCTCATATTAGAACAGAGGACAATTTTTTTTTTCCTTTTAATTCGTTAAGTGTTGGCCTGTCAATGGGGATAAGTAATTTACCTCGTCTATTTCTAACGCAAAATCGTTGGTCTGATTCATTCAACTATTTTGATTTGATTCGTTGAAGAAATCCGCAGGCTCTTCCGCGAATAATTGTTCTTCCTCCCGAGCTCCACAAGCTTCTTGGCCTCTTCCATCCGCGACGCCTTCACCAAGCCATCCACTACTCTCTGCAGAATGGCCGCGTCGACGAAGCACCGCCTGCTGAAGCCGTCGTAGCAGCACTTGGCCGCCATGTCGAGCTCTCCGGCTTCGCAGAGCCCAGGGATCAGCAACTCGAATGTTTCCCAGTTGGGCACGCAACCGTTCTTAGGCAATTCCGCAAACACCTTCTTGGCTGCCTCCAAGTTCCCTTCTCGGAGGTGGCCTCTGATCAGCGCGTTCCAGGAGAACGTATCCGGCGCTGGCTCCACGCTCCTCAGCAAGTCGACGAGCTCGGCCGCCTCAGACGTTCTCCCCTCCGAAGCCAGCCACCTCAACTTCGTGTTGTAGCTCTTCACGTCAGGCTCGATGCCCTTCTTCTTCATCAAAGCCCACGCATTTTCTGCATCGGGGACCTTCTTGTTCTCGTAGCACCAGTTCAAGATAGTGTTGAAAGTGATCCGATCTGGAGCAACGCCGTTCATCTCCATGAGCTCGACGGTGTCGAAAGCCCTGTCAAGGTCGCCCCTTTCACAGAGCCCGCGGACGAGTATGTTGTAGGAGATGACGTCGGGGACGATAGAAGGATCGGCGGCTGGAACGTCGCGGAAGGCGGCCGCCATGCCCTCTGTGTCTCCGGCTTCGACGTATGCGGTCAGGAGGGCATTGAAGCAATTGACAGAGCGGGGGGCGCCAATGGAGGGGAGGGCGGCGAAGGTGGCGGCGGCATGGGAGGGCATGCCGACCTTGCCGTAAAGGGAGATTATGCGGACGGAGAAACCCTCGCTGCGACGGAGTTCGGACGTGAAGCGCTTCTGGGCCTCGAGGACGGCTTCGACGGCGTCAAGGCGGCCGGCGGCGGATGGTCATCTCGTAGATGCGGTGGCGGCAACGGAATCGGTAGAAAGCGGACGACGCGGCGATGAAATCGGCGGCGAGCTTATCCGGATCCCACTCCTTGGAAATGCGGTTGATGGCGGTGGTGACCCGCTGCGGAGGCGGTTCAGGCTTGGGCCCGGAGGTAACTGTAACAACCGACAAAATAAAAGGATAAAAAAAAGGAAAATAAAATAAAAGAATGAAAACGTGATGGGCGGCTGATAGAAAAAAATAAAGGCCCAATTAGAATTGGAGTAGAGAGAGATGAAATTTTATCTCATTAAATTATATTAGAGTTGGGATTAGAGGAGGGGGATTAGTCTAAAACCTCTTCATTAAACCAGGGTCGGTTGGACATACAAAAGGAGAAATCCTCCCCTGTTTTCACATCCGGCGGGCACGCTATTTTCAGCCGAGAAGCAGGCTGCTGGGCACCAGTGATTGATTCTTTCTCTCTCATCTCTGCAAGGCGTGCAGAAATCTACTCGTTCGCCTATCATCTGTCGGGTGCCGTTCTCCTTACGCCTTCGTTGAAATTCTTGCAGGGGCGCCATTAACGACTTCCAACGAACGAAAAGAGGAATTAATCGCGAACAGAAGTGGGTGAATCGAAATCACCTTGTATGACCTCTGAATTGTCCCAAATTCATGCTCTAATCGTTATGAAAAGAAAAGATCAAAGCTAGGATTCATGTTATCGTTTTAATTGATTGATTCCTTGTATTCTTTGATTGATTGAATTGCATGCATAATTCACTTCTTATTGTTCTGTTGTTGTGTGATTGATTTCCTAGGAGATAGGAACTAGGTTAGGATGAGATTGCATTGGAAAAACGATGAAATTCGAAAGTTTCGTAACTTTCTGAACGTCGACCGGTCGATCGGTCTGCAGGTATTATGACAACCGGTCGACCGATAACCTGCCTATCGCCGTATTTCTGCACATGTCAACCGATCGACCGATCCCTATCACCGGTCGACCGATCCTTGCCCACTGGTCGACCGTTCAACCGAACAGATAGACCGAACCAATTAAACCCGACTTGACCTACCGGTCAACCGATCTTAACAGACCGGTCGACCGATCAACAGACTACCGGTCGATCGTTCCCCCGAACCGGTCGATCGATTCTCTAGAAAATCTTTTATTATATTTATTAATTATTTTCCTTTTATCCAGATATTATATATATATGATTGATCCTATTTTCTGACCCCACAGAGATCCCTCACTGATTTGCATGATTTACTCTGTTATTGATTTATTTCACATTAATCCTATCGTATCGGTTGAATCAAGAACAAAGAGCTATAAGTTATTAAAAAACGATTAATAAGTTCAGATGAAAGATTAATGATGGGTTGCCAGTCCAAGCCAAGTGCATCAAGATAAGGGTCGCTCCCTTGGTCATGGTTTGATCACCCGACCCGCACAAGGCCGTATCGTTTGCTGGGCATACCCCAAAAATTAAAGACACCTAAAGTCATCATGATTGCTAATTAATAACCAAGATCAAGAAGCAAGTTCAAGTCAAGTCAAGTATACCATGATTCCAAGTTTAATATATATTATTGATCCTCATGATTCATGATATCTACTGATCTTATTCTCATTATGATCCATGATACTGATATGTTATCTTTCACATTCAAGTTAAGCATGATTATTTATCGCTGATTATTATATTTATGTCATGCATTGTATATCATGTGGTTTCTCACTAGGCTGTAAAGCTTACGGGAGGAACTCCTTCCCTGTGTCTGATTTCCACAGGACTAGATCAGTGACGTGGTGGAGTAAGCGTGTGGTGATGAAGTTCTGGCGATAAAACGACACATGAACCATAGGGCTTTTAGAGTGTTATTTAGTTTTCATTTACCTTCTATATTTTAGATTCATGATGTAGAACCTATTTTATTTTCTTAGCAATGATATAGCCATTTTTAGACTTCTGCATAATTATGTTATCTTCTTTTATTTTATTATCTTTCCGCTGACGTGTCTCAATTTTTGACTGAAATATGGTCAAGTTATAGCATGTCGTAGCGTCTTCAGATTGGTCTTCGCCACGTGGCGGGGGTCGATTTAGGGGGCGTTACATTTATGGTATTAGATCCTAAAGTCAAGACTCTCTTGACGTCCTAGTGTATAGAATAAGTTTGGTATTGGTTCATGTGCTATCGCCGAGCAGTCGCCACACCCTCCACCGTAAAGTACAAGTAAGATTTTATTGCATTAAGTTATTCTTTATTGATGTATTGATATGTATTTCACATGAGTGGTTGATTCTTAGGAAGGTTATTCTGTATGATAGGAATCAACTTAAATGTTATTAGTGATTAAACAAAAAGGATCATAAAGGTTACGAACAAATTGGAAAAGAATAAACAACATGCATGTGGATAAATATACCTACGTGAAAAAAAAGTCTTACAGATATTTAAAGGATAATATATAAGAAACGATTATGTTTCTTATAATCCATGTTTTTCATCTCTTTCATGATTGCTCTATTCACGGACTTCTTCTGCTAACTGCAACAGTATGAAGAGGAAAATGAATAAGCATATCAGTTGCAAAGAGATGTAGATTTAAAAAAGAAACGAAGGAATTATAAGAGTAATTAAAGGATTCAACTCACACAACACGTAGGTGTGAGATGGTTTCAAATAGTAGAGGTGAAACCAAGCATGCATAAGTTATGATTTATGGTGATGACTTATGTGGTTCCATTGGTCTACCAATATTAGGGTTCAATAAATTATCTTATATGTTTATGTTGATAAGTATGGACCCATAATGCTTCTTCTGTCTTATACTTCATATGATCCCTTTATTATGTGGATAAAGGTCCTGAGCAAAAAAAAAATCAAATTAGTTATACGAATTTCTAATTAGATTACCTTATATTAGAAATAAGAATTAGAAAGATTAATCATGTTCAAGC
Source organism: Pontederia crassipes (assembly GCA_030549335.1). Classification (NCBI taxonomy): domain Eukaryota; kingdom Viridiplantae; phylum Streptophyta; class Magnoliopsida; order Commelinales; family Pontederiaceae; genus Pontederia; species Pontederia crassipes. Next base: position 33,110,238 of record CM060193.1, read on the forward strand.
TATGTAAGATTAGTTAAACAATAATTTAAGTATTAGTGAGCTGTCCAAGAATCATGCATAAGGTATGGATGGACAAATATAGAAGCTTAAAGTGTTCAGAAGTCACCTTGGCTTGAATAAATGTTAGAAGGAATTTTCAATGAGTAAGTGACTGTTTGAGTTAATCGAACATTTAAATCTAGCATATTCATACGCATATGTACATATAACATAGTATACTTATAAATATATAAAGATAAATAAATAATTAGATTTAACTAACTTAGTTTAGTACATAGTATATTTGAAATTTTATTAATATGAAGTATATTTTTAAATAGCCATTATTAAAGAATGAATTCTCTATCATCGCAATGTATATATATTTTTAAAATAGACTAATATGATTAATACAAGAATTATATAAGAACAAGTAAGACATGAAAGGGTTAAAATGAATGTGAGAAATTTTAAAAAGATTTAAGGTCTCTTAATTGAGATATGTTTGAGGAGGATATGAGCCTCCAGCCATTAAATATTAAAAGATCAAAACATCAAGTGAGGAAATCTTTAGAAAGTATGGGGGGTTAAGGTAAAGTATGAGAAATTTTATAAGTCCCCTACAAGATTTCTAGAAAAACAAGTTATGCATCCGAGAGGGATGATTATGCAAGTTTTAATTGATTTATCTTGATTATTGATATAATTATAGTTTTCATAATAATGTCAAAACGTATAGAGTATTTAATCATATAATCATAGTTGATGGTTCAAGAGGAAAAATAAATCATATATATGTTTAGATAATGAGTTAAGCAAGCCATCAGATGATACATAGAATGTCATCTAAGATGCAAGATATAAGATGATATATAGAATGTTCTCTAAGATGTCTCTACGTCAGTATGATGAAAAATGTTCAAAATTTTGTCTTGATCAAGTGGACCACTTATGATTTGATCATAAGTTTTATAAATGGATTAGTTCTCCTTTCCAACTTTAAAGTTATCCCAACCCTCTCCTAGGTACTACAAGATATCGTTAATGCAAAGGACCATGAAATGATGCACGAAGAAGAAGAATGATTGCTTGTCTTTTGTTTTGTTGATTGTTTTGTTTCCCTGTCTTGTTGGTTGAATTCATTCCATGTGTCTACCTGCATTCATGATATTTGACTAAGGACTTATGTTAAGTAATGCACATAAATTGTTCTATTAATTCTGTATTAGATCATACTATGTAGCGACCCCAAGGTAGATACCGTTCGACCTTAATATTAATTCAAAGTGTTTCAAGATACTCAAGGAAAGAACTTGTTGTGGTAATATATAACTACTAGTCTCCTATGAAATTATATGATATGGCATTGCAAGAACCAGATCAATGTAGTCAAATAAATTATGTCTTTCACTCAAAAGTTAAATGATTATGATGATGTTTAGAGTAGGGTCACATCAAACATAGGTCATCGTGAAAGTTATTGATCTAAATTGACCTTATAAAGATGATGATTGACATGATTCCATCACCTATTTTATCGAATCATATGATGATGCGATTATCTATGATGATGGACAATGTTCTTAGTGATCCTATTGATCCTTACATGACATAGGTCACCCGATAAGGACGATGACCCTATGAAAATAACTTCATACCATGAAGTCCATGCTAGTGATATTAATGACGATTGAAGATAAGATCTATTCTTCACATCGGCTAGAAACTCCTTAGGAGGATTACGTTGGGATTCCTATTTGATTCTTCCTTTTAAGATGTATAGGCATTATGAAAAAAAGAAGAAGATAGTTGCCAGTATTGGAAAATCTAAAAGATATAGTTAGAAGTTGAGTGTCATATTGACCACGCATGACCTTGATTTTCAAGGCCCCATGACACACGAATTAAAAAAGACAAATTTAATAACTTCAAGACAAGGGGCTTATGAGACTGATTGTCTCATTTTTAGATGTTTCACATCTTTTGTAAAGAAGAATGATGACTCTATGAATCTAGAGATTTATTAACAAGTTGTTAAATAAAATAACCATCAAGACATAAGTGTTTGTTACCATGCAAAGATGACATATTTAAGGCTAAGTGCTCTCAAGATCGATCTAGGGAGTGAATACCAGTAGTTCGAGTTGCTGAAGAGGAAGTAATGAAGATAATTTTTCCTAGCAATGAATGATCACTATAAATTGAGCGATTCCATTGGACTAAGAATACCCCTCAAACTTTTAGGTCCTCACGAACATTGTGTTCAAACTATGCCTACATTTATGTAGAAAAGATTGAAGTGTTCATCGATTAAAAAAAAGTCCTAGGTATGTTTTCTTTTAGTAGTATGCTAATATGTGACAATGAAGATAACATGAAGTTTGAAAGATTCTGAGTTCTCCATGAAGTACCATTTTGGTAAAAATGAACTTAATTACACATACACTCAGACACAAGTGATGCTCGCTAGGCTTCATGAGGCTGCATATGTAATGATGAAGGAACCAATCATGTGAAACTCAAATGATGAAGTCCTAAAGAGAGAAGTACTAGATAAATAACATAAGCCTGTGTTGCAGTCCATTTAGGAATAAGTCTGGTTACGATCCATTTGAAAAGTACAAAGAAGTATAAGGATGTAACTATAAGCCTGTGTTGCGATCCATTCGGAAAGGACACGGATGTATAAGGATGAACAAATAGTAATGACATGAAACATGAAGATACGAAAATAAGTCCCAAGTACCCAGCATGTTAATGTGGAGAAAAAAAAGTAGAGCATCAGAAATCATATTAGATGATGATGCATGACGTTAAGAATTCGTAGACTTGACCTTCGCTGAGTATCCAACGCACATAGTGAAGCGCAATGTGCAACGTCAGAAGAACAACGACGTAACCATTGTCAGAGTAGCTTGGCATTTCCATAAAGGCGATGATGCGACATGGGAACTTGAATCGGAAATGCGCCAAGAATTTGCTCATTTGTTCGGTAAGCTCCCTACCTAGTGCAAAATTCGAGGACGAATTTTCTTTTAAGGGGATAAGAATGTAACAACCGATAAAACAAAAGGGTAAAAAAAAGGAAAATAAAAGAAAAGAATGAAAACGTGATGGGCGGCTGATGGAAAGAAATAAAGGCCCAATTAGAATTGGAGTAGAGAGAGATGAGATTTTATCTCATTAAATCATATTAGAGTTGGGATTAGAGGAGGGGGATTAGTTTAAAACCTCTTCATTAAACCAGGGCCGGTTGAACACACAAAAAGGAGAAATCCTCCACTGTTTTCACATCCAGCGGGCACGCTATTTTCAGTCAAGAAGCAGGCTACTGGGCACCAGCGATCGATCCTTTCTCTCTCTCATCTCAGTTGCAAGGCGTGCAGAAATCTACTTGTTCGCCTATCATCTGTCGGGTGCCGTTCTCCTTACGCCTTCGTTGGAATTCTTGCAGAAGCTGTCCATTAACGAGGGGAAGAACATGGGCGCCATTTAACGACTTTCGACGAACGAAAAGAGGAATTAATCGCGAACAGAGGTGGGTGAATCAAAATCACCTTGTATGATCTCTAAATTGTCCTAAATTCATGCCCTATCGTTATGAAAAGAAAAGATCAAAACTAGGGTTCATGTTATCATTTTAATTGATTGATTCCTTGTATTCTTTGATTGATTGATTGAATTGCATGCATAATTCACTTCTTATTGTTCTGTTGTTGTGTGATTGATTTGCTAGAGATAGGAACTAGGTTAGGATGAGATTGCATTGGAAAAATGATGAAATTCGAAAGTTTCATAACTTTCTGGACGCCGACCGGTCGACCGGTCCGTAGGTATTGTGGCAACCAGTCGACCGATAACCTGCCTATCGCCGTATTTCTGCACATGTCAATCGGTCGACCGATCCCTGTCACCGGTCGACCGATCCTTACCCACTGGTCGACCGTTCAACCGAATGGATCGACCAAACCAATTAAACCCGACTTGACCTACCGGTCAATCAATCTTAACAGACCGGTCGACCGATCAACAGACTATCGATCGACCGTTCCCCCGAACCGGTCGACCGATTCTCTAGAAAATCTTTTATTATATTTATTAATTATTTTTCTTTTATTCAGATATTATATATATATGATTGATCCTATTGTCTGACCCCACAGAGATCCCTCACTGATTTGCATGATTTACTCTATTATTGATTTATTTCACATTGATCCTATCGTATCGGTTGAATCAAGAACAAAGAGCTACAAGTTATTAAAAACGATTAATACGTTCAAATGAAAGATTAATGATGGGTTGCCAGTCTAAGCCAAGTGCATCAAGATAAGGGTCGCTCCTTTGGTCATGGTTTGATCACCCATTGACCCGCACAAGGCCGTATCGTTTGCTGGGCATACCCCAAGAATTAAAGGCACCTAAAGTCACCCTGATTGCTAATTAATAACCAAGATCAAGAAGCAAGTTCAAGTCAAGTCAAGTATGCCATGATTCCAAGTTTAATATATATTATTGATCCTCATGATTCATGATATCTACTGATCTTATTCTCATTATGATCTATGATACTGATATGTTATCTTTCACATTCAAGTTAAGCATGATTATTTACCGCTGATTATTATATTCATGTCATACATTGTATATCATGTGGTTCCCCACTAGGCTGTAAAACTTACGGGAGGAACTCCTCCCCTGTATCTGATTTCCACAGGACCATGTCAGTGACGTGGTGGAGTAGGCGTGTGGTGATGAAGTTCTGGCGATAAGACGACACATGAACCATAGGGCTTTTAGAGTGTTATTTAGTTTTTATTTACCTTCCGCATTTTAGATTCATGATGTAGAACCTATTTTATTTTCTTAGCAATGATATAGTCACTTTTAGACTTTCGCATAATTATGTTATCTTCTTTTATTTTATTATCTTTCCGCTGACGTGTCTCAGTTTTTGACTGAGATATGGTCAATATTATGGTCAAGTTATAGCATGTCGTAGCGTCTCCAGATTAGTCTTCGCCACGTGGCGGGGGTCGATTTGGGGGCGTTACAGTAACGAGATGGAGGAGGTGGAGAGAAGACGGCGTATGAGGCGGCGGACGACGATAAAGGTCATCGTTTAGGTCGCATTCTTTTGCTGCTCCGATGAATAGAGGCGAAATGGTGGTCGCCTGTGGGTCGCCTAGAGATGGAGAGCTCCGTGCTTTCAAATGGTTGGAGCTTTGGAATACGACGTGGCTAGGCCATTTACTTGTTGTAATGGCCTTTTTAAGACTTTAAAGCCCACAATTCATCAGACCAGGAAAGTTAGCATTTTGTTATACACAATTCGTGCTATTTTGTGCAAGGTAAGCGGCAACATAATGGATGACCAAGAGCTTATTCATACCACTGGAATTATTAATTCTAATAACACAAGATTTAGACTAACGATATAATGTCAACAATAAAACATCTTATTTTATCTATTAAGGCATGTTTTAACTTTGTACGTATCAAGGATCTAGAATGAATAATATTTTAATAGGTTGCAGAGAATTACGTAAGATATGCGACCCAATCTCACTTTCAAACTTGACCGCATGGAGACACAGACCGCGACCCGAAACGTATAGTTCAATGAGTACATTAAGTCCCCAAGACGAAAAGTTTGTTAGGGCCGAAAACTTGATCGCATGGAAATAGAAACCATAAGTCAAAACATTTCGTTCAATAAGTACATTAAGCCCCAAGACAAAAAAATTATTAGGGTCAAAGGTTTAGTTCAAGGTATAATCTCATATTGACAAAACAGAAAAATGATTAAGAGTTTATATGTAATTATGTATTTATCCTCTTCATATGTCAAAATGCATTGTAAATTCATATATCACAGATACCAAAAGTAAATAATATCTTGATGGGTTAAAAAGTGGTAGTCCGAGGTGTTTTATCAATGAAACTTTCTTGCAACGTGAATACCGTACAATTTTAAGAGCATCTCCATTCAATACATGACCAATGGTGAAAATGCAAGTTCTATGAAATGATAAATTTATAAACTCATTTATCTTTCAAAGAAGCATAAGACATGAGTGTTCATTTTTCCCTTGTATCTTTTCTTTTGTTATGTACTAAACCTTTGATTCAAAATGATTTCATTAGAGCTTGGTGTGACTTGATGGGGAGACCTAGGTCAAATGGCTTCGATGTATCCCATCTTATGTTTATAGATTGACATTCTACTTTTTGCAGCATCAATACAACAGCTATTTATGGGGCACTAGCAAAACTTTTATCTTCTTCTCAAAGAATATATCTGTATAAAACCACGATATAGTGCAAACAAGTGGATTTACATCTAATTTGGGAAAGTGCATCAGAATTCCTGCATGGGAGGGTCAGCCGCACTTTGTTCAGTAAGACGTTGAGGCACAAGGCATTAACAAATGGACAACAGCATTATCGATGGTTGGACATGTTACTTTAGCATCATCTGTGTTGCAGACAATCCCTATATAAGCGGCGAATTTCAAATTTCCGAATTTCGATATGTAAAGAACTTGAGAAACAAACACTTGTATGTTGCCTACTACATATAATGGACACTATGAATGGTGCACTATTGTTGATACTATATTGGCAATTTCTTATAAACCAAAATAGCATTTGGGGATCAATCTTCTTGCATAAATACCACAACAATATCCGCATTTGTATATCTTCTTATTCTTGGCTATCGAAGAATGTTCGGCGCGAGGAACTAGGTGCAACCGCGTCTTTGTTCCAAGGCGGAAACCAAGCATTATATGGCTTCGGTCCCACCTCCTTTTGGTGGAACCAAGACATTATTCATGGCTACAATTTTTTTTGTTTGTTTTCAACCTTTTTTACGTGACATTTTTTTTTCAAATCTATTTTTTTCTTTTGATATTTTCTTTCTCTCACATTCCACATATAAAATATTTATTAGATAAATATATTTAATATAAAAATATTAATTTAATATTATTTACTATTTGTCATTTCAACCAATTTTTTTAATACTTTTGTTAAATATTAGTTAGTATATTTTAATAATATATTTAAAAATAATAACATAACAATTTAATGTATACTCAGTATTTATTAATTAATAAAATTATATTTTATATCTATAATTATTATATTTCATTCAAACACCCTGAATTAATCTATCAATCAATTATTTATATAAAATTTAGAAGAACTACAGTTCCATATTCCAAATATTACCTAGAACTACAACAAAGTTTTGGACATACAAATGGGTGCGTAAGAGTGATATATTATTAGAGCAAGCTTGAAATGTCATTCTAGAATACTTTGTAAGAAGACAAATGATTTCATAGATGAATTTGGGCAGTGGAAATCATTTTTAGATGAGAATAACATAGTCAGAATTGTTGTATCAAGTCACCGTTCAGTATTAGTCAGTTTCTCACCACATAAGGAATTTCTTACGGCCGATGAAGCAAAAAAAGAATGTTGATTAATTGATGTAGAGAAAATTCATACTTATTTTAGATATAACAAACATGAATTTTACCTTGATTTTTATACAGTTTTTTTGTGTGTTTCTATATTTAATTCATGGATTTTTTATTTTATGAATTCTTGCACTCTATTTTTATAATTTTTGGAAATTCAATTATTTTGAAACAAATTATTGTCATTTTTTTATATCTTTTATGTAATTGTAGAATTTGAGAACATTACTAAGCTTTTAGAGGTGGAAGTACTTTGATGACAAGAAGAAAATTGAAAGCAGATGAAAAGATATCATACGAGGGAACTTCAATAGATGAGACAATTTCTTTACTTCTGATAGACATTGTTGCTACTAAACAAAATATTCTCTTGTGATTGCAGATTCCTTTTTATAGTGGTAGACAAGTTTCAAAATAAAAAGGAGGTAGAAAACGACAAAGGAGTGTGAAAAGATGGAGAAATCCTAGAGGATAAGAAGATGACTATTGCATTTTCTCTTCCCTTTATTCTTCTTTCTTTCTTTGAGGAGACGTCGGCCATGACTACAAGGAGGAGAAACTGAGAATCAACACCTCTGCATCATCTTCATTTTTGTTTTTTATATTTTTATCTTTTTTTTCATTTTATGATATGGATTGTCATGAAGTTTGTAATGGATATTGAGCTAAGTTTTGTGTATCGCTAAATAATCAGGTAGGGCTCAGGAGTTTGGATGGATGTTGTTATCTATGATTTTAGTTCTATGCATTAATTCTTGCAGCTTTTATATTTATTCTTCTCTTTGATGATTTTGTGCTAATGCGCTGTGTGAGTCAATATTGCTTGTGTCCTTATTTTGATTTATTGATTTATTAGTTCACCTAGATTAAGATGTCTGTCATCGTGTGTGTTAAGGGGAATTAACAATCACTAGCAATCGAAGTAGAGAGTATTAGCCTGAGCTGGAGTAGTTTGGGTAATATGATATTGAATATGATGTGATTTTATTTGTTGACATCATCAACTTCTACCCGAGAGGGATTTTCTTAGTCCATTAGTTATTCATCTTGAACCGAGAGGACAATTGAATCTTATGTGTGTCAAAAGGGGTATCGATTGTCATTATTAAGCAAGTTCGAGAGGATGAACTTAGAGTAGATGGTATTGGATGAGATTGAGAGGTGAACTCATCTGAATAGATAACATTTGGATCTACTATAATCATTAGAGTGATAGAAATCATGTCTAAATGGGTGATTTTGGTCTTGTAAAATTCATAGCTTCTATGCAAGTGAGGGTAACTACCTCGAGAATGAAATCATCCTTGTGTTGAAGTTGCTGAGTTATTATTTCTTTTGATTTTCACTGATTAGGAACCAATATCCAAACATGTTCCTTATGTAGGATCCCAAAGGACACCAAGAGGGAGAGGGGTGAATTGGTGTCCAAACAAAAATATCGAATTCACAATAATCGTTGCGGAAGCTTGAAATCGAACCTTAAAATCTTTTAAATCAAGGCAATTCAAATCACATCAAAACCAATATGAGAGGGTGAGAGAGAAAGAAATCACAAAGTACACGGTGGTTATTGACGAGGTTCTGTCACACCTTGGCCTACGTTCCCGCTCTGATTTTTTGACCTCGAGATCATCGGAGATTCCATTAGAATCTCTTTCTTTGTTCCAAATGGGGCAAGGAAGAAAATTCCTTTACACCATTGCCTTTTCTCCGTTTCGAGAGGTAAGGCACACCTCTCCTTCTAATGAAGCTAATCTTTTCTCTCGCTCAAGAAGTAAGATTTGAAACCTCTTTTACACATGAGCTCTCTTAGTACTTTTCTAAATAAAATGCTTCTCTATTTTACAATGCTAAACTCACAAGAGGAGAAGAGAGAAAGAAGAGATAACTTAAAATAAAAATTTCAACGAATAATTTTCTTTTGATAACTTAAAGTTTTTTCTTCATGGATGTTTTTGCTTCTGGCTTTGACACTTTTTTTATATACTTCAACAAGTGAGAAAGTCGTCTAAAAATTATTCCACAATTTTCTTCTTCAAATTTGACCGTTATTGTTCATTTGACTCGGAGGTCGATCGACCGCACATATGGATCAGTTGACCGGTACATTTTCTTTTATGAAAAATATGACCATTGACTAATTCTGCACTGTCCGGTCGATCTGTGTATTGGATCGGTCGACCGGTACCTCGACTTGTGCAATCTCGACATTCTGCTTGTTAAAATTGAACATTTTTTGCACTGATCGATCGACCTATGTTATGGACCGGTCGACTTATGTTCTGGACCGATCGACCGGTCTTCCAGTCAGTAGGTCGACCATCCTGCACTATTTTAAGCATAACTTTTTGCACAGTAATTCAAATGAGATAATTTTTTATTCTATGGAAAGCTAACAGAATTCTCTACAACTTTGATATTTATTATTAATCCAAAATTTAATAGGATCATAGTTAATTATTTAATAAAAATGTTGTTCATAAAGTTATCCATTTTTCTTTAAACTTTTTCAGCATTTTCACTTTAATCTTCTGAGGTTTGTATCATCAAAATATAATTTATATGTCATTAAAATTTAGATCTAACAATCTCCCCCTTTTTTATGAAGACAAACTGAAAAATGTATAAGTTGCGAAAAAGTTGTAAAATAAGTTGTAAAATCAATTTTACTCCCCCTAACACTTAACTTTTATATAAAGTGATATTCAAATCATATTTCTCCCCCTTTTGTTTTATCAAAAAAATAATTTGTGTATGAAGAAATAACTCCCCCTAAATTTATGACTATTTTATAATGGTAAATGAAAACAATTTGATGAATTTCAAAAAATATATATTAATAATCAAAATATGACATAAAACTTTGATACAATAATGATATCATGATATGTCAAAATAAAATTTAGTACGCTCTCCCTATCACTATTACCAATTTCATATGTTCTCTCTTTTCAAAGAAATAACAATTTTGAATTTTTGAGTGAAATCAAAGATAGATGATAGTTTTACCACGAGGCATACCTAAAAAACAATCATCTAAACTTAGGTACCCAAACTTCTTTGGGTTCAATTTTGTTAGTCAAAGTTCCTTTTGGAACCCATATCATTTCATATTTTGAACATTTTCTTACTTTGCATTGATAAACATAATGGCCATAAAATTCGCATGCAAAATATATAATATGTGATTATCTATTATAGGAATGATTAGACTTCCAATAAGAGTTTTCATGTCAAAAGTATTTCTTATAATTATCTTTCTTTACATAAGAACTAGATAATATGTGATTATCTATTATAGGAATGATTAGACTTCCATAAGAGTTTTCAATTATTTTTTGAATTTTTCAAAAGATCATTTTCCTTCTTTGCTTTTCTAAAGAACATGCTAGTTTTACAATTTCACATGCATGTGTAATTTCCGGAGTTTTAATCCCATTTTTTAGTTTTCATTCTTCATAAAATATGTATTCTTTTTTATTTTAAATTTTCAATCACATGTCGTAATTTCTCATTTTCCTCTTTAAGTGAGTAATATCTTTTTATAAGGGAGGAAAGTTCTTTATGTACATCTAAAGAAAGATTTTCTTCGGAAGTCATTATTTGAAAGATTAGAATTTATCTCATCGTTGTGTGTCATTAAACATAAGTATGCTTCATTACTGGAAGAGCTTGACGAGTAACTTATTTCACTTGACTCTTCATACTTTTTCTTTTTACCTTTTCGAGATGTATTTTCTTTGTGATTTTTGTATGATCTTCAGATAGGCTTCTCATTCTTTTCTTTCTTATTCATCAACTTGAGATACTTATCTAGTTTTCTTGTGTAGCAGACGAGTATCTTTTCGTCCACTTCTTCTTCACTTGAGTCTTATTTATTTGCATTTGTTTTTAATGCCAATGTTTTATTCTTAAGGGCTTTCTCTTCTTGATTTTTTTGGATTGAGATCTCATAGATTAGAAGTGAACCAATAAGATCATCAAAATCTAATTTGTTCAGATTTTTTTCTTCAATCACGGTCCTTTTCGTATTCCATTTGGAGGAGAGAGACCTGGGAAATTTTTCACTTTCTGGGGGTTAATTTTTTGTTCACCCAAAGAGGCTAAGCTATTAAAAATATCATTAAATCGAGCAACCATATCATTTATGGATTCATTATCATGCATGTTGAAAGAGTCATATTGATGGTTTAAAATATTTAATATAGATTCTTTAACTTTGTCGGTTCCTTCATAAGTAGTGATGAGTTTTTTCCAATCTCGGTTGCAGTTTCACAACTTGAAATTCGATTAAACTCTATGGAATCTAAAGCATAGTAAAAAAATTATTTTTGATTTTCCAATCAAGTTTTGAAAAAAAAATTCTCTTTCTTTAGAATCTGTAGGTAACTTTTCATGAAAATAATAACATTTTTCACTATCTCCCATATGTCGATATTAATAGAATAAATATATGCTTGGATTATAATTTTTCAATATGCAAAATTTGATGCATTCAAAAGGGGAGGATGACTATTGATTGATGCCCTTCGTCAAAATCAATTTCACTTGATGCCATGAATCTTAAAGATTGTTAAATCTTAAAACAAGATGATCAAATCTTAAAATGATTAAATCTTAAAATGATTTGATTTTAAAATAAGTGCAACCCGCTATGATATCAATTATAGGATCCCAAAGGGTATCAAGAGGGGAGTGAATTGGTGTTCAATCCGAAATATCGAATTCACGATAATCATTGTAGAAGCTTGAAATCGATTCTTGAAATTTTTTAAATCAAGGCAATTCAGATCACATAAAAATTAATATGATAGGGAGAGAGAAAGCAATCACAAAGTACGCAGTAGTTGTTGACGAGGTTTGGCCACACCTTGGCCTACGTCCCCGCTCCGACTTTTCAATCTCAAGACCGTCAGAGATTCCACTGAAATCTCTTCTTTTATTCCAAATGGGACAAGGAAGAAAAGTCCTTTTCACCATCGCTTTTTCTCCGTTTCGAGAGATAAGGCACACCTCTCTTCCTATTGAAGTTAATCTTTTCTCTTGCTCAAGAGATAAAATTTGGAACCTTTTTTACACAAGAGCTCTCTCAATATTTTTCTAAATAAAATATTTCTCTCTTTTACAATACTAAGCTCACAAGAGGAGAAGAGAGAAAGAAGAGAAAACTTAAAATGAAAACTTCAAGTAATGATCTTCTTTTGATAACTTGAAGTTTTTCTTCAAAGTTTGGATGGATGCTTTTGCTTCTATCTTTGGCACTCCTTTTATAGGCTTCAGCAAGTGAGAAAGTCATCCAAAGAATCATTCCACAATTCTCTCCTTCAAATTTGAACATTATTGTTCATTTGACTCGGAGGCCGGTCGATCGCACATATAGACTGGTCGACCGGTACATATTTTTTTAGGAAAAATATGATCGTTGGTGAATTCTACATTGTCCGATCGACCGATGCAATCTCGACATTCTGCTTGTTGAAATTGAGCATTTTCTACATTAACCGGTCGACCTGTGTTCTGGACCGGTCGACCGATCTTTCAACCGGCAGGTCGATCGTCCTACATTATTTTAAGCATAACTTTTTGCATAATTATCCAAATGAGATGATTTTTATTTTATGGAAAGCTAATAGAATTCTATACAACTTTGATATTTATGCCAAAATCTAATAGGGTCATAGTTAATTATTTAAAGTTATCCATTTTTCTTTAAACTTTTTCATCATTTTAACTTTAATCTTTCGAGGTTTGTATCATCAAAATATAATTTTATATATCATTAAAACTTAGATCCAACACTTTATGCCTTAGTGTGTACTATTACTGTTAACAATTAATTTAATTTGTTTATTTTTATCATTTCTTGTTTTCTAAAACTAAATAAAAAAACTTGTAAAAATTAGAGTAAGTTTTATTTCCTGTAATTTTATATTTCAACAACTTGCATTTATAATTACTAGAGTTCACAGGAGTAATTTTAATCAAGTGTGATAACTTAGTGCACTTTTCTTGTGGATCGGCTATGCAGTTCAACATTGATTTGTGTGTTGAAAATTACAAATTGTTACAATTAATTTTGAATTTTTGTTTGACTAGGGTCATTTCTCGACTTGGGATCATGTCCTATTTTGGGGAAACTTCACTAGCGTGCAATATTGAGTCTCATCCATGGTAAGTTCATTTTGCTTATATGTCTCAACTTACATGATTCCATCCACATTCTTAGTATTTCACACACACATTCAAATCAAAAGTTACTAAAGGAGATAAAAGACATTGTGGGCTAATTGCTGAAGCTTCATGCATGCCATAGTTCGTACATTTGCATGGTAAATATGGAGATTACTTGTGTTACAATGCACGGACTAATGGATGTGAACTGAGCAGACCCGTCCGAGTTCACAACTCATTCGACTCGTGTTTCGCTTGCCTAAGATGTAAAATTAATTGGGGAACTCGGTCCGTATTCCATCTGACGCGAGCCGAGTTCTGAGGGCCCAAAACCAATTTATTTATAGTTAGTTAAATTGTTATTATTATAGATTGATCCTAATTAGATTATTATCACACCTTATTATATTTACATGATCATAGTATCATCGTATTAAATCATATTATTATCATTCCTAATCATATTGTTATCATATCCGATCTTGTTATTGATTATTGTATTGATCTAGTAGTCTTTTCTGATTGGGTATTGTTTAACCTAATTGAAATGAATAAGAATAGCTATTATAGGTAAACAAGATAGAAGTTGAAAGCGGCTAGGTATTATGTTCTTTGATTGCCTCCAAATCCATGGGTCATATTATTATTCAATTGAATTGAATGGGGCAAATAATGTATCTTGAGGTTTGATGCATCATCCTTTAGAGAAGTTGACTTTCTTGTATTTGGCCATGTATTAAATTGGATAAGATCAAACACTAAATTGAGTTGAAATTAAATTGATTATTAAATTAAATTAAATTGAATCGTATATATCATGATAGTTTTGATATATTGGCATTGATTGACGATTGTTATCATTCTATTGAATTAGAAATTAGAAATTGTTATCATTCATTATTAAATTAGAAATTGTTAAATTGAATAGTGTCATCTTGATTAGGCCATTGTTAAATATTTAATTGCTAAACCTTAGCCTTATTCATCATATTGATATATTGTCGCATTAATTCATAATTATATGGATCTATCATTATATTGATTCATTATCAAATTGATCCATCGATTATTGTATTACATTGTCCTATATGCTCACATTGTTGTTGATTCTATCTTCTTAGCATTGATTATTAATTATTGATTATGGATATATAGATCCTACGTACTGAGTATTTTTATACTCATGAATTTTTCTTGCCTCTAAATCCGTGCAGATGAGAAGATAATAGATGATGGCGTTGCATATGGTTGAGCTCAGTTATTTAATTTTATTATTTTCGCTTTTATTAAAATTGTGAACTTATGAATGTTCTAACTGTCTTGGATATTAAAAAAAATTGTTTTATGAAAATTTGTAATGCCTTTTGGACGACTTTAAGCACGTAAAAATTAAGTGGATCTCGAAGAATTGCAATGATAATAATGATGAAGATGGTAGAGGCAAAGGGTATTCTTGCGACAGGATGTATTAATATTCTTCTATTGCACAATTATTATTATTATTGTCATTTAAAAAATCAATATTATTATTATGGTGATATGATTTTATTATTACATATTAGTTTTATTTTTAAATATTGTTTCATAAGCAAGAATATCAGTATACGGATGATATACAAAGGTTAACGGGTGAAATAAATTTTATTGACTAAGATTAACAACATCTTCTGCATTGCCTTATTCTTCTTTGCTCTGTGCTTCACTTCATCTGAATTTAATTTTTCATAGCTCCTTTTTGTTACTTAAATTCCCGAAAATTCATATGGAACAAGACCATTATCATACTTCGGCCAACTCAGCATGTTCAGCTCGCCAATGGGGTGCTGCCGCGGCCTCCTTCGGAGCCACGTAAAGAAAGGATGTCATGCCATGTCATACGGCTACCTGTAAGGGACGATGAAGGAACAAACGCCAACCGTCTCCTCCTCTTTCCCTGAATCGAAATGGAAATGGAGAAGAACGTGGAGCAGTTCCTGAATCGCGTGTCTCTTTGTCTCGCCGCCGTCGCCACCGTCGCCCTCCTCTACATCTTCTTCCACACCTCCATCTCCTGCTCCGCCCCATTCTCCACCACCACCACCACCTCCGCCCACCGACGCCCCGCTGGAACCCCTGCCCCTGTCCCCTTCCCTCGCTCCTCCTGTGAGGCCTTCGCCCGAGAGATCCTCCCGCCGGAGAAGCGTTTCGCGCGCCTCCGATCCTCCCATTCCTGGCGCCGCCGCGTCGACGCCTTCGCCACCCTCTTCGCCTCCCTCGACCGCCGTCCCTCCTCCGCTCCGCTGCGCCTCCTGTCCAACTCCTCCAACGTCCTCTGCGTCTACGCCGGCGCCGGACACGAGGTCGCGGCGCTCCAGGAGTCCGGCATCCAGGACGTCACCGGCGTGGACGTCCTCGACTTCCCCCCGCTCGTCCGCCGCGCAGACCCACACAACCTGCCCTTCTTCGATAACATCTTCGACCTGGGATTCAGTTCCGGTGTCTCTGGTGCACTTTTCCCAGCGAGATTCGTGTCCGAGCTCGAACGGACCGTGCGACTGGGTGGCGTAATCGTGCTTGCCGTCGACGCCGTATCTGAGGTGGACTCTGTTAGCGCGCTGTTCAAAAGGTCGAACCTTGTGGAGGTGAGGAACGTTTCTTTTGTGGGATCCGAAACAGCGTTGATTATTATGAGGAAAAATGTGAAAAATCCCCCTTAAATCGTCTTTTCGCTTACAGTTATTTGTAGATGTACATTATTCTTTTCTTCCGCACAATTGTAGATTGCTCTTAGATTAGATCTCCATGTCCGTTGTATGTAATAATAGAATTAGAATACATAAATGGTCCTATGAGTTGGGGAAACTAAGAAAGGGGAGCTTATTTAATTGGAAATTCCACTCTTTATTCGTCTGTTCATTTTTATGCTACTTTGTGCTGTGCTTTTGTATATTTTTGCATCTTTTTGCTTGATTTGTTGCCAATATGATCAGTTTTAGATGACTGGAATTGAATTAAAACTGGCTTCGGGATGGAGTGGTTGAGTACTATGTCTAGTTATGGTGTTTCATTCGTGGTTTCTAGATTGAAAGATGGAGGTCTATAAATTTTGAAAAAACAAACCATGTTCAACAATGTCAACTCCGTATTGCTGATCTATGCTGGTGATGTAAAATAACTTGAATAACCATTTCTTATTTGGATGACAGAGAACAACTCGTCATCCATAATCAAATTTAGGTAGAATGATGATTCATATATATAAAAATTAACTTTTCTTCTTTTTCTGAGGGCAATTAACTTTTTTTGTTATTGTTTAGAATATAATAAAGGTTTAGGGAAAAAATCCAGGTTATTGCTTTCTTTAAGCTTGATAATGTATTCTCATCAATGAATTCAGGTTCGATATTTTTATGTACTTTGTATGGCTTTGCCTGAAAAATAGTGATTTTATTCAACTTATCAAAGTAATCTGGAGTTCAAACCATGGACCAATCATTTCTTATTCAACTTTCAGTTCTGGGGCAAATCACTAGAATAATCTGAAAGTTGCATATTTACTAGATCTGATATCAACTTTGATCATGTAATATATTTCTTGATGCTATATTTTACACCTATCAATAAGTATTCTCATCAATGAATTCAACATTTTAGTTACATGAATACTAAGGATTTTACACCTATCAATAACTTAGAAGTTAGATGTTTTCTTCTTGAAGTTGGTTTATTTTCATCATTGTTAAGAGTTTCAAGGATTTTGATTATGAGGTATGGGAAATTAACGAAATGAATACAGAGAAATATCCAATGAAAGGTGTTGCTGATTCTCTGTATATGCTTTCCTTATCTTGACAATATTTCCTTTATCCCTCAGCCAGGTACTTTCCACCTCATCCGAACAGGCTTTATACCTGCTTAACGTCCACTTATAAATTAACTGTATTAGAAGTTACAATTGAAAGAGCATTAGACTCCCAGTGCTGTTGATAGTTTTTTTTCCTCAATGTCATTATACATCAGTTTGGATCAGCATAACTTTGCTGGAGGTGAACGGAGAGCGATTGGTTTATGCCTAAAGTTAGCAAACATAAAAACACTTATAACTTCAGGTTACTCATGGTATGATTTTTTGGACATTTGGTTATAAGTCACTTGGTTCTAGTGGATTATGTGATTTAGCTAAACATTGCTATCCCTTTTAAGAAAAACTGAAGATTGTGCTGTAATTTTTTCTTCAGTTCCCACCCGTTATGACTCCACATTATGGAGTGTAAAGTTTCTAAAACCTTGGTGTGGTTGTTAGGTTACTGCATAATCTGTCATCTGTGCTTTATATTTTTGTAAGTATGCTAATTTCTTTCAACTGAGGCCTTTTGAAGCGTGATAACTATGACTTCTCATGTTTATCCATTTGAACTTGTAGGAGATCATATTTTGTATTTTAACACTCCTTTTTGTGGCTTCACCTTTTTGGGTTTAACTTGTCATGTGAGTTCTAAATTCAGTCAGTCAATCATTTTCCTTGGTATGTAATCCTGTTAGTCATGGCGGGAGGGGTTTCAACTCTCACTATAGATGAGCATTTATTGGAACTGATATGTTTCCTTACAACCATGCATGAGTTCTCTTGTTCCAATGAAAAATACGCTATTGTAACTTTATGCCTGATTTGGGTGAAGAAAATTTGTTCTGGAATAAAGTTTTTATAACCCTCTCTTCATGCACCTGAAGCAAATGTGTTCCTGCCAAAACAAAGAACATAGAAAAACCTAACTTTTTCTTGCGCAATAATTGTAAGTGAGGCTCACAAATTACCTGTTTGGATAAAAATCTAAGAACAAGATGATAATCCCTGTGTTGTTCTCGTACCAAATGAGGGCTCGTGCTTTGTATTATCGGTATACTTTCATGGGTAACCTGCCTTTCCTTTACTATTAGCTTTAATTTATGCTATAATTGTAGCTTTGTAATTCCATCTATAATGTATCATCTATGGTTTAACTTATGCTATAAATGTAACTAGTTACACATTGATTACTTTTTTTCTTTTTATTTCAAAACAATAGTACTATTCTCCCTATGGGATTGAATTTATGGCATTTTATGAAAGAGCACATCGATTCCATGATCATCAACCATCATTTTTCTTTAAACTCATATTTAAAAGGCACTCACCATTCAACTTATTATTTATTAACAGAACTAATGTTACGTTGGAGAGTCATTAAAGGGGAAAGAAAAAGAAAGAAAGGAAAGAAAGAAAGAAAAAAATAGAAAGAAAATGAGCGAGAAGAAAGGGGAAGGGAATGGAGAGAAGGGAAAGGAAATAAAATAGGGAGAGAATGAAGGGCAACAATTAATTTTATTTGGTGGATGACATCTGAAAAGAAATGAAGATTAAATAATAATGTTATTTAAATTATTTAATCGTATTTGTATATTTAATGTATGAGGTTGAAGAAGAAAATGTATGTTAATTATATCTTTGTTTTCTATTTTTCGCCTCGTTTAAGATTGAAAGATTATGATAGAGGAAAATAAAAAAATAAGAAGATTTTATCCTCCCTAAATATATTCCTCTGCTTTACTTTCTTTCACTCCCTAACCAAATAATCCTCCTTTTGAATATGTAAAAACACGGGCCATTTGATTGTAGAATAAATTATGAAATATTTTATTTATTTCGAGAATACTGTCAAACATCCTTCAGAATAAGAATAAATTTGTCAAATTTTATTTTTTATGAAATCAGGTTGGAAAATACAATACCACAATTTTTATCCATACCCGACGAGAATATTTATATTCTTTCAATTTTGAAAAAATAGCTCTATTCTTTTCGTTTCCACTTTTTAATTATTTATTTTATTTTTTAACCATATATTATTATTGTATTAGCAATATTAATAAATGTAAAGTATTTATAATCAAATATTATATTAAATTATGATATTCTCGAACCAAATACTACTAAGAATAGGAATATATTTATTTTTTCAAAAATATCATATTTCGTTAGTTTTATTTTCTAACCAAACGAAACGATATCTTTTTTTGCCAAACAATCCTTTTCTAAAGTCGTGGGCCCATTGGAATGACGACGAGAATAACATGTTCATAATGTCACTTGGAATAAAATTATTCCAAAGGCAGGAGCAATTTTGAGTTAATTTTTCTAAATCTTGAAGACATCCAAACGACGCCTTAAGGCTAACAATATGGCAATGGGGGAGCCGATCTCAAAATGGGTTTGGCATTGGTCAGGCCATGTACCTTGTGTACTCTCCGCAATCCAAGAAAGGTTGCAACTCAAATTCAATCAAAATCCATATTAATAATCTCCTCATAATTTTGGAAATGTTATCTATTTCTTATTTCAGTGGGCAAAATAATAATATTTTTACTCAATTTAAGTGGAGTGCATTTACATTTCCAAAATTACATTTTGTTGATAGTAAAATAATAATTTTACAATTGGGTTGGGGTTATATGGTAAGTAGTTTGGTTTTGCTTAATATTTTGAGTTAAAAATTTAGTTCATGCAAAATATTTTCGAACAGAGCTTCATTCTTTGTAATTATTTGTGTGATTTGGAATGGCACATAAATGAATACTTTTTTTGTCATGAAAGGAGCACTCGCCATTAACTAAGATAACAAGGCATAGGAAAAATCGCTAGGGAACTTTTTTCATTATATCAACATCCGAAATGTTCAAGTACAACATAACTATCTGAAATAATCATTCGGAAAAAAAGTGAAGTAAAATAACGTATGTATTGAATAAAAAAAGGAAAAGAAAGAACAATTTGAAAATCAAATCAAGGGATCCAAAGTAGTTGAAAAGTGACATTTTCAAAGCAAGATTATTTGTGAAGTTCATTAGAATTGTTGAAGCATCTTAATTCATTCTCTAATGTTTTGATTTGTTGATGCATCTTAATTCATTCTCCGATTTTTTAATCAAAAAGATGCCTTTGACATTTTCAAAATTAAGTTTCTTCCTTCAATACATCATTATTTTTTAAAGATTTTATACAATGACATAGAACACAGTAATAATGCCTGATATCCATTAGATTTGTTGATGCATCTTAATTTATTCTCCGAATTTTTTACTCAACAAGGTAACTTTTGACATTTTCAAAATTAAGTTTGTTCTTTCCATAGATCATGATTTCGTTGTAAACTTTGTTCCTGTTAGGATTTCTTCACGAGAGAAATTATGCATCGCTAGAAAATTCGAAAAATTTAAGGCGACGCAGAATTATATTAGATGGAAGAAATATGAGAGAATTACAAGATCAGATCGTTTTCTCTTTGGAATGCACTTCCTTTAACAGATGATAGGAATTACAGACCGACTAGGACTCTGAACTAATTCCCAAAATAAGACACCCATCTCGTGATAAAAAAATAAATTAAATCTGAATCACATACAGAATCCGAGTCTCCCGAGAGAAAATATGTTGAAACGCCTGATTGCATAAGAGGACACATTAGATTTAGATTCAATGCATTATCAACTATTCATTTCAAAATCAAGATTTTACATTGACATATTGACAATCTTGATCACGAAGGAGGGAAATGTTTCAGGCGCTCGACTAGTGGGAGAGCTGAGAGAAATAGTGCTCGGTTGTCGTCACGGTGGAAGAGAGAGAGAGATGGAAGGGGAAAAAAGTTCCTATGATGGAAAAAACTAATGAGGATATGTGTGATCCATTTATAGGCTCAGATGTGCAGATGCTATAGATTAATTCTCAGTCCTAGTAGCACTTGCTTTGGATAGGATTTAATTGCAGTGATCAAAGGCCATGAGATGTAACTAATTCGCATTAGCACTCCTTTTTTTAACTTCATTTTATCAATATCCGGTCAAATATCTCCTTTGAGTTCAAGTGATCCTTTTCTATTTAACCGATTACTATTGATTGAATATTCTTTTGTTTTTTCCCCTAGTTGGACAAGGTGCGTTACACCCTCAACTGATGAAGAAATGTTGCCGAGTATGAAGACGACAAATCACGAGTGAGTTCGGATCGGTAATCCATAATGCTATTTAAGAGGGAATTAAACATTTCTAACGCAATATGCCGAAGGAAACATCCAATGAAGGCATTCCTTCCAGGAATCCCGCATGCCATGCATCACCTCAACTTGACCATTTTCACAAGACCGACGCTTCCATTTTACCTTCTTTGGGAGTGGGGTGTGCATCCCTAGCTACCACTCTCCTGCTGTTCTAAATCTTTTGCCGATTAACGACACTGAATCATCATGCATGTTAATCAGCTAACTGTTAGCTTATTGGATGGCAGGTGTGATCAGCACTTTCTTCAAATGTGGCCAAGCAGCTTGCTTCCTGCCTTAACCATTCCGGGTCTAACCAGAGCTGTCCACTCTCTGTGGATGATAATCCATTCCTGTTCACGTTTATTCTTTTCTTCATTTCAGGAAAATGTTTCTTGCTTACTACTCATATCCTGCAAACTTTATGGCAAGACTAATCTCACACATGCAACTTTAAGTCCAGCATCTTTCCTGGCTGTTAACCAACCCAACTCTTGCAACCACATATATGGAAATCACATGTCCATAATAAAGTTGGAAATTAATTAAAGGCCACTACTAACCCACTATAGGTATGTTAGAGGAACAAAATATCCCAGGATAAAGCTAACCGTGCACCATACAATTCAATGCTTGGATCAAATACTTGGAAGAGGAGACCTCCATCAAATCGCCGGTATTTGCTTTCTCTTTGATTGGGCTCACATCCGTTCTCGTCAAGATTCCAATGCTTTGTGCACATTGGGTACGAGACAAGAAAGATCAAGAAATATCCTTATTGTTCCCATTACAATGAACACCACAGAATCATCTCTTTTTTTTTTTTAAAAAAAGTTGAAATATATAGGAGAATCTAACAAAATGGAAATCAAATGAGTACTTGATTAAAGATTAACATATCACCAATATATATCTAATCACCAAATGTGGTGTCTAGCTTGTCATGATCAAGATGAAGAAGTAATAAATGCATGCACACAGGCTATTGAGCATTAAAACCATACATCTTTTTTTTTTCTCCAGAATATATACGTCGTAATATCTATACCAACCGCGCGTGGCTTCATCTAATTTCTGATAGGAAAATTTATGGCAGAAGTTGCAAAACTTGTAAGCAAGATGCTTTGGCCTTCTCCCATGTACCATGTATCTTGTCAAGTAAACATATACACAGCAAGATCACTCATTTTTTTGTCAAGTAAACATGTACACATCTTGTCTGATTAGGCCCAGTTTGACCAAGAATTAATTAATAAAAGAAACGAAAGGTGCTAAAATTATTTCACATAAACTTTTTTTTAACTTTCACATAAACTTTTTTTTTTAACTTGATATATGGATAAAAAAAGGTATACTGTAAAATGCGCTTAGAACCGGATCAATGTATGAAATAAGAGTGTTTCATACATGTATAGTATGAATGTAGATTTATACGTGCAAATTAATCTTTTAAAATAAATAATACGTATACAAGTGACTAAAAATGGTATTGCAGCCTATGCATTTTGTCTGAAAAGCTATATCACATTTTGAAAAAAAAGTCTAATACATAAAAAATTCATAAGGAACCTGTGGACCGGGTCTTGGCCGACCCAGGTTGCTCGATCCGGATTTGACCAAGAATTTTCGATTATCCCAATTTGATCACTAAAAAAGGTAAAATAATAATAAAATAGTAAAAAAAATTAATGTTATTATATAAATATGATAACTATTAATTAAATTATATATATGCTAATATAATATAATGTATATTTAAAATATATACCAAATAAAATATAATTTTTATATAAAATAAACATAAATATATTATTTAAAAATAATTTAATATTAATATAATATATTTAATTGAATTGGGACTAGGTCCGAATTTTAATAACTCAGACTTGATTCCGACCTTCCCAGTCTAGTCTCAAGAAAATAAAATTCGATCCCAACCTAATTAATAATCGGATTGAAAAAAATTTGAAAAATTCGGATCGGCCGAGCCGGGGGCGATTGGGTCGTCCCGGCGTACTCACCGCTATGCACCATACACCTCCAATGGCAAATATATGGCAAATGGCATGGGGAGTGGCACATGTATGGGGGCAACAAATTAAGCGGATGATGGCAAGGAGCAAGGAAGGACATGCATGCTCCTCGCCATCCCGCAGGCATGGAATGGATGGGTCCGGCCCGGGGACATGCATGCATACATGCGTTATGTGTATGCATGCGTTTGCAGTAACACGTGGGGTCGGTAAAACTAAAAGAAAACAAACAACCGCCCGGAACGGCGCCAACACGTACGTGCGATCGGCGTCGGCACGTGCATGGGGTCCCCCGGCGGCACATGGAGGCTGCCGGACGCCGCCTTGGCGTATCTATTATTGAGCATTTAGCAAAAGTTTGAACAGCCGAATTATTTTTTTTATTTTTTTGACAAATTACAAAATGAAAATTATTGATTGCGATTTTGCATGGAAATCTTTCGGAACTCCTTGCATAATTTTCTTTACGATGCTTGCGAATCAGTAGTATTGTAATATAAAAAAAACTTAATAAAAATGTGTATATTTATTATGGAAATAATGGGTATATTTATTGTTCCATATTGAAATAAATAAATATCATAATTTACTATCTGGGCGGCTATAATGCCGTGAGGAATATAATAAAGTTTTTGAAAGAAGATTGACATCGATTAACTTTAAATAATTGAAGAGATTTTGACGCATATCTTACAAGGGATTTTGTTCCTCATATGTGGTATTGGCGTATTCAACACCAACGACACAAGATGATGCTCACGAATTAATTAGCATATTTGGGAATAGTACAATGATGCATTCGTGATTCACAACTTTTGTGTTTTTTTTTTGTTTGCTTTCTCTCTTAGACGGAAAACTCGGTTCGCATTTTTTGTGAAAAAAATAACAAAAAAAAAAAAGAACGACAGAAAAAAGCTCACTATCAAAATCTAATATGCTGAATTTTCTTAGTTTACTGTATCTTTTTTTCATTTCGTTAACGAGAAAATTAATATTGCTGAGAGAATTTAATTTAAGAGGCTAATAAATACCGGGGTACACGTCTAGATCAATCTCCTAAAAACCCTTTCTTTAAAAAGTGTGACGTCCATCTTTACTACACTACACGTATAACATACAATGGAGAGATTACGTTCACGTAAAAGGCATAGACTCACCAGTCAACTGAATTATGCCTTTATAAACGCAAGATGAAAGGAAAAGTTAAAAAAGAAAATAAAAATATAAGGATAAGAAAAAAATTGGCCAAAGATGCTGCTGGTCTGCAACATGCAGCAAAAAAACGAGGCAAATAAATCTTCCCCACATTAACATTCGTCAAGAATCCATTTTAAATTCGTGTGTGTGTGTGTGTTTTATAATCTTCCTCAACTCCTCCTAGATAGCACTTATCTGGCATCTTTGACGCACAATCAAATTGCATATATACTTTTTGTTTCAAAAATTAGGCTGTAACTATTCAGTAGGCCCTCAATGTCATTAAGTTCACAGCATGGCCCTCTATGTATTGTTTTCCCCCAGACTTCTTTTTTTCTTAAATGTTATCAGTCCAATTTAACATGCAATGCCCCGATTGAGATTGACGAAGTAATAGATGAAGATGTTGTGGCACCGGCTTTTGTGATTCATGTCTTCATTTGGCTGTACGTACAACAAAATGAGTCTGCAAGCCAAATCACTGTGCAGGATCAGAAACAAATTTCCACTGTTCTGTTGGTGTGGATAAGGCCTCCTGTGTGTGGATGTCATGAACCAACTGGACCAGCTCCTTTTGGCAGGATCGTGATGAACTGATTCGCCTGAGAGACCCTGGTGACCCATGTCATTTCGTCACTGCAGAGCAGACAGCTCTTCTGATGCGCCATGCAGTACGGTTCTTTGTCAGGAATATGTCTGCCTTCATCAACAAACCAAAAGGCCAAGGACCATTCGGATTAAAAGTGTACATGTCATCAGCTCGGATGCTTACTAGTACTCTTTTGTGCCCCTCTGCATGATCGATCACCATATTCCTAACTCATCTTTAATTCTGTACTTGCTTAAAGTTCCATGTCTTAATGCAGCACCTGGTCGACAGTTATATTCTTGTCTTCGGCAGTGACTTTTATGCCCAAGGAGAAAGGGCCATGCCCATCTTCCCCTGTTTCCACAGTTTAGAAAGTAAGCATTTCCAATCTAACCAAAGTTTCTTCTTTCTTCAAAAAGATCATAATATTAATGGAAATATTCTATTTTAAATAATGAAATAAACACATCTATAGTATTTTTCGTTAGAGGTTTTGATCTTCTGCTACATATATATCTCATATGTTGCTTTCATTAGGAGATCACTGTTTGGTTCCACAGAACCTTTCTGGTCAGAATTGAGTGCATGTGGATGATGGATATGTACAAGGAACCTTTTTCATTTTTTGTGGGTAAATACATGGAACTTTTTTTTTTCGGTGAGAAAATACATGGAACTTTTTTGATAAGTACAGGAACAAATTATGCTACGATTGTTGTATCCACCACGGATCGATGGAGAAGAAAAAAGGTGAAACAAAAAGTCCAGAGTTCGGTCACCAAAATTAACTGCAACTTGGCTCTTCAGATTTGATCAGGCACGTCATTGGTGCCGAGCACGGCACTGATTCCATCACCTCGCAACACTCTTTTTTTCACTCTCTGAGTTCAGAAAAAGAGGAAGAGTGCAGACTTGAAATTTGTAGCAGAAAAGTAGTACATGCATCCACTTAAATCTTTTGAGTTCATGGGTTTAAATTCTAATATGTAAGACTTTATTTTCTTTTAAGAAATGGCATTTTAGCTCATGAATAGCACTTTTATGATACCCAGAGGACTTAAATAATCAACTATGATACTTTGATGACACCCTGCAGGTTTAGCTGCCATGGATTGGAAGACTGAGAGCAGACTAACCTGACCATTTACATACACACATATACATATATTTATAAAATAACCAGTGTGTAGGAGAAAGAAAGGACACATTACTTCATTAATTCCGAATTGAGATCATAACTAATGCAAAATTAACAATAAAAACTGTCGTAGGATTGATTACTTTGTACAAAGCAGGTGGATGAACAAACTAAGCTTAAAGCGCCTAATTACAGCAAGAAACAAACTGAGCATTCAGTACTAGGAATGAGGGGGCATCCAAAAGAGCATCTCTGCTAGTTAAAGTGGTCGTGGGGGGTTCGGTGTGAGTAGTAAAATAAGCAGCGCTGGCGACGTCGTACACCTCTGCGCGCGGCCATTACATGGCAACGTTCTCCTTGGTCCATTGCTTGCGTACGGGAGACCATTTGGGGCACTTGGGGCTGAAGAACCTGGACTGCACCCGGCCGTCCAGCAGCTCCACGACGGGCCCCGGCCGCACGCACCGGGGTGCCTTGTACTGGTTGATGGACGCCCCCTTGCTGATCGCGTAGTCCATCAGCTTGTCGAACGTGCCCTCCTCCACCACCCGAATCTCCAGCGCGCCGATCGACTTATCGCACACGCGCCCCTGCCTGTACACGCTGTTCAGCGACTCCTCCACGGCCAGGCAGCAGTCTTCGAACACCGACGGCGGCACGGGCGTGCCCCCCGCCTGCAGCTCCCAGAAGAGAACGTAGTGCCCCGGGATGCTCGACGTGTCCGCGTAGCTCGTGTACTCCACCAGCTTGGCTCCGAACGGCTCCAGGTGGTTCACGGCATTGGTCACCGCCGCATGCAGCTCGACTTCGTCGGTCTTGTCAGAGTCGATGCTTAGCGCCACGTTCTTACGGCGGACGAAGGTGAACTGCGGCGCCTTGTTCTTGAATCCAGCGACCCTGAGCACGTCACCGACTCTGTATCGGTACAACCCTACAGAACAATTTGCAAAACATTGTTGTTAGTATTATGCACGTGATGACCGGCGCAATTAGTGCAGCCGTCAAAATGTATTAACAGAGATAGGGATGAGCAGAATCTACCGGAATACGTGGTGACCACAAGCTCATACTCCTGACCGAGTTGGACGTCAACCAGATCGATCAAGTCGCGGTGGTCGAACTCGGCCTTGCCGCAGTACTGGATCGGCAGGAACTCGAAGTAGGCCATAGTGGGGATCAGCGTGTAGGTGACATCGTTGGGCTTGCTCATGGGGTTCAGGTTGAGGCCGAAGTAGCACTCCGACGATGCGTACATCGTGCAGGTCAGCGGTAAGTTGTCGCTGTAGAAATCAAGTGTCGGAATGTACTGAGCCATGGCCCCGGTGACGATTACGTCGACGTACTTAGTGTTCGGCCACAGCCGGGGGATGATGCCCTGCCACGAGCTTTTTCTGCACTCAGCCTCGATGCAGTCGGCGAGCTTTGGGTCCGGGCGCAGCATGCGGCTGACCGCATTTCGGAGAGCCGGGTCGGTGATCTCGGCGTCGAGCTCGCCGGTGCGGATGTCGCGGCACAGGCGGACCCAGTGCTTCTCCAGGAAGTGGATGGCGCGAATGAAGCCGGACGCGAATACCGCACCCACGCGGAGCACCTCGTCCTTCTGCATCAGCCCACACAGGATCTGAGTGTACATGCTCTGGTAGGAGTCCTGGCACAAGATGGCCTCGTTCGGGCTGGTGTACACGTTGTAGGGGTCGAACGGGCGATCGACGAAGTGGCGGCTCTTGTAGTAGCTGGTGAGCACGGGGCGGGCCACGAGCCCGCCGGGCGTCTTCGCCTCCGACTTCACGAACAGCAGGTACATTCCCTTGCCCTTGTTGAGGCCTGGCACGAATTGGTTCATCACCGGCATCAGGAGGCTGTAAAGAAGGGAGCGCCGGTCGAGCTCGTCTTCAATCGTCGGCATGAGCTTCCTCTCTCCGCCGGACGTCCCCGAGCTGTCAATAATACGTACGAAAAACTGAACTCACATAAGTCGACAGATCATAATGCAAAATACGTATATCGTGTGCAAGGCACGATTACAAACCTCGTGAGGAACTCGGAGATAGGGCGGGCGGCGAGGATGGGGGACTTGTCGCCATGGGCGATGCGGAGGATGTCCTGCTGGAGGTCTTCGTACGTGACCACGGGGATGAGGCGTTTGAACGCGTCAGAGTCCGGGGCGTCGTGGGCGTGCAGGCCGTGGCGGTGCAAGTACTCGGCGCAGGCGTTCTGCGCAAGGATTTCGTCCAGCACGCGGCGCTGGACGTGGTCGGCATTCGTCGTCACGTCATCGATGAACTTGAGGGCCTTGCGGTGCTCCGGAGGTACCGCGGCGCCGACGAGAAAGGCGGACTGGTCGGTGCTCTTAGGTACTTCCGGCATGGTGAATAGCTGTTTCGCGAGTGAAGTGAAAGGTTTTGATGCCGGAAAAGATTGTGTGGAGTGAGAGAGAGAGTGTGTGTGCGGGCGCGCGTATGGGAGATGAGAGAGAGGGAGAGGAGACTTGGCTTGGTAGCTTTGTATACGTGTGTGGAAATGAAGGGAGGTGAGGGGGTATTTATAGAGGGCAATGTAGAAGGGGAGGAGGATGGGATATATAATGGTTGAATGAGGGGATCAAGTTGCGTTTTTGTGTTGCTCAGCATCGTGTCCTACCAAGTGCTACAAAGTTCGTACCATACGGTTATGACTCGAGAGTTGGAATATATCTTTTTCACAATTCTCTAAAGTCTCCCATCAGATTAATTTAGCAAAACGTTTTAACTATCTTTATAATTATATACCACTCCCACTTTATTTTTACATTTATAAGAACTCTTTTGATTATTATTATTATTAGGTATGTGAATATATATATATATATATATATATATATATATATATATATGAGTCTCACACACATTTTATCTGCAAGCTTCATGTATTTTTCGTTTCGTTTATAATTTTGCGTATGTTAGGCGTATGTGAGACATGTCATACGTTTGGAGTGAGCGACCTTCTGAGCTGTACAAGAGACAATATAATTATCATGGATGGAGCTGCAAAGAGACCTTGCCTTGTATGATTTGATTTTCCAACCTTGGTCCCTGCCCCCCATAATTACTATGATTATTATTGTCCCTGGAATTTTAGTATATATGTTGAACACAAGTTCATTAAGAATATATTGCTTCACTGGCAGATAGTTGCTCACAAGATCAAACTTCATAAATGGCATCCATCTTTTTAATTCAACAAACACACATTTTTGCAGCTGTCTCACTTCCAATAATTATGTTAAGAAAAAAATTCGCTTTTATTTTATCACGCATTTCACATAATTTAGGCGTTATTTAGATATGTAACGTTCAAGAGTATTTTTCATGTTACACTCCAATTTTTTTTTATTTTATTTCCTTTAATATAATGTACCACCTAGTAGCTTATTTCTTTATATCAAATTTGTCATTTTACATACAATTGTTGGTTACTAATTGGACTCGAGTCATTTTGATTAAGACAACAAATTAAATAAAGTAACATTTTAATTATATAGATTATTGAAGGATTTCGAGTATTAAAATATTGCACTTTATATTTATTTTTTATTTTTATAATTTTGTGAAAATTGAGGTGGCTTGCTTTCCAGCCAGCATGCTTTATCATCATATTACTTCTTATCTTACAATAATAGATAGCTTATTATAAAAACATAAATTAGATGATAAGTTGAAATAAAGTTGGAGGATAAATTTGACAGAATGGAAAAATTGGAATAATTAATAGTTAATTGGATAAATTTTTTTTTTGTTTCTCAGTAAGTACCACCTGCGGCTCTACGTGTTCTTGGGGTTTTATTCCACCCCATAAAACACAGATGTTTGCATTCTTTAATTCCCACACTCCACATGCCCTTGTTTCCTTTGCTACCATATAATACATATTATAAAATTTAGATTTCTTCATTACTTCCTATTAGGACAAAAAAAAATCAGTTTCAACTTTACCTTAAATACATTAAGATTAACTATAGTATTAGAATGAATTTATTTGATTATAATAATTTTAAAAAACAAAGTAACATGGAATGATTTATGAGTACACGTAATAAGACCCATAACCTACTAAATGTTAACTTATAAATAAATCATGGTTTCGATTTAATGATTATTTTGAACAACCTTCATTTAATATTAGTGTTCTTTGTCGTCTAGGTTTTAAAGCGGAAATCCTATTATATCTCTCAAACCGCATGCATTGCTGTCCTTTCCTTCTCATTTCCTTAATCCTATTGTAAGAGGCAAAAAATTTTTCTTTTGGATGAATCTGAATATTTTGTTAGGTTTAAAAAAAGATTTCTGTTTTCATTTCATATTGTTGTTATCGATGTTAGAGTTTTTTTTTCTTGAATTCATCTTCTTGTTTTAATTAATACCAGCATATCCCTTTTATAATTGGTCCAGAAAAAAGATAACTATTCTTTTATATTAAATTAAACATATAAAAAGTAACCCCTAAAGGGAATATCATTATAACATTTTTTGTTGAAAGTATTGTAGTATGATTTTTAGGCTTAAAGGAAGATTTCAAGAAAAAGTTTGATAGTATTTTAAACAGAAAAAAATGCTGGAATTGATTACTTTTTAATCTCACACCCCTCAGTTACGATAAAATATGTACACCCTAATTTGTCCCTTCAGCCATGTACATATACCAGAAAAGTGGAGAGCTTTTAGCACTAAATCGTGCATCACCTGTTTTTTGCCAACTAGTCTGATGTCCAACAGAGATCTTAACACACAGGTATAGACATACATACATACATACATACATATATATATATATAATATTTTAATCATAGGAAAAAAGCTTATTATTAAGTTTCTTCTTGTGGAGGGTCTATTTGTTTGCTTGGACCCCTTTGCTTCTCTCCCACAGTTGTGTGCTCAGATAATTAGGACCCAACCCAACAGCTTCTGAATTTAATTTATGGAAGCAACTCCTTGTGGCAGTGTCCTTTATAGGCAAACACATGGATCCAAGCAACAAGTTATTCCAATTGCATCGCAGACAACGGGGGAAAGCCCTCCATACCAGCAAGAAGAACCGCAGTTATGTCACGAACATTTTAGCCATGCAGACCCAGTTTTGGCGAGAGCACTTCATGTGCACTTGTCCCATGGCGAAAGCCATGAGGATTCCTTCCTCGGAATTCATTTTGTAAGGGTGCGAATTAAGTTTCCTTTTGATGTAACTTTATCTTCTACTGTTCACCAAAAGAACAGAAAGGAAGCAGAATAGGGATTGGAGAGAGAAAAAAAAATGTGTGTAAGAGAGATAGTACCATGGAATAAAGTTTAATGTATTTATATTCCTAATTCTAGCGTCCAAAGGTAAAGCTTAATGTATTTATGTTGTTAATTCTAGTGTCCAAACAGCTATTTGCCCTACTAAATCCAACTTTACTGGTAGCTAATGTGATATATATAATATATCTTGAATTCTAACTCCGTTGTGTTCATCTTATACATCTCCTTTATTGTAGCATGACTTCTCACATATATATGTGATCGGTAAAATTGCATACAAACCTCGAGGTATCGATCTCTCCAACCTGCTAAAGATTAATATTGGAGTTCCTGAAATCTAGACTGACTGTACTGTGGGACCTATATTTCTCCTAGTTGGTATCGGATGCTCATAATGTCTTTTTACTTTCGTTTCTGTCAAAGAAAAAATTGCTAAGAATGGACATGGTAAAATGCATATGATTATTTTCTGTTTTGCTGAACATCTGTAATAATTAATACCCCTCTACCAACAAGAACATTCCAAACTATGGATATCGGCTGTCAATTTAACTCGTCACTTGAGTTAAATTTTGGTATATATACAAGTACGAAATTTGTTTAACCTTGTCCATATATATAATATAAAAGTACGTACATTTTGGTGGACATGGCCTCGGCCATAAGGTAGTGACCCCAATCATACGTGACCTGTGAGTCATATGGAAATGATAGAACACTGACAACAAATGAAAAGAAAAGGTTCACTGGATCAAGGCTGAAGACCGCACCCGCTTGCCCTTGTCATTAGAAATAGGATTTTTTTTTTTGCTCATCCTCGTGATTTTTTTTCGTCTACTCACGTTTTTTAAATATTTCATTAATTTTTTTAAAATATATCGCCTTTTTCATTTAAGTTCATCCATCAACCTCCATCAAATTTTCCATTAATTTTTATTTTTTAATTTATAAAATAACCAAATTATCCTTCTCTCGTATCATTTAATATTGAAAAATATAAAATAATTTATTATAAAAATAAAAAGGTTAAAGGCACAGTTGAACCGAGACATCTAATTTTTATTTTTATAATATATATTTTTTATATTAGTTAATACGAGGGAAGAGTAATTTGATCATTTCATAAATACAAAAATAAAAATTAACGAAAAAATTGACAGAGGTTGACGGATGAATTTAAATGAAAAAGACGATATAATTAAGGAGATTAACGAAATATTCGAAAAAAATCATAATTTAGGAGGGTTACACCGGAAAAAACGCTTAGAAATATATAGGAAGCAAAACAAAGGATAATGAATAGAAGTAATGTGGGCCAAGTTAACACTGCACCCAACACCCTTTACATGTTGCATCAGTGGAGCAATTTTAAACAGCAAATCGATGAGGGAGAAGACCCAATGCAACACAAACGTCCAATCAAACATTTTGAGTCATGGTGCTGAGAATAGAGGGGCTAAAAGGTTGATGGAAGCTTTGCACGCACTGTGATGGTCATGGCCAAATGTCCACTCAAAAACTCCCTTTCAGGCTTTCTTTCTCCTCTTATCTTGACACCTTCTATAACGTTTTTTTAATTATCACACATTACGAACTCATGATGCGAACCCTTGAGTACTTTTGTTCATATAATTTGTACTTAAAGACCTAGCTTACATGGATAAATTAGGGTCCTAAAAGTTTCCTATATAATGTTATAAGTAAGGAACCTCTTGGAAGCAATGCAACATGGTGAGATAACACCTTTTAAAGTAATTAGTAATTCTGGTGAATGGAAAAAAGTTGTTATTAGGGCCTATAATTTTAGAGTTGGAATCTTTAGACAAGAAAAATGCAAATGTTATAACACTCATTACATGAGAAGAAACTTTTGTCACTCGTTCTGCTAGCAGTACGTAGTAGTGCAGAAAGATTTGTCGTAGGGGCCAAAGAACAAAAGAAAAGAAAAGAAAAAAGTGCAGCAGTACTCTCAGTCAATGGTCATCATACATATATGACATGTTTTTGTTCTACATCCAAAATGATAGTGGTCGGAAAACTTATAATGATGCTCGAGACTTCGTCAGATCATTTGATTCTTGCATCACATAACTAAACTAAAAAGTTGCAGGTTAGAGAGAAAAGAAAATGTAAAACACAGAAGTCAATAGGAAATGAACTAATCTGAATTTTGTAATATGCAATGTGAATGTATTGGTGGTCCTCGTAGACACCTAGTGGTGACAACCCCACACGTTTGGAGTCTTCTCGAGACGATATTATCCTGGTCGATCTTGTTCGGACATGAACACTAATGCTTGCCAACAAAAGCCAAACACAACAAGCGATCAATAAATCTGTGCATGTTCAAGCTAAAATGAGCTACACATATAATTGCATGCGGCCGAAGCTGTCTGTGTAATAAACTTTATATGTCTATATATGAATGTACGTTAGAATCTCACCATCATAAATTTCAGTTTCATTTGAGTTCCATTTGTTTTGTGCTAATAATATTTTAGAAGAACCTCTAGTTAATTAAGACCGACTATTGGATCTATTTGATTTCTTACTGAAATTTAATTTATTATCCAATTTAACTTTAATTTCTTCGCTCATCTTTAGCATATATTCTTACTTATCATTGACATTTGTTTTACTGTGTTGCGTTTATTTTGGTGGAACGTAAGTAATGTTGCATGTGATATGTGCAAATCTTCGACGCGTGCACGCAAGGCAAAACACGTTGACTGACTCTTACCATCATCTACTTCTTGGAGGGTTGGGGTTCGTGCATTAACATCTGATGGCTCATGGATGCTAGGGATCCGTTGACATCCTTCGAGTGGGTGCACCAATGGAGGATAAAGTTACTGTGCTTGGTGGTCAAAGACATGTAGGGCAAACCAAGACACAATCGGATGCTTGGGTAGTGCTAATAATATCATATTCAATTTTCAAAATTGATCAGGTTTTATTTGTATTGTTCTCATTCAGATGTGCACCCGGATGAGAGTCAGACTAAAAAAGACATGTAGAGCACTTTTTATGCACGGAATGATACATTATAATACACATGGATAGATGTAGAGATAGGATATAAATATCTCTTCACATCCCCCACAACTTAAGTGATCAGATAAGCCAGTATGATGCATGCCTTCGTTTCAAAGCTCAAAAAAGTCGAGTACTCTATAGGAGAATGTGAGTGCGAGGTGGAAAACAGATAAGTAGTTGACTATTGACCAACTGGCAGTTGCACTATTTGTCTAGCCAATAAGATCATAAGACTACGAGGAGTCAAGAGGAATAGGCAACTAGATGCGGCCTCCTCAAAAGACTGGTCATGTCCTTGATCTCACACAACAGTTGCTACTTTCTATTGACTTTATTCATCTTTTTTCATTGGTCAAAACAAACTTATTTTCAAATTTTTTTATTATTTACTGTATCAAAAAACAATCTTATCTTCAATTGGGAAGTCTCGAACTTGATCCTAAAGTTGTTATTCCACTTTAATGTGCAATTTGAATCAACATATTTTTTTTATCATATCTCTTAAAAAATTCCTTATATATATGTGAATAATCCATAAATTAATACAATAATTTTGTTCAACAAATGCTGGTTCAAGAGGAACATTTATGCCAATATTATTGTAGAGCAGAAACATTGGATCATTCGCCGGCATTCACGCTGCAAAAACGCGCGTTATTTAATTTTCTGAATATTTTTTTATCATTGATATTTTAAACATATAATACTAAAGTTTAATATTATAACTCTAAACTTAGTAACAATAGAGTGTAAGTTTCAACTTTAAATAAAAAAAAGATAATCAATTATAAAATAAAGATAAAACAATTATATATCCATGCTTGTCGTCACTGAAGACACTTCTCACATCGAAGTATAAGGAATTATAAAATAAAGATAAAACAATTATAACTCTTATACTTCTATTTACATGCTCATTTGCGTGAATCGAAGTATAAGGAAAAAAATAGCAGTACAATAAAAATATATCAAACGTTCAATTTGAAAAGATAGACGATAAATAAATTATCACAAATAATAACAACTTTCAATGATCAATAACAAACGATTTCAATCAATTCTAATTAGCAATCGTCAATAAAACAATTAGTAATCTCAGTTTACATAACCGATATCAATATCAATTACGATTTAATAACAATGTGAAAGTTATTGTTCTTAATTTTTTCATGCTTGCAAATTAATGAGAAGAGTTCTTTATTATTTTTACGATAATACCGTGTCTAGTTGCATGCATTATGTGACTAATGGTGTGCGCACATGACGACAGTTCCACCATATTCGAGAGAATAGTCACAAAGGGAGTGAGGGCTTGTACAATATCACATGTGTTTTTGGCTAAATGTTTGGTATGAGATTAAGGTATATATAACAAGGTGCTTGTTCTTAATTTTGCATCCAAATATTCCATAGCATTACTTAATACAATATATTTTTTTATTAATTATTAAATAATTACATAGTATTACTTAATAAAATATATAATTTCATGCTCTTTTACTCTTGATGTATCCAAACACTACTTATCTTTTGTTATAAGAACATTTTTCACTTTTGTTCACTTGACAAGAACAAAAAAGGAATATTTCATCTAATCATATTAATTTTGTTCTCATACCAAACATCCCTTAAGAGACCATCAGTGAGTTATACACTTATACTACATACCTCCTTCAAGTCAATAACAATATTTATTAACTTATGGAGTAAATTTTCCTAAATTCTCGCATTATTTTTGTTTATTTTTCAATTCTATTCTTTAATTTTACTTTTTAAGTACTATCCTCCAACTATTGATTTATTCCGGTAACTATCTTTTCAATCGTAAATAGTCAACATTTTTTTTTATCATTTTGTTAATGTGATATTTTATTTTAAAATAAAAATTTTAAAAAGAGAGAGGGACACACCCCCTCTTCTCTCCCTCCAGCCGCCTCAGCGCCGGCCAAAGGGAGAGGGGGAATGGGGGTCCTCTTCAGCGCGCAAGAGAGGAGAGGTGGCCACCCCCGTCCTCCTACGCTTAAATCGCATGTTGAGAGGAGGAAGGGGCTCTCTCTTCTTTGGTATCGAGAAGAGAGGGCGCCTCCTCCTCTATGCATGCAATTTGTGCAAAGGCCCTCTTCTCCTTTCCAACGTCGAAGAGGTATTCCTCCCCTCTTTTTTTTTTAAAAATAAATTATATATTATTTTAATATTTATATTTATTTTATATAAATAAAATATCATGCCAGCAATCAATAGTTGGAGGGTAGTGTAGTTATAAAGTAAAGTTAGAGGATAAAGTTGATAAACATACTAAAGTTAATGTATATTTAATGAAATTTATTCTTAACATAAATACATTATTAAATAGAAACACAAAATAAAATGGTAAGAAACAAAGTGAAACGGTACTATTTTTTTTAGGGGCAAAGTTGTCATCCAACATATATAAGTTTCAAAAGCCAACTTATTCTCCATCTTTTGAGCTGATAATGAGGGTTGAGCTATGATACAAGTTACATTGGCGATGATATATATGCTCGAGATATCTTTCTTGATCATTGCCATTTATTAAAATGATCAAATCTCAACCAACAAAGCTTGGGTAGAGTAGTAATCTTTTATTGATTAAATAGATGCCAAGAGTTTGGTTTTTATATACATAAAATTTCTTACGAAGTTGTATTCGTATATAATAATCAGGAAACGGCACAACTTATTCGACAATGAAAAGAAAAAAAAAGGAGCAAATCTCAGTCCCTTTAAACATAGTCCTTCAGTATTTGTTTGCATAACTATCAATGTTTCGAGGCATAAACACCGGAGTTTCTTGAATCACAGTGTCCCACGTTTTATGCAAGTTGCATTATATTAAGCAATTTGATTTTCACTACATTATCTTAAAACTTAAGCAAATACTGAGGTCTTACTTATAAGTTTTAAGTTCTAACTAGCAAGTCTTTTGCAAACTGGTGAAGAGACGAGCGTCTGTGACCAATAGCAGACTACCTTTCATTAGTAAACTGAACAAAGGCAAGCATCACTGCGGTCAATAATTTAATTTGATCGAAGACGATAGAACGAATACAAATTATACAGCGGTCAAATAGACGGGCTTTTTTGTTCTGCTGCCCGTGGTAAATGTGGTGATGGCTCAGTGCCATGTGACATCTGCCCGGCCAGTGGCCCCTGAGAGTGGATGGTTGTCTCATGTCTGTGATCCTACTCTTCATGCCCTCGCCCGGAATCCACGGCGATGTTGTCATGTAGGTTCAGTATACCATCGTTCGAAAGTCACATGGATTCCAGGATCATAATTCACGACAAAAAAGAGAAACAACTCATCCATTGTTCCCTGAAGACAAGGATAGAAAAAGAGGAAAAAAATGAGGAGATGACTGTTTGCAGTGGCAAATTGCCAGATAAATCCATGCAAAGGCGCAACAGCAAATTAATGTATCGATGCATCGATCGGTGAACGTACGTCGGCATGTTTGGGATGGCGCCTGCACTGTTATTTTCAACATGGCCCTGCATGTTATTGTTACTGATGGGTAGGCATCAGGATGCTCCCCCACTGTGCAGCATGAATGGCTGCCACAGTTTTGTAAGCTTCCACTTCAGAGGTCTAAAAGTTGGGACACAGATCCGATCTTTTCGAAGTGTGCCAGACGTCCGTCCAACTCTGCAGCCGTGGAACCGTCCTCCTCCCCTTCCTCCCATCCATGAGCCATAGTAGATGAGTAACATATTCGCCTATGTGCACATGGATGTGATGGTTGCTAAATTTTGACACCATTTTTGTTCTCTAGTCCCTGGATGTCACTTTCCTTGGCTTCCTCTCGTAAAGGCAGGCATCTGTGCTCGTGGCCTCTGAACGTGCATGCTCAACTAGCTAGTTATCTTCTCCACCACCTTTTGCTGATCTTTGGGATCCTTGGTTTAATTAAATATTATAATTCTTAAAGAAGGGGATTCCTCAATCTCTCTCTCTCTCTCATGAGGACAGTACTCATCTTTTCCTTCTTCCGTCCCTCATGCATGATGCATGGCCATTGAGAGGCGTAGTTCTGGCGTCTTTATCGGTGCACTGTTTCCTTCATGATGTCGGGCAAATGGCACGGCAAGAAGGACCATGGATTCCGACCGCTTTCGCTCGTCTCGTCGTTGTATGGAATGCTGCATCATTCTTTCATGTCCTGGGGCTTTCTTGGATCACGATCTGACAGGGTTCGCATCGCAGGACGTCAACGAAGTTTCCCTGGCAAATTAATGCGATGGATTAATTAAAAAACTTTGGGAAATATGCAGCGAATTCATTAATCGTACAGGTCGTAAAGTCAATAATTAATTAACTGGAAGACTACACAAGCACTAATTAATAGGCATAGCATGCACTGTGAAAAGTGAAAACATGTTAGGCCGAATTGTATAAATCTGCTATATATCATTACAATAAAATAACAGAGCAATGACGCAAGTACATGTAGTAAATACGACTATTCTTTTTTTCTTCTTAGCATAACTACAAGTTCTTTTTGAGTTTTTGTTGGTGTGCGATCGTTTTAGTGGTGATAACATCTGACAGCTTAGAAGTTTTTGAACAACTACAAAGTGTAAAAAAATAAATGGAAAGAAAAAGTAGAAAAGAACTTAATAATATGTTGCTATTTCCTCTGACACAAACATCGCTTGTACATGTAATTCACTTTTTTTCTTTCTCCTCATTTCTCGAACCACAATCTAGATGCTGCATTTATGTGCATGCTTTCAGCCTAATTATTAAACCAATTTTCTAAACTTACGTAATTAAGTAAGTTCAATTTGGGCATACTAATTCATCAACAAATTATCATTTGATGCTCCAGAATTCTTTCCAGCTGAGATGTCTTATATACGTGATTGATTCGGAGCTATTAGAACGGTTGGCTAACATTCAATTACTTGAAGAGCCCCACAATGCTTTGGTGGAATGCCATAGGGCAAAATAAAAAGGCAAGAAGGAAGCAAGACCATACACAAACAAAATTTTGCGAGATTTATGCATTATACCAATTGATGTGTGTCATCACTCTCAAGTGGGGATGACAGCACTAGACAACAAGCTCCTGTGGATAGGAGTTGGGAGCAGGAAATGGACATAACTGGAGGCCATCGCTTGGATTGTTGCAGTAATGATGCTCTTGAGACATGGACTTAAGGCTTGGATTGTATAATTGATGTCAGGTATCCATTTTGGGACATTGTCTTTTTCTTTTATTTGTTTAATAAGCTAAAAGACTTCTAACAGGACTTCGAATATGTATTTACTACATATATATATAGTACTTATCTTCTCCTAGTTTATGTAGATGTCAAGTAAATAAGACGTATTCAATATATTTTCGATCAATTAATATTTTCTTGCAGTTCCAAAATCATGTTATTTTTACAATGTTGTAGTATCTCTAAAAAATAGACTGAAGGGGCCGTAATCCTTGGAAGTAAATTGGACAAGAGAATATCAGATCATTATTATTTTTTGACGTATATATATATATATATACATACAATGTGTTAGATGTATGGCACAATACGGCTTTTTTCAAACACATTGCCACAAAGTTCAAGGGTTAGGCACCCACGATGACGAATCATGCCTGGAATATATGCACAACACTTTTTAAAAGAGGTCGACATGCACACAGTAATGCACAATATTGAATTGTGTTAACAAGTGCAGTATTAAACAATCGATGCGCAGGGTTAAGAAGGATAAGTGTTTGTTCCTTAGTTGTGGATAACAATAGCAAACAACAATTTAAAGCAACAAGACTTTGAAGTCAACTTAAGCTCAGTTATCTGCAGTAGTCGCCACCACTCGATTGATAATGGCCTCGTTGGCCATTAACGCAAGGCTTCTGTAGCTGCCAGTTTCAACAATTGAAGCATCTGTGCGAATTTACTAGACAACATACACTTAGCGGTTGCTAATTTAGGTTTAAGGCTTTGTTCCGTAAAAATTAGTGTTTCAAGTAACGTTTAGCAGTTCAAATGCTAATTTTTTTATTTGAAAATTTATAAAAATA
Source organism: Pontederia crassipes (assembly GCA_030549335.1). NCBI lineage: Eukaryota > Viridiplantae > Streptophyta > Magnoliopsida > Commelinales > Pontederiaceae > Pontederia > Pontederia crassipes. The sequence continues at coordinate 33,151,245 of CM060193.1, forward strand.
AATAGTGTTTAACGTTCATACGAAAATATTGAAAAGCTACTTCTACTAGCGTTTAACGATTAGAGGTTAATATTTTATAATATTTTCTAATTTTATCCTTATTCAAATATACTATTTCTTTCTAACTTATCTTATTATTTTCTCATTTTTGTTTTATAATCATTTAACCATATTTCTTTTCATATTCATGTTTAATTAATTACAAACTATTTATATGTTAACAATGAATAAAAATACTTTCACAAGTAATATTTTCATATCATCGATACATTATATATAAATTTATTCCACCGCTAAATTTATCAAACACTTATTTATTATAACCTTTAATCGCTAATCGTCATCCGCTGCTCGCTATCCGCTAGTTAATCTGCTATCCGTTAGTTGAACCATTATCCACTTATCAAACCGCTAATAATGCCAAAGAGAGCATAAATCTAGTCATCCCACGGATAAGGGGACTTTTCTTTAAAAATTCATTTCTGAGTCACATTGTGCAATAGATTAAGAAGTATTGGCTTGATGATGGAACAAAAATTCATCCTTGACTAAGATGTGGACTATGAAAAGCCACTCTGAGATTGGTAGCTCTAAAGAGTCATTTGGTACGAGATAATCTAGATACAAAATCGGTTATTTTATTTAAAATTTTTAGGATCCACCACATTATCTCATTTGACTGTCATTATCGATAATTTTAATTATTCTGATAATTTTATTATCACCTCACTAGTAATCCACATAGCAAGCAGGGGAAGTGACTTTTCGGATTACCAGTTGCTTGACATGCATTTTATTATCATATTTTTATTAAAACTATATTTTATTATTAAATAAATATCATTTAACTGCATCTATCTTATTATTTGAATCTTTTATAAATAACTTTTATTTTTTACTCATCTTATATTATCTATATTCACTTTTCTATTTTTTGCTTTATTTATTTAGGATACTATATGATGAAGGTGTAAAATAATTTTTAGGGATATTTTGATAATTTTTCTCAAACTATTTTAGTCATTATTTATATTACCAATATTTGTCAAACACTATAATGTGATAATATATTTAAGCGTGATCTAAATTATCGATTAATTAAATCGATAATGCACCAAATGGCTCATAAAGGACTTGGGATAAATACTTTTCTAAACTGGTTTTTCTTTCTCCTATATTATCACATACCTAAAACTTGCTATCAGTTTAAATGGTGATCATAGGTGCATAATCTCATTTTTTTTTCAAAACTGAAATACCTTATTTTAAATGCTTAATATTAATTTCATTTCTATGTTTAGTTGAAACATTATTAAAGGGAAGAGAATATAACAGAACAAAAGGGAAAATAAAGAATGAATGGAGAAAACAAGGTATTAATTTTGTTTGGATCAAATAATTAATGGAGAAAAGAAGATAATACGATTAAGTACTAATTTTATTCAGACAACTATGTTCTCCATATATGTATTTATATTTTAACTATATATGTTAAAATATAAAATATGTGTGACTAGTTATTTTTTCGGTTTTCACATTATCTTAGTGTTGCAAAAAAGATGAGAGAAAAAATATATTTTCCCTCCAACTTAAATTTAATCAATGAGAATATATTTTCTCTCTTTTCCCCTCCTTTTTCCTCCTTTTTTTTATTTCACCCTACAGAAAATTCTAATATTATCTACTTACCTCCACTCTTTCAAAAACTTTCACTTATCCTTCAAATTTATATCTTTTTAATCACATATTTACTTTCTTATTATTATTGAATTTTGTTTATTTAATTTTTATACTTATAAATTCAAAAAAAATCAAAGAGCATGGTGAAGATATGAGATGAGGGGTGATAAATTTGATCTTTATTTTTTTAAAAAAATAAATAATCTTTTGTTGCCATTCTTATTTTCCTTGGACAACTACTGTGGTTCGTCAACATTCTTATTTGACCATTATATTCCTGCTTTTACACAAGGAAGACTACCATTTCATCCTCAGTTTCTTTACATATCCTAAGGCTGCTGTTACTTCTTATAGAAAAATTTATGTTTGATGTTTAAATGAAAAATATAATGATGAAAAGTTGAAAAGTTGATTTAATAAATAAGTTTTTGGATAAGAAAGTAAGAATTAAGGATATAAATTTATTATTTTATGAAGTATAAAATTATATTAAATTAAAATATTATGTATTTATTTAGTTCAAATAATAATTTATGAAAATATTTATATTAATATTATAATTTATAATCTACGAAAATGTAATAATATTATAATTTATTATTTTCATATGTTATTCATATTATAATTTACAAAAAAATATTTATATTAAGTTAAAGTATTTATTTTATAAGTTGAATGATAAAATATTATAATTGATTGTTATTTAATATAATATAGTAATACTTTAGTGAATAATATTAACATTAAATAGTAATTAAGAACATTTTACTAATTAAAATATAATAAAGAATTGAAAGACAAAAAAAGAAAAAATAAATGAAGTTCTCGCTTCCATCCTGCTAGCGAGAACTTCGATCACGTGACGCAAATCTCGTCACGTTTATTGATTGGCCAAAGTTCCAAAGTCAAACACAACCTAAAGGTCCTAAAGGATCAAACTTAGGGACTATTTGGTATGAGCTAAATAGATTATCGGTTATTTTATTTAAAATTTTTAAGGTCCACCATATTATCTTGTTTGATTGCGACTGATTATAAGTAATTTTAATTGCTCTGATAATTTTAATTACCACATCTGACAATTTAAATAGCAGGCACGAGAGGCGATTTTCCATATTACCAGGTGATAGGAATGCATTTTGATGAGAATATCCATTCAATTAAATTTTTTATTTGTAAATAAATATCATTCAACTTTATCTTCTTTATTATTTGGAATCTTTTACAAATAACTCTTAATTTTATCACATATTTTTTTATTTATATTCACTTTTTCTATTTTTTTCTCTTTGTTTATTTATAATAATATGTTATTAAAATCTAAAATAATTTTTAGGAGTGTTTTGGTAATTTTTTCACAATCTATTTTGACTATTATTTATATTATTAGTACTTACCAAACACTATAATGTAATATTATCAATAATTTAAATAGTAATAATGTATTTAATTGGTGATCTAAATTATCAGTTAATTAAATTTATAATATGTCAAGCGCCCTAAGTAATAAAAACATTCTTACACTATGCCTTCGCACTTTACAAGCATTATTATTTTATTTGATCAAAATGTGAACTTGACGCGAAAACATCCATGAAAATCAAGAGTCAAAGTGATTAGTTACAGGTTTAATGGGGTGGGGTGGGGGTGCTCCCAAGTTTTCGGTCGCCGAATCTGCTTTGGACGGCTAAGATCGCATACACCCGTGTAGGCCGTTGGATTCACACGCGACGGTTTTTTTCACGCGCGACCGGTTCTCTCCTGCCCTAATCCCATATTCACCTTCTCCGCTGTCGCTCGGCATGATTCTGTGCGCCGACCGAACAGCGCTTCGACCTCGTGACGAGACCTTTTGCAGCTCATTGCCGCCACCACCTTCGCAGGTCGCTGCACCACGTCTCTTGCGGTTCATTGCTACCTCGCGTAACTCGACCCGATCCCGCACGCTGTCGCAGGTGCTTTGATCTCGCTCGAGAAACCCTCGCCGCCGCTACCTGGGAAGCCTTGCGCCCTTGCTGCCCCCTTTGCGACCACTCGCAGCCACCTCCCGATAACCCTTGCGCCCTCGTTGCCCCCTTTGCGACCACTCGCCGCCACCGCCCGGGAATCCTCGTGCCCTCGCTGCCCCCTTCGCGACCACATGCCGCCACCGTAGGGGAACCCTTGTGCCCTCGCCGCCCTTCACGACCACTCGCCGCCACCGCCGATAACCCTCACGTCCTCGCCGCCATCGGCCGATAACTCTCGCAAGCTGCCACTTTGCAGGTAGCCAAAAAAAGAACAAAGTTGATGCAGCGAATCACAGTCGTGGCGTATGAATATGGTGGCTGTGAGGGCTCGCGATGGCGACGGCGAGGAATCGCGAAGGGGGCGATGACTCGCGAAGGCAACGATAGAGAGCAAACACATGGCTGAACTCGAGATCCGACTTCGCCATCTATGAGTTGGACTTCCCCTTCATATCTGAGACACCTCCCAGCGGCCATGCCCCAATGCTCTCCTCCCGTCCTGTGCCGGTCCCGACGGCGCTGCCTCCGCCATCGGAGGCCCCCGCCACCTCTCCTCCCGCTCTGCCCACCTCCGCTCCTGCTCCCAATGCCTTCTTCCACGGCCTCTGTCTCCCTTCCGCCAGCCTTGACCCCTCCACCATCACTTCTGCCCTTACTTCCGTTGTAACACCCCCAACTTTTTTAAATTAAAAATTAATTTTCATAATTAAAATAAATCCAATTTTTAGGATTTATTAAAGAAAAATAAAGTTTGAAGAATTAGAAATATATTTAGAGGATGGATAAAAGAAGAAGATAAGATAAGAAAAGTTTGAATATGAATGGAAGTCTTATTAGATAAGAGGTAGGGAAAGAGGATTCCTAATTAGATTAGGAGTTGAAGTTATAATGAGATTAGGGATTCAAAATTTAATTTGAATCTAACTAGAAGTTTAGGATAAAAGAAAGATAAGAGTTTTATGTTTAAAAATATTTAGAATATAAAATAATAATATTTTATTATTTTATTACGAAAATTAAAAGATTAGAATAATAATTATTTATTTAATTTCAAAATTTAGGAATAAATATATTTAAGAGAAGTAAAATAAAGATTAGAATAGGATTAGGGATAAAGTTTGTTGAAGGATTAAACTAGGACTCCTAAAAGGGTTGAAATTAGGAGTTTTAAGGATAAAAATATTCAGGAATTAAAATAATATTTAATTCTGAAAATCAAGAAAAGTATTATTAATTAATTATTTAATTTCGAAAATTCGTGGAAAATAAAAGAGGAATTATACATTAGAAGTATAGATATGAATTCTAATTACATTAGCACTTGAGAGGCTCTACTCCATAAATAGGACCCCAAATGGTCTCCTCCAACACATCTTTTTCTTCTCTCTACTTGAGATTTTCCTTCATCTTTGGACTACGTTTTCTTCGTGCTCGGTGTGCGTGAGTGGAAGTTCCGACCGACCATCCAATCCCGGATCTACCCTCTGTCCAAGGACACCGACCTCAAGATTAGTCATCATCAGATCTCGCTAGAAAACATGCCCCAAGTCTCGGGTTTCAGGTAGTCTGAAACGGGGAAGTACATATTTCGGGTTCACTTTTGGATGCATTTTCTTAATAGAATAATGAAGTAAAAAATAGATTAAAATATGATTATGTTCTCCTATGATTCTTGAATAAGTTTCATAAGATAGTTGTCAAGATCATGTTGTTTAGGTATCCGGAATCTCGGCCAAAGTTGATGAAAAACCATCGAAATTCCACTTTGGCAGAACCTGGCCCGAGTTATGCCAAACTCGACTCGGGTTTGCCATTGTTTTTCAGATCATTTTCGTAACTCTGAATCCAACCCGGATTCAGTAATAGCCTGGCCCGGTTTTTATGTAACCCGACCCGAGTTTCTTTTCAAGTTAGGAATTGACTCGACCCGCGTCGGACCTCGACCCGACTCGGGTTTCGAAGTAGAATAGGAAGAGGTATGTTCGGGCATTGAGTCGTCGGTTCGATCGCGATGATCCGGCCCGGGTTTCATGTGACCTGGCCCGGGTTCTTGAATAGATGTTTCTAGATTCGACCCAGTCTTCATCGGTCCTAAATTCGGCTCGGGTTTTGATGTAGTATAAGTAAAGAATCATTCAGCAATTCGTTCGATGTTTGGTCGCAATGACCTGACTCGGGTTTTCAAGAAACTCGTCCCGGGTTTCCATGTTAAAAAAGGTTAGAAGATTGTCGAAGCATACCCGGACCGTGCCACACCTGGACCCGGCCTGACTTTGAAGTTACTTGGCCTGAGTTTTATCCTGCCCGGCCCGAGTTGTGATAGATGTTAAGAAAGTTTGATTTGTTGTTAAATGACCTCTTTACCCTTGTCATTTATTTGATTAAACTAAAGCCTCAAAGATAGTTAACTAGGTAAGAAGATAAAAGTTGTAACACGGGATTTGTCATGTGCACTGGTTGTGAAGTTCAAATTGAAGAAGCCAAAGTGAAGAAAGTTTGAGCCTATAAAGCCCTAAAGTTTTTGGGTTTGAGGTATCCATCCCTAGTCTTGGCTTGATCAACCATGACCTTAAGATACATGAAAGTGCCATGGTGTAATCCACAATAAAAAATCAAATAGCTCGCCTAGGACAACACATATAGATATATTTAGGAAGTTGTGTTTAAAGTAAAAGATGTAGTGCAACCCACTAAAGAAGAAAGAAAGAAAAAGAAGAAAAAGAGAAAGAAAGAAAGAAAGAAAAGAAGAAAGAAAGAAAGAAAATAAGAAAAGTAAGAAAAGTAAGAAAGAAAGTAAGGAAGGTAAGAAAGAAAGCAAGAAAAGAAAGTAAGAAGAAAAAGATTAAGTAAAGAAAGTTTTTATTTGATTCTTCTAATTATTTATCTATGTATGAAAATGTTAAAGTTAAATTGCCTCTATTAAGTAATCACATCCATTTGTATTATCTTGCGTACTGAGCGTCATTGCTCATGAAAATTCTATTTCCTTGTATTTGAACCCCCCAGATAGTTGAAGTAAGAAGTAAGGATGGAAGTGTGTGCAGCAGCAAAGTTCATGATGATGTAAAAGTGCACATAGAAGTTGAGTCAATTAGAACTCCTATAGTTATATAATGTAAAGTTAAGTTATCTTTGGAGTATTATTAGGAAAGAATAGTTAGAAAGAAAAGTCATTTTTGCATTCTGTTAAAAAAAGATGAATAGTTATTTGGCTTCCACATTAAATGTAAGAAATGTTCGAGAAGTACGAATTGTAGATAACGCGGTCCAAAATATGTCCAATTGTCACGTGACATAAGGGTAAAATTTCGAAGCGTTACATCTGTGCCTTCCGTGGCCGCCGATCTCCTCATCAGTTGGATCGCCGGCACTGTCGGCATCGTCTTCACGGCCGTCGGCATCGGTGTCACTGTCAACACATGACAATCAAAACTGACCATCGGATCCTCATAATTAGGAGTGTTGAGAGCACCTCTATTAAATCCATAAAATACATAAACACTAATCTTCTGAACTCGGGACGACATCGCTCTGTCCCAATCTCGATATGGCTTTGGTTAATTGGGCCTTTGAAGATTAGACCCATCCCGAAATATAATTAACATGATTATTTTCTTACATCACTCATTGCCCGTAGAAACGAGCTATCAGATACATCAGTAAGAATTTCATTGTTAATACTATTTACACACCTAGACATTAGTAAGAATTTCAAGGAGAATGGCGATCTTTAAAGTTATTAACTGAATTGAACTAATGCATAAATAAGTTAAAACTTGTTGACATGAATAATAAATAAATCTTTATTGTGCCGAAGTTGACAAATAATCAAGCTAAGCTCATTGAAGAAGATCAAACTTTAAGAAACTAAAAGAACGTTATTACGGGAAAGAATTGGTTGAATTTAGTATTTTTTTTTACAATGCCAGGTTGCCATTTTTTTATTGGGGACTGTGGTAGACTTAACAGGTTGCTTTTTATTTTCTTGATACTTTACATGTCAATGGACAAAGCGTAAGGTGGGAAAACAAAAGACATGAGTGGTTGCAAAAGGGAGTGACCATAGAGGGCTCCAAAGTTAACTAAAGGTAAAGGTCCAAATGTATAATTGAAAAAGAATAACTTTTACACATTTAGCGTTAATATAAGTATTTGAAAGTTGAAAAGATATGAGTTATTTTCATAAATCTCTTCTAAATAATTACGATTTTCTGCATGTAATCCTAAATTATGAATTTATTTTTTTATATATCTAGATTATCACAATTTTTCTACTTTAATCCTTCCGTCCTTACATTTTCCGTTACTTTTACCTTTTTCCATTTATAAAAAAACTAATTAAAGTACCCCTCTCTCCAGTAAAATATGAAATAACAAATATAAAAAATAAAAAAATTTTGAAAGAATTAAAGTGGTAAATAAAAAATTATCATTTATGAAAAGATTGAATTATCCTCCCTTCGAACTTTCCTTCTTTATTTTATATTTATTATTTAATGTGTTATGGAGGGATGGGTAATTTAGTCTTTTCATAAATAAAAAAAATTAAAAGTAAGAGAAGTAGATGACAGGACTAAAGTAAAAAAAAATTATGATAGTTTAGGGATATAAAATAATCAGTCTATAGTTTGAGATTAAATACGAAAAATCACGATAATTTAGGAGATGCTTATGAAAATAACTCAAGATATAATTAGATAATGTTAAGGTTCAAGTCTTCCTTTTCTTCGTCCCAGTTTTTTTTTCTTTGTTCGAAGTATATATTCCTATTTTATTGTTTATTACAATTTTGTGCTGAGATATTAAACAAAAGAGATATATTATTTTTTTTATTAGAGGCATATTAAGTTTGTTGGCCACATAATTGTGTATACCACCCGCAAGGTGGGATATATGCCTATATCGCTATTTCTATAACTGGAAAAGAAAGAAAGAGTATAATTTTGAAGAGCATCTCTGAACTCATGCATGCGTCAGAAATCTCTATACTCTGCAGGTAAACCAGAGACAATGGACACTTCTTTTCCCTACACACTACTCAAGGCTACCAATGGGAATGTAATTACATAAGACTTGAAAGAGATCAAACGTTTTTTTATTACCAAATTGCTCGTAAGCAGATCCCGTTAGATCTATCACATCTCGCCTTTGCACTTAATTTGATACCCTGTTTCCTTTAGTTTGTAAGAAGAGATTATGCAACATTAAGTGAAAGCAACTCACAGAGTTGACATGGCGCCAATTATCGACAAAACATCATGGGGCTCTGATCTGATCGATGCATGATCTTTCAAAGGTTGGGATTGATTCTACACAAGTATATGCTGCTTCGCTTTGGTGCAGCACCACACCACCCTTGGTCTTGTGTAGAAACGTCCTGAGCCTTAGCCGTGCAATCCAAAAAGCTGGCTAATTGAACTTATAGATGATATGTATAGGGTGGTCCATATATCATGTCATGCCTCACTTCAAAGTCCTGTTCTCAGGCCGTGCACAAACCTTTACAAGTAGGAATCCTTTCCTGTTGAATTAATAACAAGCACATAAAATAATTTGATATTTAGTAAGCATTCGATGCCTAGAGTCCGCACCTAGACATTGTAACAATTATTAATGCCTCTCGGACTTGATCACTGTGGATTCATAGTGCATGCTGCTGTGCGCATGCAACGTGCATGCCCCATCCATGTATGTACAGTTGCGTTGTGTCCGTCACTGTACTCGTATAGCTTCACGCGGTTGCCACCCTTCGCAGTCATTACTAGAAAAACGCTGATTATCGACGGTATGGATCGTCGGTAATCAGCCCGAAAATCGTCGGTAACGCAGTTACCGACGGTTTTTTCAGTCAGAATCGATCCGTCGGAAAAACGCTCGTCGCAAATCGATTTGCGATGGCTGAAAAAAATTCGTCAAAAATATCGACGGTTTGAACCGTCGAAAAAGTCTCCGGCGGTTCGAACCGTCGAAATTTCCGATGGTTGCAACCGTCGGAAAGGGCCGGCGGTTCGAACCGTCAACATTTCCGACGATTACAACCGCCGGAAAAGGCCGGCGGTTCGAACCGTCGCAATTTTTCGACGGTCGTCACAATCGTCGATCTTTCGACGGTCACAACCGTCGCAAATAATTTTTTAAATATAAAAAAAAATAGCGGCCGGATCGGGCCGCGGCCAGCTCCGGCCGCGGCCAAATTCGGCCGCTGGAGGCTGGATCCGAACGCCCACGGTCGGATCCGGCGCGCTGGGGGCTGGATCCGAACGCCCACGGCCGGATCCGGCCGACAGCGACCTCTGGCCGGAGAGAGAAAGAGAGAGAGACGCTGGCGTGGGAGAGGAAGAAGGAGAGGAAGAAGCGGCACAATCTCCTTCTTGGCCGGCGCGGAAGAGGGTCACCGGTGCGGGAGAGGGTCGCCGGCGTCCGATGCGGGAGAGGAAAGCCGGCGCGAGAGGGTCGCCGGCGTCCGGCGCGAGAGTGAGAGGTCGGCACCGGTGCTCGCAGGGGAGAGAGAGAGGAGGAGGCCGGCACCGGTGGTCGCTAGGGAGAGAGAGAGGAGAAAAGGGAGGAGGAAGTATATATAAGGGGAAAATATGAGAGAAAGCGAGAAAAGGGAAAAAAAGTAGGATAACAAAATTTTAATTATCGACGGCTTCGGCCATCGTAAACGTAAATATTAATTATTTTTATAATTACCTACGATTCTGACCGTCGAAAATATATTTAGTTATATATAATATTTATTTTTTATATTACCGACGGTTTGAACCGTTGGTAATTGTTACCGACGGTCAAAATCGTCGACAATTACGACGGTTTGGGCCGTCGCTAGTTATATTAATAAAATACTTTTTATATGATATTATTATATATTTACCGACGGTCACGACCTTCGGAAATTGCGGTGGATTTTGCGACGGATAGATATCCGTCAAAAATATCGACATTCCTAATCGTCGAAAAATTAAATAATAATATAAAAAATACATAATTTAATTTTTCATTTCCGACGGTCGTAACTGTCGGAAAATCCGTTGAAAAAATTAAATAATAATATAATAAATTACATAATTTATTTTTTTTCCGACGGTCGTGACCGTCAAAAAATCCGTCGTAAAAATTAAATAATAATATAAAAAATACATAATTTAATTTTTCATTTTCGACGGTCATAACTGTCAGAAAATCCGTTGGAAATTGCGACGGATGGATAACCGTCAGAAATATCGATGTTCCTAATCGTCGAAAAATTAAATAATAATATAAATTCTTTTCGACGGTCATAACCATCGAAAAATCCGTCGGAAACGAAACCGTCGAAAAATCCATCGTAAATTGCGACGGATTTCGAACCGTCGAAAATTATCCATCGAAAAATCGCGATTTTCTTGTAGTGAGTGCAGATGTCCGGCTATTTCCTTGCCTTTTTTTTTATTGACTACTAGATAACCCTATCGAAAGATCAGATATACATATCAACATGTCACCAACAGGGCACGGTGGGCACTGGGCAAGGAAACCTTTGAGCGAGTCTCCTAATTAAAACCCCACACCCATTTTATTTGCAGCCTCACAAGAGACTCGCTAGGTTAATCCCGGAGACCAGCAGTAATAATATATCTAACGCATCCAGATTCGTCTGTCCAAAAATTGACTCAGTAATACTATTCAATTTTGTAACCTAATTTTTATAACGACCCTTCAATTTTAATTATCTATAATTAATAATATCTCAATTCAATTCAATGTAATTCAACATCAATTATCAACTAAACATCAATTATTTTTAATAAATCATTAATTAATCATAGGTTAATGAAGGTCTCAATTAATAATTATTAATTCTATTAATCAATTTATCCATCAAGCACAAAAGTCATTATTTATCTGTCATACATACATAAAGGCACAATTCAATTATCTATTAGCTACTAAGACCAAATCAATTCAATTATCAATTTAATTAGATTATCAATTCAATATTTGAAATTACCATCAAACCTTTTCGTACACAATATGAGAACTCGTTATTATTATGGAACAACATCCACTTTTATGCAGGCCAATGGAATCGATCCACGACAAGACCAGTTCAATTCAATAAGTTCATATATGGTAGGGGACGACACATATGACAATCATAGTTTTTGCTAGAGGTTGACGTGTCAATCCCCTAATTACGCTATCTCTCCTGTTCAATTCAATTATCTATCTGTCACGAAAACACAATCAATATCGATGGAGCAATCCATTGGACTCAATAATTTTCAGCTTTTATCGTCTATCTTTATTAATATCAAATTTGAGCCACAATAGTCAATTAAACAATTGGTCCATCAATCCATAATAATTTAGTTACATCAATTATCACTAATTGATAACTTTAACGATAATCAATTTGCGATAGATTATTAACACAACAGACATTTATGACAATAACTCAATTGTGATCAATAATAATATTGATATACAAATTATGACAATAACTCAATTACGACAATTAATTGTGTTTCTAACACGATTTCTCCAACCAATTTCCAATGCAATAATTATCTTATTTGAAAAAAACATTATACCACAATAATCTCTATATGAAGAACAAGAGTCCTAATATTTTATACTTGTGAAAATGTCGATATACATGTATCCCTACGTACCTAAAGTTAGCTAAAAATCAATCGAATTCCTACTGTCTGTTGGCTCACAAATGTCCAATTTTGGCCCGTGATTTCACTCTGATGTGGTCCCAAAACTCGTGTTGATCACTTGGATGAAGATCTCATGTGTGAGGGCTTCGAAACTAGCCATCATTGGCATCCTGGAATGTCTCGGTCTGTGTGCAAACAATGGAGAAAGAAAGTGTTTGTGTGTAGAAAATTTTGTGGAGGCAAATAAGGTTTTCAGCCACCCTTTAAACATTATTTATAGTTTTAATTAGAATTTTAACTTTTATTGAGCCTTGAACTAATTATGAGCAAATCATTACCATCAATAATAAATCAATCATTTGTTAATTATTCAGATTTAATTAAATCCAAATTTTAGATAATTATTTCATAACCACTTATCAAAGTTCATCGCTATTTGAATTTCTTCTTATCTCTTCCATAACTTTTCTCAGTCAAACTATAGTTTTAATTTAATCTTTTATTTCTACAATTTCTCTAATTTTTAGAAATATTTAATATAATAATATTTTATCATTTATTATTTGAATTAAAATAACAATTAATATTATTTTAATGGTTGAAATATTTTTAGGCATAAGACTTTCAATAGAAGTCCTATATTCATTAGGCTTTTATTTGAATTTCAAATCAAATTGAAATTCCTAATTTCTATTCCAAGTAAAACTAATCTTTCTTTCACTTCATAATCCTTTTATAATTATCTTTCTATTCCTTTCCAAATTCTTCCTTAATTCCTTTTAATCCATTAATATTTCATATTCAATTAATAAGTTATTTTATTGTCCTTATTGAAATATTGAAGAATGAGATTTCTCCAACACGATTTCTCCAACCAATTTCCAATGCAATAATTATTCTATTTGACAGAAAATTATACCAATAATCTCTATATGAAGAACAAGAGTCCTAATAGATTATACTTGCGAAAATGTCGATATACATATATCCCTACGTACCTAAGGTTAGTTAAAAAAATCAATTGGATTCCTACTGTCTGTTGACTCACGAATGTCAAATTTTGACCTGTGATTTCTCTCTGACGTGGTCTCGAAACTCGTGTTGATCACTTAGATGACAATCTCATATGTGTGAGCTTCTAAACTAGCCATCATTGGCATCTTGGAATGTCTCGATTTTGCGTGCAAACAAAGGAGAAAGAAAGTGTTTGTGTGCAGAAAATTCTATGGGGGAGATAAGGTTTCCAATCATCCTTTAAATTCTATTTATAGTTTTAATTAGAGTTTTGACTTTCATTGAGCCTTGGACTAATTATGAGCTAATCATGACCTTTCATAATAAATCAATCATTTGTTAATTATTTAAATTTAATTAAATACGAATTTAAAATAAATATTTTATAACCACTTTTCAAAATTCATCGCTTTTCGAATTTCTTTTTATCTCTTTCATAACTTTTCTTAGTCAAACTATACTTTTATTTTAGTCTTTTATAAATCTTTAATATAATAATATTTTATCATATATTTTTTGAATTAAAATAATAATTAATATTATTTCAATGTCTGAAATATTCTTAGGCATAAGACTTTCACTAGAAGTTCTATATTCATTAGGCTTTTATTTAAAATTCAAATCAAATTGAAATCCCTAATTTCAATCTAATTATAGTTTCTGTTCCAAGTAAAGTTAATCTTCCTATTCATTTTATAATTATCTTCCTATTCCTTTCCAAATACTTCCTTAATTCCTTTCAATCCACTAATATTTTATTTTTAATTAATAAATTACTTTATTGTTCTTATTGAAATATTGAGGCGTCACAATATAATTGTAACTAGAATTTATTTCTCTTTCATTCGAGAAGAAAAGGAAACATCCGCGTGAAGGCGTGAACTGCTGCTGCACAGCACAACGTTCAACGACATGCAAACAGATTTGACCTGTTTTGATGCATACATGTGCTTGTCCGTGAACTGAGCATGGAATGGTAGACAAGGCGCGAAGTTTGCTGCATGTTGGACTCCCTTGCAAGTAGTCATAGAACCCGGCGAGGGAAATAAAGGAGGTACGTACTGAGTGAGAAGAGCTGCCTGCAATTAATGGGGGAGGAAAGTGGAGGCGGTTGAGTCGCTGCATGCATTAACTCGACGCCAGCCACATTTTACTGCCGTTCGAGCTGTGCAACGCGAACTTGGTCATGATCAATTGCATGGCCTGGAGCATGCATTTGTCAGAGGGTACAGCAAACAGTTCGGACATGGTATGCACGCACCACTTCGATCGTTCAAGTCTTCTCTAAATTGTTTCACGCATGAATTTACGTAACTATGACTTTTTCTTTCAACGATACTCATTCTAGAATTCAAACTCTAGATTTATTATTATTTTTTAGAAAAAAGGAATATTTGAATCCAAAATAGGTCCAACTCACCCTTCATTCATAAATAAAAAATGATCTTGTTAAATATTTTTTTCAGTGAATTTAAAATGAATTTACGATCAGCATTAATTTATAAATCAATGATATTCCATATATATGGATCCATCTTGGATCCACACAATTCTCAATCCCTATTTTTTTTTTTTGCTTCTTATTAAATAGACCGCATTTGGTTGAGACCATTATCAAAACCTCGAGTTCGATGGGCATGGCGCGTACATGTAGGATTTGAATGGCAGGCCCACTAGACGAGCTATAAATTAGCGTAAAATTGGCTCGGCCAAGAATAGAAGCGAGACTGCTGGGCCAAAAATACTTTGGTTACGAATTTTATAGACGAGAAGGTTTATTATTTAGTTTTTTAGTTAAAGTTTTTTTTTTTAAAAGTTGTATATGTTTATCATTTACCTATGACTTTCATTGATGAGAAGTTTGGATATGTCTTTTAATTTGTATTTGATACATGATTCAATAAGAAATTATCATGTGGGACAATTGTGTAAAAGTATGATGAGGAGAAATGAACTAAATAATAGCATTTGATTTTAAAAGTATCCAATATATTTTTCTTACAAATTTAAATGAGACTACATAATAAAAAGATCTAAACATTTTAAATATTTTAAATATGCACTATCATACTTAAAATCATTATTTCAGTATTATAGTTTACACATATAAATATCAATATAATTATTATTATGAAAATAAAATTTTCAATCGTGTGAAGCACACATGTGTTTCATAGAATATATATATATATATATATATATATATATATATATATATTATATATATATATTTCATAGAATATATATATATAATTCGATGCACCAAGCACTCTATCTTTCCTCCATGCAATTTTCTCTCTTTTTTTAATTATTTTTAATATTTCTCTTTGACTTTATGCATTATGACAACTTAAGTCTATTAGTTATGATAACCTAAGACTTTTATTTATTTTTAATTTAAAAAGTCACATATTTTATATCTAGTTAATTCTAGTAATTATTTTTTTATCAATATGAAGAGTCATAATTATTTTGAATTTGAAAGATCATTAACCATATGATCTTTGATTTATGTTAATAATTTGTGTATTAAAATTTAATATCACGACTAAATGTTTACATATTACATATTGACTCATCATATGTCATTAATTTATTATTTATAATAACAAACAACAGTATATAAATGCGTCCTTAGTTAATATGTTTTAAATTTAACATCATGATTAAATTTTCATAAAATACAAGTTTATTTTTTTTATATTTGATTATATTTTCAATCATAAAAATAATATATATAAATGCATCTTTGTGTGTATTAAAATTTTAAAACTATGATTAATTTTTTTAAAAAATTACATATTGACTCTTTACATTTCATTATATTTGTATTCTTATAACAAATAATTAGATATAAGTTCATTATTAATCAATGTGTATTAAACATAATGATTAAATTTTCATAAATTAAATGATGGATCTTTATATTCCATTATATTTTTTAATATTAATAAAAAAATAATCACATATAAATGTACTGTTAACTAATGTGTACTAAATATTTAACAACATCACTAAATTTTTATAAATTAAAATGTTAACTCTTTAAATTCTACTATATTATCATGTTGATATACATACATACATACACACACACATATATATATATATATATATATATGAGTTTGCCACACCTTTCATCTTCAAATTCTAGCCGTAGTGACAAACGAAGCATGTGAGAGGCAGGGATGGTGACTTCAACGGTGGTGGCCGCTTGAAGCTCCCTGAGTTGGCGAGGCGAGATTGTAGAGGAGGCAACCGTAACAGGACGGGTACCGCGTGTCACACCCCTTTTTCGTAGGACGAATAGGATGTGTCGGCCTTAGAAATTTCCTCACCGAAACCCTAAGTCAGCCTCTCTTGCACTAAGTTTCTTTTAACACTCAAAAACGTGCACTCAACACTCACAAGAAGATGATCACTTTAATGGCACTTAGAACACAAAGGATTAGGGAAAAAATGCTTTATTCACTCTGCCCTGAACTCAGGACTATTACAAGTATTTATACATTGAAGAAGATGGCCAATTGCCAACTTAAAATTCAAATGCACATACATGGCCGAGTGCCCCCTCATGGCACCTCTTCACATTCAAAAACCCCTCCACCGGCTTCCCTTCTTCCTCCACGAATTTGGGATGCCTAGATGATCTTCCCTCCATCCTCATGTCAGGTGATAAGCTCCCTCCAAGGCTTGTGCGCACCGGATCTTCCCATCAAATGGGAGGACATGGCGGCCGGGCGGTTGTAACCGCACCTCACCAACTGTCATCTTCTCCAGGAGCCTCCTGCGCGAGAATCTCCATAGCCACTGGTGTGCCCTCGACTTCCCTCCACCTGAGGGACAAATGGGACGAGCCACTTCGGCCTTGGGACGGTAACTCCCAAAAATGTCAAAGTGGGCAGCCGGGCGCGCCGCCTGTGCCCCGGGCGTGCACCGCTCGTCCCACGAAAAATCCACTCATCCTGACTCGGCCAGTGGACATTGCCAAGCCTCCTTCATGTCGCCTGGTCTTCGGGATATGGTTGCATGGTCCCTGGGACGTCCCGATCATCCCTTGGGACGGACATGGCCGCCGCGTGCATTGCCCGCCATGTCGGGCGGCCGGCTTGCCACCGAGTGCACCCGCCATGTCCCTACATGTCCCACTAACAAAAGTGGTGACATTTCTCCCCCACCAAAGGGAAAGCCGTCCCTGGCGACCCTGTGCGTCCCTGCATGGCCGACATGGTTCCAAGGTTGTTGACCGCCCCTCGATTAGGGTTTCCTCTTGAGGGATCCTCCTGATCTTCAAAGAACTTCTTCAACATACTAACATGAAATACAGGATGAAGCTGAGAAAGGTGACAAGAGAGGTCCACCCTGTAAGCCACCTTGCCTATCCTCTTGGTGATGACAAAGGGTCCTTCATACTTCCTCAAAAACCCTTGATGGAGGTTGCGAAGGCCCTTGAACTGCCTCGTCCTTAGCTTCACCATTACCTTGTCCCCTTCTTGGAACTCAATACGTCGTCGATGTCGATCAGCATACTCCTTCATCTTGCGCTTGGCTTTGTCCAAAATAGCTTTGGACATCTCCACATCATCTTGCCATTCACGGGCCACATGGTAGGCGGCCGGGCACCTCCCGGAATACCTAGTGGCCAAGGCTGCCGGGGTCACAGGTTGTCGACCCGTGACCATCTCGAAGGCGCTCTGGTTGGTAGCTTCACTTCTTTGAAGGTTGTAGGAAAATTGGGCCACTCCTAGTAGCCGTGCCCAATTAGCTTGACTTGCGGCCACAAAGTGTCACAAGTATGTCTCCAATAAGTTGTTGGCGCGCTCGGTTTGGCCGTCCGTCTGCGGGTGGAAGGCCGTTGAGAACCGGAGTTGAGACCCCAAAAGTTTGAACAACTCCCTCCAAAAGTGCCCTATAAACCGAGGGTCGTGGTCACTCACAATGACCTCGGGCACACCCCAGTGCTTCACCACATTGTCGACAAAGAGCCTAGCCACCTCTTCGGCCGTGCAATGCTTAGGTGCTGGTACAAAGGTCCCGTACTTGGAGAGTTTGTCAACCACCACCATGATTGACCCAAACCCTCCTGACTTCGGCAATGCAGATATGAAATCCATAGTAACTACCTGCCATGGACGCTCCAGGATTGGAAGAGGCTCGAGCAAACCGGTCGGCCTATGAAGATCCACCTTGTCCTATTGGCACAACAGGCACGTCCGCACATAAGCTTCAACATCTTAACTCATCTGAGGCCAATAGTAAGCCTCTTCAACCAAGGCCAGGGTTCTGGCCATGCCGGGGTGCCCTGCCCACTTGGAGTCATGGCAGTCCCTCAGCACTAATCTTCGTAGGCTGCCCATCCGGAGCACGTACACCCTGCGCCCTGAAGTGAACAACAGACCGCCCTCCATCCAGAACCTCCGCGTCCTACCTTCCTCCACCATCTTCTTCAACTCTAGAGCCTTGGCATCCTCCTTAAGGCCCTCTCGGATCTGATCTTGGAAGTCCATCTTGACTGCACTTATGGTGGTCAATTGAGCCTTACGGCTTAGGGCGTCGGCCATCACATTGGAGCGTTGATGCATGCAAAATATAACATATTTTAGATTATTATTTTAGTTAACTTTTCTATAATTTGTTCATGGCATGCATCATTTTTAGTCACTTTTAATCGTAATTCCGGATTTATTAATTTTAATTATTAATTCTCTGAATATTTTAATTGTGGATGGATTAATTAAATTTGAATAATTATTTTGCAGGAAAATTCAAAACACGGCCGAAATTCAAAGAAATTATTCCTTACGGCCGAGATTTGGCTTTACCCCCAAGTCATTTTGGCCGAGATTTGGCTTTACGCCCAAGTCGTTTTGGGCGAGATTTCTAGAGGGTAATGATAAGGAATCTTCTTTGTTACGGCTAAGATTTGAAGGAATAAAGATAAATGATTTTATCTTTTGAGCGTAACAAGATTAAATTCCTTCCTTACGGCCGAGATTTGGAGGGAGTAAAAGGAATTTTATCTCTTTGGGAGTAAAGATTTAGTTCTTTCCTTATGGCCGAGATTCAAAGGGAGTAATGATAGGGACTCTTCTTTGTTTTGGCCGAGATTTGGAGGGGGTAAAGATAAAAAAAATCATTTTGGCCGAGATTCAAAGGGAGTAATGATAGAAGACTTTTCATTTTGGCCGAGATTTGGAGGGGGTAACGGAAAGAAAACTCATCGTTTTGGCCAAAACTAGAAGATGCTATCGTTTTGGGCATAATGGAAAGGTGTAAAGATATGAATTGTTTATCATTTTGGCCGAGATTCAAAAGGAGTAACAATTAAATGATTTTATCTTTTGGGCGTAACAAGATTAAAATCTTTATTACGACCGAGATTCTAAGGGAGTAAAGATAAAAGAATTTTGTTACGGCCGAGACTCTAAGGGAGTAAAGATAAAAATGATTTATCTTTGGGCGTAATGATAAAAGGATTTATCTTTGGCCGAGTTTATCTTATAATTTTAAAGTCAACCGTACGGTGTTACGGCCGAGATCAAATTGAAGGCCGTCCGCACCCTATAAATACGTGAAGAATCCATCGTTTCAATGTGTGCTCTGAAGTTCAGGTTTCTTCCACATAGAGTCGTGAGCTCTGCAGGCTACGACCAAGAGGAGAGAGGTGCGACGGCTGGAGGTTGATCACGACCCTGATCAAGTCCGAGAGGCTGCCCGACTGTCTGCCCAATTCGAGAGCTCTACTTCTATTTTGGGTGTAATTCTTTCGATTATTATTGTTATTTTGTTATTATCTCTCCGAAATTTCTAGGATGAACTCCATATTTTTAGGGTTATTATTTTAGGAAATTATTAATTGAAGGGAAATGTTTGGACCCTACTTTATTTGTTTTAATCTTTTTTGATCAATTATTAATTGTGCTTAATGCTTTTATATTAGTTAATTAAATTTCTGAATTAGGCTATACCAGTTTGTGGAGTGTTTAATTTCAGAATTCATTATACTAATTATAATTGATTTTATTTGGAATTAATAATTGACATAAATTTGATAACTAGTGTGTGGAGAATCAAGTTTGTGTGGTCTATTAATCTATACCAGTTTGTGGAGTGATTAATAGTCTAGAGAATCCAATTTAATGCATCTTAATTTTAATATGATTTTGGGGTACCAGTCGTGGAGACTTCAATTCTTATTAAATTAAGATAGTTCTATATGATTAAATTGAGGGATGCCAGTCGTGGAGACCACAAGTTAATCATGTTAGATTATTTTAGGGAGACTCTAATCCATCTTTAAAGATTAAAGTTATCTTTTATGGTTCAAATATTTATCCTGATCTATTTTCATCCTAAGGCCTAACTTCAACACCACTATCTTATCTTTATTTTATTTTCTTTATTTTATTTTATAAAACTCTTTTTCCAGAAATCCATGTTTTTACTCTCTTATTAATTTATAAATCAAGATATTGAATTAATAATATTCCTCGTGGGTTCGACACTCTTACTCCTATTACTATATTACTTGAGCGACTAGTGCACTTGCTAGCAAATTTTATTGTTACAAATCTAACGCATCAAGTTTTTGGCGCCGTTGCCGGGGAATATTTTATTAATTAATTTCTAATTTTTTATGAATTATTAGGAGATGTAAATAAAGTGTAAATAATTCTTTATAAATATGTATTAATTGTTTTAATTATTTTTTGTGAATAAACTAACATTTTTTCTTTTGCAGATAAAGGTCACGATAATTTTTTTTAAGCTCTGTCTACTTTCGGTTTAAAATCCGACGCCGATTGGATTTTCCGAATTACACTGTCGACTTATGATTTTACGACCGAGATTTAATGTGTCGGCTTTATTAATTTTACGGCCTCGCAATGAATGATTTCTGAGTTCTAAACTTTCAATTTTTACGGCCGTAATATCCGAACGTTGTTTTACATCATGGATTTGATTTCATTTTGGCCAAAGTGGTTTGTTCTATTTGATTTGATTTCATTGTTTTACGGCCATAAAGAATCTTCTTAATTCACTTTCGGCCGTAATGAGCCGAAATCATGTTCTGTTTTACGGCCAATCTTGTTGACTTCATCTCGGCCGAGGTGACCTCATTTCATCTTAATTGACAATTTTTATCTTTACGGGCGAGATTCACCTCATCCGGATCAAATTGAATTCTCTTGTGATATGATTGATTAAGCTTGCAGACGAGAATTTAATCTTCTTTACGGCCGAGAATGATCTCATGTTTTCTGTTTACGGCCGAGAATGATCTCATGGTTTTGCGGCCGTAAAATTTCTGAACATTTGTTTTTACGCCATATTACGACCTTTTCGGCCAATTTATTTGTGACTTTTTCTTTCTCGGCCATCAACGATCACGTTCGACTTAATTCTCATTGTTTTACGGCCGATATGAATTATCCTCTTCCTCGGCCGTAATGAGTCATTTTGTCGACGTTTCGTTCGATTTTTTTTATTTCGGCCGAAACCCTGTTCTGTTTTACGATCAAAGGTTTTCAACTTCAGTTCTTTACGCCTAGGATTTTATATGTGAGAAGTTGATTGCCGAAATGATTCATCGCTGTGTTAATTTTTACGACGTTTTTTTCGACCATAAGCCAACAAATTTTACGCCTTCACGTTGAATCCCTTTCAACACTGTTTTATGATTTTTACGGACGAACGAGCCACGGATTACTAATTTAATTTCGGTCGTAAATCTATTTCTGTATTGCGGCCGATCAATCTTATTTCCTCTCTGAAAATAATTTTTTGCTAATGTCTGATTATTAACTTTACGGCCACAAATTAGTTCTGATTCGTTTTGTGCCGTTTGTTACATCATCGTTAATTCTTCCAAGTTTTACGGCAGAACGAGTGCTTGATTTTATGATTATCTATTTGATTTACTTTCGATCGAGTTATTTGGCATTTGAATTGGTTTGTAGTGCGTTTGGCGGCCATAATTAGGTTTCTGATAAATTCTTTTCGGAAATTAATTTTAATGACGAATTCTCAATTCTTAAGGCCGAAAGACTTTCTATTTGTTAAAATCTCATTTTTTCGTGACCTATTATCTGTATTTCTTTTTTCTTGTATATATTTGTATTTTATTCTTTTATCTCTCTTACTAAAAATTAGTTGTTGCAGGACTTAAGTGAAAATCTAATCACAACTAAGTTAATCCTTTGGATAAATTTATATGTCACACATTCTGATCAGATGTTAATTTTTCATTTTATTTAATTTTTTTTCTGACACTTGGTTGTTGCAGTGACGAATTGAATATTTAATCACAACCAAAGATTTTACTAATTTACATTTTTTTTTAAATTAAGTTAATTTTTTTTTATTTTATTATTTTTATTTAATTAGTTATTTGATTGGCATTTTAATAGTTTAAGGAGTCATCTAATCGATATTTCTTTTTGTGCACGGAGAGGAACTCGACTAATCATTTCTTCGGATACGTGGACCGAGCGATACATGAATTAACACGTCGGGTTCATCTCGGACATGACAAGGCGAAAGGAAAAATCTCTTTGGAATCGGCCGATCGCTGCGCTGCTTGAATTTGATGTGACCCTTCACTGCGCATCATGAGGGAAAGGTAAGTTTACGCCCGTAATTGTATCTATAAATTCTTACACCTCGTGTTTGTGCAGACCAAAAGCGTCGCGCCAGTTCCTTACGGCCGAAGTTCCAAAGCTCTTACTCTTACGGCCGATCTTCATCTCTTACGGCCGAAGTTCCGAGTCTCACCGCCGATCCTTACGCCCCCTGTGCATTACGGCCGAACCTCTGTTCCATCCATTTTCTTACGGCTGAAGTCTCCATGACTAAAAGCCCTTACGACCGAAGTCTCAACACCGCGCACCGCCGCTCCCTTACGCCCTTTCTTCGTTACAGCCGAAGTCTCACCATTACGGCCAGTTTCTTACGGTCGAGATTGCACGGCTGAGATCTTCATCAACAAAATTTTGTGGCCAAGCTTTTACGGCCGAGATTCTCCATTATCGGCCGAGATCCATCAATTATCAGCCGAGATCTCCTCTCACCGACACCATTTGCGGCCGACACCTTCATCGATATATATATTGAGGCCGAACATCTCTCCACCGACAATAAATCCGGTTGTGTCTTTTCCCTTTTCTTTATTTTCGTTTCTTTAATTTTCCTTTTTATTGAGTATGTATCACTTTCTCTTGCTGGCTTAACACTGAGGACAGTGTCTAGTTCAAGCTTGGGAGAGTTTGCATTTCACGCATTGCATGTCTCTTTCTTTGCTTATGTTTGCATCTATTTATAAAAAAAATCCCAAAAAAATTGAAAAATTTGAAAATTTTCTAAAAAAATACCATTGCATGCATTTATTTTTGCTATCATCTAACAAACTCTTGTCTTATTGTTTTAATTATCTTTTAGTAAAAGTTCAAAGACATGTCGTTAACTGATGAAATTTGAATACTTTTCTTTCTTATCACTTGCTATTTTAGTATCAAACTTATAGACTGTGTGCCTATGCTAAGTAGAATTATGAATGGTTAGACGACAAAATCATATTCACGCCTTTTTATTTATTTTAAGTCTTGATAGTAGTAGCCTTCTTATTGACCATATCAAGTACTTTTTGAGCTTATAAAAAAAGAAGGGTTAGTTAAACCCCAACAAATAAAAAAAAGAGAAAGAGAAAAATGATGAATAAAGTTATGTGTAGGTACAAAAGTGTTATCTGGAACCAAGATGTGTTCGGGTAATTAGATCCGTAGGGGTTCATGCCTGACGACCTAAGGGCAACTGCTCTAGGATCCGTCGATCGAAAACCTGTTACATGGACCATCTTGTGAAATATGGAGAACCACAGGAGTACTGAATCATGGCTAAGTTCGAACTCTTCATTCAGAACCTTGGTTGTTCGGACAAGTAAACTCGAGGGGTGCTTTATCACCTGTTGCCCTAAGGCCATCTGGTCTGGGAGTCATCAGTCCAAAGCCCGCTACATGGACTTCCTTGTGCAATCCTGCTTGAAGATTAGAATTTTTAAAATGATTAAAAATAAAGTTGAAAAATGAAAAGAAAAAGAAAAAAGTTTTAAGCTCAATTAGTACTTATGTGTTCAATATTAATGCTATTATTTGACAGACAATTTATTTTTCTGCAAGGCTGAATTTGAGATTGTTTAAATTTGTGTAACATTCAGAACCTCTATGAAGCTAAGTGCATGGAAAATGATAAGATACTGAGTAGTAGGTGTGCAGAAGAACTGTGTGAGAAAATTAGTCAGTTGACAATGTGGAGGTTATGATGGAACTTTCTTGAGCCTTGCTTTGAATTTTTACTTGAGGACAAGCAAGACTTTAAGCTTGGGGGAGTTTGATGCATGCAAAATATAACATATTTTAGATTATTATTTTAATTAACTTTTCTGTAATTTGTTCATGGCATGCATCATTTTTAGTCACTTTTAATCGTAATTCCAGATTTATTAATTTTAATTATTAATTCTCTGAATATTTTAATTGTGGATGTATTAATTAAATTTGAATAATTATTTTGCAGGAAAATTCAAAACACGGCCGAAATTCAAAGAAAGTATTCCTTACGGCCGAGATTTGGCTTTACCCCCAAGTCATTTTGGCCGAGATTTGGCTTTACACCCAAGTCGTTTTGGGCGAGATTTCTAGAGGGTAATGATAAGGAATCTTCTTTGTTACGACTAAGATTTGAAGGAGTAAAGATAAATGATTTTATCTTTTGGGCGTAACAAGATTAAATTCCTTCCTTACGGCCGAGATTTGGAGGGAGTAAAAGGAATTTTATCTCTTTGGGAGTAAAGATTTAGTTCTTTCCTTACGGCCGAGATTCAAAGGGAGAAATGATAGGGACTCTTCTTTGTTTTGGCCGAGATTTGGAGGGGGTAAAGATAAAAGAATTCGTTTTGGCCGAGATTCAAAGGGAGTAATGATAGAAGACTTTTCATTTTGGCCGAGATTTGGAGGGGGTAACGGAAAGAAAACTCATCGTTTTGGCCAAAACTAGAAGATGCTATCGTTTTGGGCGTAATGGAAAGGTGTAACAATATCATCTAACAAACTCTTGTCTTATTGTTTTAATTATCTTTTAGTAAAAGTTCAAAGACATGTCGTTAACTGATGAAATTTGAATACTTTTCTTTCTTATCACTTGCTATTTTAGTATCAAACTTATGGACTGTGTGCCTATGCTAAGTAGAATTATGAATGGTTAGACGACAAAATCATATTCATGCCTTTTTATTTATTTTAAGTCTTGATAGTAGTAGCCTTCTTATTGACCATATCAAGTACTTTTTGAGCTTATAAAAAAAGAAGGGTTAGTTAAACCCCAACAAATAAAAAAAAGAGAAAGAGAAAAATGATGAATAAAGTTATGTGTAGGTACAAAAGTGTTATCTGGAACCAAGATGTGTTCGGGTAATTAGATCCGTAGGGGTTCATGCCTGACGACCTAAGGGCAACTGCTCTAGGATCCGTCGATCGAAAACCTGTTACATGGACCATCTTGTGAAATATGGAGAACCACGGGAGTACTGAATCATGGCTAAGTTCGAACTCTTCATTCAGAACCTTGGTTGTTCGGACAAGTAAACTCGAGGGGTGCTTTATCACCTGTTGCCCTAAGGCCATCTGGTCTGGGAGTCATCAGTCCAAAGCCCGCTACATGGACTTCCTTGTGCAATCCTGCTTGAAGATTAGAACTTTTAAAATGATTAAAAATAAAGTTGAAAAATGAAAAGAAAAAGAAAAAAGTTTTAAGCTCAATTAGTACTTATGTGTTCAATATTAATGCTATTATTTGACAGACAATTTATTTTTCTGCAAGGCTGAATTTGAGATTGTTTAAATTTGTGTAACATTCAGAACCTCTATGAAGCTAAGTGCATGGAAAATGATAAGATACTGAGTAGTAGGTGTGCAGAAGAACTGTGTGAGAAAATTAGTCAGTTGACAATGTGGAGGTTATGATGGAACTTTCTTGAGCCTTGCTTTGAATTTTTACTTGAGGACAAGCAAGACTTTAAGCTTGGGGGAGTTTGATGCATGCAAAATATAACATATTTTAGATTATTATTTTAATTAACTTTTCTGTAATTTGTTCATGGCATGCATCATTTTTAGTCACTTTTAATCGTAATTCCAGATTTATTAATTTTAATTATTAATTCTCTGAATATTTTAATTGTGGATGGATTAATTAAATTTGAATAATTATTTTGCAGGAAAATTCAAAACACGGCCGAAATTCAAAGAAAGTATTCCTTACGGCCGAGATTTGGCTTTACCCCCAAGTCATTTTGGCCGAGATTTGGCTTTACACCCAAGTCGTTTTGGGCGAGATTTCTAGAGGGTAATGATAAGGAATCTTCTTTGTTACGACTAAGATTTGAAGGAGTAAAGATAAATGATTTTATCTTTTGGGCGTAACAAGATTAAATTCCTTCCTTACGGCCGAGATTTGGAGGGAGTAAAAGGAATTTTATCTCTTTGGGAGTAAAGATTTAGTTCTTTCCTTACGGCCGAGATTCAAAGGGAGAAATGATAGGGACTCTTCTTTGTTTTGGCCGAGATTTGGAGGGGGTAAAGATAAAAGAATTCATTTTGGCCGAGATTCAAAGGGAGTAATGATAGAAGACTTTTCATTTTGGCCGAGATTTGGAGGGGGTAACGGAAAGAAAACTCATCGTTTTGGCCAAAACTAGAAGATGCTATCGTTTTGGGCGTAATGGAAAGGTGTAAAGATATGAATTGTTTATCATTTTGGCCGAGA
The DNA here is from genome assembly GCA_030549335.1 of Pontederia crassipes. NCBI lineage: Eukaryota > Viridiplantae > Streptophyta > Magnoliopsida > Commelinales > Pontederiaceae > Pontederia > Pontederia crassipes. The sequence goes on from CM060193.1 coordinate 33,178,411, forward strand.
TTCAAAAGGAGTAACAATTAAATGATTTTATCTTTTGGGCATAACAAGATTAAAATCTTTATTACGGCCGAGATTCTAAGGGAGTAAAGATAAAAGAATTTTGTTACGGCCGAGACTCTAAGGGAGTAAAGATAAAAAGAATTTATCTTTGGGCGTAATGATAAAAGGATTTATCTTTGGCCGAGTTTATCTTATAATTTTAAAGTCAACCGTACGATGTTACGGCCGAGATCAAATTGAAGGCCGTCCGCACCCTATAATACGTGAAGAAGCCATCGTTTCAATGTGTGCTCTGAAGTTCAGGTTTCTTCCACGGAGAGTCGTGAGCTCTGCAGGCTACGACCAAGAGGAGAGAGGTGCGACGGCTGGAGGTTGATCGCGACCCTGATCAAGTCCGAGAGGCTGCCCGACTGTCTGCCCAATTCGAGAGCTCTACTTCTATTTTGGGTATAATTCTTTCGATTATTATTGTTATTTTGTTATTATCTCTCCGAAATTTCTAGGATGAACTCCATGTTTTTAGGGTTATTATTTTAGGAGATTATTAATTGAAGGGAAATGTTTGGACCCTACTTTATTTGTTTTAATCTTTTCTGATCAATTATTAATTGTGCTTAATGCTTTTATATTAGTTAATTAAATTTCTGAATTAGGCTATACCAGTTTGTGGAGTGTTTAATTTCAGAATTCATTATACTAATTATAATTGATTTTATTTGGAATTAATAATTGACATAAATTTGATAACTAGTGTGTGGAGAATCAAGTTTGTGTGGTCTATTAATCTATACCAGTTTGTGGAGTGATTAATAGTCTAGAGAATCCAATTTAATGCATCTTAATTTTAATATGATTTTGGGGTACCAGTCGTGGAGACTTCAATTCTTATTAAATTAAGATAGTTCTATATGATTAAATTGAGGGATGTCAGTCGTGGAGACCACAAGTTAATCATGTTAGATTACTTTAGGGAGATTCTAATCCATCTTTAAAGATTAAAGTTATCTTTTATGGTTCAAATATTTATCCTGATCTATTTTCATCCTAAGGCCTAACTTCAACACCACTATCTTATCTTTATTTTATTTTCTTTATTTTATTTTATAAAACTCTTTTTCCAAAAATCCATGTTTTTACTCTCTTATTAATTTATAAATCCAGATATTGAATTAATAATATTCCTTGTGGGTTCGACACTCTTACTCCTATTACTATATTACTTGAGCGACTAGTGCACTTGCTAGCAAATTTTATTGTTACAAATCTAACGCATCAAGCGTCCAGTCCTATACTCAAGAGAGTACTCGAACTCGGCCAAGAAATCCTGCCACCTGGCCTGTTTGGGGGAGAGTTTCTTCTGGTTTTGGAAGTAGGAAGTCGCCATGTTGTCGGTCTTCACAATGAAGGCACTCACCAAGAGGTAATGCCTCCATGTCCTCAAGCAATGGACGATGGCCGTCATCTCCTTTTCGTGCACCAGGTACCTTCGTTCAGCAACATTGAACTTTTGACTTTCATAAGCCACAGGGCGGCCCTCCTGCATGAGGACACCCCCAAGGGCAAAGTTCGAGGCATCGGTGTGCACTTCAAATGGCCGGCCATAGTCCGGCAACTTCAAGCATGGCCCCTTGTCCATAGCTGTCTTCAAGTCGTCGAAGGATTCTTGGCATTAGCTCATCCAAAGCCACTTCATGTCCTTCCTCAAGAGGTTTGTGAAGGTTGCTGTACTCCGAGAGTAGCCCTCCACAAACTTCTGATAATAGTTTGCTAACCCTAGAAATGATCGCAACTCCGATACATTTGTAGGGGCCTTCCAATTCAAGATGGCTTCAACCTTGGACTCATACATAGCAATGGTACCTGCCTTGATTTTGTGTCCCAAGAACATCACCTCGGCCTGAGCAAAGGAGCACTTCTCCAATTTGATGTAAAGCTCATTGGCCCTAAGCAACTTGAAGACCTCCTCCAAGTGCCTCATGTGATCTGCCATGTTCTCATAGTAGACAACAATGTCATCAAGATAAACCACCACACACTTATCAAGGAGTGGGTGGAAGATCTTGTTCATTAGGGTACAAAAAGTGGCCGGTGCATTAGTAAGGCCAAAGGGCATGACAAGAAATTCATATGACCCATACCTAGTCACACATGTAGTCTTCTCTTCATCACCTTTAGCAATCCTTACTTGCCAATATCCTGACCTCAAGTTAAGTTTGGAGAAGACCCTAGCCTTCCCAAGGCGATCAAAGAGGTCTTCCACCAAAGGTATTGGGTACTTGTTGCGAACAGTCAACTTGTTGAGGGCCCTATAATCAATACACATCGTGCCATCATGCTTCTTTTGAAAGATGACCGGTGCTCCATAGGGTGCCTTTGAAGGTCGAATGAAACCAGCCTTGAGCAACTCTCCTAGTTGCTTGCGGAGTTCTTCTAACTCAGGTGGCGCCATACAATAAGGCCCCATGGCCGGAGGCTTGGCGCCGGGCATCAATTCAATTGAATGATCTACATCTCAGCGAGTGATGCATGCAAAATACAACATATTTTAGTCAATTATTTTAATTAAATTTTCTGTAATTTGATCATGGCATGCATCATTTTTAGTCACTTTTAATCGTAATTCCGGATTTATCAATTTTAATTATTAAATTCTCCGAATATTTTAATTGTGGATGGATTAACTAAATTTTGATAATTATTTTGCAGAAAAATCGAGATTAAAATGGATTGTGCTATATCGGCCAACATTTCGAAGAATTTATCATTATGGCCGAGATTAGGATGAAGAATTCATCATTACGGTCGAGATTTGGCTTTACACCCAAGTCGTTACGGCCGAGATTCAAAAGGAGTAACAAGTTTAAATTCTTTGTTACGGCCGAGATTTAAAGGGGGTAAAGATAAATGGAATTTTAGCTTTTGGGCGTAATGGCATGAAGATGAAGATGTTACGGCCGAGATTTGGAGGGGGTAATGGCAATGAAATCATCCGTTTGGCCGATATATGAAGGTGTAAAGATAAAATTGTTTGGGCGTAAAGATAAAAGGATTTTTATCTTTGGGAGTAATGAAAAGGAGTAAAGATAAAATAATTTCCTTACGGCCGAGACTCTAAGGGAGTAAAGATAAAAATGATTTATCTTTGGGCGTAATGATAAAATGATTTATCTTTGGCCGAGTTTATCTTATAATTTTAAAGTCAACCGTACGATGTTACGATCGAGATCAAATTGAAGGCCGTCCGCACCCTATAAATACGTGAAGAATCCGTCGTTTCAAAGTGTGCTCTGAAGTTCAGGTTTCTTCCACGGCGAGTCGTGAGCTCTGCAGGCTACGACCAAGAGGAGAGAGGTGCGACGGCTGGAAGTTGATCGCGACCCTGATCAAGTCCGAGAGGCTGCCCGACTGTCTGCCCGTGATCCGAAGCTTCGACTTTTGTCTATTTGGGTGTAATTCTTCCAATTATTATTATTTTGTTATTATCTCTCCAGAATTTCTAGGATGAACTCCATATTTTATTTATTTCATGTTAGGAGATTATTATTGAAGGGAAACTATTTGGACCCTATATTATTTATTTTAATCTTTTCTGATCAATTAGTTAATTGTGCTTAATGCTTTTGATTTAATTATTTGGATTTCTGAGTTGAGTACTTACCAGTTTGTGGATTATTTAATTTCAGAATTCATTAATTAAATTAATTGATTTTATGTGAAATTAATAATTGACATAAATTTGATAACTAGTGTGTGGAGAATCAAGTTTATATGGTCTGTTAATCTAACCAGTTTGTGGAGTGGTTAATAGTCTAGGATTTTCATATTAATGCATCTTAATTTCAATCTTATCTGACGAATACCAGTTTGTGGGACTTTAGGTTTGATTAAATTTAAGGTAGTTTGATTTACCGGATTAAATAGCAGAATTACCAATTTGTGGACTCTGTGATGTTAATCTTGTAAATTAATAACTTGGGAAAATTTCTAATCCATCTTTAAAGATTAAATTTATCTTTTACAGTTCAAATATTTATCCTGATTTATTTTCATCCTAAGGCCTAACTTCAACACCATTATCTTATCTTTATCTTATTTTCTTTATTTTATTTCATAAAACCTCTTTCCAAAAATCCATGTTTTTCCTCTCTTATTAATTTATAAATCCAGATATTGAATTAATAATATTCCTCGTGGGTTCGACACTCTTACTCCTTTTTACTATATTACTTGAGCGACTAGTGCACTTGCTAGCAAATTTTATTGTTACAAATATAACGCATCAAGTTTTTGGCGCCGTTGCCGGGGAATATTTTATTAATTAATTTCTGATTTTTATGAATTATTAGGAGATGTAAATAAAGTGTAAATAATTCTTTATAAATATGTATTAATTGTTTTAATTATTTTTGTGAATAATCTAATTTTTTTTTCTTTTGCAGATAAAGGTCACAACATTTTTTAAATTTATCTACTTTCGGTTTAAAATCCGACGCCGATTGGATTTTCTGAATTACACTGTCGACTTATGGATTTACGACTTTAATTTGATGTGTCGGCTTTATTAATTTTACGGCCTCGCAATGAATGATTTCTGAGTTCTAAACTTTCAATCTTTACGGCCGTAATATTTTTTTCCGAACGTTGTTTTACGCCATGAGTAATGGATATTGATTTGACCTTGTTACGCCCGATTTATCGATGGTTTAAATTTTTTTTACGCCCTATTCGAATCAGTTTCGACTTTCATTCTCGGCCGTAACATTTTAATTGTTTGAACTTTTCATATGGATTTGATCTGATTTCGTTGTTTTACGACCGTAAGGAATCGACTTAATTCACTTTCGGCCGTAATGATTCAATTTTCGACATTTGAGTGGGGTAATATTCTCAAGTTTCATTCGAAATTATTTCGGCCGAAACCCTATTTTTCTTTACGGCCTCGTGTTGACTTCATCTCGGCCGATGTGACCTCGTCTTAATTGACAATTTAATCTTTTTTACGGCCGAGAATGATCTCATGTTTTCTTTTTACGGCCGAGAATTGATCTCATGGTTTTACGGCCGATATGAATTATCCTCTTCCTCGGCCATAATGAGTCATTTTGTCGACGTTTCGTCCGATTTTTATTTCGGCCGAAACCCTGTTCTATTTTACGACCAAGGTTGTCAACTTCAGTTCTTTACGCCTATGATTTTATATGTGAGGAGTTGATTGCCGAAATGATTCATCGCTGTGTTAATTTTTACGACGTTGGTTCGATCATAAGCCAACAAGTTTTTACGCCTTCACGTTGAATCCCTATCAACACTGTTTTATGATTTTTACGGACGAACGAGCCTTGGATTACTACTTTAATTTCGACATTAAATCTATTTCTGTATTACGGCCGATCAATCTTATTTCCTCTCTGAAAATAATTTTTGATTATGTCTGATTATTAACTTTACGGCCGCAAATTAGTTCGGACTTATTTTGTGTGGTTTCTTACATCATCATAAATTCTTTTGGTCGATATTAATATTTGGTATTCGTATTGGTTTGAAGAGTTTCTGAAAAGTTCCTCTCGAAAATTAATTTTAATTCTATCAGACCGAAAGACTTTATTTGTTAAAAGCTCATTTTTCGTGACCTATTATCTGAATTTCTTTCTTCTTGTATATATTTTCATTTTATTCAAATATCTTACTGAAAATTGGTTGATGCAGGTACTAATTGAAGATTAAATCACAACCAATCCTGGAATCTTCTGATAAGCGCACTAGGAGTTCAAATCCACTGTTGGAATTTGATCCTGAAATTGAAAGAACCTATCGTCGATTACGAAGAAATATAAGAAAAATGGCGGAACAAGCACGCGACAATCAGAGACTGGAGCAACAAAATGAACTGGTTCCACCACATAATAATCGGCGAGAAGTTTGTTGGAAAATATTGCCCACCACAAAAAGCAGGCAAATATCGAAGAGAGCTGAGGGCATTTGTTCAAGACGATAACGAGACGTTATATGAAGCCTGGGAACGATATAAGGAACTGCTGGCCAGAGTTCCTGATAATAGAATTCCAAAGTGGCAAGTGATGGAAGATTTCTACCATGGATTACGACCTGCAGATCAAGACAAACTCGACCAATCAGCAGGAGGGACAGTACTAGGATCTAAACGTCCTAGTGAGATACAAGATATAATTGAAGCTGTAGCCCTCAAGTCGAGCCAAGAAAGGAGACCATCTCGCCGAACTCATGATGTACATGCTACACGAAGAATACAATCTTCAGAAATAGTGGCTCAGCTGGAGTTACTTAATCAAAAATTCGAGCAGATGATGTCACTAATGGGAAATTCTAGCAATTATAGCCCTTCAGGTAACACTTCATATTCAAATCAAATTGAAAAAGCTAACTTTATTTCCAATCCATTTTACAGGAACAACAATTATGGTTGGAGACACAATCCGAAGTTTGCCTATAATCAGAATCAAGGCCAATCTTCTGGTCCATCAAAAGATTATATACCGAAAAGGCAACCTGATACTCCCCAATATCAATCATCAAATCATATGCAGGAGATGATGGCACAGATCATAGACACAATGCAAGCGTTGCAAAAGAATATGGAATCTAGAGCCACGAGTCAGGATGCATCCATTCGAAATCTGGAAAGACAACTGGGCCAGATGGCGGCACAACTAACTGGACGTACACCGGGCTCTCTCCCAAGCAACACAGAGAAAAATCCAAGAGGGGAAGAGCAAAATAGGCCTTGATTTTCATCAGAATTAAGTCAAGCTGACGACTATAAATCAGAACTATTTCTATCCTTTTTTACTTATTTATTTATTTTTATTTTTAGACTAGTCTAATTAGTTGTTAATTAATATCTTAGTTTCGGTGATAGTTTTATTTTTAATTTTAATTAGGCATTTTATTTTTATTTTTTGTATCGAGTCATCTAATCGATATTTCTTTCTGTGCATCGAGCGGAATTCGGATAATCATACGTCGACCGAGGAATACACCATGCATGGGGAAACACAAGGCGAAATGACAAGATTACGCCATGTTCATCGTTACGGCCGAGAATCACCTCGATGACCACGTCGTAAAGATTCCAACAGACATGACAAGACGCCACATTGTTACGGCCGAGGATCACGCTAGAAATCTTTTTACGGCCGAGGTGTTATGCACGGACAGGAATGACACGACAACACATCTGCATGCACAAGTCCAATCGAAAAAATGCATGTTTTTACGCCCGAACATGACTTTTCACTGCGTCATCACGTGGGAACAGGTCATATTACGCCCGAAAATTCATCTATAAAAGCCTACCCCCTCTTGTATGTTGCAGATCAATCTTTTTTACGGCCGAAGCCACCGCGCGCCGCCCTCTGTGCATTACGGCCGAGGTGCTTCCGCTACCCTTACGCCTTTTCTTCTCTACGGCCGAAGTCTCAACGCCGTAACCGCCGATCCTGTGCGTTACGGCCAAGCTTCCACGCCGACTTCGTTTTACGGCCGAAGAGCCGAAACCGTCACCGCTGCTCCCTTACGCCCAAAGTGCCACGCCTCCTATTCTTTACGGCCGCGCTTCAACGTCGTTACGCCCTTTCTTCGTTACGGCCGAAGTCTCACCATTACGGCCAGTTTCTTACGGCCGAGATTGCACGGCTGAGATCTTCATCAACAAAATTTTGCGGCCAAGCTTTTACGGCCGAGACTCTCCATTATCGGCCGAGATCCATCAATTATCGGCCGAGATCTCCTCTCATCGACACCATTTGCGGCCGTCACCTTCATCGATATATATATTGAGGCCGAGCATCTCTCCACCGACAATAAATTCGATTGTGTCTTTTCCCTTTTTAATTTTCGTTTCTTTAATTTTCCTTTTTATTGAGTATGTATCACTTTCCCTTGCTGGCCTAACACTGAGGACAGTGTCTAGTTCAAGCTTGGGGGAGTTTGCATTTCATGCATTGCATGTTTCTTTCTTTTTATTTGCTTATGTTTGCATCTAGTTGTAAAAAAATCCAAAAAAAATTGAAAAATTTGAAAATTTTCTAAAAAATACCATTGCAACATTTATTTTTGCTACCATCTAACAAACTCTTGTCTTATTGTTTTAATTATATTTTAGTAAAAGTTCAAAGACATATCGTTAATTGATAAAATTTGAATACTTTTCTTTCTTATCACTTGCTATTTTAGTATCAAACTTATGGACTATGTGCCTATGCTAAGTAGAATTATGAATGACTAGACGACAAAATCATATTCATGCCTTTTTATTTCTTTTAAGTCTTGATAGTAGTAGCCTTCTTATTGACCATATCAAGTACTTTTTGAGCTTATAAAAAAAGAAGGGTTAGTTAAACCCCAACAAATAATAATAATAAATAAATAAAAAGTTGAATAAAGTTATGTGTAGGTACAAAAGTGTTATCCGGAACCAAGATGTGTTCGGGTAATTAGATCCGTAGGGGTTCATGCCCGACGACCTAAGGGCAACTGCTCTGGGATCCGTCGATCGAAAACCTGCTACATGGACCATCTTGTGGAATATGGAGAAGCACATGAGTACTGAATCATGGCTAAGTTCGAACTCTTCATTCAGAACCTTGGTTGTTCAGGCAAGTAAACTCGATGGGTGCTTTATCACCTGGTGCCCTAAGGTCATCTGGTCTGGGAGTCATCAGTCTAAAGCCCGCTACATGGACTTCCTTGTGCAACCCTGTTTGAAGATTAGAACTTTTAAATGATTAAAAATAAAGTTGAAAAATGAAAAGAAAAAGAAAAAGTTTTAAGCTCAATTAGTACTTATGTGTTCAATATTAATGCTATTATTTGATAGACAAATTATTTTTTCACAAGGTTGAATTTGAGATTGTTTAAATTTGTGTAGCATTCAGAACCTCTATGAAGCTAAGTGCATGGAAAATGATAAGATGCTGAGTAGTAGGTGTGCAGAAGAATTTTGTGAGAAAATTAGTCAGTTGACAATGTAGCGGCTATGATGGAACTTTCTTGAGCCTTGCTTTGAATTTTTGCTTGAGGACAAGCAAGACTTTAAGCTTGGGGGAGTTTGATGCATGCAAAATACAACATATTTTAGTTAATTATTTTAATTAAATTTTCTGTAATTTGATCATGACATGCATCATTTTTAGTCACTTTTAATCGTAATTCCGTATTTATCAATTTTAATTATTAAATTCTTCGAATATTTTAATTGTGGATGGATTAACTAAATTTTGATAATTATTTTGCAGAAAAATCGAGATTAAAATGGATTGTGCTATATCGGCTAATATTTCGAAGAATTTATCATTACGGTCGAGATTAGGATGAAGAATACATCATTACGGCCGAGATTTGGCTTTACACCCAAGTCGTTACGGCCGAGATTCAAAAGGAGTAACAAGTTTAAATTCTTTGTTACGGCCGAGATTTAAAGGGGGTAAAGATAAATGGAATTTTATCTTTTGGGCGTAATGGCATGAAGATGAAGATGTTACGGCCGAGATTTGGAGGGGGTAATGGCAATGAAATCATCCGTTTGGCCGATATATGAAGGTGTAAAGATAAAATTGTTTGGGCGTAAAGATAAAAAGATTTTTATCTTTTGGGAGTAATGAAAAGGAGTAAAGATAAAATAATTTCCTTACGACCGAGACTCTAAGGGAGTAAAGATAAAAAGGATTTATCTTTGGGCGTAATGATAAAAGGATTTATCTTTGGCCGAGTTTATCTTATAATTTTAAAGTCAACCGTACGATGTTACGGCCGAGATCAAATTGAAGGCCGTCCGCACCCTATAAATACGTGAAGAATCCGTTGTTTCAAAGTGTGCTCTGAAGTTCAGGTTTCTTCCACGGCGAGTCGTGAGCTCTGCAGGCTACGACCAAGAGGAGAGAGGTGCGACGGCTGGAAGTTGATCGCGACCCTGATCAAGTCCGAGAGGCTGTCCGACTGTCTGCCCGTGATCTGAAGCTTTGACTTTTGTCTATTTGGGTGTAATTCAATTATTATTATTTTGTTATTATCTCTCCAGAATTTCTAGGATGAACTCCATATTTTTATTTATTTCATGTTAGGAGATTATTATTGAAGGGAAACTATTTGGACTCTATATTATTTGTTTTAATCTTTTCTGATCAATTAATTAATTGCGCTTAATGCTTTTGATTTAATTATTTGGATTTCTGAGTTGAGTACTTACCAGTTTGTGGATTATTTAATTTCAAAATTCATTAATTAAATTAATTGATTTTATGTGAAATTAATAATTGACATAAATTTGATAACTAGTGTGTGAAGAATCAAGTTTATGTGGTCTGTTAATCTAACCAGTTTGTGGAGTGATTAATAGTCTAGGATTTTCATATTAATGCATCTTAATTTCAATCTTATCTGACGAATACCAGTTTGTGGGACTTTAGGTTTGATTAAATTTAAGGTAGTTTGATTTACCGGATTAAATAGCAGAATTACCAGTTTGTGGACTCTGTGATGTTAATCTTGTAAATTAATAACTTGGGAAAATTTCTAATCCATCTTTAAAGATTAAATTTATCTTTTACAATTCAAATATTTATCCTGATCTATTTTCATCATAAGACCTAACTTCAACACCATTATCTTATCTTTATCTTATTTTCTTTATTTTATTTCATAAAACCTCTTTCCAAAAATCCATGTTTTTCCTCTCTTATTAATTTATAAATCCAGATATTGAATTAATAATATTCCTCGTGGGTTCGACACTCTTACTCCTTTTTACTATATTACTTGAGCGACTAGTGCACTTGCTAGCAAATTTTATTGTTACAAATATAATGCATCAGCGAGGAGGGAGCTTCTTCGGCAATTCAGGGGGCATCACATCCTTGAACCTCTCAAGGAGCATCCTGACTTCTTCGGGTGTCTCTTGACCCACTTGATCTTGCTCATTCAACTTTAGGGTTGCAAGGAAGGTGACTTCACCCTTGGCCACCCCTCGGCTAAGTTGAATGGCCGAGAGCATCCGAGACTTCACATTTGCTCTTGTGAGGGCTACATCATAGGAGGCTTCCTGGGATAACAAACACAATCCACCATCAGTGATTCTTACCTCTTTGAAACCATCCATGAACTCCATGCCCAATACAAATTGGTGATCATCCATGGTCACCACAGTGATGTTGATTTCTCCACTCCACTCGCCTATTTGGATGGCCACACCCCTTGCTACTCCATGGATGGGCTGTGACAAGGCATTGACAGTCTTGATAAGGCCAGGCTCCTTCTCGAATGTGATTCCCAAGCGCGCGGCCTCCTGCAAGGACATGAAGTTATGGGTGGCGCCCTGTCCACCAATGCGGCCGCCGTGTGGCCGTTCACCCTAGCCTCGGCAAACATGAGGCCCTTGGTGGCCTTTTTCATGTTCTTGACAGGGAGAGTGTCCGCTGTTGCTGTGAAGTCCATGATGGAGCCCATATGTGCCGCGACCCCATCTTCATCGGATGTGGATGCCATGGCGGCCAAGCCTGCCCGCCGGTCGCACTCCCTGGCATAGTGCGCGCCCCCACATATGGAGCACTTCACAGACTTCTTGGAGTCACCCTTGCTGGTCTTTGATGTTTTTTGGTCCTTGTCCTTCTTGTCCTTCTTCTCGGACTTCTTTGGGGCACGGCCCTTGTCCTCGGCCTTGCCCTTGTCCTTGGCCCCGCCAAGGTCTCGGTTGGAAGTGAATTCAGTGAGGGCCTCGGCCACGCCCAAGGCTTCTTTGATGTTGGTCACTTTCTGCCGCTTCACTTCTTGTGCTGCCCATGGCTTGAGACCCCTTAGGAAGAAGAAAACCCAAGTTCTTTCGTCCATGGTGCCGGTCATCTCGAGCATGAGGGGTTGGAACATCTCAATATACTCTTTGACCAATCCTGTTTGTCGAAGTGTGGTAAGCTTGTTCATGGCAACTTCCTGAGCATTCCCAAGATAGAATTGCTTCTTCAATTCTTTGGTGAAGGACTCCCATGTGTCGATGGCCACCTTGCCCTTGGCCATCTCTTCCTCCATGCGTCGCCACCATAAAAAGGCACCATCGGCCAAATAGCGAACCGCCATGTCTATTTGATCCTTCTCCACTGTGATTTTGCTTGTCTTGAACCCCTTCTCAAGGCACCATAGGAAGTCATCGATTGCAGTGGCTTCCCTCGCCCCATCATACTTCTTAGGTTCAGGGCCAGTGAACTTGGGCATGACCGTTCTTCCTCGCAAGCCTTCGGAGTCCATCAAGTGGCCACGGATCAGTAGGACGTCAACCTCCATGGCTTTCATCCGGACGTCCATGGCTTCTTCCAAGGACTTGAGTCTTGCCTCCTGAAGTTCGGCCACAGACTTGCCCTCTTCAATGGCCGTGCCTTGCTGGGTCGTAACCATCTCAAGGTTACGGACCACCATGTCCATACCTTGGAGGTTATGATCAAGCAAGTCAACATGCCTTTCCAAATGCATGAAGGGATCAGCGGATTGAGATCTACCTCTTTTCTCTCCACCATTTCCATTGCCGCCGCCACCTGTGGCCACAGGATTGTCCAATTGGCGCCCTCGCGTCCTTGGACCTTCGGTTCTCTTCAGCCATGTCACCAGCTCTGATACCACAAATGTCATACATCCTATTCGTCCTACGAAAAAGGAGTGTGACACGCGGGCTCAGTGAGCCACGATTTTGCAGTGCGAGAAGGGATAGAGGGAGGGAGAGGGAGGAGTCCTTGATGATTTGAACGAACTGGCCATTGGGGGCTTTTAGATGGAAGAGGGGGAAAAGGATCATTAGCGAGGTCGGTGGCAACCTCCGGGGGAGACGTGTCCGCGACCGGGGTGGACATGGGAAGATGAGAAGCAGGGATTGTTTTTGGCTGGCGCCTCCGGCGGGGGTCACCTGGGACGACGGGGAAAGCAGCTCCAAGCGATCGCGGCATGGGAGGGGCTCTAGGGTTTTCAATCTTTGACTATCGCAACAGACCGCTTCATTGGTACTTTGGATGTGCTTAGGAAGGAATCCGGCCCTTGTGGGGGGCTGCTTTCCCTCCGGTCATCTCGCCTCTCAGTATCTCTCTTTTTCTCTTTGCTTTTGAGTCTGAGGATGCTCGTATGCAGGTCTTAATGGGGGACCTTGGGAGTTTGGTGGCCACCTGCTCCACATCGCCTCACTCTCCCCTTTTCTCCGCCTCGACTCGGCTTCTTCCCAGGACCTCCCCATCTGGATCCAACTTCCTGGGTTGCCGCTGGAGCTTCATAATCCCACCTCCCTCAAGCGTATTGCTGCGGCTTTTGGATCCATCCTCTGTATTGATGATCACACTCTCAGCTCCATGGATGCGCCGTGTGCTCGTGCCTGTGTCGAGGTAAATCTTGCTTCTCCTCTTAGACAGGCCACCTGGATCTCTCTCTCAAATGGCGAGCGTTATCTCCAACAGGCTACATACGAGAACCTCTCAACCTTTTGCTACCGCTGCGGCATCATCACCATCATCTCGAAGCCTGCTCCAATGCCCTCATGGAGGGGGAGCTCCGTGCGGCCGCTCTGCTGTTCGGTCCCTGGATGCATGCTGCGTCCCCTCGCCTCGCTCCTGGCCATCAGCTGTCGCAGTCGCTCCTCCCCCAGCCCCTATCTCTGGATCTCAACTGCCCTTTCAGCCTGACGCATTCGCCGGGTGCTCGTCGTGCGGCTGGTAGCACCAGCGGTATTGGCCGCCGTACCTCTGGTGTTCGCCCAACGACTAGTAGCACTGTGTCGAATGCTGATGTGGGCTCTCGGAGTTGCCAGTCTGGCGTGTGTACTGCACACGTGGGCCTACCTGGCACTCCCGCCCCATCAGTGAGCCATGGGTTTGCTATCCAACGACATCATTCGTTTGCATCTAATGGCAAGACATATATGAGAACTAGATTTTTAATTTTAATTAAAAGACTTTACCCTTGATGTGTGTGTGTGAGAGAGAGAGACGATGATTTTGACCAATTGACCGTTTTGTGCCTAAAATGAAAACCAAAGGCCAAAATATAAAGACAATTGAAGTTTTGTCTTTTACCATTTCATTATGCCCATAACAAGGAGATAAAATTCTAAAAATAAGAGAAGCTTTAAAATAGAAAAAAAGCTAAAAATAGTTTTTCATAATCCTTTATAACTTCATACTTGGGATGAGTGTGCAATATGCATATTGGCTAAAATATTTGAAGAGAATACAGGAAGTAATAATTTGTTAGGAAGGAAAAGCCGTTGGAGGTAAAAGAAATTGATCATGGCATTCCAAAACAAGAAGTTGATCGCGATGATATTTGCCACCATGGCAATTATATTCTTCCTCCATGTTCATGTTGCTCAAGCAGAAGATGCATATTGCGAGTGCATGGCTACTTGTATGGACTTCAAAGATGGTAGTTTAGAGGCATGCACTAACACATGTGACTCAGAGATCGGGGAGGGAGATCCAAATACTTGCAAAAATCTTCCTCAATCTGCAAAAAAGAGAAACAAGAATTAATCAATCTCATAAAAAACAAACACAACATTTATATTTGTTCTTCTTATAATTTGTATTCATTGTCTTCATATATTTATATTGTGCTTTCCATCATCATGTACTACGCTTGCAAGGGAATGTACTAAAAGGCCTATATCAATTTCTTGAATGTTTTAGAAATTGCAAGAATATCGAGTTAAGTGATGACACTATGTAATTGTATTGTTTTCCAAAGTGTTATATTGTACTTTAAAACACATCACAATATATGTATCAATTTGTTGATTTTTTCTAAGTCTTTTTCAACATAATGGTTCATCTTTTTTGTATGTAGACTCATTTTTGTCACATAAATTGATGGGAAAAATCTACCCTATACTTGCATTCTTGCGTAAATGTCATGAACTTTAATTTAATTCTCAAATCTAGCTTAAACTTTCATTTTTAAAAGTTTAAATTGGTTAATAAATATATCCTATTATATTATTATTAAAAAATAATAATTTAGTGATCATTACATAGTCAAGTCATAAAAAAAGAGTAAAAATTTAAATATTTTTTTACTAGTTTGATAGTAATTAGTTTAAATTTTTAGCCTATTTTATAATTAGATAAAATAGGATTGTAATGATCAAAGTTATTAGTAAAATAAGATCTAATTACAAAATAGGCTAAAATATTTACCCTTTTATTTTTTACAATTTGTCTATGTAATGATCGCTGAGTTATTATTATATTTTAATAAAAACATAATAATATTCTATATTTATAATGAATTTAATTTTTTTGAATAAAAGTGAATGCTAGATTTGAGAATTAAATTAAAGTTCATGACTTTTTACGTAGAGATAGAAGTTTATGCTACGTTCGAGAACAAAATAAAAGTTCAGGATAGGTTTGAAAATAAGTCGAAAGTTTGAACTTTTTTATGTGATATATCCTTATTAAAAAATGGTTATAGGTATAAGTTCAATCAACTATATGTATAACATATATACACTGTTGAAACAAGCCAAAAAAATTATTCCCTGTTAACAAATAAATGACGCATTTCATGATAATCGAACAATGCCTAAAGTTAATATACATTACTTAACAAAGCCCTAACGTTAACAATGGAGAAGGTTGATTTCATCATCCACCTCAGCCATCACCACACCCATCACCGTAAGTTGCCATGCTTGCGATGTTGACATCTTTAACGGTCACTAGTGCTTTTGTCCGTGGTTGCTAATAGTGGCAGAATTAGTGCCTTTGCTTGAAGCATCAGCTTTGTTGTCGTAATAGATAATGGCTCTACAATTTGTTTCCTCGGGTTTACTCTTGTGGTTGCAGTTAAAGATGACGACGGTCAAGGCCGAGAGCACCACGCGATCGCGTAGAGCCCCAAGAGGATGCTCGGCATCTTAGTGGTGGTGATGTTGTTCCCATGTATCACGCCCTAAAGCTCTTGCACCCGAAACCCTAGGCGTGCGGCTCGGCCAACCCTACTTTGATGGCTAAGTAGATAGCGAAGGAGGCACGTGAGATGATGGTGAACCGAACAATGTCCACCGCTAAATTGGAGGCACCTTCATCAGAATAATGAATGCGTGGGTGCACATTGCTACCATTTCGTGTGGTAGTACAGTAATATTCCTCATATGTTTATATTTATATGTAATATGTATATGTATATATATACACACAACCGTGTATACCTATAAAACATAAAAATGTAAAAATGTGGCATTTCTTCTCTCATTACACAAGTGCCACTGTGATCCATTCCGAATAAGCATTCCAAAGTTCATAGCATGTTAATTAATTAATTGTTTCAAAGTCCAAGCATATCAATTTCACGCAACAAATAAATTTTTTTAGATTATGTATTGGTGAAAAAATTAAGAGAATAGAATATTAAAGGCAACATATTGAGTCAAGCCTCGCCCTGTAATACAATGGAATTTGAGATTGAGATGTACTCATCTTGATTACAATTAAAATTTAACTAAATATAAAAAAGCCAACTTTGATTTCTATTTTAACTTGATTGAAATCTTACAATTGGATTCGGATGGGATAATACTGAAATAAAATCTGGACATTATGACTAATTATGTATTAATATATATACTAATAATATAATAATATGCAATTAAGAAACATGAAGTAACTATATATAAAAAAATAATAATTGAATAATAAATTATGATAAAATAATATAAACTAATAATATGGTTTACACTAAATTAATTAATGATATACAAAATAGGGTTTAATATGCGTGTTTTTTCGTGTGAAGCGAATGTCAAGAGGCTTTACAGATATTTTTCGTTATTTTTTCGATATATCTCTTCTCTAATAGTTTAAATGATGATTGATGATAACAAAAATGCGATTTAAATAACCAACAATAATTATGTTCATTATTTTCAAATTTTACGAACTTATTATATGCAATTTTACGAACTTACACTTATTATTATCCTTCATAATAAATATAATAATTTTGTATTACTTATTATGCTACAAACCAATTTTTTGTTTTTATTTTTGACAACTATTGATGAAGAAAGATTTCAAAAAAATAAAGAAAAATATTTGTAAAGTTCCTTGATATACGCTTGACACATGCTAGACACACATATTAAACCCTAAATAATATATATATATATATATTGAAATTTTTAGTGGTTGTCCCGTCTTGATTTTATGAGATGTAGTTCTTCTTTTTATCATCGAATTGAGACAAAGAGCGGTCCCACTATTTACTAGTAGCCATTAACTATCTTAAGAAAGGGAATTATCGTTGGATGTTGAGGGTTTGCGGTTAATGCAAGAGGTTGGATTAATTTGTTAAATTCTTAAAAAAACTGTTTATCATGTTTTTAACTTCTTTTATAGGGAAGATGATTTTAAATACTAACTTCCCATTAACTAGATTAATTGGTGTTTCTCCCATCCTCCTAAATAATGTCACATTGTATAAAGACGTAGATGCATATTTTCTCATGTTTATGAGTAGACATATATGAGAACTAGATTTTTAATTTTAATGAAAAGACTTTATCCTTGATGTGTGTGTGTGAGAGAGAGAGAGATACGATGATTTTAACCAATTGACCATTTTTGTGCCTAAGAAGAAAACCAAAGGCTAAAATATAAAGACAACTGAAGTTTTGACGTTTACCTTTTCATTATGCCCATAACAAGGAGATAAAATTCGAAAAATAAGAGAAGCTTTAAAATAGAAAAAAAATAAAGCTAAAAATAGTTTTTCGTAATCCTTTATAACTTCATACTTGGGATGAGTGTGCAATATGCATCTTGGCTAAAATATTTGAAGAGAATACAAGAAGTAATAATTTGTTAGGAAGGAAAAGCTGTTGGAGGTAAAAGAAATTGATCATGGCATTGCAAAACAAGAAGTTGATCGCGATGATATTTGCCACCATGGTAGTTATGTTCTTCCTCCATGTTCATGTTGCTCAAGCAGAAGATGCATATTGCGAGTGCATGGCTACTTGTATGGACTTCAAAGATGGTAGTTTAGAGGCATGCACTAACACGTGTGA
Organism: Pontederia crassipes; assembly: GCA_030549335.1. Classification (NCBI taxonomy): domain Eukaryota; kingdom Viridiplantae; phylum Streptophyta; class Magnoliopsida; order Commelinales; family Pontederiaceae; genus Pontederia; species Pontederia crassipes. The sequence continues at coordinate 33,196,475 of CM060193.1, forward strand.
CTCAGAGATCGGGGAGGGAGATCCAAATACTTGCAAAAATCTTCCTCAATCTGCAAAAAAGAGAAACAAGAATTAATCAATCTCATAAAAAACGAACACAACGTTTATATTTGTTCTTCTTATAATTTGTATTCATTGTCTTCATATATTTATATTGTGCTTTCCATCATCATGTACTACGCTTGCAAGGGAATGTACTAAAAGAATAACATGTGCCTATATCAATTTCTTGAATGTTTTAGAAATTGCAAGAATATCGAGTTAAGTGATGACACTATGTAATTGTATTGTTTTCCAAAGTGTTATATTGTACTTTAAAAGACATCACAATATATGTATCAATTTGTTGATTTTTTCTAAGTCTTTTTCAACATAATGGTTCATCTTTTTTGTATGTAGACTCATTTTTGTCACATAAATTGATGGGAAAAAATCTAGCCTATACTTGCATTCTTGCGTAAAGGTCATGAACTTTAATTTAATTCTCAAATCTAGCTTAAACTTTCATTTTTAAAAGTTTAAATTGGTTATAAATATAGCCTATTATTATATTATTATTAAAAAACAATAATTCAGTGATAATTACATAGTCAAGTCATAAAAAATAAAACAGTAAAAATTTAAATATTTTTACTACTTTGATAGTAATTAGTTTAAATTTTTAGCCTATTTATAAAATAGGATTGTAATGATCGAAGTTATTAGTAAAATAAGATGTAATTACAAGAATAGGATAAACTTTTTACCCTTTTATTTTTTATAACTTGTCTATGTAATGATTGCTGAATTATTGTTATATTTTAATAAAAAAATATAATAGTAGGCTATATTTATAACAAATTAAAAGTTTTTAAAATAAAAGTGAATGCTAGATTTGAGAATTAAATTAAAGTTCATGTCGTCACAATAGCATGGCAAGAGAAGAGACGTCGATAGCCTCTCCTTTGCCTTGCTTTCGCGTCGCCATAGGGTTAAAAAAAGACGATGCCTTTTTGACACTATATCAACTCTATCTCGACACTAATACTATGCGCGCGAATAGGCAAATGTGCGGTAAAACTCAGCGCTACGTTAGCATCTAATTGAGACAACGCTGAATTGTCCAATTTAGCGTCGCAGATTTTGCTGACGACACTGAGTTTCGAGGTTGTAGTTTAGCATCATTTTTGAGATAGACATCAGTAGCACTAAAGCATTTGCATCACGTACGTCTCGTTGATGCCAATGGGACATTGATTATCCAGCACCATGATGGCGTGGGCCATCGTGACGCTAAGGTTTTGCGTCATAATGGTTGTGACGCCACTGTGGTTCTACCGTGACGTTGATCTCGTTTCATCGCTAATGTGACACAATTGGGACGCTAATGAAACGCTAGTGCTTACATTAATTAATAAAATAATGATGTGTTAGTTATGTATTCATAGAAGTATAAGAATACAAATATACATGTATGTATGTATAAAATACAAGAAATGCTATCTTCAATGCGTAGCTATTTGTGATGCTAATGTGGCACAAACTCGTTAATAAATTCATTGAATGTACCAAAACAGATGTACACACACACACATATATTATATAAATAAATAAATATGCATATATATACCTATATTTATATATATTTAAGTAAGTAATGTTAATTTGTATAACTATATATGTTACCTATATAATATTATAGTTTAACATATATATATCGATATACATGTATATGTGTATATATATGTATTTAATGATATATTTAGGTAATATAAATTTATAATTAATTTTTTATTGATATAAAGTTATATGTTTATATATGCATATGTTGATATAATTAGGTAATATATATATATATATATGAGGTTAGGTAACATGCAATATCTAACCAACAAATCAGAATCGTTAGATCATGATTATATGATTGAGATTCAACCTCTATTGAATTTAATGTTAAATTATTAAATTTAATCTCAACCATGTAATCATCATCCAATGGTTCATATTCATTGGATGCGTATTGTTTGTACAACTTCTGGTTGCATATTACTTAAACCATGTATGTATGTATGTATGTATGTATGTATGTATGTATGTATGTATGTATGTATGTATGTATGTATGTATGTAGTAATATTATGGTGCACCCTACGCTCTTGCGCTTAAAGTTGTCGGATTCTATGAGGCGCTCACAGACGGTGGATTGCGCATCCTGCGTAAATTGCCCCCACTATTCGAGTTGGTCGATTCTCCACACAAGACGATCCCTCGAAGCAATCTAAGAATGATGGTTTGAGTTATTTGTGCATCACGTCTGAGAACGATGATCTCTTGACGCAACACACGATGATCCCTCGAAGAAGCATGATCACTGGGGTTCGGCTAGATGACACACAAACGCGGCCCTGAACGCTCAACGACATCCTCCATCCTCCTGATCCCCTCAAATCACAGAGGATGACCCCTCGTAGGCAATGCCCCCCCTTCCCCGGCTCGACGTCTCCTGCATTTTAGCTGGCGACTTCTTTCTCCTTTGTCATCGACGTCTCCCTACCTCCCATGTGACAACCCCTCTCCATTGAAGATTTGTTCCCCTAGCCGATCTCTGTGCCATATTCTGTGAGTGAATTGTGAGTCGTGCTTCCTTAATCATTATTCGAATCCTTTGCCAAGGCATTGAAGGGTTAAAAGATTGAGGAGGAGTAGTCAAAACACATAAGATTGAGGGTGATAACGTCCAACTTCGACAATCTTGGCTGGCGAGTTGGTAGAATCACACTTGCCTTGTTCCGAAGTTGCAATTTTAGGAGAGGTTTTGGAAGTTTGAGGGATGAACCAAGGATCTTGTGGCACTGCACTAGTTTTAAAGTTGTCTCTGACCTTTGAATTGGCACTACACATAAAGTTGTCTCTAACCTTTGAATCATAGAACTTGTAGTCTCGCATTTCTAAGCACCATTAGCTTCTTAAAATCGTGTGAATTGTTCGTGTAGGTCGTTGTGAAAAATGATGAGGCCGGATGAATCACTTGCTGCCGAGAAACATGACGACATGTTCACATTGACGATGATTCCAGATCGTACATCTTTTGGATCCAACATGAGAAGTCCTTGACTAACAAGGTGATTTGTCATAACATGCGATGCTTCTTTTTTCAATTATTTCTTTCCATTATACTCAAGCTATAATTGCTTAATTATAAATTATTTTGATGTGTGTATAGTGAGCATGATTGTGAAAACATAGAAAACATAAATGAGAGTCATGTTGCTGATGGCAAGCCTTTTGTTGGAGTGATGTTTTATTCTGATGACCAACCCTATCAATATTACAATTTATATACTAGAACAACTGGTTTTTCTATAAGAAAACATGCTTAACATAAGCCAGACAGACAAAGAAGAAAATATGCAAGCATGGTATTTGTATGCTCTAAAGAATGCCATAGAGTCATCAAACGAAATGATAGAAATGATGTGAAACGAAGAAGAGAACAAAGGACTAGATGTGAAGCTCATGTTTTTATTGGTGAAATGATGGACAATAGTGAATTGTAAAAAGATTTTGAGAAGAGCATAATCATTTGTTAGCCACCCCCACAAAGGTTGTAACATTGCAACTACATAGCAACTTATGTGATACTTCTAAATATCTCATTGCACAATTTCGTGGTCCCGGAATGGGTCATTCTAATATTGCAAAGGTTCTTAATTTCTTAGACATTCCATCAGTTACTACACAACATTGCATAAACCATTTGATTGCATGTAAACAAAACAATATTGGCAAACAATGCATGGGTAGCCATTACCTTTGGGTGTTTCTTGTGATAGGTATAAGCATGGTATCCGGGACCGTCGCTGCCTCTCCGACACATCTGAGCCATCCACGCGTCCCCTTTTTTCCCGCTTCAGACTTACTACTTACACTTTCTCCCAAACCCACTCAACCTTCTACTGCTGTTCCTTCTCCAACCCCCCTCTGCGGCTCCCTCTGAAACCCTCATTGCCCCTCTAACTCAAGTCGCTGCCAATGAGGGCGCGTCCTCGCGTGGATCTCTCCCCAAACACAAGGCTCTAGTTTTATGTGCTACTGCAGGTCTTCAGGCTATCGCGGAGGTGATCGATGCCAACTCATCCCAGGATGAGCCGGATGAACTTGATTTGCTCTCGGCTCCTCACCAGGAAAAGAAGAACACCCGTCTCCTCAAGCCTATGGCCCCTGCCCCCACGCTATCCCTCCGTCCGCGACCATCTCCAGCCCCGGTTCGGGGAAAAGGTAAGAAAAAAGCTACTCTCCAGCCCGAGTACTCACCGCTCCATCTGTTGGCATTGTGTAGGGTCCGGCGGACACCTTATTGTCATGAAGGTACTTGCCTGGAACTATAGAGGCGCGTTCTGCTCGAAAGCTCATGATCGGATCAAGAATCTTATTTCCACTCATTCTCCTGATTTTGTAATTTTATTAGAGAGTCATGTTGGTTCTGTAAAATCTAAACAGGTGCTCTGTCGGCTCGGGCCTTCCTGGTCTGGCACTTTTTACGCTAGGACTAGTGCTGGTAAAGGTATTATCCTCGCCTGGCAGGGATAGGATATGCAGGTTACCCCTTTACTCTCCTTTGATTCTATCTTACATGCTGTTGTTTCTTGTGAGAACTTTCATTTCCTTTTATCTTGTGTCTATGCTAGTCCTCTACCTTCCTATCGCAACATTTTATGGAATACGTTAAATCAAATTAACTCTAATGATTTTTCCTGGGCCTTAATTGGCGATTTCAACTGTATTCCATCTTCTGATGATAAGCGTGGGGGCAATCCCTTAACCCCAAATCGCTCTTCTAGGATCCTTAACAACTTCATCTAAAACCATGGTCTTTTAGATCTCAACCTCTCGGGAAACTCCTTTACTTGGTCAAATAATTGTGTGGGTCATGCGAGAATCTTGTGTCGCCTTGATCGAATGTTTGTCAATCACCACTGGATTAATGCTTTTCCGAGTCTTGACCTCTCTGCCCTCCCCCGTTGTGCATCAGATCATGCCCCCTTCTTTTCCAATCCAATATTAAGCTTCCCTGGCCTTGTTCCTTCCAATACGAGCACTTCTGGCTCCTTCAATCGGATGCCAAAGAAATTGTCAAACATCAATGGTCTTCCCCTTGCAACCTACACTCCATTCCGAAGGCCTTCCACCGTATCTGGGTAGTCACTTTACGCTGGAATCGAGAGGTTCTTGGGAGATTAGAAACTCGAGCTGCTGAAACTCTCACTACCATCTACCTTCTGGAGCACCTTGACTCCTCCCTGGGCCTCTTATCACTTTCACGCTGCTCTTCTACGCCAAATTAGTATCAAATGGTGGAGTAAAGCACGTACCTCCTGGCTCCACCATGGCGATAGCAACACAAATTTTTTTCACCTTCAGACTATGGTTAGGCATAAACAGAACCTTATACGCTCGGTCCAATCGGATTCGGGCAGTGTGCTCACGAATCCTGCCCTCATCTCGCAGGGCTTTGTGGATCACTATCAAACCCTATGGGCCCCTCCGTTCGAGGATGACATCCCCTCAAGCCTCTGGCCTTCCCTGCCTTCTTGTCATCCCTCCTTCTTCCCTTCTCTCATCAAGCCTATCACCTTTGATGAGATCATTTCGTTGGCTTGGGGCATGCCGTCGGGTCGTGCCCCGGGTCTCGATGCTTTTACCATCGAGTTCTATCGCATCCACTGGGATATTGTGGGTCCACGTATCATCTCTGCTATTCAGTGAGCCTTCCTAAACAATCATCCATTGTGACTGGGTAAAACATCTCTTATTTTCATTCTCAAAAAGACGCCCCCTTATCTATCAAGATTATCGCCCCATCTCCTTGTGTAATGTCCTGTACAGAGTCTTCGCTAAAATCATTGCCAATAGACTTCGGCTTACATTGAACACCTTCAACAGTCTCATGCAAACTGCCTTTATCCCTGGGCGCAGTATTCAGGATAACATTCTTATTGCCCAAGAGCTCACGCACTCTCTATCCTCTAGCAGGATTAAGCACATGCTTATTAAAGCAGATATGGAGAAGGCTTTTGATCGCGTATCCTGGATGCAATAATTAAGACTCTAATCCTCATGAACTACCCGTCTCCCTTTATTAAGTGGATAGACATTTGCATTCGTTCCCCCACTTTCTCTTGTATGATTAATGGATCTCCTTCTCCATATTTTCGGTCGTTTAAGGGCATTAGGCAGAGTGACCCTCTATCGCCATATCTATTCATCATCACTTTGCAAGTTTTCACCTCACTTATCGAACCTAGTATTGCTTCTGGTCGTATCAAGCCCTTCACCTATAACAATTTCTCCATGAGCCACCTTCTCTTTGTAGATGACCTTCTCATATGCATTAGAGCAACTCTTGCGAACTACCATCGTATAATGAGCATCCTCCAAACTTATGAGGAGCTTACTGGTCAAAGACTAAATCCTCTCAAATCTGCTATGTATTTTCCATCCAAGCTTCACCCTCGGCGAAGGCAATCTATCACTAATGCTCTGGGTATCCACCATGGTACATTCCCCTTCACTTATCTTGGAGTCCCCATATCTCCTAAATATATCCCTACTTCCAAGCAAGGTTTTCTTGTTAGGAAAATTACTACTAAGCTTACTGGGTGGTGTCGTCGTCTGCTTAGCCAAGTTGGTCGAGCCACCCTCATTAAGTCTACTCTTTCCTCCATCCCCACCTACTTCCTCGGCACAACATACTTAACCATGGGCACCCTCTCTTCCCTAGAGAAACAGTCCTTCTTTTGGGGCTCTGGCAATGGACACCGATCGTCAAATCTCATTAACTGGCATACTATCCAGTCTCCCTAATCTGTGGGTGGGTTGGGTATCAGAAATCTCCATCTCATTAGGGCCTCGCTCTTGGCTCGAAGAATTCTTAATCTCCTTAATAATTCCCCTTCGACCTGGGCCAATCTCATCCATGCAAAGTACGGTCCTTTCGGCCTCTGGAAGTCTGGTACCCCCTTTCCGCTCTGCCTGGTCATGGAGACTCATTCTCGATGTTATTCCACACATCCGCCTTGGTTTTCTCAAATCTATTGGGACTGACTTGAACACCTCTGTGCTCCATGATCCGTGGATATCCCCTATCCCTCTCAGTAAATTGCCTACTTTCATTAATATGGATATCCACATCTCCACCCTTAAAGTTTTAGATCTTATTATCAATCACACTTGGAACATCACCCTGCGAGCTCAGATTATTACTGATTCGACTTGTGAAGCTATTTGTAATATTTATATCCCGCATACTGCCTGTGATGACGCGTGGGTCTGGATGACAAATGATCATGGGATTCCCAATGCTAGTGCGGTCTATAAATTCGTTTACCGACAGGCTTTGCCTACCATCTTGGCTGGACGGCAGCCTTGGTCTGCGATTTGGAAGATCTAGCTTCCCCCAAAAATACATTTTTTTTCCTTTAGAAGCTCTTTCATAATCATCTTCCTACTAAATCTTACGTTCAGCAGTTCACTCCTATGTCAGACCCACTTTGCTCCCTCTGTGGCTTGGTTACTGAAACTGCGTCACATTTATTTTTCTCGTGCCCTGCTGCGCTTCAATTGTCATCCATTTTTCAACAAAAACTACAATTCACCTTTCAATTTTTCTCCTCTTGGCCGGAATTCTGGTTCGTGGATCCAAGAGGGAGCCACTTTGGATCTGCCTTTTAGACAACATTTTCTTTCAATTTTCTCTTACTGTTTGTGGGGAATCTGGAACCTCAGGAACGATATCCACTTCCAATCAAGGCATGCAACCGTCAATATGGTCTGGGAAAGAGACGTCTCCGATTCTCACGAATTTATTACCTCTGCCTCCCATGCACCTGAGGCACCCCACCCCCTCTTCCCTCTCTACCCACAGGATCCTCTACAGATCTAGTGGGTGACCTCCCCTCCGAATTGGGTTATCCTCAATTCGGATGGCTCCTTCTGCGGAGCCGTTACAGATATCTGCTACGGACTAACAAGAATAATTTTATTTTTGCAAGCGCAGGTGCAGTTTCTGCTGTCTCTGCCCTCCATGCCGAGGCCTGGGCGCTCCTCCTTGCTATTCGCAATTGTGTCTCCCGTCGGATCACCCACGTCACGATCTGCACTGATTCGGAGAGCCTCGTTCACATCATCAGGAATACACGCAAGTGTCCGTGGAAAATTTGCAATATTATCATTGACATTCGGAACTTATTGACTGCCTTTCACCATCATTACTTGTATTTTTCCCACGAACCTCAAATTCTGCAGTTGACTTTTTAGCTCATTTTGGCCGCCAAAACAGCAAGCATTTTTGGGTCGATGGACCTCCTCATGGCCTCAACAGTATTTTGTACCATGACTCTACGAGTCTTTTCATTATGTAATGAGAATATTTTCTTTTCAAAAAAAAAACAAAGCATGTGATGGCGAGATGCACCAACATGTACTATTTTGTCCCTCAATCTATCACATTCGCACTCCATGAACGTAGTCAATTTGAACCTGTCTGAGAACGAGCCGCTGCCGTGGACTTGCATTGGGCCTTCCACACAGTCGGGTCACACGATGAGCAGGAACAACTATCCGAAGATATGGAGCATCAGGGTGAGCTATATATTTAAGGCCACCTAGATGATCAAGCCAAAGCTAACGCTTCAAACCATGCCATGCACAATGGTCCTTGGGTCAGAAATTCCCTGTGAGCTGCCCGTTCTGTTGATGATGAAAGTGCAATATAAAATTGATAGCTTTTGTAAAAATATTTTCAATTTGTTATTTAATATTTTACTCATGTACATTTTTTTTGCTGACCTAAGAAAAAAACTTATAACCTTTCAATTAACAATTCTTATTTTTTGATATATTACTACTAATTCAATTATAACTACAAGAAAAAGCATGATTTCCGCGGTTCTTTTTTGACGGTTCTGATCGTCTGAACTTACGATGATTTACAATTCATCGAAATATCCATAATTGTCGAAGACAGTAGATCCGAGCGATTAGTTTTCCATGTGGCCTTTCGACGGCTCTGACCATCGAAAGTTTCAACAGTTCTTGTATCCGTCGAAACTTTCAGCGGTCTTAGCCATCGAAATATGTTAATGTTAACAACAGTTAATAGTTTATCTATATTTTTACTTTCGACAGTTCTGGCCGTCGCAAGTTGCGATGGTTAGATGAATCGTCGAAACTTTCAGCGATTAGAACCATCGAAATTTGAACTTATTTTATATATAATTTAAATTTTATCGACTATTTTGACCATCGAAACGGAAGATATATAATATATATTTCTATTTCACTTGATATATTAAATTATATTATGCGATGTAACATAGTCCCATGTTGATAATAGTAGCAATATGAGAGTAACAAATTCGAACGGCCCAAACCACTGAAACTTTCGATGGTTCTATGAACCGTCGCAACTTTCGACTGTTCATAGAACCATCGAAAGTTTTAGTGGTTTGGGCCGTTCGAATTTGAATTAATATTTTATATTATTTACCTACATTTCGACGGTTCTAACTGTCAAAAATGGACAATATAAATATCCAACCACTCTATCACTATTTCGGTTTCCCTCCCTCCTGATCGTTCGCTTCGCTCCGGTGGTGACCTCCGACCCGGCTATGCAGTCCTGGCATTCGCGCTCCGCCGCCGCCTGTGAGACCTGTCGCCGCTTGCGCTCGTGGCCCGCCGCCGCTTGTGCGAGCCACCGTGCGCCGCCAGCGCGACCCGCCGCCTCTGCAACCATTCGTCTTCGGCGCTGGTACGTTCCCCATCCTCCTGCCACTCCCCTCCGCCCTTGCCCACGCCGCCGTTCGATCCGCCCGATCCATTCGGACGCAAGTGCCCGATCCTGCCACGGCGGGCAGATCCGGCCGCGCACGGCGGCCAAATTCGACTGAGCGGAGCGACCAGATCTGGCCGACACGGCCAGATCTGACCGCGCACGGCAGCCATATCCGGCCATAGCGGCCAGATCCGGCCGCTGCGGCCAGATGGGCCGCACCGGCCACATCCGGCCGGGCTGGACAGATCTGGCTGTTCAAATCCAGCCGATGGAGACCAGTCCGGACGGCGGCAAATTCTGGCGGGGTACGACTTCGTGCGGTGTATATTTTTCTCTCATGTATGTTAATGTACTTTCATTGTTTTCTTACAGGACATTGTTTTCTTGTTTGAAGAGCATTTTGAGGTTTCTCCTTTTGACAACTTTAAAAGTGTAAGAATGCATAAATTGAGTGTTTCATAAATTTGGAGTTTATATTTTTTGTTATCTTATGTTTAATTTACATGCAGGTTATTGGAATTATTTTATTGCCTCTGTCACTCCAAATGACGTAAGTTATTTCAAGGAAATAAGAATTGTATTTATTGTAGTAGTTATGAAATACGTAATATTTTTAAATTCTTATTTTAGATTTCATTCATTAGTTCTAATTTGTTATTTTATAGTGCAAATATGATTACTTCTAATTAGTGTTTATGATTCGTTCTAATTAGTGTTTATGATGTTCATGATTAGTTCTAATTAGTATTTATGATTAGTTATAATTAGTGCAAATATGATGTTGTAATTAGTTCTAATTAGTGTTTATGATTTTTCTTTGATATTTTATTTAGAATTTAATATGTGAACCTTTGCAGTGATTGCTTATTTAAATTTATTTTACACCTCAATCCCTATTCTTTGTGTAAGTGTCATGATTAAATTTTGATATGCCTCTTATTATAACCTGCAAATAATGCAGAAATTATGTCATATCTGAACGATCGTCGATAGATGTATAATAGAAATAATCCCCATCGTAGATGTTTGACACAAGAATTCATAAATGGCATTGAATATTACACTAGTGTGGCTTGTAAATCTTTGCAATTTCAATGGGAAGGAACAATTAGGTGTCTTTGTTTGAAATGTCTTAGCACAAAGTTGCAAACGTTAGAGACAGTTAAGGTCCACTTGTATAGAAGGAGTTTCAAACCAAATTATTGGCAATGGGATGATTTAGGTGAAGGAGCACCTTCAACAAGCGTGCCAAATAAAAATCTCCATTATGTCGATCCTCATGAAGGATTTACTTCGCAATACGAACAACTAGTTTATAACGCAACTGCAACTGAGTATGGGAGCATAGGATTTGAACATGATGAAGAGACACCAAATCCAGAAGCAAAAGATTTTTATGAGTTGCTAAATACTTCGAGCCAACTCTTATGGTCCAGATGTGAAAGTTATTTGGAACTATCACTTGCTGTTAGAATGTTGAATCTGAAAGCATATCACAATATTTCACAGGCATGTTTTGATATATTTCTAGATATTTTAAAAGAGATCACACCAACTGGGCTCGTATTCTTGAAAATTTTTATATGACAAAAAGACTTATTTCTAAACTTGGTCTCGGCTCAAGTAAAATATATTATTGTCGCAATGGTTGTATGTTACATTATGTTGACGACGTCAATCTAAATGAATGTAAATTTTGTGAGGCCGAACGATAGAGTGACTAAAAAGACTCAAGTAGCTGCGAAGAGAATGCATTATTTGCCTCTTATTCCAAGGCTTAAAAGACTATACTCGTCTCTAGGGTCAGCATCACAAATGAAGTGGCATGCACAACATAATACTTCTGAAGGTGTCATGCTTCACGGTGAAGCGTGGAAATATTTTGATCGTATGCATCCAGATTTTGCTAGTGACGAAAGGAACATAAGGCTCGAATTATGCGCGGATGATTTTACACCATACGAACAGACTTCAGTTCCTTATTCATGTTGGCTGATCATAGAAACACCATATAATTTGCCTTCTAGAATTTATATGTCCGCACCTTATATGTTTTTGACATGCATTGTTCCTGGTCTTCACAGTCCTAAGCAAAAGATAGATGTGTATTTACAGCCTCTAATTGACGAGTTAAAAGAATTGTGGGATGATGTCGTCGCTTATGATGTGTCGACCAAACAAAACTTTACCTTGAAAGCTGCCGTATTGTGAACAATTAATGATTTTCCTGTCTATGGGATGCTATCTGGTTGGATGACTGCATGGAAACTAGCTTGTCCATATTGCATGAAACACTCAGGTGCTCACTTTAAGAAATGGGGGTAAAAATAGCTGATTTGATTGTCATAAACAATTTCTTAGAGCAGATCATCTGTACAAAAATAATAGAAATGCATTTCGACGTAATAGAGTTATGCACGACATGGCTCCAGTCAAACGCTCAGGACCTTAATTATTTCGCATTGTCAATGCTCTATGTAGAATTATCGATGACCCAAATGTCACATACAATGAGTATGATGTTTCTCATAACTGGACCAAACGATGTATATTTTGGAATTTACCATATTGGAAGGATTGTTTGATACGTCACAATTTGGATGTCAGGCACATTGAGAAAAATGTGTTTGACAATGTATTCAACATGATAATGGACATTAAGAGCAAAACAAAAGACAACCTCAAGGTGAAAATGGATTTGAAGGAGCTCCTGATATTGCGGACGTGGAGACATAATTGTCGGAAGAACCTTCAGATGCAGCCTTGTCAAATCATGTATACAACGCATAAGTGCATCGAGATAGTAATTTAGGATAAATGTTATTTTAGGTTTTTCATACATTTTGTGATTCATACATGGTATTTTATAATTTCATATTTGTGAAGGTTTGTACCATCGAAACACGCGGCTGCCGCAGTTACTAAGGTACTACGACATAGGTCTACTAATGCGTGGCTTACATGGAGGAAAGTTCCATATGCCACGAGACAGATATTATTTAATGAATTTTAGGTATCCTTGGAAGCCAATTTTGGTCATTTAAATTTATCTTCATATACTAATTCATTTATTTTTATATACATGAAGGCTGATGTGTGGTGGGATCCCGAGCACATGGAACAAATGTGAAAGGCTTTTAATTCTCGGTATTCTAAGATACTGTTATCTTTTCAGAAGCTCGAGTTGTAGGAGAACAGCCCAAGAGTCCGATCATAGAGCATGCTTGCATTCGGATGGATGTGTATCCACGAGCACGATTGCGAAAAAAATGGTAAAGTCTTTCAATACATTATTATAATTCAAAAAAATAATATACATTATTATAATTCAAAAAAATAATATACATTATTTGACATTTTTCACTGTAGGAGAAAGAGATGAGCAGAGCACCTACTCAGGACAAAATATTTCACAGAACTTATCAGAAGAAGAATAAAGAATGGATTTCAACATTTGCTCGGGAGACATACGTAAGTAAATATATTTGATGTGTTTATTTTTAATTTCAGGATGGTTACATAACATAAGATAGTAAATTTGACGTTTTAAATAATATAGTTGATATGTTTTTTTTTTAAATTTCAGGAGGCTTACAAAACAAGAGAAGTCGAGCACATTACGCAAGCCACGCAGGAGGGGACCACACCGCTGATCCCTCGATAACTTTGGATGGACCACGTCGACGTCAAGAAGGGTTGCATTTACAGCCTCGGATCATCGGTTAGTAGTGCAGATATTCGGTATGGTCGTAAATCGTTATCAGGTTCCCCGACTCAAGGTGTGCAACAAATGTTTGACAATATGTGGGAACAACATTTATCCGATGCCCGACAGGAGATCGGGTAGAAGGTTACGTAGGAACTCAGAAAAGAGTTCGAAGAACATGAGCGTGAAATGAAGGAAGAGATGAAAAAAATGATGCGTGACATGATGCGTGGCGAGTTCGACGACGACGATGATGTTGTATTGTAGCTTCTAAGTGTTGTATTTGATGTTTGGGCATTTAATTTGATGATATTGTATTGACATTTGATGTTATACAACAACAATAACAACAAAGCCTTATCCCACAAGGTGGGGTCGGCTACATGGATCATACGATGCCATTCCACTCTATTAGTAACCAAACCTTTCGGTATATTATTCACCAATAGATATATTCGTTGATCCATGTTCATGAGATTCGACAGGATTTTACGCTGGCTGTCGGGGCCTAACACAACCCTCCTCCTTTATCCGGGCTTGGGACCGACTATAAAACATAGGCGGAGTTGACATTTGACGTTATACGTGACATTTAATTTCAATTTAGTCATTTGAACAGAAATTATTTATTCATTATGCTTCTTTATTAAATTAATTACTTAATTCATTTCGCACGATTTTTTTTTAAAAAAAATTGGTACCGACAGGTTCGAACAATCGATAGTATCATAATCGACGGTTTGAATCGTCAAAATTTATAGACGGTAAGACCCGTCAATAAGCATCGATGGTTTGAACCGTCAAAATTTATAGATGGTCAGACCCGTCGATAAGCATCGATAGTTTTAACCATCAAAATTTATAGACGGTCAGACCCATCGATAAGCATCGACAGTTTTAACTGTCGAAACTTAACGACGATTTGGGCCGTCGAAACTCAGCAGTGTTCTCGACGGCTCAAATCATCGATGTAAATATCGACGGTTAGAACCGTCGATAGTATCGACTGCTCAAACCGTCGATACATATCGACGACCGAAACCATCTCAACTCTTCATTGTTCGACGGCTCAGCCCGCCAACTTGACCGTCGAAGATTTCGAAGGTTGTTGGATAACCGTCGAAAATAGTTTGCGACGCGTCATTTTCGCACGGATGCTATCCGTCGAAAATCCATCGGAAATCGTCATTTTTGACAGTTTTTGGCAAATTACATATGGTTTGACCGTAATTAGCTTTTTTTCTTGTAGTGTATCATCTCTATGTTTATGGAAAGTACCTTTATCATCACTTATTATTTTACTACAATTAATACAGAAAATAATTAAATGAATTATTATTTTTTTAGCTCTACATGTATGCTGATTTTGTTCATATTTTATTTAAATTAATATCAAATGATTTTAAAAGTATTAGTTATTATAATCATAATTATTTTTTACTTTAAATGTTTTATATGTTTTATCAAATTTATTTATAATCGTGCTATTCCTGAGTTCCCTAGTTTATATATAAAGTTAAGAATACATAGTGCTTTTGTTATTTAAGCAATTATAATTTTGTTATTTAATAATATTTTTTAGGAAAGATAAATTAAAAATTTAAGAAAATATAAGTACCAAAATTGAATTCGAGAGTTCCTTATTTTAGGAATCCTAGTTAGCTTTAAATTAAAATTAGTAACGAGTAGGGTGGCACCCGACCTTGTTGGGGATGGGGGATACTCTCCCTGCCCCGATCCCTATTGATCGGACCCTGCCCCCCGTCCCCCCTGATTCCCTATGTGGGGGAAATTTGATCCCTGCCTCAATCCCAATGGGGACCCGATTCCCCATCCAATGCAAAAAATTGAATGTGTCTACACCAAAAAACCAAGCGAAAGCATAATCCTTGTACTTTTGTGTCATTCTGTCGAACACGTCATGAGCCTCTTCCATCCGACCATAGGAGGTATAGAGATGCACAAGCTTGGAGGAGAGAGTAGCATCGCAACGCAAGAGCGCTGGGGGATGAGGCAACTGACGTGCTCGCCGTGGCGGAGGGAGCGCAGGTGGGAGCACATCTCAAGGAGGGAGGCTAATGAAGCGTAAAATGATGTAGCAAAATAAAATCGCTAGCAAGTGCACTAATCGCTCAAGTAATATAGTAAAAATGCGTAAGAGTGTTGTATAAATTCAATATCTAATTTTATAAATTAATAAGAGAGGAAAAACATGAATTTTTGGAAATATGTTTTGTAATTATAAAATAAAAAAATAAGATAAGATAGACAATGGTGTTGAAATTAGGCCTTAGGATGAAAATAGATTGGGATAAATATTTGAACCATAAAAGATAAATTTAATCTTTAAAGATGGATTAGAGTCTCCCTAAATTATCAACATGACATGATTAAATTGCAGTCTCCATAAATTGGCATTTCCTCAATTTAAGTATGCAAATTAAACTATCTTAATTTAATAAGAATTGAAGTATCCACAAACTGGCATCCAATCAAATCATATTAATATTAAGACGCAGTAAATTGGATTCCCTACACTATTATCACTCCACAAACTGGTATAGATTAACAAACCACACAAACTTGATTCTCCACACACTAGTTATCAAATTTATGTCAATTATTAATTTCAAATAAAATAAATTAATTTAATTAATGAATTCTGAAATCAAATAGTCCACAAACTGGTAATTACTCAACTCAGAAATCCAAATAATTAAATCAAAAGCACTAAGCATAATTAACTAATTGATCAGGAAAAATTAAAATAGGAATATAGGGTCCAAATAGTTTCTATTCAATTTATAATCTCCTAAAATAGAAAATCTTAAAAACATGGAGTTCATCCTAGAAATATGGGAGAGATAATGAAAATAATAAAGAAAGAATTACACCCAACAAAGTATGCACACAAACGGCGAACCATCAGACTTCAGATAGGAACGTTGGCCAGCACCCCTTCTTCAATCTTAGGCCGCACCCTCTCCTCTTGGTCGTAGCCGGCAGCGCTCATGACTCACCGTAGAAGAAAACCACACTTCAAAGCACGAATTGGATTGATGATTTTGTCCTCTATTTATATGTGCGGACAGACTTCGGCCAACTTTAAATTTCGGCTAAAGATAAAACTTGGTTAATGATAAAAAGTTATCCGTTTTGCTCCTGATAAACCTTTCTTCGTTCTCGATCATGAAACTTAGTTAATGATGATGTTTTGCACCCAATGATTGGTTGATGATCACGACCGATAGCCTACATCCTTGATTAATGATAGAGTTTTGCACCCAAAGATATAGCCATAATAGATAAATATTGGTTAAGGATAAAACTTCTTTTGCTTTGGCCCTCAAAGATCCTCTTCATGGTTGGATATTATGATCGATAACTTGGTTAATGATGACGTATTACGCCCAATGATCTCGGCCGCAAAAGATGAATGCTCCTTGATGATTGGCAACTAACTCGGCTGATGATGGGGACTTAACGGTCGCAAAAGAAAAATTCCTGTCATCTCGATTTGTCCGACTCATCTGCAAGATAATTATGGGAATTAAGTCAATTTATTCAAAAAAATAAAATATTCAAAAAATCAATAGTCAAACTGCATAAATCCGAAATTATTATTAAAAGTGACCTAAAACGATACATGCCATGATTGAATTGTAAAAAAATTAACTAAAATAATAATCTAAAATATGTTATCTTTTGCATGCATCAGCTAGGAGTGAGGGTTCGTCAACGATCGAGATGCACGGGCGACGACGTTCTTGAGGTCGGCGATGACACACTCGAGGGCTTGGGCTCTAGTGTGGATGGCGGTGTGAACTTGTGGTGAAGAATGACATGAGTTGGTTTGGATGGCAGGTAAATATATGTTGCTATCAGTAGTAATGGTGGTGGTGGTGGTGGTGATGTATTTTGTGGTGGGGGGTTGGTGGCTGGAATTGTTGTTGCTTTTTTCTCATGTTCTTGGCAAAGGTGAGGGATATGGAGGATGTGAGAGCGGTGGCGGTCATTGAACAAGAGGGTCCAGGTGACATCGGTGGTGGTGCTGATGGGTTTTGTGGCAGGGAGTTGGTAGTTGGAATTGATGTCCCTTTTTCTCATGTTCTTGGCAGAGGTGAGGGATTTGAAGGATGTGAGAGTGAAAGAAGTCGTTAAACAGGAGGATCCAAGCGGCATCGGTGGTGGTGGTGCTGATGGGTTTTATGGTGGGGAGTTGGTGATTAGAATTGCTTGTTCCTTTTCTCGTGTTCTTGGCAGAGGTGAGGGATTTGAAGGATGTGAGAGCGGTGGCAGTCGTTGACAGGAGGGGTCGGAGAGGGGGACGAGGAGAGGAGCGAATGAGGAGGCATCGGCTGGGATGTGAGTTAAGGATGCCTCCGAGAAGGACACCAGCGGTTCGAAGGGGCATCAGTGGCCTGAGAAATTAGGGTTAGAGGAGGTTGAGAGATTATTGATCACTAGCTGATAGTATTATATTTTTACCCCATTTTTCAATCAAGTTCATATGTATCGAGCCCTTGTTTTGCTCCACATTTGGTCAATTATGCATGAAATGCAATAGATTGTGATAACTATCTGACCATTCTCATTTTATACTTAATTCCATGTGCATGGAGATTCTGAATTGTTAAGATCCATAAAGCTATTAATTCTATGCCAAGTTAACATTTTTGGGCAAATTATCATTCCAAGTCATAAAGTTATTATTTTGCTAATTGAGATGATTTCTAGTTGTTATCTTGTCCTAAATCCCTTGTTGTTATGAATTAATCATATTTGGGTAGTCATGATTTGATTTGTGCAAAGTTATCACTCCAATACACAAGTTATTATTCTTGGTGTCAAGTTATCATTTTGGGGGCAAAATTGTCATTTCGATGTGCAAGGTTATCATTTTTGCATAACAGCATTAGGCAATTGTTAAATTACTGTCCTAACTCATTGCTGCTCTGATTTGATCACATTTGGGTAATCATAACTAAATTTACAACAAGTTATCATTTTATGGCACAAAGTTATCATTCCGGGGCTCAAGTTATCATTCCTATGAAATATTATCCACACTTGATAATTGACCTCATTTACTTGCTATCCTAATCTCTTTGATGTCTTCACTGCTCTGAATCACTCATATTTGGACAATTATGATGATATGGTACAAAGTTATCATTCCGGACAATAAGTTATCATTAAACAAACAAGGATTTCATTCATGCACAATACCAAATCTCATTTGACAATAGAGCTGATACTAGTTGCTGCCCTAATCCTTATTTGTTTAAATCATATTCAAGGACTTTGATGCTTGCTGTTTTGTCCTTTCTAGCAGGAAAAATAAGGCTGCACAAGCTGGAAAAGGAGGGGGGATTACTTGCTTTTTGCTGTCCAAAAAGCTGCTGCTCTGCTGATATTTTTTCTGGACAAGACACATGACACAATCAGGGAGTGATGGAACATTCTAATATGCATCCAAGGGTGATTAAGGGTCATATATAAGCTGAAGAACCTGGAGAGAAGAGGGGAGAGCCTCCATTGCACGATTTCTGGACCAGAAGGAAGGGAAAAGGAGCTGAAGTGGAGCTGCTGCAACATTCTGATTTTCCTGTTGACAGCCTTCATATCAATTAATTTCAGGATGTCTTGTACCAACTTCTCAATCCATTTTGTGTCTATTTTTGTAATTATGAGGAGCTAAATCCCATTTCTCTTAGGATAGGATAGTAATCTAGTTTAGTTATGGATGGGGTATGGACATTTCTGATTTCCTGCACTGATATATGATTTTCTTTGATTCTGATTTGCATTTCTGATTTCTGATTCTTGGGATCTGTTGATCATTGTAAAAACCCTTTATTTCATTAGCTGCTGAGAGGTAGACTTTGTGGGTTTCTTCTTATCCAGAAATGTATTAAAGAGGCAATGATAACTCCTTTGAGTTCAATTTGCAAAAATATGCTATTGGTGGAACCTGTTTTGAATTCTGATTTTTATGGAATTTACTTTGTCATTATGGAATCCCAATTTTATAAGCAACTAAGAGGTTGATTCATGGTTTCCTTCTTGTTCAGAAATAAATCAAGATGCAATGATAATTGTTAGATTCCAATCTGTAATTATTTGCTCAATGTATCCATTATTATAATTCAATACATTATTATAATTCAATACATTATTATAATGTATACATTATTATAATTCAATACATTATTATGATAATTGTTGGCTTAAAGAATTCTTAATCTCCTTAATAATTCCCCTTCGACCTGGGCCAATCTCATCCATGCAAAGTACGGTCCTTTCGGCCTCTGGAAGTCTAGTACCCCCTTTCCGCTCTGCCTGGTCATGGAGACTCATTCTCGATGTTATTCCACACATCCGCCTTGGTTTTCTCAAATCTATTGGGACTGACTTGAACACCTCTGTGCTCCATGATCCGTGGATATCCCCTATCCCTCTCAGTAAATTGCCTACTTTCATTAATATGGATATCCACATCTCCACCATTAAAGTTTCAGATCTTATTATCAATCACACTTGGAACATCACCTTGCGAGCTCAGATTATTACTGATTCAACTTGTGAAGCTATTTGTAATATTTATATCCCGCATACTGCCTGTGATGACGCGTGGGTCTGGATGACAAATGATCATGGGATTCCCAATGCTTATGCGGTCTATAAATTTGTTCACCGACAAGCTTTGTGATCACTTGCTGATCACTATATGTTTCTAGCCCATTTTAGATGCATTTTATACATACCAAGTCCCACTTTTGCCTATATTTGGGCCAATTACACTTGGAATGCAAACATTGTGATAACTAGTCGATATTCCTTATTTCATACTTAATTCCATGTGCATAGAGGTTCTGAAATGTCAAAATTCATTAATATTTAAATTCTATGCCAAGTTATCATTTTGAGGACAAGTTATCATTCCTAAGTGTCAAGTTATCATTATTTTGAATGAAATGATTTTCAATGGTTTTCTTGCCCTAAATCCATCATTATCATGTATAAATCATATTTGGATAGTCACATCTCAACTTGTGCAAAATTTTAAGTCCATTTGAACAAGTTATCATTTTTCAAGTGCCAAGTTATCGTTAAAGGGCAATTTTGTCATTTCGATATGCAAAACCATTAATTCTGCACAGGGACCTTAAGCAATCATCTTGTTATTGTTCTAACTCATTGCTGGTCAAATTTCGTTACATTTGGATAATCACAACTCAAGTTATCACAAGTTATCATTTTTAAGTCATATAAGTTATCATTTTTGGCACCCAAGTTATCACTCCTTTGAAATCTTATTCATATTTGATTTCTGACTGCACTCACTTGTTACCCTAATCCATTTGATGCTTCTAATGCTTTGAAACACTTGCATTTGGATAATTTCCATGATTTGTGACAAGTTATCATTTCCGGGGCCAAAACCATCAAGTTTTCATATAGATTTCCAATCTTGCATAACACCAATTCCCATCTGATGTTTGAGCTGGCTAATATCATTATCCTAGTCTTTATTTGTTAAAATCTCATTTAAGAATCTTGATGCTTGCTGTTCTGGGTTTTGTAGCAAGGAAAACAAGTTGGAAAAAGGTGGGGGGACCACTCTTTTGCTGTCCTAAAGCTGCTGCAGTCAATTGGCCATTGCAGGGACCATTGGACAAGTGGCTGACATTAAGGAGAATAGAACATTATGATGAGGATCAAAGGGTGAAGAGCAGTCATATAAAAGCTGGATTTTTCTGGAGGAAGAAAGGGGGCTGGACATTGAGGGTTTGGAGGAGGTTTCCTGCTGGGGGCTGGAGCTGCTGCTGCTGGAAGTTGCTGCTGGCCGAGAGCTTCTATCCAAGATGATTTGTATCTGTTTCTTATCCCATTTGATGTCAAGTCTTGTAAATATGAGGAGCTAAACTCCATTTCTTTTATGATAGGGTAGTAGTTTAGATTAGTTATGGATGGAAATGGATTGGATTAATTCCTGCACTAAATCATTTACTGATTTTCAGATTTCAGAATTATTTAGAGTTAGTTCTTGCCATTGTTGGATCCTATTGTAATCTATAACTGAGAAGTTATCATTTGATCTATCCCTTAGTTCAGAAATGGATTAGAAATCAATGTCAAGTTCTGAATTCCAATTTAATTGAAGTTCTGATTTCTAAAATTTTGATTTTCTGGTTTCTATTTTTCTTAACTTCCTGAACATGAACTCCTGAACTTTTGAATCTGTTTGTCATTGTGGATCTGATTAATAGAGCAACTGAAAGGTTGATATTGTTCCCAATCTTGATCAGAAATGAATCAAGATGTTTGGCATTCTTTATGATTCAAATCTGTTCACTGTTTCTAATTTGATTTTGAAAACCAGAATTCTGATTTTTTCTGATTTCTTATTGGAATCTGTTTTACCAATTGAGTCCCCTGAATTCTTTCAATCACTGATAAGTGAACTTAAGGGATGTCTTGTAGTCCAGAGATGGGTCAAGAGGCATTTGGCAAGCCTGAATTCCATCAATCTACATTGCTGATTTTCTTGAAATGCTGATTTCTATTTTGTCATTTAATTAACTTCTTATTTCCATTGTTAAGCCTCATTTTAATCCACTACTGAGAGATAGTTTTAAGGCCATTCTTGAGAGTCAGAGATGACCCAAGGAGCATTGGATAATCAATGAATTTCCCATTAAAGTTTGAATGTCTTTTAACCCCAATCAAATAGAACCTTGTGTGGATTTCACTTTTCCTTGCAACCGAGAGGTTGATTTTAAATCTCCCTTGAATTCAGAGATGAATCATGGAACACAAGTACTATTATTGGGTATATTTTATTCTGGTTTGGTTGATTGGAATGATTTTATCTTTTTATTATTGCAATTGCAAGTTATCATTCCAAAACTTCCTTGAATTACAAAAAATCAGCATTGAACTTTCTTTTGAGCCCAATGATAACTTGATTTTCAGTGAGGATCCTCTTTTGATTCAACCTAGCTAACAACTATATGATCATATATTGCTTAGTTAGAGGCCAATTGAGCTGTGGGAACAGCCATTTTTAAGTTGAATCAAAAGTTGGACATTTAATGATAACTTGTTCCATTCCATCATTAACTAATTTAGATGAACCCCAAATCCTAGAAGGACCTTCCTCATTGATAGTTAAACCTTTCTAGCCATTAATTTTGCATTTATAATTCAGTTTTGCAAAAGTTTCCAAAATCCCAAATCTGTTATCATTCTGCACTTGTTAAAAAACTGTTTTCATTTCCAATTAAAAATCTATTTTTGCCACCTTACTTAGGATTAATCTAAACTGTTTTTAGGTAGTTTATGACTTTAAATCTTTGTGGATACGACAACCCGAGTCTACTACAACTTACCTATGCCCTTGCAGCTAGTGAGTTGGGAGACTAAAAAAAATGAAAAATTGACTCTTTTCTTTAATTTCAGCAAGTTATCACTACTCAATCCCAAATATCACTATCACTTTGCCTACCATCTTGGCTGGACGGCAGCCTTGGTCTACGATTTGGAAGATCTAGCTTCCCCCAAAAATACATTTTTTTCCTTTAGAAACTCTTTCATAATCGTCTTCCTACTAAATATTACGTTCAGTAGTTCGCTCCTACGTCAGACCCACTTTGCTCCCTCTGTGGCTTGGTTACTGAAACTGCGTCACATTTATTTTTCTCGTGCCCTACCGCGCTTCAATTGTCATCCATTTTTCAACAAAAACTACAATTCACCTTTCAATTTTTCTACTCTTGGCCGAAATTCTGGTTCGTGGATCCAGGAGGGAGCCACTTTGGATCTGCCTTTTAGACAACATTTTCTTTCAATTTTCTCTTACTGTTTGTGGGGAATCTGGAACCTCAGGAACGATATCCACTTCCAATCAAGGCATGCAACCGTCAATATGGTCTGGGAAAGAGACGTCTCTGATTCTCACGAATTTATTACCTCTGCCTCCCATGCACCGGAGGCACCCCACCCCCTCTTCCCTCTCTACCCACAGGATCCTCTACGGATCTAGTGGGAGACCTCCCCTCCGAATTGGGTTATCCTCAATTCGGATGGCTCCTTCTGCGGAGCCGTTACAGATATCTGCTACGGACTAACAAGAGTAATTTTATTTTTGCAAGCGCAGGTGCAGTTTCTGCTGTCTCTGCCCTCCATGCCGAGGCCTGGGCGCTCCTCCTTGCTATTCGCAATTGTGTCTCCCGTCGGATCACCCACATCACGATCTGCACTGATTCGGAGAGCCTCGTTCACATCATCAGGAATACACGCAAGTGTCCGTGGAAAATTTGCAATATTATCATTGACATTCGGAACTTATTGACTGCCTTTCACCATCATTACTTGTATTTTTCCCACGAACCTCAAATTCTGCAGTTGACTTTTTAGCTCATTTTGGCCGCCAAAACAGCAAGCATTTTTGGGTCGATGGACCTCCTCATGGCCTCAACAGTATTTTGTACCATGACTCTACGAGTCTTTTCATTATGTAATGAGAATATTTTCTTTTCAAAAAAAAAACAAAGCATGTGATGGCGAGATGCACCAACATGTACTATTTTGTCCCTCAATCTATCACATTCGCACTCCATGAACGTAGTCAATTTGAACCTGTCTGAGAACGAGCCGCTGCCGTGGACTTGCATTGGGCCTTCCACACAGTCGGGTCACACGATGAGCAGGAACAACTATCCGAAGATATGGAGCATCAGGGTGAGCTATATATTTAAGGCCACCCAGATGATCAAGCCAAAGCTAACGCTTCAAACCATGCCATGCACAATGGTCCTTGGGTCAGAAATTCCCTGTGAGCTGCCCGTTCTGTTGATGATGAAAGTGCAATATAAAATTGATAGCTTTTGTAAAAATATTTTCAATTTGTTATTTAATATTTTACTCATGTACATTTTTTTTGCTGACCTAAGAAAAAAACTTATAACCTTTCAATTAACAATTCTTATTTTTTGATATATTACTACTAATTCAATTATAACTACAAGAAAAAGCATGATTTCCGCGGTTCTTTTTCGATGGGCCCAAATCCGTCTAAAGTACCGAAGGATTTTCTGAAGGATCGAAATATCCGTTATAATTTTGGTCGTAGAAATTTTTGACGGTTCTGATCGTCTGAACTTACGATGATTTACAATTCATCGAAATATCCATAATTGTCGAAGACAGTAGGTCCGGGCGATTAGTTTTCCATGTGGCCTTTCGACGGCTCTGACCATCGAAAGTTTCAACAGTTCTTGTATCCGTCGAAACTTTCAGCGGTCTTAGCCATCGAAATATGTTAATGTTAACAACAGTTAATAGTTTATCTATATTTTTACTTTCGACAGTTCTGGCCGTCGCAAGTTGCGATGGTTAGATGAATCGTCGAAATTTGAACTCATTTTATATATAATTTAAATTTTATCGACCGTTTTGACCGTCGAAATGGAAGATATATAATATATATTTCTATTTCACTTGATATATTAAATTATATTATGCGATGGTTAGAACCGTCGCAACTTTCGACTGTTCATAGAACCATCGAAAGATTCAGCGGTTTGGGCCGTCCGAATTTGAATTAATATTTTATATTATTTACCTACATTTCGACGGTTCTGACCGTCGAAAATGGACAATATAAATATCCAACCACTCTATCACTATTTCGGTTTCCCTCCCTCCCGATCGTTCGCTTCGCTCCGGTGGTGACCTCCGACCCGGCTATGCAGTCCTAGCATTCGCGCTCCGCCGCCGCCTGTGAGACCCATCGCCGCTTGCGCTCGCGACTCGCCGCCGCTTGAGCGAGCCACCATGCGCCGCCTGCGCGACCCGCCCCCTCTGCAACCATTCGTCTTCGGCGCTGGTACGTTCCCCATCCTCCTGCCACTCCCCTCCGCCCTTGCCCACGCCGCCGTTCGATCCATTCGGACGCAAGTACCCGATCCTGCCACGACGGGCAGATCTGGCCGCGCACAGCGGCCAAATTCGACTGAGCGGAGCGACCAGATCTGGCCGACATGACCGCGCACGGCGGCCATATCCGGCCACAGCGGCCAGATCCGGCCACAGCGGCCAGATGGGACGCACCGG
The DNA here is from genome assembly GCA_030549335.1 of Pontederia crassipes. NCBI lineage: Eukaryota > Viridiplantae > Streptophyta > Magnoliopsida > Commelinales > Pontederiaceae > Pontederia > Pontederia crassipes. Next base: position 33,222,115 of record CM060193.1, read on the forward strand.
CCACATCCGGCCGGGCCAGACAGATCTGGCTGTTCAAATCCAGCCGATGGAGACCAGTCCGGACGGCGGCAAATTCTGGCGGGGTACGACTTCGTGCGGTGTATATTTTTCTCTTATGTATGATAATGTACTTTCATTGTTTTCTTACAGGACATTGTTTTCTTGTTTGAAGAGCATTTTGAGGTTTCTCCTTTTGACAACTTTAAAAGTGTAAGAATGCATAAATTGAGTGTTTCATAATTTTGGAGTTTATATTTTTTGTTGTCTTATGTTTAATTTACATGCGGGTTATTGGAATTATTTTATTGTCTCTATCACTCCAAACGACGTAAGTTATTTCAAGGAAATAAGAATTGTATTTATTGTAGTAGTTATGAAATACGTAATATTTTTAAATTCCTTATTTTAGATTTCATTCATTAATTCTAATTTGTTATTTTATAGTGCAAATATGATTACTTCTAATTAGTGTTTATGATTCGTTCTAATTAGTGTTTATGATGTTCATGATTAGTTCTAATTAGTATTTATGATTAGTTATTATTAGTGCAAATATGATGTTGTAATTAGTTCTAATTAGTGTTTATGATGTTTCTTTGATATTTTATTTAGAATTTAATATGTGAACCTTTGCAGTGATTTCTTATTTAAATTTATTTTACACCTCAATCCCTATTCTTCGTGTAAGTGTCATGATTAAATTTTGATATGCCTCTTATTATAACCTGCAAATAATGCAGAAATTATGTCATATCTGAACGATCGTCGATGGATGTACAATAGAAATAATCCCCATCGTAGAGGTTTGACACAAGAATTCATAAATGGCATTGAATATTACACTAGTGTGGCTTGTCAATCTTTGCAATTTCAACGGGAAGGAACAATTAGGTGTCCTTGTTTGAAATGTCTTAGCACAAAGTTGCAAACATTAGAGACAGTTAAAGTTCACTTGTATAGAAGGAGTTTCAAATCAAATTATTGGCAATGGGATGATTTATGTGAAAGAGCACCTTCAACAAGCGTGCCAAATAAAAATCTCCATTATGTCGATCCTCATGAAGAATTTACTTCGCAATACGAACAACTAGTTTATAACGCAACTGCAACTGAGTATGGGAGCATAGGATTTGAACATGATGAAGAGACACCAAATCCAGAAGCAAAAGATTTTTTTGAGTTGCTAAACACTTCGAGCCAACCCTTATGGTCCAGATGTGAAAGTTGTTTGGAACTATCACTTGCTGTTAGAATGTTGAATCTGAAAGCATATCACAATATTTCACAGGCATGTTTTGATGCATTTCTAGATATTTTAAAAGAGATCACACCAACTGGGGCTCGTATTCCTAAAAATTTTTATAGGACAAAAAGACTTATTTCTAAACTTTATCTCGGCTCAAGTAAAATAGATTGTTGTCAATGGTTGTATGTTACATTATGTTGACGACGTCAATCTAAATGAATGTAAATTTTGTGGGGCCGAACGATAGAGTGACTAAAAAAACTCAAGTAGCTGCGAAGAGAATGCATTATTTGCCTCTCATTCCATGACTTAAAAGACTATACTCGTCTCTAGGGTCAGCATCACAAATGAAGTGGCATGCACAACATAATACTTCTGAAGGTGTCATGCTTCACGGTGAAGCGTGAAAATATTTTGATCGTATGCATCAAGATTTTGCTAGTGACGAAAGGAACATAAGACTCAGATTATGCGCGGATGATTTTACACCATACGGACAGACTTCAGTTCCTTATTCACGTTGGCCGATCATAGTAACACCATATAATTTGCCTTTTGGAATTTATATGTCCGCACCTTATATGTTTTTGACATGCATTGTTCCTGGTCTTCACTGTCCTAAGAAAAAGATAGATGTGTATTTACAACCTCTAATTGACGAGTTAAAAGAACTGTGGGATGATGTCGTCGCTTATGATGTGTCGACCAAATAAAACTTTACCTTGAAAGCTGTCTTATTGTGAACAATTAATGATTTTTCTGTCTATGGGATGTTATCTGGTTGGATGACTGCATGGAAACTAGATTGTCTATATTGCATGAAACACTCAGGTGCTCACTTTGAGAAATGGGGGTAAAAATAGCTGATTTGATTGTCATAAACAATTTCTTAGACAAGATCATCCGTACAAAAATAATAGAAATGCATTTCGACGGAATAGAGTTGTGCACGACATGGCTCTAGTCAAACGCTCAGGACCTTAATTATTTCGCATTGTCAATGCTCTATGTAGAATTATCGACGACCCAAATGTCACATACAATGAGTATGATGTTTCTCATAACTGGACCAAACGATGTATATTTTGGAATTTACCATATTGGAAGGATTGTTTGATACGTCACAATTTGGATGTCAGGCACATTGAGAAAAATGTGTTTGACAATGTATTCAACATGATAATGGACATTAAGAGCAAAACAAAAGACAACCTCAAGGTGAGAATGGACTTGAAGGAGCTCCTGATATTGCGGACGTGGAGACACAATTGTCGGAAGAACCTTCAGATGCAGCCTTGTCAAATCGTGTATACAACGCATAAGTGCAGCAAGATAGTAATTTAGGATAAATGTTATTTTAGGTTTTTCATACATTTTGTGAATCATACATGGTATTTTATAATTTCATATTTGTGAAGGTTTGTACCATCGAAACACACGGCTGCCGCAGTTACTAAGGTACTACGACATAGGTCTACTGATGCGTGACTTACATGGAGGAAAGTTCCATATGCCACGAGACAGATATTATTTAATGAATTTTAGGTATCCTCGGAAGCCAATTTTGGTCATTTAAATTTATCTTCATATACTAATTCATTTATTTTTATATACATGAAGGCTGATGTGTGGTGGGATCCCGAGCACATGGAACAAATGTGAAAGGCTTTTAATTCTCGGTGTTCAAAGATACTGTTATCCTTTTAGAAGCTCGAGCTGTAGGAGAACAGCTCAAGAGTCCGATCAGAGAGCATGCTTGCATTCGGGTGGATGTGTATCCACGAGCACGATTGCGAAAAGAATGGTAAAGTCTTTCAATACATTATTATAATTCAAAATAATAATATACATTATTATAATTCAAAATAATAATATACATTATTTGACATTTTTCACTGTAGGAGAAAGAGACGAGTAGAGCACCTACTCAGGATGAAATATTTCTCAGAACTTATCAGAAGAAGAATAAAGAATGAATTTCAACATTTGCTCGAGAGACATACATAAGTAAATATATTTGATGTGTTTATTTTTTATTTCAGGATGGTTACATAACATAAGATAGTAAATTCGGCATTTTAAATAATATAGTTGATGTGTTTTTTTAAAATTTCAGGAGGCTTACAAAACAAGAGAAGTCGAGCACATTACGCAAGCCAGCAGGAGGAGACCACACCGCTGACCCCTCGACAACTTTGGATGGACCACGTCGACATCAAGAAGGGTTGCATTTACGACCTCGGATCATCGGTTAGTAGTGCAGATATTCGGTATGGTCGTAAATCGTTATCAGGTTTCGCGAGTCAAGGTGTGCAACAAATGTTTGATAATATGTGGGAACAACGTTTATCGGATGCCCGACAGGAGATCAGGCAGAAGGTTACGTAGGAACTCAAAAAAGAGTTCAAAGAACATGAGCGTGAAATGAAGGAAGAGATGAAAAAAAATGATGCGTGACATGATGCGTGGCGAGTTCGACGACGACGATGATGTTGTATTGTAGCTTCTAAGTGTTGTATTTGACGTTTGGACATTTAATTTGATGATGTTGTATTGACATTTGACGTTATACAACAACAACAACAACAAAGTCTTATCCCACTAGGTGGGATCGGCTACATGGATCATACGACGCTATTCCGCTCTATTAGTAACCAAACCTTTCGGTATATTATTCACCAATAGATATATTCGTTGATCCATGTTCATGAGATTCGACAGGATTTTACGCTGGCTGTCGGGGCCTAACACAACCCTCCTCCTTTATCCGGGCTTGGGACCGACTATAAAACATAGGCGGAGTTGACATTTGACGTTATACGTGACATTTAATTTCAATTTAGTCATTTGAACAGAAATTATTTATTCATTATGCTTCTTTATTAAATTAATTACTTAATTCATTTCGCACGATTTTTTTAAAAAAAATTGGTACCGACAGGTTCGAACCATCAATAGTATCATAATCGACGATTTGAACCGTCAAAATTTATAGACGGTAAGACCCGTCAATAAGCATCGATGGTTTGAACCGTCAAAATTTATAGATGGTCAGACCCGTCGATAAGCATCAACAGTTTTACCATCAAAATTTATAGATGGTCAGACCCATCTATAAGCATCGATAGTTTTAACTGTCGAAACTTAACGACGGTTTGGGCCGTCGAAACTCAGCAGTGTTCTCGACGGCTCAAACCATCGATGTAAATATCGACAGTTAGAACCGTCGATAGTATCGACTGCTCAAACCGTCGATACATATCGACGGCCGAAACCATCTCAACTCTTCATTGTTCGACGGCTCAGCCCGCCAACTTGATCGTCAAAGATTTTGAAGGTTGTTGGTTAACCGTCGAAAATAGTTTGCGACGCGTCATTTTCGCGCGGATGCTATCCGTCGAAAACCCATCGGAAATCGTCATTTTCGACAGTTTTCGACAAATTACAGATGGTTTTGACCGTAATTAGCTTTTTTCTTGTAGTGTATCATCTCTATGTTTATGGAAAGTACCTTTATCATCACTTATTATTTTACTACAATTAATACAGAAAATAATTAAATGAATTATTATTTTGTTTTAGCTCTACATGTATGCTGATTTTCCTCATATTTTATTTAAATTAATATCAAATGATTTTAAAAGTATTAGTTATTGTAATCATAATTATTTTTAACTTTAAACGTTTTATATGTTTTATCAAATTTTTTTATAATCGTGCTATTCCTGAGTTCCCTAGTTTATATATAAAGTTAAGAATACATAGTGCTTTTGTTATTTAAGCAATTATAATTTTTTTATTTAATAATATTTTTTAGGAAAGATAAATTAAAAATTTAAGAAAATATAAGTACCAAAATCGAATTCGAGAGTTCCTTATTTTAGAAATCCTAGTTAGCTTTAAATTAAAATTAGTAACGAGTAGAGGTGGCACCCGACCTTGTTGGGGATGGGGGATACTCTCCCTGCCCTGATCCCTATTGATCGGACCCTGCCCCCATCCCCCCTTGAATCCCTATGCGGGGGAAATTTGATCCCTGCCTCAATCCCAATGGGGACCCGATTCCCCATCCAATGCAAAAAATTGAATGTGTCTACACCAAAAAACCAAGCGAAAGCATAATCCTTGTACTTTTGTGTCATTCTGTCGAACACGTCATGAGCCTCTTCTATCCGACCATAGGAGGCATAGAGATGCACAAGCTTGGAGGAGAGAGTAGCATCGCAACGCAAGAGCGCTGGGGGATGAGGCAACTGACGTGCTCGCCGTGGCGGAGGGAGCGCAGGTGGGAGCACATCTCAAGGAGGGAGGCTAGTGAAGCGTAAAATGATGTAGCAAAATAAAATCGCTAGCAAGTGCACTAGTCGCTCAAGTAATATAGTAAAAATGCGTAAGAGTGTCGAGCCTACGAGGAATATTGTTAATTCAATATCTAATTTTATAAATTAATAAGAGAGGAAAAATATGAATTTTTGGAAATATGTTTTGTAATTATAAAATAAAAAAATAAGATAAGATAGACAATTGTGTTGAAGTTAGGCCTTAAGATGAAAATAGATTGGGATAAATATTTGAACCATAAAAGATAAATTTAATCTTTAAAGATGGATTAGAGTCTCCCTAAATTATCAACATGACATGATTAAATTGCAGTCTCCACAAATTAGCATCTCCTCAATTTAAGTATGCAAATTAAACTATCTTAATTTAATAAGAATTGAAGTATCCACAAACTGGAATCCCATCAAATCATATTAATATTAAGACGTAGTAAATTGGATTCCCTACACTATTATCACTCCACAAACTGGTATAGATTAACAAACCACACAAACTTGATTCTCCACACTCTAGTTATCAAATTTATGTCAATTATTAATTTCAAATAAAATAAATTAATTTAATTAATGAATTCTGAAATCAAATAGTTCACAAACTGGTAATTACTCAACTCAGAAATCCAAATAATTAAATCAAAAACACTAAGCACAATTAACTAATTGATCAGGAAAAATTAAAATAGGAATATAGGGTCCAAATAGTTTCTCTTCAATTAATAATCTCCTAAAATAGAAAATCTTAAAAACATGGAGTTCATCCTAGAAATATGTGAGAGATAATGAAAATAATAAAGAAAGAATTACACCCAACAAAGTATGCACACAAACGGCGAACCATCAGACTTCATATAGGAACGTTGGCCAGCACCCCTTCTTCAATCTTAGGCCGGACCCTCTCCTCTTGGTCGTAGCCGGCAGCGCTCATGACTCACCGTAGAAGAAAACCACACTTCAAAGCACGAATTATATTGATGATTTTGTCCTCTATTTATAGGTGCGGACAGACTTCGGCCAACTTTAAATTTCGGCTAAAGATAAAACTTGGTTAATGATAAAAAGTTATCCGTTTTGCTCCTGATAAACCTTTCTTCATTCTCGATCATGAAACTTAGTTAATGATGATGTTTTGCACCCAATGATTGGTTGATGATCATGACCGATAGCCTACATCCTTGATTAATGATAGAGTTTTGCACCCAAAGATATAGCCACAATAGATAAATATTGGTTAAGGATAAAACTTCTTTTGCTTTGGCCCTCAAAGATCCTCTTCATGGTTGGATATTACGACCGATAACTTGGTTAATGATGACGTATTGCGCCCAATGATCTCGGCCGCAAAAGATGAATGCTCCTTGATAATTGGCAACTAACTCGGCTGATGATGGGGACTTAACGGTCACAAAAGAAAATTCCTGTCATCTCGATTTGTCCGACTCATCTGCAAGATAATTTATGGGAATTAAGTCAATTTATTCAAAAAAATAAAATATTCAAAAAATCAATAGTCAGACTGCATAAATCTGAAATTATTATTAACCTAAAATGATACATGCCATGATTGAATTATAGAAAATTTAACTAAAATAATAATCTAAAATATGTTATCTTTTGCATGCATCAGCTAGGAGTGAGGGTTCGTCAACGATCGAGATGCACGGGTGATGATGTTCTTGAGGTCGGCGATGACACACTCGAGGGCTTGGGCTCTAGTGTGGATGGCGGTGTGAACTTGTGGCGAAGAATGACATGAGTTGGTTTGGATGGCAGGTAAATATATGTTGCTATCAGTAGTGGTGGTGGTGGTGATGGATTTTGTGGTGGGGGGGTTGGTGGCTGGAATTGCTGTTGCTTTTTTCTCATGTTCTTGGCAAAGGTGAGGGATATGGAGGATGTGAGAGCGGTGGCGATCGTTGAACAGGAGGGTCCAGGCGACATCGGTGGTGGTGTTGATGGGTTTTGTGGCAGGGAGTTGGTAGTTGGAATTGATGTCCCTTTTTCTCATGTTCTTGGAAGAGGTGAGGGATTTGAAGGATGTGAGAGTGATAGAAGTCGTTAAAAAGGAGGATCCAAGCGACATTAGTGGTGGTGGTCCTGATGGGTTTTATGGTGGGGAGTTGATGATTAGAATTGCATGTTCCTTCTCTCGTGTTCTTGGCAGAGATGAGGGATTTGAAGGATGTGAGAGCGGTGGCAGTCGTTGACAGGAGGGGTCGGAGAGGGGGACGAGGAGAGGAGCGAAGGAGGCGGCATCGGCTGGGATGTGAGTTAAGGATGCCTCCGAGAAGGACACCAGCAGTTTGAAGGGGCATCAGTGGCTTGAGAAATTAGGGTTAGAGGAGGGAGAGAGATTATTGATCACTAGCTGATAGTATTATATTTTTACCCCTTTTTTCAATCAAGTTCATATGTATCGAGCCCTTGTTTTGTTCCACATTTGGTCAATTATGCATGAAATGCAATAGATTGTGATAACTAGCTGACCATTCTCATTTTATACTTAATTCCATGTGCATGAAGGTTTTGAATTGTTAAGATCCATAAAGCTATTAATTCTAAACCAAGTTATCATTTTTGGGCAAATTATCATTCCAAGTCATAAAGTTATTATTTTGCTAATTGAGCTGATTTCTAGTTGTTATCTTGCCCTAAATCTCTTATTATTATGAATTAATCATATTTGGGTAGTCATGATTTGATTTGTGCAAAGTTATCACTCCAATACACAAGTTATCATTCTTGGTGTCAAGTTATCATTTTGGAGGCAAAATTGTCATTTCGATGTGCAAGGTTATCATTTCTGCATAATAGCATTAGGCAATTGTTAAATTACTGTTCTAACTCCTTGCTACTCTGATTTGATCACATTTGGATAATCATAACTAAATTTACAATAAATTATCATTTTATGGCACAAAGTTATCATTCCGGGGCTCAAATTATCATTCCTATGAAATATTATCCACACTTCATAATTGACATCATTTACTTGCTATCCTAATCTCTTTGATGTCTTCACTGCTCTGAATCACTCATATTTGGACAATTATGATGATATGGTACAAAGTTATCATTCCGGGCAATAAGTTATCATTAAACAAATAAGGATTTCATTCCTGCACAACACCAAATCTCATTTGACAATAGAGCTGATACTAGTTGCTGTCCTAATCCTTATTTGTTTAAATCATATTCAAGGACTTTGATGCTTGCTGTTTTGGCCTTTCTAGCAGGAAAAATAAGGCTGCACAAGCTGGAAAAGGAGGAGGGATCACTTGCTTTTTGCTGTCCAAAAAATTGCTGCTCTGCTGATATTTTTTCTGGACAAGACACATGACACAATCAGGGAGTGATGGAACATTCTAATTTGCATTCAAGGGTGATTAAGGGTCATATATAAGCTGAAGAACCTGGAGAGAAGAGGGGAGAGCCTCCATTGCACGATTTCTGGACCAGAAGGAAGGGGAAAGGAGCTAAAGTGGAGCTGTTGCAACATTCTGATTTTCCTGTTGACAGCCTTCATATCAATTAATTTCAGGATGTCTTGTACCAACTTCTCAATCCGTTTTGTATCTATTTTTGTAATTATGAGGAGCTAAATCCCATTTCTCCTATGATAGGGTAGTAATCTAGTTTAGTTATGGATGGGTATGGGCATTTCTGATTTCCTGCACTGATATATGATTTTCTTCGATTCTGATTTGCATTTCTGATTTCTGATTCTTGGGATCTGTTGATCATTGTAAAAACCCTTTATTTCATTAGCTGCTGAGAGGTAGACTTTGTGGGTTTCTTCTTATTCAGAAATGTATTAAGAGGCAATGATAACTCCCTTGAGTTTAATTTGCAAAAATATGCTACTGGTGGAACCTGTTTTGAATTCTGATTTTTATGGAATTTACTTTGTCATTATGGAATCCCAATTTTATAGGCAACTAAGAGGTTGATTCATGGTTTCCTTCTTGTTCAGAAATAAATCAAGATGCAATGATAATTGTTAGATTCCAATCTGTAATTATTTGCTCAATGTATCCAATTAATTGATGTTGGTGTGGATTTCAATTAAATTTGTAGTCGAGAGGTTGATTTAAAATCCCCTTGATGTTTAGAGATAAATCAAGAAGTACTAGCATTAACATTGGATCAATTGCATTACTGTCTAGTTAATTGAAGTAATTGTCTTACTATTATTGATGCAAGGAATTTGGTATCATTTCAGATCTTGCTGAATTGTCAAATCTGAAAGGATTATGGCAATATCAATAAGATTCTCAATTTGTGCTTAATGATAACTTGATAACAGTGAGGATCCTTCTCTAATTCAACTTAACTAACATTTATATGAGAATGGAATGCTTAGTCCTGGATTAATTAAACTGTGAGAGCAGTCATATTTCAGGTTGAATCATATTTGATTTTAATTTGTTAAAATGTTCCATTCCATCTATACTTGAATTAGATGAACCCCAACTCCTAGAAAAACCTTCTTATTGATTGATAATCCCATTTAGTCCTTAGTTTAGCATCTAAAATTCAGTTCACATAAATTCTCAAAACTCCAAAAACAGTTATCTTTTTGCCATAATTAAAAATTTGTTTCCTATCTTTCTAAATTTTTTGATTTTATCACTTAAGTTAGGACTAGTCTAGATTGTTTTAGGGAATCATTGGTTTTAAATAACTGTGAATACGACATTTGTGTTTATTACAATTGACTTGTGCACTTGCAATAGAGAGTGAGTTAGGGAGTTGAACCAATTATAGAAAATTCTCATTTCTGACCATAAAAACCAGCAAGTTATCACTATTCCACTTAATTCACATTAATTATGATAATAAGAAAGAAGAAAGAGAAAAAATAAGATTTTTTATTGCTGAAATTGACAACTGAAATCTAATTTATCTAATTTAATGTCTAATAATTACAATAAATTATTAATTAAAAATTAAGATGTAAAAATACGAGGACCCAATTAGACGAGGACTATAATCCTTGAGAGAGGAGGCAGGGCAGTTTGCCACATCCCTGTCCCATCTTCGTGGGGGAAAAACTTTCCTAATGCGAGACTCCGAACAAGGGATCTCTGCGGGTCTCATAAGTATATTGTCATCCTATTAAAAATTATTAAGAATTAGGGTCTTATACGTCGACGGTCAATGGATGCAGTGTCACGCTACAAAGTCGTCAATGCTCATGGCACCAAGAACCTTCGTCCTGCGAGTCATACAACACAATTTATTACCAATACATCAACGTCCTTTTTAACTTTTTTTTTTTTCAAAAGAACTTATGCAGAAGTATTGACCTCATCAGTATTCAGTTGACTTAAAAATATATTAACTTGCGACACAGTATGTGGAGGAACTGCACTTGCTATATGATAATTAACTTTTTCCTTGGAGCACAAGGAAATAGGATAAATTAGATGAAGAGCCCCATCAATGGTGGAACTATTCAACCTACGATTTGACGAAATCAAAGGGGTCACCAATCATGTTCCATGAATGTGTCTGTAACAATATATTTATCATTCTTGACCACCATTGAGGTTAAATTAATTTGTCTACTTTGCAGCACTAGACAATCAGTCAATCAACCCTTTGTCACTCAAAGAAATATATCCATTTTTTTAAAATTTTCTAAAGGATGCGTTATTTTGCAAATTGCATTAAAAATTTTCAAGTATAATAAATTTGCAATTTAGTGGAGGTAGAAAATTTATAGATTACATCTATGTTAAAAAATAAAAATAAAAATGGAAAAAATAAAAAAAAAGAGGCAGCGGGTCAAATGGTGACCTTTTCTTTTTTTGAATAAGCGGAGGAGCTCCTTATCTCTCTCTCAGTCTCTTTTTTTTTGGCACACTCCATGGATGCCCCTCTCTTTTTCCTTTATGCGACATAGGAAAGAAAGGAGAGGATTGCAAGTGGGAAGAGAGGGAAGAAGAGGAAGGAGGTGTCACCTCCTCTTTCTTCTTTGTGTATGCAAAGGAAGGACTTTCCTTTAGACATGATGAAAATGGCGATGGAAGAAAAGAGAGGAGAAAGTTTTACATGATTATGTAGTATTACAATATAAAATAAGTAAAAAAAGTAAGAATATACAATACGTACATATACTTGACATGACCTCAAACTTGAGACTAGCTTCGTTATTGGGCCTAGACTCGTATTCCTTTTTATGTTTTGTTAATTTAAAATTTAATGTGCATAAAATATAAAATATTGATATGAATATCACGTCAATATTTTAACCGTCATCATCGTCGCTATAAGATACTAAAATTGAACAAAACTTATAAAATAAAATTTATCGAATTTTATTCTCTTTCCACGTATATCTCTCTTTTTATTTAATTTAATTAGTATTATGTTTCTATTTTGATTCATTTCCTCTAATCAAGGACTCAACTTTCATTTTATTTTCTTATTTTAAATTTTAATTTGTTACCTTTTAATCAATTTTATTATGAAAAAAGGACAAAGCTTTCCATGTTTTTATTTTTTATTAATCATTTAAACATTCATATCCCCTAATAAAAGCTTTTTTCATTTAAACATTCATATTCCCTAATAAAAGCTTTCCATGTTCTTATTTTTTTAACTGAGTCAAGGTCGAAAAACGGAAAATGAAAGTTCGCCAATAGTCAAGGTTTAAATGTTTGAATGATTTTATAATAAAATCAGAAATTGGATGAATAATATTATTTATAATTTTTTATAGTAATATAATATATAAATTACCACAAAAATGATTAAATCAATTTAATAATTATTTATCACTAGATATTAGTTTAAATAGTAATTTTATTTTATTTGAATATATAATTACTAATATAATAGTCTAAACTAAAATTATAATATATTTTATTATCTTTCTATCTATAATTCTCTTTTATTTTATTGTTCTCTTCATAATATATTTCCATTCTTATTCATTCTCTCCAACTAACATCTTTCCTTTTTATTTTCTTATTTTAAATTCTTTCCTTTTTTTCTCTCTCAATCTTCATAACCTTCCAACACCATTTAAAATAATTTGATAACTTTAAACTTTAACATCTCCTAATAAATTATTTCCATATATCATATCTTTTGAAAAAATAATAAAAAAAATGGGTTCAACCGGATTCACCGGTTCAAACTCAACTTTTTTTCAATTTTTTTTTAGCCAACCCGATTTTTTATCATTTTCGATTTTATTAATGAACATGATAGGATTTCTTACCTATTCGCGATCGACTGGAACCGGTTCCCAACTGGTTTGTAAAACCTTGAAATATAACTATACATTAATGTAGCTTGCACATCATGGCATCCAAAAAGGTTGACCAAGAATCTAAAAAAACAGCCAAGCTAATAAAGTATGCCTATGTTGCTTATTATCCTTAATTAAAAATTTTCAAATATGCATGAGGAATTTTTTTTTCTCCCTCAAATATACAATGAGTCAAGAGTGCATCAAAATTATGGATGTCTTCTTCAATGCAACGCAATCAAATCCGTTTTTGTATGACCATAGAAACAAAAGTTTAAAGTCCATTTGCATATATATAGTAAAAAATCATATGTCCCTTCCACCGAACCATTGCAATAAAAATGTAAAGAAAAAATTTTCTTATGATACTACGCACTATCATAAAACGGAAACAATATTTTTTTCCTGCGGGTAAATAAAAAATACATAATAATAATAATTAATTAACTTGTAATTCCGAATCATATTCCAGGTGCTGGAAGAAGATTACGTACACCTACTTATTTGGCGTGCGACTAATTGAATATCATGATGAGTCGTCAAATGTTTTGAATAATTATGGCTATGATATGAACCAAGTGGTCATCTTCCAATTCACACCTTTTTCAAAAGGAAATTTTTTATTTAACGGGTGATTCAGTAGAATGATATCAGAAAAACGAACAAAGAGAAAAAAAAAGAATAATACAAAAAGAAATCGGAGATAATCTCCGCTTGTCGCAAGATTTCTTTTAGTTTTCGATATAAAAATCATGCGATTCATCATAAAGTTAATTTTATACATATATTCACAAAACTAAAATAATTAATTTTGAGTATGTACTTTTTAAAAAATAATTCCATGTTCATTCTCCACAAAAAATTTCAGCATTTAAAAAAGAATAATACCGTGATTTAATTCGCCAAATTAATTGAGTAATAATTCGCACACAAATAATATGTCACACGTCAGACACTCGTTAAATACGCAAAACGGTAATTTCAATTTTTATTATAAAGCATTTCCATTCGAACATTTAATCTATAATTATCCAGTTCAAAAGAACCAAATTGTACTTAACATTCTATTGTTTTATTTTTCTCTTGGGGATGTAGAATATTAAATCAAAACAAATGAGTCAACTTCTGATCTTTATAGATATGCTAAGCTGTTGGTTGCTATAAAAAACTAAAAAAGTACCAACATGGGCTGAACAAGAAAAGTGAAGCCAAGCCAAGCTGGGTGTCATGAGCAGTCTTCTCTGTGTTCTTCGTCTCCTCCACTGTTCTCTCGCCGTGGATTGGCGCCATTGGAGGCGACACTTTAACCCCAATTTAACACCTCGCCGACGGCCAGACTTTAATCTCGGCCAACCAAGCCTTTGAACTCGGCTTCTTCAGCCCCGTCAACTCCTATAATGCCTCCAGAATCGCTCATCTCGCCACGTAGGTAGTCGAATTGACTCCGGAGATACTACACTGTCTATTGCTTTACAGATCTTGACCGTTCAACAAAATAGCTTACGTGACACTAATAAAATAATAATAAACATGATAGAGAACTCTAAATGCGGAAGAGTAGTCGAAATGTCACGATGAAGGACTTTAATGTGGAAATTCATAATGTCTCATAATATATAGAATATGCGGAAGTTCAGGATGTCTTTCAATATAAAAAATATGCGGAAGGAACGTGATGTCTATGAACAATAAAGATAATTAAACAGAATGCAGTAAGAGAACTCGGAGCAGAAATATCAGTCATGTGCAGCGTTCTCCAAGCTTTACGCCCTCCATCACCCCATTAGTTGGCATTCTCACCTGCAAAATTCAAATGTAGAGAAATAGAATATCCATGAGCAAAGATGTCCAGTACAATAACAATAGACGTGAAATAAGGATCAAGAATGATCAGAAAATCAATATATATATATATATATATATATTTGGTCATATCAATACTCTGTTCTCTGTTGTGATAATACTTTATCTTTACATTACTCTGCTTTACTTTATAGTACTTTGCTTTACATTACTCTGCTTTACTTTACAGTACTTTATTTTACATTACTCTATTGTACATTGCATTGCTTTGCTTTTCAATACTCTGCTTTACTGTACTTTGCATTGCTCTGCTGTGAGTTGTACTACGTCTTTTACATTACTAAAATATCCTTAGAGTTGATTATCCTATACGAGCTCGACTTTATTAGGTTGGGATGTCAGGGGTGCCTCTTTGATTCACTGATGCCAGTAAGCCCGTAAACGGGAAAAGGGGTAGGTGTTACTACCTCACCCAGTTCGGAAGGTAGGGGGAATAATTTCTACAATCCAAGAACAGTGGTCGGTTACTAGACCTGTAGGTCATTTGTCTCCTCAGTTAACTACATATCCCTCTGGCACAATACTTTAATCTTTAAGGGAAGAGGTGTGACCATAGCATCACCCTTCAATTCGAGATATCGGTGGGAGAACACCTGAAATCTCAGGAATAGTGGCATTTAAGTCAGTAGCTTTGCTGTCCCCTCAGCTAACTACCTATCCCCCATTGCTTTAATCTCTGGTCTTTACTTTAACATTGGGGGCGACACATAGCAATCTCACATCTTTGTCTTTACTTTAATTATCTTTCGTTACTATGAAATCCATGATTTAGGGTCCACTGGAAGTTGATCTTTGTACAATGAGACCAATGAAACGTGATCCAAATAAGGCGTAAAGAACAATTCACAAAATGTTGGTCGAAACAAGGTCAAATCATCATTGCATGGTCATGGCGTAAAACAACGTTCGGATAAAGCATTACGGCCTTAAAATAGAAGATTAGAACTCAATCGATATTGCGAGTCGTAAAACTAGTAAAGCCGACAAAATAAATCTCGGTCGTAAAACCACAAGTCCACATAATTTAAAAAAATCCAATCAGCGTCAGAATATCAGCCGAAAGTCAACAAATTTAAAAAAAAATGTCGTGACCTTTATCTGCAAAAGAAAAAATGTTAGTTTATTCACAGAAAAATAAAAATAATTAAAATAGTACATATTTTAAAAAAATTATTTATAATTTATTTACCTTTCTTAATAATTCATAAAAATCAGAAATTAATTAATAAAATATTCCCTAGCAACGCCGCCAAAAACTTGATGCGTTAAATTTGTAACAATAAAATTTGCTAGCAAGTGCACTAGTCGCTCAAGTAATATAGTAATAAGAATAAGAGTGTCGAACCCACGAGGAATATTATCAATAAAATATCTAAATTTATAAATTAATAAGAGAGAAAAAACATGGAATTTTGGAAAAGGATTTTGTAAAATAAAATAAAGAAAATAAGATAAAGATAAGATAATGGTGTTGAAGTTAGGCCTTATGATGAAAATAGATCAAGATAAATATTTGAACCATAAAAGATAAATTTAATCTTTAAAGATGGATTAGGAATTTTCTCAAGTTATTAATTTACAAGATTAACATCACAGAGTCCACAAACTGATAATTCTGCTATTTAATCCGGCAAATCAAACTATCCTAAATTTAATCAAACCTAAAGTCCCACAAACTAGTATTCGTCAGATAAGATTAAAATTAAGATGCATTGATATGAAAATCCTAGACTGTTAATCACTCCACAAACTAGTATAAATTAACAGACCACATAAACTTGATTCTCCACACACTAGTTATCAAATTTATGTCAATTATTAATTTTACATAAAATCAATTAATTTAATTAATGAATTCTGAAATCAAATAGTCCACAAACTGGTAATTACTCAACTCAAAAATTCAAATAATTAAATCAAAAGCACTAAGCACAATTAACTAATTGATCAGAAAAGATTAAAACAAATAATATATAGTCCAAATAGTTTCCCTTCAATAATAATCTCCTAAAATGAAATAAATAAAAATATGGTGTTCATCCTAGAAATTCTGGAGAGATAATAACAAAATAATAATAATTGGAAGAATTACACCCAAATAGATAGAAGTCGAAGCTTCGGATCACGGGCAGACAGTCGGGTAGCCTCTCAGACTTGATCAGGGTCGCAATCAACTTCCAGCCGTCGCACCTCTCTCCTCTTGGTCGTAGCCTGCAGACTCACGACTCGCCGTGGAAGAAAACCTAAACTTCTAAGCACACCCTGAGACTACTACTTCTCTCTTCTATTTATAGGGTGCGAACGGCCTTCAATTTGGTCACGATCGTGATATCATACGGCCGAATTTAACTTGAGATAAACTTGACTTTTAAATCTCGGGCACGATACAACTTTATCCGTTTAGCACGACGATAAACTCTTCTTGATAATTCTCGGCCAAAATGATACCATTATGCCCAAAAAAAGATAAACTCTTTTATCTTTACCCCCTTGAGTTCTCGGCCAAAACGATAAACAATGGAATCTCGGCCAAAACGAAGTTTAATATTACGCTCAAGGATACGAAGGTGATAATCTCATCTCGGCCAAAATATCTTGGGGGTAAAGCCAAATCTCTGCCAAAATATGGTTCATTACGCTCAAAGATTTGACTTTTTGGTCGATACGGATAAATTTATTCTGTATTTCGGCCGATACGGATAGATCTTTGGTAATTTATCAGCCGATATGATCTTTGCGGTTGAAGTTCTCGGCCGAAATGTTCATTCTTGATCAAATATAATCCTTGGATAATCATGTATTCGATTTTCCTGAAAAATAATTATTCAAATTTAGTTAATGCATCCATAATTAAAATATTTAGAAAATTAATAATTAAAATCGATAAATCCAGAATTATAATTAAAAGTGACTAAAAATAATGCATGCCATGATTAAATTACAGAAAAATTAACTAAAATAATAATGTAAAATATGTTGAATTTTGCATGCATCAATTACCCTCTAAAAAGAAAATTCGTCCTCGAATTTGGATAAGGGTTAAGGCTTACCGAAAAGTTCGAAAAATTTCTCTCGCATTTCTGATTCCACTTCCCATGTTGCATCTTTTCCTTGGTGATGCTTACATGCTACTTTGACCAGTGCTACTCTCTTCCTCCCTTGTTGATGTCTTGGTATTCCAATATCTCCGTGGGTCGTTCCTCGTATGTCAGATCCTCCTTGAGATTTGGTTCTTCAATTTGGATCACGTTGGCGTAGTCGTACTTGTACATCCGGAGTAGGGAGACATGGAAGACGTTGTGTACTCTTGAGTAGGCTGGAGGCAGGACCAACCTGCATGCTGAGTCTCCAACCATATCTAGTATTTCTAATGGGCCTACATACCTTGGGTTCAATTTTCTCCGTTTGCTAAAACGCATCACTCCTTTGGTGGGGGAGACTTTGAGCAGAACTTGGTCATCCGCCTTGAACTTATGTTCTCGGCGCTTCTTGTCTGCGTAGGCCTTCTGACGATCTTGAGCAGACTTCATCCTTTTCTTTATTAATTCAACTCTGTCAGTGTACTCTTGGGTCTGCTTCTGTAGTTCTGCACTCAAGATCTTCCTTTCTCCCACTTCGCCCTAACATGCCGGAGAACGACATGGGCGATCATACAACGCTTCAAAGGGAGACATCTCTATGCTGGTATGGAAGCTGTTGTTGTAGGAAAACTATATAAGAGGGAGGTGCTTATCCCAACTACCGTGCCAATCCAGAGTGCATGCTCTCAGCATATCCTCCAACGTCTGAATTGTTCTCTCTGATTGGCTGTCTGTCTAAAGATGGAAGGCGGTACTGTACTGAAGCATTGTTCCAAAAGCATTTTGGAGACTCTTCCAGAATCTTGATGTAAACCTAGGATCTCTATCAGACACAATGGCTGATGGGATCCCGTGAAGCCTGACAATCTCCTGCACATATAAATCCATGAGGCTTTCAAGAGATTATTTTACTTTAATGGATAGGAAGTGAGCCGATTTAGTGAGTCGGTCCACTATAACCCAAATGTCATAGTGTCCTTTCTGAGTCTGAGGTAAACCTGTGATGAAATTCATTGATATCTCTTCCCACTTTCACTGTGGGATACCCAGACTCTTCAAGGTTTCTTGTGGTTTCTGGTGTTCCACCTTGACTTGTTGACACACTATGCATTTGGAGACATATTCGGCTATCTCCTTTTTCATGTTTGGCCACCAGAAACTTCTCTGAACATCTTTGTACATCTTTGTACTCCCCGGGTGGATTGCAAATTCGGACTTGTGGTATTCATCTACTACTTCCCTTCGAAGTTCAGGGTTGTTTGGTACCCACAAACGATTACGGTACCTTATGCCACCATCCGTGGAGACTTTGAAATTAGTAGTCTCTAGGCTGATCTTTATCATCATTGTCTGATATTCCGAATCTTCAACTTGTGCTTCTATGATCCTTCCTACCATATCAGGCACTATTCTCTACATCATCATTAGTGATTCATCGTGCTGCACTCTTGGTGTCCATTTGAATAGTTCTTCCAGGAGTTCGAACCGTCGTAGACACATATAAGCCAAGGATCCTTCCCATTTTCTGTTGAGCGTGTCAGCTATTGAGTTTGCCTTACCAGGTTGGTAATTGATGGCAAACTCGTAATCCTTCAGGAACTCCGTCCAACGTCTTTGACGCATATTTAATTCTTTTTGTGTAAAGGCATATTTCAAACTCTTGTGGTCAGTGTAGACCACAAACTCTTCTCCATATAAGTAGTAACGCCAAAGCTTGAGGACAAACACTACTGCTGCCAACTCGAGTTTATGCATTGGATAATTGACCTCATGCTTCTTCAGCTGTCTGGACGCGTACGCCACTACTTTACCATATTGCATTAGTACTGTTGAATCTCATGTTTTGATGATAACAAATTAAATGGACCTAAAAGTTACTAATCTACTCTCAAGTGATGATAATACAGGTGTAAGATTGATATGAACAGATTCGCAGAAGAATTTGACAAATTAAAAGTTGGAAGAAAAAATTTCAAAGACGACCGATCGACCGACTATGAGCACCGGTCGACTGATATTCGGTGGAAGAAAAGACGACAAGATGCCAGTCGACGTCGAGACTATATCGGTCGATAGACCGGTCGACAGCAATATAGATCGATCGACGTCGAGATATTACCGGTCGTTGTATCAGTCGAAGGACCGGTCGACCGAACAGAGTCAAAACACAGAAATAAGATAACGGTCACATAGACCGGTCGACCGACCCATCGTAGCGGTCGACCGACCCTTCAGTCAAATGAACAGTAATGGCTAGAATATTGAGGAGAAAAATAGGGGAGTCTTTTTGAACGGATTCTCACCCCTAAGAGCCTATAAAAGGAGTGCCAAAGCTTTAGAAAACTCATCCAAGCAAGAAGGAACATCCTAGAGCTCCTCTCAAGTTTTTTAGCATAGAATTGTGATTTCTTCCCTTTTCTTTTCTTAGCCTTGAGTGTGAAAAAAAAATTTGTAAAAGAAAAGAGTTAGAGGGAAACATTCACTTTTTGAAATATAGTGAGATTGAGAGATCCTTGTAAGATAGGTGTGCCTTGCCTCTTGAGTGAAGAAGAAGGCATGATTGTATTAAGAGGGTTGTTCTCTCCTTACAAGAAAAGAGAAAGATAGTGAATCTCCGACGGTCTCGAGGTCGAGAAGTCGGAGCGGGGACGTAGGCCAAAGCGTTGGGGCCGAACCTCGTCAACATATCGTGCCTTCTTGTGTTTGTTCTTTATTCTTCATCTACGCATTATCTTTATTTGCTTGTGATTGGTTTTATCATTTTTCTCCGAAGGTGAATTTTTGAAAATTTTAATTTCACCAATTCACCCCCCCTTGGTGCTTTCAATCCTACAATTGGTATCAGAACCAAGTTGCTCTAGTTTTAAGATTTGAAATATCTTTAGAGCTATGACATCAAGTGGTTTCGATTTTTCCGAAGGTCAATCTATTAATCGTCCTCCACTTTTCAATGCTTCAAATTTTGCTTATTGGAAAATAGGATGCAAGTCTATGTTTGTTCTATTGATATTGATATGTGGGATATTATTCAAAATGGTTTTGATTTAAGTAAGAAAAAGACTTCAAAATATACCGAAGGAGAAAAACTTTTAGTAAAACTAGATTGGAAAGCTAAAAATATTTTTTATTATGCTTTGTATCTAACGGAGTTTAATCGTATTTCTAGTTGTGAAAGTGCTAATGATATTTGGAAAAAATTCATTATTACTCATGAAGGAATGGATAAAGTTAAGGAGTCTAGATTAAATATTTTAAATAATCAATATGATTCTCTTAAAATGCTTGAAAATGAATCTATTAATGAGATGGTTATTCGTTTCAATGATATTAGAAATGGCTTAGCCTCTTTGGGCGAGCCAAGGACTAATCCTCAAAAAGTGAAAAAGTTTCTCAGGTCTCTCTCCTCCAAGTGGCATACAAACACTACTAGAAAATTATTGATTACCGATGGTTCGGACCGTCGGTAATCAGCCCGAAAATCATCGGTAACGCAATTATCGACGGTTTTACAATCGAAACCGATCCGTTGGAAAAACACTCGGAGCAAATCGATTTGCGACGGTCGAAAAAAATTCGTAAGAAATATCGACGGTTCGTACCGTCGGAAAAGTCCCGGCGGTTCGAACCGTCGAAAGTTTCCGACGGTTGCAACTGCCGAAAAAGGCCGGCGGTTCGAACCGTCGAAAGTTTCTGACGGTTGCAGCCGCCGAAAAAAGCCGGCGGTTCAAACCGTCGAAAGTTTTTGACGGTCGCAACTGTCGCAAAGATTTTTTTAAATATAAAAAAATTAGCGGCCGGATCGGGTCGCGGCCAAATTCGGCCGCCAGGCGGGCGGATCCTAGCCGTTGAGGCTGGATCCGGGCCGCTGGGGCCGGATCTGGGCCGTTGGGGCTGGATCCGATCGCCCGATAACCGATCCTACCGTGAGAGGTCGGATCCGCCGCCAGGCGGCGGATCCGAACACCCGGCGGCCGATCCGGCCGCTGGAGATCAGATCCGATCACCAGGCGATCGATCCGGCCGCTGGGGGCCGGATCCGCCGCCTAGCGCCAGATCCGGCCGTCTGGATGCCGACGCTCGATTCGGGCCGCTGGGGCCGAATCCGGCTGCCCGGCGACCGATCCTGCCGCGAGAGGCCGGATCCGCCGCCAGGCAGCCGAATCCAGCCCCCAGGCGGCTGGACCGGATCCGAACGCCCACGGCTGGATCCGGCTGCCAGCGGCTTGATCCGGCCGCTAGGGGCCGGATCCGGCCGGAGAGAGAAAGAGAGAGAGACGTCGGCGCGGGAGAGGGTCGCCGGCACGGGCCAGGAGAGGGAGAGGGAGAGGGAGAGAGAGAGAAAGAGAGAGAGAGGGAGAGGAGAGGATAGGAGAGGATAGGGGAGAGAGAGGAGAGGAGGAGGAAATATATAGAAGGGGAAAAGATGAGAGAAAGCGGGAAAAGAAAAAAAAGCGAGATAACGAAATTTTAATTACCGACGGCTCCGACCGTCGAAAATGTAAATATTAACTATTTTTAAAATTACTGACGGTTGTGTCTGTCGAAAATATATTTAGTTATATATAATGTTTATTTTTTATTTTACCGACGGTTTGAACCATCGATTATCGTTACCGACGGTCGAAATCGTCGGTAATCATTACCAACGGTCGAAACCATTGTAATTATGACGGTTTGGGCTGTCAGTAGTTATATTAATAAAATACTCCTCATATAATATTATTATACATTTATCGACGGTTACGACCATCGGAAATTACGATGGATTTTGCGACAGATGGATATCCGTCGGAAATATCGACGTTCCTAATCGTCGAAAAATTAAATAATAACATAAAAAATATGTAATTTAGTTTTTTTCATGTTTGATGGTTGTAACCGTCGAAAAATCCATCGGAAAAAGTAAATAATAATATAACAAATTACATAATTTATTTTTTTATTTTCAACGGTCGTGACCGTCGAAAAATCCGTTGAAAATTGTGACGGATGGATATCCATCAGAAATATCGACGTTCCTAATCATCAAAAAATTAAATAATAATATAAACCATTTTCGACGGTCATGACCGTCGAAAAATCTATCGGAAATGAAATGGATTTCGAATCGTCAGAAATTATCCGTCGAAAAATTGTAATTTTCTTGTAGTGAAAGAGGACGGTGACTGAAAAAAAGGACTTAAATAAGTTGGACTTTGATGATCTTATAGGTTCACTCTTGACCTATGAGATCGGGATTAAGGAGGATGAAGAAGCAAACACTTCAAAAAGAAAAACACTTGTATTGAAAGCAAACAAAGATGAGGAAGATACAAGTGAAGAAAATGATGATCTTGATGAAAAGAAGCTTTCTCTATATGCAAAGAAGCTTGACAAATATCTCAGGTTCGCTAAGAAGAAGAAAGGCTATTCCAAGAGAAGATCATTAAGTAAAAGTCAAATAACTTGCTTTGAATGCAAAAAGATTGGACACTACAAAAATGAATGTCCAAATTTGGTCAAAAAGGAGAAAGATGGAGAAAGCTAAAGAAGGAAGAAAAAGGCTCTCCAAGCCACTTGGGACAAAAGTGAAGATGAAGAAAATGACTCCAACACCTCTTCCAGTGATGACGAGGAAACCTACATATGTCTAATGGCTAATAGCCATGAGGTATCATCTAACTCCTCTAACTATAGTGATAGTGAATCTTTTAATATGCATAAGGAGTTTAGAGGTCTAATTAATAAATATGGATGCCTAAAAAAGAAATACGATGAGATAAAAATAGAGTTTGAAAATTTGCAAAAGAAAAATAAGAATGTTAAAGCATGTGAAAAGTGTGATATATTGAATAAAGAAAACTCTAGCTTAAAACTCTCAATTGAAGAATTGAAAACGGAAAATAATGCACTAAAATCAATATGTAAAAGATAAATTATAGAAAGTGCATGTTTGAACAAAGAAATTGATCAATTGAAACTTGAACTTGAAAAATTCTCAAATGGAAGTAAAATGTTAGACGCAATGTTTAGTGGATTTAGAATATCTTCAAACAAAAAGGGACTTGGTTTCACCTCTTTTGAAAAGAAGAATGACAAAAGAATTATATTTGTTAAAGCATCGCATGATTACACAAGATCACAAATTGTTTGTTTTTATTGTGGATATGAAGGACATTATTCTTATAATTGCAGAATTAGGAAAGGAATAAGTAAATGAATGAAGAAAATTTGGGTTCCGAAAAGGACCATGACTAACCAAGATGGACCCAAGCAAGTTTGGGTACCAAAAATATGAAACTCCTAACTTCTTTCTTGTAGGAAGCTTCTATGTACAATGAAGGTAAATGGTATTTGGATAGTGGATGCTCAAGACATATGACCGGCGATGCCTCAAATTTCATCAATTTGGAAAAGAAAAATGGAGGTAAAGTAACTTTTGGAGACAATAGCAAAGGAAGAGTAATTGGTATAGGTAATATTGGTAAGAATGACAAAGTGTATTTAGAAAATGTTTGACTTGTTGAAAATCTAAAGCATAATCTAATTAGTATAAGTCAACTTTGTGATAAAAATTATTTAGTTAAATTTGAGAAGGACAAATGTTTGATACTAGATGAAAATAACAAAGTTTTACACATGGGATTTAGATACAATAATGTATACAAAATTTATTTTGATAACTTGAAAAATGAAAAATGTCTTAGTGTCATGAATGATGACATAAACTTGTGGCATAGGAGATTAGGACATGCAAATTATAAATTGCTAAATAAACTCTCAAATCATGGATTAGTTAGAGGCTTACCTAAGATCAAATTTGAGAAAAACAATGTTTGTGATTCATGTTTAAAAGGTAAATAAACCAAAAGTTCTTTTAAATTAAAATGAGTTATTAGTACGCATAGGGCCTTGGAACTTTTACATCTTGATTTGTTTGGGCCTATTGATGTGACTAGTTTAGGAGGAAAAAGATATGTATTTGTAATTGTTGATGATTTTTCTCATTTCACTTGGACAATTTTTTCTCGCTAGTAAAGACGAGACGTTAAACATGTTTTCCAAATTTGCAAAAAAGGTTCAAAATGAATTTGAACAAAAGATTTCAAAAATTAGAAGCGACCATGGAGGAGAATTTGAAAATCATAAATTTGAATTATTTTGCGAAGAAAATAGAATTACTCATAATTTTTTCACTCCTAGAACACCTCAACAAAATGGAGTAGTAGAAAGAAAAAATAGAACTATACAAGAAATGGCTTGAACAATCTTAAATGAAAGCAAATTATCAAAATATTTTTGAGCGGAAACCGTAAACATATCTTGCTATGTTCTCAATAGAATTCTACTTAGACCTCTTGAAAAGAAAACATGTTTTCAAATGCTATTTGGTAAGAAACCAAACATCTCCTATTTTAAAGTTTTTGGATGTAAATATTATATCTTGAACATTAAAGATAAACTAGACAAATTTGATGATAAATGTGATGATGGTATTTTTCTTAGTTATTCTAATACAAGTAAAGCCTATAGAGTATACAACAAAAGAACATTAGTTGTTGAAGAGTCTATTAATGTTAAATTCAATGAAACTAATGACTTTTTGAGCAAACAAGCATAGGATGATGATGAAGAAATAGTTGAAGTACAAAGAAAACTCGAAGTTGTGGACATAGAGGAAGCAAAAGCTTACACCCCAAAGGTGGAAGAAATGAAAGTACCTCAAAGCGAAGAGAATCAAATCATCCTAAGAAATTGGAGACATGCCTCATCACACCCACTTGATCAAGTTATAGGTAATTTAAATGAAGGCATAAAAACTAGAAATTCTTTAAAAAATCTATGTGCTTTTTCGACTTTTCTTATGAATTATAAGCCCAATAATATAGATGAAGCACTTGAAGATCCAAACTTGATAAATGCAATGCATGAGAAATTAAATAATTTTGAAAGAAATCAAGTGTGAAAACTTGTAGAAAGACCCAAGGATCATCCTATCGTTGGAACCAAATGGGTCTTTCGAAATAATTTAGATGAAAATGGTGTCATTGTGAGGAACAAGGCTAGATTAGTGGCCAAGGGTTACTCATAAATTGAAGGGATTGATTTTGATGAAACTTTTGCTCCTGTTGCTAGACTTGAGGCAATCGAATACTTTTGGCTTTTGCTTGCTATAAAAATTTTAAACTTTTTCAAATGGATGTTAAATCAGCTTTCTTGAATGGTTTTATAAATAAAGAAGTTTATATCGAACAACCTCAAGGTTTTGAAAATTCAAATTTTTCTCGTCATGTTTTCAAACTCTCAAAAGCTCTTTATGGATTGAAACAATCCCCTCGAGCTTGGTATGAAAGATTTTCATTTTTAATTGAAAATGATTTTCAAAAAGAGAAAGTTGACACCACATGATTTTTAAAGCATTTTAAAAATGATATTTTAATAGTTCGCATTTACGTTGATGATATTATTTATGGTGCCACTAATGAAAGCCTGTGCAAAGAATTTGAAATTCTTATGCAATAAGAATTTGAAATGAGTCTTGTAGGAGAGCTCACTTACTTTCTAGACCTACAAGTAAAACAATCCAAGGAAGACATCTTTCTCAATCAAGGAAAATATACAAGGGAGCTGCTTAAAAGATTCGGAATGAATGACTGCAAGCCAAGCACAACACCTATGAGCACTACTACAAAATTGGATAAAGACGAAAAAGGCAAGTCCATTGATAAAAAAAAGTACAGATGTATGATTGGTAGTTTGCTCTATTTAACGACATCTAGGTCAGACATAATGTTTAGTGTGTGTTTGTGTGCTAGGTTTCAATCCGCCCTAAAGAATCTCACTTAATTGCTATAAAAAGAATATTGCGTTACTTAAAGCATACAAGTGACTTAGGCATTTGGTATGATAGAAATTTCCCATTTGAATTGCATGCCTACACCGATGCAGATTTTGCCGGGTGTAAAGTGGATAGAAAAAGCACAAGTGGGATGTGTTATTTTTTTGGTAGTTCTCTTATTTCATGGACTAGCAAGAAACAAACTCCATCGCACTCTCTACCACTGAGGCCGAATATATAGCCGCCGATAGTTGTTGTGCGCAAATACTATGGGTGAAACAATAATTGATTGATTATGGAGTCAATTGTTCAAATGTACCTAGGAAGTGCGATAACACAAGTGCTATAGAAATGACAAAAAATCTAATTCAACACTCTAGGACTAAACACATTGACTTACGATATCATTTTATTAGAGAACATGTGACCCTTAAGGATATCGCCATTGAACATGTGTCCACCGAAGTTCAACTTGCAGACATATTTACAAAACCCTTGAGTGAAGAACGGTTGCTTAGAAGGGAATTAGAAATGATTAACTCTTGATTGCATATCAATTCAAAGTAAAAGTGACTTGGTTATACAATATCACTTTTGACATGAATTGAACATTAAAAAGTGTTGCACAACACTTACATTTATGATACTTTTTGGAATATGATTTTTATGATTTTTAACGTTTTTAAATGGTTCAAAATATGAAAAATACAGGGATCGGTCGATCTACTTACAGGACCGGTCGACAGTCTGAAAGGATCGGTCGAATGAAATAGAAGGTTCAATAAGCATACAGACAATCGGTCGACCGACATGACACAACCGGTCGATCGGTATATTACTACGACCGGCTGCGCCATATGAAATGAAGTGTCTGGTCGATCGCGGGGCATGACTGGTCGACCGGTATATGCCAAAATCGCGCGATATAAGCAATCGACCGCTCGAACTAGTCGACCAAAAATAAAAAATATCTCTCTTCGCGCGACCGCCGCTCCTGCCCTCCTTCGACAGCCGCCCTCCAGCAACTCCAGCGACTGGCTGCATCCGCCGGCCGCCGCCTCCTAGGTCAACCGCATCCGTCGGCCACCGCCTCCTAGATCAACCCATCCGCCGGCCGCCGCCTCTTCCTCTCCTTTCTATCTCCGGCCAGCTGCCCTCTGACCGGCCGCTTCCGCCGCCCTCTCCGGCCGCATCTCCGACCGCTCTCTCTCCAACTCTCCCTCTCCAGCCGCTCTTTCGCTTTCTCTCTCTCCAGCCAACTCTCCGACCGATCCCTCTCTCTCTTTCTCCGGCCGTTCTCTCCCTCTATCTTTCTTTCTCTCTCTCCGGCCAAACCGCTCTATCGGCCAATCGTCCCACATCTCTCTAGTCCAGTCTCTCTCTAACTCACCTCTCTCACTGTCCGTTGGCAACACAAATTCCGGCAACCGACACCCGCCGCTGACCTTTTGCTCTTTTCAACATTTCGTTCACTTCAGACCACCATTGTTGAATCCCATGGTCGACGGCGATGGACATTCCCATGTTCGGATGGTCTTTCAGCGTCGTCGTCGCTTCCCCCGTTCCGGTGGTACCATTCATATCCTCCCACCAGAACCTGAACTAGAACCCGAACCCGCGCCTGTCCAACATGGACGAGGCCGTGGACGAGGACGATCCCGTGGACATACTCGTCAACCATCCTCTCCCGAGTCTACTGATTTTGATAGTCATCTGTTTGTTACTAGGGACGTCTCTGTCAGGTTTGAAACCTTGTACGTCTCTCGCGAAGTTCGGCGTGCCTATACCATTGATTGGGACACTCTAAACATTCCAGATGTTCAAGAGATGTTCGCAACCATCAGTTGGCTGCCACTTCTCTCCCTCACAGAGTGTGTACTCTCGTCTTGTTCATCATTTTTATGCGAACATGACAATCACTAGAGAGTCCATAATTACCTATGTCCTTGGCATGCCCATTCATTTTGATCCAGACTATCTTTGTCGCATTTTTGGGGTTACGTGCCCATTACCTGGTCTTTATTCATTTGTCATTCATGGTTGGCCTTCCGACTATCTTCCCATCTCAGATGGCATTGAGACCGTCTTTTCTGGACAAGACATCCAATATACTGTCGAAATGGCCTATCGATATCTTCATCACTGATGAAAATTGCCCATCATCTCCTTAGCCGAATGATCACTCCTCGAGCCGGGCACTATACATATGTCACTCACTTTGATCTCTTCTTTCTTCACTGTCTCTATATCCGTGATGCCTCCTTTCTACATTTTGGTCATTATGTGTTCTATCACATGGACTACACCTTTCAGAAGATCTCTTCTGCTACTCGTGGATGGCACCACTTATATTTTGGTGCTTGGATCACGAAGATTTTACTCTATTTTGGTGTTGACATCCCTGCTGACGAGGAGTACATTCGACCTCGTCCCACTGACGTCAATGGTTCCGGGACTTTACACCGGATGGGTCTTAGATTTAGTGAGCAGGTAGCGCCAAATTCTGACGATAGAGATTGTGACTCCCGCTAGCTTGTTGGATCGCTACAGGCCTATTATGCATTGCAGGGATTTGTTTCGTCCGTAGCTCGTGAGGATGATAGTCCCGATGAGGAGTAGTTGGGTTGTCTTCCTCTTTGATGGTGTCAAAAAGGGGAGAAGTCTAGGACGATATTATATGTGTCTTAGTATGTTACACTTGTATCGTGCATATCGTGCACCATTTTGTAGTGACTTCAGTCACATTTGTTAGTGCATGATGTATTATTAACTATGTAATGGAATGATTTTTATTATGTGATGACTTTTTGATTTCACCTTTGATATCATATATATATATATATATATATATATTTTTTTTTGCCATATGTTCATATCAATTATGAGAATATAAATGCCACTTATTTAAGGAGAGAAAAAGTAAAATATTCATAAATACAAGGGGAGCTTGTTTATTACTTTCTATGTAAAACTTACATTTTATTCCTTTCTTTCTGCTCCTTATTATCCAATTAATTTGCCATCATCAAAAAGGGGGAGATTGTTGAATCTCATGTTTTGATGATAACAAATTAAATGGACCTAAAAGTTACTAATCTACTATCAAGTGATGATAATACAGGTGTAAGATTGATATGAACAGATTCGCAGAAGAATTCGGCAAATTAAAAGTTGAAAGAAAAAATTTCAGAGATGATCGGTCGACCAACTATGAGCACCGGTCCACCGACTATGAATACCGGTCAACTGATATTCGATGGAAGGAAAGACGACAAGATGTCGGTCGACGTCGAGACTATAGCGGTCGGTATTATAGACCGGTCGACGTCGAGACATTACCGATCGTTGTATCGGTCGAAGGACCGGTCAACCGGATAGAGTCAAAACATAGAAATAAAATAACGATCACATAGACCGGTACCCATCCTAGCGGTCGACCGATCCTTCAGTCAAATGAACAATAACTGTTAGAATATTAAGGAGAAAAATGGGGGAGACTTTTTGAACGGATTCTCACCCTTAAGAGCCTATAAAAGGAGTGCCAAAGTCTGAAGAAAACTCATCCAAGCAAGAAGGAACATCCTAGAGCTCCTCTCAAAATTTTTAGCATAGAATTGCAATTTCTTCCCTTTTCTTTTCTTAGCCTTGAGTGTGAAAAAAAGTTTTGTAAAAGAAAAGAGTTAGAGGAAAATATTCACTTTCTGAAATATAGTGAGATTGAGAGCTCCTTGTAAGAGAGGTGTGTCTTGCCTCTTGAGCGGAGAAGAATGCATGATTGTATTAAGAGGGTTGTTCTCTCCCTACAAGAAAAGAGAAAGATAGTGAATCTCCGGCGGTCTCGAGGTCGAGAAGTCGGAGTGGGGACGTAGGCCAAAGCGTTGGGGCCGAACCTCGTCAACATATCGTGTCTTCTTGTGTTTGTTCTTTATTCTTCATCTATGCATTATCTTTATTTGCTTGTGATCGGTTTTATCATTTTTCTCCGAAGGTGAATTTTTGAAAAATTTAATTTCGCCAATTCACCCCCCTCTTGATGCTTTCGATCCTACAAGTACGCATCCCAATCCCGTGCCACTGGCATCACTGTAAACCACGTAACCACCGTTGCCCGATGGTAACGTCAGGATTGACGCTGAAGTTAGTCATTCCTTTAACTTTTGGAAGCTTTCCTCGCACTTGGGTGACCATATGAACTTTTCTCCTTTCCTTGTGAGCTTGGTCAGTGGTAGTGCTATTCTGGAGAAGTCCTTGATAAAACGTCTGTAGTAGCCGGTTAAACCAAGGAAACTCCTAATCTCGGAGATGTTCTTTGGTTGAGTCCAGTTGGACACTGCCTCTACTTTTGCGGGATCCACTGCAACTCCATCCTTAGAGATGATGTGTCCGAGGAACATTATTTGTTCTAGCCAAAATTTACATTTAGAAAATTTTGCGTACAATTGCTTTGCTCGCAAGGTCTCTAGTACTATCTTCAAATGTTCTCTTTGTTGCTCGATACTTGACGAGTAAATGAGGATGTCGACCACGAAGACAATTACAAACTTATCCAGATGTTCGTGGAAAGGTCGATTCATGAGATCCATGAATGCAGTCGGGGCATTCGTCAACCCAAACGGCATCACCATGAATTCGTAATGCCTATATCTTGATCGAAATGTTGTCTTTGGGATGTCTTCTTCTGCCACTCTTAGCTGATGGTATCCGCTTCTCAGATCGATCTTTGAGAACACCTTTGTCTTGGACAGTTGATCAAATAAGTCATCGATGCGAGGTAGCGGGTACCTGTTCTTTATTGTGACTTTGTTCAAAATTCTGTAGTCGATACAAATTCTCAATGATCCATCCTTCTTCTTGACAAAGAGGATTGGTGCACCACACAGTGAAATACTAGGCCTGATGAAACCTTTGTCCAGTAGCTCTTGAATCTGATCTTTCAATTCCTTCATCTCTGCTGGAGCCATGCGGTACGGGGCTTTGGAGATTGGTGCAGTTCCGGGTGCCACCTCAATACGAAAGTCTATCTCTTTTCTGGGCGGTAGATCGCTAACATCATCAGGGAATACATCAGGAAATTCTCTCACCACTTCTATGTCTTGGGGGGTCTTCTTCGATCCCTCTATTTTGGTTATACTGGTTAGGTAACATCTACATCCCCTTTGCAGTAGCTTCTGGGCTTTCATAGCGGATATTATGATTTTTTGTTCCTTCTGTGCGATTCCCCTGATTATAACTTTATCTTTACTCTGAGTGTCTATGATTACTTTCTTTTATTTTCACAAGATGGAAGCATCATGGGAGATTAGCCAATCCATGCCCAAAATTATATCATAATCTCTCATGGGGATGATGATGAGATTGGCAGGATGGTTCATTTTCTCTATCTCTATAGATACATTAGGGAGATGTTTTGTGGTAATGAGGGTGCCTTGTGGGGTCAATATATTCATCTTTTGCTCTAGGTTCACTGCTTTTGAACCCTAATGTTTTGCACACTCTTCTGATATAAAGGAATGTGAGGCACCGGAATCGAATAATACTTTGGTAGGTAAATCAGCTATTAATAGCGTACCTCGAATGACGTCAGCGTCACTCTGGGGAGCATCCTCTTCCAGATTGAAGAGTCTTTCCTGCA
Source organism: Pontederia crassipes (assembly GCA_030549335.1). Taxonomy (NCBI): domain Eukaryota; kingdom Viridiplantae; phylum Streptophyta; class Magnoliopsida; order Commelinales; family Pontederiaceae; genus Pontederia; species Pontederia crassipes. Next base: position 33,254,352 of record CM060193.1, read on the forward strand.
CCAACTGTTGTTGTCCGCGTCTCGGACAACTTGCTACCATGTGTCCCATGCCACCGCAGTAATAGCATGCTCCCGACTTCATGCGGCATTCTCCAGCATGGGTCCTGCCACAGATGTTGCATAAAACTCGATCACCGTGTGCAGGTGGTGCTTAAGGAGCTCTAGGAGGCTGTTGCCTCTGCTGTTGGGCCGGGCGTCTTTGCCCCTGTTGAGGGGGTCGTTGCTGTTGCTGTTGCTGTGGTTGCTGTTGCGGTGGGGGAGGAGCTTATTGTGGAGGACGGTAGGGTTATTGTTGTTGTGGAGGACGATAGTTCTGTTGAGGCGTAGAATACGGGTGGTACCGGTTATCCCGTCGTTGGTGTTGCTGATTGTTCCCACGGAACTGCTGTTGCTGGTGGGAGCTCTGCCCTACATTCTGCTGGGCCCTCTTCTCCTTCATGAGGTCTTGATGGTCCCTCTCGGTCAGGGTTCCCAGGCTGATCGCTTCATCCAGGGTTTTGCAATTCCCTGGCCTGGTCTGGGATCTCAATGAGAATCTCAGTCCGTCCACAAAACATTTCACTAGAGCCATTTCGTCCATAGTCAATTTAGAGTATTTCTTCAACCGGACGAACTTGGTCACATATTGTTCCACGGTCATAGCCCCTTGCTCTAAATGCATAAACTCCTTCTGCTTTAAGTCTTTCTGGAAGGACGGGAGGTAGCGCGTCTCAAATGCTCTACGGAAGTCTCCCCATTCCACGGTTCTGACTCCCGGAAAACTGGTGGCCTTCTTTGCCTTTCACCATTCCTTGGCATCTTTCTGGAGAGTATCTCCAGCGAATAGGACCTTCTTGTGCTCAGGGACGTCGAGGATGTCGAACTTTTCTTTCAAAGTTTTGATCCACTGCTCAGCAACGTCAATTCCTCCTTCCCCGTTAAATGTCGGAGGCTTCGACCACCAAAACTCTTACAGTGTACAAGGGACGGGGGCCCCGCGTCCCTGCTGCGGTGGCGAATCGGCATAGGTGGGGAAGGCGGAGGAGGATCCAATGGAGGTGGAGAAATAAAATGGGCCTCTTCTTTGTTATACATCTCGTATTCACTTGACGCTGATCCTCTTCTCTGGTCGGCCATCTATAAAGAGATCATGGCAATATTTGAGAAGGGTGTATAACCAAGGATCTTTAATAAGGATAGAAATCTTAGATTAAAATGGAGACCGTGCTGCTCAACATTTACTAAAGTAAAATATTCATTTCTCATTAAGATTTTCAAAAAGTAAACATATGTCTGAGGCACACTAAGGCCTTTCACAAGGAAAAAGAAAAAATAGCACGGTACTAATCACTACGTCGAGAGGATCCCTCTGGTTCATTCTCGGGATTCTTAGGGAGATTAGGGCACTCCTCTTCAAAATGTCCATCTTGATCACAGAGACTATAGTATGGCTCTAGATCAAACTGACTTATCGGACTAGTCTCCCGACTCTGAACTTCTCCTTCAGGTTTAGGGGCTTCTTCTTCTCCATCGGAAGACATGCAAATAGGGTTATCGAGGCGTCCCCCTATCATCTGTAGGTGCCACCTCTGATTCATTTCTTCACGTGTCTCTGTGGGGAAGAAGTGACGTGGGGAAGGTAACTCCATATCGTTACTCCCCACGCTCTCTAAATCCGAATCTGAATGCTCCGGTCTCTCTAGAGCAGGCTGTGGTGGGATTGGAGGATCTAGTGGCCACATACATATCCCAACTATATGACCTCTACCCCTTCGTACAATTATGGTTACCATACGACGTGGAGGCATCTATAAAACAAGTTAACTTATTAACATAAGTAGAATTCACATCAGAATGTACTTATCACTTACTTGAGGAGTGGACCCGCAGATGCTTGAGAAGCTTGCACATGACTTTACTTTGAGCTATGTAACAATAAGAACGATGAATGCTATGCATGAACCTACACTCTACTATGATCAATGAAGGATCCAAGAACTTAGGCTCTGATACCAATATGTAACGCCCCCAGAATCGCCCCTCTCGCCACGTAGGCGGTCGGATTGACTCCGAAGGCTCTACACTGTCTATTGCTCTACAGGCCTTGACCGTTCAACAAAATAGCTTATTGGCACTGATAAAATAATAATAATAAACATGATAGAGAACTCTAAATGCGGAAGAGTAGTCGAAATGTCACGATGAAGGACTTTAATGCGGAAATTCATAATGTCTCATAATATATAGAATATGCGGAAGTTCATGATGTCTTTCAATATGGAAAATATGCGGAAGGAACGTGATGTCTCTGAACAATAAAGATAATTAGACAGAATGCAGTAAGAAAACTCGGAGTAGAAATATCAGTCATGTGTAGCGTTCTCCAAGCTCTGCGCCCTCCATCACCCCATTAGTTGGTATTCTCACCTGCAAAATCCCAATGCAGGGGAATAGAATACCCATGAGCAAAGATGCCCAGTACAATAGCAACAGACGTGAAATAAGGATCAAGGATGATCAGGAAATCAATATATATATATATTTCTGATCATATCAATACTCTGTTCTCTGCTGTGATAATACTTTATCTTTACATTACTCTGCTTTACTTTATAGTACTTTGCTTTACATTACTTTACTTTACTTTACAGTACTTTACTTTACATTACTCTGTTGTACATTGCATTGCTTTGCTTTTCAATACTCTGCTTTACTTTACTTTGCATTGCTCTGCTGTGAGTTGTACTACATCTTTTACATTACTAAAATATCCTTAGAGTTGGTTGTCCTATGCGAGCTCGACTTTATTAGGTTGGGATGTCAGGGGTGCCTCTCTGATTCACTGATGCCAATAAGCCCATAAACAGGAAAAGGGGTGGGTGTTACTACCTCACCCAGTTCGGAAGGTAGGGGAAAGAATTCCTATAACTCGGGAACAGTGGTCGGTTACTAGACTTGTAGGTTCACTTATCTCCTCAGTTAACTACCTGTTCCTCTGACACAATACTTTAATCTTTAAGGGAAGAGGCGTGACCATAGCATCACCCTTCAATTCGAGATATCGGTGGGAGAACACCTGAAATATCAGGAATAGTGGCATTTAAGCCAGTAGCTTTACTGTCCCCTCAGCTAACTACATATTCCCCCATTGCTTTAATCTCTTATCTTTACTTTAACATTGGGGGCGGCACATAGCAATCCCACATCTTTGTCTTTACTTTAATTATCTTTCGTTATTGTGAAATCCATGATTTAAGGTCCACTGGAAGTTGGTCTTTCTACAATGAGACTCAACCAGTATAGGTGGACTAGTCAGACTCGTAATCAAGATTGGGAGTGAATTACTCTGATTAAGTTCGTTCAATGAGTTTTTGTCGGACCGGTCGACCGTTCCTGATAGATCGTGATGCATGCAAAATATAACATATATTAGATTATTATTTTAGTTAATTTTTCTGTAATTTTATCATGGCATGCATCATTTTAGACCATTTTTAGTCGTAATTCCGGATTTATCAATTTTTAGCATTAATTCTCTGAATATTTTAATTGTGGATGGATTAATTAAATTTTGATAATTATTTTGCAAGAGAAATCGAATATATGATTATCCGAGAATTATATTTGATCAATCCGATTGGATGTATCGGCCGAAATTTCTAAGAATTTATCCTTACGGCCGAAGATCTCCGATTCAAATGTGTTTATCGCTCGAGAACTCCAACACCGATTCAAAAGAGGTGTTACGGCCGATAACTCAAATGGAATCATCATTTTGGCCGAGATTAGAGAGAAAATTTGTGTTTTTGGCCGAGATATGAAGGGTAAAGATAAACGATTTTATCTTTTGAGCATAGCAAGATTAAATTCTTTCCTTGCGGCCGAGATTTGGAGGGAGTAAAGGGTTTATCTCTTTGGGCGTAAAGATAAAAGAATTTTGTTACGGTCGATATTCGAAGGGAGTAAAGATTAAAGAATTTTGTCTTGGCCGAGATTCAAAAGGGGTAAAGATAGAAGGATTTATCCTTGGGCATAATGATAAAAAGGATTTATCGTGTTGGCCGAGTTTATCTCGTAAATTTAAATTCAGTCGTACGATATGTTACGACCGTAAAATTGAAGGTTGTCTGCACCTTATAAATACGTGAAGAATCCGTCGTTTCAATTGGTGCTCTGAAGTTCAGGTTTCTTCCACAGCGAGTCGAGAGTCTGCAGGTTTCGACCAAAAGGAGAGAGGTGCGACGACTGGAAGTTGATTGCGACCCTGATCAAGTCCGAGAGGCTGCCCGACTATAATTCGAGAGCTCTACTTTTATTTTGGGTGTAATTCTTCCAATTATTATTATTATTTTATTATTATCTCTCCAGAATTTCTAGGATGAACCCCATGTTTCTATTTATTTCATTTTATGAGATTATTATTGAAGGGAAACTATTTGGATCCTATATTATTTGTTTTAATCTTTTCTCATTAATTAATTAATTGTGCTTAGTGCTTTTAATTTAATTATTTGGATTTCTGAGTTGAGTAATTACCAGTTTGTGGACTATTTGATTTCATAATTCATTAATTAAATTATTTAATTTTATGTGAAATTAATAATTGACATAAATTTGATAACTAGTGTATGGAGAATCAAGTTTATGTGGTCTGTTAATCTATACCAGTTTGTGGAGTGATTAACAGTCTAGGATTTTCATATTAATGCATCTTAATTTTAATCTTATCTGACGAATACCAGTTTGTGGGACTTTATGTTTGATTAAATTTAAGATAGTTTGATTTGCCGGATTAAATAGCAGAATTACCAGTTTGTGGACTCTGTGATGTTAATCTTGTAAATTAATAACTTGAAAAAATTCCTAATCCATCTTTAAAGATTAAATTTATCTTTTATGGTTCAAATATTTATCCTTATCTATTTTCATCCTAAGACCTAACTTCAACACCATTATCTTCTCATTATCTTATTTTCTTTATTTTATTTTATAAAACTCATTTTCAAAATCCATATTTTTCCACTCTTATTAATTTATAAATTCAGATATTTTATTAATAATATTCCTCGTGGGTTCGACACTCTTTACTCCTATTTTTTATATTACTTGAGCGACTAGTGCACTTGCTAGCGATCTTATTTTGCTACATCATTTTACGCATCAAGTTTTTGGCGCCGTTGCTGGGGAATATTTTATTAATTAATTTCTGATTTTTTATGAATTAGTAGGAGATGTAAATAAATTGTTAATAATACTTTGTAAATATGTACTATTTGTTTTAATTATTTTTTGTGACTAAACTAACATTTTTCTTTTGCAGATAAAGGTCACGACATTTTTAAATTTGTTGACTTTCGCCTTAAATCCTGACTCAGATTTAATTTTTCAGATTACGTATGGTTTTACGACCGAGATCTAGTTTGTCGCTTTACTGGTTTTACGGCCTCGTTCTGACCTCTAAACTTTCAATTTCGGCCACAATATTGATTTTAGTTGCTTTACATTTTATATTGTTTGTTACGGCCGAGAATTTATCTCATTTTTTTATTGCCGAGAATGAATCTTGTGTTTGCAGCCGTAAAATTCTTTTAATATTGATTTGACCTTTTTCAGCTTTAATGAGTTCGAAATTTTTTCTTACACCCGCAAAACAAACTTCAATCTTTTACGGCCGAAATTTAGCTTTAAAATTGTTGACTTGGGCCGGTGCTTTGTTTTAAAATTTTAACGCTGGTTGGATTTTTCGTATTACACCGTCGACTTACTATGTTATGATCGTGATTTATTTTGCCGGTTTTACAAGTTTTACGGCCTCGCAATGAATGTTTTCTGAGTTCTAAACTTTCAATTTTGCGGTCACAATTTTTAAAATTATGCGCTTAAAGATCATCCTACTTGTTTTGCGGATGTAGAAATTGAAATCTTCAGAATGTGCACATTTGATCAATTGCGTTTCGGCTTTAATGACCCCGTAAGAAATCTTTACGCCCGTAAACTTTTAACCGACAAACTCTCATCCAAATTTTACGGCCGGTATTTCACTTCATCCAGATCGAATTGATTTCTCTCTCTTGTGATATGATTGATTAAGCTTGCAGCCGATAATTTAATCTCTGATAATCCATTATCTCATTTTTTAATGACCGAGAATGATCTCATGGTATTGCGGCCATAAAATTCCTTTTATTATTGATTTGACCTCTTTTGGCTCGAAAAAAGTTTTACGCCGCAAAAGTCTTTGCTTATATTTTCCGGCTGGCAAATTTAATCTGAGTTTTACGATCGAAACTTGACTTGATCTGTGATATCGAATTGATTTCTTTCTGTTGCGCATTGGATTGATTAAGTATTCGACTAATGATTTTACGGCCGATAATAAATTTCTTAATCTTGTCTTGCGGCCGACATGTTTTTATTTTTTGAACATTCATTTTTACGGCATCATACGACCTTGTTTCGGCCAGTTTATTTTTGGTTCATTCTTTCTCCGCCGTAATAATTCAGTTGTCGACGTGAGAGTTGAGTATTTATTTTGGCCGAAACATTCGCAAGATCTCTTTCGATTATTCTTTTGCGCCTTGGATTTTATCTCTGCATGACGTTTGCGGCCGAGAATTGTTTTCTTCATCTTGTTTGCGGTCGACTTTGATGAATTCGTAATTTGGTTCGAAATGTTAATTCGACTTCATCTCGCCTGTAATTTAACGACTTTTACGCCTTTACGTTGATTAATCCTCTTCGACACTATTTCGTGGTTTTTATGGCCGAACGAGCCTCGAATTATTCAATTTCTCAACTAATTTAATTTCGGCCGAGATATGTTTGGCGATCGATCAATCTCATTAACCTCTCTGAAACTATTTTTGCAGATTATTGCTTTTACGGCCATAATGTTGACACATGGTTAAGTTTTACGGTCGAACGAGTGCATGATTTTTATGATTATCCATTTGATTTACTTTCGGTCGAGTTATTTGGCATTTGAATTGGTTTGAAGAGCGTTTGACGGTCGTAAATAGGTTTCTAATAAATTCCTCTTGGAAATTAATTTTAATGATGAATTTTTAGTTCTATAAACCCGAGAGACTTTTATCAATTTAAATTTTATTTCTTCGTGACCTATTATCTGTATTTCTTTCTTCTTGTATATAATTTTATTTTATTCTTTTATCTTACTGAAAATTGGTTGTTGCAGGTACTATTAAATATTTAATCACAACCAATCCTGAAATTTTCTGATAGTTCCTGACATCGCACGAGGAGTTCAAATCCGCCTTTGGAATTTGATCCTAAAATTGAAAGAACTTCTCGTCGATTAAGAAGAAATATCAAAAGAATGGCTGAACAAGCACGTGACAATCAGAGATTGGAGCAACAAAATGAACTAATTCTGCCACAAAATAATCGACGAGAAGTTGAAGCAGAACTCTCTATGAGAGAATATGTCTCGGCCAGATATAATGATCGAGAATCATGCATTGTGCTGCCTGAAATCAATCCAAATAATTTTGAGATCAATCCGGCAATCGTAAGGATGATACAAGCATCCCAATTTGAAGGAGGATTTCATGAAGACCCTCACGATCATCTTGACAAATTTCTTGCCACTCTGAGCACTTTTAAAAATAATAATGTTTCTTCTGAAGTTATTCGTTTATTATTATTTCCTCAATCTTTACATGATAAAGCTTCCACATGGTTTAAAACTTTGCCTGCAGGATCGATTCATTCATGGTTGGAGCTGGTAGAAAAGTTTGTTGGAAAATATTGCCCTCCACAAAAAGCAGGCAAATATCGAAGAGAGTTAAGGTCATTCGTTCAAGATGATGATGATACGTTATATGAAGCCTGGGAACGATATAAGGAACTGCTGGCCAGAGTTCCTGACAATAGAATTCCAAAGTGGCAAGTGATGGAAGATTTCTACCATGGATTGCGAGCTGCAGATCAAGATAAGCTCGATCAATCAACAGGAGGGACAGTGCTGGGATCTAAATGCCCTAGTGAGATACATGATATTATTAAAGTTGTAGCCCTCAAGTCAAGCCAAGAAAGGAGACCATCTCGCCGAACTCAGGATGTACATGCTACACAAGGAATACAAACTTCAGAAATAGTGGCTCAGCTGGAGTCACTTAATAAAAAATTTGAGCAGATGATGTCACTAATGGGAAATTCAAGCAATTATAGCCCTACAGGTAACACTTCATATTTAAATCAAATTGAAAATGCTAACTTTATTTCTAACCCATTTTACAGGAACAACGATTATGGTTGAAGTTTGCCTATAATCAGAATCAAGGCCAATCTTCTGGTCCATCAAAGGATTATATACTGAAAAGGCAACCTGATGCTCCCCAATATCAATCATCAAATCACATGCAGGAGATGATGGCATAGATAATAGACACTATGCAATCATTGCAAAAGGATATGGAGTCTAGAGCCACTAATCAGGATGCATCAATTCGAAATTTGGAAAGACAATTGGGCCAAATGGTGGCATAATTGACTGGACGTACATCGGGTTCTCTCCCAAGTAACACAGAGAAAAATCCAAGGGGAGAAGAGCAAAATAGGCCTTGATCTTCATCAGGACTAAGTCAAGCTGAAGACTATAAATCAGAAATATTTCTATCCTTTTTACTTTTATTTTTATTATTTCTTTTCCTTAGATTAGTTTTTAATTAGTTTGTTGATTAATATCTTTAGTTGTGGTAATAGTTTTTATTTTTGAGTCATCGAGAGAACTTCGGACATGATGATGCAAGGGCGTAAAATCCAACACTCGCCATGATCTCGGGCGGTAAACTTCCATGGCAGACATCGGACATGACATGACTCGGCCGAGAATTGCCTTGGAAATCGTCCGAGCTCTTACGACATGACTCTTCACTGCACCGCCACGCCGCCCTTTCCTCCTTACGGCCGAAGTGTCCGCTGCTCTCTTACGCCCGGACGAAAGCCGACGTCGTCACCCCCGCTTCTTTATGCCCAAAAGCACCATCGCCCTCGTTCCTTACGGCCGAAGTTCAACAATCAACTTCATCCTTACGGCCGAGCTCTTCATCGAATACCGACCGCCAACCCATCTATCTTCAGTTGCGGCCGAAATCTTTTCTCCACCGACACTATTTGCGGCCGAGAAATTCATAACATTGCCACCACAAGAATCTCGATTGAGTGTCAGCTTTTGCGGCCGACACCTTCATCGATCGACGTGGACATCTCGGCTACCATCCACTATCGCCACTCCACAGACACTAAATCCGGTTGTGTCTTTTCCCTTTTCTTTATTTTTCTTTTCCCACTTTATTATATCTGTATCTCTTCCCTTGTTGGCCTAACACTGAGGACAGTGTCTGGTTCAAGCTTGGGGGAATTTATATTTCATGCATTGCATTCTTCATTATTTTTCTTCTTATTTGTCTATGTATGCATGTATTTCTGAAAATTCAAAAAAAAATTCAAAAAAAATTGAAAATTTTGAAAATTTTCTAAAAAATACCATTGCATGCATTTATTTTTGCTACCATCTTATAAACTCTTGTCTTACTATTTTAATTATCTTTTAGTAGAAGTTCAAAGACATGTCGTTAATTGATGAAATTTGAATACTTTTCTTTCTTATCACTTGCTACTTCAGTATTAAACTTATAGACTGTGTGCCCATGCTAAGTAGAATTATGAATGACTAGACGACAAAATCATATTCATACCTTTTTATTTATTTTAAGTCTTGATAGTAGTAGCCTTCTAATTGACCATATCAAGTACTTTTTGAGCTTATAAAAAAGAAGGGGTAGTTAAACCCCAACAAATGAAAAAAAAATGAATAAAGTTATGTGTAGGTACAAAAGTGTTATCCGGAACCAAGATGTGTTCGGGTAATTAGATCCGTAGGAGTTCATGCCTGGCGACCTAAGGGCAACTGCTCTAGGATCCGTCGATCGAAAACCTGTTACATGGACCATCTTGTGGAATATGGAGAAGCACCGGAGTATTTAATCATGGCTAAGTTTGAACTCTTCATTCAGAACCTTGGTTGTTCGGGCAAGTAAACTCGAGGGGCGCCTTTTCACCTGTTGCCCTAAGGCCATCTGGTCTGGGAGTCATCAGTCCAAAGCCCGTTACATGGACTTCCTTGTGCAATCCTGCTTGAAGATTAGAACTTTCAAAATGATTGAAAATAAAAGTGAAAAGAAAAAGAAAAAGAAAAAGTTTTAAGCTCAATTAGTACTTATGTGTTCAATATTAATACTATTATTTGACAGATAATTTATTTTTCTACAAGGCTGAATTTGAGATTGTTTAAATTTGTGTAGCATTCAGAACTTCTATGAAAGCTAAGTGCATGAAAAATAATAAGATGCTGAGTAGTAGGTTTGTAGAAGAACTGTGTGAGAAAATTAATCAGTTGACAATGTGGAGGCTATGATGGAACTTTCTTGAGCCTTGCTTTGAGTTTTTGCTTGAGGACAAGTACGACTTTAAGCTTGGGGGAGTTTGATGCATGCAAAATATAACATATTTTATATTATTATTTTAGTTAATTTTTCTGTAATTTGATCATAGCATGCATCATTTTAGACCATTTTTAGTCGTAATTCCAGATTTATCAATTTTTAGTATTAATTATCTGAATATTTTAATTGTGGATGGATTAATTAAATTTTAATAATTATTTTGCAGGAGAAATTGAATATATGATTATCCGAGAATTATATTTGATCAATCCGATTGGACGTATCGGCCGAAATTTCAAAGAATTTATCCTTAAGGCCGAAGATCTCCGATTCAAATGTGTTTATCGCCCGAGAACTCCAACACCGATTCAAAAGAGGTGTTACGACCGATAACTCAAATGGAATCATCATTTTGGCCGAGATTAGAGAGAAAATTTGTGTTTTTAGCTGAGATATGAAGGGTAAAGATAAACGATTTTATCTTTTGGGCGTAACAAGATTAAATTCTTTCATTACAGCCGAGATTTGGAGGGAGTAAAGGGTTTATCTCTTTGGGCGTAAAGATAAAAGAATTTCGTTACGGCCGATATTCGAAGGGAGTAAAGATTAAAGAATTTTGTTTTGGCCGAGATTCAAAAGGGGTAAAGATAAAAGGATTTATCTTTGGGCGTAATGATAAAAAGGATTTATCGTGTTGGCCGAGTTTATCCCGTAAATTTAAATCCAGTCGTACGATATGTTACGATCGTAAAATTGAAGGCCGTCCGCACCCTATAAATACGTGAAGAATACATCGTTTCAATTGGTGCTCTGAAGTTCAGGTTTCTTCCACAGCGAGTCGATAGTCTGCAGGCTTCGACCAAAAGAAGAGAGGTGCGACGGTTGGAAGTTGATTGCGACCCTGATCAAGTCCGAGAGGCTGCCCGAATGTAATTCGGGAGCTCTACTTTTATTTTTGGTGTAATTCTTCCAATTATTATTGTTATTTTGTTATTATCTCTCCAGAATTTCTAGGATGAACTCCATGTTTCTATTTATTTCATTTTTGGAGATTATTATTGAAGGGAAACTATTTGGATCCTATATTATTTGTTTTAATCTTTTCTGATCAATTAGTTAATTGTGCTTAGTGCTTTTAATTTAATTATTTGGATTTTTGAGTTGAGTAATTACCAGTTTATGGACTATTTGATTTCAGAATTCATTAATTAAATTAATTGATTTTATTTAAAATTAATAATTGACATAAATTTGATAACTAGTGTGTGGAGAATCAAGTTTATATGGTCTGTTAATCTATATCAGTTTGTGGAGTGATTAACAGTCTAGGATTTTCATTTTAATGCATCTTAATTTTAATCTTATCTGACGAATACCAGTTTGTGGGACTTTAGGTTTGATTAAATTTAAGATAGTTTGATTTGCCGGATTAAATAACAGAATTACCAGTTTGTGGACTCTGTGATGTTAATCTTGTAAATTAATAACTTGGAAAAATTCCTAATCCATCTTTAAAGATTAAATTTATCTTTTATCGTTCAAATATTTATCCTGATCTATTTTCATCCTAAGACCTAACTTCAACACCATTATCTTCTCATTATCTTATTTTCTTTATTTTATTTTATAAAACTCATTTTCAAAATCCATATTTTCCTCTCTTATTAATTTATAAATTCAAATATTTTATTAATAATATTCCTCGTGGGTTCGACACTCTTTACTCCTATTTTCTATATTACTTGAGTGACTAGTGCACTTGCTAGCGATCTTATTTTGCTACATCATTTTACGCATCGGACCGGTTGATCGTTCTTTGGCACCGGTTGACCGGTCCTCTGGGATCGGTCGACCGAGGTCTCTGATTTGACGCCTGCAAATCGGTCGACCATCCAGGGTGTCGGTCGACCGTTCATTAGGCTGTACAGATGCGCACTGCACATCGGATCGGTCGATCGTTCTCTGGAACCGGTCGACCGATTGTGAGGTAGAGTCTGTCCATCAACATATGGGTCGGTCGACCGCCGTGGTGAAGCCAGTCGACCGATTAGGAAGAAAAATGTGCATCACTATGCAAATCGGTCGACCGTTTAATTAAATCGGTCGACTGTTTAATTAAATCGGTCGACCGATCCCTGCGGTAAAAATAGGGCCGCTGGATTTCTCCGGCGGTCTTTCGGCCGTCAATTGACGCCGACATCAATACGGAAAAGGTAGTAAATAATTTTAGGATTATAATGAGCTAACTTTACACATCAATAGATCCTTAGTTCTTCGTCTATGGGATTAAAACACTAAGGGTACCTTTTTCCGGCGAACTATCAAATGTTTTCCGGTCGTTGTTCGTTGTTTGTGGGTCGCCGTCTGTCCTCAACTGATGGAAGAGGTCGCCTGATCCTTCCGTGCGTGAGGGAAGCTCGCTGGACGCTGAAGGGGATCGATTCGTTCGCTGTTCGTCTCGGCCCTGCTTCGTCGTCGTGCGTCACGCTGTCCCTGTGCAGCCCCAACGGCGTCTGCGACACCAACACGTGGCCGGTATGCAACTGTCCGACAGGGTTCGAGCCGAAGGACCCGACGAGCTGGGCGCTGCGGGATGGGTCAGCGGGATGCGTGAAGAGGACCGCACTGGACTGCTCCAACAGGACGGACGGGTTCACGATGGTCAGCGGCTCGAAGCTACCGGATACGTCAAGCGCGTGGGCGGACCTGACTCTGAGTCTGGAGCAGTGCAAAGAGCAGTGCTTGGGGAATTGCTCATGCGCGGCCTACGCCAGAGCCAACGTCACTAGCGGGATCGGCTGCATATTCTGGAGCACTACCGCAGGGCTCGTCGGCGTCAGATTGTTCTTCAGCTCTGGTCAGGATCTGTTCATTCGGGTGGCTGCCAAGGATCTCGGTACGTTAAATGATTATAATTAGATAAGACATTCCTCTGACCAATTCAGAGGATTTTATCAAATGTTCAAGAATTTTATGAACATGGATTAATTCGTTAGAGTAATTGCGAGTCGGTTCACCAAGATAAGATGCGGTAAGTAGTCCAATTAAATCGTCGATGAACATGACACAAAAATGATGGAATGAACCTAATATAAAAGATGATCCGAACCTAAATTAATGTAGTGGTTCGACTTTCCTAATTCGTGAATAGCGTGGATTGGAACATCGGTATCACGTTTAGATAATGAGATATTGAAGTAAGAAAGAAAAAGAAAAAAAAATATGGAAACATGACTTCAAGTTTTGATGTTGCAAAAAAAAGGGTCTGATTTCTTCTTACGAAATGTAGATTTTGAATAATTTAGTTGTGGATATAAACGGACAATTTGAGTAGTTTTGGATCTTTTTCAATAAGAGTGTATATATATAAGTAAAATGAGTGTGCTGAGCAAGTTTTGCTTCGCATAGTGTCACACGACGTGTGAGCTGTTCAAATTTGATCGGATGATCACACACGAGATTTTGTCATCATCTAGTGAGATCTTGTCTCTCTCACGAATCATCGCGAACTTGCAGAGCCCTTTCCTCGTCTCATTTCGATCGACGGCGAGGATGGCGAGGGAGGCCATGGCGACGATGAGGGCGGCGAACCTAGAAGTCGTGGCACCAGCGATCGATGGCGAGGGCGAACCCTCCTCTCTCCCTATCCCCCTTTCTCTCTCGCAATCTAAAGGCCGATGGAACAAAAGACGCTATGATCTCGGGGCCGGTGACCTCTCTCACGATCTGGAGGCCGCTGACGGGGCGACCTGGAGACTTGGGCACGATCTCGGAGTTGAACTCGCCAGATCTGGCCAGAGAGAGAGGATTAGATCTGAAAGGGGGAGGGAGAGGGAGAGGGAGAGGGAGAGGGAGAGGGAGAGGGAGAGAGAGGGGGAGAGAGGGAGGGGATCTGAACTCGCCAGATCTGGCCGAGGAGCTGTAGGGGGGAGAGAGGTGGATGTGAGAGGGGGAAGGGAGAGAGAGGGAAAAGAGAGAAGGGGAGGGAGGAGGGATCAGACGCGAGAAATTTGATCGATCGCATCTGAACGATTGGAAATGCGCGATCATGTGGGTCGTCGAATCTCGCAAGAATGATCACGATGTTGTGTGACATGGTGTGAAGCAAAATCTGCTCAGCACCGTGTGAAGCAGTATTTGAATTGCGGAAATCAGATAGAATGGTTGAGATCCTCATGCATGATATTTTGATGTATCTCGCAGGATATTGACGCGATCACCTCCGACGATGGCGACATGAAGTGATGGGGATGGCGATGCAACGGCAAGGCGATGCGATGGCACTGTAACTCGATCGCGAGGATCTCTGATGAGGCGAGGCACGAGTCTGTCGAGAGTCGCTAGGGTTGTCGACGAGAGTCACGATTCTCTATCATGCGCACGCATGCACGTGTGAGAGAGATAGAGAGAGGGGGAGGGAGAGGGTGCGACCAGGGAGGCGAGGCAAGGCACACGTGAGGGTCGTTGATGAGAGTCATGATTCTAGATCACATGCATGAGAGAGAGAGAGAAGGAGGGAGGGAGAGCGACCGGCAATGGATGGTCGGTAGAGAGGGAGGGTGCCTAGAGATGTTCGGTAGAGAGAGAGATAGCAGGGAGCGACACACTCATTAAATTATATTATATATATATATATATACATATATATATGTATATATTAATGTGCTACCACAAAAACTGATTGCATTGTGTTACCATTCAATTTGATCCCTCCGATCCATTTTTAAATGATGGAATATGTGAACCGTTGGATTGATTACAATTTGTATCCGGTTTTATTACAAATTTTATAATTACTATAACTTGCAAATAATGCAGACATTATATCATACTTGAACGATCGTCGATGGATGTACAATAGAAATAATCCTGATCGTAGAGGTTTGACACAAAAATTCATAGATGGCATTGACTATTATGTTAGTGTGGCTTGTCAGTCTTTCCAATATTAGTGGGAGGGAACAATTAGGTGCCCTTGTTTGAAATGTGCTAGCACAAAGTTACATACGCTAGAGACCGTTAAGGTTCACTTATATAGAAAGGATTTCAAACTCAATTATTGGCAATGGCGCAATATGAACAGTTAGTTTATGACGCAGCTGCAACTGAGTATGACAATATTAGATTTGAGTAGGATGAAGATGCACCAAATCCAAAAGCAAGAGATTTTTATGACTTGCTAAACACAATGAGCCAACCCTTATGGCCCGGGTGTGAAAGTCATTCGGAACTATCACTTGCTGTTAGATTGTTGAATCTGAAAGCCGACGATAATATTTCACAAGCATGTTTTGATGCATTTTTAGATATTTTAAAAGAGATCACACCAACTGGGCTCGCATTCCTGAAAATTTTTATAGGACAAAAAGATTAGTTAGTAAACTTGGTCTTGGTTCAACTAAAATAGATTGTTGTCATGATGGTTGTATGTTATATTATGACGATGACATCAATTTAAATGAATATAAATTTTGTGGGGCCGAACGATATAGAGTGACTAACAAGTCTCAAGTGGCTGTGAAAAGAATGCATTATTTGCCTCTTATTCTAAGGCTTAAAAGACTATACTCGTCTATAGGGTCAGCGTCGCAAATGAAGTGGCATGCACAACATAATACTTCTGAAGGTGTCATGCTTCACCCATCGGATGGTGAAGCGTGGCAATATTTTGATCGTAAGCATCCTGATTTTGCTAGGGACGAAAGGAACATAAGGCTCGGATTATGCGCGGATGGTTTTACACCATATGGTCAGACTTCAGTTCCTTATTCATGTTGGCCGGTCATAATAACACCTTATAATTTACCACCTGAGATTTGTATGTCTGCACCTTATATGTTTTTGGCATGCTTTATTCCTGATCCTCACAGTCCTAAACAGAGGATAGACGTGTATTTACAGCCTCTAATAGAGGAGTTAAAAGAACTGTGGGTTGGTGTCGTCGCTTATGATGTGTCGACCAAACAAAACTTCACCTTGAAAGCTGCCTTATTGTGGACCATTAATGATTTTTCTACTTATGGGATGTTGTCTGGTTGGATGACCGCAGGGAAACTAGCTTGTCCATGTTGCATTGAACACTCAGATGCGTTCACTTTGAGAAATGAGGGTAAAAATAGCTAGTTTGATTACCATAGACGATTTCTTACAGCTGATCATCCATACAGAAATAATCGAATTGCATTCCGACGGAATAGGGTTGTAGAAGACATGGCTCCGGTCAGACGCTCAGGAGCTCAATTACGTCGCATTGTCAATGCTTTATGCAGAATTGTCGATGACCCAAATGTCACATACAATGAATATGGTGTTTGTCATAACTGGACCAAACGAAGTATATTCTGGGATTTACCTTATTGGTCTGATTGTTTGATACGTCACAATTTGGACGTCATGCACATTGAGAAAAATGTGTTAGTAATGGACATTAAGGGCAAAACAAAGGACAACCTAAAGGCGAGACTAGATTTGAAGGAGTATTGTCGAATGCCAGAGTTGCACTTAGCTACTTTACCTAACGGTAGATTATTTAAGCCAAAGATAAGTTATGTTCTCACTAAAGAGCAAAAGACTCAAGAGTGTCAATGGATCCAAGAGCTGAGAATGCCGGATGGTTATGCATCAAATCTGACCCGATGTGTGGATATGAATAACTTGCGTTTGTTTGGCATGAAAAGTCACGACTGCCACATATTCATTAAAACTTTGCTTCATACTGCATTTTCTTCACTGTCGGACAAGATTTGGAAGCCGATAATGGAGTTGAGTCAATTCTTCAAAGAATTCTGTTCTACAACATTAACGGTGGAAAATATGTCCCAATTGGAACGTAATATTCCGATAATATTATGTAAGTTGGAACGAATATTTCCACCGGGATTCTTTGATTCCATGAAGCACTTACTTATTCATGTGCCATATGAGGCAAGGGTAGGTGGACCAGTACAATATAGGTGGATGTATCATTTTGAAAGATATCTTAATCGAATTAAAAGGATGATTAAGAACAAAGCACGTGTCGAAGGATCTATATGTGAAGCGTATATTATTCAAGATATTTCATACTTCTGTTCTTACTACTTTGAGTCCCATGTTGAGTGTGCGAGGACTAGAGTTCATCGAAATGATGAAGTTCCAGAAGAACAGTCTGATGTGGCATCTTTATCGATCTTCAATCAGTTAGGATGACATTTTGAGAAGCCAAGAAGTAGATGTTTGAGTGATGCAGAATTCAAGTCTGCCACGAATCATGTCATTCTAAACATGCAGGAGGTGCAATGCTACATTAAGTAAGTTTATTCTCCATGCGTTATTTTCTTTTTTGTCTTCCCGGGTCGTGTTTCGCTCGGGGACTTGGAACCGGAAGAAGTTCTCAGGCTTGCGGCAGCCGGCTAACCGCAGCTTGATCATCATCGAGTTCGTCGTGTAGACAGATAGATTATAAGATCATTTGTATAAGCTAGGTAATTAAGTGTAAAGTTGCCATCTAGATTCTACCTTGTTGAGCTTGGTTGTTTATCGAGGTTGAGAAAAATTGAGAGATGATGATGATGATGAACAAATAAGGAGAAATAAGACCTCCTAGTCTGATCCTTGGTATCTTTTAAACGAGTGTGATAATGCTTCATTAATATAGTATCTATATGTTGGAGAGATGATACTGTAGGATCATAAGACACCAATAGGGGGTGAATTGGTATTTAAATCGAAAATATCGATTTTTCGAAAATTATCGCGAAAGCTTAAAATCGATTCATTAATATTTAAGCTAACACAATAGCAATCAAATCACATGCATAATAGAGTAAGAAGGAGGAGAAGAGAGAAAGATAAACACAAGATTGCACGGTGATTTGTGGATGAAGTTCGATCACACCTTGGCCTACATCCCCATTCCGACTTCCCGACTACGAGACCGTCGGAGATTCACTAGCTTTCTCTTTTCTTGTAGGGAGAGAAAAACATTTTCTACACCACAATGCTTTCTTCTTTTCTCAAGAGGTAATGCACACTTCTTTTTACAAAGAGCTCTCAAAACTTTCTAAATAAGAACACAATAATTCCCTCTAATTCTTTCTTCTTCTAAAGAATGTTCACACTAAGAAACTAGAAGAGGGAATGAATGATTTGCAAGATTAAGCTCAAGAAAAATGCTTTGGACTTATAAGAAATCTCTAGAGTGATTTGTCTTGCTTTGATGATCTTCCTTCAGCTTTTTCAATTCCTTTTATAGACTTCTATTGAAAATATGGCCGTTGTAAATCAATTTGAAAAATGTTGTGCTGTCACCTTTATAACGGTCGACCGTTTTAGTTTTGGTCATCCGTTTTGAACAGTAACAGTCGACCGTTACTGTTTTGGTCATCCATTTTATGAATGTAACTAGCCGTTGCATTTGTCTTTTCTGCATAGTTATCCATTGATGGTAGTCCTTAGAAGGATTTATCCGTTGCCATTGCCTTTGCTCCCATAAGGATCGACCGTTAGTGATTCAGTCATCCGTTTTAGAAATGTTCGTGTTCTCTATAATCTGCGGTCATTCATGCAGTGACTTCGGTCGTCTGATTTCCACATTTTTGTTCTTTGTTGCCTAAAACGGTCGACCATTATAGTTTCGGTTGTCCGATTTACAAATGTATTTGCTCTTTGTAATTAGCGATTATTCTGACAACAGCTTTGGTCATATGTTTTAAAGTGTTCATCCTTTTTCACCCATAATGGTTGACCGATATAATTTCAGTCGTCCGTTTGTCATTGATAGCCTGATAGACTTGCACTCTTTTATACATAACTTTTTACACCGTTATCGAAATGAGATAATTTTTTATTCTATGGGAAGATAACAAGATTATCTACATCTTTGATATTAATTATTCATTGAAAATCCAATGATATCATAGTTAAATATTCAATCAAAATTCAGTGCATAAAGTTATCAATTTAAACCTTTTAGACCTTACTTGTTTATGCATAACTTTTCATACGAGCATCCAAATTAGATTATTCTTTATTCTATGAAAAGATAACAGAATTCTCTATAACTTTAATATTCATCATTCATCCAAATACAATGAGATCATAGTTCAAAATTAATTCAAAGTTTAGTACACAAAGTTGTCCATTTCAAATAAAACATTTTAGACATTTACTCTTTTATACATAAATTTTCATACCAGTATCAGAATGAGATGATATTTAATTTTATGAAAATCTAACAACTTTATTTACAACTTTCATGCTCACCTCTTATCCCAAATCGATTGATAAAGTAATCAAGTATTAAATGCAAGTTCAGCACATAAAAGTATCAACTTCAAATAGAACTTGTCCACCTTCACTATTTTTAGCATAACGTTTTATACGGTTGTCCAAAAAGGTGATTATTAATTCTATGAAAAAAATAAAAGGATTATATATAACTTTTATATTAATATCTTTATCCAAATCTCATGATGGAATTACTCAAATATTAAGTGAAAATTTAATACATAAAAATATCAACTTCAATTTAAGCTTTTCAAGCTTCACTTGTTTAAATATAACGTTTTATGTGATTGTCCCAATGAAGTGATTCTTAATTTTTTACAAAGATAAGAAAGTTATTTATAACTTTTATATTCACCACTTAATGTAAATCTCATGGGAACATAGATAAATATTAATTGAATGTTTAGTGTATGAAGTAACTCATTTCTATTTAAACTTTTTCGACATTTTAAATATAATTCCATTACTTTCGAAGTTTGTATTATCAAAATATAATTATATAGGGAATAAAAACTTTGCTTCAACAGATACAATATGAGATCCAATTTATAAAAATCGAGGGGATGTTCATTAGATGTAGGACAATAACAATAGCGTGTACACCATGTCAAATGTCTTCTCCATATTTGCTTTGATCATCTTGTATCTCTTCCTACCCTTTTCCCAAAAAGTGGACAAGCTCTTATGCTATCATGATGTTGTCTTCATAATCTATTAGCCACGAAGGCTGATTGAGTAGATCAATTAAATTAACTAAAGTGGGATTTAGTCGATTTGAAATTGTTTTAGCAATAAACCTATAAAGGACATTAAGAGCGGTCTATAATTAGTGGTAACTCTAGGGTTCTTACTTTTTGGAATAAAAATGAGAGTTGTCCTCATCTAGTCAAAAGGAAGGTGGCTGGAAATAAAGAACTCATGGATCTCACCAGTGACTTTGGTCCCACTATATCCCAGTAAGTCAGCCCCGAAGCCTTGCCACGTGGCATCACTCAAAGGGCATCCTTAATTTCTTGATGTGTGATGTGAGCTATGAGTTGAAAGTGGTAAGAGTTATGTAATTTGGGTAGATCTAGACATAGGCAACCATGGATTCTAGGGCTGTCCTCTCGTCTCAACATTTCCTTATAATGATTTAAAAATAGTTCCCTAATTTTTTATCATCATTAATTTGTACCCACTCTGCATCAAGCACCATAGGTATATTGTTCCTTCTTTGTCTTATCATTGTCCTTATGTGAAGAATTGTGAGTTTCTATCTCAATCCTTAATCCTGACCATAGACTTAGACCTCCACTTAAGACTAATTTGTCTTCTTAAAGCAGCATGTAAGTGATAAGAAGCCCTAAGTTGCCCTATTTCACCTTAAAAGAGACAAAAAATGCTATGTTTGAGTTCTAACCATTTAATTTTCTCAAGGACCTGATCAAACATGTATCTAAGTTTCCTAATATGTTTGAGTTCTAGTCCAAGGTGTGTTTCTTGATAGCCTTCAGGGTCTCTCTAAAGGTACAGCTCTGTGTCCGCTCCTTCTATTATTATTTCCTTAGGCTCAAAATACTGAAATAAAAAATGTTCATATTTAACATGCTTTTCCTACGATTTTGATTAGTATATAATAATAAAGGAGCATGATCATAAGGGCACCTAGCCAGTGCCCAAAGGGCCATGTTAGGAAAAGCAGTGAGCCAATCATTGGTTACTAAAAGGCGGTCGAGTCGATAGAGAACCCTTGCCCTTACTACCCTACGAATTAAGTGTGTTGGGTCCCAATTAGATTAATATCAATTAAGCCTTGGTTCAATATGAATTCCCTAAAAGCTCTAATTGATCCCTTTAGCATAAATGGCCTTCCCCCCTTTTAATCTTCAAGTTGAAGCATACAATTAAAGTCAACTATAACAGCCTAGGGAATGCCAGATTTAAATTACTAAGTTATTGTATTAATTGATGAGGAGAGAGAAAGAAGAATAACACTAGCATACACACAAGATATTAAGAAAGAGTGAAACAACATGGATAACATGAGCACTTACTGTAAGAAAAATGACTTTTAACAACCATAATTAATGAAGAAATTGAAATATGATCGTTAAACGTCGTTATTAACAACCAAAAAAATTTTGATCGTCAAGAATAAGTATCAGAAAAAATCTAGTCCTTAATATTCTTATGATTGGTCGTTAAAAGTCAATAATAAGGACAAAAAGAATTTGTCCTTAATATTCAAATTAACGACTATCATCTTCTCGTTAAAAATATGACGAGTCAAATAAAAAATATCCCTTAAAATGATATTAGTGATATTTAGAAGATATAAAATTTTTATTTTATTTTCTTATTTTAAATTTAAAATAAAATAAAATTATACTTTATGTTTTAATATTATTTTCAAGTTTTAATATCATTAATAGAAAATAAACAAATATCTTCTCTCTTATTTTTTAATATTTATTTTTATTAATGTAATAAAGAATATAGACATCTCTTTACTTATAATAATTAATAATATTTAATTATACATTTTTTATTTTTATGTATGTTTAAATTTTTCTCTTTTTTTAACTTTGAGTAGGATTAAATATATATATATTACGTTATTTTTTATTTTCTAAAATAATGATGAAAATAAAACAAATATTTATTATTTTAAGATGATAGATAAAAAAATTACTTTTACCGCCATAATTTGTGACGTGTATAAACTGGTGCCTCCAAGCCAAGGTGATGCCACTAGTCACAACATCGCCTACCTAAAGCAGTAGTCCCACTAGTTGCCTAGCAAGTGTTGGATCCTCGTCACTTGTACGAAGGTTGCATGGGTTTCGATAAAACAATGACATCTAGCTAATACCTAGTAACTAGTTCCCAAAGTCGATCACACACTTTGCTCTTGTGTGCCCCCTGACAATTTCACACTAATAGTTTCATGTCAAGACATTAGTGCTCGACACCTAGTATCTGCGTTGTCATAGAAGTGGAAGGTAGTGAGTTTACTGGGGAGTTTATGACCTTTGAATTACCTTTCTTCTTGGGTTTCCCTTTACGCATGGCCTGCTATAACAAGGGAGGTAGAAGTCCAAGTTGTTTCTTCCTCCTCTGATCCATGCCTTTCTTTGACTCCGTCCTTATTAGGTTCGGGTCTTCTTGTTCCTCTTCCTGGTCTTCGATGATCTACCCCTCCTCCAGGCTCTCCCTTCCAACCTACTCCTCTGATCCTTGCTTCGATTGCCTAAAGCTCGTCGACACCTATTGTGCAAGAGTCATGATGCGTTAAATTTATAACAAATAAATTTGTTAGAAAGTGCACTAGTCGTATTAAGTAATAGAGTAAAGAGTAGAATATCAAATCCACTTGGGACTACTTAAATCTAATCTATCTCAATAATCCACTAAGAGAAGAAAATGATGTTGTGATATGAAAATAAAAAATAAATGTGCAAAAAGTTAAATAATAAAAAAATAAATTAATTTGGTGTTGATAAACAAATTTAGTTCTCAAGACAAGTTAAGATTACCTAAATTAATGACCTCTACGCTGAGTAAATTAAACTTTCTTAATTCTCACAAAACTTAAGAACACAAATTGGTGTTGAGACTTAGGATTACGGATGATTAAGAATTAACTAGCATGAACAACGATGGTGATTGAATTATAATAATGATAAACAAATTTAGTTCTCAAGACACATTAAGATTACCTAAATTAATGACATCAACGTTGGTAAGTTAAATTATCTTAATTCTCACAAAACTTAAGACCACAAATGATGAGTTAATCTTCAGCTAGGCAAGATATTAATATGCATTAAGTTGTATATCATAAACTAACAGTCATCAACAATGGATAAAAACTGATAGACTGTACAAAATCTAGCACAAACGATGAATTACTAGTTTTGTATTATGATTCCTTCAACTTTAGTTTAAAAATTAATTCACTGATAATTATCAAATCATAAACTAACCACCCCACACCTGATTTGTAGTCTTATATCAGAATATAATAATCTCAATAAAAAGTATTAAGCACAACAATCATAATCAAAAGAAATCGAAATAACTATATTAATCAAAATCTAACAACTGAGTTAATGAAGTTTTCTCGTAAAGATTAAAAATATCTATGACAAAATTAATCAGACATAAAAACTATGGGTAAAGAGCATCCAAACAATGATCAGAAGAGTGCATTCTTGCTTTTTATTATCTAAGGATCACTGTAAAATACAAAAGATGAATTGTTTCGCAAGCTTCTCCGAAAAATCTTCTTCAAACCTGAAATTTGTCCTTAGCAATAATGCACCTCTCTCAAGTCTCAAGCACATCTCCCAGGCCTCAAACACTCATCCCAGGTCTCAAACACTCTAGGGGGCTGTTTGGCAAAGGGTGGAACCTAGAACAAATAATTTTATTCCCAACTTGTTCAAATGGGAGCATAGCAAGAGCAATGCTATTCTTGGATGGGTTAAGAACACATATGTTATTACTTTTTCACTCTTCTTGTCATTATTATTGTGGGGTTCACATGCTATAAAAATGGTAGTTTGGTAGGAAAGCAAGAACAAGAGTGTTGTTCTTATTTTGTTCCCATACCAAATAGGCCCTAGCCATCTCAAGAATTTTCATAGAGTTTTGGTTTGATTTGAGAGTCTTTTCATGTTAAAATAAGAAAAATTTAGAAATAGACTTTGAATGAGTTTGAAAACCATCTAAAACATCTTCAAATTTGAGTAAATATATTTCTTAATGATTCTTAAGACTTATGATAAAGTTTGGGGTCAATCTCCAATTGAAATCCCCGAGAAAAGTCAAAGAAATCTCGTATATCATCTTCATAATGCCACATAACAACTTTGTAACGATCTAAATATGATTTTTCACGGCTCGTAATATGAATTCTACGGTTCTTACAGTATCCAAATCAGTTGAATTTTAATTGCCCGTAACATCCTGATCATGGCCCATAACTCAAACAAATTTTTAGCACAAAACTAAGTATTTAACTGGCCATTATAGGCTTGTAATGCCCCTTCTATAACGACTGTTACAAATTCATCATGGCTTGTGGCTCCATTTTAATTTCGATTTGAGTGTCATTATCTTCGCTAACTTCCACTTTTCTACAAATAAAATACAAAACTTGGGTAGATTTTTATTTTTATAAAATTAAAACAAATAAGGTAAAAAAATTACGCATTCTATATGAAAATAAATCAAAATGTGATTAAATGTATGACTAATTATATATTATATTTTGTATGCATCAAATCGCATAATCCAGAGTGTATTTCAATGGCACCGATGCAGAAGATCGAGCATTAAAAGGACCTAGCATCCTTGACATGGAACCTGCAAGAGAATAACTCGACGGAAGAGATTCAAGAGAGTTCATAGAGGATAAACGTAGGATTTTGGGGGAAAGGTTTAAGAGAGGAGGGAAAGCCTCCTCAAAAGCGCCCAAGTCCTCTCGCCTAAGCGGAGCATGTGTCCTTCGATGAATGAGGAGGCTGTAATCATCACCATTCAAAACTTTGGGGGTTGATGCATCTGGCGAGTGCCAGCCATGTGTTAGGCTCTCTGCACTCCCACTGCACCGGATGCGATCATGAATGTCCACTACCCTGACGCATTTCCACTAACTTCACACCCACTGTTAATTGTGTCCCACACTCCTGAGCTCCCGCTCAGCATGAGCCACATCTCTCCCCTTCATTGGTTTCCATATGATCGTTACTCTCCTCAGTTAATGTTAGGGTGCTCAAGTGATCGTTCTGCTCCGCGTCTCCCACACCATACATCCAATTCTGGTGGATGGTTGAGATCAAAAGACCCCAGAGGATCAACTCGAGTCCAATGCGTGCTCTGGTCTAGCATCCCCGGATGGTGTCCGCTAAGTGCTAGAATCCAATTCATGGTCCTTGTCGATGTTCCGATTCATGGTCCCTGTCAGAGCCGCCCCCTAGCACCACAGCTGCTCTCGAGCACCTTGGACACAATGCCCTTGCTGTGCTAGGCGACGCCTGCCATGGGTGGAACATAGCCATGGGTCATAGAGTGGAACCTTCGCTGTGGTATCACCTATCGACTCCCCATCCTCAACAGTCGATTCGGACAATGCTTGAAGAGGTGACCTTCCAAACCACATCGGAAGCAGAAGGTTGGAAGATTTTTATATGTGATTCTCTTAAAGTACCTGTTTCAATTTGGATTTTTGACCCACAATCCTTGCTTCACTGACCTTTGAAGATTCATATTAATACAGACTCTAATCGGATGATAATGCGTTGAGCAAGTCGTCATCTACACACATGAGGGTGCCAAAGCATTTCATAATCCTCTTCACATATTCAAGGTTCAACAACTCAAAAGGGAGCCCCTCCAGGCTCGGCAAGGTCGGGAGGAACTCCTCCGTCACCTTGAAAAAAAGATGTGGTTGCGAGACATTCAACGTTTGGCCCTAGAGAGTCCAGGGTCCACTTGTCAACACATATAAAAGATCTGTTAGGCTTTAAAAGAAAAACATTAAACATATGAGTTCCCTATTTCTTTCACACTCATGGGACCACTGAGATGCCAAATCTTTGGTAGCTCTGCCACCAAAAGACACAATGGTTCTTGCCGAACAGACTTCATATCAAGCAGCTCTTAAGTTCCTTCGACCGCTGTGCGACCTCCTCCGTAGGGATGGCCACTTCCTCTGTGATCTCTCTCTACCGACTCCTTAGCTGGTTTGGGGAGATAAGGTCCGCGGGTCTCCTAGTAGTATGTAACAACATCTGAGAAACCACAACATCTCGGTATGAGACAAAGTTGCTTGTAGCTTGATGGTGCTTTGCGTGTGATGACGATTGTCAGTGTCGAGTTTGCATGGGGAGGAGGATGGGGGAGCAAAGTGGGAGTGGGTAGTGAAACGCATGGGTTTGGGGGTTCACTCGTTACCATGTCTGTTGCACCCTCACGCGTTACTAGCTATCCAGAATAAGAGAGGAAGAAACATCTTTCACATGAATATAAAGACGGTCGAACCTAAAGATCTGTTTATAGGATTTTTAAATTTTTAAATTTTCAATTCATTTGTAACTTTTCTAATTCCAATCGAATTTAATCTTTTATTTAATCTCTTTTACCCACTTCTACTTTTTAGTTAAATAATTACATAATAAATCTTCTCCCCAATTTAACTCCCCTCTAATTTTTACTTTATTTTCAGAATTATTAAATATAATAATATAATTATTATATTTCCCAAATAATAAAAAAAATATTTTATTAAATATAAAAAATCAGGGCAGTTACAGAAATGATCATTGAACTTTTTTTTAAAAAAATAATAAATAAATGAGATTGCTGATGGTGCTTATTTATAACTGTAAGGTAGGACTGTTCATATTCACCCGTGAACATTGAGTCATTACTTTTAAATTTTTGATATTTTACATGATGAAGGAAACATGGTAGCCTTTAGAAGATAGAACCATAATTTTTTTTTAGTTATATGTCAATAGTTAAATTGATATATTAGTTTAGTGTGTTCGGGTGGAGTAAAATTTAATGATGAGATTAAAAAATTGATGTGATGTAAAAAAGTTCGTGTGATAAATTAATGTTATGAATGTTTGAACGAAGGGTAAAAGGAGTATACAACAAGCTAAATGATTGTAACCAGCAAGATGTTTGAACCGTCTCATTGCTTGATCAAAACAGATAAAAGAAAAAAAAAGAATTGTAGAAAACAAAGGAAAGAAAAATCAGGAATAGTCCCTCCCGCTTGCGAATGATCCTTGCAGGATTCTTCACCTGTCAGCAGTGGAGCATTTCTCAACTATTGCCGGTACTTTCCTCACCCGATGGCCAAGCCCTTTAGAGCTTTAAGCAGAAAAGGAGGATCTACAAGAGGAGAAGCCCAACAAAGAAGAAGAGTTCACGTCTCCATTGCTTCATCTCATGCCCTTATGTGTAGGATGCATCCGGCTTTTTGTTTGCTTGCTATGTCTAATGAACTAAATTATTGTTGGCCAGCTCAGCAATACCATATAGTGCTTGGTACTTTGACAATCTAGAAGACTTTAAAGCACGAAAATAAGTTGACTTAATTGTTAAAATTTTTTGTAACAATGAAGTTTTTGTAAGAGTTTTGTCCACTATTTGCTGCAACCAATACTCTGCAATCCTTGCAAGGAGGAGAGGAGAGAGAGAGAAGTAATATAAAGGAAAGGGAAAGGGACAGGAGGGAGAAGAGTCTAAGAGAGGTGGGAAACAAAGAAAGCAGGAAAGAAAGAAGCGACTGAGAACAACGGAAGGAAGGAGAAAAGAGATGGTTCAGGACAAGTTTTTCAAATTTTTTTTGAAGGAAAAACAAAGAGTCCCAGAACATGATGGAGATTGCTCGTCCTTCTCACCTCCAGCCAATGGAGATCATTCATCTTCAGTCTCAGTTTCAGCTAGCCGCAATTTGTCATGGGAAAACTAGAGAGAGAGAGAGAGAGAGAGAGAGTCATAATTTTCAAAAAAAATTTCGGGACCATTCTGTTACATCTATCTTTTGCAATCACTTGCTGTAAATTGCAGTTGAAAACTCACGCTGCACATCCATAGCCCTCTTGAATGAGATATAGATATTGTAAATATGAAATATAATTTTGTTAATTAATACAAATAATAAAATAAGTTAAATTTTTTATTTAATTTCATTAAAATTATATTATTTTTTCGGTAATGAAATTATATTATTTAAATATAATTAATTTTATTTTAATAAATTTTATTTAAAAAATATTAATTTTTTTATTAAATGATAAGTCATAAATAACAAACTAATCCTTATGTAATAAATATATTTTATTCAATAAATAAATAATTTTATGAGAGAAATGTAAGAGAGAGAAGATAAAAAAAGAAAAACAAATTTGAAAGAAAAGAAACTATCACATAAAAAAAAGTTGAAAAAAAAAGTTAAACTGCAGTATAATCCTCTATTCTATCAAATCATCCGTTTTCACACCGAATTCCAACTCTAATTTTGTCAAACGTGGAACATGTTGAGGAGCTTGTTCCCTGATTTTCTTAAAAAAAGAAAGAGTAATATATATATATATCAAAATAAAATGGAAAATGTTAAATCCTCCTAAAATTTTAACCTAAAAATTTTCCTAATACTCACATTTTTTAATTGCCCTAAAAAGTTGACTAATTTATAATTGTGCCATTGTAACTCACTTAGAAGGTTAAATCCTCTTAAATTAGGAGGATATAGCAAAACCCAATTAAAATATGTGCAAACACAAAGAGGAAGTTGCCTCCATACTTATTGGACTAAATAATATCTATCATGTTTGAAGAGTTCTCATCTGACACAACATCAATATTTTTTGTAAAAGGGAACTCAGCCCGTGCTGAGACTGAGAGGGTGTCAAAAAAGAACATTACATAGGAATTTTGTTGCTGAAAACATGGACCCACAATTTTATCTTCCTACAAGTTATCAAATGCCTTTAAAAACTTGTGGCAAACTTCAATCAATCAGTTGGCAAATAGCTATTGGCTTATTTGGAAAACACGGTGCTTTTCCCCTATAAACAAATAGGGAAGTTGCTCTTTTGGACATAAGTGAGGAAGTCAAGTGACTGTAAATGTGTGACGGGTCAGTGAGGTGGAGTGCTACATGTGTCATTGCATGGTGTGGGTGGTGGTCAGGGTGTGGTACATAATCATATTATGAGTGAGATATTAGTATAAGCGCGTATGCCAGCTCTTTTACTTTTTTTTATGTAATATCAAATATCATTTTATTGGTTGGTATTATTTTAATCAAAATCTCTACAAATTCTTCAATGCAACGCAATTAAATTCATCGTAGACACAAAACATATGAATCCCATAATTTGCTAGAATTTAACTTATAACTAGTTCTCAAGAGAACTACATGATGTGGCACAAAAAGTCTTACTCGGGCAAAGAAATCAATGTCGAGCAAAAACATTAACGGTAGTGAAGCCATAGATCAAGCAAATTAAATGAAAGAGAGACTAATATTGGCTCCTTTGGCCGTAAAATCAAGCAAAATCGCCCTTCACGAGAACTAAAATCGTGGGATTTGAAAGAGCTTTGCACTTAAGTTCTGATCCCATAAAAAACAGTGACACTATTTGGTAAAATTCACTAGTTCTAGCAAATTGTGGATCCAAACAGTAATTATTCATTTGGTTGTAATAGAAAATAATGTTCTTTTCACTGAACCACTCCTATAAAAATATATACTACGTACTATTCCACTACAACAATATTGCGATTTTGCAAAACCTTCGAAATCCGCCGCAAATATGCCTTTGCGACGGATTTTTCGGCGGATAGGGAGTAGTTGAAAGTCTTGTCATCGTAAAAAATTATCGACGGTCCTCAAATTTTCCTTCGAAAGTTTTGACGGACACCTCCGACGGAAAAATTCCTTTCACAATTTTTGAGGGATAAAATCCGTCAAAAGTTTCGAAGGGAAGGTTGTCCTTCGGAATTTCCGTCGAAAGCTCCTACTCCGGCTGCCTCGCCAGAGGCAAGAGTGTTCCCCCCTTCCCAAGTTTCAACCAACTTCGATGGACAACTCGTCGAAAGTTCCGACGGAAGAACTTCCATCGAAAGTTTTGACGGGTTTGCCGCGTTGAAACCTTCGGCGAGTGAGGACCCACCGAAGGCTTCAATGAGTTTGACCCGTCGAAACCTTTGGCGGGCGACACTCGTCGAAGCCTTCGACGGGCGGTTCCCGTCGCACGCACCGGCGGAGTGCGATGGACACGTCTGTCGAAATATTTTTAAAAATATAAAATAATAGGCCGTCTGCTATCGGATCGGCGCTGGCGGCCGATCCGGAGCAAGCGGCCGGAATCGAGATAGAGGGGATGGGGAAGAGGCCAAGGACGTGGGCGGGTGGCCTGATCTGTTGCCAGTGAGCCCGATCCGCCGAATCCGGCCCCCTGCGAGCCGGTTCGGCTGCCCGCAGGCGCCCGGATCCGGCCGCAGCGGGCGCCTGCGAGAGCGAGAAGGGAGAGATAAAGAGGGAGTCAGTGAGGGCGGCCGAGATCGCCAAAGTCGGGAGTCGCCGCCGCTGTGGGAGAGATAGAGAGGGGGAGAGGAGGAGAGATAGAGAATGGGAGATGAGTAGGGAGAGTGGAGGTGGTAATATATATAGGGAGAGTGGAGGTCGCGGGAGGAAGAAGGCGGAGGGGGAAAATTAGACGGAAAAATATTAGAATTTGCGACGGGTACTTCCTTCGGAATTATCGAAGGATATAATATCCGTCGGTAGTTCCGAAAAAATTATCCGTCGATGAATAAAATAAAAATATTTTTATCAATATTTATATAAGAAATTTTATTATTAAACATTATAATATTATATATATTAACATATACGACTACAAATATTAATCACCATAATATTATATTATAAATATTATTAATGTTTAATAATAATATTATATATAGAAATATTGATAATAAATTATACTATTTTAATTGCCAAAGAATAATGCCTTCGAAATTACTGATGGATGCAAATCCTTCGATAATTTCGAAGATAATTTCCTTCGGTAATTACCGACGGATAATGTCCTTCGCAATTACCAACGGGTAATGTCTTTCGAAATTACGACGGATGCTAAATCCTTCGATAATTTTGAAGGCACCATCCTTCGATAAATAAAATAGTGTACTATTAATGTTTATAATATAACACATCTCTTTATTCCATTTTTATAAAATATTTATAATATAACATAACATTACTAATGTTTGTAATTATATAGAAGGATATATATAATTAATATCAATACATGTACTATTATTAATGTTTAATATTATTATTATATATATTATCGAAGAATAATGCCTTCGAAATTACCGATGGATGCAAATCCTTTGATAATTTTGAAGGCATTTTCCTTCGTTAATTACCGATGGGCACGGATACTAAATCCTTCGGTAAATAAAATAATAATATATTATCAATGTTTATAATATAACACATATCTCTCTTTCATTTTTATAAAGTATTTATAATATAAAATAATATTACTAATTATTGTAATTATATACATTAATATACATAACTAGTATCAATACATATACTATTATTAATGTTTAATTATAACTAAATAATATTATATATATAAATATTGATAACAAATTATACTATTTTAATTACCGAAGGATAATGCTTTCGAAATTACCGATGGATGGAAATCCTTCGGTAATTTCGAGGAAATTTTTCTTCGATAATTACCGACGGGTGATGTCCTTCGAAATTATCGACTGATTTCAAATCTTTCGTTAATTTCGAAGGCACTATCCTTCGGTAAATAAAATAATAATTTGATAATAAAATACTGAATATATACTTATATTATATTATATATATATATTGTTATAAATATAATTATCGACGGGTATTTTCTTCGAAATTACTGACGGATATAAATCCTTCGGTAATTCTAAAGGCTATACCCGTCGATAATTTATCGAAGGAGATTTTTCGTCCGTAGCAATGAAGGACGTTTTGGCCTTCAGTAATTCGGAAGGAGTTTCATATCCGTCGCAACTGACGTCAATAAATGAGAAGGATTCATTTCTTTCGAAAAATATCGGTCACAAATTCACCATTTTCTTGTAGTTCAAAGAGTGGGAACCTATTGTTTTATGGGATTAAATGGAAAATACATAATAATTAATTTCTATATATCTACTTATTCGGTGGCCAATTAATCAAATATCATGATGAGTATGAATAATTAATTGGCTATGAATCAATTGTCGTCTTCCCATTCATATCTTTTTCAGAAGGAAAATTTTCATTTAACGTGTGATAAAGAAGAATGATGTCAGAAAAGAATAGTAGAAAGGATATATTCACACAGAAATAATGTAATATTTTTCACGCAAATATTTTATCACGCGTCACTCACACGTTAGATACTCAAAATAATAATTTCAAATTTTATTATGAAACATTTCCATTCTAAAATATAATCTGCTAACCAGTTTGAAAGAATCAAAGTTTACTTCATATTCTATTTTTTTATTTTTCTTTGGATGTAGAATATTAAATCGAAAGAAAATATGAGTCAACTTGCTTGGTGCATATCTTTATATCTATATGCGAATGTGTTAACATGGGCCGAACCAGAAATTTGAAGCCAAGCCAAGCTGGGCGTGATGAGCAACAAGCAGCTTCACCTCGTCTTCTCTGTGCTCTTCGTCGCCTCCATCGTCCTCTCGCCGTCGACCCGCGCCATTGGAGGCGACACTTTAACCCCAATCCAACCCCTCACCGACGGCCGGACCATAATCTCGGCCAACCGAACCTTCGAGCTTGGTTTCTTCAGCCCTGACAACTCCACCAGTCGCTACGTGGGCATTTGGTATCACAATATCCCCGTCCAGACGGTCGTCTGGGTAGCAAACCGCAGGCGTCCCGTCTTCGATCGTGGCGGCAACCTGTCGATGACGGCGAACGGAACGCTCCTCGTAACCGACGGCGATTCGATCGTCGTCTGGTCCTCGGAGCCGCAGGCCCTCGCGAACCCCGAGGCGCAGCTGATGGACAATGGAAACTTCATAGTGAAGGATCTCGACAGCCGCAGCATCGGCGACGACATCGACCCCAATGGCTTTGCATGGCAGAGCTTCGACCACCCGACGGACACGGTCCTATCTGGCCAGAAGCTCGGGTGGAATTTAAAGACCGGCCTCGACCGCAAGTGGACATCATGGGTGAACGCCAGCGACCCGGCGCCGGGGGAGTTCACTGGCGGCATGGATCTGCATGGCTACCCGCAGTTGATGATGTGGCGGGGGTCGCGGGTCGTGTTTCGCTCGGGGCCGTGGAACGGCGAGAAGTTCTCGGGCCTGCAGCAGGAGACGAACCGCAGCTTGATCGTCTACGATTTCGTGTACAACTCCGACGAGGTCTTCATACGGTTCAGGGTCGTCGACGCCAACTTCATCTACAGGCTTTGGTTGGAGTATACAGGGGCGACACAGATGCTCGTATGGATGGAGCGGAGCGGAACTTGGAACGCGTTATCCTCGGCGCAGTCCGACCAGTGTGACGCGATGTCGCCGTGCGGCCCCAATGGCGTCTGCGACACCAACACGTGGCCGATATGCAATTGCCCGACGGGGTTCGATCCGAAGGACCCGACGAACTGGGCGCTGCGGGACAACTCGGCGGGATGCATGAGGAGGACAGCGCTGGACTGCGCCAACGGGACGGACGGGTTCACTACGGTCGGCGGGGCGAAGCTGCCGGATACGTCGAGCGCGTGGGTGGACCTGACACTGAGCCTGGATGAGTGCAGGGAGCGGTGCTTGAGGAATTGCTCGTGCGCGGCCTACGCCAGCGTCAACATCAGCAGCGGGATTGGGTGCATATTTTGGGGCACTGCCGGAGGGCTCGTCGACGTCAGAGTGTTTGCCAGCGCCGGTCAGGATCTCTTCATTCGGGTGGCCGCCAAGGATCTCGGACTCGGTACGTTAATGAACTGCTTGTGCATTAAGTACTAATAGCCCTTCATCGATAATTAATTAGACTTTTCCGACGAACAACTCAGAGGACTTCATCAAATGCCCACGAATTTTATGAACTGGGGTTAGTTTTTTTTTTCGGTGGGTCTGAATATGGATTAATTAATTTGTTAGAGTGATTGTGAGACGATCACCAAGATAAGGTATTAAGGTGAACATAAAAACGACGGGAATGGGAATTAAAGTTTTCGTGCTGCAAAAACAAATATATTTCGTCTTCTTATGAAATATGGATTTTGAAGTCTTGAAGTATTTGAAGATTGAGGCGGACACGGGGAGGGGAGTCTTTGCTGCCTTGTCATATATGTACCTTCTTTTGCCGAGAAGGTGTCATATATGTCTTATTTCATGCCATGTCATTGTAATAGCGATCGAGAAGTACCGACAATGAATACATCAATAATTCCTTCAATATTAGATAATGCATAATGAAATATTAATATAGATATATTATTTGTTCTATTTTGAAATATTATTTTATAAGAAAATGATCACCAATTTGTTAATAATGATATGTTAAAATCATTTTTTATCATTTAATGATATTAATAATATGATAATCTAATTTTACCATAAATCATTCTTATTTTCTTCTTATTTTTTTTATTTTACTTTCTTTTTTTTAACACTTTCGCCTTTACAAATATCGATTAAGATAAGGACTTTCAAAGATGCATATGGCAACTTGTGGTAGTAGTTTCACCAACTGTTCAAAACCAAGTGCAATTTCTCAGCTGCCAATGCTTATAGACTAAGCTTTATTTTGTTTTTTTATCAACTTTTAGATTTTATTAAACAGTTATTCTTTGAATTTTATGCAACATTAAAAATATTTTCTTGTTTTTTTGTTAGTATTTTAATTTTGGTCATTATTATTATGTTTTCAAATGCTATGTGTTTACACTCTTTAATTAATTTAAATGAGTAAATATTTACACTAATATTATACAAAGTTAGCAATATTGCATCGTTAAACATTTTAATATCCAAACTTTTAAATCTCCTAGTAAAATTTATATAAGTTGGCACATTAAAATAATTTTACCATTTATCAGTCGAAAATCTCATGAAATTCGTCGGAAACTTGACTTTTCTGATGGAACTATGGTCGTCAAAAAATCGTTCGTTGCTAATTATTTTTCGTAGGAGATGCCGTCCTTTAGAAATTTTGATGGATATTTCGTTGGAAGTTGAGAGGGAGTATTGCCTTTAGAAGTTTCGATAGACCTGCCCATTGGACTCTGATGGCAGAATGCCCAACGGAACTTTCGACGGGGACCCGTCGAAAAGTCCGACGAGAGGACCCGTGGAAGATCCAATGAGCATCTCCCATTAGACGTTTTGAGTCATCCAGTCGTACTTTCTGACATGTACACACGTGGGAAACCTTTTTTAAAATGTAAAAAAACTTACGCCTGCGGTTGGATTCGATCATTGGCTATCGATCTTGCCGAGGGAGGGAGAGGGAGAGGGGGAGGAAGTCGTTGGTCGTGGGCATGGCTACTGTATCTGGCGCCAGCCACCAGGACCGGCCGCCTGGCACTAGATCATTAGATTCAGCCGCCTGACGCCAAATCCAACAACTAGACGGCCAGAGTTGAGAGAGAGGGAGAGGGAGTCCGGAGTCGCTTCGCTTTTGCCGGAGCGAGGGTGATTGCCGGAGTCGAGAGAGTGAGCCAAGATGGAGGGAGTGCATGCTGCTGGAGTCTAGAGAGGGGAGAGAGGTGGTCGCCACGAGAGAGAGTGAGATGGAGAGGTGGATTTCTATTCGTCGATAATTTTGAAAGCTAGACCTGTCAGTAATTCTATTTATAGTAAAACATATACAATATATTTTAAGTATGCATTCAAAATTATCAACGAATTTTGATTTGTTGGTAGTTTCAAAAGTTGTACCGTCGAAATGTTTACTATTATAAAAAATTAACATTATTTTTATTTATTTAGTTATTATAAAATTTGTAATTAAACATTGAAATGCTAAAATTTCTACATTGTTTAATATTTTCTCTTCTAAAAAATTTATATAAGTTTACTTATATATATATATATATATATATATATATATATATATTATAATGGTATATGATCATTTTTATACTTGACTTCATAAGTAAATAACAAATAAATATCTCTTACCTTCTAATATTATTAGATATGATTAAAGAAGCATCTATTAAGATTATAATTTCTTCCTCTTTTACACTTTTACTCTTCTTTTTTATGTTGCAAACTCCTACAGTGGGACTAAAATAACTTTAAGTAGTTTTCATTACTTGTATTATTTATGTTAATAATTTCCATAATATATTATCTATCATATCTAGATTTTAAAATTATTCTTATTATGAAAAATATTTATCTAATTTTAACTATTCCAACAACTTATGAATTATTTAGATATTGACAAAAAAATGAATATATAACACATAGTTTTAATACTTAACTACTTTGTCCTAAGATTTTTTTCCTTTTAATAAACATAATATGCTAACTTTAAAAACTGTGTTATAGATTTTAATATACATATGCTTATTAAGATTTTTTTTCCTTTTAATACAGATTATAGTTTTATAGATAAATTTAGAACATAAAATAAATAAATTTTAATAAAGTTAAAATATATATGCTATCTTCTTATCCAAGATCTAACTAATTTTAATCATATAATAACTAATTTTAAGATTTTAAAATTGAGTATAAATATAAATTTTGGATTAAATAAATTACATTTATTATTTTTAAAAGGATAAAAGTAAAAATATGGCTGAATTATATATATAAGAAAAAAATATTATGAAGTTGAAGGCCAAAAATATAACAAATTCAAATATGTTATGAATTTGAACATCATTTTGTTATGTGCCTGTAGCTATCGCATCCACGTCCAACAAATCAAGCAAGAACAAACTGATCATTACTACGGCGGTATGCCTTGTCGTTGGCATCGCTGCATTTCTTTTGGTTGCTTTCTTCTTGCGGAGGAAGTTTCAAAGTAAACAGGGTATGTATTTATACATGTTGTTCTGTTTTCCAGTTGAAAATTTTAACTGCGTCGCCTTAAATAATTTGATATTTCGTTTTTCATATTACTGACATATGGAACATTATACAGACCAACGTATCGACGAAATCAGAGACCTTGAACTGCCGTTATTTGATTTTGATACTATATCAGCAGCGACTGATAACTTTTCGTATGAAAACCAGCTTGGTGAGGGTGGCTTTGGATTTGTGTACAAAGTAAGTTCATTGAATTCCCTCTGCGTAATTGAACAAGAATAACATGAGCATCTTTGGCCACCAGATCATCAAATTATCTCAAATATATGTATTTGATTTCAATAAGGCGATGATGATGCTACTTTTTTTTGGGGGGTAGCCCGCCCTCGGGAAGCGGTGCCGTTGATGATGCTACTTTAGTCCTTTTAGTTTTACTGAAAAAAAAAGTTACTATTAGTTTCCTGATGTTTGAGATCAAGAAACAACTTGCAGGGAAAACTAAAAGAAGGACAAGAGATAGCAGTGAAGAGGCTCTCAAAGACTTCGATCCAAGGCGCTGATGAGTTCAAGAATGAGGTGACCCTGATCGCTAAGCTTCAGCACAGGAACCTGGTTAGGCTTCTCGGTTGCTGCATTGCAAGAGATGAGAGGCTGTTGGTGTATGAATACATGCCTTATAAAAGCTTGGATAACTTTCTCTTCAGTCAGTATCACGAACTGGCATCATAATTTATATATCTCATGGCTTGGTTAAGTCTCAGACCAGCTTCTTCTGAAACTTCCTAATCATATCTGCAGACAAAGATAATGGTATGCATCTGAAGTGGGAAGCTCGCTATAACATCATAGCAGGAATTGCCAGGGGACTTGTGTATTTACATCAGGACTCTTGGTTCAGAATAATCCACAGAGACCTGAAAGCTAGCAACATCCTTCTGGACAAAGAATTGAATCCAAAAATCTCAGACTTCGGACTGGCACGACTGCTTGGAGGTGACGAAGCGAAGGCCAGGACAAGAAAAGTTGTAGGGACATAGTAAGTCTTGACTTTATCACTTGAAAACAGATTCGATACGTAGTTGAGGATTACTGAAGATGCAGCGCATATTTGACCGTGCAGTGGATACATGTCACCGGAGTATGCGATGGATGGATATTTTTCTGTCAAGTCGGACGTCTTCAGCTTTGGGGTCTTAGTACTTGAGATCATAAGTGGCCAAAGAAACAGAGGCGTATACCTCTCCGAGCCGCAGACTCATCTTCTTGGCAACGTACAGTCTCTCACTCCCCCTTCTCTGTCTCATGACATGACAACCTTCTTTCATCTTCATCAAGCGAGACAAAGCTAACAAAGATTGAATATTTTTGCAGGCATGGAACCTGTGGAACCAAGGAAAAAGTATGGAATTGCTTGACGAATCGATCGAGGGCGATTTTAACAGAGATGAAGTCTTGAGGTGCATCAAAATTGGCTTGCTATGCGTTCAAGAATTCCCAAATGACAGGCCGACCATGTCCGCCGTTGTTATGATGCTGGGCGGCGACCACGTCGCGTTGCCCCAGCCGAAGCAGCCTGGTTTTGTGGCAAGAAGAGCCAACTCTGAGCCACAATCTTCTAGTGAGAAGCGAAGCGTGAACGAGTTGACCATCACACTGACTACAGGCAGATAGATGTTCCGTGTAATTACATGAACTTTCATCTTCTTGAATATTGTAATATTTGTATTTAATTCACATATGTATGGGCTTAATGGATTGAATCCCAAAATAAGTAAATCAGAAATGATCATTGCAACATTTTTAAAAAACGTAATAAATAACAATTATAGTTATTTGATTACATTGTTCTAAATGTCAATTTTTGCGATATAAAAGTTTCTTTTCCTAATCTAATTGTGTCCTGGTTTATTTGAAGAAACATCTCTGCCTTCTTTTTCTTTCAAAACTCTATTCTCTACCTCTTTGTTGCCACATTAGGGTGTTATATATACATTCAACCTGCTGAAAGAAACGTTATTTAGGATCATTTGTCTTGAAGGAAACAGTCCAAGTGCTTTATAAGCCGCCCAAACTCAGCTCCAAGAAGAAAAGTGTGGAAGGAAGAAAGGTAAGAGGACAAGTAAACATATCAATACTGAATTGCTCATGATGTTTCTTGTGTGGCTCAGGTGGAGGATGTGCTGCATTAAAATCAATAGATATAAATGAAAATATTGTCTTCAAACTGCTGCGGTGGTTATAGGGGTAAGTAAAGTGCGCGATCGGCTTTCAAACATCATACAAGAACATCGACTAGATCTTATTGTCCTACTTGAAACTCATTGCATCTCCTACAAATCTGAAAAGATTCTTCAACGCCTGGGTCGAGATTGGAAAGGTTGTTTTCAGGCTGGTGATGAGGGACATTCTCCTTGCTTGACCGACCAATGTGGTCACAATAACACCTCTCCAATGCTCCAAACAATATTTGCATGCAACTGTAACTATCAATCATTTTTCATTTCTTTTATCGGCAATATATGCTAGTACAAATTCTTTGCATAGGAATCTCCTATGGCAAAAACTCTCTGCTCATAACCTTGATGATTTGCCATGGGTAATATTGAATTCTACCCGTTTTCCTGAGGATAAAAGAGGTGGGACTCCTCACCAAGGACTTTCGGACATACCATTATCAAGAGCCCAAAGTGCAATAATAGAAAACATACGGCTAGAATCCAATGTAGGATCCCTAAATTTTTCAATCTAACCTTAACCACTCTCATTAAAGGATGTTCCGGCCATACTCCATTGCTATTCAACACAAATGAATTCAAAAGAAAACTTAGACCTTTTAAATATAAACATTTTTTGTTCGAAAATGGTGCAAGAGGTATGGCAATCTTGTAGTCCTAACACTCCTATACAACACCCTGTTGAAGATACCACAGCTGACATGTAACAACCAGAAAAAAAAAAGATAAAGTTAAGTAACCGTGCGACAGTTGTAACAATCCCCGGCCGATTAGATCCCACTAAAACAAATCTCAACATATAGATGAGTTAAAAAAAATCAAATCATCATATGGAAACCCATCTTCTCTTGGATGTGCGCATACCCCCAGAGGAAATCTCAAGTTTTCTTCTGACCACCTGTAATGCGCAGACAAGATTTACTATAGCGCCCCGAAATTTGACTCGTCACATGGCGCGATCTCCTCTCGTGTGCTATTCTTTTCTTCTTTCATTGACTCTTTTGTTGACTCTAATGATCAAGGGAAATGACACATAAGCGGAAGACATATCAATAAAATAATACAATAAAGAAAATGCGAAAGCTAAATATAGCATGTAAGGTCTATGTCATAAGTGTAACTCTATAGATTCCATCTATACTCTAGATAATCATGTGCATCTGCCACCGAACTGTAGTCGCCGCACACACATCAACGCCTCACAATCGTCATCAATTATCTATGGGGATCACATAGGGGAGCAAGCTCAACCGTTAGCATAAAGTTAAGTGTGAGTTCGTATAAATTATAGATTAGTTTCTGTCAGAATAAACATGAAGTAAACATTTAAATCAAATATGAGAAAAAAATCATAATGAGAAAATCAATAAGGAGACCATGTTCATAGTTCATTTCTTTTCTCACTCATGTTTCTATTCTTCGATTCATATCCATTTTTCATACTCTTGAGGACAAGGTCCTCTCATTCGTCGCAAGAGATAAACATATAGATCATATAATAAGATGGATCAACATGAAGGATCAATAAAAACATCATGAGCACTTGCTCATCATTCATACATTCATATTCATTCATTCAGTCATTCATTCATGTTCATTCATTCATTCAATTCATTCATTCAATTCATTCATTCAATTCAATCCAATCATTCTTTCATTCAATTCAATTCATTCATTCAGTTCTTTAGAAGAGCTCTTCATTCTTATAAGGAATATCATTGCCTGCACTCGTAGTGCTACTATTTTAGACCATTATGGGCCAGTGGATGATCAGTACCACGGCCAACCCCGTCGAGCTGGGATGACCTCGTGCCATGAGAAAACATCCGTAAGGGAGAAACTCCCGTCTAGATAGGACAAATGGTAACCCACGAGGGAGTGTCTTGCTTAGGGCTCGCTCAACTTCTCATATCATAATGGATATTTCCTTTAATCCAAAGATTGA
Source organism: Pontederia crassipes (assembly GCA_030549335.1). NCBI lineage: Eukaryota > Viridiplantae > Streptophyta > Magnoliopsida > Commelinales > Pontederiaceae > Pontederia > Pontederia crassipes. The sequence continues at coordinate 33,295,820 of CM060193.1, forward strand.
TCAAGGTCGTATGGAGCATAGCTCCATATCACGTTGACCTATCTTCCAATCTATAAATTGGTCAAGGCCGTATGGAGCAAAGCTCTGACTCTTTTTAAGTTCATTTCATTCTTTAACAATCAGGTGGACAACAATTTTATAAATCAGAGGAGTTCAATTTGAGTCATGTTCTCTTCTATCCACATAACGGTAAGTTCATTCAGCAGTCGTCCGATAGAAGGAAATAGACGCCCGTTCATCAGTCTGTCGGTCGACCGAAAAGGTAGTGGTCGACCGTTTGATATTCAATCTTTATTCATTTCATTATCATACTCGCTCAACTTCAATCAAATGGACGGAAGCTTATCAAATCAGTAGGGTCGTTTAAAGTCGTGTTCTTTTCGTCCACATAACGGACGCCCAAAAGTCGAGGGTCATCCGCTTTGGATCCATTCAGCGGTCGTCCGATAAACAAGAGAGCGGACGCTCGTTTATTACTATTCTACGGTCGACCGAAAAGAAAGTGGTCAACTATTATGTGTTCATTCTTTGTTCAATTTCATAGATCACATTCTTTCGATCACTTAGATCAATCAAGCTAGTAGAGAGCAAGAGTAGTTCCAAATCATCTTTACAATCATGTCATTCAATACCAATCAAGTGGACAGAGGCTTGTCAAATCATGAGGTTTAATTTAAGGTCATATTCCATCTGTCCATAATTCGAAGGATCGAAAAGTTAGCAGTCGTCCATTTGAGATTCATCGTCGGTCGTTCGAAAGAGATTCGAACGTTCGTTGATCAATATCCATCGGTCGATCGAAAGAGTGTGGTCGTTCGTCATAACATGCGAACGTCCTAAGACATTCAGTCGGGAGTTTTGATTGGTCCATAGTCCACTATGTTCTACCGTTCGATAATAGATGCTCGATCCAAGATCGGTCGACTGATTCTACTAGGCAGGACCATAGGTCATTTGTGGAAGTCCTTATATTCCAATTGGTTTCCGAAACACTACTTTTATAATTAATTCCAACCTACATTTAAGATTAACTATCATCCAGAGAGCGTTCAAACAGAGTTCATATTCATTTCATGCATCACATCTCCTTTGCTTCCTTCATAGCTTTGTCCATTTCCATAACCTACCATAGTCCATTTCCATATCATACTTTAGTCCATTTTCATGTCATGCATTGTTTCTCTTTTCATTCAATTATCCATCCTCCTAACTTGACATCACTACGTAACTCGTCATTAGGTCTTAACAAGAATCATCACTTCGTACATGCCTATCCTTATCTTTTATAACCACATATCCTAACCAACTAGTAAGAATTTCTATGTCATCGAAGTACCAAACCATAATCTAACTTCTACAACCTTAAACATGTATAATCATATGGGAAGAACTTTTAATACGGAGGATTAAGCAACCACATGGCAGCAATTTACCGAACTTATAAATCATATAATCGATGCATCATTTAATAATATATAAGCAATCACATCTTAGTAACATCAACTAACTTCTCCTTATCATCATTCCAATAACTGAACATGCATTTCATTATAACAACCTAATGCATCAACTTCCTTCTCCCTATTCGTTCTATTGCTCAATTCATTCTATAATAAATCAGGTGGACATAGGCTTAATAAATCAGAGGGTTCAATTAAAGTCGAATTCCTTCTATCCACGTACCGAACGCCCAGAAGTCAAACGGTCGTCCGTCTTTAGATCTTTTTAGTGGTCGTCTGAAGAGGGAGCGAACGACCGTTTGTTGTTTCCTAGTGACTCCTAATGGTTCATCATTGTTCTTCTTGTGGTTTATGAGAGTCATCATCATTCATCGTTCATGGAGAATCATATCAAGTTGGTGTCACATTCTATCAGTTCCGTTTGATCGTAAGAAAGGGTAACATAGTTCTGTTGGGCATAATTTACTTCTTGGACGGATCAAATATCAAATGCGTAAATGAGAATTCGTAAATCATAAGGTCATCATTCTATTGGTCAGGACCCGAGCCAAGTACAGAGGAACTTCGACCGAGTTCCTGACCGAATCAAACTCGGAGATTCTGAATGGGAACCCGGGCTGAGTCAAAGTCATACCCGGGCCGAGTTGGATGCGCGATTGGGTCAAAATAGTCTATCTGCCCGATCGTCCGGTCGAAACTCGGATCAGGTCAAGCAGAGCTCGGGCCGAGTCGGTGGCAGAATCATTCTCGGAAAATCCGAGTTAGAACTCGGGTCGGGTCATGGTCACACCCGATCGAGTTGGAAATGTGATCGGTTCGGAATAAGTTGATCCGCCCGATCGTATTCCCCGATCGATACTCGGGTCAGGCCAGACAGTGCCCGGGCCGGGTTACTAGTATAAGTAGAGTTTGAAAAGGTCATTAATGGCGGATCCGGGTCGAGTAGGGAAGAACTCGGTCCGGGGTAGTCTGATCTGGGCCGGGTTGTGGACAAAACCCGGGCCGGGTTCTTTGTTCGTAGAAAATTGTGTTACTTTACGATTTTCAATCGTCTCGCTCTTTTCAATAATCCAAGTGATGATGCATCAACATAATTGGTGTGTGAACATAACTAAAGCATCATAATCTAAACTATAAAGCAGAAGTCTACACATGCAAAGGTCTAGGCAACAATCGAATTCATGTACTAAAGAAAATGAGTTCGTGACGACGAAATCTAACACTTGGACAGGGCATAGAATTATTGAAAACAGAGTTGTAATTATCCGAATAGCACATAGCAAGTTTCCTATCCTTCTTAGTCATGATTCTATCTATTAGTTCGGTCCTTAAGCATGCATATCGTCCAGAAAACTCAATCTATGAGATAGATCCCGAATTCACACCTTAATGCCTATGCTTTTGATTCGTCGGTTCGTCCATAGGTTCCCCTTCATCATCTTCCTTCCCCGTCCACGTCAGAAAAACTTGTCGGCATCTCTCCTTCGACCTCTGGCCATGACCAGCAGCGCCCCCACACGAAGAATGTGATAAATGATGAGAGGAAAGTAAGATGGGGCCAAAAATAGGGGAAGGGAGATGGTGATGGGATTTTATAGTGGTAGCATTACCCCTTTGCCTCCCATGATCTCATGTAATGAAGAGAGGGAAAGGAAAAGTCATAACAAATGAATTGAAGGGAGAGTGAGAGGGAGAGTGTAATGAAGAGGGGAGAGGAAGGTGAAGAGAAGGGGTTCAATTAGTGACCCTTTCTCTTCCTCTTCCTTTTTTTTAAACTGTGGGGTGTTACATTTACACCTTCCTTTTAGCTCCCTGTTCGGCAGCTAGTCTCACTTCTTGTGTTCTTCGTCGGACTACAGGAGGGGATCGTCCAGTAGAGGGAGTGTTGGCTCCAGGACAGCAAAGGAGACACCACGACGCTTGATTGAAGTGCATCACCGATTCGAACGACATAATTAGGTGGGTGAAATAGGAATCGTCTTGATTAATCTTTCTTTAGAATAAATCTGTGTTGAAGGGGTTACTATGTTTTTCCATAATTTTGTGTTGCCATCAGAACCTTGTGAATGTTACATATATTGGATTGTTTTATTTAATCATTCTGTTTGCCTGAAGTTGCATTATTGGTTAGATCCTGATAATGTGTTTCTATGTGTTGTTTCTGTTATATTTCTGCTTTGTGTTGATTTCATGTACAAAAAAAAAAGGTTATGCAAACATACAAAGATCTACCCATGTACGATGTATGCTTTATATTAAATCTCTAGTAGGATATTACATGTCACTTCCAAATACATCTCATACTATGCTACAGTGGCTTTATACGTAGGAAAGTGTTTAAATGCATTCAGTCACATATGCATTTAATGCACATCTTTTATCAGGCATCATATCAAATCATAGTACACAATATGTATTGTGTTTCTCACAATTGCTACAGTGACTACACGGCCTTGTAGCATGAGATTATTGATTTAGTTAGATCCTTTGTTATATAGTACTTGGGTATTTGTATTATAATATCAGTCCAATTGAAATAATACTGACATATTAAATTGTCCCAGTAATCACACGTTAAATAGGTACTTGTTTTTCACTTTATAAAAATTCCGAGTTAATTTAAACTTTTCTTGATATGATTTTCCTTCACCAGAACGTATGCTCATAAGATCTTATTCTGGACTCATAATTTATTATATTTCATTGATTTAACTATCATGGAATTGCAAAGATACCGAACACTAAAAAGATGTAAAGATCAAGAATATAATAAAATAAACATTGGGTTGCCAGTCCAAGCTAGTGCTCATCGTTTATTATTAAGGGTCATTCCCTTCTCTCTTTGAGAGCATTGTCACGGCTTGATCACCCGTTGACAATTGGCACTTGGGTGTATCGTTTGCTCGACATACCTCAACTCATCCTATAGTAAATAATGGAGGAGGGATCTTAATGTTACAGTCAAAGTCACCTTGTTTGTTAATCATCATAATTATAGAATATTGAATCATTATTGTTAATCATGATACCAAATCACCTTCATTGTTTATGTGCCTTGAATTATTAGTATTGATCATGAATTCAAATCACTAACATTGTTTATGAACATTGGATCATTGTTATGATTACCGAATAAAATAATTGGAAATATTATCGATCATTGATTCCCATACCGATATTGATATTTTCATTGCGCATTGATTATATGCTTATTGTTCATTGATATTTATCTTCCACTCTCATCTCGAGCTAAGATATGATGTTGGTCTATACCTACACAATTTATTCTATTGAAGATTAATCATTGTATATTGTTATTATTTCCCACTTGGACTGTAAAGCTCACGAAAGAATTGCCTCCCCTGTATTTGATATCTCATCTCGAGCTAAGATATGATGTCGATGAAAAGAGGTACTGCGATGATGCTCTGGCGATAAAGAAGCACATGAACCTGGGGAGACCTTTTTAATTATCTTTCCTTTTATATCTTATCATGGAACATTATGTAATAATTGGGAGATATTGATAATTGTGACTTCTGCATTATAGTCACTTTCCTTTTGTTTCCCTTTTTCTACCCTTTTTATTTCATAATAAAAATTCATCTCTTTTATTTTGCTGACGTGTCATACTTGTTGACTGGTCTTAGTCAAATGTCAAGTCAAAGCCATAACGTCTTGTAAGGTCTTCAGGTTGGTCCTTGCCACGTGACGGAGATCGATTTGGGGGCGTTACATTTATGATATCAGAGCCTAAAGTTAGGACTTATCGTATAGTATTGTATCGGTTCATGTGCTATCACCGAGCATTCGCCATACTCTCCACCAAAAGACATGTAAGTATGGTTCATTGCTCATGTTATTGTAATTGGTTATTGATTGTATTTCTTTCATTGTTAAAGGTTAATGGCATCAAGACGATAATAGAGGATCCAGGAGCAGGAAGCCATGGCTTCCCAAGTTGCTTTTGACGCACAAGGGGCCGTAGTTAGGCCAGACATTAGCCCAGTGAGGCCACGGACGTGGTCACGGTCGAGGTCGTACACCAGGTCGCAGACGAGGATGAGGCCGTGATGCGAGAGCGCAATCACAGGAGGAGTACTACGATGAGTCTGCCCCACCTGAGAGTAGTTAGACTGGAGGTAGTCAGCTAGCACCACGACGCCGTACACAAGGAGCTCAACATGAGGCGTCAGAAGATACAATTCAAGCATTCTTGAAGTTACATCCACCACAGTATGATGGCAAGACGGACTTCTTCAAGGCTGAACAGTGGATGGAAACCATGGATTGCATCTTAAGTGGATGAGATGCACTGACGAGCGCAAGGTCTTGTATGCCACCCACATGCTTACCGATACTGCGATGGGTTAGTGGAAGACTACGAGGGCCACCAAGTTTAGAGGGCAAGAAGAGGAGGACATTCCATGGGCAGAATTCAAGAAGGCTTTCGAAGCTCGTTACACACCTGAGCACGAGCGCATCGATAAGCAATAGGAGTTCCTGTAACTGCAGCAGGGATCCATGACGGTGGTTGACTATCACACCCAATTCATTTTCCTGGAGCAGTATTGTCCGATGTCATTCAAGGAACGCTCAAGAGCTAACAAATTTATAAATGGTCTACAACAAGCACTCAAGTCAGAAGTCCTCATCGGAGACTGCAATAATCTAAATAAGGCAGTGAAACTGACTCTCGGATGGAGAGAGATCAGGCAGAGCGTAAAGCTAAAGCTCCAGTTAGGTCAGTAAAGCATCACAGGCCTTGCACTGAAGATCGTCGGCCGTTCAGAAGGGACCGTCGCGATCATCATTATAGGCCATATCCACCATGAGAGGCCCCACGGCAGGGACAACCACATCCTGTACAGCAGTAGCTTTAGGCGCCTCAGGTGAAAATTAAGAAAGTTAATTAGTAAATATTATTACTTCATAACTTGTCTAACACGAGGTGAACTTTTAGCCATTGAGGCAATTGCCTCCACCACCGCACCAGCAGCCTATACAACAACAGAAGCCATTATGCCCCCATTGTGGGGGCTATCATGCAGGAGAGTGTCGCAGAAGGAAGGTTCCTGTGTTCATTGTGGACAATTCAGACACTTTATCCGAGACTATCCCAAGTATCGTAGAGACGAAGGAGGGAATTGAGGAACAGGAGGTGCCAATGGTCTAGTTCATGGCCGTGTGCACAACATGCAGGAAGATGCCTTACCTAATGACCATGATGTCATTAGAGGTACTCTCCCTATCGCTGATTTATCTACTATTATATTGTTTGATTATGGAGCTACTCACTCGTTTATTTTCGAGTCGTGTACGTTAGCTCTTAGAATGCCATTACAGCAGATGCCACATGCTATGAGTGTGAGTACACCTATGAGTACTCTACACACCGCGAGGTACATCCCAAATGTACCTGTTACAGTACACAAGAAGAACTTTTCTGCAGATCTTATTGTCATCCCGATGGAGAATTACGATGTCATCTTGGGCATGGACTGGTTGACATACCATGATGCAACATTGCATTGCAAGCAGAAGAAAGTTATTATAGGCGCACAGGGCAAGCCTGAAGAGGTACCCCATCGTCAAGCAACAAGATCATCGTCACAGCGATGAAGGCACAAAACTACTTCAAAAGGGTTGCACTAAGTACTTGGCAACAAAACTTCATCAAATAGATGTGGTACGAGAGTTCCCTGATGTATTTCTAGAAGATGACTTTGGGCTGCCACCAAGACGGGAAGTGGAATTTAAGATCGGGCTTCAACCAGGGACATCACCTATCTCCAAGGCACCGTACCATATGGCACCAGCCGAGATGCAAGAGCTAAAGAAGCAGATACATGAGTTGTTGGATAAAGGCTTCATCCGACCAAGCGTCTCGCCTTGGGACGCACCCGTCCGATTCATTAAAAAGAATGACGGATCTATGCGGCTCTACATCAACTATCACCATCGATAACCTTTTTGATCAGCTGTCAAAGGCGTCCGTATTCTCAAAGATCGACCATGGAGTGGCTATCACCAACTGAGAGTAGCCGAGGATGATGTACCAAAAATAGCTTTTCGCTCGAGGTATAGTCATTATGAGTTCTTGGTCATGCCATTTGGAATAATGAACGCTCCTGCAGCGTTCATGGATTTGATGAATAGAGTCTTCTGCATGTACCTAGATCAGTTTGTCATCGTGTTTGTTGTTGACATTTTGATATATTCATCCAGCCCATAGCAACATCGTGAGCACCTCAAGATAGTGTTGGAAACACTGAGACAACACAAACTCTACGCAAAGTTGTCTAAGTGTGAATTCTGGCTGCAAGAGATCATGTTTCTTGGACATATAGTATCCAAGAATGGCATCTCAGTAGACCCTGCAAAGATGGAAGTAGTGACCAATTGGGAAAGATCGAAGAACGTGTCTGATATTCACAGTTTCCTCGACTTAGCTGATTATTATAGGAGGTTCATTAGAGATTTTTCCAAGATCGCCGCACCACTCACTAATCTCACAAGGAAGAATGAAAAATTTATTTGGTCAGGTTAGTGCGAGCAGAGTTTCCAAACACTAAAGACTCGATTGACTACTACACCGATCCTCACTATACCATCAGGTAGCGGCGGCTATGTGGTCTATAGTGATGCATGTGGAACAGGTCTAGGTTGTGTATTGATGCAGCATGGGAAAGTGGTGGCTTATGCTTCCCGACAACTAAAGAAGCATGAAGCCCATTATCCTACCCATGACTTGGAGCTTGTTGTAATGGTCTTCATCCTTAAGATCTGGATGCACTATTTATATGGGGAGACATTTGAGATCTTCACTGACCATAAGAGCCTCAAGTACATATTTGATCAGAAGGATCTGAACATGAGGTAGCGCAGATGGCTAGAGCTTCTCAAAGATTATTAATTCGCCATTAATTACCATCTCGGTAAGACGAATTCAGTAGCTGACGCACTAAACAAAAAATGGAAAGATTCATTGGCCTACATCAGATTGCGCGAGTATGAGATGCTACAAGAGATTGACTACTAGAATCCAAGGCTTGGTAGAAATGGAGCAGTGTGGATGATGCACTAGATGAAGCCTAGTTTGATTGGCAGGATCATAGCAGCTCAAGCAGCAAATTGAGAGTACCAAAAAGTACTGAAGAGGTGCAAGAACGAGACCGATGATTTTCAGATCTCCGTGAATGGAGGCATTTGATACAGGAACCGACTGTGGGTCCCTACTGATGTTGCTATCCGATGGGAGGTGTTGGACGAATGCCACAAGTCGGAGTTCACCATCCATCCCGGTAGTATTAAGATGTACAAGGACGTACAATGAAATTATTGGTGGCCAAATATAAAAATGGAGATAGCAAAATATGTGTCCAGATGTCTAGTGTGTCAGCAGGTCAAGATTGAACATCAAAGATCATAGGGCAAGCTGAAGCCCCTCGGAATTCCTCAGTGGAAGTGGGACAACATCACTATGGACTTTGCGTCCAATTTGCCTAGATCTCAGAAGGGTCATGATACTATATGGGTTGTCGTGGATCGACTCATGAAGGCAGCTCATTTCATCCCCATCCGATGGAAGTAATCGGTGGAGAGTCTGGACCTATAAGTGAAGGAAGTAGTCAGATTACACGACATTCCGATGTCGATTGTGTCTGATGGAGACCCCTAGATTCACTGCCAGATTTTGGAGGAGCATGCAGGAGGCAATTGGTATGAGGCTCAGCTATAGCACAACTTTTCATCCTCAAACAGATGGACAATCTGAGAGGACCATTCAGACTCTTGAGGATATGTTGAGGGCGTGTGCGCTAGATTGATATGTAACTGGGATGAACATATTCATTTGATTGAATTTGCCTATAATAATAGTTACCACTCAAGCATCGGCATGGCACCGTTTGAGGCCTTGTACGAGCGCCCTTGTCGTTCACCTGCTCATTAGGGTGAAGTAGGTGAAGAAAAGACCATGAGTAAAGAGGAAGTGAAGGAAGCAGTGGAGTACTCAGAGAAAGTGGAGCTGATCAAGAACAGACTAAAGATTGCACAAACTAGACATAAGAGTTATGCAGATAAAGGCAGACGAGAGCAAATCTTCAAGGCAGGTTATCAGGTTCCACTGAAGGTCTCCCCCATGAAAGGGGTCATGAGATTCAGTAAGCGATGGAAGCTTAGTCCTCGTTTTGTTGGCCCATTCGAGATTCTTGAGCTAGTAGGCGATGCGGCCTGCAGACTAGCACTGCTCCTTCCTATGGGCGAGTGCATAATGTGTTACATATTTCTCTCCTCAAAAAGTACAAGCACGATAACTCCAACATCATTCAAATTGAGGAGCTTGATCTAGTTGTAGATCATACCTTTGCTGAGTACCCGACATACGTATTGGAACGTAAGGTGCAACACCGAAAGAACAAGGATGTGCCCATGGTCAAAGTATCCTAGCGTTCTCACCATGACAACGAGGCGACATGGGAGCTCGAGTCAGAAATGCGCGCCTTGTGTAAAATTCGAGAACGAATTTTCTTCTTAGAGGGTTATAATGTAACAACCAGCAAAAAAATGATAAAGTTAAGTATCTGTGCGATAGTTGTAACAATCCCTGGCTGATTAGATCCCACTAAAACAAATCCCAACAGATAGATGAGTTTAAAAAAATCAAATCATCATATGGAAACCCATCTTCTCTTGGACCTGTGCATACCCCCATAGGAAATCTCAAGTTCTTCTGATCACCTGTAATGCACAGACAAGATTTACACCTTCCTTTTACCCCCCTGTTCGGCAGCTAGTCTCACTTCTTGTGTTCTTTGCCGGACTACAGAAGGGGATCGTCTAGTAGAGGGAGTGTTGGCTCCAGGACAGCAAAGGAGACACCACGATGCCTAATTGAAGTGGATCACCGATTCTGTTTGCCTGAAGTTGCGTTATTGGTTAGATCCTGATAATGTGTTTCTATGTGTTGTTTCTGTTATATTTCTATAACACCCCCCGGTCCAATCAAGATATTGTTCGCTTTGGACTTATTGACCCGCACGAATTTAAAACGTGTCTTGATAGGTGAATGGGGTAGCTACATATAAGCCTATGAACACTTCCATATTTTGCCCATGTGGGACTATTCGATGAGACCATCTTGGTCCTTAGACCTCAGGTCGTTACAATCTTTCCCCCATAAAGGGCTCAACATTCTCGTTGAGTGGGGTCGTGTTTCCCACATGGCTCAAGTGAGCACGCGAGGTCGGCTCTGATACCATTCAGATAACAAGCCCAATTAGATAAAAAATAAAATAAAATAAAAGCATGATGAACCGCACAGTTGGAAAGGATAAAATCCATATCCTAATCAAAGTTAGGAAAAATCTGACCTCATTAAATCATATTAGGAGAGGAAAGTTATAAAAGATAAAAACAAGATTTGTTAAACCCTTTTTTCTCTCAACCTCTCCCCTATTCGTTCCTTTTCCTCCGTGAGCAGAGGCCAGGGATTTGTCCATCTTCTCTAGGTGCAAAGGAAGTCGAGAGGACACATCGATCTCTCTGTTCCTCCTCTCGCACACATCTCTCAAGGTTAAGATCTGTTATAGGGGTAGCTGATTACTCTTCATTGTTTCTACAGAGAGTGGCCGAGAGGGAGATCAGGGGAGAAACAGGGGAGGGCGATATTAATCGAATTTTCGACAAACCGAAGAACGAATTAGACGCGAACCGAGGTGGGTGAATCGAAATCACCTTGCATGACCTCTGAATTATTCCAATTCATGCCCTCATCGTTATGAAAAGAAAAGAATATGAATAGGGTTCATGTTATCATTTTTTTAATTGTTTGATTTTCTTGAATTCTTTGATTGGTTGATTGTTTGCATGCATAGTTATTTTTGTTTGTTCTATTTCTGTATTATTGATTGCTAGGATGTAAGATTTAGAGTAGGGCGAAAGTACGTAGGGGGGATCCGTAGACTTATTGCATTGTGCAATTATTTTAGATCGACGGTCATAATTGATTTCTCATAATTTAATGTCTTTAATCCTTTCGACTGTACAAAAAAAAAGAGAATGAATGGGTGTGAATTTTAGCGGGGAGAGAAAAGAACGGATAAATCAGGTCATGTAGTGTTCGGCATCGAAGAAAAAAATATAATAATGAAAAGGAGGACGGACGCCAAATTGATGGATGAACGAATAAACGTGCTGCAAATTAACGTAGGAAAAAAATATATAAAAGGGGATTTCTCGGGCGTAAAATTCAGAAAAGGTGAGGGCGTAAGGTGAAGTAGAGAGAGAAAAAAAGGAAAAAGAATGGCCATTGTTTTGGCACGCACAGAAATAAAAAAGGGACTTTCTGTGATAGTAGAAAGAGGAAGAGAGAGGGAGTAAAAAGAAAGCCACAAACCAGCCCTTGATTTTTCACCCATTAGTCTCTTCTTATTTTGATATGAACATTATTGATTTCCTTATAATTCCAACATGAACTCTTTGTCTTGATTTACCTCATACCGATCATATCTCCTTCATCACATGATACAAAGAATGACAAGATACTAAAAGTGATTAATAAGTTCAGATGAAAGATTAACGATGGGTTGTTAGTCCAAGCCAAGTGCATTAAGATAAGGGTCGCTCCCTTGGTCATGGTTTGATCACCCATTGACTCGCACAAGATCGTATCGTTTGCTCGGCATATTCCAAAGAATTAAAAGCACCTAAAGTCATTCTGATTTTAATAATAATCCAAGATCAAGAAGCAAGTTCAAGTCAAGTCAAGTATGCCATGATTTCAAGTTTAATAAGCATAATTGATTCTCATGATTCATGTTCTATTCTGATTATTATTCTTATTATGATCCATGGTACTGACATGTTACCTTTCACGTTAAAGTCAAGCATGATTATTTATTACTGATTATTATATTCATGTCATGCATTGTATATCATGTGGTTCCCCACTATGCTGTAAAGTTTACGGGAGGACCTCTTCCCATGTGTCTAATTTCCACAGGACCAAGTCAGTGACGTGGTGGAGTAGGCGTGTGGTGATGAAGCTCTGGCGATAGAACATCACATGAACCATAGGACTTTTAGAGTGTTTATTAGTTTTCATTTATCTTTCGCATTTTAGATTCATGATGTAAAACTTATTTTATTTCTTAGCAATGATATAGCCACTTTTAGACTTCCGCAAATTAAAGTTATCATTTATCTTTATTTCTTTTCTTTCGCTGACGTGTCTCGATCATTGACTGAGATATGGTCAATATTATGGTCAAGTTATAGCATGTCGTAGCGTTTTCAGGTTGGTCTTCACCACGTGGCGGAGGTCAATTTGGGGGCGTTACATTTATGGTATCAGAGCCGACCTCACGTTCTCACTTGAGCCATGTGAGAAACACGGGCCATGGGCCAACACGGACCCCGCTCAACGAGGACGTTGAGCCCTTTATGAGGGGAAGATTGTAACGACCTGAGGTCTAAGGACCAAGATGGTCTCATCGAATAGTCTCACATGGGCGAAATACGGAGGTGGTCATGGGCTTATATGTAACTACCCCTTCACCTATCAAGACGCATTTTAAATTCGTGCGGGACAATAGGTCCAAAGCGAACAATATCTTGATTGAGCCGGGGGGTGTTATACAATGGTATCAGAGCCACTCTGCATGAGCCGATGCATGAGGCATGCCTTGAATTAGTTCCACATGCATAAGTCACGGGAGAGATGCTGGGTATATATGAGAATATGTCCTTCATCAGGTGTGACGCGTTTTGAGAAAACCGTGCGGGCCGAGGCCCAGAGCGAACAATATCACACGCTGGTGGGGAATGTTACATATGGTATCAGAGCCTAAAGTCAGGACTCACTTGACGTCCTAGTGTATCGTATAGTATGGTATTGGTTCATGTGCTATCGTCAAGCAGTCGCCACACCCTCCACCGAAAAGCATTGTAAGTCAAGTATTATTCGTGCTAAGTTATTGTTTATTGATGCATGACTTTATTTCATGATTAGAGGATAAGCATGTCACGATGATCAGAGCGGATTCAGGAGCAGATGGCCAGAGCTGATCGAAATGTATATGAGGCATCGGAAGGCCCACTCCCTGAGATGGAGGCCCAGCCGGGTCGCGGACGTGGCCGTGGCCGAGGCCGCGCGCCAGGCCGCGGATGAGGCAAAGGCCGCATAGCCAGAGCGGCAATAGAGGAGCACATTGATGAGTTTGCTCCACCTGAGGGCAGTCAAGCTGGGGGCAGTCCGTCGGCGTCTAGACGCCGCAATCAGGGAGTGCGTCAGAGGACACCATTCAAGCCTTCCTAAAACTTCATCTGCCTCAGTATGATGGGATGGCGGACTTTTTCAAGGCTGAAGAGTGGATAGAGATCATGGACCGCATCTTCAAGCTGATGAGAGCATTGTCACGGTTTGATCACCCGTTGACCATTGACACTTGGCTATATCGTTTGTTCGACATACCCCAACTCATCCTATAATAAATAAAGGAGGAGGGATCTTAATGTTACAGTCAAAGTCACCTTGTTTGTTAATCATCATAATTATAGAATATTGAATCATTATTGTTAATCATGATACCAAATCACTTTCATTGTTTATGTGCCTTGAATTATTAGTATTGATCATGAATTCAAATCACTAACATTGTTTATGAACATTGGATCATTGTTATGATTACCGAATAAAATAATTGGAAATATTATCGATCATTGATTCCCATACCGATATTGATATTTTCATTGCGCATTGATTATATGCTTATTGTTCATTGATATTTATCTTCCACTCTCATCTCGAGCTAAGATATGATGTTGGTCTATACCTACACAATTTATTCTATTGAAGATTAATCATTGTATATTGTTATTATTCCCCACTTGGGCTGTAAAGCTCACGAGAGAATTACCTTCCATGTGTTTGATTTTCATAGGGTCAGGTCAGTGAGAGTGGATGAAAAGTGATGCTTCAATGATGCTCTGGCAATAAAGAAGCACATGAACCTAGGGACCTTTTTAATTATCTTTCCTTTTATATCTTATCATGGAACATTTTGTAATAATTGAGAGATATTGATAATTGTGAGTTCTGCATTATAGTCTCCTTCCTTTTGTTTCCCTTTTTCTACCCTTTTTATTTCATAATAAAAATTTATCTCTTTTCTTTTGCTGACGTGTCGTACTTGTTGACTAGTCTTAGTCAAATGTCGAGTCAAAGTCATAACATCTTGTAGCGTTTTCAGGTTGGTCCTTGCCACTGACGAGGATTGATTTAGGAGCGTTACAATGCTTTGAAGCTTCTAGGATTAGTTCTAGAATTTTATTTATCTAGAAGATTACATATAATATAATATTGACATCACCAAGATGGGAGGCCATGCTCTAGTGCGTCAAAGTGAAGCGTCAGAGTTCCAAGTGTTAGCTAGAGCGTGTAGTAGGTGTATCCATTTGTGCAAGTGAGAGAGAGAGGGGAGTCTAGGTTGAGTGTAGAAATGTGTTAGGTGTTTGTGTTATCCATTCGATTAGTGAGTGTTTTGTGTGTGGCTCATATTAGTGTACTGCTTTCTATATCTATATAAATATCATTTGTTAGTTGATTTATATCTAAACAAAATCTCTGCACATCCTTTAGACTTAGTTAAAAAAGAGACTCTACATTGGAACAAGACTAATTTGGGCAAGTTAGAAAATAGAGCACAAAAGACAAAACAAGAAATACGGAACTTAAGGATGAACAACAAAATCTCATTAATATAGAATATAAAAAACTCAAATCTCTATACAATCAACATGTTTATTTTAGAGAAATCAGTATGGTGGTCTAAATCCCGAATTAGATGGTTAAAATATGGGAATAAAAGTACAAAATTTTCTTTCATTTAAGCACAATATTAAGACAAAGAAAAAAATATATCAGTAGAATTGAGAATGTGGATGGGAAAGTCCTATATTACTAGTAAAAAAGATATTAAGTAAGCTTTTGTTGAATATTACATAGGAGCAGGACATTAGTCCTTCTCCTCCGTTATATATCCTCATGGCCTGCTCTATCCGCTCTTAATATTTCTTGGCATCACATACTCACCTCCCCCGTCATTGATCAGGAAATAAAAAACTATTTTTGAGCATATCTCTTGGGAAAGCTCTAGGTGCCAATGGTTTTACTCATGATTTTTTACAAGAATTATAGGCACCTTATTGGATAAGACAAAATCTTTCTTCTTATCAAATTCCTTACCACCTGATTTCTCTCACACGACAATCACTTTTGTACCAAAAAAATCTAATCCTAAATTAGTCACAGATTACAAACCCACTGCACTTTGTAAATTGTAATATTAGCTATAGAGTTATTGCCAAAGTATTAATGACTTGATTGATCCTTCCCAATCTACGTTTGTTGTAGGCTGATCAATAAAAGATAATATTGTCTGGTCTAAAAAATAGCACATTCTATGACCATTGACAGGAAAAAAAATTATTCTCCTCAAGGTAGATATGAAAAAATCTTTTGACAGAATATGTTGGGATGTTATATTTAATGTACTCACTGCAATGGAATTTCCACCTTAATTCATTGCATGGATTAAAACTTGTATCCAATCCCCCATCTTCATATGCTCAATCAATGACTCTTAATCAGATTATTTTAAAAATTATAAAGAAATTAGACAAAGAGACCCATTATTATCTTATCTGTTCATTTTAGTTTCACAAGTTTTCTTCTCCTTGCTCAATCAAGAAATAACTATGGGAAGAATTATACCATTTTAAATCAAGAATTTTTCTATGAGCCGCATGCTATATATGCTGATGATTTTTTAATATGTATTGCAGCCACTAAAATAAATTGTAAAAGACACATGATGTCTTTAACATATATAAAATACTAACAACTTAAAAAATTAATCTACATAAATTAGTAATTTATCTGCCTCCTAAAATACACCCCAGAAGAAAATAGTCAATTATGAACATCCTAGAAATTAGTATTGACTATTATCCATTTATGTACTTGGGGATTCCAATGTCTTATCATAAAGTCAAATCCTAATCATATCATTGGAAAAAATAATGGAAGGAAAACTAGCTGGTTGGAAAACAAAATCCCTAAATGAAAAGGGTACTTTAAACACACTCCCAATTTTCTCCCTTTGCTGAATGAATATTTCTACGGGTTTCATTGAATCGTTGGAGAAGACTATCAGGAAGTTCCTTGGGTCTAAATTTGGAAACACACAAGGAGGTCATCTAATTAACTACCAAATTGTACAATCACCCCTATATGCTGGGGCTAGGAATAAAGAAATTGACCATGTTCGAACATCTCTTATTGCTAGAAGGGGTTTTGATATCCTTCAGTACACACCAAAACTTGTTGTTACCATGTTAATCAATAAGTATGCTTTTCCTCACCCTTGGTGCTCACAATTAAATACAAACCATACAAAAACTTCTGTTGTCTGGAACTTATCTTGCAAGTGCTGGATGACATTAAACTTGCCATGAGAAAATAAATTGGCGATGAAAAGAATACACTTATAACTAGATATCCTTGATTGTTGTAGAACCCATTATGTTAAATGCTTACTTATATACTTATACCAATATTGTTAGTTATCCTACACATAGAATGCATGTCCGTGATCTCTTACTTGGCTCCACATGGAATGAATCCATCTTACATGATCTTTTGGATCCTTCTCTAGTTTCTAGAATTCTCAACATTCATGTGTTTGCTCGTCCCAATGAAGATAAGTGGTTATGGGCACTAGATATATATGGTTAGCCAATTGCAAAATTAGTTTTTGGTTTCATTAGCAGACCCCCTATCAACACTGGTTTGCAGGATGGTTAGGATGCAAGATAATTTGAAAAATGAACATCCCCCTCCTCCCCCAAAAAAATAATAAAAAATAACATTTGTTCTTCGAAAACTTTTGTACAAAAGACTCCACACCAAAGACATGCTTTCTAGATTTGATCTTACCATTATTCCATGCTGTGTGGCTCCTGTATTGAAACTGTTGCGAATAGAAACACCGATTATCGATGAATAATTAAAACAACGAAAGAAAGAGAAGATGAACACAAAGATTTAACGTGGTAAAACTCTCTTGATCAATGTGAACAAGAGAGAAACATCCACGGACAAAGGAGGCCGTCGCTAGAAATTTTTACTATGAGCCAAAAGAGAATGTACATCATATAAAATCCTAACCCTCATATATAAAGGTCCATAGCGCGCGGAGTTTCGCCCTCCGCTTCCTCCACGGATTCTCATTTTTCCTCCTTTTTTCATTTTTTTTTCTTTCATAATTTTGAGTACAGAGTACATAATTCAATGCACATCAACAGAAACAAATGTGCATCTTTTCTTTGAATATTCATTTGTGACTCATATTATTATTGCTTCATGTATATGTCGACTTGGGCTGATGATGATTGGATTCAAGAGGGGAACCTTCTGGATGCTTCTTCCAAAACTAGTCTTCTTGTAATTTATGCCTTATGTCTGCGGAGTATTTTGAAAGCAAGGAACGATGGTTATTTTAATTCCATCCCAACAACTATATCGATAGTGTGGGAGAGAGTGATGGATAGCTACAATGAACTAAAAAAACCACTACACCGAGGGACCTTTCTCGGGGGAGCAACAGGTATCCCGCTGGGAACCTCTACCATTTTTTGAAACGGATGGCTCTTTTGTGAGCTCTATCGTGGAGGGAGTAGTAGATTATATTATTAAATCAGCTAATTCGCTCTTTTTTGTGCATGTGCCTCAAAGAGATATTTTCATTCGGTTCTAGAAACTGAATCTTGGAGCGTGAGAACGAGGATATTCAAGTGCAAGAAATTGGCCATCAAGAACTTTATCGTTAAATTTGATTCCCGATCTTTAAACATCATCACTAAAGGTTAATTGTTAATTAATATTGATTGGTCTTTTGATCTTTTTTGTAATTTTTTATTGATTTATGATTATATTGATTTACTGATTTATCATTTATTGAGCTATATTCTATTGATTCATTTTTATTGAGCACTTATTATTATGATTAGATCTTATGTACTGAATTCATACAGATGAGATAATGATAGAGGATGGTGATGATCAAATACGCCGCCTTTCTCAAACTTCTGGACAACGGGAACCTCGTCATGCTGGATGATGCAGGGAGCGCAGATGGTATTATCTTCGCATGGTAGAACTTCGACCACCCGACCGACACACAGCTCCCGGGCATGAAAATAGGCTGGGACCGAAGAGCCGGGTTTAATTGCAAGTTGATAGCGTTGGCGAGCGCCGACAACCCGGCACCGGGTGACGTTGCAATGGTCCAGCGAGTATATATTATTTTTGTTGGTTTTTCTTTTATGAAATCAACCTTAGCCTAATCCAGACATTTATAAAGCAAAAATGTCAATTATGTTTCATTCCGTATGTTTAATTGATCGATAAATCCTTAATTTAAATAGAAAAAATAATATATGTTTCAAATAAAAACATTATTTTAATTTTTTGCATCCACCCCCTTATTCACTTTTAAAATCTTAATATCACAATTTTATACATTAACTTTAATTACGAACGATTTGATGGTATAGAGAAATATTATTTAACATAAGAATAAAATGATTTCGAAAGCTTGGCGTTACGATTTTAAGGGCCTGTTGTTTCTTTGCGAAATCGGACGGGAACCGCGATCTTGTTTCGCCAAACACTGCCCTAAAACCATTTTGTGAAGTGGGAATAAGATTGATGGGACTGAGGTCACGTGACCTCGGTTCCACACTTTCGGTTTTACCAAAAATGATGGAACCCGGAGCTATTATATTTTTTAATTTTTTTTTGTTTTGAGTTTGACGTGCGTTTTTGTTCTTTTTTTTTAATTCATTTTCTTTTTTTTTCTTTTCTCTCACACCATATTATTTATAAAATAAATTATTTAATAAATATAAAATAATTTTAATAAGGAATTAATAAAATATTATTTCATTAAAAAAGTTTACTATTTCATTAAATATAATTAATTTTAAAATGATTTCTTATATTTAAATATTATATTTTTAACAAAATTTTTCCATGAAAATATTTTATTTTATAATAAATTTTTAATTAATAATATAATTATACTTCATAATTAAAATAATTATTTTTTATTTAAAATCCAGCAAAAATTTATTTATCACTTCTATGTTTTTCTATCACATCAACCACCTTATTCCTCATCATCAAATTCTACTCTAAGAACTAATCTATCAATTCAACTATGCACCGAGAACTTAGAAAGAACTGTAGTTCCGTTTTCCAAATGAACCCTAAAAGTGATAATAAAGATTTTTTTTGGGGGAAAATATTTTCTGCATAATTCAATCTTCAGTCAAATGCTCTCCAAAGAAAAGTGGAGGCCATCCAGTAAAAATAACAAATTGAAATTGTGTTGGCTTTAGCATTTTATTGTGTCCGTTTGAAATATCAACTGGAAATTGTGATATAAGACAAAGAAATGTCCTCGAGAGCAACATCTGCCAAACACCTTTTGCCCAATGTTTGTCAGGCTGCGCGTTCAGATAAGGCAGAGTTATGAACACATATAATATATATGTGGTGGTAAAAAGAGTACATGATATATCTGTACATATAATGCAATCAATTTAATTGAATCAATCATATACTATTTCATTTTATTAATATCTTTTTGGTCATGTTTCGAGGCCTCTAAGAATGATAGAGCATAAATAATTTATTTCCTAATCAATATGATTATAAGAATTGTTTATAGGATTACTAACATTCATGAACTATTTGAGACCGTTAACAAATATTGATTATGTACGTTAAATTCAGGGACGGAGCTACAGTGTATCTAGGGGGGGCCTTGGCCCCTCCCAGCTTTTATTAAACTCTTAGTATTAGTATATAGATTATATGAAAGTTATCAGTTAAAATATGATTTGACCCCTCTAAACTTCTCTCAAGAGTACTTATTAATGAATATAAAAGTTATACCTATAAGCACTTATTTTTCTCTCTTTGGACTATTTCACTGCTCTCTTTACTTTTATTCTTATTTTCTTTTGTGTTTTTTAGTCTTTCTTTTTTTTGTTGTTTATGCCAAATTAATCCTAATACATTTCTATAGCAGAAATATTCCTAATTTCAAATATTAATAAAGTATTATGTTATTGATTATATATTTTAACATATAAATTTTCATGAATATATTTGAATGCAAACATGAAGAATTAATTATTGTAATAGTTTAAAGATAAAAAAATTCTTATTAAGCCATCATGTGTGTGTGTTAAAATAAAATACGACTAGGATCAATTGAATGTAGACTATACGAAAGTATGTGAACTATGCACGTAATTTGATCACACATTATTTGTTATATAGGCCTATTTTGTAAAAGATGTTGAAATTAATTATTTTTTCTATTTTCTATAAAAAAATGATGAACCTTTTTTAACGTAATGATTAAATAAATAAAAAATACAAAAAGTTGCCTATCATCGTTTATATTGGCCCCGTAACATCCGAGGCTGGCTCACTGGTTAAATCAAGATTTTCTTGTACTTAATATTGCAATTTTTTTCCTTTCGTGCACAAAAGGAAAAAAAACGTCTTGAAGCCTCAAGTTTTGCCTGTACAATTTTTTGCGTTTAAATGGGTCATTAATCGAATCGATAATAAGATGATGATGAGATCCAAATAAATATTTTGTAATATTCTTGAGAATTTTATTTGTCACCGTGAGTGTGATGTATGAGTACGTGATGTAGGATGACTTGAAAGGCTAAGATTCGTTAATAGATCGACTTTTAGCTCGTAAACAAAGTATTTCTTTAATGTCGCTCGTTATAGTTTTCCAACTAACTAAACCGACTAAAAAAATAATAAATATTTATGTTAACGGTCCGATGAGTCAATACACTCATCGAAAAGAATCAAGCTTGACGCATGACATGGATGATGACTGATTAAGATACGTCCAGTACTTACTTTAATGTGGAAAGAAAAAAAAAACAACATAAAAAAATAACACTAGGATAATTAAAAATTCGGAAGTTTCGCCGTTGAAAGGAATATGAAAAACGATGTGTGTGGGGAAAATCTCTTCAGCTAAAATTGTCCTAATTACGTATTACGACGCCTCGAAGGAGTTAACGTTGCTTCTTTATTGTTAATTCACTTCATAATCATTTTAGGTTATCTGTTCACTTTTGCCGGAATGTGCATCATTAAGAAGTTTTGGGTTGATCTATATTTTCCTATAAATAAAAAGAAAAAAAACTTAAAATAGTTAATTGGAAATTATCACTCTTCTTTAACTATGAATTTCAAATCCAAATTAAAGTGTGAGAAGTAACTATTAATAGGCTCGGCCATTTAATTTGCCTTTTTTTCATGCATCAAAGAGTGGACCAAGGGCTTATTTGGCTAAGCTTATAAGTCAGTCAAAATAACTTATAAGTAGTTTTCTCTTTGTTTGGTAACTAGAAAAAATAAGTGTTGATAAAAACTTATTTTACCTGCTTATAAATAAGAAAAAATAAGCTGAGGGGCCCCAACTTATTTTGTATGAAAAAAACTGACCACTTTAAATAATAAATGTACTATTTTGCTCTTAGAATATACGTAACTTTTATTTCCATATTTTTTCCTATTAAAATATTAAGGACTTTTTGGTCATTTGACAAAAATAATAACTTATAAATTTCTTATTACCAAACATGTAACTACTTATTTTTTAAAATTAACTTCAGTCATTAAACTACTTATCAGCACTTCAATTTATCAGTTATTTTATATCAGCTAAGCCAAACGAGCCCCAAAGACCACGAACTATCCAAAGACGTCTTTCCATCAACTAATCATACATAAATATATATATATATAACCGTTTAATTGGCTTATGCATTATGTTATTAATCCTTTCTCTACATTTGAATTGACCAGTAACAGCGGACTTTCAAGGAATTTAAATTCGAAATGTTTCAACTATCATTTTTATCACAAAATTAAAAGTACTAAAGAGATGCTTGTCTATTATATTAAATTTAATAAGCTAATAGAATTTAAGTATGATAGAAAAGAGACTAACTAATATTCGGATAATTTGAAGAAGAAAAACACACAACGAAAACGTCCATGATTTTTCCTGCACGGCGTCCTCGGATGTCCCTCGCGATCGATCGCCATCCGGACACCGTGACGGGCGACCGATTCGCCACGCGACTCGGTATTTTGACTCTCTCAAATACATATTTAAGATATGGATCTTATGGTCACCTATTATCAGTATAGAAAAGCACCGTGGCACCTTTTCGAATTTGTAAAATGTTAATAATAATAACTATATATTAATATATAAATTTTGAGATTAAAAGTGCAATTCAGCCCTTCTTAAAATACTTTTGGTATGATATTTGAACACATCCGCTACAGTATGCTTGATTGCCTTAATTTTTTTTCGATTGCCACCCCACTGTTCGGGAAGTGACGCCGTCTAAACGATTGTCTTGA
Organism: Pontederia crassipes; assembly: GCA_030549335.1. Lineage (NCBI taxonomy): Eukaryota > Viridiplantae > Streptophyta > Magnoliopsida > Commelinales > Pontederiaceae > Pontederia > Pontederia crassipes. Next base: position 33,318,824 of record CM060193.1, read on the forward strand.
TTTTATTGTTGCCCTTTTGCTCACGTCCGACTGAAATCAGATTCCTTCAATTTTTTTGGTATAAATCATCAACAAGAGATCAGGATGTCTCTAAAAGCTGTGGAACATAATGCAACATCTTTGACATCTTAGTAAATATTTGAAGAAATGGTAAAAGAAACCATAGTTTTTCTTCCTATCTCAGTAAATATTACAAAGAACTCTTTGGATGTCAATTTTATTGGTTTTAAAAACATAGTTTATAGCTCAAAATGGTGTAAAAAAATTAGGAGGTCACACCACCATATTTCTTCCTATCGACCGCTTGTGACAGCGTCAAGAAAAAAAAACGAGCGTCAAAAGAAAAAAAAAACTTGGGATCCAACACTTTTGATTGAATTTTTTTTTGAATAATTCTATCCTATCCGTATCATACTTTTTATGTGGGATACGTTAGAATTTTACAATCCATAAATTAAAATACGTTTCTACCAAACAACCCAACTACTTTTTTTTTGGATTTTCATTGCACACATAGCAAACTCATACCTATTAGTCAATAACTAGTTGGACCTCTAATTTAATTTGGTATATCTTAAGATCATCGTTAACCTCCGAACATCGTCCACGTAGATAAACTTCTTACTTAAAAAAAAAAGGTTGCGGCTTTGCATCTTGACTCCTAAACCAAAAATAAGTAATTAGATATTATGCATTCATGATAATTGATAAACATTATATTTGTGAGCAAAATGAACAAGTAATTTTGAACATTTAAGCTTATTGACAAGTATATTTAATTGTGCAATGTGATAATTCTTATTTATCAAAATGTGGAAAAATATCTTGTAGACGAAGTTTAACTTAAATATCAAACGTAGATTGTCCCTTCAGTCATCAATGATTCAAGTGCGACGGCCGCGACCTTGACCACGTTTCAGGAGTCCTCCTGCTGCCATCTGCATGGACCGAGACTTTTTCGGAGACGTTCTCATTCCGATTTTTATTTTTCTGATTTTTATTATTATGTATCTTGATAATTGTAGAATGAACTCTATTTGTTATTAGGCAATTATATTTCAGAGATTTGTAATTGAAGAAAAATATTGTGTCACTAATTTAATTATTTTAATTGTTTGATCAATTATTATTATTTTTAATACTTTTACTTAGTTAATTGAATTTCTTGATTAATATATACCAATTAATGGAGTATTGATTTTAGATTTTGTGAGGCTATTTTTAATTGATTTTATTTTGAAATAATGAATTTGACACGAATATGGTATGTTGATTTATATTAATTTATGAAGTGATAAATAGTATGTAAAATATAATTTAATTGTTTTAATTTTAATTTGATATGTCAGTTTGCGAAGATCGTAATTTAATTCCGAGAAACTAATAAGGAGTCCTTAATTCATTTTAAGATATTAAATTATTTTTTCTTGTTTCACATGTTTATCCTTGACGTGTTATTTTTCTAAGATCAATACTTCATCACCATATTATTTATTATATTATTTTATTTCATAATAAAAATTATTTTAAAAATTATGTTTTGTTATTAACTTATGAAATTTAGGTAATTAGTTAATAATTATTCAATGGGAACTTGACGTCATTATTTGGATCTATTTCGCTACGATATTTTATCCATCATTTTTTACACTGTTATTGAAAAATATTTATTAATTTCTTTCTAATTCTTATAAGTTATTATGATACATGAAAATAATTTATAAATTTTCGGTAATTAGTTTTATTTAATTTTTTCTCTATTTCTTTTTGGTTTTTTAAACACAATCTACATTTAAAATAATATTTTACGTGGCCGCACGTTTTTTTTAACTAGTGTGATGGCTCGCGCGATGCATGAAGGTCTCAGAATATAAAATAAAATAAATATTTTAATTATAAAATATAAATATTATTTTAATTATTACAAAAAATTAAAATATAAATTTTATAGAGTATCTAATAATCTCTCTCCTTGGCAACTTATATAAGTAAACATATCATAATAAACTATTTTTTAAATGATTTTTTAAAGACTTATTACATTTTGTTTCATTTTCTAATTATCATTTACTCTATCTTGACCCCATCTTTATATTTTTAAAACATTTTTACTTAAATATTTTTTATTTTATTAATGCTAATTTACATATGACGATATAAGAATATGTGAGTTCTCCTTTTACATTATAATCTCTTCATACAATATAGATGTAAATACTAAGTGATATCTATTTTATTTTTTTAATAATATCAATCTTATAATTAAGTAAGTACCATTTATTTTAATTCTTATAATCTAGTGTGAAAAATATCTCTTTTCACTTTGCCTGCAAATTAATCAAATACTACTAGTATTATGTGAGTAAAAAAAGCAATATTTTAAAATCAAATCGGAGATGAAATTAGTCAATGAGTTATGTCTGGACTCGACCGAATTCAATATGATTTTTAGTCAATAATAAGTTTTTGTTACTTCTTAAAATATGCTACAAATAAAAGTAGAATTAAATCATATTATTATCATTTACATTAATAAAAAAAAGAATAAAATATTTTTTATGTCTGCAATATCATTATTTATAATAATTTTAATGTTATAATATTTTTCGTGAATAATTTTCTCTCTTTTATTTTTTTCCTACGTTGTTCACATTGTATTTCTCAATTTTAAATTTAAATAATCATCTAAAATCTATTTTATTAATTATTTCTCTCCTTCATATTCTCACACATTCTTACCAAATTAAACTTTCCTTTCTTTCAATTTTTCTATTTATTTATGTAGTTTTTTAATGTTTTAAAAAAACTAGATTTAATCAAATTTTCGATTCAACCCAATTTTTAATTGATCACCGGTTCAATTTGACTTTTTTGTGAAAATAATTTTGTTAATAAACCAAACTAGACTAACAACATTTTCACTATTCAACCAATTAAATGGACCAATCCAGTTCGATTTAAAAAATGTTTTTCAAAAAGAATAAATGTTATGGCACCTTCACATTACTTCGAAGTAGAGACGGGCTTTTAGGAAGGTACAACCCGTCTAAAAGGTGTGCCTACTCGG